>CM071599.1:184978677-187722010 GCA_036435485.1 Saposhnikovia divaricata
AAAACGAACACCAATATTTCAAGTTGAATATAAAATTATATTAAACTTGGAGGGGTGTGTCTAAATACACGGGTACAAATTACAAGGTTTGAGGACCAAACTAATTATTACAAATTCTATAGAAAATTCGACATGAACTTTTCTATATTTGTAATAAAAAGATCGAAAGCTAAAAGCATTTCGAGAGATAATAGATAAGTACTAGGAGTAAAAACTCGCTAGATAATTCCAAGGGTACAAGTAAACTATTTCTATCGGTTTAGATTTAACAATACAGCTCAGAAATAATTTACAAGAATTTAATTGAAGAACAGAAATTATTTCTCTTGGTCTTTTCTTCTCTCCTGTCTCGGCTCTGTTTTTTTGAGAAGAAGATGTGAAGATATTTTGTTGTGTAGTCTAGTTGCTGGCCGCCTTGCTTTTTCTTATAAAGAAAGTCCCTGACTCTTTCTTTTCTTTTAACCCATCAGAGCATCTCCAATAGGGGTTGCCAAGAGGTTGTCAAGTCCTATGTGGCATGACACCCTTGGTTGCCCACCTATTGGAGTATCAATGTTGCCAACAAGTTGCCAACCAAAGTTGGCAACTTCCCCATTTAGTTAAAACACATACAACTCCCCAAAAATGTATTTAACTTTACCCTTTTTTATATATCCCATATTTTAAATGTATTTATAAGATAATATAAAATTTATGTATGGGACCACATTGGCAACTTTTAAAGTTGTCAACTATTGGAGTTAATTTGTAACAAAAGTTGCCAACAATGAAATGGAAGAGAAGAAATAAAAAAATAATATATATAATGATGTGGTAGAAGTTGGCAACTATGTTGACAACCTCTATTGGAGATGCTCTCAAAGACAATCTCCAAGACAATTTATCCACCAAGACAATCTATTTTGACTTGCCAAGACAATCAAATAAGCCCTCCAAGACTGTCGTCAATGCATACAAAATTGTCTTGTTGAATAAACTGTATTGTGCACAATCAAGTTAAATCAAGTTAAAATAAAATAGATACAGGAGTCCCTGCTCTAGGGTTAAAGTGAGTTAAAGTAAGTCCCGATCTAGGGAGTGGTGGGTAGGGGATCTCATTCTCAGTCAAGATTATGAGCTTCTGATCATAGTATGGACGACAATCTCTATGAGAAGTGGGGGAAACTAAGGCTAACGGAGGACGAAGAAGTTGTAATAGGAGGAAACACAGATGAGGATACTAGCTCTACAATCAAAGATCGGATCTCTCTATCGCTAATGGGAAAATTACTTACAGTAAAACCGTTCAATGTTGAAGCAATGAAGAGAACTATATCATCGATCTGGAGCTTGAAGAACAGTGTGGTCATACGGATGGTGGAGACAAATCTTTTCGTCCTTCAATTTTTCTGTGAAAAAGATAAGAACAGAGTTCTAGATGGATGCCCGTGGTCGTTTGATGGGAAAATTCTTCTCCTAAAAGAACTCAAAGAAGAGGAGCAGCCATCAGAGGTAAAATTCTCAAATTCTCCTTTCTGGGTAAGGTTGATGGATGTTCCTTTTGGTAAACGGAATGCAAATTTTGCTTCAATAATAGGTGAGAAGCTAGGAGGATTCATTAAGTTTGATGATTCAGATCCAATTGGTTGGGAAATGTTTATGCGAGTCAAGATAAATCTAGACATTAGTAAGCCATTACCTAGAGGCATAAAGGTCAGAGTTGGTCAGGATGTTACAAAATGGGTAGGCTTCAAATATGAAAGACTTGGGGATTTCTGTTATTTCTGTGGAAGACTTGGCCATACCGATCGTGATTGCCCCCATATTACGGGCACAGAAGAAGGACAAGGGATGGTGTATCAATATGGCCCATTCATGGTTGCCTCGCCAATATGGAGGGCACGAAAATCTTTCAACGCATCGGAAAAGGAAAGAATATGGATGGAGAGTTTAAAAAGAAAGAAGGAAGAACGATGGGTTAGTTATAATGACAAGGAAGCCGTTCGCATAGGCCCTCCAAGTGCTGCAAAAAAGATTACATTCGACGGTCAACGCCTTAAATTATATGTGGATGGTGCATTCGTAGGGAAGATGGAAGTGATTTATCTTGACAACCCCTCCACGGAGATCTGAACCAGCTGAGTCGAGCCAACGACGTTAAACAAAAGCGCTTCATGGGAGGCAACCCATGCATTTGTGAAAAAAAAAAAAAAAAAAAAAAAAAAAAGAGTGTTGTATTCAAAAAAAAAAAAAAAAAAAAAAAAAAAAAAAAAGCAAAACAGTGATTTTTTTCGCAGGCAGCACCCTGCGTTACTGCCTGAAGCGCTGGCTGCCCCCCTGTAACGCAGGCTGCGCCTGCGTTACTGTACCCCGCGCAGTCTGCGACCCTGTAACGCAGCCTGCGGCTGCGTTACACCCTTCTGCCCAGATTTTTTTTTATTTTTCCCCGAAAATTGTTGTTTTTCATCATAAAAAACCCACCCAAACCTATTCTAACTCAAATTCTTTCAAACCCTAATTCTTATATCTATTCTAAATCAAATCCAACACTCCTAAATCTCTCATGCACTCTAAATTTTGTATCAAATCTCTCCATCATCTTATATATATATACACACCTTTCCATACAAATCCAATTCCTCTTCTGTTTTCTTTAAATCTCCAAAAATTCAATTCTAAAGAGGAATTAATTGCAAGTTCACCTCTCCAATTCGTAGTGGGTTTATTTCTTCTCTCCAAATTTATTTTAATTGCGAATTTGTGTTCTTGTAAATTGGGATTTATATTATTCTTGATATATTGGGGTATTTTTGGTGTGATATTGCTTGGTAATTTTTGGTGGAGCTTCTTCTGAGTTGGGTATTGATTATTTTGGCTCGTAAGCATGGGAAAATTTTCATTTTCGACGGTGGAGGTTAAATTTAATCGGTTGATGTGAGACTAATTGCTAAGGAAAGGGGATTTTTGCGAGAAAAAAATTTGTTGGGTTGGTTCATATGATTAGTGGGTGGCTCATAAGCGAATGAGGGGTGATTTTCACATCCGACAACTTGATTCCAGGGGAGTTTTCTTTCTTTTCTTTTTAGTGTAGTTTTATTTTGTTTTTAGTTGTAGTTTTGTATCTTGTTCATTAGTTCATTGGGGACAATGAACCGCTTAAGTGTGGGGAAGGGTTCTCAATGTTAAGAGAAATTTTAAAAAAATAAAAAAATTGAAAAATTGAAAAATTGAAAAATACCAAAAATAATTCTAGCCATGCAATTTGATTAGTTGTTGTATTTTGCTTGATACACCCATGCATGCGTAGGAATCTTGTGTTTATGGATGCTTTTGTATGAGAAGTGACGTGCTTTGTTCTTGTGCACACACTTTCACTAGCAAGTTGAAACTGGTAGACTTAATTGGATGTAGTAAGTGATTAGAATGACATGAATATGTGCAAGATGATTTGGTTTTCATGCTTTGAGTACAAGTAGGTGCGTTAGAGAGTCTTGTTACCTGGGATTGATTATGTTTTGTCACACCAAGTGAGTTTTGAGCCTATATGCATATCTTTTGCATGATTTTTCGTTTGCTTGAGTGTCCACGTGTTGTTTACATTGCTAGCACTTACTTAAGATCTTTCTTGAAATGCATGACATTACTTGATGATGAGATGATAAAGGCACTTAGGTTTAACCTCGTATTTCCCATACTTCCAAACCTTTTAAACATGATCAATTAGTTAACCTGTTGAGCTTAATCCTATTCTTTCGGTGACACACCACATTACTTGCCATTATCCTTTTTATTCTATTGGCCTTACATTGAATTTGAACCTAATTGTCAAAGGCTAGTATTGTTCGTAAGGGAGTGATAAGGTGTTCATAAAAGGGGGGTTATTGATGATCATACCATTGGGGAATATTGATTTTGGTTGATGCTTGTTAGTCGAAATTCATAAAAATATCTATGGATCATTGTGCTTATTCCTTAGCTCTCAAAAGAAAAAGAAACAGAAAAAAGAAAAAAAAAGAAGAAAATAGAAAAAAAATAAGAAAAAATAAATAAATTTGAGAGCATTCTTATGTTTGTATGATCCTTCTTCATTCGACTAGTCAAGTTATTATGTAAGGGTTATTGAAAAATCCAAGTGTGGGGAAGTATTTGTGGTTTTAATAGAAAGGGAATTGAATAATGATTATTGTTGGGTACTAGCTTTTGACATTTAACCTGTTTAGCTTTACTTGACATACCTGGTCCCTAGCCCACGTTACAACCCAAATAAAGACCTTTTGATTGTCATCAGTGATGTATGTTGTGTTGAAAGTGAGATTGATTGCGAGTGTCAAGTTGTGTTTATGATTTTGTTGGAATTGAGTGATACACTTAACCTTGTTCTTGAGTGAATATTCGTTTTTGAGTGAAAGGTGAGTTATTACTTGTTTTGGCATAGGAGATCCCAGGTTTAGACTTAAAGATGTATTTCTTGTGGGCTTAGCATGATTACCAACGATTTTTACACTTGACATGAATTTTTATGACCTTCTGCATGTTGGTTGAGTAAACTACGTGAATACTTGCACTTTTGACACCAAGACATCATATGTTTACTTTGATTCTTAAGTTGATGTGGCATGAGAGGATTTGTGTGTGTGGTGTTGTGTTAGCATTGATCTGTTGCATGGTTGGATGAATTTTGTGGGTACATTCACTATAAACCCTCACGAGACAACACTCGTCCTACTAGGGCTGCCTAGGGGTTTAACGGCTTGTTGCATATGCTCAATGCAATCGTGTCATCTACGAAAGTGATGTTTGTTAGGACTTAGTTTTTATTTCACTTATTTGCCCGAGGACGTGCAAATGCTAAGTGTGGGGATGTTTGATAGAGTATATTTTTATATATATTCTAGATGATTTTATTCTCATATTTATTGTGTTTTGCATTGATTTGGATTTTTATTTAATATATTTGATTGTTTTATTGTAGGAAATAAAGAATTCATAACTTGGAAGGATTTGGAGCAAAAAGAGCTATTTTGGAGATAAAATAGGAGAAAATTCGTATTATTAGGCTATACAGGCTGCCTGCACTGTTTGGGCCATATCTTGAGTTCCAGAAGTCAGAATTTGACGAAATTACTGTCCACGCGAAGCTTAGGGAATTATCTTTAATTCAGAGGTGGTCCAGTAAGCAAAATCCAACTGGAAGAGCCCAGAAACAGAGGAGCAAAATTTGTGACGAATTTTACAAGAAAATCCTATTCAATTATGGATATCTTTTTGTAAATTGATTAGGATATTAAAAATACTTTTATTAGGAGATAGATATCAGATTTTATTAAGGGGTTTTATTATAAAAGGAAGAGAAAACGTGATAGAAGGGGAGATAGACATATACGTATTTTGACAAAAGCTAGGGTTTTGGTTTTTCTCTCCATCTCTTCCTTTGTAAGCACTTGGTTTAATTTGGATCTTCATTGTTCTTCGTTAATACAAAGTTTGAGGTATTCTTTATTCTCTTGTTTTATTATTATATGTTTTACATGGCTTCTTTCATTATTCTTATTGCTTTTACTTCTACCATGAGTGAGTAGTTTAATTCTAGGGTATTAGGGGAAGCCATGTTTGCACCATGATTTGGGTTTAATTTGATTAGTGAATTGATGGGTAAAGAGTAATTCTAATTGATATGTGTTAATTCTTAATTTGTGTAATTGCGCAATATCATAGATTAATTGATTGCAATAGGAGTAATAGATCGAAAGATTTTACTACTAGAGGCTTACATACAATTAGCGAAATTGAAGGTGAGTGTGAAAACATCATCGGATTTCTGAGAGTGTTAAAACTTGGAAAAGTTTAACCATTGCTCTAATTATTTTATCCCATTGATAAGCTATACCTTTGTTATTTGGTTGGTGTAAACATGGTGAACCTGAATTGCCCTAGATCCCTTAATTAATTGAATTAAAACCTTGTTAAATTTGCTTTAGTAGTTAACAAAATTCTCAACTAATCGTTTGTGACTAGAAACAATTGATAACCATTGAATTGAAATTGAAACTGTCTCCTTGAGGATTCGACCCGTATTTGCTAGTATCTACTACAATTGATACCGTGCGCTTGCGGTTAGACATAATTTTACACATCAACAAATATGGAGACTTCTTCATAATGAAAATTCGCTTTTTGCAAGAGTCTTAAAAGCAAAACACTACCCACACTCATCGATCTTGGAGGCAGCTCTTGGTCTCTCTTCAAGCTATTCTTGGCGTAGCATCTGGAGTTCAAAAGCACTGGTCAAAGAGGGGAGTGTTTGGAGGGTGGGAAATGGTGGAGAGATTAAGATCTGGACTGACCCATGGTTGGTCGATGAGAAGGGCCACTACCCAACTAGTGAGGCCCCAGTGAACTGTGAATACGAGCTCGTGAGGGACTTGATAGACTGTCACAATCACTGTTGGAAGGAGGACCTTATCAGTACCCTATTTAACGACAGGGATAGCAGACTGATCTTATCAATTCCGATCAGTGATGGTTTGCCAAAAGATAGATTAATCTGGGTCTGGTCTAAACATGGAAACTTTGAAGTAAAATCTGCATATTTCAACGGTAAATCCTTCGACGTAACTGGTGCACATAAGGGGTGGGGGATTATCTGGAAGGCTAAAGTTTCTCCAAAAGTTCGAAACTTCTTATGGAGGTGTTGCTCGTTCACTCTTCCTACTAAGGCAGTCCTGAAGTACCGCCATTTGATCGAAGATGATCTTTGTCCATGGTGCAAGGAGGAGACAGAAACTAAACTTCACTCTCTCTTTCGTTGTCCAAACGTTCAAGCGTTATGGAATCAGACTAGATGCAGAGAAGCAGCCGAGGTGGGTAATGTGGGTAATTTTCTGGATGTACTAGAAATCTGGATGGACAAATTGAACGCTGATCAACGGGAGTGGTGTTTTTATATGATTTGGTCCCTATGGCGTCGAAGAAATCGACTAGTCTTTGAAAATGACCATCAATCAGATGCATACTTCCCGGCAAATGTGTCCAGAGTTGTTTCTGAGTACCGCAAATATCACAACAAGATTTATGGAGTTCAGAGTGCCCCAGCTAAGCCTCAAATAAACTCGCATTGGATTTTGCCTTCGGAAGGAACTTTGAAAATTAATGTCGATGCATCAACTGCATCAGATGGCTGGATTGGGTTAGGCGCAGTAGCTCGCAATAATCTGGGAAGTGTATCATTTGCTGCTGTTAGGCAAGTTCAAGCTCGTTGGAGCCCATTTGTGGCAGAGAGTAAAGCAGCCCTGTTTGGGTTAAGGAAGGCAAAGGACCTAGGCTTCACTCATATTATTCTCGAGACCGATTGCCAGAACTTAGTCGACAAGGTTAGGAGCAACAAATCGACCGACATGATGATAGATTTCACTCTTCAGGATATCATAAGTCTGGGTTCTCAGTTCGACTTCCTGGAGTAGTCTCACGTGAAGCGAGAAGGCAACAAAGTGGCTCATCATCTAGCAAGAATAGTCCCTTTCGGTTTAGAACAATGTTGGATGTTTAATTCTCCCGTGAAAATAGCTCAGTTTGTAATTTCAGACTCTATGTCCGTTTCTTCTCTTTAATGAATTGCTTGACCTTCAAAAAAAAGTTAAATTGCCAGCTGAAGAAGCCAAGTCGCGGGAAGAGGAAGTGGACAGCACGCGCGCGCCTTTGTGCGGTTTGTAACGGGCGCGTGCACCACACGCGCGGGATAGGAAGGTGGGATGATGCTGAACGACAGCACGTGACCATGATTCAGACAGAACCTGCCTAACTTTCCTTTGTTTTTCATTTCTTTGTCAAACAATTTACCCACGCAGCTTATATATTCACTTGTTCTCTTTTCAATTTCAAATAATCATCCTGCCTCTTTTAAACACAACCCAAATCTTTACTTAATCCAATTAATTAATTTAATCAATTAATCATTTAATCAATTAAATAAATCAATTTAGATTAATACATTAATTCAAATTTAATTAACTTGATAATTAATTTAATAAATAAATTAATTCAGAATTAATTTATTAATTATATTAATTAAATGAGAATTAATATAAATCATTTGACAGCCCAATCTTTTTTTCGAACCACTGAAAGTAATAAAGAAGTACCACTGAATTTATTGTTGACGCTCGATGCACGGTCTGGTTCATGAGCGACTAACTCCAATGGCAGTTCTTCATTTAGACTCTAAGATATGGTTCTTTTTCTCTTCTCATTTCTCTTGATTATCCTTTGATAATTATAATAATTCCAACTTAATTAACCTTTTAATTAATTTACATAATAGATTAATTCTGATAGAATTAATTCATCAAATAAATCAACCAAATGATTTAATCAATTAAGAGAGAATTAATACACCTCATTGACAACATAACCCTTGTGGACTTCCATGTCTTGATAAAACTGATCCTCCACAAAGATTATTTCTTAACCAGTCTTGATAGCAAAACCATTGTAGTTAATTAAGTTAGCACTTATGTTGCTTGCACAATGATTTTCTCTTCATACCAGTCTTGATAGCTTGAACCACTTAATTGAATGAAGAAGTACCACTGCATTATGTTGACACTCGATGCACGATCTGGTTCATGAGTGACTAACTGCAATGACCGTTCTTCATATCTTGACTTTAAAGTTGTGGTTCCTGTCATCCTTTTCTTCACTCTTTATTCAAACCTTAATAACCTGTATTCTGTCACTATAGGAACCTCTTGTCACTATAAATAGAACCCACTGTCTTGATTACTCCACTGACGCTTGATCAACTTAATGAACTTCTTCAAGTGTAGTATATCTCAAAACTGTAGATTGACAAAACTCCATTCCTTTCTGAGACACTTCTGGTTCATTTTTCCAATTTCGATTGTATCATCATATCTAATAAAGTCGAAGAATGTAATCAAATAATCATCAGATACCAGAGGGTGATACAGGTCTTGATGAAGTCCTAGTGCTTGATTCATATCCTCTGTAGTGATAGTAACCTCTTTCTCTTATATTTTTCAGTAGATGATATAAGAGGTTACTGCATTTTCGAGAGCAACAACTTCCACAGTGGCTGTCCTCCAAAACTGTTCTAGAAGATCTAGGTACAGAGTTGGGTTGGCTGAGAGTGCATCCTTGATGTATGACTCAGACATCCAGCGAACGAAGCACTTGAAATTAGCATTGGGTGCTTCCACATCACTAGTAATAGCAATGAAGTTGGTGTGGGTAGGAATTGTGAGTTGGGTATTTGCCATTGTTACACACACAGAGAGAGAGAGAGAGAGAGAGAGAGAAGAGAATGAAGTTCGAAGAAGAAATTTAGTTTTTTGAGATTATGGTTTTCAGGGGTTTTGGAACTTTAGATGCTTGAGAAATCGAATGAAATGAATCAAATAGATGTAGAAATGTATAAGTATGAAGTACTTGAATTGTCGATTAGATATATGTTTTGTATCGACAAGTCAGGCATTCGAGAAGTAGAGATCAACTATTTGATAAGTCAAGAAAAGCTTAATCAATATCTCAAGCAGTTTGTAACTCTCAACTGGCAATTATCTAACTTAGAAATAATTCCAAAATAAATAAAATATGTTTTTATGAGTGATTTAAAATTCTGAATAAAAATCAAAAAACGGTTAAGATTCAGCGAGAATTCAGCCTTTTCAAATGGTTCGAGAACTCAGTCATTGGAGATCTCAATTGTCATATTCGAGAAGTCAAGCAAGTCTCTGTTCGATTTCTCCAAAATGCACTATTCGAGAACTCAAGAGTGTTCCAAATAGACTTGTTAGAGAAGTCGACCATAGACATGAAAGTTATTAGAGAAGTATGACTTATCGAGCTATACTTTCCACCCATAAAATTTAATTTTCACTATCTTTTCAAAATTCACCAGAATTATTAAATGAAGAATATTCTAACAAATTAAATTGTGATAATCTTAAAATTTCATAGAAATTTCAAGCTAATTCGAATATGATTTTCAACATATGCAGCAAATCTGAAATATTTATAACTCATATTCCAGTCAACACTTACTTTAAAAATATTGAGCATTTAGATAAAGTAAGTGTTTACTGCTGCAACAATCTAGTTGATATTTTCACTTAGCCAGATTTTGAAGAATTCAGCATTCCAATCTCACTAACCAACCTTGTGAAGGTGGCTTCATTCAATGGCTAAGTGAATATATCAGCTAATTGTTTATTTGTGGAGACATAATGCAACTCAATGGTTCCATTAGTTGCATGCTCCCTAATGAAATGATATCTGATGTCAATGTGCTTTGTCCTAGAATGATTGACAGGATTGGCAACTATAGAGATTGCACTCGTGTTGTCACACATGATTGGAATTCTTTCCAACACAAGTGCATAATCTCTAAGTTGATTTCTAATCAAAAGCACTTGAGCACAACAACTTCCAGCAGCTATGTATTCAGCCTCAGCTATGGAAGTTGACACAGATTGTTGTTTCTTGCTGTACCAAGAGACTAACCTTTGTCCAAGAAACTGGCAGCTATATGAGGTGCTTTTCCTATCCACTCTGCATCCAACATAATCAGCATCAGAATAACCAACCATATTGAACCCTATGTCCTTAGGATACCATAAACCCAAGTTTGGAGTGCCCTTCAGATATCTAAAAATCCTTTTTATAGCAATCAAATGTGACTCTTTTGGATTTGATTGAAACCTTGCACACAGACATGTAGCAAACATGATGTCTGGCCTACTTGCAATGAGATAGAGTAGAGAACCAACCATGCCTATGTAGACTGAGATATCTACTCTCTTGCCTTTGACATCTTCATCCAATTTGGTGGCAGTGGCCATGGGTGTCTTTGCAGGTGAGCAGTCTTCTAAGTCAAACTTCTTCAATAAATCCTTGATGTACTTGGTTTGACTGATGAAGATACCATCCTTCCTATGACTAACTTGCAATCCAAGAAAGAATGTTAACTCTCCCATCATACTCATCTCATATCTGCTTTGCATGAGCTTAGAGAATTTCTCACACAGCTTCTCATTTGTAGAGCCAAATATGATATCATCCACATGGATCTGAACTAGGATAATATCATTACCATGCTTCTTGTAAAACAGTGTCTTGTCCAATGTGCCTCTAGTGAATTGATTTTCAAGAATAAATTATGATAAAGTATCATACCATGCCCTTGGAGCCTGCTTCAGTCCATACAATGCCTTAAGCAATCTGTAGACAAATTCTGGGAAATGCGGATCCTCAAAGCCAGGTGGTTGTTGCACATAAACTTCTTCTTCCAACTCTCCATTCAGAAATGCACTCTTGACATCCATTTGATAGACTTTAAAGTTTGAATGAGCAGCAAATGCCAATAAGATTCTGATGGCTTCCAATCTAGCAACAGGGGCAAATGTCTCATCATACTCAATGCCTTCCTATTGAGAGTATCCTTTTGCAACCAACCTTGCTTTGTTTCTTAGTATTACACCATCTTCATCCATCTTATTCTTCAGAACCCATTTTGTTCCAACAATGGTTCTGTTCTTTGGTGCAGGGACAAGTTCCCATACTTTGTTTCTTTCAAATTGATTCAGCTCCTCTTGCATAGCAATAATCCAATCTGGATCCAACAGTGCATCATCAAGTTTCTTAGGCTCAATCTGAGATAGAAAGCAACCATAGAGACACTCATTTTGAGTTGCTCTTCTAGTTCTCACTCCTGCATTTGGATCTCCAATAATTTGCTCTACAGTGTGTGATCTATCCCATTTCCTTGAATGCTCAGTTTGATTTCTCAATCTTGATGTTGCTTCATCATCCAAGTCATGATCATTTTCATTTCCCCCCCCCCTATGAAGTTGCCATTATTCACAAGTGTGTCTTGGATGCTTGTCTCTTCATTGTTGATTGGCACAAATTCTTCTCTTGCTTCATCATTCACTTGAGTTTGTTGAACTACAGTTTCAACTTCAGTTTCAATCTCTTCATCAGAATCATCTAGATTTTCAAACTTTAATGGATCTCTATCTTCATCATTAGCTTCTTCTAATCCAGGTAGTTTGCTGTCATCAAATGTCACATCTGTGCTTTCCATAACTTTCTTTTGACTGATGACATAAACTTTGTATGCAATTCTCTCCATAGAATATCCAATAAAAATTCCTTCAAATGCCTTTGCATCAAACTTTCCAACATATTCTGAATTATCCTTCAACACAAAGCATTTGCTTCCAAAAGTATGAACATACTTAAGAGTAGGCTTCTTTCCACTCATCAAATTGTAAGGTGTCTTTCCAGTGTTTTTGTTGATGAGAGTTCTGTTCTGGATATAGCATGCAGTGCTCACAGCCTCAGCCCAAAAACATGTAGGCATCTTTGCATCAAGCAACATTGTTGTAGCAGCCTCAATCAGAGTTCTACTCTTTCTCTCAATAACTCCATTTTGTTGTGGAGTACTTGGAGCTGGGAATTGTTGAGAAATGACATTCTCTTTGCAAAATGCTTCAAGTAAGGCATTTCTGAACTCTGTTCCACTATCACTTCTCAATGCAGTCACACTTGCATTGTTGGCCTTTGCTTCCTTATCAATTTTCTTTATGTGCTAAATGATCATTTGTGGAGCCTCATCCTTTGATGCTAGAAATTCCACCCATGTATACCTTGTGTAGTCATCAACCATCACCAGGGCATACTTCTTTCTTGAGAGTGACATTATATTGACAGGCCCAAACAAATCCATATGAATTAATTGCAGGGGCTTGGTGATTGATGTCACTGTCTTTGACCTGTGGCTTGACCTTTTCATTTTTCCCTTTTGACAAGCCTCACACACTCCTTCTTGATAGAATTCAAGTGTGGGCATGCCTCTTACTAACTCTCTTTTGACCAGAGAAATAATGGCCTTGAAGTTCAAGTGTGATAGCTTCTTGTGCCACAACCAAAAATCTTCATTTGATGCTTTTGAGTAGAAGCAACAAACTTTGTCCTTGCTTACAGAGTCCATATTGGCTACAAACAGGCTTCCTTTCCTTACTCCAGATAGAGCAAAGTCACCAGTCTTCTTGTGGGTGATCAAACATTCATCTTTGTCAAAATTTACCTTGAATCCTCTATTAGTAAACTGAACAACACTTAGCAGATTATGCTTGAGTCCCTTGACTAATACTACATCTTCAATGATGACATTTCCAACTTTCAACTTGCCATATCCCAATGTGTTACCCATGCTGTCATCTCCAAAAGTAACCATTGGGCCAGCCTTCTCCTCATATTGTGATAGCAAGGCCATATCACCAGTCATGTGATTTGAGCATCCACTGTCCAAAATCCGCATGGCCTTCTTTTCATTTTCTTTTCCCTACAAACACAAAGGTATTACTTCTCCTTTGGTACCCAAACAAGTTTGGGTCCACTTGGCTTAGAAACAGATTTATCAAAAACAGCATGCTTATTAGTTTTCTTAGGACTAGTCTTCTTGTCATTGTTAGAAGTTTTAGAAACTGAGGTCTTAGACTTAGGTGACAGAGGTACCTTCCTAGCTCTAGGAGGACTTGAAGACTTTGGCCTTGTGTAGTGTGTGTGTGTGTGTGTGTGTGAATGTTGTGACTGATGCAACCATCCATGAATTGTCTTCTCAAATTAAAACAGCTAGTCATAACATTCATATTGTATGGCATACAGTCAAGTTTATCACAAAAAGGTGAATCTCTATGTCTTAAAGGCATAGAGCAATCATAGAATGGTTTAGCTGCACTACTAGTTGGTTTCTTGCATGCATGAGTTAAGTGATTAGTGCTAAAATAGTTTTTACAAGCTTTCCTATGGGCATCTAGCACATAAGCATAATTGTTATTCTTGTTTATCCCTAGTTTGTCATTCCTGTTATGTTTCTTGTTAGCAATTTTCTTCTTAGATTCATTTTTCCCAGCTGAAACAAACTTCACAAACTTCTCAGGTCTAGGTCTACCTCCTACTGGCTCCTTGGCTTTTGGCTTGACACTCTCACCCTTAGAGGATGCTGGTTGTTCAGTAGACTGTGCCTCATCCTAATCATTCAACATTTGTTTAATGAGTAAGACATCCTCATCAATCTCAAATGTTGGTTCTTTAAAAATTGGAGACTCGGTCTTTTTCAAAATGTGAGGTACTTCCTCCTAAACAACTATGTCATCTTCAATGACAGCATAGCCTTTCCTCTGTTTAAGAGTGTCATAGTCAAGTCCAATGGGAGCCTTGGGTTTAGCTTGGTTTCTCACATGGTAGGACTGCAATAGACTAGATGAGTTCTTAAAAGATTTTAGTTTGAATTCATTTTCAGCTATCCCTAAGAGCCTTCTCAACCTGACTAGCACATAGAACCTTATTCTGCAGATATTCAACTTCTTTCTTAAGGTTATCTACTTGCATAACAGTTAGCTCAAGTTCCTCATTTTTCTTGTTTAACAGTTCATTTCTAGTAGACAGTTTAGCAATATCTTCATTAGCAGCAGTCATACTAGTATGAATATTAAACATTTCAATAGACAGTTATTCAACCATACATTTATATTCAGAAACAGACATATCTATGGTAGTGAGAGATGGTACCTGAGAGTCATATGGGGATTGTTCATCCTTGGAATCAGCCATCAAGGCATAGTTGCAGAATACTTGCTCTTCTCCATCACTATCAGAGTCATCCCAACACTTCCCTTCAGCTATGTAGGCCTTGCCTTGTGTTTGCTTTTTCAGAAGGGCCTCATACTTAGCTTCAAGCTCTAGAAACTCCTTATCCTTCTTTTTAGGCTTCTTGCATTCACTGGCAAAATGCCCTAGGTCATTGCATCTATAACACCTTACAGATGACCTATCCACATGGCTGGTTTTGAATTTATTCTTGTTTGCTTTCACAGGTGTCTTGCTCTTATTGAATGAATGGTTTTGGGGTCTAGGTTTGAAGGGTTGGTTTCTCTTGAATCTGATGTTTGGAAATTTTCTGGCCATGAAAGCATATGAAGTGTTTTCCATGCCATCTAGCTCTTCAAGAGTATAGAACTCTTCTTCTTCCTTCTCCTCAACAGGTTCAGTCACTTCACCTTCATTTTCTTCATCATCTACTATCTCCTCTATCCTCAGCTGAATTATAGATGCTTCTAGGTCTTGAACAGATTTGCTGACAATCAAGGCACGTGATGGGTTTATCATTCTGCCTTGGTTGGCTTGGATATCCCTCTTCTGAAGCAACTCAAGCTCATGAGTCTTTAAAACCCCATAGAGCACATCATATGTGACTTTGTTCAAATCTCTTTCTTTTAGAGAAATGACCCTTTGCTCTAGATGGTTTGGTGAGGACAATAGAAACTTCATGTTCAACTCCTTGGTGCTGTAAACCTTCCAATTCATCTGTAGCTCAGTCACCAGCTTGTGAAACCTTTCAAACATGTCAGTAATGCTTTCCTTGGTCTGAGCCATGAAAGCTTCATACTGTGTGACCAGTATCTGTTTCTTATTTTCTCTAACCTCCTTTGTTCCTTCACATAACACCTCAATATGATCCCACATCTCCTTTGCTGTTTTGCAAGAGGCTATGTTAGCAAACATTGACAGTTTCATAGAATCTATGATTAATAATATGAGATGACTGTCAAGAGCAACCATCTCCTTTTCTGTCTCTGTCCATTTGGATGGTTCTTTAGCCACATAGGATCTTGGAATGGTTACAGTTCCAACAGTCTTTTCAGGAATCACCTGTTGTGGAACAAAGGGACCATTCTTGAGTATCTCAGGATACAGAGGGTTAGCAGCTTTGATGAACAACAGCATTTTAATCTTCCAGAAGTTGTAATTCTTTTTGTCGAACTTAGGGACCTTCACTGTTCCTGTAGTCTTTGGTGTATTCATGATGTTTTTCTATTTTTAAATAAACAGCCTGCTCTGATACCACTTGTTGAGTATTGAACACACAAAAGAATACAGAGGGGGGTGAATGGATTCTTGAACTTTTCTTGTTCTTGAATCTTGTTGATGTACGTAGCAAGATATGTGTTATGTGTGTGCAGAAATATAGGTGCGGAAAATGAACAACACAAGACACAATATCAATTTAATCTAATATTTTATTAGATAAAGATTTGCTACAACCTGTGAATACAAATGGTAGTATTCTCAGCTTCATTTTTCTCAGAGAGATGTATATCTTGAATATGTATGTGAAAAACTTAACTTCTAGAGAAGTGAGGTTGTATTCTTGTAGAACATGAATACAGCCTACCCACTACAAATAAGGTAGCTAAACAAATTTACTTTCTAGTGTGTCTATCCTTTTTGAGTAAGCATCCAAATGGCTACAGATTTGACTTCTTGAGGTTCTGTTCAGATCCACTTCTTTAGCTCTTTGTCTTTTGTACATCTCTCTAAAAGTCCTTGTAGGCTTTCCAAAGTACTTTACAGTTTGTGGTCCATAAAGTGCTTTAGCTTGTTGCAGGTTTCTGACTTGTACAATTTCTTCAGTATTTTGTCTCCAAGAATGTATTCGAGAAGTGGCTAAGTGATTGGTTCGAGAACTAGGATTAGATAACTCTGGGTTCTCGAATATTACAAAGTTGACATATCGAATCACTTCTCGAATAGCTCTTTTCTTCAGGAATCCTTGAGTTGTCGAATAGAGCATTTAAATTATTGTATCCCTGATATATCGAATAGCTTTCTGAGTCTTTGAGATATCGAATGAACCTTGACTTGTTGACTCCTAGAGAACTCGAATGATGCTTTGACTTGTTGACTTTCTGAGTTCTCGAATAGAGTAGTAGACATATCGAATCTCTGAGATATCAAATAAGATATCGAACAGTGCATGCAGAGATATCGAATAATGTCTTTTGAGATATCGAATCCCTGACTTCTCGAATATAACAAACATACTTCTCAAATTGGTACTTAGACAAATTCTTCATTTCTTCAAATCCCAACTGTGATTATTTGAAAGTCTCTATCTCTAAGCTTGAGGCATGATCCTTGGATCTTCTTCCAAGCATTATTCCTTGATTTTTATGTACAGTCTCACAGTTACAATTTGATGCATATTACAAGTACTAAACAAATAGAAACTCTACAACTAGAGGTTCCCTTAGTTAATAGGTCATGTAGGTAATGCATAGCATTACAAATACTTAGGCTTGTTATTATATGAGTACATGCATGTCTCTGTGACTAACAAGGTACTTCATGGTATTAATTGATGCCTCAACTAGATGGTCTAATGTTTGTCTTCTCTCAACTCGTAATGATGTTTTTGCCAAAGTACTTGCACAAATAATCAAATTACGAGCTCAATTCCCAGATCATTGCATCAAGTAAATTCATTTAGATAATGCCGGCGAATTCACAACTGCACTTTTATTGACTATTGCATGTCTGTAGGGATCTCAATTAAACACGTAGTTTCTCATGTACACACACAAAATGGATTAGCCGAGTCCTTTATCAAAAGACTTCAACTTATTGCAAGACCGTTATTGTTAAAAGCAAAATTACACACATCTATTTGGGGTCATACAATACTTCACGCTGCCAATATTATTAGGGTTAGACCAACTGCCTAGAAAAACATTCTCCATTACAATTGGTACTTGGTCAAATTCCTAATATTTCTCACTTCAAAATTTTCGGAAGTGTTGTATATGTGCCGATTGCACCACCACAGAGATCGAAGATAGGAGCTCAAAGAAGAATAGGTATCTATGTTGGTTTTGATTCGACATCTATAATTAGATATCTGGAACCACTAACTGAAGATTTATTTACTGCAAGATATACAGATTGTCATTTGATGAGTCAGAGTTTCCTCCTTTAGGGGGAGATAAATATTCGAATAAAGCTAATCCTGACATTACATGGAATGCACCGGGATTACATTTTCTAGATCCACGTACAGTTCCATGTGAAATTGAAGTTAAAAGAATCATTCATATGCAAAATATCGCAAACCAAATGCCTGACGCATTTTACGATTCTAGAAAAATTATAACTCATATACCTGCAGTAAACACTCCAGCTAGAATAGATGTACCAATTCAAAAATCAAATATAAAAGAATTGGTTACTGAATCAAATCTGCGCTTGAAGCGTGGTAGACCGGTCGGTGCAAAAGATGTTGCACCACGAAAACGAAAAACAAAGAAAAATGCCCCTGAAGTGGCACATGCTCTAGAAGTAGCATATACCCCTGAAGTGGTATTATCTTCTGAAGAGATTCTAGTCCCTAAAGATGAGGGATTGAGTAATCATGAAATTTCAATAAATTATGTGCATGACATGAAATTATGGGATCGAAGTAAGGCCATAATTGATGATGTATTTGTGTATTCTGTGGCATTGGATGTCGATATAATTTCTGATCCTGAACCACGAAGTGTGGATGAATGCCTTCGAAGAAAAGACTTGCTAAAATGGAAAGACGCAATTCAAACAGAATTAAATACATTGCATAAAAGAGAAGTATTTGGACCTGTTGTCCAAACACCAATTGGTGTGAACCCTGTTGGAAATAAATGGGTATTCATAAGAAAATGAAATGAAAAAAATGAGATAGTGAGATACAAAGCCCGACTTGTGGCTCAAGGATTTTCTCAAAGACCTGGCATTGATTATCAAGAGACATACTCGCTAGTAATGGATGGAATTACTTTTCATTTCATATTAGGTATGGCATCAAATGAAAAACTAGAAACACGTCTTATGGACGTCGTTACTACATACCTATATGTTTCACTTGATAGTGAAATTTTTATGAAAATCCCAAAAGAACTGAAAATGGATGAGTTCAAGAAACCTCGTCATATATACTCCATTAACCTTTTACGATCATTATATGGACTGAAACAATCTGGTCGTATGTGGTATTACAGACTTAGTCATTATTTACAAAAGAATGGGTATATTAGTAATCAAATTTGTCCATGCATTTTTATCAAGAAATCGCAATCTAGTTTTGTGATCATTGTTGTATATGTGGATGATTTAAATCTTGTAGGAATAGCTACAGAGGTTGATGATCCTGTCATATATCTAAAGATAAAATTTGAAATGAAAGATCTTGGAAAGACAAAATATTGTCTTGGTATACAGGTCGAGCACTTGTCATCAGGAATTTTCCTCCATCAATCCATGTATATAGAAAAAGTTTTGAGCAGATTTTACATGGATAAATCTCATCCTTTGACCACTCCAAGGGTAGTAAGATCTTTAGAACCTGATAACGATCCATTTCGATCATGAGAAGATGATGAAGATGTTCTTGATCCCTGAAATTCCATATCTTGGTGCAATTAGTGCAATTATGTACCTTGCGAATAATACAAGACCAGATATTGTATTTGCTGTGAATTTATTGGCCAGGTGTAGCTCTGTTCCGATGGATAGACATTGGAATGGGATCAAACATATATTCCGTTATCTTCGTGGAACATTTGATTTTGGGTTATTCTTCCCGAAAAACTCGACATCTCGGTTGATTGGATATGCAGACGCTAGATATTTGTTAGATCCTCATTTTGGCAAATCATAAACTGGGTATGTATTTACATATTACGGTACAGCCATTTCCTGGAAATCCACAAACCAAACTACAGTGGCAACCTCTTCAAATCACTCAGAACTAATTGCAATTCATGAAGCCAGTAGAGAATGTGTTTGGTTGCGGTCTATCATCAAGAATATTCAAGAATCATGTGGATTATCGGACATCACGAGAAGTCTCACTGTTATGTTTGAAGATAACACTACATGTATTGATCAACTCAAGGAAGGATATATCAAAGGAGACCGAACGAAGCTCAACTCAAGGAAGGATATATCAAAGGAGACAGAACGAAGCACATTTCACCAAAATTCTTCTACACTCATGAGCTGTAAAAGAATGGTAAAATCGATGTACAACAAATCCGATCATGTGACAACCTTGCAGGCTTATTTACAAAATCATTATCGAATTCAACATTCGGGAAACTACGACATAATATTGGGATGTGTCGATTCAAGGACTTGTTACGATAAAACTCTAGTGAATGATTAGTTTATTCCAAGGGGGACTGTACTCTTTTTCCTTCGTCAAAATTTTTATCCCACTGGGTTTTTCTTTGACAAGGTTTTAACGAGGCAGTCTATGATCTGTACTAAATGACAATCAAAGGGGATTGTTGTAAAACGTGATTGCCAATTTGTCAAATGTAAAACAGTAAGACTAGATTTAGAGTAGAAAGTTTGCAGTAGAAAGTATGCTTTCATTTAATGCTCTTGTCTATTGTTTTGGCTATAAATATCTACAGATATCCGAAGAAGAAAAATGCACCGAGTAGCTTCATTTCTTTCTATATTGCTCTGTCTTTCCCTCTCTCTTTATTCAAGTAGTAATATTTATTAGTAGTTCCTCAATTGTTATTATAGCTAGCATATTACAACATATTGTATATTTACTTTCTTTTTATGAAAAGGTGGTCCATAAACTGAATTCGAAACTCGCATGTTACAACAATAAATTCAAAAACTTAATATATTATCATTGGAATAGAACTTTATACTTCGAAAGTGTTTCTAAAATAAATATAGCTATCTATACTATTATATAAAAGCCGAAACATTAAAAGTTTGGTCGATCAGTCGGTCGGTACGGTACCTGTTGATTTTACTTATTTACCCTTACTCAATTGCAGATTTACTAACTAATCAATTTCCCTTTTCAGGTTAAACATATTATCTTCTCTATTTTTCAAGAATTAAATAATTTCCTTTTTCAGGCAAAATACAATTTTTTTATATTTTATCTAACTAAAATTTCTCCTTTATTAATCAATTTCCTTTTCAGGTTAAACATATTACCTTTTCTATTTTTCAGTAACTAAATAATTTCTTTTTTCAGGTAAAATAGAATATCTTTTACGTTTTATCTAACTAAAATTTCTCCTTTTTAAAAACACTACAAGCAATTTTGTTTAATAAAATAACATAATTATATTATAATTACTATTAACTAATCAATTACCTTTTTCAGTCAAAACATGTTACCTTTTCTCTTTTCCCTAACTAAAATATCTCTTTTTCCAATTATATCATGGATGGTTACCTTTTTCAGCCAAAACACGTTACCTTTTTTCTTTTCTTTTACTAAAACCTCCATTTTTCCAATTAGATCACGGGCGTTTCTATTTAATAAAAATAAAATAATAATATTATAATGCTAATATTTAACCGATTATCTTTTCAGCTAAAATAAATCATCTTTTCTATCTTTTCTAATTAAATTCCCCTTTTTCTAGAAATATAACGGGAAACATTAATTTCTCATTTTCTAAAAACTATGAACAATTTTATTTAGTAAAATAACATAATTAATTATAATTACTATAAACTGATCAATTACCTTTTTCACATAAATCATGTCACCTTCAGGTCACCTTTCTATTTTCTCTAACTAAAATCTCTCATTTTCCAATTATATCACAGGCAATTCTATTTAATAAAATAAACTAATACTATTATAATATTATTAATTAACCGATTACCTTTTTCAGCTAAAACATATCATTTTTTCTATATTTTCTAACTAAAATCCCTCTTTTAATAGAAATATCACGAACATTATTAATTTCTCCTTTTCTAAAAACATTACGAGCAATTGTATTTAGTAAAATAACGTAATTAAATTATAATTACTATAAACTAATCAATTATCTTTTTCGCCTAGAACATATTACCTTTTTAATTTTCTCTAACTAAATCCTCTCTTTTTCTAATCATATCACGAGCATTCTATTTAATAAAATGAAATAATAATTTGATAATTAATAATAATTAATCGATTATCCTTTTCAACTAAAACCTATCATATTTTCTATATATCCTAACTAAAATCCCTCATTTTTTAAAAATATTACGGATAATATTTATATAATTATTATCAAATCATCTCATATAAAAATGTAAGCATCCAAAATTCATGTTTTAAAAAAATTAATTTAAATTAATGAAATTTTTTATATAATATTCAAAAAAATCCGTGCATCGCACCGGTTTTAGGCTAGTTATAATTAATATGCATTAATTAATATGTAATTGATGAGAATCGAACTTTTGACCTATAATAATACCTCTCTATTATCTCTCTTACTCTTATTATATAATAGGATATAATTTGGTACTTCTCAGAACCATCGGTCAAATTTATTTATTTTTAAAAAAAAGGTCATCGTTTTTAAATTATAGAGTACTAGTATTTATGCCCACTATGCATGGACTTTTTAAATTTCAAAATTTATGTTAATTAATATTTTTTTGAATTTAAAATATGACTTAATTATCGTTTTTTTATATAGGTGGTTTGCATTTTATATGCATATATATACTAATAATTTACTATATTTTAAATAGAATAATATTTCATTAAAAAAAAAACAAACAACACAGAACGAAAAAAGGCCCCCAATATCATAATTTTGAAGTAAATGACCCCAAATATCACAATTCAAAAACTTGACCCCATATATCACTCCAAAACACTGTTTCGTCTAGCGTTTTAATTTTTTTTAGTAAAAACGCTACTTCGTGTAGCGTTTTATATTATTTTTTTATTTTTTTTAAAAACGCTACTGCGTTTAGCGTTTTGTAGGGGAGAAATTTTCTTTTTTTTAGTAACACTAGATTATGTTGTGTTTTGGGAGTGAAGACGCTAGATTATGTTGTGTTTTGGGAGTGAAGACACTAGTTTAGAATGTGTTTTCTGTGTTAACGCTAGTTTAGAAAGTGCTTAGTGTTAACGCTAGTTTTTTTTTTCCTCCTAAAATTTATATATTCAAACAATATTAAAAAAATTATAATCAAAATTTCATTTAAAATTGAATTTTTTTAATTTAAAAATTACAATTTAATTAAATTTAGGGGTTCAACAATTAACTTTTGGGGTTCAATGTTTCCATTTTGGGTTTTAGAAATATTAGGAACGACGAATAAAACGTATACGAACTTACGGTTTAGGGTTTGGGGTTTAGGATTGTTTACAACCCTAAACCCTATACCCTAAACCCTAACTTATCCTGATTTTTAAACGCGTTAGCGTTTAAAAATCATGCCGCCGGATTAAATTTTGTAATTAAAATTTTAAAATTTAAAAATACAATTTTAATTAAATTTAGGGGTTCAAAAATTAACTTTTGGGGTTCAACGTTTTCATTTTGGGTTTTAGAAATTATCCAAAACCAAACTTAAAATAACGTTTCAAAAAAAAAAATTATCCAAAACCAAACTTAAAGTAGCGTTACTAGACCAAAACCAAACTTAAAGTAGTGTTACAAGCCCAAAACCAAATTTAAAGTAGCGTTTACAGTAAAAAGAAAAAGAAAAAAAATTCAAAACGCTACACGATGAATGAAAACGCTACACGATTTAGTGTTTTGGAGTGATATATGGGGCCAACTTTTCATATTGTGATATTTAGAGCCATTTTCTTTCAAATTGTGATATTGGGGGCCAACACCCACACAGAACTCTTTAACTAAGAATACATGTAGAACAGTATAATTATTTGATTATATTAATTAATACAAAATGATTGTCTTTAAAAAAATTATCTCATTTATTAAATTATTATACTTCAACGGCGTTTAAAGATAAAATTTGAGTTCGATCTTCTTTGTATTGGGCTTTGACCTAAAGTATTATTAATGAAATCCCCTTTATTATCCAAAAAATAAAAATTGAAAATGGTGCAAGTACTTTTATGTCAATGATATCTTAATTTAACGATTACACGTCAAGTATTTACATTCAAAATTTTCTCGATATGACTGTTCATTTGCATTCAAAGGTTACTCGGTATCGCCGAACGGAAACTCCTCGATTTGTGAATGTAAATAAATTAATATTAAAAAATTATAATATAAATTATAGAAATTATTTACACTGTAGTTTACTTTATCATCAAGTGTGCAAATGAACAACAGAAATTCAAAATTCTACAACTCAAATTCAAAACCCACCCACACTTAAATTGAATTGATTGGGAGAATGGTTTTAAAATTTGAATTAAGGTATGTTTGGCTACGACTTAAAATAAGTTCTTATGGACTTATTTTCGGGTAAAAATTTCATATTTGATAAAAAATAATTATACAAGTATTTAATGTATGTTTGAGATTCCATAAGTTACAAAAAAAAAATTAATTTTTTCAGAAAAAACTTAGGAATCTTTAACTTTGTCTTAAAATAAACACCTCCTTAATTTTACGAATTAAAAATGATTCAAATGCCATCTCTATAATAAAAAAATGAATTTGGGGGTAGGAGGTGTCCAACATTTAACAATATTTAATGGCATTTAGTATAATTTTATATGAAATCTTGGGGGAGGGATTGTAAAAAGGAAATGAAAAAGGATTCAAGATTTATTATATAATAAAAATAAGATTTATTTACATTGTAACAAGTTTTTTCTTTTGTTTTCTTGCTAATTGAAGTACAAATTTACCAATATTGGAGGATTTTAGAAGTTTACAATCTAAGATTATAGATTTGATTTCAATGCAACACTCATATATTTTTATTTTTTTTGGAATATTTTGGCTTATAACCTTTTACAATGAATATCTGTTCATTGACAAATCTCATGGTAAGCAAGTATCGAACCCAGAACCTCTGGATCGAATAGAGGTAAGCTCAACCAACTGAGCTACGTGTAAAATCATGGTGATGAATTATTGTACTACTCCAAAATTAATGGAGACGTGCGCAATTTGGTTAAAAAATAAGTACAAATTCTCCTTCATAAAAATTCGTAAGAAAAATAACGAAGAGATTACGAAAAAAATTGAAAATTTCTCTCTTTTGTAGGTTGGATAAATGAATGGTGAAAAAAAATAAATTATAAACACTATCGGAAAGGGTTCCGTAGAAGCTAGAAAGTTATGAATGGAAATATGAAATGATACATGAATCGGGTTGGGCCGTGGAACATAATTGGGTGTTGATTTAAATTTTGTGAGACTTTTAAAAGGCTAGTAGGGCCCAAAGCCCAGTAGCAAAACCCAGATTTAGCATCTTATTTTGTATATTTTTTCTATCCTTAATTAAAAAATTTGTTTGTTTTACCAATTTTATAAATTCATCTTGTTACTTGAATTTTTCTGAAATTAGTTTCTTGGATTAGACATTTGAATTGCGAAAAGGTCCTCAACATTTGAATAGTTGAACCAACATGATCCTAATCTAGTGGGAAAAACTGAGATCTTGTTCAAGTTGAAATAAAATGGAAGAAAAATGCTAGAAATACCAAATTGAGTATCAAAAATTATTATAAAATGACGTGACATTGTTTTGATTGGATATAATTGTAATGGACCCGGCAGGATCATACAATTAAAACATCCCAAAATTTCAAGTAATTAGTGTCATATTATTTGGCAACAAATTTTGGTACCCAATTTAATACCTCTAACACTACTCAAAATGGAATACTAATAACAGAGAAAAAGAGAAAACGGAGAATAAACGGCCTGATTTTTAAGCAAGAGAACACAACCAAACACGAAAGCAACGGAAAATATTTTGCCAATGTTGTCCAGTGTAGTAAACTTACGCTCAACAAAGCATGAAAAATATAAATGGCATTACATTATAACCACTATTACATATTTGACTTTCGATTTCTCATCGAATATTCAGTTATCGAGATTCTATCGTATTCGATCGACTTATATCTTGAAGGGGTTGTTCGATGTAAAACTTTCACTTGCATCGCTTATATATTAGTCCTATATAAATATATGATCGTTATTGGCTTGGGCTAACTCAATTCTTGAAAGGCAAAACATGTTTTTTGCTTGAAGAAGCAATGTGAAGAGAGGAATAAAAAGAGAACAAACAGTAGTTCGGAGTGTTAAATAAGAGAATATAAGATCCACTTAAGCTTAAAAAAGACATAAAAAATACATAAAGAAGGGAGACAACGTGACCCTTCAAACCAAAATGCTTGCAAGCAAAAGGGACAACACATGGCACATATTTTTTCTTCACCGGAGACTAGAGTCATACCAACTTTATATAACAGTACACTCTCTGTCTCGTTAGTTTGGACGGAGGTTTGACATGTATTTTAGCATTCTTATAATATAAAGTATAATTTACAAATTTTTTAAATTTTTTTAATTAAAATTTAATGTTTAAATTTTTATTTAAAAAATAAAAATTTAAAAATAGATTATGAAACTATACTTTATAGACAAATACGTGCTAATCAATAAAAAAAATTGTAAAAAAATGAAAAATAGGGAGATAGTATAGATTAAATTATTACTTTATATTCTTGCTTTGGTACGCTATTGGGACCGCATCATCATTTTACCTACTACTCATTCCTTCTGGACACAGTCGTTACATTTTATGTGAAGATGGTCTCGTTGATGTATTAAAATTTCCTTTTAATTAATGTAATAATGTTTATGGCATAATTTTAAGGAATATTCATAAAAAATTTCAATTTTTTGAATTTTTTTAAAAAAATATTACCTAAAATTGTAGATAGGTTGCAAATGTTACATTTGGGATTGTAAATCAGATTGTAAATGTTACACTTAAGGTTGCAAATGAGGTTGTAAATGTTGCAACAATATTTTTGAAAAAAAATAATTGCAATTTGGATATTCTTGAAAAAAGCCACAATTATATAGTTCAAGAACTTTCAGTTTCCACTGATCACTAATTATGTATTCATTAGAGCATCATCATTCACTCAAAACCACACCTGGATGCCACCTCAGCTACTATATTGTATTAATAATAAAAAAAATTGATACAAGTGAGAATTGAACCCCTTACCTCTAAAGTAGAAGTGAGAGTCCTTACCACTATTCTACAAATGAGACTTGAATATATTTTAAAACTCATTATTAATACAGTTTTTCTAGTGTGTGCCCAAGAACACATGCTAAGAATTCGTGCTTACTTAGTTGTCAAATTTTGATTAGTAGAAATTTCATTAATAATAATGGACCCCCCTGCATGCACAAAAATCTACACCAATCAAAATTTTCCAACTCATCAAATACGGATTCTTAGCATGTGTCCTTGGGCACACACTAGACAAGCCCTTATTAATATATCGTGAGACAACCCTCATATATTATATTAATGATAAACAATTGTTCATAAAAAGAATTGAACCCTTGACCTCTAACTTAGAAGGGAGATTCCTTACTACTAGGCTAGACAACAATTTTGAAGATATTATAAAAAAAATGATTAATATATCGCGAGACAACCCCCATATATTATATTAATGATAAAAGAATTGTTCATAATAAGAATTGAATTATTGACCTCTAACTTAGAATGGAGATTCCTTATCACTATGCTACATCAATTTTGAATATATTATAAAACTCATTATTAATATATCATGAGACAATTTAATTATGATGAAATTACTAAATTACCCCTCCTATATTATATTAATGATAAAAAAATTATTTCTAATGAAAATTAAACCCCTTACCTCTAATTTAGAAGTGAGATTTTTACCACTATGCTAGATATCAGTTTTGAGAATATTTTATTTTTGGTTATATATACATCATGAATAGATAATCTTTTAGATATATTTTGCGTACTAAGCATTAACATGTTCAAGCACCAATTAATTATAAAGTAACATAAATACATATTAACACGTGCCTTGCACGGGCTATAAAGCTAGTTCTTTATAATAATCTACATCACCATCTTAACTTTTTAATTTGATATTTCAAATTTTTTATGCTTCCATCTCATGACTGGCCTTTTATTAATAATAAAAAATATTATTTTTAAAATATAACCAACAACAATAAAGAATACCATTGGAAACAAAACACACTTTCATCCTCTATAATATAACCAACTAATAATTTATATACATTTAGAGATGCTCTTAGTCGGAGCTCTTACATCTGTAATCAGTAAATAAATGAAAAAATGCCAAATTTGACCTATTAATTGTGAGATTGTTTCGAATTAACCATTCTATAAAAGTTTTAAACCTAAATAAGCAAAAGGATAACATCTGGGTATCTTTCAAATATGAAAGATTATCTAAGTTTTGCTACTTTTGTGGTCACTTGGATCATATTCAGAAGGATTGTGAAGCTTTAATGGAAGCAATGGAGAGTGGGAATTCAACAATCCCTCAGTATGATGATTCTTTAAAAATCGCTGGTTTGGCATACTTGACCTCCCCTGATGTGAATATTTGTAAAAGGTATGATAAAAAATTGATTGGTCAAGCTGCCTTGGAAGCATCTTGTATACGCCTTAAGGAATCATCCATGGATGTCAGTGCTTAAAGGTTGAAGGTTGATAATATAGGTAAGCTCATGCCGTCTCACTTTAAAACCCATATATAAAGTGTTTCACAAAATAGTGGCATATTTTATATTCTAACTCATATTTTGGGATAATGGTACAACTCTTAAAGTTACTAGTGGTGATGCAGATGATAAGGTGGGGACAGTAGCAAACACTAATAAGAAAAAGGATGGTGTGGAAGGGGCTATTAACAATTATCCGGCAGCATCAAAAAGTGGACACAAAGGAGGGAAAGGAAGTTCACCTAGTTATAGACTAGTAAGCCAAGGACAGAATGAATTTTCTGGCAAGTAAGAAAGGAAAGACTCACTGCATGAAGAATAGAATAAGAGAAAAAAGCATATGAAGAATAAAAGTTGGTGTAATTTTCCCCTTGTAGTCGTAATAAATCAACATTTGTAAGGATGAAGTTCGTAATATTTTTTTTTTGTGGGGAATGATAAAATTCATTCATGAAAAGAAACAGATGATACATCTGAAGAGATAATAAAATCTCATTATCTAGCCTAAAGGTATGCTTAACCAATCTATGGGTCTAACGACCCATTAGAAAGAGATTCCCCTGAAAGTTTAGATAATATCACCTTTATATCCACCAAAAAGGCCTCATTAAAAATCCCACAAGAGCAAAACACTATGGAAAAAAAACTCAAGCAGGGAAAAAGAGTGCCCTACTAAAATAAATGAGTACATCATTTTACAAAAGCCTAAAAAACAAAAGATTAGAAACTTCTTGATTCTTCGGCTTGATTCTTCCACTATGGAAACCCATAATCCCGCCTTCATCCATCTTCTCACACTTCTTCCCACCAAAATAGGTGTCTTGTTGATTCCCCTAAAATCCAAAATTCTGCCATTATCCATCTTCTCTTTACACTTCTTCCACCACTGAAACTGAAAATATCAACACAACAGATAAAACTATGTCAAAAAACCATTAATCGAATATATACATTAAATAATTATTATACTCAGTATAGTATACATAATAAAGTTGAACAGTTTTATATATCTAACCAAAGGGGTCCCCTATGGTTAGACATATAAAATATCGATTTCTCATAAAAGATCTACTATAAAGTCATCTAAAATGATAACAGATTTGTAATATCCCAACTTAGTTTTATTTGATTGATATAAATTATTAAAATTTTATGTTTACTTTCAAAATTATTATAATTTATTCGAATGATATGCACATTTTGTTTAACAAAAATTCGTAACTAAAATATGTTACTTTCATTGGTCTGCTCGATAAATCGAACTCCCATAAGATTAGACTAGGATTGGTTGCTCGATAAATCGAACTCCCATAAGATTAGACTAGGATTGGTTGCTCGATAAATCGAACTCCTATAAATTCGACTAAGGGAGATGGGCCGAGCAAATGCTTCAAGGCCCAAACGGGGAAGGGATAAAAATTTTGAACTGATTATGCGAGCCATTGTGAACTACAGCCAAATAGATAGAGATGTAACCTTACTAAGACCTCAATATATAGTTGAGGAAAGGATCTTGCACTAGTATCCTATCGATGTGGGACAAGTGAAATATTTCCCTTTGAGAATAAACTAGTCTCTTAAGCCATTTATATAGGGAAGAATAGAGGACCAGTTGTTACATTTTCGATGTGGGACAAAGGGAACTCAGGTTTTAATAGTCTTGCCATTCTTAGTTTTCAAAATTCAAGTTCAAGAAACACGAGGCTAGGCTAGGTTCTAATTCTATATTTTTGCTGGGATTGAAGCCAAAGATGTGCTTGAACAAGATAAACTTTAGGAACAAAAACCAATTTCAAGTTGGGTAAAACAAGGCAAACAAATAGCTTGTTATTGTTGTCTTGATATGGGATCAGGTGTAAATAACCTTTAAAAATGTAATTATTTTATTTTAGCCCTCAAGAAAAGCAAAGGTGGAAGTAGGCATCTTGCGTAAGAGCCTTAATGGAATTATATAGAATGGGAGAAGGATTCACTCCTGAAACCTATCGATGTGGGACGAGGACAAATAGCCAACCTAGCCAACCCCTATAAGGCCAGTTCGTTTACAAGTATTGGTGTATTCAAAGTTCCTAAATAATTATAGTGAAGAGATGTCCAACACCAATTGCCTATTCGATGTGGGATGAAGTTAGATTAGTCCAAACATAGTAACTTTGCATTTAAATTTTGATAACTTTTTACGTTTGTACGTTTCCGTTTTATGTTATCTCGGCTCAAGTGGGAGCCAAGGTGATAGTTATGAACTTGTAGTGCCTAAGGGAATAACTTTGCTTAGCCTTTATAGACCATGAGAAGGGGTTACTCTAGAAATCTTGTCGATGTGGGATAAATGGTCATAAGTAATAAAAGAGAAACACAAACTCCCACATTGATAAATAAAGCGAAGACTTGGGAGTATATATGGAACAACTTGATTATATTCATACGAGTGAAAATGAGAGTGATGAGTCGGTGAAGTAGTGTTATTCCTAGCCAGTCATGTGGATTGTTTGAGTTATATTTGAGTAGCATTTTATTATTTTTACAAATCTTCTTTTGTACCACACCGATAACAGAAAGAGAGGTAAGGGTGTATATATTGCAGAGCTTCACTCCTTTTTAAGAAAACCAATTCGTTGTGGACATGTTTGATCGGTGATTTAGTATGGTTGTAGTGTGGTTTTTAGCATCGCTGAGTTACCTGTTATTTTCCAAACTCCTGGTAATTGTACCACATCGAGTAAGAAAGAGGATTTTGTTTCCCTTTCCATATATAAATATATTGTAGTGTACAAAATAGGAAAGTAGGAGTATAAGCTTACGACTTGTAAGTCTTCGTACATTACTTTCTATTTATTTTGATTTAATTTATTTTAATATTTGTTTAATTTGATAATTTAATTATTAGGAATATTAGAGGGTGTTAATAATGTTTGTGTAAAATTTTGGATAGTTTTGGAAGACGAATGTGATAATAGTTGGAAATTTCGAAAAAGAGAAAGGAGCGAAGAGTAGAAGCGATTTACTGTAAGTATATACCGTGCTATACTGTTTGATTAAATTATTTTGAAATCTCGATGAACGTTTGATGATTTGTTGATGAAAATTGAGTATTCTTGCATTGATATTGTGAATTGATGATGATGTTTCCAAATCGGAAGTAAAGCTAAACCAGTTGTTTAGCTGGCCGGGATCCCCACTAGTAGAACTTGTGAATTTATCGTGTTTGAATACTCATTTTTCAAATTATGTGAAAAACTATTTACTGTGATGAACTAAATGAAATTTTGAGGATTTCTCTATTGAAGTTACTTGTTTTGCAAACCTTAGCTATATAGTATGATATATGCTTGCTGGGCTCTATGAGCTCACCCTTTTATGTCACAAATTTCACAGGGAAGAATTTTGGAGAGAGATGTTCGGGAAAGGATAAGATGTGATGATCCGAATTACCGCAGTTGGATAAGAAGTGTGTAGAATTCTAAGAAGAATGCTTTTGTAATAGACCTATGTTGAAATTAATTAGAAGCGTATAATATGTTGTAACCTTTTATCGTAAGACTAGAATTTTTGTAACACCTTTTGGGTTATTAATTAAGTGAAAGTTTGTGTAAGCATATATATTATGACGTTTGGTTTGTTTGGCGTGCCCCGGGTCGGGTTCTGAGGTTATCTCGGGATCGGGGGCGCCACAGGATTCGTCAACTGACGACATATTACAAAAAACCAATAAATGTCCCAAAAGCCTCAAAAATATGGCAGCCCCTTTATAGGCACAAAATCCACATAAAATGGCACAAAAAGTATTACATAAAATAAAAGAAAATTTAGGAAACAATAATTCTTTATTAAAGTCTCTTTATTACAGAAAAAATATACTTAGACGAGCGAAAAATTAGTAAATTTTTTTAATGACATTCAAAAGTATAAATGACATTTAATGAAAAACAAAATTAAAGTTCATAATATTTTATTTGAAAGTTATTTGTTTAATTTGAGAATTACCAATGGAGTAAGAATGTGGAATAAATAATATGGTTTGTTAAAGGATGTTTGAAGAGTATCTAATATATTAACTAATGTCAACTAAAATATCCAAAGTAGTGCACATTTTTCTTTTGGAAGAGGTAATATAGATGTAAAGGATTATGTTAAAATAAAGATAAAGACTTGAAAACAAAATGATGAATACAAAAGATAACAAAAGGTATGATAATAAATATAGATGTATAATTGAAACTTGAATATTATCTAATTTTCAGGACTAACTTAAAAATGAAGATGTGAGTAATACAAAAGGAATGTACAATAAAGGAATATACCTTTTCAAATATGTTATTATTTCATATCTAATGGAGATGAAAGTGTTGGATGTTGGAACTATTAAAATGTCTTTCTTATTCAATCAATATTAAATGGAAACATAGAAAGAATTTTATAAAAGTAGTTTAGCATAAAACAAATCAAATATGAGGACATGAGCAATACGAAAGGCTATACAATGAATGTATATATCATTGTTAAATACAATATTAAGAAAATGTTAGAATCCTTACTAAACTGCAAATTGAAAAATATGTTGTTATATACATTTGATTAATGTAGAGAAATGTTTCTAGCTGAAAGAGTTTTATTGAAGTTTAAACGTAAACAGGAAGAACTTAGTAGGGAGATGTAATAAGCTGTATCTATCAAAAATATCAGGATAGGAATATATGGATTAAAGAAACTGGTGTAGAAATAGAGTATTAGAGTACCATATTTTAAGATAATGTTATGTTTTAAGAAGGCTAAAATAAAGGATTAATAAAAGCTAAAAACCAGGATGATTTATATGATCATATAAAGGAATAATGGGTTAATAAATACAGTAATCATTGGTTATAAATTCTTTTAGAAAAAGCAGGATAATAGGAAAATCATAAGAGATGCTAATCCTAGTTAGTAATGTAAAGGGATGAAATCAAGGAGGTAACAGTGAATTGCTTAAATCATTAAATATTCTAAATGAGACAATAAGAGATAGAGAAATAAGAAAGTTTGAAAAACTGTTTTCTTCCATGAAAAGATAAATGTTACAAAGGCTAAAAAGCAAAAGGAATGGCCATTGTGAGTTGGAATGTAAGAGGAATAAACGGGGAAGAAGCTCTAAGGCAAGCAAAACTCCTAATCAAATACCATAAGCCAGACTTTCTACTCTTAATGGAAACAAAGCTAGCAAAGGACAAAGTTAATACAATGTGCAACACACTTGGGTTTGATAATGGGTTTGAGATCCCAAGAAATGGGCTTGGTGGAGGGATAATGGCTCTATGGAAAAAAAAAGTTAGAAGTTATTTATCTAACATCATCACTTAACCATTTCAGTTGCTTCTTAAGATTTGAAAACCAACAAAGCTATTCACACTTTTGTGGCTTCTATGGAGATCCTAAAGTAGCTAATAGGTGCAATACGTGGGAGTTACTACAAAAGCTACGAATCGTATCTAGTGGTTCATGGCTAGTAATGGGAAATTTTAATGAAATATTAAGTCAAGAAGATAAAGGGGGAGGTGGAGTTAGGAGTGACTCACAAATTGAAGCGTTTTGCAGATCGTTGGAAATATGTGAACTACAACCGTTGGATTATAGGGCTAATCATTTTACATGGGTTAGGAGTACGAGTGATGGTTATATTAAAGAAAGATTGGACAGGGCTTTGGTAAATTAGGCTTGGATGGAATGTTATCCCAATAATTCTTTTAGTCATCTTGATTTCTTTCATTCTGACCATAGAGCACTCCAATTGTATTTTTAAGATAATACAGATTTGTCAGGTCAAAATGTCAGGAAAAGAGCTAGATTCAGATTTGAAAACATGTGGATAAGAGAACCTCAGTGTAGAGATATCATAGCCTCTAGTTGGATGACGGCTAACCAGACTGACCAATCTGCCCTCTTTTAACCATCAAGAATATTAAACTATGCTCAAATCAACTGGCTTCTTGGAATCAAGATAAATTTGGATCGCTGGATAAAGATATCAAAGAAACTCATCAACAGATTGCACATCTTCATAATTTTCAAGACCAGATTGACAATAATGGAGAACTCAAAGTGTTGGAGGAAAAATTAAATGAGTTATTGTACAAGGAAAAATTTTTTTGGAAACAAAGATCTAGAATATTATGGTTGGAAGCGGGGGATCAAAATATAAAATTTTTTCATCAAAGGGCCAAAAAGAGAAGCAAAATCAATGCCATCAAAGCTATGGACACAATGAAATTAATAAGGCTGATATATTACTACAAGTAATTATAATTCTTAAGGTATGGTTGTTTTGAACTGGTTCAATATACTAAAATATGAATTTTATGAATAGTTATAGTTATATGCTGTTCTACAGAATAGTAAAATGAATGATTATTTTTAGATACAAGTTTTGTAGGGTAGAGGGATTATTAAAATCTTTACTGTCTAGAGGAATTTGTGTAGAAACAGAGGATTAAAGGCTTTATGCCTTCTAATTGCTAAACTAATTCAGAGAATATAAAACTAAAAGCTTAATATCATATTCTAAAAGGTAATGAACTGGAGGACTAAAGTTAAGGTTTCAGCATAGAAAATAAAAGTGGAGAAAACTTGAAGTACTCAAAAGCACCTGGAACTACTAATATAATCTGTCATTAAAATGATTAGGATTCATGTTATCATAAAGACTTTTCAAAAGTTAATATAAAGAGAAGGTTTAGGGATGTAAGATAGGAGTTTGAGATACAAGGTCAAAATGAAAAAAGAAGAGAACAAGGAAAACACACTAGCTTCTGTTGCTTCATATCCCTTTATATAATTATGGACCATAAGATCAAATGGTCAACTTTAATATGAATGGAAACTATATATCAGAAAAGTTTTGCTTTAAAATATTTACAATAATGGCTATAGGTGAAACGATAATATGATCTTTTAAATTTCTGTTACAGGTTTGCTAAATGAAGAGAACGAATGGTGTTCAAATGAAGAGGGATTTAGTGAAATAATTCAAAGGTTCTATGAGAAGTTATTTACATCATCATTGCCTGCGACTGAGAAAATTGAGGAGTTGTTGACAGCTATCCAACCTTTAATAACAGAAGAGATGAGCAGGCCTTTGGAAAGAGCTTTCACTATAGAAGAAATTAAAAAAGCATTATTTTCTATGTCTGCGGATAAAAGTCCGGGACCGGATGGCATGAACGCATTGTTTTATCAGCAACACTGGGATATTGTGGGACCACTTGTTACAAAATAAATCTTGGATTGTTTGAATGAAAAGGTAGATTTGGAATTAATAAATTCTACTCTGGTCACACTTATCCCTAAGGTGAAAGAACCAAGGTCTGTAGGTGATTATCGTCCAATAAGTCTTTGCAATGTTTTATATAAAATAATCTCAAAGGTTTTAATTAACCGACTCAAGCCAATATTACCAGTGATTATTAATGGAACGCAGAGTGCTTTTGTACCTGGTAGACTTATAACAGACAACGCGTTGATTGCCTACGAATGCTTACATCATCTGAGATTAATGAAAGAGGGGAAAAAAGGTTATTCAACAATGAAGTTAGACATGAGTAAAGCATATGACAGGGTGGAGTGGATTTTCATTGAAAAAATGCTAATAAAGATTGGATTCTCACAAAGCTGGGTAAATAAAATAATGAGATGTGTCACATCAGTGCGTTATTCATTCCAAATTAATGGCCAGCCATATGGGGAAGTTATTCCTTCAAGAGGTTTGCGTCAAGGAGATCCCCTCTCATCATATCTATTTCTTATTTGTGCGGAGGGTTTTTCAGCATTATTACGACAAGCAGAGAGTAGAAGTGATATATTGGGCCTGAAAATAGCAAGAAATGCACCTTCTATCAGTCATCTATTTTTTGCGGATGACAGTTTACTCTTTACTAAGGCTTCAATAAGACCGTTACAATCAATTCAGAATATCTTCTCTTTATACTCGGAATGTTCAGGACAAGTAAATAATTAGTATGATTTGCTTAAGTATCTTCTCTTTAAAGACTAAGTATTAATAAAGCTATCCAAGTCTTTTTAAGGTCGATTTTGAATTAATGTTTAAGTAGGAGTCTTTAAACCTGTAATATAGAAGTATAGTATATGAGTGGTTTAGCAAGGAGAAGAATAGTGTGTTGAGTTAAAGTTTCTTTAGAAGTCCATTAAATGGGTTGGATATTAGGAAGGAAGGTGACAAAAGAAACCCTACTTTATTTAATAATTTTAGGGTGCTATTTATATGAATGGGAGTGGTCTTGGTAAGGGTTCTGGATAGCATGTAAATCTGCTTGTAATGAATATATGTGTGAAACGTTTGTAAGAATATTGAAGTGTTGTTGGTAAATAACCCTATACAAGTACATAATACAAAGGTTCTTATTTAATAATTAGTATTTGACTTTGAGGAAATAATTGGTAAAAGTTTCTAGATCATAGATTTAACAGTCAAAATATGAAGCTACTAGAATCATTGTATATCTTAGGTAGTTGGGGGTTCCTCCCACTTTAAATCAAACAAATTATGGTATTTATAAATTTTCCAAAGAACTGAATAATCTCCTTTTCTGAATTTTACTATCACAAAGAAGTTTTATTCCGGTTTTGGAATCATATTAAACAGAAAGGATTCTAAAATTCCTAGATGAAAGTAAAAGAGATATGGAAATTTAGAATTTGTGGCAAGTAAAAACCACATAGTACATTATAGTTTTTTCTATGTGAGAATATGATTACAGGAAGTTTCAACTCCTTGTCCTCTTCAATCACTTACATGAGTTCTTAAAATTAAGTAGTTTTTTTCCAAATGCTCTGGAGATTGAATGGGTCTAGTTACTCTAGTATGATGTTTTATCTAATACGCAAAAATGATGTAATAATAAATGCTTCAACAAGATCATTATAATAAATTCAGAATATCTTCTCCACATAATAGGAATGTCCAGGACGTGTAAATAATTAGTATGATTTGGCTAGTTTAATGTCTGAGTATAAAAAATGTTATCAATGACTCTTTCTACTTGCTAACGAATAACAAAGAAGTTAAAATAGAAAACTTGTTGGGAGTTAATATGAATAAGTGTCAGTAAGTGGGTTCTGTTTCTCTATTGTAGATGATTAACTTCAACAAATCTTTATTATTTTTCTCCCCGAATACCAGTGAAGCTATACGCTCTGAATTTGTGCTTGCACTGAATATGCAAACGACGGAGGCAATTAAAACTTATTTAGGCCTACCAATGCTGGGGGGCAAGAATAAGAGAGTGTTATTTAGATCAATAAAGGATAGAATATGGGTGCGATTGCATTCATGGCGACCTAATCTCTTTTCACAAGCAGGAAAGGAAATATTACTAAAAGCAGTTATCCAAGCCATGCCAACATATGTTATGTCTTGCTTTAGGATACCAGACGGGCAATGCCAAGAAATTGAAAGATTGTTGGCACGGTATTGGTGGGGGTCTATCTATTCCAGATGAAAAATTCATTGGAGAGCATGGAAGAAAATGAGTATGCCAAAAAGTGAGGGAGGACTAGGGTTCCGAAATTTCATTCAATACAACCAAGATTTGCTGGCAAAACAAGCATGGAGATTATTAATGAATCCTACATCTCTCCTGTCACAGGTTCTGCAAGCTAGATACTTCAAGAACTAAAGTTTCGTGGAATCTAAGGAAGGGAGTTGTCCATCACTTACCTGGAGGAGTATTTGTTGGGGAAAGAATTTACTACTCAAGGGGTTAAGAAGACGGATAGGAAACGGACAAAATACAATGGCATTTGGCGATCCTTGGATTCCAAGACCACCATCGTTTCTACCAATAACCCAAGGATTACATGATAATATGAAAGTTTCTGAATTCATCCATCCATCAGGAAAGTAGAATATTGATTTAATTCAACAGAATTATCTTAATCCTGATGCCCGACTTATTCTGACGATCCCACTAAGTCCTTTTAATCATGCTGATTTATGGTTCTGGCACTATAGTAGGAACGGGATCTATTCTGTCAAAAGTGGATACAAGCTAGCTGTAAATGCAGTCTAGGCCATCATCGTCATCTGATGTGTTAACAGATTGGTGGAAAGTATTCTGGGCAACTAAGAATCCACGGAAGATCATACTTTTTGGATGGAGAGGTTACCATGATTACTTGCCAACAACTAAAGGTTTATGCCGAAGAAATGTGTCCAGCATTAGCAATTGCCCTTTGTGTGGATATAGTGAGGATACTAATGCTCATGCAGTTTTTTGGTGTCCTTTTGCACAGGAAGTTTGGAGAATGTTGGAGTATCCTTTTTTATTGGGACATAAAGAAGAGATTAGTTTTAATGGTGTGTTGTTATATGCTACCGACCTCCTGGAAAAGGAAGATTTTGCAAAGATGTTGATTATAGCGTGGAGCATATGGACCGAAAGGAATAAGAGAACACATGGGCAACAACATAGAACTCCTCAACAAATAAAATTGTGGACTGCTTCATATTATGAAGAAGTTAAAAATGTACATGATCGAAAAGATGGAATACAACATAGAGGGGAACCAAATCAAGAAGGCCCGAGAGGAATTACAAATCCATGATCTAGCACTATTTGTAGATGCTGCAATCTCTAACCCTTCACAAAAGGTTGGCTTAGGTGCTGTAATTTTCGCAGCAAATAAAAAGGTACAGGCGGTTCTGTCAAAACCGCTAGATGGGACCCTATCAGTTCTCCATGCAGAAGCGCTAGCACTGTTAGTGGGTTTACGCTGGACACAAACCATTGGCCTGCCTATATTAAGGATTTCAAGTGATTCCTTGTCGCTGATACAAGCTCTAAAAAACAATACTGCATACCAAAATGAAATTGGTATCCTTCTCACAGATATTAGAGTATTATTATCAAAATTTCCTAAGGCATCTGTACATCATGTGAGACGTAAGTTTAATCTCGTGGCGCATAATTTGGCTAAGCAGGCCCTTCATTTAGATGACGAATCGTCATGGATGGAAGACATTCCACATAATGTTGAGAATTGTATTTAGAAATAGGTTAGATAAAATTTTAAGGCGAACAAAGAGTTAAGTTCTTTATGCTTTCTACATATAAATTCTGAGTGATAAAATAATGTGTCTTTTAATTAAAGATTAAATTTTATCTCAAGATCTGTTTTGATGATTTATGTTCTTTGTGAGTTAATTTTTCTATTCTTCTGATAATTAAGAATAACAATTAAGAACAACAGGAAGAGAAATTAGTTGGATCCTGAAACAAAAGGGGGTGTACTCTGATGGATCGTATGGTGTTTAACCTGGTCTCTGATGGATCTTTTCCACGAACTTGTGAAAAAAGAAGAATGGTCAATTGTACAAGGTAGGGTTTCTGCAATAATTGCTATCAAATATTTATCCAGATTGGGGATATAATAGTTTGAGTGACTTAGAATTCCACCCTAGTTGTTACAGTTAACTGTGATAATATCCTCTGAGTATGAGGTTTTGTAAAGTCATAGGTATTAAAATCACTTGCAGCAAGAAATAACCACGAGGATTTGGTGAAGCACCTCTGGATCATTGGTTTTGCTCAGTGCTCTGTCCTTTTATTGTTTTTGTTTCAATATTGTGTCTGAGCACGAAGGAACATAAATTCTTTTATGATTAAGATAATCAAATAGACTAATATTTCACAGAAATAAATGTGAAATAAAGGTAAAATTTAAGATGAAGTGTAGCCATCTTTGCCAAGATGTAATTGTCACCATACTGATAATGTAGTGACATTGACTTTAATCCTTCCCATGCAATTCATCCATCTCTCTTTTTCATTTCTATTTATAACATTATTATGTTATAACTCTTGCTGCGAAAGTCTGGAAAATACATGTAGGCTGGGAAGCAGCTAGCAGCACAAGCGACATAGAACCAATAAAATTCTTAGAAAAATTCATGCTCATATAGGTGCTAGCTGAGTGCATGGATTTTATTGCTGATTCACTGTGATGTGCTGCAGATTAACTAGTGAATATCCTTTAGTTGTGAACAGAGGGGCATGTCCAAGTGAAAGTCAGGCGAATCTAATTTTGCATTCACTCCCGGAGCCCTTGATGTGGGATTACATAAGAAGGGAAGTTATAGGAGCTATAGCTAAATAGTGTAGCGGAGGAGGCAGGCCTAATTTTGCGCAACCAGGTGGAAAAACAACTTGTCTGAGTGCACTTGAAAGAATTAATTTACTCGTTAGGAAAATTGACTATTCTTATCTTTTCTAACCGTTTATCCAAAAACACAGGCCGAGAGAACCTTGTCCTTGACATGTAACAGAGTTAGGAAATGCAGTTGAATTGTGAGTTTTATCTAGTTTACGGGTCATCTTTTATTCTCTATATATTTCAAATTTAATGTAATAGTACTATGTTCGTGATATATTATGATATTAAAATATAAAATTCGGGTAAAAGTCATCTAGCTTCCTAAGGCCTTAATAACTTATTATTTTCTATTTTTTGCATTTCCCTGTATCAATTTATTATTCTCTGTTTCTGTCCACGGGAAATCTTAGAGGTAGATATAGAGATTAATAAACAATTTTCATAGCTAATAAAATCATAGATTACTGGTTTAGATGTCTAACCAAAGGGATCCCCTTTGGTTAAAAGTAAGCATCTACTTGGTCAAAATTCCAATAAGTTTTAATATAGGTATTATTATTCTCTTAAGTGATTCTTTAATTTTTCTTTTCTGACCGGGTTTGTTTTGGTGATTTACAGGTTAATAGAAAAAAGTCTCAGTTTTAATTTTCAAAGGAAGTAATGGTGAAGTTGAGGTTTAGAGTGAAAGAGAAGACAAATTTGCGGATACATCTGATGGCAATGGAGACTCACAAAAGCTATAAGAAGTTCTAGTTTTATTTAGTATTCACTTTGTATAACAATGTGTTTGTACTTCGAGGGCACTCTTTTTCCCCCTTGAGGTTTTTCCTATAGGGTTTTACTCTTGTGGGGTTTTAACGAGACCCTTCTTTGTGAGTTATCTTCTTAAACTTGAAGGTATTATTGTCTAAATGTCCGAGGCAACATGTGTGCCCTTCGGTTAGATGATAAACTTTCTAGAATGAAATAAACTCCTTTTCCGGACATTTTATGTTGGTACAATTTATTAACGTGAAGTTTCTCTTAACAAAAAAAAACCATTCTATAAAAGTTGGCCAATAATGACCTTTTGTATCTGCCACTCACATATGCGTATTCAAAATTTCAAACAATTGAATGTGTTGTTTTGCCTCTGCATGCCATGTTCTGGTCCCAGAAGAACGAATAAGCATATGAAAATATCATGATACGAAATCAAAAATGGGGTATTCCATTTTTATTTTACCTGATTACTCCTACGATTAATGCGTATATAGTATTTTAAAATAATATTTATTTACAATACCCTAACATCAATTGCGTAATCATATTAAAAACTAATACAATACCCATTGTAACTTGCGTATTGGGTATACCCAATTGTAGATTGCGTATTCTACCGGCTATTTTTGGCCAATATTTTAAAATTGGTTATTTTTGTTATTTTGTTTTAAAAAACGGTTAAACATCGCATTTATCCTAAATAAATTAGACGTAGGCGAAACAAGACTTCTCACTTCCGAAATTTTAGAATTATTTTTGTAACACTTCAAAAATACATTATATTATATCCTATTATGTAATAAGAGTAAAATGAATAATAAGTAAGTAACTACCGTATGTCTTAGAGTTCGATCACGAACAACATATTTTATATAATATTTATATTTTAAACAGACTATCAAAACAACTTAATTGGTGTAAATACATTGATAATATCTTTGATTCCCTAATTTTTAGACATGAATCGAAAGTGTTTTCTTATTGTCTAATTTTATATACATGAGTGAAAGTAAATTTACGTTGTTATATTTGACAACAAGCATGAAAATTTAGCCGTTATCATGTTATTGAATTTCAATTTGCAATTTTACGTAAAACCACACATTATGATACTAATCCTACGACCTACCTAGCGCGCGATAAGGGTTTCCATCCAAAAAGACTTCTGAATACAATTTCGTAAGGTTTTGGTGCAGTGCACTAATCAAATTAAATAAGCTTAACTTTGAATTTATTCTTTTGCTTTCAATTTAGTCCTGAAATTTATGCTCAACTTTTTAAATATCTGTAAGGCTTAATGACCTTTTAACCCTCGAAGTTTTATACGAAATACCTATCAGCCCTCAATATTTCAAAACGTTCCTTTTAGCCCCTAAAGTATCCGTAAAGGTCCAATTAACCCTTGTACCGTTACGAAAAATTGTAACGGTACGTATCGGATGGGTAAAATAGACATTACATGTGTCCGTTACAAATTTTTTTTTAATTTGTACCGGTATAAGGGTTAATAGGACCTTTCCGGATACTTCAGGGGCGAAAAGGTACAACGTATTAAACTTGAGGATTTGATGGGTACAAAAGGTCATTACTATATCTTCTAGTTTAATTCAGCCACCACTATCTCCATACCCCTCGAGTAAGACTTACATACACTCTTCTCTCTTTGCTTACCACTACCAAAATAAATATATGGAATTCATAATGCTACATCCTATAAGCAGATCGAAGCAGAGGCCAATGTAAGGGTGCTGGGCTTGAATTTAATGCATAATCTACTATATAAACACCATCATTGGATGCTAGTTTCTTCACAAATCAATCTATTCTTTAGTAATTGTAGTCTAAATATTCTTCTTCTTTTGATCATGGTCGGGTGGAGCAAGCCTTCTTCATCAAATGTCTTCAAGGTGTTCTGTTGCCCGCACACACTTCTTCCTACAATTTTTTCTTCTATGATTTTAGGTTACACTAAATAATTTTTTAAAAAATATATATTGAAATCTTAAGATATTTAACAATAAATTTAAAAATAATGTTAAATTAAATGATGAACATATGTAAATTTAAACTTAATAATGAAATTTATTTAAATAAATTAAATTTTATATTAAATCAAAAATTAATATATTAATTTATAATAATAATAATATATGATAGTCCGTGCTTTGCACGGGTTATCGGCTAGTATATAATTATTATCAAATCATATCATTTAAAATTTTAAGCGTGCAAAATTCATGTCTTAAATTTTAATATTTAATAAAATATTAAAATTTATAATTTAAATTAAACAAATCATGTTTTTGTGAGACATTATATTTTAAAATAAATTTGATTAAAAAGGGTACAATGGTCCATTTCTGTTAAAATTTGAATGAAAAACTGATTTTAGGATAGATTTGAAATTTCAAATATATATAAGACATATTTACAAACCATGTTTTAAATTTGGATATATTATTAAAAAACCCAAATTTTTTCTTGTAATAACATATTTTAGATGAGAATTCTTGATATACAAAGATCTATTGTATCATTTTTTTTATTAGCCTTCTTATATTTATGTATAATAATAGGATATATTTTTATATAATTAAATATTTTTTTTATTATGTAATTTGTAGAGTCGAACCTGTTGAAGTATGATAGTACACGTTTATTATCCCTATTACTCTTATTATATAAGAATAATAGGATATAATTAGTAATATCTAACTTATAATTATATAAGAATAAATTTTAATTGATCATTAATATACATAAGATATTAGTTTAATTAATGTTTCTCTATTTTTATTTAATAATAATTACATAATTAATCATTAGAATTATTTGTAATCCATTGTAATTGTATAATATATATACACAATTCTATACATATGGATATACACACTTCTTTAAAATCGCATGAGCGTAGTACACGTTAGTGCTACGAAAGTTTTATAAAAAATAGACATTATTAAAATAGAATATTTAAATACTTAATACTTCAAATATCGAATTACAATTTTCAAATATCTATAATAAAATTTTATTTTTTTCAAATTTCAAATTAATAGCATGTAACTGAATTAAACGTTAGTGTATGTAAGTCTTACTCGAGTGGTATGGAGATAGTGGTAATTGAATTAAACTAGTAGATATAGTAATGACCTTTTGTACCCATCAAACCCTCAAGTTTAATACGTTGTACCTGTTAGCCCCTGAAGTATCCGGAAAGGTCCTATTAACCCTTATACCGGTAAAAATTAAAAAAAAATTGTAACGGACACATGTAATGTCTATTTTGCCCATCCAATACGTACCGTTACAATTTTTTGTACCGGTACAAGGGTTAATTGGACCTTTACGAATACTTTAGGGGCTAAAAGGAACGTTTTGAAATATTGAGGGCTGATAGATATTTCGTATAAAATTTCGAGGGCTAAAAGGTCATTAAGCCTATCTGTAATTCCCTATCAACAAGTTAGTTAATGTTGTCAATTTGAAAACTAGGATTAAATATAAGAAGTAAAAATTATAATGAAAAAAGAATTATTACATCCTATTATATCCTTATGTACTCCCTCCGTCCCATAAATATAAGTTGAATTTTCAAAATCAAATTCATCAATTTTGACCAACAAATTAAACATATTATATAATAATATCTATTTTTCTAAAAAATATAATAATAAAGTTTGAGTACTCTATTTTATGAAGCAATTTAAAATTTTGTAAAATCACAAATAAATATTTTTAAATTGTTAGTCAAAATTAGGAAATTTTGACTTTGAAAAGTCAATTTAAGACAATATTTATGGGACAGAGGGAGTATAACAAACGTAAAAAAAATTATCAAAAATTTTAGTTGTGTGGTCATGAGTATCGCTAAAACAATCATGATTATTGGATTTATTATTTTTATAAATAGACAATTAAGATTATATAATATAAATATGAATTTATTATGTAGAAAAATATAAATTAAAAAGATTGTGGGAGAATTTGATTTTTCAAAAGTTTAGACTAAAAGGTATTATAACTTAATAAATAGGTCAATTAAATTAATACGTACCGATAGATCATAATATAAATATATAAGAACTGTTGGATCTAATATTATTGGTTGTTATTAGAATTACATTGAATATTAAAAAATAATTTTTAATAATTTAAACTAATTATTAGTAGATTTTCTACATTGAATAGAGTTATAAACATAAAAGTTTATCATTTTCTTTTTACTTCTGGGTAGTTTGAACTTGGAAAATAATGTTAAAACTTAAACCCTTATTAAAGTAAAGATTATTTAGTGAGTTCGTGTAGATTGAATCGCTCAAATTTGATTTCTAAAACTTAAGATGAAACACAAATAGTAAATGGATCATTTAAAACCTAATAAATTTATACTTTTTATTTTTAACTCCTGTTTAACTATTTTTTCTCTAATTCTTTTAAATTTAACTTCTATAATTGTTATTACAATTGTATATAATGAACATAATAGTGATATTACATATAATTTTGATACTCACAGTATAATATTACAAAAACGATAGAAACTTTTGAACTTTTGTTAGATATTACATATGGGAATATTCTACATTTTAATAGGTACATTACTTATTCATCTATTTAAAATTTGAATCCCGTGGGAATATATTATAAATGAAATTTTATTATTATTATTATACTTAAAAATATCAATAACATCATTTAACAAAAAAAATATATCAATAAAATCTAAATATATATTAATAAATTATTTTAATTTATAAAATTAAAAAAGTTAAAAAAACCGGGTTATAAGCTAGTAGGTTATAAATGAACTAGGAGCTCTTAACCTTGGTCCAGTTTATTATATAACTCCCATATTTTGATTTTAGTGATTAAATTGATCAAATTTTGTTTAAAAATTAAAAATTATCCTTTTATTATTTTAAAAATAAAAAATTATATTTTAAAATGAATTATGTAGTTTTAATAAAATAATATTTATAATATTTTTGATTATATATTATGTACCAAATTTGAGTCAAATTTTGATCATTCCAAAATAAACAGGATAATTAATTAAGGACGGAGAACTTAGAGGCCTTCCCAGGAATGAACAATTGGATAAAAAAAAGGAATTTTTTTATTATTGTTTATAGAATATTATTATATATATATATATATATTATTATTAAGAAAATTCTAAAAATAGAATTAAGTTCTATTAACCCTTTCGCGACTCAAACTGCCGGTACGCTTTCCGGCTCGCAATGGCTCAAACGGGCGGGGGCTCTCTATTTGCTTGCAATGCCGGTTCTTCGCCTTTAGTTAGAAGTAGAAGTAGAGGGCGCCATTTGCCCCACACTACACTTCATAAAAAGTAGAAGTGAGAAAGAAAAACTTGGTTACTGTTTGGCAAAAATTAAATTAAGGGGTTAAATATCTTGTTGGTCACTGAAGTCAGCCTAATGTATCAAGTTGGTCACTGAACTCAAAACGGTATCAATCAGGTCACTGAAGTCAGCTAGGATTATCAAGTTGATCATTTTTTTGACGGAAATTACTGTCCGCAAAATTTTGTCCGAAAAATCTCCACCAAATTTTGTGAAATTAAAGTGTGTTAATCTAGATGCTATGGGTCTCATAAAACTTGTTTAGATTTTCATTATGAGCTCTAGATTTATATGAATCGAAAAAGAAAATTCAAGAACTAGAATTGTTCTTCTTCAAAAACTGAAATAAAACTTATCAATATTGTATCTATTTTGAAGAGAATAATCTGGGTAACACAAATATGGTCTCGGATTTTTTAAATGTTAAGTGAATCTGCAGTTATAAGCGTTTATGTCAATCTGCAGTCTGTTTCCGTCAAAAAAACAAAGACTTAGGCTGACTTGATACATTAGGCTGACTTCAGTGACCTGTTTGAGTCGAATTTCAGTTCAGTGACCATCTTGATACATTAGGCCGACTTCAGTGACCAACAAGATATTTAACCCTTAAATTAAGTCCTTATGGACTTATTTTCGGGTAAAAATTTCATATTTTGATAATTTTTTTTATACAAGTATTTAATGTATGTTTAAGATTCTATAAATTGTAAAAAAAAGTTAACTTTTTTCAGAAAAAAGTTAGGAATCTCTAACTTTGTCTTAAAATAAATTGACTTATTCTAAAAAAAAGTTCTCCCAACCACCCCGAGAAGCGGAAGAAGATCAACCATGCGAAGAGCCTGTCAAAATAAAGAAACTAGTGACCAGACCAAATCATCAAAGAATGAACTTCAAATTAAATCAAAAATCGGACTGAAAAAATTAAAAATGATATTGTATGTAAATTGTGGAAGATAACTTGGATCCAAAAATTTTCTTTCAGGATTCCACCTATATAATTTTAAAAAATACGTTCTTATTTTTAATTTTTTATGAAGATGCATTCATACATTTTCACTAATTTTAGTAAAAATGAAAAATTGTGAAATTTTATTTTAACCTGCAACCTTCCTGGATACGCCAGACCCTAGTAATTCGAGAAGTTGCTTTACATTTGTCAAATTTTCTTTTCTGGGATAAGTTTGGTTGTCAATGTACTAAATTTGATACTCTCTGAAACATGAATTTGGAAAGGAAAATGTTAGGGTATAGAAATTCGTTCATAAATTTGTTTCCAAATATTATGTGTTAAAATTTAATTGATACTAATTCAATTAATTATAATAAATCTTCTAAAATTTTCAAAATATCACGTAAATCATGTCATTTCATACAATAATTTTATTTAAGAACATTTTTGAGATACATAACTTTACGTAGATCATTCATCAACAAATTGACCCTTTATATTCCGTTCTAGCGTTAAGTCGTTAACAACATAGAGTATTATTATTTTTACTAATTAATCCAGAAAGATGATGGAGATGTTCAAATGTTTCTAGAACAAATTAGGATAATTTAAACCGAACAAGACTTTAAAATTCATTTGTGGCTCATTTTTGGATATATATTGACAACTACACATGACTATTGTAACTGACCCCATGACAGCGGTGTTATCCTACAAAAATTTCAAACTTTTTTTTAAAAAAATATACTATAATTTTTGAAATTATTTTCAAAATCATTTTAAAATGATTTGAGAAAGATTAATCATCACAATCTTATTAGTTATTATCTCATAAATGAGGCAAATTCTTGATAAATAAATATGAGTTACATGAATAAAAACATGATACGTGTTTTTAAAAATATATTTAGAATTTATTTCGGGATTCGTAATCCTACTCCTTTTATAATCATAATATATCCAAATTAGTCACAATGATATACGTCTCTCATGTAAAATAAATTACTTTGAATGATACGCTAATTTTGTAACAAAATTTTAAGATACCTTTTCTTTGTAATTCAACCAAGAATTTAAAAATTAAACAAAATTACACAAAAAACAAATAAATCGTTAAAATAGCTCACCAATGACCAAACAAATCACATTTTACTTTTTTTTTTCTTTTTTTTTTTGAACTTCTATTTTTGCCAACAGCTTTATCTTTAAGTACATTAGTAAAGTTCACAGTAGATAAAGAGTACTACTACATTAATGTATTTTATATTTAATTATTACAAGAATAAATCAAAGAATAAATCAAACATTGAATTCTCTTATCTGTTCCAACCCTTACAGTCCCGTTCCTTGAATTCTTTGTCAGTTCCCGACAAAATATACACCCCAACAAAATACCCTTATTCCCATTTTTATATTTTCTTGTAAGAAATGAAACACACTTACATATGTTGCCTTAAAAAAAAGATGGATACATGTTCTTGAAAAGTGTCTGAACCTGTTAGGTCACTCATTTTCTTTATATTTTATATCTTTTAATGAATAGAGTTTGTGTCTTTTTAGTTAAATGGTACTTGCATTTTGATTCTTTAGCTTAGTTATTGTTCTTGTTGGGTTTGATTTTGTGTTCTTGAAGTGAAAAACTAAGTGGGTTGGTGTTTAAATGGTTAATGTTGTGTTTGGGGGGTTTGATTTGGTTAAATCTTGAGTTTTCTTGATGGGTTTTTGTTGATTTTGGTGCTTGAATGTGTGATGATGTGAAAGACTAGGTGGGGTTTGTAGATAAGTTGTGTTTAAGGGTTTAGTTTGGTTGAATCTGAGAGTGATTTGATGGGGAATTGTTGTAGATCTCCTGCTGCTGTTGCTAGGGAAGATGTGAAATCTTCGAATTTTTCGAGTAAAGATCATGGTAGGAAAGATAAGGCTAGTGTTGGAAAGAAGGTGATAACTGTGTTGGATGAGGTTTCGAAAGAGAGTATTGAGGATAAGTATATGGTTGATAGGGAGTTGGGTAGGGGTGAATTTGGTGTCACTTATTTGTGTATTGATAGGAGTACTAGAGAAATGTTGGCTTGTAAGTCGATTTCGAAGAGGAAGTTGAGGACTGCAGTGGATGTGGATGATGTGAGGCGAGAGGTTGCGATAATGAAACATTTACCACAGGATTCGAGTATTGTGACATTGAGGGAGGCTTGTGAGGATGATAGTGCTGTACATATAGTAATGGAGTTATGTGAAGGTGGGGAGTTGTTTGATAGGATTGTTGCGAGAGGGCATTATACTGAGAGAGCTGCGGCGGGTGTTGTGAAGACAATTATGGAGGTTGTGCAGCTTTGTCACAAGCATGGAGTAATTCATAGGGATTTGAAGCCAGAGAATTTTTTGTTTGCGAATAAGAAGGAGAATTCTCCTTTAAAAGCAATCGATTTTGGCTTGTCAATATTCTTTAAGCCAGGTGAATTTTTTTGTTTCTGTTGATTTTGTAAAATTGCAATTTGATGAAACTTTTTAAGATTATTAATTGTCATGTAAGATGAGTTGAACCGTCTTCCCAACAAAAACATAAAATTTGAATTGCATAAGTTAGCTATGGAATGCGTACTTTGCATTACCAAATTTGTATGAAATTGTGGCAGATTGAATTTAAAAAGATTGAAATAGCAATTCCACACCTCTAGAGTTCTTCTGTGAAAAAGATTTCCTATATTTTGATGATAATAGAGGACTGGATGTCCCCCCTCTATGCCCTCCAACCGTAATTCCATATTTACATATTACGTAATCGTGATGCTTTAGACAGTGACCGTATCACTCCCTTTATGCCTCCAGCCATTAATTCCACGAGTACTTATTTTTTATTATTTAATCTCTATGCTTAGGAGCACCATAGCGCTCCTAAGTATACATCATACCCTGATGGAAAATTCCAGGGAAATTGTTAACGTATATCTTAATATATTGTTATAGGAAAATATGGAGAATTGCATTTATTATCATTATTAGAGAAATGGGAAAGTTCCCTTATTTATGTTATTTCCGTTATTATTGATTAAGGATTGGTTATATAAACAGTTGTAATATTGTAATAAACTTGAGGCTTATGCCTCCAACGATGGATGAAAAAGAGAATTTTGAGACTTTTATCAGAAATAGATTGTACAGAAGTAATTAGCAACCATAGGCACTATCTGATTTCGAGATCACAAGCAAAGTCAGTTTCTTTATCAGATGGAGTCAAATTGAAATGTTAAAATAAATATCAACTTTTTAAATCCAAATTTTTCCATCCACAAGGAGCTATAAAAAGGGATTATTGTCGCTGGCCTAACAAGCATTCAATTGCATTTGTTGATTACCTGATGCTGGTCAAGTGCGGTTATTATGCTATTATTATAATAAACGTTTTTTCTCGTAGCCGAAACCATTATATTATTATCATAATAAATGTTCTAAGTTAGGTCATTATGCGGTCATTTGTTGATTACCTGATGCTGGTCACGAGTAGAAAATCTAGTCTTCAAATTTTGCCAAATTGACGCGTCTCGGCTTGCATAGACAATTAGAATTGGCTATGACGTAGTTTCAGTAATAGTATAATGGTTAATTGGCAGCTTTCTCTTTTTCAGATACTAACTTAGAACCTTAGGCTTTTGCATTTTTGCATACTCCGCCCAAACAACACTATCAAATTAATAGGAGAAATGTAGGTTGATCCTTTTCTTTTGAACTGCTTGAGCTTTATAAAGGCTTGCTTGAGCTTTATTAGAAATGTTGAAAATATAAGCAAAGCTTTTGGGCTGGACCTAATGATGCACTAGTTCTTTTTGGTATTATGCTACAAAAATGTGTATGATATTCTAAATTCATGCAGAAGATGCCCTAATCTTAAGTCGTAATCGCAGCCTCAGCAAAGTTGTCTTGTTGTCTTGCACTTACACAAAAATTCATTAATCTCTATTTGTTATTGACACTTTATGAATCTTAGAGGTAGAACTCTAGATGCCTGTGAGGGCTACCCTCAATGATAATTTGCAACTGCATCTTTATATTTTACTTTTATCAATTATACAAGACCATATGTTTGCGTCTTAATGTTTGAGATGATGTTAATTAAAGATTAATATTGTATTCTAGGTGAGAAGTTTTCTGAAATTGTGGGAAGCCCGTATTACATGGCCCCTGAAGTGCTTAGGCGGAACTATGGACCAGAAATAGATATATGGAGTGCTGGAGTGATTCTTTACATTTTGTTGTGCGGAGTTCCTCCATTCTGGGCTGGTAAATCTCTCTCTTTCCTATTTTCTCTCCCCTTGTCCTGCATATATTGTCAAGTCGAATGTTACAATTTTGTTTTCATTATTACTGTGCAAGTAATCTTGAGTTTTAATGACGACACGTGCATTGATTTAACTTTTGACCTATTCTTTACATAATTCTGTAGAAGCTTATGTTTTTTTAGATACTAGTCATATGCAATCCACGTGACTTATTGAAAAATTTAAATGCAGAGTCTGAACAAGGGGTTGCACAGGCCATTATTCGGGGCCAAATTGATTTTAAGCGAGAACCCTGGCCAAGTATTTCAGAAACTGCTAAGAGTCTTGTTCGCCAGATGTTGGAGCCAGATCCAAAGATACGCCTAACAGCAAAACAAGTTCTTGGTAAATTTTCACTAAGACTCTATTGCATCTCATACAGTTGTCTCTTGGTCCACGAATAGATATAATGACTGTAAATCAAAAGAAAGGTTTTGCGAAAAGACAAAACAGCCCTTCCCGTGGGTTATTATCTGAATAATTGTAATTCTAGGAATGAATGATGTAACTCGAAAAAGCAAATAACAGAATTTGGGAGAAGAAGTAGAAAAGGGAATAAATATAGTGATTAATGATGGGTTTGTACCGGGTTAGGATGCATAGCGTGTTGTATGCTTAAATACTTGTTCGTTTTGCATTTGTGAGGATTTTTATCTTCATTTGCTATTTGAGATATTTATATTTACAGAAAGATATTGACAAAGAATCTAGTGTAGTTACAGACAAAGCAGATCTTTAAAAGATTCAAAAAGTTCAAGTAACATCATAACAGTAGCCCAAGACAGAAACAATCAATCCTATCTTGTCGATAGACTGTAGACACGCATCTCATTTGGCAGCTTCGATTCTAAGCATTCTTATTGACTTCGGTATTGTTGTTGCATTTTGAATTGAACATGATTTGTTTGGTAAAACCTACGATATAATTTATGCTCACCTAAGATGGATTTGTAGTTTTTTAGAATGTGATAGTTTTGGGATTGAAACATGAGCTTGTTATATATTTCCCTACTTCCTGTTAGGATCCACATAATATTTGTCAAAATCTCTTCTACCGTTAGTTTAGTTTGTCCAGATGTGTTTCAGTGTGTCCATATCTCTGTCTTGATGTCCTAATGACCGAGCTGCCAATGCTCGTGAGGTGTTTAGCACCATGGCCAGAACCTGGACTATTTCCTAAGCATGTTGAATTTGTCTTGTAAGAAGGGCAAACTCAAGGAAGTCGTTTCTATGATTTCATCGAGGTTTAATATTCCAATTAAGAAATGAAGACAATTAAATGGATATTCTACCTGAGATTAAAATATGGATTAACAGATTGTACTTGATTTGGTTTCTTCTATGCTTCTGGAGCTGATGCTGAGGCATTTCCACAGGACAAAATTAAACAAAAAAACAATACGTTATTTGATGAGTAGTTATGTATGTTAACTAATTTTAACAAAGACACTTCACTACTTCAGTAACTACGTTCGGTTTGTACCAGATATGAGTGATGTGTCTTGCATTGGTGATCATGGTTGGATTTGAAGGAGCGGGAACCAATAAATGCCAGAAAGGACATACAAATGAGGAAGGGGGGGGGGGGATGCTGATCATTAGTTAACTAATACGTAAACATCAACCCACTGTTCATTGGACCATTAATAGGCTATTCAATTTTTATCCTGTTTGTTTTCCTTTAACTGGACTGTAATTGCATAATGATAGTTTTTTTTTTATTATTATTTTGTCGGGAGGAGGAACCAATCTAGGGGCTAACATCTTCTTTTGCTTCTTTAATACGGTCTTTTACACTTTGTGCTTAATATATGTTCTGACATTATCTTCATAGAGAATTATAGTTATCTGTGACGCACTTGCTGAAGAACCTCACTTTCTCTTCCGTAACTAGGAGTTTGAAACTGTATTTCAAATCCATATGGCATCCTTGCTTAAAATTGTGAGAACTGCATAGATATAAATCACGAAAAGAGGGTCATCTACTATTATTTTGTGTAACGAGTGGACGAGAGACATGAAAATGAGACATCTAGTACAAGCCTAAATCAAACTGAATAACTTTGTCTTGATATGTCAAGAAATGTTATTTGTTGCCAGGAAAATCAGATGTAATTACTCCAAAATCCACCATGCATGACGCTTATTTAGCTCTTAGGTTTAAATTTATTGTCACATCTGATGATATAGATATCTTGTTATTCTCAATGACATCTCCTCTCCTCTGTTACAGAGCATCCCTGGATCCTAAATGCTAAAAAGGCTCCAAATGTTCCTCTTGGCGATGTTGTCAAATCAAGACTTAAGCAGTTTTCATTGATGAATAGGTTCAAGAGAAAGGCCCTGAGAGTAGGTTTACCACATCTTTGTATCAGAATTTCAGTGAATATGGCAGATTAGTAATGTCGCTTTTATGTATAGGTCATTGGGGAATTTTTGTCCAGTGAAGAAGTTGGAGATATTAAGGAGTTGTTCAACAAAATTGACACTGATAATGACGGCATTGTTTCTGTGGAAGAACTAAAAGCTGGTCTTCAAAAGTTTGGCTCCCAGCTTGCAGAGGCTGATGTACAGTTACTTATTGAAGCAGTGAGTCAATTTTTAACTTGTGTGGTAGTCATTTGCATATTTTGTTCATGAACTATATTATCATCTTGACTCTGGAGAATGTCTGTTGGCTGCAATCTGTTATCTTGTTGGTTGTATGCCCACTGTTATATGAATGATGGTTGATAAGTGTCCAGTTCTCTATGTAAGCATGGCCAGGAAATGTAGCTTGATGATCAGAAATATTGTTATCCAATCGAGTGTAGCAATGTGTAAGTAGCTTTGTGGTCTGTTAAGCAATCCTACCAAATAGACGTCTCTATATAAAAAGTAGATTTCGGACTAGCAACAACAGCCACTACAAAATTTTTGATCTTTAATAAATTAGAGGGATGTTGTCAATGGTGACATAGTACTTTTGACTTTTGTTAGCGGTGCCAGTGCCCTTTTGTTCCTTACATGTGGTACTCTTGCACTTACGGTTCTGTATTTACAATACCCTTCTTTACTGAAACGTTAAAATGTTCAAAAGGTTGTGGTACTAGAGTCAATAGTATGATGGTACTGTTGAGAATGTCTCTAAATTAAATACCATAAAGAACGTGAACTCTACCTTCTTACAAAATATCCCCCTAATGTAATGATTTACATAGGGACACTATTAAGAAGATAAGAGGCACAACCTTCATATTTGTACTTCTATATTTCTCTGGTCAAAGCACTCGTTAGGTTAATATTTTTTTTCCTCGTTTTGTTATTGTTAATTTTTCACGTTTAAAATTAACATAATTTGTCTTATTATGTTTGCAAGATTTAATAATAAAAATTGTTGTGCATTTTAATATGTTTTTAGAAAGATTCAAAGTCTTGATCTTTTCTGGTCCAATGACAGACCAGTTTTTTTGGATAAGATCCATCTGTGGCTGATTGTATTTAGGACGTAATAGCATTTTCGTTACTACCAAATCATAGATGTTTTCCAACTGTATTAATGTATTTGCAAATTCATTAAATAAAAATCGACAATAGTTTTAATAATATTTAGTAATAACGACTATAAGGAGGATTTAAGGGTTAAATATCAAATTGATCACTAAAGTGGAGGCTATATATCACTTTACTCACTAATTTTAACGGGGTCTCATTTGAATCACTTAAGTCATGATAAATATCAAACAGATACATCTAAATATGTGATCGAAAATTAAAATAATTTTTGTTAAGTTCAATACATTTTTCTTCAATGCCACCATAACCAAATGAAAAGTCATGGATTCTAATATTTTAGATAATATATTTAAATTTTTTAAAATTTATTTACTATTTATATTTAATTTTCTAGTTATTTTCTTTGATTTAATTAAAATAAATAGTAAATAGATTTTAAAAAATTTAAATATATTATCTAAAATATTAGAACCCATGACTTTTCATTTGGTTATGGTGGCATTGAAGAAAAATGTATAGAACTTATCAAAAAATTATTTTAATTCTCGATCACATATTTATAGGTATCTGTTTGATATTTATTATGACTTAAGTGATTCAAATGAGACCCTATTGAAATCAATGAGTAAAGTGATATATGACCATCACTTCAGTGACCAATTTGATATTTAACCCGAGGATTTAATAACAAGATAGTAGCACTTCCATAGCCTTCATGGCTTTTTTCTGGTAAGCACTTAAATCATTTGCAGGAGGTCCTGTAATATTTCATTTTAAGTACCCGTCTATTTCTGTGAAGACCTCGGAACTGTTTGTTTCCGTGTGTTGCTGTTATATTACCTGTAAAAGTTATAGTTAGTACAGATTTCTAGCCACTTGGTGGAATTAATGTGCAAGTCTGTTGATAACAGGTTGATGTTAATGGAAAAGGAACTCTGGACTATGGGGAGTTCATCGCCGTTTCCCTCCATCTGCAAAGGATGGCAAACGATGAGCATCTTCACAAAGCTTTCTCCTACTTTGATAAAGATAGTAATGGATATATTGAGCCAGATGAGCTTCGAGATGCATTAATGGAAGATGGTGCTGATGATTGTACAAATGTTGCGAATGACATCTTCCAAGAAGTTGACACTGATAAGGTAATAACAAATTTTGTTCTTGTTTGTCCTGAACCAATGTAGAAGTCATTCTCACCTCATTGTTTTTTAATACAGGATGGAAAGATCAGTTATGAGGAGTTTGCAGCCATGATGAAAACCGGGACAGATTGGAGAAAGGCTTCTCGACACTACTCAAGAGGGAGATTTAACAGTCTAAGCGTGAAATTAGTGAAGGATGGCTCTATTAACTTGGGAAGTGAGTGAAGGTATAAGCAGCACTGGTAGACATATGTCTCAGCTTTCAATCATCCATACAGGCGCCCTCCATTGATATTTGACATGTCACAGTTTCTGATTTTTTTTCTGGGGTTCCATATATTTTTATTAGCTTGATCTCTTTTGATGTTAGATTACCAGGAATCAGCCATGTTTAGGTGAGAGTGCACATGGTTAAGCGGTCATACTCTGTTATTCAAGTGAAAGACAACCATCTAGCTACGAGTAAAGCCTGTATGGTTTCTCTCTTTCTTGTTGAAATTGTGGAATTCTAGCATTGCAGTATAAACATGTCTGAAAAGAAAGAATGTAAAAGAGGCGATCGTGTATGTGCAAGTCTTCTGCTTAGTTTTGACTGTCTAAACTTTTTCGCTTCTATATGTTTCATATCATATGACTACACTCTCGTATGCTTTCTTTCCTTTATTCTTCTACCGGCTAGTAGCCAAGTTCCCCACAATTGACTCTTGGAAGGTCTAAACTAAACTATAGTATTTCATTTGATTTGGTAAAACTACGAGATCTGCTTTGGCTAAGAGCTCTCAACTTGTGAAGTGCAGATTCTAAATCACGTGTACCATGTAATGCAGTATCGGACCTTGCTGGGGCTAGTGATTTCTAAAAGATTTACTATGTGCTATGGCTTTGTTTGATTGTTTGTTGGCTCCCGGTCCCTGGCATACGTTTGCCAGTGACCTCTTATTCAACATACTACTTTTCTCCCGTTGAATCAAGTCATTAACGATCAGGATTAGAACAAAAAGTTAAATAGGTATCGTAGAAAGTTTCTGCGGTATGTGTAAACTCACCCATACCACAGAAAGTTTATGCGGTATGTAGCCCCCTGTTTTCACACCAACTGTACACGTACCGCATAAAGTAACAGACGTTTGCTCTGGACCGGACCCCTTGTTTGTTATCCTATGTACTGTGGATATGTTTCTCATCCAGACTTTTAAGTCCTGACAATAGAGTTTTGAGTGAAGGAACATATATAGCATGGGGTTGTGATCTGAGTAAATTAATTTTTTTTTTATAAAATATAGTATTGTCTTGATAAATGACTATATGAGAGATGAATAACCACATCAAGTCTATCTTAAATAAATTCAGTACATAAGATCCGGAGGTTCTCCATTTATAAAGATTTAGTCATACTTTACTTTTCTTTGTAATGTTAGTAATCATAGTCGTAAATGAAGCTAAACAAACACTAAAAGATTTTGAAAACATTTAGATGGGAAACCATCGAACTCGAGTGCATTGAAAACTCTAAAATTTAAAACTTACATTCAATTTTCACCAAATAATAATACTAGATATTAAAGTACAAAATCCTAATTTTACTCAACCAAAGATATTCATGTATTTGGTATGTTTGCATGTTGGCAGAGATAACATTTGTTTAGTTTTAAGCCATAAAATATAAAGACAAAACATTTAAGAAATTTTAGAGTACACTATTTTAAATTTACTCCAACATCTCGAAAGACATTCATATAAGAGGTATCTTGGCGATAAATTTAACCTAAATTATGTAAGACCGCATTGTTAAGCTTAACTTTAGTTGATATTATATAAAGAAAATAAACGAAATTAACATGACACATGCACAACATAATCCATGTGATCATGGTAACAGGACACATTTTTTAACTTTGACACTCACTCTGTCTCTTATTATATCCGAGCTCATTTCTTAAATATAATATAAAAAAATTAGATCCTAGTAACTTGGAGCAAGTCTAACAATGCTTTAGTTGGTTCCCTATAAATATTATAAAATAATGGTTCTTACTATTTTAGGGTCTTGTTGTGTATACCAACTCCAACAATAATCCCTACATTCAATTCTTATTATTATAATAATAATAAATTTGAAACTAACTAGAACATAATATAAAGACAACTAGTGGAAAAATGGAGGGAAACAATTTTTTATTGATGAAAATAAAGTTATGGATAACTAGTTGTTTCCCAAAGATAAGGAATGACTAGTGATTCTTACTTCTTAGTGATTTAGGGAATCACTAGGAAACTGTTGGAGCTTCAAATAATGTCAAATTCCCTAAGTTCTAAGTTAAGAACCTAAATAGGGAAGCTGTTTGACTTTGCTCTTAGGACATAAATAAGTAGTTTCATCTCCAACAATGTTCCTTATACTCATTCCTTATTCGATATTTTATTATTAAAAGTACTTTCTATCATTAAAAGTACAACATACAATAAAGAGAGAGATAGAGAGTGCTTGCAATTTTTTATAATATAAAATAATTTAGGGGAACCTTAAAATAGGAGAGAGAATTCTTATTTTTGAGAGGAGTGTCATGGTGATTTAAAGAATTACTAGGACAATGTTGAAGCACTATTTTTACATTCATTTCTTAAAATTCAAGTTAGGAGCATGAATAAGTAGTCTCTTGGAGTTGCTCTTACTTTTCTGTTGGGACTGAACACTTATGCCAACATACACTTTTAATCGTTAATATCTTTAATTTCGTGACAGGAAAAACAATATGAGACGGAGGGAGTAGTAAATATATCTTTGATTTTTCATTTAATTTTAAAATTTTGTGCTATGTATACATTTATTCATTCATAATCTGAAAAAGTTTTGTGCATTTTACAAATTTAACTTTTAAGATAAAGTATAATATAAATAAAAAAAATTGTCAAAAAAAACATAAATAAAAAAATAAATTCTTGTCGACACAGAAATATTATCTTATGCAAAATCTCGGTGGAATCACTTTAATCACGATAATCATGATGTGATATTATCAAAATTTATTATGGTCTTGGTCCGAAAATAAATTTGTTAGCACCGTTTGAATTTTAAATACGAGTTTATTATACTGTGCTATTAAAAGACGTGTTTATCGAGCTTCAAGCCCATGGAAGTATACAATGAAGCCCGCAAGGGTTGTCTCAGTTGATTAAAGAGAGGTCATCTCACCTCTTGATCACAGGTTCGATTCTCATGGGAGGTGGATTTGTGATTATGCCATCCTGGGGCAGAGTCTGTCGCACTTGTACGGTTTGCCTTGGATCACGTGATTTGCAGGCTATTGCGTGAACCCATGGATTTACCCAAAGCGCACCCGAAGGGTAGCGGCTGCGGGTTCCCATGTTTCAAAAAAAAAAAAAAAGTATACAATCGATTAGTATAATAATTGTCGAGAAGTTATTTCGGCCGCCGGCCATTGTTTAAATTAAAGACTTATTATTTGAAGACTAATGAACTATCGTATATTGAAATTAAGCTCTTAAATAATGCTGAATTTTGCCATTAAGCTAATTTGTCCAAGAATATATTGACAGAATTTCGTCGCATCCCACACTTTGTCTTGCTCTAGAAAATGATATTGATAAATCCGTATGAAAAATAGTGAAAAAAAACAAGCAAATTAAAAGAAAGAAGAAAAAGACACTTGCAACAGTCAAAATTTTATATTTCAGATTCGAGGTACAATCGGAGTAACATTCCAATTCTTGACTCTTTCGCTAAGAAATCCCAGTATATTTGTTTAAGAAACTACGTAAACACAGAGATGCATACTGCATACACTAACAATGTCTATATGCTGAAGATGACTTCGAAGTCACTACAAGAAAAACGAGTTTTTCCTGTCATGTAAATCCGGTACGCGGACAATATTATGAGAATACATAATCCACATAATAATATCATGAATCAATATTTGATCAAATGCATATTGAAAAGCCTCCCCATGATGTGGTGCAACTTAAAAGGCAATCTCATCTTGATATCAAAGCACAAATCATGTACTTATAACCTGTGCTTATTTTATCAAGATGGATACATCTTTATTCAAACAAATGACATGTTTAAGTATAGATACTATCATACAATCAATAATTTAACCATCCTCTTCTCCACTGCTGTAGAACTGCAACCTTGTTTCAACAAACGGGAATCAATCGAGTTTATGACGAGCTAAAAGAACCATATGAAGCTGGCATTAGAGGTGACTGGCAGTAAACAACAGCATTCCATGGAAAGCCGAATTCAGGAGACTCACATTGTGTCCTGGATCCTTTAGACACAAGCACACGTTGTGCGCAAGATTCTGAAGTTAATTTTTTATGTCTTTGTGGTGAAATGTCTTTCTGATCAACCCGAGGCCTCTTTGATTTTTGGAAAGTCTCAGTAGATCGTATGTCATATATTTCGACGTCTGAATCAGATTCAGTTGGTTCTTTGTTATCAGACTCAGACTCCTCGCAGAGAGATGGAAGTGAGATCGGTGAGAAAGACTTGCTAGGCTTTGCATTAATATTTGGTCTGTTTTTATATTCCTCACCGATTTTTGCCAGGAATCTGCCTTGTGCTTCGATTTTCACCTTTAAATTTCTTTGAACCTTAAAAACAGACATATTAAAAACTATTAAAGGTTTTATTTTCTTCACCAGGTGCATCGTAATAAAAATGGTACCTCAACTTGATCACTCAATCGTCTGTGCACTTCGACTTGCATTTGTAATGCTTCACTAAGCTGAGCACCACTACAGAAATAAAGATAATCCTGGTAAAGATATAACATTAATACATGTTGCTGGAAGGCCTTGAATTAAATAACAAAAGCCAACTCACGCAGTTGCACTGAAGTTTGGCAATATTTCTGAAATATTTCTCCTCTCAAACTTGCTTTCTGCAAATGCACGTGAAATTTTACAGAATCAAATGAAAGGACATGCATGAGAAAGGTCTCTTAATTTTGATCATCAAGAAAGAAGAGATTATTTCGAAACTCACTATTGGGTGTTTCTGGAACAAAATGCGATATCCTGTATTTCTGAAGATCGATAGGAAAAACAATCATTAAAAAAACCATGATAGAAACAAAGTTCATCTATGTTATACAGCCACAAATTTCTACATATGCTAAATTTGTTAAACAATAGGAAACCAAATCTACATCAGTATGACAGAATCAGATTTATGATGGGAAAAAAAAAGAGAAGGAACAAAGAATTGGATTTGACTAAAACAATTTGCAGAGTCATGCTCAAGAAATTGCAAACGTGTCTGATAAAAGTTCGTGTCAGGTGCTTAACGAATGCAATTCCATCATTGGTAAACATAGGGAAGATGGTATCAACAAACAGAAACTTTGAGGAACAGCACAAACCTGTAAGTGACTCTTGACATGGTAAATTGTTAGTCCAGAAATTCCCATAGCTTTTAAGATGCCCTTTGGTGTCGCCCCTGGAGAAAACCTTATCTTTACTACTTGATAGATGATAATTAATAACTTATAATTCTGAAAAAAATGTAGTTGATAAAATCGTTGATAAAAAATAAGAAACAATGCATGCATCAGTAAATTATAATAGTAGCTTCGGCATTGCACTTACTATCAGGACCTCCGAGCTGATTCACTGATTTTTCAAAAAGATCGTGCAGTTCTTGTGTCCATTTTAATCGCTCTTTTCCTGCAACCTCAGATCTAATAGAACCCATGTCGAAACTGCAGACCCTTTTAGGTGCTTAAGAAATGACCCAGAAGGAGGTTTACTCAGATGATAAACCTACAACACGGCTGTTGTCCATCAAAATTTTATAGACGCGACGATGGACACTAGTTTGAACAGTTCATAAAAGATGCTAAAAACTGTATGGAAATGTTGGAAGGGAACCTAGCAAATACAGAGTCCACCATTTGCAAACTAAGTTTCATAGTTTTTATCACCCGGTGGAGAAAATTATGATAATGACATGAATTTGGATCTTGTAAAATTGGCAGCTAGTACAGTATAGAGTCAGTAAGGATAATATTAACCATTTGACCTTTTCAGTTAAATATATAAGTGTCTACTTTACTTAACAGCATCTGTAATAAAACAGAGAAAAGCTCCAGAAAGTTGCGTACTGAAGCATCCAAAAGAACCATGTGGATAAAAACACTCAGTAATCAACATGTAAAAACTAGTGCAGAAGCATCTCTATACTTTAACCAATTTGCATGTATAAGCGAACGTAAGAGGAACGAGTCGACGAGGGATAAGTGATTACCACCTCTTGAGGAGTAACTATTTTACATAAAATAGGAACAATATATTCTGAAGCTTATGGACTATACTACTTCGGCTACTAGCCTATTGCCCGGGGCTTAATAGTTTGTATTAAATACTAGAATTTATTATACTCCCTCCGTCCCTTTTTAATTGGCACATTTGCAAATAACACACATATTAAGAAAGAATTAATTATGTAAATTGTTTCCATGTTTGCCCTTAATCTTAACATTAAATGAAGAGTTATGAGTGTGTATATTAAATATAAAGTCAAACATTGGTATTAGAAATAAAGGGGTATATATGGAAAAATTGGTAAAAATATGTATTGGAACAAGGAATGTGACAACTATTTAGGGACAAATTTTTTTTACAAATGTGTCAACTAAAGAGGGACGGAGGGAGTACTTTGTATCCCATATTTTACTTTACTGTAAGGGGATTTAGGTACTCAAAAAAAAAATTTGGGAGAAAATTTTCCTGGGAAAAAAATTTTCGAGGATACTTTTCCCGGAAAAAAAATTTCCCACAGAATTTTGAAAATTTTTTTTCAAGAACCTTTTTCTCGAGAAATTTTTTCTCGAAATTTTTCCCGAGAAAAAAAATTATTCGAATTTTTTTTCAAATAAATATTTACCAAAAAAATTTTTAGAAAATAAAATTAGACATTTATTTTTATGAAAAACATTTTCGGGGGAAAATATTTTTCAAAAAAATATCTTTGTAAGGAAAATATTTTTCAGGAAAACATTTTCCAAAAAAAATATTTTCTAGAAATATATCCTCCAAAAAATGTTTTCCAAAATCAAGTTATTTTTCGACAAACAAACGGAACCCACGTGGGATCATGATAGACTAAGAAAAGCATCACTCATTAGCAGCAATTATTATGCGCTCCTTGATAGAAATTTAGATTATTTCTAGAAATAGCTTATATAAGTACTCTTATAGTCTTATTTATGGAAGTTACAGAAGTACATGTGCTAAATCAAGTATGGATTTTGATTAATGTTATCTGTGCCAGAGTGTTTCCATTTTAATCCTATTAAAATTAATTAAAAGTATTAAAAGTACCATTAAAAAGATACAAATATTGAAAAGAATTCGTGTTAGTAGGATATAACTCCAACGACGTTGGTTAAAAATGATTGTCTAAAATACATAAAATATTGATTATGTAAAATATGTCAAACGTGTAAGTCATTGTATTGGCTATAATGATTGGCTATATTTTAAAAATGGTTATTAATATTTCAAGTTGTTATTCATGAAATATATTAATTTAATATAAAAATAAGTAATGTGACTAGAGGTTCGACAAATATAGCCAACATCAAGAGATTATCTATAATTATAGGCATTGGAGTGGCTAATTTTTTACATATTATATATAAATTTTATTTTTAGAAAGTCACGTAGACTTTTAGCTAAGGGCTTGATATGGTTGGAGATGCTCTAATATATAAAGGGTTGGAACACAATTTCATTTATTTAAAAAATTATATTATTATTATTATTATTAATAAAATATTTAAATGTAATACTACAATAAATAAAATAATAATTCGTTCCAGAAAAGAAAGTCAAAAGGGAATTGACCATAAAAAAAGAAGAAATTGATCATTCATGGGTGCACGAGGCTTTTGCTTCAGTAGTTCAGTGATATTGTGACCTATAAAGCTGTGGCATATACAATATATAAAGCTATTGTATGTGCTTTAAGTAATAAAAATCATATGTTCCTCCTCCTCCTCATCATCCTATCGATGTCGAAAAAATCCCTGATTTCCTCGGCAGTCTTCTCCTGGATCATATCAGCTAATGCCTGACAAGTCAAGTCCGAAAGGCTCTTGATGTTGAGATAATCTGCAGCCGAAATAAGGCCAAAGAGAACATTCTTATCAACGCTAACAAACTCCGCATCAAAGCTCTTAAGTTCATTATCCTCAGCAGTCTTATTAGTCTCATTATCACCTTTCCGAGAGGTAACATGTTTCTTACAATATTCAACAACCTTAGCTAAGATCTTACTGCTTACTTTGGAGAGAGGAATAATTTTGTCTGCGTAGTCATGTTCAGTCATGTGTTTGATTGTCTGAGACTCAAAAGCCACTGCTTTCTCTACCTCGAAAATTTCATTGTTCGAACTCCTCAACATGATCATCTTTGATTCAGAAGCCATGGTTGGTTGAGATTATATATCGTCTAGTTGGACAAAGAAAATGTAGTTTTATGCAGAGGACTAAGAAAAAGTGAAAACCCTCTCGTGAGATTGCGAAGATCTGTGTCGGGGATATGGGCATTATATAGGGTGGGGGGGAGAGAGAGAGAGCTGATGATTACTGCCTTATTCTCCGATTCAAACTCAATTTAGTACAAACTTGCAACTTAATATTACGTCTGTCTTATTCCCCCCATTCAAATTTGATTTAGTAAAGACTTGCAACTTAATATTATGTTAGTCTTATTCTCCAATTCAAACTCGATCTAGTAAAAACTTGCAACCTAGTATTGTTAAAAGGTGTTTTTAATGTTATGATTTAAATTGTTATCTATGTTAACAAAGAAATAGCTTTACATCTGACAATATGTCATACAGGCACAATGAATGAACAAACTGCCCTCCATCACAAGTTAAAGAAGACATTCCTAACTTGTAGTATATCACATACCAACATCATAATCTTCACTATAAAAGAAATCAATAAGATGATATTCTTATTAAAAAAAACTATCTCTGCTACATAATTTTCTTATTAATTTTCTTGTTTTCGTGGATTGTCTGCAATCTGCACTACAGAGTAGTTCTATACTTCTACGAAGATGACCCTCTATTTATTTTGCTATTTAGGTATTTTCATATACTAACCGGTGCTTATGTTATCCTCAGATATGATAGTATGGATATCAGTTGCAGCTCTAGTAGCCTTGTTCATGGTTCAAAGATTTGAAACAGACAAAGTTGGCTACACTTTTGCACCCATCCTTTTCATCTGGTTCATCTTTATTGCTTTCATAGGCCTGTACAATTTCATCAAATACTATCCCTCTGTGATCGTATTTCATGAACAAAATTAAAATTGTGGGCTCCATTTCATGAACAAAATTGCGTAGGCATTTAACAATTTGAAATGTTGTAGAGCTATCTACAACATTTCAAATTGTTAAATGCCTACCCAATTTCGTTCATGCTACAACATTTCAAATTGCAGAACCTCCATCATCTCTGTGTCAAATACGATCAAAAATTCTTCTTGCATGTATGCCTTCAATCTTTCTACCAGAAGTCTTTCAAATGGCTCAGCTTCATTGCGTATATCAGTATACCCATATCTCACTATGTGTTACAACCAATTTCCGTCGGTGTATCCGTTCGGTCGGACCTGCAATTGAAGAAGAATGCGAGGGTGTGGCCCCCCGATTCACCTCCGGTGTGAGAATAAGTTAAACTGGTTTTTATGAATGAAGGTAAACGCAGAGTGTTTGTGTGTAAGTGATTGAATGAATGATATCAAACCTCCGTTCCCCTTCTTATTCTCTATTCTGGCAGTTATCGGGGAGTGGGACGAATGGAGAACGTGTCCCACGTTCCCACGTTCCCAGGGACCACAACTGAATGGACCGTTGTATATAACTGGGCCGAATGACATGGACCCTCGCCAGTCTGGAGCCTCCAAGCCAATTATCCTCATTGGGCTTTCGGTCCAGCCCGATAAGAAGTTGGGCCTCTAACATGTCCCTAGGCTTCGTTCGGAATTATCCTCAGGACGAAGGCTAAAGCCCAAGCCCATCTTCGGAAATCCATCTTCGTACGTGTCCTTCGGGTAAGGATGGCAATGGACAAGGCCGAGACGTCTCCTGGGAAGTCGTGTCCCTTTATGGATGACAACTGTCTGTCCTTGAGATTTGCGCTTCAATCCCCGCCGTTGAATATGAACCGACTCTGTCCAAACGTCACATCTTTTCTATTTAAACTCCACAGTTCATTTCTTTCTTTCTTTTACACACATATCATTTCTTCAACTTTCAAAGGAAAAACTCCCTCCAGAGAGACCTCCAAATAGCAATTGGGAACGTTGTTTCATCACCGGAGGCCCCCAAATCGCCGATTCCAGTCGACATTCACGTTCAAGAGGCCTACCCCCACGAACTCGATCTTATCAGAGATCTCAAACAAGTCAGTAAGTTCTCATTACTTCCCTTCTTTTTCCGATTCGTCGCACTTGAATTACTTTCTTTCCTGCTTTTGTGTTCTTACCTACTTTCCGTACTCATACACATGTATCTATATGTACACATATGTAAAGTTACCCGTGCAGTTTATTCTTGCCGTTTTGAGTAGAACATGCGCGTGTCTTTTCCTTTTAGTTTCCGTTGTTTTGCTCTGATACAAACCCTTACTTGCACCTTGAGTTTTGCTTGGAAGTTGTTGGGGTTGAGATGTCCTTCGGGATTTCCAAACCCTGAGAACTCCCTTCGGTCTGTCCCGATCTTTATAACCTTTAGATGACCCGTAATTTGCCAAACCTTAGATTTTAGGATTCTCCGACCGATCCTGGCTCACTGTACTCGGCCTCTCCCTTTTTTGTTTTCGTCTTCTTTGTCCGAGTACAAAGCTAATGTCTCTTCATTTCCGAATGCAGGGACATGGATCGGTCAACCGAAGGTGCCGGTCCTTCGGAGGTATCTCCGTTTAGTGACGTCGGGGAGTATCCTGCGGCGAACTTTCGGTCGCACCTGACTGAGGAGAAAATAGAAGAGTTCCATTCCAAATACCTGGTAGAGAGGAATGTCTGGTACTTCTTCACTCCCAGGAAGAAAGACCGTATTTGGCACAACCCGGAGGTTCCACCTCTCTTCGGCGGAAGTGTGGCCACCGGCATATCCGAAATGGCCTTCAAGTGTGGCTTTCGGCTGCCGATGCTACCCATACTGAAAAAATTGCTGAGGCAAGTTGGGATCGCCATCGGGCAGCTGGATCCAAACAGCTTTTTTCATATAAATGCTTTCCAAGCCCGATGCTTAGCCAAAAAGATGACTCCGAGGACAACCCTGTTCTGGCATCATTATGAGCTTCGGAGGAATTCTAAAAGCAACGGTTTCTACACTATCGCTCGTCGGACCGGCAGGGCCGATTGGGCTCAGACAAACTCCAACAATAGGGGGGCCCACGAGAAGTGGGTTTTTATCTCGGGCCCGAAAATGGAGAAGTATGGCCGCTGGCAGGATCTGGACCCGTCGAGGTTACGGTATCCCGAACTGTTGGAGGCGGACAAACACGATTATCGTCTTCTTTGTGAACTCGATATGGGTAGGGTTCCCCTATCGGACAGCCGGGATAACGCCTGGTTGGTCTCCCTCTGGGGTAGTGGTAACATATATCTTTACTTTTTCCATCCGAGTGTTTCCTTTACTGCATTTTTATTTCTTGTTGCTAATGTCTAACACTCTTGTTTTTGTGCAGTGTCTTCTCTTGGTCACATTATTGAGCGCAAGCGCAAGAAGGCAGCTCAACTCTCAATAGCTGCTACGGCCGAAGCCGATGCTGCCGATCAATCGGCCGGCAAGGAGCTGGAAGCTGTTCCCGGCACCGGTGGGGGAAGCGAAACTCCAGTGGCTTCTCCTCCGCGTGATCAGGGGGATGATATCGTCCAGGCCCTCTCGACCGATTCCCGAAAGAGGGGTCGGTCGGGAGATGCCGGACTGAAAGTGTACCATCCTCCCTGGGGAGTCCTTGAGACAGATCAAATCATTGTCCCTGCCCCCCAGCTGTCCACCATAGTAGGTCCCGATCTTTGCCGGGGTCTCATTCTGCCAGCCGATAGGCCCACGTTTGCTAAGGCAAACGACCTTGAGGCTTGTACTGAAATGCTGGCTCTGCTCTCCATGGTAAGCTTTGCTTTTTCTCGGTGTTATTTCTTTCACTTGTATTCAGTGTTTAATTCTTTTCCCTTGTTTGTTTCCAGGGGGTCTCTTGGTCGGCCGTAGTGACCGAACGGATGGAGGGTATCCAGAAAAAACTGGAGGCCGCCAACCAGACTGAAGTTCGGGCAATCAAGGCTGAAGAGGGCCTCCGGAATGCAACTTCTGAGTTGGAGAGAGTCACCGGCCAATCCAACTTCTTGAAGACCGAAAATGATGCCTTGAAGGCAAAGTTGCGGGAGATGGACACCTTGAGGGCTAGGGTCGAGTGGAGGAACAAGCAGCTCAAGCTCTCAAGGAAAAAGGTTCGGAAGCTGTAGAAGACCCTGGAGCTGACCGAAGAAAGATGCTACCAACTGGGGTATGACGGCGCTGTACTGAAAGCACATTCTTTGGGCTTCGATCATACTCAGCTGGTAGATCCTTCGCTCGGGATGACGGATCCGGTTGGTCGGGAGGAGTCTGATCAACCCTTAGAGGTTTCTTCGGGCGAAGATGAGTCTCTCTCCGACGAGCCTCCAGCTGATGAAGCCTTGTAACTTTGTAGATTTTAATATTTCCGAACTTGTAATGATTAACTTTGCCTTCGGGCTCTTTATTCGTGCCTTCGGGCTTGTAATACTTTACTTTGCCTTCGGGCTTATTTTATTTAAGTTTGCCTTAGCATAATATTCTTCTTTTATGCGTCTTCGGCTTCGGCCTTAATTTGGCTTCTGTTTCTGTTCATGCGTCTTTGGCTATGTTTTGCCTTAGCATGATTTTTCTTTTTTATGCCTCTTCGGCTTCGTTTTGCCTTAGCATATTTATTTTATTTTTATTTTTATGCGTCTTCGGCATTATATTGCCTTGGCATAATTACTTATATTTTTATGCTTCTTCGGCCATTCTTGCCTTTCTGTGCATCTTTGGTCGTAACCTAGCTGCCCCCAAGTATTCAAGGGGTTTTGTAAATGATTAAGGTCTCATTCGGTCGGCTGAAAAATATTTTCTCCCGGCCTTAATCAATGTCAAAGCAGCTTGAATACTAAGACAATTTTGTAAGAGGCCAAATTTTATTCGGTCGGCCCCAAATTTGGATTCGTCAAGTATTTGTAGCTTAAAACACAATGTACTTGAACACTACCGGTAAATTAAAGGGCGCATGTTTTATACGGTCGGCCCCAAACATGGGTCTATTAAGCTTAATATTGCGTACTTAGCTTTTTGGCTATAAATGTACTTAGCTTAACAATAACGGATAAAAAATGGAGCAAAACAATCTTTTCATTAATCATGCAACTCTTACATAGATTTAATTACAGATTGATGCTAGCTTATGGAATTCAGAATAACGTTGCATAAGACAAAATACGGAAGTAAAAAAGCAATAAAAGTTGGACCAGTATGCTTACTGGTAGAAACGGCGAAGGCGAGCGGCGTGCCAGGTGTTTTTGACTGGGCTGCCGTCCGGATGAGCCAATTTGTAGGTGCCTGGTCGGACCACTTCAATCACCACATATGGACCTTCCCAGTTGGGCATAAGCTTGCCTTTTTTTGCTGGCATGGAGGTGGCTAACTCCCGAAGCACTAAGTCCCCGGCTCGAAAAGATCTCTTCTTTACCCCCGAATCATAGTACTGGGCTGCCTGCAGTTGGTACCTTAAGTTTCTTTGGTGGGCAGCCTCTCTTTCTTCTTCTAGCAAGTCCACATTTGCTCGAAGTCCGAACTCATTTCTCTCCACGTTAAACGTTTCTGTTCGGTACGACTCTAAACCAACTTCGACAGGTAGAAGGGCATCAGTTCCGAAGGCCAGTTTGAAAGGTGTTTCCCCGGTTGAAGATCTTGTAGTGGTTCGGTAAGCCCATAGGACCCATGGTAGTTCTTCAGCCCAAAGTCCCTTAGCTTCCCCCAGCCTTTTCTTGATTCCGTCAAAAATGATTTTGTTGGCCGCCTCGATCGCCCCATTTCCCTGGGGATGCCCTACCGAACTGAACTTCTGTTTTATCCCGAATTGAGCCAGGAATTTTCTGAACTTGCTCCCAATAAATTGAGTACCGTTATCGGACACACAAACCATAGGTATGCCGAACCTCAAGATGATCTGTTCCAGCATGAATTTTTTCGCGGCCTCTTCGGTGATGGCCGAAAGGGGTTTTGCTTCTATCCACTTTGTCATATAGTCGATTGCCACAATACAGTATTTCGCTTGCTTAGTGCTGGTGGGTAGGATCCCCACAATATCGACCGCCCACATAGCAAATGGGATCGGGCTAAGGACTGAAGACATCTCTTCGGGAGGTTGCTTTGGGATTGTGCTGAATATCTGGCATTGCTTGCATTTCTTTGCATACTCTGTGGCGTCTTCTTTCATTTTTGGCCAGAAGAATCCCTGCCTAAGGATCTTGAAGGCTAAGGATCGTCCTGCCAAATGTTCTCCACAAATCCCTTCATGAACCGTCTCTAAAGCAAGCTGTTGTTCATCTTTGTCCAAACATCTGAGTAGCGGCTGGCTTACCGATCGTCTGAACAAACGGCCCCCGACCAGAGTGTAATTCCCCGACCGATACTTAACCTTCTGTGCTTCTCTTCGGTCAAGTGGTAGGATGCCTTTTTCCAAGAAGGCCCTGATAGGGGTCATCCAATTGACCCCTTGATGAATTTCCATGCACTGCTTCTTGTCTATCGAAGGTGTCTTTACTTCGGTCAGATAGATGGACCCACTTAGGTTTTGGGTTTCTGCCGAAGCTAACCTCGAGAGGGCGTCTGCCCGACTGTTGTTTTCTCTAGCTACTTGAGTTAACTCGAAAGTTTCAAATAGCAAAGATTGTTCACGTACCTTAAGGGCGTATGCCTTGGTTCGGGGATCTTTTTGCCCATACTCTCCCGAGAACTGTTTTACCACCAACATTGAGTCACTGAATGCCCTTATGTGCTTAACTTCCAAATTTTTTGCCAAATCTAGCCCGGCCAAGAGTGCTTCATATTCGGCTTCGTTGTTCGTCAACGGGAAAGTGAATCTGATAGCTTGACAAATCTCGAATCCTTCTGGGCTTGTAAGAATTAGCCCTGCCCCGCACTTTTCCTTGGCGACCGAACCATCGACAAACAACTTCCATTTTCCCGGTGTCTGAATCATTTGTTCTTCGGGAGCTAAGTCATTCGGCCCCGTAAAAGAGCATTCTACTATGAAATCCGCCAATGCTTGGGCTTTGATCGAAGTCCTCGGTGTATACTCTAAATCATGCTCCCCCAATTCGATCGCCCAAGCAACCACTCTGCCCGATGCCTCTGGCCTTTGCAATATTTTCTTTAACGGCTGATCGGTTACAACTTTGATCGTCCTTCCCTGTAAATAGTGCCTTAGCTTTCTTGCGGCCACTACCAGTCCATAGGCGAACTTCTCTGCATTCGGATATCTTGTTTCTGCGTCCTTGAGAATATGAGAGACATAGAATACCGGATGCTGGTTTCCTTCATGTTCTTTGACCAACACGGCTCCAAGTGTTCGATCGTTCACAGCCAAGTACAGCTGCAATGTCTCTTTCGGGTCGGGTCTCATTAAGAGGGGGGCTTTCACTAAGTACTCTTTAACATCCTCGAATGCTTTCTGGCAATTTGGCCCCCATTCGAAATTCTTGGACCCCCGAAGCACTTCAAAGAATGGTAAGGCCTTTTCGGCCGATCGGGAGATGAACCTCCTCAGGGCTGCTAGCCGTCCGGTCAGCTTTTGAATGTCCCTGATTGTCTTCAGTGCCTCCATATCAATTACTGCTTTAATCTTCTCCGGATTGGCTTCAATTCCTCTGGCGCTAACCATGTATCCCAGAAATTTCCCACTATTCACTCCAAACGTACATTTGTTCGGATTGATCCTCATGTTGTTTCTTCTAAGCGTTTCAAAACATTCCCTCAGATCTTCGGCATGATCCCTGAAAAGGGACTTAACAATCATATCGTCCACGTAGCATTCCATGTTCCGGCCGATCTGGGCTTTGAACAGTTTGTTGATCATCTTTTGGAATGTTGCCCCGGCATTCTTCAAGCCGAAGGGCATCTTGATGTAGGCATAAGTACCATTCGGTGTGATGAATGCTGTCTTGGGAACGTCCTCGGCATTCATGGCAATTTGGTGATATCCTGAGAATGCATCCAGGAAACTGAGTATTTGATGCCCCGAAGTAGCATCTATCAGTTGGTCAATGTTTGGCAAGGGATAATGATCTTTCGGGCAATGCTTATTCAGGTCGGTGTAGTCGACACACATCCTCCACTTGCCATTAGATTTCTTCACCACCACTACGTTTGCCAACCAATCGGGATAGTCTATCTCTTCAATGAACTTTGCTTCCAGCAATTTTTCGACTTCAACTTGGATTACTTTCTGCCTTTCCATGGCGAAATTCCTCCTCTTTTGTTTCACGGGCTTGGCTTCGGGATCTACATTTAAACAGTGTTTGGCAACTGCAGGGTCCAAGCCTGGCATATCTTCGGGATTCCATGCGAATACGTCGTGGAATTCCCTAATGACCTTGATGACTTTCTCTTTCAATTTCGGCTCCATGTTCTTTCCAATTTGGATCATCTTTCCCGACTGACCCACGTACAGTTCTACCTCTTCGGTCTCTGCAGCCGGCTCAGCAATCGGGCTTGACAGGTCGGCCCCAAACTTTTCCAACTCAATGTTCAGCAGTTGGTGGCTACCCCCAGCTTCGGTCTCATTTCTTTTCCTTTTTCCGGCTTCAGTCATCTCTATGTCTTTGTCTCTTTCCAAATCCTCCAACATGATTATTCTGGCGGCTTTCTGATCGCCTCTCATTTCTCCAACTCCATGTTCTGTTGGGAACTTCAACTTTAGATGAGGGACAGAGGACACGGCCTGGAACAAAGATAAGGCCGGCCTTCCCAAAATTCCGTTGTACGGACTATCGACCCGGACGACATAGAACTTTGCTTCCTTTACCACAGTGTACGGCGCTTTTCCCATCATGACAGACAAAGTGATGGTCCCTTCTATCGGTACAGGCTGATTACCGAAACCATACAAGGGCGCCTCGTGGCATGGCTCCAACTGTTCACCTCCTAAATTCATCTTGCAATATGTCCGGTGATATAGAATGTTGACTGAGCTCCCTTCGTCCACCAGCACTCTCCATATCTTGTTTTCCCCGATTACTGGGTTTATAACAAGTGGGTCTTCGTGCGGCCATATCACGTCTTCGTAGTCATCTTCTGTGAAGGAGATAGGCAATGGTTGCTTAGCTGAACTTGATTGGTACAGGTTGTAGATCTGTCTGGCGTACTTTTTCCTTGCTGTCTTACTATCCCGATCAAGCACTGTTCCTCCGGAAATTGTCCTGACCTCTCCTCTGTACTTCTCCGAACTCTCAGCTTCCTTCCTTTTCTCCTTGGACTCGAGTTTGTCCCTCAAGTCGCCCACAAATTGGGTCAGTTCCCCATCTTTGATCATTTTTTCAATTAACTTCTTCAAATGATAGCACTCCTCGGTGTTGTGACCTTTGTCCCGATGGTAGTCACAATACTTGCTGTCGCTTCTTCTGTTCTCAGGGGTCTTCAACTTGGGTGGTCTGACAAACCCAGGTTTACCCTTTATCTCATGGAGAATCTTCGAGATAGGTGTGTTTAACGGTGTGAACACAGTGCTATCTCTATCTCTTCTTCGTTCGGCCCCTTTGTCGGGCCTTGTATCATTCAACCTGCTCTTGATATCTCCTCGACCCCTTCGGTCGTCTCTTCTGTCATCCCTTCGGTCGTCTCTCCTATCATACCTATCATTTTTCTTCTCCTTGTATCCCCCAATTGATTCTAATTTTCTTCTAATGGCCTCTCCTCTCACATATATATCATTTAAAGATTTGGGAGGCATATCATAAAGAGAGGACCGAAGCTTCTTACCTTTGACAGGGTCGAGGCCTGCTGCGAGGAATCCAGCCGCCTTGACTTTATCCAAGTTGGTGACCATGCCAGCTTCCTCTTTGAACCTTGCTAAGTAATCACCCAAATCTTCGTTCGGCCCTTGCCTGCAGTGGATCAGTGCTTCAGTGTCCTTCTCTCTTCGGCACAAATGTGAGTAGTGCCTTAAGAATTTTTTCTTCACTTGCTCATACGAGCCTATCGACCTAGGTCTCAGCGACCTGTACCACATGGATGCATTCCCCTTCAGGTAGGTCTTGAACATCTTACATAGCATCACATCGCAGTGCCCCATCCCAGTCATGAGCGATTCATATTTCTCACAATGATCTTCGGGGTCACCCTTTCCGTTAAATTCATTCATCTTCGGGAACTGCCTTCCGGGAGGCGGTCGAAAGTGTTCGACGTCTTCGGTCACCACTGGCTCGTGGCTAACCTTTCTCTCTCCAAACATGGCCTTCTCAATTCTCCGGATGCGGTCGTCCGTATGTGGACCCTCCTCTTCCGAATCGGAGGAGTAAACCACCTTTGACCGAGTTCTCCTCGAGTTTGATTCAGAGTCCTCTGACTCATCTTCATCAATTCTGGTTCTTGGTCTTTTGTCTCTTCGGTCGTCTAACTCCGGGTCTTCGGCTTCTAGAGCCTCGCGGAGTACCTTTTCTTGTAACTCGATCTCCTCCCTTTGGATCTTTAGGGCTTCCAGCCTCAAACGGTCGGCCTCCCTTTTTTTGGCCAGACGTTCGGCCTCCCTGCTGCTTTTCTCTTTCTCTATCTCTTTCCGTTTCCCCTTGGCTTTTTGTTCTTCTCGCCACTTCATCAAAATTTCCCGTTGCTCTTCGGGAGACGGTATGTCCCCCTCTTCGTCGAAAATCAAATGTCTTGGGGTGATGGGAGGGGTGGTGCGAGTGTTTACAGCCATAGTGCCATCGTCAGCCGTTGGTATCTCGGTTTCGTTCGCCATTACTAACAATATAATCCAACACAAACGTAACTCTGCGTTTCCCACAGACGGCGCCAAATGTTACAACCAATTTCCGTCGGTGTATCCGTTCGGTCGGACCTGCAATTGAAGAAGAATGCGAGGGTGTGGCCCCCCGATTCACCTCCGGTGTGAGAATAAGTTAAACTGGTTTTTATGAATGAAGGTAAACGCAGAGTGTTTGTGTGTAAGTGATTGAATGAATGATATCAAACCTCCGTTCCCCTTCTTATTCTCTATTCTGGCAGTTATCGGGGAGTGGGACGAATGGAGAACGTGTCCCACGTTCCCACGTTCCCAGGGACCACAACTGAATGGACCGTTGTATATAACTGGGCCGAATGACATGGACCCTCGCCAGTCTGGAGCCTCCAAGCCAATTATCCTCATTGGGCTTTCGGTCCAGCCCGATAAGAAGTTGGGCCTCTAACACTATGCAACGGAACATATTAAGTTCTTTAGGCTTAATTGGACGAAAGAGAAACCGCTCATCCACTGGAACTTTGCTAATTGGCAGTGACTTGATCGAGATGAAAACCAGAAGAGAGTGTAAAACTGGGACATTTGATACATACTGACTGAAAATTGGAGGTATCCCTTGAACAAGCTCTGAATAGAACACTGCAATACCAGGAAGTCGACAAATGTTTGTGTTGAGTGCAATATCCTTTAACCTTTGTGTAGAAATCTTGTGTTCCAACTCATAGTAATACTTTCTTCGGTACACATCATTCCATGTGTACATTATTGCTAATAAAATTATAGAAAATACTAGCGGTAGGTATCCTCCCTCTGTAAATTTTGAAAGAACTGCAGTTAAGTACAGAATCTCTAACCCTCCAATTATAAGAATGTAGGAGATTATGAGGAGAAGATGTGTTTTCCATATCATTATCATGATTACAACAAGCAGTGATGATGTTATTGCCATCACAGATACAACCGCGAGACCTGCACATATTAAACTATGTCAAACTCGTCTAAAAACTTAAATTGTTGTAACATGTATGAATTCAAACATTAAAGGATTAAAAAAATTACCATATGCATTGCCTAGTTTCCCTGGATCCCTGAATCCGAGAGTGACCGCGACACAAGCCAACATTAACAGATAGTTGATTTCGGGTATGTAAACTTGTCCTTCATACTTCGAGGATATATGAACTATTTTCACACGAGGAAAACACCCTAGCGAGAGTGATTGTTGGATGATTGAGAATGTTCCAGATATCAAAGATTGGCTTGCTATTACTGCTGCCAAAACAGCTATCACAAACATAGGCCAATACACTGGACCTGCATCATATCAACATCGTTACAAAGCTATTATGATTTGTGGTATGATTATATGACATTCTGTCTTGTTAACTTATACAACCTTTTACTATATTGTTAATCACTGGGACTTATAAGTTAAATGAAAACGAAAATAATTTAAACTGAAATTACCTGGTACAGCTTTGTAGAAGGCATTCAATGCATCCATTTCATGCTTACGAAGGTAAGAAGATTGGCCCATGTATTGTAGTACAATAGCTGGATAAATGACAGTGCACGTACTTAATTGTATGGAACGTACAGTAAAATGCCCAACGTCGGCAAATAAGGCCTCGGCTCCTACATTAACAAAAATTATTGGTCAGAAAATTCTAAAGATGCAATGTTTTCTCTTTTGCTATGAAATATGGAATCAATTAACACCTGTTATGGAGAGAACAGTGCCTCCAAGGGAAATCCAAGCCTGTTTTTTGTCTCTTTCGAAATAGTATATGATGTACATCGGATTTAAAGCTTTAATCACAGAGGGATCATATTTGATGAAATTGTACAGGCCAATGAAAGCAATAAAGATGAACCAGATGAAAAGGATGGGTGCAAAGGTGTAGCCAACTTTGTCTGTTCCAAATCTTTGAACCATGAACAAGGCTACTAGAACTGCAACTGATATCCATACTATCATATCTGAGGAAAACATAAGCACCGGTTAGTACATGCCAATACCTAAATAGAAAAATAAATAGGCGGTCATCTTCGTAGAAGTATAGAACTACTCTGTAGTGCAGACTGCAGGCAATCCACGAAAACAAGAAAAATAGATCTCTAAAACAAAATCATAGGGCAACAACCTTTTCTAATGTACATATATCATTTCCTGCATCTGGTTTGTTTCCTAATTCCTACCTTACCTACACCTGCTAAACGAAATTAAATCTGTGTGTGGAAGGGTGAAAAAACATTTGAAAGAACATCTCCTCGCTCTTTATAAAACAGCCCTTGCATTCATACCTCTGGCTTTCCTTATAAGTTCTAAATTTTAATTGACACTTCTTAGGTAGGCGTTTTATACATGACACTTCTAAATTCCAACTAATAGTTTCAATTTTAATCGAAACTTCTTGGGTAAACGTTTTATACATGAAACTCCTTTATTTTATTCAATAACTTTCAGTTCTAACCCATACTTCTTGGGTACGCAATTTATACATGTTATCTCTAAATTCTAGCCAACAAGTCTAAGTTCTGAATAATACTTCTTCAGGACTTAGAAAATTTCAGCTAACAATAGAGAGAGTAGGTTTTACTGAGCCAAATTAATATTGAACAGTATTCTGATAATAATGAGAACAGAGAAATTGTTATTGTTACCATCGGTCATTTTGTTCGAAGCTTGCTTGATTCCTCCCACGGCTGATAGAACTGTCGATCAAAGTAAAGTAAAATAGTTAAAATGACTTATTCATTCCCACACATAAATTATGAAGAAATACGAAATTTCCAACAGTTAAATTTTTACTTGAAATCAACCTTCAATATCTGATCACGGTTTTAAGAACAAATCAACACTGGTTAATAAACAAAACATTCTTAGATTTGGAGATTTAATGGATAAACTTAGCATTGACACAGGTTCCTCTATAAATAGGAGTGACAAACTTTTAAAATAGCTGAAGGAACATCAATAGAATCTACAGCTACATATTTCTGCTGCAGATGATTATAAAAAAATCAACAGCACGCGGCATATATATGGTGTAGAGCTGTAGCAAGTCAGCAACTCATCCGCTATAACTAATAGTTTACATGAAAAAGCTTAAAACTTAGTAGAACGCGCTCGCGTGTGTGTTTAATTACGATGTAATTTTTTTTTTGTGACCTAATTCGTTTCTAGTAAAAAATAAACCAGACATTAACAGATGATTCCCACTGGAAGAGTACCTACGTGTTTTGGAAAGGTAAGATGTACAAACAACTTCTATATACTTTCCACCGTACCCTGGACTAAGTACTCAAATTCATAGCTGTAAGTCATTCTATTACAACTGACATACAGGTCAGGACCATCTTTATACAGTAAAAGTTAAAACATACACTTAACTTCTGCAAATCCTATTTCTGGTCTTCTAAAAGAATCTGAGATGTGCCAGGAAAATGTTTGCAACTTGCAGATGTATAGGTATATCTCCCTTGTCAATATTACTCGATTATTCTTGGCTGTCAATAACATGTTCCTTCCAAACAACCAACCACAAATTCAGTTTCTAACATACACCCCAGGACAGGGGTTCTTTACTCCTTTACCCGGACTCTTAATTTTTTCCAGGAGTACCCTTGATGGGCACTCTACACTCAGACATGGTTATGGACACTCGGACATTTATTTTAAGATAAATTTATGTTAAAGTTTCAAAATCTTGTCGTATCCAATATTTGTAAACGTATCCATATTGGACCCTTCTAGCCGAGTCAGTAAAAAAAGATTCTTTTACTATCTCATATAATCATTCTCCAGGAACTCATAATTCAATTCATTCTGCAACCCATGTAGACCGTACAAAACTAAAAATGAATGAATAATAACAGGCACACACTCAGCAGTCGGCACACAATAACAAGTGAAAATAAATGGTCCTCGAGAAAACAAGTGAAAATACTGTATAATAAATTGTCCCAGCACAAATAGTACACTTCTCAAATAAGGACGGGCAACCCTGGGTGTGCTGGGTGTGCAGCTGCACTAGGTCAAAGTATGTATACAAGTATACATGATTTTATAGAGATTGTATATCTTTATAACATTTTAATTCCATTTTTAAAGCTTGGTGAAGGTATGAAATTGGTGTCCCATTTTTAAACATGAATTAAGGTAGGAAGACTCATTATGAATTAAAAAATATTCTGTATTCATGAAAACTATAACTAGTAGGAAGAAGCTCTTTACTTCTAACAAATTGAAAGATGTTCATTCAGTAAACTCCTATGAATTCTTAAGAATCTTAAACTTCATACATTCCGGCAACCAGAACATTACAAGGGTGACGGAAACACACGACACTAAATAAAAACTATAGATATTTTAGCATCTGACAACAATATTGGTTCTTATGTTCAGGATTGTGTTACTAAGTAAAACTATTAGAACTCAAATGTTCTTGACTACATTAATCACTTTCACGCTTCCCGTCCTCAGTGTTTCTGCAAAATGTATCTACTTCAAAACTATAAAATGTATCTACTTCAAATTGCACCTCCTTACTACAAAATACACATACAGCTGACTTAAAAAAACACTTAATACCAATGATCCCAAGTATTTCACAATATATATGTAGTAAGAAGAATTTGCAGAAATTCTATTTAGGAACCCCAACTGCTTAGTTGAACAAAAAAGAAAGTTTCTAATATGATTGGAAGGTTAAACTTTGTTACGGGGAAAAGAAGATTCCAATAAAGATTACAGGAGAGTATGAAACATTGTCAAATCCCTGATTCTGACAGGGTTACAGAAAAAAGATGATAAAAGAATATTGTGAAGAATGCATCTACTCTGGTAGAAAGACTAATTGAACACAAAAAAAATACCTGAAATGCAAGGAGTGAGTATTCCATCTCCAATGACCAAACAAGTGCCAATCATAGTAGCAAACAAAAGAACATACTTAGAGAACTGGCTTTTCTCTAGCTTAGATTTCAGCTTTGATGCTCTTTTCAGCCTATTATTTGGTGTTTCCAACTCATAATTCGATACATCTCTATCTGCAGCTTCTTGACTTGGAATAAACCCTGCCTTTGCATATCGGCATATCAATGAGTACAAAGCAAATGTTCCACCTAATAATCAACACCGACATTTATTACTAGAATTCCAGCGTTCAAGTCTTGGTAGAGACATGTAAGTAAAAGAAATTAATACAACTTGTACTAATAAGAAATCAATCTGCAACCATATTTTGACAAGACCTTAATAAAATAACGTACCATCTCCATTGTCATTCGCTTTAAGGACAATAAAAACATATTTGATGAGCAGAATCAAAGTTATGGTATAGAAAATCAAAGAGAAAGCTCCGAGTATGTCATCTTCATGTTTAATTCCGTCGGGAAAAGTACCAGCAAACACGTAAAGCGGTGACGTTCCGAGATCTCCATACACTATTCCAATACTCTGGAAAGCCAACCGTAATATGACTGGCCATCCTACACCGTGCCCACCCAGCTTAATTCGACATCACATGCATATAAGATTTTATCAAATTAACGTACTAGTAAAATGCTAGTACAAATTAATAGACATACACACTACTCTGTAAAAAAATCACATGTTTTTAATCTCGTATTCTGACATCACATGCATAAATACCTCAGTCTTATGATGGTCATACGGATTGCTAGGTTCACGATCAAAGGAGTTGAAACATTGACGATTTTGGGAAGAACATGTTGTTTCTGATTCATCATGGTGTTGTTGATTAATTGACTCTGTTGTTGAGGCCATCTGTACACTAAGCTCAGCTCAACTGATCACCAGAACATTTTTCTATATATACCTGGTTATTGGCGTGTATAAGACGTGTAAATATGTAAAAGAGATTAACCAAATGTCTTGAAGCTAGCTTTGCTGTTATGATTTCTGTTGAGTTACTAGTTAATCACATGATATGTATGATAAACTTAATATCCAAGGAAAATCCAAAATCGACTTACGTAGTTAAATAGAATCCCAGTTTTTCATAAGTATCAAACTAAATTAATATTACGTGGAGAAAATTAATAACACATTTACAGAATTATTTTATAATAGAAATATGGAAGACCCTACACTATTTATCATCTTTTTACTTAAATGGTCCGTTTGTTCTGGCATTTCTATATTAATAACCTAGACAGATATATTTTTAAGTGCAAAAGCAGCTAAAATAGTGCTTACTCGATCTTTGCTTAAAATTTAATACAGCATGGAATCAAATCGAGTAAAGCCATACCTTTGTACAAAGGGCGAAATACAAAGACATGCATCGCTGCATTTCAGGAACTGAAGACAGCAAACTGCTTTCACATGTGTTCAAGTGATGAGTATCAGAAGATACATCTTTAGGGACTGTACCTTCTGAAACATTTACATTTAGAAGTTCCTGGATAGATCAAAAGTGACAAGCATTTAATCAGTTTACAATTACATCTAAAAGAACACAGAGAGGTTGGGCTTTATATTTGGAGGGGAAGGGGTAAACTGATGTTGGGACTTGGGATGATTATAAACATATAATAAGGAAAGACCTTAATTAATGAAGAATTAAATGAATGGGAAAGCTATAGTAAGCAGTTCTTCAAAATTTATAATCATCCCCCCCTCCCAAATCCTTGCACAATAAGAAGATAAAATGATAGGCCCTGAAGCAGAAGGGCCACTCTCAAGACATCTTAATGCTAGCAGGTTCAACTACTACACATCTACACTGACATCAAATGCCAACTGCCAAGTATGCACATCACTTCTGATCTCATAAGGTCCATCTTCGAGTGATTAGTGATTGAAAGTCTATACATGTGGAAGACAGTATCAAGTCATCAGCGGCCCTATTTAAATAAGGTATCATGTTTGCTAAACTATAGTATATACCCAAAAAGTCTTGATTGAGATAAGTTGGTGAATATCAAGTCAAGGCACACAGCCACAAACTTATAAGCACCAATTATAAATAATTAAAAAAAAAACAATATCTTCACTACCATTGATCCATTGTAGTTCTTAAAACATAGCCCTAGTAACTACAAAGCATATCTGCTAAACCGCATAAAATAAGATTCATGCTATGGGTAAAATTACACATGAGGATCAGGAAAAATTTAGATTGTCGGGCAACTGAAGTAACATTTATTTTACATATCTAAAGCAAGAACTAAGCATCTGAAGTGCTAAATTACTGGAATCAACATTGTAATTTTGAAGCTATCAAATAACTCACCAGTGACGGATAAACACCTATTGCTTGTAATATGTAAAATAGATTAACCAAATGTACCTTCCTTGAAGCTAGCTTTGCTATTATGATTTCTGTTGAGTTACTAGTTAATCACATGATATGTATGATAAACTTAATATCCAAGGAAAATCCAAAATGGACTTACGTAGTTAAATGGAATCCCAGTTTTTCATAAGTATCAAACTAAATTAATATTACGTGGAGAAAATTAATAACACATTTACAGAATTATTTTATAATAGAAATATGGAAGATCTCTACACTATTTATCATCTTTTTACTTAAATGGTCCGTTTGTTCTAGCATTTCTATATTAATAACCTATACGAAGCACAGACATATATAAGACACGAGTCGAGATTAATATATTAATATTAACATATTATCGAGAATAAATATAATTAATAAGTATTGTTTAAATGTATTTATAGAGAATTTAATGATAAAATTATTTAATAAATAAATATTATTTAAATTATGTAATTATAGGAAATCGAACCAAAGGTGAAGCTAAAAAATTAAAGTAATAAATATGATATAATTATGTAGTTACAGGGAATTAAACTCCAAGTTTAGTGATAACCGAATTTGATAATTTGATATTTTAGTACTATTACACGTCATTTAAACATGATTTTTTACATTAATAAATAGTATGGATATTGATATGGGCTAAAAATAAGCCCTAAAGACACATTTAATGTTGCATTAATTAGACCCGGTATGGTCCAAACGTGGGGCCCACCAACAGGGTCCAAAACCCTATTTTAAATATTAATTTCGTAATTAATATTAGATGTGAAAAACAGCTCAGCAATAAGAGTTGGATAAGGATATTATCTCCATCAGACTTAGCCACCAAGGCATCCAATTCGATATGGAAACTGATTCCTACAAGTAATAGATCTGGAACCTTCCTCAAGGAAGACTTGTCCACCAAGTCTCCGAATCCTACCATAATTCTAATGCTTCTCAGCCTATATAAAGGGTCTGACCCCTCATTCTCAGAACTACGTTTTTTGGCTTGATCTTTGATATTCATCAAAGTACGTAGGCATCTTGTGAAGGCAGATTCAGCCATGAGCACGAGAGCAGCCATTAAAGCACGAAGCTCACACACCTTTGCATTAAATACACAAACCCTAGCCGCAATACTAGTAACCTAGTTTTTATTCCACAACATTTGGCGCCGTCTGTGGGAAGACAACATCAACCATGGTTCAAACACGAAGAACAACACCAGTTGTAACTGAGGCCGTGCCAATCAGCTCTGCTCCACCCCTGACCGAACAGGCTCCCCCAGCATCAGGGGCGATCATCCAACAGGCTCCCCCAGCATCATGGGCGATCATCCAACAGGCTCTCCCAGCATCAGGGGTGATCACCCAGTCTCAAGTTTCTCAACAATCAGGGGCGATTCCCCACGTTGAGAGTACGCTGCCTCTGACCAATCAGGCAAGACAAGCGACCAACTCTCTCCAGATTGTTGATCCGAACAACCCGCCACCAGGGGTACAGATCCATACTACGGATCTCCCCTTGAACACTAATCCCAGGTACGGTCTACCCAACTACCCCCCGATGACTCAAGGTTCAGGACCAAGTGGTCATGCCTTACAAATCCGGGACCGAGATTATGATGACTACTCCGGCCCTTATAATGATGATTCATCGTCTGAGGATGATGATCGTGATGAAGCCCCGAGGAGGCAACGTGCTAGAAGAGAGCCTCAAGGAAGGACTCAAGGGATCCATGATGGACCTCCACCAACGGCTGAGGAGAGGATTAAGGCTCACGAGGCTGAGATCCAAAGGCTGAAGGATGACATAGCAATGGAGCAAGCAAGACAGAATCAAACTCGACCTCCTCCAACCTCAGGAACGATTCCCATCATTGATTTGGAGAGGTCTTCAAGGAGACAAAGAAGGGCTGATGCCTCATTCGGAAGAACAACCACAAGGATGGAAATTCCCAAGGGAAACCCCAAAGATCTGATGCCTCTCGGAGATCCTGATGATCCAACACCCCCGTTCACCGAGGAAGTGGTGAATGCTCACATCTCTAGGAAGTTTAAGATGCCTACAATAAAGGCTTATGATGGAACGGGTGATCCCGCAAACCATGTGAGAACATTCTCGAACGCACTGCTGCTGCAGCCTGCAAGTGATGCCCTAAAGTGCAGAGCGTTCCCCCAAACCTGTCGGGCATGGCTCAGAGATGGTATAGCCGATTGCCTGCGAACTCTATTGGCTCTTTTAAGGAGTTGAGTGCCGCCTTCGTTAGCCAATTCATTAGCGGAAGGGTGCATGAGAAGAGCTCCGCATCTCTTATGTATGTGGTGCAAGGAAAGAATGAAAATCTGAGGGATTACCTCAAGCGATTCACTAAGGAGACCCTGAATATCACTGATTTAGAAAATAAGGTGGCAATGGTAGCCCTGGAGCACGGAACCACTGACCTCTTCTTCAAGAGATCATTGGCGAAGCATTCCCCTGAGAACATGGCTGAGCTCCAACGAAGGGCTGATAAGTATATTAAAGCTGAGGATAGCTTGAAGAAAGAAACCACCGTAGGTGGAGGAGGAGGTAACAATGACTCCAAGAAGCGAAAGCAAGACCAGGACTATGATGATCAAGAGTATGATGCTAGGGACAAGTATCCCCGAACTAGCGAGGACTCCGACTCTGCCCCTAAGAAGAACCAAGGGTCAAGGTTCACTGAGTATGCAAGGTTGAATACTCCTAGGAGTCGAATCTTGTTGGACATTGAGAATGATAAGGATTTCAGATGGCCGAAGCCACTCAGGGGTGATCCCGCAAAGAGAAACCAGAATCAGTATTGCAGATTCCATAGAGACGTGGGGCATGACACTGACGATTGCAAGCAACTCAAAGATGAGATCGAGTTTTTGATCCGTAGAGGGAAGCTGAGGCACTTCACTAAGGGTGAAGACCGTGGTAATCAGAGAAGAGACTATAATAGAAGGGATGACGATCAAGATCGCAACCCACAGCCCCGAGGGCCAGTAATCAACATGATCTCAGGAGGCCCGACTGCGGTCGGGACAACTAGGAACTCTCGAAAGGCTTATGCCCGAGAGGTGTTGCACATCGTGGGAGAGGCCCTGAAACGTGCAAAAACTGAGGTAGCGATTAGCTTTGATGACTCAGACTTGGAAGGGGTGAAGTTCCCCCATGACGACCCGTTGGTCATAACTCCTGTGATTGGAAACTCGGAGGTGAAGCGAGTCTTGATAGACAATGGAGCTTCCGTTGACATTCTGTTTCATGATGCGTTTGTGAAGATGGGATACACTGATTCTCAGTTGACCCCCAATAACATGCCTATATACGGATTTAATGGAGTAAAATCCAAAGTTGAAGGGACTATTCAGCTGCCTGTAACTTTTGGGCAAGAGCCCAAGGAGGCCACTCAGATGTTGAACTTCCTGGTAATCAAGGCGGATTCAACGTACAACGCTATCCTTGGAAGGACTGGACTTCATGCATTCAAGGCTGTTGCCTCAACCTATCATGTGAAGATCAAGTTCCCTACCAGGAATGGTGTTGGAGAACATAAAGGTGATCAAAAGATGGCACGAAGCTGTTATGTAGCCTCGTTAAGGCCTTACGGAGTCGGGGGGCAGGTCCTTCCGATTGAAGACATGGATGTCCACAGTGGTAAGGAACACAAAGAAAGGTCAGCAGAGGACATCACACAGAAGCCTCGGACAGCCATTGAGGCTAAGGCGTTAACTGACTTTGTGGTTGAGTGCACCATTGGCAACCAAGAAGTTGGGGGGCAGGAGGTAGTACCCCGAGCAGGAAGTGAACTGCAGAATAAGAATGAGGAGACCAGAAGGAGTGGCGGGTGCTCTATTTTGATGGAGCATCAAAAACAAAATCAAGTGGTGCAGGCCTAGTCTTGCAAAACCCCGATTGGGCTCAAGTTATCCTAGTAGGACTTAGCTTCATATTTATCTAGTAGAAGTAGAGATAAGGTTCGTTGAAACCATTGCAGAGCATGTTGCTCCGAGTAGGATAGTAGTATTCCATGTAAGGGTTGAACCCATTTTAAGTTATTAATGCAAGTTTGTTTTCCATTCATTGATTGTGATTTTATTTATGTGCCAAGCACTTGATGTGTGAGTCAAAGAAGACCAAGTACCAAAAATAAAAGAATACACGAATGAAAATAAACGAATGCATACCCCGAAGGGTAAAGTTAGGTTACAGCAGATAAGAGTTTAAGTCCTTGAAGGACCCTGGATAAAGACAAACGTTGAAGTCCTGATGGAACACCCGCTAAAGAAACATATTGCATAGCCCGAAAGCCAATGGAAGGCTCATCAAGTGGGCAATCAAACTAGGAGAATTCGATGTTAAGTACAAGCCTAGGACGGCCATCAAAGCCCAGGCTCTAGCTGACTTCGTGGTTGAATATACCATTGACAACCAAGAAGCCGGGGGGCAGGAGGTAATAGACCAGGAAGGTCAGCAAGGTGAGAAACCCCTGGAAGAGAAGAAGGAATATTGGATGCTCTATTTTCATGGGGCATCTAAAACAAAAACCAGTGGTGCAGGTTAAGTTCTGCAAAGCCCCGATGGGTTCACAATAGAGTATGCCTTGAAGTTGGACTTCCAAACAACCTACAACGAGGCGGAGTATGAAGCTCTGATAGCCGACCTTAGACTGACAAGAGCCCTGAGGGTCAAAAACCTGAAAGTCTGTGGAGACTCAAAGTTGGTAGTCTCACAAGTCAATGGAGAGTTTGAGGTTAGAGAAAAGAATATGGCCAAATACTTGAGGATTGTGAAAGTTGCGATAGCCCAGTTAGATGAGTGCCAGGTATATCCCAAGGGAGGAGAATACAAAGGTCGATGCCTTATCTCAATTCAAGGGTCGAGACCCATTCTGGGAGCGTCTACTTCCAAGTCCTGAAGACCCCCACCATCGATTCGAAGTTGGTGGCACCGTTTGATGTAGGAAGCTGTCAGATAGACCCTATCAAAGCTCATCTTAAGACTGGTTGGCTCCTTGATATTTCCTTGAAAGCACGGAAACTGTCTGTGAGAGTGTTAAGATACGCATTGATTGAAGGTCTCCTCTATAAGAGGTCCATTGTCATTACATACTTAAAGTCTTGAATTTCAAATCCCGACACAAAATTTAAGCCTTGATGGCCAACAAGGCAGTCTGTCTCCAATCGAGCTTGTCATTAGAAATTAAGAGCCGCCAGCCAAAATTGAAACTTAAGCAAGGTCCTATGAGTATAAGAAGAAGGTTGAAATCCTGATAGAGGGTTGACAACCAGCCAAGGCACACCAGACTTGAAGTCAAGTGCTCAGTGGCAAGTGAACTTCTTGAACAATCAACCGAGAAGCAAGACCTCCACTATATGAAGCAAGGGGGGCAAAAAATAAGGGACTCCATCATTTCAACATCTTAGAATGAGAGTTAAAGGTTGAATGGTTGATGATAACCAACAACCACGAATGAATTCTCGTTTTCGAATCAAGGACTCAGCAAACGAATTAAGGCCCTGAAGCTCACGAAAGCTAAGAAACGGGTCGTTTCAAGGTTCTGCAGGAATCTCAAAAATTCGAAAATAATAAGGTTGAGAGCCCGACAAAAGCCAAAGAAATGGTCCACAAATGAAAATTGGCCCAAAGGATAGGAGCCTAGAACACCAACGCCCAAGAAGCTAAATCTCCTAGGCGTTGGATCAAATAAAGCCTCCTTGGCGGGGATACCCACGCCAAGGCTGGAGTAACAAATGAAGGGTATTAAAGTACCCACGCCAAGAAGACTTAAAATCATAAGACAAGGTATCACAAAGTGCCTCCTTAGCGGGGGTACCCACGCCAAGGTTGTACGAATTGAGGGTGAAAAAATACCCACGGTCAGGAAGCCATATCTCCTAGACGTGGTTGGCAAAAACATCTCCTAAGCGGGGATACCCACGCCTAGAGTGGTTGTACAAATGAAGGCATGAAATACCCACGCCCAGGAGACCAACTTCCTTGGCATGCCTAAGGAGAAGGTCTCCTTGGCGGGGGTACCCACGCCCAGAATAAATTTTGAAAATTGAAGGCATGAAATACCCACGCCCAGGAGACCAACTTCCTTGGCGTGCCTAAGGAGAAGGTCTCCTTGGCGGGGGTACCCACGCCCAGGGCTCCTCTTCGAACGACAAGCCATTTTTCAGAAATTAAAAAAGGAATAAAATCCTTAAAAATTCTGAAAATAGGCTAGAAGTGTTGATAAAATGGGTAAAAATACCTATTAAATCAAAAAAAAAAATGTTTGAATAATTCATAAAATTATTTCTAAGGCATGAGGCCCAACATTTTATTTTTGGTAAAAATTATCGAAAATAAAATGTATAAAACCTGATGGTTAAAAAAAAAGAAGAAAAAAAAACAAAACAAAACAAAAAATATGTACCCATGCCACCCAGGCCAACATTCCTGGGCATGGTAAGCAAATGAGTCTCCTACGCGGGTGCACCCCCGCCCAGCTTCTATTTCATGGTTGAATGGCTAAAGTGCAATTAGGTACCTGAAGTTTTGGCTATTTGCAAAATGGTCCCTAATGCTAAAAAAAAAAAATCCTAAATTATTAGAAATAATTTAGAAAAATACCTGTTGGTACATAAAAATTCCTAAATTATTAGAAATAATTTAGAAAAATACCTGTGGGTACATTAAAAATTCATAAATTATTAGGAATAATTTAGAAAAATACCCGTGGGTACATAAAAATTTCTAAATTATTAGGAATAATTAAGGAAAATACCTGTTGGTACATAAAAATTCCTAAATTATTAGAAATAATTTAGAAAAATACCTGTGGGTACATTAAAAATTCCTAAATTATTAGGAATAATTTAGAAAAATACCTGTTGGTACATAAAAATTCCTAAATTATTAGGAAAAATTAAGGAAAATACCCGTGGGTACATAAAAATTCCTAAATTATTTGGAACAATTAAGGAAAATACCCGTGGGTACATAAAAATTCCTAAATTATTAGGAAAAATTAAGGAAAATACCTGTTGGTACATAAAAATTCCTAAATTATTAGGAAAAATTAAGGAAAATACCTGTTGGTACATAAAAATTCCTAAATTATTAGGAAAAATTACGAAAAATACCTGTGGGTACCTAAAAATTCCTAAATTATTAGGAATAATTAAGGAAAATACCTGCTGGTACATAAAAATTCCTAAATTATTAGAAATAATTTAGAAAAATACCTGTGGGTATATTAAAATTCCTAAATTATTAGGAATAATTTAGAAAAATACCTGTTGGTACATAAAAATTCCTAAATTATTAGGAAAAATTAAGGAAAATACCCCTGGGTACATAAAAATTCCTAAATTATTAGGAATAATTAAGGAAAATACCCGTGGGTACATAAAAATTCCTAAATTATTAGGAAAAATTAAGGAAAATACCTGTTGGTACATAAAAATTCCTAAATTATTAGGAAAAATTACGAAAAATACCTGTGAGTACATAAAAATTCATAAAATATTAGGAAAAGTACAGAAAAATACGAGGAAAATTATAGAAATATTTTCTTGACAAATTGAGCAATAATTTATGCTAATAATGCATAAAAGCTCTATGAAAGTGCCGAAATTGCTAAAAGCAAGCACAAATTAAAGCCTCGAATAAGGCAAATCGTCGTAAATGTGTAGGTCGCTCCACACTTTACAATCAAGACAATAGTCGTGAAACACTAGTGTAAACCAAATATAACTTCTACGAAAACCTGATCAGTTTTCCTAGAAGTTGGGGGGCAAATGATATGGGTTAAAAATAAGCCCTAAAGACACATTTAATGTTGCATTAATTAGACCCGGTATGGTCCAAACGTGGGGCCCACCAACAGGGTCCAAAACCCTATTTTAAATATTAATTTCGTAATTAATATTAGATGTGAAAAATAGCTCAGCAATAAGAGTTGGATAAGGATATTATCTCCATCAGACTTAGCCACCAAGGCATCCAATTCGATATGGAAACTGATTCCTACAAGGAATAGATCTGGAACCTTCCTCAAGGAAGACTTGTCCACCAAGTCTCCGAATCCTACCATAATTCTAAGGCTTCTCAGCCTATATAAAGGGTCTGACCCCTCATTCTCAGAACTACGTTTTTTGGCTTGATCTTTGATATTCATCAAAGTACGTAGGCATCTTGTGAAGGCAGATTCAGCCACGAGCACAAGAGCAACCATTAAAGCACGAAGCTCACACACCTTTGCATTAAATACACAAACCCTAGCCGCAATACTAGTAACCTAGTTTTTATTCCACAACAGATATCAATTGGCTATGTTACAATTTTTGTGTATAATTACATCCAACCTAAAGTATAAACAATCCCATATTTTATGTTTTAAATTCAATTTTTTTTAACATTATTCATACATGTATTTCACATTTGCAAGTGCATATATACTACTAAGCTTTTTTGTAAAGCATAATATAATGTAATATGTAATAGAGGACATATATAACTCAACTAGGATAAAAGATAAATAAATATTAACTCTATACAGGGATCGTGAAATTTGAAGAACATGCATCAACAAGGATCAAGTTGCTGAAAGAAGTTCATTAACATGATCAAGCCTCAGTGACAAAATAAGATGTACAGATGATTCAGTTGAAGGGCCAAAAGATTCCAGAGATAAAGTTTTTATGGTTGCAAAATTCTTAGCAGTGTTCTTAAAGACATGATACGAAGACCATGAGTGAATGTTAGTTGTCTGTGAACCAGACCAGTTGCACTAGGCGTCAACACTTCACAAAGGAATCGAAGTATCTAACTCAGAAAAGCTGTTAAGAGGTATGATTGAGTTTAGAGCAGTATTGATATCCTCCATTTTGGAAGCTGCATATTTAAGGATGTCAAATTAAGAGGAAAATGAATAGTATCCGAAATTACTATTCATGTGAATAATATCCGAAATCACTATTCATATGAATTGTCTATTCATATGAATAGTAACTAACGGTTACTATTTGGGGATTGGTGAAACAGTGCCCGGTTACTATTTGGGGGTTGTTGGAATAGTGCTCGGTTACTATTTGGGGGTTGTTGAAATAGTGCCAAATAGTAACGTTCTAAAACCTATAAATAAGCCTGTTGTATTTCATTTCAAAACACACCTCAACACACAACTCTCTCTTATATCTTCTCTGTATAAGCTGCTAGAAAGTCCATCTAGTAGGAAAGTCGGCTTAGCCCGCTTTCAGGAAGTGTCGGGTAGAAGGTCCTCGTGCCTAAACTATCCTTAGGAGTGTAAGATGCTAGACAGTTCATCTAGTAGGAAAGTCGGCTTAGCCAGCTTTCAGGAAGTGTCGGGTAGAAGGTCCTCGTGCCTAAACTAACCTTAGGAGTGTTCAGGTTTTGAAGCTAATCCATTGGATTAGAAGTTGTAACACCCCTTCGAGTTTATTATCAATAAAGATATATTCTCGGAATTATTTTTTTTGGTAGTATCGTATTCAACCCCCCTTCTACGATACTTCGGGACCTAACAATTGGTATCAGAGCAAGCTTCTAACATACAAGAAGTCTAAAGATCAAAACCATGGGAAGAAAGGATACAGGTGTGAAGATTCCAATGCTTGACAAAGATAATTACTTTCACTGGAAAGTAAAGATGCACCTTCATCTCTCAGCCATTGATGAAGGCTATGTAGATTGCATAGAGAAAGGACCTCATGTTCCAATGAAGGCAAACTCTGGGATTGGTCAAAATGCTACCACGGTAGCTGCTGGAAGGCCTATTCCAAAGAATCAAGCTGAGTACACAGATGAAGACTTGGAGGAGATTCACAAAGATAAGAAGGCTATGAACATCCTATTCAATGGCATCGACCAAGATATGTTTGATTGTGTTATAAACTGCACTACTGCCAAGCAAGTGTGGGACACTATTCAAACAATCTGTGAAGGAACTGAGCAAGTTAGAGAAAATAAAATGCAGCTCCTAATACAACAATATGAGCATTTTCACTACTCCTTTGGTGAAAATCTAACAGACATATTCAGTAGATTTCAAAAGTTACTGAATGGTCTAAAGTTGTATGGGAGAAAATATGAAACCAAGGACTCCAATCTAAAGTTTCTGAGATCTCTTCCTAAGGAATGGAAGCCAGTGACAGTCTCGTTGAGGAACTCTCAGGACTACAAAGATTTTACACTTGAGAGACTGTATGGCATCCTGAAGACCTATGAGCTTGAAATGCAGCAAGATGAGGAAGTGGAGAAAATCCAGAAGAAAGGTGGATCTGTTGCCTTGGTGGCCAATATTCCAACAATCCAAGGTGGTGGAAGAATGAAGAGTGTAGAAGCCACACTAAGTTCAAAAACTTGTGAAGGTGAAGCTGAAACTAGCAAAGGTAAAAGCAAGATGATTGAAGAACTTGATGCATTAAGTGAGGATGAAGCTGAAGATCTAGATGAGTATTTGGCATTTCTGTCAAAGAGATTTTCGAAGCTAAGATTCAGGAAGAATCCAGCAGGAACCGGGCAATTCAAGAAAAGCTATCAACCGAACAAGGATGTGGTTGAAAGATCAAAGATCAAATGCTATAGCTGTGGAATTGCTGGTCACTTTGCCAATGAATGCAGGAAATCCCAAGCTGAGAAAGAAAAGAAGCAGTTTGAAGCTGTTGATTACAAGAAGAAATATTTTGATCTTCTAAAGAAACAAGGGAGAGCATTCATGTAAAAAAATAGTGACTGGGCTGCTGGAGGTGACTTAGATGCAGAAGAGGAGTTTGTCAATCTTGCACTCATGGCAAACGAAACTGATGAAGAGGCTAGTTCAGCAAGCAACCAGGTATACTCTACAAACCTAATTGAACTTTCCAAAGATGAATGTGATAATGTTGTTAATGAAATGTCTAATGAATTGTATAACATGCATGTCACATTAAAATCGCTTAACAAGGAGAACAAAAGATTAAAGATCTGAATGCTAAGATAGGTGATAGGAATACTCTGTTGGAAACTCAACTAATTGATTTTGAAACAATGAAAAGAGATTTCCAGGATGCTAAGAATGAGTTACTTGAGGCTCTGAAAAGAGAAGAGTGTTTAATAAAACAGTTAAAAGAGGAACAAGACTTAATTGCTAAGTGGAAGGGATCAAAGGCTAAAACTGAAGAAATTTATAGTAAACAAGGAATTAATTCTTTTCACAAATTAGCAGAAGTTAAGTTAGATGTTGATAGGGAAGTTGCTTCAGATAGTGAAAAAGAATGTTCTTTGAGACTTAAGCCTGTTAGAAAAGCAACTTTAACTAAATTGAATAAAAAGTACGGCCCTGTCAATAAGAACTTTATTAATGGAGAGTGTAGCAAAACCAAGTCAGTTGAACAAGGAAACATAGGCAACTTGCCAATCAAGAAATTGAAGGATAAGTTAGAAAAGACTGAACCTAAGGCTAAGGCTAATAAGAAGAATAGAAATGGCAAGGTAGGAATTAACAAACATAGTAATTACACACCTAATAGATATGCTCCTCGAAAGGAATGTGTGAAATGTGGTAGTGTTAATCATTTATTTGTCAACTGTAAATCTGTTAAGAATGCTTCTGTGCCTAGTATGCCTAAGTCAGTACCTATGCCTGCTATGAATGTTATGCCAAACATGTTTGTCCAGCCTGCTCATGCATCTAGTCATTATGCTAACATGCCATTTATGTATAATCCATATTACAATGCTTTTAATATGCCTCAGTTGCCATGGATGATGAATAACATGTTTGCACAGACTATTCCAAATTATACATCTAGTTTTAATGCAAGTGAGCAAGTGAAACAACCTATTTTTCAGAAACCTACACCAAGAGTTAAGGTTGATTTAACTCAATCAGAACCCCTGGGTAGTAAGGGCTTGAAAAATAAGAAAAAGGCTAACAAGGCAGGACCCAAGAAAACTTGGGTACCAAAATCAACTTGATTTTGTTTTGATGTGTGCAGGGAAACAGAAAGAATCTTTGGTATCTGGACAGTGGTTATTCTAGGCATATGACTGGAGATTCTACCCTGCTCAGTAAGCTTAAGGAGAGAGCTGACCCTAGCATTACCTTTGGAGACAACAGCAAAGGATATACTAGAGGATATGGCTTGATTTCACAAGGGAATGTTGTCATTGAAGAAGTAGCACTGGTTGATGGACTTAAGCATAACTTGCTAAGTGTCAGTCAACTGTGTGATAAAGGCTAGAATGTCTGGTTCACATCTGAAGCTTGTGTCATTTTCAAGAAAAATGACAACAAGGTAGTGTTGACAGGAGATAGAAGAGGAAATGTGTACATTGCTGACTTCAATTCAACAAATGCAAATATGACTACTTGTCTTCTCAGCAAGGCAAGTGTAGATGAAGGTTGGCTTTGGCATAAAAGACTGTCACACTTGAGTTTTAAAGTAACGAATGAGTTGGTAAAGAAGGATTTGGTTAGAGGTATTCCAAAATTGGATTACTCCAAGGATGGATTGTGTGATGCATGCCAGAAAGGGAAGCAGAAGAAGGCCTCTTTCAAATCAAAGTCAATGTCATCAACTGATCAACCCTTGCAACTACTTCACATGGATCTCTTTGGACCTGTCAATGTGTTGTCAATCTCAAAGAAGAAATACTGTCTTGTGATTATTGATGATTTCTCAAAATTCTCTTGGACATTCTTTCTGCACTCTAAGGATAAGGCGGGTGAAGTCATTATAAATCACATCAAGATAGTCAACAACAATCCTTTACTCAAAGTAAGGAGAATTAGAAGTGACAACGGAACCGAGTTCAAGAATTCTGTAATAAGAGAGTTTTTTGAAGAAAAAGGAATTATTCAAGAATTCTCTGCACCAAGAACTCCTCAACAAAATGGTGTAGTGGAAAGAAAGAACAGAACTCTAATTGAAGCTGCAAGAACAATGCTTGAAGAGTCTAAGTTACCAACATACTTCTGGGCAGAAGCTATAAACACTGCATGCTACACTCAGAATATTTCATTGGTCAATCAAGCAAAAGGCATGACACCCTATCAACTTTTCAAAGGCAAGAAACCAACAATCAACTTTCTGCATGTCTTTGGATGCAAATGCTTTGTACTGAAAAATCATGGTGAACATCTTGGAAAATTTGATTCAAAGGCAGATGAAGCTATCTTTGTTGGATACTCAGCTGGAAAATCTTACAGAGTCTACAACCTAAGGCTAAACATTGTAATGGAGTCCATACATGTTGTCTTTGATGACAAGAAAATATCTGGTCTAGTAGATGAAGGTTTTCATGAGTCTCTCTCATTTGAGAATGAGAGAAGTGATGAAGAAAGTGAAGATGATGATGAAGAATGGAGATCAAATGGTGTGAGAAACAGGCAAGGATCATCAGTTGAAGTGCAGAATGAACCACCTGTTGAAGAGCAACTTACACCATCAGTTGGAAATCAAAGAGAAGCCTCTGTTGATGAATCTGCAAGTACTTCATCAATATCGAGGGCCATACACTCAAGGGGAGTTTCTCACAATGATCAACACAGAGAAAATGAAGCCACTTCATCAAGGTCAAACTTACCACCACAAAGAAAATGGACCAGGGATCATCCATTTGAGCTTATAATTGGAGATCCTAATGCAAAGGTCCAAACCAGAAGAGCAACTCAAGAAGAATGCTTATATAGCAGTTTTCTATCCAAAGAGGAACCAAAGAGAGTTGAACATGCTCCTTTGGATCCAGACTGGGTTTTAGCAATGCAAGAAGAGCTAAACCAGTTTGAAAGAAATGAAGTATGGAAACTTGTACCCAAACCTAAAGACAAATCAGTGATTGGCACTAAGTGGGTATTCAAGAACAAGATGGATGAGAATGGCATAGTCACAAGGAATAAAGCTAGATTAGTGGCTAAAGTGTAAGAACCCCAAATTTTTGATATAATTAAAACTTTTATTAAGTAATGATAAAATGAGGAACAATGATTCCAACAACAAGGTCACCAGCTCTAATGAATGGTGGTTTCAAAGAACAATGATTGTAATGAATGGATATTGCTTTGGACAATGATCCTGATGCATTGGTATATTGTCAGAATAGAGTAATTCGATGGTTGAGGACCTAGTTAAGAATAATCTACCATCCAGGAAGGAGCTAATGGATCCTTGAAGAGAAATGAATACGTGCATAGTATTTCCCATACGTGCATAGTATTTCCCATACGTGCATAGTATTTCCCGTACGTGCATAGTATTTCCCGTACGTGCATAGTGTTTCCTGTACGTGCATAGTAATTTGGTGGATGAATAGTGACTTTGTAAGTTGGAAAACTTTTCACGCCACCCTATGTACGGGACGTGTTATGGATGTTTTGAAGTCATATTAGTAATACGCGGAGGAAATAAGTGAATGCAGAGACGATCGGAATTCAGAAATTCCAAATTCTTTTTCGGTACAATATTTGACCGAACCGTAAAGAGCCTATCAATACGATCAAGACAAGAGTATTATAATGTTAAGGATTCAAGGATTTTATTTATTAAGTATGATTTGAGGATTTAGAATGAAAACCTTTGAGTTAGAATAACAAGTGTTCTAGAAATCGCTAGAACTTTATAACAAGATTAAGCGATCAAGCAAACGCGAAAGAAATTACGGATTAAATACGTAACGAGAAAAAAAAAACCCTACTTGATCAGCTGGGGTTATATATAAGAATATTTGGTGGAAATGAAATGAAGAAAAGAAATGAGAAAGGAAGTAATGAGGTGGATGGACAAGAAGAAAACAACAAGGCTTCACATCATCAATTTTTCTAACACACCATAAACCTTTGACACTTGTATTAAGAGGAGTATTAGCAGCTATACCCACTTATACATATCACAAATATCATTTGACAACTAGCCAAGCAAACACCACCTCTCCCCCATTTTTCCAGCAGTTGCATTTTCCAGGGCAGGGGTCTTTGCCATTTTTTTTCACCTAGATCTACTCATCTAAAAATCATGAAAAAATTCATGGAGCTTCTACACATCAAGGTGAAGTTGGGGATTTAATTTCATAATTTTTGAAGATCGTTTGGATAGGTAAATAAATTCGAGAAGTTCACTGTTTTTCCCCCAAAACCAAGGCACTTCGAATTTTGGAGTTTTAAGATTTCAAAATCCACCTTCCAACCATTGTTTGATCTCCAAATTTTTATGGTGAGTCCTATATTTCATAAAAATGATCTCCTAGAAATCTTAGCTTCAAACTCCATGTTTTCCATTTTCAAATAAATCCTCAAAGATGAGGGTGAATAGTGTTTTCAAGAAACTAACTTTGATTTCTTGGTTTCTTTGGATGATTTAAGCTTTGTTAAAGCCATACAAGGACTATATAAGGGTTATTATAGCTTGTACACTCTCCAAGGAAGGTATAATTCTTAAGAACCCAAGATCTTACTTTGAGTTTTATATATGTTCTTGATGGTTTTAGATTAGTTAAGATTATGGTGTTGTTATATGCATAAAAGCATGATTATGTAGTTAGTAGTGATGATTTAAGAGTTTTGATGATTATGATGGTTAATTGAAACCTTCTTGGACTGGTTAAGATGAAAACCATGTATAGTATGCCCGGTGTGGCTTGGATTGATTGTTATGAATTTTAGAACGTTCGATTTATAGCCGTCGTAATGCCGAATTTTCGTTAGACTATTAAACACCGAGCATCACAGTAGCTATAACTCACTGTACAGCTTCATTTTCTGCCATGATAGGATAGATTATGTTTCAAGCTTCGTTTTGATATAAAGATCGCATGAAACGGACTTACGGTTTAGGATTTATGACCAAATTACTAAAAGTAGTTCGAATCCGTAAACGAAAGTTCGTAACTGTAATTGAACCCTCGTAAACTATGTAACGTCATGGCGAATCTTGGTAAATAAATACTAGAGGTAAAAAGGAAGGCGTGAAAGAAAACCGTATGTCAAAAAGATCATTTTTTCGATTTATTAAAAATGTTCGAGTCGAGGTTAAACGCGAACGAACCCCTAAAAGACGACTCTTTTATAACTTCGGTAAAACACTTAGAAAACGGGCGATAAAACTCGGAGTATAATATTGGTTCGTAACGATCAACCTTAGAACTCATATGACTTAAGTATGTCCCAAGTATAAATGCAATGACATGTCGTATTAACGAACGAATGTCGGGTCGGATCAGTGATAAAAGTAATCCACAAAAAGGGGTATAACGAGATAACTCGAGAACGTGTTTCGAATTAAGTATAACTTAACTTTTAATATGTTAAGTGATTAATCCCGAATGCCTTGGCTATTTATAGATCACCAAGCTGAACCGGGACCCGCTACCACTACCCCTTACCGTACTCGACTACCAGGCAAGTTCCAATTCCCTTCTTTTAGGCTGTTGTTGTGATTGAATAAATATATATATATATATATATATATATATATGCTGATATACATATGCCATTGCATGCATGCCTACTTTCAAGTTGAAGTGATATACTTGTTCCCTGAATGTTATTGTTGGCTTATAAGCTAGATAGTTATATATCAGTTATAAGCCGATTATTGTAAGACCCTCATAGAAGGGCGTATACATCTTATTAATCAAAAATAGACCGGGAGTCAATATTCCTTGATATATCGAGATTACCTCGGAGGAAAATATTTAAGTAAATATTTTCTATTATTTGGGCGACGAATATTATTTGAATATTCGTTCGAGACTAATTATTTTAACGATCCTTACTTCAAATAATTATTTGAACGTAATCATTCGACGAATAATATTCGTCATTATTCATTCGGAGTCGAATTGATTATCGATTATTATTTCGAATACTCTTCTAAAGATGAGACTACTAAATGAATATTATGTGGACATTCATTTAGAATATTATTTCATTAAATAAATATTACTTTTGAAAATTCATTTAAGGTATTAAGTACTTGATGAATATTATCTTCAATATTCATCTGAAGCTTGATTTACTTATCGAATATTATATCGAATATTCCTTTAAAGCTTGGATTACTAAATGAATATTACTTGATATTCATTTAGGATATTATTTATTAAATGAATATTACTTTATTGATATTCATTTAAATTCCTAATTAATTATGAATATTATTTTGAATATTCATCCAGGGTTCTATTTAATCATCGAATATTATTTTAAATATTTTAAATATTCCTTTCAGGTCTTATTGATTAATGAATATTATTTGGAATATTCATTTGAATATTTAATTATGCAATAAATATTCTCTCGATATTTCTTCAAGAATTATTTGAAAAATACTCTGATTAAAGATATTCTTTCATATTCCTGAATATTCTTTAAATATTTTTAATTCAATAAATATTCTCTGAATATTTATTCCATACTTAGAATAACCTCAATAAGGTTTATCTTCTTCGATTATTACGAAAAATATTTCGGAGTCATATTATTATTAATCCTATATCAAGGAAGGTTCTCAGACATCATTCTTCTTTGAGTCTACCTCCTTAATAATAAGGGAACCTTACTTGGAAAATGTTATTTATCTTGTCGACTTCCCGGTCATAAAGTATTCCCTTCACTCGCAACTCGGGTGCTGTTGACTTATTAAGTCGTTGCTTACCTTCTCATCTTTCGAGGGGTAAGATCACTGGAACAAGTTGATATCCGTTACCAAGTAATAGCTTGGGAGTTATTGGTAAATTTTCCTCTCCAACTAGATACGACTACTTTGTGGAGTCTTATCAACAAGTATTATACTTGGGGAAAGGGGGACGAACGTTACATTCAGAATCATGAATTCTATTTGAACTAGGAGTCGTGTAAGAGGCCGAGTAGCGCCGGTCCATCCCCTTTGGCCCAACCGTTGGCCGGGGAGAGCTAGTAAGGCGGTACACAAGTAAAGCCGTCAGTTCTTCCTTCTACCGGTAGTAAATCTAAATTGAGCTGTACGATCTCGACTGATCATCAAGATTGGAACAGCGGGCGCGGTGAATACTCCATCATTGGTTCATCATCCAAATTTATTTATTTCCTGCAACATGATTACTGTTGGCAGAGTTGGAAAAGGGTCATAACTGGAATTGCAACCTTTTCTTGCAAGTTCCTCTTCTTAATAACAATAAGAATATCTCGCTTACTTTGATGTAGCAGATATTTCTACAAACAAATACTTTAAGTTACCTTGTAACTTCATCGTTCATATTATACTGGCATCATTTCCGTAAAGGCATGGCATATGGTTTGAAAGATACTTTTGAACTGTTATACATTATCGTTCAGTCATATATTATTGTTGGTGGGCTATTGCTCACCCTTGCTTTATTATTATATCACAACAACAGCACTCGACGCGGGCGAGGACGATGAGACTACCAGAGCTGAAGAAGAAGCTATTGGTAGGGTATATTTATTCTTTCAGTACCAAGAATATGGTCTAGTATGCCTTATGTAAATGGATGGCAAAGAGTATGTATTTATATTTAAATTCTTTTGGATTGTAAGAACTCATAATGTGATTAATAAAAATTTGAGTGTTACTCTGATTTCATCTCTGGGACTATAACGGGTGTGTTTTATATTATTGTGTTGGGTTATAGAGACGTAATTTATTTTATGTTAAGGAAAGTTCAAGTGTTGTGGACAGAATTGGAAACCGTAACCACCGGATCCCGGACCCCGGATCTGGGGGTGTTACATAAAGGCTACTGTCAAGAGGAAGGAATTGACTTTGAAGAAACCTTTGCACCAGTGGCAAGGTTAGAAGCAATAAGGATCTTCCTGGCCTATGCAACGCATGCCAATTTCAAAGTCTATCAAATGGATGTCAAGAGTGCATTTCTGAATGGAATTCTGGAGGAGGAGGTATATGTTAGTCAACTGCCTGGTTTTGAAGATCCAGACTTTCCAGAATATGTGTTCTTTCTACTCAAAGCACTCTATGGCCTGAAGCAAGCACCTAGAGCCTGGTATGACACACTCTCACAGTTCCTTATAGAGAATCACTTCATTCGAGATTGTTCTTCTGCAAAAACACCCATGGCCACTGCCACTAAGCTTGAACTGAATACTAAGGAAAGGAAGGTGGACATGACAAGCTATAGGGGCATGGTTGGATCTCTTTTATACTTAACAGCTAGTAGATCTGATATTATGTTTGCTACATGTTTATGTGCTAGATTTCAAGCTGATCCTAGGGAATCTCACTTGGTAGCTATTAAGAGGATTTTCAGATATCTCAAGGGAACACCAAACCTTGGCATTTGGTACCCTAGAGATTCTGGTTTTGATCTAATTGGTTACTCAGATGCAGATTATGCAGGTTGCAAAATGGATAGAAAAAGTACCACAGGAACCTGTCAATTCTTGGGAAACAAGCTGGTCTCATGGTTCAGTAAGAAGCAGAACTCAGTATTTACCTCAACTGCAGAGGCTGAATACATAGCAGCTGGGAGTTGTTGTTCACAGATTCTATGGATGAGAAATCAACTACTTGACTATGGAGTTCAAGTTAAAAAGATCCCAATTTTCTGTGACAACACGAGTGCAATTGCAATATCACAGAATCCAGTGCAGCATTCTAGAACGAAGCAAATAGACATCAGATACCATTTCATCAGGGAGCATGTGATGGAAGGCACTGTGGAACTGCATTTTGTTCCTAGTGAAAAATAGTGGCAGACATTTTTACTAAAGCTTTGGATGAAGCAACCTTTTCAAGGTTGGTAAGTGAGCTTGGTATGTTAAATTTCACTTGATCTTTTAAAATGTCTGTTCAAATTGTTGCAGCCAGCGAATTTCATTCTATGGATTTTGTTTGTTTTATTTGATTATCTGCAAGATTATTCTGGAGATATCACTGTAGCATAATTAAATAAATATTTTATTGACATATATCAATTAATGATATTTTGTTAATTTTATGTCTATTTAATTGTAGGTTTATTATTGTGAATTAATTCCTAATTTACTGCTTGATTATATTTAAATCCATAATAATTAGAAGTATTAAATATGTGTATATGTGTATAGGCTGATAGGTCGGCTGACAGGTTTGGTGATAAGAAGTTAGCCTCCATTGTTGAATTCATGAAATGTGGCTACCTAACATGGTTGACAATTTACCACTTGTTGTAGAGAGTTTGAATTCTTTAAACAAAACCTGTCACTATTTCACCTAACCCACTGAACCTTGAAACCTTATAAATGATGAGTTTTTGTTTGTGTTTAACATCATCATTTTTCAGATATACAGAGCATATACACACAATTGCTGAATATTTCGAGCTTTGATCGGAAAGATCTCTCAATCTAGCTGGTGGTTTTTATATCGGATTTCATATTCTTGCTTTATACATCATCCTTTATAAAAATTAACCCTTGTTTTTGAATTTCCTCAAAGTTTTGAAAATGGCATTGCAGGGAAGTTTTGTTATTGCTAAAGCTAATCCTACTTCCATTCAGCAAATCGAAACCATCTATGATGAGCAATTTCGGGCTTGGGCACAATTTCTGAATGAACATTCATTAATTCGCTATGCTTTAGTTACACCATTGCAGATTAACCATGATGCATTACGTGAACTATATTGCAGTGCGGTTAACACTTATGGACAGGACGGGTGTGCATTCACATATCGACTGTTTGGTAGGTCGATTAGGGTCACTGAACGAGATGTTAATCGAATTCTTCATTTTCCTATGGAAAATCTCGTTTCTGATCCTACACCTGAACAGATTGAAATGTTCTTTCATTTTATAAGGTACCAAGATGGTAATTTCAATACTAGTAATATCTCTAGAACATTTCTAACCCAGTACTGGAATTTCTTCTTTCACATTCTTGGCCATGTTTTTCCTCAGATAGAACGAATCTAGATCGGATACCTGAATTTATTCAAAAAATAGGGTATGCGGTTGCCAATAATTTGATGATCAATTTTGGAAAAATAGTGCTTGGTCAAATCATTTTAAAGATGAAACACTTGGGAACAAGAGATGTTCAGACTCAAAACGTCAAATGTCTATAACCAAGGTTTCTACAGCTAATATTAAATGATTTTTTGAATGATGAAGATAGGGTACACTCGGAAAATGGTCGAAAGGTGGAATGTTCTTACATGAAGACAAATGTAATTTATTACATAAGCAAAAAGAACTATACGGATGTGCCTACAGTCCTAACTGAATATCTAAAGACTGTCCCACTTCCGTTGTTACCAAGACAAGTGAGAGCAGGTATACGACAAGGTAATATTTCAATCCCTGCTATCTCAACCTTTGTATTCCCTACTGTGTCACAGGAAATACAGTTTCTACAGCCCTTAGTGGCCATCTTACCCGACCAAGAGCAGGAAATCCCACCGACTCTAACACAGGTCGAAGAGCCCATTCTACAAACACAAACACAACAAACTCCTACACCTCAGTTGTCACTTAAACGACTATCCATCAACACTTTTGAGGGATGTGACGCCCCCAGATCCGGGGTCGGAGATCTAGGCGCTCACGGTCCATTTTCCATTAGTAACATACCTGTTCTTGCACATAATATAAATAACACAGCCATCGACCCCACAATAAACTCACACCACACTCACACACACAGGTTAGAGCCTCAGAAATGTCACACATTGATTAAACAGTAATAAAGTTATCAGAGTTATTACAGACCGAATTAAATAGTGTTTATGCTACCAGCAACACTTCGATATGAAGCGAAGTTGGCGGCTTGAAAGTTTGTTACGATACACTGCCTTGCACAGGTCATGCTGATAAATAAAATGTACTAACAAAAGCTGCCAACCAATCCGGCTAATGGGGCCTACCGGTGGAATCTCAAGTGGTGGCTCGGGTCTAGTCACCTGCTTTTGAACAGTCTGCCTGGGTCTTGCCATTTCGCTTAGCTGTTGTGTTTGTAAAATTTGAAAACAAGCAAGAGTGAGCGACTATAGCTCAGCAAGAATATATGTATAAGGTAAGCAATATAACATTTCATATGATTGGCAGTTGATATACTTGTTTGTTTCAATCAGTTATAAAATCACTTGTCATAGTTGATAAATCTCGAAGGTGCAACAATATGTGCCCTTGTTTTCAAAATAAACTTGCAGTTCTAGATACTGCATTGAATCAACATCTTTCTCATCAAAATAGAACACTATCAGCAACTTGGTACAAAAGCCTAAGAAGCAGTGTCAAAGCATTTTTCCAAAATGGAGGAATGGGACTTAAAGAAAACACAAAACCTGACAAGGATTGACGATGATCAGTCGCCACATCCAAGTCCAATCATCCGCGGGTCTTCTCTACCGGTAGAAGGATAGAAACTACATCCGTAACTATCCCTCGGGTGAAAACTACATCCGTAATCACCCTCGATGAAAACTACATCCGTAATCATCCTTCGGCAACACCTGGGCCAGAATAATAAGTGATGGACCGCCTGGCTCACGACCGCTTACACATCCCGGGAATCGTTCGTCAACGGTTCCCACACCTGCCAGAGTCCCTTTTTCTTTTCTTTTAAAACTTGATTTTGATTGAAAACAGAGTAATTGAGGTTCGACATCAGTCGACCGATGATTCTTGAAATCATACAAGAAGCAGAATCTGACCGGGGGTTTTCGAAAATGTTTTGAGTTCGAAAGAGTTCGAGTTTGAAAGTATTAAAAAGTATCTTGGATTAACTTTGTCTTTAAAGAATGAACAATAATTAATAAATAATATTTTAAGATTTAATATTAATAATTAATAAATAATTATTTGATAAAATAAACTTTTAATCCAAGATAGGGTTTCGAGTATTTACGTAGATATGAACATAATATTTGAGTATACGATACTCCCCGAATGACCCTTCGGGTTTTCGCAATCTAGATACGATATAATAATATACCGCTCCCCGGTCAATAGTATATACGGACCGCTACGACCTCTATTGCTAGAGTCGTTGTCCGAAGAAAACATTTCTAAGTTCAAGGGGTAAAAGCATACATGTACTTGTTCAATCTCAATTGCATCAATACTTCGATAAACATAGCATTTGGATATAATTTGAAAACTACAAACACAACAGTAAAAGTCCTTGTATATGGGTAAGTTTTGAAAAGTAAACTTGCCTTGGTTTGTGTAACACCCCCAGATCCGGGGTCCGGGATCCGGTGGTTACGGTTTCCAATTCTGTCCACAACAATTGAACTTTCCTTAACATAAAATAAATTACGTCTCTATGACCCCACACAACAATATAAAACACACCCGTTATAGTCCCAGAGATGAAATCAGAGTAACAATCAAATTTTTATTAATCACATTATGAGTTCTTACAATCCAAAAGAATTTCAATATAAATACATATTCTTTGCCATCCATTTACATAAGTCATACTAGACCATATTCTTGGTACTGAAAGAATAAATATATCCTACCAATAGCTTCTTCTTCAGCTCTGGTAGTCTCATCGTCCTCGCCCGTGTCGAGTGCGCCTTGTGCGAGTCATCTGGTCTAGCTGTTGTTGTGATATAATAATAAAGCAAGGGTGAGCAATAGCCCACCAACAATAATATATAACTGAACGATAATGTATAACAGTTCAAAAGTATCTTTCAAACCATATGCCATGCATTTACGGAAATGATGCCAGTATAATATGAACGATGAAGTTACAAGGTAACTTAAAGTATTTGTTTGTAGAAATATCTGCTACATCAAAAGTAAGCGAGATATTCTCATTGTTATTAAGAAGAGGAACTTGCATAAAAAGGTTGCAATTCCAGTTATGAACACTTTTCCAGCTCTGCCAACAGTAATCATGTTGCAGGAAATAAATAAGTTTGGATGATGAACCAATGATGGAGTATTCACCGCGCCCGCTGTTCCAATCTTGATGATCAGTCGAGATCGTACAGCTCAATTTAGATTTACTTCCGGTAGAAGGAAGAACTGACGGCTTTACTTGTATACCGCCTTACTAGCTCTCTCCGGCCAACGTTTGGGCCAAAGGGGATGGACCGGCGCTACTCGGCCTCTTACACGACTCCTTGTTCAAATAGAATTCATGATTCTGAATGTAACGTTCGTCCCCCTTTCCCCAAGTATAATACTTGTTGATAAGACTCCACAAGGTAGTCGTATCTAGTTGGAAAGGAAAATTTACCAATAACTCCCAAGCTATTACTTGGTAACGGATATCAACTTGTTCCAACAACTTACCCCTCGAAAGATGAGAAGGTAAACAATGACTTAATAAGTCAATAGCACCCGAGTTGCGAGTGAAGAGAATACTTTATGACCGGGAAGTCGACAAGATAAATAACATTTTCGAAGTATGGTTCCCTTATTTTTAGGGAGATAGACTCAAGAAGAATGATGTCTGAGAACCTTTCTTGATATAAGATTAATAATAATATGTCTCCGAAATATTTTCCGTAATAATCGAAGAAGATAAACCTTATCGAGGTTATTCTAAGTATGGAATAAATATTCAGAGAATATTTATTGAATTAAAATATTTTACAGAATATTTAGGAATATGAAAGAATATCTTTAATCAGAGTATTTCTCAAATAATCCTTGAAGAAATATCGAGAGAATATTTATTGCATAATTAAATATTCAAATGAATATTCAAAATAATATCCATTAATTATTAAGACCTGAAAGGAATATTTAAAATAATATTCGATGATTAAATAGAACCCTGGATGAATATTCAAAATAATATTCATAATTAATTAGGAATTTAAATGAATATTGAAAAAGTAATATTCATTTAATGAATAATATTCTAAATGAATATCAAGTAATATTCATTTAGTAATCCAAGCTTTAAAGGAATATTCGAGATAAGACTCGATAAATAAATCAAGCTTCAGATGAACATTAAAATAATATTCGTCAGGTAATTACTATCTTAAATGAATATTCAAAAGTAATATTCATTTAATGAATATTATTCTAAATGAATATCCAAATAATATTCATTTAGTAGTCCAACCTTTAGAAGAATATTCGAAATAATAATCGATAAATAATTCGACTCTGAATGAATATTAAAAATATTATTCGTCGAATAGTTACTTTCAAATAATTATTTGAAGTAAGGATCGTTAAATAAATAATCTCGAACGAATAGTCAAATAATATTCGTCGCCCGAATAATGGAAAATATTTACTTAAATATTTTCCTCCGAGGTAATCTCGATATGTCAAGAAATATTGACTCCCGGTCTATATTTGATGAATAAGATGTATACACCCTTCTCTGAGGGTCTTACAATAACCGGCTTATAATTGATACGATAGCTATCTAATTTATAAGCCAATAACAATCAGGGAACAAGCATAATGATATAACTTGAAAGTAGGCATGCATGCTATGGCATATGTATAACAGAAAACATTTTTATATATATTCAATCACAACAACAGCCTAAAAGAAGGGAATTGAAACTTGCCTGGTAGTCGAGTACGGTAAGGGGTGGTGGTAGCGGGTCCCGGTTCAGCTTGGTGATCTATAAATAGCCAAGGCATTCGGGATTAATCACTTAACATCTTAAAAGTTAAGTTATACTTAAATCGAAACACGTTCTCGAGTTATCTCGTTATACCCCTTTTAGTGGATTCCTTTTATCATCGATCCGACCCGACATTCGTTCGTTAATATGACATGTCATTGTACTTACACTTGGGACATACTTAAGTCATACAAGTTCTAAAGTCGATCGTTACAAATCAATATTATGCTCCGAGTTTTATCGCCCGTTTTCTAAGTTTTTTACCGAAGTTATAATCAAGCGGGTTTTTAGGGGTTCGTTTGCGATTAACTTTGATTCGAACATTTTTATAAAATCGGAAAACGATCCATTTCACATGAGGTTTTCTCTCACACCTTCCTTTTTTACCTCTAGTATTTAATTACCAAGATTCGCCACTGACTTACGTATTTTACGAGGGTTCGATTTTAATAACGAACTCGTACTTACGGTTTCGAACGTCTTTTAGTGAATCGGCCATAATTCCTAAACCGTAAGTCCGTTTCACATGATCTTTATATAAAAACGAAGCTTATAACATGATCTATCTTGCCATGGCAGAACATGATACTGGACAGTGACTTATGGCTACTGTAAAACACGATTTCTTAAGGTTAACAAAAATCGGGCATTACGACGGCTATAAATCGGACGTTCCATAAATCGTAATCAACAACCCAAGCCACACCGGGCATCTAAACAACTTATACACATAATAAGCATCTCAACAAGTCCAGAAGCCACTGATCTTAGTATCAAAATCATCATGTTAATCAAATCACTAAATCACTAACTAAACATGCTTATAGCATGAACATAATCATAACTAAGCTAGATCCATCAAGAACATGCTTAAAACTCAAAGTAGGTCTAGGGTTTTCAAGTCTTATACCTTCCTTGTAGTATGTACTAGCCTCACAAAGCTTGGTATTGCCCTTGGATAGCATTAACTTAGCTAGGATCAACCATGAAAACAAGAAAAACAAGGATTAGTTCATGAAACACTATTCATCATCACCTTTGATGATTTATTTGAAAATGAAAGAAAGTGAATTTGAGGCTGAAATATTTAGGGGATCTAAGTTATGATATGAAGTACTCACCATAAATATTTCAAGATCAAATGATGGTTGGAAGCCTTACTTCTAGCACCTTGGCAGAATTTTTCAAGGAAGAAACGAAAATGGAGAGTTCTTTGTGTTTGCTTGGTTGTTTTGATAATAATTCATAAAGTGATGAGCCTTGGATGATATCTCATCTCTTTTTACTTTATTAAAGTGCTTTTGGAATGAATGGTGAGATTTGAAAGCATGTGTAGCACTTGGATTGATTTATGGCTAACTAGAGTTTGATTTGGCTAACTACTAGTTCAATCCTTAACATGCTAGTTACTTAGCCCACTTGGTTGCTAGATATTTATCTAGTAGCTTATGCATGACTCTTGCTTCCACTGCTTGTTTCTTTTGTCCGGTTATTGCTCGTTTCGATTGATCGTTCGGGCGAATAACTAAGTAGTTTCACCTCTAGGGTTTACCGGGAAATTTCTCGATATTCATAATACCTTCCCCAATCCTTAATATAATCCTCGTGATGACCATGTAGGATATTTAATCTCGATACGAACTTAATCCGTAATCTAGGATTCGTTCGCTTTATTGATTAATCACGTTATAACGTTTTAGCGGTTTCTAGAACGCTTGTTTCACTGCCTCAGTGGTTTCCTACCTTCATTCTTAAATCAAATATAATAACATCCCAAAATATCAAATCCTCAAAGTTAATATCTCAATTCTTGGATTATAATAATATTTAATCCACTGTCCGGTCAAATATTATACCGAAAAAGAATTTGGAATTTCTGAATTCCGATCGTCTCTGCATTCACTTATTTCCTCCGCGTATTACTAATATGACTTCGAAACATCCATATCACGTCCCGTACATAGGGTGGAGTGAAAAGTTTTCCAACTTACAAAATCACTATTCATCCACCAAATTACTATGCACGTACAGGAAACACTATGCACGTACGGGAAACACTATGCAGGTACGGGAAATACTATGCACGTATGGGAAACACTATGCACGTACGGGAAACACTATGCACGTACTCATTTCCCTTCAAGGATCCATTAGCTCCTTCTTGGATGGTAGATTATTCTTATCTAGGTCCTCAACTATCGAATTACTCTATTCTGACAATATACCAATGCATCAGGATCATTGTCCAAAGCAATATCCATTCATTACAATCATTGTTCTTTGAAACCACCATTCATTAGAGCTGGTGACCTTGTTGTCGGAATCATTGTTCCTCATTTTATCATTACTTAATAAAAAGTTTTAATTATATCCAAAATTTTGGGGTTCTTACAGTTTGGTTGGGGTGGTCGAGCGTGCGGATTCGAACGATCTATACATAAACAATAATCGTTCGTTAGTACCTTAACAATTTCTCTTTAATTACGGGGTTTTATGGGGGTACGAAATTAACTTAACGACTTCGTCTTATGACTCCCTAGCCCCACTATAGGTCCATGTCATCTCTCGATTACGCTCGTCACTTACTCGACTTAATTTAGTTACCACGTTCGAATCATAACCACTAACCCTAGAATCATGCATGTTCCACTAATCGACTTTTTCCATTGCGCGAATTTTACTCTAGCATTTTTATAAAATCCAAAAATTCATATTTTAATCAAATTCCTTTTGGGTGGTCTTCACCACTGCATTACCTACATTCTCAAATTTTTCCATGACCCCACATATATTTTAAGGTGTTTAAACAAGGTTCACAAGGGGGTCACTTAATGCAGTCCATAGTCCAGAAACAAAATTCACTCCTCCGGCCATAACTAAAAATCCACACATCACCTAGCTATGATCCTTACATTTCCAGAAACTACATTCAATTATCTTTCCAATAATATAAGGTAGGACATCAGGGGACATCATTTGGGGGTTGAAAATCGTGCTATAACACAGATCAAAGTTCCTGGACAAACTCAGCAAGCTCAAACTACTTAGATCAACCATTATTCCTACTTCCATAACATAATCACCACTTAATACACTTAGATCATGAATCATAACACTCATGGAGATATATATATTAACCATAGTCATAAAAATCACAATCTCAACATCAAAACTCAAGATCCATGCTATCCAATACATATACATCCAAGATTAGTCCTAAAACACATGGATCTACTACCATACTATATAAACATTACATAACCAAGGGGGTTTGAGATTTGTATACCTTCTTGAGTAGCTAAAGACCTTGGATGAGCTTTACAACAACTAATAACACTTGGATGAGCCCTCACAAACCTTAATTCTTCAAGATCTAAAAGATAACAACTTATGTTAACACCCCTCTAAACTTTCAACAATTTTTATCTCAAGAATCAATGGATGGAATGCTATGAAATTGATACCATACCTCTATTATAATGCAAGGAAGCCCTAGGATTTTTGCTTGAGGTTGTAGATGAAGAAATGTTGGAGAGAAAATCTCTCTCCCTCTCTCTTTGTAGTTCGGCCGAGAGCTCTAAAAAGGGGGGGGGGGAGTGTTTTCTCTTTGTTTTGTTTTTGAAAGGTAATGAAATGTTAAGTAGGATATGTATTATTGTGGGTATTAGGTGTAGTTCACATGTTGCCAAGCTAGAGTCTAGGTTGTCTCCCCATGCCCTATTGTCCCCTAGGTACATCACCCATCACACATGTCACTATTCATTTCTACTTTATGCTTTCTAGTTTCTTTTCCTAACTAGCTAGTTACATGGCACTTGCATGTAATTTCTTTCCTTGTAATATTATTCTCCCACCAATGCTTGTCATTTAATCCTTACTTCGTATCGTATCTTAATTATTATCTCGTAATAATATTTCGTCGCGTAGAGATTTCCCCTATAATTCCTTAAGTACTTATTGTGTAAATTCCTCGAATGTTCGTAATTCCTCGTCATAACTCTTAATAAATCCTTTAATATTCTAACCATTCTCAAATCCCAAGTTTAATAAATATTACTAACAGTAAGACTCTTGCCTTCACAATCTCTCTGTATATCTTACATAATAAATGCAACAACGCAGTTTCTCAGACAATCAATTTTATTAATCAACAGGGATGACTAGAAAGGTTCCATAATGATAATGTCACAAGATATTAAATAAAAGGAAATATTACCAAAAATTAGGGTTCTTACAGCCTCCCCTCCTTAAAAGGATTCCGTCCCGGAATCAGGTTGAAAACAGTTGGGGGTGCTTTTCACGCATCGCGCTCTCTAGTTCCCATGTTGATTCTTCGACATTCTGATCCCTCCATAAGACTCTCACTAGTTTGACAACCTTGTTCCTCAGCACCTGTTCTTTTCTATCCATGATTTCTACGGGTTGCTCGACATATGTTAAGTCTGGTTGCAGATCCACTTGATCATGTTCTATCACATGTCGGAAGTCGGTATGGTATGGTCGTAGCATGGACACATGGAACACATTATGTACTTGCTGTAAGCTCGGGGGTAAAGCCAATTCATAATCCAACTTCCCAACTCGTTTCAAGATCTCAAAAGGTCCAATAAATCTCGGGCTTAGTTTTCCCTTCTTACCAAATCTCATCAATCCTTTCCACGGCGATACCTTCAACATCACAAACTCTCCTACCTCATATTCTTTATCCTTGCGGGTCTGGTCCGCATACTTCATCTGTCTGTCTTGGGCCGCGACCAGCCGTCCTCTTATGAGCTTGATGGTTTCTCTTGTCTGTTGGACCAGTTCAGGCCCTAAAATCTTCCGCTCTCCAACTTCTTCCCAACACAAGGGAGACCGACATCTTCGTCCGTATAAAGCTTCATATGGGGGCATGCCTATACTCGCATGGTAACTGTTGTTGTAGGAAAATTCGATCAACGGCAAGTGGTCATCCCAACTTCCCTTAAAATCAATGGCACATACCCTCAACATGTCTTCGATGGTCTGGATGGTTCTCTCACTCTGTCCGTCTGTTTGGGGATGGTATGAAGTACTCATGTTTAACTTGGTCCCCACACAATCCTGAAAACTTCTCCAGAACCTGGAGTTGAATCTTGGGTCTCTATCTGATACAATGCTCACAGGAACCCCATGTCTAACCACAATCTCCTTTAAGTAAATATCTGCCAGCTTGTCGACAGTATATCTCTCGTTGATTGGAAGAAAATGTGCTGACTTGGTCAACCTATCGATAATTACCCAAATGGCATCATGATTAGTCTTGGTCCTTGGTAATCCGACCACAAACTCCATCGCAATCTGCTCCCATTTCCACTCGGGTATCTCTAAGGGTTGCAACAATCCACTGGGCCTCTGGTGTTCGGCCTTCACTCTTTGACATGTCAAGCATTTACTTACCCACTCTGCCACGTCCTTCTTCATATTAGGCCACCAATAGTATTCTCTTAAATCTTTATACATCTTAGTGCCTCCAGGGTGAATTAAGTACCTCGAACTATGAGCCTCTTGCAAAATCTCGTCTTTTAATTCTTGAACGTTCGGGATCCATATCCTAGATGCGTACCTCATAATTCCATTCCCGTCCTTCTCACACTTAATTTCCTCGCCAGTCAAAATTTTCTCCATCGAATTCTTTTCTTCTTCTATCTTCTTTTCCTGGCATAACTTAATCTTCTCCAATAACGGTGGTTGGACTTTTATTTCCATTAGACTCTCTTGTCCAATTCCTGGTAACCTCACTTCAATCTCCAGTTTCTCAAGGTCTTTGATCAATTCGTCCACTGACGTCATCATCTTAAGCTTCTCCTTTCGGCTAAGTGCATCGGCCACCACATTGGCCTTCCCTGGGTGATAATGAATCTCACAATCATAATCTTTGATTAGCTCTAACCATCTCCTCTGCCTCATGTTTAACTCTTTCTGAGTGAATATGTACTTTAAGCTCTTGTGATCCGTGTAGATTTCACACTTTTCTCCGTACAGATAATGTCTCCAGATCTTCAAAGCAAAAACTATCGCTGCTAATTCCAAATCATGGGTGGGGTATCTTATCTCATACTCCTTAAGTTGCCTGGACGCATAAGCAATCACCTTACCGTGCTGCATAAGCACACACCCTAAACCTTTATGGGATGCGTCGCTATAAATCACAAAATCTCCCTTATCATCAGGTAGGGCTAGTACTGGTTCTGTCACCAACCTCTTCTTCAACTCTTGGAAGCTCTCTTCGCATTTTTCAGTCCACACAAACTTCTCGGTCTTGCGAGTTAGCCGGGTCAAAGGGGCTGCTATCTTTGCAAAGTCTTGGACGAATCTCCTATAGTAGCCAGCCAGTCCTATGAAACTTCTCACCTCTGTCGGAGTGGTGAGTCCCTCCTAATTTGATACAGCCTCTATTTTGGCTGGGTCCACTAGAATGCCTTGTTCGCTAATCACATGCCCTAAAAACTGAACTTCCCTCAACCAAAATTCGCACTTCGAGAACTTAGCGTACAGCTTTTCTTCTCTCAATGCTCCCAATACAATCCTCAAGTGCTCTGCATGTTCTTCCTTCATCTTGGAATAAATCAAGATATCATCGATGAAGACTATAACACACTTGTCCAAGTATTTCTTGAAGACTCGATTCATTAAGTCCATGAAAGCTGCAGGGGCATTCGTTAGCCCAAATGACATCACTAGGAACTCATAGTGTCCATACCGGGTGCGAAAGGCCGTCTTTGGTATATCTTCTGGTTTGATCTTTAACTGGTGGTACCCGGTCCGCAAATCAATCTTAGAGAAATAAACTGCATCTTTCAATTGGTCAAACAGGTCATCTATCCTGGGCAAGGGATACTTATTCTTTATAGTCACCTTGTTCAACTCCCGGTAATCTATACATAGTCTCATGCTACCGTCCTTCTTCTTCACGAATAACACCGGGGCTCCCCACGGTGACACACTAGGTCTTATCATCCCTTTATCCAACAACTCTTGTAACTGAGTGGCCAGCTCTTTCATTTCCACTGGGGCTAGCCGATATGGGGCTTTCGAAATTGGGGCCGTACCCGGAACTAAGTCTATAGCAAACTCGATGTCCCTATCGGGTGGTAGTCCAGGAAGATCGTCCGGAAATACGTCCGCGAACTCATTAACGACAGGGATTTCCTGCAGGTTTGGTGCCTCTTTCTTGGTATCCTTCATATAGGCTAAATATGCTTCGCATCCTTTACGTAACAGCTTCTTAGCTTGAATCATAGTCAGGAACTTTTGGCTTTGCCGTTTCCCACTAAATACTACTTCCTCGTCCCCTGGCAGTCTCAAACTTACTTTCTTCTTGACACAATCAATCTAGGCTCCGTGGGTTGTTAACCAATCCATACCTACTATTACGTCAAACTCCCCTAGTTTAAAAGGTATTAAGTCTACCCGAAAGTGTCGCCCTTCTATTTCTAAGTCACAACCTGGACATACTTGGCTAACGGGAATAATTTCATGATTAGCTATCTCTATTTACAATCTTTCTTTCAATGGTTCAGTCTTAAGGCCTAACTGACATACAAAATCTAGAGATATGAAAGACTTTGTAGCTCCCGAATCAAATAAAACATTTGCTTTAATTGAGTTGAGTAGTAGGGTACCTGCAATCACATCCGTGTTCCTCACGGCATCCTGCACCGTCATGTTAAAAGTTCTTGCAGTAGGGGCCTTGTTAGAAGCAGTTCCACTCACTCTCGATGCAGCTGGCCCAGAGGACATACATTCCCTCATTCGGTGCCCTGGTTTCCCACACTTGAAGCAATTACCTCCGAAACTCGGGTTGTTACTAGTTCCGCGACAGGCGTTAGCATAATGGCCTGTCAGCCCACACTTGAAGCATTTCACATCTTGCAGGCTACACACGCCCGCATGTTTCCTTCCACATTTATTGCATTCTGGGGGTTGGGCTCGGGATGGGGTAGAGTAATACGATCCCTGTGGTCGGCCGCCCTGGCCCACACTCCAACTTTCAGCTCTCTTGGTTCCAAAGTTCCCGCTGGGTTGGGACATCGTTCCTCGCTTAAATTTTCTCGGAAAGCTCCCACCAGCAGAGTTTCCCTTCCGACTATCCAACTTCCTCTTCTTTCCTTCCCTCTCTTTCTGCATCTGTTCACTCCCAGCCTCAACAATTGACGCTTTCTGTACCAGGGTGGCATAGTCTGTCAGCTCAAGAACCGCCACGTGATTCTGAATCCATTGTTTTAGCCCTAGTTGAAACCTTCGGGCCCTCTTTGCCTCAGAGTTCACATATTCTGGCACAAACCTCAACAGCTCAGTAAATTTGGCCTCATACTCGGCCACCGTCATGTTTCCTTGCTTCAGCTCCAAAAACTTCAGCTCCATTTGTGTCTCCATGAACCTAGGAAAGTACTTCTCCAAGAACAGCTCGCTAAATCTCTCCCAGGTTACCACACCTCTTCCTTCCAAATTCTTCTTAGCTTCCCACCAATAGTTCGCCTCACCCTTCAAAAGGTAAATGGCGAAAACAGTCTTCTGCTCCTCAGCGACACCTAGTATCTCGAAAGATTTTTCCATTTCCTTCAGCCAAGCCCTTGCCTCGACAGGGTCGGCAGTTCCTTTAAATTCTGGGGGTTTCAGGGATTTGAAGTTCCGGAAAGCATTAGCATTAGCATTTTGGGGTGGTTGCTGAACTGGGGGTCGGTCCAAGTTCTTCCTAAGTAACTCCATGAACTGTTCCATAGGGCCTCCCCTAGGATGTTCTACCTCTCGGGTATCATCACCAGCTTCTTCTTCTTCATACTCAGAGTCATCAAACAGGTTATGATCGTTGCCCTCATTATCACTCAGGTTGACATTCTCCCCTTCATGGTTCTGGTGGCCTCCGGCTCCATGGTGGCTACCCTGGCCCTCAGAACTAATCGGGTGGGCTCGAGTGTTCATTCTTCTGGGTGGCATGATTCTGATAATAAAACAAGAAAGGGGTTAGGGTTTTCCAATTACCTGACAGCGTTTGCACGGGTCAGGAGCGTATCGTTCCTCCTCGTAAGGGTGGAAGTGCAAAAGTTTTAATAATCTGATGTTGGAGATAAAATGTCAAACATTTTTGGGAAAAAAAATCCCTTTAGGATGCGAAAACATTTACAAGAGTTTTCAAAATTTCGAAACCTCAAAAATATTTTTCAAAATTTCAAAACATTTTTTTTTTTTGAAAAAAAAAATTTATTTTTAAAGATTGTAGGAACATTTTTGGAAATTGTAGAAAACAATTTGAAATCGCATATCGTAAATTTGAAACAATATGGTTGTATTTGTGGCTTGTAGCAATTGTATAATCACAGTTGTATATCGAAACAGTAAAGCATGGCATCGGAAAGTAAAGCAGTTGAGGTAATATTAAGGAAACTGAAACTAAATAAGTACGGTACAAGGGTTATCACAAGTTTGGATGTTAGAGCCAAATACATAGTTCCGATGTCAAAGTCTAGCAAAAGTGGAACAAATACGAATACATCATCCGAATAGTCAGGCTACACAAAAGTAGGGCTACATCCATACATACTACCCGAAGTCACATCTACATATCTGTAGGTCAGTCTACTCATCCACTGGTCAGAAGGATACCACTGCACAAGTCAACTATCCCGCAAAATTGACACACTAATGTCATCTGAACCTAGGGGACTGAGCTATGAGTAACACATAACGGGGCCGCGCCGCGATGGAGCAAGGTCCTCACTCGGGTAAATGCATAACGCACAACACGCCTAGCATCCCTAGCCTGAATCACTCCGCCCCCGCGGATCCCTAAACCAAGAATCCTATCGCGACTCCTCATCTCAATCCTATGGAGTCGAGCCCTAGTCCTCCTAGCAACAGTGGTCCTCATCTCAGCCTGGATCCTCAAGCGCGCCTGGCGCTCCTCCACTAGTGCCCGCCTCGCCTTGTTAAGTCGGGCCTCTGCAGATAGTAAGTCTCGGGTCAGGAACTGTACCACGTAAGCATGCTCAGTACCAGACACTGGGGGTAGGTCCGCCGGTGGAGGTGGTATGACAGGAACAGGGGTAGGTGCAGCAGCAGCAGCAGGAGCAGGAGCAGGGGTAGGGTCAAGCTCCTCCTCGCCAGAAGTGTCATCCTCAGAGTCACCGTCCGATGAAACAGGGCTAGATGTCTGTGGAGAAGGTGGGGGTGACACAACACGACCCTCGCCGGATCTCACACTCTCCTCATCAGTAGCTACAGGAGATGGGGTAACAGGCTCTGGCTCGGGCTCAGGCTCAAAGGGCTCCTCAACGGGATCCTCATCATCAGTACTATCTATCACTGTAATCCAGGGGCCAAGCTCGGAGTCAGCACCCATATCCTCCTCAGGATCCTCGGTCTCTCGCATCAGGGCCTCGTCCTGCTCTCTCTCGAAAGCCTCAGGGTCTGGTATCTCCTTCATCTACATAAGGGAAATAAGGTGGGTCACTAACCATAAAAGAAGGGTTTAGGAGTAGTTCCCTCACGGGCCTTAAAGTCAGGGCTATATCCGATAACCCGACTACAAACTCGATGAGAGTTCTAAGTATTATTAAAGTTGTTATTAAGGTTATCGTTATTGTTATTATTATTAGGGTTGCTTTCTTAAATTACTATCATTTCTGAGAACTGTAACCTCGCTCTGATACCATTTCTGTGACGCCCCCAGATCCGGGGTCGGAGATCTAGGCGCTCACGGTCCATTTTCCATTAGTAACATACCTGTTCTTGCACATAATATAAATAACACAGCCATCAACCCCACAATAAACTCACACCACACTCACACACACAGGTTAGAGCCTCAGAAACGTCACACATTGATTAAACAGTAATAAAGTTATCAGAGTTATTACAGACCGAATTAAATAGTGTTTATGCTACCAGCAACACTTCGATATGAAGCGAAGTTGGCGGCTTGAAAGTTTGTTACGATACACTGCCTTGCACAGGTCATACTGATAAATAAAACGTACTAACAAAAGCTGCCAACCAATCCGGCTAATGGGGCCTACCGGTGGAATCTCAAGTGGTGGCTCGGGTCTAGTCACCTGCTTTCGAACAGTCTGCCTGGGTGTTGCCATTTCGCTTAGCTGTTGTGTTTGTAAAATTTGAAAACAAGCAAGAGTGAGCGACTATAGCTCAGCAAGAATATATGTATAAGGTAAGCAATATAACATTTCATATGATTGGCAGTTGATATACTTGTTTGTTTCAATCAGTTATAAAATCACTTGTCATAGTTGATAAATCTCGAAGGTGCAACAATATGTGCCCTTGTTTTCAAAATAAACTTGCAGTTCTAGATACTGCATTGAATCAACATCTTTCTCATCAAAATAGAACACTATCAGCAACTTGGCACAAAAGCCTAAGAAGCAGTGTCAAAGCATTTTTCCAAAATGGAGGAATGGGACTTAAAGAAAACACAAAACCTGACAAGGATTGACGATGATCAGTCGCCACATCCAAGTCCAATCATCCGCGGGTCTTCTCTACCGGTAGAAGGATAGAAACTACATCCGTAACTATCCCTCGGGTGAAAACTACATCCGTAATCACCCTCGATGAAAACTACATCCGTAATCATCCTTCGGTAACACCTGGGCCGGAATAATAAGTGATGGACCGCCTGGCTCACGGCCGCTTACACATCCCGGGAATCGTTCGTCAACGGTTCCCACACCTGCCAGAGTCCCTTTTTCTTTTCTTTTAAAACTTGATTTTGATTGAAAACAGAGTAATTGAGGTTCGACATCAGTCGACCGATGATTCTTGAAATCATACAAGAAGCAGAATCTGACCGGGGGTTTTCGAAAATGTTTTGAGTTCGAAAGAGTTCGAGTTTGAAAGTATTAAAAAGTATCTTGGATTAACTTTGTCTTTAAAGAATGAACAATAATTAATAAATAATATTTTAAGATTTAATATTAATAATTAATAAATAATTATTTGATAAAATAAACTTTTAATCCAAGATAGGGTTTCGAGTATTTACGTAGATATGAACATAATATTTGAGTATACGATACTCCCCGAATGACCCTTCGGGTTTTCGCAATCTAGATACGATATAATAATATACCGCTCCCCGGTCAATAGTATATACGGACCGCCACGACCTCTATTGCTAGAGTCGTTGTCCGAAGAAAACATTTCTAAGTTCAAGGGGTAAAAGCATACATGTACTTGTTCAATCTCAATTGCATCAATACTTCGATAAACATAGCATTTGGATATAATTTGAAAACTACAAACACAACAGTAAAAGTCCTTGTATATGGGTAAGTTTTGAAAAGTAAACTTGCCTTGGTTTGGTTGGGGTGGTCGAGCGTGCGGATTCGAACGATCTATACATAAAAAATAATCGTTCGTTAGTACCTTAACAATTTCTCTTTAATTACGGGGTTTTAAGGGGGTACGAAATTAACTTAACGACTTCGTCTTATGACTCCCTAGCCCCACTATAGGTCCATGTCATCTCTCGATTACGCTCTTCACTTACTCGACTTAATTTAGTTACCACGTTCGAATCATAACCACTAACCCTAGAATCATGTTCCACTAATCGACTTTTTCCATTGCGCGAATTTTACTCTAGCATTTTTATAAAATCCAAAAATTCATATTTTAATCCAATTCCTTTTGGGTGGTCTTCACCACTGCATTACCTACATTCTCAAATTTTTTCATGACCCCACATATATTTTAAGGTGTTTAAACAAGGTTCACAAGGGGGTCACTTAATGCAGTCCATAGTCCAGAAACAAAATTCACTCCTCCGGCCATAACTAAAAATCCACATATCACCTAGCTATGATCCTTACATTTCCAGAAACTACATTCAATTATCTTTCCAACAATATAAGGTAGGACATCAGGGGACATCATTTGGGGGTTCAAAATCGTGCTACAACACAGATCAAAGTTTCTGGACAAACTCAGCAAGCTCAAACTACTTAGATCAACCATTATTCCTACTTCCATAACATAATCACCACTTAATACACTTAGATCATGACTCATAACACTCATGGAGATATATATATATTAACCATAGTCATAAAAATCACAATCTCAACATCAAAACTCAAGATCCATGCTATCCAATACATATACATCCAAGATTAGTCCTAAAACACATGGATCTACTACCATACTATATAAACATTACATAACCAAGGGGGTTTGAGATTTGTATACCTTCTTGAGTAGCTAAAGACCTTGGATGAGTTTTACAACAACTAAGAACACTTGGATGAGCCCTCACAAACCTTAATTCTTCAAGATCTAAAAGATAACAACTTATGTTAACACCCCTCTAAACTTTCAACAATTTTGTCTCTCCCTCTCTCCTTGTAGTTCGGCCGAGAGCTCTAAAAAGGGGGGGGGGGAGTGTTTTCTCTTTGTTTTGTTTTTGAAAGGTAATGAAATGTTAAGTAGGATATGTATTATTGTGGGTATTAGGTGTAGTTCACATGTTGCCAAGCTAGAGTCTAGGTTGTCTCCCAATGCCCTATTGTCCCCTAGGTACATCACCCATCACACATGTCACTATTCACTTCTACTTTATGCTTTCTAGTTTCTTTTCCTAACTAGCTAGTTACATGGCACTTGCATGTAATTTCTTTCCTTGTAATATTATTCTCCCACCAATGCTTGTCATTTAATCCTTACTTCGTATCGTATCTTAATTATTCTCTCGTAATAATATTTCGTCGCGTAGAGATTTCCCCTATAATTCCTTAAGTACTTATTGTGTAAATTCCTCGAATGTTCGTAATTCCTCGTCATAACTCTTAATAAATCCTTTAATATTCTAACCATTCTCAAATCCCAAGTTTAATAAATATTACTAACAGTAAGACTCTTGCCTTCACAATCTCTCTGTATATCTTACATAATAAATGCAACAACGCAGTTTCTCAGACAATCAATTCTATTAATCAACAGGGATGACTAGAAAGGTTCCATAATGATAATGTCCCAAGATATTAAATAAAAGGAAATATTACCAAAAATTAGGGTTCTTACAAGGGAGATAGTGCCTCAGCAGCACCACATAAGGAGTTAGTTACATCAGCCGCTCTACCTCATTCTAAACGGAGTAAACCCAATGAACCTGAGGTAACGGAAACTGTTAATGAAACAATTCTTCCTTATCCAATGAGTGAAAATGTAAATGAGGTTGAATTGACGGGAGCAACTATCTTGAGTTCTATTTCACGGAACATAAGAGTGGTTGATGATCTTTCTAAAGATCAAATGCCTTCACAGGCATCCGAGGTGGAATTACCTACCTCAATAACTGCCGGTGAATCTTCCATTTTATGGAAAGATCCATCGGTAGGTGGTTCTTTTATGAACCAAGTGTCTTCACAGACATACGAGGGAAACTTGGGTTTTGTGCCATTTAATCGATTCAAGTTTAACCTCCCAGAGGGAAAATCTCTGGATCTCTTTCGAGATTTACCACTCTTTACCAGTGGTCGGTAACTCGCTTCACGCGAGGACGGAAGCTCACGAACTTTCATTGCACCATCTATGACCTCTGAAAAAGGGGCTAGGATGATTTCATTTGCAGGTACACATCTCGGTGGAAGCTCTGGAAGAGAGTTGAGGGAAACACAAACAGAACATGTAAGTGGAACCCAAACCACTAAACCGAGTGAATATAGAGTGTTGAGTGAAACACCTGCAGAACGTATGAGTGAGCAACCTACTCAACCACATGCACATGTAACCAGAAAGGAATACAGCAGACTCCTTACACGGGTCCAAACAATGGAGAAAGAGTTTCAAATATCTGTAAGTCCATTGCAGAAATAAAAAATTTACAACTTATTCAACATGATGCATTCCAGGTTCAGTTAAGTTCCATGGCATCCCAGTTTAGTCATGCAATTAATTCCTTGGCAAAACCATCTTCGTCTAATTTACCAACTCCACATCCTACTACTCTGGAGGATAACCCAACTAAGGGGGAGAAGTTGGATGATCAAGAAAAATCAACTAGGCGTAAGGGCAAGGAAAAGGTTGTTGACACGAAATTAACTTTATTTTGGGAAAGGAAAAGCTAGTGGGAGTATTAGTGGAAAGAAAGCAAGGCAAAATTGAAGATATGTTCAGTCTAGAGGAACAATTTATCTTGCACTTGTTCAAATTTTAGAAATCTGGAAAATGTTTATATGATCCAGAATGTGCTTTAATATTATTTATCTTTGTATTTCATTTTTTGTTGTATCAGTTGAGTTATCCTCTAGGAATTTGCTTGTCAACCCCTAACAATCAAATAGGGGGAGATTGTAAAGCATAATGTAATGTAATATGTAATAGAGGACATATATAACTCAACTAGGATAAAAGATAAATAAATATTAACTCTATACAGGGATCGTGAAATTTGAAGAACAGGCATCAACAAGGATCAAGTTGCTGAAAGAAGTTCATTAACATGATCAAGCCTCAGTGACAAAATAAGATGTACAGATGATTCAGTTGAAGGGCCAAAAGATTCCAGGGATAAAGTTTTTATGGTTGCACAATTCTTAGCAGTGTTCTTAAAGACATGATACGAAGACCATGAGTGAATGTTAGTCGTCTGTGAACCAGACCAGTTGCACTAGGCGTCAACACTTCACAAAGGAATCGAAGTATCTAACTCAGAAAAGCTGTTAAGAGGTATGATTGAGTTTAGAGCAGTATTGATATCCTCCATTTTGGAAGCTGCATATTTAAGGATGTCAAATTAAGAGGAAAATGAATAGTATCCGAAATTACTATTCATGTGAATAGTATCCAAAATCACTATTCATATATTCTTATGAATAGTAACCAACGGTTACTATTTGGGGGTTGGTGAAATAGTGCCCGGTTACTATTTGAGGGTTGTTGGAATAGTGCTCGGTTACTATTTGGGGGTTGTTGAAATAGTGCCAAATAGTAACTTTCTAAAACCTATAAATAGGCCTGTTGTATTTCATTTCAAAACACACCTCAACACACAACTCTCTCTTCTCTCTCTTATATCTTCTCTGTATAAGCTGCTAGACAGTCCATCTAGTAGGAAAGTCGGCTTAGCCCGCTTTCAGGAAGTGTCGGGTAGAAGGTCCTCGTGCCTAAACTATCCTTAGGAGTGTAAGCTGCTAGACAGTCCATCTAGTAGGAAAGTTGGCTTAGCCAGCTTTCAGGAAGTGTCGGGTAGAAGGTCCTCGTGCCTAAACTATCCTTAGGAGTGTTCAGGTTTTGAAGCTAATCCATTGGATTAGAAGTTGTAACACCCCTTCGAGTTTATTATCAATAAAGATATATTCTAGGAATTATTTTTTTGGTAGTATAGTATTCAACCCCCCCTTCTACGATACTTTGGGACCTAACATTTTTACAAACATATTCCCGTATTAACATGTAAAATTATTAAATTTCTTGCTATAGTAACATTTACATTGCTTTTCTATTTTTCTTGTATTAGGTAAAAACTAAGAAAAGAAAAAAAAATGTAATGAGCACTTCTAACTTATCAAAATAAAAGGATTCAAATTTCTGCTTGTTCACAAATATTATTAAGAGAAAAACATTTGTTAAGTCAGAGCATAAGCTCATCTTAGCAAGAGAGGAGCAAGTGAAAGTACTATAAAGAGCTTTTAGGGGTGCATTTTGCACATTTTTTATGGGAACGTTAGTCATCCCATTATCAAATAATTATAAAGGCTAAACATTACTGACAATCTCAAAAGTTGATCAAGTAAATATTACAAATTACAATGTTCTGTTCTAGTTACAAGCTTCGAAAAAAGAGAGATCTACATAGCAATTTCATTGAAAACCCAGCTACAGACATTGCCAAGGCTGGCTCAGCCTATACTTCACTAACAGTGGATGTTTCCTTGGATTTTTCAGCCTCCAAAACCTTGTCCGAACTGCTTCCTTCTGCACTTGGGGGCTATGCTTTTTCCGTTGGACTTGCAGTTTGAGAATCAGATACAATACCAAGCACCACGAGCATAGACCTGAAAAACACAAAAATTCAATTGCATTGAAAAAAAATGTAGACTAGTGTAAAGGGAGATGAAAGCATGTAAAAGCTTAAAAACAATGACTGCTAAACATAAAAGGTACAACAAACCTGAAGCAAAACGCTAAAAGACTGTGGCTGCGTCAAGAGAGCACATCTCAAAAATCCTACCCACAGCTTTGGGGTTTTCCATATTTGAAAAACAGCAAATTTTAGTTGTTTTCTTCTAGATGGCATATAAATATCATACTACTGATGTGACATATACTAAAAACAGTCACCTGCTTGCTCACAAGACGGGAGAGAATATTCATTACAAAGTCAATCTGCACCAGTGACCAAGTCAGATGAGCTTTCATTCAGTCGCATAAAATAATGCCAAAGGGCTTTGAAACCAATATAGTAAACAGATATTCTCATCTTGGGTAAAATTACACATGTGGATGTTGGAATTGATCTTAAACTTGTAATTTGTTTTTGTTGCATTTTATTATTGGACTTGTTTAATGTCTTAGCTGAAGACTTGGTCTGCAGATCGTGGAGTGCTTTTAGGGGCCAGTAGTTCAATATCCAAGTACTAGAGATGTATTAGGAAAGCAGTTGTTTACTTCCTAGTTTTTAGCCATTTTCATGTTCTAGTTTTAGTATAAAATGTAGTGGCCGTTTGCTTAATATTATATCAGAAGAAGGAATACAATGTAGTTCTTAATTAAAGAGCTAAGTAGCTTTTGTTTTCTTCTGTTTTATACATACAGTTTTGTTTATAGTGTGTGTGTGTGTTTATATCGATTTTGAATCCTACACTTGGTATCAAAGCTTGGGGGGAGTATCAAGGCTTAACATCTTTCCCTACCGTTCCTTGGAGGTATAACAATTCATTTCCGAAGAAGCTCCATGCTGAAATGAGGCAGAGAAAGAGAAGATGGGAAGTGTTTTGCAGACAGAAAGAGAGAGGAAGAGCAGCCAAGGTTTCTTCTGGAGAGCTCGAGGTTGTTGTAGTGGGTATTGCAAGGCCTGGCCCGTGTGCTCAAAAGAATGCAGGGGGTGTATTTGCAGATGATTGATCGATGTATATATTCAGAGGTTGAAGAAGGTGATTATGTGCACCATGGAGAGAAGTGCTCCAAAAACAAAGATGGTAGTTGATGAGAAGTGCATCAGCAAAGTAAATGGGAGGTTGATGAGAAGTGTATCAACAAAGTAAATAGGAGGGTGCTGAGAAGTGCATCACAAGATGAAGAGAAGTGCTTCATAAGTTTAAGATTATGGGGGTGATTGTTGGAATTAATCTTAAACTTGTAATTTATTTTTGTTGCATTTTATTATTGGTCTTGTTTAATGTCTTAGCTGAAGACTTGGTCTGCAGATCGTGGAGTGCTTTTAGGGGCCAGTAGTTCAATAACCAAGTACTGGAGATGTATTAGGAAAGCAGTTGTTTACTTCCTAGTTTTTAGCCATTTTCATGTTCTAATTTTAGTATAAAATGTAGTGGCCGTTTGCTTAATATTATATCAGAAGAAGGAATACAATGTAGTTCTTAATTAAAGAGCTAAGTAGCTTTTGTTTTCTCCTGTTTTATACATACAGTTTTGTTTATAGTGTGTGTGTGTGTTTATATCGATTTTGAATCCTACAGAGGATCAGGAAAAATTCAGATTGTCGGGCAACTGAAGTATGTTGGTTTTAAGAACATATATCACCTTGGTTTACACACACACACACAACTGTATAATGTTTGGAGAGAGAGGTTAGTATTGAAATAAACTCTAGTTACTTTATGCTGCTAAAACTTTGAAGTCATACAAGGAAATAAATAGACAAGGAAGTAACGTCTATCTTCTTAAACAATACTAACTACTAACTACTTCCACTTGATGAGCTAACTGCATACCACTACTAACTGCTTCCACTTGTTGTGCCATGATGCTAAACACATGGAACATGCAGAAGGTTTATTCAACAAGACAAATGATCACTGAACTCTCTTAACGTAAACATAGGACTTAGAGTTTAGATTACAAAACAACACTCCCCCATAATCTAAACTGGCTTCTGCAATTTCCAGATACCCAGTAAGGATTTCATGTGCTCAAACTTTGTGGTTGACATGGCTTTGGTTAAGATATCAGCACACTGCTCCTCAGTCCGCACATGCTTAATTATAATTTCTCCTCTCTCTACACATTCGCGAATGAAATGGTAATGAATGTCGATATGTTTACTCCGTCCATGAAAGACCGGATTCCTTGCCAAATCAATTGCAGATTTATTGTCAATATAGATAACCACTGGACAATGCTTCATATCAGTAATTTGTGTGAGCAAGTTGTGTAGCCATACTCCCTGACAAGCCACCGCCGTAGCTGCCATAAACTCTGCTTCATAGGAGGATAAAGCCACGCATCGTTGTTTATGTGAAACCCAAGTGATTAGGCTCTCATTTAGGTAGAATGCCATACCCCCAGTACTTCGTCTATCATCCAAACTTCCGCCTAAATCACTGTCCGAATAGCCTAACAAAATATAATTCCCAGTTCCCTTCCAGTAAGTCAATCCGTAGTCCATTGTTCCTTTGACATACCGCAATATTTTCTTCACAGCTTGTAGATGCAGAGTAGTAGGACGTTCCATGAACCAGCTAACCATCCCTACTGAATATGCGATATCTACTGAATATGCGATATCTAGTCTAGTATGGACCAAATATCTTAAGCCACCTACCAAGCTCTTGAACATAGTTGGATTAACTGTCTTGCCTTTCTCATCTTTGCTCAGCTGCTCTTTTAACTCCATTGGATATTTACACGGATTACACTCTGCTAAACCAGCTTTTTCGAGTAACTTTGCTGCATACGTGGTTTGTTTCAGCTCCGTATAATCCTTCTTTTGCTTAACCTCGATTCCCAGGTAATAAGATAATTGTCCGAGATCACTCATCTCGAACTGCTCACTCATTTGATGTTTGAACTTATTGATGTCTGCAACACTGGTGCCTGTGATTAATAGGTCGTCAACATAAACGCCTATTATCAAGACTTTATTTTCTTCCCGTCTCGTATACACTGCATGCTCTGAAGGGAACTTAATGAAACCAAGTTGCTCCAAGCACTTAATTAACTTAGCATACCAAGCACGGGGGGCCTGTCGTAACCCGTATAAAGCTTTCACCAATCTATACACCATATGCTCCTTGTTTTCTTTCACGTAGACGATTTTTTGTGATACGTAGACGATTTCCTCAAATCTCCATTGAGAAATGCTGACTTCACATCCAAATGCTGCACCTCCCAACCATTCTTCGCTGCAAGTGCTAATAACAGTTTTACCGTCTCCAAACGTGTGACAGGAGCAAAGACTTCCTCAAAATCAATGCCTTGTTTTTGGACATAGCATTTCGCAACAAGTCTTGCCTTATGCTTGATCACCCTTCCTTTATCATCCCTCTTCAGTTTATAGACCCACTTTAGCCCTATTGGTTTATGCCCAGGTGGTAGTTCTTCGAGCTTCCAAGTGTTATTCTTCTCGATTGTTTCAATTTCACTTCTCATAGCTTGTTCCCATGCTTGTTCCTTTACGGCCTGTTCGTAATTACCAGGCTCATCAATTCCACATAGCAGCAATTCTTCCTCCAGCTCGATTTCATGAGTTTCATCATATATCTCTTCCAATGATCGAAACTTTCTTGGTTGAGAGCTTGTGACGCCCCCAAATCCGAGGTCAAAGATTCAAGTCGTCACATCACCATCCAACCATATCATACCTGTATTAACTTTACAACTCAACAATACATCCATCCAGACCTTAATCTTACGCACAAACAAGTTAGAGCCTCAGAAACGATAATCAAAAGTAACACTAAATATTACAATTCATCTGTACAATCCAGAATCTTATGCACTTCCACTTATACAACTACACTTGAAGACAAGTCTTACTATTACAGTTGAAAACCTATCAGACTTACTCTGTAGTGTTTATCAGGAACTAAATCATCTCCGGGGTAAATCTTCTACTCCTCTTCTGCTGGTGCAGAGTTAATCGGCCAAATTCTTCTCTTTCTGAAAAGTTTTTATAAAGCAAGAATGAGCTACATAATGCTCAGCAAGTTCACCATTTTGAAAAATAATAATGTGGTTTATTTCGAAAACATTCCCAACTATATGGGTATATATCTCAGATTTCAAAACATAATTGGACAATATATATGTCCGAGTTTGAATAAAATATCTATACTCACTAAGGAGCTTTAAGAATAACATATGAACCCTTTATAAGGTCCCCATTTCAATATATCTCAAGTTTGAAAATATATACATATGAGCATATCATTTTCGGCAAAACACTCTACGGTTAACATACTGTACAGGGAATACATCATTGCAAACCTCTTTCCTTCCATTAGCTTAGAAGGTTTCACATTCAAAAACATTTCATTCTTTGAAATAATTGCAAGAGTGCTCTAACACGTGCCAATCTTTATAGAAAATCTTGCAGTTCTAGATACTGCACGATGTCAATATTTTTCTTATCAAAAACCACATTATCGGCAACTTGGCACTTAGGCCCAAGAAGCAGTGTCTGAGTATTTTTCCAAAGTGGAGGATGGGACTTGAAGAAAACATAAAACCTGACAGGGATTGACGATGATCAGTCGCCACATCCAAGTCCAATAATCCGCGGGTCTTCTCTACCGGTAGAAGGATAGAAACAACATCCGTAACTATCCTCGGGTGAAAACTACATCCGTAATCACCCTCGATGAAAACTACATCCGTAATCATCCTTCGGCAACACCTGGACCGGAATAATAATTGATGGACCGCCTGGCTCACGGCCGCTTACACATCCCGGGAATCGTTCGTCAACGATTCCCACACCTGCCAGAGTCCCCCTTTTTTTTTCTTTCTTGTCAAAAATCGTTTTTGATAGAAAATTCGAGTGTTGAAGTTCGACCTCAGTCGACCGATAATTCTTAAAAAGTGTACAAGAAGCAAAACCTCACCGGGGGTTTTCGAAAATGTTTTGGGTTCGAAAGAGTTCGAGTTTGAAAACGATGAAGGTATCTTGGATTAGTTTTGTCTTTAAAATAATGAACAAGAATTAATAAATGATATTTTGAGATTTAATATAAACAATTAATAAAATAATTATTTAATTAAAATAAGCTTTTAATCCAAGATAGATACTTTTGAGTATTTATAATAATGTAAAAATAATAAATACTTAAGTATACGATACTTCCCGAATGACCCTTCGGGTTTTCGCAATTTAATCACGATACAATAATATACCGCTCCCCGGTCAATAGCATATTTAGACCGCTACGACCTCTATTGCTAGAGTCGTTGTCCGAAGGAAACATTTTCATTCTAAGTTCAAGGGTGTACAAACACATATGTGCATATATCTCAAACTTCAACATAACGTCATAAAGCGTAAGCATATAATACATTTGAAAGCCACAAACAATACAGTGAAAATCCTTATATATAAGTTTTGAAAAGTAAACTTGCCTTGGTAGGGTGGGGTGGTCGAGCTCGCGACGTGGAACGAAGATCTATACATGATCAATATTCGTACGTTAGTACCTTAACAACACTGCTTAATCGTAAGGTTTTAAAGGATGTAAGACCAACTTAAAGACTCCAATTTGTGACCACTAACCCTCCCATATGACCATGTCCTCACTTTATCACATTCGTTACCCATTCGACTCGAATCCATTCCTCAAACTTGAAACACAAGTGAGTACTCTTAAAACTACGTTAAACTAACCTCCTAGGTGATTTTTCACTCGCGCGCACTTCGCTCTAACATTTTTATAAAATCAAAAAAAGTAATCCTTTTTACATAATTCTTTTTCTTATACTTTCTTCACTGCAATGTGGTGTAAATATAATTTTCACACATCCCAAGGATTTTTCTAAGGTCCTTAACCAAGCCCTTAAACCATACTCTTTCCTGCAGGGATTTCCTACTGCGCAGTTTGTACTCTACGATTTTTATAAAATTGGAAAATTCAAATTTTCACCTAATTCTTTTTATGTCATCTACTCCACTGTAATAACTTGCTACTCAATTTTTACAATAGGTTCAACACCGATTTTAAGGGTCCAAAAATTATTTACAAGGGGACAATTCTCTGCAACTCCCTACTCAGAACACATCTCACTAAATCGTCCATAACTCAAAATCTACAAATCCCTTGGAATTAAACTTTACATTTCTAAAACCTACAGATCAAGACCTTTCCAAGCATATAAGGTAGGTTTCCAGGGGAGTAGATTTAGGGTTCCGAATCACAGCTTGAAACAGGGGTATTTGCAGATTTGTCAAAACCACTTATTACAAGACATACAACTTCCAAAATTTCCACCCACTTCAATATCATCACAAATATACCAAACTCAAATTTTATCTACTCTCATGACTTCATATAACATAACAAAATTTTTCATCACAACAATTTTCATCAATATCCAAGATTTTCCAATAATCAAACTTGATCCAACATTTTTATCACTAGAACTTTTAGATCTCATCAAACCAAGCTTAAAATCTTGCAATGGCTACTAGGGTTAAGAAATTATACCTTCCTTGAAGTTCAAAGTATCTCAACAAGGTTTGAAATCCTTCTCAAACTCCTTGGTTGATCAATATATGGCTTAATCTTTAAGATCCAAAAACAAGATTTCATAAGATCACTATTCACCAAGCAACTTTGACAATTTTTCTAGGTATGCTAGGATTCATATAATATTATGAAAATTAAAAAGTACCTCACTAGTACTCTGAAGAACCTTGGGATTTAATTTGGGAATATTTGAGATAGTGGAAGGCAAGGAAAAAAATTATTTTCTCCTCCTTGTTCTGTTGCTCAGCAGAATGCAGAAAAAAAGAAGAGAGAAGTGGTGTTTGCTACTTGCTTTGCTTTTTCTTTTAACTACAATAATGTGCTAATATCTTATATGTATAAAGGCTATGGCTAGTTGGTCAAGATTTTCCAAGTCTAAAAAGCCTACACAATTTGCTTGGTGATCCATCTTTTATGCTAACTATTTTTCCTAACTAGTTGGTTTGTTTCTAACTAGTACTTGGTTTTCTAACCATGCTACCATGTTAGGTCCAAATGTGTTGTAGAGGGGGGGTGAATACAACTTTTCGAATATGAGAAGCAATAAATACAATGCAATAAATGAACACACAGATTCAAGGAATATATGTCTTATATATAACTTGAAAGGGTTGCTACAACATTCATTACAAAGTATAACAGAAGTTCAGAGAGAAGTGAATGATACTAAGCTCTGTGAATGCACTCTCTCTTTTTCTCTTGTGTTTTTCTCAAGAATTGCTCACTAACTAAAACATTACACAAGTACTTCTATTTATACTACATGTAATCTATGTCCTGTAGTCTTCAAAGACTAAGATGTACGTGGCCCAATGATGTCCACATAAATCTTGCCTTATCTTGAAAGCTTGGAAATCTACCAATCAGAAGATGCCATGTGTCATGTTGAAGCTGCACTCTAAGTAGAACTTCTACTTGAGAATTTCTACTTAGCCATCTCGAAGTTCTAAGTAGAACTTCTACTTAGAAACTTCTACTTGGCCATCTAGAATATTTAGTACTTAGAAAATATTCTGGTCTTCAACTTGAAACTTCAATGCACATCTTGAACTTGTGATATCTTCATGTCTTCTTTGTTCTTCAATAAGTTCTTGAATATGGATCTTTATTACTGACATAAACTTGCTATCAATGTCCTGACACTTGATGCAACGGTCTGGTTCATAAGTGACTAGTCTTGATAGGGTTTTTGCTTCTTGAATAAATTACCATATCCAATTAGAAATGTGGCTTTCCAATATTTGCTTTCCTTCTTGTTCACTTGAAATCAATTGGTCTTATTGATACTGATAGTTATGATCTTGATCTTTGGCTTTTCAAATCACTGAGGCATGAACAACTTTGACTTGAACTTCTTTCAATGATTTCTTCTTCGATTGATCATAGTTAACATGTTGAATTGTATCAATTACCTTGTCTTCATTTAGTGTTGATTTCTTGTGACTTCTTGTTCTTGATTGTCTTCTGGTTAAGTATCTTTTCCTTTAGTTTGAGTTACATTAGTTATAGTGTTACAAGTTTACACACTCTGCCTTTCAATCTCCCCCAATTTGATTGTCTAACAATGACATTCAAATTAATGAAGGATAACTCAACTAAACAATGAGACGAGAAAAGATAATTAACATTACAGTCTTGAATAATTTACAATTGAAATTTACATGAAAACAATACAAAGAACTTAAACTAGAAACAGAATTCGAACTTCGAATTAAAGATCATTTGAGTGATTCCTATCACCTGGATTATTTCATACCTTTTAGTCAAACTTGTATCACCTTATTGGATTCACTCTAAGGTGAATTTTCCTCAAGTGAGTTAAAGCAACCGAAAGACATGAAGTTTTTCCAACTTCAAGTTCACACCACTCTGACCTTTAACCCTAATTCCGTTTCCTCTTTCTAGCTTCAGCAGCTTGGTCTCTCTCTTCTTTCTGCCTTTTGCGCTTCTCCTTCTGCTGCTTTTCTTTCTTGTATACTGGATCTTTAAGCTGCTTCCACCTAGCATTCAACAGACTCACAGCTTCCATTTCTAGAGGGTTCTTGGGCTCTGGATAAGGATGTTTGAAAAGCCTTCTGAGTTTGTCCACCTCCTGAGTAGTCCTGATCTTTGGAATATCCTCAAAGTTCTTCATGATGAGCTGAGGTTTCCAGTGAGATTTATCAGATTTAAACTGACAATAGATCATCTTGGGGTAGCCCTTGACACGGTCAGTATTGTGGACACTGGCCGCATCTCGCTCCATTCGATTCTTTTCCACCACTACTTCAGACAGGTAACTCATGAGTCTCTGCTTTTCTTCAACAAACTTATCTTCCACTTCGCCCCATTTGAATACATATAATACTCTCTCCAGAAATGCAGCATCTTGAGTCCGTAGCAGCCATTGTCTACTCATATGCAAGATTGTTTGATTCTGGTCTGCATCTATGAATACTAAGGCATCAGCTGTATCTTCAACATAAGCATGTATCCAGTATACACTATCACTTCCTGGAACACCAATAGCCTCCCTTATTTCTCCTTGTTCTAGTGCTCCAGAAGGAAGAGTCAGAGCTTCATCTACATTCTTCATGGCTTGAAGAATATTCCATTTCTTCTCTATCAGCTCCGGCTCAATCTTCACGTCATCAAGAGGGTTTGGAGCAATGACATCACACTTCCACACCTCATTGCTCTTCTTGAATATTGCTCTTTCAATGATCTTCACGGATTTATCTTTAAGCTCAGAAGCGAATCCCTTGCTCATCATTTGTCTACAGACAGCTTTGAGAGATTCTACTGAAAGCTCCATTAGATCATTTTCCTCCATGCTAACCCTCTTCATCTTTCCGTCAACTACCATCCGGACAAAATTTGGATATGCTGAGAATTCTGGACCCTTGTCCTCTGCTAGCTGCATTAACTGATCCCTGTACAGAATGCTTAGCTCCTCAGATTGAGAGTATTGAATTTTAGTCGCTAGCAAGAACAACTCTGACGCAGATCTTCTCATAATGAATTGGTCATCCACATATAAGAAATATGTTGGGACTCCTTCTACCAAAGACAAGATAACCTGCCACTCCTTAAGATTTGCATTGTATCCAACCCTGACTTTAGAAATTAATCTCTTCAAAGCATTTATATAGTCCCCAGTCATTGGATTCTGCAAATTCAAGTTGTAGAACAGATCATCTGCATCCTTGTTATGAACTCCTTTCGCACAAGGTCCCATCATTATCTTCCTTGCTTCATCCCATTTCTGCCCTATCCTTCGTTTGTCCAGATCAACTTGAGGATCAGCTAGACTTGCAAGCTCATACTCATACTGATTCCCTTGTAGCTCACCCTTCTTTTCTAGGAATGCAGCATGTTCTTGCATCATCTTCATTTTATGGAACTGAGCTTGTTCCAAGGCTAACTGTTGAGCTTTAAGGGTTTCCTCATCAACAGGAAATTCTTCAGGCATTCCGGAAGACATCCCAGCACCTCCACCTTGTTCCTTCAAAGATCTTTTTATAGCGTGTGCCAACGGTACGTCTTCCATGTCAGAATCTGAGTCAAGTACCTCCTGTACTATTTCCTGATGACTCAGGTCAATAAATGGTTCATCAACCATTACTGCCTTACCCTTCCTCATCCTCAGAGCCTCTTCATCAACAGACGGCTCAACTTCTGGTTCCTTGACAAGATCAGCGGGTTCTTCAATTTCTTCGATGTGAACTGCCTGCTGTCTCGTCTCCTTTCCACTCTCCCCCTTAGGTGAGTTATCCTGAGCTCCACCTTGGTCTTCAGATCCACCAGCTGCATAGGAACCTCCAAAACCAGAGGCTCCCGCTCCACTATCACCACCTGCACCACCTGCACCAGCATCGGGGGGAGGTTGTTGCGACTCGAAACACTCTGGGGGCACAAAACTCCTGACTGCGAAAATCATTCTACTGATCTCCACAGCCATTGTATGCATTGTAGACTCCAATGCCCCCATCCTCTCATTGAGAGTGCTTCCTAAGACACCACCAGCATGGCCCAAGTCATTTACCTTATTTGTCAAATCATCAAAAGCTGTAGCTTGACTTGCCATTCTTGCTGCGTAGTCGTCTAGAGCCCTTTGGTTGTTTCCAATGTTCATCCCAAACTGCCCCATCGTCTGTCCGAACTGCTTCATCTGATTTTCCATAGAAGTCATACGCGTATCAAGATTTTCAATGTTAAGGGACGGTGTTTGGTTTAGGTAACCTCGCTCTAATACTCGTTCTGTTGGTATTTGACGCTCGGTTTCGGGCCTTGAAAATGAAGGTCCCTCTCTCCCTAACCTCTCACACACACTCCCTGTCTCACGCTCGTGTATGTCTTCAATGATTGATCCAAATAATGAAGCAGTACCTGCAGAAAATTGATAAGAAATGTTGTTGACAGTTATGGGATCAAATTCTGTTTGTTCCTGAGTTGGAATCTCAGGCTGAGAGGCTACAAAGTGTCCTTGTACGACATCAGAACCGATCCTCTTTGCAGCATCAGTACGTACCGGTGAAGGTACGGCTGAAGTTCTTAAGACTTCATGTCCTCTTGAAGCAACAGTATCTTCAAGAGGTACATCATCCTCACCAAAATCAAAATCTCTATGTGCAGATTGTTCAAGGGGTGAACCACTCGCGTGAGGTGGAGTGGTTGCGTGTGACACGCTAGGGTTTGACTGTGGTTGTGAAGTAGCAGCGTGGAAAAGTTTGGCTTTCTTTCGAATAAGTTGCTGCTCTTCGGTTTCACTCTCCTCATCATCTTGTACATATACACGTGCTGGTTTTCTGACTTCCGTTAACAGGGGTGATAGAGAATAGGAATGTGTATCAGACTCAGAGTCAGAAATATGGCTCTCACCCTGGGATAGATCCTGCGGGTTAGCAGTCTCTTGGGTCGCGGAATCAGAAACATAGGAGGAGGAATGAATAGTATGCAGGGAGAGATTACCTGATTGATTACCTTGTGCATCATCGCTTTCCTCATCAGGAATCTCATCAAATGCCTCAGCATGAACAGATGGATTTTGAGCATGTGATGAAACTTGTGATGATGCCTCCAAATTGGTAACTCCTGCATCATATCTAAGCCACATTTGTAAATTTTCAGGAGTAGACATCGGTTTACCTTGATGTTTATCCTGATTAGCAATGGTTGAAAGTGACTTAGTGCCCATCCCTAACGATTCAGATGTGGGGCTTCTGGCAAATCCCTGTCTAACAGCAAGAGCATCCTTCGGTATTAAGTCATTGATCAGCATTTGAAGAAACCGAGGAAACCAGCAGACAACATCATTTGTAGTGAGGTCTCTGCTTGCAAGGGATCCCATTGAGGCCACTATCTCAGAGAGAACTATGCGTCCATAGTTTATATCCAGTTCTCTTGCTAGGGCAACTGCAAAGGTTTGCATTGGAATTGGAATTTGATGAAAGTCTTTTTCGCGTGCTCGAAAACATCTTGTGATGGCCTCGAAAAAGTAATTCCATTCCACATGGAAGAATTGTTTTTGGATATTTCCCGTGATTGGGCCTTTTGGGGGATAACATCCAATTTCTTCAAAGAATCTGAGGCGTTCTGCAGCAGTAGGTTCTGGATCATAGGCATCTTTAATTGGAAATCCCAGAACCCTGTTGACAATTTCTTCGGTCACCTCATATTCCTGACCCGCTAAGGTAAACCTGAAACCAAAGGGGGTTGATTTGCTCCCAAAAGTAACCGCACTAGTCCATAATTGCTGTAAAGCATCATGTACTAGTGTAGGTTTAGCAGTAAAAGCATGGCTAGCTTTGGAGTACAAATTGAGAAATCGTATCCAAAACTTAAACCGCGGGAGTTGATCACCAATTTCCGTAGAAATATTATAAAAGTTGTTTTTAGCAAGTGAAAATTGGTGAGCCATTTTGATTAAATGTTTTTCTTTAAAAAGATGTGATTTTTGTTTAATTTTGAAAAACAAATAATTTACGAATTAAATGATGTATCCCTTTTAATTTATCAAAAAGAACAAAAGTCCCTTAGAGAAAATTAAACTACGGGATTAACAATCAAAAGCCAATTACTAAATCTGAATATTCAAAGAAGATGAATATTCGTGTGTACCAGAGAAATCGTGTGTGTTTATGAATGGTGAATATGAAATCACGTTTTATGAACAGTACACAAACAGTTATATGTTCGTGTGTATGTATATGTGCGTGTATATGGATGAACACAAAACACACCAACACAAAGATTAAGGATAACACAGTCAAGATTAGTCCAAAAATTGGCAGTAATTCGTGATTAGTATGAGTTTAATCACAAAACAAAGATTAATGGCATGGAGTTATGAAATCGCCTTGTTTTGTGAAGAGGCTGCTGTGAAAATTAGAATTAGGTAAAGTGAATTAGGCATCGAGTTAGAGATGTATATATAGATGAATGTAAAATGACAAAAATGTCCCTGTTAAAAAATGTGAAAAGTACTAAGTCCATACAGGGGACATCTAAGTCGAACTCTATCTCGAACATTTCTATCTCGAACATCTCTATCTCGAACATCAAGTCGAACTTCGAGATAAAGTTCGAGATAGAGGTTAACTCGAAAAATTATGCACAAATAAGCACTTTAACCAATATTACAGCAGAAACTATAGGGAAATCCTATCTTGAAGATTATTGATTTGTAGTAAACTTGGAAAAATTCCCTTCTAAGAAAGACAAGGAAATTCAAGATACTTTTCGAGTTAGAAGTCTATCTCGAACATCAAGTCGAAATTCGAGTTGAGTTTCGAGATAGACTAAGAACTCTATCTCGAACATCAAGTCGAAATTCGAGTTGAGTTTCGAGATAGACTAACTCGAAGTTAATCCCAAATTCTTTCCAAAATACCCCCTTGAAGCAAAAAGTACAGGGTAATTCAAGATATGTTTCGAGTTAGGAGTGTAACTCGAAAAATTCCCTTAAGCTTAACTGAGAACTCTATCTCGAACACCAAGTCGAAATTCGAGTTGAGTTTCGAGATAGACTAACTCGAAGTTAATTCTCAGTTCTTTTCAAAATATTCCCTTAATGGAAACCTCATCTCAACCTTTGAGATAAAATTCGAGATAGACTTTATCTCGAATATTTTGAAGATAGAACTAGGCACACTCGTAACTCGAACTCGAACTCTAAGTCGAATTTCGAGATGAATTTCGAGATAGCCAACTCGAAATTCTTCCCAGACTTAGAATTTTTTTTTCAAAAACTTCACTCTGACAGATTAAGTCGAAATTCAAGTCGAATTTCTAGATGAGTTTCGAGATAGAACCTAACTCGAAATTATGAAGTTTTTTAATTCTAAGGCCTCTAATTACATGAAAATCAAAGGTAAATTCATCTAAAAATCATGCAATATTTAGAATATTATGAATTTAACTCCCCCTATGATCATGCAATCTAACAAGCATAAATTCACAGATTTGTGCTATAAAAGACACTTAAAACACAATGAATTCATGCAAAATCACACTATATGCAACCTATAACAATCATTAATTAGGCATATTAAAGTCTAAGCACATAATGATTGATTAGCTTGCACATACAAACATAAACATGGATTTTACAGATAGAAGGCTTTACTAACTTGTGTTAAGCATTCCCAATTCACCAACTAACCTATTGAATGTTACTTCATCAAGAGGTTTGGTGAATATATCTGCAATTTGTTGCATTGTGGGCACAAAATGTAGCTCCACAGTCCCCTCCTCAACATGTTCTCTTATGAAATGATACCTGATGTCAATATGCTTGGTTCTTGAGTGATCTACAGGATTGTTGGTTATGGCAATGGCACTTGTGTTGTCACACATGATTGGAATTTTCTTGTGCTCCATGCCATAATCCTTCAATTGGTTCCTCATCCACAGTATTTGAGCTACACAGCTTCCAGCAGCAATGTACTCAGCTTCAGCAGTAGAAGTAGATACTGTATGTTGTTTTTTACTTTGCCAGGACACCAATCTTCTGCCAAGAAATTGGCAAGCACCAGATGTGCTTTTCCTATCAATCCTGCAACCTGCATAGTCTGAATCCGAATAGCCAATAAGATTAAAACCTGTATCTCTTGGGTACCAAATCCCTAGATTTGGTGTGCCCTTGAGATACCTAAAAATTCTTTTGACGGCTACGAGATGTGATTCTCTAGGATCCGCTTGGAACCTTGCACATAAACAAGTTGCGAACATTATATCGGGTCTACTTGCAGTTAAATAGAGGAGTGAGCCAATCATACCTCGATAGCTTGTGATGTCAACTGATTTACCTGATTTGTCTTCATCAAGCTTCGTGGCTGTTGCCATGGGAGTTTTAGCTGCTGATGCATCTTCTAGATTATACTTCTTGAGTAAATCTCTGACGTACTTAGATTGACAGATAAAGATACCATCTTTTCTCTGACTGATCTGTAATCCAAGGAAGAAGGACAGCTCTCCCATCATGCTCATCTCATATTTTTCCTGCATTAGCTTGGCAAATTTCTCGCACAAGCGCTCATTTGATGACCCAAAAATAATATCGTCCACATATACTTGAACAAGTATTAAGTCATTTCTCACAACTTTATAGAACAATGTTTTATCAATTACTCCCCTAACAAAACCATTTTCAATTAAGAATAAGGATAGGGTTTCATACCATCGCCTTGGGGATTGCCTGAGGCCATAGACAGATTTGAAGAGTAGATACACAAAATCTGCATGTTCTGGATCAACGAAGCTAGGCGGCTGTTCCAGATACACTTCTTCTTCTAACTCTCCGTTCAGGAAGGCACTTTTCACATCCATCTGGAAAACCTTGAAGTTCTTATATGCTGCAAATGCCAAGAACATCCTGACTGCCTCAAGTCTTGCAACTGGTGCATAGGTTTCATCATAATCAATTCCTTCTCGCTGAGAATAACCTTTTGCAACCAAACGAGCCTTGTTTCGTGTTACAAGTCCGTTTTCATCCAGTTTATTTCTGAATACCCACCTAGCTCCAATTACGGATTTGTTCTTTGGTCGGGGTACCAGTTTCCAAACTTTCTGCCTTTCAAACTGATTGAGTTCCTCTTGCATTGCAATCACCCAATCAGCATCGCCAAGAGCTTCTTCTATTTCTTTAGGTTCAAGCTTGGATAAGAACCCAGAATATAAGGAGATATTAGCCATGTCAGCTCTTGCAGTTCTCACTACGCCAAATATGGCCTGATGTAATACTTTTTGAACTGTTACATTTGAAAAGTGTTACATTACTCGCTTATTGTAACAAACCTCAAATACTGTTACATTAGGTGCCAAACTGGTGTTACAATAGAAGTTAATATAATGGTGGCCCAACATGTGGCCCCACAATAATTAATTAGTTAATTATTATTTAATTATTATTAATTAATTATTAATTAAATATTTATTATTTAATTAATTTAATAGTGGGCCCAACATGTGGGCCCACATATATTATTAAATAATAATTAATTATTCTTAAATAAATATTTATTAATTAATTAATTTAATGATGGGCCCAAAAAGTGGGCTCAACATGTGGGCCCCACATATATTATTAAGTAATAATTAATAAATAATTAATTAATTAATTAATATTTAATTATTAAATAAATAAATATTATTTAATTAATTTAAAGGGGGGCCCCACAAGTGGGCCCAACATGTAATAATTAATTAATTAATTATTAAATTATTATTATTATTTAATTACTAATTAAATAATTATTATTTAATTAATTTAAAGGTGGGCCCAACATGTGGGCCCCACGTATAATATTAATTAATAATTAATTAATTAATTAATAATTAATTATTATTAAATAAATATTATTTAATTAATTTAAAGGTGGGCCCCACAAGTGGGCCCATCATGTAATAATTAATTAATTAATTATTAAATTATTATTATTATTTAATTAATAGTTAAATAATTATTATTTAATTAATTTAAAGGTGGGCCCAACATGTGGGCCCCACGTATAATATTAATTAATATTTAATTAATTAATTAATATTTAATTATTAAATAAATAAATATTATTTAATTAATATAAAGGAGGGCCCCACAAGTGGGCCCAACATGTAATAATTAATTAATTAATTATTAAATTATTATTATTATTTAATTATTAATTAAATAACTATTATTTAATTAATTTAAAGGTGGGCCCCACAAGTGGGCCCAATATGTGGGCCCCACGTATAATATTAATTAATAATTAATTAATTAATTAATAATTAAATAAATAAATATTATTTAATTAATTTAAAGGTGGGCCCCACAAGTGGGCCCAACATGTAATAATTAATTAATTAATTATTAAATTATTTTTATTATTTAATTACTAGATAAATAATTATTATTTAATTAATTTAAAGGTGGGCCCAACATGTGGGCCCCACGTATAATATTAATTAATATTTAATTAATTAATTAATAATTAATTATTAAATAAATAAATATTATTTAATTAATTTAAAGGTGGGCCCCACAAGTGGGCCCAACATGTAATAATTAATTAATTAATTATTAAATTATTATTATTATTTGATTACTAATTAAATAACTATTATTTAATTAATTTAAAAGTGGGCCCCACAAGTGGGCCCAATATGTGGGCCCCACGTATAATATTAATTAATATTTAATTAATTAATTAATTATTAAATGAATAAATATTATTTAATTAATTTAAAGGTGGGCCCCACAAGTGGGCCCAGCATGTAATAATTAATTAATTAATTATTAAATTATTTTTATTATTTAATTACTAATTAAATAATTATTATTTAATTAATTTAAAGGTGGGCCCAACATGTGGGCCCCACGTATAATATTAATTAATATTTAATTAATTAATTAATATTTAATTATTAAATAAATATTATTTAATTAATTTAAAGGTGGGCCCCACAAGTGGGCCCAGCATGTAATAATTAATTAATTAATTATTAAATTATTTTATTATTTAATTACTAATTAAATAATTATTATTTAATTAATTTAAAGGTGGGCCCAACATGTGGGCCCAACATGTAATAATTAATTAATTAATTATTAAATTATTATTATTATTTAATTACTAATTAAATAATTATTATTTAATTAATTTAAAGGTGGGCCCAACATGTGGGCCCAACATATAATATTAATTAATAATTAATTAATTAATTAATAATTAATTATTATTAAATAAATATTATTTAATTAATTTAAAGGTGGGCCCCACAAGTGGGCCCAACATGTAATAATTAATTAATTAATTATTAAATTATTTTTATTATTTAATTACTAATTAAATAATTATTATTTAATTAATTTAAAGGGGGGCCCCACAAGTGGGCCCAACATGTAATAATTAATTAATTAATTATTAAATTATTATTATTATTTAATTACTAATTAAATAATTATTATTTAATTAATTTAAAGGTGGGCCCAACATGTGGGCCCCACGTATAATATTAATTAATAATTAATTAATTAATTAATAATTAATTATTATTAAATAAATATTATTTAATTAATTTAAAGGTGGGCCCCACAAGTGGGCCCATCATGTAATAATTAATTAATTATTAAATTATTATTATTATTTAATTAATAGTTAAATAATTATTATTTAATTAATTTAAAGGTGGGCCCAACATGTGGGCCCCACGTATAATATTAATTAATATTTAATTAATTAATTAATATTTAATTATTAAATAAATAAATATTATTTAATTAATATAAAGGTGGGCCCCACAAGTGGGCCCAACATGTAATAATTAATTAATTAATTATTAAATTATTATTATTATTTAATTATTAATTAAATAACTATTATTTAATTAATTTAAAGGTGGGCCCCACAAGTGGGCCCCACGTATAATATTAATTAATAATTAATTAATTAATTAATAATTAAATAAATAAATATTATTTAATTAATTTAAAGGTGGGCCCCACAAGTGGGCCCAGCATGTAATAATTAATTAATTAATTATTAAATTATTATTATTATTTAATTACTAATTAAATAATTATTATTTAATTAATTTAAAGGTGGGCCCAACATGTGGGCCCAACGGGTATCTCTGGTCAACCCATGGTGACGTGGCGGTCAACGGAGATCTATAGTCAACCCATGGTGACGTGGCGGTCAACGGGTATCTCTAGTCAACCCAGAGTGACGTGGCGGTCAACCCATAGTGACGTGGCGGTCAACGGGTATCTCTGGTCAACCCATTGTGACGTGGCAGTCAACAAGTATCTCTGGTCAACCCATAGTGACGTGGCGGTCAACGGGTATCTCTGGTCAACCCATTGAGACGTGGCGGTCAACGGGTATCTTTGGTCAACCCATGGTGACGTGGCGGTCAACGGGGCACTCTGGTCAACCCAGGTGTGAGGTGGCGGTCAACGGGTATCTCTGGTCAACCCATAGTGACGTGGCGGTCAACGGGGATCTATAGTCAACCCATGGTGACGTGGCGGTCAACGGGTATCTCTAGTCAATCCAGAGTGACGTGGCGGTCAACGGGGATCTATAGTCAACCCCATGGTGACGTGGCGGTCAAACCATAGTGACGTGGCGGTCAACGGGTATCTCTAGTCAACCCATTGTGACGTGGCGGTCAACAAGTATCTCTGGTCAACCCATAGTGACGTGGCGGTCAACGGGTATCTCTGGTCAACCCATTGTGACGTGGCGGTCAAACCATAGTGACGTGGCGGTCAACGGGTATCTCTGGTCAACCCATTGTGACGTGGCGGTCAACAAGTATCTTTGGTCAACCCATAGTGACGTGGCGGTCAACGGGTATCTCTAGTCAACCCATTGTGACGTGGCGGTCAACGGGTATCTTTGGTCAACCCATGGTGACGTGGCGGTCAACGGGGCACTCTGCTCAACCCATAGTGACGTGGCGGTCAACGGGGATCTATAGTCAACCCATGGTGACGTGGCGGTCAACGGGTATCTCTAGTCAATCCAGAGTGACGTGGCGGTCAACGGGGATCTATAGTCAACCCCATGGTGACGTGGCGGTCAAACCATAGTGACGTGGCGGTCAACGGGTATCTCTAGTCAACCCATTGTGACGTGGCGGTCAACAAGTATCTCTGGTCAACCCATAGTGACGTGGCGGTCAACGGGTATCTCTGGTCAACCCATTGTGACGTGGCGGTCAAACCATAGTGACGTGGCGGTCAACGGGTATCTCTGGTCAACCCATTGTGACGTGGCGGTCAACAAGTATCTTTGGTCAACCCATAGTGACGTGGCGGTCAACGGGTATCTCTAGTCAACCCATTGTGACGTGGCGGTCAACGGGTATCTTTGGTCAACCCATGGTGACGTGGCGGTCAACGGGGCACTCTGCTCAACCCATAGTGACGTGGCGGTCAACGGGGATCTATAGTCAACCCATGGTGACGTGGCGGTCAACGGGTATCTCTGGTCAACCCATTGTGACGTGGCGGTCAACGGGTATCTTTGGTCAACCCATGGTGACGTGGCGGTCAACGGGGCACTCTGGTCAACCCATTTAAAGGTGGGCCCAACATGTGGGCCCCACGTATAATATTAATTAATAATTAATTAATTAATTAATAATTAATTATTATTAAATAAATATTATTTAATTAATTTAAAGGTGGGCCCCACAAGTGGGCCCATCATGTAATAATTAATTAATTATTAAATTATTATTATTATTTAATTAATAGTTAAATAATTATTATTTAATTAATTTAAAGGTGGGCCCAACATGTGGGCCCCACGTATAATATTAATTAATATTTAATTAATTAATTAATATTTAATTATTAAATAAATAAATATTATTTAATTAATATAAAGGTGGGCCCCACAAGTGGGCCCAACATGTAATAATTAATTAATTAATTATTAAATTATTATTATTATTTAATTATTAATTAAATAACTATTATTTAATTAATTTAAAGGTGGGCCCCACAAGTGGGCCCCACGTATAATATTAATTAATAATTAATTAATTAATTAATAATTAAATAAATAAATATTATTTAATTAATTTAAAGGTGGGCCCCACAAGTGGGCCCAGCATGTAATAATTAATTAATTAATTATTAAATTATTATTATTATTTAATTACTAATTAAATAATTATTATTTAATTAATTTAAAGGTGGGCCCAACATGTGGGCCCAACGGGTATCTCTGGTCAACCCATGGTGACGTGGCGGTCAACGGAGATCTATAGTCAACCCATGGTGACGTGGCGGTCAACGGGTATCTCTAGTCAACCCAGAGTGACGTGGCGGTCAACCCATAGTGACGTGGCGGTCAACGGGTATCTCTGGTCAACCCATTGTGACGTGGCAGTCAACAAGTATCTCTGGTCAACCCATAGTGACGTGGCGGTCAACGGGTATCTCTGGTCAACCCATTGAGACGTGGCGGTCAACGGGTATCTTTGGTCAACCCATGGTGACGTGGCGGTCAACGGGGCACTCTGGTCAACCCAGGTGTGAGGTGGCGGTCAACGGGTATCTCTGGTCAACCCATAGTGACGTGGCGGTCAACGGGGGTCTCTGGTCAACCCATGGTGACGTGGCGGTCAACGGGTATCTCTAGTCAATCCAGAGTGACGTGGCGGTCAACGGGGATCTATAGTCAACCCCATGGTGACGTGGCGGTCAAACCATAGTGACGTGGCGGTCAACGGGTATCTCTAGTCAACCCATTGTGACGTGGCGGTCAACAAGTATCTCTGGTCAACCCATAGTGACGTGGCGGTCAACGGGTATCTCTGGTCAACCCATTGTGACGTGGCGGTCAAACCATAGTGACGTGGCGGTCAACGGGTATCTCTGGTCAACCCATTGTGACGTGGCGGTCAACAAGTATCTTTGGTCAACCCATAGTGACGTGGCGGTCAACGGGTATCTCTAGTCAACCCATTGTGACGTGGCGGTCAACGGGTATCTTTGGTCAACCCATGGTGACGTGGCGGTCAACGGGGCACTCTGCTCAACCCATAGTGACGTGGCGGTCAACGGGGATCTATAGTCAACCCATGGTGACGTGGCGGTCAACGGGTATCTCTAGTCAATCCAGAGTGACGTGGCGGTCAACGGGGATCTATAGTCAACCCCATGGTGACGTGGCGGTCAAACCATAGTGACGTGGCGGTCAACGGGTATCTCTAGTCAACCCATTGTGACGTGGCGGTCAACAAGTATCTCTGGTCAACCCATAGTGACGTGGCGGTCAACGGGTATCTCTGGTCAACCCATTGTGACGTGGCGGTCAAACCATAGTGACGTGGCGGTCAACGGGTATCTCTGGTCAACCCATTGTGACGTGGCGGTCAACAAGTATCTTTGGTCAACCCATAGTGACGTGGCGGTCAACGGGTATCTCTAGTCAACCCATTGTGACGTGGCGGTCAACGGGTATCTTTGGTCAACCCATGGTGACGTGGCGGTCAACGGGGCACTCTGCTCAACCCATAGTGACGTGGCGGTCAACGGGGATCTATAGTCAACCCATGGTGACGTGGCGGTCAACGGGTATCTCTGGTCAACCCATTGTGACGTGGCGGTCAACGGGTATCTTTGGTCAACCCATGGTGACGTGGCGGTCAACGGGGCACTCTGGTCAACCCATTTAAAGGTGGGCCCAACATGTGGGCCCCACGTATAATATTAATTAATAATTAATTAATTAATTAATAATTAATTATTATTAAATAAATATTATTTAATTAATTTAAAGGTGGGCCCCACAAGTGGGCCCATCATGTAATAATTAATTAATTATTAAATTATTATTATTATTTAATTAATAATTAAATAATTATTATTTAATTAATTTAAAGGTGGGCCCAACATGTGGGCCCCACGTATAATATTAATTAATATTTAATTAATTAATTAATATTTAATTATTAAATAAATAAATATTATTTAATTAATATAAAGGTGGGCCCCACAAGTGGGCCCAACATGTAATAATTAATTAATTAATTATTAAATTATTATTATTATTTAATTATTAATTAAATAACTATTATTTAATTAATTTAAAGGTGGGCCCCACAAGTGGGCCCCACGTATAATATTAATTAATAATTAATTAATTAATTAATAATTAAATAAATAAATATTATTTAATTAATTTAAAGGTGGGCCCCACAAGTGGGCCCAGCATGTAATAATTAATTAATTAATTATTAAATTATTATTATTATTTAATTACTAATTAAATAATTATTATTTAATTAATTTAAAGGTGGGCCCAACATGTGGGCCCAACGGGTATCTCTGGTCAACCCATGGTGACGTGGCGGTCAACGGAGATCTATAGTCAACCCATGGTGACGTGGCGGTCAACGGGTATCTCTAGTCAACCCAGAGTGACGTGGCGGTCAACCCATAGTGACGTGGCGGTCAACGGGTATCTCTGGTCAACCCATTGTGACGTGGCAGTCAACAAGTATCTCTGGTCAACCCATAGTGACGTGGCGGTCAACGGGTATCTCTGGTCAACCCATTGAGACGTCGCGGTCAACGGGTATCTTTGGTCAACCCATGGTGACGTGGCGGTCAACGGGGCACTCTGGTCAACCCAGGGGTGAGGTGGCGGTCAACGGGTATCTCTGGTCAACCCATAGTGACGTGGCGGTCAACGGGGGTCTCTGGTCAACCCATGGTGACGTGGCGGTCAACGGGGATCTATAGTCAACCCATAGTGACGTGGCGGTCAACGGGGTCTATAGTCAACCCATGGTGACGTGGCGGTCAACGGGGCACTCTGGTCAACCCAGGGGTGAGGTGGCGGTCAACGGGTATCTCTGGTCAACCCATAGTGACGTGGCGGTCAACGGGGATCTATAGTCAACCCATGGTGACGTGGCGGTCAACGGGTATCTCTAGTCAATCCAGAGTGACGTGGCGGTCAACGGGGATCTATAGTCAACCCCATGGTGACGTGGCGGTCAAACCATAGTGACGTGGCGGTCAACGGGTATCTCTAGTCAACCCATTGTGACGTGGCGGTCAACAAGTATCTCTGGTCAACCCATAGTGACGTGGCGGTCAACGGGTATCTCTGGTCAACCCATTGTGACGTGGCGGTCAAACCATAGTGACGTGGCGGTCAACGGGTATCTCTGGTCAACCCATTGTGACGTGGCGGTCAACAAGTATCTTTGGTCAACCCATAGTGACGTGGCGGTCAACGGGTATCTCTAGTCAACCCATTGTGACGTGGCGGTCAACGGGTATCTTTGGTCAACCCATGGTGACGTGGCGGTCAACGGGGCACTCTGCTCAACCCATAGTGACGTGGCGGTCAACGGGGATCTATAGTCAACCCATGGTGACGTGGCGGTCAACGGGTATCTCTAGTCAATCCAGAGTGACGTGGCGGTCAACGGGGATCTATAGTCAACCCCATGGTGACGTGGCGGTCAAACCATAGTGACGTGGCGGTCAACGGGTATCTCTAGTCAACCCATTGTGACGTGGCGGTCAACAAGTATCTCTGGTCAACCCATAGTGACGTGGCGGTCAACGGGTATCTCTGGTCAACCCATTGTGACGTGGCGGTCAAACCATAGTGACGTGGCGGTCAACGGGTATCTCTGGTCAACCCATTGTGACGTGGCGGTCAACAAGTATCTTTGGTCAACCCATAGTGACGTGGCGGTCAACGGGTATCTCTAGTCAACCCATTGTGACGTGGCGGTCAACGGGTATCTTTGGTCAACCCATGGTGACGTGGCGGTCAACGGGGCACTCTGCTCAACCCATAGTGACGTGGCGGTCAACGGGGATCTATAGTCAACCCATGGTGACGTGGCGGTCAACGGGTATCTCTGGTCAACCCATTGTGACGTGGCGGTCAACGGGTATCTTTGGTCAACCCATGGTGACGTGGCGGTCAACGGGGCACTCTGGTCAACCCATTTAAAGGTGGGCCCAACATGTGGGCCCCACGTATAATATTAATTAATAATTAATTAATTAATTAATAATTAATTATTATTAAATAAATATTATTTAATTAATTTAAAGGTGGGCCCCACAAGTGGGCCCATCATGTAATAATTAATTAATTATTAAATTATTATTATTATTTAATTAATAGTTAAATAATTATTATTTAATTAATTTAAAGGTGGGCCCAACATGTGGGCCCCACGTATAATATTAATTAATATTTAATTAATTAATTAATATTTAATTATTAAATAAATAAATATTATTTAATTAATATAAAGGTGGGCCCCACAAGTGGGCCCAACATGTAATAATTAATTAATTAATTATTAAATTATTATTATTATTTAATTATTAATTAAATAACTATTATTTAATTAATTTAAAGGTGGGCCCCACAAGTGGGCCCCACGTATAATATTAATTAATAATTAATTAATTAATTAATAATTAAATAAATAAATATTATTTAATTAATTTAAAGGTGGGCCCCACAAGTGGGCCCAGCATGTAATAATTAATTAATTAATTATTAAATTATTATTATTATTTAATTACTAATTAAATAATTATTATTTAATTAATTTAAAGGTGGGCCCAACATGTGGGCCCAACGGGTATCTCTGGTCAACCCATGGTGACGTGGCGGTCAACGGAGATCTATAGTCAACCCATGGTGACGTGGCGGTCAACGGGTATCTCTAGTCAACCCAGAGTGACGTGGCGGTCAACCCATAGTGACGTGGCGGTCAACGGGTATCTCTGGTCAACCCATTGTGACGTGGCAGTCAACAAGTATCTCTGGTCAACCCATAGTGACGTGGCGGTCAACGGGTATCTCTGGTCAACCCATTGAGACGTCGCGGTCAACGGGTATCTTTGGTCAACCCATGGTGACGTGGCGGTCAACGGGGCACTCTGGTCAACCCAGGGGTGAGGTGGCGGTCAACGGGTATCTCTGGTCAACCCATAGTGACGTGGCGGTCAACGGGGGTCTCTGGTCAACCCATGGTGACGTGGCGGTCAACGGGGATCTATAGTCAACCCATAGTGACGTGGCGGTCAACGGGGTCTATAGTCAACCCATGGTGACGTGGCGGTCAACGGGTATCTCTAGTCAACCCAGAGTGACGTGGAGGTCAACCCAATGTGACGTGGCGGTCAACGGGTATCTCTGGTCAACCCATGGTGACGTGGCGGTCAACGGGGATCTATAGTCAACCCATGGTGACGTGGCGGTCAACGGGTATCTCTAGTCAACCCAGAGTGACGTGGCGGTCAAACCATAGTGACGTGGCGGTCAACGGGGATCTATAGTCAACCCATAGTGACGTGGTGGTCAACGGGGATCTATAGTCTACCCATGGTGACGTGGCGGTCAACGGGTATCTCTAGTCAACCCAGAGTGACGTGGCGGTCAACGGGGATCTATAGTCAACCCCATGGTGACGTGGCGGTCAACGGGTATCTCTGGTCAACCCATAGTGACGTGTCGGTCAACGGGGCACTCTGCTAAACCCATAGTGACGTGGCGGCCAACGGGTATCTTTGGTCAACCCATGGTGACGTGGCGGTCAACGGGGCACTCTGGTCAACCCAGGGGTGAGGTGGCGGTCAACGGGTATCTCTGGTCAACCCATAGTGACGTGGCGGTCAACGGGGATCTATAGTCAACCCATGGTGACGTGGCGGTCAACGGGTATCTCTAGTCAATCCAGAGTGACGTGGCGGTCAACGGGGATCTATAGTCAACCCCATGGTGACGTGGCGGTCAAACCATAGTGACGTGGCGGTCAACGGGTATCTCTAGTCAACCCATTGTGACGTGGCGGTCAACAAGTATCTCTGGTCAACCCATAGTGACGTGGCGGTCAACGGGTATCTCTGGTCAACCCATTGTGACGTGGCGGTCAAACCATAGTGACGTGGCGGTCAACGGGTATCTCTGGTCAACCCATTGTGACGTGGCGGTCAACAAGTATCTTTGGTCAACCCATAGTGACGTGGCGGTCAACGGGTATCTCTAGTCAACCCATTGTGACGTGGCGGTCAACGGGTATCTTTGGTCAACCCATGGTGACGTGGCGGTCAACGGGGCACTCTGCTCAACCCATAGTGACGTGGCGGTCAACGGGGATCTATAGTCAACCCATGGTGACGTGGCGGTCAACGGGTATCTCTGGTCAACCCATTGTGACGTGGCGGTCAACGGGTATCTTTGGTCAACCCATGGTGACGTGGCGGTCAACGGGGCACTCTGGTCAACCCAGGGGTGAGGTGGCGGTCAACGGGTATCTCTGGTCAACCCATAGTGACGTGGCGGTCAACGGGGGTCTCTGGTCAACCCATGGTGACGTGGCGGTCAACGGGGCACTCTGGTCAACCCAGGGTGACGTGGCGGTCAACGGGGATTAATTATTAAATAATTAATAATTAATTATATTATTAAATAATAATTAATTAAATAATAATTAATTATTTAATAATTAATTATTATTAAATAATAATTAATTAAATAATAATTAATTAGTTAATTAATAATTAATTATTATTAAATAATAATTAATTAAATATTATTAATTAATTAACTTACTGGTTGGCCACTTGGCCCCACAAATGAGTCCAACACGTGGACCCCACATATATTATTAAATAATAATTAATGAACTAAATAAATATATATTATATATGAAAAAGAATTTTATTCATTTTATTTATTTTATAAATAATAATATAAATAAATATATTATTAAATTAAAAAATGATAAAAACATGTATTAAAATATTGGGCGGCATTTCTCCCCCCAAAACCAAAAACACTTAAGTAAACTTTCTATTTTTTAGGTCATATACACTCATACACTCATTCTCACCTCTCACCGCTCACCTCTCACCTCTCACCTCAAAACCACCGGACGGCGACGGCGACGCAGGCTGATTTAGGGCTTGAAGTTTCCGATTAAGGTAAAATTGGGGATCTCCTCTCTTTCTCTCTCACCCCCCTTCTCTCTTTCACTCGATCTGTATCTCTCTCGCTCGATCTCTATCTCTCTCTTACCCCCCTTCTCTCTCTCACTCGATCTGTACCTCTCTCTCTCTCACTCGACCCCCCCCTCTCTCTCTCTCTCTCTCTCTCTCTCTCTCTCCCTCTCTATCTCTCTCACTCGATCTGTATCTCTCTCTCTCTCTCACTCGACCTCTCTCTCTCTCTCTCTCTCTCTCCCCTCTCTATCTCTCTCACTCGATCTGTCTCTCTCTCTCTCTATGTATAACATGAAAGTGTGATTTATGTTGATTTCTTGTTAATTGGTATGGATTTATTGTGCTTTTAGGCATGCGTTGTTTTATAGAACTTAGTACTTTCTGTGAACTTATTTGGTATTAGATTTGGGATGTGAATCGGTCTGGGTTAGAACTTAGTACTTCTCTGTTTTCTTTTTCTAAATGTTTGATCTTTTTAGAGTTGATTATGTGTTAGATTTAATTACTATATACATGTTTATTCTCATGATTAGTGTTTTCTACAGGCCTATTAGTTTATCGAAACTGGTAGTACATAGGTTTTATTATGGAGGCTGATTGGATAGGGCTTCCGAGATATAGTGAGGAATACGTTAGAGGGATAAAAGCATTTGTGCAAAATGCGTTTCCCCTATTTTCCGTAGGTGATGAAATGAAGTGCCCGTGCAAGAACTGTAATGGTCATAATTGGCATTCTCAAGATGTAATTTATGATCATCTCATTTGCAAAGGGCCCTCCCCTTTACATATCGACTGGATATGTGAAGTTTCGCAAATGAAGGTACAAGGCAGTACCAACTTCATGGATTCCGAAACCGGGAATGATTTCGGAGATAATTTAGAAGCGATGTTTAATTGTGTTGGCAAGAATGCAGAAGATGAACCAACTGCGGAAGCTAGAAAGTTTTTACAACATCTCGAAGAGGGAAAACAGCCACTATATCCCGGTTGCAAGAATTTTTCTCGTTTAAGTTTCCTGATTACACTTTATCATTTAAAGTGTATTCATGGAATTACCAATTCCGGCTTCGGGGATTTATTAATGTTAATAAAGGATGCCTTTCCAGAAGCCAATATCCCTTTGTCCTCAAGTGCTGCGAAGAACGTGATCAAGGAATTAGGACTCTCTTACCAGAAAATACATGCATGTCCAAATAGTTGTATGCTGTATTGGGAGGAGAATAAGAATAAACAAGCCTGTGATAATTGTGGGGTTTCGAGGTGGGTTATACAAGAAAAGAAAGGCTCTGCTGCGAATAACGATCCAAAGAAGTTAATCAGCAAAGTGCCAGCAAACGTCATGAGATATTTTCCACTAAAACCTAGGCTGCAAAGAATGTATATGTGCAAGGAATTTTCCAAAGTCATGACATGGCATGCAACGGGGCGGACGAAGGACGGGAAACTAAGGCATCCGGCTGACGCCGAAGCTTGGAAGACAATGGATGCTTTGTATCCTGATTTTTCTTCGGAATATCGGAATATTACCCTAGGTATGGCTGCTGATGGATTTAGTCCATATCGTACAATGAGTTTAAGTCATTCTACATGGCCGATTGTACTAGTAAACTACAACCTCCCGCCTTGGTTGTGCATGAAACAAGAAAACTTGATTCTTTCAACATTAATATCGGGTCCAGAATCTCCCGGAAACAACATCGACGTCTACATGCAGCCTTTAATTGCCGAATTAAAAGAATTATGGGATGTCGGCATCGAAACATTCGATGCCTTGACTGGTCATAATTTTAATTTACGGGCAAGGGTGCTGTGGACCATTAGTGATTTTCCCGGATACGCCATGATGTCGGGTTGGAGCACAAAAGGAAGACTCGCGTGTCCAGTATGTCATTACGAGACTTGCTCTTGTTATTTGAAACATAGTAGAAAAATGTGTTACATGGATCATCGAAAGTATCTTCACCCCTCGCACAAATGGAGGTTTGACAAGAAAAAATTCAATGGGCAGATTGAAACAAGGCAGGTTCCGGAACCATTAACCGGAACGGATGTTGAACAATTGTTGGATGGGTTTAAAAACCAATTTGGACCCGAGATAAAGGGCACGAAAAAGAGAAAGCGTAAAATTGACTCCCCTTTTAAGAAGAAGTCAATTTTTTTTAATTTGCCATATTGGAAACATTGTCCACTTCGCCATAACCTTGACGCTATGCACATAGAAAAAAACTTGTGTGACAATATATTAGGTACATTACTTAATATTGGTGGCATGTCAAAAGATCATTTAGGTGCTCGTTTTGATTTACAAGATATGGGTATACGGAAGCCCCTTCACCCGGTTCAATGTGCAGATGGAAAAAGCTTCGAAATTATGGCAGCCATCTTTGACATGACGAATAAGGAGAAAGATGTCTTCTGCCAGATTTTAAAGAACGTAAAATTGCCTTATGGCTGTGCTGCTAATGTTAGTCGCTATGTGAACACGGATGAGAGAAAAATAGTAGGGTACAAAAGCCACGACGCGCATTTCATCCTCCACTACTTGTTACAATTTGCTGCGAAGAAATCATTAAAACCCGAAGTGGCAAAACCTTTGATCAGACTAAGTGCATTCCTTAGAGGTTTATGGAATAAAGTTATTCATTTGGATGATGTGAAGAATTTGCAAGAAGAAATTGTTGATATACTTTGTCAGTTTGAGATTATATTCCCCCCTGCCTTCTTTGACATCATGGTGCACCTACCTGTCCATTTGTGTAGTGAAATTCAATACGGAGGACCGGAGCATCTTCGGTGTATGTACCCTATTGAGCGGTATCTTGGGAAGCTTAAGGGGTATGTTCGTAATAGGAGCAAACCCGAAGGTTCAATCGCAGAAGGCTATCTAGCAGACGAGTGTGTCACATTTTGTTCAAGATTTTTGGGCGGTCAAGCAGTAGAAAACAATACTGAATTTGGAAGATTTCCAACGAATGTGGAGTATCATATCGGAACAAGAAAAGTTAAAGATGGCAAAGTTTTTCAATTAAAAGATTCAGATTGGAAAGCATGTCACACCTACAACTTGTTCAATAGCGGTAATAAGGAAATTGAGAGTTTACTTGAGTAAGTTCTCCAATCCTTACTTCATTTATTAAACAAACACTATAAAATTAAAAAATGCATTCTTCTTAGACTCTTTGCACTTACTTATCTGATAGGGATCACCGGACTTTAGTTGAAGCTGATGTAACATCAAAGCGATACAAAAGGGAGAGAACACACTCTGAAGAATTTTGGAAATGGTTACAAGCAGAGGTTGGAAAAAAGGAAAACATTTCAAGCGAGTTACAAGTATTAGCATTGGGTCCCAATCGAAAAGCGAGGAGGTTTAGCGGGTATGTGATAAATGGTTATCGGTTTCACACAAAGAGCAGGGATTCTCGATGCACTACACAGAACAGTGGGGTTTTTTTGACGGCTGAAACCACCAGTTTTGCAAATTCAAAGGACCAAAACCCAATAATTGGAGCTGTCAACTATTATGGATCAATCGAAGATATTATCGAAGTTGATTACTGGGGAATTTTTACGGTGGTTCTCTTCAAGTGTTGTTGGTACCAAGAAGAAAAAGATTCATTTGGTCTGACTTGGGTGAATTTTAACAAGCCTTGCTTTAAATCTGAGCCTTATGTCCTTGCTTCTCAGGTGCAACAAGTATTTTACGTCGAAGACCCGACTGCAAATTCTGTGCATTATGTAATTAAAAGGTTACCAAGGAATTGGTGTGATGCGGAAGACCAAAATATTATGGAAGAAGAAAGTGGCGACCTTCCTCCTAAATATGATACTGGTCGTGAAAAAGAAAAACAAGTTGGTGATTTTGGTTGGTTCAGGGATGATATTCCTAAAAGACAAATTCCATTATCACCAACTAAAGAGAAAAATACCCCAATGTAGAATGTATTTTTGTATATGTTTCAAGTTAGTAATGAAATAACTAATTTTCCTTATTAATCAAATCCATTTTGTTATCTGCCTACATAATTGTTCTCCCGCTTCTTTACAGTTTTTATGCTTATATCCATAATTATGTACTTTGAATTTTGACTGCATCACATTCCGTCATTTTACCTGCTGCCATTTTATTGCATAACATTTTTTATCATCTGTCTTTTATTGCATCCATAATTATCTTCTATCATTTTATTGCATCACATCTTTTATCATCATTTTTGACTCGTTTTAATGAATTTCTGTTCATTTTTGTAGGATGGCAACAAAACTTGTGAGCTTAAGATACTTCTACGAAGGGGTGTTCGAAAAGACTACTTATTTGGGTGGACGGACCTATCTTGTAAACCGCTTGCCAGCCGATGAGCTTTCTTATACAGTGATGATAGAATATGTCAAGGACTACCTAAAATACACGGAGATTGGGGGAGTATATGCGTGGAAAGGGAAAAAAATTGGCTGGAAGCTTCTGAAAACAGATACAGATTTCCTTGAACTGGTAGATAACTGCAAACATGATGACGAAGTACTTTTATATGTGGACAATACTATTGACAAAAATATCGAGCCATTGTATCCAGGGGTGCCATGGGTAGTCCAACGACCGAGGAAGAACATATTTGCAGGTCTTTTTGTAACTTGCCCTACCTTGAAAAATTAATCATTACTCAAACTTCTTAATGTAATGATCTTGTACAAATATATTCCTGTAACAGGTGCCGCTGGAGCAGTGAGGCGTGCATTTGTTAGTTCACACCAACTCCAACAGCAAAGAAACAGCAAGAAAATTCCAAGGTCTCCTCAGATGCAAGATCTACCACAAGTACTACCTGCGAACACAAGAGGGAATGCGAAAAGGAAATTGGAATTACCTAAGGATTCTAATGTTGAGGTATTACTATTATCCCTCACTCTTTTTATACTAATTATCGTCTTTTTCACATTTGATGTCTAGCAGTTGCAGTCGCTGAACCCGTATGAGCTGTCGAAGCTAAAGCGTGTGCAAGAAAACAAAAAAAAGTTTGAAGAACTGGGGTTGGGAAAATATGCTTCTAATTCAAGTCAACTGAGAGTCGATAAAAGTCAAGAAAAGAACAAATCTGGGGAGCAAGCTGATGAAGAACAAAACGGGAGTGGAACTGATACTAGTGATTCGGCAGAGGTGATATTTATCCATTTATGCGTACATATCGTCATTTCTTACTAATTGATTGTATTGCCCCTGCTTTATATATTGATTAAATATTTTGCACCCTGATATATATAGAATGTTTAGCTACAGGTCATTTATAAATTTTGATGTCCTTACTTATATTTATACTTAATCGACCATGCTTATATGTGAATTGGTAATATATATTGAATGTTTAGTTACAGGTCATTTATTTTTAAACTGTTAGATATAATTTAGCATAATTGGGTTATTGAGATTGAGTTACATGCAAATTACAATAATTTCTTTGTTGGGTTTGTGCAACTTTTATGGGTTAAATCTTTGGTTTTACATAAGAGGTAAGAATATCAAAAATCAGCTACCTTAATTTGACATAATAGGAGTAGTTTAAACAAATCAGTTGCCTAAATATTGTGGCACTTTTTTTTGGTCCATCAAATCAGTTGCCTAAATATATAGTTCCGTGTTGCAATACAAACCATATTAGCTATGGATTGTCACGAGGGATTTTAAAATAAAAGGCAAAGTGAATGCCAGCAACGCGGGCTTAAATTCTAGTTAATCATTATTATATTAATTATCAGTATATAATGTCACTTGTAGTTTGTGTAGCTAATGTTATATTCATGTGACTTACAGGGAAATAAATCTGTGAAGAGAAGGATTGGTACACCTGGTCCTAGAACACGCTCGCGTGCAAATGCCGCAGATGTAGGTGATAAGGACATGCGGAATGCTATCGAGAAAGAAGGAAAGGATGTTTCGAGTGCTACTGAAAAGAGAGCTCCATCTGCTACTGTCCGAGCTACACTTTTAAAGCCAACATGTAGTAAACTGTTAAAAGTAGGTGACAATTATGTACCAAGTGGTTCAGTTGCTGCTTATATTGCGCTGCGGGACCGTCAGAATCAGAACCTTGCAGCTGATCCAAGGATCGAGGTCGATGTTGGTGAATCGAGTTTACAACCTGTAGATGAAGCAGTTGAGGCAGGTAATGCATGTGTATGCCTCATGAAGTATATATAAGTAGGATTATTATCATTAATATAATTATGTATCTACGATCAGTGCCGGATGTACATTGTCCGTATGTTTTTTGTATGCCTGGACAGGTCCTAAAAAATGCAGAGGACGGTCAAAAATGCTTAAAGTTCATGCTAGGAAACCTGAAAATAAGGTAATCATTAAGGTGAATAAACGAGGTCAACCAATTGGAGACAGGAAGATTAGGGCTGAGTTGAGTAATTTTCTGGGGACAGTAGTCAAGGATCACGTGTCAATTACTTACGTTAATTGGCATGTTGTTCCGGAAGCACTAAAGAAGAAGATGCTGGAATATGCTTTGGTGACCCCTCTTACCTTACTTATATTTACCAATTCACATATAAGCATGGATTAATGCGTTACAATTTTGATATATTACAGGATAAGTATAGTATTCCGCAACAAGGGGAAAAATGGGTGTTTAACACGTTTAATTCATTATGGAGAACACACAAGTCCCGTATGAAGAAGGCCCATTATACCAAATATGACACTGATGAGGAGAGGATCCAGAACAGGCCTGATCAAATTCCACTTGAGGAATTTAAAATGCTTTTGAAGTATTGGTCGGATGAGGGAGTTCAGGTACTCATGTACACATTGTAATTAAATATTGCATTTGTTCCTTACTTTAAATCATGTTGCACAAGTATAAAACAGAGCAAGTCTAAAAAAAATATCGTTAAATTTTAAAATCTGCCCGGACTTTAATATATAATTTATAGTTGTTTTTATCTAATAACCCTGATCTTATAATATTAAAATTTGCATGTATCCAAGTTTCAACAGCCACCATTTGATAATTTTAATGTCTTTGTATTTAATTATATCTGATACTTCTATTTTTTTTGTATTAGTCAATGGCTGAGGAGAATACAACCCGTCGAATATCCTATGTTGAGACTCACACTCTTGGTCCCAAGAGTCTTGCTGAAGTTAAAAACAACATGGTATGCTTAATTTGCACTTAGAAACTAGCTGCCATATTTTACTTTATTATCACAGTGATCTTAATGTAAATGATGTTTCTAATACATGCCAGAAAAATAAAGATCCAAATAATGCCTCCCCGTCCGATGCTAAAATGTTTTTCAAAAGTCGTAAACGCAAGCCAGGGCGCAAATACAAGTCCAATCCGGATGAAATTAACAAAAAATTGGTAAGTCTATGAATTTTTTTAGTACACGTTTGAATCTAGAGGTGATTGTGTGGCTAAGTTTCTTAAAAGATTTTCTTTTCAACCTCTCAAGGAGAATCCTCTCTTTGGCCCCTCTTCTTCTGCGTAAGTGTTTTTGTTCTTGTTTGCCCACTTTTTGTTTATTGTTTTTATGAGCATTTTGAGATTGGTTGGTGTGATTTTCGTACAAATTTGAGATTTGGGTTTTTTTTTTATTTTGGGATTTTAGTGCTGAATTTGAATGGTTTTGTGAGGAATCAAGTGGAGGGGTTAGAAAGGGGCAATAAAGATTGGAACTTTAATGTTGAAAGTTTAGCAAAAGATAAAATAGGTTCAAATTTACTGAATTTTCGATTAGTTTGAGCTTTTAGTTATGATGGGTTTTTTTCCAGATTTTGTAAAAGAAGGGTATTAACGATTATAGAAACTTTTTAAGTTGTTGTGTGCTATAGAGATTTTGTGATAAAGGTGTCCGTGTTCCCTTTTGTCTTTTTGGCAATGCCATTGCCTGTTTCATATGTCTGTATCTGACTGCTTTGGATTTAGTTTGTATTTTATCTGGGCTACAGGGCTAGTAAGTATATGCTAGAAGAGGGGCAATATGTGGTTTATTACCTCGCAAAAAATGATGAAACTTTTTCTTGCAGAAGGGCATTGAGGATAAGTTGATTGAAGGAAACGATGCAGATGTGATTCTTCCTAGAAAAAAGAATCGACCGGATTGGTTGGTGGGAAGGCAAGGTAAATCAGTTTCGTCCACAGACCCGGCTGTTCCAGTTGCAGATAATTATGTTGAGGAGCTGACTGCGAAGATCACTCAGAATGTAGAGCTTGAAATGGAAGCCAAGGTCAACAGAAAAGTCCAGGAAAACATGGCTTGGTTGGTGAAAAAAATAGGAGAGGCAAATCCGGAGATGAAGATTGATTTCACCGACTTCTGTGCCACATTTTCAAGTGATGCCGACGAAAACGGCACTCCTATCACTCCTGCCACTCAAGGCAGGACCCCCCGTTAAAACACTGTTGTTTTACTATTTGTATTGAACTTTTATCTTGTTGTTCTCGTATTTTGGTATTGCCTAGATTGTTTGAACTGTTTTACTAAGTACTTTGATGGTGTTGGAGGTTGTTTTGGGATGTTGGAGGTTGTTTTAGAATGGTATGGAGTTTAGGATGTTTGGATGGTATTGGTGGTTGGGATGTTGGACTGAATTGGTTGTTGGGATGTTTGGATTTGGATGTTTAGTTTGTAATGGCTATTTCAAAAACAAAGCAGACATTGCAAATTATGTTTAATGTAGTGTTACATTTGCTTATCTAGTGTTACATTTATGGTTTAAATGCAGTTACATTACATAATATTAGTGTTACATTTTGCATATGTAATGTTACAGTAGAATAAAATTAATGTTACAGTAGGTATATAAAATGACCATAAATGACACGTGGCAGGCTACGTGGATGGGACCCACCAGATGACACGTGGAAATGACACGTGGCAGTGACACGTGGAAATGCCACGTCAGCATGTGGGACCCACCAGATGACACGTGGCAGTGACACGTGGAACTGCCACGTCAGCATGTGGGACCCACCAGATGACACGTGACAGTAACACGTGGAACTGCCACGTCAGCATGTGGGACCCACAGGTGACACGTGGCAGTGACACGTGGCACTACCACAACAACATGTGGGACCCACTAAGTGCCACGTGGCAGTGCCACGTGGCAGAATAATAGAGTGCCACGTAGCTCCAAAATAATTTCTGGTTAATTCAAATGTAACGCCAAAAACCATTACATTTGGTTGCTATACTGTTACCTTAGGCATCATATGTATCGATATTTTACCGTTACAGTAGGGTCCAAAAAACGTTACATTAGGTACCAAATGTAGCGGCCGCGGATGTAACGCTCCATACCGTTACATTAGGTCTACTGTAACGGATTTTGGGCCTAATGTAACATTAGGAGGGCATTACATTAGGCCATATTCCCCGTAGTGTCTTCTAGTAGTCACACCAGCATCTGGATCACCAATAATTAACTCAAACGGATGGTCTCTATTCCATACTCGTTCACCTGGAAATTGTCTTGATGATTCAGCTTGACTTTCTGAGTTGGGGTGCTGACTACTTTGATTATTTTCACTAACTCCCCCTGAGTTAGTGCCAGCTCCTACAGAACTAGAGTCAACTTGACTCGAGCCTTGAACAGTAGTCCTTGAGCTGCTATTTACTCCCCCTGAGTTGTTGCCGGTTCGTACTGAAGAAGTCTCTCCTGATCTTGTAGAATTAGCTTGTTCACTAGACTCAGGTTTTCATGTACACTTGGAACATTTAATGGAACAACCAACTCAGGTTCATCTTCAAGATCTTCTAAGTCCAGATTCTGAAATTTTAGGGACTCAGGTTCACTAGAATCTCTTGAAATTGATGAGAGTTTGGTATCGTCGAATCTGACGTTGTAACTTTCAGTCACTTTTCGATCATTCACCAAGAACACTCTATAAGCTGCCACTACGTCTGTAGAGTAACCAACAAAGATTCCTTCACGAGCTTTTGCTGAAAACTTGCCTAGATTTTCATCATCTATAAGCACATAGCATTTTGCTCCGAAGACATGAAAGTATTTGATTGTTGGTCTTCTGTTGTTCATTAGCTCACATGGTGTCTTTTCTTTATCTTTTATGATCAAGGTTCTATTTTGAGTGTAACAAGCGGTACTCACTGCTTCGGCCCAGAAATACAAAGGAAGTTTTGAATCATACAACAAAGTTCTTGCTGCTTCAACCAAAGTTCTATTCTTCCTTTCAACTACTCCATTTTGCTGTGGAGTTCTCGGGGCTGAATACTGACGACGTATTCCTTTAGATACACAGAAGTCATTCAGCACTGTGTGTTTGAATTCAGTGCCATTGTCTGATCTAATCGTCTTCACAGTAAGTGTTGAAACATTCTCAATTTGAGTGATATGATCAATGATTAAGAAAGGTACTTCGTCTTTCGTCATTGCGAACAATACCCATGTATACTTGGAGAAGTCATCCACGATTACCAGTGCATATCTTTTCCTAGACAAAGATAGGACATTCACTGGGCCAAACAAATCCATATGAAGAAGTTGTAGAGGCTCAGTAATACTAGAAATTTCTTTGCTTTTATGCGATGCTCGCTTCGACTTTCCCATTTCACAAGCTTCACAGAGTCCTTTCGGAGCGAACTCCATTTGAGGTAGATCTCTCACCAGTTCTCGCCTCGCGAGAGCATTCATCGTTTTGAAGTTTAAGTGAGATAACTTTTTGTGCCATAACCAGCTTTCATCATCCGAGGCTTTGCTGTAGAAACAGGTGACCTCATCCTGATTTGCTGAATCCATATCTGCAACAAAAAGATCTGCCTTTCGAACTCCTCTCAAAGCTAGTGAGCCTTCCTTGATGTGAGTGATTGATACACCTTTCTTGTTGAAGACAATTTCGTAACCTTTGTCACAGAATTGACTAATACTCAACAGATTGTGCTTCAGTCCCTCAACATAGGAAATATCTTCTATGATGACATTGTCAGTTTTCAGTTTGCCATATCCCTTTGTCACACCTATGCTGTCATCTCCAAAGGTAACATAAGGGCCAGCCTTCATAACCAACTCTGTAAGCAGGGACTTGTTTCCAGTCATATGCCTCGATGATCCACTGTCTAGCACCCATATGACTTTATTTCTATTCTGCTTAATGCCCTGTAATGACAGATTGGTTAGACATTCTTCGGAACCCAACTTTGATTGGGCCCGGCTTTTCGATAAGATCGAGAATCAACAGATTTAACAACTGGAGATGCACTTTTCTTTACATTACTAGAGCTTTCGACTATCTCCTTTCCTTTCTCAGACTTGACAGATTTGTCAGTCTTAGGAGAAGGTTTGTCACTCCTAACTTTAGGAGGACTGACAGTCTTGGCTCTCCCATACTTTTTCTTGATGTTTGAACTAGCAACAGTATTTGAGCATGACTGGCTAGATGCATTCATTAAATGCACAAAAGTTTGCATGATATTAAAAGTGCATGGCATACAATTAGGTTGACCACACTGTGCATGATTCTGATGCAGATTATTCATTGTATGTGTGATAGGCATGGCATGTGCAGCAGGAACATTCATGTTAGCTTTGCATGCATAAGAAAGATGTTCAGTAGATTTACAATGATAACATGCTTTCTTTATTCGTTCAGCCTTAACCTCTTTTATGCCTTTCTCTCTCTTTCCTTGTTGCTTAACAGCCTTAGCTCCTAATCCTAGTCTAGATTCATCTCTAGGGAAATTGATTTTAACTTGTTTAATAGGAGTTGTAGGTTGTTCTTTCTGGCGATCTTCCATCTCAATCTCATATCTAGCTATCAATTCAGTCTCTTCTTCTTCTATTCTAGGAACAAGATGTTTGTAGATAGGTTTGACAGCCGATTTAAGAATTCTAGGTGTTTCCTGTTTAAGGTCACTGGAACTAGGGTCAATAGGTCTCTTTCCTTCTTTCTTAGGAAGGTCAGAATAATCAAGTCCTATACCTACTCCAGTTATCCTCTTAAATGTGTCATTATCTACATACACTTTACTAGCAGCTAGTTTGTAAGCTTCGCATTTTGTTTCTAACTCAGCTAGATTGTTCCTAAGACATGCTTCTACTTCTTCCTTAAGGACGAGCTTGTGTTCCAGAGATTTAATAAAGTCTCTTAGGGAAGTATCTACAGTGCAAGCAGCCTCTAGCTCTTCCACTTTTGCCTCAAGCATTCTGCATTTGGCAACAAGTGTTTTCTGTTCCTTTTGAGAAGAGTCTAGGCTTTTGCACAACATATAGATCTCTTCACTAAGAGCCCCGTTCTGTTCCTTATAATCATCAATAGACATTTCTACTTTAAGAGTCAGAACTGGTACCTCTGGTTCCTCTGATGTCTCAGCCATGAGGGCAAAGTTTGCTACATGAGTAACATCTTCCTCGTCTGAATCATCCCAAGCTCTTCCTTCTGTCACTAATAAAGCTCGTTTTCCATGTCTTTCCTTCAACAGTGCTTCATAGTTGCTTTTGAGAGCTTCAAATGTCTCTTTTGGATAAGTCTGTTTAGGCTTTTTGCAGTCCGAGGCAAAGTGTCCAGCTTCACCACAATTATAGCATTTGAACTTCATTTTGAAATCCAAGGGAGATTTGTAGCTGGTATTCTTGCCTTTTCCTTTGTAGCCTGACGAACTACCACCACCCCTAGCAGCCCGATAATAAGATGAAGATTTTCTCTATGGTCGGTTGCTCTTTCTAAATCTCATGTTGCTGAACTTCCTTGCCATGTATGCCACGACACTATCGTCCATGTTGTCCAGCTCTTCTTGGGTGTAGTAGTCATCATCACTGTCAGATACGCACTCGTCATCATTATCAACTTGATGTGGTGCAAGTGATGATTTAGGCTTTGCTGCAACCATTGCCTTCTTAGACTCTTCCTCATCAGCAACTAATCCTGATGCACTTTCTTTTCCCTTTGAATCATTGTCCCATGCTTGATCTTGAAGAGTTTCCAGCTCATAGGTCTTTAATATTCCATAATATTCTTCCAGAGAAGTTGTATGCAAATCTCTGGTTTCTCTTATTGCGTAGACCCTATGTTCAATGCTTTTTGGCTGGTTCCTCAGATATCTCGTATTAGTCTCAACCATGGGGAGAGTTACACCTCTCAGATTCAAATCCAATGCCAACTGACTGAATCGTAGGTAGACATCTGTTATGCCTTCTCCTTTCTTTATTCTAAAGGTGTCATACTCCATCTTGAGTATGAGTGTCTTGTTGCTTCTGACCTCTGCAGATCCTTCCATGACAACTTCTATCTTGTCCCAAATCTTCTTCGTTGTAGTCAGACCTTTGACTATGTTGAACATTTCATGATCAAGAGATTCCATCAAGGTTTGTCGAACGGCAGTATCATAAGCTATTTGTTCCTTGTCAGCATCCGAAAACTCCGAGGCCTTTTTAGGCTCAGACCGAGGTGCTATAACCACCCCTCCTTCCGTATGTGCAGGAATAACCACCATTGGAACAAATTTACCCTTGTCAAGGACTTCCAGATATTCAGGGTTAACAGTCTCTAGATAAAGTCTCATTCTGAAAACCCATTCTTCATAGTGATCTTTGTTGAACATTGGGATCTTGAATGCATTTTTAGGAGCCATCTCAATTCTGGTCACTAAAAGTTTCTAAGTACCCAAGACTAGGCTATGTAGAATATTTATGTAGAACTTTTGCCTAAGTCGAAATCACCAAGTAGAAATTGTCTAAGTCGAAATTCTATGTAGAAATTCTCAAGTAGAAATTCTATGTAGAAATTCTCAAGTAGAAATTCTATGTAGAACTTTTGTCCTTAGAATAATTTTTCTGCAGATTACTTTAATATTGAATAAACAATATTATCTCTTTAACACCTTTTGACTTTGAATGCTTTACTCACCTAACCCACCTAACCCACATGCTAGGTACTGAGTATGTCTGTATACTTTCGGCCGAATAAAGCAAATAAAAAAGTCCAAAACCACCTTTTTACTCTTTTACTTTTGAAAAGGAGATCAAAAAGTTGTTGGGTTGTCTTCTTTGATAAGAACAGATGATGAACACTCAAGAACACCAAATATGAACGAACCCAGATAAATTCACAAAAATTAGTTAAAATACACCCAAGCTAAATAATCACACCTGGAGTATTTAAATAATTTTTCAGATGAGTTTTCACTACCAACGAATTAAAACACACTTTTCGAGAAAATGAAAAGTAGATCTGAAAAATGAAAACTCACGATTCTTCTACTCAACACAAGGATCTATGTTTTGTATATTAAACATAAAGCTCTGATACCAATTGTTAGGTCCAAATGTGTTGTAGAGGGGGGGTGAATACAACTTTTCGAATATGAGAAGCAATAAATACGATGCAATAAATGAACACACAGATTCAAGGAATATATGTCTTATATATAACTTGAAAGGGTTGCTACAACATTCATTACAAAGTATAACAGAAGTTCAGAGAGAAGTGAATGATACTAAGCTCTGTGAATGCACTCTCTCTTTTTCTCTTGTGTTTTTCTCAAGAATTTCTCACTAACTAAAACATTACACAAGTACTTCTATTTATACTACATGTAATCTATGTCCTGTAGTCTTCAAAGACTAAGATGTACGTGGCCCAATGATGTCCACATAAATCTTGCCTTATCTTGAAAGCTTGGAAATCTGCCAATCAGAAGATGCCATGTGTCATGTTGAAGCTGCACTCTAAGTAGAACTTCTACTTGAGAATTTCTACTTAGCCATCTCGAAGTTCTAAGTAGAACTTCTACTTAGAAACTTCTACTTGGCCATCTAGAATATTTAGTACTTAGAAAATATTCTGGTCTTCAACTTGAAACTTCAATGCACATCTTGAACTTGTGATATCTTCATGTCTTCTTTGTTCTTCACTAAGTTCTTGAATATGGATCTTTATTACTGACATAAACTTGCTATCAATGTCCTGACACTTGATGCAACGGTCTGGTTCATAAGTGACTAGTCTTGATAGGGTTTTTGCTTCTTGAATAAATTACCATATCCAATTAGAAATGTGGCTTTCCAATATTTGCTTTCCTTCTTGTTCACTTGAAATCAATTGGTCTTATTGATACTGATAGTTATGATCTTGATCTTTGGCTTTTCAAATCACTGAGGCATGAACAACTTTGACTTGAACTTCTTTTAATGATTTCTTCTTCGATTGATCATAGTTAACATGTTGAATTGTATCAATTACCTTGTCCTCATTTAGTGTTGATTTCTTGTGACTTCTTGTTCTTGATTGTCTTCTGGTTAAGTATCTTTTCCTTTAGTTTGAGTTACATTAGTTATAGTGTTACAAGTTTACACACTCTGCCTTTCATACCAACTACTAGTTACCTAGTTCCTTGGCTTGGTTACAAGCTAAATCAACCACCTTGCATGTAATTTGCATGGATTTTGCATGGGTATTGCCCTTGGTTATTTTCCAAGTTTATTACTTAATTTTCCATGCAATGTTATACCACTCCTTAAAAATGTTCTTAATAAAATCTCTTCAAGTGGTTCTCATTTCTCCAATATCTTCTTAATTCTTATTCCATAATATTCTCATGTTTATAAAGTCCTTGGCCATGTCACGGCTTTCGTATTTATCGCTTTCTCAAAAATCGTAATTTCTTACGAAGTGTGATTTACTAATTTTTGACGGCTTTTACATACACTCATTTTGCTTATATAATTTTAATATGAATTAATCATCCTCAAATTTCCATTACATAATTATGGGTGGGATTTGTTTTTCTTACACACCGAAGTTACTATTCATTCGGGTCTTTTCTACAGTAGTACAAAAATTAGGGTTATTACAGTCTCCCCCCCTTAAAAGGATTCCGTCCCGGAATCAGGTCGAGAATAGGTGGGGGTACTTCTCTTGCATCTCACTTTCCAATTCCCAAGTTGATTCTTCTACGTTGTGATTCTGCCACAATACTCTGACTAGTCTGACCACCTTGTTCCTTAGCACTTGCTCCTTCTCTATCCATGATTTCCACGGGTTGCTCCACATAGGTCAAGTCGGGACATAGGTCCACTTGGTTGTACTCTATCACATGCCGATATTCGGTGTGGTAGGGTCGTAACATAGACATATGAAACACATTATGAATTTGCTGTAAGCTTGGGGCAAGGCTAACTCGTAGGCTAACTTCCCAATACGCCTCAAAATCTCAAAAGGTCCAATAAACCTCATACTTAGCTTCTCTTTCTTAACAAACCGCATCAATCCTTTCCAGGGGATACCTTTAGCATCACGAAGTTTCCCACCTCATACTCCTTTAATATCTCATAAAATTTGACCATTCGAAATAATGGGTTTCGTAAAAAAAAACTAATGACTTTTACATACACTCGTCTGTACCGTAAGGACGTAATATCAATTCAAAATCTTCATTTAATAATTCGTACATATCGTGATTGCGAAATTTTCTTATCCACCCGTAAAATTACTATTCATCCAGGTTTCGAATATTCACAAAAATTAGGGCTATTGCAGTCTCATCTCCTTAAAAGGATTCTATCTTAAGAACCTAAGGATAATAGTTGTGGATACAATCCCAACCTTACCCTTTCCAACTCTCAGGTTGACAGTTCAACCCTATTGTTCTCTCCCTTGGTCTCACCAACGCTTTAATGTTGTTTCTCAACGCATACTCTCCTCGACCTGTATTCCTTATCGGTTGTTCTATGAATGAAAATTTCTATCCCACTACTTATACGTTCCTCCTCTACCTTGTTCATAGTATCCATGTTGAGTCCTTGTATCGTTAGCCCGTGAATACTTTGTGGTCGTGTTTTATAATCTGAGACAACGTCAATACGCACGGTATTCCTCTTATTCCTTGGCTTGATTAGCACGCATGTGTTGCCTCCCATCAGCCGTTACCACTTGCTATGGATACTGTATAGTCTTCGGTATACGTCGAACCAGTTCCGCTACTATATGTTGGATATTTTAGTGTAATTGGATTGGCTAGTTGATCAATGTAATCGTAATGTTACATCGAACAAGTCGGGAGAATGCGGAGTTCATGCTCTGTTCGAGTTCGTTATGATTTCAGAATTATTGCTTATGAGACATGTCCATTGGCATCAAACACATCTGCTAGAATGAGATGTGTCTATTGGGAAAAGACACATCTTGAGATGTGTCTATTAGCATTGGACATGACTGTTGGAAATGGGATGTGTCTTTTGGTAAAAGACACATCTTGAGATGTGTCTATTGGCAAAAGACACATCTGTTGACATCTATATATAGGTGTGGCATTGATCATTTTCTGCACAGGTTCATTTGAAATTTACAGCAAAACACATTCTCTCTTCTTGCAGAATTTCTGACTTTATCCGATTGAATTATTTGGGTGAACCACAAATAACTTCAATCTGAAAGTGTTCACACGACTTCAGAAAAATCCAAGTAATTACCCATATTCCCCAACAAAGATTGAAGTCATTTGTTTCTGAAGATGGCGAACGCAGAATCTGCAAAAGACATGACAAGCAAGTTTGCAAAACTGAACAAGTTTGAGGGCCAGGATTTTAGAAGATGGCAGAAAAAGATGCATTTTCTGTTGACCACGCTGAAAGTTGTGTATGTTCTGAGTACCCCCATTCCAGAAGTGATCGAAAATGAAACCGCTGAACAGACTAGGAAGTGGTGCAAGTGGGAAAACGATGACTACATCTGTCGCGGCCACATCTTAAACGGTATGTCTGATTCCCTTTTCGATATATACCAAAATGTTAAGTCAGCGAAAGAATTGTGGGATTCTCTTGAATCCAAGTACATGGCAGAAGATGCTTCTAGTAAGAAGTTTCTGGTTAGTAATTTTATGAATTATAAAATGGTCGATTCTAGACTAGTGATGGAACAATACAATGAATTGTTAAGGATTCTAGGGCAGTTTGCCCAACACAATCTGAAGATGGATGAATCTATCTCAGTTTCTGGTGTTATAGACAAACTACCACCATCATGGAAGGATTTTAAACACTCCTTGAAACATAATAAAGATGATATGACTCTGGTTCAACTTGGAAGTCACTTCAGAATTGAAGAGGCTTTGAGGACTCAAGAAATTGAGAATAATCCTAAGGAAAAGAACCAAGTCGGTAACTCTTCTATGAATATGGTTGAAGATGGTGGATCTTCCAAGAATTCTAAGAATGGCAAGGGTGATAAACGAAAGTTTAAAGGAAACAACAACAATTCTTCCAATAAAAGGCCTAAGATGGCATGTTGGAAGTGTGGCAAACCTGGACATTTCAAGAAGGATTGTCGGGTTGGTAAAGGCAAGTAAGAAAAGCAGATTGCTGGTCCAAGTGGATCCAAGGATCCAGAAAAGCAACAAGGTCAAATTTTAATACAGAATTATAATTCTGGTCAGAATTATGTATCACTAATATCTGAGGCATTTTATGTGCAGGATGACAATGTTGCTTGGTGGATTGATTCAGGAGCAACGAGTCACGTATGCAAAGATCTTCGTTGGTTCATAGACTTTCAACCAATCGAAGATGGATCTATCTTAAAGATGGGAAATGTTGCAACTGAACCGATCAAAGGACTAGGAAATGTCAATATAGTTTTTACTTCTGGCAAATGTATATTGTTAAATAAAGTGTTGTATGTTCCTGGGATTCGGAAGAATCTCTTGTCTGGTGTTGTATTGAACAATTGTGGATATAAACAAGTTTATGAAAGTGACAAATATATATTGTCAAAACATGGCTCTTTTGTTGGCTTTGGCTATTTGTGTAATGGTATGTTTATGTTGAATGTAAATACTCCATTTATTGATGAATCTGCTTGCATGGCTTCTACTAGTACTAGCAATGATTTGAATAAATCTGAATTATGGCATGCTAGACTAGGACATGTACATTACAAAAGAATAAAGGATATGTCAAAAATGAGTCTCATACCTGCCATTGATTTTGATAATGAAAAATGCAAAACATGCATGTTAACGAAGATAACCAGAATGCCATTTAAAGAGGTTAATAGGGTGTCTGATGTTTTAGAACTAATTCATAGTGATTTGTGTGATTTCCATTCTACACCATCATTAGGAAATAAAAAGTATGTAGTTACTTTTATTGATGATGCTACTAGATATTGCTATGTATATTTATTGCATGCTAAGGATGAACCTCTTGACTTCTTTAAAATTTATAAAGAAGAAGTAGAGCTACATCAGAGTACCATGATTAAAAATCTACGTACTGATAGAGGAGGTGAGTATTATGATTCGGTTTATTTTCAATCTACTGGTATAATACATCAAACCACGGCTCCTTATACACCACAACAAAATGGTGTGGCAGAGAGAAAGAATAGGACTTTGGAAGAAATGGTTAATTCCTTGTTATCCTACTCGGGATTGAGTGAGGGTTTTTGGGGTGAGGCTATGTTAACAGCCTGTTATTTATTGAATCAAATTCCTAGCAAGAGGAATAAGATTACCCCTTATGAACTTTGGTATAAAGAGTCACCAAAATTGAGTTTTCTGAGAGTTTGGGAATGTAGAGCAGTTGTAAGATTCACTGAACCCAAAAGAAGAAATTGGGTGAACGAGGTATAGATTGCATATTTGTTGGTTATGCTGAGCATTCCATAGCATATAGATTCTATGTGTTAGAATCTAATGACTATGTATCTGTGAACTCGATTATCGAGTCAAGGGATGCTATATTTGATGAAAACAGATTTACATCTATACCTAGACCAAGGGACATGCTTCAGAATTCTTCTAGTAGGAACTCAGTTTCTACTGAAGATGTGAATGGACCGTCTGAAAGGAGAAGCACTAGAGCTAGAAAAGCAAAGTCTTTTGGAGATGATTTTCATCTTTATCTAGTAGAAGGCTCTAGAGATGAAATTGAATATCAATACCAATATTGTTTTGTTATTGAGGAGGATCCCAATACATTTAACGAAGCTATGAAATCTAGGGATGTTGCATTCTGGAAAGAAGCTATCCAAGATGAAATGGATTCTATCATGAATAATAATACTTGGGAATTGAGTGATCTGCCCCCTGGCTGTAAGGCATTGGGAAACAGATGGATCTTCAAAAGGAAAATGAAGGTGGACGGTACCATAGATAAGTTTAAAGCCATATTGGTAATCCAAGGTTTTAGACAAAAAGAAGGGATTGATTATTTTGATACTTATGCTCCTGTTGCTAGAACCTCTACAATTAGGTTGTTAATAGCACTTGCTGCTATACAGAACCTTGTCATTCACCAAATGGATGTGAAAACTGCATTCTTGAATGGTGAATTAGATGAAGAGATTTATATGAAACAACCCGAAGGGTTTGTTATGCCTGGTTGTGAAAACAAGGTGTGTAAATTGAAGAAATCAATTTATGGTCTGAAACAAGCACCGAAGGATTGGCATGATAAATTTGATATTGTGGTCTTGTCTAACAGTTATTTTCTTAACAAAGCAGACAAGTGTGTATACAGCAAATTTGATGCTTCTGGTAAAGGAGTTATAATTTGTTTATATGTGGATGACATGTTGATTTTTGGTACTGACCAAAATCAAGTGGATAAAACCAAGAAGTTCTTGTCATCTAATTTTGATATGAAAGACATGGGGGAGGCTGAGGTGATTCTTGGTATAAGAATCAAGCGTGAGAACAATGGCATTTCAATTTCTCAATCTCATTATATTGAGAAGATTCTGAAAAGATTTAACTTTAAGGATTGTTCTCCTGTTAGCACTCCTCTTGATCCTAGTATTAAACTCCTACCTAATACAGGTGTTGCAGTATCACAACTTGAATATTCAAGGGCTATTGGTAGTCTCATGTATGCCACGATAAGCACTAGGCCAGATATTGCCTATGCTGTTGGAAAGCTTAGTAGGTATACTAGCAAACCAAGTTCACATCATTGGCAAGCCTTAAGCCGAGTGTTCAAGTACTTGAAAGGAACCATGGATTATGGTTTGACATATACTGGATTTCCTTCGGTTATTGAAGGTCATTCAGATGCAAGTTGGATTTCCAATAAGGAAGATCATTCTTCCACAAGTGGATGGGTATTCCTACTTGGGGGAGGTGCTATCTCTTGGGCATCAAATAAACAGAGGTTCATTACTGATTCAACGATGGAATCTGAATTGGTGGCATTATCAGCGGCTAGTAAAGAAGCTGAATGGTTAAGAAATCTGATTTATGAGATTCCATTGTGGCCTAAACCGATATCACCCATATCTATCAGATGTGATAGTGAGTCTGCCTTATCTAATGCTTATAGACAAGTGTTCAAAGGCAAGTCTAGACACTTAGGTGTTAGACATAGCATGATTCGTGAGCTTATCACGCATGGTGTTATATCAGTGGAGTTTATAAGAACTCAACATAATTTAGCCGATCATCTAACCAAAGGGTTGAGTAGAGATCTTGTGCACAAGTCGGCTGTGGGGATGGAATTAAAGTCCATCGAATAACCTCTCATGTTGAAATACCCAATTCCCATCTAATATGACATTAGGTGCTGAATTCAATGTGGAAAGCTTAACATCTAGAGATTGGAACACATTAAAGCATCATCCCAAGGTATGTGTTCAGACCTGCAAGTTAAGGAGGTTGAAGTTTATCTTCTTAATAGTTCTTTTGAAAAATTGCATATGCAAGTGCGAGAATAAAAGAACTACCTATTTGAGCATGAAGTTTAGCCGCTTCAAGAAGCTTGGACTTGGTTTTGATATGCTTAAGAAGGATTAGGACACTAGGCAAGTAAAACATAGTGTCGAGTAAGAACATTTGAGAATGTAAATTTATGTGTATATTATCTTCATGTATTCACTATGAATAACCAAGGTTCAATCCATAGTGACACCTTGGTATTCGAATATTTGGAATGTGTAATATACTAATGTGAAATTCAATCGTCACGATATTTCATTTATGCATAAGTTTGTTGTTTGTTGTGATTTTGTTTAGTTAATCATGGATTACGCTAAAATGGGGGAGGATTGTTGGATATTTTAATGTAATTGGATTGGCTAGTTGATCAATGTAATCGTAATGTTACATCGAACAAGTCAGGAGAATGCGGAGTGCATGCTCTGTTCGAGTTCGTTATGATTTCAGAATTATTGCTTATGAGACATGTCTATTGGCATCAAACACATCTGCTAGAATGAGATGTGTCTATTGGGAAAAGACACATCTTGAGATGTGTCTATTAGCATTGGACATGACTGTTGGAAATGGGATGTGTCTTTTGGCAAAAGACACATCTTGAGATGTGTCTATTGGCAAAAGACACATCTGTTGACATCTATATATAGGTGTGGCATTGATCATTTTCTGCACAGGTTCATTTGAAATTCACAGCAAAACACATTCTCTCTTCTTGCAGAATTTCTGACTTTATCTGATTGAATTATTTGGGTGAACCACAAATAACTTCAATCTGAAAGTGTTCACACGACTTCAGAAAAATCCAAGTAATTACCCATATTCCCCAACACTATATCCCTCGTTCATTGACTTCTTCGTAACGCAAGAAAGCGAAACTTCTTCTTTCGTAGTACGCTTTACAAGAGACGTCCTTACGTTCGCATGGTGACGATCGTGATAACAACATTCATTTCATGGATAAGTTTTTATTCTCGACTGCCCCGTGAAATCTAAGGCACGACACTAAATATAAATTCGATCGTCTGGATAATTCTTCTTCCCTGTCCGTCAGCCACAGATCAAATTAATACATACGCTCAATCTCTTTATTAATTATACTTGAAAGCACCTTCAATATTCGAAGTTTAACCTTAAGTCTCTATCTGACGTAATCACTGCAGAAGTTTTATATTGCACCACCATCTTTTCCGTATATAAATCGATAATCTCCTAAATGGAAAGTCTCTCGTATGTAAATCACTTGGTCCAGCAATTATAAATCAACTAGGGCCATCTCTTGGCTCGGTCTTCGGCGACCTACTCATGAAGTTCATTATATTTTGTCCACGTTCAAGATTTTCTACAGGCGTAATTAATCCACTAGATCTTTATCATTTTGTTTTTGACATGTTGCGTTTGTACTTAATAGTTTGCCAATACCATTCTTCACATCCGTTTGCCAAACATTCTCTTAATTCTCTGTACATCTTTGTCCCTCCCCATAATTTAGTCATTTTCCTCTAACATTATTCTTTATTGTATATACTCTATTTTCTCGGTCAATACTGATTGAATTCCAATTTCGAATAATCCATTCTATAGGTATCGGCCACCACACTGGCCTTTCCTGGGTAATAACAGATTTCTCCATTATACTCCCTACTCCCTTTCGTCACCTTCTCTTTATTATGTTTAGTTCTAATATGAAGATATACTTATGGCACTTGTGGAAAAATTTTCACACTTTTCTCATAAAGTTAACGTCTCAGTTTTATGCGTGAACGCTATCATGACTAATCCCCGACTCACGGTTAGTGCTATCTCGTAACCTTTATGTTGTTTAGAAGTATAGGCTATCATCCTTTTTCTACTGCATCAGCACACCTCTTAAACTCTCGAAAGACGCATCATCGTGACCCTCAAAGTCCTCTTTTTATCATCAAGTATAGCTAACAACGAGGTTGTTGCTCATATCTCATTTCATTCCAAAACTTTGTTCATTAATCCATAAATGCTTCTGTCTCATTAGTCCACTCAAATGATACTACCATAATTTTATAACGTTTATATTAGTGTGAAATGCCAACTTGGGCACAGTACAGAGGTCGATCTTGAGTTGGTGAAACCCGCTTTTTAACCTTATCTTTGAAAAACAACTACGCATTTTAACTAGTCAACAATTTCTCCATTTCCGATAAGGGTATCAGTTCTTGATGGTATATGTAAGATGTCATACGCTCGTCCTCTTTCACCATTGGCGCCAATCAGCCTGAGGCCTGCATGCTACTGCGATTCCCAATAAACTTGATTAGGTGGTAATCTCGAAGGATCATTGGCATATATCCATGCATCCATTTGCTATTAGGGGCCTGTTAAACTTTATGACTCTCTATGTGCATCAATCCCTTTAAGCTAAATAAAGCTTCACATTCTTGCCACGATATTTCTTTCTTTCTTGTCCATCTCACTTCCATGTTAGTTTCCTCTAAGGATATGTTTTACATCGCAATCGATTTGCATTTCTTGGATCAGGAAAAGGCTTGGTAACTCCAGAATTCATTAATATAACATCCTGACAACGGTTGGTAGGAGCGTACTCCCAACCACCTCATCATTTCTTATAACCTCCCTTACACTAATATTAAAGGTCCTTGTGGTATGCCCCGACATGTTACTCCTACTTTAAATAATTACTCGGCATAATTCTGGCTGCACAATTACAACATTTGGTTTTTTGATCTCATATTGATGTAACGGTTCATAATTTTACCTCCCGTTCACCTTAGAGTAATCACTTTGAAAGGAATGGTTTCAAAATAACAAGGTCCAATAGATAATTTCAATAAGAATTCCACATTAGATGTTCCAAGAATGTTGATGGTTCCAAATACTAGGAGTCTCGATTTTCGGAGATGTAAGGATAGACAGAAAGAGTACAACAAGGTTTATTCCTTCAGGTCCTGATAATTCTGTAATATGATATCATAGAGAATGTTGCACGAGGGCAATGATTGTTGGATACAAAAGTCATAAAGACGGTCTTTATACAATTCTTACATCGGGTGGATACTTTTCCTCCTGAATAATAAGAGGAAATCTAAAGTCGGATTGATGAAGGTCAGCCAATAGAAAGCAATTCTACTCCATGACAATTAAAGAATGAAGTAGTTTGTCATCAAAGTAATCAATGGTTTCAAATGAATTCTCATTGTATGATGAAAGAATAAAATATTCGATATAAAGTCTTATACGAAGATGGGTAAGAGTTCAAGTCGAGTGGGCGACCTCACTAGGTCTCAATCATGTTATCCATCGAACTTTCATCATCATGCTTTACCGTAGGCAAAATGCATGGCAGAATTGCTGAATAAATTAAATTGGGAGTTGGACCAGTGAAACAATAACTAGTCCTTTTCAAGAAACACTAGCAACTAGCTAGACAAAATTTGCTAGTCCACCTGTTTGAGACATCACCACTAGCTAGGACAGTTAGCTAAATGCTCTTCATAATGACACATTGGTGACTAGTCAGAACAATCAACTAGTCATTCATATTGACATATCAACTAGCCGGTTTCGATTGGCTAGAACAAAATTTCAACACCGTAGCCACTGAAGAAACTTTAGGCTACTCGGACAACAAATGGAAATAAGAAGTTATTAAGTTTGAAAAAAGAAAACTATAAAATCTGAAGAGAATGTTCTAGGTATCGGAACAATCGATAACCTCTCATCAAATATTACTTACCAGTGAAATGGTCCACCCAAGGGTGCCTCCGTACACATGCTTTATCAGATCCTACAATAGAATTAAATTCAGAATACCGATATAAAAATGATATCCTTACTATGATTTCAATGTAAGATGTACAATCTCATCTCGAATAGTAGAAAAGAATTCATGAAGGATGTCTGGACATTAGATCATCCATGTCCTCAGTAATTTGTTAAATATTTATGAGCTCAACTGAAGAGTGCAAGTATGAAAGAAGCAATCAAATGTCAATATTCGTTAAATAATATTCATCGATTAATTAAGGAAATATTTGTTGAACCTTCCTTGGATAATTGAAAGAAAGTGTAAATAGGCCTGAGCCGAACAAGATCATCATGAATTTTTGAATAGAATGTTCATGGATCAAATAAAATTACTTCGGATAAGTCCTGCTTTAGGGAAAGTATCTAACTGGTTGTTATTCCACAAGTATGAAGTAGAAAGCTAGAAGGGTTACCTGATATAAAATAATCGAGGTAACAGGGTTAGTGAACAGTTTAAAATGAAGTAGTGCACCTGCCGGTAGTTACCAAAATAAGTTAATGATCATTCGTGCATCTCATTATCACCATTATGAGGGTAACTCCATCTCTTCGTCTTCATAATACAAGACACCAACTAGTGCGTCTCTCAATCATCATCTTAAAGTCATTTATCGAGTTGGGGTTTCACAAATTCCGTGCTTTATCTTGAAGACCAAGCTTCACATCATTCCGGGGACACCTGCTAAGTCCATAGGGTCCTATTTCATGCCTTCCGACATGAATCACAAGTGGCCAGTTCCCCCTGGGAGCAGATCAAAGAAATCTCGCAGGGATCTCAGTGCAGTCCATAGGTTCAGTGGCGAGTGTGTGTATGTGAACATATACCAAAAATATTGAGGTCTACAATACATATATACGTAGTCCCTGATAACATCTCTATCAAAGGATCCCACTCTAGACCCGCTGGTCTTTTCTTTTGGTAGACTCTGAGATCACTGTATCGCTCGTTGCAACCATATTCAACTTCTCTTGAGTCCCTTTGTTAATTCTACTTGTTTGTTCTCTAAGTTGAACTACCATGCTCTAGCGTCTGAATCATGTGTGGAATTATCTAGCACGCTCGTCTTATGATAACATTCTCGTATAACACATGTAAAATTCGCCATCAAGGGTAATGAAATCGACAACGACATAGTGACCAACTTTCAGGTAAACCCGTTACTTATCGAAAATCGGATCTTATAGCCAAAGTAAAAGACTTTCATTATTCCAAGTACTAAGTACCATTAATTATGTAGGGAAGTCTAAACTTCTTGATTCTTAAAATGCCGCCTCCTAAACTGTGGAGGACTATGGGCCACAAAATTTATGCCAGCCTAGTCATCCGATCATATTGGCAATATCGCCTCTACCTCAGCTGCTCTTGAGATTGCGCTCTGCTTCCTATATCATTACCTATGATAGGTCATGTACGACTCTCAAACCTCTATTCATCATTCTGAAGGTCTCTAAGGATTCTATTGACCCTAGTATAATACCTCCAGTAAACACTCCAGTCCATTCTACTCACCGGTACCTCTTCCGGAAGTCCAATAATAAGTTTACTACGATCTCTTATGTCATTCTCCTACTTAGACTTAACTCTAAACACTCTCGTTTCTGAGTACTGTAACTTATCGCTCTGATACCATTTCTGTGACGCCCCCAAATCCGAGGTCAAAGATTCAAGTCGTCACATCACCATCCAACCATATCATACCTGTATTAACTTTACAACTCAACAATACATCCATCCAGACCTTAATCTTACGCACAAACAAGTTAGAGCCTCAGAAACGATAATCAAAAGTAACACTAAATATTACAATTCATCTGTACAATTCAGAATCTTATGCACTTCCACTTATACAACTACACTTGAAGACAAGTCTTACTATTACAGTTGAAAACCTATCAGACTTACTCTGTAGTGTTTATCAGGAACTAAATCATCTCCGGGGTAAATCTTCTACTCCTCTTCTGCTGGTGCAGAGTTAATCGGCCAAATTCTTCTCTTTCTGAAAAGTTTTTATAAAGCAAGAATGAGCTACATAATGCTCAGCAAGTTCACCATTTTGAAAAATAGTAATGTGGTTTATTTCGAAAACATTCCCAACTATATGGGTATATATCTCAGATTTCAAAACATAATTGGACAATATATATGTCCGAGTTTGAATAAAACATCTATACTCACTAAGGAGCTTTAAGAATAACATATGAACCCTTTATAAGGTCCCCATTTCAATATATCTCAAGTTTGAAAATATATACATATGAGCATATCATTTTCGGCAAAACACTCTACGGTTAACATACTGTACAGGGAATACATCATTGCAAACCTCTTTCCTTCCATTAGCTTAGAAGGTTTCACATTCAAAAACATTTCATTCTTTGAAATAATTGCAAGAGTGCTCTAACACGTGCCAATCTTTATAGAAAATCTTGCAGTTCTAGATACTGCACGATGTCAATATTTTTCTTATCAAAAACCACATTATCGGCAACTTGGCACTTAGGCCCAAGAAGCAGTGTCTGAGTATTTTTCCAAAGTGGAGGATGGGACTTGAAGAAAACATAAAACCTGACAGGGATTGACGATGATCAGTCGCCACATCCAAGTCCAATAATCCGCGGGTCTTCTCTACCGGTAGAAGGATAGAAACAACATCCGTAACTATCCTCGGGTGAAAACTACATCCGTAATCACCCTCGATGAAAACTACATCCGTAATCATCCTTCGGCAACACCTGGACCGGAATAATAATTGATGGACCGCCTGGCTCACGGCCGCTTACACATCCCGGGAATCGTTCGTCAACGATTCCCACACCTGCCAGAGTCCCCTTTTTTTTTCTTTCCTGTCAAAAATCATTTTTGATAGAAAATTCGAGTAGTTAAAGTTCGACCTCAGTCGACCGATAATTCTTGAAAAGTGTACAAGAAGCAAAACCTGACCGGGGGTTTTCGAAAATGTTTTGGGTTCGAAAGAGTTCGAGTTTGAAAACGATGAAGGTATCTTGGATTAGTTTTGTCTTTAAAATAATGAACAATAATTAATAAATGATATTTTGAGATTTAATATAAACAATTAATAAAATAATTATTTAATTAAAATAAGCTTTTAATCCAAGATAGATACTTTTGAGTATTTATAATAATGTAAAAATAATAAATACTTAAGTATACGATACTTCCCGAATGACCCTTCGGGTTTTCGCAATTTAATCACGATACAATAATATACCGCTCCCCGGTCAATAGCAAATTTGGACCGCTACGACCTCTATTGCTTGAGTCGTTGTCCGAAGGAAACATTTTCATTCTAAGTTCAAGGGTGTACAAACACATATGTGCATATATCTCAAACTTCAACATAACGTCATAAAGCGTAAGCATATAATACATTTGAAAGCTACAAACAATACAGTGAAAATCCTTATATATAAGTTTTGAAAAGTAAACTTGCCTTGGTAGGGTGGGGTGGTCGAGCTCGCGACGTGGAACGAAGATCTATACATGATCAATATTCGTACGTTAGTACCTTAACAACACTGCTTAATCGTAAGGTTTTAAAGGATGTAAGACCAACTTAAAGACTCCAATTTGTGACCACTAACCCTCCCATATGACCATGTCCTCACTTTATCACATTCGTTACCCATTCGACTCGAATCCATTCCTCAAACTTGAAACACAAGTGAGTACTCTTAAAACTACGTTAAACTAACCTCCTAGGTGATTTTTCACTCGCGCACACTTCGCTCTAACATTTTTATAAAATCAAAAAAAATAATCCTTTTTACATAATTCTTTTTCTTATACTTTCTTCACTGCAATGTGGTGTAAATATAATTTTCACACATCCCAAGGATTTTTCTAAGGTCCTTAACCAAGCCCTTAAACCATACTCTTTCCTGCAGGGATTTCCTACTGCGCAGTTTGTACTCTACGATTTTTATAAAATTGGAAAATTCAAATTTTCACCTAATTCTTTTTATGTCATCTACTCCACTGTAAGAACTTGCTACTCAATTTTTACCATAGGTTCAACACCGATTTTAAGGGTCCAAAAATTATTTACAAGGGGACAATTCTCTGCAACTCCCTACTCAGAACACATCTCACTAAATCGTCCATAACTCAAAATCTACAAATCCCTTGGAATTAAACTTTACATTTCTAAAACCTACAGATCAAGACCTTTCCAAGCATATAAGTTAGGTTTCCAGGGGAGTAGATTTAGGGTTCCGAATCACATCTTGAAACAGGGGTATTTGCAGATTTGTCAAAACCACTTATTACAAGACATACAACTTCCAAAATTTCCACCCACTTCAATATCATCACAAATATACCAAACTCAAATTTTATCTACTCTCATGACTTCATATAACATAACAAAATTTTTCATCACAACAATTTTCATCAATATCCAAGATTTTCCAATAATCAAACTTGATCCAACATTTTTATCACTAGAACTTTTAGATCTCATCAAACCAAGCTTAAAATCTTGCAATGGCTACTAAGGTTAAGAAATTATACCTTCCTTGAAGTTCAAAGTATCTCAACAAGGCTTGAAATCCTTCTCAAACTCCTTGGTTGATCAATATATGGCTTAATCTTTAAGATCCAAAAACAAGATTTCATAAGATCACTATTCACCAAGCAACTTTGACAATTTTTCTAGGTATGCTAGGATTCATATAATATTATGAAAATTAAAAAGTACCTCACTAGTACTCTGAATAACCTTGGGATTTAATTTGGGAATATTTGAGATAGTGGAAGGCAAGGAAAAAAAATTATTTTCTCCTCCTTGTTCTGTTGCTCAGCAGAATGCAGAAAAAAGAAGAGAGAAGTGGTGTTTGCTACTTGCTTTGCTTTTTCTTTTAACTACAATAATGTGCTAATATCTTATATGTATAAAGGCTATGGCTAGTTGGTCAAGATTTTCCAAGTCTAAAAAGCCTACACAATTTGCTTGGTGATCCATCTTTTATGCTAACTATGTTTCCTAACTAGTTGGTTTTTTTCTAACTAGTACTTGGTTTTCTAACCATGCTACCAACTACTAGTTACCTAGTTCCTTGGCTTGGTTACTAGCTAAATCAACCACCTTGCATGTAATTTGCATGGATTTTGCATGGGTATTGCCCTTGGTTATTTTCCAAGTTTATTACTTAATTTTCCATGCAATGTTATACCACTCCTTAAAATGTTCTTAATAAAATCTCTTCAAGTGGTTCTCATTTCTTCAATATCTTCTTAATTCTTATTCCATAATATTCTCATGTTTATAAAGTCCTTGGCCATGTCACGGCTTTCGTATTTATCGCTTTCTCAAAAATCGTAATTTCTTACGAAGTGTGATTTACTAATTTTTGACGGCTTTTACATACACTCATTTTGCTTATATAATTTTAATATGAATTAATCATCCTCAAATTTCCATTACATAATTATGGGTGGGATTTGTTTTTCTTACACATCGAAGTTACTATTCATCCGGGTCTTTTCTACAGTAGTACAAAAATCAGGGTTATTACAGAGCTCCCACTACTGCTACTGCCTGAACCTTCAGACGTGCTTTGACTTTCTTCGGTTTTTGATGACATGGTGATAGATTCTGATCGAACTGGAGATGTTGTACCAGACCCTTGAAAGTTATTCTCGTGATCTCCTGTGTTATCAAACTCATTTTCTCTGTTTCTGTTTATGTTTTCCCCTGTTGTTTCAACATCAGGTACTGTGAATGAGCTTGGAGTATCCATGCTTCCTGGTTGTTGTTTGTCCCATATCCATGTTCTGGCCTCCTCGAACTCGACATCCCTGCTTACACAAATCTTCTCAGTTTCTGGGTCATAGAGTCTGCTAGCCTTGCTTTCAGGTTCTTTACCAAGGTATATTACCATCTTGCTTCGATCATCGAGCTTGGTTGTGTAAACACTTGGTACTTTCATGTATGCCACACAACCGAATACTCGTACATAGCTAACATCAGGTTTATATCCCTTCCAAACTTCATAAGGAGTTTTTTCTGACAGTGCTCTCGTAGGTAGGCGATTAAGAATGTACACAGAGTGTCGAACAGCTTCCCCCCAAAGGCTAGAAGGCAGTTTCCTTTCCTTGAAAAACTTCTTGCCATGGCAACGACCGTTCTATTTCTTCGTTCAACAATCCCATTTTGTTGAGGGAAGTAGGGAGCCGTGTAGTGCCTTTCTATACCGTTCTCTTCACAATAGGAGTTAAATTGGTTAGAACAGAATTCTCCGCCTCTATCAGTCCTGAGGACTTTCACCCTTTCCTTTGAGTTATTTTCAACAAAGGCTCTGAATTTTTTGAAATACTTGAAAGCCTCATCTTTACTTTTCAGCATGTAGACCCACATCAATCTACTATAATCATCAACTAGAAGCAGAAAGTACTTGTTACCTCCTTTGGTTGCTGGTGTTATTGGTCCACACAGATCCGCGTGAACTGTTTCAAGAACTCGTGTTGCCTGAAATTCAGCCTTGCCGGGGAATGGTTTTCGTGTCTGCTTTGACATCAGGCATCCTGTGCACAGTGCTTTTGGTTGAACTAGTCTTGGCAATCCTCATGCCATTCATTTGTCTGACAATAGCATCATTGCTTTAAAGTTTACGTGACCAAGGCGAGAATGCCAAAGCCATGTAGCCTCTTCTGTGGTTGTCATCAGGCAAGCACTTCCCCTAGACTCAAGAATGATCTTATAGAGTCTATTCACCGATCTCTTGACCTTCATGAGAAGTCTTCCTTGCTTGTTGTATACCCACAAATAACCTCCACTAAGAGTTACCTTGTTCCCATTTTCAGATAGTTGTCCAAGGCTTATAATGTTATTACATAAAGTGGGAATGTAATATACATCAGGGAACATCATCTCTTCACCATTTTTGCATATGAATGCTATTGATCCCTTTCCTTTGATCTCAACTGTGGGACCATCCCCAAACTTTACTTGCCCTGTTATTTTCTCGTCGAGCTCTGTAAATGTTAGCCCGAATACACACTAATAATCAATATTAGATGAAAGAATAACAATTAAGATGATTATGCACTTTAAATCTTCTGGTATTAAAAACCCTCTTCGTGATGTAAACTATCACAAAGAGCTGCTAGGTTACAATAAAGATAGTTCGATGCACGATACCCTTCTAGGGTTAACCTAACTGTATTTATAAAACATACAGCTTCGATACAATCTCTAATTGATATTCCTAATAATCAGCTATACAATGATATCAATTACAGATTGTCACGCGTCTCCTAAGTCAACTCGATCTCTTTGATAGCTATCCAATCTCCAAAGATCTCGCTTCCATATCAATCTTCAATTGATCTCTATTATCTACTGTTGACTTCGTACGCGCTTCCTCCAGACAGAGTTTAACTAAACTCTGTCGAGCTTCCATAGTCGGTGTTTAATTAAACTCTGACTGCTTCCATCTAAACTCTGATTTGTCGTTGTAGCTCCTAAACACTGTTTTCATCAATCATTTCTAACAATCTCCCCCAACTTGTTCATTAGCAAGAATGTACAAGTTTACAGTAAATGATGATGTCAAAACAAATACAAAATTACAGTGATTAATATACAAACAGAGTTTAAGCTTCTACTTAACAAAAATCTACACAAATAAGAAAACTCTTACAGACTTTAACCTCTAATCTCTTCAAGATCTGGTGTAGTTCTGAGATAGTCTATAAGCAATCTTCTTTCAGCATTTTCAAGTTCATTCTCCATAGCTTCCTTGATCTCTTTCAACTGAGGATCATTCTCATCAGTCTGATAGATAGCAGCTCTGAGATCGTAGATTTTGTTTCTTCTCATTTCATTTCCCAATCTGATATACTTCACCTCTTCAGACTTCACATTAAAATCAAGAACAGTGATTCCAAGATCAGTCTTTAGCTTTGTAGTTCCCTTTTCCATCTCTATCAGCTTTCCATTCCAGTCTCTGTACTTAGGAACATATTTACTGTTATACTTCATGCCTCTTCTTTCCAGATTCTGAAGCATCTTCTGTCTAAGCACATTTGCAACAGATTGAGTTCTTTGATTTGTTACCTTGAAAAGATACAGAACATGTTCTAGGTCTTCCCAATATTTCAAACCAATATCATTCTCCCCAATTTTAAAAACTGTTCCATCTGTCATGAAGTATAATAGAAAATCTTTCTTTAGACTCTTCTGATAGACCAACTGTACTGATTCCAGTCTGTCTAAACTCTCTTGAGTGACAACACATTGACCTGGAACAGCCAGTGAAGATGGATCTCTAGGATTAACATTCTGCCTTTTATCCCTGTGTGATCCTATACCACCCTTGTTTCCAATTTTCCCAGAAAATGCTCTTCCATCAGTGAAATTCATAGAACCTTTAAGTGCTTGATTTGGATCATGAAGAGTTCCCTTTCCAAAAATTGATTTCAACTGAGAAGATTGTAAAGGTGTGGTCACAACTTGTGTAGCAACAGAGGTTGTGTTTTCATTCTTCTTTACAACTTGTGTAGAAACAGAGGTTGTATTTTCTCCAGCAATGCCTTTCAGCTTTTGCTTAAAATCTGCATCTGTTGGTTTTCTGGATACTTGCATCCTTTGTTCAGTACCAAATTTTTTTTTGATTTGAATGCCTTTAAGAACAGGCTTTGCAGCTTTCACATTCTTCTTAGAATTGCCAGATTTCACAGCTTTCTTATGTTCTTCTAGAAATATCTTCTCTTGAGCTTGAACATCTGCAATTGTAACTCCCTCTTCATTTTCTTCTAAGAATAACTTAGCAGCAAATTCCTCATCAGTCTGAGGATCAGAGGATAGTACCAAACTCTTAGTCTTTGAAGAACCTCGAGTATCAGTGTTTAACCCAGCAGACTGTGATTTAAGAGACTTGCTGCTAGTTTTCAGAGTTTGAGTTTCTACAGCCTTGCCCTTGCCTTTATTATGTGCTCCCCCATCTCCAGCATCATCCTTCTGAGTCCGAGTTTGAAATTGCTTGCATTTTGACTTTGCAACTCTCTCCCCCTTTTTGACATCATCAGGCATGAGTATAGATGTGATCAACTCCAAAGAGGTAGCAATAGAATCAATTTTAACAGACAAGGCAGACTTATTCTCTTCAACTTTACCCAGCCTGGCAAAGAGATTGTCTTGAGCTTTAGAAAATTTTGTAGTCATGAGTTTAGACTCTCTTTCCATTTTCACTTCTCTAGTTAGGATCTCAGTCCTCAAGTCAGTGATTGCCTTCGTAGTTTCATCAAATCTACCATCCAGAGTCTTGACTTGAACTACAGTTGCTTTTAAGCAAGAAAGAATCTCTGGATTGGAGATAGTATTGGCAGTTTGCTTAACAAAATTAGCTGCTCTCCCTCTTGGAAAGATGCAATCCTCTTTGTACCAGTCAGCAGCAAATTTTGCAAGTTGTGCTTTTTCAATTTCATGAGACTTACAAGGTTGATCGAAAGAGGTATGTTTATTGTCTGTTTGCACTGGTGCACTCAGAAAAGAATCAGAGTTTGCACTGCTTTCACCTTCAAGATCAACACTTGCAGCTTTAGCATGTTCATCTTCAAGTGAAACACTGTGCTGAGCATTATCAGCTATAGTTTCTACAAATTCTTCTACAGCCTTGTCAAGATTTTCTTCATGTTGCTCAGGCTCAGCAACAGAGTTTGCATTTGTGTCATCAACAGGCATAGGCTGAAAAGTAGCCTTGGTTGCTTGATGAACCTCATCACCTCCTTCAACAGTCTGGTGAGCATCTGAGAGTAACTCTGTATGTGATGCTACAGTTTCAGAAATGACAACTGTAGGTTGATCAGCTGCACCAGTTGCTTCAGATTGAGCAAAAATAGATGAGATATGATCAGAGAATGGCATGAATAAATCAAGAGTATCATCCATTGGAGAAAAACCATCTCTATTATGTTCTTCTGCAGGCATTTTATCCTATGCAGGCATTTCAACCTCTGCAGGCATTTTAACCTCTGCAGGCATTTCAACCTCTGTAGGTATATCTTTTTCAGCCTCAACAGTAGGTGTTTGCTGTGAAACCACCTCTGGAGCTTCAACATTTTCACCATCAGAATCAGAGATTACTAGTTTTCTTCTCTTAGCTAGAGGCACTTCATCTGAATCCTCTTTACTAGATTCTGCCACCACAGAGGGTGATTTAGGTCTTTTTGCTCTTTGAATCTTTCTTCTAGCATAAACAGCTCCAGGAGATGTCTGTTTTGCTTTGGTTTGTTTCTCTATTGGCTTCTTAGCTCTTGCATGTCTTTCAGTAGTTGCTGCTGATTGCTTTACTCTGCCTCTTTTTGCTTTAGGCTGTGGTTGTGGTTGAGATTGTGATGGTTCAGTGTTTAGTTGTTGAGTGTGTGAAGATTGTTTTATGATTGGAGATTGAGTGTTGTGAGTGGATGTAGGTTGTGGTTCAGGGATAGAGGTTTGGTTTAAGGTTGTAGGTTGTTGAGTAAGTACAGTGTGGGTAGGTGATGTAGGTGGTTCAGTGTTTAAGGTTTGAGTATGATCAGTGTTTAGTGGTTCAGGGTATGGTTCTGGTTGTGGTTGGTCTTGAGGTTGGTTAAGAAAATTCTGCAAAGCAAGTGGCAGAACAAAAACAGGTAGGTTTTCTTTACCAGCATCCTTATTAGTCATATCAGAGAATATTCTCTTGTTAACTCTAAAAGGCTGAATCACATCAGCTTCAACAATCTCTAAACCAGATACACAAACAGTGAATAGCATTTGACAAAATCGAGCAAAATAAACTGTAGTAGACTCTGACAGTTTATCACCTAGATTCATAAGAACATATCTACCAAAATCAAAATTACTACCATAAAGTAGAGAATACCCAATTTGTAGACTGTCCATTGGAATAGCATCCCAATTAGTAACCTTCTTCTGGAATGTTCTTGTGATGCAGTCGAAGAAAAAATTCCATTCCTTCCTGAGATTAGGCCTCTTTACACTGCCAAGCTTTTCAAGAGAATCCATATAGCCTATCTCCTATAGCATCTGTCTCAATTGAGGTTCACCAACATAGGCATAAGAGGTGTGTGTGTCAAAACCCATCGTTTCTCTGACAGTTTGTTGAGTAATCACAAACTCTTGTTCATCATGAGTGAAGATGATGTTTGGAGTCCCATTCTCTCCTCCATCCAAATAGACTGAGATGCAGAGAGAGTACTAGGTTCAACCAGAGCTTGTCCAATCTCTGAGTCTCTTAAGAAATTCTGCATAAGATGAAACGCTTCTGGAACACGTTCATGATTGAGTGGGGCTGCATAATTGTTAGGGACAAAACGTAGACCAAAAACAGTGAATGATTTAGAAGCCATTGAATCAAGAAACGAGCAAGAAATCACAATGAAAAGTGTATGTAGAAAAAGTGTTTGCGAAAATGCGCAAGTGAAAACTGAGAGAACTGTGAGATGTAAAAGTGAGTGGGTGAAAGTAACAATGAAACGTTGTACACAAAAGTAATTAGAGTTGTAATTAAAAATTAAAACTCAATCGTTTGTGTATTCAAACACTCAACAGTTCCTAGATTAATGTGTGAGTGGGACACAATAATGAGTGAATGGGACACGTGTCATACATGCAGTGGATCAGTTAATCATGCGCAGTAAAAATAGCAATTATCACCGCTGTATTCTCTTTCCTATTTCCAAGACACTTTAACACAATACACTTATTAACAGTTGTCAAAAGCACTATTTACTCCAAAATTTTCAAATTATCCAAATGAAAATTTACCTTAGAGTACTAACCACAAATCAACAGCGTTTGTCAATTCTCCAACTTTATCACCGAAACCCTTTCAAAAATTGCACAGTTGTGAAAATATGTGTGTGTGTAGCAGAGTTTACCAAATCAATTTTTAGAGCATCTAATTTTTCATAAAATCCATAAAGTAAATCAATAAACACTGGATGCACAAACTCTCATAGTAAACACTGACTGTATGATGAAAGCTAAACTCTGTAGTAATCAATCTATATACAATAACATTTAATTTATTTTATACTCCCTCTATTGCTAATATTTTTTTTATTCTATTCATTCCAGTAATTAGAAGTTGGAGCCAGTCACCAAAAATTCAAAAATTTTAGCCCTTATCATTTTGATAAGTTCCTGGGTCATCCTAGTCTTTGACTAGTCACCAAAAATCAGAGAATTTTAGCCCATATTATATACCAATAGGTTCCTGGGTCATCCTAGTCACCAACATAATCTCAAAGGAGTATAGCAACCTATATACATTTTCTTTGGGGGTATTACAGTAAGCATTTTAATCTACCATAGTATAACTAACAGAGTTTAGAGTTCATCAACATCAGTAGTTATTCATGAAAGGCAATGCACACAGTATTTATAGACTCAGAGTTTAGGACAAAATAAACTAAGAGATGCTATAAATATGAACCAGTATCATGTTGTGTTAACTTTCTGCACAATTTAAGATTAGATCACAATAACTCAGAAAGATTCATGATTAATTGCTGAGAATCATGCTTCATACATATTTCTTCATTGGTGTTTTCATTCAGACAATAATCAACTCAGAACTCACAGAGTTTGTCAAACTTATTAACCGTGTATGACATACAGGCATGCTGACAGAATTTAACAGAGTTTGACAGTGTTTAAAGAAAAACATGTTAACAGAGTATGCATAACAGAGTTTAATCAACAGAGTTCACTTAGCACTTAACAAATCAAGGAAATATGAGCAACACATTACATAAGTAAAATTTGAATCTAACCAACATTCCTTAGTCAAAACAAGAGACCATTCCTAGTGCATTGACCAGTCTTGTAAATGTAGCTTCACTCAATGGTTTGGTGAAGATATCTGCAAGCTGTTGTTCTGTAGACACAAAATGTAATTCAATATTCCCTTCTTCCACATGTTCTCTGATGAAATGGTACCTTATGCTGATGTGCTTGGTCATTGAATGCTGTACTGGATTACCTGTCATAGCAATAGCACTTTGATTATCACAGTAAATAGGAATCTTACTGTACCTCAATCCATAATCCAGTAATTGATTCTTCATCCACAAGATCTGTGCACAACAGCTACCAGCTGCAATATACTCTGCTTCAGCTGTAGATGTAGAAATTGATTTCTGTTTCTTGCTGTACCATGAGACAAGTCTGTCACCAAGAAATTGACAACTTCCACTAGTGCTCTTTCTGTCTATCTTGCAGCCTGCAAAGTCTGCATCAGAATACCCAAGTAGCTTAAAATCTAATTCTCTAGGGTACCACAGACCTAATGATATGGTGCCCTTGAGATACTTGAAGATTCTTTTCACAGCTGTCAGATGTGGCTCTCTAGGATCTGCCTGAAATCTTGCACAAAGACAGGTTGCATACATGATGTCAGGCCTACTAGCTGTCAAGTAAAGAAGAGATCCTATCATGCCCCTATAGTTTGTCATATCCACTGAAACTCATGTGTCTTTGTCCAATTTAGTTGATGTTGCCATGGGAGTTGATGCAGATGAACAGTCAAGCAATACCAAATTTCTTGAGAAGATTTCTGGTATATTTTGCTTGATTAATGAAGATACCATCATCTGTTTGTCTCACCTGTAGGCCTAGAAAATAACAAAACTCTCCCATCATGCTCATTTGATATCTGGACTGCATGAGCTTGGCAAATTTCTTACAGAGTTTATCATTAGTAGACCCAAAGATAATGTCATCAACATATATCTGAACTAAAAGCAAGTCACTCCCAGATTTGAAATAAAACAGAGTTTTGTCAATAGTACCTCTGTTGAATCCACTTTGTAAGAGAAATTGAGCCAGAGTTTCATACCATGCCCTTGGTGCTTGCTTAAGTCCATAGATTGCTTTATCCAGCCTGTAGACATGGTCTTGATATTTTTGGTCCACAAATCCTGGTGGTTGTTCAACAAACACTTCTTCTTCAAGCTTCCCATTCAGAAAAGCACTTTTCGCATCCATCTGGAACACTTTGAATTTCTTGTGAGAGGCATATGCTAGAAAAATTCTGATTGCCTCTAATCTTGCAACTGGAGCAAATGTTTCATCATAGTCTATTCCTTCCTGCTGTGAATAGCCTTTTGCTACCAGTCTAGCCTTGTTCCTTGTGATAACACCTTCACTGTCAGTCTTGTTTCTGAACACCCATTTAGTACCAACAATAGATCTGTTCTTTGGCCTTGGTACAAGGGTCCAAACTTCATTCCTTTCAAATTCATTCAACTCTTCCTGCATTGCTGTTATCCAGTCAGCATCTTGAAGAGCTTCTTCCACTTTCTTTGGTTCATTCTTAGACAAGAATGCATGAAACAAACATTCACTTGCAGTGGCACTTCTTGTTCTCACTTTTGCATCTGGATCACCAATTATCAAATCAGGTGTATGTGATTTAGTCCATTTCCTAGCAGAAGGCAAATGACTTCTGTCAGCATGTGATCCTCCCCCTTGATCCATGCTCTCCTGATTTTGTTGTGGGCTTTCTTCATTTTCTGAGACTCCCCCTGAACTTGACTGCCCAGAGTCAGAATTTGAATTTTCAGAGTTTGAATCATCAGAGTTTGATCCAGATTTTTCAGTTGACTCAGTCTCAATGTTTGAGTCTTCAACTTGATCATGCTCCCCCTCAACTGGTTCTTCCCTTTGTTGTGGCTGAGAAGTTTCTCCAGTGTTTACCAGTAGAGGTTCAGAGTCTGTTTCAACAGAGTCTATCAGAATAGTTTGATCAGAGTTTACTTCAACAGAGTTTAAATCTTCATTTTCAAAGTTCAGTTGATCATATTCATCTATGTCTTCAAGTCCAGTTATTTTCTTGTCATCAAAAGACACATGTATAGATTCCATGATCACTTTAGTTCTCAGATTGTAAACTCTGAATGCCTTTGTTGACAGTGGATAGCCAACAAAAATTCCTTCATCTGCCTTTAGCTCAAACTTGGTCAACTGTTCAGGATGAGTCTTCAAAACAAAGCATATGCACCCGAAAATATGAAAGTATTTCAGGTTAGGCTTCTTTTTCTTCACCATCTCATATGGTGTCTTTCCATGCTTATTGATCAGTGTAGCATTTTGAGTAAAACAAGTAGTTTGAACAGCTTCTGCCCAGAAATAAGTTGGCAATTTTGCTTCATCAAGCATAGTTCTGGTAGCTTCTATCAAGGTTCTATTTTTCCTTTCAACTACACCATTTTGTTGTGGTGTACCAGGTGCTGAAAATTCTTGCTTCACTCCATTGTCCTTGCAGAATTCTTCCATTGTTGCATTCCTGAACTCAGTTCCATTATCACTTCTGATGATTCTGACTTTGTTACTTGATCCTTTGTCCAGAAGCTTCACATGCTCCATCAGAGTTAATGTAGTTTCATCCTTCTTTGCTAGAAAATACACCCAAGTGAATCTAGTGTATTCATCAACAATGACTAAAGCATATTTCTTCCTTGCTATAGACATAACATTTACTGGACCAAAGAGATCAACATGCAGAAGATGATAAGGATCAGTGATTGAAAATTCTGTCTTGCTCTTGAAAGATGACTTCCTTTGCTTGGCCTTTTGACATGAATCACATAGGCCATCAACATTTAACAGAGCCTTTGGGAGTCCTCTTACAAGATCCTTTCTGATCAATTCATTGATGTTGTTCAAGTTCAAATGTGAGAGTTTCTTGTGCCACTTCCAACTCTCTTCACTAGACATTCTTGTAGACAGGCAAACAACTTTTCCAACAGAGTCTATTAAGAGCTTGATTTCATAAATGTTGTTTTGCCTATGACCAACTAGAACAACCTTTCCTGTAGATTTGCTGATAACTTCACAATATTCAGGTTGAAAATCTACATGATATCCCTTGTCACAGATTTGACTCACAGATAGCAAGTCATGCTTGAGTCCTGGGACATGAGCTACATTGTTGATGATGACATTTCCAAGATTAATATTGCCATATCCCAATGTTCTACCTACATTGCCATCACCATAGGAAACTTTTGGGTCAGCCTTCTCCTCATAGTCTGATAGCAGGGCTTTATTTCCAGTCATGTGTCCTAAGCATCCACTGTCCACGACTAGGATTGCCTCCCTGTTGCCCTGCAATCACAAGCAATTACTGAGAGTTAGATTTAAGGATCCAGACTTGCTTGGATCCTTTGACATTCTTAACTTTGTTAGCTTTAGCAGCGGAATTAACATTATCAGAGTTTTAGCTAACAGTATCAGAGTTTACACTTGTAGTATTAACTTTAACCCATTTCAGATTGGGTTTCAGTTCATAGTAATTATGATAGATAGCATGATACTCTCTGCAAGTATAAATGGAATGCCAAGTGCTTCCATAGTGTGTGCATAAAGTCTGTGGCTTAGTTCTAGCAAAAATCTTCTTTACCTCAGACTTGGAAGGTAAAGAATTTATATTTTTGTTTTTCTTGCAGAAATTTGCAAGATGCTTAGTACTACCACAGTTATGACATGTCTTTCTTGGACCATAACTAGCAAGCATTGGTTTATTTCCTGAAGTGATGCCTACTTTTCCATTTCTGTTCTTATTTGACACTCCCTGTTTCTTAACAGATTTTAACTCCTTCAGTTTATGTTTGAGTTGTTTATCTGTCATTGAACCAATATTAACCTGTTTAACACTAGTTTTTACTGGTTCACTTTTAACAGCTTCTTTTTCATTATCAGACAAAAAATTACTAGCTCCATGTACAAAATGAGGTCTGATTTTAACTTGATTTTGAAATCTAAGTTCATCTCCCTCATTATAACCTAGACCAACAGTGTCTGTTTGAAAAATCTGTTGAGTGTCTTTTCCAGAATTAGTCCAAGTCCTAATTTTCTTATTTGCTTCCTCCAACTCAGATTCTAGTTGTTTATATTTCTGAAGCAAATCCTGTTCTATAGAAACAGCATCATCTCTCTCTTTCTGAACTTGTTGCATAATTTTTAGCTTTTCTTCAACAATTTTATTTCTCTCTTTGAGTTCAGAATTCTCAGATTTAATCCTCTCATTCTCTAAAGTCTGATCCCTATAACTTATATGCAATGACTTAAGATAAATTCTTAATTGAGAAATGTCATCAATATTATAAGCATAGGTAGTTAGAGGTACCTGATTTTCAGAAGTTTCTGATTCAGTAGTAGCCATGAGAGCATAGTTAATTTCTTCATCAGAATCTGAAGTGTCTGCCCAATCTCTGCCTTTTGTGATGAGTTCTTTTCCAGTTTTACCCTTCTTGCACTCAGGAGCATAATGACCCATCTCCTTGCACTTGTAGCATTGAATTTCAGACTTATCCTTCTTCCCAGACTTGGTCTCTTTTCTTTCAGACCTCCTAAAACTTTTTCTGTCTTCATTTGAATCTCTAGAAAACCTTTTCCCTTTCTTGAAATTCTTGAAACCCATTTTCTTGAAGGTCTTCACCATCAACACAACCATTTTTCTCATTTCTTCTTTATCATCCTCAGAGTCAGATGATTCAGAAGAGTTTGAATCACAATCAGAGTTTGATGATTCACTTTCTGAGTGTATGACCAAAGCTTTTCCCTTCATTTTCCTTCTTGATGCCTCTTTCTTCTGAGGCTTCTCTTCAACCTTAAGAGCAACAGACTTTGCCTTCCTGCTTGATCTCCTGTTTCTCTGCTCCATTTCCAATTCATGAGTTTTGAGCAGCCCATAGATTTCATCAATCTCTGTTTCAGCAAGTTCATAGTTGTCTCTAATAGTGGTTGTTTTCACATCCCACTTTTCAGGTAGAGAAAGAAGAAACTTGAGATTTGAGTCTTCTAGATCATACTCTTTGTTGACCAATGACAGATCATTGAGCAGTTTACAGAATCTATCAAATGTTTCTGTCATGGTCTCTTCAGGTTTAGCCTCAAAATGCTCATACTCTTGTGTGAGTATGTTTCTCCTATTCTTCTTAATAGCAGCAGTTCCTTGACATCTGACTTCAAGAGCATCCCAGATCTCTTTTGCAGTGGTGCAGTTAATCACTTTGTTAGACATAACATTGTCTAAAGCACTATGCAGTAAATGCCTAACCTTCGCATCCTTAGCAATTGATGATAGATCTTCAGGAGTCATGTCCTTCTTTTCCTTTGGAACTATTTTAGCTTCTTCACCAGCAGTTGCAACAGATAGCTTTGTAGGATTGTGAGGGCCTTCATTAATCCTGTCAAGATATTCTGGATCTGTAGCCTCCAGAAACATAGTCATCTTGACCTTCCACATGGCATACTCTGATGGCCTGAGAATAGGAACCCTGATTGGTTCATATCGACTCACAGTAGTAGGAGCCTTTTCAGAACTAGTAGATGTTGGTGGAGGAATTGCTGACATGATTATTGTTGTGTTTGGATCTTAAACTGTAATAAAGTAACAGATTAGCTTTGATACCACTTGTTAGGCCGAATACACACTAATAATCAATATTAGATGTGAGAATAACAATTAAGATGATTATGCACTTTAAATCTTCTGGTATTAAAAACCCTCTTCGTGATGTAAACTATCACAAAGAGCTGCTAGGTTACAATAAAGATAGTTCGATGCACGATACCCTTCTAGGGTTAACCTAACTGTATTTATAAAACATACAGCTTCGATACAATCTCTAATTGATATTCCTAATAATCAGCTATACAATGATATCAATTACAGATTGTCACGCGTCTCCTAAGTCAACTCGATCTCTTTGATAGCTATCCAATCTCCAAAGATCTCGCTTCCATATCAATCTTCAATTGATCTCTAATATCTTCTGTTGACTTCGTACGCGCTTCCTCCAGACAGAGTTTAACTAAACTCTGTCAAGCTTCCATAGTCAGTGTTTAACTAAACTCTGACTGCTTCCAGCTAAACTCTGATTTGTCGCTGTAGCTCCTAAACACTGTTTTCATCAATCATTTCTAACACTAAACTTCGAACGTTGTCCCGTCATATGATTACTCACCCCGTTATCCAAATACCAGACATTTGTATCCGCTTTCTCTCCTTTGTTTTGATCCAGTTTTGGGGCGACGTCTCGTTCATTAAGTAACAATTTTTTGTTATCTTCGAGCTCTGTAAGCAACAAGGCTGGTTCATCATCATGAACCTGTGTCAAATGGACCTCTAATTTCTGATCTTTCTCCCGTTTTGGCTTCTTGCATTCATACGCGAAGTGCCCATATCCATAACAATTAAAGCAACGCATTTTGTTCTTGTCTCGTACGCCTTGGTAGCTGCTAGTACCTCGCCCTCTCTGATTTTTTCTCTTCAGCCACTCCTCCTGGGTAAGCAGGAGTTGTCCCTCAGCTTTGTCACGTTTTGTCCATTCCTCTTCTGTCAGCAACACCTGTCCACCACCATTGTTATCTGGCTGTCCTCGAAGTCTCTCTTCGTGGGCCTTGAGTGACCCAACGACCTCCTCCATGGACATCTTATCCAGCTTGCCAAATTGCTCTATCGCCGATCTGATTTGCAGGAACTTTGTTGAGGCAGCTCTTAGTATTTTCTTCACCACATAACCTTCATCAATCTTTTCCCCAAGGGTACGAATATTTGTCACCAGCCCACTCAGCTTTAAACTGAATTCATCAATGGTTTCAGTATCTTTCATACTCATATTCTCAAACTCTGTTTTCAACGTTTGGACTCGATCTTTCTTTACCCGATCCGCTCCAAGACACATTGTCTCAATGGCATCCCACATGCCCTTTACTGTCTTCTTGTTAGCAATTGATAGCAGAATGTCCTCTGGTATCGCTTGATAGATAGCAGCCAACGCCACCCTATCGACCTTGTCCTCCACTGTGGTCTTCTCATCAGTAGGCTCAACTGCTTCCCAGATCCCATGGGCTCTCATAAAGACTTTCATCTTAATAAACCACACCGTGTAATTCATCTTTGTCAGCATCGGGTAACTCAACGTTATTGATCCATCCTTCTTCCTGTTCTCCTCCATTGTTGGCCGTCTTGGCATATACTTTGGCATCCACTAGTCGACCCGCTCTGATACCAAGTGTTGGTTTTAAGAACAGATATCACCTTGGTTTACACACACACACAACTGTATAATGTTTGGAGAGAGAGAGAGAGAGGTTAGTATTGAAATAAACTCTAGTTACTTTCTGCTGCTAAAACTTTGAAGACATACAAGGAAACAAATAGACAAGGAAGTAACGTCTATCTTCTTAAACAATACTAACTACTAACTGCTTCCACTTGATGAGCTAACTGCAGACCACTACTAACTGCTTCCACTTGTTGTGCCATGATGCTAAACACATGGAACATGAAGAAGGTTTATTCAACAAAACAAACGATCACTGAACTCTCTTAACGTAAACATAGGACTTAGAGTTTAGATTACAAAACAACAAAGTAACATTTATTTTACATATCTAAAGCAAGAACTAAGCATCTGAAGTGCTAAATTACTGGAATCAACGTTGTAATTTTGAAGCTATCAAATAACTCACCAGTGACGGATAAACACCTATTGTTTGTAATACTGTTCGCATAAATAATAAGGGAAGAGGAATCTGCTCAACCTGCAAGCATAACATCAGTTTTTAATATCGATTTAAAAAGATAGTTTTCGATTAAAAGAGCTTAAGCGATTCTTATAATACCAACTGATTCAGGACTTCTGCAAGGACAAAAAATAATATTAAATAAATTTTAACACTAACTAGTGAGGTTTAAAATAATTTGTTCTTGCAATATGTAGTGAAATTAGCAATTGTAGCTAGATTAGATGTTAACTTACAACATCTTTTTATCACCATTAATCTAATAATAAATATATTTTCAGCTTCACATGCATATATATTAATTCTTAAAATTTCCTTTTGAAATCTAAAAATTACCTGCTTTTAGTAGCTCAAATGCACTAAATTAAGGTAAAAAATATTACTTAAAGAAACAATTACAAACAACATGAAAATGAATTTATTTAACTACTAGAAAGACAAACATATAAGATTAAAACATCATTTTGTTTCCAATATGAAGTATTGGAAATTCTTTTATGTTAATATATGATTATTAATATGTATATATATATATATATATATATATATATATATATATATATATATAAACATGTATTAAAGTGTGGTGAAATCGAGTCGGGATTGAAAATCGGGTCGGATGGAGAAAATCGGGGCGGGGGTAAGGGATCGGGCCTGGGACACAAAAAAACCCGGCCTCGGCCCGCTCCCCAATTTTTTTTAAAAATTGTCCCCGCTCCCCAGCCCGTACCTGAAAAAATCCCCGAATCCCCGTCCCGTTCGGTGCGGGGATTGGATCAGGATCGAGCGGGCCGGGATGCCCATCCCTATCCACGTCCGAAGGAAGCTGCAAATGGGAATACGAAGTGTCAAGCAAACCAGGATAATTTTTCGAAACATATAATAAATGTTTAACACATCTTATATTGTAAATATATACGTGCTTATTTCTCCCGAAATACACGCTTAATCTTTAAAAGGCCTTCACTGCAGCATAATTTTGGTCCAAAATATGTTGAGGATTTGGTTACCCGGTAAAATAGTTATTGCAATTTGCAAAGTCTAGCGCTATGACATAATGTTGATAATGAAAATCGGGCTTGCAATGTGCTTATAAGCCTCGACAATGTGCATAAAAGACATCTTTTGAATGTTATCCATCTGTTCCCCATCAAGGCTAATAACTGGTGCTGACATCTTTGGTAGCACCAATTGAGAAGGTAATCTGAGGGAAGTTGCTGTTGAGGAGTTTATGCTGGTTGTATCCATGCAAGCTGCTTTTGGGCTAAGCTCCTCGGACCTATCCTCAGTTGATACTGAAGGAATTATCTCTTGTGATGACCTGCCCAAACTGTTCACTTGGTCTTGACTAGCCTCTTCTCTAAATCGGTTGCAACTGAAGAGGAAACGGCCAATGTGTCTGGTAAGCCATAGGACTGAGTAGATGATTCCAGACCTGGAATACCGTTCTCGGGAAACCCCGTATCAGGAACTTTAGGTATAACAGCTAAGCTAACATCATTTGCTGATGGAACACCTTCACAAGAGGACACGGGTACATCAGTACGCACCGCTATTATTTCATTTTCATTAATCAGCACTACAACAAATCTGGCTATAGACGACACGTATCAGACAACACCCATGGAAAAAAGTGTTGCCCGAAATGATCAGACAACTGTTATTTTCCAACTCGAAAAAGTATTGTGTAATCCTACATTCACACAATGGGCCAAAACCGTTGTGTGATAAATCTTACCAGACAAGCATTTCTTTACCAGGGGTGTTGTGTAAATGCATAAGTATTTTTAAGATTAGACAAGCGTTAGCAAATAAGTGTTGTGTGAATGCCTGCAACACAATATCCCGGAAAACCGTTGTTGTATTCAGACAAGTGTTTTCAGGTCTGTTGTCTAAGTAGCAGTCATACAATATGTTATCCATAGTGTTGTGTGACAGTGAACCAACACACAACATTTTTTAGAAATATTATGTGAAGGAAGCATAGACAATACTTCGTAAAAAGTATTGTTAGAATGAGACAAGAGGTTTCCAATGTGGTGTTGTGTAATAATATTTAACACAAGTGCTTTACATAGTGTTTTATGAACTTAATCCAACACACAACAGGTTCTGGCCTATTGTGTGTTTCAACTCATACAAGTGTCTTCTGTTTAAAAATGTTGTCTAATGAACTGTACATGAAAAAAAAACATATTTAAAAGATGACTAACCTACCAAATTGGCATCCAACAAATCAACAAAGGCCAAACAGAAGAGAACAAACCAACCAACAATCTATCAAGAGTTATAGTTACAAATTAAAGAGCACAAATTAATTTATTACATTCACTACAAGAAAAACGCATGTCGGCGACCGCCTATCAGCAACCACTATCGGTAGCTGATAGCTATCAGTGACTGACTCCGGTCGAAAATACCGGGCGCAAATAATCTGGTCACTAATATGCATTATTGCGACCACTTTCAGCGACCGCGGGATCGGCAACTGACATTATCGACCAATTGAGGTCGCTAATAATAGCAACGCCTATCAGCTAGTGACGTTGGTCGCTACTAACAACGACCACTATTAGCGACCAAATTCGATTGCTAATAATAGCGACCACTATTAGCAACCGACTGCGGTGGCTCATGCTCGATAATTAAAATTTAATTATTTTTCTATTTTTCCAAATTTACCATAATGTTATCCCTGTTTTGTACCAACATATTCACAACAATACAAACATCTCCTTTGTCCCAACACATTCACGAGAATATAAACATTTAAAAATCCAAATAATCGAATAAATAAAGTTCAAATCATTTTAGTTTACATCCAATATCTTGATAACAATCTCCAGTCGGATACAAAACTTTTATGATCGTGTACAGATCTTTTACTTTCTACATTTCAGATACCCCAAGCAACAACAATAAATTTTACAAAGACACAAAGCTGTTGCAAATCATGCTGGAGTGCTCCACTGAGTTGATTGTGTAATCTTCACCTTCTCTCTGCAGGTTCTCTGCAGGCTTTTCAGTGTTGCATATATAGTCCAATTATAAATAGAAAACAAACAGGCCAAGATGTTAATTCTATGGAATCAGAAGTGCAAAAGAATATACTACACATATATAACACTGTTACATTATGAAGATTGTGTACCAAGTATTTATTCCCATTTTCAGCAGATGGAAAGAAACCCAAGTAGATATAGCGTTTCACATCCCTAAATGACCGATATTGCTTCTCCAGATCCCTTGTGATAATAGGACTGCGTCCACACAAACATTGTCATAGCCATTGAACATACTTTAGAAACAAGTTCTTATTTAATATCATCATCAAGCTTGCATACAATTTGTCTTATAGAGAAACGATTTCAGTATCGATCATGCCTCTAGCAGTCTAACTCATGGAATGTTCATTCAGATTTATAGGCAGGCACATACACATACATATATGAAGGTCCAATAGAGTCTAACTTACGAAATCAAGCCGTCCACTGGCATGGCAGCGTGTCTCACGTATCCAGCCTTTCAGCCTTTGAGCCAAGTGAAGCCACGTCTCTCCTGCAAATTTATCAGAGCACATCTAAATGATTTTAACGAATCGCAAAAATTTATGATGTGAGTACTCAGTTGCCTCAAATAATTGTGTAATCTATCTCATTGATGTAAATGTCACACACCACCAGTTAAGTTTGTTTTTGTAGAATCTCACCAAATATTTACTCTCGTTTTCAGCCGATGGAAAGAAACCCAAGTAGATAAAGCGTTTTACATCTGTAAATGATCGGTATTGTTTTTCTCCCAATTTTTCGTGATAATAGAACTGCAAGTTGCCATGCCATGGGAGACCAGAGACTGAATCAGATGCCTAAAGCCAGACTAGAGACTGAGCGAGAGAGAGATTGAGGGAGACCACAAAATTAACACAACCTGCCCCCAAGAGTAAACATAATAACAAAATTAATACTGCATATGTTCTGTACTTAGATCTAGTTTTTGGAGAAAGATAGCACATACACTCGTACAAATAGAAAAACGAAAACCTGAGATCAACGTACATTTATTCTTAGTTTTGAGATCAACGTACATTTATTCTTATCTATATCTTCCACGTTCACCTCGTTCATCACCTCGTTCTCCCACCTCCTTCATCAAACACCACCACCCAACACTGCTCCACTCCATTCCGTTCAATCCCCCTCTGTCCACCACAACAGCACCCACCAACTCCGGCGTCCACAAACTCCAACCAAACCTCACACCTCCGGTCACACCATCTCTTTGGATCGCGAGCTTTAAACAACAGAGAAAACAAAGACAGAGTGAGTGAGTGAGAGAGATGTAATATACTTTGAAGATTGAAGACCGAATTGTAGCTTCTAACTCTTTGGGTCACACCATCTCTTTGTGTTGTGTAATTGTGTTGAGACTGACTTATAGCTGAAAGGGGGGAATGAAATTTTAGGTTAAGAGCTGAAAGGGGGGAAATGAAATTGGCGTGGAGGAGGGAAATGAATTGAGGAAATGATAAAAATGTCATTTTTATATTATAAAATGAATTTGTAATGTAGTAGTAGTAATTTGAGTAAGTATTTATTAAAAAAATTATATATGATAAATTTTAAAATTTATATTTTTTAAACATGATCTTTTTTTTATTTATTTTTAAATTTAAAATTTTATATGTACTGATTTTAGTGATCTGTACAAAGAATTAGAAAAAAATAAATCATTCTTGTATGATATTTTAATGGTCAACAAACTAGTATAATTTTGGAATAATATTTTTCTAAATTTTTTTCGACGATCCAACCGTATGGCTGTTAATATCTAATGATTTGAGTGATGTGTACAAAAAATTAGAAAAAAGAATTCATTCTTGTACGTGTTTATAATATAAATTCTCCAAAAGTACTACTCGCTCTAACGAGTGTCATACCGATTGAACATGATCTATTTTTTAAATTTTTTTATCGACGATCCAACCGTACGGATGATGTTATATACTGATTTTAGTTATGTGTAAAAAAGATTAGAAAAAAACAAATCATTCTTGTATGATATTTTAATGGTCAACTGTCAAAGTACTACTTGGTCAAACTAGTATAATTTTGGAATAATATTTTTTATAATTTTTTTTTCGACGATCCAACCGTATGGCTGTTAATATCTAATGATTTGAGTGGTGTGTATAAAAAATTAGAAAAAAGAATTCATTCTTGTACGTGTTTATAATATAAATTCTCCAAAAGTACTACTCGCTCTAACGAGTGTCATACCGATTGAACATGATCTATTTTTTTAAAATTTTTTATTGACGATCCAACCGTACGGAAGATGTTATATACTGATTTTAGTTATGTGTAAAAAAGATTAGAAAAAAAATCATTCTTGTATGATATTTTAATGGTCAACTGTCAAAGTACAACTTGGTCAAACTAGTATAATTTTGGAATAATATTTTTTATAATTTTTTTTTCGACGATCCAACCGTACGGATGTTAATATCTAATGATTTGAGTGCTGTGTACAAAAATTTAAGAAAAAAGAATTCATTCTTGTACAACCGGACCTTTTTATTTTTCGATTATTTTTTGACAACACTAAAATGAGTGTTTATTAACATCCGTATGGTTGGATCATCGAAGAAATCATTCAAAAAAATTATTCAGTGAACCTGGATCGTGCCCCGTTATAGGAAGCAACACTTTTACTATGTTTTTGTTTAGATCTCGTATAATGTGGCCTTTTTATTTTTCGATTATTTTTTCCCAACACTAAAATGAGTGTTTATTAACATTCGGACGGTTCGATCGTCGAAGAAATCATTCAAACAATTATTCAGTGAACCTGGATCGTGCCCCGTTATAGGAAGCAACACTTTTACTATGTTTTTGTTTAGATCTCGTATAATGTGGCCTTTTTATTTTTCGATTATTTTTTCCCAACACTAAAATGAGTGTTTATTAACATTCGGACGGTTCGATCGTCGAAGAAATCATTCAAAAAATTATTCAGTGAACCTGGATCGTGCCCCATTATAGGAAGCAGCACTTTTACTACATTTTGTTAAAATCTCGTACAACCTGGCGTTTTTATTTTTCGATTATTTTTTCCTAACACTAAAATGAGTGTTTATTAACATTCGTACGGTTCGATTGTCGAAGAAATTTTTAAAAAATTATTCAGTGAACCTGGATCGTGCCTTGTTATAGGAAGTAGCACTTTTACTACATTTTGTTAAAATCTCGTACAACCTGGCCTTTTTATTTTCCGATTATTTTTTCCCAACACTAAAATGAGTGTTTATTAAATTTCGTACGGTTCGATCGTATTAGAAATCATTCAAAAAAATTATTCGGTGAACCTGGATCGTGCCCCGTTATAGGAAGCAACACTTTTACTACGTTTTGTTAAAATCTCGTAGAACCTGGCCTTTTTATTTTTCGATTATTTTTTCTCAATACTAAAATTATTGTTTATTAACTTTCGTACGGTTCGATCGTCGAAGAAATCATTCAAAAAATTATTCAAAAAAAAATTATTAAAATTCATTTATCAATAAATCGTTATTTTATGAGTATCTATTAATAGATTGTACAAAATGTATTTTTTACTTTTTAATTACTTTTAGACATAACTAAAATAAATATATATATATAAATTTAACAAATAATATAACATTTATTTTACAAATCTACCTATATATATATATATATATATATATATATATATATATATATATATATAATTTATTAAAATTCTATAAATCTTGAAAAATTTCCTTGTCCAAATTTTAGTTCCCTCTTTTAATTCATTTCCAAATTTTAGTTCCCTCTTTTAATTCATTTCCCCCCTTATCAACATTTCATTTCCCCCCTTGTCAACATTTCAATTCCCACCCTTATTTCACTTTCCCCCTTGTTAACCTTTCATTTCCCCCCTTGTTAACCTTTCATTTCCCCGACCCTTTATCTCTAAATAATAGAAACAGCTAGCCGCCTAACACAAATACATAACATGAACCCAAAATCAAGAGATTGTTTATCTTCCAACTTGGTTCATCTCCAAGTCTTTTTTCATACTCTGAAGATACTATGAATTGGAGTGCTCTTCTATTTGGGCATTCTTTGGATACAAAGTTTCTTGGGTTTAAGTTCAAGTTAGTTTCAATTCTTATGTTTAATCGAAATCTCATGTTTAATTTGTTTTAGTTTGGATCTCGGTTCAACCTGCAATCTTGGTTTCGATTTTAAGGTATAATCTTATCTCATTATTGTTCTCTCTATCTGGCTGTCCATCTCTCTATGCATCTCTCTCTACTATAATATGCTCACAAGTTTCAATTTTTCTCAGTTCTTTCAGCTTCTGGAGGAATCAAGGTGGACCATTCGAAGATGAGTAATGGAACCAATTTATCTCATTAAGGTGGACCATCCGAAGATGAATTGTCTGAACAGTTGTTTGATGGAGGATATGGGGAGTATGTCGAAGTGGTGCAGGGGATATGGGTGGAGGAGGAGAGGTGATTTGACCCCAAATTATACGTGGACATGTCCTTAAAATTCAATCTTTCTGATGCCCATCAAGCCTTTAACAATCTTCCCAGGAGTGACAATGGTTCTGTACCGGCACCTCATTTGGATGGATTTCTCAGCGAATATATGAATGCTGCTGGTGATGATTTGGTGTATGTTGAGCTTGTTGATTTTGTTGCTCAACCCGTTGGGTTTTTGCCTAATGTGGATAATCTTGAGGTGAGGGCTTGGGCATTGGAGGTACATTCCCTTTGGAAGATTTGAGCCGTAAAGTGTCAGACCTGGTTCTAGTCCACCCGGATTTGCAGTCATTGTTGCCCCTGGCAAGTCCAGTTATGATTCCAGGATCACGGTTTCGTGAGGTATATTATTGGGATTCTTACTGGGTAGTAAGGTTAGTATGTCAAGCCACTCTGAATTTATGCTAGTCTAGTATGTCTCATTCTTTTATCTTTGTTATTCAGAGTATAATTCTTTAGAAGTACAGGGGATATGGAGGTAGTTTGGAAGAGGAGAACTGGTGGGATGATGTTGATGAGGGTTGAAGGGGAGATGGTGAAGGGGGGTTGTTGGCAGAGACGAAGAAGGTTCGATGCTGGCATGGTGAGCTGCGACAGCTGCAGGTGTGGTGGGAGAGGAGATGGGAGGTAGGAGAGAAGGAGGTGCTGGTTGGAAACGGAGGTGGTGGAGGCGTGGTGTGCGGTTTAAGAGGATGAATGGAGACTGATGTTGTTGGTTTTGCAGTGGTTGTACAGGGAGTGTGGATATGAGAGAGGGACGGGGTGGAGTGGGTTTTGGAAGGACAGAGGAGGTGAGATTTGAGGGAGGAGATGTTGCAGTGAAGTTGAATGGGTGGAATTGCAGGTTGTGTTAACGAATGAAGAGGAGGGGCAATGGCAGGTGATGCTAACGGAAGTTACTGCATGATCCACTTAATTTTCTATGCGTCTAGCCAATAAGCAATCTTATATCTGTCATGATTGCGGGTAATTTACTTGCGTTTGTAGTTGCCAATTATACTACTGGTGCTACAATAGCAAACATGAAATAATATTGAATTATTGATGTGTGCAGGTATATATACAATGACAGGACACCCTTTGAGAAGTTACCTGATAATTACTACTGTCCTGGTACATTACTCTGCTTTGCCACTCTTTACTAGTCTAAGCATATAGTATAACTGCAAGTACTAGACTCTGTCATCTAATTAACACTTATTCTACCTCTTTAAACTAACTGGAGCAGAAGAAGATTATTGTAATTTCTCATGTCATGTGAACAAAACTGGAAAAAATAAGTTATAACTTGGCTGAAAAAAAACTGGAAGAAATAAGCCTTAAGTTATCATGTAGACTTGTTGCAAGTTCAGTAAAAAGAAATTGTTGGTAATCGAATAGAACAGTTAAGTCAAAGATACACTATAGTCACATTCATCTATTCTTTCACTAAACTTGTGTTAACATCATGCAGTAATTGAGGAGTATGCTATATGCAAAAATTAAGTGGATCAAAACTAAACCTAAAGATAGTTGACAACTTCACGATACATATCAGCTGGCTTGATGGATAGATAGAGAATGCTATATGCAAAAATTGATGTTGCTAGTCCTGAAGCTGGTGTTATCCAAAAGGTATACCTAAAAATGCTCAAATAGTTATCATCTATTTATTGTTGCACCATATTGTGAATTTGTGTATCTGAACTCATATGCATACTTGTATTTTGTCGTAAATGAAGGGGATACCGTGGAACCAGGAACCAAGTTTGCTTTAATATTAAAATCAGGTGAAGGTGTTGCTTCGTCTAAGAAGACATCTGATGAAACTTCTTCTCAGCCTCCTGCCACTGAAAAGAATAAAGAAATTGAGTTATCTCATTCTAACATTGTAATTTGTTGTTTGTTTTGGTTGATGGTATGGTGAATATTGGTCGTAATGGATGGATGGATTGAATTGGTTTCTATTGTTTGTTTGTGGCATTTTCATTTTATAGTGTAGTTTGGTTTTCTTTACATGTCCAGAACCATTGTTTAAGGTACTTTTAGCCAATGTCCACCAATGATTAACACTTGTTGTATTATATATCAAGCAATGATTTTATTAAAATCCCTTGTGAGAAAATGACTCACACAACAGGAAAATAAAAACTACTTAATGTTAACAGTTGTAAAAAATGCAATCAAACAACATGTACCATTTAACAAAGTAATGTGGGAGAAGAATACACACTGCAAGTTAAAACCCAGAAAACTGTTGTCTTTTTTAACAAATAACAACATGTTATACTCTGCAAAACCATTGTTTGAAATAATTTCAAACAAGAGTTATATACTAAGAAAGTGTTATCCTTCCTAGTGTACAACAACATGCCGTATGAGATAACATGTTGTACATCTAACCATAAAACAAATCGTTTTTGCTAAGAAACCATTGTCTGTAGTGACTTACAACAACAGCCCTGATCAAGTAAAAGATTGTATCTTTTGCACTTCAACAACAGGCTTTCTTTTAAAAACCATTGTCTTTACTGCTTAAAACAACAATATATTCATTAAAACATGTTGCATTATTGCAGTTTTGACAACAGGTTTCCAAAGAAGTGTTGTTGTTTCTGGGTATCAGACAACTCTTTTCAGGTGGCTTTTACTTGTCTTTCAACTCTCACACAACAGTTTGCTGTGTGTTGTCTGAGATGTGTATCAGACGACTTCTCAATAGTCAACAGTTTTTGGTACATTCAGACAACAAGTTTTGAGTGTCGTCTAAAGCAAAAATCCTTGTAGTGCACGGGACCTACTACATCACTGTAAGTTGGAGTAATTGCCTCCTGTTCCTCCAGTTTAGGATTCTGCAGTGTATGTAGAACGTACAGTTTAGTATGCAATTCATATTGTATAAGTAATTTAAGATCAAACGAGGAAGTACTAAATGGAAACACGTACAACTCACCTTTAAATCAATAGATACAGCTGGACGAGCATCTAATACAGAATCTTTCTGCTGAATAGGGCCAGACGTGGATTGGATGTCTCTCAAAAATGATGATAGTTGTCTGAATTGAGTATCCCTGAGTCCATAACTTGTACGTGAATCCTTGTCCAATTCCAGCTCTTCATCTTTAGGACGAACTGATGGAAGGTGTCGCATGTTGGCCATTACTACTTCGGCAAGCAAATCAGCAGATATACTAGATATAAGGATTTGCAAGGATCCCGCAGCTTTTTCACCCTGTGAAACTAATGCAGCAAACATCGACACAAGTTGCTGCACGGGATCATTATCCCCCTCACCTCTAGATGTAGATACTACACTGGAAGACGATTTATCTTGATCATTACTTGCCTCTGGTGTTCACCTAGCTCGCTTTCCAGATATATCATCCTCCTCCGCCAAATCGCTGACATCCAGCGTCTGGCCTCTATCTACTGATTTCAGTATCCATAGAATCCAATGGTACAAGCAATGGTCGCCATGACACGTAAAAAGGTACTCACAGGTTTAAGTGCATTTGATACATGTGTACTTATCGACATATTACCTCAGCAGGCACGTTGTTCTTATATCCTACACTGCCGTTAATCTGGCACAATTCGTGTAGGGCTTCTTCAGCCCAGTCTTAAAATTATCAAAAATATAGTAAAAAATCAATTCAATAATTTTTAAAATTAGTTATTTGCAATTCTTTTTACTTTATTTTTAGGGATTTTTTAAGGTGTTTTGAAGAATGTAAAGTGACAAATTATTATAGAACATTTTGAGATTTCCTAAAGTGTTTTTAGATTCTTTAAGTGTTTTGAAGATTCTCTACAGTGTTTGAAATAAATTTTCTAATATTTAAATTTATTAAAATATATTACTTTTTTGCTAACCTTTTTAAATTGATTTTTAATGTGCTATTTGTTAAAAACAATGTTTGTTTAATTATTAAAAATAAAAAATTATCTAAAATATAGTAAAAAAAATTACTAATTTTTTTAGAATTTGTTTTATTCTATCTTTTAGAGATTCGTTTTGAAGAATATAAAGTGTAAATTTGTTAAAGGCCATTTATAGATTAACTAAAATCTTTCGAGATACTTTAAGATGTTTTGAAGATTCTCTAAAGTGTTTTAAATAAATTTCATAACATTTATATTTTTCTAAAAAATTGTAATTTTTTAAAAATATTTTTTAATGTGTTATTTGTTGGAAGCAAAAAAATGTTAGTTCAATTATTTAAAATTATAGAAAATTATTTAAAAATTTATCAGAAACATTGTAAAAAATTATAAAAGATATCTTGTATGTGTTCTTTAAGAAATTTTGAGATTTTTTAAAGTGTCGTTTCATAAATATTACATTTCTTTAATAGCATTGATCTTGCGTAATTATTATGAGTGAGATGTGATTTCACTAGTCCAAAATCTTTAAAGTGTTGTATGAAAAAAGCAACAGATTCCATAAATTATTGTTTGGATACAAGAATCTGATTTTGTTATAATTGATAAATATCATGTCGGAGAGCTTCTTTCATACAATAATTTATTTTGCCAATATTTTTATTTGTTTTTTGTGTGATATTTGCAGAATCTTTGCAGAATCTTCTCCTTCTCCAACTTTTTTAGTTGTCTAATATTTCATAACTACTCGCGGCGGCGTTACAATATTTTTAAAAAAATTCAATACATTTTCGTTATATTATAATATTAATATTAAATTTTAATAATTAAATAATCTTTCTTGTTAAATACGATTCTTTCGATTGAGCCGCTCTCTCGTTAAAACCGAAATCCTAACTTTTTAACATATGTTATAAAGACTTATATAATATTTTTTATCCATAAAATTGAACCGTAAAAATAAATAAAAATTATGACTTCAGTATCATATTCTAATAGCTAATACAATCTTTTCTAGCGAGCCGTCTTCCCGTTAAATACGTTTCGAGCCGCTCTTATTTGAAACCGAAATTCTAACTTCAATATATAAAGAGAGTAAATTCTAATTTTTATATTTTTTAAACTTTCTAATATTTATGGAGTTTTAAAAGATGAAAATACATCTTATATTTTCTGTATATTATAGATATTCTTGTATTTATTTACAGTTTTCGCATGAGTGTTTTTTGGTTATGTTAACATATCAAAAAAAATTAAAATATGAAGACTTTTCGTTACGGGAATAATATTACATTTATTTTTTTAATGCAAGTATAATTAACTTGTATAAAAAAAATTAAAATAAAGGATTTCTAGGAAAAAAGATATATAGTTTTAAAAAATCGTATAATACGTCTCCACCGTCCTCGTATTTAACTTCCAATAAAACATTTTATTTTATTTTATGTATTATTTATATATTTAAACATCTTTTATACGGTCTTATCTAATGAACCGTTTTCTTGTTAAACACGGTTATTACTATTGATCCGCTCTCTCGTTAAGACAAAAAACCTAACTTTTACATATATTACTTATATGATAATGTTTATCCATAAAAATCATATCCTAAAAATAAAATAAAATTTATAACATCAATATGATATTTTAATAGCTAGTACAATCTTTTATAGTGAGCTGTCTTCCCGTTAAACACGTTTCGAGCCGCTCTCATTTGGGATCGAAATTCCAACTTCATTGCATATTATTGATGATACTTATCTTACACAACAATTTTTTGTCCATAAAATCAAAACCTGAAAAATAGAGTGAATTCTAATTTATACTTTCTCTAGACTTTCTAAAATGTTTGAAGTTTTAGAAAATGAAAACACATGTTATTTTCTCTTTATATTATGGATACTCCCGTATTTATTTAGGATTCCTACATGAGATTGTTCTTTTATTAAGTTAACATATCAATTCTTTTCTTTTTATATACGGTGACTTTTTTTATGACAATAGTATTGGATTTATGAATAAATTTTCCTAATATAAGTATAATTAATTAATATAAAAATATATAATTTAAGAAGATCGTACTTTCTATAAAATATTTAATTATATATCTGTTCTATATATTCAAACACCTATTCTACTTCTAGTAGAACTTTTATTTATATATTTTTCTATAAATTTGAACTCTTATTCTCTATAAATTCGAACTCCTATTCTACTTCCAATAGAACTTTTTTTCAATAAATTCGAACTCCTATTCTACTTCCAATAGAACTTTTAATCGCATGCCTTATAAATACTTATTATACTTCCAATAGAATTTCTAATCATATGTCTTTCCTATAAATTTGAACTCTTCTTCTTTATAAATTTGAACACCTATTCTACTTCCAATATGTTAATTGATATTTTTATATTTATTATTGTTTAAAATTCTAAAAAAATTAGAAAAATAGATTGAGACGATTTTAGAGCGCCACCTAAACTTATTCTACTTCCAATATGTTAATTGATATTTTTATATTTATTAGTGTTTAAAATTCTAAAAAAATTAGAAAAATAGATTGAGACGATTTTAGAGCGCCACCTAAACTCCCGCTATCCTCCTTTATATATATATATTGACACTTTGCAGAATCTTCTCCTTCTAAAATTTTTTTTCCTAACCCAAATTTTGCCTATATTTCTCAAAAATCCCGAAAACATGATTGTATGTTTTGAGGTCCTAGGACCAAAGCATTTGCTACCAAAGCATTTGATGTGAAATTGACATACCATCTAAACCAAAAAAGACGTGAAAGAAAATATCTGATTCGAGATACATGGTGATACCAAGGCTACCATTTAAAATGAGGAAACTAACCATTAAGGTCCAATAGAAAAGTTCATTATATTTCAAAATTAGGTGTCAAACCTATTTACATTTGATCAGGGCTAAACAATATTGAAAATGAGAGACACATTAAATAGAAACAATTACAAAAATGACCTGTTTCTGAAAGAAGTTAATCAAAATAGCCGATTCTGAAAAAGTAAGCAAAAATAGCCGATTGGATACCCCACCAGAAAATGCGTAATCCGGTTACGCATATGCAAATTGTGTATTCAAGCATGTTACGCAAATGATAAAGGAGTATTCTTCATAAAAGCTGGGCCCGCAGGGGAACAAAAGATGGGTTACGCATATGAAGATGGAGTATTCCAAAAAAAAAATATCTTTCAATACTCCATTCTCATTTGCGTATCCTTTGTAAAATGAATACCCCTTTGATAATTGCGTATCCAATCGGCTATATTTGATCATCGTTCCAGAACTGGTTATTTCCGTATATTACTTGCTCAAAATGGGTTATTCTTGTCACTCACCCCATTAAATACATAAATAAGGAAAATGACTCCATAACAGCTTGAACACAAGCAACACTCTAATTTGACTCTTGTTACAATAGGAACTCCATCCATGAAACAAAATAGGGGTGGAAATCGGATAAAACGGATCCGGATATAGCCATATCCGAATCCGAATCCGGGAATTCGAAATCGTATCCGGCTCCGTATCCAGATCCGGAAATATCCGAAAAAATCTTATCCGTATCCGAATCCGACGGATATTATCCGGATACGAATAATATCCGAATCCAAATCCGTATACATACACAACTCAGAAAACTCTCTCAACATCTCCGACCACCGACCTCTCTCTGCATCTCCGACCACCAACCTGCATCTCTCTCTCTCTCTCCCAACTCACCACCATCTTCTGCACCTATTCCGGTTCATCGGAAAACTTGGCCCTCTCCAGCGAGGGAGAAGAATTTGCAGAAGCCGATCGTTGCTATGCCTTTTTACAAGAGAGAAAGAAAGAAAATTAAGTCTAACAGTTTGAAAAGAAATGAGTCGGTGATTAGTGTTAAGCTTGTGAAGAATGATTACGAAAGGCATAAGCATACATGATTAAAGTTGAAATGTAAGGAAAAGTGAAGGTTATTGCTTTAACCAACGTTGATTGAATGAGTGGAAAAAAAGAGAGGAAAGGAGCAGATAATATGCAAATACAGAGCAAATGTATTTAGGTTATTGCTTTAAGATGATGTGGAAGTGAAGTCGGTGGTGGTGGGGGTTAGCATTATGTTTTTTTGTTAGATTAACAATTTATAAAAATAAAATTTTAAAATATATATTATATATATTAAATATATATATATATTACAATTAATTTTGGATACGGATATTTTCGGATACGGATGCACCTATATCCATATCCGTATCCTAAATTCTCGGATTCAGATACGGATAATATCTGGTTAACTCCGGATACGGATAATATCCGATTTTTTTCAGATACGAATACAGATATTTCGGACGGATATTGGATTTTTCGAATTTTTTTTCCAGCCCTAAAACAAAGCTAGATGTTAACAAGAACAAGATGAAGCACCATAGTACTTAAAAATTATGTCTAGAATGTTTTGAATACAAGTTGGCCCCAGTACCACAAACACCCACTCAGACCATAAAAAACGCAGATCTCCAACATCTTGTACACGAGGAACAAAACATAAAGCAAACAATTTCAAGCTCGTGTTGGACATAAATATAAAACATCTCCACCATATTTGATGAACTGCATAAAAAATGAAGACGGGGTTTAATTATGGTTGTATGCAAACACGAAGATTTCTCAAATAAATACCAAACCACCATTTGAATAAGATTCACAGTATACCAGACATAGAAAAACATAACAAGCAATATACTCAGCTTACCAAAGTAACTTTCATAAAAACTTAAAGGCATTACACAAACAGAACACCTTATGAATGTTAACAACAAGATGCCCTTAATGAATCTTAAGAGAATTTCAGGTTTTCGTACATAACATAGCATAAAAATATCATAGACGTGAATAGAGTTTCCACCTCTTGGAAGACCAAGAACATTATAGACGTCTTCTTCTTTAATCTGAAAGTTATCTCTTCCAAAATCAAAACACAACGAGTTTGACTGATATTTGTTCTTTACATAATTGCAAGTTCGACAGGAAATTCCTCCATATGGAACCAATGAACTGAACCAAAATCAGTTTCTCTAATCCAGTTTTTTTGATTGTATGATAAGGAACACAATGCATCACTCAAGAGTTTTGGTTGAAACCATATAATTGGTAGCTTAACTTCTTGTTTGCTTGTCAAAACTCTCTCTGAAGTTTTTCCCATTCTACTAACACAGAAAAGATACGTATTAGAGATCTTATAAAAAGTAATAGAAGTATATGAACAAATACTTTATTAATCAAAAAGTAAAAGTAATAGGAATTGTAGATTTCTCACCTCTTTGTCTTTAGGGTTTTATCCGGCATCATACATGTTTAACACAAGGTTGATTACAGTTCTTGAACAACGGAATAAAGGTAAATAGATTGGAAAAGTATTACAAACATTGCCATTGTGATCATTGAATTAATAATTTTTAAAAAATTAGTTATTTTAAGGCTGGGATAGAGTTCTCCGGTTCTCTTGATAACAAGGTTCTCCAGTTCCTTATTTACAATCTCACCCTACCTCTTTAATCATGGTTAGTTAACACTCCTAATTTAAATACAATAATGATTTTATTAAACATATCCATAAATACCAAAATTTTAAATCAAAAAATATTTACTAGAAAATCACAATTTTAATTTGAAATCAATCACGATATACCACTATATATTTTAAATTAAATTTCATAATTAATCATTCATTAATCTACCACTTTTTTAATATAAATCCAGTCACAGTCATATTATCGTACATTATAAATTAATTTTTATAATATATATTGTACAATTATAATCGATATTAAATAATTATAATCTAACTTAACTAAAAATCTGAAAAAATCGGATTCGAAATCAGATTTTAAATAACTTGGATAAAATCCATACCCTCAAAAATTTGATTTTTTTTATAATCTCAAAAATATATTTATTCATAATTTGTTGACAAAATTAATTAATAAATGCATATAAGCTAACACTACAAAATCGGATTTGAACAAATTTTAAATAGCTGGGTTAAAATCCATATTTTCAAAAACTCGATTTTTTGAAGGTTCAAAAATATATTTATTCACAATTTGTTAATAAAATACTTAATAAATTCATATAAACGAATTTAAATACTATATTGATTTTATTAAACATATCCATAAATACATATTTTTTAAATCAAAAAATATTTACTAGAAAATCACAATTTTAATTTGAAATCGATCATGATATACTATTATATATTTTAAATTAAATTTCATTATTAATTATTCATTAATCAACCACTCTTTTAATATAAAGTCAATCACATCATATTATCATATGATTTTTATAATATATATTGTACAATTATATTCGATATTAAATAATTATAGTGAATATTTCCATAATAAATTGGTCAATTTAGCACAAATTTTCTTATAAATCACTATTTATTTATTGATAATTAATTCATCAATACAAGGACAATTGTCATACACAAAAAAAAATCAAACCTGCAAAAAATCATCAATAAAAGGACATACAACATCTACAAAAATAATTAAAATTGAACAAACACATAGTAAATTATTCACTAATTTCCTTTTTGAACAAACACATAGTAAATTATTCACTATTTTCCTTTATCTAATCATTGAACAGATCTTCAATTATGGTACATCTCTAGCTTATGTCACTAAATTACACAGTCTTTTCGGCGAGATAATCTAATAATTTGTTATACATTTGAGAAATATGTATATCTGATTTGTCATAACGTATTCAAATAACCGACCAGAACAGTGATTCTATACTATCAAAATCAATGAACTAATATAATAAAATCTAATATATGGGTAGACAAAATCCAGGAACAGGATATTTTAGGCTCTTAATAAAGAAAGATATTTAGTGAAAGCCAAAGTAAAATAAAGGAAAAGAAAATAGGGTTTATCATTTACAAGGAGTTAGTACAAAATCTAATATTTTGGTACATAAAATCCATCAACGGGCAACGGGGTACTTGACTCTCAATATTTTTATTGAAAAATAAAGAAAAATCAAAATAAAAATTTTAAAAAGAAACTTAAAAAACTGATATCAGCTCCTAAACTTTAGTTTAGCATCCTTTGGGAAAGGTGGAGAGAGAGCAGCAGCAGCTACAGTTTTTGTTATAAAAATTATTAATAATGATAAATGAAAAGGTTGAAACACTTAAAATTATATATTGTTTTTAATAAAAGGGTGCCCTTTTGAAATTTATATTCTTGAATTAAAGTAATAGTATCAATTTCCATATTTTAACCTAAACGCATATATTGAATTTGCTTGGTTGTTTGACTATATTTTTTTATATCAACAAAGCAAAAAAATGGCTAAGAAAACTAAATAACTTGGTAGAAAGATTCCACGCAAAGAGATATATTTGTTAACGAGAAATAAGAAAAAATAAAAAGGAGGATTTTATTTTGTTTGGGAGACTTTAAACCATGCATGCTACTTTTAGTTTTGTTTTGTAACATTTCAATGTTGTTCTAAGACATATAATTATATATTTACATAACTTGGATACATAGTAACATTTCATATAATTATTATATTTTTTCTATTCGCGTAGTTTCATTTCGTGTACACGAAAAAATTTGTGTAATTTAGTGTCATTTTGTATTCAAATTTTAGGTACACCATTTAATATCATGTCATTTTCATTTTCTATCAAGACCCTAAAGTACATGACATGAATGTACAAAATGATTTATCAGGTCTACATAAGCTATTTCTTCTTAATATATATGTAAGAAAAATATACTCACTGTTAAAGGAAAATGAATTTCATGTTATTTAACCCAAAATCTGAATTACAAGGACACATATATAATAACGTGATTATGCGTTTATATATTACACATTTGATTTCAATTTTATGGACAGTAGCTTATCTTATGTTAGTCAAATTAAAAAAGAGAAAAAAAGAACCTGAGATAGATCTTAGGAAACTTTTCCTGAGATACTTATAAAATAATTTTAAATTTTACTGGGCCCGCAGGGCTAATTAAAAATTTCTGAATTTATCAAAACACCCACCTCATTTTTACATATAAAAGATATGTATCTCAGGGAACTTCTCAGGCTCCCTAATCTCATTAAAAAGTGATAGGTAATACTCATTTTCATATGTCTTATTTTAAGAATAAAAGAAAACTAAAATTTATTATTCCATGTTTTACTAAGAAAAAAATAAAAAAATCAAAATACAATTTCCTAACCGAAAATGCACATTTTAAGTTGTCTTTAAAAATAATATAAGGGCAATAACCATAAAATCTAATAATTATTTGTTACTCCAATAGCGCGATATATTGAATTTGTTTGGTTAGTTGATAATTTTTTTTTATAGTAAATCAATTCATTAATAAAAGGACATATAATTTGTAAAAATGATATTGAACAATCACATAGCAAACTAGATTAGATGAAAGTTACTATTGTTATAACTACGTTCGTTTCATATATCTTGCATAGTAGATATCCTTTCTCATAACGCTGAAACATGCAACCATTTTTGATAGATAATCTAATGATTTATTGGAGTTACGAGGATTAAGTTTCTACACATTTTTAATATGTAATCGAAAAATTAACCATACAAATATTTTCAATGAATTAATATTATAAATATTTTAAGGATTCGATATTTAATAAATATACAGAATTCTCAGAATATGGGTGAAAAATTTGTTAACATGATACGTAGACATATTCTTTAACAAAGAGAGAAATAAAATGAAAGCAAAATTTTAAAAAAACAATAAAGAGGGATTTTAAACTTTTTAACGGGGGTTGTATTTGTTTTGATGATTGGTTCATAATATTAATATTAATTCAATTGGTATGAATTGACGGATAAGTAAATTTATACTTACGTAAATTAACATTCCAATAAAATTATATATTTTTCTAAATAAAAATTAAAATAATATATTTATATTAATTTATTAATACAATTTATCGGTCGGTGCGTAGTACGGGTAGAACGCTAGTCATATATTAATATATACGAATTTCTAATACTTTATAGTGGAAAAAAAATGATATTTTGATCTCGTCTGCTTGTCTTTCCAGTAGTTAAATAACTCCATTTCAATGTTAATTAAAATTGTTTGTGTAAGTGATATTTTTTTTTATCTCAATTCATTGCATATGAGCTATTGAAATCAGGTAGTTTTTGGATTTCACAGTAAAATTTTAAGAGCCAACATATATGCATGTGAAGCTGCAGTTATACTTTTTATTAGATTAATGACGATGAAAAAATGTTGTAACTTGAGTCTGCTAGTAGTCCTCCAGATTAATCGAGGTACGTGAAAACTGGTCCGGACACCGAACTATCAAAGAAAAGATGTTGTAAGTTAACATCAAATCTAGCTGTAATTATTAATTTATATATCGTAAGAAAAAACTATCTCAAACCTCACTAAGTGTTTAAAATTATTTAATATTATTTTTTTTAAATATAGAAAATTCAATAATATAATTTACCTAGCATTACATTTTTACTAGTCTTATGTCCGTGCGATGTACGCGAAGTTTTATTAAAATTACTATTGAATATTTTATATAAAATTATATTAATTTTTCCATATTTTGGGAAAAATATAGAATACTATTTGTAAATTTCATTATATCGATGATATTTATATTATTCATATTAATCTTAATTATTTTAGTTATTATTATATTTTTGAATAAAATTTCTTATTTTATAATTTAATAATCATTACATTTTTTAATTTTTTATGTTTCTTCACTCAAATTTTTTATTATATAATATAATAATTAATTTTAGTTTTTTGGAAAAATTACAAAATAATATCTACGAACCCCATTAATAATTTTTACAGTATAACGTACAATTTAACAATATTTTTAATACTATTTACTATTATTTAGAAAATATAATAACTAATAACACTTATGAAATGACATTTTTGCCCCTGACGACCAAACCACAAAAACTCCCTTACACTAATTATAATTTACTAGCTTATAACACGTGCAACGCACGGCTCCTTTTCTAATATCTATAATTATATTAATTTTTTAATATTTATATGTTAATAATTTACATATCAAATTATTGTTAAACAATTGATATATATATATATATATATATATATATATATATATATATATATATATATATATATATATATATATATATATATATATATATATATATATATATATATATCTGTGTGTGTATTATATGTTCAATTTAATATTTGTGTTCTATCTTCAATTTTTAAAATTTGATTTGGACGATTTTACATCTCACATGAAATTAACAAAATATCTTTAATTTAGTGATAGTTTAACAATTATTTTCCAATTAAAACTACGTAGAAACAAATGAGTGAAGTAATTGACGATTTTTTACGTTAAAAATTCTCTTCGATTTATGAAATCTACTTATATTTCATTTTGATTATCAAAATACCTTTCTTATTATTTTAAGATAGTTCTACTAACTTTCTAATAACCAAATATAGTTTTAATAATGAGTGTAAGAATGATTTTCTCCAAAATTTTGGTAGTCGGTACTCTAGTCTTCATTACGATAAAATAAATCAAAACCGTTAGATCATAAAATAAATAGATGAAAAACGATGGATCTAGTATATAAAATATTTTATTTTTAACATGTAAACTAAAAAGTGTATTTATATTGAAATACAAAAAAGTGTATGTCAATGATTCAAATCATATAATTTGGTTTTCTACATTGAATAAGAATTAATATGATTATCAATGTAGGTTTTCTACACTGAATAGCATTAATGTAAAAATCCGTAATTATTTTTTCTCTTGATATTATAAGTGTTTCCATTTCGACAATAATTGTTAAATCATCACTAAATTAAAAACAATTTTGTGAGTTTTGCGTGGACCGTAAAATCATTCAAATTTGATTCTAGATCTCAAGATAGTGCCCAAATAGTAAATATGAAATTATTTTAATATTAATAAAAAATAAATAAAATTCAATTGCATCTTTTCTTAATTATATTCTCTTCATATTATAATTGTTTTAAAATTGAATTCTAATACAAACTTTTTTAATTATATCCTTTTCAGATTATAATTTTTTTAATATGATATAATCATGAATTTTTAAAAATATTAAATTTATTGGTTGAGCTTATTTTGATAGTACAGTGACCAAAAACCAAACCAAAATTATGGATAAAATCCTTTTAAGTTTACTAGTTTATAGGCCATGCAACGCACGGTTCCTTTTTTAATATCTATAATTATATATATATATATATATATATTTTTTTTTTTAAATGCAACGCACGGTTCCTTTTTTAATATCTATAATTATATATATATATATATATATATATTTTTTTTTAATATTTTTAGGTTATCAGTTTACATATCAAATTATTGTTTAAAAATTGATATATATATATATATATATATATATGATTTTACACGCTCAATTTAATATTTGTGCTCTATCTTAAATTATATATATAAGATTTGGACGATCTTACTGTCCACTTGAAATTAATAAATTAATCTTTAATTTAGTGATGGTTAAAAATTATTTTCTAATTAAAACTATGCAGAAACAAAAGAGAAAAAAATTATCGATTTTTTACGTTAAAAATTCTGTTCGATTTATGAAATCTACTTTTATATCATTTTCATTATGAAAATACCCTTCTTATTATTTGAATATAGTTCTACTGACAACCAAATATATAATGAGCGTAAGAGTGATTTTGTCTAAAACTTTGATAGTCGGTAGTCTGGTCTTCAGTAAGACAAAATAAATAAGAACCGTTAGATCATAAAATAAATAGATGAAAAATGATGGATCTAACATAAAAATATTTTAATTTTTAAAATGTAAATTAAAAAGTGTATTTATATTGAAATACGAAAAAGTGTATGTCAATGATTTAAATCATATAATTTGGTTTTCTACATTGAATAGAATTATCAATGTAGGTCTTTTACATTGAATATGATTAATGTAAAAATTTGTAATAATATTTTCTATTAATATTATGAGTGTTTCCATTTCGATAATAATTGTTAAATCATACTTAACAAAAAATAATAATTGTTAAATCATCACTAAATTAAAGATATTTTTGTGAGTTTCGCATGGACCATACTACCGATTACTACTTCTAAAAGAAAATATAAATCCCTCCGCCAAGGAGAAAACCAAACTAATGTACTCTAATTCTAACATAATATTCGTGGGCCGCAAGGTTTTGATGCAAACTTAATATTATGTTACAACATTAAAAGGACATTAAATAATAATTGGTTGCTGGGAATCGATCATGTGACCTTTGATAATATTCTTTTATTATCCCTCTTACTCTTATTATATAATAGGATATAAAAAAATAATTTTTAATTTAGTGATGATTTAACAATTTTCTCCAATTAAAACTACCAAGAAACAAAAGAGAGATGAAATTGACGATTTTTTATATTGAAAATTCTATTTTATTTAAGAAATCTACTTATATTTTATTTTGATTATCAAAATAACCTTCTTATTTTTTTTTTTGAAACGCAGATATATATAATGGGAAAATTGGGCTAAGCCCTATACAATGATAGCCAACCATTATGTAGAATGCATTGGTTCCAACCGCTAAAAACTAATAAGTGTATTCCCTACTACTCCTAGAGACTTGATACCACTTACCCACCAGAAAAACCACTTACGGCCCAGCCTTACAAAGTTTCTTTAGACACACTAGACATAATTAAAACCTGGATAAAATAGAAGATAAAACTTAGGATAATACTAAAAAAATTAATAAGAAGACTGTTCTTCTTCCTTCAAAAGACTGCTGCAACCAACAAGAGAACTTGGAAACCTGCGACTTCATATCATCTCATCATCATTCAGGGCTTGAAATTCATTCTCACCATTTACATCATTCTCAATCTCTGAGATCAGCTCATTCTCCCTGACTGTTTCGAATTGTGGTCCTATTGGACCCAAGCCAAGATCAGTATACCAGATTTCTCTGATCCTCCCAAACATGTTTTGAATTTCCACCATCTGATCCCAAGTGTTTGCTCCATGAGTGGCTAAGTAAATAGCTAGAGCATTACAATCTTCGTTTACCACATTTACGTCAATCTTCGAGTTCCTATCCTCCCTTCTTGTATTTAGCTGCCTCACTGCAAATTGATGTTCAGCTCTTACTCCATCTCCCAAGGAAAAACGCCACTCCCAATACGCTCCTTGATGATCGGAATCCAATTCGAGCTTGTTGAAATCCAGAAAAAAAGCTTTTCTCAAGGCATAAATCATGGCATAGAATTCATTCAGTCTCCTCCCCTCTATATGCATTGTGCCCGCGTACAACTTCAGAATCGTGCCTCTATCATCTCTGAAAACCACTCCTATCCCTGAAGAGTTACCATTGGGAAGTGGGTCTTCATAGTAAACAACATGGACGTTAGCTTTGATGAAACCTTTTTTGGGGAGAGTCCAAAGTACTCCTGCATCCATTTGAAAAGGATGAAGGAAATGGTTGAAGAAAAAATTGAGAGGAAGTGGAGGGGGGAGCTGTATAAAACAAGAGGTATCCCAGCTGGTAGTCTACACATTTCGCCTGGTTCCAATGCACTTTACACATTTATCCAAGCTAGTGCATTCCCTAGTATTAGCCTTGCATATGAGAAAACTGTTAGAATTTCCACTAAATTGATTAATTCTTTAAAAGTCTATTAGAATAGACTAAAAGAAATTATCTAAAAAAACCTCACTAAATTGGTTTGATTTCCATTCGACCACTTCCCTTAGCACCACGAAAATATCATATTACTCCTGTTAACACCTTGGCCCGCCAAATAATCAGCCTCTCCATTCAAATTTCTGCTAATTTTTTTAACATCAAAATTAACCTTTTTCTTCATTGAGTAAAATCTTTCATCCAGATGCCATTGTTGGTGTCTCACAAAATTATTCGCTTGGATTAAGTCTACTAGTATCTGGCTGTCTGAGAAGAGAATAAGCTTTGAGGTTATCCACATACTGCAGCTGAACTTTTCAAGCAAGAATAATAAAGCTTCATATTCACCAGCCAGTATTGAGTCTACTTGCACAGGTCCCGAAAAAATGAAGATTAAGTCCCCTGTCGAATTATTCATATAGCCTCCTATTCCTATCTTATCGGTCACTCTAGCTCCATCTACGAAAGCATACAGCTGTTCATTACTGTTGAAATTCAAATTTCTAGCTAGTTTGCTACTAGCTAATATCAGACCCACTGGATTAATGTTCCATATAGTCTGATTATGTGGATTGATGATGTTAAGGGATTCACACCAGCTTGAAGATCTTAACAAAATGAGATCTTGAAGAACCTTCTTGACCACTTTTTTTCCTTCGAACACACATTGATTTCTTATCAACCATACTGTCCACAGAGTAGAGGCCAATACAATTCCCCAAGCTGCTCTAACACTTGGAGATTTGAAGTAAGAAAAGGACTTCCATAAATTGGACTCATCCACCTTGATTTCCCACCATTTATCTATAAATTCCCACCCCCACTTGGCTGGCTCACAATGCCAAAGAATATGCACTTGGCTATCCAGAGAGATTTTGCACCAGGAGCAAATATCATTATAATGAGATCTATTAAGTCTACTTTTCACCAGATGGGATGTAGGAAGTGCTTTGTGAGCCATAAGCCACAAGAAAATGTGCACCTTAGGGGGAACTTTTAGAGACCATAGTATTTGGAAGATTTTGTCACTAGGATTAAGGTGACCCAGTAAGGACAGGTAGCAATCCTTAACTGAAAATGGTTTACCTGACAATTTCCATCTCAGCTGATCTTTGGAGTTTAGAAATTTAACTGAGCCTATCAACTTGAGTAGATTAGCTGCATCATCTTTCTCCCATTGTCTTAAAGTCCTGCTCCACAACGAGGAATCACAAACCCCTTTACTGATAGTTTTTTCTATAAAAGACCTTAAACTAGCTTCCTTTATTGAAGAGATTGAGAAGAGTTTCGGAAAAAGCATTTTCATCTGACCCTTCTCAGAAAAGTAATCATGCCAGAAAAGGATTGAATTTCCATCCCCAATATCCCACAAAAAGCCAGAATGTAGCATGTAAGAGCTCACACTCCTTTGTGTGGGTGATTTTGGAATTTCTAATGCCGTCAAGATGCTTGAAACTACAAAAGAAGTCTTACTATCCTTGAAGCTCTCATTGAAAGGAATCCCTTTAGATATATGGTATTTATCACACAACCATTGATTCCAACTTCTATTTCTCTCACTGTACCATCTCACGTACCACTTTCTTAACATAGCTGTGTTCTTGAGATTTAGATTGGCAAGACCCAGACCTCCATTATCTTTAGGGGACGTAAGCTTATTCCATTTAACCAGATGTAGTTTCCTCTTGATTGTGCCTTTTAAACCTCTTCCACCCCAAAAGAAATTCCTTCTAAGCTTATCTAGCTTTTCACTTACTCCAACCGGCATTTTGAAGAGATTAAACCAATAAATTGGTAGACTGTCCAACGAAGCCTTGAGTAAAACCAGTCTGCCTGCCTTGTTGAGGGACTCAGCTTTCCAACTAGCTAGTTTACCTTCCAGTTTCTTAATTAGAGGCTCCTAAAACACTTTTCTTTTGGGAGATATCCCAATAGGAGCCCCAAGATACAGTAATGGCCAGCTACCAATACTACAATTGAGAATAGATGAACAGCACATGGGCAATTCTTTGCTTTTATTACAGGAGTATACCTTACTTTTTTGAAAGTTGATTCTCAACCCTGAAAGAATCTGAAAGATTTGAAGCACACTTTTGATTTTTTTGAAAGCTAACTGGTTACCTTTGATGAACAAGATCGTATCATCTGCGAATTGATGCGAATTGAAGATGTGTGAGCTGCCTCCCTTGATTAGAAAACATTATCCCTGAGAAGAATTTTAGTTCTCTTGCTTTCAGTAGCAACATGTTAAGAACCTCTGCCACTAGGTTATATAATAGAGGAGACAAAGGATCTCCTTGTCTTAAACCTCTAGATGTAGAGAATTCTTTAGTAGGTGCACCATTAACCAAAATGGAGGTTTTGATTCCTGCAAAATACCTTTTGGTCCAATCTATCCATTTTTCACCAAATCCCATTTTCTCAAGTAAACTAAACAGAAAGATCCAGTTGACCGAATCAAAAGCTTTTTCAAAGTCAAGCTTTAATATTAGCACATCTCTTTGACCGTGTTTCATGGAGTGGTAAGCTTCATTTACTAGTAGTATGCTCTCTGAAGCCTGTCTACCCTTTATAAATGCCGACTGAGAATCTTCAACCAGAAGTTCCATTACTTGACCAAGTCTAAGGGCTAGGGCCTTGGTGAATAACTTTGCAGTTGAATTGATGAGGCTAATTGGCCTGAAGTCTGAGGCTTCTTGGGGATCAGAACCTTTAGGAATGAGTGCTATAAAAGAAGAATTAAGACCACCTGGAAAAGGATTGCCCTTCGAGAATTCAGTGAAGCAAGACAAGATTCTATCCTTGATATGGGGCCAAAATTTCTTAAGACATCCCACATTAAAGCCATCAGGACCTGGGGCTTTCTCATTTGGCATCTGGTTAAGAGCCCATTCAATTTATTCCATGGAAAAATCTCTTTCTAACCATGCTCCATCTTCAACACTTAATCCATTCATACTAAGATCTCCCAAAGACAAAAGATTATTATGCTTTTCCTTGAAAAACTCCTTGTAATGATCAAAGAAAACTTGTTTAACTTCTGGCACCTTAGAGAACCAAGACCTGTTTTGTCTGATTTTTTTGATATTGTTAACATGTTTTCTTCTTTGATGATAGAACTTATTGTTCCTGTCACCTTTCAACAGCCATTGTACTCTTGCTTTCTGCCTTAGAGAGGAAATTTTCAGTTCCACAAGTCTATCAAGTTCTTTTCTAATGACCACAATATCTTCTACTTGAGTAGGATTCTGCTCTGCTTCATTAGTTTTAGATTCAAGTACCCGAATCTTATAGTTTAGATCACCCAAACAGTTTCTTGACCACCCTCTGATTTCCACCTTGAGACTTTTCAAAGTTAGATGGATATTACCTTTATTAGATTTTGTATTGGACCAAAATTTATCTATCAAAATCTTTAGCTCGAGGTCATCCAACCAGCAGTTAAAGATTTTGAAAGGCAAAGGACCCCAATTCTCTTTATTCTTTGCTAAAATCAGACCTTTATGATCTGAGATACTCCTATCTGTGGATAGTACTGACCATTCTCCTTTTCCCATCCAAACAGAATTTAAAAGGACTCTGTCGAGTCTGCTTTTCCTATTTTTGGGACCAAACCAGGTGAACTTAGTACCTTGCAGATTGACATCAAAAAGGTTGCTTGAGTTGATGAACTTATTGAGCCATTCACTATCATTTCTCCTATAATTGCAATTAGCACATTCCTCTGCCTCTCGAATGTAGTTAAAATCCCCCATTAGACATATTGGCTGAACTGAGGCAATGTCTACCACTGAATTTAACATCTTCCACAGCCTAACCTTTTGCTTGGGTTTTTGAGGTGCATAGATATTAACTAAATGGAACATTTCTCCACCATTGACACATCTTAGTTGTACCCAAAACACATCTTAGTCAACCAGTCATGTGATTTCAATTCCCATATAGAGTTTTGTAGAGACTCATCCCAAAAAGCACATTTTGTTTCTTGTACACACAAAATATTGATCTTTCTTTTCTTAAGCAGATAACTTAAGTTTCCTTTTGAAGCCATTGTCCAAATTCCTCTAACATTCCATGATAAAATTGAACATTCCATTGAAAGCTTCAACTATATACTAAAATGTAGACAAAACACTAATTCAAAGAACCCCTTGTTCTAATCTCTTCAGTATCTCTTGCTTGCTTACCTCTTTACCCAAAGGCATTGATAGTCCTAGAAGCTCAACACTTTCTACAATTAATTCAGCTTCCCCCAGCAATTTTCTCTGCTCATGAATGGTATCCAGTGCTGAGCTCTTTTGCTTTGCGACTTCAACATTTTTGAGGTTACTTTTACTTTTCGTCTTCTTACATCTCTTAAGACCTAAATCGAATGGGTTTTTAAAAACCCTTGATTTTTTCTTAGGCCTTCCTCTTGCTCTTCCCATTTTCAAATTACATATATTGTTACACAAAGTGCTTTGAGAAGAGATATTGTCTGCCTTATTCCCTAAACCACTTGTGGTAACATTGACTAGACTTGATCTTTCTGAGGATTCTTCACTCAGAGTGCTGAAACTGCTGGAAGACTCTTTAGTATGCAAAAAATTTTCCTTGGGCTCCTTACAAGTTACCTTCTTAGGAGTGAGAGTATGAACATCTACCACTTCCGTCACCCTGGCCTTGGGAATGCTCGACAAGGAGTTTTCAACCAATGTTTCCAGACTGTCAGTAGCAACAACATCAGAGTTGACTGAGGAGGTAGAGGTATGATTAGTGACCTGATTTTCCTTGCTCGAGGGAGCTAAAAAACTGCCACCATTGTCTTCTGGTTCATGCTTCTTGTGTTTTTTAACTTCTGATTCATCATCCCTATGGTTCCCTTCTACCAATTCATCTTCCATGATTGGATATGTTTTTCCTGCCAAATACTCTTTAATATCAACCACTTCTCGGAAAGTTATATCAAAATTCTTACCTTTGACCAAAACCTTCATTTCTTCCCAGATTGTTTTGTAATTTGTTGTGGCCAGACAAATCAATGGATTAACAAAAGAGTTTGATTCATCTATCTGAAATGCCCAAGGGATCCATTCACCAAATCTTTTTGTGAAAGCTTTTAGATTTCCTTCAAGCCAAGCAATCATGGGCAGTCCTATGCATTCCAACCAGACTGTTCTTGGCATTATCAAATCCCTTTCTTCGAAATTTCGAACTACCATGAACCATTTATCCAGAGCCTTTATATCAAAGGAATCCCAATTCATTTCTTTCTCATTTCTGATCAGAAATTTCCTATCAGTTAGCCCTACAATTTTTAGAAATGACATACCTGCTTTATCAATATTGCTTTGTACAGACTCCACTTTTTCCTCTTTCCATGAAAAGCCCACCCTTGATTGAAAAAGCCCTTCCTCCACTTCTTCGTCTATTTCAGCTTCAGTATACTCAAACATTCTCTTTGCAAAATCCTCTTTGGCCTTAATTGATATGTCCTCTTGCTTTCCAGTTTTTGGAGATTCATTCTTCAATTTGGGAAGAGGGTGACCCTAGCTTTTTCTTTCAGAATTTCAGGTTTTCTTCCTCTGTTGATGCTCATAAAAATTCTTGTACCCCATCCTCCTAGTTCCTTAGCATTATTGATAATGCTTCCCGCTTCCAATTCATTACCTACTTTTATAAAACCTATTCTTTTGTTGTTTTTATCTCTCTTTCTTGGTAAAATAATATCCTCCACTTTACCACACTTCTTATAGAAGTCCCAGAGAGTTCTAGCCTGTACATCCGATGGTATGTTAGCCAAAAAGATAGTTACCTCTTCTTTCAAAGGTGCTTTTGGGCTATGTACTTTCTTTTTTGATTTAACTTGGATCCATTCCCCGTGATTGCTCTTTACCTCATTGCTTGTGTTTTTGACCACTTCCGCATAAGAACCCTTATTCAAAATATTTCCTCTCAATTGCTCATTGTTGAAACTCGTATTTAAATCCCTTTGAGAGATGATCCTATGGTGGATTTGATTCAAGGCTATGCTGATTGCTTGTTTGTCTCCCTGTCTGAATTTACCCATGATTTCTGCATCTATCAGATCCTCATAAGCTTCCACAAAATCCCTTAAAGCTTTCTCCCCATCCTTTTTGAAGTTTCGAGTAGTTTTCCCAAGAGTGTGTTGATCCTTGACGACTTCTGTCGATCGATTTCCTTCAAATCTGGTCTTCGAATTTGAAAATTTGCCCGTTAGCTCACCGTTGTCGCCACCGATATCGCCTTCTCAATAAGCGTGCCCCATCCGAACAGACTTTTGTAGATCGAGACAAATTTTCTTCACAAGTTAACTATATGTGTATTTTTTCAAAATAACCTTCTTATTATTTGAGAAGATAGTTGTACTAACAACCAAATACAGTTTTAATAATAAGTGTATGAGAAATTTTATTCAAAACTTTGGTAGTTGGTAGTCTCCTCAGTACGATAAAATAAATAAGAACTGTTAGATCTTAAAATAAATAGATAAAAAAATGTTGGATATAGCATAAAAAATATTTAATATTTTAACATGTAAAATAAAAAGTGTATTTATATTGAAATATGAAATAGTGCTTGTCAATGATTAAAATCATATATAATTAGGTTTTCTATATTGAATAGGATTATTAATGTAAGTATTCTATACTAAATATGATTAATGTAAAAATTCATAATTATATCTGAGTGTTTTAATTTGGATAATAATTGTTAAATCATCACTAAATTAAAGAGAATTTTATGAGTTTCGCGTGGATTGTAAAATCATCCAAATTTGATTTTAATATTAATAAAAAATAAATAAAATTCAGTTCTAATACAATATTTTATATCTTTTTCAGATTTTTAACTTCTTTTTAAAATTCAATTATAATACAACCTTTTTAATTATATCCTTTTTAGATTATAATTTTCTTTTTAATTTGATATAATCTCGATCGTCTATTTTTAAAAATATTATATTCGACGGTTGAGATTATTTTGACGGTACAGTGATCAAACCAAAATTATGGATAAGATCCCTCTTACGATTATTATATATAAGGATATAATTAAATGTAAGGATATAATTATACATAAAGGCAGTTTAGCAAAAAAAAAAAATTATACATAAAGGCTCTGCGAGTATTGTAGAGCCTGATATGTTGAGCCTTAAGAAGAGCCATAACCTGTGGGGGATTCCGGATTTGGCATGTTGGAGAGGCCGATTTCTATATTTGCACTGCATAGACAACATTAAGTTGAGATGAATTATTGCTCAAATACGTAATGTAAGATATCAGAACATATGAAACTACTCTAATAACATACTTTGATTTCTTGTTAGACATATTCAAGTAAGAATTTGAGTGGAAATCAATCCCGCGTAAAGGTGTTATATAGTAGGAGAAAATATTTAATATATAATTGCAATAGAAAATATTTAATATATAAGACATGTGACATTAAATATGTTATTGAGGGGAATCGAATTTTTGACCTACGGTAGTACTTTATTATTATCTCTCTTACTCTTCTATACTATTATATTAAAGCCGAAAGATTGAAAGTTTGTTGGTTTGGTTTTCGGTTTGGTTATCCTAATTATTAAAATAAATAATAACATAATATAACTAATGTTAATTATCCGATTGCTTTTTTTTCCATTTAATTTTAGTTAAAGATATTACCTTTTATAAACTAAAAAATTCAATTATACCATATCTTTCGACCATTACTATTCCTTTCTAATTAAAACACATTATCTTTTTGATTTGAAACTAATCTTACAATCATTAATATATACCCGAAAATATCATACCATATTTTCCAATTATTAATAAAATATATTAAAAATCTGTATAAGTTGTTTATAATAAATATTAGTATAATTCGTAAACATAAGTATATTTAATTATATTAAATTAAAATTAAAAAAATTATTAAAAATAATGATGATATAAAACATGATTGTAATATTAAATAAAATTTATAACATAAGAAAGGAAACTCGTGCATCGCACGGGCATTGAAAGTTTATCGGTTCGGTTTTCAACATGTTTATCTTAATTATTAAAATAAATTATAAAATAATGTAATTAATGATAATTAGCCACTTGCCTTTTTAATTAAAAGACATTCAATTTTAATTGATGAAATTACCTTTTATAAACATCTAAAATATCGTATCTTTCAATCAGTAATATTTTTCTAATTAAAATACGTTAACTTTATCGAGGGATGCAAACCTTCCGTGGTGTCTGGTGGGAGATTTCAACAATGTTACATCACAGGCAGATAAAAAAGGTGGTGCTGCTTACCCTAATCATTTAATTGAGGGTTTTAATGACTGTCTGCAGGAGGCTGAGCTTCATGATCTTGATATTATTGGTCATCAGTTCACCTGGGAGAGGGGTCGGAACACGGACCATTGGGTTGAAATTCGATTAGACAGGGTTCTTGCTAATGCTCAGTGGAGTAATCTATTTCATCTGGCTAAAGTGTACAACATGGAGGGTTCCCCATCTGATCATAGCCCTTTGTTATTGATTCCAGAACAGAAAATCAGAGATAATCGAAAATGACATTTTCGTTTTGAAAATGCCTGGCTAACCGAACCTATGTGCTTTCAGATTATTAAGGATTGTTGGGAGGAAGAAGGCAATAGTAATGTCAGCCAAAAAGTTAAAAAATGTGCCGACAATCTGGAAATATGGGGGAGAGAAATCACAGGTTGTTTTAGCAAGCGTATCAAGGAGTGTAAAATCAGACTTAAAGCATCTAGAAATAGGCACCCTCAGTCTATAACTGAATATGAAGATGCAAAAAAGCAGTTGCATCTGGTGTTGGATCAGAAAGAAATTTTTTGGAGACAGAGATCGAAACAACTATGGTTGCAAGCAGGTGATAAGAATACGAAATATTTTCATGCGTCTTGTAACAGGAGGAAAAGTAATAATCATATTCAGAGGTTGAAGAATGATGAAGGAGAATGGGTTGATTGGAATTGTGGCTTGCAAGATATGATCAGAAGCTACTTTCAGCAACTATTTACAGAGGAAAGTACTCAAACAGAGGGTATTCTGAACTACATTCCAATGTCTATATCTGATCAACAAAATAATGAGTTACTTGAGCCAGTGTCTGAGCAAGAGGTGAAAGATGCAATTTTTCATATGCACCCAGATAAAGCACCGAGGCCTGACGGTATGACTCCGGCGTTCTTTCAGAAAAATTGGGCTATTGTAGGAAAGGAGGTGGTTCAGTTGACAAGAGAATTTTTTGCATCAGGGAGGATAAGTGATGATATGAATGCTACCAACATCGTCCTTATTCCAAAAAAGAAGCATCCTACAAATTTAAAAGAGTTGAGATCGATTGCTTTGTGTAACGTAGTGATGAAAATCATTACTAAAGTAATTGCAAACCGGTTGAAAAAGGTTTTGGAAACTATAATCTCGGAGACTCAAAGTGCTTTTCTTCCAGGCCGACTAATATCTAATAATATCATGATATCTGTTGAAGTCATGCATTATTTGAAGAGGAAAAAGTTTGGAAATGAGGGTTACATGGCGCTCAAATTAGATATGTCCAAGGCATATGATCGAATCGAATGGAAGTTTCTGAGAGAAATGCTTCTTGCAATGGGGTTTAGCAGTTGGTGGACTCACTTGATCTTGCAATGTGTTTCAACAGTGGAATATAACATAATTCATGGCGATTTTGAGATTGGTCCTATAGTTCCTACTAGGGGCCAGAGACAAGGAGATCCTCTATCTCCTTATCTCTTTATTATTTGTGCAGAGGGGTTAACAGCACTAATTAAACATTACGAAGCACAAAAATGGTTGCAAGGTATTAAAATCTGCAGGAGAGCTCCAATGATTACTCACATGTTGTTTGCGGGCGATATTTATCTATATTGCAGGGCAGAATCAGGGGAAGCATCAAAAGTTTTGGAGTTGTTGGCTGAATATGAAAAAGCATCGGGCCAAAGAATAAACAGAAGCAAATCCACAGTCTTTTTTAGTGCTAATATTATTGATTATTGATTATAATAAAGAGTTGGTGTGTCAAAGTTTGCAGATTAAAAGCGGATTCATCTTCTAAATATCTTAGTCTTCCTAGTATCTTGGGTAGAAATAAGTCGGTGGTTTTTGGTTATTTAAAGGACAAAGTGAAGGCTAGCATTCAGAGCTGGAATGAGAAGAAAATATCGAGACCTGCAAAGGAAGTTTTGATCAAAATGGTGGCTCAGACGCTTCCATCTTACGCCATGAATGTCTTCCTTCTGCCGCTTGAGCTCACTAAGGAAATAGAGAATTGTTTGTCAAATTTTTTTTGGAACTCATCTCAAAAAAATAGTTCAAAAATAAGTTGGATGGCTTGGGAGAGAATGACTAAGCGTAAGCATGCTGGAGGTTTAGGCTTCAGATGTCTTCGTGACTTTAATTTAGCCATGCTGGGGAAACAGTGTTGGAGACTTATTTCAAACGAGGAGAGTTTGGTGGCCCAAGTGTACAAAGCCAAGTACTATCCGGAGTCAGATTTCATGTCAGCTAATTTGGGAAGCAATCCTAACTTCATCTGGCGAAGTGTGCTCGAAGCAAGGAAAGTGAATTCTGCAGGTTCGAGTTGGAGAATTGGTAATGGTAAGGATGTGTAAATATTAAATCAACCTTGGTTGAATAGCATAGAGAACCCATATGTTACTACTTCCTCTCCAGCGTTGATAAATCAAAAGGTGGCTTCGCTTTTTCGTACTGACACCAAGGAATGGGACAGGGACATCGTTCACGATGTATTTGAGGCCAGAGATCAACATCTCATCTTGAACACCATTGTTGAACAAGAGCTGGATAAGGATGTGTTAAGTTGGAAGCTAGAACACACGGGTCAATATTCAGTTAAGAGTGCTTACAGACTCCTGCAAACTCAGAAAGGAGCTTGGAACACAGATGCTAATACTGAATTCTGGAAGAGCTTATGGAACATCAAGGCTCCACCACAGGTTTTAAATTTAATTTGGAGGGCTATAACAAACTGTTTACCGACTCAATCCTAGCTTCATCTGGCGAAGTGTACTCGAAGCAAGGAAAGTGAATTCTGCAGGTTCGAGTTGGAGAATTGGTAATGGTAAGGATGTGCAAATATTAAATCAACCTTGGTTGAATAGCATAGAGAACCCATATGTTACTACTTCCTCTCCAGCGTTGATAAATCAAAAGGTGGCTTCGCTTTTTCGTACTGACACCAAGGAATGGGACAGGGACATCATTCACGATGTATTTGAGGCCAGAGATCAACATCTCATCTTGAACACCATTGTTGAACAAGAGCTGGATAAGGATGTGTTAAGTTGGAAGCTAGAACACACGGGTCAATATTCAGTTAAGAGTGCTTACAGACTCCTGCAAACTCAGAAAGGAGCTTGGAACACAGATGCTAATACTGAATTCTGGAAGAGCTTATGGAACATCAAGGCTCCACCACAGGTTTTAAATTTAATTTGGAGGGCTATAACAAACTGTTTACCGACTATGACTCAACTGCAGTCAAAGCATGTGTATGTGTCCAGCATATGTCCTGTCTGCAATGAGGAACCTGCAATGAGGAACCTGAGTCCATATTCCATGCATTAGTGCAATGTAAAGTAGCAGTTGCGTGCTGGCGAGTGTTTAAACCAGGTATAAATGTTGTGGATAATATGGAGCTTTTGAATTGGTTAAAGTTGAATTTTGCAGGGCAAACGAACATTTGCAAAGCAAAAATTATCACTTTGTGCTGGTCCATTTGGAGATCTAGAAATGATCTGATTTGGAGTAATAAGAGATGGCCAGTAATGAGAATCGTTGCAAAAGCTTGGGAATATCTTTCACAGTGGAATGTTGCTCAGACTAGAGGAACTGGTGTGCCTATTAAACCTCCAGTGGAAGGAGATGGCGCATTATACTGGGCAAAGCCTCAATATAACGAAGTAAAGATTACAGTGGATGCAACGATTTTTTAGGATCGAGGAGATGTGGTATCATTGTTCGTAATCATGAAAGCCATTTAATCCTGGCAAAGTCGGTTTCCAAAACAGAGGTAATGAGTCCAACTATGGCAGAGGCAATAGCAATCAAGGAGGCGTTGAGTTGGGCGAAGGAGATGGATTGGAATACGATCATTCTAGAGTCTGATTGTTTAGTTGTAATCCAGTTGATTAGAAGTGAAGTTCCTATGCGCTCAAGACTTGGTAAAGTGATCGAGGAGTGCAGAGATTTGGTTCGTCAAACTAACAACATTAGGTTGTATTTCATCAAACGATCTGCGAATGTGTCGGCACACGAACTTGCTCATGTGTCTCATGTATCCTGATCGTATATTTGACTGGAGGTCTGTTCCAGTCAATGTTAAGGAATGTATTTGGCATGATTTTTTTTTTTTTTGACAAACAAGAAATTGTATTAACTAGCATCAAACCAATCACAGCCAGGACAAAACCCCGAACTGACAGTACAATCTGACAGGAAACAAATAAACGAACTAACCAAGTAGCCGCTTATGTTTACAGACTGTTTTACATCATGAATAATAATATTCTTTGAATTAAAAAAGATTAAAGTAGCTTTCCGATCAATCCAATTTGCACCATTCCTGAAGCCAGTAATATCGCAAATGACCTTCACATACGCACCACCTGTAGCCCATTGTTCAGCAACACCCCAGCTATCTACATGCCGAAGACCAGCTATAGACATGCCGAAAGTGAAACCCCAGCTATCTACATGCCGAAACCCAGCTATAGACATGCCGCGAATGAAATATCTCATTATATGAACAAATTCTAGTTGTGAAAAGTAAGCTCTTGCAATATCCAACAGCAGCCCAAAATCAATGCAAACATTACAGATCTCCCACCAAGCCACAAAAATCCTTTTCAAATTAGCCCGGAACCAAACCCATAACAACATACAAATAAACAAACAAAACTCGCCAACAGACGAGACGAAAAACACACCAAAAGACGAGACAAAGATTCAAAATCAAAGTCCTCGGAATAACGCCAAATTTTGGTATGATGTTGAGGAGGAGAAATGGAATCTCAAGATATTTTTTATTTTCAGAACTAGCTCAAGATCGGAAACAGATCTGAGAGCTTTATTGAATTAAAAGCTGTGATAATTGGTAGGTGAGAAAAGAGAGGGGGGAGGGGGACGAAGATGGAAGAAGGCAGAGGAGGAGAGGCGGAGTCAAAGGGGTGGGGGAGGGGGCTGAGGGATGGAGGGCCGGCGGCTATAGTTTAAACGACTCTCATTTGTATTTGGCATGATTTAATGAAATAATATATCAGCATTTCGTCAAAAAAAATACGTTAACTTTAGTTTAAAACATAATCCTGCAATGATTAATATATACCCAAAAATTTCTCATCATATCTTCTAATCAGTAACAAAATAAAATAAAAATCCGTATACAACGAATAATGACTGTTAGATTTTTAGAATAAAATCAGGAGCTTTAGATCTGATGAGTAGATGTATTATATGATTAAATTAATTTACTAAAATTTCAAGGTTCTAATTCCGTCAACGACATGTTTATTTTAAAATTTTATAAAATAAGTTTAAACCATGCATATCATTAATTAAATTTATATTAAATTAGTAAATGTAAACCATGCATATCATCATATTAAACTCGGATTATTTTATCGGTACAATGATTAGTCCTATATAGGATATAATTCTCATCTTTACATGAAACGAAAATGTACATGAGGCCTAACCCTCTAATTTATAAGTTTTTTAATAACCCACGTAGTTAATATCCTCCGACGTACAAATCATCAGGATTTGCAACTTAGGGTTAGAGAATGGCAACAGCAAGCTCAATCCCAAAATAAGAATTCCACTGAAATTTTGATTGATTTGTATGTGATGAATGAGAGTGATGGTAAGTGGGCGAAGTTACATAGCATCAGGTCATTTAAGTGTGAAGGATTGTGGGTTCCTCAATGCATGAGCATTGGCGAGATAGTGGTTTCGACATTTATTGATACATTTTTTTGCGACCCTGATTCTGGTCTGTTGACTGATACATTTTTTTGCGACCCTGATTCTGGTCGTCAGTTGTGTAACGATGAAATCGTTGAGTTCTGTCCCAGCTGGTTTGACTCCTACAGTTATGTCGAGAGCATGGTAACTGTTGAGGGGATGCATTGCATAGACCAGGATGAGATACCGCCTGTGTCCAGAAAGTAGTATTTTCTTTCCTGACCTTTGATTTTGTTACTTGACTATGTCTTATTGTGCCTGATCTAACCTTGAAAAAAGGCATGATATATTCTCTCTAATTAGCTTAGTTTCTGTTAATGGAATGCTGTTGATTGGGAAGGAGTAAAAACCAAAAAAACAAAGCCAATAAGATGAACTGCTATCTCTTTAAACTTTTTTTACTGTGATTTTAAGATTGTTGTCATGAAAATGATATGCGCTTGGCATATGCTTAAATTGTTGCAGTTCTTAGTGGATTGATTTTGTGGAGTCCTTTTTTATATGAACCCGACTTAAAAAGCATTTTACTTGAGAGAAGATACACCTTCCCGGAACTGACTCATACTTAATGACTGATGCTACTTGAGAAGTATATTATGATTTTGTTTTACTTTGTCCTCAACAGACTTGTACTTTTAATTACTGATGCTACTAAAGAATTTTACATTTTTGAACAGATCATCATATTAAACTCGGATTATTTTTGATCTTCATTAAGTTTAAACCATGCATATCATCATATTAAACTCGGATTATTTTATCGGTACAATGATTAGTCCTATATAGGATATAATTCTCATCTTTACATTAAACGAAAATGTACATGAGGCCTAACCCTCTGATTTATAAGTTTTTTAATAACCCACGTAGTTAATATCCTCCGACGTACAAATCATCAGGATTTGCAACTTAGGGTTAGAGAATGGCAACAGCAAGCTCTAGCGATTTATATTTAGCTGAAGAACTTATATTCCAAATACTTTACTGGTTGCCTGTACTATCTCTACTCCGCTTAATAATCATTAAGCTTATATTAGTCCTATATAGGACTAATCATTGTACCGATAAAATAATCCGAGTTTAATATGATGATATGCATGGTTTAAACTTAATGAAGATCAAAAATAATCCGAGTTTAATATGATGATCTGTTCAAAAATGTAAAATTCTTTAGTAGCATCAGTAATTAAAAGTACAAGTCTGTTGAGGACAAAGTAAAACAAAATCATAATATACTTCTCAAGTAGCATCAGTCATTAAGTATGAGTCAGTTCCGGGAAGGTGGTGTCTCTTCTCTCAAGTAAAATGCTTTTTAAGTCGGGTTCATATAAAAAAGGACTCCACAAAATCAATCCACTAAGAACTGCAACAATTTAAGCATATGCCAAGCGCATATCATTTTCATGACAACAATCTTAAAATCACAGTAAAAAAAGTTTAAAGAGATAGCAGTTCATCTTATTGGCTTTGTTTTTTTGGTTTTTACTCCTTCCCAATCAACAGCATTCCATTAACAGAAACTAAGCTAATTAGAGAGAATATATCATGCTTTTTTTCAAGGTTAGATCAGGCACAATAAGACATAGTCAAGTAACAAAATCAAAGGTCAGGAAAGAAAATACCACTTTCTGGACACAGGCGGTATCTCATCCTGGTCTATGTAATGCATCCCATTAACAGTTACCATGCTCACGACATAACTGTAGTAGTCAAACCAGCTGGGACAGAACTCCACGATTTCATCGTTACGCAACAGACGACCAGAATCAGGGTCGCAAAAAATGTATCAGTCAACAGACCAGAATCAGGGTCGCAAAAAAATGTATCAATAAATGTCGAAACCACTATCTCGCCAGTGCTCATGCATTGAGGAACCCACAATCCTTCACACTTAAATGACCTGATGCTATGTAACTTCGCCCACTTACCATCACTCTCATCACATACAAATCAATCAGAATTTCAGTGGAATTCTTATTTTGGGATTGAGCCAAGACTGCAACTGAGTCCCTCATATTGACAAGATGACGGAACTTTTCATTGACGCCTTCTGGAAACCTAAACCTCTCAAACCTCCTGCTACACGGACTGACCCTAGCTAAAACTTGAAATTCTCCTAACTCCTTATCATTCCCTAGCCAATAGGGAACCCCTTGGACTATGCATCTACAGTTCACACCCACTTCAGGCAAGAAGGAAACGGTCCCTACCTCAGTCCACAAATCCTCACTGCTTGAGTAAATCTCAATCCTAGAATCGCCCGTAAAATCAGGAACAATGCAAATAATTTTGTAGTCATCAGTCACAGCATCATATCCTAATCCAACCGACATACTCTTCCACGGCTTGGTGTATGGAAGTGGGACTGGCTTCCACAATCTGCGGGCAGGGTTCCACAAGGCAATCAAACTCTCAGCAAAGTCATTTCTATTAGTAAGACAGACCAATCCAGAACCATATCTTTGGAAAATTTACGAAAATTAAGGGAGCTCAAGTCAACCTCAAAATTACGATCGAATTCCAGAATAGGGATGGGAGGGCTTTTAACACGTAAGAGCACAAAATGTCGGCGCCCATCCGGATCCCAGATGTCGCTGCAGATGATTGCTGAATTATTTGACCGACTTAATTCAAAATGTCGTCGAATAAAGTAGGGGTCTCTGATGAGATTCGAAAAAAAGGTGGACAAACATGTCAATTCCAAGAGCCTTTTAACCGGTAGTCTAAGAAAGCACTCAATTATGACATCGGTGCACCATCTATTTGGGGGTCTCATTTCGCTACACATTTGTTTGAACAACTGGTGACCAATAAGTGCATTCCAACACTTGGAAACACACCGCAATCGTGGGTGCTCTCCTCGTTGACAGTGTAACAGGATTTTGATGATCAAGTGTGGCGGGAGTGTTGGATTCCTTTTGGTGGGCATCTTGTGCAGTACAAATAATTTGGCATGCCTATCTTCACCCTTCTTAACAGACTGAGCATCTGCGAAGAGATCCAAAAACTGCAAAGTCCCGCAGTGGGTGAAAATAGTGTAAAACACATAATTCAAAATTCTATACAAGATCTGCTCTTTACCATACCTCTAAAAATATGCTAGATAGCTCCTCTCTGTCAATAAAACTTGCAGTGCCAGAATTATCAGGATTGGGTGCAGTAAATTTTTTCATCAATGAATCAAGATATTCTATTCGTTTTGGCATTGGCAGGATTGATTCTAAATGAATAACTGCCTGCAATACCACAAACAAAAGAGAGTTTAAGTTCAAATAGCATAGATAGATAGATAGATAGATAGATACATAGATACATAGATACATAGATAGAACAGATATGTGTGTGTGTAGAGAGAGATGAGCACCTTCAGAAGTGATTTTGATGGTGGGCAATTCTCAAGTGCTTGCTCAAGAATTTCCCTTGCTTTTTCCGCATTCCCAAAAACCTAAAAACAACAGACGCATAAGTCAACACATGCACTGGTCTATGACTAACAATAAGAAAAGAACCTCAGACAACAAGTACAAGGCACCCACCATGATTTAACAAACTACTGGAATGAAGATAATAGCCTAAATCCCTGGTTTCTTAAGTTACGAAATATGTTTATCGTTAACTATTTAAGGAGAAAATAAATCCAAAAAATTTAAGAGAGGAACATAGCTGCAAATCAGAGGACAAGACATACCGAATACACAAAACGAGAGTATTTAGCAAACAACTCCGGCAAGGTCTGGGAATTTTCTTTTCCTTTTTCAATTGCAATGGAATGTTCATACAAGGAACATGCATATTCGGCATTCCCCTGCAAATTCGCCAAAAACCCATTACTTGCAAATATTAATAAAACCAAATTTGTTGTTAAATACTTAGTCAAATAGTCTTACCATTCGACGTTCCATATCTGCATGTTTAACAATTGCTTCCAAGAGACCTGGTGCCACCTCAGTATGCACAAGTTGATAAGCAGCACGCGCCCCTGGAATATCACCAGAGTGCTCTCGATATCGAGCAGCAAAAAGGTGAATCTCCGGTCGTCTCTGTGGACATTAAAAAACAACTCACACAATTACAAATTCATTTCATGGTTAAAAGGTTTAAATCTCAGAACCACTGAGATAAACAGATGCTAGTTGCACTCTGTTTACCCTAGCAAACTTACACATGATTAACAATATAACATTTAAAATGTTATGAAAATCGTTTAATGATAACAAAATCAACTATCAGAGATGTTCACCCATACCTTGACGAAGACTCGAGTAGCACGAGTAAGTGCATTCTCCGCTAGATCTTTACTTCCTCTGGCTTCCAAGTGCAATATATATCGTATCCAATACTCGGGATAATTGGCACAAGCAATCAGGCACCGTTCATATAGCTTGACAACCTGTCACACAAAGTGCAAAGGTTCAGAATTCCTATTAATTTTTCATGTAAATCAAAAAACAAAATCTGAAAAAGAGACGGCTAAGGAGTGATGAGTAAGATCTACTGCATAGATGGAAAAAATAGGCCCCTCAAATACGTATCGAGGGACCTTCCTAGCCTAACAAACAGATGGTTAGGAAGATAACACACCTGCATGCATAACATTGTTTTAAATATATATTTTACCATACAACATGATCAACCCAGAATGTTCGACTCACCATTGAAAGTTTGAAGTACTTGGCCTTATAGAACCCAAAAGGAAGGCCCATGAGTTAGTCCACGTTCAATATCCGATTTTTATAGAATTTTTTGTGCAACAGTTAGCCAATAAAGCAAATGATGCAGCAGATATTACCAACTGTAAGTCAATGCATAACAAGGGCAGCTAACTATAAACCAAAAGATACAAAATGAGGCTTCATCCAGAACACGAAAGTAAAATACCTTTTGGAAGTCTTCTTCAGCTTCTTTAAAATCAAGATAGTTATTCCAGTTTTCAAGTTCTACAGGATTAAGTGGGCGAACATGAAAGTAAGGCCTCCTTATAGCTGTTTCAAAACCAATGATCTTAGATCGAAACTCTTCAGCTTTCTTATACATTTCTTCTCCAATCGTGAAATACTTATTCCGCTCAGCTGCTGTTATGCCTGCACTCACAGGCTTGGTAGACTCCACAGCATTAGGATGAACCTCCCCCTTAATTTCCTGACCAGTGGCACCGACTGCAGCAGCTGCTGCTTCTTCAGCAGTTCTTAACTTCGGCAGAGGCCGATGTGTAACTAGTTCCCTGAAGCTGTTATCAGAGTTGCATGTTCAAGTAAGCTCCAGGATATCCAAGTAACAAAAGCTAGATAATACTAATAATAAGAAAAGGCATGCATGCGTGAAATAATAATAGGATAATCACCTGTTGAAATATTGATCCAGTTGCTGATTAGGGTTTTCTAATATCCGTGTGTATATCATAATAAGACGAGACCATTCCTGCTGTGTGTATTCATACTCGATGTATTTATCCCAAATAGTGTAAGATAAAAAGTCTGATCCAACATAAGCTAAACCACGTTCAAATACCCTGAATATTATAAAAACAAATTACAATTATGGCATACAAAAAATATAGATAAAACACATGTGGTACATGCTAAACTGCTAAAAAAAGTTGCCCTAAAGAGGAAAGAGAACCGGCAGGTAGTATTTACCCTCTAACAGTGACCGGATCATATGTCTTGATTGCAAAAACACAATAATGCAACCACATGTCTACGGAATAGGATAATAATCCTTGTACAGCACATTCATAGACCTCAAGAACATTGTCAGTAGAACCCATACGTTCCTCGTGATCTGCGTACTTTTTCCAATAGCCATAACACAAAGGGAATTCTGCTAAAAATGCATCATAAACTTTACGAATCTTCCATATGTGTCCCTGAGGATAAGGGTAGTTAATGTATTAGTTCTGCAGTACAGAAAAAAATTTAGATACAACTTCACTAATATACTACTCAGAAAAAGAGGAGTGAAATAAGTAAAAGAATGAGTGCAAAATCCTTACTAATGAAAAGGTTAAGAGGCTCCTCAAAATGAAAGAGATGAGGCTCTAATATACTGAAGAGCCACTTAAAGACTTCTATAGTCTTATTTTTAAAAAACTCTTTTTAACTTCAGGAACAAAGTAAAGAAACTCTTGCAGATGATCAAAGCAGCAATATTCACTATCAACCTAAAAATGCAATTTATTTTACCTCTGCTACTTTCTCAGTCTCTTCTATCAGGGCAATCCGCGCATCAAATTCCAGAGAGTTAACTCTTACTATACTCCAAAGTCGTTCTTCTTCAGCAGACAATGCTGCCAGCAAGATATTCAAAATAAAGTAATGACGAGTTCAGACATATCCGGTAAGGGACTTAATAGCTTTTATGAATAAAAAGAGAAAAAAAAAATTTGCAGCAACAGAGCCTGTTTTAGACAAGACAGATAATTGGACTAAGACTCTCTAGTATGTTGCTTTCATTTGAATTTTTATAGCAAGCACCAAACATACTCCCCCTTGACAAATATTTGTAGTCAAAGAATGAATGGAAGATTACTGAATTTGCTTCAAAAACCAGAACAAAGATATATTAATTGATGAAAATCTGAGGCCACAATTTACCGTCTTAATTTGAATACAAACTTAATATCCAGCTCATGCAAACGTAAAAAAAATATATATATATATATATATATATATAGAGCTCAAGTATTACACTGCAAGAGCACAACATTACGTGGAATTTGTACTCATCAAGTCCTTAAACTAGTTACCAAATTTCACACTTTCTGTTCAAATGGTGAGAGGCTGATACCACCTCATAGCACAGAATTCCTCACAAATTACAGTTAACATACTATTCATTAGAGCACTGCCATTTTCATGCAGCATAAGACAATATATAATTAATGCAGCATAAAAACAAAATCATTATGTTCAGCGTACAAAATGCAACCCGATTGACCAAGCTCGAACACATATTAACAAGAAATCAGCCTTCCTAAAAACAATAGACATACTAAACCTGATACCAAAAGTACCTCACTCGAAAACCAACCCTATCAGATACCCAAATAACAACTTTCTACATATACACAATATTTAACATCTCTTGAGAAGTTACAAAAAATTTCAATATTAAATCATATGGGGAGTAGATACAAAATAATATCAAAACGACCACGCAAGGCACAAAACAATTAGGCATACACCTCGTTAACCACAAATTACCAACCTCCAAGCACAATCCAAATTCCCAAACAGTGTGTCTATAAACCCCAAAGTGATCACACATCAAAACATAAACAGAATCACAACTTAAAAAACCTGAAAAAATGAAACTCGCAAATTACCAAATTACCTACCTCCAATCACAATCCAAACTCCCAAACAATGTCTCAAGAAACCCGAAACTACTAACACATCAAAACATAAACAGAAAAGCAATCACCAAAAAACCTGAAAAAAACGAAACCAAGTTCCAAAACTCAACGCCCCCTAAATCCTAATCAGCTTGCTCAATCTCACCCAAAAAACCTAATAACTCAAAACAAAACCACCCAAAACCTAAGACACAAAACAAGCATCAATTACTAATTAGTAATTACAGACAAATCACAACTTATATAAACTAATACTCTCTCTCTCTCTCTCTCTCTCTCTCTCTCTCTCTCTAGTTACTAATTACACACAAATCACAGCTTATATAAACTCATACATGTGTTCTCTCTCTCTCCAATTACTAATTACACACAAATCACAGCTTACATAAACTCATACATGTGTTCTCTCTCTCTGGCACAAAATCACAAAACCCTAAAACATGAAACAATCATAATTCATATACGTATAAAATGAGGCTCTAAATTAAGAAATGACAGTGAAGATAACAGATATATGTGTATGTATACGTGTATGTATATACCAATTGAGTTCATTGTAACGCCAAGGGTTTGATTTGATGCTTCTCGTGTTCTATCCAAGACGACTATGCTCTCTTCGTATCAGGTTTACCTAGTTTTTGGCGTTTGGTTTGGTATTTTACAGGCGCCTCTTAGTGGGCTCGGGTTTGGCCCGATAGATTTTGTAATTTCCATTATTTTAAGAAAATCTAATTTCCATTACATGCCCGTTCAGCAAATCTGTTGATTAACTTATAAGTTACTTATTTCGGAAAAAAAATTGTATTTACATACTTTTTTAGAGAAAAATGTGTATGGGAAGTTTAATATTCGTTATCTTGCAAAAATAAGTTACTTGTTTAAAAAAAAAGTACATATTTCCTAACATTTTTCCACAATAAATAACTTATTTCTGAAAAATAAGATTTCCCAAACGGGTCCCATATCTATCTATACTAAAATAAAAGATTTAATCTATACACAACAAGTTATTTCTTTCTTTCTTCTTCTTTACTCCTTTGTTGTGTTGTTCTTTTAGAATGTTCATGTAAATTGTTATTGGCAAATCTGTCGATTAACTTATAAGTTATTTATTTCGGAAAAAAAATTGTATTTACATATTTTCTTTTAGAGAAAAATGTGTATGGGGAGTTTAATATTCGTTATCTTGCAAAAATAAGTTACTTGTTTCAGAAAAAAGTACATATTTCCTAACTTTTTTCCAGAATAAGTAACTTATTTCTGAAAAATAAGATTTCCCAAACGGGCCCTATATCTATCTATACTAAAATAAAAGATTGAATCTATACACAACAAGCTTCATGTTGATAGAGGATTTTCGTAATCAACGTGATTTTCGGAGGCCCGCTGGAATTTACAAGTATACACATGTAATTGGCTGTTTTTTATGATTTGGGTGTGATTTGATGGTGGGGGTGAGCTGAGCTCGAGGGTGTCTCCAATAATCTCAAGTGCCTTTAGAGAGAATTAGAGAACTGAATTCGTCCTCCCCTCAAGATGCCTACGTATCCTTTATATAGGAATCAAGCTCACGTAGTTCTAATGCGACTCTGACTCTGCTGGAATAGTTGTATTTGATTGCCTAGTTCGTGTAGGACTCATGTTCCTTTAGAGCCTTTCACGAACTAGTTGGTGACATAAAGTAGAACTCGAGTTCGTCCCCTATTATGATTTTCTCGTAGATCAGAGGTATTCTAGGATCAACTGCGCCCTAGAATTACACTCCAACCATAATTCGAACTCTTCTGCTAGGAGGAACATGGTCTTTCATTGATCTACTCAGCTTCCAGACCTTCGGGGACCTCTTAATATTCCTAGTTTCTTAGTCATTTCTCTGTCTGATCTTCATGACTTGTACTAAATATATTCTCTTATTTGTTTGGATTGAACCCTACGGCCTAATGGGCCTAAATTCAGCCCATGGTGATTTTGGGCACAACGAGTACCCCCCGGTTCCTTGAAATCATGTAAATGTTAAAGGAACCTATTACATTTTATGATCAAGGGTTCAATGCTAAATCGTTTCTCTTACAATACCCTGCTTCAATATCATTTATCCAAACCTACTTGAGCTAACTCGGCGTAGGAAACAGGACATAAAATATTTTCAACTAGTATATTTCTGGTCAGCTTCCTTCTTGGTGAGGAACATGTTCTCTTCTTTTTCTTCGAAACTCATTCTTCTGAAAAATCTTCACTCTTCAACTGTTAGTCATTCTCTGTACCTTCTTCTAATACCTTTTCAAAATCTTTCTAAGGACACTTCTGAGGTTTCTAGGATGTCATCATACTTCTTCTTACTCTCGTATCTTTCTGGGTGATCTTTGTCTTCAATGTCTTCACATGTCTTTCGTATATCTAGAAGTCTTCAAAAACGAGTGGCACCTCAACGGTTTTTAAGCAGGAAGTTCAACCTTTATTTACTCCTTTTGGGAAAATACATAACTTTCACATCGTGCATCAAAGCTTGCATGAGCTAACTCGGCGTAAGAAACAAGATACACTACGCTTCTGTATGTAGATTCCAAATTAAATCCTTAAATCAAAAATCAAATAATCCTGCTGAAAACTAACCTGGAAACTTTTCTGAAGCCGTTTTCCCGTAGATCATCATCACTAGACTGCGAAACTCGTCATAAATTCTCTTGATTGTTCAAGCAATACTTCTTTCCTCTTCCAAACTGATTTGTATGAACTGATCTCTCATCAACTGTATTCATAGAACACCGTGGTAGCTCGCTTATAACCTCAGGAATCTCCATTATTCGTAGGATGAAAAAACCATGGAACCACTTGAATCACCTAAATAGCTTCTTAGAAACCTCGGCTGCTTACTCTACTTGGAACTTTCAAACCTCTGCAATAAGCTTTATCTTATACCTCCTTCTTACTTAGACCTGTTCAACTTATGCATTTTATTTGCACCTTCTTCATCTTCACATCATAGCTAGATATCATGCAACTCTTTTTGTTATACCTTGTCTAGCTCGTTCACCTTTGCATACATTCTTCACATTTTCATTATTTCTGAATATACTTCTTTCATCTTCACAAGGCACTTCTCTATACGTTTGGTAACCACCATAATGTAACTTAAAGAATTATATAGTTTCCATATTTATGCATTCAAGCTTACGCAGGTTAACCCATTATAAGAAACAGAACACATTCATACTTCCACTTATAATCTTTTCAAAATAAACATCTCAAATAACTTAGCATATCTTAACCACTTACTTGTAAGTTTAGAACCTCTTTATTTACACTTCGAGACATGTATTCACCACCATAATCTGAACTATAGCTTTCCATAATAATCTCCTATCCTTCCATTACTGAATAGCTAAACCAGGTTCCTTACGAATAGCTGATTAATCCTGGTAAACAAAAAAACATAAAACAGAAACTAGTTAATGTTAATAAAATTACTCTTGTTCAATTCGGGTCAACTCTTGGAAAGGTCACCTGCTTGGTTTCCAATCCTAAATTCTAGGTCCCAACACGCCAGTCTAGGTTCCATGTTGGTTCCTTTTTTGCCTCGAGGCGATTCTAGGAACCTGTGTGTCGTTCTGGGAGTCCACACAGATTCCTCTTCTTCATGTGTCAGGCTAGACATCTTATGAAGGTAAATGCAAAGGAGTTTATCCCTTCTTCCCATGTGCCAAAGGCAGTTCCACATGAGGGAGAGCTTATTAGGCTTCTCTTTAAGAACAAGTGTGCCGGTCTAGGCTCCACACAAGTTCCCACTTCCTCTCGTGCCAGTGGCGGCTCCACGGAGGGGTGAAACATATAGTTTTAGGTTCATGTATGCCAGTCTAGGCTCCATACAGGTTCCTTTAAGGTGCCTTTTGTCAAGACTTTAGGTGCCTGTCACAGGGCTTTCAATCATGTGCTCAAGGAATTTGAGGCTCTTGGCAAAATAGTCTTGCTCAGTCAGCTGAGGCTTTTTAATAAAATTTGCTCAGGAAGTTAACTCGTGCTCAGGAATCTACCTGAGGCTTTGCTCGTGCTCAGGAAGCTACCTGAGGCTTTGCTCGTGCTCAGGAAGCTACCTAAGGCTTTGCTCGTGCTCAGGAAGTTACCTGAGGCTTAATTCAATGTGTGCTCGGGAAGCTACCCGAGGCTTAATTCAATGCTTGCTCGAGAAGCTGCCCGAGGCTTAATTCAATGCGTGCTCGGGAAGCTGCCCGAGGCTTAATTCAATGCATGCTCGGGAAGCTGCCTGAGGCTTAATACTTGCTCAGGAAGCTTCCTGAGACTTAACTCTTGCTCAGGAAGCTACTTGAGGCTTAATTCAATACTTGCTCGGGAAGCTGTCCGAGGCTTAATACTTTTCTCAACACAATCTGTCTACAAGCTAATTCTGATCAATCAATCGTAGTCTGCACATTCTATCAACTCATACTCATACTTCGTGAATACTGTCAAAACTACAGGAACCCGTTAGTCAAGGTAATCTGTTTTACAATACAAGTACTAAACAAGCACTTTAAAAATTTTCAAATTGGCATATGAAATAGCTTAATCAATCATGCATAATACTGTCTAAGTAGGAATACTACCCCCCAGTTCTTTTAGGTAATTACTGTTACGTAAAAGAACAATAAGGAAGCTATAATCATAATCATCATTCTAAGAATAAGGAAGACTAACCTCATCATAAGCAGAATAGATCTTCTTCTATTATCATCAATGCTTGCATAAAAGAAATGCCATGCTGTCTAATCAGAATACGAATCTGGCGTAGACTTACGTGAATCCAATTGGATATTATATGATCCTTTATGGATAGAAAGCTCTCGCGGTATGTGCACCGGAATCTCTTCATATGAACCTGTGGCTACAGGTGAACTTGGAAGCTGTTGCTATGAGCTTCGGAAAAATATAAATGAACCTGAAAACTACAGGTGAACAACATAAGATCTGTTAACTATAGATATATAATAAAGCGAATCCAATTGAGCTCTAGGTGAGTCCTGAGAAGGGCACTTAGAGAATTCAATTGGGCGCTAAGTGAATCCTTGATTGGGCATAAGGCGAATCTAGCTGGGCTCTAAGTGAATCCTGAATAGGGCAAAAAGAGAATCCATAGGGTGTAAGTTAAATCATCTCAAATGCTAGGGGCACCAAGTGAATCCAGGCACAATGTAAATCCCTAAGAATTCTTGTTGTATGTACACTTTCTTCTACTCAAGTGTCGGCTGGCTAGGAACTTCTAGCAGAAAGCTGCTAATCAAAAGCTGTCCACAGTTGGCTTTTAATCAATATCAATGATCCCGGAAGTTGTCACATACAAGCTTCAAGTATATATGAATGAACCTGCAACATGTCAGTTACAAGAAAATAGCAAATAATCTAATAGATGCTGGTAAAACAAACTAAACCTGGAAGCTGTAGGTAAATATCAAGGAACCTGAGATCTACAGGTAAATGTGCATTCTAACATCTAGAAACATAATCAAGACATAATCATAGCTTTATCTCATGTAAGACCTTAACAGCATAGATGTTTATGCATGCTTTAGGTAGAGTGAGAGTTCGTTATGCGTACCTGGGAAGTTTTTCGAATATGTAAGCGTAAATGGAGAGGTATCACCTGGATCTTTCTCTAAATTGATCTGTTGTGAAGTGGAAGCCTCCGTTAAGCTTTGTATTTTTAGATCTGAAACTCATTGACGTGTTCATGATGCAAGCATGCTGCCCTTCACACTACAAGAAAAGGGTCAATAGACATGGATTTCTGGCCGATGTCTATGTTGTTTTGCATGCGATGTCTTTGTCGGTGATGTCTATTGTAGACATCGGCCGGAAACCGATGTCTTTACTTAAAATAGACATCGATAATTCCTTAAATACACATCGTTTATTCTATAAAATATATTAGATATAATTAATTTCATAAACAAATTACTTGCATTATATTCTAGAAAACATATAATAAACTAAGTGATTTTTCACATACACATCGCTTTCTTTTGTTGAAGGTGATGTCTAAATAGATATTATACACTATTTTTTTAGTAAATAAAGTGATGTCTATTGTTATCTTAGACATCATCCTATACGGATGTCTAATGTACTTATAAACATCGATTGTTTCAGAAAAAACTGATTTATATTGTTCTCTTAGACATCATCCTGTACTGATGTCTAATGTAAGTATAAACATCAGTGTTTACATAAAAAAACTGATTTATATGTGTCTCTTAGACATCAGATTTCATATATAAAAAGTGATTTCTATTTATTTTTTTGACATCAGACATTGTTGAAAAAATGTGATGTATATCTTTGTTTTAGACATCAAATTTCATATATAAAAATTGATTTCTATTTTTTTTAGACATCAAATAGTTGAAAAAATGTGATGTATATCTTTGTTTTAGACATCATTATTTGGTAAAACTTGCGATATATTTGTTACCATTAAACATTAGTTTCTAAGCCTATATTAAATAAACCGTTGTCTTTCAATACATACAAAAAATTAAAAACTGGACCATTTATATTAAACCAACAAAAATACATCCAACCATTTATATTAAACCATTCACAAAATACATCCAACCAAAATATATCCAACCATGAACAAAGCCAAGAACTACCAACTAGCATTTCAATCCGCAAAATAAATCTACCACTGGCAATTACTATATCACTTAACAAGCACCAAACTGTCAGGTTTGGTGCGCTTGTGCACAACCAAAAGTTTCTACCGGATATATATACTACCATTAATAGCTTCAATTACTACATCATGGACTATCTCCAAAAGCGCAGAACTACATACGTACTTTATGCTATTAACCAAAATCAAAAGAGCAGAACCAACTACCAAGTAGCAATTCAAGCTGTTAACCAAAAGTTTACATCAATTTAACAGATTTAAATACTGCTAGAAGCTATCAGATGTGCTCTTGGATGAACGTGAGAGCCTCAATGCATACTTCATCAAGTTGGGCCTCGCTGTACGACCCTCGAGCCTTCGGCAACCACTAAAGGCAACAAGCAAACACAATTATAAAAAATGGAAAGTACATCTTTATAATCAAAAGTAGCCCATTAGAAAAACAAAGACGCGCACCTTTGTAGCAAAAGTCAATCTTGGATCATTCATAATTTCTTTCATGTAGCGCATTACTACATAAGCACATTCATGGCCACCGGGTTGCTTGGGGGATCCCTATTAATTCGAAAAAATAAATTTACACAAAAAAATACTTACACTCAGAAAATAAATTTACTAAGTACTGAAAGGAACTGAAATGAAGTGTAAAAGTACTTACACTCAGGAACTTTGCCTTGGCAGGCTTCCTGTTGCCCCTACCAGTTTCAGAATTGTAAGTTTTCACTGCCCTGCATAAAAAATAAAAACTGATAAAATGTACACAAAAAATCAGGAATTTTCATCCAAATGTTACGGTAAATAAAAAATACCTTGATAATGCTTGTTCCAGTAATATAAACTGTGTTGGATGAGGGAGTGGATTGAGAAAATAAATTTCACTTTCCCAAATTATAGCCAAAATCCAATGCATACTGTTTTCATTAAAAAACATACCAAAGACAGATTTTTAGTACTCTATCTAGTTTTTTAGTATTGTAACTTAATATAAGAACTTACTTCTGATTATGCGGCAAAAAGAACAGCCGATCCGGGTTGCCCTCTTTCAAGCGGTTAACAATGTAAGCTTCAAAATCTGCATTCAAGTAATATGTGGATCCAGGGTCAATAAAAGCAATTGTTTCCGCCAGTTCTGGTTGTTCACTTATCTCAGTATGCAAATGCTTACCAAAAAAAGATAACAACATTAGAAGTAGAGACAATTAGAAAAATAATAACATTAGAATGCATATCGGAAAAAGAAAAATTGTAACTTACGCCATGTAAGATGCAATTACAGCTTTCCCTAGCATTTCAAACTCCAACAATGCCAAAACATTCTCATGTAACAGATATATTGTCTTTTCATGCCCAAACACTTCTGGCTTGCAATCCATCTTTATCGAAACCCCAGCAGTTATCATCCAGCTGGTTGCATGTTTAAACAGTAAGTTAAAGGCCTTCGGCATATTTGCACTTGGTTTTGATTGTAAGAACTGTGCCCTCAATTTCTGCAACTCATCATTCTTGTTTCTTTTTTCTCCACTTGGTCGCAGCCTTTCATTTTTCTTAATTTGTAGATCATTAAACCATCAAAATTTTCTAATATCCTTACAAGCACCATTTTTATTTCAAATTCAGACAACATATTAAATTATACCTCAGTAGTTCTATAGCTGATTAAATCCTCAGGCCATGCTAAAAAAGAGCAAAGTGCATCACGGACTGTCTCCAATTCACCAGGGATCGGCACTGGAAGTAAGGCATCTGGTTTGATGATGCCATCGATGGAAACACACTGATGTCAAAGTGGTATATCAACTCCATGGACTTTTCCTCCATCCTTGCGAGGATACACCATACCAAATGCAACCTTGTTCTCTATCCTCTCGACAGATAGCTCACAAGTTCCGTTCCCCTACAATATTTAAATGAACAAATTAAAATACTAAGGTAAAAAGAAATCATCAATTCATAGAGCTTAAGCAATTAAATAAAATACTAAATTATGGAATAAGATTATCCTTCTATCGATTAATTTACCAAATTTCCAGGAGGTGAAGGCCTAGGGGGAGCATCTGTAGGAGCACAGTCCTCATCAAATTCCAATACAATTGCAGCAGGCTGATTCTTTTCCGGCTGGAAACTTGCCTTTTCAGACTGCATTGGGGAGTGCTGATTCATTCCTGCAGAAGTGATCAATGCCTTCAGCTGAGCAATCTCTACCTCAAGAGCTTGCGTCTTTTCATCCCTTTTTCGATCACGGGCCATCAACTCTTCCTTTGTTATTCGAACTTTCTTCTCTCGTGGCAAATTAAAGTACTGTTTTGGAGTGATGTACCCTCCAACAGCACGGACCCTACCAGAATGCTCAAGACTCTCCAAAGCCGTAGTCAAAACATCTTCAGCTCTAGAAAATTGTATTTCACCCTTCTCTTTCTTTTCCAACAAAGAATCCTATTGATATGAAAATAATTAGAGAACCTAAATTACAAAGAGTCTAAAATATAAGCATATGATAGGAGACTTACAATTCTATCGTATACAACTTGTAAATCTTCATCTACAACTTCAGTCTCTTGTATGCGCATCGTACACGTTCGGTTCCCCTTCCTCCCACAATTTTTTTAAATCATCAATCAGTGGCTGTAAATATATGTCAATATTATTACCAGGCTCATGCAGGCCAGAAATTAATGTTGTTAACATGATAAACTTCCTCTTCATGCATAACCATGGAGGAAGATTATATGTTACTAACATAACTGGCCAACAACTGTACCGGTTCCTTAATCCATTACTGTGTGGATTTATACCATCAGTCGCTAATCCTAAGCGTATATTTCTAGCCTCCCTACCAAACTCAGGCCACCTGTAATCTACATTTCTCCAAGAAGGAGAATCAGATGGATGACGCATATTTCCATCTTTAGATCGATTATCTGCATGCCAATTCATTAATTTTGCAGTAGAAGCAGATTTAAACATTCGTTTAAATCTGGGGATTATCGGAAAATACCACATAACCTTGGCTGGCACATTAACCCTAATTTTTCCATCTTTCCTAACTTTTCAGCGAGAAAGACCACATTTGGGACACACAGAAGAAGACTCAAGAATTGGACCCCTGTATAATACGCAGTCATTTGGACAAGCGTGAAATTTAACATACTCGAGTCCTAAATCAGTTAAGATTTTCTTTGCTTCATAAATATTAGCAGGAAGCACATTAACTTTTGGAAGAAAAGAGCCAATAGATTCAAGCAGATCAGTGAAGGCCTTATCACTAACTCCAAACCTAGCCTTCCAATTATGTAGTGTTAACACTGACTCAAGTTTAGTGCACTCACTTCCCTCAAACAGAGGTTGTTTCGCATCGGCAACAAATCTCTTAAACTAATCTGATTCATTATCGCAATCTTCCTTATTATAGGCTACTTCACATACGTTAAATGTTTCTGAATTTAGTGTGGGCTTCGAAGGAGGACAAGTACTACCAACTGATGACTTGGTACTTTTAACAACCTCTTCTCCATGCCAAATCCAATCGTAATACCCTAAACTAAAACCCGATTCATATAGATGACCTCTGATTATATTGACAGAATATTTCTTGAAGTTAACGCAGCGTGCACATGGGCAAGGGATTTTATTTGGGTTTTTAGCATTTTCCTCGGCAAATATTAAGAAGTTTTCGACTCCAATTTCATATTGTAATGAATCCCTATCCGCTTTTATCCAAGACTTATCCATTTCCAACCACCTGGTATGTCACTAAAAATTTTAGTATAATTACAATGATTACTTATTATGTATTCTGACCTATTACAGTGATTACTTATTATATATTCCGACCTATTATAGTTTTATTGTAGACTTATAGTTTATACTTATAATTTGACTTAAAGTATCACAATCGGAAATTAGACATGATACACGATATAAGAAAAACTAAGCATTATTGTTTAATCACTATAAACAAATCAGATGCACATTTAAAAACCTTAAACAAATGTATGTTTTTCAACCACTTATATACAAAGAATACATACAAAGAATAAGTCAAAAGCATATGTTATTGTGATTTTAAACCATATAAAACATATGAAATTCAAATCATATGAAGCATACAAATAATGATCACAACTAGGTAAAATATTTTTTAAAAAATAAGTTAAGAAAGGGAGCGGGAGTACCTCTTAATTAGTAGAAGCACTAGGGCAACACTGTGAACAACAGCTAGGAACTAATCTTGCTTCTACGCAAACCAAAAATTTATCCCTGAAAATCAAGCCAAACAATAAAATACTCAAACGACAACATTTAAGCTTTTCGTAAATTCGAAAACTAAAACATAAACCTCCAACCAACAATGAAAAAAAACATAGAACTATAATTCTAAATTACAAATTATCACTAATTAGTAGTACAAATATATAACATGCAAATAAATTCAAATAAGAAATTACAAATAATCATATAATATAACACATTTAAGATATTCAAATAAGAAATTCAAAAATGAAAAATTACCTAAAATAACAGCCAAGATCAAAACCAAGTGACAGAGGTCCTGTAAAAACAAAAAATCAAACTAATTAGGGTATAACAAATACATCCAAGTAAATGAAAACACCTAATTTAAGAAATTATGGTTTTTATTTTAAAACCCCCAATTTAAGAAATTAGGGTTTTGATTCAAATTGAAGCTCATCAATTTCAAGAGAGAAGACCCTAGAAATCGTAGAGGAGATATTCGTGTAGAGGCTGGAGGAGACAAACATATTCTTACCAATTTCGACGAGCACAGGAGAGACAAGCAAAGAGAGAGAGAGAGAGAGAGAGAGAGAGAGAGAGAGATTCAGTCGCGCAAGAGAGAGGTGAGTACGTAGAGCAGGTGGTCGTGGTAAGTAGAGCAGTGAGTGGTGGTGGAGGTGAGAGAGATTCAGTCGTCGCGAGAGAGAGAGAGAGAGAGAGAGAGAGAGAGAGAGAGAGAGAGAGAGAGAGAGAGCTGAGAGTGAGAGAGTGAAGAGAGTGAGAGTAAAGAGAGAGAGAGAGATTTTAGTTTTTGTTTTTAATTTTATTAGTTTTGTCATTTAATTTGTCTGAGGGGGGAATAATTGTAGGCGGGGAGAATATTTGGTGAAAGGGGGGAATATTTGACTTAGGGGGAAAAATTTTAGCTAAAGGGGAAACAAATGAAGAAGGGCGCGTGTTTGAATTTTTTAAGGCTGACTTTAGACATCGGTTTTAAAAAAAGTGATGTTTACAAAAAACAAAGACATCAGTTTAATGCGGGATGATGTTATTACATCTTTTAACATCAGTGGCATTTATAACCGATGTCTAATGTGTGATGTCTATTGAACTTTTTCTTGTAGTGTCAAGGTACTAGACCAAAACAATCTGCAAGGTTTCTGAACCAAATCTAAGCTATGAGGTTCCCAAACTTAATCGTGAGGTTCCTAGACCTGAACTCTTAAAATTTTGAAATCCTCAATTTTCAAACTACCATCTGCAATAGTAATTATACTAACCCCCCTGTTCTTCAGGGAAGGTTGTCTTCGGTGGAGAACTAGATTCTGAAAGCTCCACAATTCTTCATTAACCTTGAGGTAAAGTGCTCAATTTCTTTCATCATAACAAATATCAACTTCTCTGGTCTTGATAATACCACTTCTAATCATCATGTCAACTGCTTTCTAACAAGTTACTGAATATTCATCTGTGAAGCTTAGTAATGTGTGCTTTCTTCAGCTCGAGCTTCACTTTTTTTCCTTTTCAAGAGGTTCCCTTATATCTATTAGGTGACCTGAACTGTTTAACCTTATCAAAGCTACTCTTGTCAAAATCAAATTCTTACATCTACTCTTCATCAAAATCCTCAACTGTATCTGAATCTTTCATAAATCAACATCATCTATGTCTGTCAGGTCGCTGAATGAGGTTCCTTTTCTGAGGTTGCTAGTGACCTAATCTCTTCTTCAAATCATAATGATTATTCTTTAATGCTTCGATCGATACTGTAACCTCTTCGTGTCATTCTTGCTTATAGCTTCAACTTTTCCTCTAATTTCTTCTTCAAATCATATGACCTCATGAGTGAGGTATATTCTTCTCGAGACCTCATCTTTCTAGCCTTCTTACTCAAGTATCTACTCGTCAGCAAAATTCTTGTATACAGGGGGAGACCTCTGGTTACGGGAACCTTCTGCTAGTAGACCTTTTTCATTCTTATTTATATTCTGAATCGTCTCGCTATACCTCTTTTTCTCATACTTCTTCAACCTCTTACAGAGTATATCAAGAATGTACCTCTATATCAAATACAAATATCCAAATACAAAACCTCTAAGCTTACGCGAGCTAACTCATTATAAGAAATAAGAGATGTTTAGAGAGATTATTTGCAAAGTATTTCCAGCAGCTCATTGAATTGAATGAAGCTCCTCACTTTAGTTTTGTAATGTTTAGCGAGCAATCCTGCACGATATCTCAATTTTGCAAGCATATATACAATGCAACAACACATATTCATGATATGATTAATGCACATTAATGAATATGATAACTAGAACACATAGTATGCACATGTATTCTATTATGTATGTCTCATGCAAATATTTGTTTTAGGTCATTTATGTAGAATATTAAATCTAATTCTTTTTAATGACTTCCTTATTTTTTATTGGCACGCTATTCAAATAAATTCTCTTACTAGGCTACTCCGAGTATCTATTGTTAAACTTAATTCATCACTTCTGTCTCACGCTTCTATCTCTCTCGGATGCATATTATTCTAAATGTCTATTTACTAACTTCTCTTATTAGGTGCTCAAAGTAATCTTAATCTATCTTTCATAATAATCATACGAGTTAAACTTTTTATAAATCTCATAAGTTGTATCACTAATTCTTTTTACTTTTAATCCAGAGCTAGCTAGTCATTAATATCACAACGTCTTCTGTTTATCTTCACTCTATAAGTTGTCTATCTTAACTTTCTAGTAGGATTTTTCTAAACATATTTGTTGTTCCTAAAATATTTTTATGCATGCATGGCATATATATATATATATATATATATTTGCAGAATTAAAAAATAAAATAGAGTAGAAAACTTAGCTCAAGGTGCTACTCCTGATTGAATTTGCATATGTGCTCCATTTTCTGTATTATCACGTCTTGAATTCTTTAATTCTTCTTCTCTTATTCTAGAATCCTTCTTTGCTATTTGTCATCAGCTGCTATCAAACTTCTTCCTCGATTTTATGCTTTAACATCTTAATGCAAGTACTTTATTCAGAAATGCAACCTGGACAGTTTGACCACCTTCGACTAAAAATGGGATAACTTCCTGTATAAAAAGTATATTTATGAGTCGTAAATTTTGTTGGAAACTAGACTCCGATATCTTTCTGATGGTATATCATACTGCTCCTAGAACCTTCTAGATCAAAGCAGTTTATTCTGCAAAGTTAGATCAGAAACAGCCTCAAAATTCTGATTTTTTGCTTGGTTTCCTTATCTCCTTAGACCAATGTTGCAGCTTATCATGATTCAGACTTCGTCGTATCTCATCTCTCTTCACCACAGTTGCATGGACCTTCAGTTTGCTGCATATCCAGTCTTTTTCCACCACCACAGCATCGCTATCTCTTCCATGCGAGTAACAACTTGTTGACAGCCACGGTTGAGGCATCCTGCCATTCCTAAGCTTTACCTCTTTATTCTTATGTGTCACCAGTCAAACTAATTCGGCCTGTTACTATATCCACACCACCAGAAAAACATCCACTGTCCATTGTCTCCTCAAAGGGTGGCATTTGCTGGTTGCTGTTACTTAATCGGACTACACCAATATATTCAAGAATCACATCATGATCAATATACTCTGAAAGCTCCTGGTCCTCGTCATAGCTCATCTTCTATCATAAATAATTAATGATAGTAGCTCTTGTATTTCACATCAAGGTTTGTGTTAGTTCATCCATAGAGGTCTATTTTAATGATGTACCACTAAATTGCAGAAGTTTCCATAGTCCTGTTATGAGACCAGTAAAACAAAACTAGTACTTCACATCGACGCATCTTCTAGCCATGTCCAAACTTTTTGTCAATTTCAAGCACAAACTCTGTCGATCTTCTCATTTAGTCACTGGGGTCTGGGTTAACTCCAGTTCATCATAACCATAACACATGTTATTGACTTAAGACTCTTTTTATTGGTCATCGTCTACTGATACGCCATCGATGTAATAAGATAGAACTTTTGATTCTGTATATTGATACATCTGTATACTGAATGTTCTTTGATAATCGTCGTCGTCTTCACCATTTACCACTGTCATTGTTTTCTTTGGCCCTTTTCAAACCAATCGAAACTAACATCATTGTCAACCCCCTGTATGAATAAATGCTGCAAGCTTCTGACCTGCTTCTCTCTTTTTATAGCCTCTACACATGTTTGTGGTCATTGTATTCATGTCCCTATTTTTCACAACCTGTGGTTTCTTGCTTTTGTATCATGGTGACCATGCTGCTGTCCTTTATGCCCTGTCAATAAGTATCTCTGCACCATGTTCTACTTGACGATCGACGTGGTTATTGGCTGCCAACTCAATACTACTGTGAGTCACTGAGTTGATGTCTAGACTCCTCCAGCCTTCATAAAACTGTTGTTGTCTCAGAGATAATCCTTTCTTTGTCACCTAATTTGCAAACAACATCACTTGAAAATGAGTCAAATATAATCTGGCATAAACCTCCACCGCTATCCACATATATGCTGTTATGATCGATCCTAGGATTTTTAAAACAGTGTACTGCATAATGAGAACAGATATATAGACACCACTTCGCAATTGTTCACCCCTGACTTTAACCACATATTAACTCATGCACGGATTTTCTGACTAACACCTTATGGCCCTATTCTACATCTTCTTTTTCCTTGGTGAGTCAAACTGATCAACGCCTATATCCATACCGTCGAACCAACGATCAACCTATGTTTTTGATGTCGTCTTCATCACTGTACCATTATCCTCTGTTCAAGACCTAGCATGACTGTTGTTCTATATGTCTGAATTACCACCAAAAACCTGATTATGTGCGTTCTACATATATAATTATAAAATTCTTGGATTACTGTTGATAATTGACTGGTATGGTTTATATAAATCATCATCCCGGTATGTAATAAAATCATCCATATGTCCTGGTTGTCTTGCTATGGTTTCCTGTATCCAGTATCACGTATGCTTGAAAATCAAGAACAACATAATTATCCTGGTCACAACCTGCTCTCCTATTGGAATACGTACAAACGTATATGATAGTACGAGGTTTTTGAAAACCTAGCGGAAACCTTCACTGCCACCAGAATCCCAACGATGGTTCAGAAAAACAAAACCGATGCTTCACGTTAGACTCTTTAATTATCCTCACATTGCTTCAACTTGTTCCGATAGCCACAGTCGTCGGTTTACTGCCTTCATCACTTTAAACTATACATACATATGATATACGTATATACATATCACCTTTTTCTTATAATCTTCATCATTCTCTGTCCACCTTGCCACCGAAGAGACATAACTTGGGTCATCTATCAAGTTTCGACATATAGGACGTTTCTTTGACCTTTGTTTCAAATTCCGGCAGCGTCTTGTAGTCTCCTGTATCTTCCTGATTGTGTATGCTACAGTACAACTGTATGAGTATAGGTTTTTGGACTGCCGTTGATGAACCAATATTATCCTCTATATGGTCTTCATTAATAAAAAACAATCGTCCGGGAGAAACAAGTATCACATGAATATCCATGTTGTCTCGCTTGTGTATGCAGCGTTGTTTTGTGTTTATGTTTTATAAGTTTTGGTGAACCGCCATAAACATCACATCAAGTAACCTATCAAGAAAATTAATAAACACCCATCTTTGTTTGATATCTCGTTTGTCCTCCACAAACGAACAAGGGAGGCCCCTCTTTCTAGCGCCAATGTTGATGGAGGATTTTCGTAATCAACGTGATTTTCGGAGGCCCGCTGGAATTTACAAGTATACACATGTAATTGGCTATTTTTTGTGATTTGGGTATGATTTGATGGTGGGGGTGAGCTGAGCTCGAGGGCGTCTCCAATAATCTCAAGTGCCTTTAGAGAGAATTAGAGAACTGAATTCGTCATCCCCTCAAGGTGCCTACGTATCCTTTATATAGGAATCAAGCTCACGTAGTCTTAATGCGACTCTGACTCTGACTCTGCTGGAATAGCTGTATTCGATTGCCTAGTTCGTGTAGGACTCAGGTTCCTTTAGACCCTTTCACGAACTAGTTGGTGACATAGAGTAAAACTCGAGTTCGTCCCCTATTATGATTCTCTCGTAGATTAGAGGTATTCTAGGATCAACTACGCCCTAGAATTACACTCCAACCATAATTTGATATCTGTTCCAGATGGCTTCTAGAACTTTCTGTCGGTTACTCGTAGGAACCTGGTGCTCAGAACCTATATCTTAGGAACCTGTTTCTCAGGAACCTCCTTATTTCGGGACATGCTGCTCAGGAACCTCTTTCTAGGTACTTGTACCTGCACAAATAACAAAACATGTTAGGCTGGGTAACTCATCTAATGTCTTGGCATGCTCTTACCTCTTTTCGTGGCTGTAGCTATAATAATTCTAACTCTTCTGCTAGGAGGAACCTGGTCTTTCATTGATCTACTCAGCTTCCAGACCTTCGGGGACCTTTTAATATTCCTAGTTTCTTAGTCATTTCTCTGTCTGATCTTCATGACTTGTACTAAATATATTCTCTTATTTGTTTGGATTGGACCCTACGGCCTAATGGGCCTAAATTCAGCCCATGGTCATTTTGGGCACAACACTTCACAAAGAGTAATTAACTTTGAGATTGATTTATTAATTTAGGTGATGCTTGGAAGAGATATTCTAAATTAGATCTAATCAGAATAACTTTTTTTTCACAATCTAATCAGTATAACTTGTGGTTAATAATAGTGTTAATTTGTGTTTATGATTGGAATATACCTAATCACCGCAAGTAGTCAAATTAGGATTTGTGTTAATGTTGTTCATAAATTTAAATTCTGCATAGGAATATGGGAGTTGATCTGATGAGTTATATTCACTTGAGATTCGGAGGTTCTTGTGAATATATTTGGTTTTACCAGTTCGTGTTCGTGTCCAGATTTGGGTACACGAAATGATTTCGTGTCGTGTTCGTGTCAACCACCCGTGTACATGAAACACGAAATGACACGACACGAAACCACCCACCCGTTTTTCCAGGTCTAGATGTTACAGAAGCATAAGCAAGTAATAAGCACACAAAAAGCTCAAAGTAGGTAAAACACAACCAGCATAGCCTATTGGTGACTGCCAATTTTAATAAACAAAAAAAAACAACTGCACACATCTTCTCTAGTCTATAGTTCAAAAATGAATATCACGCTACTAGAAGCTGTTTGTACTGGTGTTTATTATTTAGTGTGCTTCTAGTAGCCGGTCGGCTTCGTGGGTTGCACCTAAAGCTCTGGAAAGGCTTTTAACAACTCTAGACATGACATTCGCTTTCAATACAAATGTTACTGGCTGAAATGTTCAATTTTTAATGCTCTATGTTAAACACTGAGCGCACAGAGTAACACAGGACTGGTGCAGTCAACAAGAAAATCTAGCTAGCATATTGAGCATAGTTAATTACATTTTATTTCACTCGACTAAAAGGTGACAATGATTGGTTAAAGTTTCCCCATTGGCCCCTTTCTACTTTGTCTAAAATGACTTGGAATCTTATGTACAAGATTCTTTAATATGAAGACTAAGGCAAATACCTTCGAATTGTAAATGAACCAGCATAAAAAATTTAGTCATCTAGTTTAAGCTTCATTGCACCTAAATGCATGACGAAAATGTATAGCATCGCATAAACCGGGAAATATGATCTGAAGCCAGAGAGTTGAGTAAAATAGCTCAGGAAGAAAGATAATTGCATCTATTTTAAATTTTATACAGGCTTTACTCAATCGAACGTATTAATATCTTTAGCCACAAAAAAAATTGCATAGGAAGTTTAAATTTAACAACAGATGTAAACAAGCTACAGAAAAATTCAGTATAACCCTTCATGTTATCAAGTGACCACATCATGCTCTATGTTAAACACTGAGCGCACAGAGAGTAACACAGGACTGGTGCAGTCAGCAGGAAAATCTAGCTAGCATATTGAGCATAGTTAATAACATTTCATTTCACTCGACTAAAATAAAAGGTGACAATGATTAGTTAAAGTTTCCCCATTGGCCCCTTTCTACTTTGTCTAAAATGACTTGGAATCTTATATACAAGATTCTTTAATATGAAGAAAAGGCTGATTAGTTCCTTCCTTTCATGAAGTAGAGACGTAACTGATAAGTGCATATTTTTGCATATTTTTATTACCTATTTATTGCTTGAACTCGTATTTTAATAAATTATTTTGTTGCATTTCATGAAATTCGTAAATAAATAAAGAAATGGCAAAATAAAGAAATAAAGAGTAAGGAAGGGAAAAAGAGGAAGAAAAAGGACCAAAAATGAAAGAAGGAAAAGAATTAGGAGCTTGGAGCAAAAGGAATTTTTCAAGACAAGTGGAAGGTGGAGATCATACCAACACATTACAAAAGTGTATGGCCAAGATCAACTCTTCAAAGCTTATAAAGGGGGAAGGAAACAAATAGATGACTAGGATTTCACCACCCCCTTAACCCTAATTCCTATCCTATAAATACCCCCTCACCCCCCTTGTATTTAGTAGCTTAGATTTTAGGTTAGCTTTAATTTCTTATTTTTTTAGTTTCAAATCTTGTAAACACTCTTTTTAATTTTAATGCAATTTCATTTCCTTTAATTTCTTGTCTTGCTCTCTCGTTTATTTTGCCTTACCTTCGTTATTTTCATAAATCCATGTAGTGGACAAAGTAGCGAAAAGCTAACCACTATGGGTTGAAAATAACGATTTTTATTTTCTTGCTCGTAATTTTAATTTTAGTTCGTAATTTTGCCCCTTTAAATTTCGATTTTATTGTGGGCCGATTTAATTTCAAATCATCGTTTTATTGTAGAATAATTTTAATTTCGTAGTTAACTTTCTTGTTTTCGTATTTTAACTTAAAAAAAAAAATCATATATTAGTTTTCTTAAGCAATTTCATAACTTTGAAAATTACTTTTTTTGTTCATCTGCTGTCAAATTCGATCCAAACCTCTATTTTGGCCCAAGCAAACCCATCTCCATTTTCTTCTTCTTAGAATAAAAACAATAATCCCATGTTGTTCTTTTTCTTCTATTCGAACAGTCTTCCCCTCCTTTTCCCCTCTTCGAACAAATACATGAACCCACTTCTTCTTCCTATTTCCTTCTTAATTTCTTAGCTTTTTTTTGTTGTTTCTTTCGTTTACTCTTCCCTTTTTGTGTCCAGTTTCTGATTTCCCCCATTTCTTTTTCTTAGATTTCAAATCATCCCCTTCCCAGTTCGTTTTTCTATTCGCGAGTTTACTGTACATCGAGACGAGTTTTGGTTGCTGTTCGTTGAATTTGGGTTCTGAGTTTCTTGTTCTGGGTCTCGTAATTGTTGAATTTGGGTTCTGAGTTTTGGTTGGTTTTTGCTGCTGTTGCGATTTCTTTGTGTCCTATTTCTGAGTTAATTCAGTCTGAGTAGTTGAAGTCGAGTCAAGTTTGTTTTGTGCGCCGTTAGTGTTGTTAATCTTGCTATTTTGTTCGCTGATTTCGTGGAGTTTGATTATGTCGAGTTGTAACTGAGTCATTTCCAAGTTTCGCTGAGTTAACTCGGGAATTCGTTCTGAGTTTTGGGTTAATGTATTCAATCGTTTACCGAGTCCGTGGTTTAATTCTGTTCCGTTTTGTTTTCTGTGAGTTCGCATAGTGTTGTTGTAATTGTTCGCATAGTGTTGCGGTTCTTTTCTCGTTTTCTTGCTGTTTTTTTTTGCAGAGTTATGTTGAGAGTTGAATGGTGCTAGTGAGTCTGCAACTGAGTTATAGTTCGAGTTACTGTCTGTTTGGTTTGATTCGTTGTATTCGTTATTTGAAACAGCCGAGTCGAGTTTAGCTAAGTTACTGTTGACTGAGTTTAGCTAAGTTGTATTTTGTGTTATTTTGTCTGTTTTATTTTGTTGTGTTTTAATGAATTGTGCTGTGTCAATCTTTCCTTAATCCTTTAAATCGCTGAATTGCTATGTTTGAATTATGAGATTCTATTTGCTGTTGGCTAGTGAGATTTACGAATCATTCATTTTCTGCAATTAAAATGTGTTCTTTTAAATAAGAAAAAAAAAGAGTTTTAAAATAAAAGTTAGTATTAATTCGAATTTTAGAATTTTTTAATTTGTAGAATAATAATTAGGTTTTACAATAATTTAGAATAATTTAGTTTTAACTAGTTAAATAGATTTTCATTTAGTAATTAATTAGTATAAAACCCAAATTTTCTCAAAAATCCAATCGTTCTAATTCGATTAAATTGAAAATTAAGTTTGCAAAAATGTTAGTCTCCAAGGAACGAACCTAAAATATTTCAATGATTGAACTGTGCGCTTGCGGTTTAAATTGTCATTTATTTTAGCACAACAAGTTTTTGGCGCCGCTGCCGGGGACTAATTATTTTTCGCGCCTTAATTTTTAATTTTTTGAGTTAGTTTTATTTCTTGTCTTATTTTTATTTCGTTCTTTTTAGGAAATTGTGAGATTTCGGAACTCTTCTCAAGAAGCGTGGAAAAATTGGAATATTTTGGAAAGCGAGCTTCGGTAACCGTATCTCACTCTTTTCGCCCTTTTTATTTTTAGAAAAACATAAAAAAATCAAAAAAATTCAAAAATCACAAAAAAATTGAAAATACAAAAATCCAAAAAAATTAGTTGTAAATACATAATTGTTGCATCATGCATTCATCACGTAGGTGCACATCATGCTAGATTTTATTTTTTGTTTTTAAATTTTTCGTACCTATAATTGTGGTGATCGCTGGAGGACCCTAAGGTACGTTAAATTTCTTTCTTTCTTTAGATTAAATCACGTAGTGTAAGAATCCATATTTGTTTATAATTTTTGTATATATCATTGTTTGTTGCATCATTTTGTAAATAAACATTAATGGCAAAACCACTACAAGATAAGGGAAGGGATTTCATTTCTCTTTCCTTAGCCCAAAAATAATTAATCCCTCATTTTGCATACCTAGCCTTTAATAAAATTAATTAGACGTTTGCCCCTAGGAATTTCGCGCTCAATTAGGAAGGTGTTTAAGAAACGAAGTAATCTTTAATTATTCCTACTTTTTGGTGTCTAGGAAAGCGAAAGCTGACCTGGCCAATTAAGGTTTTGGTGTCTAGGCTGGTGTTTAGCCTCTTGGCAATGCTTGCACCTACCTGGCCAAGCCGGTTCGAATAATTATTGATTTACCTAGTTTTTGGTAGCCCTTAAAGTTAGGAGCAAGGTCTAGTTATTTTATTAGGGAACCCTAGGTTTAGGATTTTTCTTTTAATTTTACCACCTTTTTTTTGTGTGTTTTAATTTATCGCACTTACTTGCTACGTGTTTCCTTTTGTGGTTTATGCGAACTACGTGGATTAGGGATAATTCTTCTAGACTAGTGAGATAATTTGAGATTTCTTCATCGTCTAATTCTGAGTCTTTAGATTATTCCGAACCCGTAGTAAACATGGCCATGTCTCTTAGGGACCGTTGCTATCCTACTCGTTCCGCCAAACCATCGTGTATCACCCTTCCTCCCGTTAATGGTAATAATTTCGAAATTAAAGCTCACCACATCAGTATGTTACCTAAATTTAACGGGAGCGAGGGTGAGGACCCGTATCTCTTTCTTCATGAATTTGAGGAGGTTTGCGCATTGCAAAAACTCCAACATTTTTCCGAGGACTCCATTAGGCTAAGACTTATCAACTTCGCTTTAAAAGAAAATGCAAAAAAATGGTTGTATAGTCTACCCGTTAATTCTATTTCCACGTGGGAGGGATTTGTGATTATTTTTCTAAAAAAATATTTTCCAAACCATAAGACTACGAGAATTTCAAACGAAATAAATCAATTTCATCAAAAGGAAAACGAGTCTTTTTGGAAATATTTTGATCGTTTTAAAAATCTTCTATCACAATGCCCCCACCACGGAACAGAAAAATGGAGGCTTTGTAAGATCGTTTATGAGGCCTTAGATGGACTAACAATCGCTTTGTTGGAATCTATGTGCCAAGGAAAATTCATGGAGAAAGATGAGGACGAGGGTTGGACATTTTTCGAAGAATTAGCCGAGAAGACCATGTTGTGGGAGTCTACTAGGGAACCTAACAAGTCTAATGAGTCGTCTAGTTCATCTAAGGGTTTGTATTCGATTGGGAGTTCGATTGCAACCGATGCCAAATTAGCCACTCTAACTAGAAAACTCGAAGCCCTAGAAACTAGTAAGACCCCCTCAAATGTGTCTATGTGCCCTAATCTTAATCAAGGTTTTTCGGACTATCCCGCTTTTGATCAATTTAATGCGGTGTCTCAACCACCCACTAGGAATGATCTGTTTGCTCCTACTTACAATCCCGGGTGGAGGAATCACCCGAATTTCTCGTGGAACCAAAGCCAAAATTACCAAAATCCACCTTCTTTTCAACCTTCTCTTCAAAATGCTCCATCTTTTCAAAGACCTAATCAAAATTCTTTCTCGACTCCAAATCAAGGTCCCATTCCAAACCCTACTCAAAATCTAGGTCCTTATCCGACTCAACCTTCTTATCCAAATCAAGCACCCGCCCACCCACCCGGCTTTAATGAGTCGAATAAGAGAATTAATTCTTTGGAAAAGACTCTTGATGCGCTTTTGAAATCAACAACTAATTTGGCTCAATCTCAACAAACTTTCATGCAAACCATGACTCAAGATAGGCAACTGTTGAATGCTAGTACTCAAGCCTTATCTAAGTTAGAGATTCAAGTGAGTCAATTATCCAACGCCATGTGTGAGCGAGAAAAGAATAAACTTCCGAGTCAAACTGAGGTCAATCCTAAGTTTCCTCTCAATCAACGCCCTCATGAGAGTGTGAATGCCATTAGGGGTGAGCAAAAAACCGAAATGAAACCGAAACCGAACCGAAACCGACCAAAACCGAACCGAAAAAACCGAAACCGAAGCCGAACCGACGGTTGCGGTTTTTGATTTTTAAAAACCGAAATTTTCGGTTTCGGTTCCGGTTTTAGGTTAAAACCGAACCGACTAAAACCGAACCGAACCGATTATTAAAATAAATATATAATTTATATAAATTTATAAAACTTTCGACTGCTCCGGCTGGTAACTTCTCATTTTCGTAAACTATATATATATATAGGTTTCTACTATCATGTAAATTGTATTAAAACTAAGATTATATTGCAATCAATTTACATATTACATGAGAAAGTTCTAATTTGCTTTTGTATTAGCAACTGAGAGTACATTTTGTCATTTACTCATATACATTGCACATTATCACACATGCATGTATAAATTTTGTTAAAATATATTTTGAGCCCTGTATAACTTATTAGCTTACTAATGTCATATGATACTGTCATATAACATTACCACTAACATATACACATAGTGTATTCATTCAAAAACTCAGTTACTTTGTTTAAAAATCGAGAACGTTGTAATTTATAAATTTAAAGTCTTGTAATATATTTATGATTTTTTCGTTCGGTTTTATAACCGAAACCGAACCGTTAAAAACCGAACCGAGCTTTTTAAAACCGAAACCGAAACCGACGGTTCGGTTGTGGTTGCGGTTTTCAATTTTAAAAACCGAAGGCATGCGGTTTCGGGTTCGGTTTCGGGGTAAAACCGAACCGAACCGAACCGTGCTCTCCCCTAAATGCCATCATCTCTTTAAGATCGGGAAATCGAGTTGATAACCAAGTAGGAGTCGAGTCCCCCGAAGAGAAAGTCAAACGTTGAACCAACCCCTCTTTTCGATCTTTCAAATCAAACTCCAATTCCCGTATCATCACCTCCTTCTAGCAAACCATCTTCTTCGAATGGAACAACCTCGGAACCTGTTCCAGAAGAACGAATCTTTAAACCGAAGGCTCCTTACCCACAACGCCTCATCTCTCCTAAACAAATGGCCCAAATGGACCAAATTTTGGAAGTTTTCAAACAAGTCAAGATAAACATTCCTCTTTTAGATGCCATTCAACAAGTCCCTTCTTATGCCAAGTGTCTAAAAGATTTGTGTTCTCATAAACGTTCTACCCACGTCCCTAAGAAATCCTTTTTGACTTCTCAAGTTAGTTCAATTCTTTCGAATCAAATTCCCGTGAAATATAAGGACCCCGGTTGTCCTACAATTTCATGTGTCATAGGCAATACTTTTGTGGACAAGGCGTTACTTGACTTAGGCGCTAGTGTGAACTTGCTTCCATTTTCGGTCTATCAAGCCCTAGGTTTAGGCGAGCTCAAAAAGACCAATATGACACTTCAACTTGCCGATCGTTCTATAAAATGCCCAAGGGATTAATTGAAGATGTCTTGATTAAAATTGGTGATTTTATCTTCCCGGTTGACTTTGTTGTCCTCGAGACTCAACCCGTCACAAATCCTAAGAACCAAATTCCTATCATTCTAGGACGACCTTTTCTTGCTACATCTAATGCCTTGATTAATTGTAGGAATGGTTCGATTAAACTCACTTTCGGTAACATGACCATTGACCTTAACATTTTCAACGTCGGAAAAGAACCCAACGACCTTTTTGAGCAACCAATTGGAGTCAATGTGGTTAACAAGTTTGTCACATGGTCTAGCTTTGAGGATAGTGAGATTGAGTCTCTTCTCAAAGAGGATTTCAAAGTCAACTAACATTTGTTCCCCGTGGGAGACACCACCCAAGGATGTTCGTGTTGAGACCATTGTTAAAAATCCCGTCGGTTGAACCACCTACTTTCGATGAGTTGTTAGGGGCTTTAAATCACATTTGTTCAAAATGGGAAGCTGAATCTAATACTGACCATGTCAACCCTAGTACCATTGTTACAACTCCCGTTGGTGAGCCACCTCCACTTGATTTATTAACACACCCCTCCACCTTCGATCACATTTTCTTGCAAAAAGACAAACTTCTCGCTGTTGTTATCAATAGTGATTTAAACCCGGACCAAGAAATCCAATTAATTAATCTGCTTAAACAACATAAAGAAGCCTTACTTTGGTCTGTGGAAAACACTAGTGGTTACAATGCTTTTACTTTAAGAATATTTTTGTCTTCTTGCAAATGTTACTAAGGTGTTAGAGCTTCAACGGCATCTTGAGCTCTTCTCGAAAATTCATTCCTTGTTTCCTACCGGCATCGGCTAACTCGGTTTTATTCTTTTGCCTCCCCTGGTGTAAGATAGGTATGGGGGAGGAATTGTGTGCGTGTGTGAGTTGTTTTCTTTTGTAATTTTTAGAAGTTTTCAATATCCGTCATCCCTTGTCAGGTATTTCCTCACCTTTCTCCTTTCTCATTTCTCTTGCATTTGCATACATTGAGGACAATGCATGATTTAGGTATGGGGGAGGGTTTTTAGTGTAAATATAAAAATCAGAAAATCCAAAAAAATTAAAAAATGAAAAAAAAATCACAAAAAGAGTTCTTTTCGTATTCTAGTCTTGTTAATTGATTGCTAGTTGCTTGATGCACCCTTGCATGCTATGATAATCTTATGATCCATTAGCTTTTGTTTGAGAAGTGATTTGTTAAAGTTCTTGTTCACACACTTACACTAGCAAGGTGAAACTAGTAGACTTATTTGAATTATCAATGAAATTATAAGGGCATGATTAGGTGTAAGATGATTTGGTCTTCATGCTTTGAGTACAAGTAGGTGCATTGAGGATACCATTTCTTGAGATTGATTATGTTTTACCACACCAAGCGAGTTTTGAGCCTATATGCACATCTTTTGCATTTATATTCGTTTGCTTGAGTGTCCACTTGTCATTTGCATCGCTAGCACTTGTTTGAGTTCCTTCTTGAAATACATGACATTAATTGATGATAAAATGATAAAGGCACTTAGGAATAACCCATATTTCCCAAAATATCCACACCATTCTTATGTGATCAATTAGTTAACCCTTTGAGCCTAATCATTTTTTTTCGGTGACACACCACATTACTCACCTAAGACCTTTTTCTTGTTTAGCCTTACGTATTCTTGATCCTATTTTGTCAAAGGCTAGTAGGAACTTGAGAGAGCAATAAGGTGTGTGAAATAGGGTTTACTTTTGTTCATAACTTTTGAGGAAATATTTGTTGTTACCTTGATAGTCGATTTTCAAAATTAAATCTAAAGGAGGATTATTGTTATATTTATCATTTTCCCAAAAAGAAAAAAAAGGGAAAAAAAATGAAAAAAAAAATTATATACATGAGAGCATACTTATGTTTTTTGTAATCCTCCTTCATTGCAACTATTCAAGGCTTTTTGTTTAAAATGAAAATAAATTGTGTGGGGAGGAAGTTTGGTGTTGTGCATGATATTCATGGTGACTACTAGCTTTTGACACTTCACCTTGCTTTGGCCTTTCTTGACATACCTTGTCCCTAGCCCCATTACAACCCTAATAAAGACCTTTTGATTGTCATTATTAATGTATGTTGTGGTTTAAGTTGGAATGATACCAAGTGTCAAGCATGCATTTGATTTTGTTGGAATTGAGTGATACACTTACCCTTGTTCTTGAGTGAATATTCTTTTGTGAGTGAAAGGTGAGGTATTGCTTATTTGCTTGTTTTGCATATGAGATCTCAAGTTTTGACTCTGAGGTGTGCCCTTGTAGACTTAGCATGGTTACCAATAATTTTTGCACTTGACATGAACTTATAATCACTCTTGCATGGTTCTTTAAGTAGACTATGTGAATCCTTGCACTTTCCACACCAAGACTTTGCAACTTCATTTTGATTCTTAAGTTGATGTATCATGAGAGGACATGTATGTGTGGTGTGCATTGCCACGTAAACTTTTATACAAGCTAGATGGATTTTATGGGTACATTCACTATAGGCCCTCACGAGACCTCACTCGTCCACTAGGGCTGCCTAGGGGTTTAAAGGGCTTGTTACATATGCCAAATGCAACCGTCACACCTATGAAAAGGAGTATAGGACTTTTTATCTAGATTTTCTTTTTGTTTTTGTTTTACTCGAGGACGAGCAAAAGATAGGTATGGGGCATTTGATAAGTGCATATTTTTGCATATTTTTATTACCTATTTATTGCTTGAACTCGTATTTTAATAAATTATTTTGTTGCATTTCAGGAAATTCATAAATAAATAAAGAAATGGCAAAATAAAGAAATAAAGAGCAAGGAAAGGAAAAAGAGGAAGAAAAAGGACCAAAAATGAAAGAAGGAAAAGAATTAGGAGCTTGGAGCAAAAGGAATATTTCAAGACAAGTGGAAGGTGGAGATCATCCCAACACATTACAAAAGTGTATGGCCAAGATCAACTCTTCAAAGCTTAAGGGGGAAGGAAACAAATAGATGGCTAGGATTTCACCACCACACACCACAAATATATGGTGGAGATTTACCCAACACCCCCCTTAACCCTAATTCCTATCCTATAAATACCCCCTCACCCCCCTTGTATTTAGTAGCTTAGATTTTAGGTTAGCTTTAATTTCTTATTTTTTTAGTTTCAAATCTTGTAAACACTCTTTTTAATTTTAATGCAATTTCATTTCCTTTAATTTCTTGTCTTGCTCTCTCGTTTATTTTGCCTTACCTTCGTTATTTTCATAAATCCATGTAGTGGACAAAGTAGCGAAAAGCTAACCACTATGGGTTGAAAATAACGATTTTTATTTTCTTGCTCGTAGTTTTAATTTTAGTTCGTAATTTTGCCCCTTTAAATTTCGATTTTATTGTGGGCCGATTTAATTTCAAATCATCGTTTTATTGTAGAATAATTTTAATTTCGTAGTTAACTTTCTTGTTTTCGTATTTTAACTTTGAAAAAAATGATATATTAGTTTTCTTAATCAATTTCATAACTTTGAAAATTACTTTTTCTGTTCATCTGCTGTCAAATTCGATCCAAACCTCTATTTTGGCCCAAGCAAACCCATCTCCATTTTCTTCTTCTTAGAATAAAAACAATAATCCCATGTTGTTTTTTTTCTTCTATTCGAACAGTCTTCCCCTCTTTTTCCCCTCTTCGAACAAATACATGAACCCACTTCTTCTTCTTCCTATTTCCTTCTTAATTTCTTAGCTTTTTTTTGTTGTTTCTTTCGTTTAATCTTCCCTTTTTGTGTCCAGTTTCTGATTTCCCCTCATTTCTTTTTCTTAGATTTCAAATCATCCCCTTCCCAGTTCGTTTTTTCTATTCGCGAGTTTACTGTTCGTCGAGACCGATTTTTGGTTGCTGTTCGTTGAATTTGGGTTCTGAGTTTCTTGTTCTGGGTCTCGTAATTGTTGAATTTGGGTTCTGAGTTTTGGTTGGTTTTTGCTGCTGTTGCGATTTCTTTGTGTCCTATTTCTGAGTTAATTCAGTCTGAGTAGTTGAAGTCAAGTCAAGTTTGTTTTGTGCGCCGTTAGTGTTGTTAATCTTGCTGTTTTGTTCGCTGATTTCGTGGAGTTTGATTATGTCGAGTTGTAACTGAGTCGTTTCCAAGTTTCGCTGAGTTAACTCGGGAATTCGTTCTTAGTTTTGGGTTAATGTATTCAATCGTTTACCGCGTCCGTGGTTTAATTCTGTTCCGTTTTGTTTTCTGTGAGTTCGCATAGTGTTGTTGTAATTGTTCGCATAGTGTTGCGGTTCATTTCTCGTTTTCTTGCTGTTTTTTTTTTCGGAGTTATGTTGAGAGTTGAATGGTGCTAGTGAGTCTGCGACTGAGTTATAGTTCGAGTTGCTGTCTGTTTTGTTTGATTCGTTGTATTCATTATTTGAAACAGCCGAGTCGAGTTTAGCTAAGTTACTGTTGACTGAGTTTAGCTAAGTTGTATTTTGTGTTATTTTGTATGTTTTATTTTGTTGTGTTGTGTTTTAATGAATTGTGCTGTGTCAATCTTTCCTTAATCCTTTAAATCGCTGAATTGCTATGTTTGAATTATGAGATTCTATTTGCTGTTGGCCAGTGAGATTTACGAATCATTCATTTTCTGCAATTAAAATGTGTTCTTTTAAATAAGAAAAAAAGAGTTTTAAAATAAAAGTTAGTTTTAATTCGAATTTTAGAATTTTTTAATTTGTAGAATAATAATTAGGTTTTAGAATAATTTAATTTTAACTAGTTAAATAGATTTTCATTTAGTAATTAATTAGTATAAAACCCAAATTTTCTCAAAAATCCAATCGTTCTAATTCGATTAAATTGAAAATTAAGTTTGCGAAAATGTTAGTCTCCGAGGAACGAACCTAAAATATTTCAACGATTGAACTATGCGCTTGCGGTTTAAATTGTCATTTATTTTAGCACAACAGTAACGCTGATTCATAATCCTTGGACAAGGAATCACTCTTGCAGGCAAAATTCAATCAGACAAGAAATACATCCATTTCAGAAAGTTATCAAGAACTATAGCACATGAATGTAAGACCAGCAGAGAGAATATGAAACATATATATCAACTTGTGGTGACATGTTATATCTCCAGCTTTCTCAGTCTATACATATATAACAGTTACATATGGAGAAGCCAAAAGTATGCAAGGAAGGATCTTCAAAACCATTGACTACAAAATGCATGCCTCATAATCTGTTCAAAAATGTAAAATTCTTTAGTAGCATCAGTAATTAAAAGTACAAGTCTGTTGAGGACAAAGTAAAACAAAATCATAATATACTTCTCAAGTATTATCAGTCATTAAGTCTGGGTCAGTTCCGGGAAGGTGGTGTCTCTTCTATCAAGTAAAATGCTTTTTAAGTCGGGTTCATATAAAAAAGGATTCCACAAAATCAATCCACTAAGAACTGCAACAATTTAAGCATATGCTAAACGCATATCATTTTCATGACAACAATCTTAAAATCACAGTAAAAAAAGTTTAAAGAGATAGCAGTTCATCTTATTGGCTTTGTTCTTTTGGTTTTTACTCCTTCCCAATCAACAGCATTCCATTAACAGAAACTAAGCTAATTAGAGAGAATATATCATGCTTTTTTTCAAGGTTAGATCAGGCACAATAAGACATAGTCAAGTAACAAAATCAAAGGTCAGGAAAGAAAATACCACTTTCTGGACACAGGCGGTATCTCATCCTGGTCTATGCAATGCATCCCCTTAACAGTTACCATGCTCTCGGCATAACTGTAGGAGTCAAACCAGCTGGGACAGAACTCCACGATTTCATCGTTACGCAACAGATGACCAGAATCAGGGTTGCAAAAAAAATGTATCAATCAACAGACGACCAGAATCAAGGTCGCAAAAAAATGTATCAATAAATGTCGAAACCACTATCTCGTTAGTGCTCATGCATTGAGGAACCCACAATCCTTCACACTTAAATGACCTGATGCTATGTAACTTTGCCCACTTACCATCACTCTCATTCATCACATACAAATCAATCAGAATATCAGTGGAATTCTTATTTTGGGATTGAACCAAGACTGCAACCGAGTCCCTCATATTGACAAGATGACAGAACTTTTCATTGACGCCTTCTCGAAACCTAAACCTCTCAAACCTCCTGCTACACGGACTGACCCTAGCTAAAACTTGAAATTCTCCTAGCTCCTTATCATTCCCTAGCCAATAGGGAACCCCTTGGACTATGCATCTACAGTGCAGACCCACTTCAGGCAAGAAGGAAACAGTCCTTACCTCAGTCCACAAATCCTCACTGCTTGAGTAAATCTCAATCCTAGAACCGCCCGTAAAATCAGGAACAATGCAAATAATTTTGTAGTCATCAGTCACAACATCATATCCTAATCCAACCGACATACTCTTCCACGGCTTGGTGTATGGAAGTGGGACTGGCTTCCACAATCTGCGGGCAGGGTTCCACAAGGCAATCAAACTCTCAGCAAAGTCATTTCTATTAGTAAGACAGATCAATCCAGTCACAGAACCAGCAAGAACCATATCTTTGGAAAATTTACAAAAATTAAGGGAGCTCAAGTCAACCTCAAAATTACGATCGAATTCCAGAATAGGGATGGGAGGGCCTTTAACACGTAAGAGCACAAAATGTCGGCGCCCATCCGGATCCCAGATGTCGCTGTAGATGATTGCTGAATTATTTGACCGACTTAATTCAAAATGTCGTCGAATAAAGTAGGGGTCTCTGATGAGATCCGAAAAAAAGGTGGACAAACATGTCAATTCCAAGAGCCTTTTAACCGGTAGTCTAAGAAAGCACTCAATTATGACATCGGTGCACCATCTATTTGGGGGTCTCATTTCGCTACACATTTGTTTGAACAACTGGTGACCAATAAGTGCATTCCAACACTTGGAAACACACCGGAATCGTCGGTGGTCTCCTCGTTGATAGTGTAATAGGATTTTGATGATCAAGTTTGGCGGGAGTGTTGGATTCCTTTTGGTGGGCTTCTTGTGAAGTATAAATAATTTGGCATGCCTATCTTCACCCTTCTTAACAGACTGAGCATCCGCGAAGAGATCCAAAAACTGCAAAGTCCCGCAGGGTGAAAATAGTGTAAAACACATAATTCAGAATTCTATACAAGATCTGCTCTTTACCATACCTCTAAAAATATGCTAGATAGCTCCTCTCTGTCAATAAAACTTGCAGTGCCAGAATTATCAGGATTGGGTGCAGTAAATTTTTTCATCAATGAATCAAGATATTCTATTCGTTTTGGCATTGGCTGGATTGATTCTAAATGAATAACTGCCTGCAATACCACTAACAAAAGAGAGTTTAAGTTCAAATAGCATAGATAGATAGATAGATACATAGATAGATAAATAGATAGATAGATAGATAGAACAGATATGTGTGTGTGTAGAGAGAGATGAGCACCTTCATAAGTGATTTTGATGGTGGGCAATTCTCAAGTGCTTGCTCAAGAATTTCCCTTGCTTTTTCCGCATTCCCAAAAACCTAAAAACAACAGACGCGTAAGTCAACACATGCACTGGTCTGTGACTAAAAATAAGAAAAGAACCTTAGACAACAAGTACAAGGCACCCACCATGATTTAACAAACTACTGGAATGAAGATAATAGCCTTAATCCCTGGTTTCTTAAGTTACGAAATATGTTTACCGTTAACTATTTAAGGAGAAAATAAATCCAAAAAATTTAAGAGAGGAACATAGCTGCAAATCAGAGGACAAGACATTCCGAATACACAAAACGAGAGTATTTAGCAAACAACTCCGGCAAGGTCTGGGAATTTTCTTTTCCTTTTTCAATTGCAATGGAATGTTCATACAAGGAACATGCATCTTCGGCATTCCCCTGCAAATTTACCAAAAATCCATTACTTGCAAATATTAATAGAACCAAATTTGTTGTTAAATACTTAGTCAAATAGTCTTACCATTCGACGTTCCATATTTGCATGTTTAACAATTGCTTCCAAGAGACCTGGTGCCACCTCAGTATGCACAAGTTGATAAGCAGCACGCGCCCCTGGAATATCACCAGAGTGCTCTCGATATCGAGCAACAAAAAGGTGAATCTCCGGTCGTCTCTGTGGACATTAAAAACAACTCACACAATTACAAATTCATTTCATGGTTAAAAGGTTTAAATCTCATAACCACTGAGATAAACAGATGCTAGTTGCACTCTGTTTACCCTAGCAAACTTACACATGATTAACAATATAACATTGAAAATGTGATGAAAATCGTTTAATGATAACAAAATCAACTATTAGAGACATTCACCCAAACCTTGACGAAGACTCGAGTAGCACGAGCAAGTGCATTCTCCGCTAGATCTTTACTTCCTCTGGCTTCCATGTGCAATATATATCGTATCCAATACTCGGGATAACTGGCACAAGCAATCAGGCACCGTTCTTATAGCTTGACAACCTGTCACACAAAGTGCAAAGGTTCAGAATTCCTATTAATTTTTCATGTAAATCAAAAAACAAAATCTGAAAAGAGACGGCTAAGGAGTGATGAGCAAGATCTACTGCATAGATGGAAAAAATAGGCCCCTCAAATACGTATCGAGGAACCTTCCTAGCCTAACAGACAGATGGTTAGGAAGATAACACACCTGCATGCATAACATTGTTTTAAATATATATTAATTTTACCATACAACATGATCAACCCAGAATGTTCGACTCACCATTGAAAGTTTGAAGTACTTAGCCTTATAGAACCCAAAAGGTGTTGGAAACGTGTACGTATATATAAGAATAAATTACAATTTCTTTCTTTCTCTCACAAGAGCTTCAGTTCTTTCTTTCTATCTCTTTTCTCTCTTACACTTCAGTGTGTTTTTTTCCTCTTGGTGTGTTTTTATTTCAACAAACAAATGCCTTATTTATAGGCTACAAAAAACATGTGTACATCATGGCTTACATAGACAAGCCTACATTCTATGACTATTTTATTCAACTATGGCTACACCACCCATTTAGCCTACCAAGACAATTGTCACCTTCTTTGAATGCCCACCTTATTTGACCACCTTAGGAGAGTTTGATTCTAACACTCCCCCTCAAACTCGACTTTGCATTCCGATCTTCTCTTTCATTTTTTGAAACACATCCGGCTTCAATGGCTTCGTAAATATATCCGCTAAATTTTCTTCAGTCCTGTAGTGCACCAACTCCACAATTTTGTCATTCACCTGCTCTCGTATGAAATGATATTTGATGTTGATGTGCTTGCTTCGACTGTGTGACACCGGATTTTTCGCAAGTGAGATAGCAGATTTATTATCCACATATATAGTAACCGGATCTTCCTTTGCCAGTTTTAACTCGCTTAGTATGTAGCCTAGCCACATAGCTTGACATGCGCATGCTGTTGCTGCCATATATTCTACCTCACATGTTGACAGAGCTACTGTCTGTTGCTTCTTTGATGACCATGAAAATATCGCTGAACCGATATGAAAAGCATATCCTGAAGTGCTTTTTCCGTTATCCAAGTCACCACCATAATCACTGTCCGAGTAGCCAACTAATTTTGAATTTTGAGAATGCGTGTAGAACAGACCGTGATTAAGTGTACCTTTTATGTACCTCAAAATTCTTTTAGCTGCCATGAAGTGATCTTGCTTCGGCTTCTCCATGTACCTACTAACCAGTCCAACTGCATACATGATATCTGGACGAGTGAAAGTTAGGTACCTCAGACTTCCAACCAAACTTTTGAACAATGTCGGATTTACCGACTCTCTCGTTGAATCATTTCTGAGCTTTATGCTCGTTTCTGCGAACGTGCTCACTGGCTTGCATTCATCCATTCTGAACTTGCTTAAATCTGCTTGGCATATTTTTTCTGATATAGAAAAATCCCATTTTTGCTTTGCTTCACCTCGACTCCAAGAAAGTATGACATTTGACCAATATCTATCATCTCAAATTCATTAGTCATAACTTTCTTAAAATCATCGAACATACCAGGATTGTTTCCGGTAAAGATCATGTCATCCACGTCCAAGCACACGATCATAATATCTCCCCCTTGATTTGTTTTTGTGTAGAGTGCATGTTCGTACGAACTCTTCACAAAACCCTTTTTCTGAAATTATTCATCAACCCTTGTGTTCCATGCTCTCGGGGCTTGTTTCAACCCGTACAGTGCTTTCTTTAGCCGGTAGACTTTATCTTCCTTGCCTTTCTGAACATATCCAGGAGGCTGCTCGATGTAGACTTCTTCTTCAAGATAACCATCAGGAATGCTGACTTCACATCCATCTGATAGATCTTCCACTGGTTCTGAGCTGCAATTGCTGTAAGAAGTCTTATGGTATCAACTCTTGCAACTGGAGTGAATACCTCATCATAGTCAATGCCATGTCTCTGCTTGTAGCCTTTAGCCACCAACCTCGCCTTGTGTTTTTCCACTTTGCCTTCTTAATTTGTCTTGGTCTTATAGACCCATTTGACACCAATTGCTTTGTGTCCTTCTGGAAGACTTGTAAGCTCCCAAGTATCATTCTTCTTAATAGCACCAATTTCTTCATCCATGGCTTTGTTCCATTTGCTTTCTTCAAAAGCTTCCTCAAATGTCACTGGATCACATTCAGCCATAAAAAAATAAAGAATAATCAAAGGATGTCTGTACCGGACTTGTTGCTTCATAAATACTATCCAGACTCCGCATTTTTCTTGGTGCTCCCCCTAAACTGCTGCTACTGTTGCTTCCTGAACTCAATGGTGTCGAGGCAGGAGTTTGCTGATTTGGACTTTGGGGAGGAGTTGGATCATCATCTCCACCATCTTCTATGTTGGAGTCATCACCATCATCATCATCATTGAAAAATAAACCTGTAACGTTTCTTTCTTCCTCGCTCCATCTCCAGTAATCAGATTCATCAAACTTAACATCTCGAGAAATGATTAATTTCTTCGTGAGGGGATTATAGAGTCTGTACGCCTTGGTTCTTTTATCATATCCGGAAAAGATGCACTTTTCGCCTTTATCATCCAGATTCTTCCTTTTCTGATCGGGAACATGTGCATATGCAATGCACCCAAAAATTCTGAGATTTCCAACTGATGGTTTGCTTCCACTCCACGCTTCATTTGGAGTTTTGTTTCTAACACTTTTTCTTGGACAGCGATTCAACAAATAAACTGCACATAGAACGGCTTCAGCCCAGAAAGTCCTCGGCATATGCTTTGCTTTCACCATGCTCTTTGCCATGTCTAAAATGGTGCGATTCTTCCTCTCTGCAACACCATTTTGCTGTGGAGTATATGCCGTTGTCAACTGATGATTTATTCCATGTGCTCTGCAAAAATTTCTGAACAAGTTTAAAGTGTACTCGCCGCCTCTGTCTGATCGAAGTACCTTCAAATAATGACCACTTTGCTTTTCAGCCATAGCTTTGAACTCCTTGAATTTATCAAGAGCCTCCACTTTTTCTTTCAAGATATATACCCAACTTTTCCTACTAAAATCATCAATAAATGTTAGGTAATACCTGTTACCTCCAAGTGATGCAACATCAAATGGACCAGCAATATCTGTATGAACTATCTCCAGTGGCCTTCTAGCTCGCCATGATTTTCCAACTGGAAAGCTTTGTCGATGTTGCTTTCCTTTAACACAAGCTTCACACAACTGATTTAGTTCGTTGATTGCTGGAAAACCGTCCACCATCTTTGTCTTTGACAATAACTTCAGACCAAAAAATCCAAGATGACCAAATCTTAAATGCCATAACAAAAAGTCATTTTTAATGACCGACTTCAAGCACTTCTGTACCTTTGTCTGCATATCAAGAGTGAATAGACGATTCTTTGACATCTCCACATTCGTAATTAATTCTCGAACTTGATTTTTGATGATAAGAGAATTATCCTGCATCTGTATGTTATATCCCTTCTCCACAAGTTGACCAAGACTGATGATATTACTTTTCAAAGCAGGTATATAATAAACATCATTTATATACTTTTTATCACCTCTCTTTGTCACAATCGTAACAGTACCTTTCCCTTTGATTGGAATCTTAGATGAGTCACCAAATGTAACTTCTCTGCTTATGGGGTCATTTATCTCCGTAAATAATTCCTTGTGACCACACATGTGGTTGCTGGCTCCTGAATCAAGATACCATGTATTCTTCTTGCCTTCGTCATCTCCTTTGTAAGTGAGGAACATAGAAGACCCCACATCTTTATCTTTTTTTGCTGCTGCAAAATGACTTTGTTCTTCTACCTTCGGTGATCTACACTCGTAACTGAAGTGACCATATTTTTTACAATTATAACATTGAAACTGAGAATTATCACCTCGTTATTGGAATCCGCCTCTTCCTCGGCCTCTAAAATTTTGACCACGACCAGATGGTTGATAGCCTTCATTATTCTGGCCTCTACTGAACGTCTGTCTTCCACGTCCTTGTCCACCTCGGTAGCCACCTCTATAGCCACCTCTGCTATGTGAAGAACTGCTACTGCCAGAACTATCACCGATTGATACTTTACTTTGCAACGCCTTTTCCAAATGGCTTGCATCATCATATTAGTTCATTCGCTGCTCATGCGCTTGAAGTGAACCAACTAACTCATCAATAGAAATCGTGGACAAATCTTTCGACTCCTAGATAGCAGTAACAACATAATCAAATTTTCTTGTTAGCGAGCGTAGCAATTTTTCCATGAACCGAACATCATCGAGACTTTCACCATTTCTTTTCATTTCATTTGTCACCGTTTTTAAACGCGTAACATATTCACCGATATTCTCTGAAGTCTTCATTTTGATATTTTCAAATTCACCACGAAGAACTTGGAGCCGTACCTTTTTCACTTTCTCAATACCTTGGAATGATTTTTGTAAAATCTCCCACGCCTCTTTTGCTGTCTTTGCATTTGAAATTTTTTCGAAGATGGATTCGTCGACACCTTGAAAAACTGTGTATAACGCCTTGTTGTCTTTATTTTGAAATTCTTTTAATGCCGTCTTCTCGGCATTAGAAAGTGCTGCTTCAGCGGTACCATCTTCGGGCTCGTTATAGTCGCTTTCAATGATATCCCAATTATCGTATGAACCGAGTAACACCTTCATTTGGATACTCCAGTTTCCATAATTTGTAGCCGTCAACTTTGTAATATTTTGTTGCACAATATTCGCCACTTTTTTTCAAAAAAATATCCTTTCACAGTATAAGTGAACAGTACCGTATGTATGAACAGTGCCGTATGAATAGTAATTCGTATGAACAATACCGTATATATGAACAGTGCCGTATGAACAATGTTTCGTATGAACAGTACCGTATGTATGAACAGTACCGTATGAACAGTGCTTCGTATGAACATTACCGTATGTATGAACAGTACTTCGTCTTCTCCGGCGTGAACAGTACTTCGTCTTCTACGCCGTGAACAGTGCCGCCGGAATAGTATCTTGCCGGAAAATTTGCAGAATTTTTAGAATTTAACAACCAAGCTCTGATACCACTTGTTGGAAACGTGTATGTATATATAAGAATAAATTACAATTTCTTTCTTTCTCTCACAAGAGCTTCAGCTCTTTCTTTCTATCTCTTTTCTCTCTTACACTTCAGTGTGTTTTTTTCCTCTTGGTGTGTTTTTATTACAACAAACAAATGCCTTATTTATAGGCTACAAAAAACATGTGTACATCATGGCTTACATAGATAAGCCTACATTCTATGACTATCTTATTCAACTATGGCTGCACCACCCATGTAGCCTACCAAGACAATTATCACCTTCTTTGAATGCCCACCTTATTTGACCACCATAGGAGAGTTTGATTCTAACAAAAGGAAGGCCCATGAGTTAGTCCACGTTCAATATCCGATTTTTATAGAATTTTTTGTGCAACAGTTAGCCAATAAAGCAAATGATGCAGCAGATATTACTAACTGTAAGTCAATGCATAACAAGGGCAACTAACTATAAACCAAAAGATACAAAATGAGGCTTGATCCAGAACACGAAAGAGAAATACCTTTTGGAAGTCTTCTTCAGCTTCTTTAAAATCAAGATAGTTATTCCAGTTTTCAAGTTCTACAGGATTAAGTGGGCGAACATGAAAGTAAGGCCTCCTTATAGCTGTTTCAAAACCAATGATCTTAGATTGAAACTCTTTAGCTTTCTTATACATTTCTTCTCTAATCGTGAAATACTTATTCCGCTCAGCTGCTGTTATGCCTGCACTCACAGGCTTGGTAGACTCCACAACATTAGGATGAACCTCCCCCTTAATTTCCTGACCAGTGGCACCGACTGCAGCAGCTGCTGCTTCTTCAGCAGTTCTTAACTTCGGCAGAGGCCGATGTGTAACTAGTTCCCTGAAGCTGTTATCAGAGTTGCATGTTCAAGTAAGCTCCAGGATATCCAAGTAACAAAAGATAGATAATACTAATAATAAGAAAAGGCATGCATGCGTGAAATAATAATAGGATAATCACCTGTCACTACAAGAAATCTGGAAATAGACGACACGTATCAGACAACACCCATGGAAAAAGTGTTGCCCAAAATGATCAGACAACTGTTATTTTCCTACTCGAGAAAGTATTGTGTAATCCAACATTCACACAATAGGCCAAAACCGTTGTTTGATAAATCTTACCAGACAAGCATTTCTTGACCAGGAGTGTTGTGTAAATGCATAAGTATTTTTAAGATTAGACAAGCGTTAGTAAATAAGTGTTGTGTGAATGCCTGCAACACAATATCCCGGAAAACCGTTGTTGTATTCAAACAAGTGTTTTTAGGCCTGTTGTCTAAGTAGCAGTCATACAATATGTTATCCATAGTGTTGTGTGACAGTGAACCAACACACAACATTTTTTAGAAATATTATGTGAAAGAAGCATAGACAATACTTCGTAAAAAGTATTGTTACAATGACAATTTTAGAAAATAACTTTTCTGCATTTTTATAACTAAATTTTGGATTTAAAATAAATAATCAAAATAAAAACAATTATGAAAAGTAAATAAATAATTTACCTTTTTAAATAAAAGGTAATTTAGTAATTAGAAGTAAATAAGTTAAAAGGTGAAAAGGTTAAAAACATTTCCATTTGATAAGTGCATATTTTTGCATATTTTTATTACCTATTTAGTGTTTGAATTAATATTTTAATAAATTATTTTGTTGTATTTCAGGAAATTCAAGAAAAAATGAAGAAATGACAAAATAATGAAATAAAGATCAAAGAAGAGAAAATGAAGAAAAAGAAGGACCAAAATAGAAGAAAAGGAAAGATGAGGGGGTGTGGTGCAAAGGAAAATTGGAAGGCTAGGATTAAACCACACCAAACAAAAATGAATGGTGGGGATTAATCCACACCAACCAAAATCCAAATTATTTTTCCTATAAATAGCCTAATATTTTCTCTTGTAAAGATCACTTAGAATTAGGATAGAGCCCATTAGAATTAGAACACTACTAAATTTATTGTTGTAATTTTTATTTGCAGCTCTTGAAAACAATTTTTTTTACGTATTTAATTTCTTTTTCTGCTGTAATTGTTAAAATTCGCCTGTTTTGGTTTTATTATTAAAGCATATAAATCCCTTTTCATTTGTTTTAATTCGAAGCATAGTAACTACACAATCGTGACATAGTGTTCTTATCTCTTCACCTTATTTCCTTCACTTCTACTCCTCCATCACCAATTCAACCTCCACAATCAACAACCCTCCGTTCACCGGTTTCTGCCACTGCCCCTTTATCTTCCGGCAAGCTACAAACCCGCAGCCTTACCAACATCTATCTTCATCATTCCCCTATTCTTCCCCTTCTTCCCAACACCTCCGACACCACCATCTCCCCTGTCTTCATCATTTTCCATTTCACTCCACACAAACCCAGTTTTTTTTCCTATTTCTCGACACAATCACCTCTCTTCCTGTCTTCTTCTTCGTTTTTTAAACCCAACAGAACCATTCTCTCGCCTGTTCTAATCTCTCCCCACACAAACATGTCTTACTCCCCCTTTCCCTCTTTTAATTTTCGTTCTCTCTTTTCTCACCCCAACCTCAACCTCTCTTCTCCTTTCCTTCGAGTTTTAGAGTTTCCGAGTCCTGCAAATCGTTAATTATTCTTTGTTTTTGTTCGATTTTCTGTTTTCTTTTATTTTCTGTTTTGTTAGCATATTCAAGTAAATTGTATCTCTGTTTTCTGCGATTAATCGTTTTTTTATTTCATTGATGGATTCGTGTTGAGTCATGGCTACGTTCTTAGATTTTGTTTTGTTTTACCGTCTCTTTGTTTTGTTCGATTAAGCTCTGAGTCGACTGGGTACAATTTGCAGCTAGTTCCAATCGTATTTTGCCGTTTATACTGAATTCCGTTCTGATTGTTGATGTTTGCGAGTTGAGTTTTAAGTTTGGTGATTGTTTATTGCGAGTTCTGTGCTCTGTGGAGTATTGATGTATGGCCGAGTAGCGTGTTCTGAATTCATTGAGATTTACAAGTTGTTAGGATAAGTAGGCCGTTTGTATGATTGTTCTTAGTTGGTTTCTTTATCAAAGCTCGCGACATTTCATTTTTACCATTGCTGTTTTCCCGAGCTGTTATACGAGTTTGTGGTTCTGATTTTCTAGTCCTGCGTTTTGATGTTGAATCGATTATGAGTTACGAGTTTTTGTTGTATGATTTTCTTTTCGAGTCTAAAAGTGCTGAGTTAAATTGCTGCTTTTGCGAGTTTGGCTCTTGCTGTGAAGTTTTGTTTAGAATCGTATGGCTTAGATGTGGCTATTTTGTTTTGTGCAATTCTGCCTAGCTTAATTTTCGAATATGTTTTAATAAATTTTCTTAAAAAAAAAGAAAAAAAAAAGAAAAAGAAAAAAAGAAGGGTTAGTTTAATTTAAATTAATTTAAGTGTTTAGAATTTTTAATTTTAGAATAAAACCAATTTAATTTGTATTCAGATTTTTTTTTATAATTTAGTTCTTCTTCTTTTATCTTTTAATTAATTAGTTTAAATTGGATTTCTTCATAATATTAAAATCCAAAATTTCCAAAAACCCAAATTGCCTTAGTTCGAATAAGTTAGAAATTAAGAGTGGCCAATTTTTCTATTCCTTTGAATTTTAATTAGATTAAATTGAACTCTCTTTCTGTAATAGTTTAAAATTTCCCTCCTTTAGGACTTAAATAGCATAAATCCAAATTTACAAAAATCCCGGCTTGTTCTAATTCGATTAAATTAAAAGTTAAGGATCGCGAAATAAATTATATTCCCTGTGAATCGAATCATAAATACTAAAACGATGATCGTGCGCTTGCGATTTTAATTGTCATATTTTCGGCACATCAAGTTTTTGGCGCCGCTGCCGGGGATTAATTATTTTTCGGACCCTAATTTTTAATTTTTCGGATTAGTTTTCTTTCGCTTGCCTTATTTTTATTTCATTTTTTTTTCTTTTTCCAGAAAGTGTGAAATTTCGGGACTCTTCTCTCGGAGCGTGGAAAAATTGGAATTTCTGGAAGCGTGCTTCGGTAACCCGTATCTCACTCTTTTCATCTTTTTATTTTTAGAAAATAACAAAAAAAAAATTCAGAAATCACAAAAAAATTGAAAATTGAAAAAAAAAAAGAATTTAGTTGTAAATACATATTTGTTGCATCATGCATTCATCACTTAGGGCACATCATCTAGATTTTTATCTTCTTATTTTTAATTTTTCGTACCTAGTAAATTGTGGTGATCGCTGGAGGACCCAAAGGTACGTTAAATTTTTTTTAGATTAAGACACGTAGTGTAAGCATCCATAATTGTTTATCGTTTTTGTATATATCTCGTTGTTTGTTGCATCAAATAAACGTAATTATGACTTATTCACGACCTTTAGTGTCTAAGGTTCGCCTAGCTGTTAAGATTCGGTGTCTAAGTGACGAGTTTGGCCTCTTGGCAATGCCTGCTCTAATCTGGCCGAATCGGTCTGAATAATTCTTAATTTACGGAATTTTTAGTGTGTCTTAACGTTATGAGCAATGTATAGTTATTTTATTTAGGGAACCTAGGTTAGATTTTTCTTTTGATTTTTCACCATTTATTTTGTGTGTTTCATTTTCGTACTTACTTGCTACGTGGTTTTATCCTTGATCAATCTTTACCATGTCGGTAGCATTTAGGGAGCGTTATTACCAAGGTTGGGATTTTGACAAGGAATTAGCGGATAATACGATGTGGTGTGAGTCAACTAGGGAACCTAGTGTATATAACGAGTCGTATAGTACTTTTAGTGATTTGCATTATAGTGAACACGATATTGCAATCGAATCCGAATTAGATGCTCTTACTAGACGACTCGAAGCTTTAGAAACCCTTAGAGGCCCTTCACACACGTCTTGGCACCCAAATTTCAACTCTCCGAGTCTCGATTTTCGACATGTCAACGCCATGTTTCAATCAACCTCTCGAAATGACCATTTTACATCGTCTTCTAATTCCGGTTGGAGAGATTATCCCGATCTCTCATGGAACCAAAGTCATAGCTATCAAACTCCGCCTCCACATTTTCAAGAACCGAACTCTTATCCAATTCCGAGTCAAGTTCCTTATTCGAGTTCAATTCAAACAACCGCCCACCCACCCGGATCTCATGATTCGAGTAGGAAACTTGACACCTTAGAAAAGAGTATCGAGGCTTTATTGATTTCTCAAGCAAACTTCATGCGAACCATAACTTTTGATAGGCAAATTTTGAAATCTAATGCTCAAGCCTTGTCTAAGTTAGAATTTCAAGTGAATCAATTAGCCACCATGTGCGAGCGTGAGACGATAACCACTCCGAATCCACCCGAGGTCAACCCTGAGTTTCTTATCACTCAAAGACCTATCGATACTTTCGATGATATCATTTCATTTAGGTCTAATGTTCAAGTTGACACTCCTTTCGGTGGTGATTCACACGAAGAAGATTCTAGTGCTGACATCATTCTTTCTCTAGGTCAAACGAAGAATCCCGATGATTCTGAGTTTGTGGCTTCACCTAGACAACCATCATTTTCTTCTAGTGAACTTTTCCTTTCATCTTCCAAACCTCTTCCCGAAAAACCCAAAGAACTTCATACTCAACCAATAGGAGCTGATCTAGTTAAGGAGGTTGTTTCAAGGTCAAATTTGGATGATCATGAGATTGAGTCTCTTCTTAAACAAGATTTTCAATTGCATTACGAGACCAATCGAGAGCTTCACGAATCTTTTAAGGATTTGACCTCGGAAGAGATGTTTGGAGAGATGATGAATATTTGTTCCAAATGGGAAACCCAACATAAGGATAGTTCTTGTGATCCTAATTCTGTTGGTAAAACATTTTTCGAAGAGCCACCCCCACCCGTTTCTATTTCTTCATTTTCCACTCGTGCTACATCTTTCATTGAAACTCATGATATTCATGACCAACATCTAATCGTAATTAATTTGCTTAAACAACAAAAAGAAGCATCTTCGTGGTCTATGGATGAAGTTAGGAATATGAGTTTTATTCTTGCGCCTAATCGGATCGTTCTAGTGGTCTATGATATTTTCGTGGGTGAGTTTCTGAAATATGTTGGTTGTATAACAAAAATAGTTTTTCCGAGAGCAGGTATTGGTTAGTAAATATTTGTTTTGTACCTCCCATAGTTGAATGTAGGTATGGGGGAGGAGTTGTGTGTGAGTTGTTTTCTTTCTTGTTTTTAGAAGTTTGTCATTCTCCGTCATCCCTTATCAGGTATTTCCTCCTCTCTCTTTTATTCTCGTTCATTTTGCATACATTGAGGACAATGCATGATTTAGGTATGGGGGAGGTTTTAGTGTAAATACATAAAATTGAAAAATCCAAAAAAAATTTTGAAAAATTGAAAAAATTTTAAAATCCAAAAATAGAGATATTTTAGTTTAGTTGTCCTTCCCACTCTTTAAATTCTAGAACTAGTTGGTGTTGACTATTTTTCGAAAGTTATATGTATAATGCCTTTCGATAATTTGAACGTAGTCAGGTAAGGTTTTTCCTCATGAAACTTGTGTCGAACAAATTTTTGCTTAAAAGACCAAGACGACACATTCGCACAAGACCTTTGATGGAAAAATTGTATAGGAATGTTATTCGATACCTGAGAGAGAAACCACATGTTAGAACAATGTCGAATCAAACCTTTGCGAAATTTGGTTCCTATAGTGTCAAAAAAAAAATTCAAAAAAAAGAAAGAAAAGAAAAAGAGTCAATAAATGTTTGTAATTGTTGAGTGCTAGTGTAATTTTGTAATAATAAATTCTTAATAGGGAAATCGGCTAGGTTGGGCTCATTAATAACCCGAGTAAGTAAGTCCGAGGGGACTTTGTGCCTAGCAACCTAAGTCCTTTGTGGTCTGGGATTGTTGACCTAAAACTCGCTAAATGGGTATTGATGCAAAAGTCTTTTGGGACCTCAACCATTGTACGGTCGGTCTAACTACTAAGAACGTGAAGTTTGGCTAGATACTTGTTTTAATAGAGATTGGGTCAGTTCAATATTGGTTGAAAAAGAGAAAATGTTCGTATGCACTTTATCCATCACATGCCTTAAATTCACTACACACCTTGGGATTTTTTGTAAATTTTTTAGAGTCTAATCAAGTGGATTGTGGGAACCTATAACGTGGCTATTATTAGAATAATCTTTAAGGCATGTATTTTCCTACCAAATTGTTTTGTTAACACCAATGAAAGCTATATTGAAAGAGGAAAGTTGGATACTGGCTAATTTATCTGAAAGATTTTATGGGTATATCTTCTGTAAACCCTTAGGAGACAACACTCCTCCTGTAGAGATCGTCTATAGGTTTAACGGGTTGGTAAACCTAAAATTACCCGTGATTCCTACGATAGTGAGTATAGGTTTTTAATTCTGCATTTTTCTTTTTGTTTTACTCGAGGACGAGCAAAAGATAGGTATGGGGGCATTTGATAATTGCATATTTTTGCATATTTTTATTACCTATTTAGTGTTTGAATTAATATTTTAATAAATTATTTTGTTGTATTTCAGGAAATTCAAGAAAAAATGAAGATTTGACAAAATAATGAAATAAAGATCAAAGAAGAGAAAAAGAAGAAAAAGAAGGACCAAAATAGAAGAAAAGGAAAGATGAGGGGGTGTGGTGCAAAGGAAAATTGGAAGGCTAGGATTAAACCACACCAAACAAAAATGAATGGTGGGGATTAATCCACACCAACCAAAATCAAAATTATTTTTCCTATAAATAGCCTAATATTTTCTCTTGTAAAGATCACTTAGAATTAGGATAGAGCCCATTAGAATTAGAACACTACTAAATTTATTGTTGTAATTTTTATTTGCAGCTCTTGAAAACAATTTTTTTTCACGTATTTAATTTCTTTTTCTGCTGTAATTGTTAAAATTCGCCTGTTTTGGTTTTATTATTAAAGCATATAAATCCCTTTTCATTTGTTTTAATTCGAAGCATAGTAACTACACAATCGTGACATAGTGTTCTTATCTCTTCACCTTATTTCCTTCACTTCTACTCCTCCATCACCAATTCAACCTCCACAATCAACAACCCTCCGTTCACCGTTTTCCGACCACTGCCCCTTTATCTTCCGGCCAGCTACAAACCCGTAGCCTTACCAACATCTATCTCCATCATTCCCCTGTTCTTCCCCTTCTTCCCAACACCTCCGACACCACCATCTCCCCCGTCTTCATCCTTTTCCATTTCACTCCACACAAACCCAGTTTTTTTTTTCCTATTTCTCGACACAATCACCTCTCTGTAGGCCGTTTGTATGATTGTTCTTAGTTGGTTTCTTTAGCTAAGCTCGCGACATTTCATTTTTACCATTGCTGTTTTCCCGAGCTGTTATACGAGTCTGTGGTTCTGATTTTCTAGTCCTGCGTTTTGATGTTGAATCGATTCTGAGTTCCGAGTTTTTGTTGTATGATTTTCTTTTCGAGTCTAAAAGTGCTGAGTTAAATTGCTGCTTTTGCGAGTTTGGCTCTTGCTGTGAAGTTTTGTTTAGAATCGTATGGCTTAGATGTGGCTATTTTGTTTTGTGCAATTCTGCCTAGCTTAATTTTCGAATATGTTATAATAAATTTTCTTAACAAAAAAAAAGAAGGGTTAGTTTAATTTAAATTAATTTAAGTGTTTAGAATTTTTAATTTTAGAATAAAAACCAGTTTAATTTGAATTCAGATTTTTTTTTATAATTTAGTTCTTCTTCTTCTTTTATCTTTTAATTAATTAGTTTAAATTGGATTTCTTCATAATATTAAAATCCAAAATTTCCAAAAACCCAAATTGCCTTAGTTCGAATAAGTTAGAAATTAAGAGTGGCCAATTTTTCTATTCTTTTGAATTTTAATTAGATTAAATTGAACTCACTTTCTGTAATAGTTTAAAATTTCCCTTTAGGACTTAAATAACATAAATCCAAATTTACAAAAATCCCGACTTGTTCTAATTCGATTAAATTAAAAGTTAAGGATCGCGAAATAAATATTATTCCCTGTGGATCAAATCATAAATACTAAAACGATGATCGTGCGCTTGCGATTCTAATTGTCATATTTTCGGCACATCACCATTTTTACCTTTTTACCAAAATAGGATTAAAGCAATACTATTCATCACCATCTTCAAGCTTTCATTCCAAGAACATGAAGAACACGAAGAACACAATAATCAATCTCCAATTTCTATATGTTATGGAACTCAAAATCTAACATATGATATATGAAATTGACCAGAAAAACAAGATCTACAACATAGCATCTTCAGATTTCACAACAAACACTATTTGCAAATTGTTTTATTAATAACCCTAATAATTTCGAAAATAAATCGAATTTAAGAAAAAAAATCGAAATCACCTGCACCACATCTGTTGACAAAAACACGTAGGGTTCGTTGAGAGCTTCAATTCGACTACAGGAGCGTCAAAATCTGAATTCAATAACGTCTTCGAATTGGACTTTGATCTTCAAGAACAATATTTACCAGAATCTATACTATTACAACGTTTTCGTTTTTGTTAAAATCTCGTATAAGCCGCCTTTTTTAATTTTTGATTATTTTTTATCAACACTAAAAGGAACGTTTATTAACATCTGTACGGTTCGATCGTCGAAGAAATCATTAAAAAAATTATTCAATTAATCTGGACCGTGCCTCGCTACGAGAAGCAGCACCTTTACTACTTTGTTATTAAAATCTTGTACGACCCGACCTTTTTATTTTTAAATTATATTTTCCCAACACTAAAATGATTGTTTATTAACTTTCGTATGGTTCGATCGTCGAAAAAATCATTCAAAAAAAAATATTCAGTTAATCTGGATCGTGTCTCGCTACGAGAAGCAGCACCTTTACTACTTTGTTATTAAAATCTCGTACAACCCGACCTTTTTATTTTTAGATTATTTTTTCCCAACACTAAAATGATTGTTTATTAACTTTCGTATGGTTCGATCATCGAAGAAATCATTCAAAAAAATTATTCAGTTAATCTGGATCGTGCCTCGCTACGAGAAGCAACACCTTTACTACTTTGTTATTAAAATCTCGTATAACCCGACCTTTTTATTTTTAGATTATTTTTTCCCAACACTAAAATTATTTTTATTAACTTTCGTACGGTTCGATCGTCGAAGAAATAATTCAATAAAATTATCCAGTTAATCTGGATCGTGCCTCGCTACGAGAAGCAACACCTTTACTACTTTTTTATTAAAATCTCGTACAACCCGACCTTTTTATTTTTAGATTATTTTTTCCCAATACTAAAATGATTGTTTATTAACTTTCGTACAGTTCGATCGTCGAGGAAATCATTCAAAAAAATATTCAGTTAATCTGGATCGTGCCTCGTTATAGGAACCAACACTTTTACTACCTTTCTTGTTAAAATCTCGTACGACCCGACCTTTTTATTTTTCGATTATTTTTTCCAAACACTAAAATGATTGTTTATTAACTTTATTACAGTTCGATCGTTGAAGAAATCATTCAAAAAAATTATTCAATTAATCTGGATCGTGCCTCGCTACGAGAAGCAACACCTTTACTACTTTGTTATTAAAATCTCGTACGACCCGACCTTTTTATTTTTGATTATTTTTTCCCAACACTAAAATGATTGTTTATTAACTTTCTTACGATTCGATCGTCGAAGAAATCATTCAAAAAAATTATTCAGTTAATCTGGATCGTGCCTCGCTACGAGAAGCAGCACCTTTACTACTTTGTTATTAAAATCTCGTACAACCCGACCTTTTTATTTTTAGATTATTTTTTCCCAACACTAAAATGATTGTTTATTAACTTTCGTACGGTTTGATCGTCGAAGAAATCATTCAGAAAAAAATATTCAGTTAATCTGGATCGTGCCTCGTTATAGGAACCAGCACTTTTACTACCTTTTTTGTTAAAATCTCGTACGACCCGACCTTTTTATTTTTCGATTATTTTTTCCAAACACTAAAATAATTGTTTATTAACTTTCGTACGGTTCGATCGTCGAAGAAATCATTTAAAAAAATCATTCAGTGAATCTGGATCGTGCCCGTTACAGGAAGCATCATTTCTACTACGTTTTTGTTCAAATCTCGTACAACCCGACCCTTTTAAGTTTTGATTATTTTTTCCCTACATTGAAATGAGTGTATATTAACATTCGTATGGTTCGATCGTCGAAGAAATCATTTGAAAAAAAAATCATTCTGTGAATCTGGATCGTGCCCGTTACAGGAAACATCACTTTTACTACGTTTTTGTTCAAATCTCGTACAACCTGACCTTTTTATTTTTTGATTATTTTTTCCAACATTGAAATGAATGTCTATTAACATCCGTATGGTTCGATCGTCGAAGTAATCATTTAAAAAAATCATTCAGTGAATCTGGCACTCGCCCTGTTACCGGAATCTATACTATTACAACATATTTGTTCAGATGTGGCACGACCGAGGCTTTTTAATTTTTATTATTTTTTCACAACACTAGAATAAGTATCTATTAACATCCGTAGGGTTCGATCGTTAAAGAAATCATTCAGTGAATCTGGCACTTTTACTACGCTTTGTTAAAATCTCGTACAACCCGACCTTTAATATTTTTTGATTTTTTTTCCCAACACATATGTATCTATTATATTAAAATTTTAAAATTAAATATTTTTTTTTATTTCGAATCAAATTTCTGATTTTTTTTAAAATTTCATGATCCAAAATCTCAAATTTCACTTCCCTCCCTTCATCTAACTCATATTACCCCTTGTTAAAATTTCACTTCCCTCCCTTTACTAAAATTTCACTTCCCCCTTTTATCACCAAACACATAGATTTTATTTCCCTCTTACACTTTCATTTTCCCCCAAGTCAAAATTCGATTTCCCACTTCACCAATAATTTGTTCCCCCAATTCAAAATTTCATATCCCCCTTCTCAGTTTAAAAACCAAAAAATCAAAACCTTATCCAACAAAATGCAAACGACATACACATAAGGCAAACAAATCAAAATCAGGTTTCACCATCTTCAAACACAATTACACAAACCCTATCTCACGAGATGTAAACTAAAATATTACATCTACCTATCACCAAATCTTGGAAAGTCGACGGCTCTCAAAGTTTTTGTTATTTTGGGATCTTGAATTAGAGTTTTTGGTCGACGGCTATGGTTATTCTGCAAATCTTCTCTCTCTCTCTCTCTCTCTCTCTCTCTCTCTCTCTCTCTCTCTCTCTCTCTCTGTGTTGTGTGTGTGTCTCCCCGTCTCTCTCTCCCCCCCTCTCTCTCCCTCTCCCTCTCTCGCTAGGGTTTTTTACAAGTCTTTTGTTACAATTGATTTTGTTGATTTCGAAGCCTTTTATTGTTTTTAATTGAGTTTTTAATAAGATTTTGTTATGTGAATGTGTTTGTAATTATTTTTTGGAAAGTGTATTAATTGGGGGTTTTTGTTTAATATGTAGTGCCCACATATGCTGTTTTATGGTCCACCTGGAACTGGCAAAAATACTACCGCTCTTGCCATTGCACACGAGCTTTACGGGTACATTTTGATTTTGTTTATGTGTTTCTACGTATTTAGGTTTATTGTTTAGTCCTGCTGCCGATTTGTACTTCTAGTTTTTTTTTTTTTTTGCTAATTTTGTATATATATAAAAAGAAAAAGAATACAGGGATTTACCCTTGGACTAAGCCAGGAGGAAAGAAAGCTTTCTACAAATAATCTAATCTTAAAGACTAGACTAGAGATAGAAAGGACCCAAAAGTGGAACTACCACTGAACAAGTAGCATACTACTAACCACCACCAAATAAAGCTAGAGTTTATACTAGATCAAATCAAATCAAATATACAACCATCTATACATATGAAGGTGAGAAAACTGGTGGAACCATTTGGAGTTTTGCAGTCTTGCTTTGAGATCAACCACGATTCCTTGCAGTATAGTGTTTGGACCGCAAGAGCCCTTGTTGTGATGTCTTGCATTACGCTCTCGCCACAAGTGATAAGAGAATATCTGTGCTGCGAGTAAAGCAACCTGCCTGTGAGAGTAATCTGAGATAGAACCCCAATGCGAGATGAAGTCCACCCATGTGTTACCAACACAAGCCAAGTTTAGAAGACCTGCTATTTTAGACAAAATGAAGCTGCTGAAAGGACAGCTAACAAACAAGTGACTAGCTGTCTCAAATTCTCCAACACAGAAGTGACAGAACGGAATGATATCTAGACCAAAAGAAGCCAATCTGTGCATAGTAGGCAGTCGTCCATGGCACAGGAGCCATTCATGGTGAACATAGCGAAGCACTTTCAGTTTATTCCAAATAAAATGGCACCAAGGCACCTGGGTGGCTGGTCTGCGGAGAACATTCCAAACATCCCAAACCTTTATTTTTTGGAGCGAGATTCCATTCCAGTGAATATCATCCAGAGCCGTTAGATTGAAAGGAGGGAAATCAAACTGTTGTAGCCATGTGACAAGGCCTGGGTCGGGATGATGAATTCTATTAGTGAGCCGTGGCAGCACCCAGTTACCAGTAACAAGCAGCGTGTGTACTGTCGAAGAATGAGGAATATTTGCTTGAGCAATGATTGGATCAAACCTAGAGGTAGCCAAGCAACTCGATTTCCACCAAGGGTCAAACCATAACGAAGTTCCTTTGCCATTTCCAATTTTAAAAGTCATAAACCGAATGGCCAGAGGTCGCAGCTTCAAAACATTTCTCAAAATCCAAGAGGAATCTGTTGGTATTTCCATTGTCCAGAAATGGTGGCGTTTGAGCGCAGTAGAATTAACCCACATAGCCCATAAAGATTTTCGTTGCCGAACAATGTTACAAAGGTGTAAAAGAAGTTGTGCTTTGTTCCAAGTTGTAGTCTTCTTTAAACCAAGGCCTCCCTCTTCATAAGGAGAACAGATTCTATCCCAACTTACCTTGGCTCCTCCTTTAGAATTAACATCCCCCTTCCAAAGAAACCTAGTAAAAATGGTTTGAAGTTTTTTATGAATTGTGCCTGGAAGCAAGAAGTGATTCGTCCAGTACGCTTGTATGGCAAAGAGAACAGAGCGGATTAGTTGAACCCTGCCAGCCAAAGACAACAGAAATGAAGTCCAACAAGTGATTCTAGCAGTTACCTTTTCAATAAGAGGAATGCAGTTATTGTGGCTGAGTTTGGAAGATATTAGGGGAACCCCTAAAAACTTGGCAGGCAGAGAACCATGGGGAATTCTATACTCCTCATCAAACCAAGAAACCAAGTCAGAGCCGCAATTTCCAAAGTAAACTGTGCTTTTAGTGTTGTTTGGACATAAGCCACTTGAGGCAGAAAATTTAGAGACACAGGCCATGAGATGGCTAACTGAGTTCCTGTCACCATTCCCAAACAAAAGAACATCATCCGTATAGAATAGATGGGTGATTTTGAGATCCTTACACTTCCAGTGGAACCTAAAAGTATTAGGTGTAATAGCAAGCATGCTTGATAAAATGTTCATGGCAATAGAAAAAAGATAGGGTGACAGAGGGTCACCCTGTCTCAGCCCCCTTTTTCCTTCAAAATAGCCACAAAGAGTTCCATTTACCTTGACAGAAAATGAAGGCGTAGAGATGCAAGCAAAAATCCACTGCATGAACTTGGGTGGAAATCGAAGCTTCATGAGGGCACCCATAATGAAATCCCAATTTACAGAATCAAATGCCTTATGCAAGTCAAGTTTTAAAGCACATTTTGGAGAACCAGTTTGGCGAGTGTACCCTCTGAACAGTTCTTGTGCCATAAGGATATTATCAGATATGTTTCTTCCAGAGATGAAAGCAGATTGAGAAATATCTATTAAAGAAGGCATGACATGTTTAAGGCGGAATGCCAAGATTTTAGCAATGCATTTATAGGTGATGGAACATAAAGATATTGGGCGATATTCCTGCATGACAGTAGGAGTAGATACCTTTGGGAGAAGTGCAATACTAGTAGCATTGACAGGCTTATGCATCAAAGCAGTTGTGAAGAACCATTTGATTGCATTACAAAAAGCTGCCCCAACAATATCCCATGTCGACAGGAAAAACTCTACCGTGAAACCATCAGGGCCCGGAGCCTTGTTCCTTTTCATTTTCTTAAGAGTGGCCAGGATAAGGTCATTAGTAACAGGAGCTTCTAGTAAGGAAGCTTGAGAAGGAGTGATCGAAGCACAGTTGAAGGCATCATAGTCACATGGAGGAAGGTCCTGAGACATACCAAGAGTGTTTGAGAAAAAGGAAACAGCCACTTGAGAGACTTGTTTATGACCCATTACTAACTCCCCATCAGAATTTTCAATGGCCAAAATCTTGTTATGATTCCAGTTTGCCTTGACTTGATTAAAGAAGAATTTTGTGTTGCCATCCCCACCAGTAAGCCATTGCACACGAGATTTTTGAAGAAGCAAAGACTCTTCCTCAATAAGAGCTGATTCTAGTCGAGTTGTCGCCTCTTTTTCCTTTTAAAGAAGCTCAGGATTTACATTATCTTGAACCAAGCATTCCTGAATATTATGAAGACATGCACGAGCAGCCGTGACATTGCTATGGACATTACCATGATGCTTATTAAGAGCAATTAGCGCCTTCTTAACCTCTTGCAACTTTCGAGTGAGGATTGCCATGGGATCACCGTACCAATGATTTTCCCAGGCCTTAGAAACAGTGGGCAAGAATCCCTCCAAATCTGTCATGTAATTGAAAAATTGAAAAGATTTGTGAATTTTTTCCAACTGAATTGGAATGGTGCACAATAAAGGACAGTGGTCCATAATCCCTCTGTTTTTCACCAAAACATTAGCCTCCCCAAAGGTTTCAAACCATTCTTTGTTACCAAGCATCCTGTCCAGACGTTTTTGAATTAGAGCAGGGGCTCTTTTATTGGTCCAAGTGAAGATTGATCCCACCGTTTTGATATGACCCAAAACAGAGTTAGTAACACAATCAAGAAATGACTGCATTCCAGGAGTCCAATGTTCTCTGCCCCCGGTAACCTCAGTCAGAGATAGAATGCTGTTAAAGTCTCCAGTGACACACCAAGGTATCGAAACCATGTGACTCATCTGAGTAATTTCATTCCAAAGAGGGTGTCTTTGGTTGTCCCTGTTAAAAGCATAGACAAAAGTGACACAGAAAGTAACCTGCTTCTCCAAGAAAGTAGCATAGCAAGAGATTTGTTGAGCAGATTTTGAGTGAACCTGAATAGACCAGATAGATGGATCCCAGCCAACCCAAACCCTCCCATAATCGTGGTGCTCATAATTGTGAACCCATTTCCAGCGTTTATTAATACGTTTTGAGATTGCAACAGAGTTTTCAACCCTAACTTTAGTTTCAACCAGACCCATGAAAGAGATTTTATTTGTTGTGATAAAATTGATGACTTCTTTCTGGTGGGGGCTTTTATTCAATCCCCTCACGTTTCACACTGCGAAATTCATTGACGAGTTTTAGTGGCTAGTTATTTGCTAGCCTCAAGCTTCGTTTGACCGGCATATCTGAAGAAGCACCGTTTTTCTCAGAAGTGTCATGTTTAGAACCAGGTCCAGCATAGTCAGTTCCAGCCGAAATATTCCTTTTCACAGTGTTGGGTGTTTTTGGAGAATTAGGTAAATTCCTCTTCCGTTTAATTGGAGAAGTGCTCACCATTTCTTGTATTTCACCTTCTTCCAGCGACTGTAACACATCAAAAGGGTTATTATCAAAGGAGTTGTATGGTTCCATAGCAATCGGTAGGACATCACGTATGACTGGGGAAACAATTGAAAGCTGGGCATGTTGATCAAACTCATCCAGATTGTCCTCATTTTCCATGTCATTTTCAACATTTCCTGCCTCTTCTATGTCTTCGTTTTGAAATTCCTCTTCTGCATTTGTTGTCTCTTCTTCATTAATGATCTGGTCTTCATCCATTACAACATCACACCCTGCTAGATTACCAACAATATAGGGAATCATACCCTGAGATTCTAACAGATAACTACTAGAAGAGCTACCCACATCATTCTTCGAAGTGCCTTTTCGTGTTTCATCTGTGGCAGCATCTCTATTCTTATTGTTATTTTTCTTCCCAATGGTATCATGTTTCTGTCGCACATTTCTGTCTGGCCTAATGGCATCAGGGTTACTTGAGCATCTCGCCAATGAGTGGCCAAAAGCCTTACAAAGACTACAAGAGTATGGCAGCTGAGGGTAAAGAATTTCAACCTTCTCACGTTCATCAACCCCATTACAAACCACATCAACCCAAGCAAAATCTGGTCTTGGACCCCCATATTCAAGTTCAACTTGAACGCCTGCAAACTTAAGTGGCTCGAAGCGAGCAGTAGCATCATCAAATTTAAGGGGTTTACCAACACCTTTAGCAATTGAGGTTAAACCATCACGAATCCAATACGAGTGTGGGACATCAACTAATTTAATCCAGCAAGGAACTTTGGTAACCACATTCTTCCGAAACTTAGAACCCTCCATCCAAGGTTGAAGATACATTGTCTTACCACCAATTGAAACCGTGTGCAAGTGTAGAATCGCATCTTTCTCATGTGTATGATTAAAACGGAATGTAAAATATCCTTTTGAGCTATAATACACCCTGGACAGCCCCTTATTTTTCCACAGTTTAAACGCTTGCTCCTTTACATATTTGAAAGCAAAACTACCCCCGATAAAGTGTCCAATTAAACTGGAATTCCATTGTTTATGAGCATTTAATAGAAAGTCACGGGGTGGCTTAATATTAACAGACCCATCGTCATTGTAAGAGATCATTTTGTCCGAATCCAGCTTAATTTCTTCCGTTATTTCAACATTTGGAATATTTTTGCTTACAACAGAACTCCAAGTTACGTTTTTTGCAGCTTGACTTGCTTCCCCATTAACCTCAGTAGTTACCACATTAACCACATTAGTTAAACTAAGGGTCCCTTCTTTAACTTTGATATTCTCTTGCAAAGTTTCGAGATTAACAGTAAGATTATTGATAGGATTATAATTACCTATAGCTGAAGAAATTGGAAGCGAGTTAACTTCTTCCGGAGAATGAGCAGAGGAAGTAATACCAATTGGACCACTAGCGTTTCGAATAGAACCATCATCAAGGATTAACTGCACCTGTTCTCTCATTCGTTGTTGAGTACGGGGTGAAAGAGGTTCACCCATAACATCGTTTGAATGGAGAAATCCACTATCTCCGGAAGCCTGTGGGAGAATAACATTATCAGGATTGACATGACCAGCATATTGTCTCCCAATGAAATTGACAAACTCTTCTGAATCCATAGAGCCAGAATTTTCCGAGTTCCTAGAACCCATCGGAAAAATCAATCCCAACCAATCGAAAGAAAATTTGATGCAGATAGACAGAGTAGAGGGAGATGATGAAGAAGATAAGGTGCGTGAGGCACGTGAAGAGTAAAGAACAATCAAAAGGCAAGGTCAACGGTGAAAATTAGGTGCTTTCCGGTGAGCGGGAGATGAGAAAGGTAAACAGTGTTTAGACAGGCTAAAGTATTAGAGGAGAGAGAACGGAGCATTTTTTTCCTCCTTGTACTTCTAGTTGATCTTGATAACCTGTTTGTTTGCTTTAATTCTTTTTGTTCGCTTCCACTTCCCGTTTATGAATTACACCACCAACACCAGCACCTGCGGTTCAACAACTGGCCGTATAGATATTATTTTATTTAATTGTTTTATACTACTTGTATCGTGTTAAAATGTTCATATGGATAACTATTTAAGATATATTCACTTTTTACTTCCATTTTATAATCTTTGTCTTCAATGTTTTCCACAAGTATCGTGGTGAACAGGAATTAACCAAATTTAGTAATTTACAAGAGCTATGTATTTGCCTGGTTTGACTGGATTGCTTATATTCAATTATATAAGGAAAGTAAGTTTCAATTACAAATATGCTTTGTTTTTGTTTTTTGACTTTTGTTAGAAAGAGCAGGTGATTGTTGTTTAACGAAAATTCAATTTTCCATGTTGCGAGAGTATTCTGATGTCTCTGTGCTTTCTTGCTTACTCTGTTTGATATGGAGTGGTCCCAACTTGAGCAAACTACAGATCTCGGTGAGTAATTTTCACTAATAACTAATTACCATTCCCATACCAAACAATTGGTTAATTGTAATCATTAACTAGCAATTCTCTTCTATGCCTGAGATTTGTGGAGGCAAGTCCATGTTAGTAGTAGAACCACCTCCAGTGCAGAGAAAATATTAAAGATTTGTATTTCCCACTTGGGTTCTTTTCTAAAGCTCTGTTACACAAGGTTAAACATTAGATGTAATTGCCATTGTTTTACTATTGTATTTGAATGCATTTATAAGAAGGCCAAGTTTCTGTTGATCAACTGAAGATCTACTTTCTAAAGCGTTATACATGAACGAGTCTTCTTGCCGTTAAGTATTTAACGGTTGAAGTTTCAAAAAATGAATTTTTGCTTCAACTCTAAGTTTAAGAGTCTGGGGTTAGCTGTTTTGCAGCTTGCCACCTGTGAATAACCAAAAAAATTATGTTTGTGTTTTTCCTTCCCTGTAAATTATTTTCTTCATTGGAATTATATATCTGGTGAACATTTTTTAACTTATTGATTGATAAATGCACCGTTGTGCTGTAAAAGAAAAAAAATCGATGTATTGCTTTGTCTTTTAGTTACTAATAAAGTGAATATGATTTTGGTTCTTTCTGTTCATGTACTTATTTATCCACCTTAATGCAGATGGAAAAATTCTTGTTGAAGACATTGTGAAGTTGGGCATTCGGGTACAAGATATCAATGCAGAAGAAGATGCCAATGCAGATGATAGAGTGTAGTAACAGCAAGGCTAGTGCTAGTTCGGGTTCATACACATTTAAATCTACACAACTTCAATGCCTGGCTAGAGAATTATTTGTTTCTCATGAGGGCTCATTTTGATCGTTAACTAGTAGCTAATATTTGTCGGGGGTACAATTGTCTACTTATTGTTTGCCCGTGGTAAGTGGCATGGAACTGGTCCTTGATCAATTTTCACCAATATTTGAATTGGTTTCTATTTTTTGTTTCTGGCATTTTCATTATATAGTGTAGTTTGGTTTTCTTTACATGTCCAAAACCATTGTTTAAGATACTTTTAGCCAATGTCAACCAATGATTAATACTTGTTGTATTATATATGAATCAATGCTTTTATTAAAATCCCTTGTGAGAAAATGACTTACACAACAGGTAAATAAAAACTACTTAATGTTAACAGTTGTAAAAAATGCTATCAAACAACATGTACCATTTAACAAAGTAACGTGGGAGAAGAATACACACTGCAAGTTAAAACCCACAAAACTGTTGTCTCTTTTAACAAATAACAACATGTTATACTCTGCAAAACCATTGTTTGAAATAATTTCAAACAAGAGTTATATACTAAGAAAGTGTTATCCTTCCTAAAGTACAACAACATGCCATATGAGATAACATGTTGTACATCTAACCATAAAACAAATGGTTTTTGCTAAGAAACCATTTTCTGTAGTGATATACAACAACAGCCCTGATCAAGTAAAAGATTGTATCTTTTGCACTTAAACAATAGGCTTTCTTTTAAAAACCATTGTCTTTACTGCTTAATAACAACAATATATTCGTTAAAAAGTGTTGCGTTATCGGAGCTTTGACAAGAGGTTTCCAAAGAAGTGTTGTTGTTTCCGGGTATCAGACAACACTTTTCAGGTGGCTTTTACTTGTCTTTCAACTTTCACACAACAGCTTGCTGTGTGTTGTCTGAGGTGTGTATCAGACGACTTCTCAATAGTCAACAGTTTTTGGTATATTCAGACAACACGTTTTCCTGTTGTCTAAAGCAAAAATCCTTGTAGTGTGTTGAAATATTGATCCAGTTGCTGATTAGGGTTTTCTAATATCCGTGTGTATATCATAATAAGACGAGACCAGTCCTGCTGTGTGTATTCATACTCGATGTATTTATCCCAAATAGTGTAAGATAAAAAGTCTGATCCAACATAAGCTAAACCACGTTCAAATAGCCTGAAATTTATAAAAACAAATTACAATTATTGCATACAAAAAATATAGATAAAACACATGTGGCACATGCTAAACTGCTAAAAAAAGTTGCCCTAAAGAGGAAAGAGAACCGGCAGGTAGTATTTACCCTCTAACAGTGACCGGATCATATAACGCCTTAGAAATTTTAGTATTACTAATTATTTATTTAATATTAAATGTGAATAATGTAACGTATAAAATTTATTAAGGAGGTGGAGTATGTATGGTATAATATTTGTTGGCTTAGTTGATGATTTATATTTGTTGTGTAAGCCCGGGTATTTTTAATAATATTTTTGGGGATTTATCCCTAATTAATAGTGTTATATTTACCTTCTGTGGATTTTATAAAATCCTCGGGATTAGCAGAAGTCCTGAAATCTTTTGCATTATTAACTTTATTAGTATATATGACTTTTAAAAATATTTGATGAATTATTTTTGGTTTTGAAGATTTTATAATGATTTTATGAATTATTTTTCCCTTCTATGGATTCAATCTTGTAAAATCCATATTTAATCCGTTTTTAATCCTAAAAATATTTTAAAAATGTGTGGGTGATCGTAATTTTACATTCTTCATTTTAAAATTTTAAAATTTAATATTCCACCCATTTTTATATTTAATTGTGATTTTACAAATTTGATTTTATGAGTTTCATTTAAAAGAATTCATGAAAATGTTTTTTTAAAATTTTCCCCAAATCAAGTATAGTCCAATCCCTAAATTCACTGGATTACTCTCATATCTCTCGGTTTCTCCCGAGACTTCCACTCTCTCTCCCACAAAATCTCTCAAATCTCTCGTTTTTTTTTTCTCTCTCTCTCTCTCTCTCTCTCTCTCTCTATCTCTCTCTCTCTCTCTCTCTCTCTCTCTCTCTCTCTATTCCCATCCTCTCCACAGCGTGTGTGTATGTGTTCATAGAGGTGTGAGTGTTGGTGTGTGTGGGTAACTCTGCTGTGTGCTTGTGTGCGCTAAGACGCAAGTCTCTCCTTAGCCTCAGTCTTCCATCGCTTGTGTAAGCTACAAATCGAGTTGTATAGATGATGCTTGTTTGAATTTATTTCTCCTTGAAAGGCATATGAATCAGCCTATTTGTAGTTCGAGGATCCTAATCAACTTAAACCAAATTGTAATAAGTAAATATCCGTATGATCTGTCACAGGAATCTCAGGAAGCAATATCTGTCAGAAGAAAGAAGGAAGTCAATCTATAGTTTTGATGTTTCACACTGGAAGACGTATCAGGTATCTGATCAAGCCTCAGTATAACATTGAAGTGAATGGATTCATTTACAGTGACAGAGATTTTTCGAGTGATATATTGAAAATCAATCAAAGTTCAAGAAAATTGAGAGAAGAAATAAACCACAGCTTAAAGTCAGAAGTGAAGAAGCATCATTGAAGTTAGTCGTTCATGAACCAGACAGTACATCGAACGTCAACATAAGTCAGTGGTAATTCTTTATTATTTTCCGTGGTTTGGGAGAATTAAATTAATTAGTTATTGATTTAATTTAATTCATTTGTAATTGATATAAATCATTAATTGGTTTAATTAATGAATTAATTCTAATAGAATTAATTTATTTATTAAGTTAATTATTGTATCAATTAATCATGAATTAGTTAATCTTTAATTAATTAAAAGGATCAATATGACTTAATTAATTGATGATAAAAATATGTCATGTCTGTTGAAAGCTCGGTATGACTTAAGTTAAGTCATACCGACAGATCAAATGATTAAGTCATACCGGCTGTTTAAATGGAAATATGTATTACCGACCTGCAATGGATTAAGTCATACCGAATGGATTAAGTCATGATGAAGGAAGATATTTCTGAAAAGGTATTATGTCATACCGACAAAAGGTGATTATGTCATACCGACTGCACTGTTCAGAATAGGTCATACCGACACTTCTGATAGGTCATACCGAGCTATATTAAGTCATACCTAATAATTTAATTAGGTCTTGGAGCAAGAAATGTCATACTGACAGCTGATTAAATAGGTCTTGAAGCTGATTAAGTCATATTTAATCAGTACAGACTTATATAATCAAGACAGGAAGCAGAACACAGCAGAATACAACAGCAAGAAAAAGAAAAAGACAGCCATTCTCTCTCAAAGCCTTCAAGAACACCAAGCACAAATTAATTCACATAAATTCAAGTTCATCATCTTTGTAATATTCTATCCGATAGAACTTGTCTACTCGTGATTCTTGTACTACTAGCGAATTAAGTTTCCTAGTACTTATCTTGAGATTTATTAACTAAATTAGAAAAGTTCATGTCGAATTTTCTAATTAGTTATTAAACACTTGATAATAGTTTGTATTGATTTTGTAACACCCCATCAAGTTAATATACAATTATATTCAACTTGAAATCCGTGTCAATTTATTCCGCACAAAATATTCGTTTAAGTGAAAATTATTTAACGAATAAATTTTGAGAAATTGATATAGATTGTATTCAAGCCCCCCCTTCTACAATCATATTGGACCTAACAATTGGTATCAGAGCCTATTGATTGATACACAAATCAAGATCCTAATTTTATTCCGTCAAAAATCTATCTCGAATTTTTAACTCACTTAAAAATTCATCATGTCGTCAAAAAGCATTGTTAAGATTCCCATGTTTAACAAGGACAATTATGCAATGTGGAAAAATAAAATGGAGTTGTTTCTTGATGTCGCTAATTCTAAATATTTGGGTGTTCTACAGAACGGACCTATAATTCCACACGAATATGTATCTGAATCTATTGTTGGAGGAATTGTTGTAACACCTGCATCATCTTTTCCAAAGCATGCTGATTCTTTTACTCCTGCTGAAAAAGAGGACGCAGGACTAGATAAGAATTTGAGACTTATTCTAATAGATTCCCTGGATGCTGTAATGTACAGTCATGTGATGAATTGTAAAACTGTAAAACATATGTGGGAAACTATTGAGACTATCAATGAAGGAACTGATGAAGTCAGGGAAAACAGACTTCAGATTTTAACCTCTGAGTATGAACACTTTAGAGCTGGCCCTAATGAAGGCATTCAGGAAGTGTTTGAAAGGTATAACAAAATTATCAACAACTTGCAAGTTCATGGAAAGCAATATACACAGAAGGAGATTAATATGAAGTTTTTGTTGACTATGCCCACTCATCTTGAACATAGGATTACGACCATCAGAGAATCAAGAGATTTGAATAAGGTTTTTCTTGAAAGATTGTTTGGTGTTCTGAAAACCTATGAACTGGAACAAGTATAGCAGAAGGAGGTCTCTGGTAAAGGAAGAGTGCCAAGTTCATCTACAGCTCTTGTAGTTGAGGCACCTAAGGAAGTGGAAGCTAAGGTTGTTCTACCTTACAGCTCAGACAAGGAAAAGACTGAAGTAGAGCTTGGTCAGACACCACCTACTCAGGATGGTGGAGACTTTTACTCGTTGGAAGAGCTAGATCAACTGGAAGATGAATCCCTGGCATTGATGGTAAGGCAATTTGGCAACTTCAGATTCAGAAGAAATCCAAAGTACAGGTTCAAGTAAAATAACAGATTCCAGAGAGGAGGCTCTTCTTCCTCTAGTAACAGGGGAGGATACAAAACTGGATCTGTTGACAGAAGCAAGATTCATTGCTTCAACTGTAATGAATTGGGGCACTTTGCCACTGAATGTCAGAAACCCAAGCAAACTCAAAGAAGAGATTTTGCTGCTGAGAAGAAGAAACCTGGAAAAGCCTATGTTGCGGTTGGTAAGAGTTGGGATGACACGGACAGCGAAGATGAAGAATATGGAAATCTTGTGTTGGTGGCAAATGATGAAGCATCTGATCATCATAACAAACCGGTAATTGTTACTGACACTGAATTGATTCGTAGTCTATATAATTCCTTAGGTAATGCACAAACTGGATATAATAGACTAGATCTGCTAAGCACTAAACTTGAAAATGAAGTATCAGAATTGAAAATGGTGCATATTAATCAAGATCAACAAAGAGATGAAATAACAATGCTTTATAAAAAGGAGAAAGCTATTCTAGAAGTTGTAGGCAAACAAATGGCTAGAATTACTGAACTTGAAACACAGGTCAGGGCTTGTTATAATTCTGTTAAAGTTTCCAAAGAGTTTTTTAACAATCAAGTTGTAGAACGAACAACGGGTATAGGGTATGGTTACAATGAAGCTGTTGGATCATTGGGCATAAATTCCCCTAACCCTGTTAGTGCTAAAGAAAGGGGAATACCACATGTGCTCAAAAATGTTAAAGAACCTCTATTTAAAAAATCTGATGCTGGACCACCAGATATTCTTTCTATGGTTATCCAAGAAGAAATGAGAAATGAGGATAGTGCAAATGGCACAGTCTTTGTTAAGGATAAATCTGTTAAGAACGCTAATCCAAAGAATGTTTCATCCAAGAAAGATGTCACAGTCTTTGTTAAGGCTAAATCTGTTGAGGACACTAATACAACGAATGTTTCATCCAAGAAAGATGTACCTAAAGTGCCAGTCAAAGTTGTTGAAACAACTAGTTCTTCTAAGACTGGATTAGGTGGTAATAAGTTGAAACAGAAAAATACCATGCCGATCATTGATTCTAATCATAAAGCATGTGGTGTTATCAATTGTATGTCTTGTGCTTTTAACAGTATGCGTGCTTATTTTAATGGTAGTTATGCATGTGTTAAACAGACTGCTCCTCGACAACATATGAACAGGAACAATAATGTTCGATCAAAGACTGCTTTTCCTCCTCAAGTTAGGAGAGAGACATTTGTACCTAAGACTAAACAAAAGGTAACCAAGAATGTTTACCAGGTCAAATGTCCAGTCAATGACACAAGTGTTATTGCTGCTACAGAAACATGGATACCCAAGATAAAACAAAAGATTTTCAAATCTGTTTATAAGGTTAAATGTTTATTGACTAAAGAGGTTAAAATTAAAAATGTCGTTTTGCCTGATAAAGGTCAATACTTTAAATCCGCAGGACCCAATCAAATTTGGGTCCCGAAGAAGGTTTAATCCATTTGTCATTGCAGGGTATTGAACAGGTTGAACGAGTAACCTGGATCTTGGACAGTGGATGTTCAAGGCATATGACTAGAGACAGAACCCTGCTGACAAATGTGGTGGAGAAGGCCGGCCCAGTAGTTACCTTTGGAGATAACAGCAAAGGTAGAACTGATGGATATGGCAGACTTGAAGCTGGAAATGTTATCATTGAAGAAGTGTCCTTTGTAAAAGGACTTGAGCATAATTTGCTCAGCATCAGTCAATTCTGTGAGAAGGGATGTGAAGTCTAATTTAACAAAAAGAATTGTCTGATTTCACACAAAAGAAGTGAACAACCATCTCTGACGGGAGTCAGAAAAGGAAACTTGTATGTAGCCAACATGAACACTAGAAGCACTGAAGAAATCAATTGCTTCTATTCTAAAGCATCCACAAATGAAAGTTGGCTATGGCACAAGAAACTTTCTCACCTAAATTTCAAGACGATGAACTCTCTGGTCAAGAGAGAATTGGTGATAGGTTTACCTTCTATGGAATTCACACAGGAAGGACTATGTGATGCATGTCAAAAAGGCAAACTAAAAAGGGCAACTCACAGAAGCACTGATATGTCTTCAATAACTGAACCTTTACAGTTACTTCACATGGATCTATTTGGTCCAGTGAATGTGATGTCTATGTCAAAGAAAAGATATGCTCTTGTGATTGTTGATGATTTTTCAAAGTTCACATGGGTCTTGTTCCTGAATTCTAAAGATGAGACTCCATAACTGGTGATTGATCACATCAAGTTAATTGAGTTGGATTCCAAGTATCCAGCGAGGGCTATAAGGTCAGACAATGGAACTGAATTCAAGAATGCAGTTCTGAATGACTTTTGTACTGAAAAAGGTATAACCAGACAATACTCAGCTCCAAGAACTCCTCATCAAAATGGAGTAGTTGAAAGAAAGAATAGAACCTTGATTGAAGCTGCACGTACTATGTTAAGTGAATCAAGGCTTCCATTGTATTTTTGGGCTGAGCTGTCAACACTGCTTGCTATACTCAGAATCGAACTCTTATCAACAAAGACTTGATGAAAACACCCTATGAAGCCATGAATGAAAAGAAACCAACACTCAAATACTTTCATGTATTTGGAGCAAAATGCTTTGTACTTAAAGAAGGAGACGATCAAGGTGGAAAATTTGAAGCCAAAGCACATGAAGCAATTTTTGTTGGTTATGAAAGAAGAGCTTATAAGGTGTATTTGATTGAACATCAGAAAATGATGGCAAGTGTCAATGTAACATTTGATGACACTAAACTCCCTAGTATCCAAACTGAAGATTCATCTGAAAAGCTATCTTTTGAAGATATGACAGATCTAGATTCAGATGATGATAGTCCACCTGATGTGTTTGCTGATGCTATTGACAACAATATCAATGATGAGACTAATCAGAATAATGGTGATGAAAATTATGATAATTCTCAAAATATCACTCATATTTCTGAACACTCATCTAATCATCCTGGCAACAACTCAGGGGGAATTAATGAAGGATCAACTAGTCATATTCAACATCACAATGAAGAACAAGGCGAATCATCAAGACTAAATCTTCCCAGACAGACTGTTTGGAATAGAGCTCATCCTTTTGAGCTAATCGTTGGTGATCCAGATGTTGCTGTAAAGACTAAAAGAGCTTTTCAAAATCAATGTAATTATTCAGGGTTTCTATCTGAAATGGAACCTAAGAAAATTGATGAAGCTCTTTCAGATCCTGATTGGGTGATTGCTATGCAAGATGAACTCAATCAATTTAAACAACAAGAAGTATGGAAGCTGGTACCCAGACCTACAAATAGAACAGTGGTTGGTACTAGGTGGGTATTCAGAAACAAACTTGATGAAGATGGTACAGTAACAAGAAATAAAGCAAGACTGGTAGCAAAAGGTTACTCACAATCTGAAGGCATTGACTATGATGAGATCTATGCTCCAGTAGCTAGACTTGAGGCCATTAGGATACTCTTGGCATTCGCAGCATTTTCTAACTTTAATGTTTATCAAATGGATGTCAAGAGTGCCTTTCTGAATGGAAAGCTGGATGAAGAGGTATATGTAGAACAACCACCTGGTTTTGAAGATCCAGATCTATTGGGTTATGTTTACTTTCTCTTCAAAGCCATTTATGGTCTTAATCAAGCACCAAGGAAATGGTATGACACTCTCTCTGAATTTTTACTTGAAAATGAATTTACTAGAGGTGTCATAGACAAAACTCTCTTCACAAAGAAACATAAGAATGATACAATATTAGTTCAAATTTATGTGGACGATATAATATTCGGGTCTACTAATGATCTTCTTTGCAAGAAATTTTCAAAGTTAATGCAGGGTAAATTCGAAATGAGCATGATGGGAGAGCTGAAGTTCTTTCTTGGATTACAAATAAGTCAAAGGCAAGATGGTATATTTATTTGTCAATCCAAGTACATCAAAGAGCTTCTCAAGAAATATCAAATGGAGGACTCTTCTTCAGCAAAGACACCATCATCCACAGCTGTCAAATTTGGAGCATGTGAAAATTCTGCTAAGGTAGATATTACAAGCTACAGAGGTATGATAGGCTCATTACTTTACCTCACTGCAAGTAGACCGGATATAATGTTTGCTACATGCTTATGTGCAAGGTTCCAAGTGGATCCTAAAGATGTTCATCTCATTGCTTTAAAAAGAATTTTAAGATATCTCAAGGGTACACCTAATTTAGGTATCTGGTACCCTAAAGATTATGGTTTTAATCTTGTTAGACATACAGATTCTGATTATGCAGGAAGTGTTGTAGATAGAAAAAGCACCTCTGGGAGTTGTCAATTCCTAGGTGGTAGATTGGTTTCATGGTAAAGCAAGAAACAGCAAACTGATACTCATAAATTTTGATGATCACAAACAGTAAGCCATTTGGCTTATTATTAGATATAAAACAGCATGCTAGTTGTGTATGTACTCACTTGGTTTTGCAGGGCATAATAGCTTACTGATTGTATATTCAGTTTGTCACAAACAGCAAGCCATTTGTACAAACAGCAAGCCATTTGTACAAACAGCAAGCCATTTGCAACTGTTCAGAATTCCTGCAGATAAAGATCAACTAGACATATCTATGTTCTCAGGAAACTTGGTTCATGATATGGAAATGCAAAAGTATAAAGCCATGTATCTGTTCAGCTCACCAGAACCAAAACAGCAAGCTGACATGAACTTACTATGTTATTTCGGTACTGTACTAACTTGGTTTTGCAGGGAAAATTAGCTTACTGATTATATAATCAGTATATCACAAACAGCAAGCCAAATGCATGGACAATCGGCATACCAGTCTCACAAACAGCGTGCCAGCTTCACAAACAGCAAGCTGATTGTGTCTGACAGAATTAAGGAAGGCTTCGGTTTTCAAAGAGTATCAAGTGTAAATGATGTTAGTCACATGTAAGGGCCCTCTGAACGTTATATAACATATCAAACACTCAGATCTTAAAACACATTGGGAGACAAGATATTCTCTTGTTTAAAATAAAGAAAGTAAGTTCCACTTTATCTTATTTTAATCCTCCACTCAAAGACAACACATGGGACACATCATAGCAAATATTCTCTCCATGTTTCTTGACTCTATACACGCTCCATCTCTTCTAAATTTGCAGAACATCAAGCTCCTTCATTACCAAAAACACAAAAACACTTCTAACGGTCTCTTGAGAAATTCTATCCGTTGGAGCCTTTCAAATTATGTTTAATTGTTCTTGTTTACCTATAAAAGAGATGTTAATGTTCAGTTCTTAATATCAATACACGTGCAGAAAACAAGAAGATATATTCAAACACAAAGCCTTCATTGCAAAATCTTACAAACCTCTCAAACCCTACATATACGCATATATATATATATATATTCAGAGGGTTCATAGGTTGAGTTGTATTTATTCAAATCATTGTATTGTTCAAGTTGTAATTGATTTGTTGCTGTACAAGGTTGGCTTAAGGTTTAGGGTGGGTCGAACTAGGCTAGAGAAGGATACTTGGGAAGTATTGCTTAGAGAGCTAGTTCAGCACAGGAAACAGCAAGCCATTTGTAAGCAGCAAGGGTGTAAGGGAGATATATTGTTGATCTTGTAATTGGATTATAGTTGATCAATAATATATTCTCTTACCAAGTTTGGTAAGGGACCAGGACGTAGACCATAGGGGATTAGGGTCGAACCTGGCTAAAAGATTGTGTGTCTCTTTTACTTACTGTTTATATTCTTTCTGCATTGCATTTTAGATACAAACAGTGTGCTGTTTGTGAACTGTGTTATTACAAACAGCAAGCTGTTTTCAGTTATTTTCAAAATAGTTCATAAATTCCATTAATAACCATAAACACCTATTCACCCCCCCTCTAGGTGTTGTTTTTCAATTGGTATCAGAGCTTTGGTGTACTAACATTTCTGTAACAGGAAAGTACAGATCCTATGGCACACATTTATGAAGAGGGAGAATCATCAAACATGCCACCACTTCTCGTTGGTACAGAAAATTATGATTTATGGAGACTAAGGATGAAGATGATTCTGATCAGAAATCCACTTGAATGGTTGGTTGTTAAAGATGGTCCATTTACCTTTTTGGATGAAAACGGCAAGCCAAAAGATGTTGATGATCTTACCGGGGAAGAATTGATTAAAGCAAGCTATAATGGAAATGCCAAGTACACACTGATTTGTGGTCTTTCAGATTCAAATTTTGCCAAGGTCAGTTCGTGCATCACAGCAAAGGAGATATGGGATACCTTAGAAATACATTATCAAGCTACAACAAAAGAAGGATGTGTCAATCCAAAACAGCAAGCTGTTTCATGTGACGTCAATCCAAAACAGCAAGCTGCTTCACGTGACACAAATAAATCTAAGGCGCCACTCCTAACATGGAATGATGATGAGGAATCAGCTTCTAATGATGACTCAAGTGATGAGATGGACAACCTAGCCTTTGTTGGTATTGATGATGAAGGATCCATAAGAGAAGAAAATGTGGATAGTGATTATTCAAATTCGGATGATGCAAGTGAGGTAAACTCAATTAACTCTGATTTACCTTCTACTTCTACCATGCTAGATGAACTAACCATGCATGTGCCTAGTAATGTATCTATCATTGAGTTCATGGAATTGAAAAATAAAAATAATGAGCTTGAAAAGAAGAATACTCATTTGAAGAAAATCATTTCTGAGTTAATGGTTGAAAAGGCTCCTGAAATCAACCATGATGATCTTATTGCTGATTTAAAGAAGAAACTCATTCAATTCGAAGGAGTTAATAAATTAATTATACAAAGAAATGAGGTTCTTATGAAAGAACTAAGACATCTAAGGTCAGAGATTGAAGATAGAGATAAAAGCATTAAATCATTCAAGCTCAAAGAGTCTAGCCAAGCCGAGTCTTCAAAATCTGCTGAGAAAAGAAAACAGCAAGCTGAATGTGCAGACAAACAGCACGCCATTCTTATCAAACAGCAAGCTGAACTGATCTCTCTCCTGGAAAAAGAGGTCAAGGATCTCGAGAAAGGGATGGAAACGTTTGTTCAAGGAGAAGACAGCTTAAAGACAATGATGAAAAAGGCAAATGTTCCATTGGTAAGAGAATGAGTTGGCATGAACTTCAACAAGAAGCATGGTGCACTCAAATACGATGGAAGAAATGGCATACCTTATGATTATGCTATGCCTTGGAAGACATGCAACAAGTGTGGTGGAAAAGGCCATCTGGAAAGTCAGTGTGTGGTTCAAATCAATCATAAAAGGAAAACAGCATACCAGAATGGACCAGTCAGACTACAAACAGCTTACCAGAATGCTCCTGACAGAGTACAAACAGCATACCAGACTGCTTCTGACAGAAGACAAACAGCTTACCAACATAGCAGCAGAAAGCAAAATAAGTCACCAAAAGTGATCCAAATGTGGATCAAGAAAGCTGATTTAAATGTTTTATATTATGTTAATAACCAATCTGGACCCAAACCTATATGGGTACCAAAACATTGAGTTGGTATTTGCTTGTTTTGTAGATATGTCTTGCGACTAAAGGAAGGTCAAAGCAATGGATTTTGGATAGCGGATGCACTAGACATATGTGTGGAGACAAATCTCAGTTCATTAGTCTCAGAATGAAGAAAGGCGGAAGAGTTACAATTGGCAATAGCAAGACTCTTCGAATCCTTGGTATTGGTTCTATTGGTAATAGTAATATTTCGATCGATAAAGTTCAATATGTCAAAGGTCTTTCATATAATTTACTTAGTGTCACTCAATTATTTGATGATGGACATTTTGTTCAGTTTGGCATAGATAAAACTATTATTACTATTGGTGCTAACAAAATCCCACTAGTTGCTAGAAGGGAAGGAAATATATATGTATTAGACTTCGAAATGCAGGAAACAGCATGCTGTTTGGCTGTTTTTGACAATGATCCATATATATGGCATAGAAGTTTGGGACATGCACACATGGACCTGATCAATAAATTATCAAGCAAGAATCTGGTCAGAGGTCTACCCAAACTGAAGTATACCAAGACTGAAGTGTGTTCAGCATGCCAATTGGGCAAACAAATTCGAAGTACACACAAAACAAAGAAAATGGTATCTACTTCTAAACCTTTAGAGCTTCTGCACTTGGACTTATTTGGTCCAGAATCTTATAAGAGTATTGGAGGTAAACAATTTGGTTTTGTTATTGTAGATGATTATTCTAGATTTACTTGGGTATTGTTTCTTCGTACTAAAGATTGTGCTTTTAATGAGTTTAAGAAACTGATTAAACTACTTGAGAACAAGCATGATACAAGACTTGTAGGTATAAGAAGTGATAGAGGAGGTGAATTTGTCAATGACAAATTTATCACATATTGTGAACAAAAAAGAATCTCTCATGAATTTTCTGCTCCAAGGACTCCACAACAAAATGGAGTGGTGGAAAGAAAGAATAGGTCACTTCAAGAAACAGCAAGGACTCTACTGCAAGAAAGCAATCTACCTAGAAGTTTTTGGGCCGAAGCTGTGAATACAGCATGCTATTTGTTGAATCGAATCATAATCAGGCCAATGTTGGACAAAACTCCTTATCAGTTGTTGAGAAACAAGAAGCCAAATATCAGTTACTTCAAGATTTTTGGTTCAAAGTGTTTTGTCCTCAAAACAATTGGTAAAGATGGTAAATTTGATGCTAAATCCTATGAAGCCATATTTCTTGGTTATTCCTTAACAAGTAGAGCTTATAGAATTTATAATATTAATAAGCATATTGTTGAAGAATCTATTGATGTTACATTTCAAGAACCTAACAATGATCTACCAAGAGATGAGGAAGAATTTGCAGGTGAAAGAGAAAATATGCAACCTCAAATTTCTGACAAACAGCAAGCTGGAAGTTCAAATCAGCAAGCTGGAAGCTCAAATCAGCAAGATGGAGGTTCAAAACAGCAAGCTGAAAGTTCAAATCAGCAAGCTGAAGTTGAGACTAAAATTGACAGTCAGCAAGCCAAGGAGGATGCAGATACTGACAATCAGCAAGCTGGAGGTTCAAATCAGCAAGCTGGAAGTGAAAGTCAGCAAGCTGGAAGTGAAAGTCAGCAAGCTGGAAGTGAAAATCAGCAAGATGGAAGAACAAATCAGCAAGCTGGAAGTTCTAAACAGCAAACTAAAGATATGGATGACACTGAAAATCATCAAACCAAGAAGGATGCTGATATTGACAATCAGCAAGCTGGAAGATCAAAACAGCAAGCTGGAATGGAAGATACAATCTCCAAAATAGCAAAAATGACTCTGGAAGGTCCTAGAGGTTCAAGGGCTACTGAGAAACAACCTATCTATGATGGAGAACATCAGTTACCACCAGCAAAAATAAGGAAGACAACTCATGAAGAAATAGCTCAACATTCTTTACCGAGGTCAACAAGAGTAGTAAAGAATCATCCCCCAGAGTTAGTTATTGGTGATATTACTGATGGAATCACAACAAGAAGAGGAAAGGCAAATTATTGTGCTCATGCTGCCTTCCTAGCTCAAGAAGAACCCAAAAATATCAATGAAGCATTAGAAGATGATAATTGGATCATGGCTATGCAAGAGGAATTAAATCAATTTGAAAGATGTGATGTTTGGGAACTTGTCAAGCCTCCAGAAGATGCTTCAATTATAGGAACAAAATGGGTGTTCAAAAACAAAGTTGATGAATTTGGCACCGTTACTCGAAATAAAGCAAGGCTTGTAGCTCAAGGCTATAACCAACAAGAAGGCATTGACTTTGATCAAACCTATGCTCCTGTTGCTCGTTTGGAATCAATAAGAATACTTCTAGCCTATGCATGTTTCAAGAAAATCAAGCTATATCAAATGGACGTGAAGAGTGCCTTCCTAAATGGCGTGCTGGAAGATGAAGTTTTTGTAAAACAACCTCCTGGATTCGAGCATGATCAGTTTCCAAACTACGTATTCAAGATAAAGAAGGCTCTTTATGGATTAAAACAGGCCCCTAGAGCTTGGTACAAAAGGCTTAGTAAGTATCTAATCCAAAATGGATTCATTCGAGGTAAAATCGATCCCACATTATTTATTATGCAAAATGGTAAAGACATTTTAATTGTTCAAATATATGTGGATGATATTATCTTTGGAGCTACTAATGAATCAATGTGCAAGTGGTTTTCAAAGTGTATGCATAGTGAGTTCGAAATGAGCATGATGGGTGAGCTCAATTATTTCTTGGGTCTTCAAATCAAGCAATCTAAAGATGGAATTTTTGTACACCAATCCAAGTATACAAAAAGTCTACTGAAAAGATTTGGTTATGAGGATGTTAAGCCAAAATCGACTCCTATGATTCAAAACAGCAAGCTGTTTGCTGATGAAAATGGTAAGGCTGTCGATATAAAAAGGTATCGAGGTATGATTGGTAGCCTTCTTTACTTAACTGCTTCTAGACCTGACATAATGTATAGTGTTTGTGTTTGTGCATGATTTCAATCAAACCCCAAAGAGTCCCACTTAAATGCTATTAAAAGAATATTTCGATACTTAAGTGGTACCATTTCTCTTGGTTTGTTTTATCCTATCACAAATACTTTTGATCTTGTTGGGTATAGTGATGCAGATTATGCAGGGTGTCTAGTTGATAGAAAGAGCACTAGTGGTGTTTGTACATTCCTTGGACAAAGCCTAGTTTCATGGCAATGCAAGAAACAAACCTCGATTGCTTTATCCACTGCAGAAGGGGAGTATCTAGCAGCTGGGAGCTGTTGTTCTCAACTTCTATGGATGATTCAAACACTAAGGGACTTTGATATCAAGTGTGAAAAGGTTCCAATAAATTGTGACAACACTAGCACCATTAATATTTCAAAGAATCCGGTGAATCACTCAAGAACGAAGCATATCGATGTTCGACACCATTTCTTGAGAGATAATGTTGCTAAAGGCAAGATAGAGTTGGTCTTTGTTCCAACAGAATTTCAACTTGCAGATATTTTCACAAAGCCTCTTGCTGAAGAAAGATTTTCAGTCATTCGAATGCAACTTGGTATGTGTTCTATCTAAAACAGCATGTTGAATGATTGTTTGCAGGACATGTTAGCTTACCATTTGTACAGGTAACATTCAACAAACAGCAAGCTATCTATGCAGGTAAAATACCACAAACAGCAAGCTGTTTGTGCAGGTAACCTACTGCAAATAGCATACTGTTTGTCATCGCTATTAGCTTACCTTTTGTTCTATTCGCATGTTACAATTGGTATACTGAATGCATTATATTCTGCATATCATTTGTTGATCTTAAGTGTTTTAATTTTTGATTGATTAAGGGGGAGAACTTTAGGAGAATACTTAATGAAAATGTATTATTGGATGTTTTTATTTGATCTTGTTAGATTATTGTTTTATATCTAATTTTGAGATGCAGGGATTTAGGGGGGGTTATTCTAATTCTCCTAAATTAGTTGTAATCATCAAAAAGGGGGAGATTGATACTCATAAATTTTGATGATCACAAACAGTAAGCCATTTGGCTTATTAATAGATATAAAACAGCATGCTAGTTGTGTATGTACTCACTTGGTTTTGCAGGGGATAATAGCTTCCTGATTGTATATTCAGTTTGTCACAAACAGCAAGCCATTTGTACAAACAGCAAGCCATTTGTACAAACAGCAAGCCATTTGTACAAACAGCAAGCCATTTGCAACTGTTCAGAATTCGTGCAGATAAAGATCAACTAGACATATCTATGTTCTCAGGAAACTTGGTTCATGATATGGAAATGCAAAAGTATAAAGCCATGTATCTGTTCAGCTCACCAGAACCAAAACAGCAAGCTGACATGAACATACTATGTTATTTCGGTACTGTACTAACTTGGTTTTGCAGGGAAAATTAGCTTACTGATTATATAATCAGTATATCACAAACAGCAAGCCAAATGCATGGACAATCGGCATACCAGTCTCACAAACAGCGTGCCAGCTTCACAAACAGCAAGCTGATTGTGTCTGACAGAATTAAGGAAGGCTTCGGTTTTCAAAGAGTATCAAGTGTAAATGATGTTAGTCACATGTAAGGGCCCTCTGAACGTTATATAACATATCAAACACTCAGATCTTAAAACACATTGGGAGACAAGATATTCTCTTGTTTAAAATAAAGAAAGTAAGATCCACTTTATCTTATTTTAATCCTCCACTCAAAGACAACACATGGGACACATCATAGCAAATATTCTCTCCATGTTTCTTGACTCTATACACGCTCCATCTCTTCTGAATTTGCAGAACATCGAGCTCCTTCATTACCAAAAACACAAAAACACTTCTAACGGTCTCTTGAGAAATTCTATCCGTTGGAGCCTTTCAAATTATGTTTAATTGTTCTTGTTTACCTATAAAAGAGATGTTAATGTTCAGTTCTTAATATCAATACATGTGCAGAAAACAAGAAGATATATTCAAACACAAAGCCTTCATTGCAAAATCTTACAAACCTCTCAAACCCTACATATACGCATATATATATATTCAGAGGGTTCATAGGTTGAGTTGTATTTATTCAAATCATTGTATTGTTCAAGTTGTAATTGATTTGTTGCTGTACAAGGTTGGCTTAAGGTTTAGGGTGGGTCGAACTAGGCTAGAGAAGGATACTTGGGAAGTATTGCTTAGAGAGCTAGTTCAGCACAGGAAACAGCAAGTCATTCGTAAGCAGCAAGGGTGTAAGGGAGATATATTGTTGATCTTGTAATTGGATTATAGTTGATCAATAATATATTCTCTTACCAAGTTTGGTAAGGGACCAGGACGTAGACCATAGGGGATTAGGGGTCGAACCTGGCTAAAAGATTGTGTGTCTCTTTTACTTACTGTTTATATTTTTTCTGCATTGCATTTTAGATACAAACAGCGTGCTGTTTGTGAACTGTGTTATTACAAACAGCAAGTTGTTTTCAGTTATTTTCAAAACAGTTCATAAATTCCATTAATAACCATAAACACCTATTCACCCCCCTCTAGGTGTTGTTTTTCACAAACAGTTTCCAACTCTACAGCCGAAGCTGAATATATAGCTGCTGGAAGCTGTTGTGCTCAAATCTTGTGGATTAGGAATCAACTGATGGACTATGGCTTTGTATTACAAAATATTCCTATTTTGTGTGATAATACAAGTGCCATAGCAATCTCCAACAATCCTGTGCAGCATTCAAGGACAAAGCATATAGATATCAGGTATCATTTTATTAGAGAACATGTCATGAATGGTACAGTGGAATTACTGTTTGTACCCACTGAAGAACAAACAACAGATATTTTTACTAAGTCGCTCGACGAATCCACATTCACCAAAATTGTTGGTGAATTGGGTATGTTGAACAGTCCTAGTAATTAATCTAGTTAATATCTGAGGTTTGATCTTTAATAATTAACAAGTGATTAGTTTGTGAATATTTGTTGAATAAAATCACTTGTTTAATTATTTTATCAACTTGTTTTTCTTGATTGTTATTGTATTTATCACTTTGTTTAGTTAAATATTAGATACTCCATATTTCTATAATTTTAGAATAATTGTATGTATTTATTTTATTTGTTTAGAATATTTTATTTAATGTTTTGTAATGTTTGTCCTGTTAATATTGTTTTATTTCCGTTAATAGATTAATCTATATTAGTTATTTCTATTTTTATTATTTGTTTAATTTATAATATTATTTTTAATATATTTTTCTGTATTAATAGTTGTAAATAATTGTGTGTTAGTTAAGTTATTTGCATTTTCTTTAATTAATTTTAGGTAGATATGACTTATAATTAGTTTAAACTGCATTATGACCTGTTTTTAGTTTTTGTTAGGTCTATGACTTATTTAGCATATTAAACAGATTTAGTCTTATTTAAATTAAGTCTTACCGAGTTTACTAAGTTAAGTCATATTCGTCCATATTTAGTTAAGTGTTATTAGTATTAAGTCTTAGTTTTTCTTTAGATTAAGTCTTAACGATTTAAGTCATATTCAGTCTTAATATTTAGATTAAGTCATATTCACACGGTTTGTATATATATAACCAATAGAATTATGTTATGTCTTATTTTAGTTTAAGTCATTCTCTCATGTTAAGTCATAGAGAACTATAAACCGATACATACATATGTACACACGATTATATCGAATTGCTGCTCGATTTCTTGCTCAAATCACACCGTAACTAAGCTCTAAGGACGATTAATCGATTCCCTGTGTTCTCCTCTTCAAATCGACCGTTTTATCAACTGATTTAGTCGAGTTTTCCAGTTTTTAGTTTTCGAAAAATCGAGTTTTCGATCTACAATTCCGATCGATTGGATTTGAATTTGTAAAATCTAAAAATACTGGTGTGTTTGTGTGTGTATCAAGATCATTGTGTGAAATTTTCAGAATTTTTGAACAACTTTGATTATTTTCGAATTTTTAATTAATTATTAATTCGAAATTATTCAATTTAATTATTTATTTTGTAAAATCTGAAATTTTTCAAAGTATTAAAATTTGATAAAAATGGCTGTTAATAACAATGATCATTTTGAAATAGTTAAGCATAATTTGATCGGTTATTTTGATCCCGAAAAATGTTCAATTGAACGTTTTCGACCGTGGATTCGATTTTTAAACGATCATTCTCTAGTTCGCACTGCTTTGAGTTTAGATACTCCTTTAAAAATTGAACCCTTGCGAATTATGTGTACTACTGCTGTCGTTTCTAACGATAACAGGTCGTTTGTTTTCACTCTTGGAAACAATCAGTACACAGTGGATGAATCTGTAATAAACACGGTCTTAAACTTTCCAAATGACAATTTTGAGGATTTTCCGTCAGATGAGGAATTAACTAATTTCTTTGCTGGTATTCATTATCAAGACAGCGCAGATCTTCCTGTCTTGAATAAAAGTTTCTAGTTTAGGAATGGGATTATGTGTTCGACACACTAGCCAAGGTGTTTGCCAATTCTACAAAAGGCAACTTCGGAGTTTTACCTTCCTTTATGCAGCATATTGGATTTGCAGTTGCTTATAATCGAAGAATCAACATTGGCAGCCTTCTGTGTGGACCTATGGTTAGAAGAGTAATCAACGCTAAAAGGAATTTTGACAGGGGCGACAAAGTTCAATGCTTTTACCCAAGATTCTTTTCTTTGATTTTTAATCATTTGGTAGAATTACAATATCATGATCCATTTCTAAATAGTGAAGCAATGGTGTCGGGTAAACCTTTGACAAGATTATTTACTGAGTACGGTGTCAAACCTAAATTTTCAAATGTGCCAGTAGTTGTCACTGAATACATGTCAAACTTTATACAACTACCCATCATTGCACCTGTACCTTTACCCGAGGAAAATGAACCACTACTTGAGCAAGCAGAACCAATAGTGGAACCTGAAGCTGAACAAGAGGTACCTATTCAGCAAATTGAACCTGTTCAAGAGCAACTGGTTCAAACCACTCAAGCTGCAATCTCTTCGACACCTGCTGACCAGGTATTGACTTCTAATCTCTCTATAACTTCTATTGCTGAACATCTACTTCTGGAACCTAAGTGGTTGATAGGGCTGACCAAGGGATTATATGACCGCAATCTCGAACCCCGGTCATAGAGCCACACACTCAATCTACATCACTAAAAACTTTCCATTCCAGAAAGAAAATTCCCTTTCAAAGAGCAAAGAAGAGAAGTAATATAATGAGTGAACCCACATCTCTGCCTCTACAAAAGAAAAGTAGAACTGATTCAGAGGCAACTGTAAGCCCATCCGTATCTTCCCAACAAGATATGGACATTGATATGGCCATGCAACAGTTACTAGGATCATCCTCTCAACAGGATGATACTATTGAAATTCGCCATAGGGCCATGGCATTTTGTAATGTGTCAAGCACAACCCCTTTTTTATTACTAACAATGGGAGAACATATAGATTATGATGAAAATAGGGACACATTGATAGGAGAGCACATCGAGTCTGGAACAGTGCCTACCATAGTTACGGTAGAAGAGTCTTCACAGACTTCTGAGGGAAATCTTGGTTCCTTGCCAACTTTAATGGAACCATCATCTCCCCTTCTAGGAGAAACATTCCTAGATCCCTCAAGGGAGTTTCCACTCGCAGTTTCGACTGGAGAAAGTGGAAGGCAACTTGATCAATCTACTACTGAAGCAATTCAGATTACAAATACAAATGTACAAGTAGAATTGATTGAGGACAGGGATTTGCGAACTCCCATTGCACCACCACTGACCTTCCCAGAGGAGGCTAGGGTGATTTTAACTGCAGGTACCGTTTCTAGAGAAGCTAAGGCAATTGAGAGGAGTGATGCAAGGATCACCACAAAATTGAGTGATACACATGCACATCAGGTGAGTGAAATTCAGAGTGAAACTCAAGTGAGTGCACACACAGACGCATACACTCTCTCATTGATACAAAAGATACAAAATCTGGAAAGGGAACTGGAAGCAAGTAAAGCTGAAGCTAGACTACTTCGAGCACAAGTGGATGAACGGTCTTCTTCATCCACCTCTGTTGATAATCAGCTTACTTCGATAAAAGGTGACATCAACAACTTTAAGACATCCTTCACTAATAAAATCAACACTCTCGAACTTTCTTATGAAAAAGCTCTTGATGATTCTGGTGAGGTCACTGTTGTACAAGATAGAATAATTGCTGAAATCTCCAACAAGGTTGACAATCTACAGGAAGAAGTACATGAAAATCAGCATTCTACTGATTTTCGACTAGATCAAATTGAGAAGCAAAATGCACATCAAGCTAAAGGATTAAGGCATTTGTTTAATCTGATAAGTCAAAATCACAGAAACAGAAATCACAAGGGGAGAAAGGAGAAAAATCGAAAGAAAGAGAGGGAGGAGATAAATCTGATAAAGATAAGGATCACAGTGAAGACAGGAGGAATAAGAGGAAGAAGAAAGTTTTTGTAGATGATCAAGTCAAAGACACAGATTATTTCTACACGGGTGAACTGGATAATTTTGATGTTTCCGCTGACTTTGATTTTTCTGATGAAGGTGAAGAATTACCTGAACCAGATTTCAGTCACTGGGAAGGAGAAGAACCAGTGACATCTGAATATGAAGCTCAATAAGTAGAGAGAGAATCTGAAGAGTTATTTGCTCAGAGGGAAGCTAATTTGCTGATGAGAGAAGAAAAGCTTCAAAAGTCATTAGAGCAGATTGCATGAAATGAAGAGCTTCAGAAAGCTGAACAGCAAGCACTACAACGATTACATGCTATAAATGTTCAGAAGAGAAAGACATATGTCAGACTCAAGAGCGGTGACAAATGGGAACGTTCTCAAAAAGCAATTGATTCACCTCAGAGTTCTGATTATGATGATCGTCGTCTTGGAGAAATTCTCGAGGAATTCAAACTGGCAAATCCAATTCATGATATGTATATAAGGGCCTTAAAGGTAGAAGTCATCAGGATAACTACTGCATTTGACCCCAAATCTGATGAACTGGTAATAGTTATGGAATGTCATAATGTTGGAACTTTCAGAATATCTATTCAGTTCTTTTATGACAAATCGCTGACAGAGATTTGGGTACTTATGCCTAAGGTGAGAACATCGTCTGAGCTAGGTGTTTTGCTACATGAAAAGTTCAAAGAATTTGCTGAAAGAGCTGGACCAGAAGTAATTAAGAATCCTCCACAAGTAAAATTTCTTAAGGGAGAGGTACTTCATTCAATCAATCTTCAGACAGATGAGTTATATGAACATCATGCAAAACATTTGGTATATGCTGAATATGCTCTCAGAAATCATGGATTCTTGACTGAAGAAAAGGTTATAGCTGCAGATCACCTTCGATCCTATGCACAAACGAATATAACAGATTACAAGAAATTTCAAGGTGAATTGAGAAGGAAGCTTGGAATTCCTTTAATCTTACCTCAAGGGTTGTCATCAAGAAGAGAGCGTCTTGTTGATTCTGATTTGCACAAGAAACTTCAAGTCACAGATGAGCCAGAAGAAGGAGAATTTAGATGAGAAGACAGTAATTGAAGAACAGCTCTACATGTATTATCTTTAGAACTAGATAGGTTAAGATAGGAATATGTTAAATATGATCAGGCTAAAGGATCATCTATCTTGTATTTATCATTTTGTTTGAATCTGGAAATGTTTAATATAAACCAGAACTGTTTGATATTTGCTTTACATTTAATATTTTATCTTTCATTTGGTTAAGTTGAATTAGTTGAGGTATCCTCTAGGTATTTGATTGTTATTGTCTAACAAACAAATAGGGGGAGATTGAAAGGCATATGAATCAGCCTATTTGTAGTTCGAGGATCCTAATCAACTTAAACCAAATTTTAATAAGTAAATATCCGTATGATCTATCACAGGAATCTCAGGAAGCAATATCTGTCAGAAGAAAAAAGGAAGTCAATCTATAGTTTTGATGTTTCACACTGGAAGACGTATCAGGTATCTGATCAAGCCTCAGTATAACATTGAAGTGAATGGATTCATTTACAATGACAGAGATTTTTCGAGTGATAGATTGAAAATCAATCAAAGTACAAGAAAATTGAGAGAAGAAATAAACCACAGCTTAAAGTCAGAAGTGAAGAAGCATCATTGAAGTTAGTCGTTCATGAACCAGACAGTACATCGAACGTCAACATAAGTCAGTGGTAATTCTTTATTATTTTCCGTGGTTTGGGAGAATTAAATTAATTAGTTATTGATTTAATTTAATTCATTTGTAATTGATATAAATCATTAATTGGTTTAATTAATGAATTAATTCTAATAGAATTAATTTATTTATTAAGTTAATTATTGTATCAATTAATCATGAATTAGTTAATCTTTAATTAATTAAAAGGATCAATATGACTTAATTAAATGATGATAAAAATATGTCATGTCTGTTGAAAGCTCGGTATGACTTAAGTTAAGTCATACCGACAGATCAAATGATTAAGTCATACCGGCTGTTTAAATGGAAATATGTCTTACCGACCTGTAATGGATTAAGTCATACCGAATGGAATAAGTCATGCTGAAGGAAGATATTTCTGAAAAGGTATTATGTCATACCGACAAAAGGTGATTATGTCATACCGACTGCACTGTTCAGAATAGGTCATACCGACACTTCTGATAGGTCATACCGAGCTATATTAAGTCATACCTAATGATTTAATTAGGTCTTGGAGCAAGAAAGGTCATACTGACAGCTGATTATGTCATATTTAATTAGTACAGACTTATATAATCAAGACAGGAAGCAGAACACAGCAGAATACAACAGCAAGAAAAAGAAAAAGACAGCCATTCTCTCTCAAAGCCTTCAAGAACACCAAGCACAAATTAATTCACATAAATTCAAGTTCATCATCTTTGTAATATTCTATCCGATAGAACTTGTCTACTCGTGATTCTTGTACTACTAGCGAATTAAGTTTCCTAGTACTTATCTTGAGATTTATTAACTAAATTAGAAAATTTCATGTCAAATTTTCTAATTAGTTATTAAACACTTGATAATAGTTTGTATTGATTTTGTAACACCCCATCAAGTTAATATACAATTATATTCAACTTGAAATCCGTGTCAATTTATTCCACACAAAATATTCATTTAAGTGAAAATTATTTAACGAATAAATTTTGAGAAATTGATATAGATTGTATTCAACCCCCCCTTCTACAATCATATTGGACCTAACACTCCTCTTCCCTGGCCATCTCTGTAATCTACACTTACGGTGTGTGTGTGTGTATGTTTAAATCATTGTTGTTGAGCTACTGGGGTTGAGATTGTATGGTCTTGCTGTTGATTATTGTTTAGTAATCGGCTGAGTTGTGCATCCGTTATTCTGTATTGTTCGGTTAGTGCCCTGTTTGGTGGGTTTTGCTAATCAGCTGATAAGTAAGTTTTGGTTCGACAATTATTTTGTTTGAATGTATTACTGATTGTATATAGCCCTGAGTTGAGTGGGGCTGTGTCCTCCTCGGTTTGGTTACGTACTGTGAAGCTAAATACTTGATGAATTTAGTGAAATTGTAAAAATTGATTGTTTATTTTTGTGTAGAGTTTCGTGATTGGAAACCCGAAAACGGGTAATTCCGGGACTTTGCCCCATCGACAATGATATTAAAAATAAATTGAGTCGATGGTAATTGGCAATGATGATTTTTCTGAGCCAAATATTATTTTATAAATTATACAATATTCTTTAGTTCGTGTCTTAATTTAAAGGATTTCATATTTGTTGACATAAATTGCTTAATTTAAGGATTATTCAGATTAGAGTAATATAAGTCTGAATGGTTGGATAGTAGTGGATAACTTCTGAAATATGATGATTGTGTTGGTTGTGTCGGTTGTATCCCGACTGATAGTCACCCGTATAAAGGGGATGCCGTCAAAATTTTCTAAAATTCTAAATTACTTTTCGAATATATATATGTATATGATTATACTACTAGTATAAGTATTAATTGCACTATATGTAATTATTTGTTGATGATTTGATAAGTGTTTGTTGGTTATGGATAAGGCTTATATCAGGGATTATATATTGATGTTACATGAATAAATAAATGAATTTAGGGGATTATTCGAAAGGGTAGGTTAAGGTTAACTAGTGGTAACGATCAGCGAGCGTCGAATAGAATTCTAATATAGTGTTTATATTTTGTGTAGATCCCAAGGACAAAGGAAAGGCGAAAGTTGAGGACGTACGGAATCAGCGACTTCAGTAAATACCTGGTTAAGGCAAGTAGACCATTTCACTTATCTTTCAAGTAAAGTACGCTATCATAACTTGTTCAATATATTAGTTTGATTTACCGTTGATATTATCGCTCAGTTATATTTCAATAAATTTGCATACCTGTTGTCCTGTTCCCGAACAATAAAATTGAACTTGTTGATTCTTTTCCTAGTAATATATTCCAAATCAGTACCCCCTTTATATCGAACTTGTCGATATCTAGGTCAGATGTTACTAGACCTCATTTATTTTCAGGATTTGAACTATTGACCTGGAACGTGAGATTCCAGAATGTTTGGCTGGTCGAGGTGATCGATTGTTCCGACACCTGGCATTCAGATTATAGGATTGGACTGTTGTTTTTTTTTAAAAATGAAGACCCTTCGGGGAGGACCAGATTCGTAGTCAAATGTTAAGGCCAATGTGTGCCGTGGATCCATAAAAGGACATTACTGTGTGCATTTGTCCGGGGTTAGTGCGTGACTGATCAGCAGCCTAACCTTATTATTGTTTTATTTAAAAAATGCTTAATAGTCCAATTCTATTCCATTTCTAGACTTACATTAGATGTTATATTTCCAAATTTCCCTGAGCACCTGAAATTGTTGGTAATCATTTATCTTTAACAGACTTACAGATTTAATTCTAGTTTATGCTTCCATTTATATTACGATTATACTTGCTGAGCATCATTGGCTCACTTTTGTGTTAACCCTGTTTTCTTCAGTTAAATTCGAAGATGTCTAGAAGGAGCAGACAATCTCATAGAGGCAGCCAGCGAGTTGAGGTTTTAGGACGGGTAGTCTGTTGTCAGCTCTATTTTATATTATATTGTTGTAATATCAGTTTAGACAGTTCACTTGACTTTTGGGTTGTAAAATATTAATATGTAGTTTGGATTTGGTTTGTAATAGCTAGTTGGATGTTGTTTCATACTGTGACCTGTGAGCGGTCTTGGATAGTAGTATTTGTATGTAATTATTTGGTTTGAACTTTATTATGCATGTGGACAAGATGATTAGAAGTAGCGATGATTTGGTTGGATTACAGGTGGTTAGTTCGATTTACGAACACATCATGCCGAATTTTCTAAAATTTCTCCTATATTAATGTTTAATTCATTATAAAAAGTATATAATTATAATAATAGTAAGTGAGGGTGTTACAAGTTGGTATCAGAGCTACAAGTCACAGTCACTGAAACAATTAGGTGGGAAACTGGGTTAGAGTAATTGGAAGGATTAGGATCGTTATACGAGAGTTAGTATATCTAATTATAAGGTAATTATGTTATTACAGGCCCCTAGCTGTAGCCCAGACTCCGATCCAGATGAGGGCTCAGTAGGAGTGGCTCTAGTGTCACAGCAGGCACCACCTAGGGTTATGCAGCCATATATAGGATCTCAGAGCTCGGTTAACGGGCCAGCTTATCGTTATACCCCATTGCCTGTTCCGTACTTTGAGCATGAGCGACTGGGCAGAGAGAGGGATTATCTCTTGGGTCAGGTGGCAGAGTTGTAGGCCATGAGAGCGGCTGATACAGATGTGGTGAGACAGCGAGACAGAGCATTGGCGGAGCTGGAGGAGATCCGGAGATGCTTGCAGGTGATCAGGAATGTTATTTCGATTCGGGCGCAGAATATGCATAGAGATGAGCCAGCAGTTGTTACACATCAGATGACTCTAGCCTTGGTGATGGCGGACCTGGATAATATTCTTGGACCAGCTCAGTGGGGAGGATCAGGCGGGGACCAGTGATGGTTAGGATAGCACGATGACACACCTTGTATGTAGAGGCATAATATGATGGTAGTAGTATATCGGAACTTACAGTACAACCAGTTTTGTTGTAGATATTTGTTGTACTGTGACTAGATGCTGGCAGTTTCCTCTTTTAGTGTTATGTTGTACCTTTATCGAAGCGTTGTTTTTACGCTTGTACCAGATATATATGATGATCCCTTTCTGCAAAACTGCGTTAAATTCTTTTCATATTGTCATTTATTTTAAGCATCATATTTACCTTTCAACATTGAATTTATTCTCAGCACTGCTTCTTTTTGTACAGCATTTACTTTCAGTACCGTATTTAATTTCAGCATTATGTTTATTGTTCCGTTAATGCATTTACCAGATATTCATGAATACCTTGTATAACTCTGATTTTTGCATCCTGTTACACATTGTAAACCAATTGTTGACCCGAGTAATGGCTGGAAACCCTGAATTATATTTCAATAGTATATTCACTGTTTGCTTAAATTAGATTCTTTTGATTTATTGATTCTTGAATCTGAACCTAATGATTGTTCGTTGATTTCAGAAATATGCCTCCAAGAAAGAAGAAACAAAATACTCGAACCCCCAATCAGGATGAACAAGCCAACCCCCCTCCTGTAGGACAAATAGACCTTGCTTTGGCTCAAATATTGCAGACCCTTGTTCAATAAACTGCTACACTAGCACAACAACAGCAACAGTTACAACAGCTGTTGGCACAGCAACAGCAGCAGCAGCAACAGCAGCAGCAGCAACAGCAGCAACAGCAACAACATCAACAATAGCAGCAGCAGCAACAACCCGTGCCTCCGGTAGTCACCTTTAAGTCTTTTCAGGCAGTTAAACCTCCAGAGTTCAAAGGGGCAGCAGATCCCATAGAAGCGAGATCATGGTTAAAGGAGATGGAGAAAGCTATTGAGTTAGTAGGGGTTCCAGCAGATAAGCAAACTGAATATGTGAGTTATTTTCTGAAAAATGAGGCTATGTACTAGTGGGAGTCAGTGAAGGATCTGGAAGCTACAGAGGCAATTCCTTGGGCAAGATTTACGGTGTAACACCCCTAGATCCGGGGTCCGGGATCCGGTCGTTACGGTTTCCAATTCTGTCCACAACACTTGAACTTTCCTTAACATAAAATAAATTACATCTCTATGACCCAACACAACAATGTAAAACACACCCGTTATAGTCCCAGAGATGAAATCAGAGTAACAATCAAATTTTTATTAATCACATTATGAGTTCTTACAATCCAAAAGAATTTCAATATAAATACATACTCTTTGCCATCCATTTACATAAGTCATACTAGACCATATACTTGGTACTGAAAGAATAAATATATCCTACCAATAGCTTCTTCTTCAGCTCTGGTAGTCTCATCGTCCTCGCCCGCGTTGAGTGCGCCTTGTGCGAGTCATCTGGTCTAGCTGTTGTTGTGATATAATAATAAAGCAAGGGTGAGCAATAGCCCACCAACAATAATATATAACTGAATGATAATATATAACAGTTCAAAAGTATCTTTCAAACCATATGCCATGCATTTACGGAAATGATGCCAATATAATATGAACGATGAAGTTACAAGGTAACTTAAAGTATTTGTTTGTAGAAATATCTGCTACATCAAAAGTAAGCGTGATATTCTCATTGTCATTAAAAAGAGGAACTTGCATGAAAAGATTGCAATTCCAGTTATGAACACTTTTCCAGCTCTGCCAACAGTAATCATGTTGCAGGAAATAAATAAGTTTGGATGATGAACCAATGATGGAGTATTCACCGCGCCCGCTGTTCCAATCTTGATGATCAGTCGAGATCGTACAGCTCAAATTAGATTTACTACCGGTAGAAGGAAGAACTGACGGCTTTACTTGTATACCGCCTTACTAGCTCTCCCCGGCCAACGGTTGGGCCAAAGGGGATGGACCGGCGCTACTCGGCCTCTTACACGACTCCTAGTTCAAATAGAATTCATGATTCTGAATGTAACGCTCGTCCCCCTTTCCCCAAGTATAATACTTGTTGATAAGACTCCACAAAGTAGTCGTATCTAGTTGGAAAGGAAAATTCACCAATAACTTCCAAGCTATTGCTTGGTAATGAATATCAACTTGTTCCAACCATCTTACCCCTTGAAAGATGAGAAGGTAAACAACGACTTAATAAGTCAATAGCACCCGAGTTGCGAGTGAAGAGAATACTTTATGACCGGGAAGTCGACAAGATAAATATCATTTTCCAAGTAAGGTTCCCTTATTATTAGGGAGATAGACGCAAAGAAGAATGATGTCTGAGAACCTTTCTTGATATAAGATTAATAATAATATGACTCCGAAATATTTTCCGTAATAATCGAAGAAGATAAACCTTATTGAGGTTATTCTAAGTAGGGAATAAATATTCAGAGAATATTTATTGAATTAAAAATATTTAAAGAATATTTAGGAATATGAAAGAATATCTTTAATCAGAGTATTTCTCAAAATAATCCTTGAAGAAATATCAGGAGAATATTTATTGAATAAATAAATATTTACACGAATATTCAAAATAATATTCATTAATTAATAAGGAATTTAAATGAATATTCAAAAAGTAATATTCATTTAATGAATAATATTCAAAATGAGTATCAAGTAATATTCATTTAGTAATCCGAGCTTTAAATGAATATTCGAGATAATATTCGATAAATAAATCAAGCTTCAGATGAATATTAGAATAATATTCATCAAGTAAGTAATATCTTAAATGAATATTCAAAAGTAATATTCATTTAATAAAATAATATTCTAAATGGATATTCAAATAATATTCATTTAGTAGTCCAATCTTTAGAAGAATATTCGGAATAATAATCGATAATCTATTCGACTTTGAATGAATATTGAAAAATATTATTCGTCGAATGGTTACGTTCAAATAATTATTTGAAGTAAGGATCGTTAAATAAATAATCCCGAACGAATATTCAAATAATATTCGTCGCCCAAATAATGGAAAATATTTACTTAAATATTTTCCTCCGAGGTAATCTCGATATATCAAGAAATATTGACTCCCGGTCTATATTTGACGAATAAGATGTATACGCCCTTCTATGAGGGTCTTACAATAACCGGCTTATAATTGATACGTTAGTTATCTACGTTAGTTATAACTTGAAAGTAGGCATGCATGCTATGGCATATGTATAACAGAAAACATATATATATATATATATATATATATATATATATATATATATATATATATTCAATCACAACAACAGCCTAAAAGAAGGGAATTGAAACTTGCCTGGTAGTCGAGTATGGTAAGGGGTAGTGGTAGCGGGTCCCGGGTCAGCTTGGTGATCTTTAAATAGCCAAGGCATTCGGGATTAATCACTTAACATCTTAAAAGTTAAGTTATACTTAAATCAAAACACGTTTTCGAGTTATCTCGTTATACCCCTTTTTGTGGATTCCTTTTATCATTGATCCGACCCGACATTCGTTCGTTAATACGACATGTCACTATACTTACACTTGGGACATACTTAAGTCATACAAGTTCTAAAGTCGATCGTTACGAACCAATATTATACTCCGAGTTTTATCGCCCGTTTTCTAAGTGTTTTACCGAAGTTATAATAGAGTTGTCTTTTAGGGGTTCGTTCGCGTTTAACCTCGACTCGAATATTTTTAATAAATCGAAAAACGATCCTTTTGACATACGGTTTTCTTTCACACCTTTCTTTTTACCTCTAGTATTTATTTACGAAGATTCGTCATGACTTTACATATTTTAGGAGGGTTCAATTTCAGTTACGAACTTTCGTTTACGGATTCGAACTACTTTTAGTAAATCGGTCATAAATCCAAAAACGTAAGTCTGTTTGATTCGATTCTTTTTCCAAAATGATCTACGACTCAAGATCTACAAGGGCATGTTAGATACTTGTCCAGTTTCAGCCATTAGACCTACTGTGATGCATGGTTTTCAATGATTAACGAAATTTCGGCATTATAACGGCTATAATACGAACGTTCCAAAAATCGTAATCAACAACCCAAGCCAGACCGGGCATCAATACAACTTATACACCTAATAATCATCTCACAAGTCCAGAAGCTACTGATCTTAGCATCAAAATCATCATGCATCTTAAATCATATAACTAATTACATAATCATGCTTATAATTATCACTATAATCATACCAAGCTAAATCCATCAAAAACATTCATAAATCTCAAATCAAATGCTAGGGTTTCAAGAGATCTACCTTCCTTGGAGTATTATATAACCTTAATAATCTTGGTATGGTCCTTGTCTAGCTTAATCAAACCTTAGATTATCCAAAGAAATCATGAAAACAAAGTTAGTTTCTAAGATCCACTATTCATCGTCAATATTGTAAAAATCATATAAAATCAAAAACTAAGAGTTTGGTTCTAAAATTTTTACCACACCTTCTACTCTTCAAGGGCTTTCTTGTGAGCTATAGAACACAAGAATCCAACCATGGGAGCTAGGGTTTTGAGCCCCATCTTTCTTCTGATCAGAACCTGGACAGTTTTGGTCCTCCAACTTTAAGCATGGATTTGACTAGGCTATACTACTTGGATTTCCATGAAATTTGGAACGAATCTTGCCCATGGAGTAGAGAAGCTATAGTTAAAATTTGGTGATTTTATCATGGATAGAAATGGAGATATGAAATTTTTTCTTAAGCTTGGTTCTGCTGGGCAGTTTTTGGAGAAATGTGTTTTTGCTTGCTTTTTTCCTTTCTTCACCCTTTTGATCATAATATCTAGATATTATTTGATGTCTGTGGATGGTGGCTCACCTTGGGGCTTGTGAAAAGAGTCTTGGAGAAGCTTGGTAGATATTTGTTTTGTTTCTTGTTTGATTTAAGTGATTTAAATCACTTAACTCCTAAATTGTTTTGATTTAATCCTTGATTAAATAATTTAATCCACTCGATATAATTCTCTTGATGATCATATAGGATATTTAATCTTGTCACAATCTTGATCCTTAATCCCTGATTCGTTCGCTTAATTGCTTAATCTCATTGTAAAGTTTCAGCGGTTTCTAGAACGCTTGATTCACTGTCTCTGTGGTTTTCGTTCTAATTTCTAAAATCAAATATAATAAAATTCCAAAATATCAAATCCTCAAAGTTAATATCTCAATTCTTGGATTATAATAATATATAATCCACTGTCCGGTCAAATATTATACCGAAAAAGAATTTGGAATTTCTGAATTCCGATCGTCTTTGCATTCACTTATTTCCTCCGCGTATTACTAATATGACTTCGAAACATCCATATCACGTCCCGTACATAGGGTGGCGTGAAAAGTTTTCCAACTTACAAAATCCACTATTCATCCACCGAATTACTATTCACGTACAGGAAACACTATGCACGTACGGGAAACACTATGCACGTATGGGAAACACTATGCACGTACGGGAAACACTATGCACGTATGGGAAACACTATGCACGTACGGGAACACTATGCACGTATGGGAAATACTATGCACGTACGGGAAACACTATGCACGTACTCATTTCCCTTCAAGGATCCATTAACTTCTTCCTGGACGGTAGATTATTCTTATCTAGGTCCTCAACCATCGAATTACTCTATTCTGACAATATACCAATGCATCAGGATTATTGTCCAAAGCAATATCCATTCATTACAATCATTGTTCTTTCAAACCACCATTCATTAGTGCTCTTTAACCACAATAAGAAAAGTTTTAATTCTACCCAAAATTCGGGTTATTACAGTCTCCCCTCCTTAAAAGGATTCCGTCCTCGGAATCAGTTTAGGAATAACTGGGGTTACTTCTATCCCATTACACTTTCTATTTCTCAGGTGGATTCTTCCACTTCTTGATTTTATTCAAATCTCTCACTAGCTTGACAACCTTATCTCTTAGCGCTTCCTCTTTTCTATTCATAATTTCCACAGGTTGTCCTTCGTAGTTCAGATTCGATTATGTATATCTATCTGCTCGTACTCTGTCATATGCCGGGCATCTATAGTATACTGATGAGGCACATACGCATGAACCATGTTATGACCATTTTACTGGTTTGGGTGAGGCTGGCTCATAGGCCACCTTCCTGACGCGTTTAAACTCTCAGATGGCCCAATGAATCTTGGGCTAAACTTCCTTTCATTCTAATCTTGTTAATTCCTTCCACGAGGATACCTTTTCTTATTACAAATCTCGAACCTTATATTCTCTATCTTGTTTGCACAGAAATACATCAACAAAAACTTGCTTGTCAGAATCCTCTATTAATTCTAGATATTTCCCAATTCCATTGTATAAATGTCAACTCTATTGTCGACGGGGTACTCCGTATTGAAACTAGTTCGAGTATTCTAACAACCGATTCGAGTAACTCTTGATGTCTAGCAACGAGCTCGTCGGCCATCACTGTTTTGGCCTCGCTATCTCATTGTTAACTACTATCACCCCCGGTGTTCCAACCTCTTCTTTAATCATCTCACATAATGCCAATCTACCTCCTGTGTTCATTCAATCATTCTCTATTATCTCATCTCTTCTCCTTTCTGAAAGAAAGGCGAATCTCTTGGGGAATTTGTTTGCGGGGAATGTTGTCTGGTTCGAGGACTCTTAATCCTTTAATCACAAATCATAATCTTCATATACACACAAGCACACATATTTTTAGATCTAATAGGTCTGAAAGTCGATCATGTTTGATCCTTTTTGATTTCGCACCTTTCCTTCATATATACGATGTTTCGATATACTTAGGGCGAAACCTATCTCAGATAACTCACAACCAATTCATTAAATTCCAAAAATTTGTGGGTGCAATAGTCAACCCAAAATGACATCACTTACAATTTCATAGTGTCTATACCTAGTGCGATTCACAATCTTGGGTATATCCTCGATTTTTAACTTCCAACCGGTGATGTCCCATTTCCTAATAAGTTTGGAAAATACACAGCGTCCCTGTGATGCTCAGACAATCTTCTACAACAGTACCTATACTCAATGTTGACTCATTCAACTCTCGAGGTTCGATGCACAATCTTGTGCTAACATATTTCTTTCTTACAACACACCGGTTCCTCACGGTGGCACACTGAGTCTCATCGCACTCTTATTCAACAATCCTCGCATCTGAGTTGATAATTCTTTTATTCCTACTGGGCTAACGGGAAATGCAGCACTAGGCTCTGAACACTCGATATTCATTATTATGTCATCCAAATCGATATCTGGTAGCTTATTAAAACCTTGTACAACCTCCCAAAATCATTATAATTATACTTGGTGTCTTTTTCCTCGGGGTCAACCATATGAGCTAATCAAGCCTCATATCTCTAGCGTCATAATCTCTTAGTCTGAACTAGATTCCAAAATTTCTGACTGCGTCTTTATCCTTAAATTATTTCCCTCATAATCAATTTGGTTCCATTGGGTATCAACTAATCCATCATTATTATAATATCAATTTCTCCATAACTCGAAAGGAATCAAATCTCTCGATCGAGTGGTACCCTGGGTAGGTTATCTGGAAATCACTATTCCTTATCCATAAGGAACACTTCCTGAACTTGATGTAGATATTACATGAAGTAGATAAAATTGTAGAAGAGTTTCAAGCATCGCAGCTATGTCAGGTTGATGAAACTATCACTCATGCAGCTTCCATAAAAGACTGGAAACTTAACGGTTTACTTCGTCAATTTTGTATCATGGTCCTGGTTTGCCTCAAAACGGGACCTTCTAAGGTACGTAATATGCTTAAGACTCCATCACGAATCGAATATTTACTTAAACTATTATTACCTTCGATTCTTGCATAATCATCAAAAGGAATGTAACTTCCTCCACTCCGATATGACCTTCAAGGTCTTTCCAAATATCATTTTGTTTCTTCGGTATGAACATTTGTAATTATTCCTTTATACTTAGACTGTCGGCCACCTCATTGGCCTTTCCTGATAATAATAATTTCTGGTAATCCTTGTTCTCTGGATATATTCCAATTCAAACTTTTCTACCTCATTCCCATCACTGTTGGGTGAAAGCATTCTCCCTTAAGCTCTGCTGATGGAGAAAAATATATTTATCAGTTTTTTTCCATAAGTCATTGCTTCCACCCACCCGTGGGAACTTTATCACGTTTATTCCCAATCCTACTTAGGATACTTCTTTTCTTAGTTCTTTCCTTATCTTAGGATAATCTCAGCCTTTATAAGTTCAATCCATACTTCCTCAGGGTTTCATACATGCCTCATCTGGCATTATCGTTACTATGTCATACATTCCTTACCAAACTTCCATTTTGAAGTTCGGAATATTACTTTTTTTTTCCTTCTAAGGTTTCATAGGTCATCCTCATCATTCCTCCTGTATTTTATGGGTACAGGGTATATCAAAATGTCATTGATCAATACTCTAATAATTCTATCTATGTTCTTTCCAGAACTCTTTTTAATAATCCTTACCGGTCATTGTTGCCTTAGCAAGTCCAACTCATATCATTTGAATTCATAATGTCGTTATTAGGGTTAATGCCATCCCTTGTGCATTCCCCAGGGTTTGTCTTAATTTATTGATATCCTATCCTTAATTCAACTGCCAAGGAATTTTTGCATCCTATACTTGGCAATCAAATCATGTATCCTTAATAAGGGTCTCTTTTCAATCATTCTCATTTGATAATCGATCGGTGGCTTAATGCTAACCTCTTCTTTCAGATAGTTGTCAGCCTATTTGACCTTCCAAAAGACAACGTATGTCTATCTGCTCTCTTACATAACTTGGTAATGGTAGCAAGGATGTTCTGGAAGATATTGATCGAGTTCAACGTGAATCTCTTAGTACTTATCATTTTTCTCAAAGGTACTTGCCTTAGACAAAATTTCTACAGCATACTGATCCATCTCTGACCATTTCTATACTCTCTTCACAAACCTTCATTGTTTACTTCCTTGGTCATAATATATTCATGGTATTTATAATACCCTAACATCATACATCTCAAGTCATTATACTTCCATTTTTACTCGTAATCTTGGGCAATCATATACACATGAATCACTTTAGTACGGGTGACCCCATTCCAAATAGTCTAGTAAATTCCCAATCCAAACATGGGTTGCAAAGGGTTCAGTAGAAGATTCCTACGATCTCATTAATATTTCCTTTATATCAAAAGCCCTTGCAGTCGGCGCTTACTTAGAAGCAACCCTGCTTTGTCCTTTCATTGCTGGTCTAGTCACTTGATAATCCTTTGTGACTTGGCCTCAACTGACCACACTAAAATAAAAATATATGGTTTTAGGGGTTGGCTAATTAGCATTACTTTTCTAGCAATTGCTGGCATAGTGCCTTCTACTTTGATACCTTTCTACCTTTCCAAAACTTTACTCCATATAGGTCTTAATCGACTTCTCGGCACCGTCTCTGGTCACCTTTCCTCCTCTTTTATCTTTTCAACTATTCTTATCAATCCCACGTGCCACGCAAGCTTACCATTCATGGTATAACAGTCTTTTCACTTAAGTCAATCCCGGAGTTTCTCAGTCCGGCCGGTTTCTTACTTACATTTCCTGTTTTCGTCCAATCTTACTTCATCATTGTATTTCTACAATCAATCGCGATAACCGAGGTCTATCCACCAACCCATATAGCGGCTACTTTACCCAATTCACGGGGTTCGCCCCAGTTTCTACTCTCTTCCATGATGTTCTCTGATAATCAGAAAGACAAGGTTTGCCAAAATTCGTTGAATTTCTTTCCAGAATCAAGGAAATTTTGGTCAATCTATCCAACCACCAGTAACACTATGAAGATCAATTTCGAAACCTAGAGAATAGTTCTATGAGCATCCAAGCAGGTAGAATCATAAGCAGTTATAATAACGGAATTATTGACATAAAGTTGGAAGTTTAACCACTAGAAAGGAACCAAATATATATATATATATATATATATATATATATATATATATATATATATATATATATATATATATATATATATATATCCCATAGAAGGGAAATCAAAAGTTTCAAACTGAAACATGCCACCTCTTCCTGATACATATACATCTTAGTTGTCGATAATATCAAATGTCAGTCTTCCTAACCACAGGTTTCAGAAGGAACACTACCGTCGGAGTTAGTCGTTTCATAAAAATTGGCACTACTAGGGCCATCCTAGTCTGGTGTACCGTGCTGTTCGAATGCATCCGCAATTACTCTACCGTGCTGCATAAGCACACCACCTAAACCTGTATGAGATGCATCATAGTGTATCATAAAGTCTTCCTTCTCCCGTTAGGCAACACCAACGCCGGGTCGTTACCAATTTCATCTTAAAACATTCTCTATTACCTCTTAACCACTAATCGCATTACTTGATCCATTTGTAATTCAGTGTCAGAATAAACTTAAGGTAACTACTATAATCTATTCGGGGAAAAGAAAGAATTTAATATTTTTCTGAATCACATGCATCTAACGTTCCTGATTCACCATTTTACTGAGTTAAAAATAAACTTATACTTAGTACCTGATAGTAGTCATATTACGAGTTTATCATAGACCCACTGGTCTTTTCCTCTGGTAGTTTCTGAGATCATCGTCTCGCTTACTACTTTATATAACTTTATCCAATCAGGCCCTCACTTTCCACTATCTTTACTTTCGAAGCTGGTTCATTCATAATATGGACATTTCGCTGAATAAAACCACCTCAACAATCTCAATTTTCATAAAATATAACCCATGAAATCCACCTTCTCATGGCGAATTACCATTGACAATATTCACACTAATCCATTTATCCGATAATATGACACTTGTTGCCTCTATCTCAACTGCTCCTGGGTGCTCCCCGTCCTACATCGACGTCTTTGATAATCATGCCTCATTCTAACTCCTTTCTCATTAATCTGAAAGTCTCTAAGGATCTTTATCTATCCCCATATAAGACCTCAAGTAATCCTTCCAATCTGTCTTAATTGCTGGTACTACCTCTCGTAGTCCGGCTATAAATCCAACATAAAAGTTCAATTCTCTTAATAATATCTCAGTTCTTTGTGTTCACTTCTCTGAGCACTATAATCTTAACTCTCGCTATCCCTCTGGCTACAACCCTCATTTCCTTGCAGTAAACTCCTCATCATCAATAGGATTCTCCTCTGCTGGAACCTCTTTCGAGTCCTCAATAGGGTACTCTATCGAATTCACAATCCGATCGTCAGCATATAATAAAACATCATCATGCTGCTGCTCGTACGCCTCAAGGTCTGTCGCCTTACTAGTCGATACGAGAACGAGCTAAGTTACTATCATGATACTTAAGAGTTCCCATAAGGGTTTTAAATGTCAGTACTACTTGAAGTAGTCCGACTATGAACTTGGCAAGAGTTCTTATTATCTTAGTGAGTTTATTGTTTTAACGTCGCATCATCTCTGGGGTTTATAACGTACGCTCTGATACCACTTCTGTAACATCCCCAGATCCGGGGTCCGGGATCCGGGATCCGGTCGTTACGGTTTCCAATTCTGTCCACAACACTTGAACTTTCCTTAACATAAAATAAATTACATCTCTATGACCCAACACAACAATGTAAAACACACCCGTTATAGTCCCAGAGATGAAATCAGAGTAACAATCAAATTTTTATTAATCACATTATGAGTTCTTACAATCCAAAAGAATTTCAATATAAATACATACTCTTTGCCATCCATTTACATAAGTCATACTAGACCATATACTTGGTACTGAAAGAATAAATATATCCTACCAATAGCTTCTTCTTCAACTCTGGTAGTCTCATCGTCCTCGCCCGCGTTGAGTGTGCCTTGTGCGAGTCATCTGGTCTAGCTGTTGTTGTGATATAATAATAAAGCAAGGGTGAGCAATAGCCCACCAACAATAATATATAACTGAACGATAATATATAACAGTTCAAAAGTATCTTTCAAACCATATGCCATGCATTTACGGAAATGATGCGAGTATAATATGAACGATGAAGTTACAAGGTAACTTAAAGTATTTGTTTGTAGAAATATCTGCTACATCAAAAGTAAGCGTGATATTCTCATTGTCATTAAAAAGAGGAACTTGCATGAAAAGATTGCAATTCCAGTTATGAACACTTTTCCAGCTCTGCCAACAGTAATCATGTTGCAGGAAATAAATAAGTTTGGATGATGAACCAATGATGGAGTATTCACCGCGCCCGCTGTTCCAATCTTGATGATCAGTCGAGATCGTACAGCTCAAATTAGATTTACTACCGGTAGAAGGAAGAACTGACGGCTTTACTTGTATACCGCCTTACTAGCTCTCCCCGGCCAACGGTTGGGCCAAAGGGGATGGACCGGCGCTACTCGGCCTCTTACACGACTCCTAGTTCAAATAGAATTCATGATTCTGAATGTAACGTTCGTCCCCCTTTTCCCAAGTATAATACTTGTTGATAAGACTCCACAAAGTAGTCATATCTAGTTGGAAAGGAAAATTCACCAATAACTTCCAAGCTATTGCTTGGTAATGAATATCAACTTGTTCCAACCATCTTACCCCTCGAAAGATGAGAAGGTAAACAACGACTTAATAAGTCAATAGCACCCGAGTTGCGAGTGAAGAGAATACTTTATGACCGGGAAGTCGACAAGATAAATATCATTTTCCAAGTAAGGTTCTTTTATTATTAGGGAGATTGACGCAAAGAAGAATGATGTCTGAGAACCTTTCTTGATATAAGATTAATAATAATATGACTCCGAAATATTTTCCGTAATAATCGAAGAAGATAAACCTTATTGAAGTTATTCTAAGTAGGGAATAAATATTCAGAGAATATTTATTGAATTAAAAATATTTAAAGAATATTTAGGAATATGAAAGAATATCTTTAATCAGAGTATTTCTCAAAATAATCCTTGAAGAAATATCAGGAGAATATTTATTGAATAAATAAATATTTACACGAATATTCAAAATAATATTCATTAATTAATAAGGAATTTAAATGAATATTCAAAAAGTAATATTCATTTAATGAATAATATTCAAAATGAATATCAAGTAATATTCATTTAGTAATCCGAGCTTTAAATGAATATTCGAGATAATATTCGATAAATAAATCAAGCTTCAGATGAATATTAGAATAATATTCATCAAGTAAGTAATATCTTAAATGAATATTCAAAAGTAATATTCATTTAATAAAATAATATTCTAAATGGATATTCAAATAATATTCATTTAGTAGTCCAATCTTTAGAAGAATATTCGGAATAATAATCGATAATCTATTCGACTTTGAATGAATATTGAAAAATATTATTCGTCGAATGGTTACGTTCAAATAATTATTTGAAGTAAGGATCGTTAAATAAATAATCCCGAACGAATATTCAAATAATATTCGTCGCCCAAATAATGGAAAATATTTACTTAAATATTTTCCTCCGAGGTAATCTCGATATATCAAGAAATATTGACTCTCGGTCTATATTTGACGAATAAGATGTATACGCCCTTCTATGAGGGTCTTACAATAACCGGCTTATAATTGATACGTTAGTTATCTAATTTATAAGCCAATAAACAATCAGGGAACAACCATAACGATATAACTTGAAAGTTGGCATGCATGCCATGGCATATGTATAACAGAAAACATATATATATATATATATATATATATATATATATATATATATATATATATATTCAATCACAACAACAGCCTAAAAGAAGGGAATTGAAACTTGCCTGGTAGTCGAGTACGGTAAGGGGTAGTGGTAGCGGGTCCCGGGTCAGCTTGGTGATCTATAAATAGCCAAGGCATTCGGGATTAATCACTTAACATCTTAAAAGTTAAGTTATACTTAAATCAAAACACGTTTTCGAGTTATCTCGTTATACCCTTTTTGTGGATTCCTTTTATCATTGATCTGACCCGACATTCGTTCGTTAATACGACATGTCACTGTACTTACACTTGGGACATACTTAAGTCATACAAGTTCTAAATTCGATCGTTACGAACCAATATTATAGTCCGAGTTTTATCGCCCGTTTTCTAAGTGTTTTACCGAAGTTATAATAGAGTCGTCTTTTAGGGGTTCGTTCGCGTTTAACCTCGACTCGAATATTTTTAATAAATCGAAAAACGATCCTTTTGACATACGGTTTTCTTTCACACCTTTATTTTTACCTCTAGTATTTATTTACCAAGATTCGTCATGACTTTACATATTTTACGAGGGTTCAATTTCAGTTACGAACTTTCGTTTACGGATTCGAACTACTTTTAGTAAATCGGTCATAAATCCTAAACCGTAAGTCTGTTTGATTCGATTCTTTTTCCAAAATGATCTACGACTCAAGATCTACAAGGGCATGTTAGATACTTGTCCAGTTTCAGCCATTAGACCTACTGTGATGCACGGTTTTCAAAGATTAACGAAATTTCGGCATTATAACGGCTATAATACGAACGTTCCAAAAATCGCAATCAACAACCCAAGCCACACCGGGCATCAATACAACTTATGCACCTAATAATCATCTCACAAGTCCAGAAGCTACTGATCTTAGTATCAAAATCATCATGCATCTTAAATCATATAACTAATTACATAATCATGCTTATAATTATCACTATAATCATACCAAGCTAAATCCATCAAAAACATTCATAAATCTCAAATCAAATGCTAGGGTTTCAAGAGATCTACCTTCCTTGGAGTATGATATAACCTTAATAAGCTTGGTATGGTCCTTGTCTAGCTTAATCAAACCTTAGATCATCCAAAGAAATCATGAAAACAAAGTTAGTTTCTAAGATCCACTATTCATCGTCAATCTTGTAAAAATCATATAAAATCAAAAGCTAAGAGTTTGGTTCTAAAATTTTTACCACACCTTCTACTCTTCAAGGGCTTTCTTTTGAGCTATAGAACACAAGAATCCAACCATGGGAGCTAGGGTTTTGAGCCCCATCTTTCTTCTGATCAGAACCTGGACAGTTTTGGTCCTCCAACTTTAAGCATGGATTTGACTAGGCTATACTACTTGGATTTCCATGAAATTTGGAACGAATCTTGCCCATGGAGTAGAGAAGCTATGGTTAAAATTTGGTGATTTTATCATGGATAGAAATGGAGATATGAATTTTTTTCTTAAGCTTGGTTCTGCTGGGCAGTTTTTGGAGAAATGTGTTTTTGCTTGCTTTTTTCCTTTCTTCACCCTTTTGATCATAATATCTAGATATTATTTGATGTCTTTGGATGGTTGCTCACCTTGGGGCTTGTGCAAAGAGTCTTGGAGAAGCTTGGTAGATATTTGTTTTGTTTCTTGTTTGATTTAAGTGATTTAAATCACTTAACTCCTAAATTGTTTTGATTTAATCCTTGATTAAATAATTTAATCCACTCGATATAATTCTCTTGATGATCATATAGGATATTTAATCTTGTCACAATCTTGATCCTTAATCCCTGATTCGTTCGCTTAATTGCTTAATCTCATTGTAAAGTTTCAGCGGTTTCTAGAACGCTTGATTCACTGTCTCAGTGGTTTTCGTTCTAATTTCTAAAATCAAATATAATAAAATTCCAAAATATCAAATCCTCAAAGTTAATATCTCAATTCTTGGATTATAATAATATATAATCCACTGTCCGGTCAAATATTATACCGAAAAAGAATTTGGAATTTCTGAATTCCGATCGTCTCTACATTCACTTATTTCCTCCGCGTATTACTAATATGACTTCGAAACATCCATATCACGTCCCGTACATAGGGTGGCGTGAAAAGTTTTCCAACTTACAAAATCCACTATTCATCCACCGAATTACTATTCACATACAGGAAACACTATGCACGTACGGGAAACACTATGCACGTATGGAAAACACTATGCACGTACGGGAAACACTATGCACGTATGGAAAACACTATGCACGTACGGGAAACACTATGCACGTATGGGAAATACTATGCACGTACGGGAAACACTATGCACGTACTCATTTCTCTTCAAGGATCCATTAGCTTCTTCCTGGACGGTAGATTATTCTTATCTATGTCCTCAACCATCGAATTACTCTATTCTGACAATATACCAATGCATCAGGATTATTGTCCAAAGCAATATCCATTCATTACAATCATTGTTCTTTGAAACAACCATTCATTAGTGCTCTTTAACCACAATAAGAAAAGTTTTAATTCTACCCAAAATTCGGGTTATTACATACGGAGTTGTTTCTAGAAAAGTACTTTCCAGATTTCATGAAGGATCAGATGGAAATGAAATTCCTAGACATGAAACAAGGTAATATGAGTGTGCTGGAATATGAAGCTAAGTTTACCGAGTTAGCGAGGTTTGTTCCGACATATGTGGATACAGACAGAAAGAAAGAAAAATGGTTTCAGCAAGGGTTAAAGCTGTGGATTCGCAGTAAGTTGGCGGTTTTGGAGTTGGATACTTATGCAGCGGTGGTGTAGAAGGCAATGATTGCAGAAGGAGAAAGTGAGTTATATTTTAAGGAAAAGGAGGGAAGGAAAAGGAAGGCGGGCGCAATAGAAGGACGACAGTTGTAGGGTAGTTCTCAGAATGTCCCGAATAAGAAACCGGGGTTCCAACCAGGGAAGAATGGAAATTCTAAGAAACCAGGAACGGGAAATGAAGGAAAAGGAAGTCGACCTCAAGATTCAAATCAACAAAAGCTTCTTAGGCCACCTTTGACAGAATGTAAGACTTGTGGGAAAAGGCATTCGGGAATGTATGCTAAGTTAGAGGTGACATGTTATAAGTGCAATTAAAAGGGACACTATGCTCGGGATTGTAAAGTAGGGATTGTTTGTCATCGCTGTGGAAAGCCAGGGCATGTGATGAAAGATTGTAAGGTACCTTTAGTCAAGCCTCCAGTTCCGGCTAATCCCATGATTCATGCAATAGAGGCACCTCCAGCAGTAAATGTTTGACCCTTGGCTAGGACTTTTAATATGACCATGAACGAAGCTGTTAAGGATTCTGATGTGGTGACAAGTACGCTTCCTATAAATTCTGTACATGCCAAAGTATTGATTGATTCAGGGGCTACGAAATCTTTTATATCTATAGAATTTGCTCAAAAGTTGAATTGTGAAATGTGTATGCTACATGAAGCTATAGTTATAGAAATCGCTAATTTAGAGCGAATCCCAGTTACTCAAGTGTGTCCTCATTGTGAGGTAGACATTTCAGGGCATTGTTTTTATGCTGATTTAATACCTTTCCAGTTAGACGAATTTGATGTAATTTTAGGGATGGATTGGTTAACAGAGAACAATGCGCAAATTGACTGTAAGAATAAGAAGGTGATACTTAGATCCCCTGATAATGTAGAAGTTACCTTTAGAGGTCAGAGACAGACTAGAAGATTTTTAACGATCATGCAAACTAAGAGGCTGTTGAGATAGGGATGCGAGTGCTATATGGCTTATGTCATGGATACCAAGCAAGAGGTACCTAAGATAGAGGAAATACCTGTGGTGAATGAGTTTCTCGATGTTTTCCCATATGAGCTTCCCGGGTTACCTCCGGATAGAGAAATAGAATTTACCATCAACTTAGCACCAGGAACCGAACCCGTGTCAAAGGCTCCTTATCGAATGGCACCTGTAGAGATGAAAGAATTAGCTATTCAGTTACAAGACCTCTTAGATAAAGGTATTATCAGGCCTAGTGTATCTCCGTGGGGAGCTCTGGTATTGTTTGTAAAGAAGAAGGACGGGAGTATGAGATTATGTATTGATATCGAGAGCTAAATAAGTTGACCATTAAGAATAAGTACCCTTTACCGAGAATTGACGATTTGTTTGACCAGTTGAAGGGAGCGACTTGTTTTTCTAAGATTGATCTCCGGTCAGGGTATTTCCAGTTGAAGATTAGACCGGTAGACATTCCAAAGACTGCGTTTCGGACTAGGTATGGACATTATGAATTTTTAGTAATGGCGTTTGGGTTAACTAATGCACCGGTGGCGTTCATGGATTTAATGAATAGGGTTTTTAAGAAATATCTGGATAAGTTTGTGATTGTGTTTATAGATGATATTTTGATATACTCAAAGACCGAAGAAGAACATGCATGGCATTTGAGGATAGCTTTAGAAACGTTGAGAAAAGAGAAATTGTATGCAAAGTTTTCTAAGTGTGAGTTTTGGTTGAAAGAGGTGCAGTTTTTAGGGCATGTGATCAGCAGTGAATGGATTAAAGTGGATCCTGCTAAGATTGAAGCTGTGATGAATTGGGAGAGACCTAAAACACCTACAGAAGTTCGAAGTTTCTTAAGATTGGAGAGATATTATCGAAGATTTGTTCAAGACTTTGCGAAGATAGCCACCCCACTAACAAAGTTGACAAGGAAGAATGAAAAGTTTGTGTGGAATGAGAGGTGTGAAGAAAGTTTCCAGGAATTGAAGAAGAGATTGGTGACTGCACCTGTATTGACACTTCCAAACGAAAAAGGAAATTTTGTGATCTATAGTGATGCGTCTCACAAGGGTTTAGGATGTGTATTAATGCAGCACAGTAAGGTAATTGCTTACGCTTCGAGACAATTGAAACCTCACGAGCAGAAATATCCTACTCACGATTTGGAATTGGCCACGATTGTTTTCGCCCTAAAGATATGGAGACATTATTTGTATGGGGAAAAGTGTGAAATTTACACGGACCATAAGAGCTTAAAGTATATTTTCACCCAAAAAGACTTAAATATGAGGCAGAGGAGATGGTTAGAACTACTCAAGGATTATGATTGTACAATCAACTATCACCCCGGGAAAGCGAATGTGGTGGTAGACGCTCTAAGTAGAAAGGAGAAAATTAACATGTTTACACTGCCTGAGGAATTATATAGAGAATTTGAAAAATTAGAAATAGAAGTCTGCATGCCTACAAGCAGTACAGATAAGGGTTAAACTATGACGTTTCAGCCCGAGTTGTTAGAAAAGATTCGCAGATGTCAGGAGGAAGTCATGAGGGGAGATGTTAACAAGTTAACAGGTGAGGAAATATGTACTCAAGTAGATGACAATGGAATATTGAGATTTTCTTCACGCATTTAGATACCGAATGTGACGGAGTTAAAGAATGAAATTCTACAGGAAGCCCACAGTTCAAAATATTCGATTCATCCTGGAAGTACGAAAATGTATCGAGACTTGAAAAGAAACTTCTGGTGGCCGGATATGAAGAGGGATATTGCCGAATGGGTGAGTAAGTGTTTGACCTGTCAGAAAGTAAAAGCTGAACATCAGAGACCAAGTGGGATGCTACAACCATTAGAAATTCTCGAGTGGAAATGGGAGCATATTGCGATAGATTTTGTGGTAGGTTTGCCAAGGACGAGAGCTAATCATGATGTTATCTGGGTAATTGTTGATCGATTAACGAAATCTGCACACTTCCTTCCGATAAATGAGAGGTTTTCATTAGACAAACTGGTTCATCTATACATAAAAGAAATTGTGGTGCGACATGGAGTTCCAGTATCAATAGTCTCAGATCGAGATCCAAGATTTAATTCGAGATTCTGGAGAAGTTTTCAAGAATGTTTGGGCACTTAATTAAAAATGAGTACTGCTTATCATCCTCAGACTGACGGTCAGAGTGAAAGAACGATTCAGACAATTGAAGACATGCTCTGAGTTTGTGCACTGGATTTCGCAGGAAGTTGGGATGAACACTTGCCATTAGTGGAATTTTCATACAACAACAGTTTTCATGCTAGCATTGGTATGCCACTGTATGAAGCATTATATGGGCCGAAGTGTCGATCTCCGGTATACTGGGAGGAAGTTGGCGAGCGAAAGATACTCGGACCAGAATTAGTACAGCAAACCAAGGAAGTAATTTAACTTATTCAGAAACGGTTAGTGACAGCTCAGAACCGACAGAAGAAGTACGCTTATTTGGCCAGAAAGAATATGGAGTTCGAAGAAGGAGAACAAGTTTTGTTGAAGGTATCTCCGTGGAAGGGGTTAGTAAGATTTGGTAAGAAGGGAAAATTAAGTCCAAGATTTGTCGGGCCTTTTGAAGTATTGAAGAAGGTTGGAAAAGTTGCCTACGAGTTAGCCTTACCGCCTCACATGCAACATATTCACAACGTGTTCCAAGTATCAATGCTTAATACCACCCGGACTCTAAACATTTCATTGAATATGAGACGATAGAGATACAGCCAGATTTATCTTACGTGGAACAACCCATCAAGATATTAGATCGTAAAGAGAAAGTCCTGCGAAGTAAGACAATACCTATAGTAAAAGTTTTGTGGAGAAACCCCAGAATGGAAGAATCAACTTGGGAGCTTGAAAGTGACATTCTCAAGAATTACCCTCATTTATTCACTTAGGTGAGATTCTGGGGACAGAATCCTTTTTAGGGGGGGAAGGGTATAACGCCTTAGAAATTTTAGTATTAATAATTATTTATTTAATATTAAATGTGAATAATGTAACGTATAAAATTTGTTGAGGAGGTGGAGTATGTGTGGTATAATATTTGTGGGCTTAGTTGATGATTTATATGTGTTGTGTAAGCCCGGGTATTTTAATAATATTTTTGGGGATTTATCCCTAATTAATCGTGTTATATTTACCTTCTGTGGATTTTATAAAATCCTGGGGATTAGCAGAAGTCCTGAATTTTTTTGCATTATTAACTTTATTAGTATATATGACTTTTAAAAATATTTGATGAATTATTTTTGGTTTTGAGAATTTTAAAATGATTTTATGAATTATTTTTCCCTTCTATGGATTCAATCTTGTAAAATCCATATTTAATCCGTTTTTAATCCTAAAAATATTTTAAAAATGTGTGGGTTATCGTAATTTTACATTCTTCATTTTAAAATTTTAAAATTTAATATTCCACCCATTTTTATATTTAATTGTGATTTAACAAATTTGATTTTATGAGTTTCATTTAAAAGAATTCATGAAAATGTTTTTTTTTAAATTTTCCCCAAATCAAGTATAGTCCAATCCCTAAATTCACTGGATTACTCTCATACCTCTCGGTTTCTCTCGAGACTTCCACTCTCTCTCCCACAAAATCTCTCAAATCTCTCGTTTTTTTTCTCTCTATTCCCATCCTCTCCACAGCGTGTGTGTATGTGTTCATAGAGGTGTGAGTGTTGGTGTGTGTGGGTAACTCTGCTGTGTGCGTGTGTGAGCTAGGACGCAAGTCTCTCCTTAGCTTCAGTCTTCCATCGCTTGTGTAAGCTGCAAATCGAGTTGTATAGATGATGCTTGTTTGAATTTATTTCTCCTCTTCCCTTGGCCATCTCTGTAATCTACACTTACGGTGTGTGTGTGTATGTTTAAATCATTGGTGTTAAGCTATTGGGGTTGAGATTGTATGGTCTTGCTGTTGATTATTGTTTAGTAATCGGTTGAGTTGTGCATCCGTTCTTCTGTATTGTTCGGTTAGTGCCCTGTTTGGTGGGTTTTGCTAGTCAGCTGATAAGTAAGTTTTGGTTCGACAATTGTTTTGTTTGAATGTATTACTGATTGTATATAGCCCTGAGTTGAGTGGGGCTGTGTCCTCCTCGGTTTGGTTGTGTACTGTGAAGCTAAATACTTGATGAATTTAGTGAAATTGTAAAAATTGATTGTTTATTTTTTTGTAGAGTTTCGTGATTGGAAACCCGAAAATGGGTACCTCCGGGACTTTGCCCCATCGACAATGATATTAAAAATAAAATGAGTCGATGGTATTTGGCAATGATGATTTTTCTGAGCCAAATATTATTTTATAAATTATACAATATTCTTTAGTTCGTGTCTTAATTTAAAGGATTTCATATTTGTTGACATAAATTGATTAATTTAAGGATTATTCAGATTAGAGTAATATAAGTCTGAATGGTTGGATAGTAGTGGATAACTTCTGAAATATGATGATTGCGTTGGTTGTGTCGGTTGTATCCCGACTGGCAGTCACCCGTATAAATGGGATGCCGTCAAAATTTTCTAAAATTCTAAATTACTTTTCAAATATATATATGTATATGATTATACTACTAGTATAAGTATTAATTGCACTATATGTAATTATTTGTTGATGATTTGATAAGTGTTTGTTAGTTATGGATAAGGCTTATATCAGGGATTATAAATTGATGTTACATGAATAAATAAATGAATTTAGGGGATTATTCGCAAGGGTAGGTTAAGGTTAACTAGTGGTAACGATCAGCGAGCGTCGAATAGAATTCTAATATAGTGTTTATATTGTGTGTAGATCCCAAGAACAAAGGAAAGGCGAAAGTTGATGACGTAGGGAGTCAGAGACTTCAGTAAATACCTGGTTAAGGCAAGTAAACCATTTCACTTATCTTTCAAGTGAAGTATGCTATCATAACTTGTTCAATATATTAGTTTGATTTACCGTTGATATTATCGCTCAGTTATATTTGAACAAATTTGCATACCTGTTGTCCTGTTCCCGAACAATAAAATTGAACTTGTTGATTCTTTTCCAAGTAATATATTCCAAATCAGTACCCCCTTTATATCGAACTTGTCGATATCTAGGTCAGATGTTACTAGACCTCATTTATTTTCAGGATTTGAACTGTTGACCTGGAACGTGAGATTCCAGAATGTTTGGCTGGTCGAGGTGATCGATTATTCCGACACCGTGCATTCAGATTATAGGATTGGACTGTTGTTTTTTTTTAATATGAAGACCCTTCGGGGAGGACCAGGTTCGTGGTCAAATGTTAAGGCCAATGTGTGCCGTGGATCCATAAAAGGACATTGCTTTGTGCGTTTGTCCGGGGTTAGTGCGTGACTGATCAGCAGCCTAACCTTATTATTGTTTTATTTATAAAATGCTTAATAGTCCAATTCTATTCCATTTCTTGACTTAAATAAGATGTTATATTTCCAAATTTCCCTGAGCACGTGAAATTGTTGGTAATCATTTATCTTTAACAAACTTGCAGATTTAATTCTAGTTTATGCTTCCATTTATATTACGATTATACTTGCTGAGCATCATTGGCTCACTTTTGTGTCAACCCTGTTTTCTTCAGTTAAATTCGAAGATGTCTAGAAGGAGCGGACAGTCTCATAGAGGTAGCCAGCGAGTTGAGGTTCTAGGACGAGTAGTCTGTTGTCAGCTCTATTTTATATTATATTGTTGTAATATCAGTTTAGACAGTTCACTTGACTTTTTGATTGTAAAATATTAATATGTAGTTTGGATTTGGTTTGTAATAGCTAGTTGGATGTTGTTTCATACTGTGACCTGTGAGCGGTCTTGGATAGTAGTATTTATATGTAATTATTTGGTTTGAAATTTATTATGCATGTGGACAAGATGATTAGAAGTAACGATGATTTGGTTGGATTACAGATGGTTAGTTCGATTTACGAACACATCATGCCTAATTTTCTAAAATTTCTCCTATATTAATGTTTAATTGAATATAAAAAGTATATAATTTTAATAATAGTAAGTGAGGGTGTTACAATATGTCTTGATTGCAAAAACACAATAATGCAACCACATGTCTACGGAATAGGATTATAATCCTTGTACAACCCATTCATAGACCTCAACAACTTTGTCAGTAGAACCCATACGTTCCTCGTGATCTGCGTACTTTTTCCAATAGCCATAACACAAAGGGAATTCTGCTAAAAATGCATCATAAACTTTACGAATCTTCGATATGTGTCCCTGAGGGTAAGGGTAGTTACTGTATTAGTTCTGCAGTACAGAAAAAAATTTAGATACAACTTCACTAATATACTACTCAGAAAAAGAGGAGTGAAATAAGTAAAAGAATGAGCGCAAAATCCTTACTAATGTAAAGGTTAAGAGGCTCGTCAAAATGAAAGAGATGAGGCTCTAATATACTGAAGAGGCACTTAAAGACTTCTATCAGGGCAGCAATATTCACTATCAACCTAAAAATGCAATTTTTTTTACCTCTGCTACATTCTCAGTCTCTTCTATCAGGGCAGTCCACGCATCAAATTCCAGAGAGTTAACTCTTACTATACTCCAAAGTCGTTCTTCTTCAGCAGACAATGCTGCCAGCAAGATATTCCAAATAAAGTAATGACGAGTTCAGACATACCCGGTAAGGGACTTAATAGCTTTTATGAATAAAAAGAGGAAAAAAAATTGCAGCAACATAGCCTGTTTTAGACAAAGACAGATAATTGGACTAAGACTTTCAAGTATGTTGCATTCATTTGAATTTTAGGAGTAGTTTATAATTATAATAATTGTGATCATATTTTATTCAACTTGAATTGAGAGAACGATATTAATTGGTATTTAACTGCTTAAAAAAGTAGTGCTTCATTTATGTACTCTAATCTTAGCTTTGGTTTGTGGCATCTCAACGTTGTTTTCATTTTTATAGTAACATACTTAGATAACAGTACATGCATGTAATTATCATATATTTTCTTTTTGCATATTATTTTCATTTCGTGTAAAAAAGATCGTGTAGATTATTATTGTTTTGTGTTCAAATTTTGGGTACATTAAAAAAATTTAATGCTATTTTCATGCAACATGAAGACACAAAAAAAAATTATAATAAATTAATATTTTAAATCAAAATTAATCAAGATTATACAAATATATAATATTAAATTATTTTTGCAATATTAATTTTCCACACTTTTGATTTATAGTCAATCATAATTATATTATTACAATTACGGATTAATTTTCCTAAATATATAAGAGCCAATCAAAATTTATCACAAAATCTAAATTAAATGTATCATTCACATCCTAAATTACTTATTGTGGTTACTTTACAATTTTTTTAAGCCCAAATTACCCAGTACCCACGATATATAAATTTCGCATATACGTAATGTGGTTACGCATTACAAATATGCGTGTTCTTTTTGTTTTTTATTTTGACTATTTTATTTTTATTAGGTGTATTCGAAGACACTACATGCAATGTTTCACTTTTATTGAATATTTGGTTTATTCAAAGACACTATACGCAAGAATGAAATGCGTATGTTTATTGAATATTTGGTTTATTCAAAGACACTATACGCAAGAATGAAATGCGTATGTTTCACTTTTTTTGAATCTTGTAATTAACGGATAGCTTTTGTTAACTGAGTATGCATGCATGGCCCCACGTAAGACTTAAATAAATAAATGATTAACCCAGCCTTAAGCAAGCATTACATGTGTAATTTTATAATTTACGTAGTACATCGTGTACCATTTTCATTTTTTAAAGAAAGTGCTACATCGTTTTTTTACAAAACACTATTTTAAGTAGTGTTGCCTTTTTTTTTTTTTCCAAAATCCTACTTCAAGTAGAGTTTTGGGTACAAATTGTGTTCTATTACCGAGTCTGGCGGCCTAATTTTTAAAAAATCGGGAACCAGCCCCGAGTTTTTAATGGTTCCCGATTTTATAAAATCCAGGATAAATTAGGGCTTTAGGTCTAGGGTTGTTCTTAGACCCTAAACTCTAAGTCCGTATTTGTTCATCATTTTGAATATTTCTCAAACGCAAAATGGAAACGTTGAACCCGAGATAATGTACCTACTTTTCCTAGTTATAACATAAAAAGTACAGCTGGAATACTAATACAATTTAAAAATTTAAATTTAAAATTTAAATATTTCTAAACTCCAAATGGAATCCGTTAAACCCCAAATAAAACTATTTAACCCCAAAGATTAACTTGTGAAGCCCTACGCATTTGTTATATGCGTAGTTTGTACACGCATTACAAACATGCGCGATTTTTAGAAAAAAAATAATAATAAACTATATGTGCATATGCAAAAAATGCGTAGAATATAACGAAGTATGGTAGAATATGCAAATCTCATATGCGTATGCATTGAAAATATAATATTACTCTTTATTACAATTTTGTATCACCAAATGTACCCCTATACGATGGACCTTACACACGTGACTTAAAGCATGTGCACAACTTTTTTTCATTTGTCACTGCAAGATAGAGGCATCTTTATTTATCAAATATAAACATATGTATAATGCGTGGGTAAGGGGTAAAAAGGGCATACCTCCCACGGGTATTTTGGGCATGGATTGTCAATTTTAAAGGTAATTTGGTCATTATTTCCATAAGTTACTAATTTTTAAAAGTGATAAATTTTTTACTAACTTATCAATCTTTTAATTTAAAGTCAGTCAAAATTATAATATTATATATTATAAGCTAATATTCATAAAAATCAACTATACTTATACAATTGAGTTTTTCATGTGATACCATACAATGTTTTTGACTTTTACGTGTTACCAGTTTTCTCTGAATTTTCACAATTTATCTACACATTTTGCCCTATAATAATTCATTGATTCTCTCACTATTTCTAATAAGCATCCAAGTCATTAATTAGTCACGTATCCAATTATCTGATTATATTAAACTTTGATTAGTAGTTCAAAATATTAAATAAACATTTAGATAAAACACATAGTTAGGTCAAAAATATTTATTAAAAAATAAATTTTATATATTCTTTTAAAAATAATATATTTAAAATGTCTAATTGTATTATTGAAATATGATACTTAGTAGATAATATATCATAATGTACATGAATACAAACCAAAATTTTAGCTTATTTTAATATAAATTACAATAATATTAAATCACTATCACATGATCACTTCCAAGCCACCACGACCACGACATGTACCACTACCAAAATTACCATAATTTTATCTATAACAACATGAACACCACCACTTACACCACCAAAATCACCAATATCAAAGCAAAATCACTAGGAATTCAACTAAAGTTACCAAAACTTAAACGTAAATCACTAAAAAAATTGAACGCAAATTAAAAGAATATTCCAGTTTTAGAATTGTGTATATATTCGAAGCTGTTGGTAATGGTGTTGACGGTAGTAAATTGAGTAAAAATGTCATCGATCGACGTTATAAACTTAGATCTGTTGAGAGAGGGACGAATGAATTAGTGGAGGTGTTGTCAGGAATGTGATTAGAATTCATGACAAACATGATCATCAGTTACTTTCGAAGTGGTGGTCGATTTGGTGACAACAAAAGATCGCAGAGTGATGATGGTATATACACACACTCCCTCTCTCTCACCCATTCACATACATTATACATATGTGTGTGTATATCATGAACGATGATGATAAATGGAGTGAGGTGGTGATAACGGCAGTGTAAAGCAAGTGATGGTGTCAAAGGTCGCCAAAAATGGAAGGGGTATAGGAGTGGATGTTGGTGGAGGTTGAGATGTAAATTAAATTTGAATGTGTGGTTATGATTAGTTTTTGATTCTCATATCTATAAAAATCTTATTTAGCACTTATCTATATATAAACACGTGAGTCTACTGATTCGTGATTAGATTTTTAAATTACATAGTGTTTAATCATTCCAAGTTATGTTTTTTAAATTGTTAGATGTGATTGTATTGTTATAATCGTATATGAACTTTAGGTAAGAAATTCGAGTTATTACTAATATCCATAAAAAATACCACACTAATGATGTATATTGTTTCAAAAATTAGAAACCGTCTATTTAAAAAAAATCAAAACAACAACATTTTAGGAATTTAAATGGTGTCCGTGCTTTGAACGGGCTTTCATGCTAGTTATAATACAATCCGAACGCTATTTTTGTAAATGCATGGGGTGAATTTCATTATTACAAAAATGTCATCCACCTTTTATACTCAAAATGCATGTTAGGTCCCGTAAGAGGGCTACACTAAGCTTAAAGGGGGGATGAATAGCTTAATTATCAATTTAAAATAATTATGGCATTTTTAAAAATATTTTTCCCTTTTTAAAATATTTTACCGAGTCGTTAGCAGTTTATAAGTGCGGAAATAAAAAAACAAAGGAAGAGAATACCACGCAGGAGATTTTTATCCTGGTTCCCGTTGGCGCAACCCTTAATGGATTCGCTCACCCCTAGTCCAGTCCCCGAGCTCCTCTCCGGACTCGAGATTTCCTTATAAAATAAACTCGCTCCTTTAGTAGGCGGAGAAGCCTTTACAACGTTACAAATATTTGTCTTGGTGCGTAATTACCCGTTACCACCTCAAAATAATTGTAAATACCTACACAACTTATCTTAGACAATAACTCTCCGCTATTTCTTCAAAGTTGATGTAGAACCCTTAGTGTAGACTATTGATTCTTGGCTTTTGTCGGTCTTGGGTCTTTTTTTTTTGACAAACAAATAATTGTATTAACTTGCATCAACCAAAATTACAGAAAAACAAAAATCACAGTCAGGACAAACCCCTGAACTTACACTACAACCTGAATGAAAACAAATAAACGAGCTAAACAAATAGTCGCTTATGTTTTCAGACTGTTTTACATCATGAATTTCAAAATTCTTCGAATTAAAAAAGATTAGAGTGGCTTTACGATCAATCAAACCTGCACCAATCCTGGAACCAGTAATATCACAAATGACCTTCACATACGCACTACCTGTAGTCCAATGTTCAGAAACACTCCAGCTATCTACATGCCGAAAACCAGCTATAGACATGCCGAAAGTCCAAAGTTCAGAAACACCTCAGCTATCTACATGCCGAAAATCAGCTATAGACATGCCGAAAGTGAAAGATCTCATAAGATGAACAAATTTTAGTTGTGAAAAGTAAGCTCTTGCGATATCCGACACCAACCCAAATCCAATGTATGAATTATAGATCTCCCACAAAGCCACATAAATCATTTTCAAAGTAGCCAGGAACCAAACACATACCAACATCAACAAAACATACCTTAACATTCCAATAAAAAGGGAGCAAGCCAGACACATGCCAAAAGGCGAGACTAAAAACCAAAAATTCAAAGACCTCGGAATGACACCAAATTTTGGTATGATGTTAAGGAGGATAATTTGAATCTAAAGATATTTTTTATTTATGGAGTCGGACACAAAACCAAGATAGATATGAAAAATAAATTCTAGATATCTGGCTTTGGTTCGATTTTATTGAAAAAGATTGGAAGAAAACAAAAGAAAAGAGGATGTATGGATGGAGAAGGTGCGGCTAGGAGATGAGATGGGTATAAGGGGGAGAGAGAGAGAGAGAGAGAGAGAGAGAGAGAGAGAGAGGGAGATGGGGTGGAGGACCTCCGGCCGGTGGATAAACCACCGCCGGAGGGGAAGAGACTATTTGGAAGAGCAAGCAGAGAGAGAAAACAAGGAACACTTTTTTGGTCATTTAAAGTTTTTTTTTGTCGATCTTGGGTCTTAGATGAAAGGTCATGGGTTTTTCCTCTTCTTCACGGTGCGAAGACTACTAACTCCCCGTTAGTACGTCTAGGACTTGGGTCTTAGAACGAGAATCACCTCACTTCTTCTTCACCTCACTACAAAAGTAGAAACACAATATCTACGAAACAAATATGAGTAATAATATATATGTTGGACTAGTAGTTACGGTACTAGATCCAAAGAGTAACTTTAATATTCGTAAAAGAATATCAAGTTATATTTTATTTTTAAGTATACTTTTTTTGATATTAAATTATAATCAAAGTATACTTTTGATTACTCCAAATAAATATAAAAATGGATGGAGTAATTTTGGAAGATCTTGTCAAAAGCTTTAGTGCTTTAAGGCTTCGAGATGTATACCTTTCTTAGACTAATATATTGTCAAGGTATACTTATAACTTCTTGCACAAGCCACAACAAATATAAAGAGTAAGTGCAAGTAAAACAAATGGTTAATCGTGTGCTTATTAGAAGCTTATGTTGTACGAAGTATTTCTTTAGAGAATATCCCACGGAACACTAAAGATGTTAGTTGGGAATCCGTAAAAATACTTAATCATTTCAACTTTTGACCTATGTCAAATAATTTCTTTCTCTTTTATAAAGAGACTTTTGGAATCTTATAGATCCAATAATAGAGATTAAGATGAAGTATTGTTAGGTCCAGAATAACTTAGAAGGGGGGGTTGAATACGTTATTTCAAAATATTTGGATTTTTAAGATGTGGAAAATAAGGTCAACAACTGTAATAACCCAGATTTTGGGTAGAATTAAAACTTTTATTTATTTAATGATCTAAGAATGAATAGTGGTTACGGCTACGCTGTAATAGTTGATATTTTGAAAGAATGAATGGAATTCGACTTTATTCTTTATATGTCTTGAAGAATGCTAATGGTTGACCACTTAGGTAAGAATAATCTATCTCCTAGGGAAATAAGATATGGCAATTCCAAGCAGGAGAATATTCTCATGTCATCCAGATCGATAACGATTAATCCAGTGGTTCCGTAAAAAGGGTTAAGGAACGATCGAAAGAGAATACGAATAATTGTACAACCCTAAGAGAATAAGTAAAGAATAAAGAATGAATAGTGTTTTGGTGGAAGTAAGAATATTATGAGATGACACTATATAGAAGTATTCGGAACGGATTTTCGAGGTCGTATTAGTGATCTAGGGGGAAAATAAGTGTATGTAAAAGCTGTCGGATTCTGAAAAACCGCACTTGTATTTTCTCCGAGAGTTCCCTGGACACTGATAGCCTTAAGGATTTAACGAAGGGATTTAAGGAATATAAAATTGTAAGTTAGAAAGAAAGACGGAGAATGATAGTATTAATATTAAGAAGATTCCCGGTAAACCCTAATTAGAAATCCGTGAAATATTCCTACGAACGATCAATCGAAACGAGCAATAACCGGACACAGAATCAAGCAGAGAAAGCGAGATACATGCATGTGCAAGTGATAATATCTAGTAACGAAATAGTTGTATAAGTAACTAGCAAGGTTAGGAAGCTAACTAGTACTTAGCCTTACTTTATCATCTAACCACAACAAATCAACACTTGTCCCTCCTAATTACATCATCCTTTGCATAAGCACTTAATTAAAGCAACCAAGGATGAGATATTATCTTGAACATATCACTTTATGCAATATTTCAAAGCAACCAACACAAAAACATCAAACTCTCTCAAAACTCTATCCATTCGGCCCCTTTGGAATTCAAAATCCAAAATCCATCTTCCACTCCTTTTTGATCTTGAAACTTTTATGGTAAGACTTACATTTCAAAAAAATGATCTCCTAAAAATTTCAAACCCAAACTCCTTTGTTTCCATTTTCAAAAAAATTAATTAGTAGTAGGCTGAATAGTGTTTTCAAGAACTAATCTTTGTTTTCATGTATCATTTGATTGTTCTAGCAAGCTTAAGCACTCCTAAGGACCATACAAGGCTTTGTGAGGCTAGTACACATTCTCAAGAAAGTATAAAGCCCTTGAAACCCTAACCCTTGTTTGAGATTTAAGCATGTTTATGATAGATATAGCTTAGTTATGGTTATGTTAAGGGTTAAGCATGATTATAAGCATGATTATGATTGAATTTTGGATAAATGTTAAAAATAGTTAGATGAACGGAAAGGCATTGCTTGGCCTCAGTTCATAGGTATAAATCATGTATATGTTGGTTGGAGTGGATACCATGTTTATGGGAAGGTTTGAAATTGATAGATATTCGATTTATAGCCGTCGTATTGCCGAAATTTCGTTAACCTTAAGAAAAACGACTTGGACAGTAGATATAACTCACTGCCTAGCTTTGTAATCTGCCATGATAGGATAGATAATGTTCCAAGCTTCGTTTTGATATAAAGAACGTGTGAAACGGACTTACGGTTTAGGAGTTACGGCCGGTTTACTAAAAGTGTGAGAGAAAGGAAGGTGTGAGAGAAAACCTCATGTGAATCGGATCGTTTTTCGATTTTATAAAAATATTGGAATCAAGGTTAAACGCGAACGAACCCCTTAAAAGTATAACTTTGGTTATAACTTAGAAAACGAGCGATAAAACTCGAGATATAATCTTGGTTCGTAATCGATCGAATTTAGAACTTATATGACTTAAGTATACACTAAGTGCGAGTACGATGACATGTCTTAATGACGAACAAATGTCGAATCGTATCGGTAATAAAAAGAGTTACACTAAAAAGGGGTATAACGAGATAATTCAAAAACATGTTTCGACTTAAGTTGATACTTAACCTTTTTAAAAGTGTTAAGCGATTAATCTCGAATCTCTTGACTATTTATAGATCGCTGAGCTGACCCGGGATACCCTACCACTACCCCTACTCGTACTCGATTACCAGGCAAGTTTCAACTTCCCCTTTTTAGGCTGTTGTTGTGAATATATATGCTTTCTGTTCTACATATGCCATAGCATGCATGCCTACTTTCAAGTCATATTGATATACCTGTTCCCTAATTGTTCTTTGGCTTATAAGTAGATAGATAATATCTCGATTATAAGCCGGATGTTGAAAAGACCCTTAGAGAAGGGCATATGAATCTTATTTGTTGAATATAGGCCGGGAGTCAGTATTTCTTGATATATCGAGATTACTTTCGGAGGAAAATATTTAAGTAAATATTTTCCATTCTTTGGTCGACGAATAATTAGTTGAATATTCGTCTGAGATTAATTAACTATCGAATGTTACTTCTAATACTTATTTAACGTTATTCATCCGATAAACCTTATCCTTCACTCTTCATCTAAAGACGAACCATTTATCGAATATTATTTCAAATATTTCTGTAAAATCTTTGATTATTAAATAAATATCATTCGGATTTTCATTTAGAACATTATGTATTAAGTGAATATTATTCTCGAATATTCCTTTAAGGTTTGATTTATTAAATGAATATCACTTGGATATTCATTTAAATTATTAATTATTAAATGAATATTATTTTTGAATATTAATTTGAAGTCTTATTTACTTAACGAATATTGTTCAAAACATTCCTTTCAAAATTATTTATTAAATGAATATTACTTTTAATATTCATTTAAGTAATTATTTATTCAATAAATATTGTCTTCATATTCCTTCAAGGATTATTTTGAGAAATACTCTGATTAAAAATATTCTTTCATTCATTAAATACTTCCGACTCAATAAATATTCTATAAATATTTATTCAATACTTGGAAATAACTTCAATGTTGTTTATTCTTCTTCCAATATTATCTTCGACCTTCGATCATTCTGAAAATTCTTCGGAGTCATACGATTAATATTATATTAAGAAAGGTCCTTAAGATTCCATTCTTCACTCGAACCTATCTCTTAAATTATAAGGGAACCTTACTTGGGAAAGGTTATTTATCTTGTTGACTTCCCGGTCATAATTTATCCTTTTCACTCGCAACTTGGTTGCTATGGACTCATTAAGTCTGTGTGTACCTTCTCATCATTCGAGGGGTATGATTGTTGGAACAAGTTGATATCCATTAACAAGCAAAAGCTTGAGAAATGTTGGTGAATTTTCCTTTCCAACTAGATACGACTACTTTGTGGAGTCTTATCAACAAGTATTTCACTTGGGGAAGGGAGGACAAACTTTACGTTTCAATGCTGTGGATTTATTCGATTAGGAGTCGTGTGTAAGAGGCCGAGTCACGCGGTCCATCGCAAGGCCTAACCATTGGTCAGGGAGTTACTCTTAAAGGCAATCGACAAGTGGAGCCGTCAGTTCTTCCTTCTACCGGTAGTAAACTATATTGGGCTGTACCATCCCCGACTGATCATTAGGGAGTGAGACAGCTGGCGCGTGATAACTCCAGTATTGGTTCATCTCCCAAATTGGGAATTCCCTGCAACATGTATCGAAGAGACTTCTTTCAGGTTGACGGTGTCTTCCGCAACACGTATCGAAGAGACTTCTTTCAGGTTGTATGACTTCAAAAAATGTTAATAACTGGAATTGCAATATTTTCCTTGCAAGTTCCTCTTTATATGATAAATGATAATATCTTGCCTATTTTGACTTAGCATATATTTCCACAAAATAAATACTTTAAGTTACCCTGTAACTTCATCCTTTATATTATACTGGCACTAACTTCGTTAACGCATGGCATATGGAAATAATGATATTTCGAACTGTTATATACTATCATTGTCCTGTTATATTATTATTGGTGGGCTATTGCTCACCCTTGCTTATTTATCATGTCACAACAACAGCTAGGACAGATGGCTCGTGTCAGGCGCACTCGGCGCAAGCGGGTTACCCGACCCACCGGACTCCCCGCTGAGAAGCTAGCCGCCATTGCTGAGGTAGCATAGTTAGACAGCTTTTGTTTCCTGTTTAACTATATGTATAATTAATGTAATTGTAAGAACCCCAAATTTTGGATATAATTAAAACTTTTATTAAGTAATGATAAAATGAGGAACAGTGATTCCAACAACAAGGTCACCAGCTCTAATGAATGGTGGTTTCAAAGAACAATGATTGTAATGAATGGATATTGCTTTGGACAATGATCCTGATGCATTGGTATATTGTCAGAATAGAGTAATTCGATGGTTGAGGACCTAGATAAGAATAATCTACCATCCAGGAAGGAGCTAATGGATCCTTGAAGAGAAATGAATACGTGCATAGTATTTCCCATACGTGCATAGTATTTCCCATACGTGCATAGTATTTCCCGTACGTGCATAGTATTTCCCGTACGTGCATAGTGTTTCCTGTACGTGCATAGTAATTTGGTGGATGAATAGTGACTTTGTAAGTTGGAAAACTTTTCATGCCACCCTATGTACGGGACGTGTTATGGATGTTTCGAAGTCATATTAGTAATACGCGGAGGAAATAAGTGAATGCAGAGACGATCGGAATTCAGAAATTCCAAATTCTTTTTCGGTACAATATTTGACCGAACCGTAAAGAGCCTATCAATACGATCAAGACAAGAGTATTATAATGTTAAGGATTCAAGGATTTTATTTATTAAGTATGATTTGAGGATTTAGAATGAAAACCTTTGAGTTAGAATAACAAGTGTTCTAGAAATCGCTAGAACTTTATAACAAGATTAAGCGATCAAGCAAACGCGAAAGAAATTACGGATTAAATACGTAACGAGATAAAAAAAAAACCCTACTTGATCAGCTGGGGTTATATATAAGAATATTTGGTGGAAATGAAATGAAGAAAAGAAATGAGAAAGGAAGTAATGAGGTGGATGGACAAGAAGAAAACAACAAGGCTTCACATCATCAATTTTTCTAACACACCATAAACCTTTGACACTTGTATTAAGAGGAGTATTAGCAGCTATACCCACTTATACATATCACAAATATCATTTGACAACTAGCCAAGCAAACACCACCTCTCCCCCATTTTTCCAGCAGATGCATTTTCCAGGGCAGGGGTCTTTGCCATTTTTTTCACCTAGATCTACTCATCTAAAAATCATGAAATAATTCATGGAGCTTCTACACATCAAGGTGAAGTTGGGGATTTAATTTCATAATTTTTGAAGATCGTTTGGATGGGTAAATAAATTCGAGAAGTTCACTGTTTTTCCCCCAAAACCAAGGCACTTCGAATTTTGGAGTTTTAAGATTTCAAAATCCACCTTCCAACCATTGTTTGATCTCCAAATTTTTATGGTGAGTCCTATATTTCATAAAAATGATCTCCTAGAAATCTTAGCTTCAAACTCCATGTTTTCCATTTTCAAATAAATCCTCAAAGATGAGGGTGAATAGTGTTTTCAAGAAACTAACTTTGATTTCTTGGTTTCTTTGGATGATTTAAGCTTTGTTAAAGCCATACAAGGACTATATAAGGGTTATTATAGCTTGTACACTCTCCAAGGAAGGTATAATTCTTAAGAACCCAAGATCTTACTTTGAGTTTTATATATGTTCTTGATGGTTTTAGATTAGTTAAGATTATGGTGTTGTTATATGCATAAAAGCATGATTATGTAGTTAGTAGTGATGATTTAAGAGTTTTGATGATTATGATGGTTAATTGAAACCTTCTTGGACTGGTTAAGATGAAAACCATGTATAGTATGCCCGGTGTGGCTTGGATTGATTGTTATGAATTTTAGAACGTTCGATTTATAGCCGTCGTAATGCCGAATTTTCGTTAGACTATTAAACACCGAGCATCACAGTAGCTATAACTCACTGTACAGCTTCATTTTCTGCCATGATAGGATAGATTATGTTTCAAGCTTCGTTTTGATATAAAGATCGCATGAAACGGACTTACGGTTTAGGATTTATGACCAAATTACTAAAAGTAGTTCGAATCCGTAAACGAAAGTTCGTAACTGTAATTGAACCCTCGTAAACTATGTAACGTCATGGCGAATCTTGGTAAATAAATACTAGAGGTAAAAAGGAAGGCGTGAAAGAAAACCGTATGTCAAAAAGATCATTTTTCGATTTATTAAAAATGTTCGAGTCGAGGTTAAACGCGAACGAACCCCTAAAAGACGACTCTTTTATAACTTCGGTAAAACACTTAGAAAACGGGCGATAAAACTCGGAGTATAATATTGGTTCGTAACGATCAACCTTAGAACTCATATGACTTAAGTATGTCCCAAGTATAAATGCAATGACATGTCGTATTAACGAACGAATGTCGGGTCGGATCAGTGATAAAAGTAATCCACAAAAAGGGGTATAACGAGATAACTCGAGAACGTGTTTCGAATTAAGTATAACTTAACTTTTAATATGTTAAGTGATTAATCCCGAATGCCTTGGCTATTTATAGATCACCAAGCTGAACCGGGACCCGCTACCACTACCCCTTACCGTACTCGACTACCAGGCAAGTTCCAATTCCCTTCTTTTAGGCTGTTGTTGTGATTGAATAAATATATATATATATATATGCTTATATACATATGCCATTGCATGCATGCCTACTTTCAAGTTGAAGTGATATGCTTGTTCCCTGAATGTTATTGTTGGCTTATAAGCTAGATAGTTATATATCAGTTATAAGCCGATTATTGTAAGACCCTCATAGAAGGGCGTATACATCTTATTAATCAAAAATAGACCGGGAGTTAATATTCCTTGATATATCGAGATTACCTCGGAGGAAAATATTTAAGTAAATATTTTCTATTATTTGGGCGACGAATATTATTTGAATATTCGTTCGAGACTAATTATTTTAACGATCCTTACTTCAAATAATTATTTGAACGTAATCATTCGACGAATAATATTCGTCAATATTCATTCGGAGTCGAATTGATTATCGATTATTATTTCGAATACTCTTCTAAAGATGAGACTACTAAATGAATATTATGTGGACATTCATTTAGAATATTATTTCATTAAATAAATATTACTTTTGAAAATTCATTTAAGGTATTAAGTACTTGATGAATATTATCTTCAATATTCATCTGAAGCTTGATTTACTTATCGAATATTATATCGAATATTCCTTTAAAGCTTGGATTACTAAATGAATATTACTTGATATTCATTTAGGATATTATTTATTAAATGAATATTACTTTATTGATATTCATTTAAATTCCTAATTAATTATGAATATTATTTTGAATATTCATCCAGGGTTCTATTTAATCATCGAATATTATTTTAAATATTTTAAATATTCCTTTCAGGTCTTATTGATTAATGAATATTATTTGGAATATTCATTTGAATATTTAATTATGCAATAAATATTCTCTCGATATTTCTTCAAGAATTATTTGAAAAATACTCTGATTAAAGATATTCTTTCATATTCCTGAATATTCTTTAAATATTTTTAATTCAATAAATATTCTCTGAATATTTATTCCATACTTAGAATAACCTCAATAAGGTTTATCTTCTTCGATTATTACGAAAAATATTTCGGAGTCATATTATTATTAATCCTATATCAAGGAAGGTTCTCAGACATCATTCTTCTTTGAGTCTACCTCCTTAATAATAAGGGAACCTTACTTGGAAAATGTTATTTATCTTGTCGACTTCCCGGTCATAAAGTATTCCCTTCACTCGCAACTCGGGTGCTGTTGACTTATTAAGTCGTTGCTTACCTTCTCATCTTTCGAGGGGTAAGATCACTGGAACAAGTTGATATCCGTTACCAAGTAATAGCTTGGGAGTTATTGGTAAATTTTCCTTTCCAACTAGATACGACTACTTTGTGGAGTCTTATCAACAAGTATTATACTTGGGGAAAGGGGGACGAACGTTACATTCAGAATCATGAATTCTATTTGAACTAGGAGTCGTGTAAGAGGCCGAGTAGCGCCGGTCCATCCCCTTTGGCCCAACCGTTGGCCGGGGAGAGCTAGTAAGGCGGTACACAAGTAAAGCCGTCAGTTCTTCCTTCTACCGGTAGTAAATCTAAATTGAGCTGTACGATCTCGACTGATCATCAAGATTGGAACAGCGGGCGCGGTGAATACTCCATCATTGGTTCATCATCCAAATTTATTTATTTCCTGCAACATGATTACTGTTGGCAGAGTTGGAAAAGGGTCATAACTGGAATTGCAACCTTTTCTTGCAAGTTCCTCTTCTTAATAACAATAAGAATATCTCGCTTACTTTGATGTAGCAGATATTTCTACAAACAAATACTTTAAGTTACCTTGTAACTTCATCGTTCATATTATACTGGCATCATTTCCGTAAAGGCATGGCATATGGTTTGAAAGATACTTTTGAACTGTTATACTTTATCGTTCAGTCATATATTATTGTTGGTGGGCTATTGCTCACCCTTGCTTTATTATTATATCACAACAACAGCTAGACCAGATGACTCGCACAAGGCGCACTCAACGCGGGCGAGGACGATGAGACTACCAGAGCTGAAGAAGAAGCTATTGGTAGGGTATATTTATTCTTTCAGTACCAAGAATATGGTCTAGTATGCCTTATGTAAATGGATGGCAAAGAGTATGTATTTATATTGAAATTCTTTTGGATTGTAAGAACTCATAATGTGATTAATAAAAATTTGAGTGTTACTCTGATTTCATCTCTGGGACTATAACGGGTGTGTTTTATATTATTGTGTTGGGTTATAGAGACGTAATTTATTTTATGTTAAGGAAAGTTCAAGTGTTGTGGACAGAATTGGAAACCGTAACCACCGGATCCCGGACCCCGGATCTGGGGGTGTTACAGAAGTGGTATCAGAGCGTACGTTATAAACCCCAGAGATGAGGTGACGTTAAAACAATAAATTCAATAAGATAATAAGAACTCTTGCCAAGTTCATAGTCGGACTACTTAATGTAGTGATGACATATAAAACCCTTATGGGAACTCGTAAGTATAATGATAGTAACTTAGCTCGATATCGTATCGACGAGTAAGGTGACTGACCTTGAGGCATACGAGCAACAGCGCGATGATGCTTTATATGCTGAAGATCAGCGGGTAATTCGATGGAGTACCCTACTGGAGACCCGGAAGAGGTTCCAGCAGATAAGGAAAATCCTGTTAGGATGAGGAGCTTACCCATGGGTAATGAGGGTCGCAGCCAGAATGACTGTGATGAATAAGATATGGTGCTCAGAAAAGTGAGTATAAAGAACTGATATATTATTAAGAGATCTGAAGATGCATGTTGAATTCATAGCCGGACTACCAGACGTAGTACCAGCAAGAAAGAAGGATTGGAAGAATTACTTGAGATCTTATACGGAAATAGATGAGAATCCTTAGAGATTTTCATCTTAACAAAGAAAGAGCTAGAGGGATGTATGATTATCAAAGACAGTGATATAGGGCGAGGAGCAGAGTCCCTAGGAATAGTTGAGAAGGAGGCAGTAAGTGCCATATCATTTGATAAATGAATTAGTATGAATATGGTCAGTATTAATTCGCCATGAGAAGGCAGGTGTCGTAGGTTGTAAATTATGGAACCAAATTGAGGTTAATAAGGTGGTTTTATTAAGGAAAATGTTCATTTTATGAATGAATCATTTAGAAAGTAAAGACATTGGGAAGTAATAGAATGATTGGGTAAAAGTTATATAAGGAAGTAGTAAGCAAGACAATGATCTCAGAACCTACCGGAAGATAAGACCAGTGAGTCAAGATGAACTCGTAATGAGACTACTGCCAGAGACTGAGTATAGAGTTAATTCAACTCAGTTAAATGATGAACCAGAAACGTTAGATGCATGTGATTCAGAGGAATATTAAATTCCTTCTTCTCTTTGAATGGATTATAGTAGTTACCTTAAGTTTACTCCGACACGGAATTATAATAGATCAAGTAATACGATCAGCAGTTAAAGAGAAAAATGTGAGAAAATCTTCCTGGAGCTAAAAGGTGAAATTGGTAATGACCAAGAGCTGGCATTGCTTAATGGAAAAAGGAGACTTTGTGCTTCCAATGACGCTTCGCATAAAGGGTTAGGTAGACCGACATTTGGTAGTATTGAATATCAGGACGTTGTGACAGGTTTCAGTTTGAAATTATTGATTCCCTTCTAAGGGATGGATATAATTGATTCCTCTCCAGTGGGTAAACTTCCAATCCGATGATGATTATTTCGTTAACTATGACTGCTTATGATTCCACCTGCTTGGAGGTTCATAGAACTATTCTTCAGGTTTCGAAACTGGTCTCCTTGATGTTACCAGTAGGTGGGTAGATTGATCAAAATTTCCCTGAGTCTGGAAAGGAATTCGGTGAATTTTGGCAAACCTTGTCTTTCTGATAATCAGAGAATGTCATGGAAGAGAGTAGAAACTGGAGCAAACCCTGTGATTTGGGTAAGGTTGCTATAAAATGGGTTAGTAAACGGACCCCGAGCATTACAATCGACGGTAGTGATAATATGATGAAGTGAGATTGGACGAAAACAGGAAATGTAAGTAAGAAACTAGCCGGACGGAGAAACTCCGGGATTGACTTAAGTGAAAAGGCTGTTATGCCAGGAATGGTAAGCTTGCGTGGCACGCGGGATTGATAAGAATAGTTGAAAAGATAAAAGTGGAGGAAAGGTGACCGGAGACGGTGCCGAGTAGTCGATTAAGACTTATATGGAGTAAAGTTTTGGAAAGGTAGGAAGGTATCAAAGAAGAAGGCACTATGCCGGCAATTGCTAGAAAAGTAATGCTATTAGCCAACCCCTAAAATCATATATTTTTATTTTAGTGTGGCCAGTTGAGGCCAAGTCACAACGGACTATAAAGTGACTAGACCAGCAATGAAAAGACAAAGCAGGGTTGCTTCTAAGTAAGCACCGACTGCAAGGGCTTTTGATATAAAGGAAATATTAATGAGATTGTAGGAGTCTTCTACTAAACCCTTTGCAACCCATGTTTTGATGGGGAATTTACTAGACCTTTTTGGGATGGGGTAACCCGTACTAAAGTGACTCATGTGTATATGGTTGTCCAAGATTTTGAGTAAAATGGGAGTATAGTGACTTGAGATGCATGATGTTAGGGTATCATGAATACCATGAACATATTACGACTAAGGGAAGTAAACAACGAAGGTTTATGAAGAGAGTATAGAAATGGTCAGAGATGGATCAGTATGCTGTAGAAATTTTGTCTAAGGCAAGTACATTTGAGAAGAACGATAAGTACTAATAGATTCACGTTGAACTCGACCAATATTTTCCAAAACATCCTTGCTGCCATTACCAAGTTCTGTAAGAGAGGAGATAGGCATACGTTGCCTTTTTGGAAGGCCAAATAGGCTGACAACTATCTGAAAGAAGAGGGTGGCATTAAGCCACCGATCGATTATCAAATGAGAATGATTGAAAAGAGACCTTTATTAAGGATACATGATCTGATTGCCAATTATAAGATGCAAGAATTCATTGATAGTTGAATTAAGGATAGGATATCAATGAATTAAGACAAACCCTGGGGAATGCACAAGGGGTGGCATTAACCCTAATAACGACATTATGACTTCAGATGATATGAGCTGGACTTGCTAAGGCAACAATGACCGGTAAGGATTATTAGAAAAAAAAAAAGAGTTCTGGAAAGAACATAGATAGAATTATTAGAGTATTGATCAATGACATTTTGATATACCCTGTACCCAGAAAATACAGGAGGAAGGATGAGGATGACCTATGAAACCTTACAAGGAAAAAGGTAATATTCCGAACTTCAAAATGGAAGTTTGGTAAGGAATGTATGACATAGTAACAGTAATGCCAGATGAGGCATGTATGAGACCATGAGGAAGTATGGATTGAACCTATAAAGGTTGAGATTATCCTAAGATAAGGAAAGAACTAAGAAGAGAAGTATCCTAAGTAGGATGGGGAATAAACGTGATAAAGTTCCCACGAGTAGGTGGAAGCAATGACTTATGGAGAAAGACTGTTAAATATATTTTTCTTCATCAGCAGAGCTTAAGGGAGAATGCTTTCACCCAAAAATGATGGGAATGAGGTAGAAATGTTTGAATTGGAATATATCCAAGGAACAAGGATTACCAGAAATTATTATTATCAGGAAAGGCCAATGAGGTGGCCGACAGTTTAAGTATAAAGGAATAATTATAAATGTTCATACCGAAGAAACAAAATGATATTTGGAAAGACCTTGAAGGTCATATTGGAGTGGAGGAAGTTACATTCCTTTTGATGATTGTGCAAGGATCGAAGGTAATAATAGTTTAAGTAAAGATTCGATTCCTGATGGAGTCTTAAGCATATTACGTACCTTAGAAGGTCCCGTTTTGAGGCAAACCAGGACCATGGTACAAAATTGATGAAGTAAACCGTTAAGTTTCCAGTCTTTTATGGAAGATGCATAAGTGATAGTTTCATCAACCGGACCTAGCTGCGATACTTGAAACTCTTCTGCAATTCTATCTACTTCATGTTATATCTACATCAAGTTCAGGAAGTGTTTCGTATGGATAAGGAATAGTGATCACTTTGTCTCCCTAAGGGATTTGAAACCCGTAGGGTTAGCTATTAATGCACTACGTAAACAACAAGCGATGGTGATTCTTCTAAGAAAGTAGATGACAATGTAAAGATAAAGACAGTGCTGCCATTGATTAACTAAATGGCATGTTGATGAATGACAAACAAGTTTATGTTAGTGTACTTCTGCGCAAACAAGATAGAGAATATGAGGTTGATGATTCATGATGTTAAAGATATTCCCATGGAAAGAATTAATGAGATTTGGAGGGAAGGGCGGTTGAGCCCGAGACTTATTGGGCCACCTGAGAGTTTAAAATGTTCGGACGGTGGTATTCGAGCCTGCCTTACCCCCAAAATTATAGCACGGTCATAACGGGTTTTCATGTGGCCAGGCTACGCCAGTAAAATGCAAATGTTCAACAGATGATAGGAGTACAAGAATGTAGATATACGACCTGGTCCGACTTACGAAAGACAACCTGTGGAAAACCATGGATAAAAAAGAACAAGTAATGAGAAACAAGGTTGGCAGAAGTAGATTATATGAATCTAAGTTAAAGGAATCGGGCCAGATTCATTTCGGAAAGTTTAAATTGAAATAACGTGATGATTATAGAGTAAATGAGACGGAATACCGATAAGGAGGTACCAAGTGCAAAAAGGTGTCTCAATAAAGAGGTGAAGGTGAAAGTAAATAACAGAAGTAAATAAGAATCAGATAATAAGAAGGATGTGATTGATAAAGAAAAGGCTGGGGAAGCAACTATGGAATGAGAAGCAAGGAGTGTTATGAATGGGTTTTCTAATGAATTCTCAGGATGACAACCTGATAGTGTCAATACTATAGTTATGAAAAAGCTAGTAACATGATATGGGATGTCAGTAATAATGATGCCAAGTGAGAAACCTAAGATTTAACCTGAAAGGTTGAAGGATTTCCCGAATGTGAGTATCGCTAAGATTGAACAAGAGTATTTGTCCATAGAATAATGGACAAAGCAGCAAGATATGTTGACACGTGAGATTGCGATCAAATAGTATTGGCTATAATTATGATTAATTTCTTCTTTGATAAACCTCTATAGTTCAGAGGTAAATTCTGAGTATGATATTCTACAATCATGGAAGCTTTCTATAATCCTTTAGAACTCTTTTCTCTTCTTCTCTCTTATTCATCTTCTTTATGAATTGAGAAGAACAACCCTTTTTGGAGGGGAGGTACTGCTACGTGACTATCTGTCTATGTGATAGAAGTCTAAGTGGAATGCTATGACTTGTTTAATTGCTTGTCAAGTACTAAAGGCTGGCCCCCTTCTGTACTAACTATGCAATATAACAAATGTTCAATTGATCATAGTGATCTCTCAACAAATCTTTCCACTTCTCTATATTGATCTAGATTGCGAAGATTAAAGCGATCAGGAAATGCACAGTACGAGCGAGGTTACCTCCGAATCGTAGGGTGATAGTGATACCAATGTTACTGCAGGTATCAATAAGGATAAGACTGAGTAAAAGTATAACCCGGATAGTGAGTTGTACGAAAAGTAGCAACGTTGATGGAAAAAGGATAAAGTATGAATTGTAGCACTAGAAGATGTGCTGAGGAAGGGTAGAACGAATAAGAATTGACCGGGAAGCTAAAGAGTGAACGACAGGCAAACGACTCTTTGCTTCCTACCTGATTCCGGGACGGAATCCTTTTAAGGAGGGGAGACTGTAAGAACCCCAAATTTTGGATATAATTAAAACTTTTATTAAGTAATGATAAAATGAGGAACAATGATTCCAACAACAAGGTCACCAGCTCTAATGAATGGTGGTTTCAAAGAACAATGATTGTAATGAATGGATATTGCTTTGGACAATGATCCTGATGCATTGGTATATTGTCAGAATAGAGTAATTCGATGGTTGAGGACCTAGATAAGAATAATCTACCATCCAGGAAGGAGCTAATGGATCCTTGAAGAGAAATGAATACGTGCATAGTATTTCCCATACGTGCATAGTATTTCCCATACGTGCATAGTATTTCCCGTACGTGCATAGTATTTCCCGTACGTGCATAGTGTTTCCTGTACGTGCATAGTAATTTGGTGGATGAATAGTGACTTTGTAAGTTGGAAAACTTTTCACGCCACCCTATGTACGGGACGTGTTATGGATGTTTCGAAGTCATATTAGTAATACGCGGAGGAAATAAGTGAATGCAGAGACGATCGGAATTCAGAAATTCCAAATTCTTTTTCGGTACAATATTTGACCGAACCGTAAAGAGCCTATCAATACGATCAAGACAAGAGTATTATAATGTTAAGGATTCAAGGATTTTATTTATTAAGTATGATTTGAGGATTTAGAATGAAAACCTTTGAGTTAGAATAACAAGTGTTCTAGAAATCGCTAGAACTTTATAACAAGATTAAGCGATCAAGCAAACGCGAAAGAAATTACGGATTAAATACGTAACGAGATAAAAAAAAACCCTACTTGATCAGATGGGGTTATATATAAGAATATTTGGTGGAAATGAAATGAAGAAAAGAAATGAGAAATGAAGTAATGAGGTGGATGGACAAGAAGAAAACAACAAGGCTTCACATCATCAATTTTTCTAACACACCATAAACCTTTGACACTTGTATTAAGAGGAGTATTAGCAGCTATACCCACTTATACATATCACAAATATCATTTGACAACTAGCCAAGCAAACACCACCTCTCCCCCATTTTTCCAGCAGTTGCATTTTCCAGGGCAGGGGTCTTTGCCATTTTTTTTCACCTAGATCTACTCATCTAAAAATCATGAAAAAATTCATGGAGCTTCTACACATCAAGGTGAAGTTGGGGATTTAATTTCATAATTTTTGAAGATCGTTTGGATGGGTAAATAAATTCGAGAAGTTCACTGTTTTTCCCCCAAAACCAAGGCACTTCGAATTTTGGAGTTTTAAGATTTCAAAATCCACCTTCCAACCATTGTTTGATCTCCAAATTTTTATGGTGAGTCCTATATTTAATAAAAATGATCTCCTAGAAATCTTAGCTTCAAACTCCATGTTTTCCATTTTCAAATAAATCCTCAAAGATGAGGGTGAATAGTGTTTTCAAGAAACTAACTTTGATTTCTTGGTTTCTTTGGATGATTTAAGCTTTGTTAAAGCCATACAAGGACTATATAAGGGTTATTATAGCTTGTACACTCTCCAAGGAAGGTATAATTCTTAAGAACCCAAGATCTTACTTTGAGTTTTATATATGTTCTTGATGGTTTTAGATTAGTTAAGATTATGGTGTTGTTATATGCATAAAAGCATGATTATGTAGTTAGTAGTGATGATTTAAGAGTTTTGATGATTATGATGGTTAATTGAAACCTTCTTGGACTGGTTAAGATGAAAACCATGTATAGTATGCCCGGTGTGGCTTGGATTGATTGTTATGAATTTTAGAACGTTCGATTTATAGCCGTCGTAATGCCGAATTTTCGTTAGACTATTAAACACCGAGCATCACAGTAGCTATAACTCACTGTACAGCTTCATTTTCTGCCATGATAGGATAGATTATGTTTCAAGCTTCGTTTTGATATAAAGATCGCATGAAACGGACTTACGGTTTAGGATTTATGACCAAATTACTAAAAGTAGTTCGAATCCGTAAACGAAAGTTCGTAACTGTAATTGAACCCTCGTAAACTATGTAACGTCATGGCGAATCTTGGTAAATAAATACTAGAGGTAAAAAGGAAGGCGTGAAAGAAAACCGTATGTCAAAAAGATCATTTTTCGATTTATTAAAAATGTTCGAGTCGAGGTTAAACGCGAACGAACCCCTAAAAGACGACTCTTTTATAACTTCGGTAAAACACTTAGAAAACGGGCGATAAAACTCGGAGTATAATATTGGTTCGTAACGATCAACCTTAGAACTCATATGACTTAAGTATGTCCCAAGTATAAATGCAATGACATGTCGTATTAACGAACGAATGTCGGGTCGGATCAGTGATAAAAGTAATCCACAAAAAGGGGTATAACGAGATAACTCGAGAACGTGTTTCGAATTAAGTATAACTTAACTTTTAATATGTTAAGTGATTAATCCCGAATGCCTTGGCTATTTATAGATCACCAAGCTGAACCGGGACCCGCTACCACTACCCCTTACCGTACTCGACTACCAGGCAAGTTCCAATTCCCTTCTTTTAGGCTGTTGTTGTGATTGAATAAATATATATATATATATATATGCTGATATACATATGCCATTGCATGCATGCCTACTTTCAAGTTGAAGTGATATACTTGTTCCCTGAATGTTATTGTTGGCTTATAAGCTAGATAGTTATATATCAGTTATAAGCCGATTATTGTAAGACCCTCATAGAAGGGCGTATACATCTTATTAATAAAAAATAGACCGGGAGTCAATATTCCTTGATATATCGAGATTACCTCGGAGGAAAATATTTAAGTAAATATTTTCTATTATTTGGGCGACGAATATTATTTGAATATTCGTTCGAGACTAATTATTTTAACGATCCTTACTTCAAATAATTATTTGAACGTAATCATTCGACGAATAATATTCGTCAATATTCATTCGGAGTCGAATTGATTATCGATTATTATTTCGAATACTCTTCTAAAGATGAGACTACTAAATGAATATTATGTGGACATTCATTTAGAATATTATTTCATTAAATAAATATTACTTTTGAAAATTCATTTAAGGTATTAAGTACTTGATGAATATTATCTTCAATATTCATCTGAAGCTTGATTTACTTATCGAATATTATATCGAATATTCCTTTAAAGCTTGGATTACTAAATGAATATTACTTGATATTCATTTAGGATATTATTTATTAAATGAATATTACTTTATTGATATTCATTTAAATTCCTAATTAATTATGAATATTATTTTGAATATTCATCCAGGGTTCTATTTAATCATCGAATATTATTTTAAATATTTTAAATATTCCTTTCAGGTCTTATTGATTAATGAATATTATTTGGAATATTCATTTGAATATTTAATTATGCAATAAATATTCTCTCGATATTTCTTCAAGAATTATTTGAAAAATACTCTGATTAAAGATATTCTTTCATATTCCTGAATATTCTTTAAATATTTTTAATTCAATAAATATTCTCTGAATATTTATTCCATACTTAGAATAACCTCAATAAGGTTTATCTTCTTCGATTATTACGAAAAATATTTCGGAGTCATATTATTATTAATCCTATATCAAGGAAGGTTCTCAGACATCATTCTTCTTTGAGTCTACCTCCTTAATAATAAGGGAACCTTACTTGGAAAATGTTATTTATCTTGTCGACTTCCCGGTCATAAAGTATTCCCTTCACTCGCAACTCGGGTGCTGTTGACTTATTAAGTCGTTGCTTACCTTCTCATCTTTCGAGGGGTAAGATCACTGGAACAAGTTGATATCCGTTACCAAGTAATAGCTTGGGAGTTATTGGTAAATTTTCCTTTCCAACTAGATACGACTACTTTGTGGAGTCTTATCAACAAGTATTATACTTGGGGAAAGGGGGACGAACGTTACATTCAGAATCATGAATTCTATTTGAACTAGGAGTAGTGTAAGAGGCCGAGTAGCGCCGGTCCATCCCCTTTGGCCCAACCGTTGGCCGGGGAGAGCTAGTAAGGCGGTACACAAGTAAAGCCGTCAGTTCTTCCTTCTACCGGTAGTAAATCTAAATTGAGCTGTACGATCTCGACTGATCATCAAGATTGGAACAGCGGGCGCGGTGAATACTCCATCATTGGTTCATCATCCAAATTTATTTATTTCCTGCAACATGATTACTGTTGGCAGAGTTGGAAAAGGGTCATAACTGGAATTGCAACCTTTTCTTGCAAGTTCCTCTTCTTAATAACAATAAGAATATCTCGCTTACTTTGATGTAGCAGATATTTCTACAAACAAATACTTTAAGTTACCTTGTAACTTCATCGTTCATATTATACTGGCATCATTTCCGTAAAGGCATGGCATATGGTTTGAAAGATACTTTTGAACTGTTATACTTTATCGTTCAGTCATATATTATTGTTGGTGGGCTATTGCTCACCCTTGCTTTATTATTATATCACAACAACAGCTAGACCAGATGACTCGCACAAGGCGCACTCGACGCGGGCGAGGACGATGAGACTACCAGAGCTGAAGAAGAAGCTATTGGTAGGGTATATTTATTCTTTCAGTACCAAGAATATGGTCTAGTATGCCTTATGTAAATGGATGGCAAAGAGTATGTATTTATATTGAAATTCTTTTGGATTGTAAGAACTCATAATGTGATTAATAAAAATTTGAGTGTTACTCTGATTTCATCTCTGGGACTATAACGGGTGTGTTTTATATTATTGTGTTGGGTTATAGAGACGTAATTTATTTTATGTTAAGGAAAGTTCAAGTGTTGTGGACAGAATTGGAAACCGTAACCACCGGATCCCGGACCCCGGATCTGGGGGTGTTACAGTAATCAACGGCAAAACTTTTAAACTTATGATGTTATCCTTTTGGATTGTAATAACTTTTATTCGTAAACCCTTTTATGTAAGACTTATTTCAATTTCATCTTTGGGACTATAACTGTGTGTGTGTGAGTGGATATTATTGTGGGGTCATAGCATGCTACTTAGTGATTTTGGACTCAAGTCAAGTATTATGTATGAGTTATGAGACCGTAACGACCCGATCCCTGACCCCGGATCTGGGGGTGTTACAGAGATGGTATCAGAGCGAGAGTTATATATCCCAAGAGATGATGCGACGTTATATAATAATAAATTCACTAATATAATAAGAACCCTTGCCAGGTTCACCTAGAACCCTTACGAGAACTTTTTAAGTATCATGATAGTAACATAGTTCGTCTTGTGTAGGCGAGCGACATGTCGGCCCAGGAGGTAGCTGCGAGACAGCATGATGAGGACATGTTCCGGACTAGGGACCCGCATTATGAGCACTTGCCTGATGAGGATACTGAGCCTGAGGAGGAGGACCCTGAGGAGGTCCAGGTTGATGCGGATTCTGATGTGATTGAGTCTGAGGAGGAGGACCCTGAGGAGGTCTAGGTTGATGTTGATACTGATATTGTTGAGACAGAGGGGGAGGAGGACCCGGAGGGGATCCAGACAGGACAGGACGCTGAGTTAGTTTCTGAGGATGAGGATTATTGGATTGTATATGAGATTAGGACCATGGAGGAGGACACTGATATGACCACTGAGCAGGTCATGGCTGCTGTTGTTGGACAGGCTGTAGATGAGGATGAGCCAGTGGATGATGCAGTAGGGAGTTCCGGACTACGAGTGCCACCCCTCTCTGTTGAGAGAGCCCCTACCCCACCACCACTACCTATGAGCCCATTTCCCGATGAGTTTGAGGAGCTTACCCCAGAGCCCCAGCAGACAGAGACTGCAGCTCCAGCTGAGCCATCCACCCCACCTCACGTCCTGATAAGGGGAGTCCCAGTATGTGTTCACAACTTGATTGTGAACGGGCTTTATAGAGAGTTGTCAGTGGCGGATGCCAGATTGGCAGAGTCTAGGAGGGAGCTAGCAGCGGAGAGAGCCGCCCGGATGAGGTTACAAGGCCGGAGGACTATCAGTGATAGGGTTGGGTATAGGGCTGTGACCCACATCGAGCTGAGGGCTAGGGTGAGGCTGCGACAGTTGCCTACTGATGGGAATGGTATGGTAGCCAGAGCAGATGCCGAGGAGATTTTCCGCATCGCCATGGGGAGGGTTCGGATGATGTTTCGTCGTGGTGGCTGATTTCAGATGTAGTGATGCAGTAGTCTAGTTGTCTAGATGTACGGACGTAGTAGTGCCGGCTTTTGTAGGGATGGTTTCATTGTACTTATTTTCCCTTTTTGTAGACTAGACAGATAGACAGCGTATTTCACTTTTGATTTGTTGTTGTTGTTAGGATGGTTGTACTTTAAACTATCGTTGTAACTCAGATGTTATACCTTTTCGGTACCTGGTATATATTTGTTTCCCTTTCAGTTATTTCAATTTTGTTGGGATGCGATCACGAGTTTATTAGCATATGTACTGCTTTCGATTAAGTTGCCATGAGATATAAAACCGTGGGATCCTAAATCCAATCATGTAATGAATTATGCAAGGAAAAATCCTTTAAAACAGGTAAGTGAACCTAATGTAAAATTGTCCAAATTTTCAGTAAAATGCCTCTAAGACGAATGGGCACTAGGGCTAACCCCGTGAATCTACTGACCAAGAGAGTCACAACCAACATGAGGAAAACCATGAATATAGTGAAGAACAAGATCAGGACTATAATGAGCAAGAAGATTCCCAGTATAGAGCAGAGGATGAACCCATGTACTCTGAAAAATTTGAGGGGAAATAGAGGGTGGAGAAACTGAAGTGGAGCAGGAAGGGGAGAACCAGGGCGGAGACCCCATGGGCCAGTTTATGGATCTACTTAGGCAGAATTTGAACCAATACCCCCAACCACCACCAGGAAACAACACTTCTGTGGCAAATTTCTTTAGGGCCTTTAAGTCCCTTAAGCCCCCAGAGTTCCACGGATCGGCTAACCCCGTTGAGGCGAGGACCTGGATCAAGGAAATGGAAAAATCCTTCGAGATTCTGAGTATCAATGAGGCTCAGAAGACTGTTTTTGCTACTAATCTACTAAAGGGAGAGGCCAATTATTGGTGGGAGGCCAAAAAGAACATGGAGACTGATGTTGTCGTAACCTGGGAAAGGTTTAAACAATTATTCCTGGAGAAGTACTTCCCGAAGTTCATGAAAACTAAGATGGAACTTAAGTTTTTGGAACTGAAACAGAACAATATGTCAGTGGCTGATTATGAGGCCAAATTTCCTGAGCTGTGGAGATTTGTGCCAGAATTTGTGGATACCGAAGAAAAGAAAGCTAACAGGTTTCAACAAGGGTTGAAACAGTGGATCCAGAATAGAGTGGCGGTTTCAGAAATTACGGATTATGCCACCTTGGTGCAAAAGGCCACCATTGTGGAAGCTGAAAGTGATCAGATGCAGAGAGACAAAGAGAAGTGGGGATTAAAGAGAAAACATGTCAGTATGGGCGGAGGGTCCGCAGGAGGAAAGCCCCCGAACAAGTTTAATCGAGGAGCAGTCTCTCTACCTAGCAGGGGTATGGGATTCAAACCACCTGTGAGCATGAGTGTGAGCCAGGGCGGCCAGCATACAGGAGTGTCCCGTTCCCATCAGTCTAGACCTCCCTTTCCAGCATGTGCAACGTGTGGGAAAAGACATCCCGGAGTGTGCAAGCAGAAGCAGCCAACCTGTTATAAGTGTGGACGAGTGGGCCACTACTCTAACACCTGCACTGCGGTTGTCCTTAGTACCAACAAAAGCACCATTTGTTTTCAGTGTGGACGGCAAGGGCACATGAGGAATGATTGCCCAATGAACAAACCTGCAGCATCAGGGACAAGCAAGGCTGCCTCAAATAGGCCACCAACTGCTAGGACTTTTAATATGTCAGTACAAGATGCCGTGAGGGACACAGATGTGATAGCAGGTACATTTTCTCTCAATTCAGTCAGTGCAAATGTCTTATTTGATTCAGGAGCAACTAAGTCTTTTATATCTAGAGATTTTACGCATAAACTGAAACTTAAAACCCAGCAACTAAGAGATTCCTTACAAGTAGAGATAGCTAATGAGGAAATCGTATCGGTTAATCAAATTCACCCCGACTGTAAACTAGAAATAGGAGGACAATCCTTCTATGTCGATTTAATTCCTTTTAAGCTAGGGGAATTCAATGTCATTTTGGGTATGGATTGGTTGTCTCGCAATAATGCGCAGATAGATTGTAAAAGGAAAAAGGTTAAGTTGAAAACCCCAGGGAAGAAAGAAATAGTGTTTAAGGGGATGCGACAGACCCAGAAAATTCTGACCATGGCGCAAACCAAGAGATTGTAACGAAAAGGGAACGAGGCTTATTTAGCTTACGTTATAGACACTCAGAAGGAAGCGCCAAGATTGCAAGACATTCCGGTAGTTAATGAGTTCGAAGACGTGTTCCCACAAGATCTTCCCGGACTACCACCTGATAGGGAAATTGAGTTTGCCATCGAGTTAGCCCCGGGAACGGCGCCGGTTTTGAAGGCCCCGTACCGATTAGCCCCAGTAGAAATATAGGAGCTAGCTAAACAGTTACAGGAATTGTTGGATAAGGGCATGATAAGGCCCAGTGTCTCACCTTGGGGCGCACCAGTGTTGTTCGTTAAGAAAAAGGATGGGAGTATGAGGTTATGCATTGACTACAGAGAGTTGAACAAGCTAACTATAAAGAATAAGTATCCATACCCAGGATAGACGATTTATTTGACCAGCTAAGAGGCGCTGAATACTTCTCTAAGATTGACCTGAGAACAGGATATCACCAACTAAAGATTAAACCTGAAGATATCCCGAAGACTGCATTCCGTACTAGATATGGACATTATGAGTTCTTGGTGATGTCGTTTGGATTGACCAACGCCCCAGCAGCTTTCATGGACTTAATCAATAGAGTGTTCAAAGAATATTTGGACAAATTCGTGATAGTCTTCATTGATGATATTCTCATCTACTCAAAGACAGAGGCTGAACACGCTGAACATTTGAAGATAACTTTAGAAATACTCAGGAAGGAGCAGTTATATGCCAAGTTCTCTAAGTGTGAGTTTTGGAAAAATGAAGTGCAATTCTTAGGGCACGTGATCAATAGAGAAGGAGTGTTGGTTGACCCCTCCAAGATAGAAGCAGTTTCAAACTGGGAACGGCCAACTACTCCAACCGAGGTGAGGAGTTTCATCGAACTGGCCGGATATCAAAGAAGATTTATCCAAGATTTTGCGAAAATCGCAGCTCCATTAACTCGACTTACCCGTAAAACTGAGAAATTTGAATGGACTGAAAAATGCGAGAAGAGTTTCCAAGAGTTAAAAAAGAAGTTGGTGACAGTCCCAGTGCTGGCATTACCTGATGGAAAAGGAGATTTCGTGATTTACAATGATGCTTCACATAAAGGATTGGGATGCGTGCTTATGCAGCACGACAAGGTAATAGCATATGCGTCTAGGCAATTGAAGGATTATGAGGTCAGATATCCCACGATCTAGAACTAGCAGCCATAGTCTTCGCTTTAAAGATTTGAAGACACTACTTGTATGGGGAAAAGTGCGAGATTTACACTGACCATAAGAGCCTCAAGTACCTTTTCACTGAGAAAGAGCTTAACATGCGCCAGAGGAGATGGTTAGAGTTAATCAAGGATTACGATTGTGAAATTCGTTATCACCCGGGCAAAGCCAATGTGGTGGCTGATGCCCTTAGTAGGAAAGAGAAGCTCAAGATGATAACTTCAGAGGAAGAGTTAATGAAAGATTTTGAGAAGTTGTAAATTGAGATTAAGTTACCCGAAGAGGGCCAAGAAAAGTTGATGGAAATTAGAATCCAACCTCCATTGTTAGAAAAGATTAGACTGTGCCAAGAACGAATAATGGAGGAAGAAGAGAACTCCACGGAAGAGATAATGACCGGGGGAGAAATTAAGTGTGAAAGAGACAAGGAAAGGATCATAAGGTACACATACAGGATATGGATCCCAAACGTTCAGGAACTCAAGGATGAGATTTTAAACGAGGCACACAATTCAAGATACTTAGTGCACCCCGGTAGCACCAAAATGTATAGGGATTTGAAGGAGTATTACTGGTGGCCCAATATGAAAAAGGAAGTAGCAGAGTGGGTAAGCAGATTCTTGACCTGCCAGCGAGTGAAAGCAGAGCACCAGAAGCCCAGCGGACTTCTACACCCCTTAGAGATTCCAGAATAGAAATGGGAACACATAGCCATGGATTTCGTAGTAGGTTTATCAAGGACCAAGGCTAATCATGACGCCATATGGGTAATTGTAGATCGACTGACGAAGTCAGCTCACTTTCTCCTGATCAACGAAAGGTACACGGTCGACAGACTAGTGGATATCTACTTAAAAGAGATAGTGGCGCGACATGGAGTCCCAATCGCAATAGTATCCGATCGAGATCCTAGATTTAACTCCAGGTTTTGGAGAAGTTTTCAAGAATGTGTAGGGACCCAGCTGAACATGAGCACAGCCAACCACCCCCAGACAGATGGGAAAAGTGAAAGGACCATCCAAACGCTAGAGGATATGTTGAGAGTCTGCGCGATAGACTTCAAAGGAAATTGGGATGATCACTTGCCATTGATTGAGTTTTCCTACAATAACAGTTTCCATTCAAGTATAGGAATGCCACCTTATGAGGCCCTTTATGGAAGGAAATTTTGATCTCCCTTGTATTGGGATGAAGTTGTAGAGCGAAAGATGCTCGGGCCCGAAGTGGTCCAACGAACTAGAGATGTAGTAGATCTAATCAAAGGACGGTTGGTAGCAGCCCAGGATCGACAAAAGAAATATGCCGACTTAACTCGGAAAGGCAGGGAATACGAAGTAGGAGACCTAGTATTCCTAAAAGTGTCACCTTGGAAAGGTTTAATGAGATTTGGAAAGAAAGGAAAGCTGAGTCCCAGATACATTGGACCATTTGAGATCTTAAGACGGATTGGGAAACTAGCTTATGAACTGGCATTGCACCCAAATCTACAGCAGGTGCACAATGTGTTCCATGTTTCGATGCTGAGGAAGTATAATCCGGATGCCAAGCACATTGTAGAGTATGAGCAAGTAGACATGCAACCAGACTTGACCTATGTAGAGCAACCTGTGGAAATCATAGACCAGAAAGAACAAGTACTCCGAAACAAGGTCATTCAGCTAGTCAGAGTTTTGTGGCAGAACCACAATGTAGAAGAATCAACCTGGGAGCTTGAAAGCACAATGCAAGAGAAGTACCCCCATTTGTTTTCAAACGGATTCCGGGACGGAATCCTTTTAAGGAGGGGAGACTATAAGAACCCAGATTTTGGGTAGAATTAAAACTTTTATTTATTTAATGATGTAAGAATGAATAGTGGTTACCGCTACGATGTAATAGTTGATATTTTGAAAGAATGAATGGAATTTGACTTTATTGTTTATATGTCTTGAAGAATGCTAATGGTTGACAACTTAGGTAAGAATAATCTATCTCCTAGGGGAATAAGAAATGGCAATTCCAAGCAGGAGAATATTCTCATGTCATCCAGATCGATAACGATTAATCCAGTGGTTCCGTAAAAAGGGTTAAGGAACGATCGAAAGAGAATACGAACAATTGTACAACCCTAAGAGAATAAGTAAAGAATAAAGAATGAATAGTGTTTTGGTGGAAGTAAGAATATTATGAGACGACACTATATAGAAGTATTCGGAACGGATTTCCGAGTTCGTATTAGTGATCTAGGGGGAAAATAAGTGTACGTAAAAGCTATCAGATTCTGAAAAACCGCACTTGTATTTTCTCCGAGAGTTCCCTGGACACTGATAGCCTTAAGGATTTAACGAAGGGATTTAAGGAATATAAAATTGTAAGTTAGAAAGAAAGACGGAGAATGATAGTATTAATATTAAGAAGATTCCCGGTAAACCCTAATTAGAAATCCGTGAAATATTCCTACGAATGATAAATCGAAACGAGCAATAACCGGACACAGAATCAAGCAAAGAAAGCCAGATACATGCAAGTTCAATTGATAATATCTAGTAACGAAATAGTTGTATAAGTAACTAGCAAGGTTAGGAAGCTAACTAGTACTTAGCCTTACTTTATCATCTAACCACAACAAATCAACACTTGTCCCTCCTAATTACATCATCCATTGCATAAGCACTTTATTAAAGCAACCAAGGATGAGATATTATCTTGAACATATCAATTTATGCATTATTTCAAAGCAACCAACACAAAAACATCAAACTCTCTCAAAACTCCATCCATTCGGCCCCTTTGGAATTCAAAATCCAAAATCCATCTTCCACTCCTTGTTTGATCTTGAAACTTTTATGGTAAGACTTACAATTCATATAAATGATCTCCTAAAAATTTCAAACCCAAACTCCTTTGTTTCCATTTTCAAAAAAATCAATTAGTAGGAGGGTGAATAGTATTTTTCAAGAACTAATCTTTGTTTTCATGTATCTTTTGATTGTTCTAGCAAGCTTAAGCACTCCTAAGGACCATAAAAGGCTTTGTAAGGCTAGTACACATTCTCAAGAAGGTATAAATCCCTTGAAACCCTAACCCTTGTTTGAGATTTAAGCATGTTTATGATAGATATAGCTTAGTTATGGTTATGTTAAGGGTTAAGCATGATTATAAGCATGATTATGATTGAGTTTTGGATAAATGTTAAAAATAGTTAGATGAACGGAAAGGCATTGCTTGGCCTCAGTTCATAGGTATAAATCATGTATATGTTGGTTGGAGTGGATACCATGTTTATGGGAAGGTTTGAAATTGATAGATATTCGATTTATAGCCGTCGTAATGCCGAAATTTCGTTAACCATAAACGACTTGGAAAGTAGATGTAACTCACTGCCTAGCTTTGTAATCTGCCATGATAGGATAGATAATGTTCCAAGCTTCGTTTTGATATAAAGAACGTGTGAAACGGACTTCTGGTTTAGGAGTTACGGCCGGTTTACTAAAAGTAGTTCGAAACCGTAAACGAGAATTCGTAACTGAAATTGAACCCTCGTAAAATACATAAGTCAGTGGCAAATCTTGGTAATTAAATACTAGAGGTAAAAAGGAAGGTGTGAGAGAAAACCTCATGTGAATCGGATTGTTTTCGATTTTATAAAAATATTGGAATCAAGGTTAAACGCGAACGAACCCCTTAAAAGTATAACTTTGGTTATAACTTAGAAAACGAGCGATAAAACTCGAGATATAATCTTGGTTCGTAATCGATCGAATTTAGAACTTATACGACTTAAGTATACACTAAGTGCGAGTACGATGACATGTCTTAATGACGAACAAATGTCGAATCGTATCGGTAATAAAAAAGAGTTACACTAAAAAGGGGTATAACGAGATAATTCAAAAACATGTTTCGACTTAAGTTGATACTTAACCTTTTTAAAAGTGTTAAGCGATTAATCTCGAATCTCTTGACTATTTATAGATCGCTGAGCTGACCCGGGATACCCTACCATTACCCCTACTCGTACTCGATTACCAGGCAAGTTTCAACTTCCCCTTTTTAGGCTGTTGTTGTGAATATATATGTTTTCTGTTCTACATATGCCATAGCATGCATGCCTACTTTCAAGTCCTATTGATATACATGTTCCCTGATTGTTCTTTGGCTTATAAGTAGATAGATAATATCTCAATTATAAGCCAGATGTTGATAAGACCCTTAGAGAAGGGCATATGAATCTTATTTGTTGAATATAGACCGGGAGTCAGTATTTCTTGATGTATCGAGATTACTTTCAGAGGAAAATATTTAAGTAAATATTTTCCATTCTTTGGTCGACGAATAATTAGTTGAATATTCGTTTGAGATTAATTAACTATCGAATGTTACTTCTAATACTTATTTGAACGTTATTCATCCGATAAACCTTATCCTTCACTATTCATCTAAAGACGAACCATTTATCGAATATTATTTCAAATATTTCTGTAAAATCTTCGATTATTAAATAAATATCATTCGGATATTGATTTAGAACATCATGTATTAAGTGAATATTATTCTCGAATATTCCTTTAAGGTTTGATTTATTAAATGAATATCACTTGGATATTCATTTAAATTATTAATTATTAAATGAATATTATTTTTGAATATTAATTTGAAGTCTTATTTAATTAACGAATATTGTTCCAAACATTCCTTTCAAAATTATTTATTAAATGAATATTACTTTTAATATTCTTTTAAGTAATTATTTATTCAATAAATATTGTCTTCATATTCCTTCAAGGATTATTTTGAGAAATACTCTGATTAAAAATAATCTTTCATTCATTAAATACTTCCGACTCAATAAATTCTCTATAAATATTTATTCAATACTTGGAAATAACTTCAATGTTGTTTATTCTTCTTCAAATATTATCTTCGACCTTCGATCATTCTGTACATTCTTCGGAGTCATACGATTAATATTATATTAAGAAAGATCCTCAAGATTCCATTCATCACTCGAACCTATCTCTTAAATTATAAGGGAACCTTACTTGAGAAAGGTTATTTATCTTGTTGACTTCCCGCACATAATTTATCCTTTTCACTCGGAACTTGGTTGCTATGGACTCATTAAGTCTGTGTGTACCTTCTCATCATTCGAGGGGTATGATTGTTGGAACAAGTTTCTATCCATTAACAAGCAAAAGCTTGGGAAATGTTGGTGAATTTTCCTTTCCAACTAGATACGACTACTTTGTGGAGTCTTATCAACAAGTATTTCACTTGGGGAAGGGAGGACAAACTCTACGTTTCAATGCTGTGGATTTATTCGAACTAGGAGTCGTGTGTAAGAGGCCGAGTCGTGCGGTCCATCACAAGGCCTAACCATTGGCCAGGGAGTTACTATTAAAGGCAATCGACAAGTGGAGCCGTCAGTTCTTCCTTCTACCGGTAGTAAACTATATTGGGTTGTACCATCCCCGATTGATCATCAGGGAGTGGGACAGTTAGCGCGTGATAACTCCAGTATTGGTTCATCTCCCAAATTGGGAATTCCCTGCAACATGTATCGAAGAGACTTCTTTCAGGTTGACGGTGTCTTCCGCAACACGTATCGAAGAGACTTCTTTCAGGTTGTAGGACTTCGAAAAATGTTAATAACTGGAATTGTAATATTTTCCTTGCAAGTTCCTCTTTATATGATAAATGATAATATCTTGCCTATTTTGACTTTGCAGATATTTCCACAAATAAATACTTTAAGTTACCCTGTAACTTCATCCTTTATATTATACTGGCACTAACTTCGTTAATGCATGGCATATGGAAATAATGATATTTCGAACTGTTATATACTATCACTGTCCTGTTATATTATTATTGGTGGGCTATTGCTCACCCTTGCTTATTTATCATGTCATAACAACAGCTAGGACAGATGGCTCGCGTCTGGCGCACTCGGCGCAAGCGGGTTACCCGACCCACCGGACTCCCCGCTGAGATGCTAGCCGCCATTGCTGAGGTAGCATAGTTAGACAGCTTTAGTTTCCTATTTAACTATATGTATAATTAATGTAATCAACGGAAAAACTTTTAAACTTATGATGTTATCCTTTTGGATTGTAATAACTTTTATTCGTAAACCCTTTTATGTAAGACTTATTTCAATTTCATCTCTGGGACTATAACTGTGTGTGTGTGAGTAGATATTATTGTGGGGTCATAGCATGCTACTTAGTGATTTTGGACTCAAGTCAAGTATTATATATGAGTTATGAGACCGTAACGACCCGATCCCTGACCCCGGATCTGGGAGTGTTACAACAACTAAATCGAAATAAAACAATCAATTCGGGAAAATATCTTTGAATTGATAAAAACTGAGGGGTGTTACAACTTCTAATCCAATGGATTAGCTTCAAAAACCTGAACACTTCTAAGGATAGTTTAGGCACGAGGACCTTCTATCCGACACTTCCTGAAAGCGGGCTAAGCCGGCTTTCCTACTAGATGGACTATCTAGCAACTTACACAGAGAGGATATAAGAGAGAGAAGAGAGAGTTGTGTGTTGAGGTGTGTTTTGAAATGAAATACAACAAGCCTATTTATAGGTTTTAGAAAGTCACTATACTATACTATTCACGTGGGCCCCACATGCATAGTAACCACTATTCCAACAACCAAAACGCGTCTGCTGAGAATTTTTTTGGACATAGGCCCCACCTGCATAGTAACCACTATTTGCACAGTAACCACTATTTGCAAAGTAACACTATTTATGCAGTACCTGCATAGTAACTGCGCATAGTAATCTTGCATAGTAACCTTGCATGGTAATCGTGCATAGTATTACTATTTTTGGCTGCTTCTTTTAGGCTTCTTTCTTCTGTTTCAAATATTCTACTGAATTAATTCATCTCAGAAAATAGTTCAAGTACCAGATTATTTAATTATTTATTATAAATAATTAATTAATCTGTTACTTAGTTAATTTTCAGAGTAAATTAATTTTTGACAAAACCTTGAGATATTATGTCTGTCCTTGATCGTCAATAGGCTTTGGCAATTCCTGACACTTAGTGCACTGGTCTGGTTCACAAGTGACTAGCAATGATCTTGATATTCACACCTTCGTAACATTCCAATTGATTAGCCTGCAGCAATATCTTCAAATAATATAAATACATGGAATCTTTTGGCCCTTCAACTGAATCATCTGTACATCTTATTCTGTCACTGAGGCTTGATCATGTTAATGAACTTCTTTCAGTGACTTGATCCTTGTCGGTGCCTGTTCTTCAAATTTCACGATCCCTGTATAGAGTTAATATTATTTATCTTTTATCCTAGTTGAGTTATATATGTCTTCTATTACATATTACATTACATTAAATTATGCTTTACAATCTCCTCCTATTTGATTGTTAGGGTTTGACAAGCAAATTCCTAGATGATAACTCAATTGATACAAAAAACAAAAATGAAATACAAAGATAAATAATATTAAAGCGCATTCTGGATCATATATACATTTTCCATTCTAAAATTTTAACAAGTACAAGACAAATTGTTCCTCTAGACTGAACATATCTTCATGTTTGCCTTGCTTTCTTTCCACATAGCACTAAAACTCCCATTAGCTTTTCCTTTCCCAAAATAAAGTTAATTATGTGTCAACAACCTTTTCTTTGCCCTTAAGCTTAGTAGATTTTTCTTGATCATCAAACTTCTCCCCCTCAGTTGGGTTATCCTCCAGAGTAGTAGGATGTGGAGTTGGTAAATTAGACGAAGATGACTTTACCAAGGAGTTTATTGCATCATTAAACTGGGTTTCCATGGTATTCAATTGAACCTGGAATACATCATGTTGAATAAGTTGCAAATTTTTGATTCTACAATGGACTTATAGATATTTTGCAACTCTTTCTCCATTGCTTGGACCCGTGTAAGGAGTCTGCTGTATTCATTTCTGGTTACAGGTGCATGTGGTTGAGTAGGTTGCTCACTCGTACGTTCTACAGGTGTTTCACTCAACACTCTATATTCACTCCGTTTAGTGGTTTGGGTGACACTTACATACATACATGTTCTGTTCGTGTTTCCCTCAACTCTCCTCCAGAGCCTCCACCGATATGTGTACTTGAAAATGAAATCATCCTAGCCCCTTTTTCAGAGGTCACGGATGGGGCAATGAAAGTTCGTGAGCTTCCGTCCTCGCGTGAAGTGAGTTGCCGACCAATGGTAAAGAGTGGTATATCTCGAAAGAGATCCAGAGATTTTCCTTCTGGGAGGTTAAACTTGAATCGATTAAATGGCACAAAACCCAAGTTTCCCTCGTATGTTTGTGAAGCCACTTTGTTCATAAAAGAACCACCTACCGATGGATCTTTCCGTAAAATGGAAGATTCACCAGCAGTTATTGAGGTAGGTAATTCCACTTCGGATGCCTGTGAAGGCATTTGATCTTTAGAAAGATCATCAACCACTCTTATGTTTCGTGAAATGGAACTCAAGATAGTTGCTCCAGTCAATTCAACCTCATTTACATTTTCACTCATTGGATAAGGAAGAATTGTTTCACTAACAGTTGCCATTACCTCAGATTGATTGGGTTTACTCCATTTAGAATGAGGCAGAGCGGCTGATGTAACTAACTCTTTATGTGGTGCTGTTGAGGCACTATCTCCCTCAAAAGTGATGATGGATGGTCGTTTAAGTGATAATTGAGGTGTAGGAGTTTGTTGTGTTTGTGTTTGCATTTGTAGATTGGGCTCTTCGACCTGTGTTAGAGTCGATGGGATTTCCTGCTCTTGGTCGGGTAAGATGGCCACAGGGGCTGTAGAAACTGTATTTCCTATGACACAATAGGGAATACAGAGGTTGGAATAGCAGGGATTGAAATATTACCTTGTTGTATACCTGCTCTCACTGGTCTTGGTAACAACGGAAGTGGGACAGTCTTTAGATATTCAGTTAGGACTGTAGGCACATTCGTATAGTTCTTTTTGCTTATGTAATTAATTACATTCGTCTTCATGTAAGAACATTCCACCCTTCGACCATTTTCCAAGCGTACCCTGTCTTCTTCATTCAAAAAATCATTTAATATTAGCTGTAGAAACCTTGGATATAGACATTTGACATTTTGAGTCCGAACATCTCTTTTTCCCAAGCATTTCATTTTTAAAATGATTTGACCAAGCACTATTTTTCCAAAATTAATCCTCAAATTATTGGCAACCGCATACCCTATTCTTTGAATAAATTCAGGTATTCGATCTTGATTTGTTCTATCTGAGGAAAAAACATGGTTAAGAGTGTGAAAGAAGAAATTCCAATACTGGGTTAGAAACATTCTAGAAAGATTACCAGTATTGAAATTTCCATCTTGGTACCTTATAAAACGAAAGAACATTTCAATCTGTTCAGGTGTAGGATCAGAAACAAGATTTTCCACAGGAAAATGAAGAATTCGATTAACATCTCGTTCAGTGACCCTAATCGACCTACCAAACAGTCGATATGTGATTACACACCCGTCCTGTCCAGAAGTGTTAACCGCACTGCAATATAGTTCACGCAATTCATCATGGTTAAGCTGCACTGGTGTAACTAAAGCATAGCGAATTAATGAATTTTTATTCAGAAATTGTGTCCAAGCCCGAAATTGCTCATCAAGAATGGTTTCGATTTGCTGAATGGAAATAGGATTAACTTTAGCAATTAAAAAGCTTCCCTCCAATGCCATTTTCAAAACTTTGAGGAAATTCAAAAACAAGAGTTAGTTTTTATAAAGGATGATGTATAAAGCAAGAATATTAAATCCGATCTAAAAACCACCAGCTAGATTGAGAGATCTTTCCGATCAAATCTCGAAATATTCAGTAATTATGTGTATATGCTCTGTATATCTGAAAAATGATGATGTTAAACACAAACAAAAACTCATCATTTATAAGGTTTCAAGGATTAGTGGGTTAGGTGTGATAGTGACAGGTTATGTTGAAAAAATAACACCGCTCAATAATTTCTCACCTAACAACCTAATTAGCGGAAAAAACATCTTATCACCGAAACCTGTCGACCGAAAAACATCTTATCACCAAGACCTATCAGCCTATACACATATACACATATTTAATACTTTTAATTATTATGGATTTAAAAATAATCACGCAGTGAATCAAGAATTAATCCATAATAATCAGATAAACTCACAATTAAATAGACATAAAATTAACAAAATATCATTAATTGATATATGTCAATAAAATATTTATTTAATTATGCTACAATGATATCTCCATAATAATCATACAGATAAGCAAATAAAACAACAATTTCTAGATGCTTAGATATCGCTTTAATAACTAATTATCTACCACATAAACATATAAACATTTAAGCATATGGAAAATAATCATCAAGTGATGAGACAATGGTACAAGGATAGAAAATATGGTAAATAAACTCGCAAGTCCTTAGGATAAAGATTAGTAGACTTATTGAATTTATTAGAAACAACTTGCATTTGTTGACTTCCAATTAATTGGACAAGTTTAACATGCCAAGTTCACTAATCAACCTGTTGAATGTGGATTCATCAAGTGGTTTCGTGAATATGTCTGCAAGTTGTTGCTCTGTGGGAACGAGGTGTAGTTCCACAATACCATTCATGATGTGCTCTCAAATGAAATGATACCTTATGTCGATGTGCTTGGTCCTCGAATGTTGTACTGGATTGTTCGATATCGCTATAGCACTAGTGTTATCACAGAAGATAGGGATGTTTGTCAACTGTAGTCCATAGTCCATGAGTTGATTTCTCATCCACAGGATCTGTGAGCAACAGCTTCCAGCGGCAATGTATTCTGATTCAGCTGTAGAGGTAGAAACAGAATGCAGCTTTTTGCTAAACCAGGAAACTAGTCTTCTTCCTAGAAATTGACAGCTCCCTGAAGTACTCTTTCGATCTATCTTACAACCAGCGTAATCTGAGTCTGTATAGCCAATGAGTTCAAAACCTGTATCTTTTGGATACCAAATTCCAAGATTTGGAGTACCCTTGAGATATCTGAATATACGTTTGACGGCTATCAGATGAGATTCTTTAGAATCTGATTGAAACCTTGCACACAAGCATGTTACGAACATTATATCTGGCCGGCTTGTAGTGAGGTAGAGCAGTGATCCAATCATGCCTTGATAGCTTGTTATATCTACTTGTTGTCCAGACTTATCTTGATCAAGCTTTGTGGCAGTGGCCATAGGAATCTTAGCAGTTGCTGAGTCTTCTAAGTGATACTTCTTCAGAAGATCCTTGATGTACTTGGATTGATAGATAAAGATACCATCTTTTCTCTGACTTACTTGTAGACCATGAAGTTCATCTCTCCCATCATGCTCATTTCGTACCTACTCTGCATCAACTTAGAAAACCTTGCACAAAGTGCATATGATGTCATCAACATAAACTTGCACAAGTATGATATCATTTCTGTGCTTTTTATGAAATAGAGTCTTATCTATGACACCTCTAGTAAAACCATTTTCAATTAAAAAATCAGCTAGAGTATCATACCATGTTCTAGGGGTTTGCTTAAGACCATAGAGAGCTTTGAACAGGAGATAGACGAAATCCTCGAATTTTGCATCAATAAACCCTGGAGGTTGTTCCATCTGATAAACTTTGAAGTTGGAGTGTGCTGCAAATGCCAAGAACATTCTGATGGACTCAAGTCTAGCTACTGGTGCAAAAGTTTCATCATAGTCAATCACTTCTTCCTGAGAATACCCTTTTGATTCCGGCCTTGCCTTGCTCCTTGTCACTATACCATTCTCATCAAGTTTATTTCTGTATACCCACTTAGTGCAAATGATTAATTTGTTCTTTGGATGAGGTACCAACTTCCAAACCTTCTGCCTCTCAAACTGATTGAGTTCCTCTTGCATTGCCATCACCTAATATGGATCTTCAATAGCTTCCTCAACCTTCTTTGGTTCGATTTTTGATAGAAAACCAGAGTATAGACATTCATTTTGAGTAGCTTTTCTAGTCAGAACTCTTGCATTTGGATCACCAAGAATTTGTTCAAAGGGATGATCTCTACTCCATACCCTTTGACTAGGCAAATAAGATCTTGATGATTCTGCATGTTCAACATTCTGTTGATTCTGACTAGTAGATCCTTCTTCAGCTCCCCCTGAGTTGTTGCTTGTCTGATCTACAGATTCTTCAACTTGAGGACTAGAACTAGAAACAGTCTGACTTTAAAATCCTGTGTTCCCACTGCCATTACCAAAATATGTATCATCATTACCATTATTATTTACATTATCAACAGCAACCTTAGGTTCGGTTTCATCATCCTCATCATTAGAAAGATTCTCAAAAGCTAGAGATTCATCTTCATCTTCTTTCTGAATACTAGGAGATCTTGCATCATCAAATCTCACATTAAGGCTTTCCACAACCTTCTGACTATCGATCACATACACCCTGTACGCCTTATACTCCAATGAATACCCTAGGAAAATGCCTTCATCTGCTTTAGCATCAAATTTACCAAGATGCTCATAACTATCTTTAAGAGCATAACATTTTCCTCCGAACACATGAAAGTACTTCACGGATGGTTTATGATTGGCCATCAATTCACATGGTGTCTTCTCATACATTCTGTTGATCAGGGTCCTATTTTGAGTATAGCAAGCTGTGCTGACTGCTTCAGCCCAGAAGTAAGTAGGAAGATCGGCTTCATTTAACATTGTTCTTGCGGCTTCGATTAGCGTCCGATTCTTCCTCTCAACCACTCCATTTTGTTATGGAGTCCTGGGTGCTGAGAACTGTCTTGAGATACCCTTCTCAGTGCAGAAACTGTTAAGTAATGCACTCTCAAATTCAGTACCATTGTCTGATCTGATCGTCCGCACGGGCACTCCAGCTTCTAACTTAATCTTTTTTATGTGATCGATTACAATCTGAGCAGCTTCGTCCTTAAAATGAAAAAATAACACCCATGTGTACTAGGAATAGTCATCAACAATAACCAAATAGTATCGCTTCTTGGACATTGACATGACATTGACTGGACCAAATAAATCCATATGTAACAATTGCAATGGCTCAGTAATGTCAGTCATGGCCTTCCTTTTGTGTGATGCCTTCTTTGACTTTCCTTTCTCACATGCTTCACACAGTCCAGATGGACAGAACTCCATCTCTGGTAATCCTCTCACAAGCTCCCTCTTGACTAGAGAACTCATAGTCTTGAAGTTAAGATGTGAAAGATTCTTATGCCATAACCAACTGTCTTCTGAAGATGCTTTACCATAGAAGCACTTGACTTCACCATTGCCAGAGTTCCAGTCAGCTACGAACAAATCACCCTTTCTCACTCCTTGCAAAGCGAGCTTCTCATCCCTCTTGTTACTGATCAGACACTTCTCCTTCTTGAACAAGACTTCATATCCTTTATCATAAAATTGACTTATGCTCATAAGATTATGCTTTAGACCAACAACAAGAGAGACTTCTTCAACGACAACATTCCCAAATTCCAAATTGCCATATCTTGTAGTAAATCCTTTGCTGTCATCTCCAAAGGTAACCACTGGGCCAACTTTCTCAACCACCTTTGATAGCAGGGCTCTATCATCGGTCATATGTCTCGAACATCCACTGTCCAGAATCCACATGACTCACTTTTTCTTCATGCCCTATATTTTAAGGAGATTAAATTTTCTTTGGTACCCAAAATTGTTTGGGTCCAGAGGGCTTAGAGACATTTGCATATTTAGCATTTTTATGAACAAGAGTAGCATGCTTAACATTCTTTGCATTTTCAGTGACTGTCTTTACTTTCCTAGAAATAGCCTCAGGAGATTTGCTTCTAGGCTTATGAGCAGTATATTCCTTCCTAGCTTTAGGAGGACTAGCAGTCTTAGGTCTGTTATTTCTATCATGTTTTGTTTTCTTACTTTTATCATCATGTGAGCAATTATTAACAGAAGGAGTTGCATTTGTCACATTTAGAAAAGAAGTCATAAGATTAACAGTGCATGATATGCAAGCAGTTGAAGCACACTTAGAATGAACAGGCATGGCAGACATGTTATGAACATGAGCATTATTATTATGATTATTCTCTACTTTAACATTCTTACATGCATGAGTAAGATGAGCAGCAGAGTTGCAGTTGTTACATAACTTCCTAGGACCATTTTCGCCTATCCTTCCATTTCTGTTCTTCTTAGCCTCAGACTCATTTTGATCACCTAGTTCAATTTTAGGTTTTATAAATTTGACAAACTTACTAGGTGACATTGCCTTTTCATTTTTTTCCTTTTTAATGTCCTCAACAAGTATTTCATTTCTGATTAACAAAGCATCAGCATCAAAGGGCTCAGAGGTAACTTCCTTATATAGGGGACTATCTGCATTCTTAAGAACAGGTGTTGCATCACTGGAGGTAGCCTTAGCTGATTCAGGATCCACCACTTGTTTCTTACTTTTTTTAACATTATAGTCAAATCCAATAGCAACTCTTGGACCAGATATTTGACTATCAAACAATTCCCTAGCAAGGTTAGCTGAATTCTGAAAAGCATATAGCTTACCATCTATGTCAGCTATTTTCTCTTTAAGTTCAGTCTTTTTCTCGACACTAACCTGGAGTTTCTTTTCTAGATACTCATTTCTTTCCTTTAGATTTTCTATCTGCATATTAGTGAGTTCTAGTTCCTCATTCCTGGTTTGTATCTTACTAAGTTCAGCCCTATCATTTTCAGTCTCAGATTTAGCAGTTGCTATATCTTTTAAAGCGTATTCTAAATCCCATCTAAGATCACTTATAGATTTGCTAGAGTCATCACATGCTTGACACAATCACGATTACGACATTTAAATCTATCAGCCATAGAAGCAGGCATGTTTTTTACCTCATATCCGTAAGTAGGATCATAGTCTGCCATCAGCGCAATATTGCCATACTCCTCTTCATCGTCAATGTCATCCCAGCTTTTGCCTTCGGCAATGTATGACTTGACAGGATACTTTCTCTGAGAGCTAGAGTCCCTTTTCTAAAAAGCTTTCTTCCTTTCATTTGCTTGCTTGGGTTCTCTGCATTCGCTGGCAAAGTGCCCCATCTTATCACAGTTGTAGCACTGAAACTTGCTACGGTCTACCATCCCTGTCTTGTTACTTTTTCCTGATTCAGACCCAGAAGATGAACCAGTTCTCTGCGATCTGTTGCTACTTTCAGAAGATCTGTACTTATCACTTTTCTTGAATCTGATTTGGCTAAAGTTAGATGCTAATGTAGCCATAGTAGGATCCTCCAGTTGCTGCAACTCCTCAAGAGTATAATACTCACTTTCGTCACCAGGCAGATCATCATTGTCCATTTCAGCTTCAAAGAACACATCCTTCTTGCTCTGCGGTTTCACAACATTTGTTTCAGGTTCTTTATGGCTGGATGCAGTAAGAGTAGTTGTCTTCAATAATTCAGCATTCTTGTTGTCCACTGTTCTAGCACCATATATAATTTTCCTTTGCTCTTGCTCCATCTCATGAGTTCTTAACTTTCCATACAACTTCTCAAGAGTCATTATAGCAAAGTCATCTCTCTCTCTGATGGATGATGCTTTATGTTCTACATGGTGTGGTAGAGTCGGCATGAATTTCCTGTTCGTCTCTCTTAGAGGATACTTCTTCCCATGAATGCTCAACTCATTTAGTAGCTTATTGTATCTCTCGAAAACTTGAGTGATGATTTCACCAGGAAGAGATTTAAAAGCTTCATACTGAGACATCAGAATATCCAGTCAATTTTCACGAACTTCATCAGTTCCCTCCATTATCATTCCAATCGTATCCCACATGTGTTTCGCACTAGTACAGTTCATAATTTGATGATTTATTTCATCATCCATGGAGTCAACTATGATTAGTCTGAGATTGGTATCCAATCCATCCTTTTCAGTTTCAGCAGGGTTATACTCCGATGGACGTTTTGGAATCATTCCTCCAACAGCTGCACTACTTTCACCATCCTCAGTAGTTTTAGAAGCAGATTTCATTGGTTTAGACCAACCCTCAGTCAACGTCTCCATGTATCTAGGATTTAATGCTTGTATGAACAGTAACATCTTCATTTTCCATATGCTATAATTATCATGCTTAAATGAAGGAACCTTAATACTGCTAAATTTTTGAGAACTCATGATTCTAGATGATGAACGCGGATCTGATCTATATGTCGATCAACTCGCTTTGATACCAATTGTTAGGTCCAGAATAACGTAGAAGGGGGGGTTGAATACGTTATTTCGAAATATTTGGATTTTTAAGATGTGGAAAATAAGGTCAACAACTGAATCGAAATAACACAATCAATTCGGGAAAATATCTTTGAATTGATAAAAACCGAGGGGTGTTACAGCTTCTAATCCAATGGATTAGCTTCAAAAACCAGAACACTCCTAAGGATAGTTTAGGCACGAGGACCGTCTATTCGACACTTCCTAAAAGCGGGCTAAGCCGGCTTTTCTACTAGATGGACTATCTAGCAGCTTACACAGAGAGGATATAAGAGAGAGAGTTGTGTGTTGAGGTGTGTTTTGAAATTAAATACTACAAGCCTATTTATAGGTTTTAGAAAGTCACTATGCTGTACTATTCACGTGGGCCCCACATGCATAGTAACCACTATTCCAACATCCAAAACGCGTTTGCTGAGAATTTTTTTGGACGTGGGCCCCACCTGCATAGTAACCACTATTTGCACAGTAACACTATTTGTACAGTAACACTATTTGCACAGTACCTGCATAGTAACTGCGCATAGTAATCTTGCATAGTAACCTTGCATAATAATCGTGCATAGTAACTTTGCATAGTATTACTATTTTTGGCTGCTTCTTTTAGGCTTCTCTCTTCTGTTTCAATATTCTACTAAATTAATTCATCTCAGAAAATAGTTCAAGTACTAGATTATTTAATTATTTATTATAAATAATTAATTAATCTGTTACTTAGTTAATTTTCAGAGTAAATTAATTTTTGACAATACCTTGAGATATTATGTCTGTCCTTGATCGTCAATAGGCTTTGGCAATTCTTTCTGTGAATTAATGTGTTGATTCTTCTCGTATGTGCTGACACTTAGTGCACTGGTCTGGTTGACAAGTGACTAGCATTGATCTTGATCTTCACACCTTCGTTACCTTCCAATTGATTAGCCTGCATCAGTATCTTCAAATAATATAAATACATGGAATCTTTTGGCCCTTCAACTGAATCATCTGTACATCTTATTCTATCACTGAGGCTTGATCATGTTAATGAACTTCTTTTAGCGACTTGATCCTTGTCGGTGCCGGTTCTTCAAATTTCACGATCCCTGTATAGAGTTAATATTATTTATCTTTTATCCTAGTTGAGTTCTATATGTCTTCTATTACATATTACATTACATTAAATTATGCTTTACAAGTATAGAAGTTAAGAACAAATCTCAAATATAAATATGGTCGGTTAAGACACAAAAACGAAGATAAAACTTACCACATTTGAAAAACAATCGGAAAAGTTCGCCGAAAAAATTTGCCGGAGGTTCGGCCGGATTTTAGATAGTGGTCGAACTTGGGCAGCCCTTCGGGAGGCCGAAAAGTTGTGGTAGATGAGCTAGCTTTGGTGAACAAAGCTTGGTTGGGTGGAACTAAGCTTGTTGAACAAAAACCTTGTATATATAGATGTATATTGAGGAGAGAGAAGGTTTTTGAGATTAAGTATATGTAGAGAGAGATTATAAAATTCCAGCAATTCTTTGGCTCTTAGCTTGTTTTGAAATGGGTGTGTAGAGGGGGGTATTTGTAGAAGGAGTTGGGTGGAAGGAATGGTGGAGACTGAAATTAAAGGAGTGGTTGGGATTAAAAAGGTGGGATTGATGACATGTAAAGTAGTTTGTGTTTCTTTGCAAGTGGATGCTAACAAACAAACTAAGATCCCAGCATATTTGAATCTATAATTTAATATAACACTCGTTCTGATTATTAATTGAATACGTAACACGTATCGTTAATTAAATAACCGATAAATACGAAAATACCCAATAAATCTATACTATATTATAAAAGACGAAAAATTAAAAGTTTGGTCGGTCGGTCAGTCGGTTTGCTTTTACCTATTTACCCTTACTTAATAACAAATAAAATCAATTCTACTAACAAATCAATTTCCTTTTTCAGATTAAATATATTAACTTTTCCATTTTTCTATAACTAAATAATTTCCTTTTTCAAGTAACATACAATATCTTTTATATTTTATCTAACTAAAATTTCTCTTTTACTAACCAATTTCCTTTTTCATGTTAAACATATTACCTTTTCTATTTTTCAATAATTAAATAATTTCTCTTTTCAGGTAAAATACAATATCTTTTATATTTTATTTAACTAAAATTTCTCAATGTTTAAAAACACTACGAGCAATTTTGGTAACATACAATATCTTTTATACTTTATCTAACTAAAATTTCTCCTTTACTAATCGATTTCCTTTTTCAGGTTAAACATATTATCTTTTCTATTTTTCAATAACTAAATAATTTCCCTTTTCAGGTAAAATACAATATCATTTATATTTTATATAACTAAAATTTCTCAATGTTTAAATACACTACTAGCAATTTTGTTTAATAAAATAACATAATTATATTATAATTACTATTAAATAATCAATTACCTTTTTCACCCAAAACACGTTACCTTTTCTCAAACTAAAACCTCTTTTTTTTTCCAATTATATCACTGGCGGTTATCTTTTTCATCCAAAACACGTTACCTTTTATCTTTTCTCTAACTAAAACATCTCTTTTTCTAATTATATCACGGATGATTTTATTTAATAAAAATAAATAATAATATTAAAATACTAATAATTAATCGATTACCTTTTCAGCTAAAACGTATCATCTTTTCTATTTTTTCTAATTAAATTCCCTTTTTTCTAGAAATATCACGGGAAACATTAATTTCCCATTTTCCAAAATACTACGAGCAATTTTATTTAGTAAAATAAAAAAATTAAATTATAATTACTAAAAACCAATTAATTACCTTTTTCACCTAAAACATGTTACCTTTTTAATTTTCTCTAACTAAATCCTATATCACGGGAATTCTATTTAATAAAGTAAAATAATAATTTTGCATTTTCTAACAATTAATCGATTACCGTTTTCAACTAAAACTATCATATATTCTATATTCTAACTAAAATTCATACTTTTCTAGAAATATCCCGAATAACATTTATATAATTATTATCAAATCATCTAATTTAAAATTTTAAGCCTCTAAAAATTCATATTTCAAAAAATTAAATCAAATTGATGAAAAAAATGTCATATAATATTAAAATAAATCCGTGCAATTTTTTTTAATAAAATAACATAATTATAGTATAATTATTGTTAACTAATCAGTTACCTTTTTAACCCAAAACACGTTACCTTTTCTCTAACTAAAACCTCTTTTTTTCCAATTATATCACGGGAGGTTACCTTTTTTCTTTTTTCTAACTAAAACATCTCTTTTTCCAATTATATCAAGGACGGTTCTATTTAATAAAAAATAAAATAATAATATTATAATACTATTAATTAACGAATTACCTTTTCAGCTAAAACGTATCATCTTTTCTATTTTTTCTATTAAAATTCCTTTTTTTCTATATATATCACGTGCAATATTAATTTCTCATTTTCCAAAAATTCTACGAGCAATTTTATTTAGTAAAATAACATAATTTTTATAATTACTAAAAACTAATCAATTAACTTTTCCACCTAAAACATATTTCCTTTTTAAATTTCTCTAAATAAATCATCTCTTTTTCCAATTATATCACGGGCATACTATTTAATAAAGTAAAATAATAATTTTATATTTTCTAATAATTAACCGATTACCATTTTCAACTAAAACCTATCATATATTCTATGTTTTCTAACTAAAATCCCTACTTTTCTAGAAATATCGCGGATAATATTTATATAATTATTGTCAAATCGTCTCATTTAAAAATTTAAGCCTCCAAAATTCATATTTTAAAAAATTAAATCAAATTGATGAAAAAAAGTCATATAATATTAAAATAAATCCGTGCATCGCACGGATTTTAAACTAGTAATTCTAAAATTATGGAACACTTAGAAATTCTGGAAGGTTTGGTCAATGTTGATTTGGTCAAACGAGGTCAACTGTTGACTAACTGTTTCGATTTTCCTGTCCGGACCAAAATTCTCGAAAAATTTCGAAACTTTAACCATGCATAAAAAATAGTATTTAAATGATCAGTCTCAAATTTTAAGTCATTCTAGCAAGTGGAAGTATTTTATTTGGATTTAAAACGATTAAATCAGATTTGGTTCCGAATAAAATAGAATTGGTCTTTTCTTGAAATAGATAAATCTTTTGACCAATGTTTTGACTAGAATAAATACTTAAAGTATATTTCCTAAAATATAAACATTTTGAGAGTGTAGGAAATGTTAGGTCTCAAAGTATCGTAGAAGGGGGGTTGAATACGATACTACCAAAATATTTCGATTTTCAAGATTTTTGCGGATAATAATTTTTCGGATCTTGAAATCAAAATAACGAAACACAATTTCGGGAATATATCTTTATTGATAATAAACCCGAAGGGGTGTTACAACTTCTAATATAATAGATTAGCTTCAAAACCTGAACACTCCTAAGGATAGTTTGGGCACGAGGACCTTCTACCCAACACTTCCTGAAAGCGGGCTAAGCCGGCTTTCGTACTAGATGGACTGTCTAGCAGCTTATACAGAGAAGATATAAGAGAGAGAAGAGAGAGTTGTGTGTTGAGGTGTGTTTTGAAATGAAATACAACAGGCCTATTTATAGACTTTAGAAAGTTACTATGTAGCTAAATTAACGTAACTGCTGATGTTTTTATCTACTTTCTTCCGCCGCCTGCTTCCTCTTTTTTTTCTTTTCAAACAAATCTGCCGAATTGTTGTTTTTCAATATTCTTGATTTGAACATGGTCCCACATGTTTTTTACCTTTTGCTTTTACTTTGTCAAATGAATAGTATTTTTGGTTACTATTCACATGAATAGTACTATTCATATGAATAGGTAATTTTGGTTACTATTCATATGAATAGTAAATTAGTATTCATATGAATAGTAATTTCGGATACTATTAATATTCCTCTTAATTTGACATCCTTAAATATTCAGCTTCCAACTAACTAGAGGATATCAACACTACTCTAAACTCAATCATATCTCTTAACAGTTTTCTGAGTTAGATACTGAAAACAACACCTAGAGGGGGGTGAATAGGTGTTTATGGCTAACAATCGTATTTTAAGAACTATTTTAAAAATTACTACAAACAGCTTGCTGTTTGTGTTTTATCAGTTTGCAAATGGTACGCTGTTTGTAACTAAAATGCAGAAAATTAAAGAACACAAGATCTTTTAGCCAGGTTCGACCCCTAAACCCCTATGGTCTACGTCCTGGTCCCTTACCAACTTGGTAAGAGAATATATTATTGATCAAATATAAACCAATTACAAGATCCAACAATATATCTCCATTACACCCTTGCTGCTTACAAATGGCTTGCTGTTTGCTGTGCTGAAACTAGCTCTCTAAGAAATACTTCCCAAGTATCCTTCTCTAGCCTAGTTCTACCCACCCAAAACATTAAGACAACCTTGTACCGCAACAAATCAATTACAACTTGAACAATACAATGATTTTAATAAATACAACTCAACCTATGAACCTTCAGAATATATGTATATGCGTGTATAAAGAGGTTTGAAGGTTGAAAAGATTTTGCAATGAAAGCTTTGTAGTTGTTTGTGTATCTTGGTTTTTGTCTGCACTTAATTGATATCAAGAACTGAAGATGATCAGTCCTTAAATAGGTAAACAAGAACAAGTAAACATTTGTTTTGAAATAATTCCAACGGTATGAAATACAACCGTTAGAGATGATGAATATTTCTAGCAAAAGGGGGGAGCTTGATGTTTTGCAGATTCAGAGATGATGGAGCGTGTTTTATGTTAAAGACATAGAGAGAATATTTGCCATAATGAATCCCATGTGATGTCTTTGAGTGGAGGTATGGTGGGGTATTAAATAAGGTAAAGTGACCTTATTTAAATAAAGAAGTATTGACTTGTCTCCAAATGTTTTGAGTGGTAGGAATGATCAACATATATTCTGAGGACCCTTACATATAATCTATATAATATTCCCTCTTGATGCTCTTTGATTTTTCGAGATGCATCTTAATTCCATCAGATACAATCAGCTTGCTGATTGTGAAATTGGCACGCTGTTTGTGAACATTGGCTTGCTGTTTGTGATAAACTAATCATGTAATCAGCAAGCTATTTTGTCCTGCAAAACCAAGTTAGAACATATACGAAAGAGTGCTGTTTTATATCTACTACTAATTGTTATCATCAAAACTTAAGGGTTTCAATCTCCCCCTTTTTGATGATTACAAATAATTTTAGGAGAATTTTGAAACTCCCCCTAAATCCCTGCATCTCAACATTAGATATAAAACAATAATCTAATAAGTTCAAGGCATTCAAGATCTAAATAAAAACATAAACCAACAGTTCAACAATTTAGAACACCAACACCAGGCATAAAAGCCACTACCAGATAAGTTCAACAGGCATAGAAACATATAGTACAACAACAGGACACACACACAGGACACAAATAACACACATAATTATTAATTCTCCTGAATTTCTCCCCCTTAATTCATCAAAAATTAGGGAGCTGGAGGATCACTTGCTTGAACATTTGACTTGGTAGCCCCTGTATCTGCATCATCATCCGAAGCATTCCTTGTAGCAGCATTAGCTAAATTGTCAAACCCTTAGTCATGTTCCATTTCAGACTGAGTAGTAGATGTGTTCCCAATAGATTTAAGCATTATGTCCTTCACAGTTTTGACTTCAAAAATAAGTTCCCTCATAGCACCCTTAATTGCTTGAAATTCTGCTTTGAGAGACTGCACATCAGTCCTAATTGCTTGAGTATCATATCGAAGGGAAATGAGCTCACTAGACATAATTGCTATATCTGCATGAAGAGACTTAGAGACCAATTATGAGCCACAGACATAGGCTCAGCAGAAGTAGCAGGATCAGTAAGTGGAGGATCATCTTGAGGAACCACAAGCCGAGACAACAACCCATCTTCAATTTTCAAGTTATTCATCGTCAAAAACTTTTTGATCCATACACTCTTTAACAACAACCTTAGCAGCACCTTTGACATCAATATCGAAAAACTTAAAAATCTTAGACAGCCATGAGGCATAAGGTAACCCACTCACAGTTTTCTCCACAGTAGCTTGCATCTTTTTCAAAATGAAGTTGGACACATCAAAAGATCTTCCAGTCAGAATCATAGCTACAACCACCACGTCTTGACAGGTGAAATTTGATTTATTTCCTACCCGTGGACAGATGTGTGACCTAGCTATCTTAAACACTAAGTGGGCTAATGAAGTTACTACAGTGGTAGGAGGGGGATTTGAGTCCAAAGGCTTAACATCACCCATTATCAATTTTAACTGATCATTAAAGCTAAAATCCGGAAAAACCACAGACCCTTGAGCAGTATAGACATCAATATCACTTTCCATTTCAATCTTTAAAACAGAGCTTAGGATAGGAGGATTCAATTGGATTTTCTTACCTCTAACCGTAGATATCACATTTCCAAATTTATCGGTTTGTAAATTAGCATAATATTCTCGTACCAAATCAGGATAGTAGTAATTAGGCATGTCAAGTACGAACGATTCTAGCCCAATATCTTGAAATAACTACATTATGCCACACTGGGCAAAGAGAGGAGTAATCTTACTTGATAGAGGTTGCCAATAGATAATACCCCAATTTTCCAGATCAAAATCCTTGTACCGATCTTCGAAGGCAGGAGATACAAATGATGGAGACATGGTCATCTTGAGCTTCTTGGATTCTGGGGTTTGAGTAATTTCATCTCCACTTTCACGCACCCCATCAACGGTATCATCCTTCTTTGAAATAGATGGAGAAGGATCCTTTCGTGCCCTAGTCTTTCGAGCCATGGAATTGAGAAATGATAAAAAGCCCTAATCACTGTTTATAAACCTTAATCGCCGCTTAGAGAGATAACTGCGTTTGAGTATTGGAATGAACTGAATAGACCCGTGTCTCTTGTTTTGATAGAATTTAGGGGATAATTTAGGATAATTAAATAAACTAAATTCTAATTAAAGCAAAATTAAAAATATGGAAAGGATATAACAAACTTAACCTGATAGGCACAATTATTATTTGAATTAATGATTAGTTATATCTCAAAACATAATAATTCAAATTTAAATATACATTAATCTGAAACATAGCAATTTTAACCATTTAGCACGTTATGGAATTAAATATCAAAACACATAGATTACATATATTCATAAAATATTTATTTTCACACATATGATAATCCAGAATTAATGAAACAGTATGCTATTTGCAGTATGATACCTGCACAAACAGCTTGCTGTTTGTGGTATTGTTCCTGCACAGATAGCTTGCTATTTGTTGAATGTTACCTGTACAAATGGTAAGCTAACCTGTCCTGCAAACAATCATTTAGCATGCTGTTTTAAATAGAACACATACCAAGTTGCATTCGAATGACTGAAATCTTTCTTCAGCAAGAGGCTTTGTGAATATACCAGCTAGTTGAAACTCTGTTGGAACAAAGACCAACTCTATCTTGCCTTTAGCAACATTATCTCTCAAGAAATGATGTCGAACATCGATATGCTTCGTTCTTGAGTGATTCACCGGATTCTTTGAAATATTAATGGTGTTAGTGTTGTCACAATTTGTTGGAACATTTTCACACTTGATATCAAAGTCCCTTAGTGTTTGGATCATCCATAGAAGTTGAGAACAACAGCTCCCAGCTGCTAGATACTCTCCTTCGGCCGTGGATAAAGCTACAGAAGTTTGTTTCTTGCATTGCCATAAAACCAAGCTTTGTCCAAGAAATGTACAAACACCACTAGTACTTTTCTATCAACTTGACAACCTGCATAATCTACATCACTATACCCAACAAGATCAAAAGTATTTTTGATAGGATAAAACAAACCAAGAGAAATGGTACCACTTAAATATCGAAATATTCTTTTAATATCATTTAAGTGAGACTCTTTATGGTTTGATTGAAACCTTGCACAAACACTATACATTATGTCAGGTCTAGAAGCAGTTAAGTAAAGAAGGCTACCAATCATACCTCGATACCTTTTTATATCAACAGCCTTACCATTTTCATCAGCAAACAGCTTGCTGTTTTTGAATCATATGAGCCGATTTTGGCTTAACATCCTCATAACCAAATCTTTTCAATAGACTTTTTGTATACTTGGATTGGTGTACAAAAATTCCATCTTTAGATTGCTTGATTTGAAGACCCAAGAAATAGTTGAGCTCACCCATCATGCTCATTTCGAACTCGCTATGCATACACTTTGAAAACCACTTGCACATTGATTCATTAGTAGCTCCAAAAATAATATCATCCACATATATTTGAACAATTAAAATGTCTTTACCATTTTGCATAATAAATAATGTGGTATCGATTTTACCTCGAATGAATCCATTTTGGATTAGATACTTACTAAGCCTTTTGTACCAAGCTCTAGGGGCCTGCTTTAATCCAAAGAGAGCCTTCTTTAGCTTGAATACGTAGTTTGGAAATTGATCATGCTCGAATCCAGGAGGTTGTTTGACAAAAACTTCCTCTTCTAGCACGCCATTTAGGAATGCACTCTTCATGTCCATTTGATATAGCTTGATTTTCTTGAAACATGCATAGGCTAGAAGTATTCTAATTGATTCCAAACGAGCAACAGGAGCATATGTTTGATCAAAGTCAATGCCTTCTTGTTGGTTGTAACCTTGAGCTACAAGTCTTGCTTTATTTCGAGTAACGGTGCCAAATTCATCAACTTTGTTTTTGAACACCCATTTTGTTCCTATAATTGAAGCATCTTCTGGAGGCTTGACAAGTTCCCATACATCACATCTTTCAAATTGATTTAATTCTTCTTGCATAGCCATGATCCAATTTTCATCTTCTAGAGCTTCATTTATATTTTTAGGTTCTTCTTGAGCTAGGAAGGCTGCATTAGCACAATAATTTGCTTTCCCTCTTCTTGTAGTAATTCCATCAGTAATATCACCAATGACCAACTCTGGAGGATGATTCTTTACTACTCTTGTTGACCTCGGTAAAGAATGTTGAGCTATTTCTTCATGAGTTGTCTTCCTTATCTTTGCTGGTAGTAACTGATATTCTCCATCATAGCCCTTGAACCTCTAGGACCTTCCAGAGTCATTTTTGCTATTTTGGAGATTGTATCTTCCATTCCAGCTTGCTGTTATGATCTTCCAGCTTGCTGTTTGTCAATATCTGCATCCTTCTTGGCTTGATGACTTTCAGTGTCATCTATATCTTTAGTTTGTTGTTTAGAACTTCCAGCTTGCTGATTTGTTCTTCCATCTTGTTGATTTTCACTTCCAGCTTGCTGATTTTCACTTCCAGCTTGCTGATTTTCACTTCCAGCTTGCTGACTTTCACTTCCAGCTTGCTGATTGTCAGTGATTTGAGGTTGCATACTTTCTCTTTCACCTGCAAATTCTTCCTCATCTCTTGGTGGATCATTGTTAGATTCTTGAAATGTAACATCAATAGATTCTTCAACAATATGTTTATCTATATTATAAACTCTATAAGCTCTACTTGTTAAAGAATAACCAAGAAATATAGCTTCATTGGATTTTGCATCGAATTTACCATCTTTATCAATTGTCTTGAGGACAAAACACTTAGAGCCAAAAATCTTGAAGTAACTGATGTTTGGCTTCTTGTTTCTCAACAATTTATAAGGAGTTTTATCCAAAATAGGCCTGATTATGATTCGATTCAACAAATAGCATGCTGTATTCACAGCTTCGGCCTAAAAACTCCTAGGCAACTTGCTTTCTTGAAGTAGAGTCCTTGATGTTTCTTGAAGTGACCTATTCTTCCTTTCCACCACACCATTTTGTTGTGGAGTCCTTGGAGCAGAAAATTCATGAGAGATTCCCCTTTCTTCACAATATGCAATAAACTTCTCATTGATAAATTCACCTCCTCTATCACTTCTTATACCTACAAGTCTTGTATCATGTTTGTTCTCAAGTAATTTTATCAGTTTTTCAAATTCAATAAAAGCACAATCTTTAGTACGAAGAAACAATACCCAAGTAAATTTGGAATAATCATCTACAATTACAAAGCCATATTGTTTACCTACAATACTTTTATAAGATTCTGGACCAAAAAGATCTAAGTGCAGAAGCTCTAAAGGTTTGGAAGTAGATACCATTTTCTTTGCTTTGTGAGTGCTTCGAATTTGTTTCACAAATTGGCATGCTGAACATACTTCAACCTTAGTATATTTCAGTTTTGGTAGTCCTCTGACCAGATTTTTGCTTGAAAGTTTATTGAGCAAGTCCATGTGTGCATGTCCCAACCTTCTATGCCATATATATGGATCATTATCAAATACAGCCAAACAGCATGCTGTTTCCTGCATTTCGAAGTCTAATACATATATATTTCCTTCCCTTCTAGCAACTAGGGGGATTTTGTTAGTACCAATAATAATAATGGTTTTATCAATGCCAAACTGAACAAAATGTCCATCATCAAATAAAGCTCTTATTTAATAACACATCATCCACTTACTATTATAAGAAAGAAATCTAAAATAATATAATATCGGCTTAATGGCCTTTTAGCCCTCAAAGTTTGCACCGAAATACCCATCAGCCCTCAATATTTCAAAACATTCCTTCCAACCCTCGAAGTATCCGTTAAGGTCCAATAAGCCCTCATACCGGGATAGGAAAAAAACCGGTATAAATCGGTAGGGCAAAACAGACATTTCACTTTCCCCCAAAACGTTTACATACGCTTTGAGCCCTAAACTATGCCCAAAGTAAACAGAGCAGCTTAGGAGTCGATTGAAGAGGCGATTGGCGATTGGCGATCATTCGATTGGCGATCAAAGCATGGGGGATAGCAGTTGGAACTCTGATGGTATGTTTAGTAAGCCTTATCACTCATATTTTTGATTATGAATTCGTTTTGATTGGGTTTAAAGTGGGTATGCTCTGTGTATGCATGTATTAGTGAAAGTGTATGTATTGTTCAATGTTCTGTACTTACATGTTTGTTAATTCGTGTTTTATTGAAATTTTGTATGGGTGTGATGAACCCTAATTGTATGTTTGTGCTTTTAAATGCTTATATATAAACCACAAATATGTTTTGTGTCTTGAAGGTGAAGATGTTCTCACTGTTAATTTGTTTCACGGTGGGAAGTTAGTTTTGATCCCAAGAGCTGAATACTTTGGGGGTAAAGTGAGTTTGTATCACTGTGGAGACCTTGATGAAATACACATGGACAGTCTAAGAGTATGGACTAAAGCCTTGGGTTATGGGGGACTGACTTGTCTGTATTATAGGAAGCCTAATGTAGGACTAGATGAAGGTTTGATGTTATTGTTGACTGAGGATGATGTAGAGGAAATGAAAAGGTATGCACTGGAAAATTCAAATACAATTGATGTTTATGTGTCACATTCCAATGAGGACGAGTTGGTATCATTCGAAGATGTAAATGTGTTTAGAAAAATTAATGAAGAATGTAATGAGGGAAATGATAGCAATGATGTAGGGGACTGGAGTGATGAACTAGATGATTATGACTTTGCTGATTCAAATTACTCAGATGAGGATGATGACATGCTTTTTTCTAGGTATGTTGATGATGAGGGAGTTGACTGGGTGGGTAGGTTAAGAGAGGAACTTGGACTTGGTCCGGAAAAAATTATGGAGAAAGAAAGTGATAGTGAGTATGATAGTGATGATCTAGACAGTTTGGCAGAAGATGAAGATCCTGTCCAAGCTGAAAAGAAAAAGAAAGCTTTTCCAGTGTACAAAGACACAGATATTCCAAAATGGAGAGTGGGGATGATTTTTACAGACCATCATCAATTCAGAGAGTCTGTAATGAAGCATTCTTATCTGGAAGGAAGAATGGTGAAGTTCACTAAAAGTGACGGAACCAGGGTGAAGGCTGTGTGTAGACCCCCATGTCAATGGCATGTGTTTGCTTCTTTAAATTTTAACAAAACCATGCAGATAAAGATAGTGGGACCAGGTACATTCCTTGGACTTGGACTTTTTGGTATTTTTATTACTTTACTTTAGTTTATATTTAATTCCTTTTTATTGATTTGCAGACCACAGCTGTGTTAGAGAGCAAAAGGGGTTGCCCCTTATAAATTCTGGATACCTAGCTAAAAAATATCTTCCAGAATTCAGAATTAACCCATCTTGGCCAATCTTTGCATTTCACAAAACTGTCTTGAAGGACTTGCAAATTGATTTTCAACATCACATACTCAGAAAAACTAGAAGAAAGTGCATGAAGATTATTAATGGAACTCTTGAAGAGCAGTATGACAAGCTATGGGACTATAAAATAGAGCTATTGAGGCGAAATCCCAACTCCACAGTTGAGATTGACATAGAACCAGGTATAACATATGTGCTTTTTACAATAGATTCAATACAAACTTTGTGAATACATAATAAGGCTCCAGATCTAAATATGCAGGTGTTGTAGGTGTGTTCAGAAGGATGTATATATGCTTAGGGGGTTTGAAGCATGGGTTTAAGCTTGGTTGCAAGAAGATGCTTGGCTTCGATGGCTGCCATTTGAAAAATGCTTTCAAAGGTCAGTTGTTATGTGCTATAGGAATAGATGGTAATAATTGTATGTTTCCAATAGCTTATGCAGTAGTTGAAGCAGAAAGATTAGACAGTTGGAGGTGGTTTCTAGCTTTAGTAGGTCAAGATCTGGATATAGGTGTTGGGGATGGGTGGAGTTTCATTAGTGATAGACAGAAGGGGTTATTGAATGTAGTTGAAGAGATGTTCCCCATGGCTGAGCATAGGTACTGTGTTAGGCATATGCATAACAATTTTAAGCAGAGATATGGTGGAAGATCTCTAAAAGAAAAACTTTGGAGCTGTGCTAGGGCAGCAAACAAAGAGGCATTTGAGACTGCAATGAATAGACTTAGAGAAGAGAATGAGGGTGCTTGGGAATGGCTGACTGCAGTGCCATTTTAGCATTGCAGCAGGGCACATTTCAAAACTGACTCCAAATGTGACATGTTACTGAATAACTGGTGTGAGAGCTTCAATAGGTGCATTTTATGGGCTAGGGAACAAGGCATACTAATCATGTTAGAAATGATTAGGGAGTACCTAATGAGGAGATTGCAGTGTAAGAGAGATGATATGGTTGCTTGGGAAGACAAAAAATTGACTCCAAAGGTGTACAAGCTGCTTGACAAATACAAAAGGTGGAGTGGAGGATGTTATTCCACTTATGCAGGCTATGATGAGTTTGAGGTAGCCACAGTGAATAGAACCAAGTATGCTGTTCATATAGGTAACAGAACATGTGGATGTAATAGATGGGATCTAAGTGGCATCCCCTGTCACCATGCTGTCAGCTGTTTGAATAGAATGGGATACAATGTTGAAGATTATGTTGATTCGGTGTATAGTGTAGCAAATTACAAGAAGGCCTACTCTGGGATAATCTTTCCAATGAATGGACATAATGCTTGGGATAGGAGTGGGTTGAGTTTGAAACCACCAACCATTGAAAAGCAACCTGGCAGGCCAAAAAAGAAAAGATATGAGATCCCAGATGTGATTGAAAAAGAAGGGAATGGAGTGAAGTCCTTGACCAAGAAGACACAGTTAACTGTGAGGTAAATTTTATACTTGTACTTCCTATTTGCATTACTTGTAAATTATATAGCTAATGTTTCCAATGTCATGTACTAGGTGTGGTAGATGCAAGCAGGTAGGCCATAACAAAAGGACCTGTAATGGAGTTCTACTTGTAGAAGATGCTAATGAGGACATAAGTGATCATGGATCACCTCCACCACATGCTTTACTAAGCGATCATGGAAATTCCATAGAGGTTCCACCTGCAGATAATGAGGAAGAAATGCAAGCCTACTACAATGAAATGCTTTTGGATTTTCCTGAGGAAGGACCACCCATTACTCAACCAAGCCAAGTAGAGACTGTTGAACACATGCCAGAGACTGTTGAACAAATGCCAGAGACTGATGAACAAATGCCAGAGACTGTTGAACAAATTCCAGAGACTTATATTCCAATTGTGCAAGAAGAGGAAATAATGGGAGAGAGTGGTGAGGAGGCAACTCCTCTTGAAGTTGCAGCAAGAAAGATAAGGCAACTGAGGTATGCAAAACTGGGCTTGACAACTACCCATGACTCACCTATCATGGTTGCAGCTGAAAAAATTAAAAAACTTAAAGAGTCAAAGCAGCAGGAGAAAGCCAAAGAGAAGACAATCATTGAGGATCCAGAGAAAGACAACCAAGTAGAGGATGAGAGAATGAAAGCAATTAAAAAAGAAATGAAGGAAAGAATTGAGAAAAACAAGAAAAGAAAGGGGACCCCAAGTGGTGAGTTTCAGCCACTGAGAAGGAGTTGGAGGCTTTCTCGTCTTTGCAAGCTAAATAAGTTCCAGAACACAAAAGATACTCCTGTTTGCATTGATGATGAAGCTGACACCATGATAGCAGCAATGGAGGGGCAATCAACTGAACAGAAATCTCAACTCAACTCATACACAGGCCCCATGAAGTTGGGCAAACAGATGCCACCACCAGTGAAACAATACAAGACTATAGTTGGCAAAACAGAGGTAAAATCTGCACCTTTCTTATCTCATGGGAAAAATGTGATCACAAGGAGTGCACTGGCAAAAGCAATACAGGAGACAGAAACAAACTTGAAGATTGCAGGAAAGGGGAAGACCAAGTCGAAGGGCAAAGAGAAACAGGCTTGAAGACCTGGATTTTAACTTGTGCACATGTTGTTAATTTCATTTTGATTGTAAACCTATGTGCTTTTGACAACCCCTGAACCTTTTGGTTTTGTGTTTGTAATGTTGGCTATTTACTAAGTTATGGATGTGAACCATTTGCTAAGTTATGGATGGGAACCATTTGCTAAGTTATGGATGCTTTTTCTTTTGACATGTACTATTTTTGCTTTTGATTTTGCTGTTTACATCCCTAATATTTCATAAACAGGCTGTTTGTTTCATTGTGTTCAATTCATAATATTGGATTGAAAAAACATTTCATTATAAATACCAAATTGCATTACATTTTCATACATCATAATTCTTTTTTCTACTACAAAGCTATAATTAGGGTAGTTCATATTGTCCCCTGCTCATTGTCTCCACCTCTTTGTTCATCAGTACAAAGCTCCACACGATGAATATGACAATCATAAACAACAAAATATGCCTTTTCTTCTTCCCTTTGATTTCATCAGCAGCCTCAAACTTCTTCAAATCGTCTTCTAGCTTCTCAACTTTTCTCAACAGCCCTGGGATGATAACTCTTGCCCTTGGCCACATAGGGGGGTCGAACCATAAATGAAAGTTACAAGCATGGGCTCTGTCTTCCTGCAAAAGAAACAAGTTTCACAAGCAGCTAGAACAATTAATACAATAATACTTGATTTAACATGAATGTACCATAAAACGCAGGCATCCCCAAAACCTTCTTCCCGGATTTGCATCGGTCCATGAGGTTCTTAACACAGCTGATCTTCCACACCAACAAGTAGGTTCCATTTTCTTAGCAATTTGTTTTTGTTTGGTAAAAGTCTGTACACACATATATATAGATATATAGAACTACATGGGTTATAAGGTCTGGCGGGAGTGATTCCTCTGTTTTGGAGGGAAAGATAAAGTGAAATGTCTGTTTTGCCCTACCGATTTATACCGGTTTTTTTCCATATCCCGGTATGAGGGCTTATTGGACCTTTACGGAACTTCGAGGGTTGGAAGGAACGTTTTGAAATATTGAGGGCTGATGGGTATTTCGGTGCAAACTTTGAGGGCTAAAAGGCCATTAAGCCTATAATATCAGTTTTTCTTCATCTGTAACCATAATTCCATCATCTTATCTCATTATTCTGTTTTCAGTATAGAAATCTGAAAATCATTTTCAACTCTTTCTTTCAAGTTTTGGGGATTTTCACTGTTGCCGAATACGTAAGAACGATGATCAGTCACCCTCCGTACCCGTCATTTTTACTACAGGTAGAAGGAGGAAGGTACACCATTACATCCCCCCGGAGGAAGGTACACCACTACATCCTCCTTCGGCAACTCTTGGGCCGAGATAAAATATTGATTGTTGGACTGTGCCGCACACAGCCTCCTAAGCTTTTTGTTGCTATCCCCCTTTTTGTCAAATCATTATTCCATCTATAAAATATCATTCCACATTTCCATTTTCTCGCTTTCATTTCCACATATCATTCACTCATATCATTTCCATTCTCGCACATTACTTCTATAATATATATATATATATATATATATAACATAATGCTTTGATTATGATCCAGACATCTCTTTCATATTCAAGAAATCAAATATACTTTTATATTCATAAAATATTCCGTCTATTTTAAGAGTAGTAAATAATAATCAGATAATATTTATTAAACCACTGATACTCAAAAAGAATATTTTTAATATAGTATTATAAACCATATAACCCTAGATAACAACTGATACAATTCCCTTTCATATCTCTTTTACCATAGAGCATATTCGCTCCATTCGTAATCATCTCTATATCCATATTTCATAAATCATATCCATCTCTCTTTAATTTCCCAAAATCAAGGAAATATATTCTTTGCAACATAGCAACAATAACATCACACACACACACACACACACACACACACACACACACATATATATATATATATATATATATATATATATATATATATTCCATGATATCATTTTTATTCCAAAGATAAATAATTTTCAAAGTAGGGATAGAGGGATCTTGCCTCGATCTCTGTAAGTCGGAAGTATAGCTCGTGGCTCTCCCGAAGTCTCTATAAACACAAAAGGATCATTATCAGAACATATTCCACTTAACCACCTACGCTTATATAATAACACCCTTATAACCTCCCATTACTATCTCAAAAGGTCTTGAAGACTTAACCATTTTTATTCCCGATTAAAGTTCTTAACGATTTACATTCTTTCCTTAACAACCACTCTCGACTGTAAAAATTCTCAGAAAATATAGATTCCGAATTTTAATGCAAGGCTAACTGTCAAGGGTCCTCTGACCACCCTACTACACTATCCCAAAATTTTATAACTATTAAAAATGTTTAAGTATGGTAATTATAGCCTCAAAGTTGATACAATTACGTTTTCTCGGTTCTCGAACGTCTTTCACTAAAACTGACTTTTCTCCTAAACCGTTCATCAGATTTTAACGTACTTTATATCAAAACGATCTATGAACCAAGCTCTACCCTCTCATGATCAGTGGGTGCTCTGGACAGAAACCTACCGTACGAATATGGGGACCAAAAACAGGGTATTTATTTGGTTTACCGAAAATCGGGCATTATAACGGCTATATTTTCATACTTTCCAAAATTCAACTCCTCCAAATCCATCATCCACCTTATACACCATCACCTACACCATATGGTCATCTCACCAACCATGGTTACAAGCACATACTCCTGTCATATACCATAAAAACACTTTTAAACACATATATAATCATGATTTCATCATTTATAACCACTTAACCACTAATACCATTAATATTCATCATAAAACTCAAGAGGGGTGAAGATGTTATACCTTCTTGAAGCTTTAACAACCCTTAACAAGCCTTGGGATATGCTTAATCACCCTTATACTAACTTGGATCAACTAATGAAACCATAAAAACAATGTTAGTTCTTAAAAATTACTATTCATTACTATTCATCAAGCAACTTTGGGAATTTTGTTACCTATACAAATGATGATGATTGGCTATGGAACTTTGTGCTTGTCTTAGTCTATCCTCCAAGACCCTCCATGAATTATTCCTTGATTTCTTGTTGGCTAGAACTTGAGTTTTGATTTTGCTTTTCTCTTCTTTTTTTCTTATGGCCGAATGTAGTGAACTAAGAAGGGGAGAGATTTTTCTCTTGGTTTTTTGATCTTATCTTGGTTAATATTGTGTATTCTAGAGTCTTATGGAGTTATGTAGTTGTTTACCTTGGTTAATGACTACTTTACCCCTTGGACATGTGTTAGTGGAAAGTGATATCACTTTATGATGTCATGGATGATCCATTAATCTCATTTCTTGGTTTTTCCTAAGTATTATGCTAATTCTTTTAGTAATTAATAATATGGTAGGTATCCTTGTTAATCATAAATCTTGGTGGTTTGGTTTCCATACTCGTCTAATTGTGATTCGGTTCGAATATACCTCGTCATCCAGTGGTTTTGAAATCGTTTAAAAATCCAAATTCCCTTGGCATTCTCTTAACTTAAAAATCCCCTGGTTTAACTTAAATTCACTAATTCCTCAATATATAATTCCTTTAGTATTTCTATGCTCCTTAATATCCAATAAATAGAAGCTCATTCGAACTCAAAATCCTCAAACATCCATATTCAGGAATTTCTGAAATCTATCGTCATTTCGAGTCACTTATTTTCCTAGTAGAATACTAATATGGTTTCTGTTTACTCGTTTTCCATTTCAAGTATAGAGTACCTACATACCATTTCCCTAAATCCTCAAAATTTACTATTCATATGATCACTATAGCATTGCTAAAGTTAGAGTTATTACAGTTGCTCTTCTGGTTTGGACCTTGATAAGTGGATTTTGTATCCACTTATTATGCGCTAAATGGACCTAAATTGGTGGTTTAGCCTTAAGTATGTTGTGTCTTTTAATTAGTTTTATGTTGTTTCAAGTCTTTGTAGTGCAGAACTCACAGCTTCAGGTATCCTGGCGATAAAAGGTTAAAAGACGGTGGATTTCTGGTTCAGATGGACTGGCTACGAGGAAAAGGAATTATCATAAAGATGTTCTGAGTGATATATTCTTAAAGCAGGAATCCCGGTTGGAATTGTTATATTTTTTTCTAAGCAAAAGGAGTCCGGTTTTAGAGCCTCAAGAGACCGTAACTTGCATCTGGACGAGCAAGGAAGAAATAAGAATTATCACAAAAATATGGAAAGTGATATTTTCTTAAAGCTGGAACCCCGGTTGGAATTGATATATTTTCTGTTAAGCAAAAGGAGTCCGGTTCCAGACGACCAGAGACCGCAGCTTAGACAATAAAGAATTATTTATATTATTAAATAATTTTATTAATTTAGAAAATTATATTTATAAATATCTAATAATATTAGATATTTATTTTTATAATTTCTGGATTAAAATAATTATTTATTAATTAAAGATTATAAGCTGTGCGGGTTAAAAAACATTTCTACGGAGCTGATATTAAAAGTCAATTACCACCAGTTGCGGAAGAGAATTCCAAATTGGCTTTGCAAATTGTCAGGAGAGTTGTTAGAATTAGGCAGTGACTTTTTAATCATTTGACTTTGTAAAATTGTAGTAGGTGTATGTATGGTTCTATTATAAATAGATGAGAGAACTTAACGAGAAAAAAGAAGACAGCAGAGAAAAAGCTGAATCATAAAAGCTGAGCAAAATTCTCTCTCTGTAATATCTCAGCTGTTTCTTTAGCAAGTATTTTATTTTAGACATTTTAAATTTTTGCAAACATTTTATTTATTACAATTTAAATTTCTGTAATGTTATTATATTTTAAACACTTTGAATTTCTGTAATTTAATTTTATTTTATACACTTAAAAATTTCTGAAAAATTAGTATAAGAATTAATTTAAGATTTTAAGGGGATTATCAGGAGGGCTCCTTCAATTTATTCGGTGATTATGTCATTCAGAAAGCACATCAGAATTGCTTTTGAATTAAGTAATTAATTTTGTGAGTAGTCAATCTGCAACAACACAGCTGCTGGTGAGCCACACGCGGGTATTTTTCTTAGCCATTACTGGCGCGTGCCTTGCACGCGTGGACAGGGGAGAAAGACTTGAATTCACCCGACCATTTCCTGTAGTCAACAGCAGGTAAATACTTTTACTTAACTTTTGTTTTTTTTACTTTAATTCAAGCCCAGCTGTTTATCTTGTAGTGTAGTAATTTGTTTCGTTATTTTATATTTTTGTTAACTCTCTGCTCCTTTATTATTAGCTCCGTTATTATTAGATGTTATAGGTTCTATTTCTTTTATTTTTATTTTTAATTTTTCGTAATTTCTTAATTAATTTATAAAAATTTCTACCATGATTTTATTTAATTCCATAAAGGTGCCTAGTTTAATTATGAACTAAACACTTTCATGGGGTTCTAATGTAATGAATTGTTAATGCTCATGTTAATTTGATAGATAATTTTTGTTTACAATTTCTATATAAGATTGCCTTGCATGGTTGTATTAATTAAATATAAGTGAATAGCTAACATTTATTTTGCCGAATCTCTAATGATTGCGAAAGTGGATTTAGAGATTTAGGGCTTGCCATGCTAGCATAGGTATGTCGGCTTCTCCGCATTTTGGAGTATAGATTCGAACGAACATTATTCCCCTATGTAGTTAATTGCGGAACTTGTGATTAAATCGATTGTATCACCCATTCACATAGACATATAGTGTTTCGGATATAATTGATGCCCTTATAACTTCTATCTCTTTTGTGGATGTTTATTTGGAATGGTGTGAGTTAATTGAAAGATGGCTCATATTAGTGTCGTGTTCCCGCTAGCTTTCTTAACAATTGTAACACATTAATTCTTGATAATTAATAGAGCTAAAACATTCATGAAATTAGGACCCCATGCCTCTCTCATATTATTTTAAACAAATTAGCCGTTACTTCATTAGTTAATTGTTATCTGCAAATAAACCATTTTAGTTCGTTCATGCTTCTATAATTAACCAACATTGTTGAATAGACACATTTACTTAAATAACCGAGTCTTCGTGGGAACGATCCTTATTTCCCTATATTGCTTTTTGACTGCGTATACTTGCGTAGAGAAAATAGCGAACAAGTTTTTGGCGCCGCTGCCGGGGACTCGGTATTATTTTTGTTTATGTGTTTTACTACAAGAGAAGTTAATTTGTTTGACTTGAACATTTTATCTTATATTTTTGTGAAGTGATTATTTGTGTCCAGATACTTGGATTTTTATGCTAACACGTTCTAAAGCATTAAAAGCCAAACAAGTACTTGAACTAGCAAAGACTCACAAGATGAACGGAGAAGGCGAAGTAGTTGCACCTACAGCAGCAAGGGCTTTAATGGACTACTCGCAACCAAAGATCGATGATATTCAGTCAAGTATCATTCGTCCAGCAATTGCAGCTCCTACATTCGAAATTAAATCCAGCACTATTCAGATGGTGCAGAATCAAGTACAGTACGGAGGAACTGCAACGGAAGATCCTAACTTACACATCAGGAACTTCATAGAAATATGCGACACATTCAGATTCAACAATGTGTCAGATGATGCTGTGAAGTTGAGACTCTTCCCGTTTTCCTTGAGAGACAAGGCTAAGGGTTGGTTACACTCTCTGCCACCGGGATCTATCACCACTTGGGCTGATCTAGCTCAAAAGTTTCTTAGCAAATTCTTCCCCATGGCAAAGACTGCAGCTATAAGGAATGCTATCACGCAATTTTCTCAACAGTCTGGTGAATCCTTATGTGAAGCGTGGGAAAGATACAAGGAGATGCTTCGGCAATGCCCACATCATGGCATGCCAAATTGGATGATCATAAATTGTTTCTATAATGGGCTAGGAATGCAATCAAGGCCAATGGTAGATGCAGCTTCAGGGGGAGCATTATGGGCTAAAAGTTACGAGGAGGCCTACGATCTGATCGAGATGATGGCAGCTAATGAATATCAAAACCCAACTCAGAGAATGCCACAACAGAAGGTAGCAGGTATTTTTAATGTTGACAAAGCCACTTCCTTAGCAGCTCAGCTAGAGGCTTTGAACTTGAAGGTAGACTCTTTGACAGCGCAAGGATTTCGTCAAGTTGCTAGTGTTTGTGAGTTGTGTGCGGGCGCACATGAATCAAACCAATGTGCCATCTCAAACGAGTCAGTTCAATTCGTAAGCAATTTCCAAAGACAGCAACAGCCAGCTCCAAATTCCTACCATCCGAACAACCGAAATCATCCAAATTTCAGTTGGAGCAATAATCAAGGAGGAGCACAACAATCACATCAGCCCTACCAACAATCTAATCATCAGCCATTTGGAGCTAAGCAGTATAATCCATCTGGATTCCAGCAGCAACAGGGGCAACATTTTCAACAACCATATGCTCCTAGACAATTTCAGCCTCCAGGATTTCAACAACAACAATCTTATGGAAATTCTGGACAATCGTCGAATGAAAAGACTGAATTGGAGGAGTTGAGGTTGGGCCAAAAAAGCCAAGCGGCTTCCATTAAAAATCTGGAAACTCAATTGAGTCAACTCGCTAGTTTCATGATGAACCGACCACAAGGAACACTCCCCAGTGACACTGAACTTAATCCTGGGAGAAAGGATAATCACGAGCACATCAAAGCAATTACCCTCAGATCAGGGAGAATCACGGAGGATGCTGAGCTAAAAGATACAGAAAAAATTCTGCCAGACAAAGGAACAGAAAAAGCAGATTTGGGAGACACAAAGGACATGGGCAATATATCAGAATCAAAGGAGGAGAGTAAAGAAAATATGCCAACTCCTAAACAAGCTGTCCTCGAGCAAAAAGAAGTAAAAGATCAAGTCTACCCACCTCCACCATTTCCTCGACGAGTGCAAAAACAGAAATTAGACAAGCAGTTTGGCAAATTTCTTGAAGTCTTTAAAAAATTACATATCAACATTCCATTTGCTGAAGCTCTCGAACAAATGCCAAGCTATGCCAAATTCATGAAAGGCATTCTCTCGAGGAAATTAAACCTTGAAGACTTAGAGACCGTTGCATTGACGGAAGAATGTAGTGCGGTATTGCAGCAAAAGTTGCCGCCTAAGCTGAAAGATCCAGGGAGTTTTACAATACCATGCACCATTGGGAGATTGTCTTTCGACAAATGTTTATGTGATCTGGGAGCAAGTATCAATCTTATGCCATACTCGGTTTTCTTGCAGCTTGGTCTTCCTGAACCAAAACCGACAAGTATGTCCCTTCAGTTGGCTGATCGATCTATCACCTATCCTAGGGGAGTTGTTGAAGATGTGTTGGTGAAAGTAGACAAACTCATCTTTCCTGCTAATTTTGTCATTCTTGATTTCGAAGAGGACAAGAAGATTCCTATCATTCTTGGTAGGCCATTTTTAGCAACAGGACAAACGTTGATTGATGTCCAAAAGGGGGAACTGACGATGAAGGTGCACGATCAAATTGTCACCTTCAATGTTTTCACAGCTATGAAATTTCCAACAGAAGAAAAGCATTGTCTGAAGATAGACTTGATTGAGTCTACGGTGCAAGAAAAGTTAGGGCACACGCTCATGAATGATACTTTGGAAAAGGCCCTCAGTGGGGAGTATTCATTAGATGAAGATGACATTGATGAACAATTGCAATATCTGGATGCTTTGCCGTGGCAAAGAAAATTTGAAAGACCAGTTGAATCGTTGGGACTGCCAGAATTAAAAGGACCACATCAGCAATTAAAGCCGTCTATCGAAGAAGCTCCAACTCTAGAGCTCAAGCCACTACCGGATCACTTACGGTATGCTTCCCTTGGTGAAAAATCCACTTTACCTGTGATTATTGCCGCTAACCTTTCAGACTCCGAGGAAGACAAGCTCTTGAGAGTTCTTCGAGAATTCAAATCATCCATTGGTTGGTCTGTTACGGATCTAAAAGGAATCAGTCCCGCATATTGTCAACATAAAATTCCATTGGAAGAAGGGAGTAAACCAACAGTAGAACACCAAAGGCGGTTAAATCCTATCATGAAAGAAGTGGTAAAGAAAGAAATTCTCAAGTGGCTAGATGCTGGTATCATCTATCCCATTTCAGACAGTTCATGGGTGAGTCCAGTGCAATGTGTGCCTAAGAAAGGAGGCATGACAGTAGTTGCCAATGAAAAGAACGAGCTCATTCCGACTCGTACAGTTACAGGGTGGAGAATTTGCATGGACTACAGAAAGCTGAACAAAGCTACAAGGAAGGATCACTTTCCCCTTCCATTCATTGATCAAATGCTAGACAGGTTGGCTGGGCATGAATTCTATTGCTTGCTGGATGGTTATTCAGGATATAGTCAGATTGGTATTACTCCAGAAGATCAGGAGAAGACCACTTTCACATGTCCTTTTGGCACTTTTGCGTTCCGACGCGTTCCTTTCGGACTCTGTGGTGCACCTACTACTTTTCAGAGATGTATGATGGCAATTTTTTCGGATATGATTGGTATCAATGTGGAAGTGTTCATGGATGATTTCTCAGTCTTCGGGAAATCATTTGATGAATGCCTCAGAAATCTAGGCATGGTGCTGAAACGATGTGTTGAGACTAATCTAGTACTCAACTGGGAAAAATGTCACTTCATGGTAAAGGAAGGCATCATTCTTGGGCACAAGGTATCTGGTAAGGGGCTGGAAGTGGATAAGGCTAAGTTGGAGACGATTGGAAATCTCCCTCCACCAATTTCAGTTAAAGGAATTCGCAGTTTTCTTGGTCATGCGGGTTTTTATCGGCGATTCATCCAAGATTTTTCGAAAATATCTAAACCTTTGTGCAATCTGTTAGAAAAGGATATTCCTTTTAAATTTGGTGAAGATTGTTTGGAGGCATTCAAGCTCTTAAAGAAGAAATTGACAACTGCGCCCATTATCACTGCACCTGATTGGAGTGAACCTTTTGAATTAATGTGTGATGCAAGTGACTATGCAGTAGGAGCTGTTCTTGGTCAACGGAAGAATAAGGTGTTTCACGTGATTTACTATGCTAGCAGAACTCTCAATGATGCACAGCTGAATTACACTACTACAGAAAAGGAACTCTTAGCTATTGTATATAGCTTCGAGAAATTCAGATCGTATTTGCTCGGAACTAAGGTAGTGGTGTTTACAGATCATGCAGCCATTCGATACTTAATGTCGAAGAAAGATGCTAAGCCACGGTTGATTCGTTGGATTCTGTTGCTTCAAGAATTCGACTTGGAAATCAAGGATAGAAAGGGTACTGAGAACCAGGTGGCTGATCACTTGTCTCGGTTAGAGGAACACAGTAACTCAGCAGATAAAACTCTCATCAACGAATTTTTTCCTGACGAGCAACTTTTTGGGGTGCAAAATGAAGAACCATGGTTTGCAGACATTGTGAACTATCTTGTAAGCAATATCATCCCCTCGGAATTTTCTTATGCTCAAAGAAAGAAGTTTCTTCATGATGTAAAATGGTACCGATGGGATGAACCCTTCTTATTCAGACAGGGAGCTGATCAGGTGATTCGGAGGTGCATTCCGTTTAGTGAGGTTGAAGGTATTTTGCATGACTACCATTCTACCACTTACGGAGGTCATTATGCTGGAGAGAAGACAGCCACTCGAGTACTTCAGGCTGGGTTTTATTGGCCAACACTGTTTAAAGATGCGCATCAGTTTGTGTTGAGATGCGATAGATGTCAAAGAATTGGTAATATCTCTAGGAGGAATGAGATGCCTCTGAATATGCTGTTGGAAGTGGAGATTTTCGATGTGTGGGGGATCGATTTCATGGGTACTTTTGTTTCTTCATGCAGCAATCAGTACATCTTGCTAGCGGTGGACTATGTTTCTAAATGGGTCGAGGTGAAGGCTTTACCGACCAATGACGCTAAAGTGGTGCTGAATTTTCTAAATAAGCAAGTTTTCATACGTTTCGGAACTCCAAGGGTAATTATCAGTGACGAAGGATCACACTTCTGCAACCGCAAGTTCACAGCATTGATGGCAAGGTACAACATAAATCATCGAATTGCTACGGCCTATCACCCTCAAACGAATGGCCAAGCAGAGGTTTCCAACAGAGAGATAAAACGGATCCTAGAGAAGGTCGTGAATCCTTCAAGGAAGGACTGGTCACTAAAACTTGATGAAGCTGTTTGGGCATATAGAACAGCTTACAAAACACCTTTGGGCACGTCACCTTTTCAGCTAGTATATGGCAAGGCTTGTCATCTGCCTGCCGAACTAGAACACAGAGCTTATTGGGCGCTGAAGAAGTTGAACTTTGACTTAACAGCAGCGGGTGAGAAAAGAATGCTTCAGATTAATGAACTGGATGAGTTTCGGCTACAGGCTTATGAAAATCACAAATTATACAAGGAGAAGGTCAAGAGATGGCATGACAGACGTTTGGTGCAAAAGTCTTTTGTACCAGGACAGCTAGTGTTGCTTTTCAACTCTCGTCTCAGACTTTTTCCAGGGAAACTTAAGTCAAGGTGGTCAGGACCATTCACGGTTAAAACGGTGTTTCCACATGGTGCAGTGGAAATTTTTGATAAAACACCGGAAGCGGCTTTCAAAGTAAATGGACAGAGGTTGAAGCCATATTTTGGTGAACAGGTGAATCGCGAGGCGGAAACCGTGGTTCTTAGCACTACCAATTGAAGTGCGAAGGTGGTCAAGTCTAGCTAAAGACGTTAAAGAAAGGCGCTTCGTGGGAGGCAACCCATGTGTTTCGGTGTTTTCAGGTATGTTCTCTACTATCCCTTGTATTTACTTCCATTCAATGCGGACATTGAATATTATAAGTTTGGGGGTGGTTTGGGGGATAAGTAGTATGTAAAAGTGATAGTAGTTTTTGTGAGTCATTGTGTTCATGTAGGATATCATGTTTTGCAATTTAGTAGTAATTCATGCATATTTGTTCGTATTATCTATGTTGTTTCATTTAGGACATTCTGTTATTGTTTGTTTGTTTTACCATGTGAGTCATATTAGTTGCATTTTCATGGCATGCATTCTTCATGATCCCTTAGGACGAGCTGATTCTGATTGATAGGTGGATGTTGATTTGGGTGTGATGATGATGAGTAGAGGGCTGATTTATAGTTCCTATGAAATTGACTTGCATATTTCAGAAACACAACTTTTACACAGTCTCATTGCGTGCTTTTTGGGCTAGGTTAGGGTCATGCCTGTTGGATGTTTTGAGATTTAATCACTTGTTTATTCTTAGAATTTTCGTTATTCCCTTGATAGCGTAGGAACACTAAAATCTAAGTTTGGGGGAAAACAGGGATTTCATGCTAAGTGGTAATAATTGTCAATAAAGGCTAGGCGTGAAATGGCTAGTAGCCGGCTCATATTTATATGAGTAGTCTAGGGTTGGAAATGAGAAAGGCTCATTCCAGATAAAAGAAGAAAAAAAAAAAAAGAGTCAGAAGTCCAATTAATTATATGCAAAATTAACCAGAGTGAGCTCTTTAATACTCGAGTAATTAAGTCTGAGGGGACTTATTCCTAGTAACCTAAAGCCCTTGTGGTTTGGGATTGCTGACCTAACACTCGCTACATGGGTATTATTGTATAAGCCTTTTGGGGTCTCATTCATTGCACGGTTAAATAAGCATGCGTATTGTATATGTAGTGTCGTAGTATAGTAATAAAGCATGAGTTTATGTCTACCTTGGATAAGGGTGGAGGTGTTCCTAGGTTATGAAGTGTCTACAGTTTATTCTAGTTATAAACCTGTGATTGTCTTGACGGAAAGCATGTATGGTTTTTGACCTAGTTTTGGGAGTATTTCTGATGAGCATTGCACACACGCACGTTTCTGTTCATGTATTTGTTAGTATACGGGGACTTAGTCGAGCTCTGCTTGGAATTGTTGCATTCTTTGGAGATATTTGCTTTTTAGTTGATTTTGGTGAGTTTGAAGGGGATCGTTGCATTTTTCATATTAGTTGCATTCATGCATTGTTAGTTGCATTTGATAAATGGATTTTGTGGGTACATTCGCTATAGGCCCTCACGAGACCTAACTCGTCCACTGGGGCTACCTAGAGGTTTAAAGGGCTTATTGCATATGCCAAATGCAATCGTAATCACCTACGAAAGTGGTACTAGTTAGTTGTATATTATTATATTGTTTATGCTTGAGGACAAGCAGCAGTTTAAGTTTGGGGGTGTGATAAGTGGATTTTATATCCACTTATTATGCGCTAAATGGACCTAAATTGGTGGTTTAGCCTTAAGTATGTTGTGTCTTTTAATTAGTTTTATGTTGTTTCAAGTCTTTGTAGTGCAGAACTCACAGCTTCAGGTATCCTGGCGATAAAAGGTTAAAAGACGGTGGATTTCTGGTTCAGATGGACTGGCTACGAGGAAAAGGAATTATCATAAAGATGTTCTGAGTGATATATTCTTAAAGCAGGAATCCCGGTTGGAATTGTTATATTTTTTTCTAAGCAAAAGGAGTCCGGTTTTAGAGCCTCAAGAGACCGTAACTTGCATCTGGACGAGCAAGGAAGAAATAAGAATTATCACAAAAATATGGAAAGTGATATTTTCTTAAAGCTGGAACCCCGGTTGGAATTGATATATTTTCTGTTAAGCAAAAGGAGTCCGGTTCCAGACGACCAGAGACCGCAGCTTAGACAATAAAGAATTATTTATATTATTAAATAATTTTATTAATTTAGAAAATTATATTTATAAATATCTAATAATATTAGATATTTATTTTTATAATTTCTGGATTAAAATAATTATTTATTAATTAAAGATTATAAGCTGTGCGGGTTAAAAAACATTTCTACGGAGCTGATATTAAAAGTCAATTACCACCAGTTGCGGAAGAGAATTCCAAATTGGCTTTGCAAATTGTCAGGAGAGTTGTTAGAATTAGGCAGTGACTTTTTAATCATTTGACTTTGTAAAATTGTAGTAGGTGTATGTATGGTTCTATTATAAATAGATGAGAGAACTTAACGAGAAAAAAGAAGACAGCAGAGAAAAAGCTGAATCATAAAAGCTGAGCAAAATTCTCTCTCTGTAATATCTCAGCTGTTTCTTTAGCAAGTATTTTATTTTAGACATTTTAAATTTTGCAAACATTTTATTTATTACAATTTAAATTTCTGTAATGTTATTATATTTTAAACACTTTGAATTTCTGTAATTTAATTTTATTTTATACACTTAAAAATTTCTGAAAAATTAGTATAAGAATTAATTTAAGATTTTAAGGGGATTATCAGGAGGGCTCCTTCAATTTATTCGGTGATTATGTCATTCAGAAAGCACATCAGAATTGCTTTTGAATTAAGTAATTAATTTTGTGAGTAGTCAATCTGCAACAACACAGCTGCTGGTGAGCCACACGCGGGTATTTTTCTTAGCCATTACTGGCGCGTGCCTTGCACGCGTGGACAGGGGAGAAAGACTTGAATTCACCCGACCATTTCCTGTAGTCAACAGCAGGTAAATACTTTTACTTAACTTTTGTTTTTTTTACTTTAATTCAAGCCCAGCTGTTTATCTTGTAGTGTAGTAATTTGTTTCGTTATTTTATATTTTTGTTAACTCTCTGCTCCTTTATTATTAGCTCCGTTATTATTAGATGTTATAGGTTCTATTTCTTTTATTTTTATTTTTAATTTTTCTTAATTTCTTAATTAATTTATAAAAATTTCTACCATGATTTTATTTAATTCCATAAAGGTGCCTAGTTTAATTATGAACTTAACACTTTCATGGGGTTCTAATGTAATGAATTGTTAATGCTCATGTTAATTTGATAGATAATTTTTGTTTACAATTTCTATATAAGATTGCCTTGCATGGTTGTATTAATTAAATATAAGTGAATAGCTAACATTTATTTTGCCGAATCTCTAATGATTGCGAAAGTGGATTTAGAGATTTAGGGCTTGCCATGCTAGCATAGGTATGTCGGCTTCTCCGCATTTTGGAGTATAGATTCGAACGAACATTATTCCCCTATGTAGTTAATTGCGGAACTTGTGATTAAATCGATTGTATCACCCATTCACATAGACATATAGTGTTTCGGATATAATTGATGCCCTTATAACTTCTATCTCTTTTGTGGATGTTTATTTGGAATGGTGTGAGTTAATTGAAAGATGGCTCATATTAGTGTCGTGTTCCCGCTAGCTTTCTTAACAATTGTAACACATTAATTCTTGATAATTAATAGAGCTAAAACATTCATGAAATTAGGACCCCATGCCTCTCTCATATTATTTTAAACAAATTAGCCGTTACTTCATTAGTTAATTGTTATCTGCAAATAAACCATTTTAGTTCGTTCATGCTTCTATAATTAACCAACATTGTTGAATAGACACATTTACTTAAATAACCGAGTCTTCGTGGGAACGATCCTTATTTCCCTATATTGCTTTTTGACTGCGTATACTTGCGTAGAGAAAATAGCGAACAGACCTTTGCATTAGGATCTCCAATGATAAGCTCAAATGGATGATCCCTAGTCCACTTTCTTTATGGTGGTAAGTTTGACCTTGATGAAGTGGCTTCATTTCCTCTGTGTTGATCATTGTGGTTTGTTGTTGAGTTTTGACTGTGAGAAACTCCCCCTGAGTGTATGGCCCTCGAGATTGATGGAGTTCTTTCAAATTCATCAACAGATGCTTCAAATTGATTTCCAACCGATGGTGTAAGTTGCTCTTCAACAGGTGGTTCATTCTGCACTTCAACTGATGATCCTTGTCTGTTTCTCACACCATTTGATCTCCATTTTTCATCATCATCTTCACTTTCTTCACCACTTCTCTCATTCTCAAATGAGAGAGACTCATGAAAACCTTCATCTACTAGACCAGATATTTTCTTGTCATCAAAGACAACATGTATGGACTCCATTACAATGTTTAGTCTTAGGTTGTAGACTCTATAAGATTTTCCAGCTGAGTATCCAACAAAGATAGCTTCATCTGCCTTTGAATCAAATTTTCCAAGATGCTCACCATGATTTTTCAGTACAAAGCATTTGCATCCAAAGACATGCAGAAAGTTGATTGTTGGTTTATTGCCTTTGAAAAGTTGATAAGGTGTCATGCCTTTTGCTTGATTGACCAAAGAAATATTCTGAGTGTAGCATGCAGTGTTTACAGCTTCTGCCCAAAAGTATGTTGGTAGCTTAGATTCTTCAAGCATTGTCCTTGCAGCTTCAATTAGAGTTCTGTTCTTTCTTTCCACTACACCATTTTGTTGAGGAGTTCTTGGTGCAGAGAATTCTTGGATAATTCCTTCTTCTTCAAAAAACTCTCTTATTACAGAATTCTTGAACTCAGTTCCATTGTCACTTCTAATTCACCTTACTTTGAGTGAAGGATTGTTGTTGACTATCTTGATGTGATTTATAATGACTTCACCTACCTTATCCTTAGAGTGCAGAAAGAATGTCCAAGAGAATTTTGAGAAATCATCAATAATCACAAGACAATATTTCTTCTTTAAGATTGACAACACATTGACTGGTCCAAAGAGATCCATGTGAAGTATTTGCAAGGGTTGATCAATTGATGACATTGATTTTGATTTGAAAGAGGCCTTCTTCTGCTTCCTTTTCTGTCATGCATCACACAATCCATCCTTGGAGTAATCCAATTTTGGAATACCTCTAACCAAATCCTTCTTTACCAACTCATTCATTGCTTTAAAACTCAAGCATCACAGTCTTTTGTGCCAAAGCCAACCTTCATCTACACTTGCCTTGCTGAGAAGACATGTAGTCATGTTTGCATTTGTTGAATTGAAGTCAGCAATGTACACATTTCCTCTTCTATCTCCTGTCAACACTACCTTGTTATCATTTTTCTTGAAAATGACACAAGCTTCACATGTGAACCAGACATTCTGGCCTTTATCACAAAGTTGACTGACACTTAGCAAGTTATGCTTAAGTCCATCAACCAGTGCTACTTCTTCAATGACAGCATTCCCTTGTGAAATCAAGCCATATCCTCTAGTATATCCTTTGCTGTTGTCTCCAAAGGTAATGCTAGGGCCAGCTCTCTCCTCAAACTTAGTAAGCAGGGTAGAATCTCCAATCATATGCCTAGAACAACCACTGTCCAGATACCAAAGATTCTTTCTATTTCCCTGCACACGTCAAAACAAAATCAAGTTGATTTTGGTACCCAAGTTTGCTTGGGTCCTGCCTTGTTAGCCTTTTTCTTATTTTTCAAGCCCTTACTACCCAGGGGTTCTGATTGAGTTAAATCAACCTTAACTCTTGGTGTAGGTTTCTGAAAAATAGGTTGTTTCACTTGCTCACATGCATTAAAACTAGATGTATAATTTGGCATAGTCTGTGCAAACATGTTATTCATCATTCACGGCAACTGAGGCATATTAAAAGCATTATAATATGGATTATACATTAATGGCATGTTAGCATAATGACTAGATACATGAGCAGGCTGGACAAACATGTTTGGCATAACATTCATAGCAGGCATAGGTACTGACTTAGGCATACTAGGCACAGAAGCATTCTTAACAGATTTACAGTTGACAAATAAATGATTAACACTACCACAGTTCACACATTCCTTTCGAGGAGCATATTTATCAGGTGTGTAATTACTATGTTTGTTAATTCCTACCTTGCCATTTCTATTCTTCTTATTAGCTTTAGCCTTAGGTTCAGTCATTTCTAACTTATCCTTCAATTTCTTGATTGACAAGTTGCCTATGTTTCCTTGTTCAACTGACTTGGTTTTGCTACACTCTCCATTAACAAAGTTCTTATTGACAGGCCCGTACTTTTTATTCAATTTTGTTAAAGTTGCTTTGCTAACAGGCTTAAGTCTCAAAGAACATTCTTTTTCGACTAAATCATTGTCTGAAGCAACTTCCCTATCAACATCTAACTTAACTTCTGCTAATTTGTGAAAAGAATCAACTCCTTGTATACTATAAATTTCTTCAGTTTTAGCCTTTGATCCCTTCCACTTAGCAATTAAGTCTTGTTCCTCTTTTAACTATTTTATTAAACACTCTTCTCTTTTCAGAGCCTCAAGTAAGTCATTCTTAGCATCCTGGCAATCTCTTTTCATTGTTTCAAAATCAATTTGTTGAGTTTCTAACAGAGTATTCCTATCACCTATCTTAGCATTAAGATCTTTAATCTTTTTGTTCTCCTTGTTAATTGATTTTAATGTGACATGCATGTTATACAATTCATTAGACATTTCATTAACAACATTATCACATTCATCTTTGGAAAGTTCAGTTAGGTTTGTAGAGTATACCTGGTTGCTTGCTGAACTAGCCTCTTCATCAGTTTCGTTTGCCATGAGTGCAAGATTGACAAACTCCTTTTCTGCATCTGAATCACCTCCAGCAGCCCAATCACTATCTTTTGACACGAATGCTCTCCCTTGTTGCTTGAGAAGATCAAAATATTTCTTCTTGTAATCAACAGCTTCAAACTGCTTCTTTTCTTTCTCAGCTTTGGATTTCCTGCATTCATTGGCAAAGTGACCAGCAATTCCACAGCTATTGCATTTGATCTTTGATCTTTCAACCACATCCTTGTTCGGTTGATAGATTTTCTTGAATTGCCCGGTTCCTGCTGGATTCTTCCTGAATCTTAGCTTTGAAAATCTCTTTGACAGAAATGCCAAATACTCATCTAGATCTTCAGCTTCATCCTCACTTAATGCATTAGGTTCTTCAATCATCTTGCTTTTACCTTTGCTAGTTTCAGATTCACCTTCACAAGCTTTTGAACTTAGTGTGGCTTCTACACTTTTCATTCTTCCACCACCTTGGATTGTTGGAATATTGGCCACCAAGGCAACAAATCCACCTTTCTTCTGGATTTTCTCCACTTCCTCATCTTGCTACATTTCAAGCTCATAGGTCTTCAGGATGCCATACAGCCTCTCAAGTGTAAAATCTTTGTAGTCCTGAGAGTTCCTCAACGAGACTATCGCTGGCTTCCATTCCTTAGGAAGAGATCTCAGAAACTTTAGGTTGGAGTCCTTGGTTTCATATTTTCTCCCATACAATTGTAGACCATTCAGTAACTTTTGAAATCTACTGAATATGTCTGTTAGATTTTCACCAGATGAGTAGTGAAAATGCTCATATTGTTGTATTAGGAGCTGCATCTTTTTCTTTCTGGCCTGCTCAGTTCCTTCACAGATGGTTTGGATAATGTCCCACACTTGCTTAGCAGTGGTACAATTAATGACATTATCAAACATATCTTAATCGATTCCATTGAACAAAATGTTCATGGTCTTCCTATCTTTGTGAATTTCCTCCAAGTCTTCATCTGTGTACTCAGCTTGATTCTTTGGAAAAGGCCTTCCAGCAGCTACAGTGCTAGCATCTTGACCGATCCCAGAGTTGGCCTTCATTCGAACATGATGTCCTTTCTCTATGCAATCTACACAGCCTTCATCGATGGCTGAGAGATGAAGGTGCATTTTTACTTTCCAGTGAAAGTAATTATCTTTGTCAAGCATTGGAATCTTCACGCCTATATCCTTAATTCCCATGGTAGTGATCTTTAAACTTCTTGTATGTTAGAAGCTTGCTCTAATACCAATTGTCAGGTCCCAAAGTATCGTAGAAGGGGGGTTGAATACGATACTACCAAAATATTTCGATTTTCAAGAATTTTGCGGATAACAATTTTTCGGATCTTGAAATCAAAATAACGAACACATTTTCAGGAATATATCTTTATTGATAATTAACCCGAAGGGGTGTTACAACTTCTAATCCAATGGATTAGCTTCAAAACCTGAACACTCCTAAGGATAGTTTAGGCACGAGGACCTTCTACCCGACACTTCCTGAAAGCGGGCTAAGCCAACTTTCCTACTAGATGGACTTTCTAGCAGCTTATACAGAGAAGATATAGGAGAGAGAAGAGAGAGTTGTGTGTTGAGGTGTGTTTTGAAATGAAATACAACAGGCCTATTTATAGACTTTAGAAAGTTACTATGCAGCTAAATTAACGTAACTGCTGATGTTTTTATCTGCTTTCTTCCGCCGCCTGCTTCCTCTTTTTTTCTTTTCAAACAATTGTGCCGAATTGTTGTTTTTCAATATTCTTGATTTGAACATGGTCCCACATGTTTTTTTACCTTTTCCTTTTATTTTGTCAAATGAATAGTATTTTTGGTTACTATTCACATGAATAGTACTATTCATATGAATAGTAATTTCAGTTACTATTCATATGAATAGTACTATTCATATGAATAGTACTATTCATATTCCTCTTAATTTGACATCCTTAAATATTCAGCTTCCAACTAACTAGAGGATATCAACACTGCTCTAAACTCAATCATATCTCTTAACAGTTTTTCTGAGTTAGATACTTCGATTCCTTTGTGAAGTGTTGACGCCTCGTGCAACTGGTCTGGTTAACAGATGACTAACATTCACTCGTGGTCTTCGTATCATGTCTTTAAGAACACTGCTAAGAATTATGTAACCATAAAAACTTTATCACTGGAATCTTTTGGCCCTTCAACTAAATCATCTGTACATTTATTTTGTCACTGAGGCTTGATCATGTTAATGAACTTCTTTCAGCAACTTGATCCTTGTTGATGCCTGTTCTTCAAATTTCACGATCCCTGTATAGAGTTAATATTAATTATCTTTTATCCTAGTTGAGTTATATATGTCATCTATTACATATTACATTACATTATGCTTTACAGGAAATATTTTTGAATGAATAAAATAATTTTCTCCGAAATATAATATATTTGAGAAGCGGGAGAAAAATTACTTTAAATATTTTTGGCACGAGAGAAAAATAGGCATTGATATTCTTGAGGATAAAAAGTTTTTTCTGTGATGAGAAAATATTTTGAGTGCGAAGACAGAATATTTTTCGAATGAAAACTGATCGTATTTGAATTTAGCACGAGTTCTCTAAGCAATATTAAACCTCGAATATTTTTTGTTCGAGCTTGTCGCCTTATTAATACTACAACGGAGATATAAAAAATATCAAACCTCGATATTTCTTTTTTGATCTTATTGCCTTGGTGTAGAAATATATTCCATAAAATATAACTTTGATTTTTCAGCAAAATGGAATATCTCTTATATTTAAAATAGCTGCTAGAGTTGACCGTTTGACTTTTAACTGAATCAATTAAATAAATGACCTAGTGGAGAGGATTCTACGTGTATTAAAATTTTATGTTTAAATTGTACAAATACCAAAATAAATATTATATCGAAGATATCATTTTAATGCAGATAACTTTAGGTAACTAAACTAATATATATAGGGTCACGCTCTAGTGAGAACACATGTTACTATGAGAACAGTGAGAACAACGTGTTCACCACATTTCAAGCTATTTTAAAAGGACTCCGCTAGGGGTACCTTCACAAAAAAGTCTTATAATTCTACCCTCTATCCATTCATAAAAAAAATTAAAAATTAACAAAAAAATCAAAAAAACTGTTGCCACGTCATCATTTTTAAATTTTGCTTTTAAAAAAATTTAATTTTTTTTTGATGAATGGATAGAGGGTAGAATTATAAGACATTTTCATATTGGGTGCCCCTGACAGGGCCCTTTAGAATAGCTTAAAATGTGGTATTCTCATTGTTCTCCAACATATACATGTTGGAACTTGAAATCAGAAATTTAGTTGCATGTGGTTGCATTCAGTTGAATGTTCCCCCTGGCGGGGCCTTGCAACCCAAATCCACCAAAATCTCCCCACCTTAAAAAAAAGTTGCCCCTGGCGGGGCCATGCAACCCAAATCCACCAAAATCTCCCCACCTTAAAAAAAAGTTGAATGTGGTTGCATTCACTTGCAACAAAAATATCACCCCACCTTAAAAAAAAGTCGATGAACAGTACCTGCCACGTGGCAGTGCCACGTGGCAGGTACTGTTCATCGACGGTTACTGCTCATCCGAATTATTTTTTAAAAAAAAGAGAAAAGGGTTGGAAAAAGGAAAGATAGTGATATGGGTGAAAAATAATCCCTAAAGACATAATTAATATGGTATTTATTGGCTCATAAATGAGGCCCAAAACCCTAGTTGGGCATTAAATTCGTAGTTAATGATTAAGCCCAAAAGAACAGCCCAAACCCGGGACGCCCGGTATAAGCTTGTTTCTAACATGGGCCTGATCTACAAACCGGGAACGTTCTAGAAACAAGGAACGTTCTAGAATATCCCAAGGATATTATATAGCCTCTAAGGCACCTAATTTGACATGGAAAATAATTCCTATAAGGAAGGAGTCAGAACCTTCCTCAATAACGGTGACTTGTCCACCAAGTCTCCAAACCCTATTACGATTCTAAGGCTCCCACAGCCTATATAAAGGGCCAGACCCCTCATCTCAGAACTACGTTTTGGCTTAATCCTCGAATAAGGACATACAAGCCACTGTGTCCTAGGTGAGCTCTCGCCGCCATAGCCTCGAGGGCACCATCAACTAGAACTACGTTTTGGCTTCATCTTCGAATAAGGACATACAAGCCACTGCATCCTAGGTGAGCTCTCGCCGCCATAGCCTCGAGGGCACCATCACCTAGAACTACGTCTTGGCTTGATTTTCAACTCTGAGATACGTAGGCATCTTGTGAGGACCAGAATTAGGTCACGAAAATGCAAGCGCACCAGTCTCAACCGAGGCTACCACCGTCACCTCTGTTCCACCCGTCGTTACTGAACAAGGGTATGTACCCTCATCAACGGAGAAAACCACTCAACCTCAAGTTTATCAACCTAGAGGGATGACTCCCCATGCTGAGAGTACCCGTGGTTGTCCATCCAAACCAGGAGACCAACCCTCTTCAGATGGTGGTCTCTCCCCTTATTAATCGTTCACTACCTCCGGGGGTGCAGATCTCCACCACAGATCTCCCTAGAAGTACGAATCCGGCATATGGTTTGCCTAACTACCCCCTAAATACCCGAGGTGTTGGGCCAAGATGTCATGCCCTGCAGATACATGAACCGTATCACCCTCCTTACATTAGAGGCTTGGGCCCTGATCAAGGATATTATGACTATTCTGGTCCTTATACTGATGATTCTTTATCTAAGGATGACGATTGAGATCAAGCCCCGAGGAGGCGGCATCCAAGCAAGGAGCCTGCAAGGCTTACTCGACGAATCCATGATGGACCCCCAATGATAGCTACTGAGAGAATCAAGGCTTATGAGGTCGAGATTCAAAAGCTGAAGGAAGACATGGCAAGAGAGCCACTAGGACAGAATCAGAGTCAGAATCAGAATCGACCTCCTCCAACTTCAGGAGAGATTCCCTTCATTGGTTTGGAGAGGTCTTCTAGGAGAGGGAAAAGGGTTGATGCCCCAACCGGAGGAGTTACGAGGGTGGAAACCCCCAGGGGTGATCCCAAAGATCTGATGCCACTTGGAGACCCTGACGATCCCACACCCCCATTCACTTAGAAGGTGATGAATGCTCATGTCTCCTGGAAGTTTAAGATGCCTACGATAAAGGCATACGATGGAACGGGCGATCCCTCAAACCATGTGAGGACGTTCTCAAATGCACTATTGTTGCAACCCGCTAGCGACGCTCTCAAGTGTAGGGCGTTCCCTCAAACCCTTACAGGCATGGCTCAACGATGGTATAGCCGGTTGCCCGCAAACTCGATTGGCTCTTTCAAGGAATTGAGCACGGCTTTCATTAATCAATTCGAAAGTCCATGAGAAAAGCTCTGCATATCTTATGCAAGTGAAACAAGGAAAGAATGAGAACCTAAGGGATTATCTCAAACGCTTCACCAAGGAGACTTTGAATGTCCCGGATCTGGAAAATAAAGTAGCTATGATTGCTTTGGAGAATGGAATGACGAACACCTTCTTTCAGATGTCGTTGGCAAAGCATCCCCCTGAGAGCATGACTGAGCTCCAAAAAAGGGCAAGCAAATACATAAAGGTTGAGGAAAGCATGAAGAAAACAGAGGTCTCTACCGAAAGTGGTGGAAACGGGAACTCTAGGTAGCGAAAGACAGAGCAAGAGTATGATGCTAGGGACAAGTATCGCCGAACTAGCGAGGACTCCGACTCTGCCTCTAAGAACCAAGGACCAAGGTTCACTGAGTATGCAAGGTTGAATACTCCTAGGAGTCGAATCTTGTTGGACATTGAGAAGAATAATGATTTTCGATGGACGAAGCCACTCAGGGGTGATCCCGCAAAGAGAAACAAGAATCAGTATTGCAGATTCCACAGAGATGTGGGGCATGACACTGATGATTGTAAGCAACTCAAATATGAGATCGAGTTTTTGATTCGTAGAGGGAAACTGAACCACTTCACTAAGGGTGAAGATCATGGTAATCAAGGAAGAGATTATAATATAAGGAATGACGATCAAGATCGCAACCCACAGCCTCGAGGGCCAGTAATCAACATGATCTCAGGAGGCCCGACTGCGGCCGGGACAACTAGGAACTCTTGGAAGGCTTATTCCCGATAGGTGATTCATATTGTTGGAGAGGCACCAAAGCGTGCAAGAACCGAAGTAACAATTGAATTTGATAATTCAGACCTTGAAGGGGTGAAGTTCCCCCACGATGACCCGCTGGTCATAACTCCTATGATTGGAAACTCAGAGGTGAAACGAGTCTTGATACGTTTGTGAAGATGGGGTACAATGATTCTCAGTTGACCCCCAATAACATGCCTATATATGGATTTAATGGAGTAGAATCCAAAATTGAGGGAACTATTTAGTTACCCGTCATGATCGGACAGAAGCCAATGGAGGCCACACAGATGCTGAACTTTTTGGTTATCAAAGCATCTTCTACTTACAATGTCATCCTTGGGAGGACTGGACTTCACATTTTTAAGGCTGAGGCCTCAACCTATCACATGAAGATCAAGTTTCCAACCAGGAATGGTGTAGGAGAACAAAAAGGTGATCAGAAAATGGCTAGGAGATGCTATGTAGCTGCGTTAAGGCCTAATGGAGCCGGGAGGCACGTCCTTCCGATTGAAGACGTGGATGTCCACAGTGATAAGGAAGACTGAGAAAGGTCGGCAGAGGACATCACACAAAAGCCTCGGACAGCCATTAAGGCTAAGGCATCAACTGACTTCGTGGTTGAATGTACCATTGGCAACCAAGAAGTCGGGGGGCAGGAGATAGTACCCCAAACAGGAAGTGAACTTCAGAATAAGAATGAGGAGACCAGGAGTAATGGGTCCTCTATTTTGATGGAGCATCAAAACAAAATCAAGCGATGCAGGCCTAGTCTTACAAGAGCCCCGATGGGTTCAATCTATCTTAATAGGACTTAGCTTCGTATTTATCTATTAGAAGTAGAAATAAGGTTTGATGAAACCATTGCTGAGCATGTTGCTCCAAGTAGGACAGTAGTACTCTATGTAAGGGTTGAACCCTTTCAAGTTATTAATGCAAGTTTGTTTTTCGTTCTCTATTCTGTGATTTTATTTATGTGCCAAGCACCTGATGTGTGCAAGTCAAAGATGACCAAGTACCGAAAATAAAAGAATACACGAATGGAAACAAATAAATGCATAAATAAAAACCTGAAGGGTCGAGAGTTAGGTTATAATACAACCAAATAAGAGTTTAAGTCTTTGAAGGACCCTGGATAAAAGACAAGATGATTAAAAAGCCACATCTGGCAATCAAAGCCATGCAAGGCTGTGGAGGCTAAGAACTAGCTACTCTTCAATATTTTTTAAGTACCTGGAGTGAGGATACAAGGATGAAGCAAATAAAGAACCTTGAATTATAGTCCTAAGGTCAAGGGATATAAGAATATCCTTGAACAACGATTAAGAAGTTCAAGCAAGTTTTCATCTCTGAAGTTTAAAAGGCAAGAAGCCCATGGGATTGTATTTCTCGAAATCTAAATCGAGGATCAACCTTAAATCCTTGACCTAGAATCATGAAAAAAGAGAAACAAAGATAAGTTTGAAAACCCTGAAATCAGAACAAAGGTTTGAGACAAGTCATGAAAGACATGAAGTCAAGTAAGGGATCCTAGAGAACTTTAGTTTGACATCAATCAAAAAGAAAGGTCGTGAATACTTGGTAGTCGACATATGAACACCAACGTTGAACATGTGAATATCAACCTCGAATCCTAGGTGGAGAAACGCGAGATATTAGCCATGAAGGCCAAGAAGGTCAAACTTGAGGGGTCATGAACCTCCAATCAAGATCCAAAGGTTGAAGATTCAAGTCAAAACTTGAAAACCAATCTGAAATTTTGGATTCTCGATCCAGAACGCGAACATTGAACATCTAACACCAGCGTTGAACACTTGAATATCAACCCTGAAATGGAGATTGAAAACGTCTTAGGGAAGGTTCAAGACCTCATGGGGTCGACCAGAAGCCAAAGAGGCCTTCATCCGACCTTAAGGAGCCGACCAGAGGCTTTGATGTTTTGGTGGTTTAAAACACCCAAAACTTGGCTTGAAACCATGTGAAGGTAGTCCAATATGCACTCTTTCACCAAAACTTCAAGGATAGAGTTTAAAGAACTTTCTTGAGGTTGAAAACCCTTAATTTTGAACATCAACATTCGACATTCGAACATCGACATTCGAGCATCGACGTTCAACACTCGAACAGCCCTAAGGCCGAGCACATGCCAGCCGAGAGGCCGCTAGAGAAGCCCCAGGAACCAAGATAAACATTGAATCCATGATGGCCAATCGAGCCAAGGAAGGTTGTTTTAAAAACTCTAGGTTGATGTCAACCCAAGATGAGGAGTCTGCAGGAGCCACTTACCATAGGCTAATAAACAAGCAAGATTTTTGCACCCTTGACCGGGAAGACCAAGGAGGTCTAAGGGGATGACATGTTAGTCAAGAGCCTATTCAAGGCATGCAATATTAAGAACCTCGGAGAGGCATTTGAAGTGCTGAGGCATCACAAGATGATGTTGAATCCAGCCAAGTGTGCCTTTGGCGTGAGATCTGGAAAATTTTTGGGTCTGATGGTTTCAAAGTGAGGCACAGAAGCCAACCCTAATAAGATCAAGGCAATCCTAGATATAGAATCACGACGTTGCATAAAGGACGTACATAAATTGACTAGAAGAATTACAGCCTTAGGGAGATTCATCTCCAAGTCTGGAAACAAGTGTTTGCCTTTCTTTCAGGCTTTGAAGAAGGTGAAATTTTTTGAATGGACTTCATAAAGCCAAGAGGCCTTTGAACAGTTGAAAAAGTACATGGCTGAAGCCCCGTTGTTGGCCAAACCTAGTCTCGGAGAGACCCTATATCTATATCTAGTGATATGAGAACAAGCACTGAGTGTCGTTCTCAATCGAGAGGAAAACAAGGTTCAAAACCCTATCTACTACGTGAGCAAGATGTTGCACGGAGCTGAGTTGAATTACTCTCCCATTGAAAATTTTGCTTCGGCACTGGTAACAGCCCCAAGGAAGCTACGACCGTACTTCCAGGAACACAAAATTGAAGTCCTAACGTACCAACAATTAAGAAGCATATTGCATAGCCCGAAGGCCAATGGAAGGCTAATTAAGTGGGCGATAGAACTCGGATAATATGATATCGCGTATAATCCTCGAATTGCAATTAAGCCACAGGCACTTGCTGACTTCGTGGTTGAATGTACCATTAACAACCAAGAAGTCGGGAGTAGGAAGGCACAACACCCTAGCAAGGGCAAGATGAGACACCCCAAGAGGGAGAGAAGGATGAAGTTCAGAAGAAATATTGGGTGACCTATTTTGATGAGGCATCAAAAACAAAAAGAAGTGGAGCTCGTTTAGATCAACTGACCATTGATGGCTCACGATTGAATATGCCTTGAAGTTGAATTTATCAATGACCAATAACGAGGTAGGGTATGAAGCCTTAATAGCTAGACTAGGCTTGGCTCTAGCCATGAGGGCCAAAAAACCTTAAAGTCTGTGGAGACTCAAGGCTGGTGATAGCCCCAAAGAATGGAGATTTTGAAACCAAAAATGAAATGATGATGAAATACCAGAGGATTATAAAATCACAGTTGATATGGTTCGAGAAATGCCTCCTTGTATAACGGCCGATGCCTTGTCTAAATTCGCCTCGTCTGAAATTGAGAATTACTCTAGAAGTGTCTACCATCAGGTCTTGGAGACCCCCACTATAGAGCGCAAGTTGTTGGCGCCCATCGACGTTGGAAGTTGCTGGATAGATCCCCATTAAAGCTCATCTTGAGACTGGTTGAGTCCCTGATAATGCCTTGGAGGCACGGAAACTATCCGTGTGAGCATTGAGATATGCATTGATCTAAGCCTTGATGGATACCAAGGCTGTAGGCCTCCACTCGAGCTAGTCGTTTGAATTCAAGGTCTCGAATCAAGGATTCAGCAAATGGGTCAAAGCCCTGATGGTCTCTCAAACATACGCACAGATGCTAGAAATACCCATGAAAAACTTTTTTTGGCTCCAAAAGTGCCTTGAACGATGTTTTTTGGGGTTGAAAAGTGGGGCAAATAGGACAAATCATTTTTACAGGACCTAGAGCTCTGAAATACCTTCGATTTGATATATCGTGGGTCTCCATCGGAGTAACGAGTCAAAAGTTACGGATGATTTTGTGCATACAATACTTTTTCGACAAAATTCAAACCAAGGCAAGGTCCTATGAACATAAGAAGAAGGTTGGAATCAAAATCAAGGGTAAAAAACTGTTAACACAAAATCACGCAAGTGTACGTGGTCACAAGTAATATAGATATAAGTCAAGTTCGTTCCCACAGAGATCTGGTTATGGTTCTATTTAGTAAATATGCCTATGCAACAATGTATGGTTTTTATCCACTGCTAAGACAAATAACAATTTGAGGTTTTTAATTATCTAAATTAAACTAAGCTACAAATTATTAAACTAAGAATTACTTAACTAATGAGAATTAACACTACACCACAAATGGTCTTTGCCAACACCCAAAATAAGTGTTAAAAATGCTGAAAATTGTAACCATAAGATTTAAGGCAACACTTTGGTCAATTTTGAAGGTGTTGGGAATTTGCATGTGGGCTTAGAGGTTATGCCAACACATTTTGTCAAACCTATGGCAACATCAACATCATGTTACCTTAGGCACTTATGCCAACATTTTGTGCAAAATAGCAACACTATTTTCGGTGTTGGCTTAAAATCTATGGCAACACTATCTACTCAACACCAACACCCTTACGATGTTGCCATATAACCTATTCCAACATCTTTGTCCCTCTATAGCAACACCAGTTGATATAAATTTTCTGAAAATTTATATTTTAATTATTTTTTTGGATTTTGTTTTACTTGTGATATTCTTCAAATTTTCAAAATACAATAAAAAATTAACGCAAGTCAAGGTAAACTAAAATATAATCTGAATAAATCACATTCATCAACTTTTATAAAACTAAAATATATCACTAATTCTGTTACAAAAAATTACTAATTACACAAGTCAAATCATTATACAATTAAATCTACACTCCATTTCAAACGCTTGCGAATCTGTTGAGCAAAGGTCTCCACTACTGCTAGTCTACCAAGCTTACTTTGAGGAGCTAGCTCCCACTAGAATTGACTCGAGACTTTCACTCTCAGCATGCCAAGCAGTTTCTAGTGAATTATCAGTTCCAACGCTACCGGATTGTGCAGATGCTATAGAAATAGACTGACCAAATCAGTGCAACCTAAGGCATGTCTGAAGTACTGCTTGGTCCCTGACTCAAAAATAGAACCTGGGCAAAAAAATATCTTTAATAAGTACAAGCCAGCATAAAGTTTAAGAACAACAGAGACAAAGTAAGGTTGATTTATATATTGGTATAATCAGATTATGGACACCAAGTCACCACAATTATTATAGTGCTAGTTTATTTATAAATACTACTACCTGATATCTTAATGTTTACATGAATAATGTATCCATGATAAATTATCTCATACCAAAATGCTTAGTACATACCTTAAATATTCTACTTCTTAGTATAATATATTTGCGACTTAGGACCTTTAGAAGTATTTAAGCAGAACGTAAAAATCTCTATGATCATAATACTCTTACTTGATAAGGTGCATTTCCAATAATGCTTTTTGCAATAGCTGATCCAAATGGAAAGTCTCTTGAAATTTGCTCCTTGTACTGGAGTAGTATAATCACATGCAACTCCTGAAAAAGAAAAAGAATTATGAGTGGCAACTCAATAGCATTTAATCAATATACAAAATGTGACATTCGTATATACCAGCATAGTTGCCTATCATAGTAACAGTGACATCCGAATTCGGTCCAATGACTGCAACATCTGTAATTGAGAGTGTTGAGCAGGGCAGTGTTAACATCTGCTTCACTAAGCTTTCCTTGCTTTATATCATCAGATAATTAAATAATTCAGTTTGAGATGCATATTGTGCGGTAAAAATATACTTGTTGAAAAAGTAAAGCCGCATACAAAATTTTAGAAAAATGGTTGCTTGACAGACAATGTCATCATATCTTCATTGGGTTTTAGAAAATGGAATATTAGAAAAAGATTACAAATGATTGTTGACTGACAGGGTTAATCTATAAGTGTACATGTACAATTCAGGTCAACACATATACAAAACATACCGGCTGGTCCCTCTGGAACTGATAAGTATTGAAGCCGCATACTCAAAACCAAAAAATTGAGAAAAAAAAACATGTAACCTATGTCATCGTTGTCCATAAATTAACAAATACTTCCTCCGCAATTAGTCACCCATATGATTTATATATCTACGACACAGATGAATTTTGGGACTTAAAAACACTTCACTGGTCTAAAAGTAACATTAGATTCCTAGTTTTTTCTTCAAATAAGTGTATATTAAGGAGGCGGATTCAGGTAGAATAGGCTGTCAGTGACCCCCTTTCTCGGTGTATTCTGCTTGTAAAGTACAGTCAAAAACACGATGTAGAAAAAAATATTGTACCTGCTTTTATTATGGCAGCAGCTGCATCTTCTGGCGAAGCCGTGTAATGTTGATTCTCATAAAGAACTCCAACCGAGTTGCAATCAGACACAATATATCTGCATTTAAGCACATATGTTCAGCAAAAGCAATCCTTTAATTATAATGCTTATTAAGAATAACACAATTAATTGAGCACATATATGTTATTAAAATTCCTACTGATTTTCTTAATGTCAGCATAGGAGTATCTTGTGGGCTTCATGGCTTTGTAATCCGCCAGAAACATTTCAAATTTCAGTTCATCGTATTTCCTTTATCGGTATGATCTGATGATATAGTACAGTAATATCATGAGAGATGATGCAATAAGAGTGCATGCTGGAATTATACCTGCAATAGGCTTAATCTTTCGCTGACCTGAAATATTAAAATAGCAAAAAGAAACATAAATTTGTTAACTCCTCATTATGAGAGAGTGTGTATGAATAAAATTGTAATATTTATAAAGATATTTCTTTACAATAGGATTAATAAAAATTTAATTATTTAAAACAAATACGAAAACTGAATTTTTGTATTTTTACTACTCGAATTGCTTAAATCAAACTATAGTGTTGGATTTATAATTTGGAATTGCATTGTATTGAAGATGTCATATTAGATTTGTAACTATATTAATATAGAATTATGTATATTCATTATCCACGTACCTTTAGGATTGGGTACACAGATAGTGCTGTTACTACTAGTAATATTGTTCACTAGCTTACAGTACACCCCCTTGGCTTCACATTCTCGACAATCTGGAACTGACCATGTCATTGAATTATAGCCCTGCATAAGAAAAATAGGGAGAGAAGCATTGAAAACCTTGGTACAGGAGGTTATCCGATTAGTAGTTTCTGTATAGTCCGCCAGGCAATAGACCGGAAAAGTTTTTCCTTCCAGGGATGTGAGCATAGCAGTGATGGTATCTTCAATTCTTGAGGAACAATTGAGAATTGTAGTGTTTGAAAAATCATACTGAGAGAAAGTATGGTGGGAAGGGTTACGACGTTCATCTCCAATGTTAGGAGGTGCCCATTGTTTTCCGAAGTGAGGAGGTGCAGACATACTTAAATAGCTAAGAAATATAATCATTGTTACGCTTTAGATACATTAAATAGCTAATGTTAGGAGGTGCCACATTCAAATAGATAGCACTGTCTACTAGAACAAAGAGCTACTGGACAGAAGAATAAATACATCATATTAAGTGATCTATACTCTAGTTTTTAAATAAGCCCGTCATGCTAATCATCGAGTCGAGTTGGTGATTCCAAAGTTCGCAGACAATTACAAGTTGACAGTTCCAAGCAAAGACCCAACAGGTGAATATATTTCTCATAACAGTTTCCATGTATAACAATTTGTTAGTAAGAAGATTGTAACTACATAAAGCATAATCAACTTTAGGGAAGCAGTTCTTACATACAAAAGCAGCCAAAAACTCAGAAATAAGCACAAGAATGTTCCTGCTATATGTTGTACATATCTATTTTGGTCTGCCAGCAAAGATACCTAGAAAAGAAAACATATACATATTATTAGGCTAGATACAGGAAACAAATTGGTATTCATCAGGTAGTGCTTGAGTTTAATTGCCCAGAACTTTTTTGATTAATCTACAATATCTAATTATCAACAGTCTTTAACACATACTACGGAAATAGGTAGTTCTATATAACTACTTGGCCTTATTATTCTTTGTTAGAGTACTTTGTTTTCTCAATCACCAATTCTACCATTTGTGAGGAACTCACCATATGATAGATGCTATAACCAGCCTAGGGTCCCCAATATGTATATGCACCAATAACGAAATTGTATGCTATGTAACCTACAGAAATTCGACAAGAAAGTAAATCACAGGAAGTCGGTACGAGACGTTGAATTGAGTACAAACATCCACACCAACTAGAGATAGATGACATACAGCTCAGAAAAATGGTTTTACAAAGAAAAGGGATGTACCAAGAACATTCACGACATAGACCTTATCAAGCAAAAGCACTTTCATATCTTTCAAAAACCTTGGCAATCGATTTACACCTTCGCATTTAGAACTGCAAGACAAATAACACCGTTAAGCAAAAATTTCATTCTTGTAACTTACAGCAATAGTATGAAACACTGGATTCTAGATTTTAAGAAAAAATATGGAATAAAAGAAAAGAATACAGAAATTAGCAACAAGATGCAGTACATGCTGCAAGGTCTTACAGGCCTCACATTTAACCAAATCACTCAGTGACTTCTCTTTCTTTTTACCTTCTCGAAGGTTCTGCAAATTTAAAATTTTCACTGCTTTTCACTTTTACTTGCAATTTTTTTCTAAAGTTCAAGTAGGTTCAAAGTAAGTAGTCTTTCAGCCGGTTGCAAACTTCTTTCCTTACCATTATATATTTTTTGATATGTATGAAAGATTATACTAGTTATATTGGGGGGGGAGGTTAATGGTACCAAGAAGTAATTATCAAGTAAAATTCTTACAACAGCTCCTGGCTAGTTGAATTATCAATATCTATTAAAGCACAAACATTAACACAAGATAATGAAATCATACATGAATTTAAAATTTTGTAAGATTACTCATCTTGGACGGTGAACTATCATTCAAATAATATACAAAAGAAACGAACTCAAATGCACTGAATTACTCCAAGTCAATGTAGACACATAAAAATACAGTGAATTAGTTTGCTTAACTCTGGTAAAAACATAAAAGCCCAAATGTTTACAAACTCAAATAGTCCGTAAAGCATACCAATTAAGTAACAATATTAGTTAAGCAATGATGATCTTCATCTGCACAAACCGCGTACTCTCCCCTATCATAAGGTGTATCCATTCTATCCTATTCAAGTAAATTCGACAGGCTCGTTGATTTCGAGTATCAAATAAATAAGAAACAAACAAAAAGATGAATACAAGACACAAAATTATCAAGAGTGGATAAATTATTAGGGAGCTAACAGTGTCTAAATCAGAATCGATAGATTCATCAGTCCAAAGCCTAATCAGAATCTTGCTTACTCGCATCCTCGTCCACTAAATCAAATTAGGGACTAAAAAACTACCAAAAATTAGGGTTCATAAAACCCCAAAATTACAAATTGTAGAATCCCCAAAGGGATTTTAATTAGAAACATACCACACACGAATCAATTGAGAGAGATAGCGAAGATGAACACTGAAGATGAATACCGGAGATGTACCGCGGAGATTGACACCGGAGAGAGATGAGACAGAGAGATGAGAGTGAGAGAGATGATACTAGAGTGAGATGAGACGAGAGTGAGCGGTTTTAATTGTTTTATTTTGTTTTCTTTCGTTTTATCTGAGCGGGCTTTTTGAGTTAGACTGAAAATTATAGCGGGCCTTTTTCTGAAAATTATAGCGGGCTTCTTTTTTCAGGAATAGTGGCAACATTTTTAACATTTTTTCTGATGTCTAAGGCAACACCAGTTCATGTGTTGGCATTGAGGATTAAAATTTAATCTAAGGTAACATGAATGGCAACATCCGGTTATGATGTTGGCTTATATCAAATTTATTCGATTTTTAGCATCTAAGGCAACATTTAACGTGGCAACATCGGTTTTCAGTGTTGGCAAAGACCATTTGTGGTGTAGTGTAAAATTTAATTACTTATGCAAGATAAACCATGGAATCCTAACTTCATTAAATACTTCGCTTAGATCTGACGCCTTTAATCACTATATGCAATGGTTATGATATCTGATCGGATAACACGAAATAAGTACACGCTACCTGTCAGCATACGTATACCAAACTAAACATACATCCACAAAAGAGATAGAAGATGAATAGACACCAATTATGCTTAGACCCTATATGTCTATAGAATTTGAAAACATAACGGTTGAAGAACAAGTTATCCATAAAGATCACACAGGGCAATATAAGTATTTTCATCTCATACTACGAATCATGTTGATAAACAATCATGAACCTATGCTAGCATGGCAAGTTCTAAATCTCAAGATCCACTTTCACTTCACAAGAGATTAACAAATTAGATGTTAGCTACGCATCTAACAATTAAGCATAACCATACGAGGATATCAGATATACATCACACACAGATCTTTAAAGCAATCAAAATACTAAAGCTCCATAAATAAATCAGTTAGAATCCCATGACAACGATTAGTTCATAATCGAACCTCTCGTTATCATGGAATCTGATGAAACCATGATAAAAACAAAGTATGAAAAGATACAAATAAACCTAAGTAATTGATATGTAATGGTGTGAGTTTTTTTCTGTCCCCCAAGATGTGTATTTATAGCCTCAATTTGCCTCTCCATCAAGAAATTGTCGTTTTAGAGTTGGAATAGGAGTATGGTAATTTCCGTTCTTGAATGAGAATAGAATTGCAAATTCCATGTGTAGATCTGATTCTGGAATGTTCTAACCGCCCAGAGCAATTACCATACTTATTAGAAGTAGGAATTCTGGCAATTTCCTGTTTAGAATTGAATTCTGGCAATTTCTGTTAATTCTGTTTTGATAGAAAATTCTCTTCAATAATTATGGACTCCGGACCACTTTAGAATGATAGAAAATTCCGTTATCTTCGCGTGGGCAGTTGAATCGTCCAAAACGGACTTGTAGAACTCAAGATATGGCCAAAACAAAATCAGAAATTCTGGCGGATTTTTCACCCGCTGACTGCTAATGTTCATGCGCGTCCGTTACTGTTCATGCGCGTCCATTACTGTTCATGCGCTGATTTTGCTGATTTTGCTCTATTTTCTTCGTTTTAACTCCGATTTTCATTCCGTTTCTTCCGGCTCTCTCGCAATTTGATGTACTGTTATTCTTTAAGCTCAAAACCCACTATTTAAGCATGGAAAACATCATCCCACATCCGACTCTTATTCCTGCACAAATTCACTAAAAACACATCAAAAACACCACATACTTAAGTTCAAGTCATCAATTCAAGTCGATACGAAGCATTCCAAGTGGATATAACATCCAATTATCACACCCCCAAACTTAAACCGATGCTTGTCCTCAAGCATAACAATTATAACTATATACAACTAACTAGTACCACTTCCGTAGGTGATCACGGTTGCATTTGGCATATGCAACAAGCCCTTTAAACCCCTAGGCAGCCCTAGTGGACGAGTAAGGTCTCGTGAGGGCCTATAGTGAATGTACCCACAAAATCTATTGTAATGCATGAATGCAACTAATATGAAAATGCAATTAATCTAGTACTAATATCCTACCATACCTTCAAATCCTCTCATGCCATATCAACTTAAGAATCAAAGTAAATACGCAATGTCTTGGTGTCGAAAGTGCAAATATTAACATAGTCTACTCAATGAACATGCATAAGTTCTCCCAAGTCCATGTCAAGTGTAAGAATAAGTTAGTAACCATGCTAAGCCTACAAGAGCACATCTTTGAGACAAAACTCGGGATCTCATACGCAAAAACAAGCAAACACTCACAATCCACTCATAAAAGAAAATTCACTCAAGAACAAGGGTAAGTGTATCACTCAATTCCAACAAAATCATACTCATGCTTGACATTTGGTATCAATCTAACTCTTAACACAACATACATCAATAACGATAATCAAAAGGTCTTTATTTTGGTTGTAACGGGGCTGGGGACAAGGTATGTCAAATAAGCCAAAATAGGTGAAGTGTCAAAAGCTAGTAAGTACCATGATAAATCATACACAACACCCTATTTTCCTCCCCACATAATTTATTATTTTTCTTCCAACAAAAACTCGACTAGTCGACTAAAGTAGGATCACAATAACACAAATATGCTCTCATAATATAACCTTTTTTTTTCTCTTTTTTTTTTTAGTTTTTTTTTTCGAGAGCTAAAGCAACAACAATATAGACAATAACAATGATCCCACGATTTTATTACACATGCGGACTATCAAGCAACAACCAAACCCAAATTTCAATATTTCCCCCAAAATTATGACCAACAATAAACCCCTCCTTGCACACCTTATTACTCCCTTAAGCACCCTACTAGCCTTTGACAATGTGGGTTCAAATTAATGTAAGGCCAATACAAGAAAAAGATCTAGGCAAGTAATGTGGTATGTCACCGAAAAACAGGATTAAGCTCAACGGGTTAACTAATTGATCATGTAAACATGGTGTGGTAATATGGGAAAAGATGCGGTTAATCCTAAATGCCTTTATCATTTTAATCGTCAATTAATGTCATGCGTTTCAAGAAAGATCTCAAACAACTGCTAGTAATGCAAACAATCTGTGGACACTCAAGCAAACGAATAAATTGCAACAAATATGCAATATGGCTCAAAAGCTCACTTGGTGGGAAAAACATACTCAATCCCAAGCAAAAATCTCTCTAATGCACCAACTTGTATTCAAAGCATGCGAACTAAATCAACTTGCACATATTCATGTCCTTCTAATTACTTACAACATTCAATAAGTCTACTAGCTTCAACTTACTAGTGTATGTGTGTGCACAAGAACAAAGCATATCACTTCTCAATCAAAAAGCGTCAACAACACAAAATTCCTATCAAGAATGGGTGCAAATGCAAACTATTATGAACTCACATCATATACGAACATTAAAACAGAATGTCCTATATGAAACAAACGTAGATAACACGAACATAAATGCATAATTTACTACTACTAATATGCAAGCATGAAATCCAATTTCTTATTAAGTGCCTCTAGCTGAGCTGCTAGAGTTGTGACTGTATGAACTTCCAGAATTCCTGCTAATTTGCCTTGTGAAAATCTCTGAGTTGGATTCTGGTATTCATTCGCAGCCATCATCTCAATTAGCTCATAAGCTTCCGCATAGCTCTTAGCCCATAAAGCTCCACCTGATGCTACATCTGTTAAATATAATTGATGTGTTTTAATCAGTGTTTAAGTGTAACAGTGAAATATCAGAATTTAACTGGAAGGAAGTCAGAGTTTAGTAAAGTCTGACTGACGGAAGCTGGACAGAGTTTAGTAAAGTCTGTTTGGAAGCAGCGCGTACAGAGTCAACAAAAGATATTAGAGATCAATTGAAGATTGATATGGAAGCGAGATCTTTGGAGATTGGATAGCTATCAAAGAGATCGAGTTGACTTAGGAGACGTGTGACAATCTGTAATTGATATCATTGTATAGCTGATTATTAGGAATATCAATTAGAGATTGTATCGAAGCTGTATATTTTATAAATACAGTTAGGTTAACCCTAGAAGGGTATCGTGCATCGAACTATCTTTATTGTAACCTAGCAGCTCTTTGTTATAGTTTACATCACGAAGAGGGTTCTTAATACCAGAAGTTTTAAAGTGCATAATCATCTTACTTGTTAAACTCTCATACGAATTTGATTATTAATTGTGTATTCGGCCTAACAAGTGGTATCAGAGCCAATCTGTTACTTTATTACAGGTTAAGATCCAAACATAACAATAATCATGTCAGCAATTCCTCCACCAACAACTACTAGTTCTGAAAAGGCTCCTACTACTGTGAGTCGTTATGAACCAATCAGGGTTCCTATTCTCAAGCCATCAGAGTATGCCATGTGGAAGGTCAAGATGACTATGTTTTTGGAGGCTATAGATCCAGAATATCTTGACAGGATTTATGAAGGCCCTCACAATCCTACAAAGCTATCTGTTGCAACTGCTGGTGAAGAAGCTAAAATAGTTCCAAAGGAAAAGAAGGACATGACTCCTGAAGATCTATCATCAATTGCTAAGGATGCAAAGGTTAGGCATTTACTGCATAGTGCTTTAGACAATGTTATGTCTAACAAAGTGATTAACTGCACCACTGCAAAAGAGATATGGGATGCTCTTGAAGTCAGATGTCAAGGAACTGCTGCTATTAAGAAGAATAGGAGAAACATACTCACACAAGAGTATGAGCATTTTGAGGCTAAACCTGAAGAGACCATGACAGAAACATTTGATAGATTCTGTAAATTGCTTAATGATCTGTCATTGGTCAACAAAGAGTATGATCTAGAAGACTCAAATCTCAAGTTTCTTCTTTCTCTACCTGAAAAGTGGGATGTGAAAACAACCACTATTAGAGACAACTATGATCTTGCTGAAACAGAGATTGATGAAATCTATGGGCTGCTCAAAACTCATGAATTGGAAATGGAGGAGAGAAACAGGAGATCAAGTAGGAAGGCAAAGTCTGTTGCTCTTAAGGTTGAAGAGAAGCCTCAGAAGAAAGAGGCATCAAGAAGGAAAATGAAGGGAAAAGCTTTGGTCATACACTCAGAAAGTGAATCATCAAACTCTGATTGTGATTCAAACTCTTCTGAATCATCTGACTCTGAGGATGATGAAGAAGAAATGAGGAAAATGGCTGTGTTGATGGTGAAGACCTTCAAGAAAATGGGTTTCAAGAATTTCAAGAAAGGGAAAAGGTTTTCTAGAGATTCAAATGAAGACAGGAAAACCTTCAGGAAGTCTGATAAGAGAGATTCAAGGGGAAAGAAGGATAAGTCTGAAATTCAATGCTACAAGTGTAAGGAGATGGGTCACTATGCTCCTGAGTGCAACAAGGGTAAAACTGGAAAGGTACTCTACACTAAAGGCAGAGATTGGGTAGACACTTCAGATTCTGATGAAGAAGTGAACTATGCTCTCATGGCTACTACTGAATCAGAAACTTCTGAAAATCAGGTACCTCTAACTACCTATGCTTATAATATTGATGACATTTCTCAATTAAGAATTTATCTTAAGTCATTGCATATAAGTTATAGGGATCAGACTTTAGAGAATGAAAGGATGAAGTCTGAAATTTCTGAACTTAAGGTTAGAAATAAACTTGTTGAAGAAAAACTTGAAAATATGCAACAAGTTCAGAAAGAGAGAGATGATGCTGTTTCTATAGAACATGATTTGCTTCAGAAATATAAACTTCTAGAATCTGAGTTGGAGGAAGCAAATAAGAAAATTAGGACTTGGACTAATTCTGGAAAGGACACTCAACAGATTTTTCAAACAGACACTGAGGTCTAGGTTATAATGAGGGAGATGAACTTAGATTTCAAAATCAAGTTAAAATCAGACCTCATTTTGTGCATGGAGCCAGTAAATTTTTGCCTGATAATGAAAAAGAAGCTGTTAAAAATGAACCAGTAAAAACTAGTGTTAAACAGGTTAATATTGGTTCAATGACAGATAAACAACTCAAACATAAATTGAAGGAGTTAAAATCTGTTAAGAAACAGGGAGTGTCAAATAAGAACAGAAATGGAAAAGTAGGCATCACTTCAGGAAATAAACCAATGCTTGATAGTTATGCTCCAAGAAAGACATGTCATAACTGTGGTAGTACTAAGCATCTTGCAAATTTCTGCAAGAAAAACAAAAATATAAATTCTTTACCTTCCAAGTCTGAGGTAAAGAAGGATTTTGCTAGAACTAAGCCACAGACTTTATGCACACACTGTAGAAGCACTTGGCATTCCATTTATACTTGCAGAGAGTATCATGCTATCTATCATAATTACTATGAACTGAAACCCAATCTGAAATGGGTTAAAGTTAATACTGCAAGTGTAAACTCTGATACTGTTAGCTCAAACTCTGATAATGTTAATTCCGCTGCAAAAGCTAACAAAGTTAAGAAGGTCAAAGGATCCAAGCAAGTCTGGATCCTTAAATCTAATCCTCATTAATTGCTTGTGATTGCAGGGCAATAGGGAGGCAACCCTAGTTGTGGACAGTGGATGTTCAGGACACATGACTGGAAATAAAGCCCTGCTATCAGACTATGAGGAGAAGGCTAGCCCAAAAGTTTCCTATGGTGATGGAAATGTAGGAAGAACATTGGGATATGGCAATATTAATCTTGGAAATGTCATCATCAACAATGTAGCTCATGTCCCAGGACTCAAGCATGACTTGCTATCTGTGAGTCAAATCTGTGACAATGGATATCATGTATATTTTCAACCTGAATATTGTGAAGTTATCAGCAAATCTACAGGAAAGGTTGTTCTAGTTGGTAATAGGCAAAACAACATTTATGAAATCAAGCTCTTAATAGACTCTGTTGGAAAACCTGTTTGCCTATCTACAAGAATGTCTAGTGAAGAAAGTTGGAAGTGGCACAAGAAACTCTCACATTTGAACTTGAACAACATCAATGAATTGATCAGAAAGGATCTTGTAAGAGGACTCCCAAAGGCTCTGTTAAATGTTGATGGCCTATGTGATTCATGTCAGAAGGCCAAACAAAGGAAGTCATCTTTCAAGAGCAAGACAGAATTTTCAATCACTGATCCTTATCATCTTCTCCATGTTGATCTCTTTGGTCCAGTAAATGTTATGTCTATAGCAAAGAAGAAATATGCTTTAGTCATTGTTGATGAATACACTAGATTCACTTGGGTGTATTTTCTAGCAAAGAAGGATGAAACTACATTAACTCTACTGGAGCATGTGAAACTTCTGGACAAAGGATCAAGTAACAAAGTCAGAATCATCAGAAGTGATAATGGAACTGAGTTCAGGAATGCAACAATGGAAGAATTCTGCAAGGACAATGGAGTGAAGCAAGAATTTTCAGCACCTGGTACACCACAACAAAATGGTGTAGTTGAAAGGAAAAATATAACCTTGATTGAAGCTGCCAGAACTATGCTTGATGAAGCAAAATTGCCAACTTATTTCTGGGCAGAAGCTGTTCAAACTGCTTGTTTTACTCAAAATGCTACACTGATCAATAAGCATGGAAAGACACCATATGAGATGGTGAAGAAAAAGAAGCCTAACCTGAAATACTTTCATATTTTCGGGTGCAAATGCTTTGTTTTGAAGACTCATCCTAAACAGTTGACCAAGTTTGAGCTAAAGGCAGATGAAGGAATTTTTGTTGGTTATCCATTGTCAACAAAGGCATTCAGAGTTTACAATCTGAGAACTAAAGTGATCATGGAATCTATACATGTGTCTTTTGATGACAAGAAAATAACTGGACTTGAAGACAAAGATGAATATGATCAACTGAACTTTGAAAATGAAGATTTAAACTCTGTTGAAGTAAACTCTGATCAAACAATTCTGACAGACTCTGTTGAAACAAACTCTGAACCTCTACTGGTAAACACTGGAGAAACTTCTCAGCCACAACAAAGGGAAGAACCAGTTGAGGGGGAGCATGATCAAGATGAAGACTAAAACACTGATACTGAGTCAACTGAAAAATCTGGATCAAACTCTGATGATTCAAACTCTGAAAATTCAAATTCTGACTCTGGGCAGTCAAGTTCAGGGGGAGTCTTAGAAAACGAAGATAGACCACAACAAAATCAGGAGAGCATGGATCAAGGGGGAGGATCACATGCTGACAGAAGTCATTTGCCTTCTGCTAGAAAATGGACTAAATCACATACACCTGATTTGATAATTGGTGATCCAGATGCAAAAGTGAAAACAAGAAGTGCCACTGCAAGTGAATGTTTGTTTCATGCATTCTTGTCTAAGAATGAACCAAAGAAAGTGGAAGAAGCTCTTCAAGATGCTGACTGGATAACAGCAATGCAGGAAGAGTTGAATGAATTTGAAAGAAATGAAGTTTGGACCCTTGTACCAAGGCCAAAGAACAGATCTATTGTTGGTACTAAATGGGTTTTCAGAAACAAGACTGATAGTGAAGGTGTTATCACAAGGAACAAGGCTAGACTGGTAGCAAAAGGTTATTCACAGCAGGAAGGAATAGACTATGATGAAACATTTGCTCCAGTTGCAAGATTGGAGGCAATCAGAATTTTTCTAGCATATGCCTCTCACAAGAAATTCAAAGTGTTCCAGATGGATGTGAAAAGTGCTTTTCTGAATGGGAAGCTTGAAGAAAAAGTGTTTCTTGAACAACCACCAGGATTTGTGGACCCCAAATATCCAGATTATGTCTACAGGCTAGATAAGGCACTATATGGAATTAAGCAGGCACCAAGAGCATGGTATGAGACACTTGCTCAATTTCTTCTAGAAAGTGGATTCAACAGAGGTACAATTGACAAAACTCTGTTTTATTTCAATCAAGGAAGTGACCTCCTTTTAGTTCAGATATATGTTGATGACATTATCTTTGGGTCTACTAATGATAAACTCTGTAAGAAGTTTGCCAAGCTCATGCAGTCCAGGTATCAAATGAGCATGATGGGAGAGCTTAGTTACTTTCTAGGCCTACAGGTGAGACAAACAGATGATGGTATCTTCATTAATCAAGAAAAATATACCAGAAATCTTCTCAAGAAATTTGGTATGCTTGATTGTTCATCTGCATCAACTCCCATGGCAACAGCAACTAAATTGGACAAAGACACAGGAGTTTCAGTGGATATGACAAACTACAGGGGCAAGATAGGATCTCTTCTTTACTTGACAGCTAGTAGGCCTGACATCATGTATGCAACCTGTCTTTGTGCAAGGTTTCAGGCAGATCCTAGAGAGCCACATCTGACAGCTGTGAAAAGAATCTTCAAGTATCTCGAGGGCACCATATCTTTAGGTCTGTGGTACCCCAGAGAATCAGATTTCAAGCTACTTGGGTATTCTGATGCAGACTTTGCAGGCTGCAAGATAGACAGAAAGAGCACTAGTGGAAGTTGTCAATTTCTTGGTGACAGACTTGTCTCTTGGTACAGCAAGAAACAGAAATCAATTTCTACATCTACAGCTGAAGCAGAGTATATTGCAGCTGGTAGCTATTGTGCACAGATCTTGTGGATGAAGAATCAATTGCTGGATTATGGATTGAGGTACAGTAAGATTCCTATTTACTGTGATAATCAAAGTGCTATTGCTATGACAGGTAATCCAGTACAGCATTCAATGACCAAGCACATCAGCATAAGGTACCATTTCATCAGAGAACATGTGGAAGAAGGGAATATTGAACTACATTTTGTGTCTACAGAACAACAGCTTGCAGATATCTTCACTAAACCATTGAGTGAAGCTACATTTACAAGACTGGTCAATGAACTAGGAATGGTCTCTGGTTCTGACTAGGAATGTTGGTTAGATTCAAATTTTACTTATGTAATGTATTACTCATATTTCCTTGATTTGTTAAGTGCTAAGTGAAATCTGTTGATTAAACTCTGTTATGCATACTCTGTTAACATGTTTTTCTGTCAAACTCTGTTAAACTCTGTCAGCATTCCTGTATGTCATACACTGGTAATAAGTTTGATAAACTCTGTGAACTCTGAGTTGATTTTTGTCTGAATGAAAACACCAATGAAGAAATATGTATGAAGCATGATTCTCAGCAATTAATCATGAATCTTTCTGAGTTATTGTGATCTAATCTTAGATTGTACAGAAAGTTAACACAGCATGATACTGGTTCATATTTATAGCATCTCTTAGTTTATTTTGTCCTAAACTCTGAGTCTATAAATACTGTGTGCATTGCCTTTCATGAATAACTACTGATGTTGATGAACTCTAAACTCTGTTAGTTATACTCTGGTAGATTAAAATGCTTACTGCAATACCCCAAAGAAAATGTATATAGGTTGCTATACTCCTTTGAGATTATGTTGGAGACTAGGATGACCCAGGAACTTATTGGTATATAATATGTGCTAAAATTCTCTTATTTTTGGTGACTAGTCAAAGACTAGGATGACCCAGGAACTTATCAAAATGATAAGGGCTAAAATTTTTGAATTTTTGGTGACTGGCTCCAACCTCTAATTATTGGAATGAATAGAATAAAAAAAAATTAGCAATAGAGGGGGTATAAAATAAATTAGATGTTACTGTATATAGATTGATTACTACAGAGTTTAGCTTTCATCATATCGTCAGTGTTTACTATGAGAGTTTGTGCATCAAGTGCTTATTGATTTACTTTATGGATTTTATGAAAAATTAGATGCTCTAAAAATTGATTTGGTAAACTCTGCTTCACACACACATATTTTCACAACTGTGCAATTTTTGAAAGGGTTTCGGTGATAAAGTTGGAGAATTGACAAACGCTGTTGATTCGTGGTTCGTACTCTAAGGTAAATTTTCATTTGGATAATTTGAAAATTTTGGAGTAAATAGGGCTTTTGACAACTGTTAATAAGTGTATTGTGTTAAAGTGTCTTGGAAATAGGAAAGAAAATACAGCGGTGATACAAGTAGTCCCTAATTGTTCTGTTCCTGATTTAATTGTGGTTATTGTTGATGAATTTGTTACTTACATGATTACTTTAATTAGTTTTCATATTCACTTCTTTGATTTAATTCTTTGAAGAACAGTTCATAAACATAAAAAATTGCAGAACACATTGAATAAGATTAGAGAAACAGGATCCTTCATTGATAATAAGAAAGAGATTACATGAAAATATTACATCTTTTTGTTCTCTCTATCTAATAATCTATTCAGCAGGAAAATAAAAAGTGAAGTCCAAACCACTCCATTGTTAGCAGCCATCCCAGATCCCATCTTTGCCACTTTGTTTGGGTTGAAGTTGAAGGGATAAGGTTATTTTTGTTGACATATTCATTAACAATGGTTGGTGGTGTTGGATGAGGATGCCTTAGAGGAAAGCCATGTTAATGTTGCTTGAAGAGCAGCATCGATGTCGATCACTCTTGCAGGCTTTTCTCTCTCGATTTCTTCAAGACCGGCATCCATCTGCAGCCACAGAGTTTCAAGCTGCCTTTCCCAGTCAAAGGCATCAAACTCTTCACGAGTATAACTGAAGATATCTCTGTTCTCTACGAGATGGAGATTCTTTTCCTTGATGGTAAGTTTTGACATTGTTTAACGATGTGTTGTGTGAAGGGTTTTTTGATTTTCAGGAGAGAATGAAAGCTTAAAGGGATAGTGAACAAGTCTCTAGGCGTTAAATAGAGATGGGTAAGTAACGAAGTACTAAAACGCTTCGTATTCTGGTTTTTAATGGTTCCAGGTAAACGCTTCGTATTCTGGTTTTTAATGGTTCCAGGTATTTTAAGAGAGTGTTATTTGATTTTTTTTTTTAAAATCAAATATTTTATTGTTATATTCACAAATACACTTCTTAAAATTACGAGCGCGTGTTTCCCACTCACCCATTATTGTGTCCCACTCACCCATTATTGTGTCCCACTCACACATTAATCTAGGAACTGTTGAGTGGTTGAATACATAAAAGATTGAGTTTTAATTTTTAATAACAACTCTAATTACTTTTGTGTCCAAACGATTGTGTTTTACTTTCACCCACTCACTTTTACATCTCACAGTTCTCTCAGTACTCACTTGCGCATTTTCGCAAACACCTTTCCTACATACACTTTTCTTCGTGATTTCTTGCTCATTTCTTGATTCAATGGCTTCTAAACCATTCACTGTTCTTGGTCTACGTTTTGTCCCTAACAATTATGCAGCTCCACTCCATCATGAACGTGTTCCAGAAGCGTTTCATCTTATGCAGAATTTCTTGAGAGACTCAGAGTTTGGACAAGCTCTGGTTGAACCTAGTACTCTCTCTGCATCTCAAATTGCCACTTTTTGGCAAAACTCGGTCTATGTGGATGGAGGAGAGAATGGGACTCCAAACATCATCTTCACTCATGAAGAACAAGAGTTTATGATTACTCCACAAACTGTCAGAGATACGATGGGGTTTGATACACACACCTCTTATACTTACGTTGCTAAACCTCAATTGAGACAGATGCTACAAGAGATAGGCTACATGGATTCTCTTGACAAGCTTGGCAGTGTAAAGAGGCCTAATCTCAGGAAGGAATGGAATTTTTTCTTCGACTGCATTACAAGAACATTCCAGAAGAAGGTCACTAATTGGGATGCTATTCCAATGGACAGTCTACAAATCGGGTATTCTCTACTTTATGGCAGTAATTTTGATTTTGGTAGATATGTTCTAATGAATCTAGGTGATAAACTATCAGAGTCTACTACAGTTTATTTTGCTCGATTTTGTCAAATGCTATTCACTGCTTGTGAGTCTGGTTTAGAAATTGCTGAAACTGATGAAATTCAGCCTTTTAGAGTCAACAAGAGAATATTCTCTGATATGACTAATAAGGATGCTGGTAAAGAAAATCTACCTGCCTTTGTTCTACCACTTGCTTTGCATAATTTTCTCAACCAACCTCAAGACCAACCACAACCTGAACCACTAAACACTGAACCACCTACATCACCTACCCACACTGTACCTACTCAACAACCTTCATCACCAATCACAAACACTGCTCCAACCCAAAACCCTCAATCTCCAATCACAAAACAATCTTCACACACTCCACAAATAAACTCTGAACCATCACAATCTCAACCACAACCACAGCCTAAAGCAAAAAGAGGCAGAGTAAAGCAATCAGCAGCAACCACTGAACGACATGCAAGAGTTAAGAAGACAATAGAGACAAACATCAAAGCAAAACAGACATCTCCTCGAGCTGTTTATACTAGAAGAATGATACAAAGAGCAAAAAGACCTAAGTCACCCTCTGTGGTAGCAGAATCTAGTAAAGAGGATTCAGATGAAGTGCCTCTAGCTAAGAGAAGAAAATTAGTAATCTCTGATTCTGATGATGGACATGTTGAAGCTCCAGAGGATATTTCTAAGGAAATACCTGCTGTTGAGGTAGAAAGAGATGGAAATGCTGATGCTCAAATGGATGAAATTCTTGAACCATTGTTCCCATTCTCTGAGAACGTGGAAATTCCAATCTCTTCATCTGCTGTATTCTTTGAGGCCACTGATGCAGTCAATCAAACCACCTTGGTACATGAAGAAACAGTGGCTTCCCATACTGAGTTAATCTCTGATGTTCATCAATTTGTTGAACATGGTGAGGAAATTGATCAACAACCTAAGGAGATAAACTCTGAGACTATTGTGCAATCTGCAAAGGATGTTGTACAGCCTATTGTTGACTCTACTACTGAACCTGTTGCAGAGGATGTTGTTGACACTGTTGATGCATCTATTCCAATTCCTCCATCCACTCATCATGTTGAAGCTGAGGTTGGAGATGAAACTGAAGGGAATACTGAGTCAAGCTCTTCTCAGAGTTTACCAGTCCAGACTGATGCTAAGGTTAAGGATTTTGCTGGTCCTTCAAATCAAGCAGATGCTGAAGAAGAACACCTTGAACAATTTTCAAATGATTGATACAAGGACACTTGTATCTTTCCTGCTGCAAGAGCAGCTGAATTTGTCAAGAGAACCTCCAGAACAATTACAAATCCAGAGATTATATCTTGTCTCAAGGCTACAGTTGTACAAGTGAAGACTCTCAACTCTAGGTTTGATCTATGTCAAAAGGCAATCTCTGATGTTCGAGGTGATGTTGTTAGAGGAGCTGATATGATTAAACTTGACAACAAGAATAAATTTCACTATCTTACTCAGAATCAAGAAACTTTGTCTCACAGGCTGAGCAAAGTTGAACAAAATCAGAATGATATGTCCTTAAAGATTGATTCTATTGCTACCTCCTTGGAGTTAATCACATCTATTCTTATGCCTGATGATGTCAAAAAGGGGGAGAGAGTTGCTAAAGACAAATGCAAGCAATCTCAAACTCTGATCAGAAAGGATAATGATGGAGATGGAGGAGCAAGTAGTAAAGGAAAGGACAAAACTGAAGAATTTCAAACTCTGAAAACTAGCAAGTCCTCTAAATCACAGTTTGTTGGGATAAACACTGATACTCAAGGTACTTCAAAGACCAAGAGTTTGCTATTATCTTCTAATCCACAGACTGATGAAGAATTGGCTGCTAAGTTCTTTATTGAAGAGAATGAGGAAGGAGTTACAATTGAGGACATTAAAGCTGAAGAAACGAGTTTACAAGAAGAACATCTCAAGGCTTTAAAGTCTGGTAAGTTAAAGAAAGGAAAAACTCCTAGGCCTGTTCTTAAAGGCATTGTTATCAAGGAAAGTGCTGATGTTAGTCAAAAATCTCAGTTATCAAAGGAAACAATGGCAGCAGAAGCTAAACTCAAGCTGAAAGGCATTGAAGGAGATAGTTCACAGAAGAAAGTTACAACCTCTGTTTCTACACAAGTTGTACAGAAGAAAGAAAACACAACCTCTGTTGCTACACAAGTTGTATCTAGACCTTTATCTTCTCAGTTGAAATCGGTTTTTGGGAAAGGAACACTTCATGATCCAAATCTATTATCTGGAGTTTCTATGGATTTCTCTGATGGAAGAGCCTTGTCTGGTAAGGTTGAAAACAATAAGGGTGGTCTGGGTTCACACAAGGACAAAAGGAAATATACTGGTCCTAGAGATCCTTCTTCACTGGCTGTTCCATGTCGTGGTGTCACTCAAGAAAGTTTGGACAGACTGGAATCAGTACAGTTAGTTTATCAGAAGAGTTTAAAGATGGACTTTCTCTTGTACTTCATGGCTGATGGGACAGTATTTAGAATTGGTGAGAATGATATTGGCTTGAAATATTGGGAAGAATTAGAATATGTTCTATATCTTTTCAAGGTGAATAGTCAAAGGACTCAATCAGTTGCAAATGTGCTTAGAAAGAAAATGCTCCATAATTTGGCAATCAGAGGAATGAAGTATAATAGCAGATATGTTCCTAAGTACAGGGATTGGAATGGAAATCTTATTGAAATGAAGAAGGGTACTGCGAAATTAAAGACTGATTTGGGAATCACAGTACTTGACTTCAATTCACAGTCAGAAGAAGTCAAATTTATCATACTGGGAAATGAGATGAGAAGAAACAAAATCTATGATCTTAGATCTGCTATCTATCAGACAGATGAGAGTGATCCTCAGCTAAAAGAGATTAAAGAAGCTATGGAGATTGAGCTTAAGAATGCAGAAAGAAGATTACTCATAGATTATCTCAGAGCTACACCAGATCTTGAAGAGATTAGAGATTAAAGTCTGTAAGGATTTTCTTATTTTCTGTAGATTTTGTTAAGTAGAAGTTTAAACTCTGAATTTGTATAAACACTGTATTTGTCTATTTGTTTTGACATCATCAATTACTGTTATTAACTTGTGCATTTTTGCTAATGAACAAGTTGGGGGAGATTGTTAAATATAATTGATGTGTTTTAATCAGTGTTTAAGTGTAACAGTGAAATATCAGAGTTTAACTAGAAGGAAGTCAGAGTTTAGTAAAGTCTGACTGACGGAAGCTGGACAGAGTTTAGTAAAGTCTGTTTGGAAGCAGCGCGTACAGAGTCAACAGAAGATATTAGAGATCAATTGAAGATTGATATGGAAGCGAGATCTTTGGAGATTGGATAGCTATCAAAGAGATCGAGTTGACTTAGGAGACGTGTGACAATCTGTAATTGATATCATTGTATAGCTGATTATTAGGAATATCAATTAGAGATTGTATCGAAGCTGTATATTTTATAAATACAGTTAGGTTAACCCTAGAAGGGTATCGTGCATCGAACTATCTTTATTGTAACCTAGCAGCTCTTTGTGATAGTTTACATCACGAAGAGGGTTCTTAATACCAGAAGTTTTAAAGTGCATAATCATCTTACTTGTTAAACTCTCATACGAATTTGATTATTAATTGTGTATTCGGCCTAACAACATCTAGCATGGGTCTTGACTGTGCACCCAAACCATTATAAAAGCAGTTAATCACCATCCACTCAGGCATCCCATGATGTGTACACTTCCTTAGTATCTCCTTATATCGCTCCCAAGCCTCGCACAAAGATTCTTCAGACTGCTGTGAAAATTGAGTAATAGCGTTCCTGATTGCTACGGTCTTTGCCATAGGGAAAAATTTAGTGAGAAATTTCTAAGCAAGATCCTCCCAAGTAGTAATAGAACAGGCTGGTAGAGAGTGCAACCAGCCCTTAGCTTTATCCCTCAAAGAGAATGGGAAAAGTCTTAATTTGATAGCATCTTCCGACACCCCGTTGATCTTGAAAGTGTCGCAGATCTCAATGAAATTCCGGATGTGCATGTTAGGATCTTCATTCGGAGCACCCCCAAACTGAACTGAGTTCTGCACTATCTGAATTATGCTAGGCTTGATTTCGAAAGTATTAGCTGTAATAGCTGGCCTGACAATGCTAAATTGGATGTCCTTGATCTTTGGTTGAGAATAATACATCAATGCTTTCGCTGCTGCTGCTGGTTCTTCCATTGCTACTTCCAACACATAAAACTAAACAACTATGTAAGAAACAATCCGAGTCAGTGAACTCTAACGACCACTATTGACAAGCACATAAACTAAAAATAAAACACCGATGATCCCCGGCAGCGGCGCCAAAAACTTGTTAACACAAAATCACGCAAACGTACGTGGTCACAAGTAATATAGATATAAGTCAAGTTCGTTCCCACAGAGATCTGGTTATGGTTCTATTTAGTAAATATGCCTATGCAACAATGTATGGTTTTTATCCACTGCTAAGACAAATAACAATTTGAGGTTTTTAATTATCTAAATTAAACTAAGCTGCAAATTATTAAACTAAGAATTACTTAACTAATGAGAATTAAAATCTAATTACTTATGCAAGATAAACCATGGAATCCTAACTTCATTAAATACTTCGCTTAGATCTGACGCCTTTAATCACTATATGCAATGGTCATGATATCTGATCGGATAACACAAAATAAGTACACGCTACCTGTCAGCATACGTATACCAAACTAAACATACATCCACAAAAGAGATAGAAGATGAATAGACACCAATTATGCTTAGACCTTATATGTCTATAGAATTTGAAAACATAACGGTTGAAGAACAAGTTATCCATAAAGATCACGCAGGGCAATATAAGTATTTTCATCTCATACTACGAATCATGTTGATAAACAATCATGAACCTATGCTAGCATGGCAAGTTCTAAATCTCAAGATCCACTTTCACTTCACAAGAGATTAACAAATTAGATGTTAGCTACGCATCTAACAATTAAGCATAACCATACGAGGATATCAGATATACATCACACACAGATCTTTAAAGCAATCAAAATACTAAAGCTCCATAAATAAATCAGTTAGAATCCCATGACAACGATTAGTTCATAATCGAACCTCTCGTCATCATGGGATCTGATGAAACCATGATAAAAACAAAGTATGAAAAGATACAAATAAACCTAAGTAATTGATATGTAATGGTGTGAGTTTTTTTCTGTCCCCCAAGATGTGTATTTATAGCCTCAATTTGCCTCTCCATCAAGAAATTGTCATTTTAGAGTTGGAATAGGAGTATGGTAATTTCCGTTCTTGAATGAGAATAGAATTGCAAATTCCATGTGTAGATCTGATTCTGGAATGTTCTAACCGCCCAGAGCAATTACCATACTTATTAGAAGTAGGAATTCTGGCAATTTCCTGTTTAGAATTGAATTCTGGCAATTTCTGTTAATTCTGTTTTGATAGAAAATTATCTTCAATAATTATGGACTCCGGACCACTTTAGAATGATAGAAAATTCCGTTATCTTCGCGTGGGCAGTTGAATCGTCCAAAACGGACTTGTAGAACTCAAAATATGGCCAAAACAAAATCAGAAATTCTGGCGGATTTTTCACCCGCTGACTGCTACTGTTCATGCGCGTCCGTTACTGTTCATGCGCGTCCATTACTATTCATGCGCTGATTTTGCTGATTTTGCTCTATTTTCTTCGTTTTAACTCCGATTTTCATTCCGTTTCTTCCGGCTCTCTCGCAATTTGATATACTGTTATTTTTTAAGCTCAAAACCCACCATTTAAGCATGGAAAACATCATCCCACATCCGACTCTTATTCCTGCACAAATTCACTAAAAACACAGCAAAAACACCACATACTTGAGTTCAAGTCATCAATTCAAGCCGATATGAAGCATTCCAAGTGGATATAACATTCAATTATCAAAAACCAACCAAAATATCCTAGACTAAAAAGTCAGGAGTTGAAAACAAGGGAATTCCTTGAATATACAACTAAAAAGCAAGACCTCCTTGTTTAAGGATAAGGGGGCAAGTCCAAAGATACTTCATCACAAATTTTGCAACCTATTATGATGATGGAAGGGTGTTTGGAAATCAAAGGTCATAGTTGAATCCAAGGTTGTTTGAAACCAAGAGTTCAAGAACAAGTTAAGACCCGAAAGGTCCTGAAAACCAAGAAGTAGGTTATTTGAGATCAATAATCGCAAAACCAACCATGGTGTTGTAAACTCACTCTAGAAACAATGAGGGGAGTTCAAAACAAGATTTGGCTTTGGTCAAAATCAAGGTCAAAAGTCAAAGTCAAAAAGTCAAAGTTTGGCCAAAATTCAAAAAAAAAATTGATGGGGCCCAACCGACCAGGAACCCTTGGCCAAACGACCGACCAGGGTAGGCCGACTAGGCTGCCTTGGAGGAAAAATGGCTCAGGTGTTTGAAACACCTGAGGCCCTAGGTGATTTCATGACCCTCCAGAACGCTCAATAATGCTCCGTTTGAGCTCAAATTTGAGATTCAAGAACCTTACAAGATCCTCTACAAGTCTATGTAGGTGCCCAAGTGGTTTCTTGAAGTTGAAAAAATGACCTTGTTACGAACAAGGCCTAGTTTGAAGACCAGCTTAGAGGTGGTATATATTTTGCCTCCAAAACGTTCAAAAATGCATGTTTTCATGAGATTCTTCTTCATACCAGGAGATTATAACAATCCCCATCATAAAAGCTCAACTTCAAAATTTGAGTTTAGAAATGATAGGGGTGTTGAAAAACCAGGAGGGTGTTTGAAAACCGGGAAGGTGTTTGAAACACCTATTCCAGAAGGCCGTATTTCTTGCCTAGACAACTCAAAAATGGGTATATTCACTTGATTCTTTCTCCAACCAGGAGATTATAAGAATCCCTATCATATAAGATCAACTTCAAAATTTGAGGTTAGAAGTGTTAGGGGTGTTGAAAAATCAGGTCTGGTTTGAAAACCAGAAACCCTTGGCGTGTTTGAAACACCCCTCAACCAACCAATATCATCTGCGAATCCATGATTCAAACATGATTGAAAGATTGAGGGTTTAAGGACATGAAGTTTCAAGCAATCAAGGTGATTCGTTTGAGAACAAGTTACTAAAAAACTCTTAAGGAGGGTTTGAAAACACCTCTGGGCTGTCCACGTTGTTTGGGCCATATCTCGAGCTCCGAATATCGGATTTGGACGATCTTACTGTCCACGCGAAGCTCATTAAATTCTCTATAGTTTTGGGTGGGTCCCATCCACCTTTGGCCAACTGGCCAACCAGGGTAGGCCGAGCAGAAATATGGGGGGAAAATGGGTCCAGGTGTTTCGAACACCTAGACCCCTAGCTGATTTCGTTTGGCTCTAGAACTCTCAAAAATGGGTATTTTCACGTGATTCTTTTTCCGTCAAGGATATTATAAAAATCTCTACAATATGAGTTTGACTTCAAAATTTAAGGTTAGGATTTCACTAATCGCAGTTAAGGGGTGATTAACCTCGTTTAGCGACGTTTAAGGATTTTCACTCGAATATTAACCTATCTTAAGGTTAAGAATGGATATCCTAGTAATAATTACATCAACGACGAGTTAGTTAGCCTCGATTAAGCCTTTATGGCCCCGTTTAGGGTTGTTTAGCCCGATTAGGGCCGAATTATCGTCTTTTGCTCAAAAATTATCCCTTTTTAAGGCTTATGAGCAACGACCGCCTGATATTAACCCCAATTTAGATAAGTTGAGGGAAATAAATCACTAATAAATTTATGCTAAAGGATCCTATGCACGAATTGCACTTGGATTAGTGTCCACGAGCTAGAAATGGCACTAATCCTATTCCCGAAAGGCCAAAAAATCTTAAGAAAAAGGTTCGAGAGGCCAAGGAACGTTTAACTTTCTTAAGTATTAACTTGGGAGAGAATTTTAGTCGTTGTGAATGTGTAGGTCGCTCCACACTTCAATGTAAGACGATACCCTTGTAGGGCCGGTGTGACCTTAAACTTCTACGAAATCAAGTTTTCCTAAAAGTTGGGGGGCAAATGATATGGGTGAAAAATAATCCCTAAAGACATAATTAATATAGTATTTACTGGCTCATAAATAAGGCCCGAAACCCTAGTTAGGCATTAAATTCGTATTTAATGATTAAGCCCAAAAGAACAGCCCAAACCGGGGACGCCCGGTATAAGCATGTTTCTAACATGGGCCTGATCTACAAACCGGGAACGTTCTAGAAACAAGGAACGTTCTAGAATATCCCAGGGATATTAAGGCACCTAATTCGACATGGAAACTAATTCCTATAAGGAAGGAGTCAGAACCTTCCTCAATAACGGTGACTTGTCCACCAAGTCTCCAAACCCTATTACGATTCTAAGGCTCCCACAGCCTATATAAAGGGCCAGACCCATCATCTCAGAACTACGTTTTGGCTTAATCCTCGAATAAGGACATACAAGCCACTACGTCCTAGGTGAGCTCTCGCCGCCATAGCCTCGAGGGCACCATCACCTAGAACTACGTTTTGGCTTAATCCTCAAATAAGGACATACAAGCCACTGCGTCCTAGGTGAGCTCTCGCCGCCATAGCCTCGAGGGCACCATCACCTAGAACTACGTCTTGGATTGATTCTCAACTCTGAGATACGTAGGCATCTTGTGAGGACCCGAATTAGGTCACGAAAATGCAAGCGCAGCCATTAAAGCACAAAGCTCACGAACCCTAGCCGCAATTTGATAACCCTACTTTTTATTCCACAACATTTGGCACCGTCTATGGGAAGACAACATCAACCATGGTTCAAACACGAAGGACACCAGTCTCAACCGAGGCTACCACCGTCACCTCTGTTCCACCCGTCGTTACTGAACAAGGGTATGTACCCTCATCAACGGAGACAACCACTCAACCTCAAGTTTCTCAACCTAGAGGGATGACTCCCCTTGCTGAGAGGACTCTACCCGTGGTTGTCCATCCAAACCAGGAGACCAACCCTCTTCAGATGGTGGTCTCTCCCCTTGTTAATCGTTCACTACCTCCGGGGTGCAGATCTCCACCACAGATCTCCCTAGAAGTACTAATCCGGCATATGGTTTGCCTAACTACCCCCCAAATACCCGAGGTGTTGGGCCAAGATGTCATGCCCTGCAGATACATGAACCGTATCACCCTCCTTATATTAGAGGCTTGGGCCCTGATCAAGGATATTATGACTACTCTGGTCCTTATACTGATGATTCTTTATCTAAGGATGACGATCGAGATCAAGCCCCGAGGAGGCGGCATCCAAGCAAGGAGCCTGTAAGGCATACTCGACGAATCCATGATGGACCCCCAATGATAGCTACTGAGAGAATCAAGGCTTATGAGGCCGAGATTCGAAAGCTGAAGGAAGACATAGCAAGAGAGCAACTTGGACAGAATCAGAGTCAGAATCAGAATCGACCTCCTCCAACTTCAGGAGAGATTCCCTTCATTGATTTGGAGAGGTCTTCTAGGAGAAGGAAAAGGGTTGATGCCCCAACCGGAGGAGTTACGAGGGTGGAAACCCCCAGGGGTGATCCCAAAGATCTGATGCCACTTGGGGACCCTAACGATCCCACACCCCCATTCACTTAGAAGGTGATGAATGCTCATGTCTCCAAGAAGTTTAAGATGCCTATGATAAAGGCATACGATGGAACAGACGATCCCTCAAACTATGTGAGGACGTTCTCAAATGCACTGTTGTTGAAACCCGCTAGCGACGCTCTCAAGTGTAGGGCGTTCCCTCAAACCCTTACAGGCATGGCTCAACGATGGTATAGCCGGTTGCTCGCAAACTCGATTGGCTCTTTCAAGGAATTGAGCACGGCTTTCATTAATCAATTCGTTAGTGGAAAAGTCCATGATAAAAGCTCTGAATATCTTATGCAAGTGAAAAAAGGAAAGAATGAGAACCTAAAGGATTATCTCAAACGCTTCACCAAGGAGACTTTGAATGTCCCTGATCTGGAAAATAAAGTAGCTATGATTGCTTTGGATAATGGAATGATGAACACCTTCTTTCAGATGTCGTTGGCAAAGCATCCCCCTGAGAGCATGACTGAGCTCCAAAAAAGGGCAAGCAAATACATAAAGGCTGAGGAAAGCATGAGGAAAATATAGGTCTCTACCGAAAGTGGTGGAAACGGGAACTCTAGGAAGCGAAAGATAGAGCAGGAGTATGATGTTAGGGAAAAGTATAGCCGAACTAGCGAGGACTCCGACTCTGCCTCTAAGAACCAAGGACCAAGGTTCACTGAGTATGCAAGGTTGAATACTCCTAGGAGTCGAATCTTGTTGGACATTGAGAAGGATAATTATTTCCGATGGCCGAAGCCACTCAGGGGTGATCCCGCAAAGAGAAACAAGAATCAGTATTTCAGATTCCAACTGTAACAGCCCGCTCTTGATACCAACTGTAACATCCCGGATTTTTGGGACATTAATTCTAAATCGAAACTAAAAGGAAACAAATTTTATTAATCCAAAAAACCATTACAAAGATACTTATTACAAAAGCGCAGCTAACGATGACAATCTACTCCGAACCTAAACTCCTCGAACTCCAATGCTATCCACTCGATCTTATACGGAACCTAAAAATTGTAAGAATGAGCTACGAAGCCCAGCAAGCAACTACCGTCTGATGACTCAAAATAATATTTTTATATTTTTCAAAAACACGATTTTCACATGTAGCACATAACATCTATCACATAGTTTCACACAACATACTCGATAACAATTACGACAAAATTTCACATAACACATTCTATAACAAGTATAAAATCGATGTACACCATATTTTCAATAACTCACATAATCTAAATCCGAATCGAACAAATAAATCTTAACATCAAATTCTTCTTTTAATTCCCACAGTTCTAAATTACGGTCACACTATGCCGGTGACACGGCTTCTAAAATTCGATGGTTCGATGGGGGCCAGTTTACGTCCCTCGTTAAGTCAAACTCAACAAGGTATCTATGTGTTCCGGAACGTGCGTAAACTAGTTCTATATGCCACACTATCCAGTGACCGGATTCTATGATTCGATACGCAACTAAAACTGGGGAATCAAAACAAAGTTCTTATCTTATCAATCACATATCAATATCATATTCGATAACTAAAACAAATATCTAACAACATGTAATCAAACAACATAAATCACGCTTCAGAATTATACAGAGCAACATAAAGTTACTTACAACTACACGAAGCAACGAATAATTACTTACACAAATATTCAAGAACATGTAATCAATTAATACATATAAGCAGATTTTGAATTAATACGGAGCAACGAATAGTTACTTACCTCAATTACGCAAATCAAGAATTCACATAATCACATAAGAACACATGTAGCAACTCCTCAGAAGCAAAACATCTAAAATCTTGGAAGACTCCATGATTACAATTCTGACCAGATCTGTATTTATCCTTTTTGACCCTCTAATCGATGTTTTCTTGAAAAACTCAAAACACGAAAGTCGTAGAGAATGAAAAGACCTTTCCTAAAAGTCCAGAATCAACGAATTCTGACTTACGATGAATTTTCTACGAATTTTATAAGACTGCTGAATTGTGTTTGAAAAAGCCCTACGAATTTTGATAACTAAGACTAGAAAAAAGCAAAGATGTATTTATAATGTCTTATAACCCTAATTCAAGACCTACTAGTAACCCGTATTCAAGTCTGATCCATGTTTTAAACCCATTATTGTAATCCAATTTTAAATCCTATTTATAATCTAATTTTATTCCTTTTTATTCTATTATTCTAAAAATTACGGGATATTACATACTACCCTCCTTAAAAAGAATTTGGTCCCCAAATTTTAAACTCATACACTCCAAAAGTTCATGACACATCTATTCCAAAATTTTAGTCTTAACGACAGTCTAAAGGATCGCATCCTAGAGAATGTACTAGTCCCATACCTAATACACTCCGAAGGACAGCCCGCTCTTGATACCAACTGTAACATCCCGGATTTTTGGGACATTAATTCTAAATCGAAACTAAAAGGAAACAAATTTTATTAATCCAAAAAACCATTACAAAGATACTTATTACAAAAGCGCAGCTAACGATGACAATCTACTCCGAACCTAAACTCCTCGAACTCCAATGCTATCCACTCGATCTTATACGGAACCTGAAAATTGTAAGAATGAGCTACGAAGCCCAGCAAGCAACTACCGTCTGATGACTCAAAATAATATTTTTATATTTTTCAAAAACACGATTTTCACATGTAGCACATAACATCTATCACATAGTTTCACACAACATACTCGATAACAATTACGACAAAATTTCACATAACACATTCTATAACAAGTATAAAATCGATGTACACCATATTTTCAATAACTCACATAATCTAAATCCGAATCGAACAAATAAATCTTAACATCAAATTCTTCTTTTAATTCCCACAGTTCTAAATTACGGTCACACTATGCCGGTGACACGGCTTCTAAAATTCGATGGTTCGATGGGGGCCAGTTTACGTCCCTCGTTAAGTCAAACTCAACAAGGTATCTATGTGTTCCGGAACGTGCGTAAACTAGTTCTATATGCCACACTATCCAGTGACCGGATTCTATGATTCGATACGCAACTAAAACTGGGGAATCAAAACAAAGTTCTTATCTTATCAATCACATATCAATATCATATTCGATAACTAAAACAAATATCTAACAACATGTAATCAAACAACATAAATCACGCTTCAGAATTATACAGAGCAACATAAAGTTACTTACAACTACACGAAGCAACGAATAATTACTTACACAAATATTCAAGAACATGTAATCAATTAATACATATAAGCAGATTTTGAATTAATACGGAGCAACGAATAGTTACTTACCTCAATTACGCAAATCAAGAATTCACATAATCACATAAGAACACATGTAGCAACTCCTCAGAAGCAAAACATCTAAAATCTTGGAAGACTCCATGATTACAATTCTGACCAGATCTGTATTTATCCTTTTTGACCCTCTAATCGATGTTTTCTTGAAAAACTCAAAACACGAAAGTCGTAGAGAATGAAAAGACCTTTCCTAAAAGTCCAGAATCAACGAATTCTGACTTACGATGAATTTTCTACGAATTTTATAAGACTGCTGAATTGTGTTTGAAAAAGCCCTACGAATTTTGATAACTAAGACTAGAAAAAAGCAAAGATGTATTTATAATGTCTTATAACCCTAATTCAAGACCTACTAGTAACCCGTATTCAAGTCTGATCCATGTTTTAAACCCATTATTGTAATCCAATTTTAAATCCTATTTATAATCTAATTTTTTTCCTTTTTATTCTATTATTCTAAAAATTACGGGATATTACATAATACCCTCCTTAAAAAGAATTTGGTCCCCAAATTTTAAACTCATACACTCCAAAAGTTCATGACACATCTATTCCAAAATTTTAGTCTTAACGACAGTCTAAAGGATCGCATCCTAGAGAATGTACTAGTCCCATACCTAATACACTCCGAAGGACAGCCCGCTCTTGATACCAACTGTAACATCCCGGATTTTTGGGACATTAATTCTAAATCGAAACTAAAAGGAAACAAATTTTATTAATCCAAAAAACCATTAAAAAGATACTTATTACAAAAGCGCAGCTAACGATGACAATCTACTCCGAACCTAAACTCCTCGAACTCCAATGCTATCCACTCGATCTTATACGGAACCTGAAAATTGTAAGAATGAGCTACGAAGCCCAGCAAGCAACTACCGTCTGATGACTCAAAATAATATTTTTATATTTTTCAAAAACACGATTTTCACATGTAGCACATAACATCTATCACATAGTTTCACACAACATACTCGATAACAATTACGACAAAATTTCATATAACACATTCTATAACAAGTATAAAATCGATGTACACCATATTTTCAATAACTCACATAATCTAAATCCGAATCGAACAAATAAATCTTAACATCAAATTCTTCTTTTAATTCCCACAGTTCTAAATTACGGTCACACTATGCCGGTGACACGGCTTCTAAAATTCGATGGTTCGATGGGGGCCAGTTTACGTCCCTCGTTAAGTCAAACTCAACAAGGTATCTATGTGTTCCGGAACATGCGTAAACTAGTTCTATATGCCACACTATCCAGTGATCGGATTCTATGATTCGATACGCAACTAAAACTGGGGAATCAAAACAAAGTTCTTATCTTATCAATCACATATCAATATCATATTCGATAACTAAAACAAATATCTAACAACATGTAATCAAACAACATAAATCACGCTTCAGAATTATACAGAGCAACATAAAGTTACTTACAACTACACGAAGCAACGAATAATTACTTACACAAATATTCAAGAACATGTAATCAATTAATACATATAAGCAGATTTCGAATTAATACGGAGCAACGAATAGTTAATTACCTCAATTACGCAAATCAAGAATTCACATAATCACATAAGAACACATGTAGCAACTCCTCAGAAGCAAAACATCTAAAATCTTGGAAGACTCCATGATTACAATTCTGACCAGATCTGTATTTATCCTTTTTGACCCTCTAATCGATGTTTTCTTGAAAAACTCAAAACACGAAAGTCGTAGAGAATGAAAAGACCTTTCCTAAAAGTCCAGAATCAACGAATTCTGACTTACGATGAATTTTCTATGAATTTTATAAGACTGCTGAATTGTGTTTGAAAAAGCCCTACGAATTTTGATAACTAAGACTAGAAAAAAGCAAAGATGTATTTATAATGTCTTATAACCCTAATTCAAGACCTACTAGTAACCCGTATTCAAGTCTGATCCATGTTTTAAACCCATTATTGTAATCCAATTTTAAATCCTATTTATAATCTAATTTTATTCCTTTTTATTCTATTATTCTAAAAATTACGGGATATTACACTAGACTTCACATTTTTAAGGCTGAGGCCTCAACCTATCACATGAAGATCAAGTTTCCAACCAGGAATGGTGTAGGAGAACAAAAAGGTGATCAGAAAATGGCTAGGAGATGCTATGTAGCTGCGTTAAGGCCTAATGGAGTCGGGGGGCAGGTCCTTCTGATTGAAGACGTGGATGTCCACAGTGATAAGGAAGACCAAGAAATGTCGGCAGAGGACATCACACAAAAGCCTCGGACAGCCATTAAGGCTAAGGCATCAACTGACTTCGTGGTTGAATGTACCATTGGCAACCAAGAAGTCGGGGGGCAGGAGATAGTACCCCAAACAGGAAGTGAACTTCAGAATAAGAATGAGGAGACCAGGAGTAATGGGTGCTCTATTTTGATGGTGCATCAAAACAAAATCAAGCGATGCAGGCCTAGTCTTGCAAGAGCCCCGATGGGTTCAAACTATCTTAATAGGACTTAGCTTCGTATTTATCTAGTAGAAGTAGAAATAAGGTTCGATGAAACCATTGTTGAGCATGTTGCTCCAAGTAGGACAGTAGTACTCTATGTAAGGGTTGAACCCTTTCAAGTTATTAATGCAAGTTTGTTTTTCGTTATGTGCCAAGCACCTGATGTGTGTAAGTCAAAGATGACCAAGTACCGAAAATAAAAGAATACACGAATGGAAATAAATAAACGCATAAATAAAAACCTGAAGGGTCGAGAGTTAGGTTATAATACAACCAAATAAGAGTTTAAGTCCTTGAAGGACCCTGGATAAAAGACAAATGATTAAAAAGCCACATCTGGCAATCAAAGCCATGCAAGGCTGTGGAGGCTAAGAACTAGCTACTCTTCAAAATTTTTTAAGTACCTGGAGTGAGGATACAAGGATGAAGCAAATAAAGAACCTTGAATTATAGTCCTAAGGTCAAGGGATATAAGAATATCCTTGAACAAGGATTAAGAAGTTCAAGCAAGTTTTCATCTCTGAAGTTTAAAAGGCAAGAAGCCCACGGGATTGTATTTCTCGAAATCTAAATCGAGGATCAACCTTAAATCCTTGACCTAGAATCAAGAAAAAGGAGAAACAAAGATAAGTTTGAAAACCCTGAAATCAGAACAAAGGTTTGAGACAAGTCATGAAAGACATGAAGTCAATTAAGGGATCCTAGAGAACTTTAGTTTGACATCAATCCAAAAGAAAGGTCGTGAATACTTGGTAGTCGACATATGAACACCAACGTTGAAGATGTGAATATCAACCTCAAATCCTAGGTGGAGAAACACGAGATATTAGCCATGAAGGCCAAGAAGGTCAAACTTGAGGGGGCCATGAACCTCCAATCAAGATCAAAAGGTTGAAGCTTCAAGTCAAAACTTGAAAACCAATCTGAAATTTTGAATTCTTGATCCAGAACGCTAACATTGAACATCTAACACCAGCGTTGAACACTTGAATATCAACCCTGAAATGGAGATTGAAAACGTCCTAGGGAAGGTTCAAGACCTCATGGGGTCGACCAGAAGCCAAGGAGGCCTTCAGCCGACCTTAAGGAGCCGACCAGAGGATCTGATGTTTTGGAGGTTTAAAACACCAAAAACATGGCTTGAAACCATGTGAAGGTAGTCCAATATCACTCTTTCATCAAAACTTCAAGGTTAGAGATTAAAGAACTTTCTTGAGGTTGAAAACCCTTAATTTTGAACATCAACATTCGACATTCGAACATCAGCATTCGAGCATCGACGTTCAACACTCGAACAGCCCTAAGGCCGAGCACATGTCAGCCGAGAGGCCGCTAGAGAAGCCCCAGGAACCAAGACAAACATTGAATCAATGATGGCCAATAGAGCCAAGGAAGGTTGTTTTAAAAACTCTAGGTTGATGTCAACCCAAGATGAGGAGTCTGCAGGAGCCACTTACCATAGGCTAATAAACAAGCAAGATTTTTGTACCCTTGACCGGGAAGACCAAGGAGGTCTACGGGGATGACATGTTAGTCAAGAGCCTATTCAAGGCATGCCATATTAAAAACCTCATAAAGGCATTTTAAGTGCTGAGGCACCACAAGATGATGTTGAATCCAGCCAAGTGTGCCTTTGGCGTGAGATCTGGAAAATTTTTGGGTCTGATGGTTTCAAAGCAAGGCACAGAAGCAAACCCTAATAAGATCAATGCAATCCTAGATATAGAATCACCACCTTCCATAAAGGACGTACACAAATTGACTGGAAGAATTACAGCCTTAGGGAGATTCATCTCCAAGTCTGGAAACAAGTGTTTGCCTTTCTTTCAGGCTTTGAAGAAGGTGAAAAATTTTGAATGGACTTCAGAAAGCCAAGAGGCCTTTGAACAGTTGAAAAAGTACATGGCTGAAGCCCCGTTGTTGGCCAAACCTAGTCCCGGAGAGACCCTATATCTATTTCTAGCAATATCCGAACAAGCATTGAGTGTCGTTCTCATTCGAGAGGAAAACAAGGTTCAAAAGCCTATCTACTACGTGAGCAAGATGTTGCACGGAGCTGAGTTGAATTACTCTCCCATTGAAAATTTTGCTTTGGCACTGGTAACAGCCCAAGGAAGCGACGACCGTACTTCCAGGCACACAAAATTGAAGTCCTAACGGACCAACAATTAAGAACCATATTGCATAGTCCGAAGGCCAATGGAAGGCTAATTAAGTGGGCGATAGAACTCGGATAATATGATATCGCGTATAATCCTCAAATTGCAATTAAGCCACAGGCACTTGCTGACTTCGTGGTTGAATGTACCATTAACAACCAAGAAGTCGGGGGCAGGAAGGCACAACACCCTAGCAAGGGCAAGATGAGACACCCCAAGAGGGAGAGAAGGATGAAGTTCAGAAGGAATATTGGGTGACCTATTTTAATGGGGCATCAAAAACAAAAACAAGTGGAGCTCGTTTAGTTCTACTTACCATTGATGGCTCACGATTGAATATGCCTTGAAGTTGAATTTATCAATGACCAATAACGAGGTAGGGTATAAAGCCTTAATAGCCAGACTAGGCTTGGCTCTAGCCATGAGGGCCAAAAAACCTTAAAGTCTGTGGAGACTCAAGGATGGTGATAGCCCAAAAGAATGGAGATTTTGAAGCCAAAAATGAAACGATGATGAAATACCAGAGGATTATAAAATCACAGTTGATATGGTTCGAGGAATGCCTCCTTGTATAACGGCCGATGCCTTGTCTAAATTCGCCTCGTCTGAAATTGAGAATTACACTAGAAGTGTCTACCATCAGGTTTTGGAGACCCCCACTATAGAGCGCAAGTTGTTGGCACCCATCGACGTTGGAAGTTGCTGGATAGATCCCCATCAAAGCTCATCTTGAGACTGGTTGACTCCCTGATAATGCCTTGGAGGCACGGAAACTATCAGTGTGAGCATTGAGATATGCATTGATCTAAGCCTTGATGGCTACCAAGGCTGTAGGCCTCCACTCAAGCTAGTCGTTTGAATTCAAGGTCTCGAATCAAGGATTCAGCAAATGGGTCAAAGCCCTGATGGTCTCTCAAACATACACACAGATGCTAGAAATACCCATGAAAAACTTTTTTTGGCTCCAAAAGTGCCTTAAACGATGTTTTTGGGGTTGAAAAGTGGGGCAAATAGGATAAATCATATTTATAGGACCCAGAGCTCCGAAATACCTTCGATTTGATATATCGTGGGTCTCCATCGGAGTAACGAGTCAAAAGTTACGGATGATTTTTTGCGTCCAATACTTTTTCGACAAAATTCAAACCAAGGCAAGGTCCTATGAACATAAGAAGAAGGTTGGAATCAAAATCAAGGGTAAAAAACCAACCAAAATATCCTAGACTAAAAAGTCAGGTGTTGAAAACAAGGGAATTCCTTGAATATACAACTAAAAAGCAAGACCTCCTTGTTTAAGGATAAGGGGGCAAGGCCAAAGATACTTTATCACAAATTCTACATCCTATTATGAGGATGGAAGGGTGTTTGGAAACCAAAGGTCATAGTTGAATCCAAGGTTGTTTGAAACCAAGAGTTCAAGAACAAGTTAAGACCCGGAAGGTCCTGAAAACCAAGAAGTAGGTTGTTTGAGATCAATAATCACAAAACCAACCATGGTGTTGTAAACTCACTCTAGAAACAAGGAGGGGAGTTCAAAACAAGATTTGGCTTTGGTCAAAATCAAGGTCAAAAGTCAAAGTCAAAAAGTCAAAGTTTGGCCAAAATTTAAAAAAAATTGATGGGGCCCAGCCGACCAGGGGTGGCCGACCAGGCACCCTTGGCAAAACGGCCGACCAGGGTAGGCCGACTAGGCTGCCTTGGAGGAAAAATGGCTCAGGCGTTTGAAACACCTGAGCCCATAGGTGATTTCATGACCCTCCAGAACTCTCAAAAATGCTCCGTTTGAGCTCAAATTTGAGATTCAAGAACCTTACAAGGTCCTCTACAAGTCTATGTAGGTGCCCAAGTGGTTTCTTGAAGTTGAAAAAATGACCTTGTTACGAACAAGGCCTAGTTTGAAGACCAGCTTAGAGGTGGTATATATTTTGCCTCCAAAACGTTCAAAAATGCATGTTTTCATGAGATTCTTCTTCATACCAGGAGATTATAACAATCCCCATCATATAAGCTCAACTTCAAAATTTGAGTTTAGAAATGATAGGGGTGTTGAAAAACCAGGAGGGTGTTTGAAACACCTATTCCAGAAGGCCGTATTTCTTGCCTAGACAACTCAAAAATGGGTATATTCACTTGATTCTTTCTCCAACCAGGAGATTATAAAAATCCCTATCATATGAGATCAACTTCAAAATTTGAGGTTAGAAGTGTTAGGGGTGTTGAAAAATCAGGTCTTGTTTGAAAACCAAAAACCCTTGGCGTGTTCGAAACACCCCTCAACCAACCAATATCTTCTGCGAATCCATGATTCCAACATGACGGAAAGATTGAGGGTTTAAGGACATGAAGTTTCAAGCAATCAAGGTGATTCGTTTGAGAACAAGTTACTACAAAACTCTTAAGGAGGGTTTGAAAACACCTCCGGGCTGTCCACGCTGTTTGGGCCATATCTCGAGCTCCGGATATCGGATTTGGACGATCTTACTGTCCACGCGAAGCTCATTAAATTCTCTATAGTCTTGGGTGGGTCCCAGCCACCCTTGGCCAACTGGCCGACCAGGGTAGGCCGAGCAGAAATATGGAGGAAAAATGGGTCCAGGTGTTTCGAACACCTGGACCCCTAGCTGATTTCGTTTGGCTCTAGAACTCTCAAAAATGGGTATTTTCACGTGATTTTTTTTCCGTCAAGGATATTATAAAAATCTCTACAATATGAGTTTGACTTCAAAATTTGAGGTTAGGATTTCACTAATCGCAGTTAGGGGGTGATTAACCTCGTTTAGCGACGTTTAAGGATTTCCACTCGAATATTAACCTATCTTAAGGTTAAGAATGGATATCCTAGTAATAATTACATCAAGGACGAGTTGTTAGCCTCGATTAAGGCCTTTATGGCCCCGTTTAGGGTTGTTTAGCCCCGATTAGGGCCGAATTATCGTCTTTTGCTCAAAAATTAGCCCTTATTAAGGGTTATGAGCAACGATCGCCTGATATTAACCCCAATTTAGATAAGTTTAGGGAAATAAATCACTAATAAATTTATGCTAAAGGATCCTATGCATGAATTGCACTTGGATTAGTGTCCACGAGTTCGAAACGGCACTAATCCTATTCCCGAAAGGCCTAGAAATCTTAAGAAAAAGGTTCGAGAGGCCAAGGAACGTTTAACTTTCTTAAGTATTAACTTGGGAGAGAATTTTAGTCGTTGTGAATGTGTAGGTCGCTCCACACTTCACTGTAAGACGATACCCTTGTAGGGCCGGTGTGACCTTAAATTTCTACGAAATCAAGTTTTCATAGAAGTTGGGGGCAAATGATATGGGTGAAAAATAATCCCTAAAGACATAATTAATATGGTATTTATTGGCTCATAAATAAGGCCTGAAACCCTAGTTGGGAATTAAATTCGTAGTTAATGATTAAGCCCAAAAGAACAGCCCAAACCGGGGACGCCTGGTATGAGCTTGTTTATAACATGGGCCTGATCTACAAACCGGGAACGTTCTAGAAACAAGGAACGTTCTAGAATATCCCAGGGATATTAAGGCACCTAATTCGACATGGAAACTAATTATTATAAGGAAGGAGTCAGAACCTTCCTCAATAACGGTGACTTGTCCACCAAGTCTTCAAACCCTATTACGATTCTAAGGCTCCCACAGCCTATATAAAGGGCCAGACCCCTCATCTCAGAACTACGTTTTGGCTTAATCCTCGAATAAGGACATACAAGCCACTGCGTCCTAGTTGAGCTCTCGCCGCCATAGCCTCGAGGGCACCATCACCTAGAACTACGTTTTGGCTTAATCCTCGAATAAGGACATACAAGCCACTGCGTCCTAGGTGAGCTCTTGCCGCCATAGCCTCGAGGGCAGCATCACCTAGAACTACGTCTTGGCTTGATTCTCAACTCTGAGATACGTAGGCATCTTGTGAGGACCCGAATTAGGTCACGAAAACGCAAGCGCAGCCATTAAAGCACGAAGCTCACGAACCCTAGCCGCAATTTGATAACCCTACTTTTTATTCCACAACAGATAGTATTTTTGCAATTAAGAAACTTAAGATAGTAAATATGCAATGAATTAAAGAAGATGGTATTTTTGCAAAAAAAAAAACTTGAAACCTAGTATTTTTGATAAATACCCAATTAATAACTCATTTACAGAATTATCTGATAATAGAAAGAAGGAAGATTCCCTACACTATTCATCATCTTTTTACTTAAATTGTCTGTTTTCTTGGCATTTTCATACTGATAATCCAGCTAAGTACGGACACATATCACGAGCAGAGATTAAAATATTAATATTAATATATTATTAAAAATAAATATAATTAATAAATATTATTTAAATTTATTTATAAAGAATTGAATGATAAATTTATTTAATAAATAAACACTATTTAAATTATGTAATTTTTGGGAATCGAAAAGCTAAAAAAATTAATGTAAATAAATATGATATAATTATGTTATTGCAGAAAATTGAACCTCAAATTTAGTGATAACCAAATCTAATAATTTGATGCTTTAGTAATTAAGTACTATTATGCACCATTTAAACATTATTTTTCACATTAATAAAGAATATAGAATTAATAAAGAATATAAAAATCAATTAGTTATGTTACAACTTGTGTGTATAAACTTCAAACCTAAGTAAAAATCCCATATTTTATGTTTTAAATTCAAATATTTTTTAACCTTATTCATATAATATTTCACGTTAGCAAGTGCATATGTACTACTTAGCTTTTTACTTCTAAATGCATCAAAGTATTTGTTTTTTAAAACATATTTCCGTATTAACAGGTAAAATTATTAAATTTCTTGCTGCAGTAACATTTACATTGCTTTTCTTTTTTTTTTTGACGAAAAGCATAGAATTATATTACTGGATCAAACAACTCAATATAACAGCGGGACAAACCCCCGACTGTCAACACGATCAGGGTGAAAAACAAATAAATTGTTTTATGATCATTCAACACGAACATAAAAGTTCTTGAAACTAAAAACAAATTCGAAAATATCCTAAGCGATCCAAACTGCGCCAAAATCCCTGAAAACAGCGATATCACAATTGACCACATCACATAAGAACCGTTGATACCCCAGTGTTCAGAATCCTCACTCCAGCTCTACATGCCGGATACCGGCTATAGATATGCCGAACATGGAAACCCCCAAAGGATGAGTAACACCCCAGCTATCTACATGCCGGATACCAGCTATAGACATGCCGAAAGTGAAAACCTCCAAAAAATGATGAACCATCTTTGGTTGTGAGTGGTGAGCTCTTGCAATAATCTTCACCGTCCTAGTTTCGATGCAATCATTCCAAATCCCCCAAGACATCAACAAAGTTATTCTCAGCAGATCCAACCACGAACATAGAGATACATAATTAATTAAATACATAAAAACTCCAAACCACTCCAAAAGGAGAGACACACGCCAAAAGGCGAGATGAAAAACCAAAAATTCAAAGACCTCGGAATGACACCAAATTTTGGTATGATGTTAAGGAGGAGAATTTGAATCTAAAGGTATTTTTTATTTGGGGATTCGGAATCAAAACCAAGATAGATCTGAGAAATAAATTCTAAGATGTTTGGCTCTGACTCGATTTTTATTGAAAACTGGAAAAAGGGGAGAAGATTGGGGGAGGATCGGAGAATGGAATGAGGGAGGAGGGTGATGAGGGAGGAGGGAGGGACGGAGAAAAGGAGGGGGGCGGCGGCGACTCTTTAGTTGACTCTCATAAGATGAGAGAGAGAGAGAGAGAGAGAGAGAGAGAGAGAGAGAGAGAGAGAGAGAGAGAGAGAGAGAGAGAGAGAGAGAGAGAGAGAGAGAGAGAGAGAGAGAGAGACGTATTATACATTGCTTTTCTATTTTTCTTGTATTAGGTCAAAACTAAGAAAAGAAAAAAAAAGTGTAATGAGCACTTCTAACTTATTTTAAAAAAGGATTCAAATTTTTAATTGTTCACAAATCTATAACCTTTATTAATAAGCGAAACCTCTTTTAGTGGTACCTAAAATTTGGTTCGCACTATATTTTGGTTTCACCTTTTTTGATTTGCACTATATTTTGGTTTCACACCTAAAATCCTATTTTCCCTAAAATTCTATGTTGTTTTTTTAACAAATAGAATAAAAATAGAAACGGTATATACCCAAACCCGTTCTAAACGGGATATATTGGGTATGTTTGGTTTGGTTTGGTTTAATAAAAATAGAAATCCTACTATAATTATAATTCTTTTATTTGTAATTTTTTTAATAGAATCATATATCCCCTAGAATACTATGTTCCTTTAAAAAGAAATAAAAATAGAATTCTTATGATAATTATAATTTTTGTTTATAATTTTTTTATCTATAAAAACCACCAACAAAAAGAGGGTAAAACATCAACGAATACAATATACAATCTAGGGTTACTTGATATAAATTTTTGTAAAACACCAAGGAATACGTAGCTTCATCGTATAACATTTGATAAAACACTAACGAATCTATAACATTTATTAATAAATTCCTGTTTAATGGTACTTTCGTAACAAATTTGATTCCACCTTTATTTTGGGTTCATCACAAATTCCTACTCCCATAAAATTCATAAAATTTTCTAAAAAAATTGTTTGGAATTTTGTTATAATTATAATTCTTTTAGTATAATCTACTGAATTGTACGAATAACGTTTCTATTAGAACCAGAACCATGTATGTTATTTTTTCTTTATTGTTTAAAATATAATCTTAAATAAATAATACATAAAATCTATATCTATAACCTTTATTAATAACAAATTCTTTTTAATGTATTACTTTGTATCAAATTTGGTTCACACCATATTTTGGTTTCACCCCAAGATTCCTATTTCCCTTAGAATTTATATTTTTTTATAAAATAAATAAATAAATTCTATTAAAATTATAATTCTTTTATTACAACTTAATCCAAAAAAAAGACGACACATACATATGTTGATCTAGGGTGATATGCTTATCAATAACAAACGAAATACATTTTTAATGGTACTTCGGTACCAAAATTTGGTTCCACCCTTAAGATTTCTATTTCTCCGAGGATTCTATAATATTTTTTAATAAAATAATGAAATTTTAAATACTACAATAATTGTAATTTTTTATTATAACTATATTCAGTTCACAAATAACGTATTTATCATAATCATGTACATTTTAATATACATATCAGAATCATTTAGTTTTTTTCTCGATTTTCTTAAATAAACTTAAATAAATAATATATAAACGACCTTTATTAATAAGCAAATTCTTTGTAAATAACGTAATTTTTTATAATAAATTAATGATCAATTCAATTAAATTTTCTCGGACCCTCATCATCTAATATCTTATTAGTAAGTAAAATCCCGTTTTAATGGTATTTCCTTCTAGATTCGTGTTTCCTAGAATTATTGGAATTCTGATATAATTACAATTCTTTTATTATAAACTACTGAGTTACATAAATATCGTAGTTTTCTTTTGTACTTTTATCATTTTTTGACGTATTTTTTAAGAGTTAATTCCATTTCGCATCCCTTTGGTTTCGACCAACTGCATTTTTTACCCATACTTTGCATAATTGCACTATGCATCCCTTTACTAATTTTGGCGGGACAATTTGCATCCCTTCTGTCTATTTTGGCCATTAACGTTTAAAATGGCAGGGGTAATTTTGGAATAAAAAATGTTGAATTGCATTTTGACCCTTGAAGTATTACACATTTTACATATGAACCCTTAATCTAAAAAATCAAGCATTTTTGCTCATGAACTATAAAAATTGAATAATTTAATCCTTTTACCAAAATTTATTACTATATTATTTTTGAATTTTCGAATGTTTAGAATATGCTCAAATAAAAAACGAAAAACATAGATTATTTTATAAAAATTTCAGCATAACATCCCGAACTTATCAAATAAAATTTTTCGTTCAAGAAATTTTACAAAAAAAAAAAATCGAATAAATTTTAAAAAGTTAGTAATATTATAAATTCAATTCGAAAGTTTATGAAATTTTCTCATATTATTTTTGTAAGATCTAATTATCTTAATCAAATTCTAATTCTTCATCAAATTTTAATTTTTTTCATCTATTTTCAATCTACTATTAATATTATTTCTAAAAAAATATGGATATACTGCAAAAAAAATTATAAAATCATCTATTTTGTTATTTTTTATTTGAAGATACATTGAAAAGGGTTAAATTATACAATATTTATAGTTGAGGGACAAAAATGCATATTTTTTTGTTTATGGAGGTTGTGTAAAATATGTCATACTTCAAAGGCCAATATGTAATTCTGCATTTATATTTCCGAAAGTACCCCTGTTCTTTTTAATGGAAACGGTCAAAATTGATGGAAGGGGTGCAAACTGTCGCGCCAAAACTAGTAAAGGGATGCATAATGCAATTATGCAAAGTATGGGTAAAAAATGCAGTTGGCCGAAACCAAAGGGATGCAAAATGGAATTAACTCATTTTTTAATGATAAATAAATTAATTCTTATAAAAATTTAATAAAAATATGATCAATTTTAATAAATTATCTCGACGGGTTATCATCTAGTATTATTAAGAGAAAACATTAGTTAAGTCAGAGCATAAGGTCATCTTAGCAAGAGAGGAGCAAGTGAAAGTACTACAAAGAGCTTATAGGGGTACATTTTGCACTTTTTTTTATGGGAAAGTTAGTCATCCTAGTATCAAATAATTATAAAGGATAAACATAACTTACAATCTCAAAATTTGATCAAGTAAATATTACAAGTTACATTGTTCTGTTCTAGTTACAAGCTTCGAAAAAAGAGAGATCTACATAGCAATTTCATTGAAAACCCTAACTACGGACATTGCCAAGGCTGGCTCAGCCTATACTTCACTAACAGTGGATGTTTCCTTGGATTTTTCAGCCTCCAAAACCTTCTAGCCCAGTCAGTAAAAAAAGATTCTTTTACTATCTCATATAATCATCCTCCAGGAACTCATAATTCAATTCATTCTGCAACCCATGTAGACCGTACAAAACTATACATGAATGAATAATAACAGGCACACACTCAGCAGTCGGCACACAATAACAGACAAGGCTGGAACTTTGGCATATGTTGTCCTAAATTCATTCCCGCAACCAGAACATTACAAGGGTGACGGAAACACACGACAATAAATAAAAACTATAGATATTTTAGCATCTGACTACAATATTGGTTCTTATGTTCAGGATTGTGTTACTAAGTAATACTATTAGAACTCAAATGTTCTTGACTACATTAATCTCTTTCACGCTTCCCGTCCTCAGTGTTTCTGCAAAATGTAGAACTTCAAAACTATAAAATGTATCTACTTCAAATTGCACCTCCTTACTACAAAATACACATGACAGCTGACTAAAAAAACACTTAATACCAATGATCCCAAGTATTTCACAATATATATGTAGTAAGAAGAATTTGCAGAAATTCTATTTAGGAACCCCAACTGCTTAGTTGAACAAAAAGAAAGTTTCTAATATGATTGGAAGGTTAAACTTTGTTACGGGGAAAAAAAGATTCCATTAAAGATTACAGGAGAGTATGAAACATTGTCAAATCCCTGATTCTGAATATTGTGAAGAATACATCTACTCTGGTAGAAAGACTAATTGAACACAAAAAAAATACCTGAAATGCAAGGAGTGAGTATTCCATCTCCAATGACCATACAAGTGCCAAGCATAGTAGCAAACAAAAGAACATACTTCGAGAATTGGCTTTTCTCTAGCTTAGATTTCAGCTTTGATGCTCTTTTCAGCCTATTATTTGGTGTTTCCAACTCATAATTCGATACATCTCTATCTGCAGCTTCTTGACTTGGAATAAACCCTGCCTTTGCATATCGGCATATCAATGAGTACAAAGCAAATGTTCCACCTAATAATCAACACCGACATTTATTACTAGAATTCCAGCGTTCAAGTCTTGGTAGAGACATGTAAGTAAAAGAAATTAATACAACATGTACTAATAAGAAATCAATCTGCAACCATATTTTGACAAGACCTTAATAAAATAACGTACCATCTCCATTGTCATTCGCTTTAAGGACAATAAAAACATATTTGATGAGCGGAATCAAAGTTATGGTATAGAAAATCAAAGAAAAAGCTCCGAGTATGTCATCTTCATGTTTAATTCCGTCGGGAAAAGTACCAGCAAACACGTAAAGCGGTGACGTTCCGAGATCTCCATACACTATTCCAATACTCTGGAAAGCCAACCGCAATATGACTGGCCATCCTACACCGTGCCCACCTAGCTTCATTCGACATCACATGCATGTAAGATTTTATCAAATTAACGTACTAGTAAAATGCTACAAATTAATTGACATACACACTACTCTATAAATACATCACATGTTTTTAATCTCGTATTCTGACATCACATGCATAAATACCTTAGTCTTATGATGGTCATACGGATTGCTAGGTTCACGATCAAAGGAGTTGAAACATTGACGATTTTGGGAAGAACATGTAGTTTCTGATTCATCATGGTGTTGTTGATTAATTGCCTCTGTTGTTAAGGCCATCTGTACACTAAGCTCAACTGATCACCAGAACATTTTTCTATATGTACCTGGTTGTTGGCGCGTATAAGACGTGTAAATATGTAAAAGAGATTAACCAAATGTACCTTCCTTGAAGCTAGCTTTGCTGTTATGATTTCTGTTAGAGTTACTAGTTAATCACATGATATGTATGATAAACTTAATATCGAAGGAAAATCCAAAATCGACTTTAAGTAGTTGAAAGGAATCCCAGTTTTTCGTAACTATCAAACTGAATTAATATTACGTGGAGATAATTAATAACACATTTACAGAATTATTTTATAATAGAAATATGGAAGACCCCTACACTATTTATCATCTTTTTACTTAAATGGTCCGTTTGTTCTGGCATTTCTATATTAATAACCTATACGAAACACGGACATATATCATACACGAGTCGAGATTAATATATTAATATTAACATATTATCGAGAATAAATATAATTAATAAGTATTGTTTAAATGTACTTATAGAGAATTGAATGATAAAATTATTTAATAAATAAACATTATTTAAATTATGTAATTATAGGAAATCGAACCAAAGGTGAAGCTATAAAATTAAAGTAATAAATATGATATAATTATATAGTTGCAGGGAATTAAACCCCAAGTTTAGTGATAATCGAATTTGATAATTTGATATTTTAGTACTATTGCACGTCATTTAAACATGATTTTTCAAATTAATAAATATTTCACATTAATAAATAGTACAGATATCAATTAGTTATGTTACAATTTGTGTGTATAATTACATCCAACATAAAGTATAAACAATCCCATATTTTATGTTTTAAATTCAAATATATTTTAACCTTATTCATTCATACATGTATTTCACATTTGCAAGTGCATATATACTACTAAGCTTTTTACAAACATATTCCCGTATTAACATGTAAAATTATTAAATTTCTTGCTGTAGTACCATTTACATTGCTTTTCTATTTTTCTTGTATTAGGTAAAAACTAAGAAAAGAAAAAAAAAATGTAATGAGCACTTCTAACTTATCCAAATAAAAGGATTCAAATTTTTGCTTGTTCGCAAATAAACATTTGTTAAGTAAGAGCGTAAGGTCATCTTAGCAAGAGAGGAGCAAGTGAAAGTACTATAAAGAGCTTATAGGGGTGCATTTTGCACATTTTTTTTATGGGAAAGTTAGTCATCCTAGTATCAAATAATTATAAAGGATAAACATAACTTACAATCTCAAAATTTGATCAAGTAAATATTACAAATTACATTGTTCTGTTCTAGTTACAAGCTTCGAAAAAAGAGACATCTACATAGCAATTTCATTGAAACCCCAGCTACAGACATTGCCAAGGCTGGCTCAGCCTATACTTCACTAACAGTGGATGTTTCCTTGGATTTTTCAGCCTCCAAAACCTTGTCCGAACTGCTTCCATCTGCACTTGGGGGCTGTGCTTTTTCCGTTGGACTTGCAGTTTGAGAATCAGATACAATACCAAGCACCACGAGCACAGACCTGAAAAAACACAAAAGTTCAATTGCATTGAAAAGAAAAGGAATTTGCCTATTTAGTGAATGCTTTTACACCACAGCTTCAAAGACCTTGGAAGTGAAGACTGTATGTTTGGTTGGCTAGCATGAGCAACCAGTGGAGCTTTAAGTGCTGGCGTTTTATTCATAGCATTTTCAAGCTGCGGTGGAGGCAACTGCAAAATAATACAGTTCAACATATCAAATAAACTGAAATTGACTCTTCATTTCTAATATCATCATAAAAGGTCAGTCTAAACAACTAATTTTTTGTAGTAGTTGAGCAGATCAGTATGATTTAGTGTGCAATGAAGACTTCTCAATTTAAAAACTCGTGCAATTTAAAAAAAAAAAAAAAACAGCACACTCGAGATAAATGATCCTTCTGATGCAAATTGCAAAAAAAAAAAATGTAGACTAGTGTAAAGGGAGATGAAAGCATGTAAAAGCTTAAAAACAATGACTGCTAAACATAAAAGGTACAGCAAACCTGAAGCAAAACGCTAAAAGACTGTGGCTGCGTCAAGAGAGCACATCTCAAAAATCCTACCCACAGCTTTGGGGTTTTCCATATCTGAAAAACAGCCAATTTTAGTTGTTTTCTGCTAGATGGCATATAAATATCATACTACTGATGTGACATATACTAAAAACAGTCACCTGCTTGCTCACAAGACGGGAGAGAATATTCATTACAAAGTCAATCTGCACCAGTGACCAAGTCAGAAAAGCTTTCATTCAGTCGCATAAAATAATGCCAAAGGGCTTTGAAACCAATATAGTAAACAGATATTCTCATCTATGGGTAAAATTACACATGAGGATCAGGAAATATTTAGATTGTCGGGCAACTGAAGTAACATTTATTTTACATATCTAAAGCAAGAACTAAGCATCTGAAGTGCTAAATTACTGGAATCAACATTGTAATTTTGAAGCTATCAAATAACTCACCAGTGACGGATAAACACCTATTGTTTGTAATACTGTTCGCATAAATAATAAGGGAAGAGGAATCTGCTCAACCTGCAAGCATAACATCAGTTTTTAATATCGATTTAAAAAGATAGTTTTCGATTAAAAGAGCTTAAGCGATTCTTATAATACCAACTGATTCAGGACTTCTGCAAGGACTTGCTGGGTGAATATCTGACCTTGTTCAAAACACGCAGTGCAAGCATCTGTAACCTGCATAAACTCTAAACATTCTTAGTTTCACAAGTTGACAAAGCTAAAAAGAAAGAACGAAATGATATACCTTCTTTAAGGGAATTCCATCTCTTTCAGGGTCAACCCTGTGAATAGCAATTAAAACTTCACCAGGAGTAAGAAAAGGACCAGTCTGAGATGATCCCTGCTTAATTCCATTTTTCATGTCAGGAATATATTGAGGTTTCAAGAAAGAAGAAGTTGATAGATGCATATAGGAAGTAGACAATCTGACGAGTGACGGTACAAATGCAATAAGCTCAATGACTGTAGGCATTTGTGCTACTCTAATTTGTCAACACATGGTTTAAACTGAAATTTAACTAACACTGCTTGTCTTTGACTGGAATGTGAATCAACTTCCATAAACAGATGAGTACTTAATAACCCCAATACATTGATTTTTCAATTTTGAGGTTAATCCTCAATGTTCACAATCTTATTTGTTCTATCAAACAATGGCAGAACCCAAAACAGAGTTTATCATTTCAGAAACATAAACAGCCTTTAAAATGTACAAAAAGAAAATAACAGAACTCCAGAACATAGATCATAGATCAGTTGCTTTTGTTGAATGATAGAATATATTTTTATATATATTTTAGATGATTTTATTCTCATATTTATTGTGTTTTGCATTGATTTGGATTTTTATTTAATAGATTTGATTGTTTTATTGTAGGAAATAAAGAATTCATAACTTGGAAGGATTTGGAGCAAAAAGAGCTATTTTGGAGATAAAATAGGAGAAAATTCGTATTATTGGGCTATACGGGCTGCCTGCACTGTTTGGGCCATATCTTGAGTTCCAGAAGTCAGAATTTGACGATCTTACTGTCCACGCGAAGCTTGTGGAATTTTCTTTAATTCAGAGGTGGTCCAATAAGCAAAATCAAACTGGAAGAGGCCGGAAACAGAGGAGAAAAAGAAGTTACGAATTTTGATTAAGGAATCCTATTCAGTTATGGAATCCTACTTGTAATTGATTTAGAGTATTAAAATACTTTTATTGGGCAAGACTTTTAGAGCCTATATAAACACATCTAGGGTATGATGAAAAGGGGATTAGGAGGTAATATTAGATCAGATAATATAGTTTAGAGTAGATTAATATTATTAGTTGGAGATGTAGAGAAACACCATGACTCTTCTTTTGGGTGACAACATTGAAGTTTGAAGGTTTTGTTCTCTTAATCTTTTCTTTGTTCTTATTAGTTTAATTATGTTTTCTTGTTTTACTAGTTGTTTTACTTGTTTAATTATTAGCGAGTAGTTATTTCTAGGGCTTAAAGGGAAGCCATGTTTGCACTAATATTGGCATGATTTTCATAGTGGTTCGATTGGTTATGGTTAATTCTGATTGATATGTTTTAATCATTAATTTGTGTAATCGGCCGATATCATGGATTAATTATATGCAAATAGGGGTATGGATCGAAAGATTTACTACTAGAGGCTTACATACAATTAGCGGAATTGAAGGTGAGTGTGAAAACATCATCGGATTTCTGAGAGCGTTAATGCTTGGAAGAGATTAACTTGACTCTAATTACCTGATTGATTGAATTACTAAAAGTGGTTAATTGTGTTGAATGTTTCGAGAGTGTTAATGCTTGAAAGAGATTAACATACTCTAGTTATAGGATCACATTGATTGCTTTAGCTTAAGAGCCAATTGTGTAAGCATGGTGGACCTGATTGCCCTAGGTTTTAAATAATTTGTTTATCATCTGTTTAATTAGTGTTAATCTTGTTTAATTAGTTAATTAATATTCTCCAATATTCGTCTGACCCTTGAAACAATTAGCGATAACTGAAAAGGAATTAGTAGAACCTGTCTCCTTGTGGATTCGACCCGCTTGCCATCTGTACTAGCAATAGACACCGTGCGCTTGCGGTTAGGTATAATTTGACACATCAAGTTTTTGGCGCCGCTGCCGGGGAGATAGCGAGTTTCTATTGATTTTAATTTAGTTGTTTAGATTGTTTCCATTGTCTCGTTGGAACCTTTGTTCCAATTGAGGCAGATTTTATTACGTTTTCTTGGCTTTGTTGAGTGTGTCTACAGGTTTGCAATGGGTGAAGTTGATACTTTTGCACTACTCTCTTCCATGTTGGAGGCACGCACTCAAGAAATTGCCTCATTCAACTATATAGAGCCCACTATGCGTCCAATGAGTATCAATGAGATGTCACAAGTGGCCCCTAAAACTTACAACTTCTGTCAAATTTGCGGTGTGCAGGGTCACTTTGGTTTTGAATGCTCTTACAATGTCTATAATTCTCAGAGTGCTCAGTTGGGACAAATCAATTCTTTTGAAGAAGGATATGGGTACAATCAGTATTCAAACACTTTTGATCAAGAATACGTGAATCAACCAGATTTCTACTACCAGGACAATGGTGCTCAAAATTTTTCATATCATAATCAGCAACAGTTTGAGCAACAATATTATCAGTCATATGAGCAGCCGCCACAGCAAGAATATCAATATCCTCCTCTACAAGAAGATCTACATGTTTCTCAATCCAGCGTAGATGTGCAAGCTGATCAGACAAATGAGATGTGGGATATCTTGAGTAAACTGCTAAAGCGTTCTGAAGAATTAGAAACTCAAAGTTTAGCGATTGAATCTCAAATTGCACAGTTGGCTAACTCTTCTACTACTGGGCAGCTCGACTATTTACCATCATCATCTATCCGATCCGAAGAGGACCTGACTGCTATCAATCTCACAAGCGATCAGGAATATGATAGTTTCTCCATGTATGTTGATGATGAGGCCATTGATAAAGAGAATGAGTATGCCACCGATGACGAGATCAATGATGTTGCTGCTACCGAGAACAATGTGACTGATGATGAGGCTACAAAGGAAAGCAATACAGAGATGGCTGTTGTTTCTCTTCCGCAATCTGTGCCTAAGCTACCATGTATTGATAAATTTGCTCTCGATCTAGCCTCTACTTACAAGGCTTCTTTGCTCAAGACTACTTATTTCAAGGTTGATGTGACAACAAATATTGTCCAAGATGATATTTCTCAAATTCTGGTTGAGAATCCATACAAAGTGGCTCCTACGTTTCAAGCTCGAGAAGAGGGAGAAGATGGAAGTGTCTTATTAGCCAATGATGTGATAAGCCAAGATGTCCGAATGGCCCCAGTGAAAGTGAGGAGTGAAGAAAAGCCACCACCAGAACCTCCACCTTATGTCAAGGGAGTTCAATATTTTCGTGGTGTTGAATTTTATCGCTGTTTTATCACAAAGTTTTCCAAAACTACACAAGCACTCTCTCTATTGCTTATTAATGACATATTTTATTTTACTGATGCTTGTTTGGAGACTTTCTGCAGGATAAAGACAATCACTAACACTCTTGATACTTTTTGTGGTGGCGAGTTTATGATCGAGAAAGTGGATATTACGCCTTTACCGGAGTATTTTTGAGGAGGTCAAGCTAATGACTCTAAATAAGCGCTGCTTGGGAGGCAACCCAAGATTTCATTGGAGGATCGGTGCACTTCATGCTTTTGCATAGGGGAGTACTTCTTTCCTTCTTTCGTATATAGTAGAATTGTTTAGTTATAAAAAAAATTTAAAAAAAAAAATTTTGTGTGTTTAAAGAAAAAAAAAAAAAAAAAAAAAAAAAAAAAATGTTAGAAACGCAGGCTGCGCCTGCGTTACTGTATTAGACGCAGGCTGCGCCCCTGTAACGCAGGCTGCGCCTGCGTTACTGACCCTTCCGCAGTCTGCACACCTGTAACGCAGCCTGCGCGTGCGTTACAGCCTCTCCAGAATTTTTCTGCCCGCTTTTTTGTCTTTTAACCTACAAAATCAACCCCAAATTTTTTCCAAACTCAAATTATTTCATTCCCTAAATCCCACATCTATCCTAGATCAATTCCATACCATCCTAAATCTCTCCTATGCTCTAAATTTTTAAATCTCATCTATCCATCATCTTATATATATACCCACCACTACATACAAATCCAATTCCTCTTCTATTTATTTAAATCTCTAAAAAAATTCAATTCTAAAGAGGAATTAATTGCAAGTTCACCTCTTTGATTCGTATTGGGTAAATCTTTTTCTCTAATTTTATTTTTATTACGAATTTGTGTTCTTGTAAATTGGGGTTTTGTAGTATTCAGGCAAGGTGGCCAGTCTATGGAACTCGTACGCAATACTCTCCACCAGATTCAACCGAGGAGAATGAGGACTCAGATAGTTCGGTTGTTTCCCACTTCAATATTTTCAAAGGCCACTTCATGCTTATGCACCAGGGGAGTATTCTTCACCTTTCTTTCTTTGTATATTTGTTGTAATTATTTTCCTTTTCTTCTTTCTTTCTTTTCTTTTATATATTTGTTCATTGAGGACAATGAACCACTTAAGTGTGGGGATGAGTTCTCGATGATAAAAAAAAAAATTATATATTATAAAATTCAAAAAAATTAAAAAAATTGAAAAATACCAAAAATAATTCTAGCCATGCAATTTGATTAGTTGTTGTATTTTGCTTGATACACCCATGCATGCGTAGAATTCTTGTGTTCTTGACGCTTTTGTATGAGAAGTGACGTGCTTTGTTCTTGTGCACACACTTTCACTAGCAAGTTGAAACTGGTAGACTTAATTGGATGTAGTAAGTGATTAGAATGACATGAATATGTGCAAGATGACTTGGTTTTCATGCTTTGAGTACAAGTAGGTGCGTTAGAGAGTCTTGTTACCTGGGATTGATTATGTTTTGTCACACCAAGTGAGTTTTGAGCCTATATGCATATATTTTGCATGATTTTTCGTTTACTTGAGTGTCCACATGTTGTTTACATTGCTAGCACTTACTTAAGATCTTTCTTGAAATGCATGACATTACTTGATGATGAGATGATAAAGGCACTTAGGTTTAACCTCGTATTTCCCATATTTCCACACCTTTTATACATGATCAATTAGTTAACCCGTTGAGCTTAATCCTATTCTTTCGGTGACACACCACATTACTTGCCATTATCTTTTTTATTCTATTGGCCTTACATTGAATTTGAACCTAAATTGTCAAAGGCTAGTATTGTGCTTGAGGGAGTAATAAGGTGTTCATAAAAGGGGGGTTATTGATGATCATACCATTGGGGAATATTGATTTTGGTTGATGCTTGTTAGTCGAAATTCATAAAAATATCTATGGATCATTGTGCTTATTCCTTAGCTCTCAGAAAAGAAAAAAAGAAAAAAGAAAAAAAAATAGAAAAAAAAAAGAGAAAAAAAATAAATAAATTTGAGAGCATTCTTATGTTTGTATGATCCTTCTTCATTCGACTAGTCAAGTTATTATGTAAGGGTTATTGAAAAATCCAAGTGTGGGGAAGTATTTGTTTTAATAGAAAGGGAATTGAATAATGATTATTGTTGGGTACTAGCTTTTGACATTTAACCTGTTTTAGCTTTACTTGACATACCTTGTCCCTAGCCCACGTTACAACCCGAATAAAGACCTTTTGATTGTCATCAGTGATGTATGTTGTGTTGAAAGTGAGATTGATTGCGAGTGTCAAGTTGTGTTTATGATTTTGTTGGAATTGAGTGATACACTTAACCTTGTTCTTGAGTGAATATTCGTTTTTGAGTGAAAGGTGAGTTATTACTTGTTTTGGCATAGGAGATCCCAGGTTTAGACTTAAAGATGTGTTTCTTGTGGGCTTAGCATGATTACCAACGATTTTTACACTTGACATGAATTTTTATGACCTTCTGCATGTTGGTTGAGTAAACTACGTGAATACTTGCACTTTTGACACCAAGACATCGTATGTTTGCTTTGATTCTTAAGTTGATGTGGCATGAGAGGACTTGTGTGTGTGGTGTTGTGTTAGCATTGATCTTTTGCATGGTTAGATGAATTTTGTGGGTACATTCACTATAAACCCTCACGAGACAACACTCGTCCTACTAGGGCTGCCTAGGGGTTTAACGGCTTGTTGCATATGCTCAATGCAATCGTGTCATCTACGAAAGTGATGTTTGTTAGGACTTAGTTTTTATTTCACTTATTTGCCCGAGGACGTGCAAATGCTTAGTGTGGGGATGTTTGATAGAATATATTTTTATATATATTTTAGATGATTTTATTCTCATATTTATTGTGTTTTGCATTGATTTGGATTTTTATTTAATAGATTTGATTGTTTTATTGTAGGAAATAAAGAATTCATAACTTGGAAGGATTTGGAGCAAAAAGAGCTATTTTGGAGATAAAATAGGAGAAAATTCGTATTATTGGGCTATACGGGCTGCCTGCACTGTTTGGGCCATATCTTGAGTTCCAGAAGTCAGAATTTGACGATCTTACTGTCCACGCGAAGCTTGTGGAATTTTCTTTAATTCAGAGGTGGTCCAATAAGCAAAATCAAACTGGAAGAGGCCGGAAACAGAGGAGAAAAAGAAGTTACGAATTTTGATTAAGGAATCCTATTCAGTTATGGAATCCTACTTGTAATTGATTTAGAGTATTAAAATACTTTTATTGGGCAAGACTTTTAGAGCCTATATAAACACATCTAGGGTATGATGAAAAGGGGATTAGGAGGTAATATTAGATCAGATAATATAGTTTAGAGTAGATTAATATTATTAGTTGGAGATGTAGAGAAACACCATGACTCTTCTTTTGGGTGACAACATTGAAGTTTGAAGGTTTTGTTCTCTTAATCTTTTCTTTGTTCTTATTAGTTTAATTATGTTTTCTTGTTTTACTAGTTGTTTTACTTGTTTAATTATTAGCGAGTAGTTATTTCTAGGGCTTAAAGGGAAGCCATGTTTGCACTAATATTGGCATGATTTTCATAGTGGTTCGATTGGTTATGGTTAATTCTGATTGATATGTTTTAATCATTAATTTGTGTAATCGGCCGATATCATGGATTAATTATATGCAAATAGGGGTATGGATCGAAAGATTTACTACTAGAGGCTTACATACAATTAGCGGAATTGAAGGTGAGTGTGAAAACATCATCGGATTTCTGAGAGCGTTAATGCTTGGAAGAGATTAACTTGACTCTAATTACCTGATTGATTGAATTACTAAAAGTGGTTAATTGTGTTGAATGTTTCGAGAGTGTTAATGCTTGAAAGAGATTAACATACTCTAGTTATAGGATCACATTGATTGCTTTAGCTTAAGAGCCAATTGTGTAAGCATGGTGGACCTGATTGCCCTAGGTTTTAAATAATTTGTTTATCATCTGTTTAATTAGTGTTAATCTTGTTTAATTAGTTAATTAATATTCTCCAATATTCGTCTGACCCTTGAAACAATTAGCGATAACTGAAAAGGAATTAGTAGAACCTGTCTCCTTGTGGATTCGACCCGCTTGCCATCTGTACTAGCAATAGACACCGTGCGCTTGCGGTTAGGTATAATTTGACACATCATTGAACAAAGACTAGCTGCTTTTGTTGAACATAGAGTTGAATTCTAACACAAACTGCCCTCCATCACAAGTTAAAGAAGACATTCCTAACTTGTATTATCATATACCAACATCATAATCCTCACTATAAAAGAAATCAGTAAGATGATATTCTTATTAAAAAAAACTATCTCTGCTACATAACTAAAGTCGAAAGCTGGGTCTGCCGCTAATTCCGAGAAGAAAAAAAATAATTACTAAAGTACGTAAGTCATCCCAACTTTGAGCATCCTTTCTTGAGGTATGTCAAACACCTTGGTAATGCTTTGTCTTAAGTTGTTCTTTAAGAAATAATAAGCATAATTTATTAAAACTCTCTTCCAAAGCCTTGCGCCTTTGCCTGCAATTACCTCATTGTCGCCTACAAAATGCACAACCCCAGTGTGCCATGCCTTCTCCAGCATCTCTGTGTCATGTAGAACCTCCTCTAGGTCTCTCTCCGTTGCCTCGTTTTCAATTTCATCTTCCTCGATTTGCACACAAATATCGTCATTGTCTGTCTCATTACTTTGTAGGTGATTTTGGTTACTTTCGTTGATCAGAAATTCTTCTTGCATGTATGCCTTTAATCTTTCAACCAGAAGTCTTTCAAATGGCTCAGCTTCATTGCGTATATCAGTATACCCATATCTCACTATGCAACGGAACATATTAAGTTCTTTAGGCTTAATTGGACGAAAGAGAAACCGCTCATCCACTGGAACTTTGCTAATTGGCAGTGACTTGATCGAGACGAAAACCAGAAGAAAGTGCAAAACTGGGACATTTGATACATACTGACTGAAAATTGGAGGTATCCCTTGAACAAGCTCTGAATAGAACACTGCAATACCAGGAAGTCGACGAATGTTTGTGTTGAGTGCAATATCCTTTAACCTTTCTGTAGAAATCTTGTGTTCCAACTCATAGTAATACTTTCTTCGGTACACATCATTCCATGTGTACATTATTGCTAATAAAATTATAGAAAATACTAGCGGTAGGTATCCTCCCTCTGTAAATTTTGAAAGAACTGCAGTTAAGTACAGAAGCTCTAACCCTCCAATTATAAGAATGTAGGAGATTATGAGGAGAAGATGTGTTTTCCATATCATTATCATGATTACAACAAGCAGTGATGATGTTATTGCCATCACAGATACAACCGCGAGACCTGCACATATTAAACTATGTCAAACTCGTCTAAAAACTTAAATTGTTGTAACATGTATGAATTCAAACATTAAAGATTAAAAAAATTACCATATGCATTGCCTAGTTTCCCTGGATCCCTGAATCCGAGAGTGACCGCGACACAAGCCAACATTAACAGATAGTTGATTTCGGGTATGTAAACTTGTCCTTCATATTTCGAGGATGTATGAACTATTTTCACACGAGGAAAACACCCTAGCGAGAGTGATTGTTGGATGATTGAGAATGTTCCAGATATCAAAGATTGGCTTGCTATTACTGCTGCCAAAACAGCTATCACAAACATAGGCCAATACACTGGACCTGCATAATATCAACATCATTACAAAGCTATTATGATTTGTGGTATGATTATATGACATTCTGTCTTGTTAACTTATACAACCTTTTACTATATTGTTAATCACTGGGACTTATAAGTTAAATGAAAACGAAAATAATTTAAACTGAAATTACCTGGTACAGCTTTGTAGAAGGCATTCAATGCATCCATTTCATGCTTACGAAGGTAAGAAGATTGGCCCATGTATTGTAGTACAATAGCTGGATAAATGACAGTGCACGTACTTAATTGTATGGAACGTACAGTAAAATGCCCAACATCGGCAAATAAGGCCTCGGCTCCTACATTAACAAATATTATTGGTCAGAAAATTCTAAAGATGCAATGTTTTCTCTTTTGCTATGAAATATGGAATCAATTAGCACCTGTTATGGAGAGAACAGTGCCTCCAAGGGAAATCCAAGCCTGTTTTTTGTCTCTTTCGAAATAGTATATGATATACATCGGATTTAAAGCTTTAATCACAGAGGGATCATATTTGATGAAATTGTACAGGCCAATGAAAGCAATAAAGATGAACCAGATGAAAAGGATGGGTGCAAAGGTGTAGCCAACTTTGTCTGTTCCAAATCTTTGAACCATGAACAAGGCTACTAGAACTGCAACTGATATCCATACTATCATATCTGAGGAAAACATAAGCACCAGTTAGTACATGCCAATACCTAAATAGCAAAATAAATAGGCGGTCATCTTCGTAGAAGTATAGAACTACTCTGTAGTGCAGACTGCAGGCAATCCACGAAAAAAAAAAGAAAAATAGATCTCTAAAACAAAATCATAGGGCAACAACCTTTTCTAATGTACATATATCATTTCCTGCATCTGGTTTGTTTCCTAATTCCTACCTTACCTACACCTGCTAAACGAAATTAAATCTGTGTGTGAAAGGGTGAAAAAACATTTGAAAGAACATCTCCTCGCTCTTTATAAAACAGCCCTTGCATTCATACCTCTGGCTTTCCTTATAAGTTCTAAATTTTAATTGACACTTCTTAGGTAGGCGTTTTATACATGACACTTCTAAATTCCAACTAATAGTTTCAATTTTAATCGAAACTTCTTGGGTAAACGTTTTATACATGAAACTCCTTTATTTTATTCAATAACTTTCAGTTCTAACCCATACTTCTTGGGTACGCAATTTATACATGTTATCTCTAAATTCTAGCCAACAAGTCTAAGTTCTGAATAATACTTCTTCAGGACTGAGAAAATTTCAGCTAACAATAGAGAGAGTAGGTTTTACTGAGCCAAATTAATATTGAACAGTATTCTGATAATAATGAGAACAGAGAAATTGTTATTGTTACCTTCGGTCATTTTGTTCGAAGCTTGCTTGATTCCTCCCACGGCTGATAGAACTGTCGATCAAAGTAAAGTAAAATAGTTAAAATAACTTATTCATTCCCACACATAAATTATGAAGAAATACGAAATTTCCAACAGTTAAATTTTTACTTGAAATCAACCTTCAATATCTGATCACGGTTTTAAGAACAAATCAACACTGGTTAATAAACAAAACAGTCTTAGATTTGGAGATTTAATGGATAAACTTAGCATTGACACAGGTTCCTCTATAAATAGGAGTGACATAAACTTTTAAAATAGCTGAAGGAACATCAATAGAATCTACAGCTACATATTTCTGCTGCAGATGATTATAAAAAATCAACAGCACGCGGCATATATATGGTGTAGAGCTGTAGCAAGTCAGCAACTCATCCGCCATAACTAATAGTTTACATGAAAAAGCTTAAAACTTAGTAGAACGCGCTCGCGTGTGTGTTTAATTACGAGCTGTGATTTTTTTTTTGTGACCTAATTCGTTTCTAGTAAAAAATATACCAGACATTAACAGATGATTCCCACTGGAAGAGTATCTACGTGTTTTGGAAAGGTAAGATGTACAAACAACTTCTATATACTTTCCACCGTACCCTGGACTAAGTACTCAAATTCATAGCTGTAAGTCAATCTATTACAACTGACATACAGGTCAGGACCATCTTTATACAGTAAAACATACACTTAACTTCTGCAAATCCTATTTCTGGTCTTCTAAAAGAATCTGAGATGTGCCAGGAAAATGTTTGCAACTTGCAGATGTATAGGTATATCTCCCTTGTCAATATTACTCGATTATTCTTGGCTGTCAATAACTTGTTCCTTCCAAACAACCAACCACAAATTCAGTTTCTAACATACAACCCAGGACAGGGGTTCTTTACTCCTTTACCTGGAATCTTAATTTTTTCCAGGAGTACCATTGATGGGCACTCTACACTCAGACATGGGTATGGACACTCGGACATTTATTTTAAGATAAATTTATGTTAAAGTTTCAAAATGTTGTCATGTCCAATATTTGTAAACGTATCCATATTGGACCCTTCTAGCCCAGTCAGTAAAAAAAGATTCTTTTACTATCTCATATAATCATCCTCCAGGAACTCATAATTCAATTCATTCTGCAACCCATGTAGACCGTACAAAACTATACATGAATGAATAATAACAGGCACACACTCAGCAGTCGGCACACAATAACAGACAAGGCTGGAACTTTGGCATATGTTGTCCTAAATTCATTCCCGCAACCAGAACATTACAAGGGTGACGGAAACACACGACAATAAATAAAAACTATAGATATTTTAGCATCTGACTACAATATTGGTTCTTATGTTCAGGATTGTGTTACTAAGTAATACTATTAGAACTCAAATGTTCTTGACTACATTAATCTCTTTCACGCTTCCCGTCCTCAGTGTTTCTGCAAAATGTAGAACTTCAAAACTATAAAATGTATCTACTTCAAATTGCACCTCCTTACTACAAAATACACATGACAGCTGACTAAAAAAACACTTAATACCAATGATCCCAAGTATTTCACAATATATATGTAGTAAGAAGAATTTGCAGAAATTCTATTTAGGAACCCCAACTGCTTAGTTGAACAAAAAGAAAGTTTCTAATATGATTGGAAGGTTAAACTTTGTTACGGGGAAAAAAAGATTCCATTAAAGATTACAGGAGAGTATGAAACATTGTCAAATCCCTGATTCTGAATATTGTGAAGAATACATCTACTCTGGTAGAAAGACTAATTGAACACAAAAAAAATACCTGAAATGCAAGGAGTGAGTATTCCATCTCCAATGACCATACAAGTGCCAAGCATAGTAGCAAACAAAAGAACATACTTCGAGAATTGGCTTTTCTCTAGCTTAGATTTCAGCTTTGATGCTCTTTTCAGCCTATTATTTGGTGTTTCCAACTCATAATTCGATACATCTCTATCTGCAGCTTCTTGACTTGGAATAAACCCTGCCTTTGCATATCGGCATATCAATGAGTACAAAGCAAATGTTCCACCTAATAATCAACACCGACATTTATTACTAGAATTCCAGCGTTCAAGTCTTGGTAGAGACATGTAAGTAAAAGAAATTAATACAACATGTACTAATAAGAAATCAATCTGCAACCATATTTTGACAAGACCTTAATAAAATAACGTACCATCTCCATTGTCATTCGCTTTAAGGACAATAAAAACATATTTGATGAGCGGAATCAAAGTTATGGTATAGAAAATCAAAGAAAAAGCTCCGAGTATGTCATCTTCATGTTTAATTCCGTCGGGAAAAGTACCAGCAAACACGTAAAGCGGTGACGTTCCGAGATCTCCATACACTATTCCAATACTCTGGAAAGCCAACCGCAATATGACTGGCCATCCTACACCGTGCCCACCTAGCTTCATTCGACATCACATGCATGTAAGATTTTATCAAATTAACGTACTAGTAAAATGCTACAAATTAATTGACATACACACTACTCTATAAATACATCACATGTTTTTAATCTCGTATTCTGACATCACATGCATAAATACCTTAGTCTTATGATGGTCATACGGATTGCTAGGTTCACGATCAAAGGAGTTGAAACATTGACGATTTTGGGAAGAACATGTAGTTTCTGATTCATCATGGTGTTGTTGATTAATTGCCTCTGTTGTTAAGGCCATCTGTACACTAAGCTCAACTGATCACCAGAACATTTTTCTATATGTACCTGGTTGTTGGCGCGTATAAGACGTGTAAATATGTAAAAGAGATTAACCAAATGTACCTTCCTTGAAGCTAGCTTTGCTGTTATGATTTCTGTTAGAGTTACTAGTTAATCACATGATATGTATGATAAACTTAATATCGAAGGAAAATCCAAAATCGACTTTAAGTAGTTGAAAGGAATCCCAGTTTTTCGTAACTATCAAACTGAATTAATATTACGTGGAGATAATTAATAACACATTTACAGAATTATTTTATAATAGAAATATGGAAGACCCCTACACTATTTATCATCTTTTTACTTAAATGGTCCGTTTGTTCTGGCATTTCTATATTAATAACCTATACGAAACACGGACATATATCATACACGAGTCGAGATTAATATATTAATATTAACATATTATCGAGAATAAATATAATTAATAAGTATTGTTTAAATGTACTTATAGAGAATTGAATGATAAAATTATTTAATAAATAAACATTATTTAAATTATGTAATTATAGGAAATCGAACCAAAGGTGAAGCTATAAAATTAAAGTAATAAATATGATATAATTATATAGTTGCAGGGAATTAAACCCCAAGTTTAGTGATAATCGAATTTGATAATTTGATATTTTAGTACTATTGCACGTCATTTAAACATGATTTTTCAAATTAATAAATATTTCACATTAATAAATAGTACAGATATCAATTAGTTATGTTACAATTTGTGTGTATAATTACATCCAACATAAAGTATAAACAATCCCATATTTTATGTTTTAAATTCAAATATATTTTAACCTTATTCATTCATACATGTATTTCACATTTGCAAGTGCATATATACTACTAAGCTTTTTACAAACATATTCCCGTATTAACATGTAAAATTATTAAATTTCTTGCTGTAGTACCATTTACATTGCTTTTCTATTTTTCTTGTATTAGGTAAAAACTAAGAAAAGAAAAAAAAAATGTAATGAGCACTTCTAACTTATCCAAATAAAAGGATTCAAATTTTTGCTTGTTCGCAAATAAACATTTGTTAAGTAAGAGCGTAAGGTCATCTTAGCAAGAGAGGAGCAAGTGAAAGTACTATAAAGAGCTTATAGGGGTGCATTTTGCACATTTTTTTTATGGGAAAGTTAGTCATCCTAGTATCAAATAATTATAAAGGATAAACATAACTTACAATCTCAAAATTTGATCAAGTAAATATTACAAATTACATTGTTCTGTTCTAGTTACAAGCTTCGAAAAAAGAGACATCTACATAGCAATTTCATTGAAACCCCAGCTACAGACATTGCCAAGGCTGGCTCAGCCTATACTTCACTAACAGTGGATGTTTCCTTGGATTTTTCAGCCTCCAAAACCTTGTCCGAACTGCTTCCATCTGCACTTGGGGGCTGTGCTTTTTCCGTTGGACTTGCAGTTTGAGAATCAGATACAATACCAAGCACCACGAGCACAGACCTGAAAAAACACAAAAGTTCAATTGCATTGAAAAGAAAAGGAATTTGCCTATTTAGTGAATGCTTTTACACCACAGCTTCAAAGACCTTGGAAGTGAAGACTGTATGTTTGGTTGGCTAGCATGAGCAACCAGTGGAGCTTTAAGTGCTGGCGTTTTATTCATAGCATTTTCAAGCTGCGGTGGAGGCAACTGCAAAATAATACAGTTCAACATATCAAATAAACTGAAATTGACTCTTCATTTCTAATATCATCATAAAAGGTCAGTCTAAACAACTAATTTTTTGTAGTAGTTGAGCAGATCAGTATGATTTAGTGTGCAATGAAGACTTCTCAATTTAAAAACTCGTGCAATTTAAAAAAAAAAAAAAAACAGCACACTCGAGATAAATGATCCTTCTGATGCAAATTGCAAAAAAAAAAAATGTAGACTAGTGTAAAGGGAGATGAAAGCATGTAAAAGCTTAAAAACAATGACTGCTAAACATAAAAGGTACAGCAAACCTGAAGCAAAACGCTAAAAGACTGTGGCTGCGTCAAGAGAGCACATCTCAAAAATCCTACCCACAGCTTTGGGGTTTTCCATATCTGAAAAACAGCCAATTTTAGTTGTTTTCTGCTAGATGGCATATAAATATCATACTACTGATGTGACATATACTAAAAACAGTCACCTGCTTGCTCACAAGACGGGAGAGAATATTCATTACAAAGTCAATCTGCACCAGTGACCAAGTCAGAAAAGCTTTCATTCAGTCGCATAAAATAATGCCAAAGGGCTTTGAAACCAATATAGTAAACAGATATTCTCATCTATGGGTAAAATTACACATGAGGATCAGGAAATATTTAGATTGTCGGGCAACTGAAGTAACATTTATTTTACATATCTAAAGCAAGAACTAAGCATCTGAAGTGCTAAATTACTGGAATCAACATTGTAATTTTGAAGCTATCAAATAACTCACCAGTGACGGATAAACACCTATTGTTTGTAATACTGTTCGCATAAATAATAAGGGAAGAGGAATCTGCTCAACCTGCAAGCATAACATCAGTTTTTAATATCGATTTAAAAAGATAGTTTTCGATTAAAAGAGCTTAAGCGATTCTTATAATACCAACTGATTCAGGACTTCTGCAAGGACTTGCTGGGTGAATATCTGACCTTGTTCAAAACACGCAGTGCAAGCATCTGTAACCTGCATAAACTCTAAACATTCTTAGTTTCACAAGTTGACAAAGCTAAAAAGAAAGAACGAAATGATATACCTTCTTTAAGGGAATTCCATCTCTTTCAGGGTCAACCCTGTGAATAGCAATTAAAACTTCACCAGGAGTAAGAAAAGGACCAGTCTGAGATGATCCCTGCTTAATTCCATTTTTCATGTCAGGAATATATTGAGGTTTCAAGAAAGAAGAAGTTGATAGATGCATATAGGAAGTAGACAATCTGACGAGTGACGGTACAAATGCAATAAGCTCAATGACTGTAGGCATTTGTGCTACTCTAATTTGTCAACACATGGTTTAAACTGAAATTTAACTAACACTGCTTGTCTTTGACTGGAATGTGAATCAACTTCCATAAACATATGAGTACTTAATAACCCCAATACATTGATTTTTCAATTTTGAGGTTAATCCTCAATGTTCACAATCTTATTTGTTCTATCAAACAATGGCAGAACCCAAAACAGAGTTTAGCATTTCAGAAACATAAACAGCCTTTAAAATGTACAAAAAGAAAATAACAGAACTCCAGAACTCCACTGATTGATTGATACAATGCACTTACAAATTAATTTATATACGAGCTTTCCTTAAAAGTTCAGAATTTACGCAAACACACAAGCACAGTACAGTGGTTACTACGTCATATACAGTTGGTACATCGGAATATAGAAATAGACCTATTAAAGAGGCTATTCCAAATTAAATGCATGTACGGTTTGGATTCATTAAACCCTTTAAGCCTATATGTTGGTGAACTTAAGGGCAGTTAATGTTTTTATGCTTAGTTCTAAGATCCATTTAGATTAGAGGGGAGTAACTTACGCAATGGGTTCCACGCAAATTTGATACACCTAACCCAATATAAACGAAGACAACAGGATTGTGAAACTAATGTCAACGAGAACCATCTTCCGTATATCACGTAAAAGAAATTACCTGTAAAGCACGAGTAAGCACGCCTTGAAATTTATCCAGAGGAAGATTAACAAGATGCGGAAATATATGCAACACCTGACAGAAGAGAAGACAGCAATGGTGAGAAAGATAATTCATTCCATAATTATGGACATTCTTTTGTAAAACAGGATAAGACGGGAGACAAAATAAAACAAAGATATAACTAGTACTACACTGGTGAAAATTGATCCGCATAATGTGATAAATTCTGTATAATAAAATGACTCCTTACAACCACAGTGGCAGGCTAACACAATTTATTTATTTTTAAATCAATATTTTTCTGAAGAATATATTGTTTTTCCGCAAAACATGATTTCTTTTCCCTTTCTTAAATAACAGTTAAAATATGCAAAAATTTGTTTAATAAGAAAATAAATATTATGTCATTTACAATAAAAAAAGGTATTGTTTACTACAGAAGAACATAAAAATGGTACTAAGGTTCTAAGAAAGAAGTGGTTCAATGAGGAATCTGACTGTATATATAGAGGAAATTGACATATAAGCTCGGCATTTTATTAATTAAGCTCCATGGTACGTACAACATTTTATGCAGAATGAACACACCAAAGGGAGTAATAAGAGTTGTGCAAGTGGGGGCAGCCGATCCCACTGAACTTCCAAGTTGCCATTACATAAAAATAATTGAGATATAAAATATATATAGATGAAATTAGATACTTAATCAAACTGTGGACCCACTTAACTTTAAGTATGATAAATAAATACATAATTTATTAAGTAATTTGCACCTCTGACCCCACTAACTATTTTTTCTGGCTACGCCCCAGAGCTTGATGGGTAAAATTTGGAGCTTATTCACCAATATTCTATGAAAAAAATAATGAGATGGAGAGAGGAAGAAATTCAAACCTCGTGTTTTGGAAGGAATGGCAACACCGGAATAAGAATTTGTGCATCCTGCAACTACTCAAATGTCAAACCAAAAAGTTTACCAATTTTAGTATAGCTAAACTTCTAGATTACCATATATCATACCTTCAATTTTGAATCATATATCTTTCTGATGGTAGAAATCAGTTCTGGAGAAGGGACTGTCCCATCTGTGAGTGTTTGTATAACCTGTTCCCATGAAAATATTACAGATAGTATAGTCATATCTTCCAATTTGTGCAACTGTCAATAATATAATAATAAAATACTACAGACCTGCAAAAGAAGGTTCCCACTTCCAGTAGGTGGATCAGAAATAATTTCAAGAAGCTGAGATGATGTGCCAATCGTGCGTACAAGAATTGGGATTTGGCCATGAACTGCCTGCATCACATATCTACTTACTAATATGTTGAATAAAAACAGAATGAGTTCCATTACAATTTAAATAACAAAAGTAAGCTTTGATTTGGTTGGACCTGCTTTGCCGCCTCTGACATGCTATCATAAACAACAAATACTTCGCGAAAAAGAGAATGCTTCTGTTCAACACAAGGAAATAAGTTGGCACGGATACATTTTTAAGTGCAAAAGCAGCTAAAATAGTGCTTACTCGATCTTTGCTTAAAATTTAATACAGCATGGAATCAAATCGAGTAAAGCAATACCTTTGTACAAAGGGCGAAATACAAAGACATGCATCGCTGCATTTCAGGAACTGAAGACAGCAAACTGCTTTCACATGTGTTCAAGTGATGAGTATCAGAAGATACATCTTTAGGGACTGTACCTTCTGAAACATTTACATTTAGAAGTTCCTGGATAGATCAAAAGTGACAAGCATTTAATCAGTTTACAATTACATCTAAAAGAACACAGAGAGGTTGGGCTTTATATTTGGAGGGGAAGGGGTAAACTGATGTTGGGACTTGGGATGATTATAAACATATAATAATTAAAAAAAAACCTTAATTAATGAAGAATTAAATGAATGGGAAAGCTATAGTAAGCAGTTCTTCAAAATTTATAATCATCCCGCCCTCCCAAATCCTTGCACAATAAGAAGATAAAATGATAGGCCCTGAAGCAGAAGGGCCACTCTCAAGACATCTTAATGCTAGCAGGTTCAACTACTACACATCTACACTGACATCAAATGCCAACTGCCAAGTATGCACATCACTTCTGATCTCATAAGGTCCATCTTCGAGTGATTAGTGATTGAAAGTCTATACATGTGGAAGACAGTATCAAGTCATCAGCGGCCCTATTTAAATAAGGTATCATGTTTGCTAAACTATAGTATATACCCAAATAGTCTTGATTGAGATAAGTTGGTGAATATCAAGTCAAGGCACACAGCCACAAACTTATAAGCACCAATTATAAATAATTAAAAAAAAAACAATATCTTCACTACCATTGATCCATTGTAGTTCTTAAAACATAGCCCTAGTAACTACAAAGCATATCTGCTAAACCACATGAAATAAGATTCATGCTTAGCTGGATTTTACAAAATCATTTAGTCACTAGATGATCAAGTAACACACCTTTTGTGATTCAACAGGATTTGTCCTGTCAACACTTGTTACAGAGATCAACATTTCCTTGGCATAATCTTCAATACTTTGTGTGAGTGATGATATAGGATAAAGCTTGTTGGCCACCTGAAAATATTAAACACCCGCAAGTAAATCAAAAGAAAAATATATAACTCTTCTAGTCAGCCAAAAAAGATATAGTTCAATAAATACCAGACGTATTGCCTTCATACGCACTTCTTCCAAATGATGAACTGCACTCTTTTAAAAATTCAGCAGATCAATGTCAAGAAATTCAGCTCAAGAAAGTAAAAATATATTTAAATACATACAAGGTAGATATTAATTGCAATGAACATTACGCCTATTAACTATTAGTTAAGTCTATTAATCCCAATAAGAATACAATGTTCTTAACAATATAAGTTACACAAATGAATGCAGTGAAGAAATCTGATACTGAATTAACATAAATGTTGTAAGATTAAGCAAAAACCTTCTTAAAAATTAACAGAAGCTAAATAAAAGAGAAGTTATGTCAAGGCACAAGAAGATCGTACTAAATAACTCATGGGGGCACATGTCTTCACAAATCTGCTTACGCTATGCTACTATAATTCTCTTTGGGACTTAAGTTTGTCAAAATGCATACATACCTGTAAAGCAATTTTTAAGCACACATCTCGAGTGGGTGGTCTCAGCAATATTAAGCTCCATACAGTGCTAAGACCTTGAGTAACTCGATCACCACTATGTACAACCTTCTCATCTTTATCATTGTTTCCAGGACAGCACAAGCATTCCAGCAACTTCAGTATTGATTTTGGCAGATAAGGAACCTCGGCAAGCAATCTACTTAAGGATTTGTCAGAAGCTGGAAAAGCATCTCGGAGTGTTTCCGCCTGCATGCAAGAATTCTTTTAAGCAACTGAATTACAGATGGATGACAGACAAAATAAAGGTAAATCTACACACCACTTTCAAAAGAAACATCTCATACACAGATGTAGCATTTGTTGAGTAAAGGAAGTCGGCATTTGCTTCTGCCTCACCAAATAACTTGTAGAGTACACGCAATGTCAACTCATGGCCCTGCAAAAGAACATCAATAGTTTTTAGCTTGTATGGGGTTGCAATAGAAAAATAGTATATTCCTTGCACTAGCAAGACCAACTTTAATTTTTTCACCGAAAATTAATCTTTTAATCAAGATGATAGTTGAAACATTAATGATTAATTGAAAAAAAATGCAAAAATGTGCAGGAAAAACAAATAGCTATTTTTCAAAATTTTACGAGTAAAAGATATACATCAGCACCATACTCATATAGCAAGAAGTTAACTTGTGATGCCTAGGAGGAAAACAGAAATAAACATTATAGTACATAGTTTATTCCATAAAATCTCGATGTTTAATCCTAATAATACTTAATGACACATTAACAAAATGTCAAGAGCTACCCCAAATTAGAAACTATACTCAATCGGAGGGTCGCACGGAGAATAGATAATTCAGTTTGAGCATTACATATCCATATAAATGAGTTGCTAGTCGTTTTAATATGTAGTAGCTTTTTACTAATAAACTTCTACATTATAGACTTAAATATCAAAAGTCGCATAACATAAACCTTAAGTAATTTTCATAAAAAATAAAATAGAAATGAGAGGAAAAACGTGACATGTTTCTCTGTTCTGATGGAAAGTGCTATAGAGAGAATATGTCATGTTATCCATTGTGTCAATTTTATTTTGATGAAGTTATATTGTTCATGGATATATATCATGTCAAACTCTCTGGGAATGGAAATGTCGCGAATACTAATCATACGATGATAGAAATACATAGTCAATTATCAAGCTCAGTCTTGTACAGAGATTAATAAGCTGCATGGTACCAGAATTCAATTACCTCGTGGTTCATATAATCTGACAAGACATGAGTTTCGACCATCTTCCAAGGTTCCACGTCCGAAGGAAGCTGCAAATGGGAATATGAAGTGTCAAGCAAACCAGGATAATTTTTCTAAACATATAATAAATGTTTAACACTTCTTATGATTGGAAATATATACGTGCTTATTTATCCCGAAATACACGCTTAATCTTTAAAAGGCCTTCACTGCAGCATAATTTTGGTCCAAAATATGTTGAGGATTTGGTTACCCGGTAAAATAGTTATTGCAATTTGCAAAGTCTAGTGCTATGACATAATCAATGTTGATAATGAACTGGACCATACCGCAACTCCTAAATAGGCAAGTAAAGAAAATCTGGCTTGCAAACCACCAGCAACTGCTATGTGCTTATAAGCCTCGACAATGCGCATAAAAGACATCTTTTGAATGTTATCCATCTGTTCCCCATCAAGGCTAATAACTGGTGCTGACATCTTTGGTAGCACCAATTGAGAAGGTAATCTGAGGGAAGTTGCTGTTGAGGAGTTTATGCTGGTTGTATCCATGCAAGCTGCTTTTGGGCTAAGCTCCTCGGACCTATCAGTTGATACTGACGGAATTATCTCTTGTGATGACCTGCCCAAACTATTCACTTGGTCTTGACTAGCCTCTTCTAAATCAGTTGCAACTGAAGAGGAAACGGCCAATGTGTCTGGTAAACCATAGGAGTGCGTAGATGATTCCAGACCTGGAATATCATTCTCAGGAAACCCAGTATCAGGAACTTTAGATATAACAGCTAAACTAACATCATTTGCTGATGGAACACCTTCACAAGAGGACACGGGTACATCAGTACGCACCGCTATTATTTCAGTTTCATTAATCAGGGGACCTCCTACATCACTGTAAGTTGGAGGAATTGCCTCCTGTTCCTCCAGTTTAGGATTCTGCAGTGTAGGTAGAACGTACAGTTTAGTATGCAATTCATATTGTAGAAGTAATTTAAGATCAAAAGAGGAAGTACTAAATGGAAACACAACTCACCTCTAAATCATTAGATACAGCTGGACGAGCATCTAATACAGAATCTTTCTGCTGAAAAGGGCTAGACGTGGATTGGATGTCTCTCAGAAATGATGATAGTTGTTTGAATTGAGTATCCCTGAGTCCATAACTTGTACGTGAATCCTTGTCCAATTCCACCTCTTCATCTTTAGGACGAACTGATGGAAGGTGTCGCATGTTGGCCATTACTACTTCGGCAAGCAAATCGGCAGATATACTAGATATAAGGATTTGCAAGGATCCCACAGCTTTTTCACCCTGTGAAACTAATGCAGCAAACATCGAAACAAGTTGCTGCACGGGACCATTATCCCCCTCACCTCTAGATGTAGATACTACACTGGAAGACGATTTATCTTGATCATTACTTGCCTCTGGTGTTCGCCTAGCTCGCTTTCCAGATATATCATCCTCCTCCGCCAAATCACTGACATCCAGCATCCCTGGCCTCTTTCTACTGATATCAGTATCCATAGAATCAAATGGTACAAGCAATGGTTTTTCCTCCTGAAAACGCAGAATCGTCATGACACGTAAAAAGGTACTCGCAGGTTTAAGTGCATTTGATACATGTGTACTTATCGACATATTACCTCAGCAGGCACGTTGTTCTTATATCCTACACTGCCGTTAATCTGGCACACTTCGTGTAGGGCTTCTTCAGCCAAGTCTCCTGCTTTCATTCCTCTAAGTGCACCAACTAACCGATCCCGCCACTGCATATACCAGAAGATTTATATAGTTCTATTTATTAAAACAATTGTAAAAGATACAACGCACAGCCCTATTTGATAAGAATGCCAACTTTCCCATATATAACTAGATGCTAGTTACAAAGTAACAACCTGGATGTGCCTGTTAACTAGGTAGAACCTGGGCAGTTTACCAAGCTCATATGGACAAGGACATCTAAACATTTGGGGCCCGAAATATTGTTCCAGCAGTAAAAATTAAGAAGACCGTACTTTCATATAGATCGTATTTAAGCTTCATAATAATACAAAGAAGTTAATATTTATAAGTAACATCTCTCTCAAGTCTCAAGCCAATTATACATATATGCTAGCGGCATCTAGCTTCAAAAAGTTTGATCAGGACATGTGAAGAATATTTTAGGCATGTAAATTAAAAATAATAATAATAAAAGACAATTAAGCATGTCAGCTTTAACTCTTCAAACCCAATAGAGGTACACCAATCCATCCAGATATAGATGATTTACTGTTACATTTCTTAATGTTGATTGTTTTGAAAGAATAGCTTAGGGGTCCGGGTGATAAACTGCCTACAAGCTATCTATCGCTTTACGGGCATTGAGGAGTAAGACAACTTTCACAGGTATACATCATGCTTAATTAAAGTAATGACATCAGACCTCAGATCATGACGAGCTATAATCCAATAGTATATATACATGACAAGAACAAATATATATACCGGCGCAGCACCAGGATGAGTGCACTTCAAGCAGGCAAGGAATGCATTCTTCAAAGGATAATGTGCACCCAAGACATGCATCCCTTTAGCAGAGGTTGAAGGATCTAAGGCAAGTAAAACTGCCATAATACGACCATAAAGAGCAGGCCTTTTCCTTGCAATTCCTGACAGACTAATAGAAATGATAGACTTTAGTTAGCATTAACAATGGGCATAGTTACTGCTCAAGCAACAAGCATTTTCAGGTTAAAAAGTGGCATACATGCCAATCAAATATTGATAATTTAACCAAAATAGTTTTCCAACAATGACGAAGATATGTCCATTTCTCTACCATATTGGGAGTTCTTCCCATCAACTAATAGATAGTGTCATGAAGTAACACAATGCTCGACATCATGCATTACATAAGGCCATGACATTAACGTAAGATCATGTTAACGTAGCGAGCAAGTTTTTTCTTCCTATATAAAGAGCTTAATCTCTTTACTGTAATACAACAAAACATATATGCTGCAACAATTTACATACACAATCTACCCTAATTCCTCCCTCATGTCACTGACTGTAGTAGGCCAAGTTAGTTGATATAAAGTATCTTGCTTCAAATTAATTATTTTTGGGCTCAAAGTTATTCATAAGTATCAGAGGTCGTAGACAGGTTATCATACTACTCTAAATAGTGGCAAGTCTGGATTTAATGGTACTCCATTTGTAACCCGAATTTGATAGAATTTTTTGACATCATCCAATTTTTTCAGGCTGGTGTATAAATCTTATAAGATGATGAAATACATCAATGAGTAAACACCATGGTCAAGTCATGGTTGTTTGACTTTATGGAGTTACATATTCGCAAGAGTTTCTTGGAATAGTTCGGGGTGAAGCAAAGACTATGGCCCTAACTCAAACTCAAGGGGCCATACACTGCCCAAGTATTACTCGAAGCATCACAATGACAGTCAGACGATTAGTTTTAGTGTAAACAGGCTGAAAACCAAGAGTATGAAAAAATAATACAAGAAGAAAGAGCGATGAATTTTCTTGCTAGACTGTTTATTTAAGTACAATTCAATCAAATATTATCATACAGGTTCCCTTTCCTACATTAGAGGAGGCACATGGCCGTCTTTAGCTAGACCGCTGCACCTAATCGATCTGTACTCCTTTCTGGGAGTGTTCTACAGCCAACTAAACAGCCCAGATGCCAGATGTCTTGATGGATGTAAAAGCTCCTCTCCCAAGTGAACACTGTAATTGTTACCCCACTCTCGAAAGGCAGTATTAAACAGTCTCATATGTACAGACTACAGAGGCAAGAAGAATAACACACCTGTTAATAAGCACGATCATTGCAGAGTTATTAAGTGATTTTACTGTTGGATATCGTAGCTGATCAAGTAATAGATCCAAACTTTTACTGGCTTCAGTTGATAAATCTCCAATATCTAGTACAGGATGACCTCGGCGAAGCCATGCCATATTGAACTCATCAAACTTCTCTACAAACAGATGAGCGGAAATCAGCATCCTATTGTTGAATTCTAATTTAGAAAAATACCTATGATGCTTCACTTGATGAATTTTCATTTTTCAACAATAAAAAATAATGGATAGACGAAATACAAGAAGAAAAAACTACCTTCATAGCTGTGATTACTCGGGGGTTCAGAAGAACCACTAGGATCAGGAGTATAGAGCAGTATAGTTGCTGCCACAAATTTCAGTGCAACCAACCTTCTTCCATCGCTCTCAGGCTTGTAAACATTTTGCAAACAGTCAGACCTATACATATCTTAATAGTTACACTTCATTATATATGTAACTGCTTACCTTAGAAGCTAGAGTGTATATCTCATCCTTAAACTTTAACATCCAAACCCATGATAATTTAAGCGAATCATCCAACTCACTAGAGTAAATACCCTGGAATTAACAACATTTAACATATTACTCATTACACGTACAAGTGTGCATATTTGAGATGCCAAGCTCTTATAAAGAAATGATGACATTAAAGTATAATACAGTATGACTTCATATATTGGAGATGCCGAGCTCTAAGAGAAGAGATGAACTATTAGCGCCCATTTTAAATGGACTGCTTATAGTTTTAGAGTCGGTCAAGATGTGTCCCTTGAAAATGTATATACAGGAGACAGGCAAACATAAAAAGAACACAAGATAATTATAATCTCAAACTATGAAATACTTGTGATTAAGTTATACGTTGCCACGTTGAAAGGGAACTTCCCCACGTGCTCAGAATATTCCCAACGTGCTCAGAATATTTAAAAATATTTTTTTGACTAAATCATTTATTCAATCATTCTATTCAGGACAACAATAATAAGATAAAGTAGTCGTTCATTCAGGACTCAGAACTCAGAACTTCAGTTCTAATATAAATTTTTCTTACTTTCTACATAATTACCTTTATGACCAAAATGCCAAATCCAAAAAACATTTTCATATTTTCCATGCATACAAGTATACAAGAAAAAATTTAATCAGAAGATTGTATTCTTCAGGATGCCTACTTACCTGGATTGCGATTCTGACAAGTGTGCTTCTGAACAAATCGATCCCACACGTACCAGATTGTCGAGCAACAGCAGGTGTACTATCTTGCAGAGCAGTGATCAACACAGGCACAATATCAGGTAAGAATTCCACATGCTTCAATCCAACACCACTGACCATCCTACATTAAAAGACTAGTCAATAAAAGCAGCCAAACCAAGTTTCCCGACTCTTGAGGTGAAAGGAACCAAACATAAACTAAGATGTCTGCAAATTTCTGACTCGACAAAAGTTTCAAACAAGCTCATTACTAACTTAAGCCCACAAACCCCCCCCCCCCCAAATCAAATTACGCACTCGCCAGAAGAATATAGCTCTAAAAAGAAGAGAGGAGTATAAAGTTTAAGAAGCTATTTTCAAACTTCCGAGTGTTAAACACTTTTCTAGGGCAATATAAATGCTACACAAGAATGAATCTGAAGCAGCAAGTGCTTCAATAATTACAAAAAGGTACATCTAAACACAATTCGGGTTTAGCAATTGAGTAGCAATATAAACCAACATTCTTACATGGCACACCTTATTATCTTACTCAAAAAAAACTAGACTTAAATTAATGTTTAAAACAAAAACTTAACACTGTGAATATTTGCTCAAACCGCATCCTTTACCTTCTTTATAAAGAAACGTAACTACTTACAATCACCATTGCTTTCTGGTACTAATGCAAATCGAACTAATATGACAGAAACACAAGATCGCATTACAAGTGTATTACAAAATGAATTATGAATATTTAATTTGATAAAACATACACAATATAATACTGAAATATATACACAATATTACATTACAAGCGTATTACAAAATGAATTTCTAACAATTAGTTTGATAAAACATACTCTATAATAAACTAATATATATGCAATATCGTCACTCGTGCTCAGCTATTTGACGTTGGAACTAATTGTTATCAAATGTTTTGACGCTAAAAATGTAATCACCATGACACGACTCTCTATATGCACCACTACACCAGAGGCACATTCCAAAATGAATATACAACAATTAGTTTGATAAAACATGCTCTATGACTAACCAATATATAAACAGACGTAAAACTGTTGGTCCTCGAACACAACTTAACATATAGCATTACGTTAAAAGCACATTCCAAAATGAATACGGAACAATTAGTTCGGTAAAACATACTCTATAACAAACTAAAACAGGCTCGTGCTCAGCTAAGAACAGTGCTGGTGCTAAAACTAGATGTTCTCAAGCTAAAACTATTCTCACCAAAACGCAACAGTATATATATACAGTTGCATTACAAGCACATTCCAACATGAATCAGGAACAATTAGTTTTGATAAAACATACTCTATAACAAACTAAAACAGGCTCGTGCTCAGCTGAAAACAGTTCTCATGCTAAAACTAACTGGTCACGACAATATAAATACAATTACATTACAAGCGCATTCGAAAACAAATTAGTGACAATTAGTTCCACAAACATACTAAATAACAAACTAAACTGTTCTCCATAAAATGCAACCGTAAACGTATACATACAATTACATGACATTGAATCCGAAATAAATAAACAACAAATAAAGTGCCAAAACATACTCAATAACGAACTTGCGAACCGGACTGAACGAGTCGGAATGGAATTGGAGGAGAGGCGGGAGGAATTCCGAGAGTAATTCAGTGTCGACATCGTCGGAGAAGATGTTTTTAAGGTGCTGTAAGGATTGGAGCTTGGAATTGAGGTCCCGGGATGACTTGGCAGAATCGAGAAGACCGGCGACTATTTCGCGCAGTTTCGCTGCCTTAATTGCTACCATTGGAGCTGTAGAAACCCTAGGTCTGGGGATTTATAAAGTTTTCATGAAAAATAAGAGGAGAGAGAGAGAGAGAGGACCCTAGTTCTGGGGAATTATAAAGTTTTCATGAAAAAATAAGGAGAGAGAGAGAGAGAGAGAGTTAGTTCAGACCTGGAGCGTGAACGCGGGTCTGTTACTGATTGCGAATGTACCTTACAAAGTACGTCGGGTCGGGTCGGGTCGGGTCGAAATCTTTACATCCTAATCTGATTTTCGAGTTTTAAAAGCATAATTTCTAAATACAGGTCAAAATTGTCAAAATACAATGTGTTGTAATTACAATAATATCTTTCATTTATTTTTCTGTACAAAAACATTTTAAAGTACAATTTTCCTAAATGCAAGAAAATGTCCAAACTACACCACTTTTCTATAAAAGCTGCCTGAAATGCCCATATGCGGGAGTGATCGCCTTTTTTACCCACGGAGTACGCATGCTGGGCATGCGTAGCTTGGGATACGCATTTTCCAGATGCGTATCTCAAGTCACGCATCTCCCTGACGCGCATTGACGTCAGTTGACGTCATTTCATAAACAGACCCGGAGCTCAGGCGACCAAAAAAACCCCTCAAAATCGCCTCCTCCCGTCCGTAACATTCCGGCCACCTCCACAAAATCTGAGCATATCAAAATGATTCATCTTGCCATATTCAGTTGTTGATTTCTAGCCCCACAGGGACGTGTACGAATAGATCTGGAAACTCGATCGGAAAATAAGATCGATTTGGGCTTTTTAAATCCGGAAAAACAAATGGAAAACGATGGGTATAGGCTTGTAGAGGAGAACAAGACGATCAGTTTGGTATATAATATGCTAATGAAAGATTGCTGGAAAGGGTTGAAAGTTGTGGTCGAAATTTTGGTCGAAAAGCGCTGTCGTCGGCGATCGAAGGAGATGATGAACAGTGTTAGATACGCATGTTGAACATGCGTATCCCAAGCCACGCATGCTCAACATGGGTATTCTGGGTACTGTTCCACAAGCTCTCTACCTTAATTTTACACACTCCACGCAGCCAAAACATGCGTGGTCAAAGGCCACGCAATTTTAAAATGCGTATACCCTATACGCATGTCCAAAATGCGTGGCCCGTGGGTAAAAAGGGTGGACGAATCTGAATGTAGGTATTTTGGACAGATGGAAATAAAATGTGGGTATTTTGGTTTTCACCCATACATTTATGACACCTTAATTACATGTATTATTATTAGTTGCATAATCTTCATCCTTTTACTATGCTAGATCAAACTAGCTTTATAGTCCGTGCGAGGCACGGGCATATTCTAGATTAACGTGTTATTCTATTTTGAGATACAATTTTTTCAATTTTGTATCGAGATTTGACGTATTAATGGATACTGTTTGTAAGAGATGTACGTTATCGAGTATGGACAAAGGTTTATTAGTGATTTCGTATTAACGGTATATCCTTTTTTTTCATAATTTTGTAACTTTTACAATAGTAAATAAATCTTAAATATTTTTCAAATACCAACTTTATAATTCATATGAGACACGGACATGTTCTAAACTCACATGTTGTTGAATTATGCACATGCTTTGAAAATGAAATATATGTTGTGTTGTGAGATGCAATTTCTTCTTCTTTTTTTTAGTCGAGACTTACTTTACCAAAGAATATTGTTCGTAAAATAAGTAAGTTGGAAGTTCTTTGAAATTTTGAATTTAAACAATTTTTTTATCATTAATATAATATAGGAAGGGTAATTTATTAATTTCATGATGATTAAATTGTCTCACGATATATTAATAATGAGTTTTATAATATAATAAAAACTGATGTCTAGCATAGTGGTAAAGAATCTCACTCCTACCTCAGAGGTCAAGGGTTCAAATCCCATTGGAAACAAATTTATTTTATCATTAATGTAATATAATGGGTAATTTAGTAATTTCATTCTGAATAAATTGTCTCATGAACCCTTTGTTGTACTATTAATAATACTAGAAATATGGCCCGTTCTTCGCACACGGAAAATTAAATTTATTTATTCAACTAATCGATGATTAAAAAGCAAAGCATGATGATTATACGAAAAGGATTGTCGTAAGAATTTGTAAGACTAAATAAATCACCAAGATCAACATATATACATGTATCATATACTTGTTAAAACCATGTACTTACATCATCGTTCAGAGTTGCATCCTTTTAACGTATCTCTAATATTAGTTTATGATGAATTTGATGGTCACTTTCTTGTCACACGAAACTTGATTCTCCATTTTATTCGTGAAGTGTTTAGTGACGATAGTTGATCAAACATATCTATACTATATTATAATAGCCTAAACATCAAAAGTTTGGTCGGTCAGTACCCTTACTTAATTTTATATAAAATCCATCCTAATAACTAATCAATTTTTCAGGTCAAACATACTACATTTTTAACTTTTTAATAACTAATCAATTTCCTTTTTCAGGTAAAACATATTATCTTTTTTATATTTTATCTAACTAAAATTCTTCTTTTCTAAAAATATTACGGAGAATTCTTATCAATAAATAAATATATGATAATTACTATTAACTAACCAATTACATTTTTCAGTTAAAATACATTACCTTTTCTATTTTATCTAACTAAATTCTCTATTTTTCCAATTATATTTTAGGCGGTTCTATTTAATTAAATAAAATAATAATATAATAATTACTAATTATCAATCTATTACCTTTTTCAGCTAAAATGTATCATATTTTCTATATTTTCTAACTAAAATATCTCATTTTCTAGAAATATTACGGGAAACTTATGTATAATTATTATCAAATCATATCATTCAATTCAAATTAAATAAATAATCATATAATATAAAAAAATCGTGGATCGCACGGGTTTTAAGCTAATTTATTTGTAAAATGGGGAGAAGGAATATTAATTTGATATTATATCTTGTTTGATTATTAAATTTGATACTCATGATAAATGAAATTCATGAATTAACAAAAATTTAGGAATATTTATACAAAAAGATTATAAGAAATATAGAGGATCTTATTTTTAAATGGTTTTAGGAATTACAATGTTATAATGATAATATATTTTGATTAAATTTTTTTTATAAAGAAAAAATGTACAAAATTTAGTGAATAAAAATAAAAATATGTATATAGACACCTTTATTATTTATTATATATATATATAAGATAATTAATGATATAATATATGTTTTTTTAAAAACAATGATATGATATATAATAAATAATAAATTGTATTAAATTTTACCAAAAACAGATATACGATTTTATAGAATAAAATATAAAATTTAAGATGTAGCATTAAAATTTATAAAATACAATTATCTCACAGAGTTACTATATTTGATACTCACAATAAATGAAATCAATTGATTAACAAAAATTTGGAAATAGTTTAAACAAAAGGATTATAAGAAATACACACGATCTTATTATTAAATGATTTTAGGAATTATATTGTTATAATGATATTCTATTTTATATGATTTGTTTGATATAAAATTAGCCATAAAATATTTGAGTATGTATTTTACATAATCAATTTTTAAAGAAATGATCATTAATAATTGATTGCAATTTTACATAAATCAATGTTTAAACAATGATTGATAAGATATTAATTGATTTTAATTTACTAATTACAATGATCACGCTGAAATTTTTGCCCGCGCTACACGCTCTAAAAGTTATAATACTTTTTTAAAATATGAATTTTGATTAAGATTTTTGTTAATATTTAAATTTAAAAAATAAAAAAATTATATTAAATTATAATCATATTTTTAATAGATGTCAAAATTATCAAATTAAAACAATGACATTCGCCTCCTATTTGTCGTAGACAGTTTTTTTACAAAAAGGTACATAACTCCACTTCTAGTTATGAAAATATACCATATTAGATATCTCGATAATCTCATAAATGTATACAAATTTTTTTATAAAATTCATGAGTTTCAAGGTTTCTCGTCGTCGTCTAACGGCGACTTCTCGCATTTTAAACATTGAAAAACTGAAAATTGTAAATAAAATATGAAAATCAATTATGAAAAAGTACTTTTAAGAGATATTCCATGATCCATAAATGTATGATGTATCTAATAAATTTATATAAAAATTTGATTCATAATGTCTCGCCATCGCCTAAAGGCAACGACATATTGTCACTATAAAATTAAAATTGATTATGAGAAGGTATCATGTCTCATATTGCACTAATTGCATAGATATCAATAATAAAATTTATAAATTCAGTTTAAGGCTTCTCGCCATCGCATAATGGCGACGACTCGCAATTTAGATATTGTAAAATTAAAAATTTTAACTAAAAAAAATAAATGAATCATGAAAATTTATTACATCTAATATTTCACTAACTATAACAATGTATATAAAATCTATAAATTTAGTTTAAGGTTTCTCCTTAAATTTGTAGTTTCAAATTTTAATTATTTCTATCTATAAATTTGAAAATCCTAAAATATCAATTAAAAATAAAATATGTATAATTAATATTATTTAATTTCAGAAATAAGGCAAGACTTAACTTCATTTAATAAGAAGAAATATAATTGGATTGTATATATTTTAATTCAAAATGAAAAAGTATTATGATACATTTCATAACCGCATAAATTTATCTAAAAAATTTATATAAAGATTCTGTTCATGGTTAAATACTGCAAAATTGAAAATTGCAATTAAAAAATAAAAATCGATTATGAAATTGTATCATATCTCATATTTCACTAACCACATAGATGACTATCACAAAATTTATAAATTTAATTCAAGGCTTCTCGTCATCGTCTAACGGCGACGGCTCGCAATTTGAATAATGTAAAATTGAAATTTGCAATCGAAAAATAAAATTCAATTATGAAAATTTATTATATCTCATATTCTACTAATTTCATCAGTGTATATGCAAAATTATATATTCACTGCAAAATTTTCCAATAAAATTTAATTTTTAAAATTTAGTTGTTTCTATCTATAAATTTGAAAATCCCAATTTGAAAATCTTAAAAAACGAATTAAAAAATAAGAAATATATAATTGATATTAATTGATTTTAGAAATAAGGCAAGTCTTAATTATATTTATCAAGAAGAAATATGTATAAGGGGACTGTATATAATTTAATTCAAAATAAAAGATAGAAGAAATGGTAAGATAAAATAAAATATAATTGTGAATGAAATATGGTTTATTGTTATCCATGGATTTTCTCAATTGAATGGAGATAAGCAAAAAAAGTCATTAATTTTCTAAACTATTAGTTAGTGCTATGTGATTTTATATAATAAATATTGTGATTTACATAAATTATAGGTGTAATTTATATTTTAAAAAATTATTATTTTAATTTTACAATTTAAAGTAAAAAAATTAATATATGAATAACTAATGTTAATTGATACTTATGACAAAAAATAAATGTAGTATCATTTGTGTATGAGTATATATGGTTTCCAATGTATTCTAGAAAAAGTTACTCCATCTAATTCAACGCTACATGTATAATTCAATTATCAAATAGTCGAATCAAAATATGTAAATTCATTTTTGATTGATTTCACAACTATGGCAAGATTTAATTTCTCTTACCAAAAAGAGATATAATGAGATATTTAAAACTAAGAGAAGACTTAATTTTATGTAAAATGTTAGGTGTCCCAAAATTCGTATTCAAATAGTAATAAGTTGCCTAATTGATGCCAAAATTGCTTAAAAATTAGTTACTTACACTCTTTCGGGTAAATATGAATTAACTACCGAAGTAAACATGAAGATAAGGAATGATAGAAAAATTATTAATTGGAATATGATAATACATGAATTAATGAGAACAACACCAGTTCAGGACATTCGTTATACTAAAACTCTAGGTCAAATTAAAACTCAAAATTAGAAAAATGGAGAGAGTTGCAACCAAAGTGAATAGACGAAAATTATTATTTTTTAATATATAATGGGTATATGAAATAAAATTAGTTCAAAATTTAAAATCCTAAGGCTAGAGAAAACTCGAAAATAACTAATCAAAGACGTTGATTATGATTCGTATATTGATTTGATTTACATATACGTTATGTATATGCATATTTTTCAAAATTAAGATTGAATATATGATTTATTATTGTTTCCCTTGATTAAGGAAATTAATGCTTCCTTTAATTAAGAAAATAAACAAATAATACTGATTTGATATACTACCAATTTTATAACTACACAATATTAAGGAAATGATGTCATGCTGACATAATATTCTGAATTGGGAATTCACCAAAATAGCCTTAACTTGTATTGTGAATGAAAAATAGAAAGGATAATTTGAGTAAATATCCAAATCCTTCATTAGCACACATTTAGAATATAATAGATAATAGATAATAGATAATAGATAATAGATAATAGATGTTACATTCCTTTTACTATACAGTACTTGGTAAGTGTTAGTATTAAAATTTAATTGCATTTAAATAATTTATGCACAATTATTTTATGATTATAGTATGTAAAAATAGGTTAATTTTATATCAATTTTAAAAATATTACATATTATTATTTAAAATAATAAATAATAATTATTTTTAAAAATGTGGAAAGAATTGCTAGTTTACATGGAGTACTTATACGAAAAGTAAAAAATAATTGTCAAAACTTGTGCGAAAAAAAGATAAAATTCATTCATTCAAGATTTCAAAGCCAAATTTTTTGGATTTTCAATTTAATTTCTGCCTAATTTGTAATACACAATTATTCATTTTATAATTTCACCATTGTAAATTGTAAATCTTTTTATGCTATCTTTTTAATCTTTTAAATAAATAATTTTAAATCTTAATTAAATCGTAATTCTTCATTTCTTCTCCATTGTTCTCGATTATTTCATCCCTTATAATAATTTAATTATACATCAAGAAAATTTAAGATTTTAATTCTGTTTATAAGGTAAATTATTACTATTAATTACACTAACAAACAAATCATTATCTTATATGAGTTTATGGTGGGTTTATTGATTATTTAAGTTGTTGCGTTTTGGTTTGTGTACTTCAATTTATTTCAAAATTGGAGTTTCAAAAAATCTCAAAATTTAATTCGGGTTATATCATATGATATCAAAAATGATTCTCGAAAGTTTAATTCGACAAGTTGTTAAAGATGAAGACACTAAAGTTGATGGCATATTCCAGAGGTAAGGATACGAATCCCGCCTATATTATCATATAATGATTATGAAGGAATGATATGGATCTATGGGTATCTCTTCAGGTTTTACATCCTCAAGTACGGAAGTTTGTAACATCACAATCCCATATTGAGAATATTCAGGATTTTAGTTCTATTTAAAAGGTGAAATACTATTATTAATTACACCAATTAACAAATCATGATTTTTTGGAAGCATGTTATAGGACTATTCAAATTGTTGCATTTGAACCAATATCTTTCTATATATTTTGAATTCAAAATCAAAACTCGATCAAATTTTCGAAAAAAATTAAATTTTGATCTAAATTATCACATCCCACCTCCATCATCCTTAATTTGATTAATCGCCAAAATTATTTAGAACCACTAGTTCATTATCTAATAGATCTTTCCGTTCTAATACTCTATCGGAGAGTTATCAGTATTTATCAAATTTATTCTTACCTAACGGAACGTTATTGAATCAATTGCTAAAACATTATTAAGAAAAAGATGGTTTTTTCTAGATGAAATGAAAATTGAAATCATGGAAAAGGAGAAAGATTTCTCATTTCTTAGTCAAAAAATTATGTGACCATGAAAGAGGAGGATAATTTGAAATTATCATTATCGGTGAAACAACATTTGAGGAATCACGTTTAGTTGCTTTACAGAACGTAGGGGTGGCAATTTCGGGTAATAGTCGGGTTCGCGTCAGGTTGACATTACCCGATCTTTTTTTAGATCTACCCGAACCCGACACGACCCGAAACGGGTTGAATTATGCAAACACGAACCCGGCTTGTTGCAACCCAAACTTACCCGAACCCTCCATGTTTTGACACGAATTCTAAATGGATTGTATTTGAACCGACCCCACCCGAAAAATAATATAGCAAAAAACCTTAATGAAAACAGTGGATAATAATAGAAAGATGGAATCATTAAATTAGAAATTTCTCAAAGCAATAGCCATTCAAGTCATCATGTGGGAAATAGTAGAAAAATAAATTAGTAGGAACAACATTCTCTGCTAATTAAGATAACTGAGCAGAACAAAGATAATTTTATTTGTAAGATAGCTCAGTATAGACATCAAAGGACACTCATTTGCAGAGTGCAACTAGAACTCAATGTAACAGACACCCGTTGCTTTTTATCCGGCCCCAAAGGCAGCATCTCAAAATCAGCCCGTACCTCTGAGCTGAGCCTCTTCCTTGAGATTTCATCTGATGTTTCATCATCGATCTGGTGTTAAGAAGCAACATTATTTTGATTTTCACTCCCACTTTCCATTTAACCTGTACATATAAATACAAAATTCAGTGATTAACTAATTATAATACATAATTACCAAATTGAGAAGAGATTATTCAATTATCAAATCGAGATATGAGATGTTAGGAGAGGATGAGGTGCTTAGGTTTTCAGATATGAGATTGAGAGATGTTAATGTTTGAAGATAGGAGATGGAGAAAAGATACGAGAGAGACGGATATAGAAATCATACAATAAAAGTAAGTAGGGTTTGATAGATTAGATTATTAGAAGTAGGGTATGATGGTTAGTGGGCTACTGGGATTGGGTTACTGGTTGTGGAATGGGCTGAGTAAAAGATAATATGTACATAATTATATATAATATCATATATATATATATAAACAGGTCGGGTTCGGGTATTTCGGGTCAACCCGAAAATGACCCGATTTTTTCGGGTAAAAATTAACCCAACCTGAATCCGACCCGAAACTTAAAAACCCCGACCCTAATTCGTACTTTTACAGGTCGGGTTCGTGTCGAGTTTCGGGTCGTGTCGAATTTTGCCATCCCTAACAAAACACCTCTAATTTTGGGATTCGCTTCCTACTTGGTGGTTCCACAGTTCTTAATTCTAAGAAGTCTGTAATATATACTTGGGTTGTGGAAATATCACACTTTTGATGTGGTTTTAAGTATCTACTGTGTTAATTTCGCCTATTAACCTATGCAATATACCATATATTTGTATTTTGTCTATGTGTGTAGGTTTCTACAAGACCTAGAAAAACTCAAAGAATTACTCAAGCTAGGACCAGTATGATATAACTTTAAATCTTATCTCATTGAGATTTTCTTATCGAGGCATGTACACATATATGTGCTTTATGCCAATCATTTGATGTTTTTGTTTAATCTTTTCCCATCTACATATAAAATTATATCTGCCTTGTGAGAAATTATGGTTCATCTCGTGCTTCAGTTTGTAACTTGAGCATGAGTAACTATAAAGACTTGCAGGGAGCTTTTAAACATATTAATGCTAACTTGATGTCTTGGATATGCATAGAGAGTCGATATAAAGACTTGCAGGGAGCTTTTTTTGCTTTTTTTCTTTTCTTGCATTAATTAATAGCACTAAATAACATCTAAATAACATCTTACTATGTCATTAATTATACCTATTAAATATATAATAAATTACTTTTTTTGTCAAGAAACAAGATATAAAATTTATATTATTTTATCTATTTGAAATATTAACAAAAATTGTTTTCGCATTATAGTTATTAGCTTATAACCCGTGCAAAGCACGAGCTACTTTTAATGCTTACATGCATATGCATAAGTCGTGACATCCTCACTCTGAGGAAAAGAATGAAAACAAAAGATGCTTATAATCTTGAATTGTCAGTGCAAATGCTTATAATACAGAAAAATCAATAAAAGATTATGAGAAAAATTTAACAGACACTTTGTCGACGAATATATATATATACTTAGTACCAAATTAAATATAGAATAAAAAATCAGAACAAACAAATAAAAAATAGAATTGAGAACGATACTCTTAGAATTGCAATTAAAACACATAGAAACCTGGGGCGGTTAGCTTAATTATTATTAGTGCCATTGCCTGATGTCCATCAGGACTTTCTGTGTTCTGGAATTTCATTCCTTGGCCAAGAATCTGGTTCCAACAACAGCTGCAATTGTCATCTAATTAGTATATTTGATTTTCATTATGATGATTACGTGTACATATAGGAAAACAAATAAATGAACTTTGCAAAAGATGCACTTTGCATGGTTGAAACACATTTACCTGATTTTTGATAACAGTTATGCACTCATCATAAAATCCTTCTTTTACATTCATAGTATACCTCTCTTTATACCCTTCAAATATGCAGCAAAAGCAACACTAATAGTTTTGCATCGTCCACTTTCATCTTGTGCTACAACAGCATTTGGTGTCACCCCCACATTGTTATTGGCTAACAACTTTCTATCTACAGATGAAAGATACCTGGGACAACCATAATTATTATCACGGGCTACATTAAGAAGGCGTTTATGACTTGCAATCATGTTTAAAGGAATGTTGAACGACTAAAATATTCCAGACATTGTCTAAACAATAGCTAATGCATTAGTTGTTAGCTGTGTTGCATTTAAAAGTCCATTTGACATTGTTGCATTTAGATCATGATGACCAGCACATTCATCAATGCAACTTTGCTGATAATAAATCACTTATTCATCAGAAAGAATATCAAAACTACCAGCCACCAGCCAAGGTACTTATTTAAAAATTAAATTAAGTAATTTGCTACTCATAGGCCACTCTTAGCTTAGGCAGCCATATCAAGTATTTTTATATCACAAAAGCAGGTGTATATAGATTTGTCTAACACAAATTATACCATTAAAAGAAGCTATAAGCTAAGAATCTTTTGCAGTTATACGTACTCTTGTGAAAATAAGGAATTCAATCCTTATAAATCATACTTGATACATCTCTTCTTTCCAATATGTATAACTAAATTAACTATTATGAATATGCACTTAATTATAAAGAAAATTAAAATACATGTACAGGAGTATATCTTATGATAAGATTCATATACATTTATAAAAAAGCACATATATTGAAAGCATAGGCATATGATAACAAATTAAATAGATTTCCAAGTTAAATCAATTTATAATTAACAAAAAAGAACAACATACTTTTAAGTGTGAGTATTTAAAATTGTTATAGTTATCATTATCCATATCAATTTGAAGCACATAGTAATAGATTAACAAAACTAAAAGTAGAGAACAAATCACAAACCTTTCTTCAAAGGCTTCGCAGGGACGACTACATGTGGACCTGTTAAAACCTGTAATCAAAGCAAACCCAACTCATTTGACACCACAATCGCATTCATTTAATATGACCAAGGCTCTAATTCCAAAAACCTGACAATGATCAAGCAGCTAAAAGGGTTGATGTTGATGCATCCAATTATTATGTCACCTAGTTCTTATATTACTATATACAGGTCTAAGGGAGTCTATTTTCCAGAAATGCGATACATGAACATTAGGCTAACATACATACGGAAAGGCGCACTATAATTATCAGTTAAATCATTTAATTGAGAAATCATTCATACGCTGGTCCTATGTCCTCAAAGCGAACAAACAATGTTCTGACTTCTGAATAATTCCTTGTGAGACGAAAATTACTTTATAAAAAGATGCAGATTATAGACTTTCCCAATTTCTGTAGGACTTAGAGAATAAGATAATGAACTCAAGCAAAATTGAAGACAGAGGTTAAAAGTATAGCTATTGGCTTCCCATAATCACCTAAAAACATAAAAGATGAACTCGAGTGAAATATAAAAACAAGGAGTCCATATTTCTACCTGTTTAATTCCTTGCCGGGCATCGCTAGACTGATTAGACCTTACATTACTATTTACTCTGTTCTCTAAAGGCCATGGTACAGATGGTGGAATGTTGGCAAGTGTGTATTCTGCTTGCAGGAGAATCTCATGGGTCCTTGCTGCCAAATGTACTCCTAATCTAATGGCCTCAACTGAAACACTTCTGAGAAATGCAATTGTACCTATAGGAGTAGTTGGTTATATAAGACGTAAATTAGAAATGACTGTTGGACATGTAAAATAGCAAACAAAAAATACTTTGGCACTTGCTTCCAGACAAAAAAATCATTCACGATAAATTTTGACAAAGAACAAAAGATTGTCAGTCAATAGTTTTACCTCTTTGCATTCCCTTTATAAGTCTATGATCCTTCTCATAGTTCTTCACAGGCAAGGAAACCAGCTTTGCTGCACCAGAACCCACAGCAACCAAGGATCGAATGGGAGGAAGGCCTTTTAACAATTTACGAACCTGTAAAATATGGTTAGTTGGTATGGTTGTAAGAGTAGCAACATGATATTCTATAAGCTTTACAGCTACTACTCAAACCTGATTTTCAGAAATATCTTCCAACCACTCCCCTATTATTGTTTCATATATGCAACTCCAGCCATAAACTCCTTTACCCTGAACGCGTTTGAGTTGCAATTCAACCCCCTGCAATTTATTTCATTGAGTGAGGTAAGAACTGAATAAATCAGAATAGACTTCGGATAGCAACTTGGCATTGAATTCACAACTCTTTAAACGTTAAAAAGGCATCGCCATCTCTTTGTGCCAAAAATAGTTGGCACCAAGAAATAATAGAGTGAATTCTTACTTTCCATCATGCAAAGACACTAAGATGTAACTTATTTCAGGAAAACCAATTACGACATAATAAAATAGTTCCTCAAATATGTTTAACCGGGAGAGAATAATTAAAGCTATAATTTTTTGAGAAAACATTAAATATTAAAACAAAGCCTCATATAATTATACTCTTTATGAAGATTCAATTAAAAAATTATAGCAGAAAAAGCTAAATATTAAATATTTTTCCTAAAACAAAGTAGAATGGAGTCAAAGGTATCAAATTCGAATGTGGCCTTGTCTCACGATAATTTGGAAGAGGACCTGATCATGTGTATGCAGAGAGATGCTAACTACTGTACTATTTAATTCCAACTTTGTGGACCTTCATAACAATTATCAAATAATCTGATTCTAAGAAGACCTAATTAAGAGCAAGAGAGGGAGATGTTAATTATACAAATATAGATAGAGAGAAAAGTCTGAACATGAGAGGAACATGTATAATATCACAAATTACTTATGGTGGATACAAATCAAAATCATAGATAGTGAAAACATGACCTTACCCTAATGGATGGAAGGTGATCTGTGTAGAATCGAAGCGGCAAAGAGAATAGCGCAATCAAATTAGCAGAGAGTCAGAAAGATATGAAAGTTTGGGAGTGATGATGACTGTTGAGTTATTGAAGTTGTACACAAAACCATTAACCGTGTGTATGGTTTTTTAGAATTTTATATAATATTTCTTTATTTAAAATTTAAAATTAGTAAAGTTAGAAGGATAACCAAAATAGAGGGATAACCAAAAATTGGGGTTAACCAAACTACAAAATATACCCCATTTTGCTTATTATAGTATAGTATAGATTATGTAATATAAAAATATTACTTATATATAATTAACATTATTTTTAATAAAATGATGATTTAATTTTTTTTAATATTGTATCACTTTTTATTCTATATTCAAGATAACCGTAATTTCATTTCAGATATTTATAGAATAATAGATAAACAACTTCTTCGTCAATTTTTTTATTATTAATTATGGAAATCATTATAAGTTATGGAAGTAGAGAAAAGTTCTATGGAGAATATCATTTCATTGGAGACCTTGGAGATCATATATGTTTTGCATTTAAAACAATGCAAAAATATTATCATGCAAAACATGTTGCATGAAAATCATTATTTTGTTGAAAATTTTCAAAATCATTTATGTTCCGCAAGCAAGTTTTGCAAATAGAACGTATTTTGCAAAATAATTCATTTTGCTATAGTTTGCTAACAAAACATGCAAGATTTTCAGGAAACATTAATATTCATAGAACATGTTTCATAAAATAACACAATTTGCAATGTTTTACACGCAGAATATATATGGTCTCTAAGGTTTCCAATGAAACTAGGGATAACCCAAATCCGAATTTTTTGACAATACCGGACCCGATTCGGACCTGGAAAAAACCCAAAAATTGAGACCCGAATCCGACCCAAAGGATTTCGGATTGGATTGGATCGGATTTTACCCAAAACCCAAAAATTTGGATTAGATTGGATTTTACCCGATACCCAAATTACTTCAACATATGAGAAAAGTTTGCTATGTTAACAAAACAAAGTTTTGTTACTCCATACACTAAACAAACAATACTTAATTTTACTGCTACATAACAATTAACAAAGTTATAAAGCAAACTCCCGCAAAAAGCAGCAACATAAAAAATTAAAAAGCATCCAAACCAGTTTTACTGGACATAAATTTTAACAGTATCAACATCACAATACTTGAGCATTGAGCAAGTAGTTAAAACTTGTTCTTTTCGTCTCTTTTTAACGTCCGTAAACCCCAGTGACCTGATTGAAAGTTTTTATCAGTTATGTGACCTATTTGAAAGCTTTTTGAGTTGGATGACCCAACTGAAAGTTTTCAATCAGTTAAGTGACCTAACTGCCATTTAACCCATTTTATAAGAAATGTACCTCATGATGCGACTTTGAAAAATCCATTTGTCATCAATAAAATGCGTCGTCACTGCCATATAACCTTTCTTTTGATTACTTGCAGTCCACATATCCGTACTGATAGCTACCCGACTTACATTACTCTCCATCAAGCTTAAGGTCTTCACCTTCTGAAATTCATAAATTTGAAGTATCTCATTTTTAATCATATTTCTACACGGAACCTTGAACAACGGCTAAAGTGAAGATGAATACCTCCTAAATCCAATATGCTTGACAATAGAAAGAGGATATTCATGCATTATTATGGCCTTTGTTGGTTCTTTTTTTGATGCATCATGGTTGAAATTATAAGAGGCTAGTTCAGGATGATTTTTGTTTAAATTGCTCAGCAAAAGCCTATGTCATATGTTGCCCCCTACCGTCTTGTTATGATGCTTACTTTGAAAATGCTTCCTTAAATGTGACATTCCACTCCTTGAATCACCTACAAGTGGTTTACTACGATACTTGCAAACTGCTTTCATCACACCGTCAATTTTTTTCCTGACAAAATGATTCCATATCTGCCATCTTTCTAATTTTTATCATCGTCAGTTAAAGCTGCATCTGGTTCAGAGTCTGGATTCAAATTCGAGTCAGCATGGGCTGATTGACGTGATTCTAACTCTGGTGTCGATGATGGCTGAGAGGCTTCATTATCCATTGATTGAGATTTCATGACATATTCACTTGACATCACTGCAATTACCAAAAAATAAAAGCAATGCCTATATAGCATAAGCTAACTACTTCACTAGATTAAAAGAAATAAGTAAACTTCAAATCAAATTAGGAAAAAAATAAAGTTAGGGTTCCAGATTTGGATTAGATAATCATCAATTAATAATCTAGATATATATACAAAATTTCAAACTTAGAATCTTACTTAATAAAAATAAATATGCATACAGAATCAGAAATTCGAAATTTAGTAACTATATACAGAAACATAACCATTGATTCCAGTATCTTACTACAGTTTTTAAGACAAGTACAAAAACAGAATCATACACAACTAGGCAAGTGCATAGATCACATAGGTAAAATTAGTTAAGACACTGTATATACACATAGTATGTGTAGGTAGGTAAAGTACCTATGTTAGGGGAAGGATCTTGGAAAAAGGAGTTTTACATAAAAGTAAGAAGAACCTCTTTGGCTAATGCGAAGGAGTCCGGTGAGAGCGGTCATTGATGGCCTTGCAAATGACTTGGCAACTCCGTTCTTCAGTGCCTCCTCCTCTCGCTAATTTCTGCCTTAATTAATTTTAGGTTTAATTGATTCATTGATTTTTCATTTTGTATATTAGAGAGACAAATTGTTCGGTGACGGGTTGTCGGGCTGAGATCTGAGAAGGATTTTGTATGGCGGTAGAGTGATAAAGTGAAGTTAGATTGTGAGAATGAGAAAACCTTAAATCCTAATAAAATGACAACCGATAAAGTGAAGTCACAAAAGAGAAATAAAATGATATAACAAATAATTATCCTCTGTTGTCCCAGGACCTGGGTTCGACTCTAGCGCATCCCGAGAATTATCTTAGAACATATACTCAATTCTAAGGCTATAAGCCTAATTATTCAAAATAAAATAATAATTGACATTAAATGTACATAAATATTATATATATATATATATATATATATATATATATATATATATATCGAGTTTCGGGTTCGGATCGGGTTTCGGGTCGGGTTTCGGATCGGGATACCTAAGATCCAAATCCAGATCCAAACTCTTTCGGATCCAAAAATAAGATCCAAATCCAAAAAATCGGGTTCGGCTAGATCCAAACGAATCGGAACGGGTCGGGTATCCATTGGGTCGGATTTTAATGCCGTCCCTAGATGAAACTGCGGTATCCATAGAATCTAACTTTATGGAAGTATATAGATTTTTAGGTTAACATCTAGAATTTGTATATAAATAATATAGACAGATTTTTACTTTTGCACATGAACAAATTACATATGGTATTAGGATTTATGGGTGATAGCGTAGAGACAACTTAACTAGTACTTAGTTTATTTGTATTGGCTAAGTAGAACATATTGTCACAGCCAGAGTGTGTTCTTGTAATCAAATAATTGCTGAAATGTAATAAGTATGTATCTTGGAAGAAGTTCATTGATATGTCAAGCCTCAAGAGAATACATCAGTTCTCCAGCAATAATAAAGTTACTGTCAATACATTGATGGTAACGTTACAAGAAGACTGGATGTTGCAAGGTCACGACAGCAAGTCTCATTTGACAGCAACATTGGCTGAAGCATGGGACAACAACATTCTCACACTTGACAGCAAGTTTGGAGTTCCGACAACAATATTGGCGGGAGCTCATACTGTCAACTACTGAATATTCCTATGACAGCAAACTTGGCGGCAAGGGTTACTGTCTCACTGAATTATTTGATTTGGGGATTTTATCTCAGTCAAACCCCCGTGACAGTTTAGATGTTCGAGAAACAGATTTGCTGCATTTCGTCAAAGATTGTAGCAGACCTGCAAGACTACGACAGAAGCTTGAGAGATCACAAGACGAGGCTCGACAATTCAATAGTATGACAAGTCTGCATCTACTAGAATTGTTATAGCTAATTTTAGAAAGAACCCAAAATGCCTTATGCTTAAAGATAACTCTGTTTGTATAGCATTTTAGGAAAGGTCACATGGGTGGGCAACTTGTAAGGAGCTGCCACTTGAAAACGACAACAGCTCCGCAACCCATGTGATTGAGATGTTAGAGAAAGATTAGTCTATATAGAGACACATCTCTCATTCTTTCAGTAGTGATTTCTTTCAAGGAGTCGAAGCTTGAGAAAACCATTTTTCTCGAGGTTGTAGCAACACATTACAAAATAAATAAAATATTTATTTTTTGAGAACATCTTGAATTACTACTTGTGTTTACAATTCCTGTGTAGATAGTTTACAATCTTTATCATTGTTGTTGAGCTAAAGATTTGAAATTATCTATATTGCATTCAACCCCCCCTTCTGCAATATACTCCGGGCATGAAGAAGAAATCGAGGATCTCTTCAAAGTGATTGATGAGGTGCTGGAAGAAGAATTGGCAGAGAAAGAGAAGGCTGCCAAGGAAAAGGTCGAGAAGGAGCTTGAGGACTGGCTGGAGATGCTAGTCTTCGTCGAAGTACTCCTAAAGGCAGAAGGATTGACTGACGAAACGGTTCATATAGAACTGTATGAGCTTTTTTCTGATGATGAAGAGAATGTGTAATCTTAATTATTTATAAAAGAATCTTCTCATCTTTTGTACTGTTCATGCTTTTTCTGCTAGATTCCTTTATCTTGGTTATCTGCTGGGTAATGCTTGAATGCATGTGTGAATATGTGTATGTGTTTGTAGATGTGTGCTTGCTTAACAAATATGTGCTTAAATCGATTAAAATGCTAATTGGTAATTTTACTCTTAAGCAATGGGCGAAGTCGATTAAAATTCATGACACAAATCCGAATTTTAATTAATTTATCCTCCAAAAATGATAAAAGCATCAACGATCATCGACATTCTTGTAAATCTGCACAACTAAGCAAAATACATCAAAACTACAACAAACTTGAGACCAAGACAATCAATTTAAGCCGAATTGAACCGATCCAAGTGGATATAAATCCACTTATCAATAATCAATAAACCACTAGGCCAAAGCTCTACTAAAGACTGGGTGGCACTCATCACTCTTCCTGCTTTACCCCTATTTACCTGCGGAAAGGAAACAATAAAGAGTGAGCCAAATGCTCAGTACGAATAATATTTAAATAAAACATGAAATTTAAATATGAGTGGGTGGTGTCTTACCAACACAAAGATGCAACGAAAGATTATATAGAGATCAACAACATATTTCCGAAACAATTATTGATGTTAAGCGAATCAGCAAGATAATAACTTATAACAATTAGGTTAATAATGAAACTGAAAATAAGGCCGAATGGCAAGTAAGGTTGGTACAATATAGGTCTCTTACACAAAATTATACTCGCTAACTCGAATCACCAGCGAAGTACAGGACAATGGTTCCTTCTTCGGTAATCCAGAAGAAGAAATAAGGAATGTATAAAACATCCCAACAATGCAATAACGATCATGATCTAATCACGTCTCATACACCAGAGACTTGCTCGTATACTCATCCACCGATACGAGTAGGTGCCTAGTTCACCTTTACTCCGAACTCCATGTGAACATTGTCTGTGATTAACCCACACAGATCGGTCTAAGAGCCCAACAAATAGGTTACAAAGGTTGCTTGACTCGTTGCACGAAACGAAACAAAATAAACAATTTCGCAAGAAAATGCGAAATAAAAAAATATATACGAGTCAAGGCAACAATAAATCCAAAAATAAGGATTTCGAAACGAAACTGAGAATGTGTAAAATTAGGTATACATGGAGTACAATAAGGTCATAATTTTAGAAAACGAATCCACAATAAATTTAACGAATATTTATTAATTGAAAAAGAGAGGCAAGAATTCGTACCTGATATAAATATTAAGCTAGCACTAAAATATTCTGGATCAGATGTACCACTAATAGTCCTTATTCGAATCTGAAAATGAATTTCGTAACAATAAATTAGTATTGAAGTACACTTTCCTATATTACTCAATCTTAAATTAAATAATAATCCAAATATTAATATCAATATATTAATAAATAATTACTTGATGATCACTACCTCTAAGTGAATTAGTGTCCGCAACAATATTAATAAAATAATATAAATGAACTACCTCACTACCCACATGAAACTAATAAACCACATCTCAATATATTATAACAAAAGCAACCGACTCTAACAATAATAAGGGTTACAAAACAATTATGATTGAACCAAATAAATGAAATATAAATTAATAAATATAATCAACTAACAATGCATTAGCTGGTACACGCACTATCTAATAAATAAACTCACACCAGATCATGTCCATCAAAATAGAGTATATTCATCGGAAACCAAAATAATAATAATAATAATAATAATGATTATAATAATAATAATAATAATAATAATAATAATAATAATAATAATAATAATAATAAGATGATGATGACAATGATAAAATAATAATAATCGATTGCATGACTAACTCATACAAAAAAAAAATAACAATACACTTACTCAACCCCACCCCTTAGCATAGTACAGGATTTGTACCAGTATGACCAGCAAACAAACTTTTTTTTAAATACAATAACTATGATTAACACCCAAAGATCAAAAGTCTGGCACATTAATGATGGCCCAAACTTAATTACAGGAAACATGCTTGCGTGCACAGTAAGGCAGTAACTTGCTACTAAATAAAATTTAAAAATGATAATATCGAGATTAATTATGTACAAAGATATTAATTATGTTGTAGTACCAAAACAAAAACAAAACATTAAGTTAAAACAGAATGTTGTAACTCATCTTTTATTTCATAAATATAAATAAATAAATAAATAAATAAAATATCATTTTAAAATGGCAAAGATAAGTAAATTACATGCTACTATATATGTTTTTACTCTCAAAATCCAATAATTTGAAAGTCATAAAAGGTTCTAAATTAACGGAATCACATGATACACCCTATATTAAAGTAATGCAAAATTAATATAGAAGGTACCCATGAAAAATTAAAATACACAAATATCCACCAAAAATATTAGGCCACAACAAAATTAAAAATCATGCATCAATAACTTGGCCACATATAAATATAAGGAGAGATGTACTTACTATTGTGTCTCCTGAAAACTAAAGATCCAAAAGTGGGTTGTGTGAACTACAATGACGCAACACTCCCTTCTTTTAGTACAAGTCAATACCGAACCGATCACGACTCGGTTGGCCTAGCCTCTGTAGTTGAATAGGTAATGTGAATATATATACACATACATTAAATCGAATTAAAAATGAAAGGACACATACATTAATTACATGAACATTACCTGAGATTCTCTCTCAATAATATACGATATATCTTATGTGCTGCTGTACAACTCATGTATGCATACTTTGTCAAAATATATATAGGACTGTAAAAATAAACATAACCTAACTAGAAGTAGGTTCTAGAAATATTATCTAAAATAACTAATGATTCTTATCAATATTTTTATAGAATTCGATTAGGACTCCAACACTAGCTTCTGGATATTTCTAGAATATAATATAAATAAATATATTTTAACATATATTTTACAAATATTAACAATTCAATAATTAACTAAAATATTGGGATATTATATTCTTCCCCCCTTAAAAGAATTTCGTCCTCGAAATTCAAATAACACACCTGATTCAAAAAGGTAAGGATATTTTGTGCGAACAGAATCCTCCATCTCCCACGTAGCTTCTCGAGCATCGTGATTTTTCCATAGGACTTTCACAAAAGAGATCATCTTTTTACGCATAACCCTTTCCTCTCTCGCCAATATAGCTTCAGCTTCCTCTTCACAAGATAAGTCCTCGTCGAAGGTGTCTAAAGGATACTGAACAATATGATGTGGATGATAAACATACTTTCTTAAAACTAATGCGTGAAATATGTTATGTACCCGCGATAATTGTGGTGGCAAAGCAACCCTATATGCCACTACTCCGATCTTTTCAAGAATCTCAAAAGGACCAATATATCTTGGACTCAGTTTACCTTTCTGACCAAAACGTTGAATGCCCTTCGTCGGAGATACTTTAAGAAAGACCTTATCTCCAACCTTAAACTCATACTCTCGTCTACCCTTGTCTGCATAACTCTTTTGTCTGGATCGTGCTTGTTTGAGCTTCTCCAAAGCAAATGCTACCTTATCAGTAGTGATCTGAACAAAATCGGGACCTTCCAAAAGTTTCTCTCCCACTTCATTCCAACAAGTCGGAGTCCTACACTTGCGCCAGTACAATGCCTCAAAAGGAGCCATACCAATGCTTGCCTGCCATCTCTTATTGTATGCAAACTCAACCAGCGGTAAGTACTCATCCCAATTTCCGAACCATTCCAATGCACATGCTCGCAACATATCCTCTAAAGTCTGAATCGTCCTCTCTGACTGACCATCTGACTGTGGATGAAAAGCTGTACTATAGTTCAATTTGGTACCCCATGCCTTTTGAAAACCCTACCAAAATTTTGAAGTGAATCTTGGATCTCTGTCAGATACAATCGAAACTGGAATACCATGAAGTCTAACAATCTCATTCCTGTAGGCAAATGCTAAACTGTCTAAAGACATGTTCCCGCGAATCGCCAAAAAGTGAGCAAATTTAGTAAGCCTATCTACAATCACCCATATCGCATCATTTTTCTTCAAAGTTCTAGGCAGTCCAATCACAAAATCCATGCAAATGTTTTCCCATTTCCAAGTAGGCAATTCCAAAGGCTGTAACAATCCACTCGGTCTCTGATGCTCAATCTTCACCTGTTGACAAGTCAAACACCTCGAAACAAACTCAGCTATATCACGTTTCATACCTATCCACCAAAAGTGTTCTTTCACATCATGATACATCTTCGTTTCACCCGGATGAATTGAAAATGGTGATCGATGGGCTTCCTCCAATAGCTCCTCTCTAAGTTGCTTATTATTCGGCACCCACAATCGATTACCCAACCAAACAACACCGTTATCATCACTGCGAAGTCCTAGTTGCTTCCCCGCTTTACTATCTCGTACTAGGGTGCACAATTCCTCATCACCATCTTGAGCTACCTTAATCCTAGAGATAAGACTAGGCTCGACATGCATGCTTGCCACAATACCATCTGAGTCATGATGATAAAACTCCAAGCCAAACTTTTCAATCTCACACTGAAGAGGTCGTTGATGTGTCACCAGCACTGCTAAATTCCCAAAATTCTTCCTACTCAATGCGTCTGCAACCTTGTTAGCTTTGCCGGGATGATACTGAATACTCACATCATAGTCCTTCAAAAGTTCAATCCATCTCCTCTGCCTCATATTAAGTTCCCTCTGTGTAAAGATGTACTTCAAACTTTTGTGGTCCGTAAATATCTCACATTTATCACCGTACAAGTAGTGTCGCCATATCTTCAATGCAAAGATCACAGCTGCAAGCTCCAAATCATGTGTTGGATGGTTAACCTCGTAAGGTTTTAGTTACCTCAAAGCATAGGCGATCACCTTTCCATGTTGCATCAGTACACAACCAAGTCCCTTCTTTGAAGCATCACTGTAAATCACATAACCACCCATTCCAGATGGAAGCGTCAAAACTGGAGATGTCACAAGTCTGTTCTTCAACTTTTGGAAACTAGCCTCACATTCCTCGGTCCATATGAACTTGTTACTATTTCGAGTCAACTGTGTCAATGGCATGGCAATAGTCGAGAAACCCTCAACAAAGAGACGATAATAACCAGCGAGTCCTAAGAAACTCCTAACCTCAGTAACCGTGCTAGGCCTTGGCCAATCGGTAATAACCTCAACCTTAGTAGGATCCACTTTGATTCCATCTGCTGATACAATGTGTCCCAAAAAGAAAACTTGCTCGAGCCAAAATTCACATTTCTGATACTTTGCATATAACTTGTTCTTCCGCAATATCTCCAATACAACTCGCAAATGCTCCTCGTGCTCTTCTTTAGAATTTGAATGCACCAAAATGTCATCAATAAACACGATCACGAACTTGTCAAGAAAATCTTTGAATACCCTGTTCATCAAGTCCATGAAAACTGCCGGTGCGTTAGTTAACCCAAAAGACATAACAAGAAACTCGTAGTGCCTGTAGCGAGTCCTAAATGCGGTCTTCGGAATATCACTTTCCTTCACTCTCAACTGATGGTATCCTGAACGCAGATCAATCTTCGAAAAATATTTTGCTCCTTGTAGCTGATCAAATAGGTCATCGATCCTAGGCAGTGGGTACTTATTCTTCACAGTGATTCTGTTCAACTCCTGATAATCAATACAGAGCCTCATTGAACCATCTTTCTTCTTCACAAATAAGACAGGTGCTCCCCAAGGGGAAACACTAGGCCGAATGAAATCTTTCACAAGTAGTTCCTGTAGTTGTTCCTTTAACTCTTGCAATTCAAATGGAGCCATGCGATACGGAGCCTTAGAAATAGGTTGCGCACCAGGTAACAAATTGATAGAAAATTCCACCTCTCATTATGGTGGTAGTCCATCCAAGTCGTCTGGAAATACATCTGGAAATTCGTAAACAACACTAACATCTTCAACTTTAGACTTTTCTTTGGAAGAATCAATCACATGAGCTAAATATCCTTCACAACCACGTGCAAGCATCCATTTGGCCTTGATGGCCATCACAAATTTCCCCAAACCACTAGGCGTAGAACCCTGGAACTCGAACTCAGGTGAATTTGGATCACCAAAAATTATTCTCTTTCCCTGACAGTCAATAGTAGCCTTATGTCGCTCTAGCCAGTCCATCCCCAAAATTACATCAAAGTCTCGTAACGGAATAGGTAAAAGGTCCACAAATAATTTTCTATCCTCAACTATAACTACACAATCATGATACTGAGAGTTCACAAACATATTTCCCCCAATAGGGTTGCCAACAAAAAATTCTGATGATAACGTAGTAGGTGTGATGCATAGATGTTTAGTATAAGATATAGAGGCAAATGAATTTGTAGCACTAGTATCAAATAAAACTGTAGCATTCCTATTACCAATAGAAAGGGTTCTTGTAATGGTACCTGGGGTATTTGCAGCATCCTTTGCGGTAATAGAAAAGACACGCCCACCATTTTTCTGATTATTCTTCCCACTCTGATCATTCTGGTCTGCAGATTTCTTCAATGGCACCTTGCAATCTCGAATAGTATGGCCTTTCTGGCCACAGTTGAAGCATGATCTAGTAAGCCAATAACAGACGCCACTGTGCATCTTCCCACAATGCTCGCAATTAGATTTTCCTTCATTCTGATTCCCAGCTTGAGTCCCTGACCTGTTCTGCTGATTACCCTGATTTTCATTCCGCTGCTAAAAATGAGTGTTATACCTCTGCTCATTCTGTTTAAATCTGCCTGCAGATCTTCCATTTTTCTGAAATCTTGAAGAATCATCTTCTCTCTTCCTTTTCTGGTTCTGCAAGTCTCTCTGTTTACGGAAGTTAGTCTGATGAAGCTCTTGGTCTGTGGCACTGTCCACCAAACTGTCCATAGCATGTGATTACGGATCGAAGTCTTCAGAGCCCACTTGAATTTCATGATTTTGTCTTCTTCTATACCAGCAATGGACCGTGCACAGCCAGCTAACCTCTGAAACCTGATCTGAAAGTCTGCCACAGATTCATCCTCCTTCTGAGTTATGCTCTGATATTCCCGAGCATACTCCTCACGGATACCAGCAGGGAAGTACCTCTGATCGAATTGTGCCTTAAATACATCCCAAGTAACAGTATTCTCGTATCCAGCTGTGTGAGAAGCCACCACTGACTTCCACCAAATTCTAGCATCCCCCTGAAGACGGTAAATTCCAAATCGAGCCTTTTCCAGCTCAAAGAAGTTAAGTACCCAAAAGATCTTCTCCATATGATCAATCCACGCTTCAGCATCCATCCGAGTCTTAGCCTCCTTGAAGCAACCAGGCCTCTGTTTCATAAAGCGATCGAATATAGTTTGGCCTTCTTGATTTTGTGTGTTACCACCAGGATTCTGTGTTTGTCGAGCCGCCACCTGCTCCACCATATTTATAAAAGTGTTTTGATCCATCACAATTTATTGGGTAACATTTCCCCCAGTGTTTTGGCTTGTATTAGATTTCTTTGGCGGCATCCTACAAAACTTTTCGTGAGTGCACATACCAAACAATCATATCACAAATCGATATTAAAAGTCATAATTCTACCTATGCGAAGTCAACCCAACTCACATGTCAATGCCTAAAGGACAATCTACAGAACCTATAACCTTAGCTCTGATACCAACATTGTAACACCCTACTATTATAACAATTAAAGCTACATCTTAAACAATTCCAAATCTTATAAAGCTATAATAAACCAATGTCAATAATCCAAATAAAAGTACGTGATCTAAATATCCAAAGTAACGATACTAGAAATGTTCGAAACTAATAAAATGAGTTTTCATAATTGTTAACACAATATCACGCAAGTATACGTGGTCACAAGTAATACAGATAAAAGTCAAGTTCGTTCCCACAGAGATCTTATGTTTTAAATCATATAATGTACCTATGCAACAATGTATGATTATTACTCACTGCTAAGACAATTAAAAAGATTGGGTTTTGATTAACTAAATTAACTAACAATTAATTAACTAATGAGAATTAAAGACGAATTACTTATATGAGAATAAACATGGGATCCTAACTTCATTAACTACTTCGCTTAGAGATGATTCCTTTAATCAATGTATGTGATGGTTATGATATCTGATCGGACAACACGAAACAAGTATAGGCTACTTCTCAGTATACGAATACCAAACTACTCATACATCCACAAAAGAGATAGAAGATGAATAGACACCAATTATGCTTAGACCATATATATCTATAAGATTTGAAAACATAACGGTTGAAAAACAAGTTATCCATATTGATCACATAGGGTAGCATAATATCTCTATTTACGCCACAAATCATGATGTTAAAACATCAACCTATCCTATGCTAGCATCGCAAGTTCTAAATCTCAAGATTCACTCTCGTTTTGCAAGAGATTAATAAATTAGATGTTCGCAACGCATCTAAACACATGAAACACAACCATACAAGGATATCAAGAATTTACCACACATAAATCTTTAAAGCATGCAAACTACTAAGCTACATAGATAAATCCATTGGAATCCCATGACAACGATTAGTTCATAATTGAACCACTCGTCATCATGGGATTTGATGAAACCATGATATAAAACAAGATATGAATGAAAGAAGTAATAATATTAATAAAACAAAGAGTTAAGAAAACAAATCTAGAATCCAGAATAACACAAAACATGAAGTAGATCTAGATCCGTTGCTATGATATGTAATTGATATTGTATATCTCAATTACAATGGTAGGATGTGTTTAAATAGGCTCTAGAAGTCTTGCCCAGCAAGAAATTACCCTTTATTACAATTAGAATTCGATTTAGGTACCAAAAACTGCTCAAAATACAATTAGAATTAGAAAAAAGACAAAACTGGAATTTCCTTCTCCCATCAGTCTGATTGTCGAGCTGTCTGCTCCCACCACGCACAGCCTGCGCGTGGGATTCCTATCCTAAGTTGTAGAAAATCTCCCAGGGTTCACGTGGACAGTAAGATCGCTAAAAATGGACTTCTAGAACTCCAGATATGGCCAAAACAGTGTAGACTCTGCAATCTTCTCAAAAATCCGAATTTTAATCAATTTATCCTCCAAAAACGATAAAAGCATCAACCATCATCGACATTCTTGTAAATCTGCACAACTAAGCAAAACACATCAAAACTACAACAAACTTGAGTCCAAGACAATCAATTTAAGCCGAATTGAAGCGATCCAAGTGGATATAAATCCACTTATCACACCCCAAACTTAAACCGATGCTTGTCCTCAAGCATAAACAAATAACTCTACCTAATTAGTACCACTTCCGTAGGTGATCACGGTTGCATTTGGCATATGCAACAAGCCCTTTAAACCCCTAGGCAGCCCTAGTGGACGAGTAAGGTCTCGTGAGGGCCTATAGCGAATGTACCCACAAAATCCAATGCAATGCAATGCATGAATGCAACTAATATGAAAATGCAAATGATTTACTACTAATACATCACCACACCTTCAAATCCTCTCATGCCATTTCAACTTAAGAATCAAAGTAATAATACGATGTCTTGGTGTCGAAATTGCAAGTATCCACATAGTCTACTTAATGAACATGCATAAGTTTTTAAAAGTCCATGTCAAGTGTAAGAATAAGTTAGTAACCATGCTAAGCCTACAAGAGTACATTTTGGATACAAAACTCGGGATCTCATATGCAAAAACAAGTAAACACTCACAATCCACTCACTAAAGAATATTCACTCAAGAATAAGGGTAAGTGTATCACTCAATTCCAACAAAATCATAAGCATGCTTGACAATTGGTATCAATCTAACTCTTAACACAACATACATCAATGACGATAATCAAAAGGTCTTGGACAAGGTATGTCAAATAAGCCAAAATAGGTGAAGTGTCAAAAGCTAGTAGGCACCATAATAAATCATACACAACACCCTATTCCCCCCCCCCCACATAAATTTTACTAACAACACTCGACTAGTTAGCTAAAGTAGGATCACAACAAACACAAATATGCTCTCATAATATATATATATATTTTTTATTTTCTGTTTTTTTTTCTCTTTTTTTTCCCAAGATCTAAATAAAACAATAATATAAACAATAACAATGATCCCTCGATTTTATTACACATGCCGACTACCAAGTAACAATCCAAACCCAATTTTCAATATTTCCCCCAAAACTATAACCAACAATAACCCCTCCTTGCACACCTTATTACTCCCTTAAACACTCTACTAGCCTTTGACAATGTGGGTTCAAATTAATGTAAGGCCAATACAAGAAAAAGGTCTAGGTAAGTAATGTGGTATGTCACCGAAAAATAGGATTAAGCTCAACGGGTTAACTAATTGATCATGTAAATATGGTGTGGTAATATGGGAAAATATGCGGTTATTCCTAAATGCCTTTATCATTTTAATCGTCAAATAATGTCATGCATTTCAAGAAAGACCTCAAACAACTGCTAGCAATGCAAACAATCCGTGGACACTCAAGCAAACGAATAAATTGCAACAAATATGCAATAAGGCTCAAAAGCTCACTTGGTGGAAAAACATACTCAATCCCAAGCAAAATTCTCTCTAATGCACCTACTTGTATTCAAAGCATGCAAACTAAATCAACTTGCACATATTCATGTCCTTTTAATTAATCACAACATTCAATAAGTCTACTAGCTTCAACTTACTAGTGTATGTGTGTGCACAAGAACAAAGCATATCACTTCTCAATCAAAAGCGTCAACAACACAAAATTCCTATCAAGCATGGGTGCAAATGCAAACTACTATAGACTCACATGATAATAACACGAACAACACATGCATGAACTATAACTAAAATGCAAAGCATGATATCCTACATGAACACTACTTATCCCTCAAACCACCCCCAAACTTGAAATATTCAATGTCCGCATTGAATGGAAAGGTAATACAAGGGATAACGAAAACATACCTAACCATCGGATTCATCACCCTCCTCGGGTTAATCTGGTGGAGGATAAGGAGTACGAGCTCCATAGACGCGCCACAGAGCCTGAATACCTTTCTTACATATCCCTCCCCATCGTAATTCACCAATCATCTCAACCAATCCAACATCATGAGTCTTTGGCGAAACCCCCCTTTTTTTAGCAATCGGCCCCGACAACAACTGATTAAATTCAACCTCCGCCGTCGGAGACGAAAATTTCAAAACACTAGCACCACCTCTCCCACGCTTAGGAGCCATAAAAATCAATACCCAACTCACAAGAATCTCAACCAATAATCACCAAGCAATATCACACCAAAATAGCCCAAATACCAAAAATAATACAAAATCCCAATTTCGCAAGAACACAAATTCGTAATAAAAATAAATTAAAGAAGAGCTATACAACCAGAAATCGGAGAGGTGAACTTGCAATTAACTCCCCCAAACTTGAATTTTTATTGAAACTTGAATTTTTAGAGATGTAGAGATGTAGAGGAAGAATTGGGTTTGTGTGTATAGGTGTGTGTATTTATAATGTAGTGATTAGGATTGAATTTAAATTTGAATGTGTATAGGAGAGATTTGAGAGGGATTGAAATGGATGTAGGATAGAAATAGGATTTAGGGAATTGAGGAATATGAGTTAGAATAGAATTTGGGGGAAATTTTGGAGGTTAAAACACCAAAAATTGGGCAGAAAAAAAACTGGAAACTATAACGCAGGCGCAGCCTGCGTTTCCCATGCGCAGCCTCCGCGTAGTCCAGTAACGCAGGCGTAGCCTGCGTGACAGAGGGGTAGCCGGCGCGAGATGCAGTAACGCAGGCGCAGCCTGCGTGTCAGGTGTGCTGCCTGCTTAACTGTTCAATTTTTTTTTTGCACAACACTCATTTTTTTTCCTACACTAATGCATGGGTTGCCTCCCACGAAGCGCTTCTTTAACGTCAATAGCTTGACGTTACTTCCTCAACTCATGGCGGTTTCAAAAGAATAACTGAACCGTCCTTAACAGAAAGACCATTCATATGAACGTTGACATCTTGTTTGTTTGCTTTCCACAAATCTCTCCCGTCAGACTTCAACCTAATTTTACCACCCAAAGGCCTAATCTTCTTTTTTTTTCTTCTTCACACCTCTAAGGTGCTTCTCCGACTCGAACGGCTGAACAAAACTTCCTTCTTCCTTATCATCGGTTTTCCACCTTCGCAACACGTTATCATGCCCCTCTTCAAGAATCACTAGCTCATTATTCAAAAGGACATACCTCAAATGTGGTGGAAGTTTCCCAAGCTTTACATTCAAGAGATCTCGAATTGAAGAACTGTCAATGGAATCAGTGATGTGATGCTTTAGCACGTGCGTGTCCGATTTTTCGCTCAATAACTGATCAAACTTCTTTCTCTGACCCGTATCAAATATTTCCACACTGCAACACTCTTCATCCTCTGTCGGAAATTTCATGGCCTTGAACACATTAAAGGTGACATTCTGATCTTGCACCCTCATTGTAAGCTCTCCTTTTTACACATCGATCAAAGTACGGCCCTTAGCTAAAAAAGGCCTTCCCAAGATTATGGGAATCTTCTTGTCTTCTTCAAAATCTAGAATCACAAAATCGGCAGGAAATATGAGCTTATCAACTTTCACTAAGACATACTCCACTATACCCCTCGGATACGTGATCGACCTATCAGCCAACTGCAAAGAGATGTTGGTTGGCTTTGGCTCCGGCAGACCAAGTTGCTTGAAAACAGATAAAGGCATGAGATTGATGCTAGCTCCCAAGTCACACAAGCACTTGCTGAAAGAAAGGTTGCCAATAGTGCAAGGGATGGTGAAACTACCCGGATCTTTAAGTTTGGGTGGCAACTTCTGCTGCAGAATTGCACTACACTCCTCCGTTAGAGCAACGGTCTCTAAATCCTCAAGCTTCAATTTACGAGAAAGAATACCCTTCATGAACTTGGCATAGCTCGGCATCTGTTCAAGAGCTTCCGCAAAAGGAATGTTAATCTGCAACTTCTTGAACACCTCTAAGAACTTAGCAAATTTCTTATCCAACTGTTGCTTCTAGAGTCTTCTAGGATATGGAGGAGGAGGGTAGATCTGAGTATTCTTCGTAGACTGCTCTGGAGAAGCTTTTTCAACAGGTTCCTTGCTCTTTTCCACTTCACCATCTTGCCGACCAGCCACTAAATCAGATTTCAAAAATTCGGGCACTGCAGATTTTTCAACCCACTGATTCTGAACATCTTCATCTTCCTCAGCTACTGATTTAGGATCCTTCATAACCTTTCCTGATCTCAAAGTTACTGCATTCACCTGTTCTTTGCTTTCCCTTCTACCTGGATTAGCCTCTGTATCACTAGGCAGAGTTCCTTGTTGCATACTAAGTAAAGCACTAGCAAGCTGCCCCATCTGATTCTCCAAGGTCTTGAGAGAAACTTCCTGACTTTTAACCATCATCCTCAACTCCTCTATTTCTGATTTTTCATTAGAAGATTGCCCCACATTAACCTAAGACAGCTGTTGAAAACCTGGAGGTTGATATGGTTGCCTTGGAGCATACTGTTGTTGAAAACCTTGATTGAATGGCCTCGTTTGCTGACCCTGAAACTGCTGATAAGGCTGCTGTTGTTGAGCACCTTGATTATTGCTCCAGCTGAAATTGGGATGATTCCTGTTATTCGGATGATAAGTGGCTGGAACTGTGCAGCAGGTCTCTGAAAATTACTCACAAACTGTGCTGATTCAGACAAGATAGCACATTGATTTGTCTCATGTGCGCCCGCACATAACTCACAAATACTAGCAACCTGCTGAACTCCATAATTAGCAAGAAAATCCACCTTCATCGTAAGAGCCTTCAACTGAGCTGCAATGGCTGTAGCTGCATCAACTTCAAGAACACCTGCTACCTTGCCTTGAGAAAGCCTCTGGGTTGAATTTTGATATTCATTAGCAGCCATCGTCTAAATAAGATCATAAGCCTCCCCATAGCTCTTAGCCCACAGAGCTCCACCTGATGCTGCATCTAGCAAAGGTCTAGACTGTGCTCCCAACCCATTGTAGAAACCATTGATAACCATCCAGTCAGGCATCCCATGATGTGGACACTTATGAAGAATCTCCTTGTATCGTTCCCAAGCCTCACACAAAGATTCTCCAGATTGCTGCTGAAATTGAGTTAGCTGGTTCCTTATTGCTGCAGTTTTCGCCATAGGGAAGAATTTAGTAAGAAACTTCTGAGCAAGATCCTCCCATGTAGTAATGGAACCGGCTGGTAAAGAGTGTAACCAGCCCTTAGCTTTATCCTTCAAAGAGAATGGGAATAGTCTCAACTTGATAGCATCATCCAACACACAATTGAACTTGAAGGTGTCACAAATCTCGATGAAATCCCTGATGTGCATATTAGGATCCTCCGTAGAAGCACCCCCAAATTGAACCGAATTCTGCACCATCTGAATCATGCTAGGCTTGATTTCAAAGTTATTCGCTGCAATAGCCAGCCTGACAATGCTAGACTGGATGTCATTGATCCTTGGCTGAGAATAATCCTTCAAAGCCTTAACTGCTGCTGCATCACCCATCTCTACAGTAGTTTCAAGTTCCTCTTCCTTATTATCTACTACAAGACCGTCTTCCGCCAGTTTTTCCTTACGAGCCTGCAAACGTGTTCGCATACACGTTCAGGTACCTGAAAACACCACAAAATAAACAAACTAAATAAGAATCCGAGTCAGTGAATGCTAACGACCACTGATGACATGCACATAAACCAAAAATAAAACACCAATGATCCCCGGCAGCGGCGCCAAAAACTTGTTAACACAATATCACGCAAGTATACGTGGTCACAAGTAATACAGATAGAAGTCAAGTTCGTTCCCACAGAGATCTTATGTTTTAAATCAGTTAATGTACCTATGCAACAATGTATGATTATTACTCACTGCTAAGACAATTAACAAGATTGGGTTTTGATTAACTAAATTAACTAACAATTAATTAATTAATGAGAATTAAAGACGAATTACTTATATGAGAATAAACATGGGATCCTAACTTCGTTAACTACTTCGCTTAGAGATGATGCCTTTAATCAATGCATGTGATGGTTATGATCTCTGATCGGACAACACGAAACAAGTATAGGCTACTTCTCAGTATACGAATACCAAACTACTCATACATCCACAAAAGAGATAGAAGATGAATAGACACCAATTATGCTTAGACCATATATATCTATAAGATTTGAAAACATAACGGTTGAAAAACAAGTTATCCATATTGATCAAATAGGGTAGCATAATATGTCTATTTACGCCACAAATCATGATGTTAAAACATCAACCTATCCTATGCTAGCATGGCAAGTTCTAAATCTCAAGATCCACTCTCGTTTCGCAAGAGATTAACAAATTAGATGTTCACGACGCATCTAAACACATGAAACACAACCATACAAGGATATCAAGAATTTACCACACATAAATCTTTAAAGCATGCAAACTACTAATCTACATAGATAAATCCATTAGAATCCCATGACAACGATTAGTTCATAATCGAACCACTCGTCATCATGGGATTTGATGAAACCATGATATAAAACAAGATTTGAATGAAAGAAGTAATAATATTAATAAAACAAAGAGTTAAGAAAACAAATCTAGAATCCAGAATAACACAAAAGGTGAAGTAGATCTAGATCCGTTGCTTGTCACGAGCGTTGAATCATTCTCTCCTTTTCTCCCTTGCAAAACTAAGCTATGATATGTAATTGATATTGTATCTCTCAATTACAATGGTAGGATGTGTTTAAATAGGCTCTAGAAGTCTTGCTCAGCAAGAAATTACCATTTATTACAATTAGAATTCGATTTAGGTACCAAAAACTGTTCAAAATACAATTAGAATTAGAAAAAGGGCAAAACTGGAATTTCCAGCTCCCATCAGTCTGATTGTCGAGCTGTCTGCTCCCACCACGCGCAGTCTGCACCTGGGATTCCTGTCCTAAGTTGTAGAAAATCTCCCAGGCTTCGCGTGGACAGTAAGATCGCTAAAAATGGACTTCTAGAACTCCAGATATGGCCAAAACAGTGTAGACTCCGCAACCTTCTCAGAAATCCGAATTTTAATCAATTTATCCTCCAAAAATGATAAAAGCATCAACCATCATCGACATTCTTGTAAATCTGCACAACTAAGCAAAACACATCAAAACTACAACAAACTTGAGTCCAAGACAATCAATTTAAGCTGAATTGAATCGATCCAAGTGGATATAAATCCACTTATCAATAATCAATAAACCACTAGGCCAAAGTTCTACTAAAGACTGGGTGGCACTTATCACTCTTCCCGCTTTACCCCTATTTACCTGCGGAAAGGAAACAATAAAGAGTGAGCCAAATGCTCAGTACGAATAATATTTAAATAAAACATGAAATTTAAATATGAGTGGGTGGTGTCTTACCAACACAAAGATGCAACGAAAGATTATATAGAGATCAACAACATATTTCCGAAACAATTATTGATGTTAAGCGAATCAGCAAGATAATAACTTATAACAATTAGGTTAATAATGAAACTGAAAATAAGGCCGAATGGCAAGTAAGGTTGGTACAATATAGGTCTCTTACACAAAATTATACTCGCTAACTCTAATCACCAGCGAAGTACAGGACAATGGTTCCTTCTTCGGTAATCCAGAAGAAGAAATAAGGAATGTATAAAACATCCCAACAATGCAATAACGATCATGATCTAATCACGTCTCATACCCCAGAGACGTGCTCGTATACTCACCCACCGATACGAGTAGGTGCCTAGTTCACCTTTACTCCGAACTCCATGTGAACATTGTCTGTGATTAACCCACACAGATCGGTCTAAGAGCCCAACAAATAGGTTACAAAGGTTGCTTGACTCGTTGCACGAAACGAAACAAAATAAACAATTTCGCAAGAAAATGCGAAATAAAACAATATATACGAGTCAAGGCAACAATAAATCCAAAAATAAGGAATTCGAAAGGAAACTGAGAACGTGTACAATTAGGTTCACATGGAGTACAATAAGGTCAGAATTTTAGAAAACGAATCCACAATAAATTTAACGAATATTTATTAATTGAAAAAGAGAGCCAAGAATTCGTACCTGATATAAATATTAAGCTAGCACTGAAATATTTTGGATCAGATGTACCACTAATAGCCCTTATTCGAATCTAAAAATGAATTTCGTAACCATAAATTATTATTGAAGCACACTTTCCTATATTACTAAATCTTAAATTAAATAATAATCCAAATATTAATTTCAATATATTAATAAATAATTACTTGATGATCACTACCTCTAAGTGAATTAGTGTCCGCAACAATACTAATAAAATAATATAAATGAACTACCTCACAACCCACATGAAACTAATAAACCACATCTCAATATATTATATCAAAAGCAACCGACTCTAACAATAATAAGGGTTACAAAACAATTATGATTGAACCAAATAAATGAAATATAAATTAATAAATATAATCAACTAACAATGCATTAGCTAGTACACACACTATCTAATAAATAAACTCACACCAGATCATGTCCATCAAAATAGAGTATATTCATCGGAAACCAAAATAATAATAATAATAATAATAATAATAATAATGATAATAATAATAATAATAATAATAATAATAATAATAATAATAATAATAATAATGATAATGATAATAATAATAATAATAAGATGATGATGATGATGACAATGATAAAATAATAATAATCGATTGCATGACTAACTCATACAAAAAAAAAAAATAACAATACACTTACTCAACCCCACCCCTTAGCATAGTACAGGATTTGTACCAGTATGACCAGCAAACAAACTTTTTTTTTAAATACAATAACTATGATTAACACCCAAAGATCAAAAGTCTGGCACATTAATGATGGCCCAAACTTGATTACAGGAAACGTGCTTGCGTGCACCATGATAAGTGCATATTTTTGCATATTTTTATTACCTATTTATTGCTTGAACTCGTATTTTAATAAATTATTTTGTTGCATTTCAGGAAATTCGTAAATAAGTAAAGAAATGACAAAATAAAGAAATAAAGAGCAAGGAAGGGAAAAAGAGGAAGAAAAAGGACCAAAAATGAAAGAAGGAAAAGAATTAGGAGCTTGGAGCAAAAGGAATATTTCAAGACAAGTGGAAGGTGGAGATCATCCCAACACACTACATAAGTGTATGGCCAAGATCAACTCTTCAAAGCTTAAGGGGGAAGGAAACAAATAGATGGCTAGGATTTCCCCACCACACACCACAAATGTATTGTGGGGATTTACCAAACACCCCCCTTAACCCTAATTCCTATCCTATAAATACCCCCTCACCCCCCTTGTATTGAGTAACTTAGATTTTAGGGTAGTTTTAATTTCTTGTATTTTCTTTAGTTTCAAATCTTGTAAACACTCCTATTATAATTAATGCAATTTTTATTTTCTTTACTTCTTGTCTTGTTTTTTCGTTATTGTTGCCTTGTTTCGTTATTTTCGTAAATCCCGTTGCTAACCACTTGGGGTTGAAAGTAACGAAACTTTAATTTCGTGTTCTTAGTTGTTAATTTAATTATGCCCCTTTAAATCTCCATTTTATTGTGGGCCATTTAATTTTTAAATCATCGTCTTAGTGTAATTTTAAATTTGTAGTTAATTTTGTTGTATTTAATTTTCTTAGATTAAAATTTTAATTTCGTAAATAATTTCTTTGTCTCGTATTTAATTTCAAAAAAAAACCACAAAAATATTAGTATTAATTTCGTTATTTATTTTCTGTATCGTTTTTTTTAGTACCTATTTTCTTGTCTTTCTCTCGTTAATTCGAATGTTAGCATTTCCACCCCTGTTTCTTTTAGTTAAGTCCTGTCCCATTTTTTACGAAATCAAACCTAGCCCAAATCCTCTCTATTTCTTTCCTTTTTCACAAACATAGCACTCTTCTTCGATTTTATTTGCAAAATCCTTCCTCTCTCTCTCTCTCTCTCTCTCTCTCTCTCTCTCTCTCTCTCTCCCCCCCTTTCCCCACAAAAAAAATCCCCAACTCTGTTTCTCCCTTTTCTCTTTGATACAAAACCCGCATCTCCTTTTCCCCTCTTTCAAATTATACACGTAAAACCCCTGTTTTACACTCTTGTTCTTGTTCTATTTTTTTTAAATTGCCTGTTGTCGATTTCTGGTTCTGAGTTTTAGTCGACTGATGCTGCGTTTTTGAATATCTGTTTCGATTTGAGAGTTTGCTGCGGGTTATTTGGTTTAGTTTTTTTTTGAGTTTCTTTTTGTAAGCTGTTGCCGAGTGTTTTTTCTTGATAATGAGCTGCTGTCGAGTTGTACTGAGTGTTCAGTGTTCGTTTCCTTTGCGTTGTTGTTCGAGTTCACTAAGTTTTTCTGAGTTTTGCTTCAAAGTTTTACTGAATTTCTGCCGAGATTCTTATTTATTGTGTTCGTGTTATAATCAAGTCGGTGTCCTAGTTTTACTGGTCCTGTTTTGTTGCTGAATTTCATTATGGAGTTTAACTAGTCGATTTCATTGTGGTTGTGGGTTCTGTGTTGAATTTCATTGCGGTTTTTGTTTTTTATTTCTGGTTCTGTTTGTGTCTGTTGAATATATTTCTATAATCTTGTCTGAAGTTTACTGTTTACTGCCGAATTGTATCAGTTCGATTGTATCAGTTTACTGTTTGTTCATTTTACGAATGCTGTTTTGCTTCGAGTCAAGCTGTATGTCCAAGTTTGTGGTCGAGTTCTTGTACAAAATAGGTTGTTTGACATTTTTTGTACGTTGGTTAGCTAATTTACAATCTCGGCATGTCGAATTTTACTTAGAATTTTCTATACATAAAATCCAATTTCCATTAATTTAGAACTAGAATAAACCTTAAATTTTCTTTTCAAATATAGTTAAAATTTTCTTTTAGTTAAATAAAATTTCTTTAAAAAAAAGAAATAAAATAAAAATTTAGAAATATAATCTAGTTTCAATTTGAATTTAGAATTGTTTAGAATAATTTTAGTTTTAAAATAATTTAGGACTTTTAGAATAATTAGAATTTTTAGAGTAATTTAGTTTGTTTTTGTTTTTGAATAAAATTAAATTTCGTTTTTAATTAGTTTTAGGTAGTTAAATTTTCTTTTAGGTTTTAATTATTAGAAATCAAAAATTTTCGAAAACCCACTTGTTCTAATTCGATTAAATTAGAAATTAAGGAATGCGAAAACATTAGTCCCTGTGGAACGAATCTCACATTTTACAACGAAACAAATTGTTCGCTTGCAATTTAAAACGCTTAATTTTTAGAACAACACACCAGTAAGGCAGTAACTTGCTACTAAATAAAATTTAAAAATGATAATATCGAGATTAAATATGTACATCAAGTGATGAAACCCTGAAGAAGTTTTTCTTAAAAATTGGGTATTTTAGTCCTGTCCTTGAAGAGGGTACATCAAATTGGTACTCAACTGGTGAAATGGACAGAAAGTATTTGAGAAAAGAATGGAGCATGATTTTTGATGTCATGGTGAAGGTTTTCTCAACCAAAACCACTGGCTGGAATGGAATTCCCTCCTACATCAAGAAGCTCACTCACTCTCTAGTCCATGGTTACAAAGTGGATGTTGGAAAGCTGCTTATGAGTCAACTCAAGTCAGCTCTGAGTGGTACATGTCTATCCTCGCTTTCTTACAATGTGTTTAAACTCATTATGTGGTACTGATGATAATGCATCTCTAATTATTGAGTGCAATGTTTTGAAAAGAAATACACACACATGACTCAATTCACAAAATTTGAATGCACATATTCCACTCTATTTCACCAAACACATGGCTGATCAAGAGCCTAATCTTGATTTTGAACTACCTTCTGGGTATGTTAATTTCTCCCTTGAGAATGAAGCTGAATTAGACCCAAATTCAGTTAACCCACATTCTACACCATTCTTTCCAATCAGACCTTCCAAACAAACAAAAGCCACAAAAATAGCCTTGCAAGAATCCAAGAAAAGACCCTTGGAAACTGGTGTATGTGGTAGTTCTGAGAATGTTGAGAGAGAAACTGCACCTGATGCAGCAAATAAGGATGTTAGTAAAAGTGAACCCACAGTGGTTCCTCTTGAGTCTAAGAAGAAAAAGGCTAAGAGGGACAAAATCACTGTCAGCCACCCCTCAGTCTCACAAAAGGTTGTGGAGGATAAAAGGGAATCAAACACATCCCTAGGTGCACAACCTCATGTACTCACTCATGAGGAGCCTACACTTGCAGAAATGTACACGGAGTTAGGGCACAGTGAGGGTCATGAAACTTCTACTCTTGATGTTCCACAAGTTATCTATGTGGAACAACCAAAAATCTTTCTATACCATCACCTTCCTTATTCTCTAATCCATCAATTGTTTCTTCTCAACAACCTAGAGAAGGGGACGGTCCCAACCCTTCAGGTTTTGATCATCCATCTCAAGTCATGGATGAGCCCCCATCAAGTGGTCCACAAGAACCAATTTCTCAAAGTGAAATGGATACCACTCCCTCAAACATTGAGCTAGATCAAGATGGCAATCTGCCAGAAAATGAAACAGCCAACATCTTGGTCGACCTCCAAAAAGCAACTGACCTTCAGGAAGTTGCTGTCACAGCCTCAGCTACTGTCAAAGACACCACAAAAGTTGCTGTCAACCCACCTATGGACAATAACATTTTGGGCAAAGATGCTGTCACCTCTTCACAGTTTGATCAAGATTCAGTAATTGTTGAAGATGCTTCTGATAATGATCATGTACCAATCTCTACTTTCAGAAAGGTAAAATCTAAACCTTATCTTTCAATGCATGTAAGTACTGCTCATACCCATGCATCTAGGATGAGTGAGGGAGTGCAAAAGAAAAGAGAGATAAAAGAAAAGAGAGGTGAACATAAAAATGAGAGGCAACCAAATGAGCTGGCAAAAGGAGAGGGACTTGAGCATGTCCAGAGTGAATTTGAGGAAACCCCACACAAAAAGGCACTAGGCCTTAAGAGTCATTCTGTGAGGAGTGATGAGATCACTTATAAAAACAATGAGAGTGTGAGACACCCCATAGCCTTCTTGCCTCAGTCTTTTCCTTTCTCATCAAAAAGGTTAAGGTCTGATGGTCCTTCTAAACAAGCTGAATCAAGGTTGAAATCCCTTGAGGGCAGATGTGCATCCATGGAAGCTAAACTTGATGCTCTGTCCACCATGGTAGCTACTGGCTTTGCTGGGATTCAACAAACTCTATCATCATTTTCTCCTGTCCTTAGTGCTGTCAACTTAACTAAGGGGGAGAAAGTGGTAGATCAGAATAAAGTGCAAATCAGAATACTGTAAGTCTAGTAGAGAAGGAGACACAAGGTGGAGCAACAAGCAAGGGGGAGTCTAGAAGAGAGGGAGAGCAAATGGAAGAAGATGGAGATGGAAGTAAGGGGGGAGCAAAATGCAAATGAAGATAGAATCTTTGGTGAAGAGTTGAGAGCTAGTGGAATTGGTGAATCTGTTGAAGTAGATGGTGAGCCAATGTTGGTGACTAAAGAAATATTGGAGCAATTACAAAAGGCTCAAACATCAACATTGCCTCCTCTGAAAATCAATGAACCAGCTCCTGAAGTCATGGAAACTCCACTACAGAAACATTGGAGAGAAATGGAAGAAGCCAACAGACTCGACAAAGGCAAAGACAAAATGCCTGAAAAGGTAAATCCTACAACACGATGCATTTGGTCTGATGGAAGTGGATATAGTCCAGAAGAGGCAGAAACGATGATGGTTAGCTACATAGAGAGTACTTTGCAAAACAAAGATGAAAAATTCAGTGCATTGGTGATTAATGCCATAAAAGAGGCAGGAGGAGTATATACAAAACTGTTACCAATACTGAAGGACAAAATAACAAGTATCTCTGTGAAGGTGAATCTGGAGAAAAGATGGGCAGTTGATGTTTATCTGAATGCCATGGGAACGAAAGTGAAAGCCAATTCTACAATCTTCAATAACGATCTGCTAGCACAAATTAAAGGTCTTGTTGAAGAAAGCTACCAGAAGTGATTGAAGAACCCTATGGTATTTGCTACAGAACAACCACAAGCACAGGAGCTAAAAGGATTGGATTTCTGATCCTAAGTGAAGAACCCAGATTGCATTCTAACACAATTATGGGAGTGCTGAAACAAATCCTCAAATCTAAGATAAACAGAGACAAAGTCAAGGTTGTCAAAGCTATTCATAAACTGCTGGCAAAGAGAGATGAGAGTCTTAGCTCTCAAGTGAAGAAATTGATTTCTGAAGCTAATGCCAGAAGAAGTGAAAGTGGTGGAAGCTGCACATAAGATGACACCTTTGATGATGATGATCTTGATGGAACTGGAGGATCTGGTACAACTGGAAGTGGTCAAGAAACTGCTGAGATTAATGGAAGTCAGACTCAGGAGGAAGCAAAAGAAGAAGCTCCCAAGGATGATAAGAAAGATGCTGAAGCTAAAGATGAGGGAGAGATAGACATTCTTGACACACTGGAAAGAAGTATCTTAAGATTTGTTATTGACTGTTTTGATGCTGAAAAAGATATTGTCAACAAGGAAGCTGTCAAGAATGGTGAAGTTACTGTCGAAGAAGCTGCTGTCAAAGAAGACACTGTCATGAAAGACACTGTCAAGAGCTTGAATGAAGAAGCTGTCACAGGCAAAACTATCAAGGCATCCAAGTCTAGGAAGACAAAACAAAGAGCAAAAGCCTGGCATACAGTTCCAAGAAAGGGCAAGACAAAGGCTGCAGAAAGGAAAAAGAAGCATGGAGTGGTGTTTCATAAGAAGCCTATTCGAAGAAGAGAAACAAATAGCTTCGAAATCCAGAAGGAAGCTGTGACAAGAGATATCACTTCAGTCGAATTGGAGCTGGATAACTCTAAGGAATATGCATCCAGATACATTCTTTGGAAAGATAAAACAAAAGTCATGTTTATTGAGAAGGATTTCACTATGGTGAATACGTCAATAATAATAGACAGATACACTCTCAAACAAACATCACAAGAAGTAAGGCGTAGAGTTGATTACTTCGTGCTGGAAAGAATGGTGGAGCTTATGGGGACGTATAAAAATGTTCCTAAGAAAGCCATGGAACACATCCAAAAGTACCATGCTGAAAGATATGCTGAACTTTATGAGAAATATGGTGACTAGAGAGATATCGATGATGCGAATGAGGATGTGAGTATAGATGAGAAAGAACTTGTGTCTAAGTAGGATTGGACAGAAAGGATGCCCTCTATACACCTGAAGCAATGGCTGCCTATGAAGCCGAATTAGCTGCTGAAGCTGCTAGGAGAAAAGCTAATATTGGTAAACGGACTGCTGAGGTAGTGGAAGCTGAGCCGAAAGAAAAATGCAAGAAAGTCAATAAGATGAACAGTGAAGCTCCAAACTATCAGCCATGTGTACTGGAAAATCCTCTCAGGATCATAGATGGCAAAGAAGAAATCTATACTAGAAAGGTCTATACTAAAAGGTCTAGTGTACTGAAAGGTCTATACTAGAAAGTTGTTGGATCATCTCACAAACTGGAAATGCTATGTGCATGGGAATTGGAAGTTATTTTTGATAGTAGGAGAGATGAAGATCCAAAACTTGACAGAAACAAAAGAGTGACCTTGAATTCTTTTCCTGACAGAAGATTCAAGATTGAGAACAACATCTTGAAATTCAGAACTTACACCTATGATTTTGAATCATGGTTTGATCTGAAAGATGTTCAGAATGTCTCTTCTAAACAAATCCAACAGTACATTGATGAGATTGAAGATGATGCTGTATCTGCTGATGAAAAGAAACTAGTGCAAGATCTCAGAAAGTAATTGGAAGAAGCTCTCCATAGAAAGAGAGAGAACAGATAGAACAGGAAAGCTTAATAACAAGATAAGTAAATCTCATATCTACTCAACCTCGAGGAGTACTTGTTTTGCTTTAGATCATTGTCCTATGTAATGCTAAATGCTTGGAAATGTTCTAGAATCCTATTATGATCTATGTTAGTTAAGTTGTCAGCATGCTTGTATTGAGAATTTGTTGTTATTGTCCATAAAAACAAATTGGGGGAGATTGTTAGGATTTATGGGTGATAGTGACAACTTAACTAGTACTTAGTTTATTTGTATAGGCTAAGTAGAACATACTGTCACAGCCAGAGTGTGTTCTTGTAATCAAATAATTGATGAAATGTAATAATTATGTATCTTGGAAGAAGTTCATTGATATGTTCAAGCCTCAAGAGAATACATCAGTTCGACAGTAATAATAAAGTTACTGTCAATACATTGATGGTAACGTTACAAGAAGACTGCATGTTGCAAGGTCACGACAACAAGTCTCATTTGACAACAACATTGGCTGAAGCATGGGACAGCAACATTCTCACACTTGACAGCAAGTTTGGAGTTCCGACAGCAACATTGGCGGGAGCTCATACTGTCAACTACTGAATATTCCTATGACAGAAAACTTGGCGGCAAGGGTTACTGTCTCACTGAATTATTTGATTTGGGGATATTATCTCAGTCAAACCCCCGTGACAGTTTAGATGTTCGAGAAACAGATTTGCTGCATTTCGTCAAAGATTGTAGCAGACCTGCAAGACTACGACAGAAGCTTGAGAGATCACAAGACGAGGCTCGACAATTCAAGAGTATGACAAGTCTGCATCTACTAGAATTGTTATAGCTAATTTTAGAAAGAACCCAGAATGCCTTATGCTTAAAGATAACTCTGTTTGTATAGCATTTTAGGAAAGGTCACATGGGTGGGCAACTTGTGAGGAGCTGCCACTTGAAAACGACAACAGCTCCGCGACCCATGTGACTGAGATGTTAGAGAAAGATTAGTCTATATAGAGACACATCTCTCATTCTTTCAGTAGTGATTTCTTTCAAGGAGTCGAAACTTGAGAAAATCATTTTTCTCGAGGTTGTAGCAACACATTACAAAATAAATAAAATATTTATTTTGTGAGAACATCTTGAATTACTACTTGTGTTTGCAATTCCTGTGTAGATAGTTTACAATCTTTATCATTGTTGTTGAGCTAAAGATTTGAAATTATCTATATTGCATTCAACCCCCCCTTCTGCAATATACTCCGGGACCAACATATGGGCTGTGACCAAACCGATTAAATTGAATAAATCCAACTATTTTATCGGCCGATAAATCGTTAAAAAAATTATCACGTTATTTCATTACGTTGTTCGAAATAAATTAATATTCTAATTAAATAAATTCTTACATTATTATTGAACATGTATGTTATGAGAGGGATGTTGACTTTAAAAAACGTTATCTAGTCATATTTAAATCTATAATTTTTTATAGTAAAGATGACTTTCGTATTGTGATTGTTATTTTTCATGTTTATAAAATTTTTAAGATTATAAAAGTCTAAATCCATAATAAAAGTATTTTCCAACTAATAATTCATGTAAATTATTTTAAATCAACTGTTTTAATAATTTTAATACCTATCAATTTTTTTTAATATAATAGATATTAATTTATCTTTTTTAATTATTTAAAAATAAAAATTTGTTAACCGCGCAAAGCGCGACTACTTTGTCTAGTTAACTTATTCGCGCTTTACGCGGTTCATTACTTTTATTTTAAATACTAAAAGCAATTAGATTTTATTCTTGTTATTATAAAAAAAATACGCTATTTGAAGAGTTTTTTTTTTATCAAAGTTGCTTCAAAAAAAATTATATATCTTATTAGTTTGAAGAATATTCTCATTGTATATCTAAAAGTTTATTAATTTAAACAAAAATTATAAATATGAAAAATTGTAATTACAATATATACATAATTTTACGATAAAAAATAATAGATATCAAATATAAGTAAATAGCGTTTCTTAAAACCGATATCCCCTTCATAACATACATGCTTAGTAATTTTGTAAGAATTGATTTAATCCGAATATTAATTTATTTCGGCACAATACATTAAAATATTTGCAAAAATAATTTTTTCAAAAAAAACATTTTGCAGAAATGCCATCTTATTTGCAATAAATACGTCCAAATATGAAATACAGTTGCATATGTGGTTACAAACAGTTATATTTGGTTGATTTGATTGAAGACCGTATTTTTGCAAATAAATTAATATTTTTGCCAAATATCTTTTTTTAAAAAAACTTTTGCAAAAATTTTTTTGAACTTTGATTACAGTTGCATATGTGGTTAAAAACAGTTATATTTGGTTGATTTGATTGAAGACCGTATTTTTGCAAATAAATTAATATTTTTGCAAATTTTTTTTTTAAAAAAATACTTTTGCAAATTTTTTTTTGAACTTTGATACTTACGAAAAAAATCCAATATTGTTCAAGAATCCATTTCGAAATTAAAAAAAAATTCCACAAATTAAAGAAAAGATTGGGGAGCCTGAGATGTATCTCAGGAAATTTTTTGAGATACATGGAAATTATATGCAAATCATAATATTTATGGGATGGGCATTTTCGTAAAATCAGAAATTTTTAATTAGCCCTACGGCCCCAATTAAATTTAAAGTATACTTTCTAAAGCATCTGAGGAAAAGTTCCTATCTCAGTATCCTTTTTCTCGATCAAACTGCGATAAAACCTCTCTAAGTGTACCCCTCTTCCTACACACAAAAAAAAAAAAAAAGGAATCATAACATTTTGTCAAAAAATATTGTTTAAACATCCTGGTTGCCAAGCTGTTGAATCCGAAGATCTGAGAAAATGTTGTTAGCTGTCCTGATCGCTAATCCCGAGGGCAATATTCTCGTCGAACGGTACTCTAACCCCATCCTCACACACACATGTTCAATATGTTTTGTCTGTTTTTTGTTTTGTTTTAAGTGTGTTTAAGTTGTTATTATGAGATGGTGTTTCAATTACTTAATGTTGCTAGATCCCATTTCATGTGTTAGTTTATGTTTTGCTCTATTGTTGTCATATCGAATCTCGATAAAAAGAAGAAGGATTTGGACTAAATTTGAGATTAGTTGTTGTATAATCAAGGATCTATAAGTCTATAACTAGAATGAATGTGTTATTTATGCTACTCAGTTTATCTGGGTGGGTTTGTTTGTTCCTCGATAGTACGATCTGTGGAAGTTTGGGAAATTTGGGTTTGATATTTGGTTAGAATTTAGGGTCTTATCTAGTGGCTAATGTAGAGATTTTGTGGGGTTGTGAAATGTTTGTGTTGGAATATTTGGCTAGAATTAGTAGATTAGTTAAAGATTTAGGTGGTTTAATTTGTTAGTCTGCGATTTTGCAGTTTTAATGGAGTTCCGGCTGAAGAAAGGTTGCATTGGCGATCTTTTTTAGTTAAACTTGGTGCAGATAACCTTAAGGGGATTAAGAACGAGGAGCTCCTGGTTGCTTGTCACAAGTATGTGATCCCTTTCCTTTTTTGAGTATGTTTTCACGTTTTTATTTTTTTTATTTTTTTTTTTTGGGTTCGCCTTGCTGTGATTTTGTTGCTCTTTTTATGTTATTTGGCAGAAGAAGGGAATGATCAAACTTTCTTGTGATTATGAAGTACCATTTAGTTCACTTGATAAATTAGAGTAAAAAACATTACGCTCACCTTTAATATGCACAGCCTAGTATACATAGTCAGTCTTTACCCCCACTTTGTGTACTTCTGTCAAATAACGACTAATAAAATCCAAAATTTTGGAAACTCTTATTCATATTCATCTTCCTTTTCTTAATCAAACCCTTACTATCCTAGGTTCCCCACCTTGTCTCTAAGGAAGGCAACCGATTTTTTCTAGGTCGGTCAATCTGAAATCGATTGACATTTCGTAAACTTGATAATGACAGGACTGTAGGGATCAGACTTTGGTTTGAGCATTTACGAACTAACAAAGGCCTCAAGAAGCAACCATTTCCTCCCATGCTCATCTTGTTCTTGTCAGTCATTAATTCCTTCCACATTATTTCTCCCATTATTGTTTATACACCCATCTGTTCTTCGCCATTCTCTAGCTAGCTATAGGATTAGTCAAAAATGAAGGAGTCCTGGAAACCCTAATTGACACCTATCTATTCTTCGTATTTGAATTAAGAAGATAATGGAAAATAGAAGAACATGAATGAGATGAATCCAGATGGTTCTAGAATGGAGGGTTTAAATACCAAAGAGACCATTGATTCTTGTTACTTTTGGTATGTGCTCTGAGTGGGAGACAGGGAGAGATATTGGGAGAGGATGAAACCTTTGAATTTTTTGTAGGGGTAACATGAGTGGGAGACAGTGAGAGAGAGGGAGAGAATGAAACTTCTGTTGGGCTGGAAAGTATAAGATCAGTTGCAATGATTGGAAAAATGGATGAGGATTTACATAAAGTTCATTATTGATTGACTTGGGCTGCAGAGTTCATTGTTTGGAGGAGCTTGATGAGGATTCACATAGAGTTCTAGAGGAAGGAATCCACTTATCTACTAATATTTTTTAACTTAAAGAGAGTACCAGCCTTACAAGTTGACTGTTGTAATTTGTCTGACGGAAGTACACAAAGGTGCACTAATTTAAAACTGTAGTATGCTTCTCTATAAGTAAAAGTCAAATGTTATTTCTGTTAGAAGGTGTATATTACATGTGCACAGAAGGCATTTTACTATAATTTCATCATTCTTTTATTTTTATAATTTTATCATTCTCGTTTAGTGAATTCCGATAATTTATTCTCCCTAGGGAACCGATGCAATTTTGCGTGACCGAGTGTATTCCCAGAAATTTTTGGTCAGTTTGTTTTATCTTGGCAAGATAGGGTCACATGAAAGTTGAAACCAATGGTTGCTTAGTTTTGACAGACTGTGTTCAAAATTTGGATCCACTGATGACTTGATTGTTTCTTACTCAGATCAGTCTACATCGTTTACACTGTGCTTGGAGACGTAAGCATATATCTTGTTGGCAAGGATAATTATGATGAACTTGCCTGTAAGTATTTCCTCCCCTTTTAATGTCTCTTTATTAAGGTACAGCCTTTTCTGCAAACTGGCCTGAGCATGCTTCTTTGTCTTTCTGCCCTCTTGCGGGGATGGAGGTTTGCTTTCATGTGTTTGATAAATAAAAGCTGATAAGAAAGTAACTGTTATCTCTGCGAACTTATTGGACTGTCCTGAAAAGGCCGAAACAATCTTTATGCTTTACAATTGTCGTACATCTTATTCAATACTCATTATTAGTCCTGTTTGATGATCACTGATTTGCATCATGATTGTAAATTTGTAGGAGAGATCTTAGCCAACAAGCCTGCTTGCCTTACATTCTATGTGATATTATATATTCTCTCTAATGCGGTGTTATTTGCTTTCAAGTGTCAGAAGCAATATTTGTTATAACCTCAGCTCTAAAGGACGTATGCGGGAAACCTCCAACTGAACGCCTTTTCTTGGATAAGTATGGAAAAATTTGCTTATGCTTTGATGAGATTGTATGGAAGGTGAGGATTTATCAATCTTACTATTATTTTGTGATTGAAGAAACATGCTGAAACGTTACCTTGATTTCACTGTGGCGTTGTCTATAGACTAAAGTAAATTGTTTTCTTTGTTATTGGATAAGCTGTTGCACCATTAAATGACACCTATATTCTGTCACAGTTTGATGGTAAAAGAAACCATTTTGATGCCTTGTTAAGTATTGATTTTAAATCGCCTTCCGAACCTTTTAGACACCTATAGGTAACAATGGTTATCGTAGCCATTTTCCATACCTATAGTGTCTATTTGTGCAACAGGAGGAAAAAAGACTATGTTTCCGGTTCTTGTTTTATTTGTTAGAAACACATATTTAAGAAACACATATCCGATCTTTCATTTTGTCTCGGGGTGGTACTTGCTTTGCTCATGGTATTGATCCTATTGTTCTTAAGGGTTTGTTGGAGAACACGGACAAGGACAGAATCAAGCGGCTCATCAGGCTGAAGCCTCCTACTGAATTCTGATTAGGAAAATAATAACACTTGATCTGCTGAAGACAGTGCTTCCTAGCTCTTGTGTACATTTTTTTTTTGTCTCTGTAGCATGCTACCTTGAAACCTCTGCACAATGATGGGATCGTTGTCTGCTTGTAAACTTGTCATGAATGTACTCTAATCTGAATGTACTCTATTCTGTATTAGGTCATCTTAAATTCAAATCTGGGTTACTTTTGTCCTTTATTGTATACAGGAGTTTGCTGATACTAGGAATTCATAGGGTTTTTAATGGAAATAATAGACTGTAGTTCATTTTGTTTGGTTCGTTCTTCTTGATTATAACCGGAAGAAAGTTAAAATAATGAAAATATATACTGTAGTAACTAATCGTTCTGGTTCTATTAAGTCATAAATTATATTTTATATACTTTACGAGTAGAACTATGGGGGTGTTTTGGGAAATCCAGAATAAGTAACTTATTTTAACACAAAGTTAGAGATCCTAATTTTTTTCTGAAAAAGTTAAATTTTTTTTGTAACTTATAGAATGTTAAAAATATATTAAATATTTGTATAATTTTTTTTATTAAAGTATGAAATTTTTACCCGTAAATAAGTTAATAAAAACTTATTTTAGGTCGTAGCCAAACAGGTCCTATATAATATGTGTTTTTGGTTATCCTTTGTTTCTTGGTTTTAAGCTAGGAAAGTTCTGACTTAAAATTAAAATGTGTGTTTGTTTAACGATTTAAAAAGTGGTTTAAATATTAAAGAAGAAAAAATGGTTTAAAAGTCGAAATTTGGTAGATAATATTTTTCGAACAATTTATTTTATTTTTATATTTCATTTGATAATTTAATTTCAATGTACAACTTACAATTCTTTTTTAGCTTTTATGTTTTTGAGTTACCCATAACACTAAAATTATTAAAATTTATAATACCGAAATTAAAATCTTCACTTGTCACTTTAAGTAAATTTAAGTTATAAATATTACTTTTAAATTTTATCCAAACTAGATGGTTTGAAAATTATGATTGTATAGAACTTCAATTGTGTTAGTTTAAAGATGTCATTTGTTTTAGTTTTCTCATAGGGAATATAGAGTCCGTATATTTTTTAATTTGAGATCAACAAGAGTTCAGTACGCCGCAAGGCACGGCCAGACGTAAGTTCTAAGCAAAGCAGGAGTACTAGCAAAAATTTAATTTGTACCCTATTTTTGTACACTATATAAAGCAATGATCCTAGAATATCAGGGTTCACAAACACACATTCTCTCGCTGGATTCTCAAACTCCTTCTCTCGCGGCTCTCCAAAATCTCTCCATAATCGATTCTAACCCCGAAAACAGCAAGAACACCGATATGATCATGCCAAGTCCTACTGATGCAGAACTATTTGATGATGTACATGTTTTATGCCGCTTCCTTACCTTGTGGCATGGAGACCCTCACGACCATATCCATTACATGCTTCGTTTAAAAGCTTTGAAGAAGTTGGTTAGCGAAGAAAGATCGAAGTTGTCATGCATACTGAAAAGAATGATCGGCCTGCTGAGAACCAAGAACGAAGGGGAGCAAAGGGAGAAGCTCGAGCTTGCGATCAAATTTATTAACGGTCTAAGCTTGTCGGACATTCGGAAAAACATAATTTACCTGAGAAGCTTGGTGCCTGATCGAGAACGTTATGACTTGTCACTAATACTGGAAAGAATAATTTACATCATGAGAAACATGGCCAAGAGAAGACCGGAGCACAGGGAGAAGCTAGGGCTTGCTGAAAGTTATATTTACCAGCGTAAGGACCAACAAGAAGTTTTGAGCATTATTATGTCTCTCAAGTAGATTTCTACGTACTTGATAGGAACGAATATGTATCAGTACCAGTTCATGTAATCTAGTTTTGGTCTAGTCGATGATTCCAGTTTAAATTGTGTACATATTTTGTGTCCTTTTTTTAGAATCTTGTACTAGCTAAAACGTGGTCTAATTAATGAATTTGATCAATTTTGCAAAATTTTGTTAATGCTTGATCAATTGTTTTTATATGGATGGATAAGAACACATTGATTTCCAGGAGAACAGACTTGTAGCTGTACCCTGTTTAAGCTTCTTTACTTGAACCGTGTAACAATTTTGGGCACTTTTTGTTTGTGCGGTTTACCTGTGTCTGTATGAGTGTGATGAAGGAGGTTTCGAAGTTCATAATCGTTTTAATATATTTATTGTTGACTCAGTGACTCGTTATTTTCATTCGAGGTCATGTTGATCAGTTACCAATTGTATAATATGAAACAATGTAATAGGATGTAGGACCAAATCCATTGCCATCCGAGTGCAGTTTGAATTATAGACATTGTGCTTCTGCTGTGTTTTCTGGATTATGGAACTTTCTGCTTCAGCCGAAAATTCCCTCAGAAACCTCCAACTGAACACCTTTTCTTGGACAAGTATGGAGAATTTAAACTTGCTTATGTTTCGATGAGATTTCGTGGAAGGTGAGGATCTATCAATTGTATTATATTTTTGTGACTGAAGAAAAATGCTGGAACATTACCTCAATTCCACTCTGGCTTTGTCTTAGTCTATAGTAAATTTGGTGTATTTGTTATTGGATTGCACCATAGTCCATAGATGACGCCTATCGGCTCTCACAGTGTGATTGTAATAGAAGCCATATTGATGCTTTATAGAGTAAGGAGTGTAATAAATTGCGCTCCAAACCTTTTAGACACCTGTAGGTAACATAGTTATTGTAGCCAATTTCCATGTGTTCCTACTTCCTAGTCCCTGGTTTTTTGTTAGCACAGGCTCGATCTTCATTGTGTCTGGCTAGTATTTGCTTGCTCGTGCATTCGTGCTATTGATCCTATTGGTCTTGAGGGTTTTTCAGAGAACTCGGTCACGCGAACAAGATAGAATCAAGCGGCACATCAGGCTGAAGCCAGTAACACTGGACCTGCTGAAGACAGTACTTCCCACCTTTTGTACATGTTTCTTACAATTGAGATCGATCAGTGTCCGCTTGTAAACTTGTCATGAATGTACTATATTCTCATGGATTTGATCTTCTTAAATTCATATCTGGCTTTTTTTTTTTACCAGTTCATGAAGGATAAAAACAGGATTTTAAATGTAGACATTTTGAATGAGAGATCTTTTGTGGTTCATTTGTAAAATATTTATATTTTTAAGAATATAATGATATCTAGTAAATTCTGATTATTCTTAAAATAAGGTTTGAAAATATTTATTCTTTTGTAATGTACATGTATTATGCCCTTTCCTTACCTTGTGGCATGGAGACCCTCAAGACCATTATCATTACATGCTTCGTTTAAAAGCTTTGAATTTTTTTTTTTTGCTAATTAAAATTTATACCATAGGCAAACAAATTACAACTCTAGGGGCATACCCCACGATTAGTAATATATCCACCTAACGGAACAGCAAAGGCTAAAACCATGCAACACATAAATAACAAAACCAAGTTCAAGGAACAAGCTACAAAATAACTAAGACCTACACGGCCTTAAACTTTCACAGAATGAGCAGCTCAGGTGCGCTCCCCTTCATCCTTCACAGCATCCTTGCCTTTGTCCTTTCCATGATAGACTATCGCCTCCACATCAGAACAGTGGAGGCTTGTCTCAGCAGCAGGCACATGAGCAGTCCCAGCCAGATGCACCTTTGCATCCATTTCAGTGATATGCATTTTTTCCTTGCACACGGGTTGTTGGCCCATCCCTTGAGAGTAGTCCTTCTCATTTCCCTCCTCATCATCATCAACCATTATGCCATATCCATCAGTAAAATCAAACAGCATTCCCAGGTAATGCATGTGTCCAGGCATGGAAGCCCTCGTACTCTTGTTAAAACCCCCATAGCCAGGGCTTTCTTCACACTACCACCCCCATCCGAGACTTCAATCACCTGCACCAACTCATATTTCACAGTCAAAGAATCCATAGGTCCACCAGAGCGGCCATGCGCACTCACCTCCTCAAACTCCTCATCCTGGTCAATCTCCCTTTCATTACCAGATGTGCTTTTCAAGCCCACCTCTGCATCAAAGTTGTCATGCATACTGAAAAGAGGGAGAAGCTCGAGCTTGCTATCAAATTTATTAACAATCTACGGTTGTCGGACATACAGAAAAACATAATTTACATGAGAAGCTTGGTGCCCATTCAAGAAAGTTATTACTTGTCACTCCTTCTGGAAAGAATAATATATCTGATCCGAAACATGGCCAAGAGTATACCGGAGCACAGGGAGAAGCTGGAGCTTGCTGAAAGTTATATTTACCGGCGCAAGGACGAGCAAGAAGTTTTAAACATTATAATGTCTCTTAATTAATTACTATGTACCTTGACAGCACTGTATGTATCAGTACCAATCATTTAAACTATTTCAGGTTCAGTCGTTGATTCCAGTTTGAACAGTGCATATATTTTTAACCTGTTAACTTTAAGCTTTTTGACTTGAATCGTTTTAGTATAACTTTTTGGCACTTTTCCTCCTTGGTATAATCTATGTTGTGTCGAGTGTGATGAAAATGGTCTGGAAGTTCATCATTGTCATGCTATACATTCGATGTCATGTTGATCAGTTACCCATTGTGTAGTATGACTTGAGGTTTTATCTTTTTAGCGACTGATCGTTAGAACAATAAACAATTTTTGATTCCGCGTACTGGTTTCTAGTTATCGGTTCTCTTAATCTGATATTTCATTGAAGGAGCAGAACAATAATTATTTTGGAGGGGATTTGATGTTGTTAGGGACTAAGGGTGCATTTGAAATAAGTACTAAGGAGTAAAGTCAACGAAGTTCAATTAATAACATAGAAAGTGTGCATCTGCTCTGTTTCTTGGCTCATGGAGCATTTTTTTTGTATACCTCAGTCCATACTCTACAGATTTTGAATTTTTGATACATAATACAAATATACAATGGTATAAAGCATCGATTGGTTCGGTCTCTTGATTTGAGTGATTTTACAAAATACTAAGTAAATGTCCCTATCGGAATCGTCTAAAAGCTAGAAACTGCTAAACTTTTCTCTCGAAAATCTTGTTGGATGAAACACTTTCCCTAGCTCTGTGTATATTTCACAATCTGCTGCAGCTGAACTTGATCAGATAGTCCTAGCTGCCTCCAGAGTGTAATAATCTGTTATTTAGCTCCTACCAAATGTAATAAATCAACATTGAAATGTAAATATTTTAGATGTTTATCATCAACTAAAATTAAACGTCTTTTAATTAAAAAATGTAATTGGCTAATTATCATTAATTATATTATTTTATAATTTATTTTAATAATTAGGATAATCATGCCGAAAATCGAACCGACAAATTTTTAATGACCGTGCGATGCACGGTTGCCTTTCTTATGCTATAAATTTTATTTAATATGACAATCATGTTTTTATATCATCATTATTTTTAATATTTTTTTTAATTTTAATTTTAATATAATTTAATATACTAATGTTTACAAATTATACTAATGTTTCCTTATTATAAACAATGTATACGGATTTTTATTATATTTTATTAATAATTGGAAAATATGGTGTGATATTTTCGGGTATATATTAATCATTGTAAGATTAATTTTAAATAAAAAAGGTAACGTGTCTTAATTAGAAAGAAAATATTAATGGTCGAAAGATATGCATGGTACGATTGATGTTTTGGGTGTTGGCCCCATATATCACAATTTCAAAGCAAATGGTCCCAAATATCACAGCTCAAAAACTTGGCCCCAAATATCACTCCAAAACACATTGGCATGTAGCGTTTTGGATTTTTTGTTTTTTAAAAACGCTGAAGCGTGTATCGTTTTGGAGGAGAGAGAGAGGGAAGACGTTGATTAAAGTAACGTTGGGGAAGAACGCTGGACGCCTTAGCGTTTGGTGGGGGAGAGAACGCTACTTAAGAATGTGTTGGGGGGCCGCTTCTTAAGAATGTGTTTTGGGGGGAACGCCACATAGTGTGGCGTTTTGGTATGTTTTTGTTTTTTGACTTTTTTGTTCCTAAACATATATTTGCAAATAATGTTAAAAAATTTATATTTAAATAGTCAATTGAAATTGTGTTTTTGTATTAAGTCCGAAGGATTGATTTTTAATCCTAAGTTCGTATACGGTTTATTCATCGTTCTGAATATCTCTAAACCCAAAATGGAACTGTTGAACCCCAAAAGTTAACTGTTGAAACCCCAAGGGAATACAGATAAAATTTACAAATTTTAAATAAAAAATTGAATTCGGCGGCCTGATTTTTAAACGCTCAGGATAAGTTAGGGTTTAGGGTTGTAAACAATCCTAAACCCCAAACCCTAAGCTCTAAGTTCGTATACGGTTTATTCGTCCTTCTGAATATTTCTAAAATCCAAAATGGAAATGTTGAACCCCAAAAGTTAATTTTTGAACCCCTAATTTTAATTAAAATTGTTTTTTTAATTAAAAACCATAAACCCTAAGTTCGTATACGGTTTATTAGTCGTTTCGAATATTTGTAAAACCCAAAATGGAAACGTTGAACCCCAAAAGTTAATTGTTGAACCCCTAAATTTAATTAAAATTGTATTTTTAAAATTTTAAAAATACAATTTTAATTGAAAATTTGATTAATTTTTTTAATATTATTTACAAATATATATATTTAGGTGAAAAACAAAAGAAAACAAAAAAAAAATGAAAAACACTCTGAACGCCACATGATGTGGTGGTCCCCCCAAAACCCCAGAACGCCAATTATTATGGCGTTCCCTGCCTCCCCTTCCTCTCTCCCCTAAAAACGAGAAACGTATTAGCGTTTAAAAAAAAAATTGAAACGCTATATTATATTGTGTGTAGAGTAATATTAGGGACCAATGTTTTAAATTGTGATATTTGGGGCTATTTGCTTTTAAATTGTGATATTGGGGGTCTTTATTTTGATGTTTTTGGTAATTTGATATTGGGGGACTTTATTCTGATATTTTTAGGTGTTTATAAAAAGTAATATTTTTAACTAAAAGTAAATGGGAAAAAGGCAATCGAATAATTACCATTAGTTATATTATGTTATTATTTATTTTAATAATTAGGATAACCAAATCAAAAACCAAACCGACAAAGTTTCAATCTTTCGACTTTAATAGTATAAATTTGTTTTTGGTTATCCTTTTATATATTTTAAGCTAGGAAATTTCTGAATTAAAATTAAAATGTGTGTTTGTTTAACTAGTTAAAAAGTGGTTTAAAGTTAGAAAAAATGGTTTAAAAGTCGAAATTTGGTAGATAATATTTTTTGAACAATTTATTTATTTTATATTTCATTTGATGATTTAATTTTATTGTACAACTTACAATTCTTTTTTAACTTTTATGTTTTTGAGTTACCCATAACACTAAAATTATTAAAATTTATAATACCGAAGTTAAAATCTTCACTTGTCACTTTAAGTAAATATAAGTTATAAATATTACTTTTAAATTTTATCCAAACTAGATGGTTTGAAAATTATGATTGCATAGAACTTCAATTGTGTTAGTTTAAAGATGTCATTTGTTTTAGTTTTTTCATAGGGAATATAGAGTCCGTATATTTTTTAATTTGAGATCAACAAGAGTTCAGTACGCCGCAAGGCACGGCCAGACGTAAGTTCTAAGCAAAGCAGGAGTACTAGCAAAAATTTAATTTGTACCCTATTTTTGTACACTATATAAAGCAATGATCCTAGAATATCAGGGTTCACAAACACACATTCTCTCGCTGGATTCTCAAACTCCTTCTCTCGCGGCTCTCCAAAATCTCTCCATAATCGATTCTAACCCCGAAAACAGCAAGAACACCGATATGATCATGCCAAGTCCTACTGATGCAGAACTATTTGATGATGTACATGTTTTATGCCGCTTCCTTACCTTGTGGCATGGAGACCCTCACGACCATATCCATTACATGCTTCGTTTAAAAGCTTTGAAGAAGTTGGTTAGCGAAGAAAGATCGAAGTTGTCATGCATACTGAAAAGAATGATCGGCCTGCTGACAACCAAGAACGAAGGGGAGCAAAGGGAGAAGCTCGAGCTTGCGATCAAATTTATTAACGGTCTAAGCTTGTCGGACATACGGAAAAACATAATTTACCTGAGAAGCTTGGTGCCTGATCGAGAACGTTATGACTTGTCACTAATACTGGAAAGAATAATTTACATCATGAGAAACATGGCCAAGAGAAGACCGGAGCACAGGGAGAAGCTAGGGCTTGCTGAAAGTTATATTTACCAGCGTAAGGACCAACAAGAAGTTTTGAGCATTATTATGTCTCTCAAGTAGATTTCTACGTACTTGATAGGAACGAATATGTATCAGTACCAGTTCATGTAATCTAGTTTTGGTCTAGTCGATGATTCCAGTTTAAATTGTGTACATATTTTGTGTCCTTTTTTTAGAATCTTGTACTAGCTAAAACGTGGTCTAATTAATGAATTTGATCAATTTTGCAAAATTTTGTTAATGCTTGATCAATTGTTTTTATATGGATGGATAAGAACACATTGATTTCCAGGAGAACAGACTTGTAGCTGTACCCTGTTTAAGCTTCTTTACTTGAACCGTGTAACAATTTTGGGCACTTTTTGTTTGTGCGGTTTACCTGTGTCTGTATGAGTGTGATGAAGGAGGTTTCGAAGTTCATAATCGTTTTAATATATTTATTGTTGACTCAGTGACTCGTTATTTTCATTCGAGGTCATGTTGATCAGTTACCAATTGTATAATATGAAACAATGTAATAGGATGTAGGACCAAATCCATTGCCATCCGAGTGCAGTTTGAATTATAGACATTGTGCTTCTGCTGTGTTTTCTGGATTATGGAACTTTCTGCTTCAGCCGAAAATTCCCTCAGAAACCTCCAACTGAACACCTTTTCTTGGACAAGTATGGAGAATTTAAACTTGCTTATGTTTCGATGAGATTTCGTGGAAGGTGAGGATCTATCAATTGTATTATATTATTGTAGCCAATTTCCATGTGTTCCTACTTCCTAGTCCCTGGTTTTTTGTTAGCACAGGCTCGATCTTTCATTGTGTCTGGCTAGTATTTGCTTGCTCGTGCATTCGTGCTATTGATCCTATTGGTCTTGAGGGTTTTTCAGAGAACTCGGTCACGCGAACAAGATAGAATCAAGTGGCACATCAGGCTGAAGCCAGTAACACTGGACCTGCTGAAGACAGTACTTCCCACCTTTTGTACATGTTTCTTACAATTGAGATCGATCAGTGTCCGCTTGTAAACTTGTCATGAATGTACTATATTCTCATGGATTTGATCTTCTTAAATTCATATCTGGCTTTTTTTTTTACCAGTTCCTGAAGGATAAAAACAGGATTTTAAATGTAGACATTTTGAATGAGAGATCTTTTGTGGTTCATTTGTAAAATATTTATATTTTTAAGAATATAATGATATCTAGTAAATTTTGATTATTCTTAAAATAAGGTTTGAAAATATTTATTCTTTTGTAATGTACATGTATTATGCCGTTTCCTTACCTTGTGGCATGGAGACCCTCAAGACCATTATCATTACATGCTTCGTTTAAAAGCTTTGAGAAAATTGGTTAGTGGAGAAAGATCGAAGTTGTCATGCATACTGAAAAGGATGAGTTGCTATGCCATTGTTAGCAAGTGACCTCCAGAAAGCAACATTTGAATGCCATATTTAGTAGTCGAGTCGGGCATCTCATAATATTTTTATTTTTTTATAATCAGGTGTCAGGATCAGCTTTGGCGCAACTACTAGACTAATCTCATAATATCATCTTAGAAAAGCAAGAGAAAACACCCTTGGCATAACACATAGTGAGGAGAAACATTCTTGTGGAATCTCAACATTTGATCTTGAGAGTTGACATTTTCCTCTTAAATACTAAAAGTAGAACCCAATAGATTGAAAACTGAGAAAATCAATAGAAAAATGTTGATTATTTATTTTATAATAATTATATAACTTTTATTTGTATACTAAGTGATGCAAATTTGTGGTTATAAGCATGCTACAAATTTATGGTACAAGTCACTATCTTATATACAAAAAATTATACATTTAGTTATTTTTGTGTAATTTTTGGATACGCATGTATAAATTTAATAATAAGTTTATGAATTTTTAGTTCGTATCAGTATAAATATTTGAATTTTGAATAAATAGGGTGTAAATAAATTTTATGATATTCAATATTCTCATGGATTTGATCTTCTTAAATTCATATCATTACATTATTATGCCGTTTCCTTACCTTGTGGCATGGAGACCTCAAGACCATTATCATTACATGCTTCGTTTAAAAGCTTTGAAAAAATTGGTTAGTGGAGAAAGGTCGAAGTTGTCATGCATACTGAAAAGAGGGAGAAGCTCGAGCTTGCTATCAAATTTATTAACAATCTACGCTTGTCGGACATACAGAAAAACATAATTTACATGAGAAGCTTGGTGCCCATTCAAGAAAGTTATGACTTGTCCAAGGGCGGATACTGAATCCAAATTCTGGTAGTGCACAAATTAAAAATCATCACTAAGAAAGAATTGCAAAAAAAAAACTTATTACATATTTTAGAAGTCATTACAATTGTTCGCGTCGAGTTCTCATATTTTGAAATCGATCGATAATATCATTCAAACTAACCTTCAAAAATAAGTCTTTCTCTAAAAATGTAACTAGACAATCATATTTCTCTAAAAGGTCCCTTCTGAGCATATTCTCTCCTGACTATATCTCTATCATCGGGATGAAAATCATTTAACTTTTTTTCTTTTTCCAGGATCTCTTGCAAGAGTCATTATATCATTTGCGCTCAATCTTTCACTACTAATTGAAGTTCCATCTTTAGGAGAATTAAGAGTAGAAGTGTCTCCCAATTTTTTTTGTGTCTTTTTAAGAAAGAAGCTAGAAATCTCTCGATCATTTACTCTCTTCATTCTAATCAAAATATAAATTAACAAACATCAGTACATCACTACATAATTACTACATAATTATACATACATGATACATGACATGAGTAATCTAAAAGGAAAATTAAGGAACTGTAAAGAATTACTCACAGAAAATTAAGGAATCATAGATGTTGCTAAGCCAAGAATGGAGATTGGATGAAAGCCGTAGATGGAGATCTTGGAGAAAGAGTGAAATTAGGTTTTGTTTAGCATCTTTTGTTTAGCAAGCGTGAAGCGTCTTTACTCTTTTGTTTAGAAAAAATGATATGGACACAGGACAGTTGGACACAATAATAGAGATAGACACAATTTTTTTTTTTTTTTTTTAATAATGGGCATGCCTGGGCACACCTGTCCCTCCGCCCCTGGACTTGTCACTCCTTCTGGAAAGAATAATATATCTGATCCGAAACATGGCCAAGAGTATACCGGAGCACAGGGAGAAGCTGGAGCATGCTGAAAGTTATATTTACCGGCGCAAGAGGACGAGCAAGAAGTTTTAAACATTATAATGTCTCTTAATTAATTACTATGTACCTTGACAGCACTGTATGTATCAGTACCAATCATGTAAACTATTTCAGGTTCAGTCGTTGATTCCAGTTTGAACAGTGCATATATTTTTAACCTGTTAACTTTAAGCTTTTTGACTTGAATCGTTTTAGTATAACTTTTTGGAACTTTTCCTCCTTGGTATAATCTATGTTGTGTCGAGTGTGATGAAAATGGTCTGGAAGTTCATCATTGTCATGCTATACATTCGATGTCATGTTGATCAGTTACCCATTGTCTAGTATGACTTGAGGTTTTACCTTTTTAACGACTAATCGTTAGAACAATGAACAATTTTTGATTCCGAGTACTGGTTGCTAGTTATCGGTTCTTTTAATCTGATATTTCATTGAAGGAGCAGAACAATAATTATTTTGGAGGGGATTCGATGTTGTTAGGGACTAAGGGTGCATTTGAAATAAGTACTAAGGAGTAAAGTCAACGAAGTTCAATTCAAAACATAGAAATTGTGCTTCTGCTCTGTTTCTTGGCTCATGGAGCATTTTTTTTGTATACCTCAGTCCATACTCTACAGATTTTGAATTTTTGATACATAATACAAATATACAATGGTATAAAGCATCGATTGGTTCGGTCTCTTGATTTGAGTGATTTTACAAAATACTAAGTAAATGTCCCTATCGGAATTGTCTAAAAGATAAAAACTGCTAAACTTCTCTCTCGAAAAGCTTGTTGGATGAAACACTTTCCCTAGCTCTGTGTATATTTCACAATCTGCTGCAGCTGCACTTGATCAGATAGTCCTAGCTGCCTCCAGAGTGTAATAATCTGTTTTTTTTTTTTTTTTTGCTAAACAATAATCTGTTATTTTGCTCCTACCAAATGTAATAAATCAACACTGAAATGTAAATATTTTAGATGTTTATGATCAACTAAAATTAAATGTCTTTTAATTAAAAATGTAATTGACTAATTATCATTAATTATATTATTTTATAATTTACTTTAATAATTAGGATAATCATGCCGAAAATCGAGCCGAAAATTTTTAATGCCCGTGCGATGCACGGTTGCCTTTCTTATGTTATAAATTTTATTTAATATTACAATCATGTTTTTATATCATCATTATTTTTAATATTTTTTTAATTTTAATTTTAATATAATTTAATATACTCATGTTTACAGATTATACTAATGTTTCCTTATTATAAACAACGTATAAGGATTTTTATTATATTTTATTAATAATTGAAAAATATGGTGTGATATTTTCAGGTATATATTATTGATTGTAAGATTAATTTTAAATAAAAAAGGCAACGTGTTTTAATTAGAAAGAAAATATTAATGGTCGAAAGATATGGTACGATTGATGTTTTGGGTGTTGGCCCCATATATCACAATTTCAAAGCAAATGGTCCCAAATATCAAAGCTAAAAAACTTGGTCCCAAATATCACTCCAAAACACATTAGCTTGTAGCGTTTTGGATTTTTTTTGTTTTTTAAAAACGCTGAAGCGTCTATCGTTTTGGAGGAGAGAGAGAGAGGGAAGATGTTGATTAAAGTAACGTTGGGTGAGAACGCTGGACGCCTTAGCGTTTGGTGGGGGAGAGAACTCTACTTAAGAATGTGGGAGGGGGGGGGGGGCGCTACTTAAGAATGTGTTTTGGGGGGAACGCCACATAGTGTGGCGTTTTGGTATGTTTTTGTTTTTGACTTTTTTTTTCCTAAACATATATTTGCAAATAATATTAAAAAATTTATATTTAAGTAGTCAATTGAAATTGGGTTTTTGTATTAAGTCCGGCAGATTGATTTTTAATCCTAAGTTCGTATACGGTTTATTCGTCGTTCCGAATATTTCTAAACCCAAAATGGAACTATTGAACCCCAAAAGTTAACTGTTGAAACCCCAAGGGAATACAGATAAAATTTAAAAATTTTAAATAAAAAATTGAATTCGGCAGCCTGATTTTTAAACGCTAAGGATAAGTTAGGGTTTAGGGTTTAAGGTTGTAAGCAATCCTAAATCCCAAACCCTAAATTCGTATATGGTTTATTCGTCGTTCTGAATATTTCTAAAACCCAAAATGGAAATGTTGAACCCCAAAAGTTAATTGTTGAACCCCTAATTTTAATTAAAATTGTTTTTTAATTAAAAACCCTAAACCCTAAGTTCGTATACGGTTTATTAGTCTTTTCGAATATTTCTAAAACCCAAAATGGAAACGTTGAACCCAAAAAATTAATTGTTGAACTCCTAAATTTAATTAAATTGTATTTTTAAAATTTTAAAAATACAATTTTAATTGAAAATTTGATTAAATTTTTTTTAATATTATTTGAAAATATATATTTAGGTGAAAAAAAAGAAAACAAAAAAAAGAAAGAAAAACACTCTGAACACCACATCATGTGGCGGTCCCCCCCCAAAACCCCAGAACGCCAATTATTATGGCGTTCCCTACCTCCCATTCCTCTCTCCCCTAAAAACGAGAAACGCATTAGCGTTTTAAAAAAAAAATATGAAACACTATATTATATTGTGTGTTAGAGTAATATTTGGGGTCAATGTTTTAAATTGTGGTATTTGGGGCCATTTGCTTTCAAATTGTGATATTGGGGGCCTTTATTATGATGTTTTTAGGTAATTTGATATTGGGGGCCTTTATTCTGATATTTTTAGGTGTTTATAAATGGTAATATTTTTAATTAAAAGTAAATGGGAAAAAGGCAATCGAATAATTACCATTAATTATATTATGTTATTATTTATTTTAATAATTAGGATAACCAAATCGAAAACCAAACCGACAAACTTTAATCTTTCGACTTTAATAATATAAATTTGTTTTTGGTTATCCTTTTATAGGTTTTAAGCTAGGAAATTTCTGACTTCAAATTAAAATGTGTGTTTGTTTAACTAGTTACAAAGTGGTTTAAAGTTAGAAAAATGGTTTAAAAGTCGAAAGTTGGTAGATAATCTTTTTTGAACAATTTATTTTATTTTATATTTCATTTGATGATTTAATTTTATTGTACAACTTGCAATTTTTTTTTAATTTTTATGTTTTTGAGTCACCAACAATACTAAAATTATTAAAATTTATATTATTGAAATTAAAATTTTCACTTCTCACTTTAAGTAAATTTAAATATGAATATTACTTTTAAATTTTATCCAAACCACCTCTTAGATGGTATGAAAATTATGATCGTATAAAGGTTCAAAAATTTTAAAATTTTAAAATTAAAATATATAAAGTTAATCAACTTTTTTCTTAAAAATATAAATGAGTACTTACTTTTATATACGATGGGAACCCAACAGCCTTCCGGTTTCTTGTAGACAACTTTAATTGTGTTAGTTTAAAAATGTCATTAAATATTTGTTTTAGTTTTTTCATAGGGAATATAGAGTCCGTATATTTTTTAATTTGAGATCAACAAAAGTTCAGTACGCCGCAAGGCACGGCCAGACGTAAGTTCTAAGCAAAGCAGGAGTACTAGCAAAAATTTAATTTGTACCCTATTTTTGTACACTATATAAAGCAATGATCCTAGAATATCAGGGTTCACAAACACACATTCTCTCGCTGGATTCTCAAACTCCTTCTCTCGCGGCTCTCCAAAATCTCTCCATAATCGATTCTTACCCCGAAAACAACAAGAACACCGATATGATCATGCCAAGTCCTACTGATGCAGAACTATTTGATGATGTACATGTTTTATGCCGCTTCCTTACCTTGTGGCATGGAGACCCTCACGACCATATCCATTACATGCTTCGTTTAAAAGCTTTGAAGAAGTTTGTTAGCGAAGAAAGATCGAAGTTGTCATGCATACTGAAAAGAATGATCGGCCTGCTGAGAACCAAGAACGAAGGGGAGCAAAGGGAGAAGCTCGAGCTTGCGATCAAATTTATTAACGGTCTAAGCTTGTCGGACATACGGAAAAACATAATTTACTTGAGAAGCTTGGTGCCTGATCGAGAACGTTATGACTTGTCACTAATACTGGAAAGAATAATTTACATCATGAGAAACATGGCCAAGAGAAGACCGGAGCACAGGGTGAAGCTAGGGCTTGCTTAAAGTTATATTTACCAGCGTAAGGACCAACAAGAAGTTTTGAGCATTATTATGTCTCTCAAGTAGATTTCTACGTACTTGATAGGAACGAATATGTATCAGTACCAGTTCATGTAATCTAGTTTAAGTCTAGTCGATGATTCCAGTTTGAATTGTGTACATATTTTGTGTTCTTTTTTTAGAATCTTGTACTAGCTAAAACGTGGTCTAATTAATGAATTTGATCAATTTTGCAAAATTTTGTTAATGCTTGATCAATTGTTTTTATATGGATGGATAAGAACACATTGATTTCCAGGAGAACAGACTTGTAACTGTACCCTGTTTAAGCTTCTTTACTTGAACCGTGTAATAGTTTTGGACACTTTTTTTTTGTGCGGTTTGCCTTTGTGTATGCCTGTATGAGTGTGATGAAGGAGGTTTCGAAGTTCATAATCGTTTTAATATATTTAAGTTGACTCAGTGACTCGTTATTTTCATTCGAGGTCATATATGTTGATCAGTTACCAATTGTATAAAATGAAACAATTGTAATAGGATGTAGGACCAAATCCATTGCCATCCGAGTGCAGTTTGAATTATAGACATTGTGCTTCTGCTGTGCTTTCTGAATTATGGAACTTTTTTTAGATTATTCTGTGTTAGAATGCCTTGAATACTGTGCCGCCGGCGGCCGCCGGCGCTACTGCTGTAGCCGCCGGATTTGACTTATGTAGCTACCGGCGGCTACACCTACCACACCTAACACCACCTACCACACCTAACCCCTTAGATTGTCTATAAATAGAAATGCATGTAAAGATTGTGGAGCATCTGAAAATCTGAGATCTGTAATCTGTTTATCCTCAAGATCAATATAAATTATTTCTCTTCTGCATATATCATCTTTCTTGCTTCCGTTATAACAAACTGGTATCAGAGCTAGGTTGAAGCTGCTGTTTTTTTTGAAAATTTTCGCAGGAATTTTTTCAAGCTCGTCGGAGTTACCGTTCATCGCCGGAGAAGACGACACTACGGAGTTACTGTTCATTACCGGAGAAGAAGGCACTGTTCGTCACCGGAGAAGAAGGTACTATTCATACAGTACTGCTCATACGATACTGTCCATATGACACTGTTCATACGGTACTGCTCATACAGTAATGTTCATACCGCACTGTTCATACGGTACTGTTCACGTATACGGTTCTGGGAGAAAGATGTCTGGTGGTATTAACGTTAAGGTTGACAAATTTACTAGGAGAAATAGTTTCAGTCTATGGCAAATCAAGATGCGTGCCTTGCTAAAGCAACAGGGGCTCTAGGCACCGTTGAACACAAAAGCGGCTGCTTCTGGAAGCGCTGAGATGACCAATCTCGAAGAAAAGGCACACTCAACAATTCTGTTGTGCCTTGCAGATGATATTATTACTGAAATTGCAGAGGAGGATACCGCATCTTGTTTATGGTTAAAGCTTGAAAGTCTCTACATGACAATGTCTTTAACAAATAAGTTGCTTCTGAAGCAACGTCTGTTCAGTCAGCGAATGCAGGAAGGTATGCCTCTTCGAGATCACTTAGATCAATTAGACACAATTTTATTAGAATTGCGTAATATTGATGTTAAAGTTGAAGATGAGGATGCTGCTTTGATTCTGTTAGTTTCTTTAACATTATCGTATGAGAACTTTGTTGGTAAAGATACTATTTCTCTAGAGGAGGTTAGATCTTCTCTTCATTCTAGAGAGCTGCGCCATAAGGTGGCTGGTATAGGTGCAGATAATCATGCTGTTGGGTTGGTAGCCAGTGGGAGCAATGGACATGGAAATTTGGGTAAGAAACTAGTTCCTAAGGGTCCAAAACCTAATGATATCTGTAATTACTGTAAAGAGAAGGGACACTAGAAATCTTACTGTCCCAAGAAAAGAAGCAACATGATAAATTGACAAATACTGCTGCTGTAGCTGATGCTACTTCTGAAGAAGATATTGCTCTTGTTGCTGCTGATCACATGCATCACTCTGATGTGTGGATTCTTGATTCTGGAGCGTCTTATCATATATGTCCGCGCAGGGAGTGGTTTACAACCTACGAGTGAGTAGACGGTGGCAAAATTTCTATGGCTAACAGTTTTGCTTGTGAGACGGTTGGAATAGGCTCGATTAAAATTCGGCCACATGATGGTAAATTCTGCACATTGAATGATGTTAGGCATGTTCCACTTATGACAAAGAATCTGATATCTTTGAGTAAGTTAGACAGCAAGGGTTTCAGTTTTCAAGGTAAAGGTGGAGTTCTACATGTCTGCAAGGGTTCTAATGTGGTTTTGAAAGGTGTTAAACGTGGTACCTTGTATCTTCTTCAATGTTCTACGTTATCAGGTTCTGTTGCTGTCGCGTCTTTGGAGAAGATTAAGAGGCTGCGAACTGATAATGGTCTGGAATTTTGCTCATCTGAGTTTGATGAGTTCTGTAAGAATGAAGGGATTTCTAGGCATCATATAGTCAGGGATACACCACAGCAGAATGATGTAACAGAGCGTATGAATCAGACACTTCTGGAGAGAGCTAGGTGTATGCTTTCTAATGCTGGACTAACTAGAAGATTCTGGGCAGAAGCAGTTAGTACAACATGTTATCTGATAAATCGTGGACCTCATACAGAAAGTGGTGGTGTTGAGAAACAGGTGGAGCAGGGATATATTCAGATGATTTTGTCAAGTTTTGGCATGTCTACAGCAAAGTCCATAGATACTCCTAGTACTGCAAATATACATTTGTCCGTCGCTTTTGCACCTAAGTCTGCTGAGGAAAAAAAGTACATGTCTCGAGTTCCCTATGCTAGTGCAGTAGGAATCTTGATGTACGCAATGGTCTGCACTAGGCCCGATCTTGCACAGTCTGTCAGTGTTGTTAGTAGGTTCATGGGTGATCCAGGCAAGGAGCATTGGCAAGCTGTGAAGAGGGTTTTTCGGTACTTAAAAGGTACATCTGATGTTGGTCTCATTTATGGAGGTGATACTGAGTGTTTGATGACAGGGTTTTCAGACTCTGATTATGCTAGAGATGTTGACAGTAGAAGGTCTATGACTGGTTATGCTTTCACTCTGGGTGGTTCGATTGTCAGTTGGAAAGCTACTCTGAAACCTACAGTGACTTTGTCTACTACAGAAGCAGAGTACATGGCATTGACAGAAGCCGCAAAAGAAGGAATCTGGTTGAAAGAATTGATCAGTGATCTAGGTCTACATCATGATCAGGCTACAGTATTTTGTGATAGTCTCAGTGCAATCTGTTTAGCCAAGGATCAAGTCCATCATGAGCGGACTAAGCACAAAAATGTAAGATATCATTTTCTAAGAAGTGAGACGAGAATTAAGGTGAGAAAAGTGGGTACTGCTGATAACCCAGCTGATATGCTTACCAAGCCGGTTCCACATAGAAAGTTTCAACATTGTTTGGACTTGCTAAATGTTCGGAGTTGTTGACTGCCCTTTTGAGGGCAAAATCTGAGGCAAAATAGTTTTTTCTGGTACATTTGGCATTATTATGGTGCATATGGTACATCTGGCATTATTATGGTGCATCTGGTACATCTGGCATTATTATGATGCGTCTGGTACATCTATTATCTGTTATTTATGAGAGGATTCAAGTCAAGGTGAAGAGTTTTATCTGGTACATCTGTTATCTGTTATTTGTTGGACAATCTGCGATAAATACAAACAATATAATAATCGTGCGTGTGTGAACAACAGTAACGTGTATAATCAAAACAAACCAAAAAAGGAGACAAGAACGAAAACCCGAGTCCAGTGCGTGACTGTCTCCTTAAAGCGTATTTACCCTCACCGTATGTACGAGCGAAACGCCTCCCAGGATAAAACGGATTGCAACGAAACTATAAAAGCGTCACTCTCAGCGAGCTTGAAACGGGCAAGAATATCACCGAAGAAGAGAAGAGGCTGTGTTTGAGAAGAGGATGTGTTTTTTTCGAATGAATAATCCTAAGGCTCTACACGAGTATATATAGGATAGGTAAACTTATGCGCTAGACAATTGCCCTAATTAATTAGCTGTGCTAATTAAAAAGTCAGTGACAATTTTCCTTTATTAATTAACCGCGTTAATTAATTAAGGTAAGGCGGTGGCAAAAAATTTGTTATAAAAACGGAATTGATTTTACCACAATTAATTCCAAATTCGAATTAATTTAGTCAGATCTTTAAGCCCAAACCCAGTGGAAATAATAATTAGCAAAACTAGTTCGGGATTATTCGGCCTAATTTTCTGCTACATTCGTGTCCGCAGGTCACACACGCGAAAAGCCCGAAGGCTTGCGAAGCCTCGAATTTCCCCTCGAAATCCCACAATTCGCACCCCCCTGCGCGCCCGCGTTAGAGATGGAGCAACATTTAACCAACACAAGTGAACACTCCTCTTGTGTTGTACTATATAAAGCAAAGGAAACTTCTTTTCCTTATCAATGTGGGACTTCAAGTTTAACAACAAAATTTCCACTCTTAAGGGACCAACTTTGAGTAATCATAACTCATCCATCCCTTAGTCGTTTTGAGTGTTTAAATATGCATTGGAAAGCTCTCGCGGAGGAGAACACTCTCCAAGCATGACTTGTTGCAAACACGCACACAAGGCACACTCAAATTGGACCTCAAAATGACTCGATAATGTGGGTCTAAAACCCACATTTTCTAACAATCCCCCACATGGATGAGATTGATATCGTAGTAGCACACACCAGACAGACAGACACGGAATTTGATGTGGTGATAATTCTTCGATCAGATATAGCATACGATAGGTAGAGGTAGGGGTGCCCGCGGGTCGGTTCGGCCGGGTTATAAGCTATTTAATAACCCAACCCATTTAATTCGGGTTTACAAAATTTAAACCCATTACAAAAAAAAATATCGTATAACCCAACCTTACTAACAGTATATTGGGTCGGGTTAAACGGGTTTAACATAAAAAATACAACTGAGCTACAAAATAATAATAAAGGTTCAGTCTTAAAGACTTTTTCCATAATTCAGTACTTAAAGCATTACACACCAGTTCAATATTAGTTGAGTACATCCAAATAAAAGACACAGTTCAAAAGATTACATCAAATAAAAGACACAGCCTGTGTCACACATGAACATGACATAGAATAAGTCTTAAATCAACATAAAGTAACAGAACAGCTAGTTGAATCATTCATCGCCAATGTTGATGATCTTATCATTAGGTGTGTCAATGTCCTTGTCCTTCGTTCCGGCATCTACAAAATTTAATAAAGTACATTACTATAGAGTAAAGAGTATAGACAAGTAGAACATACTAAAGATATCTATCAGACAAATGTATTTACAGATCATAGATGTATTGTGTACCTTCTTCAAGAAATTTATAAGATGCAGCATCATCCAAATATACTCTAGATTTGATACCTGCATAACCTTCTTTCAACCAACTTTGAGTGCATACCAGTGCCTCCACCATTTTCGGACTCAAAGAACTCCGAAATGAGTCTAAAATACGGCCACTAGTGCTAAATGTAGACTCAGAAGCAACTGTAGACACAGGAATAGAAAGGACATCTTTAGCAATCATAGATAACAATTTATACTTACAAGAGTTATCCTTCCACCAAGCTAGGATTTCAAAGGAAGGGGTCATTGGACTAATAGGTTCTTCAGCCAAGTATCTCTCAAGATCATTCTTTTTCTCAGTTCCAAACAACTGCCGCTGTTGTAAATAATTTTCCAACAGTTTTCTTTTGTTTTCAGTTCCAACATTCTTCTGTAGTGTATCACTCCTGGTCAACTAGTGAAACACAAACAAGAATAATATTTGTTATAGTATTTGAACAAGTATTTAAGAACTTAAATACTAACCCAAATCTAAACGCAATAAAAGTAAAATATCCAATACTTGAACAAGAATAAAAGTATACAGTATGTATATATAATGTGTAAACCAGGTCAACAAAAAATAGAAAAATTTGTGATTGATATCTTAGTTAAAAACACACGGGCATCAGACCTATTATTCTTGTGCTTGGGGACAAATCTTGTATTTTTCAGAAACAAAACATAGATCTTTGTGTACATATAAAACTGGGGGATGTTGTTTTTTGTAACCAACGATTAAAGAATATCATTAATACAACTCATTGATCAATGTAAATATACAAAGTATGTCTGTCAGATTTGTATATAAAAATTGATTCTCACTTGCTCCAACATGATACCCTTAACTAGTTATTTCAATATTTTAGAGCTACATGTAATGTAGCTTATTACATGGAAACTTTAGAATTAAATGAGATAGAATTTAAGTTGTCTTTGAGACAATGCATTGAAATCGCACTTGCCCACTGGCACAGATTATCTACTTTGTTATGTTTTGTATATTTGACAATTTGTATGTTTATGTTTCTATCTTTCATATCGGGCATGCCTCCAAGTCATGAATACTGCAAACTGAGAAGCTTTAAAATCCATTGGGGAATAAAAAGGAGAATTCAGGTTGTCCTGAAGCCATTATTTTCAACAATCCATTCCCCCAACCAAAGAAGCATTTACGTTGTCATCTTTGTATGTATCTATTTCTAATCTTCATACTGTCTAAAGCTTTGAAGTGATGTATCTTGCAAGTTGAGGAACATCAATTTGAATGCATCATGTCAGAACACAAAGATTATAGGCTGTATGTTTAGTGATTCAGCTCATTCAATTTTCATCAGCTTATAAACAAACCCAAGTTTAGAAAGGTAATCTAGATACAGAAACATATTCAGCTACTCCAACCATGTGAGTAGATACAGAAATAACAGAACACAACTAGAGGTTTACAGGTTTACAGGTTTACATGAAGAATAAATACCATATAGCAGGCAAAATCACCTTCTACATCAAAAATTTAACTACGATAGAATGTAATGCTACGTGATCCTGAGCTACTGCCATACATATCAAAAGATTGCTGTGTAATTTTAGGGCATTTTGTACAGCATATAACTTGTAATTACTAGATAAATGTAAAAAGTACTAACCTTATTTTCATCATCACCTCCAAGGTCATAAGAACAGTACATTCGCTGGAGAATTGAGTCCACCTTGACGACAACCTTTGCCACTATCTCAGCATCATAAATACTGTCAAAACAGTACTTGAGATAACCCATCTTGTACCTTGGATCGAGAACAACAGCCACAAACAGTAGAGGATTGATGTTGTCTACATTACCCCAATATTTATCGTACTTTCCCTTCATACTCACAGCCATTGTAGACAACAAGGGATCGTGACTTGCTGCCAGATCACTTAATTGAGACTGAATTTCACATATTTCATGATAAAAGTTGTTGGAAGTTACGTGAAGAGTGCCACTGAACTTGAGTGTAACTTCATAAAATGTTGATAAGAACTTAACGAAAACAGAAGCGCACTCCCAATCAGCACATGTAGGAGGTCCAATTCTCTTCTTCCCATTTTCTTTTTCCATAAAGAAGCTTAGGAATTTTTCATCATCCTCTTCGTACCGCACAAAAGCCTTTTCAAACTTAAGACCCACGTCCAACATCATGTAAGTGGAATTCCACCTCGTCGGTACATCCAAAACCAACCCCCCTTTATAATCAATCTTTTCTCGCTCTACACATCCTTTAAATTTCAGTAACCTTGCAGGAGAAGACCGGATATATCTCACGGAATTGCGAATGGCTGCTATAGAATCATGCAGTTCCTTTAAACCCTCATTAACGATTAGATTCACAATGTGAGCACCACATCTGACATGCATAAACTCACCATCAAGAATCGAACCCTTCCAAGCATTAACTCTCCTCCTTACAAACCCAACAGCTCCATCATTCGTACTTGCATTATCAACAGTCACGGTAAATACCCTCTCCACTCCCCAGCCAAGCAAACAAGCCTCTATTACCTTCCCAATTGTCTCAGCCTTATGATTCGCAATTTGACAGAAGTTTATTATTCGTTTCTGTAATTTCCAATCAGAGTCAATGTAATGTGCAGTGAGACACATGTACGATATTTGAGTACAAGACGTCCAACAATCAATAGTTAGACATATCCGCTGGCCTTCTTTAGTCAACTCTTTCTTCAACTTAATTCTTTCATTGCAAAACAAATGGTATATATCTCTGGTAATAGTATTTCTACCTAGGATAATGAACTTTGGTTGCAACTCTTGAATTAATTCCCTAAACCCAGTACCCTCTACAACATTGAATGCTTGCTCATCTTTTACCACAAACTTAGCTAAAGCATTCCGACATCTCAACTTGTTGAATGTCACCGCAAGTAAATTACCCACTCCATCTCCACCACTTTTAAAACTTAATAGCTTCTGTTTCTTATCAGTCGCCCTATTCGGATTCTTTTTACACTTACGCAGATGCATCCACAAGCTACTTGTGCCTACCCTTTGACTGTGACAAGCATAATCCACACCGCAATAGTTACAAGTGCATCTAGGATCTTCTGGGTTTCCGCCTTTCACTCTTGTATAATGATCCCACACATCAGATGTTCTTGTTGGTTTTTTCTTTGTGCCCACCCTGTCATCGTTTCCTTCTTTTTTAGGTGACTTGAGTTCAACAATAGGTGTAGTGTTTGGTGTGATGTTTGGGGTGGTGTTTGGGGTAGTGTCTAGGTTTAGATTTGGGGTAGTGTTTGGGGTAGTGTTTATGGTTAGATTTGGTGTGATGTTTGCCATCGTAGACAACAACAAGTCTGCAAGTATACAACAATCACAACTCACAAGTGTTACATTCCGAACAAACACATAAATATATGTACAATCTATAGACAGTTATAACATAACAAGCTGCGAATCTAGTGAACAGAGGCTCTGTAAAAATATTTACAGAGTAAAATTGTCAAGCATGTAATGTGCAACTCTTAAACTGAAATCCATTCTCTATGAACATTCACATAGATACACAACCCATAAATATATGTACAATCCGAAATTGAATAAACAAAATAAATATATATATATATATATATATATATATATATATATATATATATATATATATACGAAGGATATATAAGAGATATATATACGAAGAGATATATAAGAGAATCGAAGATACCTTAATTGATTGATGAGAATCGAAGATCGCCGCTCCTCGCTCCTGTCTCCTCAGCCGCCCAATTCTCACTACTCACTACTCACCACTACTAAAGGGAAATAGGAAATAGGGTTAAGGAAATATAAGTATTTAGGTCAAAAAATTTCATCCCACCGTAGTAATAATAGATTAACATCCCAACATGTAACAGCCCAGTAGATAGCCTATAGTTTATTCGGTTCGGGTTGGGTTGGCCTAAAATAATCAAAACCCTTAACCAACCCATTAAATTCGGGTTTAATTATTATTAACCCAATTAAACTTCGGTTTTAATTTTTTCGGTTTGGGTCGGCTAAATTCGGGTCGGTTAGGGTCGGTTTTTGCGGGTTACCTTAACCCATGGGCACCCCTAGGTAGAGGTTTGCTCCTTGAACCTTCGTTTAAGTAAGCATACCGACCTTACTGGTAGACAGTGGAGGTTTGCTCTTTGAACTGTTCGACCGTTTGTGTAAGCGATGATATACTTATCACTATATCCTTTCTGACTCGTTCAGCTCTCATGATTATGTCCATGGAACATCGTCCTGGTTCCGCAGGAGTTTCTAAAGAGTTGTGCCTCGCAACTCTCCTTTGAAGCAGCCCCACTTCTCTCCTACATAGGTGATCTTTATCATATAGAGTAACCCGCATTTACTCAACTGAATTCCATGCGTTCAAACCTTGAACTCCATGTATTCACCGAAAGATCATTAAAAGCTTAATAGCTTACCCTCGTACCTTACGGGTCTCACTGTTTCCTCATCATAGGAACATGCCAGGGGTTACCCCATAGTGATTTGGTCATCATGATTTAGTTGGCCCATTGAACCAAGTTCTTGGGACCTCCAGTCAGCAATGGTTGGGTGTCCACCATGACGCTGTTAAGCAATAGGCTTAAGGCCCATCCCTCTCGATGATCTGTCAACCAGTTCTCTTGATAACCCTTTGGTTAGCGGATCCGCAATATTATTCTTTGACGGTATAAAATCAATAGTGATAATTCCGGTTGACATTAACTGTCTAATGGAACTATGTCGTCGTCGTATATGACGGGACTTTCCATTATACATTGTGCTCTGTGCTCTGCCAATAGCAGACTGACTATCACAGTGCAGTCCTATTGCAGTCACAGGCTTTTGCCATCTCGGAACATCCTCCAAAAATTGGAGTAAATATTCTGCCTCTTGTGCGCATTTATCTAATGCCACAAACTCAGCTTCCATTGTGGACTGAGTTATAACCGTTTGTTTAGAGGATTTCCATGACACTGCTACTCCAGCTAGTGTAAACACATAACCACTTGTAGAATTTAGTGCCTTCTTGCTAGATATCCAGTTTGCGTCAGTATAGCCTTCTAGTACTGCTGGATAACTACCATAATGCAAACCATAGTCTCGAGTTCCCCTCAAGTACTTTAGTACTCGTATGATCGCTTTCCAGTGATCAGCTCCAGGATTACTCGTAAATCTACTCAACTTGCTAATTGAGTATGCAATGTCTGGTCTTGTACAACTCATAAGGTACATCCGACTTCAAATTATCCGTGAGTATTCCAACCGCGAGACTCCTACACCTTTATTCTTGGATAGATGCAAAGTCAAATCCACAGGTGTTCTCGCTGTCTCAACATCATCCTTGAGAAATTTCTCAAGAATCTTGTCAACATAATGTGGTTGACTTAAGGCAAGACCCTCAGAAGTTCTAGAAATCTGAATTCCTAGAATTACATTTGCCAGACCCATGTCTTTCATGTCAAACCTAGCCTTTAACATGTCCTTTGTAGATTTGATCACTTTATCATTGCTACCGGCAATAAGTAGATCATCTACACACAATGTCATCATGACATAACCGTTTTCGTTATCCTTGTAGTAGGCGCAACTATCACATTCATTGATCTTGAAGCCATTGGCTAACACAACCTCATCAAATTTCTCATGCCATTTCATAGGCGCTTGCTTCAAGCCATACAGAGATTTCACCAATCTACAGACTTTTCTTTCTTGTCCAGGGACAACAAACCCTTCAGGTTGTTCCATATAGATTTCCTCATCTATATCCCCATTTAGAAAAGCTGTCTTCACATCCATTTGATGTACAGTCAAATTTCGCATTTCAGCGATAGCAAACATCATCCTTATAGATGTTATTCTCAATACTGGAGAGTATGTATCAAAGTAATCAAGGCCATGTTGCTGCTTGTATCCTTTGATTACAAGTCTGGCCTTGTACTTATCGATGGTGCCATCAGGTTTCAATTTCTTTTTGAAAACCCACTTGCTACCGAGTGTTTTACTCCCGGTTGGTAAGTCCACTAACTCCCAAGTATGATTCTGTAAGATAGAATCAACTTCACTTTTGATGGCCTCTTTCCACATAGGTCCATCAGGTGACGTTACCGATTCCTTATAGGTTTTCGGATCACCTTCTTCGAGCAAATATGTCAGAAATTCTGACCCATAGGATTTCTCCTTCCTTTGTCTTTTGCTCCTTCTCACTACCCCCATATCTTCGTCTTCACTTTCATCATTCTCATTGTCGTCTACTATAGACTCATTAGGTCGTTTAGACGTCGTAGGGCGTTCGACTCCAGGATTACAAGGAAATACATTCTCAAAGAATGACGCATTCCTTGACTCCATAATCGTATTCTTTTGAATCTCAGGAATCTTTGATTCATGTACAAGAAACCGATATGCAGTACTATGTGGTGGATATCCGATGAAGATACAATCCACAGTCTTTGGACCAATCTTCACCTTCTTAGGTGCGGGGATTAGTACCTTTGCAAGGCACCCCCACACTTTCAGATTTTGATAACTTGGTTTCTTTTTCTTCCACAACTCATAAGGACTTTCATCCTTATTCTTGCGTATCATCATATTTAAAATATGTGTTGCACTTAAGATGGCTTCCCCCCACATCGACTGCGGAAGTCCAGAGCTTAACAACATCGCATTCATCATCTCCTTGAGAGTGCGATTCTTCCTCTCAGCCACTCCATTTGACTGAGGAGAATATGGTGCAGTGACCTCATGGATTATACCATGTTGTGAACAAAATTCCCCAAAAGGTTCAACATATTCACCTCCACGATCACTTCGTATCATTTTGATTTTCTCATTTTGTTGTGTCTCAACTTCTTCCTTATAGATTTTAAATTTATCTATAGCTTCGTCTTTGCTTTTAAAAAGATATACATAGCAGTATTTTGTACAATCATCTATGAATGTTATAAAATACTTGTTTCCTCCTCTAGTTGGAGTGAATTTTAAATCACATATGTCGCTATGTATAAGGTCTAGCACCTTGGTGTTTCTTTCCACGTGTTTAAACGATGCTCTTGTTAATTTTACCTCAACACAAGTTTCACACTTATGTTTTGAATCAATATTCGATTTCGGTATGTAATCTTTTGCACTTAAACGTCGTAAAGTGTCAAAATTAACATGTCCTAATCTAGCATGCCATAAATTAGGAGACTCAAGCAAGTAAGTAGAAGAATTCTTTATTTCATTATCGTCCTTAACGGACATCACATTGAGCTTAAAAAGCCCATCGGTCACATAGCCCTTGCCTACAAACATACCATTCTTAGACAAAATAACTTTATCTGACTCTATTACAATACGAAAGCCATGCTTATTCAACAAGGAACCAGACACAAGGTTCTTGCGAATATCAGGCACATAAAGTACATTCTTCAAAGTCAGATCCTTCCCAGATGTCATCTTCAGAATCACCGTGCCTTCCCCTTCAATGGTACAAGTTGCTGAATTCCCCATGTAAAGCTTCTCACCAACATTCGAAGCTTTGAGGCTACAGAAAATTGCCTTATCCGAACAAACATGCCTTGTAGCTCCCGTATCAATCCACCATTCCCTTGGATTAGAGCCAACCAGGTTCACCTCAGAAACCGTAGCACAGAGGTCTATGTCACCCATCTCCTTGGAGATATCATCGACCATGTTTGCTTCTTTCTTCTTGTTGGCCTTCTTAGGCTTCTTGCATCAGAAGACCTATGACCCACTTTGTCGCAGTTGTAGCACTTCCCTTGAAACTTCGTCTTCGAAATTCCTCCCTTGGGTGCCAGCTTTGCCCCTTTACCAGAATTGTTCTTCTTGGGCTTATGTTCCACCATTGTTTGCCTTTTCAGTGGCAACATTCATCTTCTTCTCGGATCCCCTATTGTCTTCTTCAATGCGAAGTCTAACGATCAGATCCTCCATAGACATCTCCTTGCGCTTGTGCATAAGGTAGTTCTTGAAATCTTTCCATCTAGGTGGCAGCTTCTCAATCACAGCAACAACTTGGAAAGACTCACTTATGATCATCCCTTCAGCATGAATATCATGGATGATCACTTGCAGCTCTTGCACCTGACTGACCACAGTCTTAGAATCCGCCATCTTATAATCAAGAAAGCAGCCAACAATCCACTTCTTAGCCCCAGCGTCCTCGGTTTTGTACTTATGGTCAAGTGACTCCCATGAAACCTTAGCTGTTGGCTTTGTACTGTACACGTTATATAACGAGTCAGCCAAACAATTCAGCACATAATTCCGACAGATATAATCAGCGTGCTTCCAAGCATCAACAGCATAAACTGCTTGCGTGTTACTCTCAGCAGTGAGCAACGGTGGTTAGATAAAACATCATCTTTTGCTACCAACGTTTGAAGTTCGTACAATTGAACTTCTCAGGTTTCTCAGCATGTGTAGCAGGCACTGTAGGAACCGTAGGCACAATAGGTGCAACATGTGTGGTAGCCACTCCAGATGGTGGTACTACCGTCGATCCAATCGGAACAATAAACTGTCCAATGACAGTATGTCCCACAGGCACATGTCCCGGAGGCACATGTCCAACCGGCGTTGAACCCACATCAGATGTTATAATCTGTGCGTGAGGGTTTAACGGTGGCTGGTGATCCCCATCAGTTGTTACAATCTGTGCATTGGGATCAACCACCTTGTTCGTGTTGTTCATAGTTTGATTCTCCATTGATTCTGTCACTCAAACAAACAATTAAATACGTTAGTACAGATACAATCTGTGCGTTGGGATCAACCACCTTGTTCGTGTTGTTCATAGTTTGATTCTCCATTGATTCTATCGCTCAAACAAACAATTAAATACGTAAGTACAGATCACAGATATAAAAGAAATACGCTTTAAGATTGTTGGACAACCTGCGATAAATACAAACAATATAATAATCGTGTTTGAGAAAAGGATGTGTTTTTTCGAATGAATAATCCTAAGGCTCTACACGAGTATATATAGGATAGGAAAACTTGTGCGCTACACAAGTGCCCTAATTAATTAGCTGTGCTAATTAAAAAGTCGGTGGCAATTTTCCTTTATTAATTAACCGCGCTAATTAATTAAGGTAAGGCGGTGGCAAAAAATTTGTTATAAAAACGGAAAGCCTGAAGGCTTGCGAAGCCTCATATTTCCCCTCGAAATTCCACAATTCGCACCCCCCTGCGCCCGCGTAGGAGATTGAGCAACACTTAACCAGCACAAGTGAACACTTCTCTTGTGTTGTACTATATAAAGCAAAGGAAACTCCTTTGCCTTATCAATGTGGGACTTCAAGTTTAACAACAAATTTTCCACTCTTAACGGACCAACTTTGAGTAATCATAACTCATCCATCCCTTAGTTGTTTAGAGTGTTTAAATATGCATTGGAAAGCTCTCGCGGAGGAGAACACTCTCCAAGCATGACTTGTTGCAAACACGCACACAAGGTACACTCAAATCGGAGCTCAAAATGACTCGACAATGTGGGTCTAAAATGACAAGAAAGTTATGACTTGTCACTCCTTCTGGAAAGAATAATATATGTGGTCCGAAACATGGCGAAGAGTATACCGGAGCACAGGGAAAAGCCGGAGCTTGCTGAAAGTTATATTTACCGGCGCAAGAGGACGAGGAAGAAGTTTTAAACATTATAATGTCTCTTAATTAATTACTATGTACCTTGACAGCACTGTATGTATCAATACCAATCTTGTAAACTATTTCTCTCGATTATAATACAAATATACAAATATACAATGGTATAAAGCATTTGGTTCGGTCTCTTGATTTGAGTGATTTTACAAATACAAATATACAATGGTATAAAGCATCGATTGGTTCGGTCTCTTGATTTGAGTGATTTTACAAAATACTAAGTAAATGTCCCTATCAGAATCGTCTAAAAGTTAGAAACTGCTAAACTTTTCTCTCGAAAAGCTTGTTGGATGAAACACTTTCCCTAGATCTGTGTATATTTCACAATCTGCTGCAGCTGCACTTGATCAGATAGTCCTAGCTGCCTCCAGAGTGTAATAATCTGTTATTTAGCTCCTACCAAATGTAATAAATCAACACTGAAATGTAAATATTTTAGGTGTTTATCATCAACTAAAATTAAGCGTCTTTTAATTAAAAATGCAATTGGCTAATTATCATTAATTATATTATTTTATAATTTATTTTAATAATTAGGATAATCATGCCGAAAATCGAATCGACAAATTTTTAATGCCCGTGCGGTGCACGGTTGCCTTTCTTATGTTCTAAAATTTATTTAATACTACAATCATGTTTTTATATCATCATTATTTTTAATATTTTTTTAATTTTAATTTTAATATAATTTAATATACTCATGTTTACAGATTACACTAATGTTTCCTTATTATAAACAACGTATACGGATTTTTATTATATTTTATTAATAATTGGAAAATATGGTGTGATATTTTCGGGTATATATTAATGATTGTAAGATTAATTTTAAATAAAAAAGGTAACATGTTTTAATTAGAAAGAAATTATTAATGGTCGAAAGATATGGTACAATTGATGTTTTGGGTGTTGGCCCCATATATCACAATTTCAAAGCAAATGGTCTCAAATATCACAGCTCAAAAATTTGGTCCCAAATATCACTCCAAAAAACATTGGCGTGTAGCGTTTTGGAATTTTTGTTTTTTTAAAAATGCTGAAGCGTCTAGCGTTTTGGAGGAGAGTGAGAGGGAAGACGTTGATTAAAGTAACGTTGGGGAAGAGCGCTGGACGCCTTAGCGTTTGGTGGGGGAGAGAACGCTACTTAAGAATGTGTTTGGGGGGGGGGCTACTTAAGAATGTGTTTTGGGGGGAACGTCACATAGTGTGGCATTTTGGTACAAGTGTGGCGTTTTGGTATATTTTTGTTTTTGACTTTTTTTTCCTAAACATATATTTTCAAATAATATTAAAAAATTTATATTTAAATAGTCAATTCAAATTGGGTTTTTGTATTAAGTCCGGCGGATTGATTTTTAATCCTAAGTTCGTATACGGTTTATTCAACGTTCCGAATATTTCTAAACCCAAAATGGAACCGTTGAACCCCAAAAGTTAACTGTTGAAACCCCAAGGGAATACAGATAAAATTTAAAAATTTTAAATAAAAAATTGAATTCGGCGGCCTTATTTTTAAACGCTCAGGTTAAGTTAGGGTTTAGGGTTCTAAACAATCCTAAACCCCAAACCCCAAACCCTAAGTTCGTATACGGTTTATTCGTCGTTCTGAATATTTCTAAAACCGAAAATGGAAATGTTGAACCCCAAAAGTTAATTGTTGAACCCCTAATTTTAATTAAAATTGTTTTTTTAATTAAAAACCCTAAACCCTAAGTTCGTATACGGTTTATTAGTCATTTCGAATATTTTTAAAACCCAAAATGGAAACTTTTAACCCCAAAAGTTAATTGTTGAACCACTAAATTTAATTAAATTTGTATTTTTAAAATTTAAAAAAATACAATTTTAATTGAAAATTTGATTAATTTTTTTTAATATTATTTACAAATATATATTTAGGTAAAAACAAAAAGAAAAAAAAATGAAAAACACTATAAACGCCACATGATGTGGTGCCCCCCCCCCCAAAACCCCAGAACGCCAATTATTATGGCATTCCCTTCCTCCCCTTCCTCTCTCCCCTAAAAATGAGAAACGCATTAGCGTTTTAAAAAAAAAATTAGAAACGCTATATTATATTGTGTGTTAGAGTGATATTTGGGGCCAATGTTTTGAATTATGATATTTGGGGCCATTTGCTTTCAAATTTTGATATTGGGGCCTTTATTCTGATATTTTTGGTAATTTGATATTGGGGGCCTTTATTCTGATATTTTTAGGTGTTTATAAAAGATAATATTTTTAACTAAAATTAAATGGGAAAAAGGCAATCGAATAATTACCATTAATTATATTATGTTATTATTTATTTTAATAATTAGGTTAACCAAATCGAAAATCAAACCGACAAACTTTCAATCTTTCGACTTTAATAGTATAAATTTGTTTTTGGTTATCCTTTTATAGGTTTTAAGCTAGGAAATTTCTGACTTAAAATTAAAATGTGTGTTTGTTTAACTAGTTAAAAGTGGTTTAAAGTTAGAAGAAATGGTTAAAAGTCGAAAGTTGGTAGATAATATTTTTTGAACAATTTATTTTATTTTATATTTCATTTGATGATTTAATTTTATTGTACAACTTACAATTTTTTTTAATTTTTATGTTTTTGAGTCACCCACAACACTAAAATTATTAAAATTTATATTATTGAAATTAAAATTTTCACATGTCACTTTAAATAAATTTAAATTATAAATATTACTTTTAAATTTTATCCAAACCACCTCTTAGATGGTATGAAAATTATGATCGTATAAAGGTTTAAATATTTTAAAATTAAAATATATAAAGTTAATCAACTTTTTTCTTAAAAAAATAAATGAGTACTTACTTTTTATATACGATGGGAACCCAACAGCCTTCCGGTTTCTTGTAGACAACTTCAATTGTGTTAGTTTAAAAATGTCATTAAATATTTGTTTTAGTTTTTTCATAGGGAATATAGAGTCCGTATATTTTTTAATTTGAGATCAACAAGAGTTCAGTACGCCGCAAGGCACGGCCAAACGTAAGTTCTAAGCAAAGCAGGAGTACTAGCAAAAATTTAATTTGTACCCTATTTTTGTACACTATATAAAGCAATGATCCTAGAATATCAGGGTTCACAAACACACATTCTCTCGCTGGATTCTCAAACTCCTTCTCTCGCGGCTCTCCAAAATCTCTCCATAATCGATTCTAACCCCGAAAACAGCAAGAACACCGATATGATCATGCCAAGTCCTACTGATGCAGAACTATTTGATGATGTACATGTTTTATGCCGCTTCCTTACCTTGTGGCATGGAGACCCTCACGACCATATCCATTACATGCTTCGTTTAAAAGCTTTAAAGAAGTTGGTTAGCGAAGAAAGATCGAAGTTGTCATGCATACTGAAAAGAATGATCGGCCTAAATTTGGAGATAGAGAATGTGATGGAGAGAGATGGAAGTTGGTTAGTCGTTTCGAATATTTCTAAAACCCAAAATGGAAACGTTGAACCCCAAAAGTTAATTGTTGAACCCCTAAATTTAATTAAAATTGTATTTTTAAAATTTTAAAAATATAATTTTAATTGAAAATTTGATTAATTTTTTTAATATTATTTACAAATATATATATTTAGGTGAAAAACAAAAGAAAACAAAAAAAAAATGAAAAACACTCTGAACGCCACATGATGTGGTGGTCCCCCTCAAAACCCCAGAACGCCAATTATTATGGCGTTCCCTGCCTCCCCTTCCTCTCTCCCCTAAAAACGAGAAACGTATTAGCGTTTTAAAAAACGCTATATTGTATTGTGTGTAGAGTGATATTTGGGACCAATGTTTTAAATTGTGATATTTGGGGCTATTTTCTTTTAAATTGCGATATTGGGGGTCTTTATTTTGATGTTTTTGGTAATTTGATATTGGGGGACTTTATTCTGATATTTTTAGGTGTTTATAAAAAGTAATATTTTTAACTAAAAGTAAATGGGAAAAAGGCAATCGAATAATTACCATTAGTTATATTATGTTATTAGTCTATAGTAAATTTGGTGTATTTGTTATTGGATTGCACCATAGTCCATAGATGACGCCTATCGGCTCTCACAGTGTGATTGTAATAGAAGCCATATTGATGCTTTATAGAGTAAGGAGTGTAATAAATTGCGCTCCAAACCTTTTAGACACCTGTAGGTAACATAGTTATTGTAGCCAATTTCCATGTGTTCCTACTTCCTAGTCCCTGGTTTTTTTATTAGCACAGGCTCGATCTTTCATTGTGTCTGGCTAGTATTTGCTTGCTCGTGCATTCGTGCTATTGATCCTATTGGTCTTGATGGTTTTTCAGAGAACTAGGTCACGCGAACAAGATAGAATCAAGTGGCACATCAGGCTGAAGCCAGTAACACTGGACCTGCTGAAGACAATACTTCCCACCTTTTGTACATGTTTCTTACAATTGAGATCGATCAGTGTCCGCTTGTAAACTTGTCATGAATGTACAATATTCTCATGGATTTGATCTTCTTAAATTCATATCTGGCTTTTTTTTTACCAGTTCCTGAAGGATAAAAACAGGATTTTAAATGTAGACATTTTGAATGAGAGATCTTTTGTGGTTCATTTGTAAAATATTTATATGTTTAAGAATATAATGATATCTAGTAAATTCTGATTATTCTTAAAATAAGGTTTGAAAATATTTATTCTTTTGTGATGTACATGTATTATGCCGTTTCCTTACGGCATGGAGACCCTCAGGACCATTATCATTACATGCTTCGTTTAAAAGCTTTGAGAAAATTGGTTAGTGGAGAAAGATCGAAGTTGTCATGGATACTGAAAAGGATGAGTTGCTATGCCAATGTTAGCAAGTGACCTCCAGAAAGCAACATTTGAATGCCATATTTAGTAGTCGAGTCGAGCATCTCATAATATTTTTATTTTTTTATAATCAGGTGTCAGGATCAGCTTTGGCGCAACTAGACTAATCTCATAATATTATCTTAGAAAAGCAAGAGAAAACACCCTTGGCATAACACATAGTGAGGAGAAACATTCTTGTGGAATCTCAACATTTGATCTTGAGAGTTGACATTTTCCTCTTAAATACTAAAAGTAGAACCCAATAGATTGAAAACTGAGAAAATCAATAGAAAAATGTTGATTATTTATTTTATAATAATTATATTACTTTTATTTGTATACTATGTGATGCAAATTTGTGGTTATAAGCATGCTACAAATTTATGGTACAAGTCACTATCTTATATACAAAAAATTATACATTTAGTTATTTTTGTGTAATTTTTGGATACGCATGTATAAATTTAATAATAAGTTTATGAATTTTTAGTTCGTGTCAGTATAAATATTTGAATTTTGAATAAATAGGGTGTAAATAAATTTTATGATATTCAATATTCTCATGGATTTGATCTTCTTAAATTCATATCATTACATTATTATGCCGTTTCCTTACCTTGTGGCATGGAGACCTCAAGACCATTATCATTACATGCTTCATTAGCTTTGAATAAATTGGTTAGTGGAGAAAGGTTGAAGTTGTCATGCATACTGAAAAGAGGGAGAAGCTCGAGCTTGCTATCAAATTTATTAACAATCTACGCTTGTCGGACATACAGAAAAACATAATTTACATGAGAAGTTTGGTGCCCATTCAAGAAAGTTATGACTTGTCAGGCGGATACAGAATCCAAATTCTGGTAGTGCACAAATTAAAAATCATCACTAAGAAAGAACTGCAAAAATAAAATCTTATTACATATTTTAGAAGTCATTACAATTGTTCGCGTCGAGTTCTCATATTTTGAAATCGATCGATAATATCATTCAAACTAACCTTCAAAAATAAGTCTTTCTCTAAAAATGTAACTAGACAATCATATTTCTCTAAAAGGTCCTTTCTGAGCATATTCTCTCCTGACTATATCTCTATCATCGGGATGAAAATCATTTATCTTTTTTCTTTTTCCAGGATCTCTTACAAGAGTCATTATATCATTTGCGCTCAATCTTTCACTACTAATTTAAGTTCCATCTTTAGGAGAATTAAGAGTAGAAGTGTCTCCCAATTTTTTTTTGTGTCCTTTTAAGAAAGAAGCTAGAAATCTCTCGATCATTTACTCTCTTCATTCTAATCAAAATATAAATTAACAAACATCAGTACATCACTACATAATTACTACATAATTATACATACATGATACATGACATGAGTAATCTAAAAGGAAAATTAAGGAACTGTAAAGAATTACTCACAGAAAATTAAGGAATCATAGATGTTGCTAAGCCAAGAATGGAGATTGGATGAAAGCCGTAGATGGAGATCTTGGAGAAAGAGTGAAATTAGGTTTTGTTTAGCTTCTTTTGTTTAGCAAGCGTGAAGTGATAACTGCATATTTTTGCATATTTTTATTACTTATTTATTGTTTGAATTCGTATTTTAATAAATTATTTTGTTGTATTTCAGGAAATTCAAGAAAAGATGAAGAAAAGACAAAATAAAGAAATAAATGACAAAAGAAGAAAAAGAAGGACAAAAACAAGAAGAAAAGGAAAGAGAAGTGAGTGTGGTGCATTTTTGCCAAACAAAATGGATGGTCAAGATTAAACCACACCAAACAAAAATGAATGGTGGGGATTAATCCTCACCTACCAATTTATTTCCTATAAATAGCCTATCTTCTCTTGTAATAAAAAAACTTAGAATTAGGATTAGAACCCATTAGGATTAGTTCACTCCTAAATTAATGTTGTAAATTTTCTTTTTAATTCTTGTAAACATTTTAATGTTCATTTCAAATCTTTTCTGCATTTATTTGTTAATTTGAAGTTTGGTTTATTTTCCTGCTTTACCCAGAATTTAAGCACGTCCCTTGTTTTTCTTATTTTTAGAACAAGTCTTAAGCCCAAAGCCCAGTTCTTGGTTTCTTGTATGTGTTCTTACCCTCATCTCTTCATCCGAATCTCTCTACCCACAGCCTCCTCCCCTTTTCTTTTCACAGCTGCAAACTCCCCCCTTCTGTTTTCTCCTTATACATAAACACGAACCGCCATTCCCCTTCACTATCTCCTTCTTCCCCGTTCGTTCTTTCCAAACATCCACACCACCAGCCCTTTCCTTCTTCAATCGATTAAACCCACCACAAACCTCTTGTTTTTATCTCTTTAATTCGACCCAATTGCACACAAACACCCTCCTCTTCCTTAGTTTTAATTCGAATTAACATCCCCCTTCCCCAATTTCGTTCTGCGCCGAGTATATTGCCGAGTCCGATTTGTTAGAGTCCACTGGGTTTTGCGAGTTTTTAAGTCCGTTGTTAATTTCGTCTCCTTCGTTTAGACGATTGTGTTTTTGTCTGTTTATATTTCTGCAAATTTTTTTTTATTGATTTCGTAGCTGGGTATGTTGTCTGCAGCTCAAGTTTCCGAAATTTTGTTTTGCCGAGTCTTGTTATCATCACTGTCGTTGCTGTTGTTCACTGATGTTCTGCTATGTAATCAAGAGTAGTGTTAAGAGTCACATTGCCTGTTGCTGCGTTTTCTTTATGTTTTTAGCCGCAGTGTCTTTGCAGCGTTTTGTGTTTGGTAATTGATGTTTTGTTGGTCGAGTTCGTGGCTGCCGAGTAGTTTCCGAGTCCTGTAAATTGCAGTCCCGAGTTTAGTGTGTATTGTCCCTTTTCTTGCGTACTAAATTGGCTAGCTTCCGTTTCTCTGAGTTTATTTTTTTTAGTTCATGTTTTCTTGAATTCTGTTTATGAGTTAGTTAAGTTGTGTTTCGATTTGCTTTGATTTGTCTCGAGGAGCTTTGTTGTTTATGTTGTGTTGTTGTGAATTTTCGAATTTTTTTTTTCCTGTTTAGAGCCATTGAGTTTGCCTCTAGATAAATTTTCTTTTCATAATTAAATAGTAAAATCAAATTTTTTTCCTCGATGGTTGTGAAGTTTTGTTTCGTTAATTCAGTTTCGAATTGTAGTTTTAGAACTTTTAGAGAGATTTATTTTTCTTCACTTTTAATTAAATTAATTTAAAAATAGATTAATTTTCTTTTAAATAAAAATCAATTTAAACTTAAATAGTAAAAATGTAAAATTTAGTTTTTAGTTTAGAGTAGATTAAATTTCCTTTAAAATAATTGTAAATTTTCTTTTAGGAATTAAATAGTAAAATTATCCAAAACCAATTTTTTCTAATTCGCCTAAATTAGAAATTAAGGATCGCGAGATAATAATTCCCCGTGGATCGAATCTTAAATACTAAAACGAGATCGTGCGCTTGTGATATTAAATTGTACACATTTCTGTCACATCATGAAGCGTCTTTACTCTTTTGTTTAGAAAAAATGATATGGACACAGGACAGTTAGACACAATAATAGAGATAGACACAATTTTTTTTTTTTTTTAATAATGGGCATGCCTGGGCACACATGGGCACACCTGTCCCTCCGCCCCTGGACTTGTCACTCCTTCTGGAAAGAATAATATATCTGATCCGAAACATGGCCAAGAGTGTACCGGAGCACAGGGAGAAGCTGGAGCTTGCTGAAAGTTATATTTACCGGCGCAAGAGGACGAGCAAGAAGTTTTAAACATTATAATGTCTCTTAATTAATTACTATGTACCTTGACAGCACTGTATGTATCAGTACCAATCATGTAAACTATTTCAGGTTCAGTCGTTGATTCCAGTTTGAACTGTGCATATATTTTTAACCTGTTAACTTTAAGCTTTTTGACTTGAATCGTTTTAGTATAACTTTTTGGCACTTTTCCTCCTTGGTATAATCTATGTTGTGTCGAGTGTGATGAAAATGGTCTGGAAGTTCATCATTGTCATGCTATACATTCGATGTCATGTCGATCAGTTACCCATTGTGTAGTATGACTTGAGGTTTTACCTTTTTAGCGACTAATCGTTAGAACAATGAACAATTTTTGATTCCGCGTACTGGTTGCTAGTTATCGATTCTATTAATCTGATATTTCATTGAAGGAGCAGAACAATAATTATTTTGGAGGGGATTCGATGTTGTTAGGGACTAAGGGTGCATTTGAAATAAGTACTAAGGAGTAAAGTCAACGAAGTTTAATTCATAACATAGAAATTGTGCTTCTGCTCTGTTTCTTGGCTCATGGAGCATTTTTTTTTGTATACCTCAGTCCATACTCTACAGATTTTGAATTTTTGATACATAATACAAATATACAATGGTATAAAGCATCGATTGGTTCGGTGTCTTGATTTGAGTGATTTTACAAAATACTAAGTAAATGTCCCTATCGGAATCGTCTAAAAGATAGAAACTGCTAAACTTTTCTCTTGAAAAGCTTGTTGGATGAAACACTTTCCCTAGCTCTGTGTATATTTCACAATCTGCTGCAGCTGCACTTGATCAGATATGTTGAGTATTGAATACAGTAAAAGAATACAGAGGGGGGGATGAATGGATCTTGAACTTTTCTTTGTTCTTGAATCTTTGCAACAAGATATGTGTTGAGTGTGTGTGAGATACGCAAGTACAGATAACAAAGACAAACACAACACAATATCATTTTAATCTAATATTTTATTAGATAAAGATTTTGCTACAATCTGTGAATACAAATGATAGTATTCTCAGCTTCGTTTTTCTTAGAGAGATATTTCTTGTGATGTTTCTTGAAAAACTTATCAGCTAAGGAAGTGAGGCTGTATCCTTATAGACATGGATACACCTACTTACTACAAATAAGGTAGGTAAAACAAATTACTTTCCAGTATGTCTAACTCATTTGAGTAAGAGTCCAAACGGCTATAGATTTGACTTTGCAAAGCCTGTTCAGATCCACTTCTTTAGCTCCTTGTCCCTTTTTCTTATCTCTCCAAACTTCTTTGTAGGTTTTCCAATGTGCTTTATAGTACATAGTCAAATAAAGCGTCTTGGCTTGTTGCAGGTTTCTGACTTGTACAATTCTTCAGTATTTTGTCTCCAAGAATGTATTCGAGAAGTGGCTAAGTGATTGATTCGAGAACTCGAATTGACTTAATCGATAACTCTGAGTTCTCGAATAGTGTTATATTGACATATCGAATCACTTCTCGAATAGCTCTTTTCTCTGGGACTCCTTGAGATATCGAATAGAGCATTTTGACATATCGAATCCCTGAGATGTCGAATAGCTTCTTTAGTCCTTGAGATATCGAATAGAGCATTGACTTGTTGACTATTAGAGAACTCGAATGATGCTTTGACTTGTTGACTCCATGAGTTCTCGAATAGAGTAATAGACATATCGAATCTCTGAGATATCGAATGAGATATCGAACAGTGTATTCAGAGATATCGAATAGTGTCTTCTGAGATATCGAATCTCTGACTTCTCGAATAGACAAATGTACTTCTCGAATTGGTACTTAGGCAAATTCTTCATTTCTTCAAATCCCAACTGTGATTATTTGGCAGTCTTTATCTCCTTGCTTGAGGCATGAACCTTGGAAATTCTTTCAAGCATTATTCTTGACTTTATAAGTACAGTAACACAACTAGAATTTGATGCCTATTACAAGTACAGAACAAATAGAAACTCTACAACTAGAGGTTCCCTCAGTTAAGAGGTCATGTAGGTAATGCATAACATTACACATACTTAGGCTTGTTATTAGATGTATTCAGGCATGTCTCCGTGACTAACAATCTCCCCCAAATTGTGAGTAAGACCCTTAGTCACAATTTCATGTCTGATAACAAGCCTAACATTCATAAAGATAAAACTTGACAGTACATGTATGAATTTTGATTAGCAATGTGGATAGAACTGCAGGGTGAGTAATCTTACAGCCTATGATGAAGTACCAGCCATTGTCATTTGTTTCCCTTTCCATAGCTTTAGCTTGCAAATCATCATATGCTTTCTGTCTTCTTTCTTTCTCCTTCCTTGTATTCTCATCCATAGCTTTTATTATTTCTGCCATAGCATCCAATTCTTCAAGCAAAATTGATTCTTTGAAATCTTCAAGTACTAGTTTCAGAATGTTTGCAGGATAGTGGTTGAGTAGATTCATTCTGATGTGGACCTGATCCCCATTTCTCCTCCTATACTTCACCACATAGGGGTTAAACTGAACTCTACACAATCCCTTTGCCCTTAGCTTTTATGCTTCAATCTCCAGTCTCTCAATTTTTTTCTCCCTTGCCAGCCATTTCTCAAGACACTCTTTTCTGATTCTCTCCTCATGATCTCTCTTCATCTTCACAAAATCAATTAGCTCCAGCTTCCATACTCTTTCCACTTTATCTTCTGAGCTCAACAATGCAATTATTCTTTCTATGTCATGTAGCTTGCCCCAGTGTTGACATCCTCCTTGTTTGAATTTCTCCTCTCTTCCATCAGTATATTTGATCTCAAGGCAGTTATCAACAATGGCAACATGATAGATTCTTTGAGCTTGTAAGAATTGCAGTTGGTCTTCATCAAAATCTTCATCTAGTGGTTGGAGTTTTAAGCCTGGATAGATTGTCAGAGTCCTTGATTTGGATAGCTTTGGTTTCCTTGCAGCTTGTTTGAATTTGATCTTTTTAACATGTTTGCCTGGCAGTAGCATGTGACTTTGTTTGTGGACCATTGTAGTATTCCATTAGCAGTTTGCTTTTTGAAATATACAGATGGTTTCTTGACTTGAATCTTCTTCTCTTCTTGAGGTGGCAAGACAGTTGCAGAAGCCATAGATGTATATTTTGGTAGGTCACTACTAACAGTATTCACCCTAGACTTAGAGTCTTGTGATGTGGTGAGGTTACTGTTAGCAATGCCTAAGGCTTGCTGTCTTCCACTCTTCCTCTCAGAGACTTTACCTTGGTCATCATCCTTTTTATCCTTGCTGTCTTTCTTCTTCTTCTTATCCTCATCCCCCTTATCACTCCTGTGATGACTTCTACTTCCATCACTCTTGTCATCATCCTTATCATCCTTATTCCTCCTAGGTTGAGCTATTTCCAGAATTGAACCAGTAGCTATGAATGTTCTTAAGATGTGAAGTGCTTCCAACTCTTCAGCACTTCTGTTTCCATCTTTCTTTTATAGCTGGTCAATAATAGCAATGATGAGTCTGTGGTTTTTAGGGTTAAGATCATGGGGGATAACCAGCTGTTTAACATCTTGAATTCTGGTACCAGACTGATAAAAGATGGTTCTTGGTTTGGTGCATACTTCAGGCAATCTAGTTAGTTGACCATCTTTTAGTTCAGTGTACAGTCTTTGGTTGTTCTCCCCTTTCTGCTCAATTAGTTCCAAGATAGCATCAATCTCAGAGTATTTTAAGGCTTTCAAGGTTTCAAATGATAGATGCCATATCTTGCCATTGGTCACCATCATGATTTCCTTGAGATAGATTTGATTTAGCTTTCTTGGAATAACTGTGAGATATTTGATTTGATCTCTGAGGCTTCTTCTGTAAAATAAGGTATCCCCTCCAGCCCTTGATTTTGAGGTTTGCAGAAACTTCAAGAATGCAGCATCATGATAAATTTCTGAATTTGCTACTTCTATCAGCTTGGCCTCTGTAATCACCTTAGCTTCCACTTGCTCATCTTCAAGTCTGGGTACTTGGACTGGATTGCTTGGCATGGAACCTGCCACTACTGTAGTAGTGACAGTTTGCTTTTGGCCACTAGGTGTAATGATGTGCACAGGTGGTAGAGTGACCACTGGCAGAGAAGATGGAGGTTCATCAACCTTGAGTTTGCCCTTGCCTGAGACATGAGATGTAGGATTTGAAATTTGTTGATGACCACCCTCATTAATCTTGATGCCTTTAGATTGAGATTTAGATTTCTCCCCCTTAGTCTGAGGCTCCCCCTTAGATTTATTCCTTGTTATCCTCTTCTCCCCCTTAGGCTTGTTGTCAGGTACAGAGACTGTAGTAGGGGCCTTTGGAGTTGAAGAGTCTTCAGATAGAGGGATACCCATGTGCGTCATCATGGCAGACAGCATAGATTGTTGATGCAGAAGAACATCAGTTGTGGTAGTGGCTTGAGTGTTCAATTGCTCAGTTAGATTTGTAACCTTGCCTGCCAGATGGGGATTGGATTCTTTGAGAGACTCCACCTCCCTTTCAAGAGTATCAACCTTGGTGAATAGCTCTTTGGCCTTGAAACCATTTAGGGATTGATCTTGTAGTCTCTTGAACTCATACTTTGACAGTTCATTCAAAGGGACTTCAGTGACTAGCTTGTCTCCATATTGGTTTTTGAACATGGTCCTCAACATAGCATTGGCTTCTGTAGTCTGGTCAGATAGAATTTGAAATTTGCTTCCTAGACCTGTGACTGTATCTTTACATAGAGCTAGACCATTATCCATCTTGGTGTAGTTGGTGTTGCAGTGTCTGAGATCTTTGACCATACTGTCTAGTTGAGGAAATTTGGCATCAAAGGCCCTCTTTATTTCTTCTACTGAAGTGGCTGTCTTGTCACACACCTTGTTGACTTCAGTTTTGACTCCCTTGCCAAGGTAGTGTGCAGCCTTGAGGAAACCCTTGTAGGAATCATTGACAGCTTCATACACTTCACTAGGGGACTGGGATTTTGCATTTGAACCCAGTGAAGTGATGTATTCCTCTCTAAGATATTGAAGTGCTTCACTGAGAGTTATATCATACTTTCCTTGCATCCAGGCATCTACATTGCCATCTCTCTCAGCATCATCAATAATCTTGGCCTTCTGCATCTCCACATCATCCCTATGGCATAGTAGGATGGCTTCATAATCTGGATTTGAGATGTTGGAGGTGACAAGGTTCTGGGCTATTTTTACAAACTCAGGAATCTGATCCACAACATAGCTTTGGAGAGCTTCAATGGACATTTGTGGTGGAACAGACCCTAATCCTGAAGCACTGTCATGTTGCACAGGCTTCAGCCATTGGGACAGAAAGTGAGAGCTAGAGCTAGGCAAGCTAGACTCCTCAGTTACAGATGCAACTTCTATAACCGGATGGAAAGACTCTGCTACTGTTGTCTCCACAGAAGTGGGATGAGTTACAACAGTAGTTGACACAGGCACAGAGTCTCTATTTAAAACTAATGAATCTTGTAACACCCCCAGATCCGGGGTCCGGGATCCGGTCGTTACGGTTTCCAATTCTATCCACAACACTTGAACTTTCCTTAACATGAAATAAATTACATCTCTATGAACTAACACAATAATGTAAAACACACCCTTTATAGTCCCAGAGATGAAATCAGAGTAACAATCAAATTTTATTAATCACATTATGAGTTCTTACAATCCAAAAGAATTTCAATATAAATACATACTCTTTGCCATCCATTTATATAAGTCATACTAGACCATATACTTGGTACTGAAAGAATAAATATATCCTTCCAATAGCTTCTTCTTCAGCTCTGGTAGTCTCATCGTCCTCGCCCGCGTCGAGTGCGCCTTGTGCGAGTCATCTGGTCTAGCTGTTGTTGTGATATAATAATAAAGCAAGGGTGAGCAATAGCCCACCAACAATAATATATAACAGTTCAAAAGTATCTTTCAAACCATATGCCATGCATTTACGGAAATGATGCCAGTATAATATGAACGATGAAGTTACAAGGTAACTTAAAGTATTTGTTTGTAGAAATATCTGCTACATCAAAAGTAAGCGAAATATTCTCATTTCATTAAAAAGAGGAACTTGCATGAAAAGATTGCAATTCCAGTTATGAACACTTTTCCAGCTCTGCCAACAGTAATCATGTTGCAGGAAATAATTAAGTTTGGATGATGAACCAATGATGGAGTATTCACCGCGCCCGCTGTTCCAATCTTGATGATCAGTCGAGATCGTACAGCTCAAATTAGATTTACTACCGGTAGAAGGAAGAACTGACGGCTTTACTTGTATACCCCTTACTAGCTCTCCCCGGCCAACGGTTGGGCCAAAGGGGATGGACCGGCGCTACTCGGCCTCTTACACGACTCCTAGTTCAAATAGAATTCATGATTCTGAATGTAACGTTCGTCCCCCTTTCCCCAAGTATAATACTTGTTGATAAGACTCTACAAAGTAGTCGTATCTAGTTGGAAAGGAAAATTCACCAATAACTTCCAAGCTATTGCTTGGTAACGAATATCAACTTATTCCAACAATCTTACCCCTCGAAAGATGAGAAGGTAAACAACGACTTAATAAGTCCATAGCACCCGAGTTGCGAGTGAAGAGAATACTTTATGACCGGGAAGTCGACAAGATAAATAACATTTTCCAAGTAAGGTTCCCTTATTTTTAGGGAGATAGACTCAAGAAGAATGATGTCTGAGAACCTTTCTTGATATAAGATTAATAATAATATGACTCCGAGATATTTTCCGTAATAATCGAAGAAGATAAACCTTATTGAGGTTATTCTAAGTATGGAATAAATATTCAGAGAATATTTATTGAATTAAAATATTTAAAGAATATTTAGGAATATAAAAGAATATCATTAATCAGAGTATTTCTCCAAATAATCCTTAAAGAAACATCAAGAGAATATTTATTGAATAAATAAATATTTAAATGAATATTCAAAATAATATTCATTAATTAATAAGGAATTTAAATGAATATTCAAAAAGTAATATTCATTTAATGAATAATATTCTAAATGAATATCAAGTAATATTCATTTAGTAATCCAAACTTTAAAGGAATATTCGAGATAATATTCGATAAATAAATCAAGCTTCAGATGAATATTAGAATAATATTCATCAAGTAATTAATATCTTAAATGAATATTCAAAAGTAATATTCATTTAATAAAATAATAGTCTAAATGGATATTCAAATAATATTCATTTAGTAGTCCAATCTTTAGAAGAATATTCGGAATAATAATCGATAATCTATTCGACTTTGAATGAATATTGAAAAATATTATTCGTCGAATGGTTACGTTCAAATAATTATTTGAAGTAAGGATCGTTAAATAAATAATCTCGAACGAATATTGAAATAATATTCGTCGCCCAAATAATGGAAAATTTTTACTTAAATATTTTCCTCCGAAGTAATCTCGATATATCAAGAAATATTGACTCCCGGTCTATATTTGACGAATAAGATGTATACGCCCTTCTATGAGGGTCTTACAATAACCGGCTTATAATTGATACGTTAGTTATCTAATTTATAAGCCAATAAACAATCAGGGAACAAGCATAACGATATAACTTGAAAGTAGGCATGCATGCTATGGCATATATATAACAGAAAACATATATATATATATATATATATATATATATATATATATATATATATATATATATATTCAATCACAACAACAGCCTAAAAGAAGGGAATTGAAACTTGTCTGGTAGTCGAGTACGGTAAGGGGTGGTGGTAGCGGGTCCCGGGTCAGCTTGGTGATCTATAAATATCCAAGGCATTCGGGATTAATCACTTAAATCTTAAAAGTTAAGTTATACTTAAATCAAAACACGTTCTCGAGTTATCTCGTTATACCCCTTTTTGTGGATTCCTTTTATCATTGATCCGACCCGACACTCGTTCGTTAATACGACATGTCACTGTACTTACACTTGGGACATACTTAAGTCATACAAGTTCTAAAGTCAATCGTTACGAACCAATATTATACTCCAATTTTTATCGCCCGTTTTCTAATTGTTTTACCGAAGTTATATTAGAGTCGTCTTTTAGGGGTTCGTTCGCGTTTAACCTCGACTGAAATATTTTTAATAAATCGAAAAATGATCCTTTTGACATACGGTTTTCTTTCACACCTTCCTTTTTACCTCTAGTATTTATTTACCAAGATTCGTCATGACTTTACATATTTTACGAGGGTTCAATTTCAGTTACAAACTTTCGTTTACGGATTCGAAGTACTTTTAGTAAATCGGTCATATATCCTAAACCGTAAGTCTGTTTGATTCGATTCTTTTTCCAAAATGATCTACGACTCAAGATCTACAAGGGCATGTTAGATACTTGTCAAGTTTCGGCCATTAGACCTACTGTGATGCACGGTTTTCAATGATTAATGAAATTTCGGCATTATAACGGCTATAATACGAACGTTCCAAAAATCACAATCAACAACCCAAGCCACACCGGGCATCAATACAACTTATACACATAATAATCATCTCATAAGTCCAGAAGCTACTGATCTTAGCATCGAAATCATCATGCATCTTAAATCATCTAACTAATTACATAATCATGCTTATAATTATCACTATAATCATACCAAGCTAAATCCATCAAAAACATTCATAAATCTCAAATCAAATGCTAGGGTTTCAAGAGATCTACCTTCCTTGGAGTATGATATAACCTTAATAAGGTTGGTATGGTCCTTGTCTAGCTTAATCAAACCTTATAATCTTCAAGGGATTTCTTTTGAGCTATAGAACACAAGAATCCAACCATGGGAGCTAGGGTTTTGAGCCCCATCTTTCTACTTATCAGAACCTGGACAGTTTTGGTCCTCAATCTTTAAGCATGGATTTGACTAGGCTATGCTACTTGGATTTCCATGAAATTTGGAATGAATCTTGCCAATGGAGTGCAGAAGCTATGGTTAAAATTTGGTGATTTTATCATGGATAGAAATGAAGATATGAATTTTTCTTTGAACCTTGCTCCTGCTGAGCAGTTTGGAGAGATATGGTGTTTCTTGCTTTCTCTTTTCTTCCTTTGACTAATTCAACTAGCTTTGATCTAATATCTTGATATTATCAGTTGGGTGGGCTGAGTTGGATGCATTGGGGCAAGAGCCAAGAGTCTTGGACAAGCTTGGTTAATTGTTTTGTTTTGTTTTTTTTTGGAAATGATTTAAGTGTTTTAATCACTAAAATCCTAATTACTCTTGATTTAATCTTTGATTTAATCATTCCATCCACTTGATATAATACTCTTGATGATCATATAAGATATTTAATCTTGATATGAATTCAATCCATAATCCATGATTCATTCGCTTTATCGCTTAATCTCGTTATAACGTTTTAGCGGTTTCTAGAACGCTTGTTTCACTGCCTCAGTGGTTTCCTACCTTCATTCTTAAATCAAATATAATAACATCCCAAAATATCAAATCCTCAAAGTTAATATCTCAATTCTTGGATTATAATAATATTTAATCCACTGTCCGGTCAAATATTATACCGAAAAAGAATTTGGAATTTCTGAATTCCGTTCGTCTCTGCATTCACTTATTTCCTCCGCGTATTACTAATATGACTTCGAAACATCCATATCACGTCCCGTACATAGGGTGGCGTGAAAAGTTTTCCAACTTACAAAATCACTATTCATCCACCAAATTACTCTGCACGTACAGGAAACACTATGCACGTACGGGAAACACTATGCACGTACGGGAAATACTATGCACGTATGGAAAACACTATGCACATACGGAAAACACTATGCACGTATGGGAAACACTATGCACGTACTCATTTCCCTTCAAGGATCCATTAGCTCCTTCCTGGACGGTAGATTATTCTTATCTAGGTCCTCAACCATCGAATTACTCTATTATGACAATATACCAATGCATAAGGATTATTGTCAAAAGAAATATCCATTCATTACAATCATTGTTCTTTGAAACCACCATTCATTAGTGCTCTTTAACCACAATAAGAAAAGTTTTAATTCTACCCAAAATTCGGGTTATTACAGTCCCCCCTCCTTAAAAGGATTCCGTCCTCAGAATCAGTTTAGGAATAACTGGGGTTACTTCTATCCCATTGCACTTTCTATTTCTCATGTGGATTCTTCCACTTCTTGATTTTCTTCAAATCTCTCACTAGCTTGACAACCTTATCTCTTAGCGCTTGCTCTTTTCTATTCATAATTTCCACAGGTTGTCCTTCGTAGTTCAGATTCGATTATTTATATCTATCTGCTCGTACTGTGTCATATGCTGGGCATCTATATTATACTGATGAGGCACATACGCATGAACCATGTTATGACCATTTTACCGGTTTGGGTGAGGCTGGCTCATAAGACACCTTCCTGACGCCATTAAACTCTCAGATGGCCCAATGAATCTTTGGCTAAACTTCCTTTCATTCTAATCTTGTTAATTCCTTCCACGAGGATACCTTTTCTTATTACAAATCTCGAACCTTATATTCTCTATCTTGTTTGCACAGAAATACATCAACAAAAACTTGCTTGTTAGAATCCTCTATTAATTCTAGATATTTCCCAATTCCATTGTATAAATGTCAACTCTATTGTCGACGGGGTACTCTGTATTGAAACTAGTTCGAGTATTCTAACGACCGATTCGAGTAACTCTTGATGTCTAGCAACGAGCTCGTCGGCCATCACTGTTTTGGCCTCGCTATCTCATTGTTAACTACTATCACCCCCGGTGTTCCAACCTCTTCTTTAATCATCTCACAGAATGCCAATCTACCTCCTGTGTTCATTCAGTCATTCTCTATTATCTCATCTCTTCTCCTTTCTAAAAGAAAGGCGAATCTCTTGGGGGGATTTGTTTACGGGGAATGTTGTCTGGTTCGAGGACTCTTAATCCTTTTATCACAAATCATAATCTTCATATACACACAAGCACACATATTTTCAGATCTGATAGGTCTGAAAGTCGATCATGTTTGATCCTTTTTGATTTCGCACCTTTCCTTCATATATACGATGTTTCGATATACTAAGGAAGAAAACTATCTCAGATAACTCACAGCCAATTCATTAAATTCCAAAAAGTTGTGGGTGCAATAGTCAACCCAAAATGACATCACTTACAATTTTATAGTGTCTATACCTAGTGCGATTCACAATCTTGGGTATATCCTCGATTTTTAACTTCCAACCGGTGATGTCCCATTTCCTAATGTAACACCCCCAGATCCGGGGTCAGGGATCTGGTGGTTACGGTCTTACATCCATTAATAATACTTGACTTGAGTCCACAATAAATAAGTCACATGCTGTGACCCCACAATAATATCCACTCACATGCACAACAGTTATAGTCCCAGAGATGAAATTGAAATAAGTCTTACATTAAAGGGTTACGAATAAACGTTATTACAATCCCAAAAGGATAACATCATAAGTTTAACAGTTTTGCCGTTGATTACATTAATTATACATATAGTTAAACAGGAAACAAAAGCTGTCTAACTATGCTACCTCAGCAATGGCGGCTAGCATCTCAGCGGGGAGTCCGGTGGGTCGGGTAACCCGCTTGCGCCGAGTGCGCCTGATGCGAGCCATCTGTCCTAGCTGTTGTTGTGACATAATATGAACAAAGCAAGGGTGAGCGAAAGCCCACCAACAATAATATAACTGAACAGTGATACATATATACAACAGTTCAAAATATCCTTTGAAACCATATGCCATGCATTAATGAGGTTATTGCCAGTATAATATAAAGGATGAAGTTACCAGGTAACTCAAAGTATTTGTTTGAAGAAATATCCGCTACATCAAAAGTAAGCGAGATATTCTCATTGTCATTAAAAAGAGGAACTTGCGTGAAAAGATTGCAATTCCAGTTATGAACACTTTTCCAGCTCTGCCAACAATAATCATGTTGCAGGAAATAAATAAGTTTGGATGATGAACCAATGATGGAGTATTCACCGCGCCCGCTGTTCCAATCTTGATGATCAGTCGAGATCGTACAGCTCAAATTAGATTTACTACCGGTAGAAGGAAGAACTGACGGCTTTACTTGTCTACCGCCTTACTAGCTCTCCCCGGCCAACGGTTGGGCCAAAGGGGATGGACCGGCGCTACTCGGCCTCTTACACGACTCCTAGTTCAAATAGAATTCATGATTCTATATTTGATGAATAAGATGTATACGCCCTTCTATGAGGGTCTTACAATAACCGGCTTATAGTTGATACGATAGCTATCTAATTTATAAGCCAATAACAATCAGGGAACAAGCATAATGATATAACTTGAAAGTAGGCATGCATGCTATGGCATATGTATAACAAAAAACATATTTATATATTTATTCAATCACAACAACAGCCTAAAAGAAGGGAATTGAAACTTGCCTGGTAGTCGAGTACGGTAAGGGGTAGTGGTAGCGGGTCCCGGGTCAGCTTGGTGATCTATAAATAGCCAAGGCATTCAGGATTAATCACTTAACATCTTAAAAGTTAAGTTATACTTAAATCGAAACACGTTCTCGAGTTATCTCGTTATACCCCTTTTAGTGGATTCCTTTTATCATCGATCCGACCCGACATTCGTTCGTTAATACGACATGTCATTGTACTTACACTTGGGACATACTTAAGTCATACAAGTTCTAAAGTCGATCGTTACAAATCAATATTATGCTCCGAGTTTTATCGCCCGTTTTCTAAGTGTTTTACCGAAGTTATAATCAAGCGGGTTTTTAGGGGTTCGTTTGCGATTAACTTTGATTCGAACATTTTTATAAAATCGGAAAACGATCCGTTTCATATGAGGTTTTCTCTCACACCTTCCTTTTTACCTCTAGTATTTAATTACCAAGATTCGCCACTGACTTACGTATTTTACGAGGGTTCAATTTTAATAACGAACTCGTACTTACGGTTTCGAACGACTTTTAGTGAATCGGCCATAATTCCTAAACCGTAAGTCCGTTTCACATGATCTTTATATCAAAATGAAGCTTATAACATGATCTATCTTGCCATGGCAGAACATGATACTGGACAATGAATTATGGCTACTATCAAACACGATTTCTTAAGGTTAACAAAAATCGGGCATTACGACGGCTATAAATCGGACGTTCCATAAATCGTAATCAACAACCCAAGCCACACCGGGCATCTAAACAACTTATACACATAATAATCATCTCAACAAGTCCAGAAGCTACTGATCTTAGCATCAAAATCATCATGTTAATCGAATCACTAAATCACTAACTAAGCATGCTTATAACATGAACATAATCATAACTAAGCTAGATCCATCAAGAACATGCTTAAAACTCAAAGTAGATCTAGGGTTTTCAATTCTTATACCTTCCTTGGAGTATGTACTAGCCTCACAAATCTTGGTATGGTCCTTGGATAGCCTTAAGTTAGCTAGGATCAACCATGAAAACAAGAAAAACAAAGATTAGTTCTTGAAAACACTATTCATCATCATCTTTGATGATTTATTTGAAAATGGAAAAAGATGAATTTGAAGCTGAAATTTCTAGGGGATCTAAGCTATGATATGAAGTACTCACCATATATATTTCAAGATCAAATGATGGTCGGAAGCCTTACTTCAAGCACCTTGGCAGAATTTTTCAAGGAAGAAAGGAAAATGGAGAGTTCTTTGTGTTTGCTTGGTTGTTTTGATAATAATTCATAAAGTGATGAGCCTTGGATGATATCTCATCTCTTTTTACTTTATTAAAGTGCTTTTGGAATGAATGGTGAGATTTGAAAGCATGTGTAGCACTTGGATTGATTTATGGCTAACTAGAGTTTGATTTGGCTAACTACTAGTTCAATCCTTAACATGCTAGTTACTTAGCCCACTTGGTTGCTAGATATTTATCTAGTAGCTTATGCATGACTCTTGCTTCCACTGCTTGTTTCTTTTGCCCGGTTATTGCTCGTTTCGATTGATCGTTCGGGCGAATAACTAAGTAGTTTCACCTCTAGGGTTTACCGGGAAATTTCTCGATATTCATAATACCTTCCCCAATCCTTAATATAATCCTCGTGATGACCATGTAGGATATTTAATCTCGATACGAACTTAATCCGTAATCTAGGATTCGTTCGCTTTATTGATTAATCACGTTATAACGTTTTAGCGGTTTCTAGAACGCTTGTTTCATTGCCTCAGTGGTTTCCTACCTTTATTCTTAAATCAAATATAATAACATCCCAAAATATCAAATCCTCAAAGTTAATATCTCAATTCTTGGATTATAATAATATTTAATCCACTGTCCGGTCAAATATTATACTGAAAAAGAATTTGGAATTTCTGAATTCCTATCGTCTCTGCATTCACTTATTTCCTCCGCGTATTACTAATATGACTTCGAAACATCCATATCACGTCCCGTACATAGGGTGGCGTGAAAAGTTTTCCAACTTACAAAATCACTATTCATCCACCAATTTACTATGCACGTACAGGAAACACTATGAACGTACGGGAAACACTATGCACGTATGGGAAACACTATGCACGTACGGGAAACACTATGCTCGTATGGGAAACACTATGCACGTACTCATTTCCCTTCAAGGATCCATTAGCTCCTTCCTGGATGGTAGATTATTCTTATCTAGGTCATCAACCATCGAATTACTCTATTCTGACAATATACCAATGCATCAGGATCATTGTCCAAAGCAATATCCATTCATTACAATCATTGTTCTTTGAAACCACCATTCATTAGAGCTGGTGACCATGTTGTCGGAATCATTGTTCCTCATTTTATCATTACTTAATAAAAAGTTTTAATTATATCCAAAATTTGGGGTTCTTACAGTCTCCCCTCCTTAAAAGGATTCCGTCCCGGAATCAGGTAGGAAGCAAAGAGTCGTTTGCCTGTCGTTCACTTTTTCGCTTCCCGGTCAATTCTTAGTCGTTCTACCCTTCCTCAGCACATCTTCTAGTGCTACAATCCATACTGTATCCTTTTTCCATCATCGTTGCTACTTTTCGTACAACTCACTATCCGGGTTATACTCTTACTCAGTCTTATCCTTATTGATACCAGCAGTAACATTGGTATCACTATCACCCTACGAATTCGGAGGTAACCTCGCTCGTACTGTGCATTTCCTGATCGCTTTAATCTTCGCAATCTCGATCAATATAGAGAAGTGGAAAGATTTATTGAGAGATCAATATGATCAATTGAACATTTGTTATATTGCATAGTTAGTACAGAAGGGGCCAGCCTTTAGTACTTGACAAGCAATTAAACAAGTTATGGTATTCCACTTAGACTTCTATCACATAGACAGATGGTCACGTAGCAGTACCTCCCCTCCTAAAAGGGTTGTTCTTCTCAATTCATAAAGAAGATGAATAAGAGAGAAGAAGAGAACAGAGTTCTAAAGGATTATAGAAAGCTTTCATGATTGTAGAATATCATACTCAGAATTTACCTCTGAACTATAGAGGTTTATCAAAGAAGAAATTAATCATAATTATATCCAATACTATTTGATCGCAATCTCACGGGACAACATATCTTGCTGCTTTGTCCATTATTCTATGGACAAATACTCTTGTTCAATCTTAGCGATACTCACATTCGGGAAATCCTTCAACCTTTCAGGTTAAATCTTAGATTTCTCACTTGACATCATTATTACTGACATCCCATATCGTGTTACTAGCTTTTTCATAACTATAATATTGACACTATCAGGTTGTCATCCTGAGAATTCATTAGAAAACCCATTCATAACATTCCTTGCTTCTTATTCCATAGTTGCTTTCCCAGCCTTTTCTTTATCAATCACATCCTTCTTATTATCTGATTCTTACTCATTTCTATTATTTACTTTCACCTTCACCTCTTTATTGAGACACCTTTTTGCACTTGGTACCTCCTTATCGGTATTCCGTCACATTTATTCTATAATCATCACGTTATTCCAATTTAAACTTTCCGAAATGAATCTGGCCCGATCCCTTTAACTTAGATTCATATAATCTACTTCTGCCAACCTTGTTTCTCATCACTTGTTCTTTTCTATCAGTGGTTTTCCACAAGTTGTCTTTCGTAAGTCAGACCAGGTCGTATATCTACATGCTCGTACTCCTATCATCTGTTGAACATCTGCATTTTACTGGCGTAGCCTTGCCACATGAAAACCTGTTATGACCGTGCTATAAGTTTTGGGGGTAAGGCTGGATCGAGAACACTTTTGAACTCTCAAATGGCCCAATAAGTCTCGGGCTCAACTGCCCTTCCCTCCAAGTCTCATTAATTCTTTCTACGGGAATACATTTGGCATCATGAATCATCAACCTCATTTTCTCTATCTGGTTTGCGCAGAAATACACTAACACAAACTTGCTTGTCATTCATCAACATGCCATTTAGTTTATCAATAGCACCACTTTCTTTATCTTTACGTTGTCATCTACTTTCTTAGAAGAATCACCATCGCTTGTTGTTTACGTAGTGCGTTAATAGCTAACCCTACGGGTTTCAAATCCCTTAGGGAGACAAAGTAATCATTATTCCTTATCCATAAGGAACACTTCCTGAACTTGATGTAGATATAACATGAAGTAGATAGAATTGCAGAAGAGTTTCAAGCATCGCAGCTAGGTCCGGTTGATGAAACTATCACTTATGCATCTTCCATAAAAGACTGGAAACCTAACGGTTTACTTCATCAATTTTTGTACCATGGTCCTGGTTTGCCTCAAAACGGGACCTTCTAAGGTACGTAATATGCTTAAGACTCCATCAGGAATCGAATCTTTACTTAAACTATTATTACCATCAATTCTTGCACAGTCATCAGAAGGAATGTAAATTCCTTTATTCCGATATGACCTTCAAGGTCCTTCCAAATATCATCTGTTTCTTCGGTATGAACATTTGTAATTATTCCTTTATACTTAGATTATCGGCCACCTCATTGGCCTTTCCTGATACTAACAATTTCTTGTAATCCATGTTCTCTGGATACATTCCAACTCAAACTTTTTTTACCTCATTCCCATCACTGTTGGGTTAAAGCATTCTCCATTAAGCTGTGCTGAAGGAGAAAATATAACTATCAGTCTTTTTTTTTCCATAAGTCATTGCTTCCACCTTCCCGTGGGAACTTTATCAAAGTTACTCTCGATCATACCTAGGATATTTGTTCTCTTAGTTCTTTCTTGTTCTAGGATAATCTCAACCTTTGTTGGTTCAATACATACTTTCCCATGGTTTCACACATGCCTCGTCTGGCATAATTATTTCTATGTCATATATTCCCTACTAAACTTCCATTTTGAACTTCAGAATATTACCTTTTTCCTTGTAAGGTTTCTTAGGTAATCCTCATCATTCTTCCTGTATTTTCTGGGTACAGGGCACATCAAAATATTAGTAATTAATCAAATAATAATTCTATCTATATACCTTTCAAAACTGCTTTTTTTTTTTATAAATCCTCAAAGTTTGATGTCGCCTTAATCAATTCAATTTATATCATCCAAATTCACAATGTCCTTTATTAGGGGTAATGCCATCCCTTGTCCATTCCCCAGGGTTTGCATTACTCTATGGATATCTTATCCTTAATTCAACTGCCAAGGAATTCCTGCATCTTATAATTGGCAATCAAATCATGTATCCTTAATAAGGGTTTCTTTTCAATCATTCTTATTTGATAATCGATCGGTAGCTTACTGCTAATTTCTTCTTTCAGATAGTGGTCAACCTATTTGACCTTCCAAAAGACAACGTATGTCTATCTGCTCTCTTACAGAACTTGTTAATGGTAGCAAGGATGTTCTGAAAGATATTGGTCGAGTTCAACGTGAATTTCCTAGTGCTTATCGTTCTTCGCAAAGGTACTTGCCTCAGAGAAAATTCCTACAGCATATTGTTCAATTTCTGACCATTTCTATACTCTCTTCATATACCTTCATTGTTTACTTTCCTCCGTCATAATATATTCATGGTATTCATGATACCCTAACATCATACATCTCAAGTCATTATACTCCCATTTTACTACGATCTTGGACAACCATATACACATGAGTCACTTTAGTACGGGTGACCCCATCCCAAAAAGGTCTAGTGAATTCCCAATCAAAACATGGGCTGTTCAGCAGAAGATTCCTACGATCTCATTAATGTTTCCTTTATATCAGAAGGCCTTGCAGTCGGTGCTTTCTTAGAAGCAACCCTGCTTTGTCCTTTCATTGCTGGTCTAGTCACTTGATAATCCTTTGTGACTTGGCCTCAACTGGCCACAAAAAAAAAAAAAAAAAAAATATATATATATATATATATATATATATGATTTTAGGGGTTGGCTAATAGCATTACTTTTCTAGCAATTGCCGGCATAGTGCCTTCTTTGATACCTTTCTACCTTTCTAAAACTTTACTTCAAATAAGTCTTAATCAACTATTCGGCACCGTCTCTGGTCACCTTTCCTCTATTTTTATCTTTTCAACTATTCTTATCACTACCACGTGCCACGCAAGCTTACCATTCCTGGCATAACAGCCTTTTCATTTAAGTCAATCCTGGAATTTCTCAGTTCGGCTGGTTTCTTACTTACATTTCCTGTTTCTGTCCAATCTCACTTCATCATTTTATCTCTACCATCGATTGTAATGCTCGGGGTCCGTTTACTAACCCATATATGACGGCAACCTTACCCAATCCACAGGGTTCGCTCCAGTTTCCATTCTCTTCAATGATGTTCTCTGATAATCAGAAAGACAAGATTTGCCAAAATTCGATGAATTCCTTTTTTTTTTTGAATCAGGGAAATTTTGGTCAATCTATTCACCTACTGGTAACATTAAGGAGACCAATTTCGAAACCTGAAGAATAGTTCTATGAACCTCCAAGCAGGTAGAACCATAAGCAGTCATAATTAACGAAATAATCGTCATCAGGTTGGAAGTTTAACCACTGGAGAGGAACCAATTATATACATCCTTTAGAGGGGAATCAACAGTTTCAAACTGAAACCAGTCACAACTTCCTGATACCTATATGTCCTGATATTCAATATTACCAAATGTTAGTCTACCCAACCACTAGTCTCAGCAGGAACCTTACCGTCGGAGTTGGTTGTTCCAAAAAATTTGGCACTACTAAGGCCATCCGAACCTGGTGAACCGTGTTGTCCAAATGCATCCGCCAGTACTTTGTCATGCTGCGCAAGCACACATCCTAATCCTTTATGTGAAGCGTCGTTGGAAGCACAAAGTCTCCTTTTTCCATTAAGCAATGCCAACTCTTGGTCATTACCACTTTCATCTTTTAGCTCCAGGAAGATTTTCTCACATTTTTCCCTTTAACTGCTGATCGTATTACTTGATCCATTATAATTCCGTGTCGGAGTAAACTTAAGGTAACTACTATAATCCATTCAAAGAAAAGAAAGAATTTAATTTTCCTCTGAGTCACATGCATCTAACATTTCTGGTTCATCATTTCACTGAGTTAAATTAACCCTATACTTAGTCTCTGACAATAGTATCATTACGAGTTCATCTTGACTCACTGGTCTTATCTTCCGGTAGGTTCTGAGATCATTGTCTTCCTTACTACTTCCTTATATAACTTTATCAAATCATGCTGTCACTTCCCAATGTTTTCACTTTCTAACTGATTCATTCATAAAATGGACATTTTCCTGAATAAAACAACTTCATCAACCTCAATTTGGTTCCATAAATTACAACCTATGACATCTGCCTTCTCATGGCGAATTATTACTGACAATATTCATACTTATTCATTTATCAAATGATATGGCACTTACTGCCTCTTCTCAACTATTCCTAGGGACTCTGCTCCTCGTCTTATATCGATGCCTTTGATAATCATACATCATACTAGCACTCTTTTCGTTAATATGAAAGTCTCTAATGATTCTCATCTATTCCCGTATAAGATCTCAAGTAATTCTTCCAATCCGTCTTACTTGTTGGTACTACCTCCAGTAGTCCAGCCACGAATCCAACATGAATCTTCAGTTCTCCTGCTAATAGCTCAGTTCTTTATGCCAACTTTTCTGAGCTCTATACCTTAATCATCTCAGTCTTTCTGGCTACAGCCCTCATTCCTCGAGGGTAAGCTTCTTATCCTAACAAGATTTTCCTTATCTGCTGGAACCTCTTCCGGGTCTCCAGTAGGGTACTCCATCGAATTACCCGCTGATCTTCAGCATATAAAGCATCATCGCGCTGCTGCTCGTATGCCTCAAGGTCTGTCACCTTACTCGTCGATACGATATCGAGCTAAGTTACTATCATGATACTTACGAGTTCCCATAAGGGTTTTATATGTCATCACTACATTAAGTAGTCCGACTATGAACTTGGCAAGAGTTCTTATTATCTTATTGAATTTATTGTTTTAACGTCACCTCATCTCTGGGGTTTATAACGTACGCTCTGATACCACTTCTGTAACACCCCCAGATCCGGGGTCAGGGATCTGGTGGTTACGGTCTTACATCCATTAATAATACTTGACTTGACTCCACAATAAATAAATCACATGCTGTGACCCCACAATAATATCCACTCACACGCACAACAGTTATAGTCCCAGAGATGAAATTGAAATAAGTCTTACATTAAAGGGTTACGAATAAACGTTATTACAATCCCAAAAGGATAACATCATAAGTTTAACAGTTTTGCCGTTGATTACATTAATTATACATATAGTTAAACAGGAAACAAAAGCTGTCTAACTATGCTACCTCAGCAATGGCGGCTAGCATCTCAGCGGGGAGTCCGATGGGTCGGGTAACCCGCTTGCGCCGAGTGCGCCTGATGCGAGCCATCTGTCCTAGCTGTTGTTGTGACATAATATGAACAAAGCAAGGGTGAGCGAAAGCCCACCAACAATAATATAACTGAACAGTGATACATATATACAACAGTTCAAAATATCCTTTGAAACCATATGCCATGCATTAATGAGGTTATTGCCAGTATAATATAAAGGATGAAGTTACCAGGTAACTCAAAGTATTTGTTTGAAGAAATATCTGCTACATCAAAAGTAAGCGAGATATTCTCATTGTCATTAAAAAGAGGAACTTGCATGAAAAGATTGCAATTCCAGTTATGAACACTTTTCCAGCTCTGCCAACAATAATCATGTTGCAGGAAATAAATAAGTTTGGATGATGAACCAATGATGGAGTATTCACCGCGCCCGCTGTTCCAATCTTGATGATCAGTCGAGATCGTACAACTCAAATTAGATTTACTACCGGTAGAAGGAAGAACTGACGGCTTTACTTGTCTACCGCCTTACTAGCTCTCCCCGACCAACGGTTGGGCCAAAGGGGATGGACCGGCGCTACTCGGCCTCTTACACGACTCCTAGTTCAAATAGAATTCATGATTCTGAATGTAACGTTCGTCCCCCTTTCCCCAAGTATAATACTTGTTGATAAGACTCTACAAGGTAGTCGTATCTAGTTGGAAAGGAAAATTCACCAATAACTTCCAAGCTGTGGCTTGGTATCGAATATCAACTTGTTCCAACAATCTTACCCCTCGAAAGATGAGAAGGTAAACAACGACTTAATAAGTCAACAACACCCGAGTTGCGAGTGAAGAGAATACTCTATGACCGGGAAGTCGACAAGATAAATAACATTTTCCAAGTAAGGTTCCCTTATTATTAGAGAGGTAGACTCAAAGAAGAATGATGTCTGAGAACCTTTCTTGATATAAGATTAATAATAATATGACTCCGAGGTATTTTCTGTAATAATCGAAGAAGATAAACCTTATTGAGGTTAATTTAAGTATGAAATAAATATTCAGAGAATATTTATTGAATTAAAAATATTTAAAGAATATTTAAAAATATTAAAGGATATGTTTAATCAGGGTATTTTCCAAAATAATCCCTGAAAAAATATCAGGAGAATATTTATTGAATAAATAACTATTTTAATGAATATTCAAAATAATATTCATTAATTAATAGGACCTGAAAGGAATATTTAAGACAATATTCATAATTAATTAGGAATTTAAATGAATATTCAAAAAGTAATATTCATTTAATGAATAATATTCTAAATGAATATCAAGTAATATTCATTTAGTAATCCAAGCTTTAAAGGAATATTCGAGATAATATTCGATAAATAAATCAAGCTTCAGATGAATATTAAAATAATATTCATCAAGTAATTAATATCATAAATGAATATTCAAAAGTAATATTTATTTAATAAAATAATAATCTAAATGAATATCCAAATAATATTCATTTAGTAGTCTCATCTTTAGAAGAATATTCGAAATAATAATCGATAAATAATTCGACTCTGAATGAATATTAAAATAAATATTATTCGTCGAATAGTTACGTTCAAATAATTATTTGAAGTAAGGATCGTTAAATAAATAATCTCGAACGAATATTCAAATAATATTCGTCGCCCGAATAATGGAAAATATTTACTTGAATATTTTCCTCCGAGGTAATCTTGATATATCAAGAAATATTGACTCCCGGTCTATATTTGATGAATAAGATGTATACGCCCTTCTATGAGGGTCTTACAATAACCGGCTTATAGTTGATACGATAGCTATCTAATTTATAAGCCAATAACAATCAGGGAACAAGCATAATGATATAACTTGAAAGTAGGCATGCATGCTATGGCATATGTATAACAGAAAACATATTTATATATTTATTCAATCACAACAACAGCCTAAAAGAAGGGAATTGAAACTTGCCTGGTAGTCGAGTACGGTAAGGGGTAGTGGTAGCGGGTCCCGGGTCAGCTTGGTGATCTATAAATAGCCAAGGCATTCGGGATTAATCACTTAACATCTTAAAAGTTAAGTTATACTTAAATCGAAACACGTTCTCGAGTTATCTCGTTATACCCCTTTTAGTGGATTCCTTTTATCATCGATCCGACCCGACATTCGTTCGTTAATACGACATGTCATTGTACTTACACTTGGGACATACTTAAGTCATACAAGTTCTAAAGTCGATCGTTACAAATCAATATTATGCTCCGAGTTTTATCGCCCGTTTTCTAAGTGTTTTACCGAAGTTATAATCAAGCGGGTTTTTAGGGGTTCGTTTGCGATTAACTTTGATTCGAACATTTTTATAAAATCAGAAAACGATCCGTTTCACATGAGGTTTTCTCTCACACCTTCCTTTTTACCTCTAGTATTTAATTACCAAGATTCGCCACTGACTTACGTATTTTACGAGGGTTCAATTTTAATAACGAACTCGTACTTACGGTTTCGAACGACTTTTAGTGAATCGGCCATAATTCCTAAACCGTAAGTCCGTTTCACATGATCTTTATATCAAAACGAAGCTTATAACATGATCTATCTTGCCATGGCAGAACATGATACAGGACAATGAATTATGGCTACTATCAAACACGATTTCTTAAGGTTAACAAAAATCGGGCATTACGACGGCTATAAATCGGACGTTCCATAAATCGTAATCAACAACCCAAGCCACACCGGGCATCTAAACAACTTATACACATAATAAGCATCTCAACAAGTCCAGAAGCTACTGATCTTAGCATCAAAATCATCATGTTAATCGAATCACTAAATCACTAACTAAGCATGCTTATAACATGAACATAATCATAACTAAGCTAGATCCATCAAGAACATGCTTAAAACTCAAAGTAGATCTAGGGTTTTCAATTCTTATACCTTCCTTGGAGTATGTACTAGCCTCACAAATCTTGGTATGGTCCTTGGATAGCCTTAAGTTAGCTAGGATCAACCATGAAAACAAGAAAAACAAAGATTAGTTCTTGAAAACACTATTCATCATCATCTTTGATGATTTATTTGAAAATGGAAAAAGATGAATTTGAAGCTGAAATTTCTAGGGGATCTAAGCTATTATATGAAGTACTCACCATAAATATTTCAAGATCAAATGATGGTTGGAAGCCTTACTTCTAGCACCTTGGCAGAATTTTTCAAGGAAGAAAGGAAAATGGAGAGTTCTTTGTGTTTGCTTGGTTGTTTTGATAATAATTCATAAAGTGATGAGCCTTGGATGATATCTCATCTCTTTTTTACTTTATTAAAGTGCTTTTGGAATGAATGGTGAGATTTGAAAGCATGTGTAGCACTTGGATTGATTTATGGCTAACTAGAGTTTGATTTGGCTAACTACTAGTTCAATCCTTAACATGCTAGTTACTTAGCCCACTTGGTTGCTAGATATTTATCTAGTAGCTTATGCATGACTCTTGCTTCCACTGCTTGTTTCTTTTGTCCGGTTATTGCTCGTTTCGATTGATCGTTCGGGCGAATAACTAAGTAGTTTCACCTCTAGGGTTTACCGGGAAATTTCTCGATATTCATAATACCTTCCCCAATCCTTAATATAATCCTCGTGATGACCATGTAGGATATTTAATCTCGATACGAACTTAATCCGTAATCTAGGATTTGTTCGCTTTATTGATTAATCACGTTATAACGTTTTAGCGGTTTCTAGAACGCTTGTTTCACTGCCTCAGTGGTTTCCTACCTTCATTCTTAAATCAAATATAATAACATCCCAAAATATCAAATCCTCAAAGTTAATATCTCAATTCTTGGATTATAATAATATTTAATCCACTGTCCGGTCAAATATTATACCGAAAAAGAATTTGGAATTTCTGAATTCCGATCGTCTCTGCATTCACTTATTTCCTCCGCGTATTACTAATATGACTTCGAAACATCCATATCACGTCCCGTACATAGGGTGGCGTGAAAAGTTTTCCAACTTACAAAATCACTATTCATCCACCAAATTACTATGCACGTACAGGAAACACTATGCACGTACGGGAAACACTATGCACGTATGGGAAACACTATGCACGTACGGGAAACACTATGCACGTATGGGAAACACTATGCACGTACTCATTTCTCTTCAAGGATCCATTAGCTCCTTCCTGGATGGTAGAGTATTCTTATCTAGGTCCTCAACCATCGAATTACTCTATTCTGACAATATACCAATGCATCAGGATCATTGTCCAAAGCAATATCCATTCATTACAATCATTGTTCTATGAAACCACCATTCATTAAAGCTGGTGACCTTGTTGTCGGAATCATTGTTCCTCATTTTATCATTACTTAATAAAAAGTTTTAATTATATCCAAAATTTGGGGTTCTTACACCTAATAAGTTTGGAAAATACACAGCGTCCCTGTGCTGCTTAGACAATCTTCTACAACAGTACCTATACTCAATGTTGACTTATTCAACTCTCGAGGTTCGATGCACAATCTTGTTCTAACATATTTCTTTCTTACAACACATCGGTTCCTCACGGTGGCACACTGAGTCTCATCGCACTCTTAATCAACAATCCTCGCATCTGAGTTGATAATTCTTTTATTCCTACTGGGTTAATGGGAGATGCAGCACTAGGCTCTGAACACTCGATATTCATTATTATATCATCCAAATCGATATCTGGTAGCTTATTAAAACCTTTTACAACCTCCCAAAATCATTATAATAATACTTGGTGTCTCTTTCCTCGGGGTAAACCATATGAGCTAATCAAGCCTCATATCTCTGGCGTCATAATCTCTTAGTCTGAACTAGATTCCAGAATCTCTGACTCCGTCTTTATCCTTAAATTATTTCCCTCATAATCAATTTGGCTCCATTGGGTATCAACTAATCCATCATTATTATAATATCAATTTCTCCCTAATTCGAAAGGAATCAAATCTCTTGATCGAGTGGTACCCTGGGTAGGTTCTCTGGAAATCACTATTCCTTATCCAAAAGGAACACTTCCTGAACTTGATGTAGATATTACATAAAGTAGATAAAATTGCAGAAGAGTTTCAAGCATCGCAGCTATGTCAGGTTGATGAAACTATCACTCATGCAGCTTTCATAAAAGACTGGAAACTTAACAGTTTACTTCGTCAATTTTGTATCATGGTCCTGGTTTGCCTCAAAACGGGACCTTCTAAGGTACGTAATATGCTTAAGACTCCATCACGAATCGAATCTTTACTTAAACTATTATTACCTTCGATTCTTGCACAATCATCAAAAGGCATGTAACTTCCTCCACTCCGATATGACCTTCAAGGTCTTTCCAAATATCATTTTGTTTCTTCGGTATGAACATTTGTAATTATTCCTTTATACTTAGACTGTCGGCCACCTCATTGGCCCTTCCTGATAATAATAATTTCTGGTAATCCTTGTTCTCTGGATATATTCCCATCACGGTTGGGTGAAAGCATTCTCCCTTAAGCTCTGCTGATGGAGAAAAATATATTTATCAGTATTTTTCCATAAGTCATTGCTTCCACCTACCCGTGGGAACTTTATCACGTTTATTTCCAATCCTACTTAGGATACTTCTTTTCTTAGTTCTTTCCTTATCTTAGGATAATCTCTGCCTTTATAGGTTCAATCCATATCCTCAGGGTTTCATACATGCCTCATCTGGCATTATTGTTACTATGTCATACATTCCTTACCAAACTTCCATTTTGAAGTTCGGAATATTACTTTTTTTCCTTGTAAGGTTTCATAGGTCATCCTCATCATTCCTCCTGTATTTTTTTGGGTACAGGGTATATCAAAATGTCATTGATCAATACTCTAATAATTCTATCTATGTTCTTTCCATAACTCTTTTTAATAATCCTTACCGGTCATTGTTGCCTTACCAAGTCCAACTCATATCATCTGAATTCATAATGCCGTTATTATGGTTAATGCCATCCCTTGTGCATTCCCTAGGGTTTGTCTTAATTTATGGATATCCTATCCTTAATTCAACTGCCAAGGAATTCTTGCATCCTATACTTGGCAATCAAATCATGTAACCTTAATAAGGGTCTCTTTTCAATCATTCTCATTTGATAATCGATCGGTGGCTTAATGCTAACCTCTTCTTTCAGATAGTTGTCAGCCTATTTGACCTTCCAAAAGACAACATATGTCTATCTGCTCTCTTACATAACTTTGTAATGGTAGCAAGGATGTTCTGGAAGATATTGATCGAGTTCAACGTGAATCTCTTAGTACTTATCGTTTATCTCAAAGGTACTTGCCTTAGACAAAATTTCTACAGCATACTGATCCATCTCTGACCATTTCTATACTCTCTTCATAAACCTTCATTGTTTACTTCCCTTGGTCATAATATATTCATGGTATTTATAATACCATAACATCATACATCTCAAGTCATTATACTTCCATTTTTACTCGTAATCTTGGGCAATCATATACACATGAATCACTTTAGTACGGGTGACCCCATTCCAAAAAGTCTAGTAAATTCCCAATCCAAACATGGGTTGCAAAGGGTTCAGTAGAAGATTCCTACGATCTCATTAATATTTCCTTTATATCAAAAGCCCTTGCAGTCGGCGCTTACTTAGAAGCAACCCTGCTTTGTCCTTTTATTGCTGGTCTAGTCACTTGATAATCCTTTGTGACTTGGCCTCAACTGACCACACTAAAATAAAAATATATGGTTTTAGGGGTTGGCTAATTAGCATTACTTTTCTAGCAATTGCTGGCATAGTGCCTTCTACTTTGATACCTTTCTACCTTTCCAAAACTTTACTCCATATAGGTCTTAATCGACTTCTCGGCATCGTCTCCGGTCACCTTTCCTCCACTTTTATCTTTTCAACTATTCTTATCAATCCCAGGTGCCACGCAAGCTTACCATTCATGGTATAACAGTCTTTTCACTTAAGTCAATCCCGGAGTTTCTCAGTCCGGCTGGTTTCTTACTTACATTTCCTGTTTTCGTCCAATCTCACTTCATCATTGTATTTCTACAATCAATCGCGATAACCGGGGTCTGTCCACCAACCCATATAGCGGCTACTTTACCCAATTCACGGGGTTCGCCCCAGTTTCTACTCTCTTCCATGATGTTCTCTGATAATCAGAAAGACAAGGTTTGCCAAAATTCGTTGAATTTCTTTCCAGAATCAAGGAAATTTTGGTCAATCTATCCAACCACCGGTAACACTATGAAGATCAATTTCGAAACCTAGAGAATAGTTCTATGAGCATCCAAGCAGGTAGAATCATAAGCAGTTATAATAACGGAATTATTGACATAAAGTTGGAAGTTTAACCACTAGAAAGGAACTAAATATATATATCCCATAGAAGGGAAATCAAAAGTTTCAAACTGAAACATGCCACCTCTTCCTGATACATATACATCTTAGTTGTCGATAATATCAAATGTCAGTCTTCCTAACCACAGGTTTCAGAAGGAACACTACCGTCGGAGTTAGTCGTTTCATAAAAATTGGCAATACCGTGGTGTTCGAATGCATCCGCAACTACTCTGCCGTGCTGCATATGCACACCACCTAAACCTGTATGAGATGCATCATAGTGTATCATAAAGTCTTCCTTCTCCCGTTAGGCAACACCAACGCCGGGTCGTTACCAATTTCATCTTAAAACATTCTCTATTACCTCTTAACCACTAATCGCATTACTTGATCCATTTGCAATTCAGTGTCAGAATAAACTTAAGGTAACTACTATAATCTATTCGGGGAAAAGAAAGAATTTAATATTTTTCTGAATCATATGCATCTAACGTTCCTGATTCACCATTTTACTGAGTTAAAATAAACTTATACTTAGTACCTGATAGTAGTCATATTACGAGTTTATCATAGACCCACTGGTCTTTTCCTCTGGTAGTTTCTGAGATCATCGTCTCGCTTACTACTTTATATAACTTTATTCAATCAGGCCATCACTTTCCACTATCTTTACTTTCGAAGCTGGTTCATTCATAATATGGACATTTCGCTGAATAAAACCACCTCAGCAATCTCAATTTGGTTTCATAAAATATAACCCATGAAATCCGCCTTCTCATGGCGAATTACCATTGACAATATTCACACTAATCCATTTATCCGATAATATGGCACTTGTTGCCTCTATCTCAACTGCTCCTGGGTGCTCCCCGTCCTACATCGACGTCTTTGATAATCATGCATCATTCTAACTCCTTTCTCATTAATCTGAAAGTCTCTAAGGATCTTTATCTATCCCCATATAAGACCTCAAGTAATCCTTCCAATCTGTCTTAATTGCTGGTACTACCTCTCGTAGTCCGGCTATAAATCCAACATAAAATTTCAATTCTCTTAATAATATCTCAGTTCTTTGTGTTCACTTCTCTGAGCACTATAATCTTAACTCTCGCTATCCCTCTGGCTACAGCCCTCATTTCCTTGGAGTAAACTCCTCATCCTCAATAGGATTCTCCTCTGCTGGAACCTCTTTCGAGTCCTCAATAGGGTACTCTATCGAATTCACAATCCGATCGTCAGCATATAATAAAACATCATCATGCTGCTGCTCGTACGCCTCAAGGTCTGTCGCCTTACTAGTCGATACGAGAACGAGCTAAGTTACTATCATGATACTTAAGAGTTCCCATAAGGGTTTTATATGTCAATACTACTTGAAGTAGTCCGACTATGAACTTGGCAAGAGTTCTTATTATCTTAGTGAGTTTATTGTTTTAACGTCGCATCATCTCTGGGGTTTATAACGTACGCTCTGATACCACTTCTGTAACACCCCCAGATCCGGGGTCCGGGATCCGGTCGTTACGGTTTCCAATTCTATCCACAACACTTGAACTTTCCTTAACATAAAATAAATTACATCCCTATGACCCAACACAACAATGTAAAACACAACCGTTATAGTCCCAGAGATGAAATCAGAGTAACAATCAAATTTTATTAATCACATTATGAGTTCTTACAATCCAAAAGAATTTCAATATAAATACATACTCTTTGCCATCTATTTATATAAGTCTTACTAGACCATATACTTGGTACTGAAAGAATAAATATATCCTACCAATAGCTTCTTCTTCAGCTCTGGTAGTCTCATCGTCCTCGCCCGCGTCGAGTGCGCCTTGTGCGAGTCATCTGGTCTAGCTGTTGTTGTGATATAATAATAAAGCAAGGGTGAGCAATAGCCCACCAACAATAATATATAACTGAACGATAATATATATAACAGTTCAAAAGTATCTTTCAAACCATATGCCATGCATTTACGGAAATGATGCCAGTATAATATGAACGATGAAGTTACAAGGTAACTTAAAGTATTTGTTTGTAGAAATATCTGCTACATCAAAAGTAAGCGAGATATTCTCATTTCATTAAAAAGAGGAACTTGCATGAAAAGATTGCAATTCCAGTTCTGAACACTTTTCCAGCTCTGCCAACAGTAATCATGTTGCAGGAAATAATTAAGTTTGGATGATGAACCAATGATGGAGTATTCACCGCGCCCGTTGTTCCAATCTTGATGATCAGTCGAGATCGTACAGCTCAAATTAGATTTACTACCGGTAGAAGGAAGAACTGATGGCTTTACTTGTATACCGCCTTACTAGCTCTCCCCGGCCAACGGTTGGGCCAAAGGGGATGGACCGGCGCTACTCGGCCTCTTACAAGACTCCTAGTTCAAATAGAATTCATGATTCTGAATGTAACGTTCGTCCCCCTTTCCCCAAGTATAATACTTGTTGATAAGACTCTACAAGGTAGTCGTATCTAGTTGGAAAGGAAAATTCACCAATAACTTCCAAGCTGTGGCTTGGTATCGAATATCAACTTGTTCCAACAATCTTACCCCTCGAAAGATGAGAAGGTAAACAACGACTTAATAAGTCAACAGCACCCGAGTTGCGAGTGAAGAGAATACTCTATGACCGGGAAGTCGACAAGATAAATAACATTTTCCAAGTAAGGTTCCCTTATTATTAGAGAGGTAGACTCAAAGAAGAATGATGTCTGAGAACCTTTCTTGATATAAGATTAATAATAATATGACTCCGAGGTATTTTATGTAATAATCGAAGAAGATAAACCTTATTGAGGTTATTCTAAGTATGAAATAAATATTCAGAGAATATTTATTGAATTAAAAATATTTAAAGAATATTTAAGAATATTAAAGGATATCTTTAATCAGGGTATTTCTCCAAATAATCCTTGAAGAAACATCAAAAGAATATTTATTGAATAAATAAATATTTAAATGAATATTCAAAATAATATTCATTAATTAATAAGGAATTTAAATGAATATTCAAAAAGTAATATTCATTTAATGAATAATATTCTAAATGAATATCAAGTAATATTCATTTAGTAATCCAAACTTTAAAGGAATATTCGAGATAATATTCGATAAATAAATCAATCTTCAAATGAATATTAGAATAATATTCATCAAGTAATTAATATCTTAAATGAATATTCAAAAGTAATATTCATTTAATAAAATAATAGTCTAAATGGATATTCAAATAATATTCATTTAGTAGTCCAATCTTTAGAAGAATATTCGGAATAATAATCGATAATCTATTCGACTTTGAATGAATATTGAAAAATATTATTCGTCGAATGGTTACGTTCAAATAATTATTTGAAGTAAGGATCGTTAAATAAATAATCTCGAACGAATATTCAAATAATATTCGTCGCCCAAATAATGGAAAATATTTACCTAAATATTTTCCTCCGAGGTAATCTCGATATATCAAGAAATATTGACTCCCGGTCTATATTTGACGAATAAGATGTATACGCCCTTCTATGAGGGTCTTATAATAACCGGCTTATAATTGATACGTTAGTTATCTAATTTATAAGTCAATAAACAATCAGGGAACAAGCATAACAGTATAACTTGAAAGTAGGCATGCATGCTATGGCATATGTATAACAGAAAACATATATATATATATATATATATATATATATATATATATATATATATATATATATATATATATATATATATATATATAGGCCTTTGCTCCATACAGAACACTCTCATATAACAAACAATAAAGAACACTATAAAATCATTTATTCCAATAGATCCATTGGCCCCGCCAGGGGCACCCAATACAAAAAGTTCTTATTTTTTTATCTTCTATCCATTCAACAAAAAAAATTAAAAAAAAAGTTTTTGAAAAAAATCGTTGTTCATGATGACGTCACTGCTGATGTCATCATGAACAGTGATTTTTCCAAAAAAATATTTTTAATTTTTTTTTGCTAAATGGATAGAAGATAAAAAAATAAGAACTTTTTGTATTGGGTGTCATGACGGAACTCTTATATTGAATTAAATATGAGGTGTTCTTTATTGTTCTTTATATAAGGTGTTCTTCATGGAGTGCAACTATATATATATATATATATATATATATATATATATATATATATATATATATATATATATATATATTCAATCACAACAACAGCCTAAAAGAAGGGAATTGAAACTTGCCTGGTAGTCGAGTACGGTAAGGGGTGGTGGTAGCGGGTCCCGGGTCAGCTTGGTGATCTATAAATAGCCAAGGCATTCGGGATTAATCACTTAACATCTTAAAAGTTAAGTTATACTTAAATCAAAACACGTTCTCGAGTTATCTCGTTATACCCCTTTTTGTGGATTCCTTTTATCATTGATCCGACCCGACACTCGTTCGTTAATACGACATGTCACTGTACTTACACTTGGGACATACTTAAGTCATACAAGTTGTAAAGTTGATCGTTACGAACCAATATTATACTCCAAGTTTTATCGCCCGTTTTCTAAGTGTTTTACCGAATATTTTTAATAAATCGAAAAATGATCCTTTTGACATACGGTTTTCTTTCACACCTTCCTTTTTACCTCTAGTATTTATTTACCAAGATTCGTCATGACTTTACATATTTTACGAGGGTTCAATTTCAGTTACGAATTTTCGTTTACGGATTCGAAGTACTTTTAGTAAATCGGTCATAAATCCTAAACCGTAAGTCTGTTTGATTCGATTCTTTTTCCAAAATGATCTACGACTCAAGATCTACAAGGGCATGTTAGATACTTGTCAAGTTTCGGCCATTAGACCTACTGTGATGCACAGTTTTCAATGATTAACGAAATTTCGGCATTATAACGGCTATAATACGAACGTTCCAAAAATCACAATCAACAACCGAAGCCACACCGGGCATCAATACAACTTATACACATAATAATCATCTCATAAGTCCAGAAGCTACTGATCTTAGAATCAAAATCATCATGCATCTTAAATCATCTAACTAATTACATAATCATGCTTATAATTATCACTATAATCATACCAAGCTAAATCCATCAAAAACATTCATAAATCTCAAATCAAATGCTAGGGTTTCAAGAGATCTACCTTCCTTGGAGTATGATATAACCTTAATAAGCTTGGTATGGTCCTTGTCTAGCTTAATCAAACCTTATAATCTTCAAGGGCTTTCTTTTGAGCTAAAGAACACAAGAATCCAACCATGGGAGCTAGGGTTTTGAGCCCCATCTTTCTACTGATCAGAACCTGGACAGTTTTGGTCCTCCAACTTTAAGCATGGATTTGACTAGGCTATGCTACTTGGACTTCCATGAAATTTGGAACGAATCTTGCCCATGGAGTGCAGAAGCTATGGTTAAAATTTGGTGATTTTATCATGGATAGAAATGAAGATATGAATTTTTCTTTGAACCTTGCTCCTGCTGAGCAGTTTGGAGAGATATGGTGTTTCTTGCTTTCTCTTTTCTTCCTTTGACTAATTCAACTAGCTTTGATCTAATATCTTGATATTATCAGTTGGGTGGGCTGAGTTGGATGCATTGGGGCAAGAGCCAAGAGTCTTGGACAAGCCTGGTTAATTGTTTTGTTTTGTTTTTTTTTTTTGGAAATGATTTAAGTGTTTTAATCACTTAAATCCTAATTACTCTTGATTTAATCTTTGATTAAATCATTCCATCCACTTGATATAATACTCTTGATGATCATATAAGATATTTAATCTTGATATGAATTCGATCCATAATCCATGATTCATTCGCTTTATCGCTTAATCTCGTTATAACGTTTTAGCGGTTTCTAGAACGCTTGTTTCACTGCCTCAGTGGTTTCCTACCTTCATTCTTAAATCAAATATAATAACATCCCAAAATATCAAATCCTCAAAGTTAATATCTCAATTCTTGGATTATAATAATATTTAATCCACTGTCCGGTCAAATATTATACCGAAAAAGAATTTGGAATTTCTGAATTCCGATCGTCTCTGCATTCACTTATTTCCTCCGCGTATTACTAATATGACTTCGAAACATCCATATCACGTCCCGTACATAGGGTGGCGTGAAAAGTTTTCCAACTTACAAAATCACTATTCATCCACCAAATTACTATGCACGTACGGGAAACACTATGCACGTACGGGAAATACTATGCAAGTATGGAAAACAATATGCACGTACGGAAAACACTATGCACGTATGGGAAACACTATGCACGTACTCATTTCCCTTCAAGGATCCATTAGCTCCTTCCTAGACGGTAGATTATTCTTATCTAGGTCCTCAACCATCAAATTACTCTATTCTAACAATATACCAATGCATCAGGATTATTGTCCAAAGCAATATCCATTCATTACAATCATTGTTCTTTGAAACCACCATTCATTAGTGCTCTTTAACCACAATAAGAAAAGTTTTAATTCTACCCAAAATTCGGGTTATTACAAATCCTTTGTGTTTGTGATGGTGTCATTAGGAGATGCCCCAGCATGCATTCCCTGACCATCTAAATGTGGTACCTGGGTGGTGAGCAAGGTGTCATGCACCAAGTCACTTGAATCCATTGGCTCATCAAGAGAAAAGAATTCTTGATGACCAATGCCTTGCTCCTCAATTGCTTGAGTTGCAGGCTCCAAAGAAATATGAGTGGTAGATTCTGGAAGAGAAGTGTGTTATAGATTAGATTTTGGCAACTCCCCCTGAGAGATAAAGGGAGTTTCAATTGTGATGTGCTCTCCACTCAGTGTTGTGCCAGCCTTATCACTCCCATGTGCTGACTCTGTACAAATAGGTGCATTGGGGAGGATGCTTGATTCTATAGATGCACCCTGTTGAAAGGATACATCTAGTGAGCTGTGTGTCCTTGATTTTACAACTTCAGCCATTTGGGTGACTGAAGAGGTGGTTTTAGATTTCTTCTTCTTCTTTGGGCTAATGATAGGTGACTCAGTTTCCTCACTTGCTATGCCTAATTCTACAGCCAAGGCTGCTTCAGTTAAGATTTTTAGAGGTTCAGAAGCAACCTGTTTTCTCTTCTTTTTACTAACATCACCCTTTTGAGAGGATGATGCAGTTGGCTCTGTGTTTGGTAAAGTGTTTGGCTGAGAGGGTTGGTTAGCAGGCCCTGGGTTAGCATTTTGCTCTACTTGCTTGGGCCTAGCTAACTCAGATTTTGAGGCATATATTGGCATGTTGTGGGGGTAAGTCCTAAATAAACTCTCCATAAGGGGAGTTATTTTGATCCTTACATCCACATCATTCCTAGTCTCCAAGCTACCAAAAATGAGTTTGGTCATGGATTTCGAATAGCCTATTCTATTTTTGTCTAACCCAGGCAATTCAATCAATTTACCATCTATGAAATTAAGTACAGATTGAATAAAGCGAGGGAAGAAAATTTCATTACCTCTCTTGGCTGAGTTTTTACCAAGTCTCCCATACAATTCTTGCGTTATGATCAAACCAACATCAATCTTTCTCCCATATGCTAGAGCATATCCTATTTTTTGAACAGGTGTGCTGATTTGTTCAAAGCTGGACTTCCTTGCTGTGAAGACTTGAAGAAGAGTGGCAAAGACATAGCTCCATTCTTTCCTCAAGTACTTCCTATTCAAATTTCCAAGCTTGATTCTATCTGAGTAGTTGATAAAATCAAAGAAGTCTTCCAATTCCTGATCAGTTGCTTGACTGTCATACACTCCTTGTTGTAACCTCAGTGCTTGATTCATGTCTTCAGTAGTGATGGTGATTTCCTTGTCCTGAATCTTGCAATAGATTACGTATGAAGTTATTGCATTCTCTAAGGCCACGACCTCCACAGTAGCATTTCTTCAAAACTGTTCTAGTAAGTCTAGATACAGGGTTGGGTTGGCTGAGAGTGCATCCTTGATGTATGATTCAGCCATCCATCGAGCGAAGCACTTAAAGTTTGCATTGGGTGCTTCAACATCGTTGGTTATTGCTATGAAATTGGTGTGGGTAGGAATTGTGAGTTGGGTATTTGCCATTGTTACACAGAGAGATGAGAAGAGAATGAAGGTTGAAGAAGAAATTTAGCTTTTGACGCTAGGGTTTACAGAGGTTTTGGAACTTTAGCTGCCTGAGAAATCGAATGAAATGATTTGAATAGTTGTGGAATTGTATATATGTGAGTGACTTGAGTTGTCGATTAGATATAAGTTTTGTATCGACAAGTTAGTCATTCGAGAAGTATAAAACAACTATTTGATAAGTCAAGAAAGGCTTATTCGATATCTCAAGCAGTTTGAAACTCACAGCTGGCAGTTATTTAACTCAGAAAATAATTCTAAGCTAAATAAAATACGTTTTTATGAGCGAAATGAAATTTTGAATATAAATTCAAAAAGCGATTAAGTTTCAGCGAGAAATCAGCCTTTTCAAATGATTCGATAACTCAAATACAGTATTCGAGAACTCCATCATTAGAGAACTAAAATACTCTATTCGGGAACTCAGAGTATGCTATTCGATTTCTCCAAAAGACACTATTCGAGAACTCAAGAGGGTTCTAGATGGGCCTATTCGAGAACTCGAGCCATGACAGAACAATGAACCATTCGAGAAGTCTGACTTATCGAACTATACTTTTCACTTATAAAATTCAATTTTCACTATCTTTTAAAATTTACCAGAAATATTCACTGAAGAATATTCTACCAAATTAAATAGTGATTCTCTCAAAATTTCACAGAAATTTCAAGCTAAAGATGTATGATTTTCAACATATGCAGATATAAATCATACTCCAGCATTTGATAAAGTAAGTATTTACTGCTGCAACAATCTAGTTGATATATTCACTTAGCCAGAATTTGAAGAATTCAGCATTCCAATCTCACTAACCAACCTTGTGAAGGTGGCTTCATCTAATGGCTTAGTGAATATGTCAGCTAGTTGTTTCTCTGTGGGAACATAATGTAACTTAATGGTTCCATTAGTTGCATGCTCCCTTATGAAGTGATATCTGATGTCAATGTGCTTTGTTCTAGAATGATTGACAGGATTGGAGACTATAGAGATTGCACTTGTATTGTCACACATGATTGGAATTCTTTCCAACACAAGTCCATAATCTCTAAGTTGGTTTCTGATCCAAAGCACTTGAGCACAGCAACTTCCAGCAGCTATGTACTCAGCTTCAGCTGTGGAAGTTTACACAGATTGTTGTTTCTTGCTGTACCAAGAGACTAACCTTTGTCCAAGAAACTGGCAGCTACCTGAGGTGCTTTTCTTATCCACTCTGCATCCAACATAATCAGCATCAGAATAACCAACCAGATTAAACCCTGTGTCCTTAGGATACTATAACCCCAAGTTTGGTGTGCCCTTCAGATATCTGAAAATCCTCTTTATTGCTATCATATGTGATTCCTTTGGATTTGATTAAAACCTTGCACACAAGCATGTTGCAAACATGATGTCTGGCCTACTAGCAGTGAGGTAGAGTAGAGAACCAACCATGCCTCTGTAGATCGAGATATCTACCTTCTTGCCCTTACCATCTTCATCTAACTTGGTGGCAGTGGCCATGGGTGTCTTTGCAGGTGAGCATTCTTCTAAGTCAAATTTCTTCAATAGATCCTTGATGTATTTGGTTTGACTTATAAAAATGCCATCCTTCCTTTGACTCACTTGCAACCCAAGAAAGAATGTTAATTCTCCCATCATACTCATCTCATATCTGCTCTGCATGAGCTTAGAGAATTTCTCACACAGCTTCTCATTTGTAGAGCCAAATATGATATCATCCACATAGATTTGAACTAAGATAATATCATCACCATGTTTCTTGTAAAACAGTGTCTTGTCCAGTGTGCCTCTAGTGAATTGATTCTCCAATAGAAATTGTGATAATGTGTCATACCATGCCCTAGGAGCTTGCTTAAGTCCATATAATGCTTTAAGCAATCTGTAGACAAAGTGAGGGAATTGTGGATCCTCAAAGCCAGGTGGCTGTTGCACATATACTTCTTCTTCCAACTCCCCATTCAGAAATGCACTCTTGACATCCATTTGATAAACCTTGAAATTAGAATGTGCAGCAAATGCCAAGAAAATTCTGATGGCCTCTAGTCTAGCAACAGGGGAAAAAGTCTCATCATAGTCAATGCCTTCTTGTTGAGAGTATCCTTTTGCAACCAACCTTGCTTTGTTTCTTATGACTACACCATTTTCATCCATCTTATTCCTTAGAACCCATTTTGTTCCAACAATGGTTCTATCCTTTGGTGCAGGCACAAGTTCCCATACTTTGCTTCTTTCAAATTGGTTTAGCTCCTCTTGCATAGCAATTATCCAATCAGGATCCAACAATGCATCATCAAGTTTCTTAGGCTCAACTTGGGATAGAAAGCAACCATAGAGACATTCATTTAGAGTTGCTCTGCTTGTCCTCACTCCTGTATTTGGATCTCCAATTATCTGATCTGAAGTATGTGATCTATCCCATTTCCTTGTATGTTCAGATTGATTTCTCAGCCTTGATGTTGCTTCATCATCCAGATCATGATCATTTATATTTCCTCCCCCTGTGAAGTTGCCACTCATCACAGGTGTGTCTTGGATGCTTGTTTCTTCATTGTTGGTTGACACAGGTTCTTCATTCACTTGAGTTTGTTGGATTGTGGGCTCAAATTCAGTTTCAATCTCCTCATCAGAATCATCTAGATTGTCAAACTTCAAAGGATCTTTATCTTCATCATTGGCTTCTTCTAATCCAGGTAGTTTGCTATCATCAAATGTCACATCTGTGCTTTCCATAACTTTCTTTTGAGTGATGACATAAACTTTGTATGCAATTCTTTCCATAGAGTAGCCAAGAAAAATTCCTTCAAATGCTTTTGCATCAAACTTTCCAACATATTCTGAGTTGTCTTTTAACACAAAGCATTTGCTTCCAAAAGTATGAACATACTTTAGAGTGGGCTTCTTTCCAGTCATCAACTTGTAAGGTGTCTTTCCAGTGTTTTTGTTGATGAGGGTTCTGTTTTGGATATAGCATGCAGTGGTCACAGCCTCAGCCCAAAAACATGTAGGCATCTTTGCATCAAGTAACATTGTTCTAGCAGCCTCAATCAGAGTTCTATTCTTTCTCTCAACAACTCCAATTTGTTGTGGAATCCTTGGAGCTGAGAGTTGTTGAGAAATACCATTCTCTTTGCAGAATGCTTCAAGCATGGCATTTCTGAACTCTGTTCCATTATCACTTCTTAATGCAATCACACTTGCATTGATGGCCTTTGCTTCCTTGTCAATTTTCTTTATATGCTCAATGATTACTTGTGTCCTTTGATGCCAGAAATTCTACCCATATATACCTTGTGAAATCATCAACCATCACCAGAGCATACTTTTTCCTTCCTAGTGACATAATATTGACAGGCCCAAACAAGTCCATATGAATTAGTTGTAGGGGCTTGGTTATTGATGTCATTGTCTTTGACTTGTGGCTTGATCTTTTCATTTTTCCCTGTTGACAAGCCTCACACACTCCTTCTTGACAGAATTCAAGTGTGGGCATGCCTTTCACTAACTCCTTTTTGACTAGAGAATTAATGCCTTTGAAGTTCAAGTGTGATAGCTTCTTATGCCACAACCAACTATCTTCATTTGATGCTTTTGAGTAAAAGCAACAAATTTTGTCCTTGTTTGCAGAGTTCATATTTGCTACAAACAGACTTCCTTTCCTTACTCCAGATAGAGCAAAGTCACCAGTCTTCTTGTGGGTGATCAAACATTCATCTTTGTCAAAATTCGTTTTGAAGCCTCTGTAAGTAAATTGACCAACACTCAGTAGATTGTGCTTGAGTCCCTTGACCAGTGCTACATTTTCAATGATGACATTTCCAATTTCCAACTTGCCATATCCCAGTGTGTTGCCAATGCTGTCATCTCCAAAAGCAACCATTGGGCCAGCCTTTTCCTCATACTGTGATAGCAGGACCATATCACCAGTCATATGGTTTGAGCATCCACTGTCCAAAATCCACATGACCTTTGTAAGAACCCCAAATTTGGATATAATTAAAACTTTTTATTAAGTAATGATAAAATGAAGAACAATGATTCTGACAACAAGGTCACCAGCTCTAATGAATGGTGGTTTCAAAGAACAATAATTGTAAATAATGGATATTGCTTTGGACAATGATCCTGATGCATTGGTATATTGTCAGAATAGAGTAATTCGATGGTTGAGGACCTAGATAAGAATAATCTACCATCCAGGAAGGAGCTAATGGATCCTTGAAGGGAAATGAGTACGTGCATAGTGTTTCCCGTACGTGCATAGTGTTTCCTGTACGTGCATAGTAATTTGGTGGATGAATAGTGATTTTGTAAGTTGGAAAACTTTTCACGCCACCCTATGTACGGGACGTGATATGGATGTTTCGAAGTCATATTAGTAATACGTGGAGGAAATAAGTAAATGCAGAGACGATCGGAATTCAGAAATTCCAAATTCTTTTTCGGTATAATATTTGACCGGACAGTGGATTAAATATTATTATAATCCAAGAATTGAGATATTAACTTTGAGGAATTGATATTTTGGGATGTTATTATTTTGGGTGGAATTAAAACTTTTATGTAACGCCCCCAAATCCGGGGTCAGTAGATTTGGGCGTCACGCTAAAAAAACTCAATAATTCTAACAAAAATTGGCCATGATGTATTCGTAAATACAACATAAACCTGCTGGATACTAAACTAAAAATCTGAAAATCAAAATAAAACTGAAATAAAAATTAAAACTCAATCAAAAGCTCTTTGACCCCAACTCCCAACTCAGGATCTTAGGTTACAGTTCTAGAAACAAGAAAACCCAAACCAACTTAAATACAAATCTATTTACAAAACTTATACAAACTTAAATCACTGGTATAACTTCGAATAGAAGTATACCAGGCCAACTACTCAAATACATACTATAACTACTAAAACTATAATTTACATACAACAAATCAGACAATAATCTAAATACCCTGATCCACGTCAGCTTCCTTCACCTCGTCTTGCTTGCTCTTTCTGAACTGCGCAGGTACTTCTCGCCAATACTTAGCTTACTGAAATATTAGATTTAAAAACAGCAAGGGTGAGCGAAAGAAATGCTCAGCAAGTTATAAAATAATAGCACTGAATAATTAAATGCAATAACTGCAATTCAAGAAGGATTAACTTAAAAAGGAAAATGAACAATAGATATGAGCAAATGAATGCTCACCAATCTATAATCAATACTATACTTGAAATCTGGATTCTTAACTTTAACAGAAGTAATATTATTTAAAACATTTCTAACTCGGAATCAGAATTTAATAACTGCAAAGGTTCGAAAAACTAGATTCAATACTTTTAATACTTGCAAAATACTTTAACTATCGCTTTAACAAAATCTCCAAGAAATTCTCATTTATTCAAATTTCATTCATGTCACTAAGCGTTCGCACACCTAGCTGCCTAACCGGCCTGACAATCATGAGTTTGAATAAGTAAGAAGATCTCAAATCATTCTCGGTTCTCACTATCACTGCACAACACATGCCACAGTGACCGTAATAACCGTGAATTAGTTTTTCACCAAGCAAAATATAAACCTACTCTTACAAAATACCAATACCTATTTTCTGCACTCATACTCTTTCTCATAACATAAACACCACCCTTTAATATTCTAACATAACACTCTTCTATTTACTACTAACCATCTCTGCCCCAGATAAAACTTTGAGAGAAAGAATATCAAGAATTTTTCCAATCATTCTTACTCCACTTTCACGTACAATGTTACTTGCGAAGGGAATAACTGAAAAACTTCTATCTATCCTTAATCTCATTATTTTACTGAGGTTTCAACTTTTATCATATAGACAACAGTTAAATCTGAAATACACAATTTCTATACCGATAATCATTTACAGTAAAACAGGTATATCTTATCAAAACATTCCTCTCATTAAAACTATTCCACAAATAAAACATACTTTCCGTAAAACTTTTTGAAACATTTAAATTGATTTTATTATTCTTCTGATTACGGACAATACGGGTGATCAGCCACGTAAAGTCTTCCTTTCTTTGAAATTAGGTTCTCAATTAGGCAACACATTGGCCTTTAATGCTGGACTAGGACCACCCTAGCCTCTTACGCTAAACAAAGGTGCTGGACTAGGACCACCCTAGCCTCTTACGCTTAACAAAAGTGCTGGACTAGGACCACCCTAGCCTCTTACGCTTATCCAACTTATAAACCATCTTATTAATACTTTAAAACATTTCACTTTTCAGTCCTTTATACTCACTGGCAAAAGACCAGCCCAGTATAAGGAAATTTTAATATCATCTTTAATTTATTAAACCATTTTAGGAAGCAATACTAGCAAAAGCTTTAACGAAATATTACTGACAATACTTAAGAAATGATAATACTAGCAATAAAACTTTGAGATACTATATAACAGAATACTTGAATAAAACATTTCCTTAACAATAATCTGAAGGAAAATGACAAAAGCAATAAGAATTTGAAGGGATACTTATACTGAATAGAAACATATTTATCTCGCTTGAACGATAAGCGAGGGTTAGTACACTTGCCTCGATTCCAATGCGTCGATTCGCTACTTACTATACTTCGGTCTTTACTCGTCATGCATTCATTTCTTTCAATCGTCCCGCCAACATGCTCGCCGGGTCCATATCTAATCCCTAATTATACTCGAAATAGTAGCAAAGTACTATTTAGTACATAAACAACCCAATTAATAACTAATTACTATACTCGCAAATCAATACATACATAAATATATATATTCACACCTCATTAATCATCACATATGTACTTAAACACTTATACACATATATGCCTTTAAATCTTTAAATCAAATAATTTAAATAACTTAAAACGCAGGGGATTTTTAGAAAATTTCGGCATGTAGTATTCGTTTATCGGACTATGGGCACAGCCCCTCAAATACAATTCATCCCTGCTTTTCAATTCAACCAATCCAAGGAAATAACAAGCTGTTTCTATGACAGCAACATAAATTAAACAAATAATGAAAAGTACCCGCCCGAACATGCGGCAACTAAACACATAAGAAAAGTAAATTGATAACTTAACTTTACTATAAATTACATTTGGAAACTAAATTAAAACAAACCACACAACCTCTAGGGCCAGTGGTACTTTTCAGAAACCATTACTGAACATTTATACAAATATTCATAATTAGTAAAACCATTTACAATTTGCAAATTCATATAAATCTTTGATAAATAACCTTTAAATCGAAATATACTACTTAAAGCAATTATACAACTACTTAATCGAAATCATTTTAATCCCAAGTACTAATGACTGATAACCGACCATCAATTATCCACACACATTCCATCACCAAGCAATTGTCAATTAAAGCATTTAGCACATATTTTAACTCGACTTACGACCATTAGCATTTAGCACTTAAACACTTACAACTAGTAACTCATATAAACTCTACATATTAACTCACAACTTATATCTAATTATAATTATGCCAATTAAACAATACTCGAATTTCACAATTAATCAAATTGTAACCATACTAATTTAATAATTAAATATAATTAATCACACTAAATACAACTTACAATTAACGGTTCATTTTAACTCACTACTCGACAATCCGAGAATCGATTAACTTACCCTTTATATCTTATAAACTCAGAAATTCCATCAAAATTTGTAACACTACTTGTACCATTTACATTGCTATACAATCCGAAATTTATAACCAAACATCAATAATTAACCATTTATCCAATTATCAAATAAAAATCATTAAATCATGTTTAACCAATCACAAAATCTTATAATCCACATCAATACTCATAATTAACACTACTAAGCTAATTACTAAAATTAGCAAATAATCTCGAAATTTGAAATCAATTAAATTACGAGAATTAATTAATTAAATCACCACGCTAAATACGTAAAAAAAAAACGAAGAAAGTTATACCCTTTCGCTTTCAATTCCCATCCACCGGAAAATCGATCCCGGAAAAGCCACCATCTTCCTCCTCCTCTCTCTCTCTCTCTCTCTCTCTCTCTCTCTCTCTCTCTCTCTCTCTCTCTCTCTCTCTCTCTCTCTCTCTCTCTCTCTCTCTCTCTCTCTCTCTCTCACTGCTGCACACACGCTCGCGCCCACCCCCACAGTCAGGCCACCACCGCAGCCTCAGTTTGACACCAGCCGCCGTCGTCCCTGCCTCCGGCCGGCCTCCACCGCGCGAGTCTCCAACTTCCCCGCGTAGCCTGTCCTCCCTCTACAGCCACACGCACACACAATTTATGTATACACACACACACACGATTATATATATATGTATGTATAATCTCAAATTTCCCCCAATTTCTCTTCTATCTCCTCCCAATCTGATCTCTCTCCATTTCCTTCTCTACCGTTTTTTTTTTCCTTCGTTTCTTTCACTCCTCCAGTTCTCTCGAACTCTCTCGGCTCTTCCTCTTAATGGGCTTAGGCCCAATATCCTTATTACCACTTTATCCTCCTTTTTTGCCCAATTCTAACTAATAAACGACTAAAAAAAATCACAAATAAATAAAACTTCCGGAAAATTACACTTTTCATTTTTTTAAAATAAAGAATATAAAATTACAAGCACGTACATATTTTCGAAATATTTTTCGGATCAAAAATGAATTAAATATGAATTTTCAAAGTTTTAATCCTTTAAATACAATAAAACTCTTAAAATCATTATAAAATACTAAAACACCCAAATTAATCCACCCAACACTTTTAAAAACTCAATAAATATATAAAGATAATTTTACAAAAGATTTCATGATTTTTAAGCCCTCCGATAATTAAATAAATATTTTTGAAGATCAATAATACTAGATTTAAATACTTTTAAATCACTAAAAAAAATACAACTAAAAATACTGGGGCACACATAACACAATATATACTCATATAAACTCGACACTAAATATCGTTGAACTCCACAACGATATTCTCAAATCCAATTCCATACTTTAAATACTAATTAACATAATTAAAACAATAAAAATAATAATAATAATAATAAATCCTACAATAATCCGGGATCTTACATTTTATGTATTTAATGATGTAAGAACGAATAGTGATTATGGCTACAATGTAATAATTGATATTTGGAAAGAATGAATGGAATTCGACTTTATTATGTTTATGTCTTGAAGAATGCTAAAGGGTGACAACATAGGTAAGAATAATCTATCTTCTAAGGGAATAAGATATGGCAACTTCAAGCAAGAGAATACTCTCATGTCATCCAGATCGATTACGATTAATCCAGTAGTTCCGTAAAAAGGTTAAGGAACGATCGAAAGAGAATACGGACAATTATACAACCCTAAGAGAACAAGTAAAGAATACTGAATGAATAGTGTTTTGGTGGGAGTATATAATAATATGAGACGACACTATATAGAAGCATTCGGAACGGATTTCCGAGTTCGTATTAGTAATCCAGGGGGAAAATAAGTGTATGTAAAAGCTGTCGAATTCTGAAAAACCGCACTTTTATTTTCTCCGAGAGTTCCCTGGACACTGATAGCCATAAGCATTTAATGAATGGATTTAAGGAATATAAATTGGAAAGTTAGAATGAAAGATGGAGAATGAAAGTATTAATATTAAAAAGGATTCCCGGTAAACCCTAATTAGAAATCCGTGAAATATTCCTACGAACGATCAATCGAAACGGGCAATAACCGGACACAGAATCAAGCAGAGGAAGCAAGAGTCTTGTTCAAGCTACTAGTATAAAATATCTAGTAACTAAACTAGAATCAAGGAACTAGCACCTTAGAGGAAGAACTAAGTACTTAGCAAAGTAACTACCTAGTTAAGCTCTAAACCACCATAAAACCAACACTTGTCTTGCCATTTCATCATCCAACACCTCATCACTTTAATAAAGTGACTTTATACAAGATATTATTTTGATAGTAGATGAGAGTGGATGAGATTAAATCCAAAGAAACCAAGCAAAACTCTCCCCCCCCCTTGAATATTTCATTCGGCCAACACCTTAATTCCAAAATCAAAACCCTTCTTCCCACCATCTCTTGATCTTGTAAAAATTATGGTGAGTCTTAAATTTCCTAAAAGGGATCCCATAAAAATTTCAAAGCCAAACTCTCTTGTTTCCATTTTCAAATAATTCATCAAAGAGGAGGATGAATAGTGGTTTTATGAACTAATCTTGTTTTTTCTTGTTTTTCATGGTGGATTTAGCTAGCTTAGGATCATCCAAGGATAGATCAAGGCTTAGGAAGGTTATACTACTCTCTAAGGAAGGTATAAATCATTTCAAACCCTAAGCTTTACTTTGAGTTTATGCATGATTCATGGTGATTTTGGATTAAGTGATATTAGTAGTATTCTACCAACATGTTAGCATGATTTTGTGGTTAGATTAGCTTTATGATGATATATTGATGAAGCATGATATTCTTGAGCTTTTAAGAGATGATTATTAACTATAGTAATTGATTAGATGCACGGTGTGGCTTGGTTGTTGCGTAATGAATTTTAGAACGCTCGATTCGTAGCCGTCGTAATGCCCGATTTTCATTAACACTAAGAAACCGAACTGGTCAGTAGCCATAACTCTCTGTTATTGGCAAGTTAATGAACCCTACTGATAGATTTTTGAACATAGATCACTTTGGCGAAAGAATCGAAGCATTTCGATTTACGGTTTAGGAATTATGACCAAATTACTAAAAGTAGTTCGAATCCGTAAACGAAAGTTCGTAACTGAAATTGAACCCTCGTAAACTATGTAACGTCATGGCGAATCTTGGTAAATAAATACTAGAGGTAAAAAGGAAGGTGTGAAAGAAAACCGTATGTCAAAAGGATCATTTTTCGATTTATTAAAAATGTTCGAGTCGAGGTTAAACGCGAACGAACCCCTAAAAGACGACTCTTTTATAACTTCGGTAAAACACTTAGAAAACGGGTGATAAAACTCGGAGTATAGTATTGGTTCGTAACGATCGACCTTAGAACTCATATGACTTAAGTATGTCCCAAGTATAAGTATAGTGACATGTCGCATTAACGAACGAATGTCGGGTCGGATCAGTGATAAAAAGGAATCCACTAAAAGGGGTATAACGAGATAACTCGAGAACGTGTTTCGAATTAAGTATAACTTAACTTTTAATATGTTAAGTGATTAATCCCGAATGCCTTGGTTATTTATAGATCACCAAGCTGAACCGGGACCCGCTACCACTACCCCTTACCGTACTCGACTACCAGGCAAGTTTCAATTACCTTCTTTTAGGCTGTTGTTGTGATTGAATATATATATATATATATATATGTTTTCTGTTATACATATGCCATAGCATGCATGCCTACTTTCAAGTTATATCACTATGCTTGTTCCCTGATTGTTATTGGCTTATAAATTAGATAGCTATCGTATCAATTATAAGCCGGTTATTGTAAGACCCTCAGAGAAGGGTGTATACATCTTATTCATCAAATATAGACCGGGAGTCAATATTTTTGACATATCGAGATTACCTCGAAAGAAAATATCTAAGTAAATATTTTCCATTATTCGGGCGACGAATAGTATTTGAATATTCGTTCGAAATTATTTATTTTAACGATCCTTACTTCAAATAATTATTTGAACGTAACTATTCGACGAATAATATTTATTTTAATATTCATTCAGAGTCGAATTAATTATCGATTATTATTTCGAATATTCTTCTAAAGATGAGACTATTAAATGAATATTATTTGGATATTCATTTAGAATATTATTTTATTGAATAAATATTACTTTTGAATATTCATTTAGGATATTAATTACTTGATGAATATTATTTTAATATTCATCTGAAGCTTGATTTATTTATCGAATATTATCACGAATATTCCTTTAAAGCTTGGATTACTAAATGAATATTACTTGATATTCATTTAGAATATTATTCATTAAATGAATATTACTTTTTGAATATTCATTTAAATTCCTAATTAATTATGAATATTGTCTTAAATATTCCTTTCAGGTCCTATTAATTAATGAATATTATTTTGAATATTCATTTAAATATTTATTTATTCAATAAATATTCTCCTGATATTTCTTCAGGGATTATTTTGGAAAATACTCTGATTAAAGATATTCTTTCATATTCCTAAATATTCTTTAAATATTTTTAACTCAATAAATATTCTCTGAATATTTATTCCATACTTAGAATAATCTCAATAAGGTTCATCTTCTTCGATTATTACGAAAAATATTTCGGAGTCATATTATTATTAATATTATATCAAGAAAGGTTCTCAGGCATCATTCTTCTTTGAGTCTATCTCCCTAATAATAAGGGAACCTTACTTGGAAAATGTTATTTATCTTGTCGACTTCCCGGTCATAAAGTATTCTCTTCACTCGCAACTCGGGTGCTGTTGACTTATTAAGTCGTTGTTTACCTTCTCATCTTTCGAGGGGTAAGATTGTTGGAACAAGTTGATATTCGATACCAAGCCACAGCTTGGAAGTTATTGGTGAATTTTCCTTTCCAACTAGATACGACTACCTTGTAGAGTCTTATCAACAAGTATTACACTTGGGGAAAGGGGGACGAACGTTACATTCAGAATCATGAATTCTATTTGAACTAGGAGTCGTGTAAGAGGCCGAGTAGCGCCGGTCCATCCCCTTTGGCCCAACCGTTGGCCGGGGAGAGCTAGTAAGGCGGTAGACAAGTAAAGCCGTCAGTTCTTCCTTCTACCGGTAGTAAATCTAATTTGAGCTGTACGATCTCGACTGATCATCAAGATTGGAACAGCGGGCGCGGTGAATACTCCATCATTGGTTCATCATCCAAACTTATTTATTTCCTGCAACATGATTACTGTTGGCAGAGCTGGAAAAGTATTCATAACTGGAATTGCAATCTTTTCATGCAAGTTCCTCTTTTTAATGGCAATGAGAATATCACGCTTACTTTTGATGTAGCAGATATTTATACAAACAAATATTTAAGTTACCTTGTAACTTCATCGTTCATATTATACTGGCATCATTTCCGTAAATGCATGGCATATGGTTTGAAAGATACTTTTGAACTGTTATACATTATCGTTCAGTTATACATTATTGTTGGTGGGCTATTGCTCACCCTTGCTTTATTATTATATCACAACAACAGCTAGACCAGATGACTCGCACAAGGCGCACTCGACGCGGGCGAGGACGATGAGACTACCAGAGCTGAAGAAGAAGCTATTGGTAGGATATATTTATTCTTTCAGTACCCAAAACATGGTCTAGTATGACTTATGTAAATGGATGGCAAAGAGTATGTATTTATATTGAAATTCTTTTGGATTGTAAGAACTTATAATGTGATTAATAAAAATTTGATTGCTACTCTGATTTCATCTCTGGGACTATAACGGGTGTGTTTTATATTGTTGTGTTGGGTCATAGAGACGTAATTTATTTTATGTTAAGGAAAGTTCAATTGTTGTGGACAGAATTGGAAATCGTAACCACCGGATCCCGGACCCCGGATCTGGGGGTGTTACAGAAGTGGTATCAGAGCGTACGTTATAAACCCCAGAGATGAGGCGACGTTAAAACAATAAATTCATTAAGATAATAAGAACTCTTGCCAAGTTCATAGTCGGACTACTTAATGTAGTGATGACATATAAAACCCTTATGGGAACTCTTAAGTATCGTGATAGTAACTTAGCTCGATATCGTATTGACGAGTAAGGCGACAGACCTTGAGGCATACGAGCTGCAGCGCGATGATGCTTTATATGCGGAAGATCAGCGGGTAATTCGATGGAGTACCCTACTGGAGACCCGGTAGAGGTTCCAGCAGATAAGGAAAAATCCTGTTAGGATAAGGAGCTTACCCTTGAGGAATGAGGGTTGCAGCCAGAAAAACTGTGATGATTAAAGTATAGTGCTAAAAAAAAAGGGAGCATAAAGAACTGAGTTATTAGCAAGAGAACTGAAGATTCATGTTGGATTCGTAGCCGGTCTATTGGAGGTAGTACCAGAAAGTAAGACGGATTGAAAGGATCACTTGAGATCTTATACGGGAATAGACGAGAATCCCTAGAGACTTCCATATTAACGAAGAAAGAGCTAGAGGGATGTATGATTATCAAAGACATCGATTTAGGGCGAGGAGCAGAGTCCCTAGGAATAGATGAGAAGGAGGCAGTAAGTGCCATATCATTTGATAAATGAATTAGTATGAATATGGTCAGTAATAATTCGCCATGAGAAGGCAGGTGTCGTAGGTTGTAAATTATGGAACCAAATTGAGGTTAATAAGGTGGTTTTATTAAGGGAAATGTTCAATTTATGAATGAATCAGTTAGAAAGTAAAGACATTGGGAAGTGATAGCATGATTGGATAAAGTTATATAAGGAAGTAGTAAGCAAGACAATGATCTCAGAACCTACCGGAAGATAAGACCAGTGAGTCAAGATGAACTCGTAATGAGACTACTGCCAGAGACTAAGTATAGGGTTAATTTCAACTCAGTAAAATGATGAACCAGAAATGTTAGATGCATGTAATTCAGAGGAATATTAAATTCTTTCTTTCAAAGAATTATAGTAGTTACCTTAAGTTTATTCCGATGCGGAATTATAATAGATCAAGTAATACGATCAGCAGTTAAAGAGAAAAATGTGAGAAAATCTTCCTGGAGCTAAAAGGTGAAATTGGTAATGACCAAGAGCTGGCATTGCTTAATGGAAAAAGGAGACTTTGTGCTTCCAACGACGCTTCGCATAAAGGGTTAGGTAGACCGACATTTGGTAGTATTGAATGTCAGGACGTATAGGTATCAGGACGTTGTGACAGGTTTCAGTTTGAAACTATTGATTCCCTTCTAAGGGATGGATATAATTGATTCCTCTCCAGTGGGTAAACTTCCAATCTGATGATGATTATTTTGTTAACTATGACTGCTTATGATTCCACCTGCTTGGAGGTTCATAGAACTATTCTTCAGGTTGCGAAACTGGTCTCCTTAATGTTACCAGTAGGTGGGCAGATTGATCAAAATTTCCCTGAGTCTGGAAAGGAATTCGGTGAATTTTGGCAAACCTTGTCTTTCTGATTATCAGAGAATGTCATGGAAGAGAGTAGAAACTGGAGCAAACCCTGTGATTTGGGTAAGGATGCTGTAAAATGGGTTAGTAAACGGACCCTGAGCATTACAATCGACGGTAGTGATAAAATGATGAAGTGAGATTGGACGAAAACAGGAAATGTAAGTAAGAAATTAGCCGGACGGAGGAACTCCGGGATTGACTTAAGTGAAAAGGCTGTTATGCCAGGAATGGTAAGTTTGCGTGGCACGCGGGATTGATAAGAATAGTTGAAAAGATAAAAATAGAGGAAAGGCGACCGGAGACGGCGCTGAGTAGCCGATTAAGACTTATATGAAGTGAAGTTTTGGAAAGGTAGAAAGGTATCAAAGAAGAAGACACTATGCCGGCAATTGCTAGAAAAGTAATGCTAATTAGCCAACCATTAAAATCATATATTTTTATTTTAGTGTGGCCAGTTGAGGCCAAGTCACAACGGACTATAAAGTGACTAGACCAGCAATGAAAAGACAAAGCAGGGTTGCTTCTGAGTAAGCACCGACTGCAAGGGCTTCTGATATAAAGGAAATATTAATGAGATCGTAGGAATCTTCTACTAAACCCTTTGCAACCCATGTTTTGATGGGGAATTTACTAGACCTTTTTGGGATGGGGTAACCCGTACTAAAGTGACTCATGTGTATAGGGTTGTCCAAGATTACGAGTAAAATGGAAGTATAGTGACTTGAGATGTATGATGTTAGGGTATCATGAATACCATGATCATATTACGACTAAGGGAAGTAGACAACGAAGGTTTATGAAGAGAGTATGGAAATGGTCAGAGATGGATCAGTATGCTGTAGAAATTTTGTCTAAGGCAAGTACATTTGAGAAGAACGATAAGTACTAAGAGATTCACGTTGAACTCGACCAATATCTTCCAAAACATCCTTGCTACCATTACCAAGTTCTGTAAGAGAGCAGATAGGCATACGTTGCCTTTTGGAAGGCCAAATAGGCTGACAACTATCTGAAAGAAGAGGGTGGCATTAAGCCACCGATCGATTATCAAATGAGAATGATTGAAAAGAGACCTTTATTAAGGATACATGATCTGATTGCCAATTATAAGATGCAAGAATTCCTTGGCAGTTGAATTAAGGATAGGATATCAATAAATTAAGACAAACCCTGGGGAATGTACAAGGGGTGGCATTAACCCTAATAACGACATTATGACTTCAGATGATATGAGCTGGACTTGCTAAGGCAACAATGACCGGTAAGGATTATTAAAAAGAGTTCTGGAAAGAACATAGATAGAATTATTAGAGTATTGATCAATGACATTTTGATATACCCGGTACCCAAAAAATACCGGAGGAATGATAAGGATGGCCTATGAAACCTTACAAGGAAAAAGGTAATATTCTGAACTTCAAAATGGAAGTTTGGTAAGGAATGTATGACATCGTAACAATAATGCCAGATGAGGCATGTATGAAACCCTGAGGAAGTATGGATTGAACCTATAAAGGTTGAGATTATCCTAAGATAAGGAAAGAACTAAGAAAAGAAGTATCCTAAGTAGGATTGGGAATAAACGTGATAAAGTTCCCACGGGTAGGTGGAAGCATTGACTTTTGGAGAAAGACTGATAAATATATTTTTCTCCATCAGCAGAGCAGAAGGGAGAATGCTTTCACCCAACAATGATGGGAATGAGGTAGAAATGTTTGAATTGGAATATATCCAGAGAACAAGGATTACCAGAAATTATTATTATCAGGAAAGGCCAATGAGGTGGCCGACAGTCTAAGTATAAAGGAGTAATTACAAATGTTCATACCGAAGAAACAAAATGATATTTGGAAAGACCATGAAGGTCATATTGGAGTGGAGGAAGTTACATTCCTTTTGATGATTGTGCAAGAATCGAAGGTAATAATAGTTTAAGTAAAGATTCGATTCCTGATGGAGTCTTAAGCATATTACGTACCTTAGAAGGTCCCATTTTGAGGCAGACCAGGACCATGATACAAAATTAACGAAGTAAACCGTTAAGTTTCCAGTCTTTTATGGAAGCTGCATGAGTGATAGTTTCATCAACCTGACATAGCTGCGATGCTTGAAACTCTTCTGCAATTGTATCTACTTCATGTAATATCTACATCAAGTTCAGGAAGTGTTCCTTATGGATAAGGAATAGTGATTACTTTGTCTCCCTAAAGGAATTGAAACCCGTGTGATTAGCTATTAATGCACTACGTAAACAACAAGCGATGGTGATTCTTCTAAGAAAGTAGATGACAATGTAAAGATAAAGAAAGTGCTGCCATTGATTAACTAAATGGCATGTTGATGAATGACAAACAAGTTTATGTTAGTGTACTTCTGCGCAAACAAGATAGAGAATATGAGGTTGATGATTCATGATGTTAAAGATATTCCCATGGAAAGAATTAATGAGACTTGGAGGGAAGGGCGGTTGAGCCCGAGACTTATTGGGCCACCTGAGAGTTTAAAAGTGTTCGGACGGCGGTATTCGAGCCAGCCTTACCCCCAAAACTTATAGCACGGTCATAACGGGTTTTCATATGGCCAGGCTACGCAAGTAAAATGCAGATGCTCGATAAATGATAAGAGCATGAGCCGGTAGATATACGACCTGGTCTGACTTACGAAAGACAACCTGTGGAAAACCACGGATAGAAAAGAACAAGTGATGAGAAACAAGGTTGGCAGAAGTAGATTATATGAATCTAGGTTAAAGGGATCGGGCCAGATTCATTTCGGAAAGTTTAAATTGAAATAACGTGATGATTATAGAATAAATGTGACGGAATACCGATAAGGAGGTACCAAGTGCAAAAAGGTGTCTCAATAAAGAGGTGAAGGTGAAAGTAAATAATAGAAATGAGTAAGAATCAGATAATAAGAAGGATGTGATTGATAAAGAAAAAGCTAGTAGCGTGACATGGAATGTTAGTAACAACGGTGTCAAGCGAGAAACTAAGATTTAACCTGAGAGGTTCAAAGATTTTCCAAAAGTGTTGCTAAGGTTGAACCAGAGTACAGGTCCAGAGAATAGTGGACAATGCAGCAAGATATGTTGATACGTGAGGTTACGATCAAATAGTATTGGATATAATTATGATTAATTTCTTCCTTAATGAACCTCTATAGTTTAGAGGTAAATTCTGAGTATGATATTTTACAATCGTGAAAACTTTTTATAATCCTTTAGAATTCTTTTCTTTTCTTCTCTCTTATTCATCTTCTTTATGAATTGAGAAGAACAACCCTTTAAGGAGGGGAGGTACTGCTACATGACTATCTGTCTATGTGATAGAAGTCTAAGTGGAATACCATAACTTGTTTAACTGCTTGTCAAGTACTAAAGGCTGGCCCCCTTCTGTACTAGCTATGCAATATAACAAATGTTCAATTGATCATAGTGATCTCTCAATAAATCTTTCCACTTCTCTATACTGATCGAGATTGCAAAGATTAAAGCGATCAGGAAATGCACAGTACGAGCGAGGTTACCTCCGAATTCGTAGGGTGATAGTGATACCAATGTTACTGCAAGTATCAATAAGGATAAGACTGAGTAAGAGTATAAACCGGATAGTGTGTTGTACGAAAAATGACAAAGTTGATGGAAAAGGATAAAGTATGGACTGTAGCACCAGTAGATGTGCTGAGAAAGGGCAGAACGACTACGAGTTGACCCGGAAGCTGAAACGACAGATAAACGACTCTTGTTTTCTACCTGATTCCGGGACGGAATCCTTTTAAGGAGGGGAGACTGTAAGAACCCCAAATTTGGATATAATTAAAACTTTTTATTAAGTAATGATAAAATGAAGAACAATGATTCTGACAACAAGGTCACCAGCTCTAATGAATGGTGGTTTCAAAGAACAATAATTGTAAATAATGGATATTGCTTTGGACAATGATCCTGATGCATTGGTATATTGTCAGAATAGAGTAATTCGATGGTTGAGGACCTAGATAAGAATAATCTACCATCCAGGAAGGAGCTAATGGATCCTTGAAGGGAAATGAGTACGTGCATAGTGTTTCCCGTACGTGCATAGTGTTTCCTGTACGTGCAGTGGATGAATAGTGATTTTGTAAGTTGGAAAACTTTTCACGCCACCCTATGTACGGGACGTGATATGGATGTTTCGAAGTCATATTAGTAATACGTGGAGGAAATAAGTAAATGCAGAGACGATCGGAATTCAGAAATTCCAAATTCTTTTTCGGTATAATATTTGACCGGACAGTGGATTAAATATTATTATAATCCAAGAATTGAGATATTAACTTTGAGGAATTGATATTTTGGGATGTTATTATTTTGGGTGGAATTAAAACTTTTATGTATTTAATGATGTAAGAACGAATAGTGATTATGGCTACAATGTAATAATTGATATTTGGAAAGAATGAATGGAATTCGACTTTATTATGTTTATGTCTTGAAGAATGCTAAAGGGTGACAACATAGGTAAGAATAATCTATCTTCTAAGGGAATAAGATATGGCAACTTCAAGCAAGAGAATACTCTCATGTCATCCAGATCGATTACGATTAATCCAGTAGTTCCGTAAAAAGGTTAAGGAACGATCGAAAGAGAATACGGACAATTATACAACCCTAAGAGAACAAGTAAAGAATACTGAATGAATAGTGTTTTGGTGGGAGTATATAATAATATGAGACGACGCTATATAGAAGCATTCGGAACGGATTTCCGAGTTCGTATTAGTAATCCAGGGGGAAAATAAGTGTATGTAAAAGCTGTCGAATTCTGAAAAACCGCACTTTTATTTTCTCCGAGAGTTCCCTGGACACTGATAGCCATAAGCATTTAACGAATGGATTTAAGGAATATAAATTGGAAAGTTAGAATGAAAGATGGAGAATGAAAGTATTAATATTAAAAAGGATTCCCGGTAAACCCTAATTAGAAATCCGTGAAATATTCCTACGAACGATCAATCGAAACGGGCAATAACCGGACACAGAATCAAGCAGAGGAAGCAAGAGTCTTGTTCAAGCTACTAGTATAAAATATCTAGTAACTAAACTAGAATCAAGGAACTAGCACCTTAGAGGAAGAACTAAGTACTTAGCAAAGTAACTACCTAGTTAAGCTCTAAACCACCATAAAACCAACACTTGTCTTGCCATTTCATCATCCAACACCTCATCACTTTAATAAAGTGACTTTATACAAGATATTATTTTGATAGTAGATGAGAGTGGATGAGATTAAATCCAAAGAAACCAAGCAAAACTCTCCCCCCCCCTTGAATATTTCATTCGGCCAACACCTTAATTCCAAAATCAAAACCCCTCTTCCCACCATCTCTTGATCTTGTAAAAATTATGGTGAGTCTTACATTTCCTAAAAGTGATCCCATAAAAATTTCAAAGCCAAACTCTCTTGTTTCCATTTTCAAATAATTCATCAAAGAGGAGGATGAATAGTGGTTTTATGAACTAATCTTGTTTTTTCTTGTTTTTCATGGTGGATTTAGCTAGCTTAGGATCATCCAAGGATAGATCAAGGCTTAGGAAGGTTATACTACCCTCTAAGGAAGGTATAAATCATTTCAAACCCTAAGCTTTACTTTGAGTTTATGCATGATTCATGGTGATTTTGGATTAAGTGATATTAGTAGTATTCTACCACCATGTTAGCATGATTTTGTGGTTAGATTAGCTTTATGATGATATATTGATGAAGCATGATATTCTTGAGCTTTTAAGAGATGATTATTAACTATAGTAATTGATTAGATGCACGGTGTGGCTTGGTTGTTGCGTAATGAATTTTAGAACGCTCGATTCGTAGCCGTCGTAATGCCCGATTTTCATTAACACTAAGAAACCGAACTGGTCAGTAGCCATAACTCTCTGTTATTGGCAAGTTAATGAACCCTACTGATAGATTTTTGAACATAGATCACTTTGGCGAAAGAATCGAAGCATTTCGATTTACGGTTTAGGAATTATGACCAAATTACTAAAAGTAGTTCGAATCCGTAAACGAAAGTTCGTAACTGAAATTGAACCCTCGTAAACTATGTAACGTCATGGCGAATCTTGGTAAATAAATACTAGAGGTAAAAAGGAAGGTGTGAAAGAAAACCGTATGTCAAAAGGATCATTTTTCGATTTATTAAAAATGTTCGAGTCGAGGTTAAACGCGAACGAACCCCTAAAAGACGACTCTTTTATAACTTCGGTAAAACACTTAGAAAACGGGCGATAAAACTCGGAGTATAGTATTGGTTCGTAACGATCGACCTTAGAACTCATATGACTTAAGTATGTCCCAAGTATAAGTACAGTGACATGTCGCATTAACGAACGAATGTCGGGTCGGATCAGTGATAAAAAGGAATCCACTAAAAGGGGTATAACGAGATAACTCGAGAACATGTTTCGAATTAAGTATAACTTAACTTTTAATATGTTAAGTGATTAATCCCGAATGCCTTGGTTATTTATAGATCACCAAGCTGAACCGGGACCCGCTACCACTACCCCTTACCGTACTCGACTACCAGGCAAGTTTCAATTACCTTCTTTTAGGCTGTTGTTGTGATTGAATATATATATATATATATATATATATATATATATATATATGTTTTCTGTTATACATATGCCATAGCATGCATGCCTACTTTCAAGTTATATCATTATGCTTGTTCCCTGATTGTTATTGGCTTATAAATTAGATAGCTATCGTATCAATTATAAGCCGGTTATTGTAAGACCCTCAGAGAAGGGTGTATACATCTTATTCATCAAATATAGACCGGGAGTCAATATTTTTGACATATCGAGATTACCTCGAAAGAAAATATCTAAGTAAATATTTTCCATTATTCGGGCGACGAATAGTATTTGAATATTCGTTCGAAATTATTTATTTTAACGATCCTTACTTCAAATAATTATTTGAACGTAACTATTCGACGAATAATATTTATTTTAATATTCATTCAGAGTCGAATTAATTATCGATTATTATTTCGAATATTCTTCTAAAGATGAGACTATTAAATGAATATTATTTGGATATTCATTTAGAATATTATTTTATTGAATAAATATTACTTTTGAATATTCATTTAGGATATTAATTACTTGATGAATATTATTTTAATATTCATCTGAAGCTTGATTTATTTATCGAATATTATCACGAATATTCCTTTAAAGCTTGGATTACTAAATGAATATTACTTGATATTCATTTAGAATATTATTCATTAAATGAATATTACTTTTTGAATATTCATTTAAATTCCTAATTAATTATGAATATTGTCTTAAATATTCCTTTCAGGTCCTATTAATTAATGAATATTATTTTGAATATTCATTTAAATATTTATTTATTAAATAAATATTCTCCTGATATTTCTTTAGGGATTATTTTGGAAAATACTCTGATTAAAGATATTCTTTCATATTCCTAAATATTCTTTAAATATTTTTAACTCAATAAATATTCTCTGAATATTTATTCCATACTTAGAATAATCTCAATAAGGTTCATCTTCTTCGATTATTACGAAAAATATTTCGGAGTCATATTATTATTAATATTATATCAAGAAAGGTTCTCAGACATCATTCTTCTTTGAGTCTATCTCCCTAATAATAAGGGAACCTTACATGGAAAATGTTATTTATCTTGTCGACTTCCCGGTCATAAAGTATTCTCTTCACTCGCAACTCGGGTGCTGTTGACTTATTAAGTCGTTGTTTACCTTCTCATCTTTCGAGGGGTAAGATTGTTGGAACAAGTTGATATTCGATACCAAGCCACAGCTTGGAAGTTATTGGTGAATTTTCCTTTCCAACTAGATACGACTACCTTGTAGAGTCTTATCAACAAGTATTACACTTGGGGAAAGGGGGACGAACGTTACATTCAGAATCATGAATTCTATTTGAACTAGGAGTCGTGTAAGAGGCCGAGTAGCGCCGGTCCATCCCCTTTGGCCCAACCGTTGGCCGGGGAGAGCTAGTAAGGCGGTAGACAAGTAAAGCCGTCAGTTCTTCCTTCTACCGGTAGTAAATCTAATTTGAGCTGTACGATCTCGACTGATCATCAAGATTGGAACAGCGGGCGCGGTGAATACTCCATCATTGGTTCATCATCCAAACTTATTTATTTCCTGCAACATGATTACTGTTGGCAGAGCTGGAAAAGTATTCATAACTGGAATTGCAATCTTTTCATGCAAGTTCCTCTTTTTAATGGCAATGAGAATATCACGCTTACTTTTGATGTAGCAGATATTTCTACAAACAAATATTTAAGTTACCTTGTAACTTCATCGTTCATATTATACTGGCATCATTTCCGTAAATGCATGGCATATGGTTTGAAAGATACTTTTGAACTGTTATACATTATCGTTCAGTTATACATTATTGTTGGTGGGCTATTGCTCACCCTTGCTTTATTATTATATCACAACAACAGCTAGACCAGATGACTCGCACAAGGCGCACTCGACGCGGGCGAGGACGATGAGACTACCAGAGCTGAAGAAGAAGCTATTGGTAGGATATATTTATTCTTTCACTACCAAAAACATGGTCTAGTATGACTTATGTAAATGGATGGCAAAGAGTATGTATTTATATTGAAATTCTTTTGGATTGTAAGAACTTATAATGTGATTAATAAAAATTTGATTGCTACTCTGATTTCATCTCTGGGACTATAACGGGTGTGTTTTATATTGTTGTGTTGGGTCATAGAGACGTAATTTATTTTATGTTAAGGAAAGTTCAATTGTTGTGGACAGAATTGGAAATCGTAACCACCGGATCCCGGACCCCGGATCTGGGGGTGTTACAACCTTCCTTTCACTTTCTTTGCCCTGCAAACACAAAGGTATTACTTCTCCTTTGGTACCCAAACAAGTTTGGGTCCATGTGGCTTAGCAACAGTTTTATCATAAACAGCATGCTTATCAATTTTCTTGATGTTAGTCTTCTTGTCACTGTTAGAAGTCTTAGAATCAGGGTTCTTAGACTTAGGTGATAGAGGTACCTTCCTAACTTTAGGAGGACTTGAAGAATTTGTTCTTGTGTAGTGTGTGTGAACATTGTGACTGATGCAACCTTCCATGAATTGTCTTCTCAAATTAAAGCAACTAGTCATTACATTCATGTTACATGGCATACAATCAAATTTATCACAGAAAGGAGAGTCTCTATGTCTTAAAGGCACAGAGCAATCATAGAATGGTTTAGCAACACTACCAGATGGTTTCTTGCAAGCATGAGTTAAATGATTAGTGCTAAAACAATTTTGACAAACTTTCCTGGGGGCATTTGGCACATAAGCATAATTTTTGTCCTTGTTAATCCCTAATTTGCCATTCCTGTTTTGTTTCTTTTTAGCCACTTTCTTCTCAAACTCATTATTCCCAGCTGAAACAAACTTCACAAATTTCTCAAGTCTAGGTCTACCTCCTACTGACTCCTTGGCTTTGGTTTTGACATTCTCACTCTTAGAGGATGCTTGTTGTTCATTTGATTGTGCCTTATCTTCATCATCCAACATTTTCTTAATGAGTAAGGCATCCTCATCAATCTCAAGTGTTGGTGTTTTAAATATTGGGGTCTCAGCCTTTTTCAAAACCTGAGGCACTTCCTCTTGAACAACAATGTCATCTTCAATGACTGCATAACCTTTCCTCTGTTTGAGAGTGTCATAATCAAGTCCAATAGCAGCCTTAGGTCTAGCTAGATTTTTCTCATGGTAGGACTGCAATAGACTAGAGGAATTCTTAAATTTTCAATTTAAATTCATTTTCAGCTAGTTCGTCCCTAAGAGCTTTCTCAACTTGACTAGCACATAGAACCTTATTCTTTAGATATTCTATTTCTTGTTTAAGGTTTTCTATTTGCATAGCAGTTAGTTCTAGTTCCTCATTTCTTTTCTTCAACAGTTCATTCTTAGTGGACAGTTTAGCAATTTCTTCATTAGCAGCAGTCATACTAGTATGAATATTAAACATCTCAACAGATAGTTGTTCAACCATAGATTTGTATTCAGAAACAGACATGTCTATAGTAGTGACGGATGGTACCTGAGAGTCTGATTCAGATGGTTCTTCCTTGGAGTTGGCCATCAAGGCATAGTTGCAGAATTCTTGTTCTTCTCCATCACTATCAGAATCATCCCAACACTTCCCTTCAGCTATGTAGGCCTTACCTGGTGTATGCTTCTTTAGCAGAGCCTCATACTTAGCTTCAAGCTCAAGAAACTCCTTATCCTTCTTTTTAGGCTTCTTGCATTCACTGGCAAAATGCCCTAGGTCATTGCATCTATAACATCTCACAGATGACCTATCCACATAGCTGGTTTTGAATTTGTTCTTGTTTGCTTTCACAGGTGCCTTGCTCTTGTTGAATGAATGATTTTGAGATCTAGACTTGAAGGGCTGATTCCTCTTAAATCTGATGTTTGGGAATTTTCTAGCCATAAAAGCATATGAAGTGTTTTCCATGGCATCCAACTCTTCAAGAGTATAGAACTCATCTTCTTCCTTCTCAACAACAGGTTCAGTCACTTCTTCTTCAGTTTCTTCATCATCTACTATCTCTTCTATTCTTAGTTGACTTGTAAATGCTTCCAGGTCTTGAACGGATTTGTTGACAATCAAGGCACATGTGTTTATCATTCTGCCTTGGTTGGCTCATGAGTCTTTAAAACCCCATAGAGCACATCATATGTGACTTTGTTCAAATCTCTTTCTCTTAGAGATATGACCCTTTGCTCTAGGTGGTTAGGTGCAGATAGAAGAAACTTCATGTTTAATTCCTTAGTGCTGTAAACCATCCCATTCATTTGAAGCTCAGTCACCAGCTTGTGAAATCTCTCAAACATATCAGTAATACTTTTTTGGACTGTGCCATGAAAGCCTCATACTGTGTGACCAGTATCTGTTTCCTATTCTCTCTTACCTCCTCTGTCCCTTCACATAACACCTCGATGTGGTTCCACATGTCCTTGGCTGATGTGCATGATGCTATATTGGCAAACATCGACATATCCATGGAGTCTATGATCAGCAACATGAGATGACTGTCTAGGGCAACCTTTTTGAAAGGCATATGACACAGCCTATTTGTAGTTCGAGGACTCAACTCAACTTAAGCTTAGATTGTAATAAGTAAATAACTTTAACTGTCACAGGAATCTCAGGAGGTACTATCTGTCAGAAGAAAAACCCTAAAGTCAATCTATAGTTTTGATGTTTTACACTCGAAGAAGCTCAGATTGCTGATCAAGCCTCAGTATAGCATCAAAGAAGTGGATTTATTTCTAAGACAGAGATTTCTAGAGTGACAGGTTCAGACAGAATACAGTGAAGTACAAGAAGGAGAAAGAAATGAGAAGAAAAATGAATCACATTTTTAATGTGAAAATTAAAGGACAGTTATTGAAGTTAGTCGTTCATGAATCAGACCGTGCATGGAACATCAACAAAATATTTAGTGGTATTCCTTTATTACTTTCAGTGATTCAGAAAAGAATTAAGACAATCCAAGGATATATATAATTATTCTTCTTTAATTAATTTAAATCAAGTAATCAATTTAATTAATTAATTAATTCATCCTGAATTAATTCTTTAATTAAATTAATTATTAGATTAATTAAATCTGATTTAATTATTTAAGTAAGGTTAAATTAAAATGATTATTTGTTAATCAATTAAATTTAATGTGAAAAATGAACTAGCAAAACAATGATTGTCTTGCCGATTGTCTTGGAGAAGGGATTTAGAGAAACAAGACAATCACTGATTGTCTTGAAGAAGAAAATCAGTAAAGCAAGACAATCTCTGATTGTCTTGCCGATTGTCTTGGTAATGATAAATTCTGAACAGCTTTAAAAAAGAAGAATAAAAATCTGATTTGATTGTCTTGACGATTGTCTTGACAGTTCAAATCAGATTGTCTTAATAATGATCAAAAAGAAAAAGCTTCAGACAGAATGATAATTTTTGATAAAGCAAGACAAAGATCTCAGAATTTGATTGTCTTGCCGATTGTCTTGGAAGAACCTGATTGTCTTGACGATTGTATTGCCTATTGTCTTGGCAGTACAAAAATGGTTGTTTTGGAAGAATAGATTGTATTGCCGATTGTCTTGACAGTTATATTTGAAGATAAAGAGGCAGTGAATATTATATATCAAGACAGAAACGACTCAAGACAACACAGACTAAAATATTACATTCAAGGCAGTTTACTCTCTTCTCTCTCATCAAGAACACAATACAAGGAGCACAAAAATTCATAGAAAATCAAGTTCATATTATTTTTAATATCTGATCCGATAGAACTTGTTTACTTGATACTCTTGTACTATTAGCGAGTTTTTACTCCTAATCTATATCTTGATTTTTATCAACAAATCTAGAAAAATTCATGTCGAATTTTCTAATTTGTTTTTATTAATTAGATATAAATTCTGTACTGTATTTGTAGCAAACCCCTCAAGTTAATATAATTTTATATTCAACTTGAATTTTGTTTCAATTAATTCCGCTCAAATTTGTCAAAATATAAATTAAATTATCTGGACAAATTTCGATTAAACAATACTGTTTGTATTCAACCCCCCATTCTACAAACATATTGGACCTAACAATTGGCATCAGAGCCTATTGATTGATATACAAATCAAGATCCTAATTTTACTCCGCCAAAAATCTATCTTGAATTTTTAACTCACTTAAAAATTCATCATGTCGTCAAAAAGCATTGTTAAAATTCCCATGTTTAACAAGGACAATTATACAATGTGGAAAAATAAAATGGAGTTGTTTCTTGATGTCGCAAATTCTAAATATTTGGGTGTTCTACAAAACGGACCTATAATTCCACTCGATCATATACCTGAGTCTATTGTTGGAGGAAGTGTTGTAACACCTGCATCATCTGTTCCAAAGCATGCTGATTCTTTTACTCCTGTTGAAAAAGAGGACGCAGGACTAGATACGAATTTGAGACTTATTTTAATAGATTCCCTAGATGCTGTGATGTACAGTCATGTGATAAATTGTAAAACTGCAAAACACATGTGGGAAACTATTGAGACTATCAATGAAGGAACTGATGAAGTCAGGGAAAACAGACTTCAGATTTTAACCTCTGAGTATGAACACTTTAGAGCTGGCCCTAATGAAGGCATTCAGGAAGTGTTTGAAAGGTATAACAAAATTATCAACAACTTGCAACTTAATGGCAAGCAATATACACAGAAGGAGATTAATATGAAGTTTTTGTTGACAATGCCCACTCATCTTGAACATAGGATAACAGCCATCAGAGAATCAAGAGATTTGAATAAGATTGCTCTTGAAATATTGTTTGGTGTTCTGAAAACCTATGAACTGGAATAAGTACAGCAGAGGGAGGTCTCTGGTAAAGGAAGAGTGCCAAGTTCATCTACAGCTCTTGTAGTTGAGGCACCTAAGGAAGTGGAAGCTAAGGTTGTTCTACCTTACAGCTCAGACAAGGAAAAGACTGAAGTAGAACTTGGTCAAACACCACCTACTCAGGATGGTGGAGTCTTCTACTCATTGGAAGAGCTAGATCAACTAGAAGATGAATCGATGGCATTGATGGTAAGGCAATTTGGCAACTTCAGATTCAGAAGAAATCCAAAGTACAGGTTCAAGTCAAATAACAGATTCCAGAGAGGAGGCTCTTCTTCCTCTAGTAACAGGGGAGGATACAAAACTGGATCTGTTGACAGAAGAAAGATTCGTTGCTTCAACTGTAATGAATTAGGGCACTTTGCCACTGAATGTCAGAAACCCAAGCAAACTCAAAGAAGAGATTTTGTTGCTGAGAAGAAGAAACCTGGAAAAGCCTATGTTGCGGCTGGTAAGAGTTGGGATGACACGGACAGCGAAGATGAAGAATACGGAAATCTTGCGTTGATGGCAAATGATCAAGCATCTGATCATCATAACAAACCGGTAAATCTTACTGACACTGAGTTGATTCGTAGTCTTTATAATTCATTAGGTAATGCACAAACTGAATATAGAAGACTAGATATGTTAAGCACTAATCTTGGCAATGAAGTGTCAGAATTAAAAAAGGTGCATATTAATCAAGATCAACAAAGAGATGAAATAACAATGCTTAATAAAAAGGAAAAAGCCATTCTAGAAGTTGTAGGCAAACAAATGGCTAGAATTACTGAACTTGAAACACAGGTCAGGGCTTGTTATAATTCGGTTAAAGTTTCCAAAGAGTTATTTAACAATCAAATTGTAGAACGAACAACAGGTATAGGGTATGGTTACAATGAAGCTGTTGGTTCATTGGGCATAAATTCCCCTAACCCTGTTAGTGCTAAAGAAAGGGGAATACCACATGTGCTCAAAAATGTTAAAGAACCTCTGTTTAAAAAATATGATGCTGGACCACCAGATATTCTTTCTATGGTTATCCAAGAAGAAATGAGAAATGAGGATAGTGCAAATGGCACAGTCTTTGTTAAGGATAAATGCGTTAAGGATAAATTTGATAAGAACGCTAATCCAAAGAATGTTTCATCCAAGAAAGATGTCACAGTCTTTGTTAAGGCTAAATCTATTGAGGACGCTAATCCAAAGATTGTTTCATCCAAAAAAGATGTACCTAAAGTGCCAGTTAAGGTTGTTGAAACAGCTAGTTCTTCTAAGACTGGATTAGGTAGTAATAAGTTGAAGCAGAAAAATAACATGACTAACATGAATACCATGCCTATCATTGATTCTAATCATAAAGCATGTGGTGTTATCAATTGTATGTCTTGTGCTTTTAACAGTATGCGTGCTTATTTTAATGGTAGTTATGCATGTGTTAAACAGACCGCTCCTCGACAACACATGAACATGAACAATAATGTTCGATCAAAGACTGATTTTCCTCCTCAAGTTAGGAGAGAGACATTTGCACCTAAGACTAAACAAAAGGTTACCAAGAATGTTTACCAGGTCAAATGTCCAGTCAATGACACAAGTGTTATTGCTGCTAGAGAAACATGGATACCCAAGATAAAACAAAAGATTTTCAAATCTATTTATAAGGTTAAATGTTTATTGACTAAAGATGTTAAAATTAAAAATGTTGTTTTGCCTAATAAAGGTCAGTACTTTAAATCAGCAGGACCCAATCAAATTTGGGTCCCGAAGAAGGTTAAATTCATTTGCCATTGCAGGGTATTGAACAGGTTGAACGAGTAACCTGGATCTTGGACAGTGGATGTTCAAGGCATATGACTGGAGAGAGAACCCTGCTGACAAATGTGGTGGAGAAGGCCGGCCCAGTAGTTACCTTTGGAGATAACAGCAAAGGTAGAACTGATGGATATGGCAGACTTGAAGCTGGAAATGTTATCATTGAAGAAGTGTCCTTTGTAAAAGGACTTGAGCATAATTTGCTCAGCATCAGTCAATTCTGTGACAAGGGATTTGAAGTCCACTTTAACAAAATGAATTGTATGATTTCACACAAAAGAAATGAACAACCATCTCTGACAGGAGTCAGAAAAGGAAACTTGTATGTAGCCAACATGAACACTAGAAGCACTCAAGAAATCAATTGCTTCTATTCTAAAGCATCCACAGATGAAAGCTGGCTATGGCACAAGAAACTTTCTCACCTGAATTTCAAAACAATGAATTATTTGGTTAAGTGGGAAATGGTGAGAGGTTTACTCCCTATGGAATTCACACAGGAAGGACTATGTGATGCCTGTCAAAAAGGCAAACTAAAAAGGGCAACTCACAAAAGCACTGATATATCTTCAATAACTGATCCTTTACAGTTACTTCACATGGATCTATTTGGTCCAGTGAATGTGATGTCTATGTCAAAGAAAAGATATGCTCTTGTGATTGTTGATGATTTTTCAAAGTACACATGGGTTTTGTTCCTGAATTCTAAAGATGAGACTCCACAACTGGTGATTGATCACATCAAGTTAATTGAGTTGGATTCCAAGTATCCAGTGAGGGCTATAAGGTCAAACAATGGAACTGAATTTAAGAATACAGTTCTGAATGACTTTTGTACTAAAAAAGGAATAACCAGACAATACTCAGCTCCAAGAACTCCTCAGCAAAATGGGGTAGTTGAAAGAAAGAATAGAACCTTGATTGAAGCTGCACGTACTATGTTAAGCGAATCAAGGCTTCCATTATATTTTTGGGCTGAAGCTGTCAACACTGTTGCTATACTCAGAATCGAACTCTTATCAACAAAGACTTGATGAAGACACCCTATGAAGCCTTGAATGAAAAGAAACCAACACTCAAATACTTTCATGTATTTGGAGCTAAATGCTTTGTACTTAAAGAAGGAGACGATCAAGGTGGAAAATTTGAAGCCAAAGCACATGAAGCAATTTTTGTTGGTTATGAAAGAAGAGCTTATAAGGTGTATTTGATTGAACATCAGAAGATGATGGAAAGTGTCAATGTAACATTTGATGACACTAAACTCCCTAGTATCCAAACTGAAGATTCATCTGAAAAGCTATCTTTTGAAGATATGAAAGATCTAGATTCAGATGATGATAGTCTACCTGATATTTTTGCTGATGCTAATGACAATAATGTCAATGATGAGTTTAATCAGAATAATGGTGGTGATAATAATGATAATATTGAAAACACCACTCATGCCTCTGAACACTCATCTAATCATCCTGGCAACAACTCAGGGGGAGTTAGTGAAGGATCAACAAGTCATACTCAACAACACAATTCAAATCAAGAGGAATCATCTAGAGTTAATCTACCCAGACAAACTGTTTGGAATAGAACTCATCCGTTTGAGTTAATTATTGGTGATCCAGATGTTGGAGTAAAGACTAGAAGAGCTTATCAGAATCAATGCAATTATTCAGGGTTTCTATCTGAAATGGAACCTAAGAAAACTGAAGAAGCTCTATCTGATCCTGATTGGGTGATTGCTATGCAAGATGAACTCAATCAATTCAAACAACAAGAAGTATGGAAGCTGGTACCCAGACCTTCAAATAGAACAGTGGTTGGCACTAGATGGGTATTCAGAAACAAACTTGATGAAGATGGCACAGTCACAAGAAATAAAGCAAGACTGGTAGCAAAGGGTTATTCACAAGCTGAAGGCATTGGCTATGATGAAACCTATGCTCCAGTGGTAAGACTTGAGGCCATTAGAATATTCTTGGCATTCGCAGCATTCTCAAACTTTAATGTTTATCAAATGGATGTAAAGAGTGCTTTTCTAAATGGTAAGCTGGATGAAGAGGTCTATGTAGAACAACCCCTGGCTTTGAAGATCCAGATCTGTTAGACTATGTCTACTTCCTTTTCAAGGCTATCTATGGCCTCAAGCAAGCACCAAGAAAATGGTATGACACCCTTTCTGAATTTTTACTTGAAAATGGCTTTGTTAGAGGTGTCGTAGACAAAACTCTCTTTACTAAGAAACATAAAAATGATACAATATTAGTCAAAGTCTATGTGGACGATATAATATTTAGGTCTACTAATGATCTTTTGTGCAAGAAATTTGCTAAGTTAATGCAAGGTAAATTTGAAATGAGCATGATGGGAGAACTGAAATTCTTTCTTGGATTGCAAATAAGTCAAAGGACAGATGGAATATTTATCTGTCAATCCAAGTATATCACAGAGCTCCTCAAGAAATATCAAATGGAGGACTCATCTTCAGCTAAGACACCATCATCTACAGCTGTCAAGTTTGGAGCTTGTGAAAATTCTGCCAAGGTGGATGTCACAAGTTACAGAGGTATGATAGGCTCATTACTTTACCTTACTGCAAGTAGACCAGATATTATGTATGCTACATGCTTGTGTGCAAGGTTCCAAGCGGATCCTAGAGATGTTCATCTCATTGCTGTAAAACAAATCTTAAGATATCTTAAGGGTACACCTAATTTAGGTATCTGGTACCCTAAAGAATCTAGTTTTAATCTTGTTGGATACACAGATTCAGATTATGCAGGAAGTGTTGTAGATAGAAAAAGCACCTCTGGGAGTTGTCAATTCCTAGGTGGCAGGCTAGTTTCCTGGTACAGCAAGAAACAACAAACAGTTTCCAACTCAACAGCTGAAGCTGAATACATAGCTGCTGGAAGCTGTTGTGCACAAATCTTGTGGATTAGGAATCAGCTGAAAGACTATGGTTTTGTATTAACAAATATTCCAATTTTGTGTGATAATACAAGTGCCATAACAATATCCAACAATCCTGTGCAGCATTCGAGGACCAAGCACATAGACATCAGGTATCATTTTATAAGAGAGCATGTCATGGATGGTACTGTGGAATTGTTATTTGTACCCACAAAAGAACAAACAGCAGATATTTTTACTAAGTCTCTTGACGAATCCACATTCACCAAAATTGTTGGTGAATTGGGTATGTTAAACAGTCCTAGTAATTAAGCTGGTTAATATCTAGGGTTTATTCTTTGATAATTTGCAAGTGATTTTGTTATTATTTTTAAATTTTAATCACTTGCATAATTATTTTATCAACTTTTTATTGCTTGTAATTGCTAAAAATCTTTGTCAACATGTTAATAATATCTTCTTTATTACTTCTTGTGTTTTGGAATATTTGTGATATTTTAATGAATCATATTCTCTTTTTAAATAATTTTCTATTAGAAAGTTATTTATTAGAAAATATTTAGATTCATTAATTTGTTATAAATGTTCTTGTAAATATATTTAATATTTTATTAAATGTTTTGTAGTGTTTGTCCTTTTGTTATTTATATTTGTTGTCGTAAAAAGGTTAATCCATGTGTTTGTTAAATGTTCATTTATAGTATTTTTAATAATAAATTAGAGTGTATTTTAATTGGATTAATTATGCACATTAATTTGGATTTTATTAGCATAATATTAGCAGGTAAATAGATTGTCTTGTTTGTCTTTATAGTATCAAGACAATCGTCAAGACAATCCACAGATTGTCTTGGCAGGTTATTTTGTTAAATAATAAAATATTTTTCTATTTTATTTTTGTTTTGTTTTGTTTTCTTAATTTTTGTTCAAGACAAACGATTGTCTTGATAGTTTTGAACTACCAAGACAATCGGCAAGACAATCACTTGATTGTCTTGGAGGGTCTATTCAGTTTTTTTTTTTTTAAAAAAATGTTTCTGTTTGTTTTTAATCAGTTAAATAGATGATTGTCTTGATAGTGTTTATACTACCAAGACAATCAACTGATTGTCTTGTAGTGTAAATTTGATACTTAAACAAAAAAAAAAGAAAAAGAAACACAACAGAACAACATGACAATTATCTCTCTCTCTCTCTCTCGTGTATTGACACAGAGCTCAGTCGACACATATACATACAATACACACAACTGCACTGAATCTCTGCTCAATTTTTTTCCTCAATCATACTGAAAACGAAGAACATACTTGAATAGATCGTTCGATTTCCTGTTAATTGAACCGATTTTTTGCAAATTTCGTTAAAGTTTTGAAATTTCAATTTTTTGAAATTTCAATCGGTTTCTCTTTGATTTAACTGTTTTAGATTTTTTTTTTGTGAAATCTAAAAATAGATTGAGACTCCTAGTGATCAGGAGAACATCATACTAATTTTTGGGATTTTTCTGACAACTTTGAATTAATTCGAATTTTTAATTAATTTTAATTAATTAATAATTCTGAAAATTTTCGAATTGTTTTAATTTTCCTAAAATTGAAGTGTGTTTTTGTGTTAAAAATGGCTGATAATTTTGAGATAATGAAGCATAATTTGGTTGGCTATTTTAATCCGAACGATTGTCCCTATGATCGATTTAAGCCTTGGATACGGTTTTTAAATGACGATTCAATTATCCGAACTGCTATTTCGATCGAAGCCTCAATTAAAATAGGACCACTGAGATTGATTTGCATAGAAGCTGTGGTGTCTGAAGATTTGACCTCATTCTCTTTTGATTTTGATGGTACACACCACGTCGTGACGGAATCAACCCTTACTACTGTATTGGGCCTTCCGGTGGATAATTTTGATCCATTTCCAACCAGTGAACAACTCTATCAATTCTTCCGTGATATTAATTATCGCGGAGTAATTGATATGAACAACCTGAGCAAAAGAAACCTGGTTCAACAATGGGATGCATTTTTCGACACGATCTCCAAGGTATTTGCTAATACAGCCAGAGGTAACTTTCATTTACTCACCTCTATGTTACAAACTATTGGTTATGCTGTTGCTAACAACCGTAGAATCAATATTGGTAATCTACTTTGGAATACTATTGTTGGTAGAATTGTTAAGGCCAGAAGGGATTTTGATGAGGGTAATAAAGTTTTATGTTATTATCCTAGATTCTTAACTTTGATATTTAATCATCTTGTTCCTGTTGGTCAACAAACAATCTTTAGGAATGACAACCCTATGGTATCAGGCAGGCAAACCAAGAAAATATTCACTAGCCTTGATACACATATAAAATTGATAAATGTGCCAGTGTATGTTACACCATATTTGTCTACCTTCATAAATCTACCTGTCATTCCTCGACTTGTAAATGCACCTGAACCTGAACCTGAAAATGTACCTGTCCCTGAACTTCAACTTCAAATGGAACAATCCATTCCTTCAGGTACAGCTACTGCATCAATGGAGCAGGTATTGCCTTCTATCTCTCAAACTGTTTCTGGAGCCCAAGTGGCTGATAGGTCAGACCAAGAGGTTGTAAAACCACAGCCTCTATCCCAGGTCTTAGAGCCAAACACTGTGTCTAATCAAATCTCTAAACCTAAAGCCAGAAGCAAGTTGTTGACAGAAAGAGCTGATAGAAGAAGTGATAATGTGAGTGATCCCACAGCTCTGCCTCCACCAAAGAAGAGAAGAAACCTACTACTTGAGGCATCTGTTAGCCCATCCATTTCCTCCCAACAGGACTTGGACATTGAAATGGCCGATGAACTGTTACTAATTTCATCCTCTCAACAGGATGAAATTATTGAAATTCGCCAAAGGGCCGTGGCACCTTGAACAGAGTCAAGCACACCTCTATTACTCACAATGGGGGAAAACATTACCATAGAATCTGATGTTGTTAAGGACACTGAGCAAGTAGTGTACGATAGGATTGTTACAGTACCTACCATTGTTACGGTAGAAGAGCCTTCACAGGCTTCAGAGGGAAATCTTGACTCTCTGCCAGTTATAATAGAGTCATCATCTCCCCTCCCAGGAGGAACATTCCTGGCTCCCTCAAGGGATTCTTCACTCGCAGATTTATTTGGAGAAAGTGAAGGGCAACTTGGTCATCCTATCACTGAAGAAATTCAGTTATCAAATCCAAATGAATTGATAGAGATGACTGAGGATTGGGAATTGCGAACTCCCATTGCACCACCACTGACCTCTCCAGAAGAGGCTAGGGTGATTTCTTTTGCAGGTACAGCTCAAGGAAAGGAGCTAGTGTTGAGTGATGTGAGGACCACCTTAAATATGAGTGAAACACATGCACGAAAGGAGAGTGACATATCCTTGAGTGAACATCAGGTGAGCGCACACACTGACACAAACACTTTGTCTCTTATGGCTCAAATCAAAGATCTGCAAAAGAAATTGATGGAAACTGAGGCTGAAAAACAATTTTTCAAAGCACAAGTGGATGAACCGTCTTCTTCTTCCACCTCTGTCAACAATCAGCTCATGATTATTCGTGACGATGTCCAGAACATAAAGACTACACTCACTCCAACAATCAATACATTGATACAATCCAACTCTCAGGCATCTACAGAAAGAACAGATATTCTAAATGCTATTGACAGACTCTCTAATAGGGTGGATGAACTTCAGGTGGAAATGCATGTAACTGCTCAATCATATTCAACAACCTTTGCGAAGCTTGAAGAAAAGTATGATTACATGTTTGAAGGACTTGATCATCTATACAACATTGTTAAACCTACTCATCATATCACACCAGAACAAAGAGCATATTTTCAAGACTATGATGATGATAATGAGGGGGATAATGATGAAGATAGAGGGCTTGACAGTCGAAGAAAGTCTGTAGAGGATTCCTCAACTAAGGGGGAGAAGTCTGGAGATGGAGGAGCAGGTAAGTCTGGAGGAGCAGGAGGAAGTAAGTCAGGAGGTCAAGGGAGGCATAAGGAGAAGTCTGAGAAGTCTACCAAGGGAAAACAAAAAGTTGCTCATGATCAGGATGTATCCGATTTTGATTTCGATCTCAAGAATAGTAATTTTGAGTTACAGCAATTAAATGATGTTGACGAAGATCTTTCAAACTGGCAAGATGATCCTGAATTTGAGAAGGAACTTCAATAGGAGAAAGCTGATCGTCAGATGAGACAAGCTAAGCTTGAGAAGACCAGACAGGTAGTGGATAAAAGATTGAAGCTGAAGCAAGCTGAAGATGCAGAGAAACAAAAGCTACATGCAATCAGTGTACAAGAAAGGAAAAGAGATATTCAGTTAAAGATTGGTCTAAAGTGGGAGAGAGCAAGAGAAATTTTTGATTCTATTCAAAACACTGCTAATGATGATGAACGTTTTCTCCAACTACTTCAACAGTTTCAAGAGACCAATCCAAATTACTTGCAATATATGGATGCATTGATGCTGGAAATCTCGAGGATATTAGCTGGGTTTGATAGATGTGCAGATCAACTGATAATTCAGATTGACTCTCGTACAATGGGTTCTCTCTATGTGTCACTTCAAATCTTTCAACAGAGAAGCTTGATTGAACTGTGGATTATGTCCCTAAAGGTAAAAAGGTTTTCTGAACTGAATATTTTACTTCATGAAAGACTTTTGGAGTTTGCTCAAAGGAATAGTCCACAAGTTATTCAAACTCCACATCATGTTAAGTTTCTCAAGGGTATTACACTACATTCTTGATTCCTTGATTCTAAGTCGATGAAATTATATATTGCATCTCATCTGGTCTGGTTAGAACATCTGCTGAGGACTACAGGATTCGAAGATAAAGAAAGTATCTTTGTTTCTGACATTATTCGATCATATGCTTTAACTGGCTTTGAAAAGAAATATTACATGCTTCGGAATCGGCTATGGGGCAACCTTGGAATTTTGCCTAAGAAACCTAAAGGTCTTGTGTCAGATTATGAACGTGTACTTGACAATGATTTGATAAAAACCTTGGATGATCAAGAACGATTTGACACAGAGAATATCAGAAGATTTCTAGAATAAGAAGATGAAGTTGAACCTGGAGAGATAAGGGATGAAGAAACTTCAAAGTGAAGATCAGCTCTACATGTGATATCTTTAGAGCTTAGATAGGTCAAGATAGAAAATTGTATTATATGATCAGTCTAGAGGATCATCTATCTTGTATTTATCTTTTATGTTTGAATCTGGACAATGTTAAATATAAACCAGAACTTTTCTTTTATTTACTTTCTATTTAAAGTTTTATCTTTTACTAAGTTAAGTTGAGTTAGTTGAGTAATCCTCTAGGTATTTGCTTGTTATCTTCTAACAAACAAATAGGGGGAGATTGAAAGGCATATGACACAGCCTATTTGTAGTTCGAGGACTCAACTCAACTTAAGCTTAGATTGTAATAAGTAAATAACTTTAACTGTCACAGGAATCTCAGGAGGTACTATCTGTCAGAAGAAAAACCCTAAAGTCAATCTATAGTTTTGATGTTTTACACTGTAAGAAGCTTAGATTGCTGATCAAGCCTCAGTATAGCATCAAAGAAGTGGATTTATTTCTAAGACAGAGATTTCTAGAGTGACAGGTTCAGACAGAATACAGTGAAGTACAAGAAGGAGAAAGAAATGAGAAGAAAAATGAATCACATTTTTAATGTGAAAATTAAAGGACAATCATTGAAGTTAGTCGTTCATGAACCAGACCGTGCATGGAACGTCAACAAAATATTCAATGGTATTCCTTTATTACTTTCAGTGATTCAGAAAAAAATTAAGACAATCCAAGGATATATATAATTATTCTTCTTTAATTAATTTAAATCAAGTAATCAATTTAATTAATTAATTAATTAATTCATCCTGAATTAATTCTTTAATTAAATTAATTATTAGATTAATTAAATCTGATTTAATTATTTAAGTAAGGCTAAATTAAAATGATTATTTGTTAATCAATTTAATTTAATCTGAAAAATGAACTAGCAAGACAATCCCTGATTGTCTTGCCGATTGTCTTGGAGAAGGGATTGAGAGAAACAAGACAATCACTGATTGTCTTGAAGAAGAAAATCAATAAAGCAAGACAATCTCTGATTGTCTTTCCGATTGTCTTGGTAATGATAAATTCTGAACAGCTTTAAAAAAGAAGAATAAAAATCTGATTTAATTGTCTTGACGATTGTCTTGACAGTTCAAATCGGATTGTCTTGATAATGATCAAAAAGAAAAGCTTCAGACAGAATGATAATTTTTGATAAAGCAAGACAAAGATCTCAGAATTTGATTGTCTTGCCGATTGTCTTGGAAGAAACTGATTGTCTTGACGATTGTATTGCCTATTGTCTTGGCAGTACAAAAATGGTTGTTTTGGAAGAATATATTGTATTGCCGATTGTCTTGACAGTTATATTTGAAGATAAGGAGGCAATGAATATTATATATCAAGACAGAAACGACTCAAGACAACACAGACTAAAATATTACATTCAAGGCAGTTTACTCTCTTCTCTCTCATCAAGAACACAATACAAGGAGCAGAAAAATTCATAGAAAATCAAGTTCATATTATTTTTATTATCTGATCCGATAGAACTTGTTTACTTGATACTCTTGTACTATTAGAGAGTTTTTACTCCTAATCTATATCTTCATTTTTATTAACAAATCTAGAAAAATTCATGTCGAATTTTCTAATTTGTTTTTATTAATTAGATATAAATTCTGTACTGTATTTGTAACAAACCCCTCAAGTTAATATAATTTTATACTCAACTTGAATTTTGTTTCATTTAATTCCGCTCAAATTTGTCAAAATATAAATTAAATTATCCGGACAAATTTCGATTAAACAGTACTGTTTGTATTCAACCCCCCCTTCTACAAACATATTTGACCTAACACTTTTCCTTCTCTGAGTCCATCCATTTGGATGGCTCTTTTGCAACATATGATCTAGGAATGACTATTGTGCCCACTGTAGATTCAGCAATTTCTTGTTGCGGTACAAATGGACCATTCTTGAGGATGTCAGGGTAGAGAGGATTGGCAGCTTTGATGAACAATAGCATTTTTATTTTCCAGAGGTTGTAATTCTCTTTGTCGAACTTAGGGACCTTCACCGTACCTGTAGTCTTTGGTGTATTCGAACTCATGATCGTTTTCTGTTTAGATTAAACAGCCTGCTCTGATACCACTTGTTGAGTATTTAATACAGTAAAAGAATACAGAGGGGGGGGGGGTGAATGGATTCTTGAACTTTTCTTTGTTCTTGAATCTTTGCAACAAGATATGTGTTGAGTGTGTGTGAGATACGCAAGTACAGATAACAAAGACAAACACAACACAATATCACTTTAATCTAATATTTTATTAGATAAAGATTTCGCTACAATCTCTGAATACAAATGATAGTATTCTCAGCTTCGTTTTTCTTAGAGAGATATTTCTTGTGATGTATCTTGAAAAACTTATCTGCTAAGGAAGTGAGGCTGTATCCTTATAGACATGGATACACCTACTTACTACAAATAAGATAGGTAAAACAAACTACTTTCCAGTATGTCTAACTCATTTGATTAAGAGTCCAAACGGCTACAGATTTGACTTTGCAAAGCCTGTTCAGATCCACTTCTTTAGCTCCTTGTCCCTTTGTCTTATCTCTCCAAGCTTCTTTGTAGGCTTTCCAATGTGCTTTATAGTACATAGTCAAATAAAGCGTCTTGGCTTGTTGCAGGTTTCTGACTTGTACAATTCCTCAGTATTTTGTCTCCAAGAATGTATTCGAGAAGTGGCTAAGTGATTGATTCGAGAACTCGAATTGACTTAATCGATAACTCTGAGTTCTCGAATAATGTTATATTGACATATCGAATCACTTCTCGAATAGCTCTTTTCTCTGGGACTCCTTGAGATATCGAATAGAGCATTTTGACATATCGAATCCCTGAGATGTCGAATAGCTTCTTTAGTCCTTGAGATATCGAATAGAGCATTGACTTGTTGACTCTTAGAGAACTCGAATGATGCTTTGACTTGTTGACTCCATGAGTTCTCGAATAGAGTAATAAACATATCGAATCTCTGAGATATCGAATGAGATATCGAACAGTGTATTCAGAGATATCGAATAGTGTCTTCTAAGATATCGAATCTCTGACTTCTCGAATGCTAGACTTCTCGAATAGACAAATGTACTTTTCGAATTGGTACTTAGGAAAATTCTTCATTTCTTCAAATCCCAACTGTGATTATTTGGCAGTCTTTATCTCCTTGCTTGAGGCATGAACCTTGGAACTTCTTTCAAGCATTATTCTTGACTTTATAAGTACAGTAACACAACTAGAATTTGATGCCTATTACAAGTACAGAACAAATAGAAACTCTACAACTAGAGGTTCCCTCAGTAAAGAGGTCATGTAGGTAATGCATAGCATTACACATACTTAGGCTTGTTATTAGATATATTCAGGCATGTCTCTGTGACTAACAAGATAGTCCTAGCTGCCTCCAGAGTGTAATAATCTGTTATTTAGCTCCTACCAAATGTAATAAATCAACACTGAAATGTAAATATTTTAGATGTTTATGATCAACTAAAATTAAACGTCTTTTAATTAAAAATGTAATTGACTAATTATCATTAATTATATTATTTTATAATTTACTTTAATAATTAGGATAATCATGCCGAAAATCGAGCCGACAAATTTTTAATGCCCGTGCGATGCACGGTTGCCTTTCTTATGTTATAAATTTTATTTAATATTACAATCATGTTTTTATATCATCATTATTTTTAATATTTTTTTAATTTTAATTTTAATATAATTTAATATACTCATGTTTACAGATTATACTAATGTTTCCTTATTATAAACAACGTATACGGATTTTTATTATATTTTATTAATAATTGAAAAATATGGTGTGATATTTTCAGGTATATATTAATGATTGTAAGATTAATTTTAAATAAAAAAGGTAACGTGTTTTAATTAGAAAGAAAATATTAATGGTCGAAAGATGTGGTACGATTGATGTTTTGGGTGTTGGCCCCATATATCACAATTTCAAAGCAAATGGTCCCAAATATCAAAGCTAAAAAACTTGGTCCCAAATATCACTCCAAAACACATTAGTGTGTAGCGTTTTGGAATTTTTTGTTTTTTAAAAACGCTGAAGCGTCTATGGTTTTGGAGGAGAGAGAGAGAGGGAAGACGTTGATTAAAGTAACGTTGGGTGAGAACGTTGGACGCCTTAACGTTTGGTGGGGGAGAGAATGCTACTTAAGAATGTGGGAGGTGGGGCGCTACTTAAGAATGTGTTTTGGGGGGAACGCCACATAGTGTGGCGTTTTGGTATGTTTTTGTTTTTGACTTTTTTTTTCCTAAACATATATTTGCATATAATATTAAAAAATTTATATTTAAATAGTCAATTCAAATTGGGTTTTAGTATTAAGTTCGGCAGATTGATTTTTAATCCTAAGTTCGTATACGGTTTATTCGTCGTTCGGAATATTTCTAAACCCAAAATAAAACTGTTGAACCCCAAAAGTTAATTGTTGAAACCCCAAGGGAATATAGATAAAATTTAAAAATTTTAAATAAAAAATTGAATTCGGCAGCCTGATTTTTAAACGCTAAGGATAAGTTAGGGTTTAGGGTTTAAGGTTGTAAGCAATCCTAAATCCCAAACCCTAAGTTCGTATATGGTTTATTCGTCGTTCTGAATATTTCTAAAACCCAAAATGGAAATGTTAAACCCCAAAAGTTAATTGTTGAACCCCTAATTTTAATTAAAATTGTTTTTTTAATTAAAAACCCTAAACCCTAAGTTCGTATACGGTTTATTAGTCGTTTCGAATATTTCTAAAACCCAAAATGGAAACGTTGAACCCCAAAAATTAATTGTTGAACTGCTAAATTTAATTAAATTGTATTTTTAAAATTTTAAAAATACAATTTTAATTGAAAATTTGATTAAATTTTTTTTAATATTATTTGCAAATATATATTTAGGTGAAAAAAAAAAAAGAAAACAAAAAAAAAAAACACTCTGAACACCACATCATGTGGCGGTCCCCCCCAAAACCCTAGAACGCCAATTATTATGGCGTTCCCTCCTCCCCTTCCTCTCTCTAGAAACGAGAAACACATTAGCGTTTTAAAAAAAAATTTGAAACATTATATTATATTGTGTGTTAGAGTAATATTTGGGGTTAATGTTTTAAATTGTGGTATTTAGGGCAATTTGCTTTCAAATTGTGATATTGGGGGCCTTAATTCTGATATTTTTAGGTGTTTATAAATGGTAATATTTTTAACTAAAAGTAAATGGGAAAAAGGCAATCAAATAATTACCATTAATTATATTATGTTATTATTTATTTTAATAATTAAGATAACCAAATCGAAAACCAAACCGACAAACTTTAATCTTTCGACTTTAATAATATAAATTTGTTTTTGGTTATCCTTTTATAGGTTTTAAGCTAGGAAATTTCTGACTTAAAATTAAAATGTGTGTTTGTTTGACTAGTTAAAAAGTGGTTTAAAGTTAGAAAAAATGGTTTAAAAGTCGAAAGTTGGTAGATAATATTTTTTGAACAATTTATTTTATTTTATATTTCATTTGATGATTTAATTTTATTGTACAACTTACAATTTTTTTTTAATTTTTATGTTTTTGAGTCACCAACAATACTAAAATTATTAAAATTTATATTATTGAAATTAAGATTTTCACTTGTCACTTTAAGTAAATTTAAATATAAATATTACTTTTAAATTTTATCCAAACCACCTCTTAGATGGTATGAAAATTATGATCGTATAAAGGTTCAAAAATTTTAAAATTTTAAAATTAAAATATATAAAGTTAATCAACTTTTTTCTTAAAAATATAAATGAGTAATTACTTTTATATACGATGGGAACCCAAGCCTTCCGGTTTCTTGTAGACAACTTTAATTGTGTTAGTTTAAAAATGTGATTAAATATTTGTTTTAGTTTTTTCATAGGGAATATAGAGTCCGTATATTTTTTAATTTGAGATCAACAAAACTTCAGTACGCCGCAAGGCACGGCCAGACGTAAGTTCTAAGCAAAGCAGGAGTACTAGCAAAAATTTAATTTGTACCCTATTTTTGTACACTATATAAAGCAATGATCCTAGAATATCAGGGTTCACAAACACACATTCTCTCGCTGGATTCTCAAACTCCTTCTCTCGCGGCTCTCCAAAATCTCTCCATAATCGATTCTAACCCCGAAAACAGCAAGAACACCGATATGATCATGCCAAGTCCTACTGATGCAGAACTATTTGATGATGTACATGTTTTATGCCGCTTCCTTACCTTGTGGCATGGAGACCCTCACGACCATATCCATTACATGCTTCGTTTAAAAGCTTTGAAGAAGTTGGTTAGCGAAGAAAGATCGAAGTTGTCATGCATACTGAAAAGAATGATCGGCCTGCTGAGAACCAAGAACGAAGGGGAGCAAAGGGAGAAGCTCGAGCTTGCGATCAAATTTATTAACGGTCTAAGCTTGTCGGACATACGGAAAAACATAATTTACCTGAGAAGCTTGGTGCCTGATCGAGAACGTTATGACTTGTCACTAATACTGGAAAGAATAATTTACATCATGAGAAACATGGCCAAGAGAAGACCGGAGCACAGGGAGAAGCTAGGGCTTGCTGAAAGTTATATTTACCAGCGTAAGGACCAACAAGAAGTTTTGAGCATTATTATGTCTCTCAAGTAGATTTCTACGTACTTGATAGGAACGAATATGTATCAGTACCAGTTCATGTAATCTAGTTTTGGTCTAGTCGATGATTCCAGTTTAAATTGTGTACATATTTTGTGTCCTTTTTTTAGAATCTTGTACTAGCTAAAACGTGGTCTAATTAATGAATTTGATCAATTTTGCAAAATTTTGTTAATGCTTGATCAATTGTTTTTATATGGATGGATAAGAACACATTGATTTCCAGGAGAACAGACTTGTAGCTGTACCCTGTTTAAGCTTCTTTACTTGAACCGTGTAACAATTTTGGGCACTTTTTGTTTGTGCGGTTTACCTGTGTCTGTATGAGTGTGATGAAGGAGGTTTCGAAGTTCATAATCGTTTTAATATATTTATTGTTGACTCAGTGACTCGTTATTTTCATTCGAGGTCATGTTGATCAGTTACCAATTGTATAATATGAAACAATGTAATAGGATGTAGGACCAAATCCATTGCCATCCGAGTGCAGTTTGAATTATAGACATTGTGCTTCTGCTGTGTTTTCTGGATTATGGAACTTTCTGCTTCAGCCGAAAATTCCCTCAGAAACCTCCAACTGAACACCTTTTCTTGGACAAGTATGGAGAATTTAAACTTGCTTATGTTTCGATGAGATTTCGTGGAAGGTGAGGATCTATCAATTGTATTATATTTTTGTGACTGAAGAAAAATGCTGGAACATTACCTCAATTCCACTCTGGCTTTGTCTTAGTCTATAGTAAATTTGGTGTATTTGTTATTGGATTGCACCATAGTCCATAGATGACGCCTATCGGCTCTCACAGTGTGATTGTAATAGAAGCCATATTGATGCTTTATAGAGTAAGGAGTGTAATAAATTGCGCTCCAAACCTTTTAGACACCTGTAGGTAACATAGTTATTGTAGCCAATTTCCATGTGTTCCTACTTCCTAGTCCCTGGTTTTTTGTTAGCACAGGCTCGATCTTCATTGTGTCTGGCTAGTATTTGCTTGCTCGTGCATTCGTGCTATTGATCCTATTGGTCTTGAGGGTTTTTCAGAGAACTCGGTCACGCGAACAAGATAGAATCAAGCGGCACATCAGGCTGAAGCCAGTAACACTGGACCTGCTGAAGACAGTACTTCCCACCTTTTGTACATGTTTCTTACAATTGAGATCGATCAGTGTCCGCTTGTAAACTTGTCATGAATGTACTATATTCTCATGGATTTGATCTTCTTAAATTCATATCTGGCTTTTTTTTTTTTACCAGTTCATGAAGGATAAAAACAGGATTTTAAATGTAGACATTTTGAATGAGAGATCTTTTGTGGTTCATTTGTAAAATATTTATATTTTTAAGAATATAATGATATCTAGTAAATTCTGATTATTCTTAAAATAAGGTTTGAAAATATTTATTCTTTTGTAATGTACATGTATTATGCCCTTTCCTTACCTTGTGGCATGGAGACCCTCAAGACCATTATCATTACATGCTTCGTTTAAAAGCTTTGAATTTTTTTTTTTTGCTAATTAAAATTTATACCATAGGCAAACAAATTACAACTCTAGGGGCATACCCCACGATTAGTAAATATATCCACCTAACGGAACAGCAAAGGCTAAAACCATGCAACACATAAATAACAAAACCAAGTTCAAGGAACAAGCTACAAAATAACTAAGACCTACACGGCCTTAAACTTTCACAGAATGAGCAGCTCAGGTGCGCTCCCCTTCATCCTTCACAGCATCCTTGCCTTTGTCCTTTCCATGATAGACTATCGCCTCCACATCAGAACAGTGGAGGCTTGTCTCAGCAGCAGGCACATGAGCAGTCCCAGCCAGATGCACCTTTGCATCCATTTCAGTGATATGCATTTTTTCCTTGCACACGGGTTGTTGGCCCATCCCTTGAGAGTAGTCCTTCTCATTTCCCTCCTCATCATCATCAACCATTATGCCATATCCATCAGTAAAATCAAACAGCATTCCCAGGTAATGCATGTGTCCAGGCATGGAAGCCCTCGTACTCTTGTTAAAACCCCCATAGCCAGGGCTTTCTTCACACTACCACCCCCATCCGAGACTTCAATCACCTGCACCAACTCATATTTCACAGTCAAAGAATCCATAGGTCCACCAGAGCGGCCATGCGCACTCACCTCCTCAAACTCCTCATCCTGGTCAATCTCCCTTTCATTACCAGATGTGCTTTTCAAGCCCACCTCTGCATCAAAGTTGTCATGCATACTGAAAAGAGGGAGAAGCTCGAGCTTGCTATCAAATTTATTAACAATCTACGGTTGTCGGACATACAGAAAAACATAATTTACATGAGAAGCTTGGTGCCCATTCAAGAAAGTTATTACTTGTCACTCCTTCTGGAAAGAATAATATATCTGATCCGAAACATGGCCAAGAGTATACCGGAGCACAGGGAGAAGCTGGAGCTTGCTGAAAGTTATATTTACCGGCGCAAGGACGAGCAAGAAGTTTTAAACATTATAATGTCTCTTAATTAATTACTATGTACCTTGACAGCACTGTATGTATCAGTACCAATCATTTAAACTATTTCAGGTTCAGTCGTTGATTCCAGTTTGAACAGTGCATATATTTTTAACCTGTTAACTTTAAGCTTTTTGACTTGAATCGTTTTAGTATAACTTTTTGGCACTTTTCCTCCTTGGTATAATCTATGTTGTGTCGAGTGTGATGAAAATGGTCTGGAAGTTCATCATTGTCATGCTATACATTCGATGTCATGTTGATCAGTTACCCATTGTGTAGTATGACTTGAGGTTTTATCTTTTTAGCGACTGATCGTTAGAACAATAAACAATTTTTGATTCCGCGTACTGGTTTCTAGTTATCGGTTCTCTTAATCTGATATTTCATTGAAGGAGCAGAACAATAATTATTTTGGAGGGGATTTGATGTTGTTAGGGACTAAGGGTGCATTTGAAATAAGTACTAAGGAGTAAAGTCAACGAAGTTCAATTAATAACATAGAAAGTGTGCATCTGCTCTGTTTCTTGGCTCATGGAGCATTTTTTTTGTATACCTCAGTCCATACTCTACAGATTTTGAATTTTTGATACATAATACAAATATACAATGGTATAAAGCATCGATTGGTTCGGTCTCTTGATTTGAGTGATTTTACAAAATACTAAGTAAATGTCCCTATCGGAATCGTCTAAAAGCTAGAAACTGCTAAACTTTTCTCTCGAAAATCTTGTTGGATGAAACACTTTCCCTAGCTCTGTGTATATTTCACAATCTGCTGCAGCTGAACTTGATCAGATAGTCCTAGCTGCCTCCAGAGTGTAATAATCTGTTATTTAGCTCCTACCAAATGTAATAAATCAACATTGAAATGTAAATATTTTAGATGTTTATCATCAACTAAAATTAAACGTCTTTTAATTAAAAAATGTAATTGGCTAATTATCATTAATTATATTATTTTATAATTTATTTTAATAATTAGGATAATCATGCCGAAAATCGAACCGACAAATTTTTAATGACCGTGCGATGCACGGTTGCCTTTCTTATGCTATACATTTTATTTAATATGACAATCATGTTTTTATATCATCATTATTTTTAATATTTTTTTTAATTTTAATTTTAATATAATTTAATATACTAATGTTTACAAATTATACTAATGTTTCCTTATTATAAACAATGTATACGGATTTTTATTATATTTTATTAATAATTGGAAAATATGGTGTGATATTTTCGGGTATATATTAATCATTGTAAGATTAATTTTAAATAAAAAAGGTAACGTGTCTTAATTAGAAAGAAAATATTAATGGTCGAAAGATATGCATGGTACGATTGATGTTTTGGGTGTTGGCCCCATATATCACAATTTCAAAGCAAATGTTCCCAAATATCACAGCTCAAAAACTTGGCCCCAAATATCACTCCAAAACACATTGGCATGTAGCGTTTTGGATTTTTTGTTTTTTAAAAACGCTGAAGCGTGTATCGTTGTGGAGGAGAGAGAGAGGGAAGACGTTGATTAAAGTAACGTTGGGGAAGAACGCTGGACGCCTTAGCGTTTGGTGGGGGAGAGAACGCTACTTAAGAATGTGTTGGGGGGACCGCTTCTTAAGAATGTGTTTTGGGGGGAACGCCACATAGTGTGGCATTTTGGTATGTTTTTGTTTTTTGACTTTTTTGTTCCTAAACATATATTTGAAAATAATGTTAAAAAATTTATATTTAAATAGTCAATTGAAATTGTGTTTTTGTATTAAGTCCGACGGATTGATTTTTAATCCTAAGTTCGTTACGGTTTATTCATCGTTCTGAATATCTCTAAACCCAAAATGGAACTGTTGAACCCCAAAAGTTAACTGTTGAAACCCCAAGGGAATACAGATAAAATTTACAAAGTTTAAATAAAAAATTGAATTCGGCGGCCTGATTTTTAAACGCTCAGGATAAGTTAGGGTTTAGGGTTGTAAACAATCCTAAACCCCAAACCCTAAGCTCTAAGTTCGTATACGGTTTATTCGTCCTTCTGAATATTTCTAAAACCCAAAATGGAAATGTTGAACCCCAAAAGTTAATTTTTGAACCCCTAATTTTAATTAAAATTGTTTTTTTAATTAAAAACCATAAACCCTAAGTTCGTATACGGTTTATTAGTCGTTTCGAATATTTCTAAAACCCAAAATGGAAACGTTGAACCCCAAAAGTTAATTGTTGAACCCCTAAATTTAATTAAAATTGTATTTTTAAAATTTTAAAAATACAATTTTAATTGAAAATTTGATTAATTTTTTTAATATTGTTTACAAATATATATATTTAGGTGAAAAACAAAAGAAAACAAAAAAAAATGAAAAACACTCTGAACGCCACATGATGTGGTGGTCCCCCCCAAAACCCCAGAACGCCAATTATTATGGCGTTCCCTGCCTCCCCTTCCTCTCTCCCCTAAAAACGAGAAACGTATTAGCGTTTTAAAAAAAAAATTGAAACGCTATATTATATTGTGTGTAGAATGATATTTGGGACCAATGTTTTAAATTGTGATATTTGGGGCCATTTGCTTTTAAATTGTGATATTGGGGGTCTTTATTTTGATGTTTTTGGTAATTTGATATTGGGGGACTTTATTCTGATATTTTTAGGTGTTTATAAAAATTAATATTTTTAACTAAAAGTAAATGGGAAAAAGGCAATCGAATAATTACCATTAGTTATATTATGTTATTATTTATTTTAATAATTAGGATAACCAAATCAAAAACCAAACCGACAAAGTTTCAATCTTTCGACTTTAATAGTATAAATTTGTTTTTGGTTATCCTTTTATATATTTTAAGCTAGGAAATTTCTGAATTAAAATTAAAATGTGTGTTTGTTTAACTAGTTAAAAAGTGGTTTAAAGTTAGAAAAAATGGTTTAAAAGTCGAAATTTGGTAGATAATATTTTTTGAACAATTTATTTATTTTATATTTCATTTGATGATTTAATTTTATTGTACAACTTACAATTCTTTTTTAGCTTTTATGTTTTTGAGTTACCCATAACACTAAAATCACTACAAGGATTTTTGCTTTAGACGACACTCAAAACGTGTTGTCTGAATGTACCAAAAACTGTTGACTATTGAGAAGTCGTCTGATACACACCTCAGACAATACACAGCAAGCTGTTGTGTGAAAGTTGAAAGACAAGTAAAAGCCACCTGAAAAGAGTTGTCTGATACCCAGAAACAACAACACTTTCTTTGGAAACCTGTTGTCAAAGCTCCAATAATGCAACACGTTTTAACGAATATATTGTTGTTTTAAGCAGTAAAGACAATGGTTTTTAAAAGAAAGCCTATTGTTGAAGTGCAAAAGATACAATCCTTTACTTGATCAGGGCTGTTGTTGTATGTCATTACAGACAATGGTTTCTTAGCAAAAACGAGTTGTTTTATGGTTAGATGTACAACATGTTATCTCATATGGCATGTTGTTGTAGAGTAGGAAGGATAACACTTTCTTAGCATATAACATGTTGTTATTTGTTAAAAGAGACAACAGTTTTGTAGAGTATAACATGTTGTTATTTGTTAAAAGAGACAACAGTTTTGTGGGTTTTAACCTACCGTGTGTATTCTTCTCCCACATTACTTTGTTAAATGGTACAAGTTGTTTGATTGCATTTTTTACAACTGTTAACATTAAGTAGTTTTTATTTTCCTGTTGTGTGAGTCATTCACACAAGGGTCTCACAAAGGATTTTAATAAAAGCATTGCTTGATATATAATACAACAAGTGTTAATCATTGGTGAGCATTGGCTAAAATTATCTTAAACAATGGTTCTAGACATGTAAAGAAAACCAAACTACACTATAAAATGAAAATGCCAAGAAACAAACAATAGAAACCAATTCAATCCATCCCTCCATTACGACCAATATTCACACCATCAACCAAAACCACACAAGCAATTTTTCACCTTATAACACCAACACCACCAACAAACGTACACAACCAACCAACCAAGTACATAATTAAAGTCTATCCATATCCAAAACAACTAATACATAAGTCATAGTTTAATTTACGCTACTACCAAGTTCAATAAAAGACGACAGAGTTCAACGAGCCAGGTGCTTCAACATATACTTCGCCAAGTCAGTCCTTATATCATTAAGCTCAGCCATGCCATAGTTCAAGTTGCTTCTGCGTCGCCACTGCAAAATGGAACATGTATTGGAAGTCATATATCTTCACCACAAAACACAAGGATATCAGAAAGAAAAAAAAAATGCATTGTTACCTTCATAGCAAATTTCAATTCCTTATCAAGACATATCTCCTTCATATAACGCATCACAAACACGCCACAGTCCTTGGACCCAGGTTGAAGAGGAATTCCCTGAAGAACATGTAGAATTAATTATATGTCTACACTGTCCTTGTGGAATTCAGAGATACAAAAAAAAAAAATACTTAAGAAAAGGATAATACCGCCAGGTTCTCCCATGTAATTTTGTTTTTGGTAAACTTCTTCGCATCGTCATTATAGAGATTGATGGCACTACGAAATATAATGTAAATCAAATTTATGACATTTAACTTAATAAGTGGTCTCAAATGAAATTAAGTTAATATAAAATACTCACTTGTCGACCACTTCCGTCCATTCTTCACATGTAATTCGGCGCTTCAAAGGATCCATCTGGTAAACGATTTGAGCATCTAGATGTACAGCGGTGAGCGTCCAATGGTTCCTAATAATTCATGAAATTAAACTATATTAAAGTGTGCATTTAAAAAACATTAACAATAGCACCACACATTAAATTAAATCAGATCACATGGTCACTCCTATAAAATTAATAGACTTGATAGCATATAAGTGTTAAAAAAAAAGAACTGACCCGGAGTTATATGGTAAGAGAAAATACTGGCCAGGCTGAGCATTCTTGAACCTGAGAGATAGGGATCGCGACCTCTCTGCTGGATTACCACAACCGAGGGCACCAATCGTATCAGGATCAACAAACGCTATCATATCAGTCATCTTGTGTTTTTTCAAATATTCCTGCAGAAAATTGTATAAAAAAAAGTCATTACACAAGCAGTCCGTTTTCATTGCAGAACTATTTACAAAGTCAGATAAATTTTTGAACGTCGATACTTACTTAATGTATAAGCAAATAACGCCCCCTGACATCTCACCCCCACAACACAAAGCATGAATATCCGACAAAAAAAGGGGCTTCTTAGCAGTTGATCCGAAAGCTTCTTCGGATATCAAAAAAGTAGATGCTCGGCCGTCCACCAAAGCATCCTTTGCCCAAAGCCACAAACGCTTCAAGGCAGAGGGAAAGTCAGGACCGAAGTCCAGCACATACTCTAGGACTAATTCCAGATCTTTCACCTTCTTCCACTTCTTTTGTCCATTTTTCTTGCTTCCCTGAAATATGACATTAAAAAACAATTGTGAATGAAAACTGCCTAATATAGTAGGTTTGTTAAAGTAAACTGCCTAATATGTTTATTTTAATTATGATTTAATAGATTACAACGAATTTAACCTTTGTACTTCCATTCTGTCTGGCAGTGGTTTTCTTCAATTCCGTTATGAGATCTTTTGGCCATGCAATATAAGTCCCGATAGCTTGCTCCACAGTTATGATCTCATCTTGGATTGGAAAAGGAATCTTTTCAGATCCTTGAATTACACGAGTGATAGAGACTCGGGCATTCTCTTTTGTCAAAGGTTTCCCATGAAGAATCTGACTCTTTGTATCAACAGTAGCATGTGCAACAATATTATTTGGGGAGTTAATTGCCAGTCCCCACTCTGTATCATTGTCATCTTCCACTTCCACACACAAATTTACAACCAGCTCCTGATCATCCTCCAAATGAACCCCCTCAACAGCCTCCTCCATTTTTTCTACCACGTCAACAATCTTCTCAGTCCTTTCTCCACCCTCCACAACCTTCTCATTATTTTCTTCCACATCAACCTTCCCATTCTCTTGATCCCCTTCAGGAAGAATATAATCACCTTCGAGGAGATTGAGTCTCTTCTTTACAACTGGCAACTGCAACTCCTTAATACCCTTGGAACAACTTGCTTGCTGAGATCCAATATTTGGACTACCTTCAGAATCATTTTTCTTTTCACATAAAGCATTTTTCAGCTTCTCAATCTCAGCAGACCAAAAGGAATCTCGCTCTCGAACTATCCTCTCTGATTCCTCTTTCATATACTTCTTAATGCCCTCCTGAATCCTCTCATCCATTGACTTGCCGGTCTTCTTCTTCCGTGGAAGATTAAAGTATGTAGACTGCTTGACATAAGTACCTTGTCCACGTACCCTTCCTCGGTTCTCAGGGTTACCGAGAACCTTGGTCAAGACATCATCTGTGCCTTCCACAGAAACTTCTCCATCCCTAACCCTCTTCTTCATTATCTCCTACAAAAAGTGACATGAAAAATGTAAGTACATGAAAAATATAAGTACGTTAACTAAAAAAATAGATATCACAGTGAAATAACTCAAAATATAAAATAAATGAAAAACTTACAATCTCTTTCGCAATTTTTGCAACTTTTGCAGACTTATAATTCCCATTTTCATCCTGCCGCGCACGGAGCCACGTATCCGTTCGATCTATGTCAAATTCCTCAGGATCACCAAGAGCGAGAAACTGTAAAACAAAGTATTATTGTATTGTTTAACATACAAGTCATCGTAAAATTAAACACAATTATCATGCATGTTTGAAAGGGATATATGTATGATTACTAACCATTTCATGTTCTAGGTTAGCATAACCTTTTCTTGACATGTTATGAGGATATTCGCTCAACTTCCTCCTCTTTGCGAGTTTTTCGTGGATCACCTTAAGGAACAATGATCAAAATGTTAGTAACAAAGCTGTTCAACTATATATTTTTGTAATCTCGGAAATTCAAAAAAAAATATGGTAAGAAAACTTACACCAAATTTTTTTGACAGACGGTCAACAACAAACATGTCCCAATGATCCTTCTCAATAAAGGTGTAGTCAGCAGGAGGAACCTGTAGCAAATCAGGCTGATCATAGTGTGGCAGGACGTATTTGGTTGACAAGCGGCTCTTGAACTCTCGCCATTTTTTACCCGCAGATTTCAAAACCATCTTCTTGGCGGTTGGTGGTACATCAAATGCCATCTACGTAGATAAGTATTTTAATTAGCATACATGTATTAACTAAATAGGTGGTCATGAAAGAAAAGTTATTCCATAAGATGTAATTCGTTTTACCTCCACACATTTCCAAATCTTGTTTTTCCTTTTAGTCGGAACAATTAGCCAGGAATCATAGCAGATTGGGACTTTACTTCTCGCAAGAACACCAATATAAGATTCCATTTCCGTGCCTGCTTTACCGTAAGGCTGACCCTTTTCATTGAAACTCACCAACGGCTTATCTCCCAACATCTTACGCCTAATTATCTTGTGCATCGTTACAGGTCCACGCTTTAAAAGCTTCAGTCCAGTTGTTTCCTTTTTCGTATTAGGTTCTTAGAAATAGACTTCTTCACAGATACAGGGGATGATGAAATAGACCGTGTCACCGGTCGATTAGGGGATGATGAAATAGCCTGTGTCACCGGTCGATTAGGGGATGATGAAATAGCCCGTGTCACCGGTCGATTAGGGGAAAACTGCACCACCTTATTCTTCAGGTCAGGGCATGACTCCGCCGGCTTTTTCTTTATTTCCTTCACTGCAGGGCTAGACTGAACCGTTGAGTTCTTTTTTAGTGCCTTCATAATGGTTGTCGTACTTGCTTTTCTCTTCGGCTTCATGATCAATCTACAACACCACATGTTGAGTGAATTATTTAGGTAAATGTAAACACACACACACATAACTTGACATAAATCTTCAACACCATATCCCTATGCCTAATTACCAAGGCAGAAAACACATTACTAAAAACAATACATTCAGTAAATCAAGGTTCAATAAATTCTACACATCACATACATATTCAGTAAGGAATAAATCCATAGAGTTACACTAAAATCTACCAATACATTCAGTAAATCCATAGAGATACAGTTGGTAGTAAACACATTACTAAAAACAATACATTCAGTAAATCCATAGAGATACACTAAAATCTACCAAAATTCAAATAAATCTATAGAGATACATTAAAATCCATAGAGACAGAGAGGGGGGGGAGAGAGAGAGAGAGAGAGAGAGAGAGAGAGAGAGAGGGGGAGAGAGAGAGAGAGAGAGAGAGAGAGGGGTAGAGAACATAAAGATAGAGAGTAGCAGAAATGTTCGATTTAAGAGCATGCATAACCATATATCATAGATCCATATGCATAACCATATATCATAGCATCCATAAGCATTTAACAGGGAGAGAGAGCGTGAGAGAGAGAGAGAGAGAGAGAGAGAGAGAGAGAGAGAGAGAGAGAGAGAGAGAGAGAGAGCGACGATCTAGGGAGGGAGAGGGGGATGAGTTGTGGAATACCTGAGAGAGAGGGACGAAAAGTGAGCTCTCGATTTTGGGGTAGGGATTTAGGGGGGAGTGATTCTGGGAGATGGATTTAATTAGGTCAATTTGGGGGGAAACTGAGATTTAGCAAAGGGGGAAAATGAGCTCTCGATTTCGGGGGGAGTGATTTGGGGGGAGGGATTTAGGTCAATTTGGGGGGAAATTTTGGGGAAAAGATGGAGAATGAAAATTTGATAAAGGGAATGAAAATTTGATATCTCGACGTATAGTATTAAGATGTAATATTTATTATTTTTAATTAGTAAATTTTAGAAATAAATATTTATGTGTAATATTTTATGTGGGCTGATATAAAATATTAGTATAAAATATTAAAATATTCTAAAATATTAATATAAAATATGAAAATATTAATGTAAAATAATCGTAACCATATTCTCGAACCGGGATTTCGAAGCCCGGGCCGTACGGTCTCAAAGATCCATAGTCCGGTATGTTAATATAAAATATTAAAAAATTAACAGGTACGGTTGACCAGGTGAATGTATGGTCAAACGCAGGTTTGACCGTTAACCCCTAAACAGGACTACGCCCCTCTTAACTGTATCCATATTCTCGAACCGGGATTTCGAAGCCCGGGCCGTACGGTCTCAAAGATCCATAGTCCGGTATGTTAATATAAAATATTAAAAAAATAACAGGTACGGTTGACCAGGTGAATGTATGGTCAAACGCAGGTTTGACCGTTAACCCCTAAACAGGACTACGCCCCTCTTAACTGTATCCATATTCTCGAACCGGGATTTCGAAGCCCGGGCCGTACGGTCTCAAAGATCCATAGTCCGGTATGTTAATATAAAATATTAAAAAAATAACAGGTACGGTTGACTAGGTGAATGTATGGTCAAACGCAGGTTTGACCGTTAACCCCTAAACAGGACTACGCCCCTCATAACTGTATCCATATTCTCGAACCGGGATTTCGAAGCCCGGGCAGTACGGTCTCAAAGATCCATAGTCCGGTATGTTAATATAAAATATTAAAAGAATAACAGGTACGGTTGACCAGGTGAATGTATGGTCAAACGCAGGTTTGACCGTTAACCCCTAAACAGGACTACGCCCCTCTTAACTGTATCCATATTCTCGAACTGGGATTTCGAAGCCCGGGCCGTACGGTCTCAAAGATCCATAGTCCGGTATGCTAATATAAAATATTAAAAAAATAACAGGTACGGTTGACCAGGTGAACCCTAAACCCTAAACCCTAAACCCTAAACCCTAAACCCTAAACCGTCGAATCTAATATTTTTAAAATAGACGATGAAGATTATATCATATTAGAAAGAAAATTATAATATAAAAAAGATATAATGAAAAATAAAATTATAATATGAAAAGTATATAATTAAAAAAAGATACAATTGAATTTTACTTAATTTTTATATTAATATTAAAAAAAGGTTTATATTTACTATTTAGGTCTTATCCCCAAGATCTAAAAATTAGATTTTGGATGATTTGAATATGTAAATTAATGATATATAAATTTTAAGAAAAATAAATTATATAATTATAGATATAATTATAATCTAGTAAAATAGTAAGTTATTAAGATAGTTAGCTGGACAAAATGACACATTAATGTCATCGATATCTTTGTCTGAACATCTTAACTTCGATACCCACTTTCAATTCACCTCCACCTCTGTCCTCCTTCGTCCTCCTCCGTCAATTCACCTCCACCTTCGTCCTCCTCCGTCAATTCACCTCCACCTCCGTCCTCCTCCGTCCACCTCCGTCCACCTGTGCTCTGTGCTCCACCTCTGTACCATCTTCACTCCACTACCCTGCGACACCTGCGTCCTTGCATCTCATCTTCGTAGTTTTGAAGCAGCTCCATCTTCGTAGTTTCAACGAGCTCCATCGACATCTCCATTAAGGTATTTTTGATGAAATTTGTTTCTAAAAATTGAAATTAGGGTTCATACTTGTATTTGGGGATCTGAGAAGATTTTATCACATTATGAAAATACTAACTTATAATGTGTCTCGGTCACTTTTGCCATGAGAATGAGCTCCCATGTACACCACATAATCATTTTAGATTTGATAATCATTAAAAAATTGGACAAATCTCATAATCATTTTAGATTTGATACCTTTTTTCTGGAAAAGGTGGGGGTATGCAGTAGTGATAAGAGAATAAGTGATAGAAAGATGCAAAGGGGAGTGGCAGTAGTGATAAGTGGCAGTAGTCCTTTAATATTATACTTCCTTTATAACAAGTAAATTGTGTTAGTGTTAGTTTGAAATTGTGTTTGTTAGTGTTACTATGTGCTGATTACATTTGTTTTTTTTATTTTAAAAGATGGACAAGTCTTGGATGAATGCTGATAGAAGAACAAAAGAGTCGAAAGAGGAGTGGAGGAATTTTTGATGTTTGCATTGGAGAACGGACAGGATGGAAATAAAATCAGTTGCCCCTGTGTAAATTGTGCACATAGTAAATCATGGAAAGCTCGAATTGTGAGGGGCCATCTTTTCCAGAATGGCATCGATCGGAGCTACACGTGTTGGATTTGGCATGGGGAGGTAAGTACGGGAGAAAGTCAGCATGCCACTGAAGATACTTCTAGTTCTTCACAATCTGTAGATCAAAACCCGATGAAAACAGAGAATGCCGGTGATACCGATGACAATGCAGATGACGTTTCCCTAGATTCCTCGGATGTATTTAACCATATACAATCTGAACATGAACCCCTTTATCCGGGATGCGAAGGATTTACAAAGATGAAGGCTTTAGTAAAATTATATAACTTGAAAGCAAAATATCAAATCTCTGATTCTGGCTTCTCAGAAATTCTTCTTTTGGTTGGGTCTATGCTTCCAAAAGGCAACAACTTCCCTTCTTCTTTCAGTGAAGCTAAAAAAAGCTTGTGTGCTTTGGGAATGGAGTATGAAAAAATACACGTTTGCCCAAATGATTGTTTAATATACCGTGGAGATAGAGATGAAGATGCGACCAGGTGCCGCATTTGTGAGGCTTCTAGATGGAAGTTGAATAAAAATGGGGATGAATTGGAAGGGGTTCCTGCCAAGGTTCTCTGGTATTTTCCGTTAATACCACGTTTGAGGAATTTGTTCAGTTCACCTCAAACAGCCAAGGAGTTGATTTGGCATGACAAGGAGAGATTGAAGGATGGTAAAATGAGACATCCTGCAGATGCACAAACATGGAAGGAAGTTGACGCCAAGTGGCCTGAGTTTTCTTCGGATCCTAGAAACCTCCGGTTAGCTTTATCGTCCGATGGATTTAATCCGTTCTATAGCACAAATGTTGATTACTCATGTTGGCCAGTTTTGTTGACAATTTACAATCTTCCACCATGGCTTTCTATGAAGAGGAAATATATTATGCTATGTTTGTTAATATCTGGACCAACTCAGCCCGGCAATGATATCGATGTGTTCCTTCAACCACTCATGGAAGATTTAAAAAAGTTGTGGCATGGGAAACAAGTGTACGACGCATACAAGAAGGAGTATTTTCTGCTTAGAGGCATTTTGTTATGGACAATCAGCGATTATCCAGCCTATGGCAATTTGTCAGGCAACATTATCAAGGGTTATAACGGGTGTCCTGTATGCGTTGATAACACAAAAGCTACAAGGCTAGTTAATTGTCGTAAGTGTGTGGTCATGAGGCATCGGAGGTGGTTGCCGCGTCATCATCCATATCGCCGACAGGAACAAGATTTTGATAACACCGTGGAAAAGGAAACTGCTCCAATTCCCCTAACCGGAGAAGAGGTGCTTCAAAGAGTACAACATTTGAAGGGCCATGTCTACGGTAAGACACAATGCCAACCTCGATTAAAGAAAGGTGATGTTCGACCTATTTGGAAAAAGGTATCTATATTCTTTGAGCTTGAGTACTGGAAGTTTATACCGGTTAGACATGTTCTCGATGTGATGCACATTGAGAAAAATATATGCGAATCTTTACTTGGCACCATGCTTAATATACCAAAGAAAACAAAAGACAAAGAATCTGTTCGTATTGACATGGCTGAAATGGGAATAAAAACCGAGTTGAGGCCAAAAACTCCAGGGAAAAAGGAGAAGTTACCATTAGCATCTTGGAATTTGACTCATTCCGAAAAAAAGGTTGTCTGCTCTTCCTTTCTTAACATGAAGTTGCCTGATGGTTTTTGTTCTAATGTTAGGAGTCTAGTTTCAATGGAAACTCTTAGACTTACTGGAATGAAATCTCATGACTGCCATATGATATTGCATCATTTGCTCCCAATTGCAATTCGATCGTCATTGCAAAAAAGAGTCAGGAACACAATTATCAGGTTCTGCCTCTTCTTTAAGGCAATTTGTAGTAAAGTTATTGAGCCTGATAAGTTGGAGAAAATGCAATCGGAATTGGTAATTACTTTATGCCAGCTTGAAAAATACTTCCCTCCTTCCTTGTTTGATCTAATGTTTCATATATCGGTGCATCTTGTACGAGAAGTTGAGCTCTGTGGACCAATTTTCCTTAGGTGGATGTATCCTTTTGAGAGATACATGAAGACATTCAAGGGATATATAAAGAATCGGGCTCGTGCAGAAGGTTGTATTGCGGAGGCCTATATAGCAGAAGAGGCGGTGGAATGTTTGGTGGACCATGACGAAGGAACAACTATCGGGGTACCGAAAACTGGTAGACATACTAAGGATGCCATTTGCAGGCCATTATCGGGTGCAACCGTAATAACCCCGAGTAGGACTGATTTGCACGTAGCACATTTGTGTGTTCTCCAGAATACTAATGCAGTTATACCGTTTTTCAAGTAAGCCATGAATTTAATTTCTTTATTTTCTTTATTCGCATGCATTTCTTATGTCATTTTTAATGACTCCAGGGAACACATGGCATTTTTAATGACCAAATATCCGGAACATGTAAATGATGAAATGTGGCTAAAGAACAAGCAAAATGAGACATTCCCTAAATGGTTTAAACAAAAGGTATTATGTGATTTTAATAATAGTTTTGTGATTTTTTTACAACTCCATAGCTCAGATGAATCATTTTACTACTTGTTTATTTTTTTCAGATTGCTTCAGATTTGGAAGACAAAAAAGAGTTATCAAACGAGATAATATGGATCGCAGACGAACCCAACAAAGATGTTCCTACATTCAGCGGATACAGAATGGATGGGGTTACCTTTAGTACCAGGGATCGTGATGACATGCGTCAGGTTCAGTGCAGTGGTGTGTGTGTAGAAGCCGATACAATGGTTGTGCACGGTAAGGATAAAAACATTGAGCACACATCACATACATATTACGGAGTTATAACAAGTATATGGGAGTTGGACTATAATTACCTTAGGGTCCCTATTTTTCATTGTAAGTGGGTAGATATGAACATAGGCACGAAGGTAGACGACTTGGGATATACATTAGTAAATTTGAATAGGTTGGGCTTTTTAGATGATCCATTTGTATTGGCAAAACATGTTAAACAAGTTTGTTACATTGATGATCCTCTTGATAAATCATGGTCCGTTGTCTTGAAGTTACCGGAGAAAAATTACTATGAAGACAATGAGGCATCTGTAGAAGTAGAACTTGAGAATGACTTCTTTATGCCCAATTTTCCGGATGTTGATGAAGACATGCCTACTAGTTACATTCGAGATGATGTTGATGAACTAATACAACTTTCGTAATGTAATAAATTAATTTGTGACTATAACTCTTGATAGATTGTTGGTTGGTTTGTTCTCTTTTGTTTGGACTTTGTTTGGTTTGTTGGATGCCAATTTGGTAGGTTAGTCATCTTTTAAATATATTTTTTTTTCATGTACAGTTCATTAGACAACAGTTTTAAACAGAAGACACTTGTATGAGTTGAAACACACAATAGGCCAGAACCTGTTGTGTGTTGGATTAAGTTCATACAACACTATGTAAAGCACTTGTGTTAAATATCATTACACAATACCACATTGGAAACCACTTGTCTCATTCTAACAATACTTTTTATGAAGTATTGTCTATGCTTCATTCATATAATATTTCAAAAAAATGTTGTGTGTTGGTTCACTTTCACACAACACTATGGATAACATATTGTATGACTTCTAATTAGACAACAGACCTAAAAACACTTGTCTAAATGCAACAACAGTTTTCCTGTATATTGTGTTGCAGGCATTCACACAACACTTATTTGCTAAGGCTTGTCTAATCTTAAAAATACTTATGCATTTACACAACACCCCTGATCAAGAAATGCTTGTCTGGTAAGATTTATCACACAACGGTTTTGGCCCATTGTGTGAATGTAGGATTACACAATACTTTTTCGAGTTGGAAAATAACAGTTGTCTGATCATTTCGGGCAACACTTTTTCCCATGGGTGTTGTCTGATACGTGTCGTCTATAGCCAGATTTGTTGTAGTGAATTATTAAAATTTATAATACCGAAATTAAAATCTTCACTTGTCACTTTAAGTAAATTTAAGTTATAAATATTACTTTTAAATTTTATCCAAACTAGATGGTTTGAAAATTATAATTGCATAGAACTTCAATTTTGTTAGTTTAAAGATGTCATTTGTTTTAGTTTTTTCATAGGGAATATAGAGTCTGTATATTTTTTAATTTGAGATCAACAAGAGTTCAGTACGCCGCAAGGCACGGCCAGACGTAAGTTCTAAGCAAAGCAGGAGTACTGGCAAAAATTTAATTTGTACCCTATTTTTGTACACTATATAAAGCAATGATCCTAGAATATCAGGGTTCACAAACACACATTCTCTCGCTGGATTCTCAAACTCCTTCTCTCGCGGCTCTCCAAAATCTCTCCATAATCGATTCTAACCCCGAAAATAGCAAGAACACCGATATGATCATGCCAAGTCCTACTGATGCAGAACTATTTGATGATGTACATGTTTTATGCCGCTTCCTTACCTTGTGGCATGGAGACCCTCACGACCATATCCATTACATGCTTCGTTTAAAAGCTTTGAAGAAGTTGGTTAGCGAAGAAAGATCGAAGTTGTCATGCATACTGAAAAGAATGATCGGCCTGCTGAGAACCAAGAACGAAGGGGAGCAAAGGGAGAAGCTCGAGCTTGCGATCAAATTTATTAACGGTCTAAGCTTGTCGGACATTCGGAAAAACTTAATTTACCTGAGAAGCTTGGTGCCTGATCGAGAACGTTATGACTTGTCACTAATACTGGAAAGAATAATTTACATCATGAGAAACATGGCCAAGAGAAGACCGGAGCACAGGGAGAAGCTAGGGCTTGCTGAAAGTTATATTTACCAGCGTAAGGACCAACAAGAAGTTTTAAGCATTATTATGTCTCTCAAGTAGATTTCTACGTACTTGATAGGAACGAATATGTATCAGTACCAGTTCATGTAATCTAGTTTTGGTCTAGTCGATGATTCCAGTTTAAATTGTGTACATATTTTGTGTCCTTTTTTTAGAATCTTGTACTAGCTAAAACGTGGTCTAATTAATGAATTTGATCAATTTTGCAAAATTTTGTTAATGCTTGATCAATTGTTTTTATATGGATGGATAAGAACACATTGATTTCCAGGAGAACAGACTTGTAGCTGTACCCTGTTTAAGCTTCTTTACTTGAACCGTGTAACAATTTTGGGCACTTTTTTTTTGTGCGGTTTACCTGTGTCTGTATGAGTGTGATGAAGGAGGTTTCGAAGTTCATAATCGTTTTAATATATTTATTGTTAACTCAGTGACTCGTTATTTTCATTCGAGGTCATGTTGATCAGTTACCAATTGTATAATATGAAACAATGTAATAGGATGTAGGACCAAATCCATTGCCATCCGAGTGCAATTTGAATTATAGACATTGTGCTTCTGCTGTGTTTTCTGGATTATGGAACTTTCTGCTTCAGCCGAAAATTCCCTCAGAAACCTCCAACTGAACACCTTTTCTTGGACAAGTATGGAGAATTTAAACTTGCTTATGTTTCAATGAGATTTCGTGGAAGGTGAGGATCTATCAATTGTATTATATTATTGTAGCCAATTTCCATGTGTTCCTACTTCCTAGTCCCTGGTTTTTTGTTAGCACAGGCTCGATCTTTCATTGTGTCTGGCTAGTATTTGCTTGCTCGTGCATTCGTGCTATTGATCCTATTGGTCTTGATGGTTTTTCAGAGAACTAGGTCACGCGAACAAGATAGAATCAAGTGGCACATCAGGCTGAAGCCAGTAACACTGGACCTGCTGAAGACAGTACTTCCCACCTTTTGTACATGTTTCTTACAATTGAGATCGATCAGTGTCCGCATGTAAACTTGTCATGAATGTACTATATTCTCATGGATTTGATCTTCTTAAATTCATATCTGGCTTTTTTTTTTACCAGTTCCTGAAGGATAAAAACAGGATTTTAAATGTAGACATTTTGAATGAGAGATCTTTTGTGGTTCATTTGTAAAATATTTATATTTTTAAAAATATAATGATATCTAGTAAATTTTGATTATTCTTAAAATAAGGTTTGAAAATATTTATTCTTTTGTAATGTACATGTATTATGCCGTTTCCTTACCTTGTGGCATGGAGACCCTCAAGACCATTATCATTACATGCTTCGTTTAAAAGCTTTGTGAAAATTGGTTAGTGGAGAAAGATCGAAGTTGTCATGCATACTGAAAAGGATGAGTTGCTATGCCATTGTTAGCAAGTGACCTCCAGAAAGCAACATTTGAATGCCATATTTAGTAGTCGAGTCGGGCATCTCATAATATTTTTATTTTTTTATAATCAGGTGTCAGGATCAGCTTTGGCGCAACTACTAGACTAATCTCATAATATCATCTTAGAAAAGCAAGAGAAAACACCCTTGGCATAACACATAGTGAGGAGAAACATTCTTGTGGAATCTCAACATTTGATCTTGAGAGTTGACATTTTCCTCTTAAATACTAAAAGTAGAACCCAATAGATTGAAAACTGAGAAAATCAATAGAAAAATGTTGATTATTTATTTTATAATAAATATATAACTTTTATTTGTATACTAAGTGATGCAAATTTGTGGTTATAAGCATGCTACAAATTTATGGTACAAGTCACTATCTTATATACAAAAAATTATACATTTAGTTATTTTTGTGTAATTTTTGGATACGCATGTATAAATTTAATAATAAGTTTATGAATTTTTAGTTCGTATCAGTATAAATATTTGAATTTTGAATAAATAGGGTGTAAATAAATTTTACGATATTCAATATTCTCATGGATTTGATCTTCTTAAATTCATATCATTACATTATTATGTCGTTTCCTTACCTTGTGGCATGGAGACCTCCAGACCATTATCATTACATGCTTCGTTTAAAAGCTTTGAAAAAATTGGTTAGTGGAGAAAGGTCGAAGTTGTCATGCATACTGAAAAGAGGGAGAAGCTCGAGCTTGCTATCAAATTTATTAACAATCTACGCTTGTCGGACATACAGAAAAACATAATTTACATGAGAAGCTTGGTGCCCATTCAAGAAAGTTATGACTTGTCCAAGGGCGGATACAGAATCCAAATTCTGGTAGTGCACAAATTAAAAAATAATCACTAAGAAAGAACTGCAAAAATAAAATCTTATTACATATTTTAGAAGTCATTACAATTGTTCGCGTCGAGTTCTCATATTTTGAAATCGATAGATAATATCATTCAAACTAACCTTCAAAAATAAGTCTTTCTCTAAAAATGTAACTAGACAATCATATTTCTCTAAAAGGTCCCTTCTGAGCATATTCTCTCCTGACTATATCTCTATCATCGGGATGAAAATCATTTATCTTTTTTTCTTTTTCCAGGATCTCTTGCAAGAGTCATTATATCATTTGCGCTCAATCTTTCACTACTAATTGAAGTTCCATCTTTAGGAGAATTAAGAGTAGAAGTGTCTCCCAATTTTTTTTGTGTCATTTTAAGAAAGAAGCTAGAAATCTCTCGATCATTTACTCTCTTCATTCTAATCAAAATATAAATTAACAAACATCAGTACATCACTACATAATTACTACATAATTATACATACATGATACATGACATGAGTAATCTAAAAGGAAAATTAAGGAACTGTAAAGAATTACTCACAGAAAATTAAGGAATCATAGATGTTGCTAAGCCAAGAATGGAGATTGGATGAAAGCCGTAGATGGAGATCTTGGAGAAAGAGTGAAATTAGGTTTTGTTTAGCATCTTTTGTTTAGCAAGCGTGAAGCGTCTTTACTCTTTTGTTTAGAAAAAATGATATGGACACAGGACAGTTGGACACAATAATAGAGATAGACACAATTTTTTTTTTTTTAATAATGGGCATGCCTGGGCACACCTGGGCACACCTGTCCCTCCGCCCCTGGACTTGTCACTCTTTCTGGAAAGAATAATATATCTGATCCGAAACATGGCCAACAGTATGCCGGAGCACAGGGAGAAGCTGGAGCTTGCTGAAAGTTATATTTACCGGCGCAAGAGGACGAGCAAGAAGTTTTAAACATTATAATGTCTCTTAATTAATTACTATGTACCTTGACAGCACTGTATGTATCAGTACCAATCATGTAAACTATTTCAGGTTCAGTCGTTGATTCCAGTTTGAACAGTGCATATATTTTTAACCTACTAACTTTAAGATTTTTGACTTGAATCGTTTTAGTATAACTTTTAGGCATTTTTCCTCCTTGGTATAATCTATGTTGTGTCGAGTGTGATGAAAATGGTCTGGAAGTTCATCATTGTCATGCTATACATTCGATGTCATGTTGATCAGTTACCCATTGTGTAGTATGACTTGAGGTTTTACCTTTTTAGCGACTAATCGTTAGAACAATGAACAATTTTTGATTCCGCGTACTGGTTGTGTTAGGAATATGTTGTACTTAATGATAACTTCACAATCAATCAAATTGTATAAGGTTTTGTAGCTGTCAACGGATGAGGATTTATAACTCTATCCGTTGACAGGTAGCTCATCAACGGATGAGGTTTTGTAGCATACTGCAGTATCTCTATGTTATCAGTTGATAGTGTTTTTATCCACAGTCATGTTGACCATCAACGGATAGGCAGAATAGGGTAACCAATTTTAAATAAGCTATGCTATGTAATTCTGTCTTAGTGAAAGTGTATCAACAGATGAAGACAAAACTCTATCAACGGATACAACTCAAATCTACTCTATCAACGGATACAGCTCAAGTCCCAATATCAACGGATACTGCTCAATACATCATCAACGGATGTCAGTGTACAATATCAACGGATAATCATTGACACTGTCTTCTATGATTAGCTGGGGATTAGCAGTTGATAAGGACATGTTTGACTGACAGATCACATGGGTTGATAGTAGATACAAAAAGCAGTATGGCAGCCATACTTTGGAAACACAGAAGAAAGAAGCATTCTATTTACACTATGAATACAAGAAAGGTGCAGGAGACATGTCTGAACACAAGGACAACCTTTCGGCTACATGTGTATTTGGAGTGTAGTAGCAAGTCAACTAGAATTAGATTAGTATTATCTTATTCCAGTAGTACTTGTAAAACTTGGGATTTATAACCAAGTGTAGCAACTCTTTGTAGGTTAAGAAAACAGATACATCTTGCTTAGGGTTTCTATTGAATATTCTTAGAAAGCAAAGAGTTGTAAAACAGAAGCTGTGTACTTTTGTATCACAGAGTTTTCTTCGAATAAAAGCTTCAGGTGGTGCATTTAACCACCTGATTTTTATGTGTTTGTGCATTTATCTTTTACAAGAAATTATCTAAGTATAGATTTCTGGAGTTCTTATCAGAAATTTATAAATATCAAGAATTGTATTCAACCCCCCCCCTTCTACAATTATACAAGTGTGTAATCTGGGAATAACAGGTTGCTAGTTATCGGTTCTTTTAATCTGATATTTCATTGAAGGAGCAGAACAATAATTATTTTGGAGGGGATTCGATGTTGTTAGGGACTAAGGGTGCATTTGAAATAAGTACTAAGGAGTAAAGTCAACGAAGTTCAATTCATAACATAGAAATTGTGCTTCTGCTCTGTTTCTTGGCTCATGGAGCATTTTTTTTGTATACCTCAGTCCATACTCTACAGATTTTGAATTTTTGATACATAATACAAATATACAATGGTATAAAGCATCGATTGGTTCGGTCTCTTGATTTGAGTGATTTTACAAAATACTAAGTAAATGTCCCTATCGGAATTGTCTAAAAGATAGAAACTGCTAAACTTTTCTCTCGAAAAGCTTGTTGGATGAAACACTTTCCCTAGCTCTGTGTATATTTCACAATCTGCTGCAGCTGCACTTGATCAGATAGTCCTAGCTGCCTCCAGAGTGTAATAATCTGTTATTTAGCTCCTACCAAATGTAATAAATCAACACTGAAATGTAAATATTTTAGATGTTTATGATCAACTAAAATTAAACGTCTTTTACAAGCAATTATCTAAGTATAGATTTTTGGAGTTCTTATCAGAAATTTATAAATATCAAGAATTGTATTCAACCCCCCCTTCTACAATTATACAAGTGTGTAATCTGGGAATAACAATTGGTATCAGAGCAAGCTTCTAACATATTTGAAGTTTAAAGATCAACACACTTCCAACATGTCTAAGAAGGATTATGGAGTAAAGATTCCAGTTCTTGATAGAGAAAATTACTTTCACTGGAAAGTAAAAATGCGTCTACATCCCTCGTCTATTGATGAGGGCTTTGTGGATTGCATTGACAAGGGTCCTCACGTTCCAATGAAGACAGCAACAAGAGTTGGCCTGGCTGATGATGTACCTGACACTCTCATTCCCAAACCTGTTTCTGAGTGGAGTCTTGAAGATATTGCAGAAGTCCACAAAGACAAAAAGGCCATGAATATTCTGTTCAATGGTCTAGAAACAGACATGGTTGACAATGTTATTAACTGTACTACCGCCAAGGAAGTATGGGATATTGTTCAAACCCTGTTTGAAGGAACAGAACAGGTAAGGGAAAACAAGATGCAACTACTAATCCAACAGTATGAACATTTTCACTTTAAGAATGGAGAAACATTGAATGATACATTTAGTAGATTTCAAAAGCTACTAAATGGTTTAAAACTGTATGGAAGAATCTATCAAGTTAAAGATTCTAATCTCAAATTTCTGAGATCACTGCCCAAGGAATGGAAGCCAATGATTGTTTCTCTAAGAAACACTCAAGAGTACAAGACATTTACTCTTGAAAGGCTCTATGGAACTTTAAAGACCTATGAGCTGGAAATGGAGCAGGATGAAGAGATTGAGAAGTCTCAAAAGAAAAGTGGGTCAGTTGCACTTGTTGCCAACTTGGAGCAAAATGAGGAAAGGACAGAAACTGCTAGTTCTACACCAAACAGGGAGGTTTGTAAAGGTAGAGCAGAATCAAGCAGGAGCAAGGAAAAGGTGTCTGAGGAATTGAATGCTCTTCAGCAAGATGAATTGGATGAGATAGATGAGCACTTAGCTTTTCTATCTAGGAGATTCTCTAAGCTGAAATTCAAGAGAAACTCTGGGGTGGCCAAGCCATTTAACAAGGATTTTTCCACAAGCAACTATGTGGATAAATCCAAAATTAAATGCTACAATTGTGGAATTGCTGGTCATATGATAAGTGAATGCAGGAAACCTAGATCTGAGAACAAGGGAAAGCCAACTGAGGCTGTTGACTATAAGAAGAAATATTTTGATCTTCTCAGGCAGAAAGGAAAGGCATTCTTGACCCAAGAGTATGACTGGGCTGTTGATGACAATCATTCTGATGATGATGTTGAGTTAGTCAACCTTGCTTTAATGGCTGATTCTGGAGAGCAGGAAGCAAGTTCAGCTAGCAATCAGTTATATTCTACTAATCTCTCTGAGCTCACTAAAGAGGAATGCAATAGTGTTATAGATGAAATGTCTACTGAACTATATCACTTAAGTGTTACTCTTAAATCGCTTACTAAAGAGAACAATAGAATTAAAGAGTCTAATCTGTTTTTAAGTGATAGAAATGCTGTTCTAGAAACTCAATTTCTAGAATTTGAGAAAATGAGAGTTGATTGCAATAATGCTAAAAGTGAACTTGAAGCTGTGTTAAAAAGAGAACTGATTTTAAAAGACCAGCTTGAAAAAGAACAAGGGATAATTGCTAAATTTCAAAGTTGTAGGAATATTTCTCAAAACATAATAGAAGTTCAGGGAATAGAATCATTTGTGAAGGATACCTGGACTCAAAAGAAAAAGGAGCTAGAACCTGGCCTTGAGGATCTAGAGACTATTTGTGAATCAACGGATAGTGATCATCCGTTGACAGATGAGCCGTCAACGGATGAGAGGTATCCGTCGACTAACAAAAAGTCTGTTAGTAAGAAGGAACTTAGGAAACTGGATATCAAGTATGGTCCAGTAAACAAGAATTTGTTAGTGGTAAGTGCAGCAAAACCAAATCCAGTGGGAAGGCTAAGACAGGTGATTTACACAACAAAAAGGCTGTTGGTAAATCAGACAATGAAAAGGTAGAAATTGAGGGCAAAAAGAAAAAGAACAGAAATGGTAAGATAGGCATCAACAAGAAAAACAATTACTCTTCTGACAAGTTTGCTCCTAGGAAAACTTGTAGTAATTGTAATAGTGTCAATCATCTATCTTCTAATTGCAAGATTGTCAACAAGGCTCCTGTTCATGTACCTCAACCAATGCCATGTATGCCTGCAATGCCTGGTTTGTATCAAAATGCTAGTTTTTCAAATCCATATGTGAACATGCCATATATGTCTAATCCTTACTTTCAATCTATGAATGTGCCACAAATGTCATGGAACATACCTAACATGAATAATATGTATGCCAATTTTCCACACATGCATGCATCCAATATTCATGCAAATGAGCATTTGTCAAACCCCATCACTCAAGCATCTACACCTAAGTTGAAGAATGCTAAGAGTGCAAAGTCAAAGGCTAACAAGAAAGGACCCAAGGAAGCTTGGGTACCAAAATCAACTTGATTTGTTTTTGAAATGTGTGCAGGGAAACAGAAGGAATCTATGGTACCTAGATAGTGGATGCTCTAGGCACATGACAGGAGATTCAACCCTGCTCACAGAGTTCAAGGAAGGAGCTGGCCCTAGAATTACCTTTGGAGATGACAGCAAAGGATATACTAAGGGATATGGCCTGATTTCAAAAGACAATGTCATCATTGAAGAAGTGGCTTTAGTTGAAGGTTTGAAGCACAATTTGGTGAGTATCAGTCAGATTTGTGACAAAGACTATGAAGTAAAGTTCACAAAAGAAGCCTGTGTTGTTTCTGCCAAGGAAGACAACAATGTGGTATTGACAGGCTTTAGAAAAGGAAATGTTTACATAACTGACTTCAATTCAGCATGCTCAGAATCCATTACTTGTCTCTTCAACAAAGCAAGTAAGGATGAGAGTTGGCTATGGCATAAGAAGCTGTCACATTTGAATTTTAAAGTTATGAATGATTTGGTAAGAAAGGATCTTGCTAGAGGAATCCCTCAATTGGAGTTTGTCAGAGATGGGCTGTGTGATACCTGCCAATTAGGGAAACAAAAGAAATCATCCTTCAAAATCAAGACAGAGTCATCCATTGTTAAGCCTCTTCAATTGCTGCATATGGATTTATTTGGTCCAGTAAATGTCATGTCTATTTCAAAGAAGAAATACTGTCTGGTGATTGTAGATGATTTTTCTAAGTTCACATGGACCTTCTTCCTGCACTCCAAGGATTGTGCAAGTGAAATCATCATCAATCACCTCAGAATGCTAAACAATGGTTCTGAAGACAGAGTACAAAGAATCAGGAGTGACAATGGTACTGAATTCAAGAATTCCACAATGAAGATTTTCTGTGAAGAGAATGGAATTGTCCATGAGTTTTCTGCTGCCAGAACACCTCAACAAAATGGGGTTGTTGAAAGGAAAAACAGAACTCTCATTGAAGCAGCTAGAACAATGTTAAGTGAATCAAGGTTACCAACATATTTCTGGGCTGAAGCTGTCAACACTGCATGCTTTACTCAGAATATTTCCTTGGTCAATCAAGCTAGAGGAATGACTCCTTATCAGTTATTAACCAACAAGAAACCAACTTTAGCTTTCCTACATGTATTTGTATGTAAGTGTTTTGTGCTATGGAATCATGGAGATAACTTGGGCAAATTTGAAGCAAAGGCAGATGAAGCTATTTTCGTTGGATATGCAGCAGGGAAAACCTACAAGGTCTACAATCTAAGAACCAACATTGTTATGGAATCTGTACATGTTGTGTTTGATGATCAAAAGATTCTAGGCCTAAATGATGAAGGTTACCATGAAAAGTTGGAATTTGAGAATGAAGGTGAAGGAAGAATGTACTATGATGATGATGAGGAAAATGAAGATCATGACCACAGAGATCCACCTAGAGCTGTTATACCAACTAGAAGTGATGCTTACACTGAAAATGAAGCATCCGTTGACAGTCATTCTGCAACATCCGTTGACAGTCATTCTGCAACATCCGTTGACACTATTAGAGATGCATCCATTGACAGATATTCTCAAGCATCCGTCGACAGGCAAAATGATGCATCCATTGACAGTCAACTTCATAATTCAGCAAGGACAACAAACTCAGGGGGAGTTTCTCAAGGTCAAAATTCAATGCTAAATCAACATGATCATGGAAATGAAGCAACCTCATCAAGATCAAACCTTCCACCTGCAAGAAAATGGACTAGAAATCATCCATTTGAGTTAATCATTGGTGAATCAAATTCAAGAGTCCAAACTAGAAGGGCCACTCAAGCAGAATGTCTATACAGTAGCTTCCTGTCTCAAGAGGAACCTAAGAAAGTGGAAGATGCCCTTCTAGATCCAGATTGGGTGTTAGCAATGCAAGAAGAGCTAAACCAATTTGAAAGAAATAAAGTATGGAAACTTGTGCCCAAACCTGATGATAGAAGTGTCATACGTACTAAATGGGTTCTCAAGAATAAGACAGATGAAAATGGCATAATTGTGAGGAATAAAGCTAGATTAGTGGCAAAGGGATATTCTCAAGAAGAAGGAATAGATTTTGATGAAACTTTTGCTCTAGTGGCAAGACTTGAGGCAATAAGAATCTTTCTAGCCTATGCAGCACATGCCAATTTCAAAGTCTATCAGATGGATGTCAAAAGTGCCTTTCTAAATGGGGAACTGGAAGAAGAGGTCTATGTCCATCAACCTCCTGGTTTTGAGGATCCAGAATTTCCAGAATATGTATATCTTCTCATGAAAGCACTTTATGGTTTGAAGCAAGCACCAAGAGCCTGGTATGACACTTTATCTCAATTTCTTTTGGAGAACCACTTCACTAGAGGTACAGTAGATAAAACCTTATTTCATAGGGATATTAATGGCTCTTCAATACTTGTTCAAATCTATGTAGATGATATTATTTTTGGGTCTACAGATGAGAAGTTTTGCAAAAAGTTTGCCAAACTTATGCAAAGTAGGTATGAAATGAGCATGATGGGTGAATTAACTTACTTTCTTGGCCTACAAGTAAAGCAAGTTAATGAGGGCATTTTCATAAGTCAAACAAAATATATTTATGATCTCTTAAAGAAATTTGACTTAATGGATTGTACATCCGCTAAAACACCTATGGCCACTGCAACTAAACTTGAGTTGAATACTAAGGAAAAGTCTGTGGACATCTCAAGCTATAGAGGCATGGTAGATTCACTTCTATACCTAACAGCTAGTAGACCTGATATAATGTTTTCTACCTGTCTTTGTGCTAGATTTCAAGCTGACCCTAGAGAGTCTCACTTAATAGTTATTAAAAGAATTTTCAGGTATCTCAAGGGAACACCAAACCTTGGCATTTGGTACCGAAGAGAATCTGGTTTTGATCTAACTGGTTATTCAGATGCAGATTATGCAGGTTGCAGAGTTGATAGGAAAAGTACTACAGGTTCCTGTCAATTTCTAGGAAACAGGCTTGTTTCATGGTTCAGTAAGAAACAAAACGCAGTCTCCACTTCTACAGCTGAAGCTGAGTACATTGCTGCTGGAAGCTGTTGTGCACAGATTCTATGGATGAGAAACCAACTCATTGACTATGGTCTAAAAGTTGAGAAGATTCCAATTTTCTGTGACAACACAAGTGCTATTGCCATCACAGGGAATCCAGTGCAACATTCAAGAACCAAGCACATTGACATCAAATACCACTTCATTAGAGAACATGTGATGAATGGTACAGTAGAAATGCACTTTGTGCCAAGTGAAATGCAGCTTGCAGATATCTTCACCAAGCCTCTTGATGAATCCACATTCACAAGATTGGTAGGTGAGCTAGGTATGCTTAACTTGTCATAATTCCTAGTGATATTTGATTTCACTGCATTGAAGCTAGAAATGTGTTTTGATTTACTTGAAAGTCAAAACTTTCAGAAAAATTTTCTGCAGAAATTTTGTCTAAGGCAAAATTAGTTTATCAACGGATATCCTTTTATCCGTTGATAGTATAAACACATTACTAGATTTTCGCATGTCAACGGGTAACAGGCTATCCACGTCATCAACGGATAAACTGTATCTCAACCATTCATTCTATATCCGTTGATATACATTTTTTTATATAACCGTTGGTAACCGTGTATATCTAATCATGGTTGTACTTATTTTCTTTTCATTTATGATCTGACAGTTACTTTTGACCAATGGAGTAATTACTTTTAATTATTTCATTTTTAATTCTTGAAAAATATAAAAGGCTGACTTGTACTCTCACATCTCACTTTTATTCATTTTCAAGCATATCAAAAGTTAACTGCATCTTCTTCTCTAAAACTCTCTGTAAACAAAGTTCAACCACTTCAATGGCGCCCATTGTTAAGATGATGTCCTCCACTGGGTTTACCTATGAGAAGAACAACTTCGCGGCCTTTGTTGACACGGTGAATGCTCCAGAAGCTTACCACACTTTGATGAGTTTCGTGAAGAAATGCAAACTGTCATATGCTATGACTGCCACCACTCCCTTAATCCACGAGGTAATTGAAGAAATGTGGACATCTGCTGAGTACAATGGCACAGACGGTACAATTGATTTTTCTTTAAAGGGTAAAAACTATGTGGTTAATTCTGATGTAATAACTGCTTGTTTAAAATTGCCTGAGAATAACTGTCTGAAAGTACCCACTGATGCTGAAATTGTTGCCATGCTTAATTCTATTAATTATGCCCTTAGTACTAAAAACTTAGGGAAAATTGTTAGGAAAGGAATGGTTAAAGAATAAAGCTATTTCTGTGATGCCTTCATTAAAACTTTTTCAGGCAAAATTAGTAATTTTGATGCTGTGACCCAGTCCATGCTAACTATGTTGTGTATGCTCTTAAATGATAAATTCTATAATTTTGGCACATTAGTTATGTATGAGATAGCTGCAAAGTTGGGTAAAAAGGAAACTAGGAGCAAGAATATCTACTTTGCTAGATTTTTAATGCTCTTAGCACTACATGTATCTGAGAATAAGCTATCCATTGCTAACCCAGATAGCAAGTTCCAATGTTTTGTTCAGGAGAAGAGAGTCTTAAGTGACCTAATTCGAATGAACCTCAATGAAGAAGTACAATTGGTATATCTACCAATTGTTCAGGTAATTATCTCTAACTCTGAAACCCCTATCTCTAACCCCCAAATTTCTTTGCCTTCTAGTGTCACAATGGAGTCTGTAGTTGTGACCAAACAGGCTCCTACCAAAGTGACCAAATCCAGAGTTCCAAAACCACATTCTAAAAAGCAAACCTCAAGTGTCTCTCAAAAGACACCTGTTGTAAAATCTACCAAAACTCTTGAGGGGAATGTGAAGGTGGTAGTGAGTGGTGAGGGACAGGGTGAACATCAAAGAAGCCCTAAGGATAAGGAAGGAGAGATGAGTGCAACCACCATTTCAGTCTCTCAAAAGACTGCTAATGTAACTTCAAGCCAAATTCTAGTTACACTCTCTCAACAGAGTGTGACTACTGAATCAAGTTCCCCACAAGGAACACTGCACAAGAGGGTTAGAGACACATATAGCCCAATCTCAAAAACCTATGGAAGAAGAGTGAAATCTAAAACCAAAGGGGAATCACAGGGTGCACACACAGTACTGGAAACTGTACCTTCTCAAACTCAGTTTGATGTGGCTTCAATAAATGTGGAGTCACAGCCCCTTGATCTTAATCTTCAAATCGACACACATTATAATCCACCATCACCAACTCCATCTCTGGATGTGGATATGATATCTACATTAATTCCTGATTCTCCATCTTTAAGATTCTTGGAGAAGCCCCACTATGCAATTGGTGGTCATCATCTTTTAGATGATTTGTTGGACCATCAATCTTCCCTTCCAGAATTCTCAACATAGACTGTGGTCTCGAACTTAAAATCAATCTCCACAGATTCAGTGTTGGTTTTCTCTTCAACGGATAAAATTATTCCTTCCTCAACGGATATCCTTCATCCGTTGACAAGTGTTTCTCCATCAACGGATGCGCCTCTATCTAGCCATCCGTTGACAGCTATAACTACTCCATCAACGGATATTCCTTATCCGTTGATAACTCACTCTACCACTGCTATATCTGACATTCCTGTGTCAAGTGTGGAGGAGTTCTCATTAGTTGAAACACTTTTAGGATTGAGGGAAGGGAGTGAGAGGCTGCCTTGTGAGCAGGCAAAAGGAGAGGTAAATAATGAGAGGCTGGCCATTTCTTCCGGTCAGGCAAAAGGAGAGTTTGAGAGTTCCACCTTAGTAGGTGAAGGTGAGGGTGTGAGAGGTGTGAGCCAAGGGGAGCCCTTGATGCAAGAAAAGAGAGATGAGGGGAGAGAAGGGACTACAGGAGAAATAAGGATGGAAGAAGCAGCCATTGCTAGTGAGTCAATGGAGGTTGAGGATGCAGCCAAGGAAATGGAATATCAAAGAGAATATCAGTCCATGATTGACTCCATTTCTTTGGATGCTGAAACCTTTACTCACCCTGTTCCTGCCTATCAAATTCTGGCACAACAGGGCAATGTGGAAGCAGAGGAGGCAATGCACCTAGTGCACACCTCACAGTCTCTACTTAGAGCTAAGGAATCTATAGCAGCTCTGCCAACCACTGATGAGAGTGAAGAATTTGAAGATTCTGAAGATGAAGACAGCCAGAGCCCTGAAGATGAAGGTGGTAGCAGTATTCATGATTTTACATTTGCTCACAACTACACCTATCATCAACTTGATATGGAAATCATAAGGCAATATAAATCTGCCCTGGCTGAGCACCCAGAAGCAGATCCACAGAGAAAGGTTGTTCTTCAACAGGCAATTGACTCCCTTAAGTTACAAAAGATGCAAATGGTGATTCAGAGATCCAACTTAGAGGAGGTCAAACAAGAAATCAAGGATGTAAAGATCTCTGTGGATTCCAAGTTAGAGCAACTAGCTCCTACAGCCACTCAGAGGGTGTTGCAACAAAGGTTCATCAAAGAAGACAACCTGGCTCAGTCTGTGCAACTACTCAACTCAAGAGTGGAAAAGATGGAATCCCAGATGGAGCAATTTCTTCAACATCAGAAACTGCAAACCCAACTGCTAGAAAAGTTAGTTGCAGCCCCAACTTCTAGTCAAACCCTTGATGCTAACAAAAAGGGGGAGAAAGTAGAAGAGGCTGTGGCAACTACAAGTCAAATCTTAATTTCTGAAAGAAGGGAAGCAGCAAGTGAGGGGGAGCAGCAGCCTACCATAGTGGTCAATCCACAGGACTTCATTGTCACAGCTTCCCCCAGCAAATCCAAACCTGTACAAGTAGCTCTATCTGAAGAGTTTGATTTCTCAAACTTGACAGAAGAGGAAAAGCTAGCCAAAATTGAAGCTCTACAAAAGATGAAAGAGGAAAACTATGAAAGGATAATGAGGACAGAAAGGTTGATCAATCAATCTATTGCATCAACTCTGTTCTCTAGCCAAACCTCAGCTCCAACAATATCTACCACAATTCTGAAGGTGCTCACTCCAGCAATTGTGGCTCCTACATTTTATGATGCTGAGCCTTCTCATGTTAAAGAATTTGAACCCTACATCAAAACAAGACCCTACTCACCACCAAAAGCAAATGGGAAGAACAAGTTACAACTGGACTTTCCATTTCCCAAGGATGATGAAGGGAAGCTGATGGGTAAGCAAATTAAGGAATTCAAGGAGAAGACTAACAGTTGTGTAAGAGAATGGATGGCTGTAATCATAAGGAATGGAAAAGTTCTAAACATATCCAACAGCCATCCTAGATTTGTTGAAGCCAAGAGAGAAGAGACTTCAAGGCTGCTAAGAGAATCTCAACCAAGCACTGAATATCAATATGAAAACTTAGATGAGAAGCAAGCAAGGCTGGCTCAAGAGTTAATGGATGAGGTAGAGGATGAATTGAGGGAACCTGAGGAAGTCCCCAAATTCAAAAAGAAAGGGAAATCAGTGCCCAAATCCAAAACTAAGAGAATAAAATCAAAGGCAAGGAGGCCTGTCTCTCCAGAAATTGAAAGCAAGGAGACAGTTGGCTCATCACAACCTACTTCTGTAAAAGTATTCAACCCAGCTGTGAATTTCCATGGTGATCCCATAGTACCTAAAGAGGAACCAATGAATCTTGACTCCATTGAGGTCCCTTCATTCTTGCTAAAGCCTCAACAGAAGCCTATACAGAAGAAAAAGAAACCAAGGAAGCAACCTTCAAAGGAACCAATTCAAGTTGCTAGGGTACCTGCTATTGTCTGGCAGCCAATCTTGGAAAACAAGGATGATTTTATCTATCAGGCAGATACTGAAGAATACTCTGGCATGAATCTTTATCTGGATGAATTGTCAGAAGTAAGAGGAATTGACAAATATAAACATTTGCCTGAAAGATTGGTCTTTGTATACAAGGGAGGAATGGAAAGGACATGGCCGCTACAAAGGGTTCTTGGAGAAAATTATCAGACCTTAACCAAAGTGTTCTCTGCAATCAAGAGATACACAGGGTTCTCCAAGATAGCAAAAGGGGAGATACTGGACATAATAGAACAAATAAGGAGGGAATGGAACTCACCATCAAGTCTACCAAGGAAAATGAAGATCCCATACAATGGACATAAAATCCACCTTCAACCCTTCTGGATGATGGAGTTCAGGGATGAAGATGGTAACAGGAGATTCTTCAAGTTAGAAGACCAACTACCAAAGGCTAGTTCTCAATACCTGAGATGGTTACAACAAAAGCTAAATCCAAAGGTACATGAAGAAGATGCCTTCTATAGGCAACTCCAAATACAGATTGAGTCCAACTCTGCCAAAGAAGGAAAATCAAGGGTGATGCCAACAAGAGAAAAGAAACAGTCTTAATCTGCTCAGTCTAGAGGAGCACTTCTCTGTAAATTTCTCAAACTTTTAGTTTTTAATTTTTGTAGCTTAATACAATTTATGCATTGTTCTTTATATATCTTTAGGAATGTTTTGTTATCATCAAGGTCCTGAATTTATGCTTTATTGCCATCAAGTATAAATTGGGGGAGATTGTTAGGAATATGTTGTACTTGATGATAACTTCACAATCAATCAAATTGTATAAGGTTTTGTAGCTGTCAACGGATGAGGATTTATAACTCTATCCGTTGACAGGTAGCTCATCAACGGATGAGGTTTTGTAGCATACTGCAGTATCTCTATGTTATCAGTTGATAGTGTTTTTATCCACAGTCATGTTGACCATCAACGGATAGGCAGAATAGGGTAGCCAATTGTAAATAAGCTATGCTATGTAATTCTGTCTAAGTGAAAGTGTATCAACAGATGAAGACAAAACTCTATCAACGGATACAACTCAAATCTACTCTATCAACGGATACAGCTCAAGTCCCAATATCAACGGATACTGCTCAATACATCATCAACGGATGTCAGTGTACAATATCAACGGATAATCATTGACACTGTCTTCTATGATTAGCTGGGGATTAGCAGTTGATAAGGACATGTTTGACTGACAGATCACATGGGTTGATAGTAGATACAAAAAGCAGTATGGCAGCCATACTTTGGAAACACAGAAGAAAGAAGCATTCTATTTACACTATGAATACAAGAAAGGTGCAGGAGACATGTCTGAACACAAGGACAACCTTTCGGCTACATGTGTATTTGGAGTGTAGTAGCAAGTCAACTAGAATTAGATTAGTATTATCTTATTCCAGTAGTACTTGTAAAACTTGGGATTTATAACCAAGTGTAGCAACTCTTTGTAGGTTAAGAAAACAGATACATCTTGCTTAGGGTTTCTATTGAATATTCTTAGAAAGCAAAGAGTTGTAAAACAGAAGCTGTGTACTTTTGTATCACAGAGTTTTCTTCGAATAAAAGCTTCAGGTGGTGCATTTAACCACCTGATTTTTATGTGTTTGTGCATTTATCTTTTACAAGCAATTATCTAAGTATAGATTTCTGGAGTTCTTATCAGAAATTTATAAATATCAAGAATTGTATTCAACCCCCCCTTCTACGATTATACAAGTGTGTAATCTGGGAATAACAGGTTGCTAGTTATCGGTTCTTTTAATCTGATATTTCATTGAAGGAGCAGAACAATAATTATTTTGGAGGGGATTCGATGTTGTTAGGGACTAAGGGTGCATTTGAAATAAGTACTAAGGAGTAAAGTCAACGAAGTTCAATTCATAACATAGAAATTGTGCTTCTGCTCTGTTTCTTGGCTCATGGAGCATTTTTTTTGTATACCTCAGTCCATACTCTACAGATTTTGAATTTTTGATACATAATACAAATATACAATGGTATAAAGCATCGATTGGTTCGGTCTCTTGATTTGAGTGATTTTACAAAATACTAAGTAAATGTCCCTATCGGAATTGTCTAAAAGATAGAAACTGCTAAACTTTTCTCTCGAAAAGCTTGTTGGATGAAACACTTTCCCTAGCTCTGTGTATATTTCACAATCTGCTGCAGCTGCACTTGATCAGATAGTCCTAGCTGCCTCCAGAGTGTAATAATCTGTTATTTAGCTCCTACCAAATGTAATAAATCAACACTGAAATGTAAATATTTTAGATGTTTATGATCAACTAAAATTAAACGTCTTTTAATTAAAAATGTAATTGACTAATTATCATTAATTATAATATTTTATAATTTACTTTAATAATTAGGATAATCATGCCGAAAATCGAGCCGACAAATTTTTAATGCCCGTGCGATGCATGGTTGCCTTTCTTATGTTATAAATTTTATTTAATATTACAATCATGTTTTTATATCATCATTATTTTTAATATTTTTTTTCATTTTAATTTTAATATAATTTAATATACTCATGTTTACAGATTATACTAATGTTTCCTTATTATAAACAACGTATACGGATTTTTATTATATTTTATTAATAATTGAAAAATATGGTGTGATATTTTCAGGTATATATTAATGATTGTAAGATTAATTTTAAATAAAAAAGGTAACGTGTTTTAATTAGAAAGAAAATATTAATGGTCGAAAGATATGGTACGATTGATGTTTTGGGTGTTGGCCCCATATATCACAATTTCAAAGCAAATGGTCCCAAATATCAAAGCTAAAAAACTTGGCCCCAAATATCACTCCAAAACACATTAGCTTGTAGCGTTTTGGATTTTTTTTGTTTTTTAAAAACGCTGAAGCGTCTATCGTTTTGGAGGAGAGAGAGAGGGAAGATGTTGATTAAAGTGACGTTGGGTGAGAACGCTGGACGCCTTAGCGTTTGGTGGGAGGGGGGCGCTACTTAAGAATGTGTTTTGGGGGGAACGCCACATAGTGTGGCGTTTTGGTATGTTTTTGTTTTTGACTTTTTTTTTCCTAAACATATATTTGCAAATAATATTAAAAAAATTATATTTAAATAGTCAATTCAAATTGGGTTTTTGTATTAAGTCCGGCAGATTGATTTTTAATCCTAAGTTCGTATACGGTTTATTCGTCGTTCCGAATATTTCTAAACCCAAAATGGAACTGTTGAACCCCAAAATTTAACTGTTGAAACCCCAAGGGAATACAGATAAAATTTAAAAATTTTAAATAAAAAATTGAATTCGGCAGCCTGATTTTTAAACGCTAAGGATAAGTTAGGGTTTAGGGTTTAAGGTTGTAAGTAATCCTAAATCCCAAACCCTAAATTCGTATATGGTTTATTCGTCGTTCTGAATATTTCTAAAACCCAAAATGGAAATGTTGAACCCCAAAAGTTAATTGTTGAACCCCTAATTTTAATTAAAATTGTTTTTTAATTAAAAACCCTAAACCCTAAGTTCGTATACTATTTATTAGTCTTTTCGAATATTTCTAAAACCCAAAATGGAAACGTTGAACCCAAAAAATTAATTGTTGAACTCTTAAATTTAATTAAATTGTATTTTTAAAATTTTAAAAATACAATTTTAATTGAAAATTTGATTAAATTTTTTTTAATATTATTTGCAAATATATATTTAGGTGAAAAAAAAAAAGAAAACAAAAAAAAAAACACTCTGAACACCACATCATGTGGCGGTCCCCCCCCCAAAACCCCAGAACGCCAATTATTATGGCGTTCCCTACCTCCCTGATATGGGCTAAAAATAAGCCCTAAAGACACATTTAGTGTTGCATTAATTAGACCCGGTATGGTCCGAACGTGGGGCCCACCAACAGGGTCCAAAATCCTATTTTAAATATTAATTTCGTAATTAATATTGGAGGTGAAAAACAGCTCAGCAATAAGAGTCAAACAAGGATATTACTCCTGCCTGACTTAGCCTCCAAGGCACCCAATTCAACTTGGAGACTGATTCCTACAAGGAAGGAGTCTAGAACCTTCCTCGAGGAGGTGACTTGCCCACCAAGTCTTCGAATCCTACCATAATTCTTAGGCTTCTCAGCCTATATAAAGGGCCTGACCCCTCATCCTAGAACTACGTTTTCTTGGCTTGATTCTCTAATACAGAGATACGTAGGCATTCTGTGAGGACCGATCAGTCTCGAACGCAGAAGCAGCCATTAAAGCTCGAAGCTCAACCACCCTAGCATTAATTACAAATCGTAAACTAGTTTTTATTCCACAACATTTTGCGCCGTCTGTGGGACGAAAACATCAACCATGGTTCAAACACGAAGAACAACATCGACTGAGGCCATACCCCTTAACTCTGCTCCACCAGCCACTTCTGATCCACTTATCGTCACTGAAGAGGGACAAATACTCCCGTCAACAGGGGCGGTCATTCAACCTCTGCCCACTCAGCCCCCAGGGACAACTCCCCATGTAGAGGGGACCCACTCTGTGATTGTCCATCAAAGCCAAGAAACTAACCCTCTCCAGATGGTGGTTTCTCCTCTTGGTAACGTTGATCGCACGGGGGTACAGATCCATACTATGGATCTCCCTTTGAACACCAACCCTATGTATGGGCTGCCTAATTACCCCCTCGACGAAGGGAACCTGGACCAAGCGGTCACGCCTTACAGATCCGGGATCGAGAATATGATGACTACTCTGGTCCCTATACTGATGATTCATCATCTGAGGATGATGATCGTGATGAAGCCCCGAGGAGGCAACGTGCTAGAAGAGAGCCTCAAGGAAGGACTCAAGGGATCCATGATGGACCTCCACCAATGGCTGAGGAGAGGATTAAGGCTCACGAGGCTGAGATCCAAAGGCTGAAGGATGACATAGCGATGGAGCAGGCAAGACAGAATCAAACTCGACCTCCTCCAACCTCAGGAACGATTCCCATCATTGATTTGGAGAGGTCTTCAAGGAGACAAAGAAGGGCTGATGCCTCATTTGGAAGAACAACCACAAGGATGGAAATTCCCAAGGGAAACCCCAAAAATCTGATGCCTCTCGGAGATCCTGATGATCCAACACCCCCGTTCACCGAGGAAGTGATGAATGCTCACATCTCTAGGAAGTTTAAGATGCCTACAATAAAGGCTTATGATGGAACGGGTGATCCCGCAAACCATGTGAGAACATTCTCGAACGCACAGCTGCTGCAGCCTGCAAGTGATGCCCTAAAGTGCAGAGCGTTCCCCCAAACCCTTTCGGGCATGGCTCAGTGATGGTATAGCCGATTTCCTGCGAACTCTATTGGCTCTTTTAAGGAGTTGAGTGCCGCCTTCGTTAGCCAATTCATTAGCGGAAGGGTGCATGAGAAGAGCTCCGCATCTCTTATATATGTGGTGCAAGGAAAGAATGAAAATCTGAGGGATTACCTCAAGCGATTCACTAAGGAGACCCTGAATATCACTGATTTGGAAAATAAGGTGGCAATGGTAACCCTGGAGCATGGAACCACTGACCTCTTCTTCAAGAGATCATTGGCGAAGCATCCCCCGGAGAACATGGCTGAGCTCCAGCGAAGGGCTGATAAGTATATTAAAGCTGAGGATAGCTTGAAGAAAGAAACCACCGTAGGTGGAGGGAGAGGTAACAATGACTCCAAGAAGCGAAAGCAAGACCAGGACTTTGATGATCAAGAGTATGATGCTAGGGACAAGTATCCCCGAACTAGCGAGGACTCTGACTCTGCCCCTAAGAAGAACCAAGGGTCAAGGTTCACTAAGTATGCAAGGTTGAATACTCCTAGGAGTCGAATCTTGTTGGACATTGAGAATGATAAGGATTTCAGATGGCCGAAGCCACTCAGGGGTGATCCCGCAAAGAGAAACCAGAATCAGTATTGCAGATTCCATAGAGATGTGGGGCATGACACTGATGATTGTAAGCAACTCAAAGATGAGATTGAGTTTTTGATCCGTAGAGGGAAGCTGAGGCACTTCACTAAGGGTGAAGACCATGCTAATCAGAGAAGAGACTATAATAGAAGGGATGACGATCAAGTTCGCAACCCACAGCCCCGAGGGCCAGTAATCAACATGATCTGAAGAGGCCCAACTGCGGCCGGGACAACTAGGAACTCTCAAAAGGCTTATGCCCGAGAGGTGTTGCACATCGTGGGAGAGGCCCCGGAGCGTGCAAAAACTGAGGTAGCGGTTAGTTTTGATGACTCAGACTTGGAAGGGGCGAAGTTCCCCTCATGACGACCCGTTGGTCATAACTCATGTGATTGGAAACTCGGAGGTGAAGCGAGTCTTGATAGACAATGGAGCTTCCGTTGACATTCTGTTTCATGATGCGTTTGTGAAGATGGGATACACTGATTCTCAGTTGACCCCCAATAACATGCCTATATACGGATTTAATGGAGTAAAATCCAAAGTTGAAGGGACTATTCAGCTGCCTGTAACTATTGGGCAAGAGCCCAAGGAGGCCACTCAGATGTTGAACTTCCTGGTAATCAAGGCGGATTCAACGTACAATGCTATCCTTGGAAGGACTGGACTTCATGCATTCAAGGCTGTTGCCTCAACCTATCATGTGAAGATCAAGTTCCCTACCAGGAATGGTGTTGGAGAACATAAAGGTGATCAGAAGATGGCACGAAGCTGTTATGTAGCCTCGTTAAGGCCTGATGGAGTCGGGGGGCAGGTCCTTCCGATTGAAGACATGGATGTCCACAGTGCTAAGGAGCACAAAGAAAGGTCAGCAGAGGACATCACACAGAAGCCTCGGACAGCCATTGAGGCTAAGGCGTTAACTGACTTTGTGGTTGAGTGTACCATTGACAACCAAGAAGTTGGGGGGCAGGAGGTAGTACCCCGAGCAGGAAGTGAACTGCAGAATAAGAATGAGGAGACCAGAAGGAGTGGTGGGTGCTCTATTTTGATGGAGCATCAAAAACAAAATTAAGTGGTGCAGGCCTAGTCTTGCAAAACCCCGATTGGGCTTAAGTTATCCTAGTAGGACTTAGCTTCATATTTTTATAGTAGAAGTAGAAATAAGGTTCATTAAAACCATTGCAGAGCATGTTGCTCCGAGTAGGACAGTAGTACTCTATGTAAAGGTTGAACCCATTTCAAGTTATTAATGCAAGTTTGTTTTCCATTCATTGATTGTGATTTTATTTATGTGCCAAGCACCTGATGTGTGAGTCAAAGATGACCAAGTACCGAAAATAAAAGAATACACGAATGAAAACAAACAAATGCATACCCCGAAGGGTAGAGTTAGGTTACAGCAGATAAGAGTTTAAGTCCTTGAAGGACCCTGGATAAAGACAAACCGTTGAAGCCCTGATGGAACACCTCATCAAGTGGGCAATAAAACTAGGAAAATTTGATGTTAAGTACAAGCATAGGACGACCATCAAAACCCAGCCTCTAGCCGACTTCGTGGTTTAATATACCATTGACAACCAAGAAGTCGGGGGGCAGGAGGTAATAGACCAGGAAGGTCAGCAATGTGGAAAACCCCTGGAAGAGAAGAAGGAATATTGGATGCTCTATTTTGATGGGGCATAAAAAACAAAAAGCTCTATTTTCATGGGGCATCAAAAACAAAAACCAGTGGTGCGGGTTAAGTTCTGCAAAGCCCCGATGGGTTTACACTCGAGTATGCCTTGAAGTTGGACTTCCAAACAACCTAAAACGAGGCAGAGTATGAAGCTCTGATAGCCAACCTTGGACTGATAAGAGCCCTGAGGGTCAAGAACTTGAAAGTCTGTGGAGACTCAAAGCTGGTAGTCTCACAAGTCAATGGAGAGTTTGAGGCTAGAGAAAAGAATATGGCCAAATACTTGAGGATTGTGAAAGCCGTGATAGCCCCGCTCGATAAATGCCATGTTGAGTATATCCCAAGAGAGAAAAGAACATTAAGGCCGAAGCCCAGTCTAAGTATGGCTCTTCTGAGATAAAGAATTATGCAGAGAGCTTTTGCTTCCAGGTCCTGAAGACCCCAGCATCGAATCAAAATTGGTAGAACCAGTTGATGTAAGCTGAAGGATAGACCCTCTTCGAGCTCTTCTTGAGACTAGTTGGCTCCCTGATGATGCCTCGAAGGCACAGAAACAGTTAGTGAGAGTGTTGAGATGAGAGGTCCTTTGTCATTCCTTACTTAAAATCTTGAATCTCAAATCCCGGCACAAAATTTTAGCCTTGATGGCCAAAAAGGCTGTCTGCCTCCAATCAAATTTGTCATTTGAAGTTTAATGACTTGAATCAAGAGCCTTCAATCGAATATAAACCAAAGCAAGGTCCTGTGAGCATAAGAAGAAGGTTGGAAACCTAGAATCAAGAAAAGAAGGTTAACAACCAGCCAAGACACACCGGACTTGAAGTCAAACGCTGGGGAGCAAGTGAACTCCCTGAACGATCAACTAAAAAGTAAGACCTCCTCCATGGAGAGTTGGGGGGCAACAGCTTGCTTGTCAGCCATCTTGAACCTTGAATCTCGAAACTTGAAGCTTGAACTTGGAAGCTTGGGAACTAGAGAACTCAAGAGCTTTAGAACTTAAGAAAGTTTGAGAAGTGAAGAAGTGAAGAGAAATGAGGGATGCTCCCCTCCTTTTATTAGGAAAAGGTGACCTGTAATCTCAGGTTGAAACACAGCTCGGTTCGCGTTTACAGGTCAAGTATCGTTTAAATACGAAAAGGGAGCAAAAGTTATCTGTTATGGACGGAAAGAGTCGTTAAAACTCATGATATGTTGGGAGAGAAACGAAGAATTTTTGGCAAAATATTCTACCAGAGCAGTCACATGAGCTTTGAAAGCTAAGTATGCTTAAGAAAAGTTTAATGGGAAGATTAATCCTAAGCACTGGATTAGTGATGGGATTCAAGGTACTATATAAAACCTCAAACAGAGCCATGAATGGCCAATATTGATTCCATATCGATGATCAATGTCGGTATGCGAAAATAATTAACTTTAGCCATGAATGGCCAATATTGATTCCATATCGATGATCGATATCGGTATGCGAAAGGAAGTAACTCTAGCCATGAATGGCCAAACATTGATTCCATATCGATGGTCGTAGCCGGTATGCAAAAATTGAAAATCAATAACAGTGACCAAGTCGATTCCAGGTCGACGGTTGATGTAGGTACGTGAAGATCAAAATCACTGATAGAGATCAAGCCAACCATTGTCACAAAGAAATGGAGAATAAAATTTTTCGTAGCCGATCGAAGTCCCGGCCGACCGGCCCTCCGGGAAGCCCTCCAGCCGACCGGAATCAACCGCCGGCACGGATATTGAACCGGCCGACCGGCCTTCCGGGCACACGTCGGCCGACCGACGTCGACGGTCGGTATGGGTTCGACAAAATATATATATATATATATATATATATATATATATATATATATATATATATATATATATATATATATATATATATATAGGGGAAATTTATCAGCCGACCGGCCCTCCGGGAGCACTCCGGTCGACCGGTATCGATCATCGGTACGGGTTCGCACCAGCCGATCGAAGCACCAGCCGACTTACCTTTTGGGAACCCTCCGGCCGACTGACTTCGATCATCGATGCGAGTTTTTCTTGTTTCATAAAAAAAAAAAAAAAAACCGGGCCAACCGAAAAAACCCGGCCAACCGAAGAAAACCGGCCGACCGAAAAAAAAACAGCCGACCGGGTCACCGGCCGACCGGCCCCTTGTAACACCCTCCAGCCGACCGGGAGTGATGGTCGGTACGGGTTTTTGTCCGGCCGACCGACAGCGATGTTCGAGTTGGGTTCGCAAAATTTCATTTTTTGTTATTTGTTTTTCTGATTTGGTAATTTAGGGAAGTGAAAACTAAGCACCGATTAGTGCCGATTAAGCGCTGTTTAGTGCTGTTTAAGCATTATTTAGTGCATATTAGCACCGTTTAGCGCCGATTAGTGCCATTAGTGCCGTCGAAAAATGTGAAGTTTCCTGATCGAAATTTGTGATTAAAATTCAGAAATTTGAGTCGAAATCAGCCAGGGGCTCTGCCCCTTGGACCCCGCCAGGGGCTGCTGCCCCCGGACCCCCGCTAGTGCCGTTTAGCACCGTTTAGCGCCGTTTAGAATCGTTTAGCATTTTTTAAGTGTCGTTCAAGGCTTGTTAGTGCCGATAAGCACCGATTAAGTGCCGATTAGCACCGTTAGTGCTGATAGCACCGTTAGTGCCGATAAGCACCGATTAAGTGTCGATTAACATCGTTAGTGCCGATAAGCACCAATTAAGTGCCGATTAACACCGTTAGTGCCGATAAGCACCGATTAAGTGCCGATTAGCACCGTTAGTGCCGATAAGCACCGTTCAGTGTCGTTTAATGCCGGTTGGCGTCACTTAAACGTTGTTTAAGTGTCTTTTAAGGCTAGTTAGTACCGTTTAGTGCCGTTTTATGACGTTCAACGTCGTTTAAACATTGTTTAAATGTCGTTAAGGCTGATTAGTGCCGATTAGCATCGAATTAACATTGTCGTAAACGCGTCGGTCGCTCCACGCTTTACATAAAGACAATACTCGTGAAACACTAGTGTATAAAGATGAACCCTGACCCGAGTCTTGGAAAGGGCCGTTAAAACTTCAAGGAAAACCTGATCAGTTTTCCAAGAAGTTGGGGGGCAAATGATATGAGCTAAAAATAAGCCCTAAAGACACATTTAGTGTTGCATTAATTAGACCCGGTATGGTCCGAACGTGGGGCCCACCAACAGGGTCCAAAATCCTATTTTTTTTTGACAAAATGCAAATTCATATCATTAAATTAAAAACAAGTCTAGCCGGGACAAATCCCCAACTGACAATGCAATCAGGATGATAAACAATAAAACGAGCTACAGAAATAGCCGCATTGTTTCCAGACTGCTTAACACACTGAATCCATGGATTCTTGAAACTGAAAATGAATACAAAGTCTTCTCGAGTAATCCAGCCAACATCGGTCCCGAGAATGGTAGCTTCACAATTGACCTTCACAATAGTTCCATGGCTGTTGCGGTGTTCAGTCGACTCAGTTGCAAAAACTAAGCAATGAGGAACAGTAGTCCTCGAATAATGAACAACTATAATTTGTGAAAGGTGAGCACATGCGGTCACAACCGTTCCACGAATACCCCAGCTATTAAATATTAATTTCGTAATTAATATTGGAGGTGAAAAACAGCTCAGCAGTAAGAGTCAAACAAGGATATTACTCCTGCCTGACTTAGCCTCCAAGGCACCCAATTCAACTTGGAGACTGATTCCTACAAGGAAGGAGTCTAGAACCTTCCTCAAGGAGGTGACTTGCCCACCAAGTCTCCGAATCCTACCATAATTCTTAGGCTTCTCAACCTATATAAAGGGCCTGACCCCTCATCCTAGAACTACGTTTCCTTGGCTTGATTCTCTAATACAGAGATACGTAGGCATTCTGTGAGGACCGATCAGTCTCGAACGCAGAAGCAGCCATTAAAGCTCGAAGCTCAACCACCCTAGCATTAATTACAAATCGTAAACTAGTTTTTATTCCACAACACTCCCCTTCCTCTCTCCCCTAAAAATGAGAAACGCATTAGCATTTTAAAAAAAAATTGAAACACTATATTATATTGTGTGTTAGAGTAATATTTGGGGTCAATGTTTTAAATTGTGGTATTTGGGGCCATTTGCTTTCAAATTGTGATATTGGGGGCCTTTATTATGATGTTTTTAGGTAATTTGATATTGGGGGCCTTTATTCTGATATTTTTAGGTGTTTATAAATGGTAATATTTTTAATTAAAAGTAAATGGAAAAAAGGCAATCGAATAATTACCATTAATTATATTATGTTATTATTTATTTTAATAATTAGGATACCAAATCGAAAACCAAACCGACAAACTTTAATCTTTCGACTTTAATAATATAAATTTGTTTTTGGTTATCCTTTTATAGGTTTTAAGCTAGGAAATTTCTAACTTCAAATTAAAATGTGTGTTTGTTTAACTAGTTAAAAAGTGGTTTAAAGTTAGAAAAATGGTTTAAAAGTCGAAAGTTGGTAGATAATCTTTTTTGAACAATTTATTTTATTTTATATTTAATTGATGATTTAATTTCATTGTACAACTTGCAAATTTTTTTTTTAATTTTTATGTTTTTGAGTCACCAACAATACTAAAATTATTAAAATTTATATTATTGAAATTAAAATTTTCACTTGTCAATTTAAGTAAATGTAAATATAAATATTACTTTTAAATTTTATCCAAACCACCTCTTAGATGGTATGAAAATTATGATCGTATAAAGGTTCAAAAATTATAAAATTTTAAAATTAAAATATATAAAGTTAATCAACTTTTTTCTTAAAAATATAAATGAGTACTTACTTTTATATACGATGGGAACCCAACAGCCTTCCGGTTTCTTGTAGACAACTTTAATTGTGTTAGTTTAAAAATGTCATTAAATATTTGTTTTAGTTTTTTCATAGGGAATATAGAGTCCGTATATTTTTTAATGTGAGATCAACAAGAGTTCAGTACGCCGCAAGGCACGGCCAGACGTAACTTCTAAGCAAAGCAGGAGTACTAGCAAAAATTTAATTTGTACCCTATTTTTGTACAGTACACTATATAAAGCAATGATCCTAGAATATCAGGGTTCACAAACACACATTCTCTCGCTGGATTCTCAAACTCCTTCTCTCGCGGCTCTCCAAAATCTCTCCATAATCGATTCTAACCCCGAAAACAGCAAGAACACCGATATGATCATGCCAAGTCCTACTGATGCAGAACTATTTGATGATGTACATGTTTTATGCCGCTTCCTTACCTTGTGGCATGGAGACCCTCACGACCATATCCATTACATGCTTCGTTTAAAAGCTTTGAAGAAGTTGGTTAGCGAAGAAAGATCGAAGTTGTCATGCATACTGAAAAGAATGATCGGCCTGCTGAGAACCAAGAACGAAGGGGAGCAAAGGGAGAAGCTCGAGCTTGCGATCAAATTTATTAACGGTCTAAGCTTGTCGGACATACGGAAAAACATAATTTACCTGAGAAGCTTGGTGCCTGATCGAGAACGTTATGACTTGTCACTAATACTGGAAAGAATAATTTACATCATGAGAAACATGGCCAAGAGAAGACCGGAGCACAGGGTGAAGCTAGGGCTTGCTGAAAGTTATATTTACCAGCGTAAGGACCAACAAGAAGTTTTGAGCATTATTATGTCTCTCAAGTAGATTTCTACGTACTAGATAGGAACGAATATGTATCAGTACCAGTTCATGTAATCTAGTTTAAGTCTAGTCGATGATTCCAGTTTGAATTGTGTACATATTTTGTGTTCTTTTTTTAGAATCTTGTACTAGCTAAAACGTGGTCTAATTAATGAATTTGATCAATTTTGCAAAATTTTGTTAATGCTTGATCAATTGTTTTTATATGGATGGATAAGAACACATTGATTTCCAGGAGAACAGACTTGTAACTGTACCCTGTTTAAGCTTCTTTACTTGAACCGTGTAATAGTTTTGGACACTTTTTTTTTGTGCGGTTTGCCTTTGTGTATGCCTGTATGAGTGTGATGAAGGAGGTTTCGAAGTTCATAATCGTTTTAATATATTTAAGTTGACTCAGTGACTCGTTATTTTCATTCGAGGTCATATATGTTGATCAGTTACCAATTGTATAAAATGAAACAATTGTAATAGGATGTAGGACCAAATCCATTGCCATCCGAGTGCAGTTTGAATTATAGACATTGTGCTTCTGCTGTGCTTTCTGAATTATGGAACTTTTTTTAGATTATTCTGTGTTAGAATGCCTTGAATACTGTGCCGCCGGCGCTGCTACTGTAGCCGCCGGATTTGACTTATGTAGCTACCGGCGGCTACACCTACCACACCTAACACCACCTACCACACCTTACCCCTTAGATTGTCTATAAATAGAAATGCATGTAAAGATTGTGGAGCATCTGAAAATCTGAGATCTGTAATCTGTATATCCTCAAGATCAATATAAATTATTTCTCTTCTGCATATATCATCTTTCTTGCTTCCGTTATAACAAACTGGTATCAGAGCTAGGTTGAAGCTGCTGTTTTTTTTTCGAAAATTTTCGCAGGAATTTTTTCAAGCTCGTCGGAGTTACCGTTCATCGCCGGAGAAGACGACACTGCGGAGTTACTGTTCATTACCGGAGAAGAAGGCACTGTTCGTCACCGGAGAAGAAGGTACTGTTCATACAGTACTGCTCATACGATACTGTCCATACGGCACTGTTCATGCGGTATTGCTCATACGGTACTGTTCATACCGCACTGTTCATACGGTACTGTTCACGTATACGGTTCTGGGAGAAAGATGTCTGGTGGTATTAACGTTAAGGTCGACAAATTTACTGGGAGAAATAGTTTCAGTCTATGGCAAATCAAGATGCGTGCCTTGCTAAAGCAACAGGGGCTCTAGGCACCGTTGAACACAAAAGCGGCTGCTTCTGGAAGCGCTGAGATGACCAATCTTAAAGAAAAGGCACACTCAACAATTCTGTTGTGCGTTGCAGATGATATTATTACTGAAATTGCAGAGGAGGATACCGCATCTTGTTTATGGTTAAAGCTTGAAAGTCTCTACATGACAATGTCTTTAACAAATAAGTTGCTTCTGAAGCAACGTCTGTTCAGTCAGCGAATGCAGGAAGGTATGCCTCTTCGAGATCACTTAGATCAATTAGACACAATTTTATTAGAATTGCGTAATATTGATGTTAAAGTTGAAGATGAGGATGTTGCTTTGATTCTGTTAGTTTCTTTACCATTATCGTATGAGAACTTTGTTGGTAAAGATACTATTTCTCTAGAGGAGGTTAGATCTTTTCTTCATTCTAGAGAGTTGCGCCATAAGGTGGCTGGTATAGGTGCAGATAATCATGCTGTTGGGTTGGTAGCCAGTGGGAGCAATGGACATGGAAATTTGGGTAAGAAACTAGTTCCTAAGGGTCCAAAACCTAATGATATCTGTAATTACTGTAAAGAGAAGGGACACTGGAAATCTGACTGTCCCAAGAAAAGAAGCAACATGATAAATTGACAAATACTGCTGCTGTAGCTGATGCTACTTCTGAAGAAGATATTGCTCTTGTTGCTGCTGATCACATGCATCACTCTGATGTGTGGATTCTTGATTTTGGAGCGTCTTATCATATATGTCCACGCAGGGAGTGGTTTACAACCTACGAGTGAGTAGACGGTGGCAAAATTTCTATGGCTAACAGTTTTGCTTGTGAGACGGTTGGAATAGGCTCGATTAAAATTCGGACACATGATGGTAAATTCTGCACATTGAATGATGTTAGGCATGTTCCACTTATGACAAAGAATCTGATATCTTTGAGTAAGTTAGACAGCAAGGGTTTCTATTTTCAAGGTAAATGTGGAGTTCTACATGTCTGCAAGGGTTCTAATGTGGTTTTGAAAGGTGTTAAACGTGGTACCTTGTATCTTCTTCAATGTTCTACGTTATCAGGTTCTGTTGCTGTCGCGTCTTTGGAGAAGATTAAGAGGCTGCGAACTGATAATGGTCTGGAATTTTGCTCATCTGAGTTTGATGAGTTCTGTAAGAATGAAGGGATTTCTAGGCATCATACAGTCAGGGATACACCATAGCAGAATGATGTAACAGAGCGTATGAATCAGACACTTCTGGAGAGAGCTAGGTGTATGCTTTCTAATGCTGGACTAACTAGAAGATTCTGGGCAGAAGCAGTTAGTACAACATGTTATCTGATAAATCGTGGACCTCATACAGAAAGTGGTGGTGTTGAGAAACAGGTGGAGCAGGGATATATTCAGATGATTTTGTCAAGTTTTGGCATGTCTACAGCAAAGTCCATAGATACTCCTAGTACTGCAAATATACATTTGTCCGTCGCTTTTGCACCTAAGTCTGCTGAGGAAAAAAGGTACATGTCTCGAGTTCCCTATGCTAGTGCAGTAGGAATCTTGATGTGCGCAATGGTCTCCACTAGGCCCGATCTTGCACAGTCTGTCAGTGTTGTTAGTAGGTTCATGGGTGATCCAGGCAAGGAGCATTGGCAAGCTGTGAAGAGGGTTTTTCGGTACTTAAAAGGTACATCTGATGTTGGTCTCATTTATGGAGGTGATACTGAGTGTTTGATGACAGGGTTTTCAGACTCTGATTATGCTAGAGATGTTGACAGTAGAAGGTCTATAACTGGTTATGCTTTCACTCTGGGTGGTTCGATTGTCAGTTGGAAAGCTACTCTGAAACCTACAGTGACTTTGTCTACTACAGAAGCAGAGTACATGGCATTGACAGAAGCCGCAAAAGAAGGAATCTGGTTGAAAGGATTGATCAGTGATCTAGGTCTACATCATGATCAGGCTACAGTATTTTGTGATAGTCTCAGTGCAATCTGTTTAGCCAAGGATCAAGTCCATCATGAGCGGACTAAGATATCATTTTCTAAGAAGTGAGACGAGAATTAAGGTTAGAAAAGTGGGTACTGTTGATAACCCAGCTGATATGCTTACCAAGCCGGTTCCACATAGCAAGTTTCAACATTGTTTGGACTTGCTAAATGTTCGGAGTTGTTGACTGCCCTTTTGAGGGCAAAATCTGAGGCAGAAGAGTTTTTTCTGGTACATTTGGCATTATTATGGTGCATCTGGTACATCTGGCATTATTATGGTGCATCTGGTACATCTGGCATTATTATGATGCGTCTGGTACATCTATTATCTGTTATTTGTGAGAGGATTCAAGTCAAGGTGAAGAGTTTTATCTAGTACATCTGTTATCTGTTATTTGTTGGACAATCTGCAATAAATACAAACAATATAATAATCGTGCGTGTGTGAACAACAGTAACGTGTATAATCAAAACAAAACAAAAAAGGAGACAAGAACGAAAACCCGAGTCCAGTGCGTGACTGTCTCCTTAAAGCGTATTTACCCTCACCGTATGTACGAGCGAAACGCCTCCCAGGATAAAATGGATTGCAACGAAACTATAAAAGCGTCACTCTCAGCGAGCTTGAAACGAGCAAGAATATCACCGAAGAAGAGAAGATGCTGTGTTTGAGAAGAGGATGTGTTTTTTTCGAATGAATAATCCTAAGGCTCTACACGAGTATATATAGGATAGGTGAACTTATGCGCTGCACAATTGCCCTAATTAATTAGCTGTGCTAATTAAAAGTCAGTGGCAATTTTCCTTTATTAATTAACCGCGTTAATTAATTAAGGTAAGGCGGTGGCAAAAAATTTGTTATAAAAACGGAATTGATTTTACCACAATTAATTCCAAATTCGAATTAATTTAGTCAGATCTTTAAGCCCAAACCCAGTGGAAATAATAATTAGCAAAACTAGTTCGGGATTATTCGGCCTAATTTTCTGCTACATTCATGTCCGCAGGTCGCACACGCGAAAAGCCCGAAGGCTTGCGAAGCCTCGAATTTCCCCTCGAAATCCCACAATTCGCACCCCCCTGCGCGCCCGCGTTAGAGATGGAGCAACATTTAACCAACACAAGTGAACACTCCTCTTGTGTTGTACTATATAAAGCAAAGGAAACTTCTTTTCCTTATCAATGTGGGACTTCAAGTTTAACAACAAAATTTCCACTCTTAAGGGACCAACTTTGAGTAATCATAACTCATCCATCCCTTAGTCGTTTTGAGTGTTTAAATATGCATTGGAAAGCTCTCGCGGAGGAGAACACTCTCCAAGCATGACTTGTTGCAAACACGCACACAAGGCACACTTAAATTGGAGCTCAAAATGACTCGATAATGTGGGTCTAAAACCCACATTTTTTAACAATCCCCCACATGGATGAGATTGATATCGTAGTAGCACACACCAGACAGACAGACACAGAATTTGATGTGGTGATAATTCTTCGATCAGATATAGCATACGATAGGTAGAGGTAGGGGTGCCCGCGGGTCGGTTCGGTCGGGTTATAAGCTATTTAATAACCCAACCCATTTAATTCGGGTTTACAAAATTTAAACCCATTACAAAAAAAATATCGTATAACCCAACCTTACTAACAGTATATTGGGTCGGGTTGGTTTGGTTCGGGTTAAACGGGTTTAACATAAAAAATACAACTGAGCTACAAAATAATAATAAAGGTTCAGTCTTAAAGACTTTTTCCATAATTCAGTACTTAAAGCATTACACACCAGTTCAATATTAGTTGAGTACATCCAAATAAAAGACACAGTTCAAAAGATTACATCAAATAAAAGACACAGCCTGTGTCACACATGAACATGACATAGAATAAGTCTTAAATCAACATAAAGTAACAGAACAGCTAGTTGAATCATTCATCGCCAATGTTGATGATCTTATCATTTGGTGTGTCAATGTCCTTGTCCTTCGTTCCGGCATCTACAAAATTTAATAAAGTACATTACTATAGAGTAAAGAGTATAGACAAGTAGAACATACTAAAGATATCTATCAGACAAATGTATTTACAGATCATAGATGTATTGTGTACCTTCTTCAAGAAATTTATAAGATGCAGCATCATCCAAATATACTCTAGATTTGATACCTGCATAACCTTCGTTCAACCAACTTTGAGTGCATACCAGTGCCTCCACCATTTTCGGACTCAAAGAACTCCGAAATGAGTCTAAAATACGGCCACTAGTGCTAAATGCAGACTTAGAAGCAACTGTAGACACAGGAATAGGAAGGACATCTTTAGCAATCATAGATAACAATTTATACTTACAAGAGTTATCCTTCCACCAAGCTAGGATTTCAAAGGAAGGGGTCATTGGACTAATAGGTTCTTCAGCCAAGTATCTCTCAAGATCATTCTTTTTCTCAGTTCCAAACAACTGCCGCTGTTGTTAATAATTTTCCAACAGTTTTCTTTTGTTTTCAGTTCCAACATTCTTCTGTAGTGTATCACTCCTAGTCAACTAGTGAAACACAAACACGAATAATATTTGTTATAGTATTTGAACAAGTATTTAAGAACTTAAATACTAACCTAAATCTAAACGCAATAAAAGTAAAATATCCAATACTTGAACAAGAATAAAAGTATACAGTATGTATATATAATGTGTAACCCAGGTCAACAAAAAATAGAAAAATTTGTGATTGATATCTTAGTTAAAAACACACGGGCATCAGACCTATTATTCTTGTGCTTGGGGACAAATCTTGTATTTTTCAGAAACAAAACATAGATCTTTGTGTACATATAAAACTGGGGGATGTTGTTTTTTGTAACCAACGATTAAAGAATATCATTAATACAACTCATTGATCAATGTAAATATACAAAGTATGTCTGTCAGATTTGTATATAAAAATTGATTCTCACTTGCTCCAACATGATACCCTTAACTAGTTATTTCAATATTTTAGAGCTACATGTAATGTAGCTTATTACATGGAAACTTTAGAATTAAATGAGATAGAATTTAAGTTGTCTTTGAGACAATGCATTGAAATCGCACTTGCCCACTGGCACAGATTATCTACTTTGTTATGTTTTGTATATTTGACAATTTGTATGTTTATGTTTCTATCTTTCATATCGGGCATGCCTCCAAGTCATGAATACTGCAAACTGAGAAGCTTTAAAATCCATTGGGGAATAAAAAGGAGAATTCAGGTTGTCCTGAAGCCATTATTTTCAACAATCCATTCCCCCAACCAAAGAAGCATTTACGTTGTCATCTTTGTATGAATCTATTTCTAATCTTCATACTGTCTAAAGCTTTGAAGTGATGTATCTTGCAAGTTGAGGAACATCAATTTGAATGCATCATGTCAGAACACAAAGATTATAGGCTGTATGTTTAGTGATTCAGCTCATTCAATTTTCATCAGCTTATAAACAAACCCAAGTTTAGAAAGGTAATCCAGATACAGAAACATATTCAGCTACTCCAACCATGTGAGTAGATACAGAAATAACAGAACACAACTAGAGGTTTACAGGTTTACATGAAGAATAAATACCATATAGCAGGCAAAATCATCTTCTACATCAAAAATTTAACTACGATAGAATGTAATGCTACGTGATCCTGAGCTACTCCATACATATCAAAAGATTGCTGTGTAATTTTAGGGCATTTTGTACAGCATATAACTTGTAATTACTAGATAAATGTAAAAAGTACTAACCTTATTTTCATCATCACCTCCAAGGTCATAAGAACAGTACATGTAACACCCCCAGATCCGGGGTCCGGGATCCGGTGGTTACGGTTTCCAATTCTGTCCACAACAATTGAACTTTCCTTAACATAAAATAAATTACGTCTCTATAACCCAACACAACAATATAAAACACACCCGTTATAGTCCCAGAGATGAAATCAGAGTAACAATCAAATTTTTATTAATCACATTATGAGTTCTTACAATCCAAAAGAATTTCAATATAAATACATACTCTTGCCATCCATTTACATAAGTCATACTAGACCATATTCTTGGTACTGAAAGAATAAATATACCCTACCAATAGCTTCTTCTTCAGCTCTGGTAGTCTCATCGTCCTCGCCCGCGTCGAGTGCGCCTTGTGCGAGTCATCTGGTCTAGCTGTTGTTGTGATATAATAATAAAGCAAGGGTGAGCAATAGCCCACCAACAATAATATAACTGAATGATAATGTATAACAGTTCAAAAGTATCTTTCAAACCATATGCCATGCATTTACGGAAATGATGCCAGTATAATATGAACGATGAAGTTACAAGGTAACTTGAAGTATTTGTTTGTAGAAATATCTGCTACATCAAAGTAAGCGAGATATTCTTATTGTTATTAAGAAGAGGAACTTGCAAGAAAAGGTTGCAATTCCAGTTATGACCCTTTTCCAACTCTGCCAACAGTAATCATGTTGCAGGAAATAAATAAATTTGGATGATGAACCAATGATGGAGTATTCACCGCGCCCGCTGTTCCAATCTTGATGATCAGTCGAGATCGTACAGCTCAATTTAGATTTACTACCGGTAGAAGGAAGAACTGACGGCTTTACTTGTATACCGCCTTACTAGCTCTCCCCGGCCAACGGTTGGGCCAAAGGGGATGGACCGGCGCTACTCGGCCTCTTACACGACTCCTAGTTCAAATAGAATTCATGATTCTGAATGTAACGTTCGTCCCCCTTTTCCCAAGTATAATACTTGTTGATAAGACTCCACAAAGTAGTCGTATCTTGTTGGAAAGGAAAATTTACCAATAACTCCCAAGCTATTACTTGGTAACGGATATCAACTTGTTCCAGTAATCTTACCCCTCGAAAGATGAGAAGGTAAGCAACGACTTAATAAGTCAACAGCACCCGAGTTGCGGGTGAAGGGAATACTTTATGACCGGGAAGTCGACAAGATAAATAACATTTTCCAAGTAAGGTTCCCTTATTATTAAGGAGATAGACTCAAAGAAGAATGATGTCTGAGAACCTTTCTTGATATAAGATTAATAATAATATGACTCCGAGATATTTTCTGTAATAATCGAAGAAGATAAACCTTATCGAGATTATTCTAAGTATGGAATAAATATTCAAAGAATATTTAATGAGTTAAAATATTTAAAGAATATTTGGGAATATGAAAGAATATCTTTAATCAGAGTATTTCTCAAAATAATCCCTGAAGAAATATCAGGAGAATATTTATTGAATAAATAAATATTTAAATGAATATTCAAAACAATATTCATTAATTAATATGACCTGAAAAGAATAGTTAAGGTAATATTCATAATTAATTAGGAATTTAAATGAATATTCAAAAGTAATATTCATTTAATGAATAATATCCTAAATGAATATCAAGTAATATTCATTTAGTAATCCAAGCCTTAAGGAATATTCGAGATAATATTCGATAATTAAATCAAGCTTCAGATGAATATTAAAATAATATCCATCAAGTATTTAATATCTTAAATGAATATTCAAAAGTAATATTTATTTAATAAAATAATATTCTAAAAGAATATCCAAATAATATTCATTTAATAGTCTCATCTTTAGAAGAATATTCGAAATAATAGTCGATAATCAATTCGACTCTGAATGAATATTGAGAAATATTATTCGTTGAATAGTTACGTTCAAATAATTATTTGAAGTAAGGATCGTTAAAATAATTAGTCTCGAACGAATATTCAAATAATATTCGTCGCCCAAATAATAGAAAATATTTACTTATATATTTTCCTCCGAGGTAATCTCGATATATCAAGGAATATTGACTCCCGGTCTATTTTTGATTAATAAGATGTATACGCCCTTCTATGAGGGTCTTACAATAACCGGCTTATAACTGATATATAACTATCTAGCTTATAAGCCAACAATAACATTCAGGGAACAAGTATATCAATTCAACTTGAAAGTAGGCATGCATGCAATGGCATATGTATATCAGCAATCATATATATACATTTATTCAATCACAACAACAGCCTAAAAGAAGGGAATTGAAACTTGCCTGGTAGTCGAGTACGGTAAGGGGTAGTGGTAGCGGGTCCCGGTTCAGCTTGGTGATCTATAAATAGCCAAGGCATTCGGGATTAATCACTTAACATATTAAAAGTTAAGTTATACTTAATTCGAAACACGTTCTCGAGTTATCTCGTTATACCCCTTTTAGTGGATTACTTTTATCACTGATCCGACCCGACATTCGTTCGTTAATACGACATGTCATTGTACTTATACTTGGAACATACTTAAGTCATATGAGTTCTAAAGTCGATCGTTACGAACCAATACTATACTCCGAGTTTTATCGCCCGTTTTCTAAGTGTTTTACCGAAGTTATAAAAGAGTCGTCTTTTAGGGGTTCGTTCGCGTTTAACCTCGACTCGAACATTTTTAATAAATCGAAAAATGATCCTTTTGACATACGGTTTTCTTTCACACCTTCCTTTTTACCTCTAGTATTTATTTACCAAGATTCGCCATGACTTTACATATTTTACGAGGGTTCAAATTCAGTTACGAATTCTCGGTTACGGTTTCGAAATACTTTTAGTAAACCGGCCGTAACTCCTAAACCGTAAGTCCGTTTCACGTGATCTTTATATCAAAACGAAGCTTATAACATAAGCTATCCTAAAATGGTAGAAAATTTTCTGGTCAGTAGGGTCTTGATGTGAAAAATGGAATACAAAACATGATATTGTAAAATCGGGCATTATAACGGCTATGTTTACGCGTTTTCCAAAGTTTTTACACTTTATCTCGATCTAACAAAGATCAATCCAACCACACAAACGCATGATAATCATCATGACTAGTCTATCAACAACTCATCTCAACCATCTCATGGATCACAATCCAAACAACAACCATAATCAACTAATAACATAGATCTAAGCATAACATAGCATACTAACACTAAATCATCCATAAAACTCATAAAATCTCAAAATGGTACCAAGGGTTTTTGGAGCTTGTTACCTTCCTTGGAGAGTGAATAACACTTGGTAAGCCTTGTCTAGTCCTTAGATTACCTTAACAAAGCTTGGATCATCCAAACAAAACAAGAAATCAAAGTTAGTTTCTTAAAATCACTATTCACCCTAGGCTTGGATGTTTTATTTGAAAATGGAAAACATGGAGTTTGAAGCCAAGATTTCTAGGGTATCACTTTTATGAATTATAGGACTTACCATAAAAATTTGGAGATCAAACAATGGTGGAAGCTTGGACTTTGGATTTTGAATTTAGGGAGGAAGTAGAATGGAATGTTTTGGAGGGGGAGAGAGTTGCTTGCTTGTTCTTGATCTTTTCCTTGTATTATTGTGTTGCCTTGGATAATATCTTGCTAAAGTAGCTTTATTAAAGTGCCTAGGTCATCCATGATGCAATCAAGAGACATGTGTTGCATTTTGAATGGTTTTCATGCTAAGTATTGGTTTGATATCTAAGTACTACTTCCATCTCCAAGTATGCTAGTTACTTTAAGCCACTTGGTTGCTAGATATTTATTCTTGTAGCTTACACAAGACTCTTGCTTCCTCTGCTTGTTTCTGTGTCCGGTTATTGCCCGTTTCGATTGATCGTTCGTAGGAATATTTCACGGATTTCTAATTAGGGTTTACCGGGAATCCTTTTTAATATTAATACTTTCATTCTCCATCTTTCATTCTAATTTTCCAATTTATATTCCTTAAATCCATTCGTTAAATACTTAAGGCTATCAGTGTCCAGGGAACTCTCGGAGAAAATAAAAGTGCGGTTTTTCAGAATCCGACAGCTTTTACATACACTTATTTTCCCCCTGGATCACTAATACGAACTCGGAAATCCGTCCCGAATGCTTCTATATAGTGTCGTCTCATATTATTATATACTCCCACCAAAACACTATTCATTCTGTATTCTTTACTTGTTCTCTTAGGGTGGTACAATTGTCCGTATTCTCTTTCGATCGTTCCTTATCCTTTTTACGGAACTACTGGATTAATCGTTACCGATCTGGATGACATGAGAATATTCTCCTGATTGAAAGTGCCATATCTTATTCCCTTAGAAGATAGATTATTCTTACCTATGTTGTTACCCGTTAGCATTCTTCAAGACATAGAAATAATAAAGTCGAATTCCATTCATTCTTTCCAAATATCAATTATTACATTGTAGCCATAACCACTCCTCAGTGGTTTCCTACCTTCATTCTTAAATCAAATATAATAACATCCCAAAATATCAAATCCTCAAAGTTAATATCTCAATTCTTGGATTATAATAATATTTAATCCACTGTCCGGTCAAATATTATACCGAAAAAGAATTTGGAATTTCTGAATTCCGATCGTCTCTGCATTCACTTATTTCCTCCGCGTATTACTAATATGACTTCGAAACATCCATATCACGTGCCGTACATAGGGTGGCGTGAAAAGTTTTCCAACTTACAAAATCACTATTCATCCACCAAATTACTATGCACGTACAGGAAACACTATGCACGTACGGGAAACACTATGCACGTACGGGAAATACTATGCACGTATGGGAAACACTATGCACGTACTCATTTCCCTTCAAGGATCCATTAGCTCCTTCCTGGATGGTAGATTATTCTTATCTAGGTCCTCAACCATCGAATTACTCTATTCTGACAATATACCAATGCATCAGGATCATTGTCCCAAGCAATATCCATTCATTACAATCATTGTTCTTTGAAACCACCATTCATTAGAGCTGGTGACCTTGTTGTCGGAATCATTGTTCTTCATTTTATCATTACTTAATAAAAAGTTTTAATTATATCCAAAATTTGGGGTTCTTACAGTCTCCCCTCCTTAAAAGGATTCCGTCCCAGAATCAGGTAGGAAGCAAAGAGTCGTTTGCCTATCATTCCCTTTTTAGCTTCCCGGTCAATTCTTAGTCGTTCTACCCTTCCTCAGCACATCTTCTAGTGCTACAATCCATACTTTATCCTTTTTCCATCAACGTTGCTACTTTTCGTACAACTCACTATCCGGGTTATACTCTTACTCAGTCTTATCCTTATTGATACCTACAGTAACATTGGTATCACTATCACCCCACGATTCGGAGGTAACCTCGCTCGTACTGTGTATTTCCTGATCGCTTTAATCTTCGCAATCTCGATCAATATAGAGAAGTGGAAAGATTTACTGAGAGATCACTATGATCAATTGAACATTTGTTATATTGCATAGTTAGTACAGAAGGGGGCCAGCCTTTAGTACTTGACAAGCAATTAAACAAGTCATGGCATTCCACTTAGACTTCTATCACATAGACAGATAGTCACGTAGCAGTACCTCCCCTCCTAAAAGGGTTGTTCTTCTCAATTCATAAAGAAGATGAATAAGAGAGAAGAAGAGAAAAGAGTTCTAAAGGATTATAGAAAGCTTTCATGGTTGTAGAATATCATACTCAGAATTTACCTCTGAACTATAGAGGTTTATCAAAGAAGAAATTAATCATAATTATATCCAATACTATTTGATCGCAATCTCACGTGTCAACATATCTTGCTGCTTTGTCCATTATTCTCTGGACCTGTACCCTGGTTCCACCTTAGCAACTTACTTTTGGAAAATCTTTGAACCTTTCAGGTTAAATCTTAGTTTCTCGTTTGACACCATTGTTACTGACATTCCATGTCACGCTACTAGCTTTTTCATATCTATAATATTAACACTATCAGGTTGTCATCCCGAGAATTCATCGGAAAACCCATTTATTAATCCATTCCTAACATTCCTTGCTTCATATTTCGTAGTTGCTTTCCCCGTCCTTTCTTTATCAATCACATCCTTCTTATTATCTGATTCTTATTTACTTCTGTTATTTACTTCCACCTTCATCTCTTTATTGAGACATCTTTTGCACTTGGAACCTCTTTATTGGTATCCCGTCACATTTACTCTATAATCATCACGTTATTTCAATTTAAACTTTCCGAAATGAATCTGGCCCGATTCCTTTAACTTAGATTCATATAATCTACTTCTGCCAACCTTGTTTCTCATCACTTGTTCTTTTCTATCCGTGGTTTTCCACAGATTGTCTTTCGTAAGTCAGACCAAGTCGCACACCTACCTGCTCGCACTCTTATCATCTGTCGAACATCTGCATTTTACTGGCGTAGCCTGGCCACATGAAAACCCGTTATGACCGTGCTATAAGTTTTGGGGGTAAGGCTGGCTCGAATACCGCCATCCGAACACTTTAAACTCTCAGGTGGCCCAATAAGTCTCGGGCTCAACCGCCCTTCCTTCCAAGTCTCATTAATTCTTTCCATGGGAATATCTTTAACATCATGAATCATCAACCTCATATTCTCTATCTTGTTTGCGCAGAAGTACACTAACATAAACTTGTTTGTCATTCATCAACATGCCATTTAGTTAATCAATGGCAGCACTTTCTTTATCTTTACATTGTCATCTATTTTCTTAGAAGAATCACCATCGCTTGTTGTTTAGGTAGTGCATTAATAGCTAACCCTACGGGTTTCAATCCTTTAGGGAGACAAAGTAATCAATATTCCTTATCCATAAGGAACACTTCTTGAACTTGATGTAGATATTACATGAAGTAGATAAAATTGCAGAAGAGTTTCAAGCATCGCAGCTAGGTCCGGTTGATGAAACCATCACTCATGCATCTCCCATAAAATACTGGAAACTTAATGGTTTACTTCGTCAATATTGTATCATGGTCCTGGTTTGCCTCAAAACGGGACCTTCTAAGGTGTGTAGTTTGCTTAAGACAATATCGGGAATCGAATCTTTATTTAAACTATTATTACCTTCGATTCTTGCACAATCATCAAAAGGAATGTAACTTCCTCCACTCCAATATGACCTTCAAGATCTTTCCAAATATCATTTTGTTTCTTCGGTATGAACATTTATAATTATTCCTTTATAATTAGACTGTCGGCCACCTCATTGGCCTTTCCTGATAATAATAATTTCTGGTAATCCTTGTTCTCTGGATATATTCCAATTCAAACATTTCTACCTCATTCCCATCATTGTTGGGTGAAAGCATTCTCCCTTAAGCTCTGCTGATGGAGAAAAGTATATTTATCAGTCTTTCTCCATAAGTCATTGCTTCCACCTACCCGTGGGAACTTTATCACGTTTATTCCCAATCCTACTTAGGATACTTCTTTTCTTAGTTCTTTCCTTATCTTAGGATAATCTCAACCTTTATAGGTTCAATCCATACTTCCTCAGGGTTTTATACATGCCTCATCTGGCATTATTGTTACTATGTCATACATTCCTTTCCAAACTTCCATTTTGAAGTTCGGAATATTACCCTTTTCCTTGTAAGGTTTCATAGGTCATCCTCATCCTTCCTCCTGTATTTTCTGGGTACAGGGTATATCAAAATTTCATTGATCAATACTCTAATAATTCTATCTATGTTCTTTCTAGAACTCTTTTTAATAATCCTTACCGGTCATTGTTGCCTTAGCAAGTCCAACTCATATCATCTGAAGTCATAATGTCGTTATTAGGGTTAATGCCACCCCTTGTGCATTCCCCAGGGTTTGTATTAATTTATGGATATCCTATCCTTAATTCAACTGCCAAGGAATTCTTGCATCTTATAATTGGCAATCAGATCATGTACCCTTAATAAAGGTCTCTTTTCAATCATTCTCATTTGATAATCGATCGGTGGCTTAATGCCACCCTCTTCTTTCAGATAGTTGTCAGCCTATTTGGCCTTCCAAAAGACAACGTATGCCTATCTGCTCTCTTACAGAACTTGGTAATGGTAGCAAGGATGTTTTGGAAGACATTGGTCGAGTTCAACGTGAATCTCTTAGTACTTATCGTTCTTCTCAAATGTACTTTCCTTAGACAAAATTTCTACAGCATACTGATCCATCTCTGACCATTTCCATACTTTCTTCATAAACCTTCGTTGTTTACTTCCCTTAGTCGTAATATGTTCATGGTATTCATGATACCCTAACATCATACATATACTTCCATTTTTCTCGTAATCTTGGACAACCATATACACATGAGTCACTTAAGTACGGGTTACCCCATCAAAACATGGGTTGCAAAGGGTTTAGTAGAAGATTCCTACGATCTCATTACTATTTCCTTTATATCAGAAGCCCTTGCAGTCGGTGCTTACTTATAAGCAACCCTGCTTTGTCTTTTCATTGCTGGTCTAGTCACTTTATAGTCCGTTGTGACTTGGCCTCAACTGGCCACACTAAAATAAAAATATATGATTTTAAGGGTTGGCTAATTAGCATTACTTTTCTAGCAATTGCCGGCATAGTGCCTTCTTCTTTGATACCTTTCTACCTTTCCAAAACTTTACTTCATATAAGTCTTAATCGGCTACTCAGCGCCGTCTCCGGTCGCCTTTCCTCTTTTTTTTTTTTTTTTTTTTTTTATCTTTTCAACTATTCTTATCAATCCCGCGTGCCACGCAAGCTTACCATTCCTGGCATAACAGCCTTTTCACTTAAGTCAATCCCGGAGTTTCTCCGTCCGGCTAATTTCTTACTTACATTTCCTGTTTTCGTCCAATCTCACTTCATCATTTTATCACTACCGTCGATTGTAATGCTCAGGGTCCGTTTACTAACCCATATTACAGCATCCTTACCCAAATCACAGGGTTTGCTCCAGTTTCTACTCTCTTCCATGACATTCTCTGATAATCAGAAAGACAAGTTTTGCCAAAATTCACCGAATTCCTTTCCAGACTCAGGGAAATTTTGATCAATCTACCCACCTACGGGTAACATTAAGGAGACCAGTTTCGAAACCTGAAGAATAGTTCTATGAACCTCCAAGCAGGTGGAATCATAAGCAGTCATAGTTAATGAAATAATCATCATAAGATTGGAAGTTTACCCACTGGAGAGGAATCAATTATATCCATCCCTTAGAAGGGAATCAACAGTTTCAAACTGAAACCTGTCACCACGTCCTGATATTCAATGCTACCAAATGTCGGTCTACCTAACCCTTTATGCGAAGCATCATTGGAAGCACAAAGTCTCCTTTTTCCATTAAGCAATGCCAGCTCTTGGTCATTACCAATTTCACCTTTTAGCTCCAGGAAGATTTTCTCACATTTTTCTCTTTAACTGCTGATCGTATTACTTGATCTATTATAATTCCGTGTCGGAGTAAACTTAAGGTAACTACTATAATCCATTCAAAGAGAAGAAGGAATTTAATATTCCTCTGAATCACATGCATCTAACGTTTCTGGTTCATCATTTAACTGAGTTGAATTAACTCTATACTCAGTCTCTAGCAGTAGTCTCATTACGAGTTCATCTTGACTCACTGGTCTTATCTTTCGGTAGGTTCTGAGATCATTGTCTTGCTTACTACTTCCTTATATAACTTTACCCAATCATGCTATCACTTCCCAATGTCTTTACTTTCTAAATGATTCATTCATAAAATGAACATTTTCCTTAATAAAACCACCTTAGTAACCTCAATTTGGTTCCATAATTTACAACCTACGACACCTGCCTTCTCATGGCGAATTATTACTGACCATATTCATACTAATTCATTTATCAAATGATATGGCACTTACTGCCTCCTTCTCAACTATTCCTAGGGACTCTGCTCCTCGCCCTAAATCGATGTCTTTGATAATCATACATCCCTCTAGCTCTTTCTTTGTTAAGATGAAAATCTCTAAGGATTCTCATCTATTTCCGTATAAGATCTCAAGTAATTCTTCCAATCCTTCTTTCTTGCTGGTACTACATCTGGTAGTCCGGCTATGAATTCAACATGCATCTTCAGATCTCTTAATAATATTTCGGTTCTTTATACTCACTTTTTTTTTGAGCACCATATCTTAATCATCACAGTCATTCTGGCTGCGACCCTCATTACCCATGGGTAAGCTCCTTATCCTAACAGGATTTTCCTTATCTGCTGGAACCTCTTCCGGGTCTCCAGTAGGGTACTCCATCGAATTACCCGCTGATCCTCAGCATATAAAGCATCATCGCGCTGTTGCTCGTATGCCTCAAGGTCAGTCGCCTTACTCGTCGATACGATATCGAGCTAAGTTACTATCATTATACTTACGAGTTCCCATAAGGGTTTTATATGTCATCACTACATTAAGTAGTCCGACTATGAACTTGGCAAGAGTTCTTATTATCTTTTTGAATTTATTGTTTTAACGTCACCTCATCTCTGGGGTTTATAACGTACGCTTTGATACCACTTCTGTAACACCCCCAGATCCGGGGTCCGGGATCCGGTGGTTACGGTTTCCAATTCTGTCCACAACAATTGAACTTTCCTTAACATAAAATAAATTACGTCTCTATAACCCAACACAACAATATAAAACACACCCGTTATAGTCCCAGAGATGAAATCAGAGTAACAATCAAATTTTTATTAATCACATTATGAGTTCTTACAATCCAAAAGAATTTCAATATAAATACATACTCTTGCCATCCATTTACATAAGTCATACTAGACCATATTCTTGGTACTGAAAGAATAAATATACCCTACCAATAGCTTCTTCTTCAGCTCTGGTAGTCTCATCGTCCTCGCCCGCGTCGAGTGCGCCTTGTGCGAGTCATCTGGTCTAGCTGTTGTTGTGATATAATAATAAAGCAAGGGTGAGCAATAGCCCACCAACAATAATATATAACTGAATGATAATGTATAACAGTTCAAAAGTATCTTTCAAACCATATGCCATGCATTTACGGAAATGATGCCAGTATAATATGAACGATGAAGTTACAAGGTAACTTGAAGTATTTGTTTGTAGAAATATCTGCTACATCAAAGTAAGCGAGATATTCTTATTGTTATTAAGAAGAGGAACTTGCAAGAAAAGGTTGCAATTCCAGTTATGACCCTTTTCCAACTCTGCCAACAGTAATCATGTTGCAGGAAATAAATAAATTTGGATGATGAACCAATGATGGAGTATTCACCGCGCCCGCTGTTCCAATCTTGATGATCAGTCGAGATCGTACAGCTCAATTTAGATTTACTACCGGTAGAAGGAAGAACTGACGGCTTTACTTGTATACCGCCTTACTAGCTCTCCCCGGCCAACGGTTGGGCCAAAGGGGATGGACCGGCGCTACTCGGCCTCTTACACGACTCCTAGTTCAAATAGAATTCATGATTCTGAATGTAACGTTCGTCCCCCTTTTCCCAAGTATAATACTTGTTGATAAGACTCCACAAAGTAGTCGTATCTTGTTGGAAAGGAAAATTTACCAATAACTCCCAAGCTATTACTTGGTAACGGATATCAACTTGTTCCAGTAATCTTACCCCTCGAAAGATGAGAAGGTAAGCAACGACTTAATAAGTCAACAGCACCCGAGTTGCGGGTGAAGGGAATACTTTATGACCGGGAAGTCGACAAGATAAATAACATTTTCCAAGTAAGGTTCCCTTATTATTAAGGAGATAGACTCAAAGAAGAATGATGTCTGAGAACCTTTCTTGATATAAGATTAATAATAATATGACTCCGAGATATTTTCTTTAATAATCGATGAAGATAAACCTTATCGAGATTATTCTAAGTATGGAATAAATATTCAAAGAATATTTAATGAGTTAAAATATTTAAAGAATATTTGGGAATATGAAAGAATATCTTTAATCAGAGTATTTCTCAAAATAATCCCTGAAGAAATATCAGGAGAATATTTATTGAATAAATAAATATTTAAATGAATATTCAAAACAATATTCATTAATTAATATGACCTGAAAAGAATAGTTAAGGTAATATTCATAATTAATTAGGAATTTAAATGAATATTCAAAAGTAATATTCATTTAATGAATAATATCCTAAATGAATATCAAGTAATATTCATTTAGTAATCCAAGCCTTAAGGAATATTCGAGATAATATTCGATAATTAAATCAAGCTTCAGATGAATATTAAAATAATATCCATCAAGTATTTAATATCTTAAATGAATATTCAAAAGTAATATTTATTTAATAAAATAATATTCTAAAAGAATATCCAAATAATATTCATTTAATAGTCTCATCTTTAGAAGAATATTCGAAATAATAGTCGATAATCAATTCGACTCTGAATGAATATTGAGAAATATTATTCGTTGAATAGTTACGTTCAAATAATTATTTGAAGTAAGGATCGTTAAAATAATTAGTCTCGAACGAATATTCAAATAATATTCGTCGCCCAAATAATAGAAAATATTTACTTATATATTTTCCTCCGAGGTAATCTCGATATATCAAGGAATATTGACTCCCGGTCTATTTTTGATTAATAAGATGTATACGCCCTTCTATGAGGGTCTTACAATAACCGGCTTATAACTGATATATAACTATCTAGCTTATAAGCCAACAATAACATTCAGGGAACAAGTATATCAATTCAACTTGAAAGTAGGCATGCATGCAATGGCATATGTATATCAGCAATCATATATATACATTTATTCAATCACAACAACAGCCTAAAAGAAGGGAATTGAAACTTGCCTGGTAGTCGAGTACGGTAAGGGGTAGTGGTAGCGGGTCCCGGTTCAGCTTGGTGATCTATAAATAGCCAAGGCATTCGGGATTAATCACTTAACATATTAAAAGTTAAGTTATACTTAATTCGAAACACGTTCTCGAGTTATCTCGTTATACCCCTTTTAGTGGATTACTTTTATCACTGATCCGACCCGACATTCGTTCGTTAATACGACATGTCATTGTACTTATACTTGGAACATACTTAAGTCATATGAGTTCTAAAGTCGATCGTTACGAACCAGTACTATACTCCGAGTTTTATCGCCCGTTTTCTAAGTGTTTTACCGAAGTTATAAAAGAGTCGTCTTTTAGGGGTTCGTTTGCGTTTAACCTCGACTCGAACATTTTTAATAAATCCAAAAATGATCCTTTTGACATACGGTTTTCTTTCACACCTTCCTTTTTACCTCTAGTATTTATTTACCAAGATTCGCCATGACTTTACATATTTTACGAGGGTTCAAATTCAGTTACGAATTCTCGGTTACGGTTTCGAAATACTTTTAGTAAACCGGCCGTAACTCCTAAACCGTAAGTCCGTTTCACGTGATCTTTATATCAAAACGAAGCTTATAACATAAGCTATCCTAAAATGGCAGAAAATTTTCTGTTCAGTAGGGTCTTGATGTGAAAAATGGCATACAAAACATGATATTGTAAAATCGGGCATTATAACGGCTATGTTTACGCGTTTTCCAAAGTTTTTACACTTTATCTCGATCTAACAAAGATCAATCCAACCACACAAACGCATGATAATCATCATGACTAGTCTATCAAGAACTCATCTCAACCATCTCATGGATCACAATCCAAACAACAACCATAATCAACTAATAACATAGATCTAAGCATAACATAGCATACTAACACTAAATCATCCATAAAACTCATAAAATCTCAAAATGGTACCAAGGGTTTTTGGAGCTTGTTACCTTCCTTGGAGAGTGAATAACACTTGGTAAGCCTTGTCTAGTCCTTAGATTACCTTAACAAAGCTTGGATCATCCAAACAAAACAAGAAATCAAAGTTAGTTTCTTAAAATCACTATTCACCCTAGGCTTGGATGATTTATTTGAAAATGGAAAACATGGAGTTTGAAGCCAAGATTTCTAGGGTATCACTTTTATGAATTATAGGACTTACCATAAAAATTTGGAGATCAAACAATGGTGGAAGCTTGGACTTTGGATTTTGAATTTAGGGAGGAAGTAGAATGGAATGTTTTGGAGGGGGAGAGAGTTGCTTGCTTGTTCTTGATCTTTTCCTTGTATTATTGTGTTGCCTTGGATAATATCTTGCTAAAGTAGCTTTATTAAAGTGCCTAGGTCATCCATGATGCAATCAAGAGACATGTGTTGCATTTTGAATGGTTTTCATGCTAAGTATTGGTTTGATATCTAAGTACTACTTCCATCTCCAAGTATGCTAGTTACTTTAAGCCACTTGGTTGCTAGATATTTATTCTAGTAGCTTACACAAGACTCTTGCTTCCTCTGCTTGTTTCTGTGTCCGGTTATTGCCCGTTTCGATTGATCGTTCGTAGGAATATTTCACGGATTTCTAATTAGGGTTTACCGGGAATCCTTTTTAATATTAATACTTTCATTCTCCATCTTTCATTCTAATTTTCCAATTTATATTCCTTAAATCCATTCGTTAAATACTTAAGGCTATCAGTGTCCAGGGAACTCTCGGAGAAAATAAAAGTGCGGTTTTTCAGAATCCGACAGCTTTTACATACACTTATTTTCCCCCTGGATCACTAATACGAACTCGGAAATCCGTCCCGAATGCTTCTATATAGTGTCGTCTCATATTATTATATACTCCCACCAAAACACTATTCATTCTGTATTCTTTACTTGTTCTCTTAGGGTGGTACAATTGTCCGTATTCTCTTTCGATCGTTCCTTATCCTTTTTACGGAACTACTGGATTAATCGTTACCGATCTGGATGACATGAGAATATTCTCCTGATTGAAAGTGCCATATCTTATTCCCTTAGAAGATAGATTATTCTTACCTATGTTGTTACCCGTTAGCATTCTTCAAGACATAGAAATAATAAAGTCGAATTCCATTCATTCTTTCCAAATATCAATTATTACATTGTAGCCATAACCACTCCTCAGTGGTTTCCTACCTTCATTCTTAAATCAAATATAATAACATCCCAAAATATCATATCCTCAAAGTTAATATCTCAATTCTTGGATTATAATAATATTTAATCCACTGTCCGGTCAAATATTATACCGAAAAAGAATTTGGAATTTCTGAATTCCGATCGTCTCTGCATTCACTTATTTCCTCCGCGTATTACTAATATGACTTCGAAACATCCATATCACGTCCCGTACATAGGGTGGCGTGAAAAGTTTTCCAACTTACAAAATCACTATTCATCCACCAAATTACTATGCACGTACAGGAAACACTATGCACGTACGGGAAACACTATGCACGTACGGGAAATACTATGCACGTATGGGAAACACTATGCACGTACTCATTTCCCTTCAAGGATCCATTAGCTCCTTCCTGGATGGTAGATTATTCTTATCTAGGTCCTCAACCATCGAATTACTCTATTCTGACAATATACCAATGCATCAGGATCATTGTCCCAAGCAATATCCATTAATTACAATCATTGTTCTTTGAAACCACCATTCATTAGAGCTGGTGACCTTGTTGTCGGAATCATTGTTCTTCATTTTATCATTACTTAATAAAAAGTTTTAATTATATCCAAAATTTGGGGTTCTTACAGTACATTCGCTGGAGAATTGAGTCCACCTTGACGACAACCTTTGCCACTGTCTCAGCATCATAAATACTGTCAAAACAGTACTTGAGATAACCCATCTTGTACCTTGGATCGAGAACAACAACCACAAACAGCAGAGGATTGATGTTGTCTACATTACCCCAATATTTGTCGTACTTTCCCTTCATACTCACAGCCATTGTAGACAACAAGGGATCGTGACTTGCTGCCAGATCACTTAATTGAGACTGAATTTCACATATTTCATGATAAAAGTTGTTGGAAGTTACGTGAAGAGTGCCACTGAACTTGAGTGTAACTTCATAAAATGTTGATAAGAACTTAACGAAAACAGAAGCGCACTCCCAATCAGCACATGTAGGAGGTCCAATTCTCTTCTTCCCATTTTCTTTTTCCATAAAGAAGCTTAGGAATTTTTCATCATCCTCATCGTACCGCACAAAAGCCTTTTCAAACTTAAGAGCCACGTCCAACATCATGTAAGTGGAATTCCACCTCGTCGGTACATCCAAAACCAACCCCCCTTTATAATCAATATTTTCTCGCTCTACACATCCTTTAAATTTCAGTAACCTTGCAGGAGAAGACCGGATATATCTCACGGAATTGTGAATGGCTGCTATAGAATCATGCAGTTCCTTTAAACCCTCATTAACGATTAGATTCACAATGTGAGCACCACATCTGACATGCATAAACTCACCATCAAGAATCGAACCCTTCCAAGCATTAACTCTCCTCCTTAAAAACCCAACAGCTCCATCATTCGCACTTGCATTATCAACAGTCACGGTAAATACCCTCTCCACTCCCCAGCCAAGCAAACAAGCCTCTATTACCTTCCCAATTGTCTCAGCCTTATGATTCGCAATTTGACAGAAGTTTATTATTCGTTTCTGTAATTTCCAATCAGAGTCAATGTAATGTGCAGTGAGACACATGTACGATATTTGAGTACAAGACGTCCAACAATCAATAGTTAGACATATCCGCTGGCCTTCTTTAGTCAACTCTTTCTTCAACTTAATTCTTTCATTGCAAAACAAATGGTATATATCTCTGGTAATAGTATTTCTACCCAGGACAATGAACTTTGGTTGCAACTCTTGAATTAATTCCCTAAACCCAGTACCCTCTACAACATTGAATGCTTGCTCATCTTTTACCACAAACTTAGCTAAAGCATTCCGACATCTCAACTTGTTGAATGTCACCGCAAGTAAATTACCCACTCCATCTCCACCACTTTTAAAACTTAATAGCTTTTGTTTCTTATCAGTCGCCCTATTCGGATTCTTTTTACACTTACGCAGATGCATCCACAAGCTACTTGTGCCTACCCTTTGACTGCGACAAGCATAATCCACACCGCAATAGTTACAAGTGCATCTAGGATCTTCTGGGTTTCCGCCTTTCACTCTTGTATAATGATCCCACACATCAGATGTTCTTGTTGGTTTTTTCTTTGTGCCCACCCTGTCATCGTTTCCTTCTTTTTTAGGTGACTTGAGTTCAACAATAGGTGTAGTGTTTGGTGTGATGTTTGGGGTGGTGTTTGGGGTAGTGTCTAGGTTTAGATTTGGGGTAGTGTTTGGGGTAGTGTTTATGGTTAGATTTGGTGTGATGTTTGCCATCGTAGACAACAACAAGTCTGCAAGTATACAACAATCACAACTCACAAGTGTTACATTCCGAACAAACACATAAATATATGTACAATCTATAGACAGTTATAACATATCAAGCTGCGAATCTAGTGAACAGAGGCTCTGTAAAAATATTTACAGAGTAAAATTGTCAAGAATGTAATGTGCAACTCTTAAACTGAAATCCATTCTCTATGAACATTCACATAGATACACAACCCATAAATATATGTACAATCCGAAATTGAATAAACAAAATATATATATATATATATATACGAAGGATATATAAGAGATATATATACGAAGAGATATATAAGAGAATCGAAGATACCTTAATTGATTGATGAGAATCGAAGATCGCCGCTCCTCACTCCTGTCTCCTCAGCCGCCCAATTCTCACTACTCACTACTCACCACTACTAAAGGGAAATAGGAAATAGGGTTAAGGAAATATAAGTATTTAGGTCAAAAAATTTCAGCCCACCGTAGTAATAATAGATTAACATCCCAACATGTAACAGCCCAGCAGACAGCCTATAGTTTATTCGGTTCGGGTTGGGTTGGGTTGGCCTAAAATAATCAAAACCCTTAACCAACCCATTAAATTCGGGTTTAATTATTATTAACCCAATTAAACTTCGATTTTAATTTTTTCGGTTTGGGTCGGCTAAATTCGGGTCGGTTAGGGTCGGTTTTTGTGGGTTACCTTAACCCATGGGCACCCCTAGGTAGAGGTTTGCTCCTTGAACCTTCGCTTAAGTAAGCATACCGACCTTACTGGTAGACAGTGAAGGTTTGCTCTTTGAACTGTTCGACCGTTTGTGTAAGCGATGATATACTTATCACTATATCCTTTCTGACTCGTTCAGCTCTCATGATTATGTCCATGGAACATCGTCCTGGTTCTGCAGGAGTTTCTAAAGAGTTGTGCCTCGCAACTCTCCTTTGAAGCAGCCCCACTTCTCTCCCACATAGGTGATCTTTATCATATAGAGTAACCCGCATTTACTCAACTGAATTCCATGCGTTCAAACCTTGAACTCCATGTATTCACCGAAAGATCATTAAAAGCTTAATAGCTTACCCTCGTACCTTACGGGTCTCACTGTTTCCTCATCATAGGAACATGCCAGGGGTTACCCCATAGTGATTTGGTCATCATAATTTAGTTGGCCCATTGAACCAAGTTCTTGGGACCTCCAATCAGCAATGGTTGGGTGTCCACCATGACGCCGTTAAGCAATAGGCTTAAGGCCCATCCCTCTCGATGATCTGTCAACCAGTTCTCTTGATAACCCTTTGGTTAGCGGATCCGCAATATTATTCTTTGACGGTATAAAATCAATAGTGATAATTCCGGTTGACATTAACTGTCTAATGGAACTATGTCGTCGTCGTATATGACGGGACTTTCCATTATACATTGTGCTCTGTGCTCTGCCAATAGCAGACTGACTATCACAGTGCAGTCCTATTGCAGTCACAGGCTTTTGCCATCTCGGAACATCCTCCAAAAATTGGAGTAAATATTCTGCCTCTTGTGCGCATTTATCTAATGCCACAAACTCAGCTTCCATTGTGGACTGAGTTATAACCGTTTGTTTAGAGGATTTCCATGACACTGCTACTCCAGCTAGTGTAAACACATAACCATTTGTAGACTTTAGTGCCTTCTTGCTAGATATCCAGTTTGCGTCAGTATAGCCTTCTAGTACTGCTGGATAACTACCATAATGCAAACCATAGTCTCGAGTTCCCCTCAAGTACTTTAGTACTCGTATGATCGCTTTCCAGTGATCAGCTCCAGGATTACTCGTAAATCTACTCAACTTGCTAATTGAGTATGCAATGTCTGGTCTTGTACAACTCATAAGGTACATCAGACTTCCAATTATCCGTGAGTATTCCAACTGCGAGACTCCTACACCTTTATTCTTGGATAGATGCAAAGTCAAATCCACAGGTGTTCTCGCTGTCTCAACATCATCCTTGAGAAATTTCTCAAGAATCTTGTCAACATAATGTGGTTGACTTAAGGCAAGACCCTCAGAAGTTCTGGAAATCTGAATTCCTAGAATTACATTTGCCAGACCCATGTCTTTCATGTCAAACCTAGCCTTTAACATGTCCTTTGTAGATTTGATCACTTTATCATTGCTACCGGCAATAAGTAGATCATCTACATACAATGTCATCATGACATAACCATTTTCGTTATCCTTGTAGTAGGCGCAACTATCACATTAATTGATCTTTAAGCCATTGGCTAACACAACCTCATCAAATTTCTCATGCCATTTCATAGGCGCTTGCTTCAAGCCATACAGAGATTTCACCAATCTACAGACTTTTCTTTCTTGTCCAGGGACAACAAACCCTTCATGTTGTTCCATATAGATTTCCTCATCTATATCCCCATTTAGAAAAGTTGTCTTCACATCCATTTGATGTACAGTCAAATTTTGCATTTCAGCGATAGCAAACATCATCCTTATAGATGTTATTCTCAATACTGGAGAGTATGTATCAAAGTAATCAAGGCCATGTTGCTGCTTGTATCCTTTGATTACAAGTCTGGCCTTGTACTTATCGATGGTGCCATCAGGTTTCAATTTCTTTTTGAAAACCAACTTGCTACCGAGTGTTTTACTCTCGGTTGGTAAGTCCACTAACTCCCAAGTATGATTCTGTAAGATAGAATCAACTTCACTTTTGATGGCCTCTTTCCACATAGGTCCATCAGGTGACGTTACCGATTCCTTATAGGTTTTCGGATCACCTTCTTCGAGCAAATAAGTCAGAAATTCTGACCCATAGGATTTCTCCTTCCTTTGTCTTTTGCTCCTTCTCACTACCCCCATATCTTCGTCTTCACTTTCATCATTCTCATTGTGGTCTACTATAGACTCATGAGGTCGTTTAGACGTCGTAGGGCGTTCGACTCCAGGATTACAAGGAAATACATTCTCAAAGAATGACGCATTCCTTGACTCCATAATCGTATTCTTTTGAATCTCAGGAATCTTTGATTCATGTACAAGAAACCGATATGCAGTACTATGTGGTGGATATCCGATGAAGATACAATCCACAGTCTTTGGACCAATCTTCACATTCTTAGGTGCGGGGATTAGTACCTTTGCAAGGCACCCCCACACTTTCAGATTTTGATAACTTGGTTTCTTTTTCTTCCACAACTCATAAGGACTTTCATCCTTATTCTTGCGTATCATCATATTTAAAATATGTGTTGCACTTAAGATGGCTTCCCCCCACATCGACTGCGGAAGTCCAGAGCTTAATAACATCGCATTCATCATCTCCTTGAGAGTGCGATTCTTCCTCTCAGCCACTCCATTTGACTGAGGAGAATATGGTGCAGTGACCTCATGGATTATACCATGTTGTGAACAAAATTCCCCAAAAGGTTCAACATATTCACCTCCACGATCACTTCGTATCATTTTGATTTTCTCATTTTGTTGTGTCTCAACTTCTTCCTTATAGATTTTAAATTTATCTATAGCTTCGTCTTTGCTTTTAAAAAGATATACATAGCAGTATTTTGTACAATCATCTATGAATGTTATAAAATACTTGTTTCCTCCTCTAGTTGGAGTGAATTTTAAATCACATATGTCGCTATGTATAAGGTCTAGCACCTTGGTGTTTCTTTCCACGTGTTTAAACGATGCTCTTGTTAATTTTACCTCAACACAAGTTTCACACTTATGTTTTGAATCAATATTCGATTTCGGTATGTAATCTTTTGCACTTAAACGTCGTAAAGTGTCAAAATTAACATGTCCTAATCTAGCATGCCATAAATTAGGAGACTCAAGCAAGTAAGTAGAAGAATTCTTTATTTCATTATCGTCCTTAACGGACATCACATTGAGCTTAAAAAGCCCATCGGTCACATAGCCCTTGCCTACAAACATACCATTCTTAGACAAAATAACTTTATCTGACTCTATTACAATACGAAAGCCATGCTTATTCAACAAGGGACCAGACACAAGGTTCTTGCGAATATCAGGCACATAAAGTACATTCTTCAAAGTCAGATCCTTCCCAGATGTCATCTTCAGAATCACCGTGCCTTCCCCTTCAATGGTACAAGTTGCTGAATTCCCCATGTAAAGCTTCTCACCAACATTCGAAGCTTTGAGGCTACAGAAAATTGCCTTATCCGAACAAACATGCCTTGTAGCTCCCGTATCAATCCACCATTCCCTTGGATTAGAGCCAACCAGGTTCACCTCAGAAACCGTAGCACAGAGGTCTATGTCACCCATCTCCTTGGAGATATCATCGACCATGTTTGCTTCTTTCTTCTTGTTGGCCTTCTTAAGCTTCTTGCATCAGAAGACCTATGACCCACTTTGTCGCAGTTGTAGCACTTCCCTTGAAACTTCGTCTTCGAAATTCCTCCCTTGGGTGCCAGCTTTGCCCCTTTACCAGAATTGTTCTTCTTGGGCTTATGTTCCACCATGTTTGCCTTTTCAGTGGCAACATTCATCTTCTTCTCGGATCCCCTATTGTCTTCTTCAATGCGAAGTCTAACGATCAGATCCTCCATAGACATCTCCTTGCGCTTGTGCTTAAGGTAGTTCTTGAAATCTTTCCATCTAGGTGGCAGCTTCTCAATCACAGCAACAACTTGGAAAGACTCACTTATGATCATCCCTTCAGCATGAATATCATGGATGATCACTTGCAGCTCTTGCACCTGACTGACCACAATCTTAGAATCCGCCATCTTATAATCAAGAAAGCGGCCAACAACCCACTTCTTAGCCCCAGCACCCTCGGTTTTGTACTTATGGTCAAGTGACTCCCATAAGACCTTAGCTGTTGGCTTTGTACTGTACACGTTATATAACGAGTCAGCCAAACAATTCAGCACATAATTCCGACAGATATAATCGGCGTGCTTCCAAGCATCAACAGCATAAACTGCTTGCGTGTTACTCTCAGCAGTGAGCAACGGTGGTTAGATAAAACATCATCTTTTGCTGCCAACGTTTGAAGTTCGTACAATTGAACTTCTCAGGTTTCTCAGCATGTGTAGCAGGCACTGTAGGAACCGTAGGCAAAACAGGTGCAACATGTGTGGTATCCACTCCAGATGGTGGTACTACCGTCGATCCAACCGGAACAATAAACTGCCCAATGATAGTATGTCCCACAGGCACATGTCCCGGAGGCACATGTCCAACCGGCGTTGAACCCACATCAGATGTTATAATCTGTGCGTGAGGGTTTAACGGCGGCTGGTGATCCCCATCAGTTGTTACAATCTGTGCGTTGGGATCAACCACCTTGTTCGTGTTGTTCATAGTTTGATTCTCCATTGATTCTGTCACTCAAACAAACAATTAAATACATAAGTACAGATACAATCTGTGCGTTGGGATCAACCACCTTGTTCGTGTTGTTCATAGTTTGATTCTCCATTGATTCTATCACTCAAACAAACAATTAAATACGTAAGTACAGATCACAGATATAAAAGAAATATGCTTTAAGATTGTTGGACAATCTGCGATAAATACAAACAATATAATAATCGTGTTTGAGAAAAGGATGTGTTTTTTTCGAATGAATAATCCTAAGGCTCTACACGAGTATATATAGGATATGAAAACTTGTGCGCTACACAATTGCCCTAATTAATTAGCTGTGCTAATTAAAAAGTCGGTGGCAATTTTCCTTTATTAATTAACCGCGCTAATTAATTAAGGTAAGGCGGTGGCAAAAAATTTGTTATAAAAACGGAAAGCCTGAAGGCTTGCGAAGCCTCATATTTCCCCTCGAAATTCCACAATTCGCACCCCCTGCGCCCGCGTAGGAGATGGAGCAACACTTAACCAGCACAAGTGAACACTTCTCTTGTGTTGTACTATATAAAGCAAAGGAAGCTCCTTTGCCTTATCAATGTGGGACTTCAAGTTTAGCAACAAAATTTCCACTCTTAACGAACCAACTTTGAGTAATCATAACTCATCCATCCCTTAGTTGTTTAGAGTGTTTAAATATGCATTGGAAAGCTCTCGCGGAGGAGAACACTCTCCAAGCATGACTTGTTGCAAACACGCACACAAGGCACACTCAAATCGGAGCTCAAAATGACTCGACAATGTGGGTCTAAAATGACAAGAAAGTTATGACTTGTCACTCCTTCTGGAAAGAATAATATATGTGATCCGAAACATGGCGAAGAGTATACCGGAGCACAGGGAAAAGCCGGAGCTTGCTGAAAGTTATATTTACCGGCGCAAGAGGACGAGGAAGAAGTTTTAAACATTATAATGTCTCTTAATTAATTACTATGTACCTTGACAGCACTGTATGTATCAATACCAATCTTGTAAACTATTTCTCTCGATTATAATACAAATATACAAATATACAATGGTATAAAGCATAATACAATGGTATAAAGCATTTGGTTCGGTCTCTTGATTTGAGTGATTTTACAAATACAAATATACAATGGTATAAAGCATCGATTGGTTCGGTCTCTTGATTTGAGTGATTTTACAAAATACTAAGTAAATGTCCCTATCAGAATTGTCTAAAAGCTAGAAACTGCTAAACTTTTCTCTCGAAAAGCTTGTTGGATGAAACACTTTCCTTAGCTCTGTGTATATTTCACAATCTGCTGCAGCTGCACTTGATCAGATAGTCCTAGCTGCCTCCAGAGTGTAATAATCTGTTATTTAGCTCCTACCAAATGTAATAAATCAACACTGAAATGTAAATATTTTAGATGTTTATCATCAACTAAAATTAAACGTCTTTTAATTAAAAATGCAATTGGTTAATTATCATTAATTATATTATTTTATAATTTATTTTAATAATTAGGATAATCATGCCGAAAATCGAACCGACAAATTTTTAATGCCCGTGCGGTGCACGGTTGCCTTTCTTATGTTCTAAAATTTATTTAATACTACAATCATGTTTTTATATCATCATTATTTTTAATATTTTTTTATTTTTAATTTTAATTTTAATATAATTTAATATACTCATGTTTACAGATTACACTAATGTTTCCTTATTATAAACAACGTATAAGGATTTTTATTATATTTTATTAATAATTGGAAAATATGGTGTGATATTTTCGGGTATATATTAATGATTGTAAGATTAATTTTAAATAAAAAAGGTAACGTGTTTTAATTAGAAAGAAATTATTAATGGTCGAAAGATATGGTACGATTGATGTTTTGGGTGTTGGCCCCATATATCACAATTTCAAAGCAAATGGTCCCAAATATCACAGCTCAAAAATTTGGTCCCAAATATCACTCCAAAAAACATTGGCGTGTAGCGTTTTGGAATTTTTGTTTTTTTTAAAAATGCTTAAGCGTCTAGCGTTTTGGAGGAGAGAGAGAGAGGGAAGACGTTGATTAAAGTAACGTTGGGGAAGAGCGCTGGACGCCTTAGCGTTTGGTGGGGGAGAGAACGCTACTTAAGAATGTGTTTGGGGGGGCCTACTTAAGAATGTGTTTTGGGGGGAACGTGACATAGTGTGGCGTTTTGGTACAAATGTGGCGTTTTGGTATGTTTTTGTTTTTGACTTTTTTTTCCTAAACATATATTTTCAAATAATATTAAAAAATTTATATTTAAATAGTCAATTCAAATTGTGTTTTTGTATTAAGTCCGGCGGATTGATTTTTAATCCTAAGTTCGTATACGGTTTATTCAACGTTCCGAATATTTCTAAACCCAAAATGGAACTGTTGAACCCCAAAAGTTAACTGTTGAAACCCCAAGGGAATACAGATAAAATTTAAAAATTTTAAATAAAAAATTGAATTCGGCGGCCTTATTTTTAAACGCTCAGGTTAAGTTAGGGTTTAGGGTTTAGGGTTCTAAACAATCCTAAACCCCAAACCCCAAACCCTAAGTTCGTATACGGTTTATTCGTCGTTCTGAATATTTCTAAAACCGAAAATGGAAATGTTGAACCCCAAAAGTTAATTGTTGAACCCCTAATTTTAATTAAAATTGTTTTTTTTAATTAAAAACCCTAAACCCTAAGTTCGTATACGGTTTATTAGTCATTTCGAATATTTTTAAAACCCAAAATGGAAACTTTTAACCCCAAAAGTTAATTGTTGAACCACTAAATTTAATTAAATTTGTATTTTTAAAATTTAAAAAAATACAATTTTAATTGAAAATTTGATTAATTTTTTTAATATTATTTACAAATATATATTTAGGTAAAAACAAAAAGAAAACAAAAAAAATGAAAAACACTATAAACGCCACATGATGTGCCCCCCCCCCCCAAAATCCTAGAACGCCAATTATTATGGCATTCCCTGCCTCCCCTTCCTCTCTCCCCTAAAAATGAGAAACGCATTATCGTTTTTTAAAAAAAATTAGAAACGCTATATTATATTGTGTGTTAGAGTGATATTTGGGGCCAATGTTTTGAATTATGATATTTGGGGCCATTTGCTTTCAAATTGTGATATTGGGGCCTTTATTCTGATATTTTTGGTAATTTGATATTGGGGGCCTTTAATCTGATATTTTTAGGTGTTTATAAAAGATAATATTTTTAACTAAAATTAAATGGGAAAAAGGTAATTGAATAATTACCATTAATTATATTATGTTATTATTTATTTCAATAATTAGGTTAACAAAATCGAAAATCAAACCAACAAACTTTCAATCTTTCGACTTTAATAGTATAAATTTGTTTTTGGTTATCCTTTTATAGGTTTTAAGCTAGGAAATTTCTGACTTAAAATTAAAATGTGTGTTTGTTTAACTAGTTAAAAAGTGGTTTAAAGTTAGAAAAAATGGTTAAAAGTCGAAAGTTGGTAGATAATATTTTTTGAACAATTTATTTTATTTTATATTTCATTTAATGATTTAATTTTATTGTACAACTTACATTTTTTTTAATTTTTATGTTTTTGAGTCACCCACAACACTAAAATTATTAAAATTTATATTATTGAAATTAAAATTTTCACATGTCACTTTAAGTAAATTTAAATTATAAATATTACTTATAAATTTTATCCAAACCACCTCTTAGATGGTATGAAAATTATGATCGTATAAAGGTTTAAATATTTTAAAATTAAAATATATAAAGTTAATCAACTTTTTTCTTAAAAAAATAAATGAGTACTTACTTTTTATATACGATGGGAACCCAACAGCCTTCCGGTTTCTTGTAGACAACTTTAATTCTGTTAGTTTAAAAATGTCATTAAATATTTGTTTTAGTTTTTTCATAGGGAATATAGAGTCCGTATATTTTTTAATGTGAGATCAACAAGAGTTCAGTACGCCGCAAGGCACGGCCAGACGTAAGTTCTAAGCAAAGCAGGAGTACTAGCAAAAATTTAATTTGTACCCTATTTTTGTACAGTACACTATATAAAGCAATGATCCTAGAATATCAGGGTTCACAAACACACATTCTCTCGCTGGATTCTCAAACTCCTTCTCTCGCGGCTCTCCAAAATCTCTCCATAATCGATTCTAACCCCGAAAACAGCAAGAACACCGATATGATCATGCCAAGTCCTACTGATGCAGAACTATTTGATGATGTACATGTTTTATGCCGCTTCCTTACCTTGTGGCATGGAGACCCTCACGACCATATCCATTACATGCTTCGTTTAAAAGCTTTGAAGAAGTTGGTTAGCGAAGAAAGATCGAAGTTGTCATGCATACTGAAAAGAATGATCGGCCTGCTGAGAACCAAGAACGAAGGGGAGCAAAGGGAGAAGCTCGAGCTTGCGATCAAATTTATTAACGGTCTAAGCTTGTCGGACATACGGAAAAACATAATTTACCTGAGAAGCTTGGTGCCTGATCGAGAACGTTATGACTTGTCACTAATACTGGAAAGAATAATTTACATCATGAGAAACATGGCCAAGAGAAGACCGGAGCACAGGGAGAAGCTAGGGCTTGCTGAAAGTTATATTTACCAGCGTAAGGACCAACAAGAAGTTTTGAGCATTATTATGTCTCTCAAGTAGATTTCTACGTACTTGATAGGAACGAATATGTATCAGTACCAGTTCATGTAATCTAGTTTTGGTCTAGTCGATGATTCCAGTTTAAATTGTGTACATATTTTGTGTCCTTTTTTTAGAATCTTGTACTAGCTAAAACGTGGTCTAATTAATGAATTTGATCAATTTTGCAAAATTTTGTTAATGCTTGATCAATTGTTTTTATATGGATGGATAAGAACACATTGATTTCCAGGAGAACAGACTTGTAGCTGTACCCTGTTTAAGCTTCTTTACTTGAACCGTGTAACAATTTTGGGCACTTTTTTTTTTGTGCGGTTTACCTGTGTCTGTATGAGTGTGATGAAGGAGGTTTCGAAGTTCATAATCGTTTAAATATATTTATTGTTGACTCAGTGACTCGTTATTTTCATTCGAGGTCATGTTGATCAGTTACCAATTGTATAATATGAAACAATGTAATAGGATGTAGGACCAAATCCATTGCCATCCGAGTGCAGTTTGAATTATAGACATTGTGCTTCTGCTGTGTTTTCTGGATTATGGAACTTTCTGCTTCAGCCGAAAATTCCCTCAGAAACCTCGAACTGAACACCTTTTCTTGGACAAGTATGGAGAATTTAAACTTGCTTATGTTTCGATGAGATTTCGTGGAAGGTGAGGATCTATCAATTGTATTATATTTTTGTGACTGAAGAAAAATGCTGGAACATTACCTCAATTCCACTCTGGCTTTGTCTTAGTCTATAGTAAATTTGGTGTATTTGTTATTGGATTGCACCATAGTCCATAGATGACGCCTATCGACTCTCACAGTGTGATTGTAATAGAAGCCATATTGATGCTTTATAGAGTAAGGAGTGTAATAAATTGCGCTCCAAACCTTTTAGACACCTGTAGGTAACATAGTTATTGTAGCCAATTTCCATGTGTTCCTACTTCCTAGTCCCTGGTTTTTTGTTAGCACAGGCTCGATCTTTCATTGTGTCTGGCTAGTATTTGCTTGCTCGTGCATTCGTGCTATTGATCCTATTGGTCTTGAGGGTTTTTCAGAGAACTCGGTCACGCGAACAAGATAGAATCAAGCGGCACATCAGGCTGAAGCCAGTAACACTGGACCTGCTGAAGACAGTACTTCCCACCTTTTGTACATGTTTCTTACAATTGAGATCGATCAGTGTCCGCTTGTAAACTTGTCATGAATGTACTATATTCTCATGGATTTGATCTTCTTAAATTCATATCTGGCTTTTTTTTTACCAGTTCCTGAAGGATAAAATAGGATTTTAAATGTAGACATTTTGAATGAGAGATCTTTTGTGGTTCATTTGTAAAATATTTATATGTTTAAGAATATAATGATATCTAGTAAATTCTGATTATTCTTAAAATAAGGTTTGAAAATATTTATTCTTTTGTGATGTACATGTATTATGCCGTTTCCTTACGGCATGGAGACCCTCAAGACCATTATCATTACATGCTTCGTTTAAAAGCTTTGAGAAAATTGGTTAGTGGAGAAAGATCGAAGTTGTCATGCATACTGAAAAGGATGAGTTGCTATGCCATTGTTAGCAAGTGACCTCCAGAAAGCAACATTTGAATGCCATATTTAGTAGTCGAGTCGGGCATCTCATAATATTTTTATTTTTTTATAATCAGGTGTCGGGATCAGCTTTGGCGCAACTAGACTAATCTCATAATATCATCTTCGAAAAGCAAGAGAAAACACCCTTGGCATAACACATAGTGAGGAGAAACATTCTTGTGGAATCTCAACATTTGATCTTGAGAGTTGACATTCATGTTTTCTTGAATTCTGTTTATGAGTTAGTTAAGTTGTGTTTCGATTTGCTTTGATTTGTCTCCAGGAGCTTTGTTGTTTATGTTGTGTTGTTTTGAATTTTCGAATTTTTTTTTTTTTTCTTGTTTAGAGCCATTGAGTTTGCCTCTAGATAAATTTTCTTTTCATAATTAAATAGTAAAATCAAAATTTTTTCCTCGATGGTTGTGAAGTTTTGTTTCGTTAATTCAGTTTCGAATTGTAGTTTTAGAACTTTTAGAGAGATTTATTTTTCTTCACTTTTAATTAAATTAATTTAAAAATAGATTAATTTTCTTTTAAATAAAAATCAATTTAAACTTAAATAGTAAAAATGTAAAATTCAGTTTTTAGTTTAGAATAGATTAAATTTCCTTTAAAATAATTGTAAATTTTCTTTTAGGAACTAAATAGTAAAATTATCCAAAACCAATTTTTTCTAATTCGCCTAAATTAGAAATTAAGGATCGCGAGATAATAATTCCCTGTGGATCGAATCTTAAATACTAAAACGAGATCGTGCGCTTGCGATATTAAATTGTACACATTTCTGTCACATCAAGTTTTTGGCGCCGCTGCCGGGGAATTAATTATTTTTCACACCTTAATATTTAATTTTTCGGATTAGTTTTTGCTTTAATTTTTTTTTTTTCATTTTTTTTTTCAGGAAAGTGTGAAATTTCGGGACTCTTTTCTCGGAGCGTGGAAAAATTTGAATTTCTGGAAGCGTGCTTCGGTAACCCGTATTTTTTCTCTTTTCATTCTTTTTATTTTTAGAAAATCAAAAAAAAATCAAAAATCAAAAATCAAAAAAAAATTGAAAAATGAGAAAAAAAATTATTTGTAAATACATACTTTTTGCATCATGCATTTAATCACTTAGGGCACACCATCTAGATTTTTATTTTTCCTGTTTTTAATTTTTCGTACCTAGTAAATTGTGGTGATCGTTGGAGGACCCGAAGGTACGTTAAATTTTTTATTTTTTTAGATTAGGACACGTATTGTAAGCATCGATAATTGTTTATCATTTTTGTATATATCTCGTTGTTTGTTGCATCAAATAAACGTAATTAAGACTTATTCATGACCTTCAGTGTCTAAGGTTCGCCTGGCTGTTAAGATTTGGTGTCTAAGTGACGAGTTTGGCCTCTTGGCAATGCCTGCTCTAATCTGGCCGAATCGGTCTGAATAATTCTTAATTTACGGATTATTTTTAGTATGTCTTAACGTTATGTGAGCAATGTCTAGCTATTTTAATTAGGGAACCTAGGTTGGATTTTTCTTTTGATTTTTCACCATTTATTTTGCGTGTTTCATTTTCGCACTTACTTGCTACGTGGTTTTAACCTTGATCAATCTTTACCATGTCCGTAGCATTTAGGGAGCGTTATTACCCAGGTTGGGATTTTGACGAGGAATTAGCAGATAATACGATGTGGTTTGAGTCAACTGGGGAACCTAGTGTATATAACGAGTCGTCTAGTACTTTTAGTGATTTGCATTATAGTGAAAACGATATTGCAATCGACTCTGAATTAGATGCTCTTACTAGACGACTCGAAGCCTTAGAAACCCTTAGAGGCCCTTCACACACGTCTTGGCACCCAAATTTCAACTCATGGAACCAAGTCATAGCTATCAAACTCCGCCTCCACATTTTCAAGAACCGAACTCTTATCCAATTCCGAGTCAAGTTCCTTATTCGAGTTCAATTCAAACCAACGCCCACCCACCCGGATTTCATGATTCGAGTGGGCAACTTGACACCTTAGAAAAGAGTATCGAGGCTTTATTGGTTTCTCAAGCAAACTTCATGCGAACCATAACTTCTGATAGGCAAATTTTGAACTCTAATGCTCAAGTCTTATCTAAGTTAGAATTTCAAGTGAATCAATTAGCCACCATGTGCGAGCGTGAGACGATAACCACTCCGAATCCACCCGAGGTCAACCCTGAATTTCTTATCACTCAAAGACCTATCGATACTTTCGATGATATCATTTCTCCTAGGTCTAATGTTCAAGTTGACACTCCTTTCGGTGGTGATTCACACAAAGAAGATTCTGATGCTGACATCATTCTTTCTCTAGGTCAAACGAAGAATCCCGATGATTCTGAGTTTGTGGCTTCACCTAGACAACCATCATCTTCTTCTAGTCAACTTTACCTTTCATCTTCCAAACCTCTTCCCGAAAACCCTGAAGAACTTCATACTCAACCAATAGGAGCTGATCTAGTTAAGGAGGTTGTTTCAAGGTCAAATTTGGACGATCATGAGATTGAGTCTCTTCTTAAACAAGACTTTCAATTGCATTACGAGACCAATCGAGAGCTTCACGAATCTTTTAAGGATTTGACCTCGGAAGAGATGTTTGGAGAGATGATGAATATTTGTTCCAAATGGGAAACCCAACATAAGGATAGTTCTTGTGATCCAAATTCTGTTGGTAAAACATTTTTCGAAGAGCCACCCCCACCCGTTTCTATTTCTTCATTTTCCACTCGTGCTCCATCTTTCATTGAAACTCATGATATTCATGACCAACATCTTATCGTAATTAATTTGCTTAAATAACAAAAAGAAGCATCTTCGTGGTCTATGGATGAAGTTAGGAATATGAGTTTTATTCTTGCGCCTAATCGGATCGTTCGAGTGGTCTATGCTATTTTTGTGGGTGAGTTTCTGAAATATGTTGGTTGTATAACAAAAATAGTTTTTCCAAGAGCAGGTATTTGTTAGTAAATATTTGTTTTGTACCTCCCATAGTAGAATGTAGGTATGGGGGAGGATTTGTGTGTGTGAGTTGTTTTCTTTCTTGTTTTTAGAAGTTTGTCATTCTCCGTCATCCCTTATCAGGTATTTCCTCCTTTCTCTTTTATTTTCATTCATTTTGCATACATTGAGGACAATGCATGATTTAGGTATGGGGGAGAGTTTTAGTGTAAATACATAAAAATTGAAAAATCCAAAAAAATTTAAAAAATTTAAAAATCCAAAAATAGAGATATTTTAGAAATAGTTGGTGTTGACTATTTTTCGAAAATTATATGTATAATGCCTTTAGATAATTTGACCGTAGTCAGGTAAGGTTTTTCTCATGAAACATGTGTCGAACAAATTTTTGCTTAAAAGTCCAAGACGGCACATTTGCACAAGACCTCTGATGGAAGAATTGTATAGGAATGTTATTCGATACCTGAGAGAGAACCCACATGTTAGAACAATGTCGAATCAAACCTTTGCGAGATTTTGCTTCTATAGTGTCAAAAAAAAAAAGAAAAAAAAAGAAAAAAAGAAAGAAAGAAAAAAGGAAAAAAAAGTCAATAAATATTTGTAGTTGTAAAGTGCTAGTGTGATTTTGTAATAATAAATTCTTAGTAGGGAAATCGGCTAGGTTGGGCTCATTGATAACCCGAGTAAGTAAGTCTGAGGGGACTTTGTGCCTAGCAACCTAAGGTCCCTTGTGATCTGGGATTGTTGACCTAAAACTCGCTAAATGGGTATTGATGCAAAAGTCTTTTGGGACCTCAACCATTGCACGGTCGGTCTAACTACTAAGAACGTGAAGTTTGGCTAGATACTTGTTCTGATAGAGATTGGGTCAGTTCAATATTGGTTGAAAAAGAGAAAATATTCGTATGCAGTTTATCCATCAAAGGCCTTAAATTCACTACACACCTTGGGATTTTGTGCAAATTTTTAGTCTAATCATGTGGATTGTGGGAACCTATAACTTGGCTATTATTAGAATGATCTTTAAGGCATATATTTTCCTACAAAATTGTTTTGTTGACACCAATGAAAGCTAGATTAAAAGAGAAAAGTTGGATACTTGCTGATTATCTCAAAGATTTTATGGGTATATCTTCTGTAAACCCTAAGGAGACAACACTCCTCCTGTAGAGATCGTCTATAGGTTTAACGGGTTGGTAAACCTAAAATTACCCGTCACACCTACGAAAAGGAGTATAGGACTTTTTATCTAGATTTTCTTTTTGTTTTACTCGAAGACGAGCAAAAGATAGGTATGGGGGCATTAGGGTTTTAGTGTAAATACATAAAAATTGAAAAATCCAAAAAAAAATTTAAAAATTTAAAAATCCAAAAATAGAGATATTTTAGCATAGTTGTCCTTCCCACTCTTTAATTTTTAGAAATAGTTGGTGTTGACTATTTTTCGAAAATTATATGTATAATGCCTTTAGATAATTTGAACGTAGTCAGGTAAGGTTTTTCTCATGAAACATGTGTCGAACAAATTTTTGCTTAAAAGTCCAAGACGGCACATTTGCACAAGACCTCTGATGGAAGAATTGTATAGGAATGTTATTCGATACCTGAGAGAGAACCCACATGTTAGAACAATGTCGAATCAAACCTTTGCGAGATTTTGCTTCTATAGTGTCAAAAAAAAAAGAAAAAAAAAGAAAAAAAGAAAGAAAGAAAAAAGAAAAAAAAAGAGTCAATAAATATTTGTAGTTGTAAAGTGCTAGTGTGATTTTGTAATAATAAATTCTTAGTAGGGAAATCGGCTAGGTTGGGCTCATTGATAACCCGAGTAAGTAAGTCTGAGGGGACTTTGTGCCTAGCAACCTAAGGTCCCTTGTGATCTGGGATTGTTGACCTAAAACTCGCTAAATGGGTATTGATGCAAAAGTCTTTTGGGACCTCAACCATTGCACGGTCGGTCTAACTACTAAGAACGTGAAGTTTGGCTAGATACTTGTTCTGATAGAGATTGGGTCAATTCAATATTGGTTGAAAAAGAGAAAATATTCGTATGCAGTTTATCCATCAAAGGCCTTAAATTCACTACACACCTTGGGATTTTGTGCAAATTTTTAGTCTAATCATGTGGATTGTGGGAACCTATAACTTGGCTATTATTAGAATGATCTTTAAGGCATATATTTTCCTACAAAATTGTTTTGTTGACACCAATGAAAGCTAGATTAAAAGAGAAAAGTTGGATACTAGCTGATTATCTCAAAGATTTTATGGGTATATCTTCTGTAAACCCTAAGGAGACAACACTCCTCCTGTAGAGATCGTCTATATGTTTAACGGGTTGGTAAACCTAAAATTACCCGTCACACCTACGAAAAGGAGTATAGGACTTTTTATCTAGATTTTCTTTTTGTTTTACTCGAAGACGAGCAAAAGATAGGTATGGGGGCATTAGGGTTTTAGTGTAAATACATAAAAATTGAAAAATCCAAAAAAAAATTTAAAAATTTAAAAATCCAAAAATAGAGATATTTTAGCATAGTTGTCCTTCCCACTCTTTAATTTTTAGAAATAGTTGGTGTTGACTATTTTTCGAAAATTATATGTATAATGCCTTTAGATAATTTGAACGTAGTCAGGTAAGGTTTTTCTCATGAAACATGTGTCGAACAAATTTTTGCTTAAAAGTCCAAGACGGCACATTTGCACAAGACCTCTGATGGAAGAATTGTATAGGAATGTTATTCGATACCTGAGAGAGAACCCACATGTTAGAACAATGTCGAATCAAACCTTTGCGAGATTTTGCTTCTATAGTGTCAAAAAAAAAGAAAAAAAAAAGAAAAAAAGAAAGAAAGAAAAAAGAAAAAAAAAAGAGTCAATAAATATTTGTAGTTGTAAAGTGCTAGTGTGATTTTGTAATAATAAATTCTTAGTAGGGAAATCGGCTAGGTTGGGCTCATTGATAACCCGAGTAAGTAAGTCTGAGGGGACTTTGTGCCTAGCAACCTAAGGTCCCTTGTGATCTGGGATTGTTGACCTAAAACTCGCTAAATGGGTATTGATGCAAAAGTCTTTTGAGACCTCAACCATTGCACGGTCGGTCTAACTACTAAGAACGTGAAGTTTGGCTAGATACTTGTTCTGATAGAGATTGGGTCAATTCAATATTGGTTGAAAAAGAGAAAATATTCGTATGCAGTTTATCCATCAAAGGCCTTAAATTCACTACACACCTTGGGATTTTGTGCAAATTTTTAGTCTAATCATGTGGATTGTGGGAACCTATAACTTGGCTATTATTAGAATGATCTTTAAGGCATATATTTTCCTACAAAATTGTTTTGTTGACACCAATGAAAGCTAGATTAAAAGAGAAAAGTTGGATACTTGCTGATTATCTCAAAGATTTTATGGGTATATCTTCTGTAAACCTTTAGGAGACAACACTCCTCCTGTAGAGATCGTCTATAGGTTTAACGGGTTGGTAAACCTAAAATTACCCGTCACACCTACGAAAAGAAGTATAGGACTTTTTATCTAGATTTTCTTTTTGTTTTACTCGAGGACGAGCAAAAGATAGGTATGGGGTCATTTGATAAGTGCATATTTTTGCATATTTTTATTACTTATTTATTGTTTGAATTCGTATTTTAATAAATTATTTTGTTGTATTTCAAAAAATTCAATAAAAGATGAAGAAAAGACAAAATAAAGAAATAAATGACAAAAGAAGAAAAAGAAGGACCAAAACAAGAAGAAAAGGAAAGAGAAGTGAGTGTGGTGCATTTTTGCCAAACAAAATGGATGGTCAAGATTAAACCACACCAAACAAAAATGAATGGTGGGGATTAATCCTCACCTACCAATTTATTTCCTATAAATAGCCTATCTTCTCTTGTAATAAAAAAAACTTAGAATTAGGATTAGAACCCATTAGGATTAGTTCACTCCTAAATTAATGTTGTAAATTTTCTTTTTAATTCTTGTAAACATTTTAATGTTCATTTCAAATCTTTTCTGCATTTATTTGTTAATTTGAAGTTTGGTTTATTTTCCTGCTTTACCCAGAATTTAAGCACGTCCCTTGTTTTTCTTATTTTTAGAACAAGTCTTAAGCCCAAAGCCCAGTTCTTGGTTTCTTGTATATGTTCTTACCCTCATCTCTTCATCCGAATCTCTCTACCCACAGCCTCCTCCCCTTTTCTTTTCACAGCTGCAAACTCCCCCTTCTGTTTTCTCCTTATACATAAACACGAACCGCCATTCCCCTTCACTATCTCCTTCTTCCCCGTTCGTTCTTTCCAAACATCCACACCACCAGCCCTTTCCTTCTTCAATCGATTAAACCCACCACAAACCTCTTGTTTTTATCTCTTTAATTCGACCCAATTACACACAAACACCCTCCTCTTCCTTAGTTTTAATTCGAATTAACATCCCCCTTCCCCAATTTCGTTCTGCGCCGAGTATATTGCCGAGTCCGATTTGTTAGAGTCCACTGGGTTTTGCGAGTCTTTAAGTCCGTTGTTAATTTCGTCTCCTCCGTTTAGACGATTGTGTTTTTGTCTGTTTATATTTCTGCAAATTTTTTTTTTATTGATTTCGTAGCTGGGTATGTTGTCTGCAGCTCAAGTTTTCGAAATTTTGTTTTGCCGAGTCTTGTTATCATCACTGTCGTTGCTGTTGTTCACTGATGTTCTGCTATGTAATCAAGAGTAGTGTTAAGAGTCACATTGCCTGTTGCTGCGTTTTCTTTATGTTTTTAGCCGCAGTGTCTTTGCTGCGTTTTGTGTTTGGTAATAATTCCCTGTGGATCGAATCTTAAATACTAAAACGAGATCGTGCGCTTGCGATATTAAATTGTACACATTTCTGTCACATCATGAAGCATCTTTACTCTTTTGTTTAGAAAAAATGATATGGACACAGGACAGTTGGACACAATAATAGAGATAGACACAATTTTTTTTTTTAATAATGGGCATGCCTGGGCACACATGGGCACACCTGTCCCTCCGCCCCTGGACTTGTCACACCTTCTGGAAAGAATAATATATCTGATCCAAAACATGGCCAAGAGTATACCGGAGCACAGGGAGAAGCTGGAGCTTGCTGAAAGTTATATTTACCGGCGCAAGAGGACGAGCAAGAAGTTTTAAACATTATAATGTCTCTTAATTAATTACTATGTACCTTGACAGCACTGTATGTATCAGTACCAATCATGTAAACTATTTCAGGTTCAGTCGTTGATTCCAGTTTGAATAGTGCATATATTTTTAACCTGTTAACTTTAAGCTTTTTGACTTGAATCGTTTTAGTATAACTTTTTGGCACTTTTCCTCCTTGGTATAATCTATGTTGTGTCGAGTGTGATGAAAATGGTCTGGAAGTTCATCATTGTCATGCTATACATTCGATGTCATGTTGATCAGTTACCCATTGTGTAGTATGACTTGAGGTTTTACCTTTTTAGCGACTAATCGTTAGAACACTGAACAATTTTTGATTCCGCGTACTGGTTGCTAGTTATCGGTTCTTTTAATCTGATATTTCATTGAAGGAGCAGAACAATAATTATTTTGGAGGGGATTCGATGTTGTTAGGGACTAAGGGTGCATTTGAAATAAGTACTAAGGAGTAAAGTCAACGAAGTTCAATTCATAACATAGAAATTGTGCTTCTGCTCTGTTTCTTGGCTCATGGAGCATTTTTTTGTATACCTCAGTCCATACTCTACAGATTTTGAATTTTTGATACATAATACAAATATACAATGGTATAAAGCATCAATTGGTTCGGTCTCTTGATTTGAGTGATTTTACAAAATACTAAGTAAATGTCCCTATCGGAATCGTCTAAAAGATAGAAACTGCTAAACTTTTCTCTTGAAAAGCTTGTTGGATGAAACACTTTCCCTAGATCTGTGTATATTTCACAATCTGCTGCAGCTGCAATTGATCAGATATGTTGAGTATTGAATACAGTAAAAGAATACAGAGGAGGGGTGAATGGATTCTTGAACTTTTCTTTGTTCTTGAATCTTTGCAACAAGATATGTGTTGAGTGTGTGTGAGATACGCAAGTACAGATAACAAAGACAAACACAACACAATATCACTTTAATCTAATATTTTATCAGATAAAGATTTCGCTACAATCTTTGAATACAAATGATAGTATTCTCAGCTTCGTTTTTCTTAGAGAGATATTTCTTGTGATGTATCTTGAAAAACTTATCTGCTAAGGAAATGAGGCTGTATCCTTATAGACATGGATACACCTACTTACTACAAATAAGGTAGGTAAAACAAATTACTTTCCAGTATGTCTAACTCATTTGAGTAAGAGTCCAAACGGCTATAGATTTGACTTTGCAAAGCCTGTTCAGATCCACTTCTTTAGCTCCTTGTCCCTTTTTCTTATCTCTCCAAACTTCTTTGTAGGTTTTCCAATGTGCTTTATAGTACATAGTCAAATAAAGCGTCTTGGCTTGTTGCAGGTTTCTGACTTGTACAATTCTTCAGTATTTTGTCTCCAAGAATGTATTCGAGAAGTGGCTAAGTGATTGATTCGAGAACTCGAATTGACTTAATCGATAACTCTGAGTTCTCGAATAGTGTTATATTGACATATCAAATCACTTCTCGAATAGCTCTTTTCTCTAGGACTCCTTGAGATATCGAATAGAGCATTTTGACATATCGAATCCCTGAGATGTCGAATAGCTTCTTTAGTCCTTGAGATATCGAATAGAGCATTGACTTGTTGACTATTAGAGAACTCGAATGATGCTTTGACTTGTTGACTCCATGAGTTCTCGAATAGAGTAATAGACATATCGAATCTCTGAGATATCGAACAGTGTATTCAGAGATATCGAATAATGTCTTCTGAGATATCGAATCTCTGACTTCTCGAATGCTAGACTTCTCGAATAGATAAATGTACTTCTCGAATTGGTACTTAGGCAAATTCTTCATTTCTTCAAATCCCAACTGTGATTATTTGGCAGTCTTTATCTCCTTACTTGAGGCATGAACCTTGGAAATTCTTTCAAGCATTATTCTTGACTTTATAAGTACAGTACCACAACTAGAATTTGATGCCTATTACGAGTACAGAACAAATAGAAACTCTACAACTAGAGGTTCCCTCAGTTAAGAGGTCATGTAGGTAATGCATAGCATTACACATACTTAGGCTTGTTATTAGATGTATTCAGGCATGTCTCTGTGACTAACAATCTTCCCCAAATTATGAGTAAGACCCTTAGTCACAATTTCATGTCTGATAACAAGCCTAACATTCATAAAGATAAAACTTGACAATACATGTATGAATTTTGATTAGCAATGTGGATAGAACTGCAGGGTGAGTAATCTTACAGCCTATGATGAAGTACTAGCCATTGTCATTTGTTTCCCTTTCCATAGCTTTGGCTTGCAAATCATCATATGCTTTCTGTCTTCTTTCTTTCTCCTTCCTTGTATTCTCATCCATAGCTTTTATTATTTCTGCCATAGCATCAAATTCTTCAAGCAAAATTGAGTCTTTGAAATCTTCAAGTACTGGTTTCAGAATGTTTGCAGGATAGTGGTTGAGTAGATTCATTCTGATGTGGACCTGATCCCCATTTCTCCTCCTATACTTCACCACATAGGGGTTAAACTGAACTCTACACAATCCCTTTGCCCTTAGCTTTTCTGCTTCAATCTCCAGTCTCTCAATTTCTTTCTCCCTTGCTAGCCATTTCTCAAGACACTCTTTTCTGATTCTCTCCTCATGATCTCTCTTCATCTTCACAAAATCAATTAGCTCCAGCTTCCATACTCTTTCCACTTTATCTTCTGAGCTCAACAATGCAATGATTCTTTCTATGTCATGTAGCTTGCCCCAGTGTTGACATCCTCCTTGTTTGAATTTCTCCTCCCTTCCATCAGTATATTTGATCTCAAGGCAGTTATCAACAATGGCAACATGATAGATTCTTTGAGCTTGTAAGAATTGCAGTTGGTCTTCATCAAAATCTTCATCTAGTGGTTGGAGTTTTAAGCCTGGATAGATTGTCAGAGTCCTTGATTTGGATAGCTTTGGTTTCCTTGCAGCTTGTTTGAATTTGATCTTTTTAACATGTTTTCCTGGCAGTAGCATGTGACCTTTGTTTGTGGACCATTGTAGTATTCCATTAGCAGTTTGCTTTTTGAAATATACAGATGGTTTCTTGACTTGAATCTTCTTCTCTTCTCGAGGTGGCAAGACAGTTCCAGAAGCCATAGATGTAGATTTTGGTAGGTCACTACTAACAGTATTCACCCTAGACTTAGAGTCTGGTGATGTAGTGAGGTTACTGTTAGCAATGCCTAAGGCTTGCTGTCTTCCACTCTTCCTCTTAGAGACTTTACCTTGGTCATCATCCTTCTTATCCTTGCTGTCTTTCTTCTTCTTCTTATCCTCATCCCCCTTATCACTCCTGTGATGACTTCTACTTCCATCACTCTTGTCATCATCCTTATCATCCTTATTCCTCCTAGGTTGAGCTATTTCCAGAATTGAACCAGTAGCTATGAATGTTCTTAAGATGTGAAGTGCTTCCAACTCTTCAGCACTTCTGTTTCCATCTTTCTTTTGTAGCTGGTCAATAATAGCAATGATGAGTCTGTGGTTTTTAGGGTTAAGATCATGGGGGATAACCAGCTGTTTAACATCTTGAATTCTGGTACCAGACTGATAAAAGATGGTTCTTGGTTTGGTGCATACTTCAGGCAATCTAGTTAGTTGACCATCTTTTAGTTCAGTGTACAGTCTTTGGTTGTTCTCCCCTTTCTGCTCAATTAGTTCCAAGATGGCATCAATCTCAGAGTATTTTAAGGCTTTCAAGGTTTCAAATGATAGATGCCATATCTTGCCATTGGTCACCATCATGATTTCCTTGAGATAGATTTGATTTAGCTTTCTTGGAATAACTGTTAGATATTTGATTTGATCTCTGAGGCTTCTTCTGTAAAATAAGGTATCCCCTCCAACCCTTGCTTTTGAGGTTTGCAGAAACTTCAAGAATGCAGCATCATGATAAATTTCTGAATTTGCTACTTCTATCAGCTTGGCCTCTGTAATCACCTTAGCTTCCACTGGCTCATCTTCAAGTCTGGGTACTTGGACTGGATTGCTTGGCATGGAACCTGACACTACTGTAGTAGTGATAGTTTTCTTTTGGCCACTAGGTGTAATGATGTGCACAGGTGGTAGAGTGACCACTGGCAGAGAAGATGGAGGTTCATCAACCTTGAGTTTGCCCTTGCCTGAGACATGAGATGTAGGATTTGAAATTTGTTGATGACCACCCTCATTAATCTTGATGCCTTTAGATTGAGATTTAGATTTCTCCCCCTTAGTCTGAGGCTCCCCCTTAGATTTATTCCTTGTTATCCTCTTCTCCCCCTTAGGCTTGTTGTCAGGCACAGAGGCTGTAGTAGGGGCCTTTGGAGTTGAAGAGTCTTCAGATAGAGGGATACCCATGTGCTTCATCATGGCAGACAGCATAGATTGTTGATGCAGAAGAACATCAGTTATGGTAGTGGCTTGAGTGTTCAATTGCTCAGTTAGATTTGTAACCTTGCCTGCCAGATGGGGATTGGATTCTTTGAGAGACACCACCTCCCTTTCAAGAGTATCAACCTTGGTGAATAGCTCTTTGGCCTTGAAACCATTTAGGGATTGATCTTGTAGTCTCTTGAACTCATACTTTGACAGTTCATTCACAGGGACTTCAGTGACTAGCTTGTCTCCATATTGGTTTTTGAACATGGTCCTCAACATAGCATTGGCCTCTGTAGTCTGGTCAGATAGAATTTGAAATTTGCTTCCTAGACCTGTGACTGTATCTTTACGTAGAGCTAGACCATTATCCATCTTGGTGCAGTTGGTGTTGCAGTGTTTGAGATCTTTGACCACACTGTCTAGTTGAGGAAATTTGGCATCAAAGGCCCTCTTTATTTCTTCTACTGAAGTGGCTGTCTTGTCACACACCTTTTTGGCTTCAGTTTTGACTCCCTTGCCAAGGTAGTGTGCAGCCTTGAGGAAACCCTTGTAGGAATCATTGACAGCTTCATACACTTCACTAGGGGACTGGGATTTTGCATTTGAACCCAGTGAAGTGATGTATTCCTCTCTAAGATATTGAAGTGCTTCACTGAGAGTTACATCATACTTTCCTTGCATCCAGGCATCTACATTACCATCTCTCTCAGCATCATCAATAATCTTGGCCTTCTGCATCTCCACATCATCCCTATGGCATAGTAGGATGGCTTCATAATCTGGATTTGAGATGTTGGAGGTGACAAGGTTCTGGGCTATTTTTACAAACTCAGGAATCTGATCCACAACATAGCTTTGGAGAGCTTCAATGGACATTTGTGGTGGAACAGACCCTGATCCTGAAGCACTGTCATGTTGCACAGGCTTCAGCCATTGGGACAGAAAGTGAGAGCTAGAGCTAGGCAAGCTAGACTCCTCAGTTACAGATGCAACTTCTGTAACCGGATTGAAAGACTCTGCTACTGTTGTCTCCACAGAAGTGGGATGAGTTACAACAGTAGTTGACATAGGCACAGAGCCTCTATTTAAAACTAGTGAATCCTGTAACACCCCCAGATCCGGGGTCCGGGATCCGGTCGTTACCGTTTCCAATTCTATCCACAACACTTGAACTTTCCTTAACATAAAATAAATTACATCTCCATGACCCAACACAACAATGTAAAACACACCCGTTATAGTCCCAGAGATGAAATCAGAGTAACAATCAAATTTTATTAATCACATTATGAGTTCTTACAATCCAAAAGAATTTTAATATAAATATATACTCTTTGCCATCCATTTACATAAGTCATACTAGACCATATACTTGGTACTGAAAGAATAAATATATCCTACCAATAGCTTCTTCTTCAGCTCTGGTAGTCTCATCGTCCTCGCCCGCGTCGAGTGCGCCTTATGCGAGTCATCTGGTCTAGCTGTTGTTGTGATATAATAATAAAGCAAGGGTGAGCAATAGCCCACCAACAATAATATATAACTGAACGATAATATATATAATAGTTCAAAAGTATCTTTCAAACCATATGCCATGCATTTACGGAAATGATGCCAGTATAATATGAACGATGAAGTTACAAGGTAACTTAAAGTATTTGTTTGTAGAAATATCTGCTACATCAAAAGTAAGCGAGATATTCTCATTTCATTAAAAAGAGGAACTTGCATGAAAAGATTGCAATTCCAGTTATGAACACTTTTCCAGCTCTGCCAACAGTAATCATGTTGCAGGAAATAATTAAGTTTGGATGATGAACCAATGATGGAGTATTCACCGCGCCCGCTGTTCCAATCTTGATGATCAGTCGAGATCGTACAGCTCAAATTAGATTTACTACCGGTAGAAGGAAGAACTGACGGCTTTACTTGTATACCGCCTTACTAGCTCTCCCCGGCCAACGGTTGGGCCAAAGGGGATGGACCGGCGCTACTCGGCCTCTTACACGACTCCTAGTTCAAATAGAATTCATGATTCTGAATGTAACGTTCGTCCCCCTTTCCCCAAGTATAATACTTGTTGATAAGACTCTACAAAGTAGTCGTATCTAGTTGGAAAGGAAAATTCACCAATAACTTCCAAGCTATTGCTTGGTAACGAATATCAACTTGTTCCAACAATCTTACCCCTCGAAAGATGAGAAGGTAAACAACGACTTAATAAGTCCATAGCACCCGAGTTGCGAGTGAAGAGAATACTTTATGACCGAGAAGTCGACAAGATAAATAACATTTTCCAAGTAAGGTTCCCTTATTTTTAGGGAGATAGACTCAAGAAGAATGATGTCTGAGAACCTTTCTTGATATAAGATTAATAATAATATGACTCCGAGATATTTTCCGTAATAATCGAAGAAGATAAACCTTATTGAGGTTATTCTAAGTATGGAATAAATATTCAGAGAATATTTATTGAATTAAAATATTTAAAGAATATTTAGGAATATGAAAGAATATCATTAATTAGAGTATTTCTCCAAATAATCCTTGAAGAAACATCAAGAGAATATTTATTGAATAAATAAATATTTAAATGATGATTCAAAATAATATTCATTAATTAATAAGGAATTTAAATGAATATTCAAAAAGTAATATTCATTTAATGAATAATATTCTAAATGAATATCAAGTAATATTCATTTAGTAATCCAACTTTAAAGGAATATTCGAGATAATATTTGATAAATAAATCAAGCTTCAGATGAATATTAGAATAATATTCATCAAGTAATTAATATCTTAAATGAATATTCAAAAGTAATATTCATTTAATAAAATAATAGTCTAAATGGATATTCAAATAATATTCATTTAGTAGTCCAATCTTTAGAAGAATATTCGGAATAATAATCGATAATCTATTCGACTTTGAATGAATATTGAAAAATATTATTCGTCGAATGGTTACGTTCAAATAATTATTTGAAGTAAGGATCGTTAAATAAATAATCTCGAACGAATATTGAAATAATATTCGTCGCCCAAATAATGGAAAATTTTTACTTAAATATTTTCCACCGAGGTAATCTCGATATATCAAGAAATATTGACTCCCGGTCTATATTTGACGAATAAGATGTATACGCCCTTCTATGAGGGTCTTACAATAACCGGCTTATAATTGATACGTTAGTTATCTAATTTATAAGCCAATAAACAATCAGGGAACAAGCATAACGATATAACTTGAAAGTAGGCATGCATGCTATGGCATATGTATAACTAAAAACATATATATATATATATATATATATATATATATATATATATTCAATCACAACAACAGCCTAAAAGAAGGGAATTGAAACTTGCCTGGTAGTCAAGTACGGTAAGGGGTGGTGGTAGCGGGTCCCGGGTGAGCTTGGTGATCTATAAATAGCCAAGGCATTCGGGATTAATCACTTAACATCTTAAAAGTTAAGTTATACTTAAATCAAAACACGTTCTCGAGTTATCTCGTTATACCCCTTTTTGTGGATTCCTTTTATCATTGATCCGACCCGACACTCGTTCGTTAATACGACATGTCACTGTACTTACACTTGGGACATACTTAAGTCATACAAGTTCTAATATCGATCGTTACGAACCAATATTATACTCCAAGTTTTATCGCCCGTTTTCTAAGTGTTTTACCGAAGTTATATTAGAGTCGTCTTTTAGGGGTTCGTTCGCGTTTAACCTCGACTCAAATATTTTTAATAAATCGAAAAATGATCCTTTTGACATACGGTTTTCTTTCACACCTTCCTTTTTACCTCTAGTATTTATTTACCAAGATTCGGCATGACTTTACATATTTTACGAGGGTTCAATTTCAGTTACGAACTTTCGTTTACGGATTCGAAGTACTTTTAGTAAATCGGTCATAAATCCTAAACCGTAAGTCTGTTTGATTCGATTCTTTTTCCAAAATGATCTACGACTCAAGATCTACAAGGGCATGTTAGATACTTGTCAATTTTCGGCCATTAGACCTACTGTGATGCACAGTTTTCAATGATTAACGAAATTTCGGCATTATAACGGCTATAATACGAACGTTCCAAAAATCACAATCAACAACCCAAGCCACACCGGGCATCAATACAACTTATACACATAATAATCATCTCATAAATCCAGAAGCTACTGATCTTAGCATCAAAATCATCATGCATCTTAAATCATCTAACTAATTACATAATCATGCTTATAATTATCACTATAATCATACCAAGCTAAATCCATCAAAAACATTCATAAATCTCAAATCAAATGCTAGGGTTTCAAGAGATCTACCTTTCTTGGAGTATGATATAACCTTAATAAGCTTGGTATGGTTCTTGTCTAGCTGAATCAAACCTTATAATCTTCAAGGGCTTTCTTTTGAGCTATAGAACACAAGAATCCAACCATGGGAGCTAGGGTTTTGAGCCCCATCTTTCTACTGATCAGAACCTGGACAGTTTTGGTCCTCCAACTTTAAGCATGGATTTGACTAGGCTATGCTACTTGGATTTCCATGAAATTTGGAACGAATCTTGCCCATGGAGTGCAGAAGCTATGGTTAAAATTTGGTGATTTTATCCTGGATAGAAATGAAGATATGAATTTTTCTTTGAACCTTGCTCCTGATGAGCAGTTTGGAGAGATATGGTGTTTCTTGCTTTCTCTTTTCTTCCTTTGACTAATTCAACTAGCTTTGATCTAATATCTTGATATTATCAGTTGGGTGGGCTGAGTTGGATGCATTGGGGCAAGAGCCAAGAGTCTTGGACAAGCTTGGTTAATTGTTTTGTTTTGTTTTTTTTTTTGGAAATGATTTAAGTGTTTTAATCACTTAAATCCTAATTACTCTTGATTTAATCTTTGATTAAATCATTCCATCCACTTGATATAATACTCTTGATGATCATATAAGATATTTAATCTTGATATGAATTCAATCCATAATCCATGATTCATTCGCTTTATCGCTTAATCTCGTTATAACGTTTTAGCGGTTTCTAGAACGCTTGTTTCACTGCCTCAGTGGTTTCCTACCTTCATTCTTAAATCAAATATAATAACATCCCAAAATATCAAATCCTCAAAGTTAATATCTCAATTCTTGGATTATAATAATATTTAATCCACTGTCCGGTCAAATATTATACCGAAAAAGAATTTGGAATTTCTGAATTCCGATCGTCTCTGCATTCACTTATTTCCTCCGCGTATTACTAATATGACTTCGAAACATCCATATCACGTCCCGTACATAGGGTGGTGTGAAAAGTTTTCCAACTTACAAAATCACTATTCATCCACCAAATTACTATGCACGTACAGGAAACACTATGCACGTACGGGAAACACTATGCACGTACGGGAAACACTATGCACGTACGGAAAACACTATGCACGTATGGGAAACACTATGCACGTACTCATTTCCCTTCAAGGATCCATTAGCTCCTTCCTGGACGGTAGATTATTCTTATCTAGGTCCTCAACCATCGAATTACTCTATTCTGACAATATACCAATGCATCAGGATTATTGTCCAAAGCAATATCCATTCATTACAATCATTGTTCTTTGAAACCACCATTCATTAGTGCTCTTTAACCACAATAAGAAAAGTTTTAATTCTACCCAAAATTCGGGTTATTACAGTCCCCCCTCCTTAAAAGGATTCCGTCCTCGGAATCAGTTTAGGAATAACTGGGGTTACTTCTATCCCATTGCACTTTCTATTTCTCATGTGGATTCTTCCACTTCTTGATTTTCTTCAAATCTCTCACTAGCTTGACAACCTTATCTCTTAGCGCTTGCTCTTTTCTATTCATAATTTCCACAGGTTGTCCTTCGTAGTTCAGATTCGATTATTTATATCTATCTGCTCGTACTCTGTCATATGCTGGGCATCTATATTATACTGATGAGGCACATACGCATGAACCATGTTATGACCATTTTACCGGTTTGGGTGAGGCTGGCTCATAAGCCACCTTCCTGACGCGTTTAAACTCTCAGATGGCCCAATGAATCTTTGGCTAAACTTCCTTTCATTCTAATCTTGTTAATTCCTTCCACGAGGATACCTTTTCTTATTACAAATCTCGAACCTTATATTCTCTATCTTGTTTGCACGGAAATACATCAACAAAAACTTGCTTGTCAGAATCCTCTATTAATTCTAGATATTTCCCAATTCCATTGTATAAATGTCAACTCTATTGTCGACGGGGTACTCTGTGTTGAAACTAGTTCGACTATTCTAACGACCGATTCGAGTAACTCTTGATGTCTAGCAACGAGCTCGTCGTCCATCACTGTTTTGGCCTCGCTATCTCATTGTTAACTACTATCACCCCGGGTGTTCCAACCTCTTCTTTAATCATCTCACAGAATGCCAATCTACCTCATGTGTTCATTTAGTCATTCTCTATTATCTCATCTCTTCTCCTTTCTGAAAGAAAGGCGAATCTCTTGGGGGGATTTGTTTTCGGGGAATGTTGTCTGGTTTGAGGACTCTTAATCCTTTTATCACAAATCATAATCTTCATATACACACAAGCACACATATTTTTAGATCTGATAGGTCTGAAAGTCGATCATGTTTGATCCTTTTTGATTTCGCACCTTTCCTTCATATATACGATGTTTCGATATACTAAGGGAGAAAACTATCTCAGATAACTCACAGCCAATTCATTAAATTCCAAAAAGTTGTGGGTGCAATAGTCAACCCAAATTGACATCACTTACAATTTTATATTGTCTATACCTAGTGCGATTCACAATCTTGGGTATATCCTCGATTTTTAACTTCCAACCGATGATGTCCCATTTCTTAATAAGTTTGGAAAATACACAGCGTCCCTGTGCTGCTCAGACAATCTTCTACAACAGTACCTATACTCAATGTTGACTTATTCAACTCTCGAGGTTCGATGCACAATCTTGTTCTAACATATTTCTTTCTTACAACACACCGGTTCCTCACGGTGGCACACTGAGTCTCATCGCACTCTTAATCAACAATCCTCACATCTGAGTTGATAATTCTTTTATTCCTACTAGGTTAACGGGAGATGCAGCACTAGGCTCTGAACACTCGATATTCATTATTATGTCATCCAAATCGATATCTGGTAGCTTATTAAAACCTTGTACAACCTCCCAAAATCATTATAATAATACTTGGTGTCTCTTTCCTCGGGGTAAACAATATGAGCTAATCAAGCCTCATATCTCTGGCGTCATAATCTCTTAGTCTGAACTAGATTCCAGAATCTTTGACTCCGTCTTTATCCTTAAATTATTTCCCTCATAATCAATTTGGCTCCATTGGGTATCAACTAATCCATCATTATTATAATATCAATTTCTCCCTAATTCAAAAGGAATCAAATCTCTCGATCGAGTGGTACCTGGGTAGGTTCTCTGGAAATCACTATTCCTTATCCATAAGGAACACTTCCTGAACTTGATGTAGATATTACATGAAGTAGATAAAATTGCAGAAGAGTTTCAAGCATCGCAGCTATGTCAGGTCGATGAAACTATCACTCATGCAGCTTTCATAAAAGACTGGAAACTTAAGGGTTTACTTCGTCAATTTTGTATCATGGTCCTGGTTTGCCTCAAAACGGGACCTTCTAAGGTACGTAATATGCTTAAGAATCCATCACGAATCGAATCTTTACTTAAACTATTATTACCTTCGATTCTTGCACAATCATCAAAAGGCATGTAACTTCCTCCACTCCGATATGACCTTCAAGGTCTTTCCAAATATCATGTTGTTTCTTCTGTATGAACATTTGTAATTATTCCTTTATACTTAGACTGTCGGCCACCTCATTGGCCCTTCCTGATAATAATAATTTCTGGTAATCCTTGTTCTCTGGATATATTCCAATTCAAACTTTTCTACCTCATTCCCATCACTGTTGGGTGAAAGCATTCTCCCTTAAGCTCTGCTGATGGAGAAAAATATATTTATCAGTCTTTTTCCATAAGTCATTGCTTCCACCTACCCGTGGGAACTTTATCACGTTTATTTCCAATCCTACTTAGGATACTTCTTTTCTTAGTTCTTTCCTTATCTTAGGATAATCTCTGCCTTTATAGGTTCAATCCATATCCTCAGGGTTTCATACATGCCTCATCTGGCATTATTGTTACTATGTCATACATTCCTTACCAAACTTCCATTTTGAAGTTCGGAATATTACTTTTTTTCCTTGTAAGGTTTCATAGGTCATCCTCATCATTCCTCCTGTATTTTTTTGGGTACAGGGTATATCAAAATGTCATTGATCAATACTCTAATAATTCTATCTATGTTCTTTCCAGAACTCTTTTTAATAATCCTTACCGGTCATTGTTGCCTTAGCAAGTCCAACTCATATCATCTGAATTCATAATGTCGTTATTAGGGTTAATGCCATCCCTTGTGCATTCCCTAGGGTTTGTCTTAATTTATGGATATCCTATCCTTAATTCAATTGCCAAGGAATTCTTGCATCCTATACTTGGCAATCAAATCATGTATCCTTAATAAGGGTCTCTTTTCAATCATTCTCATTTGATAATCGATCGGTGGCTTAATGCTAACCTCTTCTTTAAGATAGTTGTCAGCCTATTTGACCTTCCAAAAGACAACATATGTCTATCTGCTCTCTTACATAACTTTGTAATGGTAGCAAGGATGTTCTGGAAGATATTGATCGAGTTCAACGTGAATCTCTTAGTACTTATCGTTTATCTCAAAGGTACTTGCCTTAGACAAAATTTCTACAGCATACTGATCCATCTCTGACCATTTCTATACTCTCTTCATAAACCTTCATTGTTTACTTCCCTTGGTCATAATATATTCATGGTATTTATAATACCATAACATCATACATCTCAAGTCATTATACTTCCATTTTTACTCGTAATCTTGGGCAATCATATACACATGAATCACTTTAGTACGGGTGACCCCATTCCAAAAAGTCTAGTAAATTCCCAATCCAAACATGGGTTGCAAAGGGTTCAGTAGAAGATTCCTACGATCTCATTAATATTTCCTTTATATCAAAAGCCCTTGCAGTCGGCGCTTACCTAGAAGCAACCCTGCTTTGTCCTTTTATTGCTGGTCTAGTCACTTGATAATCCTTTATGACTTGGCCTCAACTGACCACACTAAAATAAAAATATATGGTTTTAGGGGTTGGCTAATTAGCATTACTTTTCTAGCAATTGCTGGCATAGTGCCTTCTACTTTGATACCTTTCTACCTTTCCAAAACTTTACTCCATATAGGTCTTAATCGACTTCTCGGCATCGTCTCCGGTCACCTTTCCTCCACTTTTATCTTTTCAACTATTCTTATCAATCCCACGTGCCACGCAAGCTTACCATTCATGGTATAACAGCCTTTTCACTTAAGTCAATCCCGGAGTTTCTCAGTCCGGCTGGTTTCTTACTTACATTTCCTGTTTTCGTCCAATCTCACTTCATCATTGTATTTCTACAATCAATCGCGATAGCCAGGGTCTATCCACCAACCCATATAGCGGCTACTTTACCCAATTCACGGGGTTCGCCCCAGTTTCTACTCTCTTCCATGATGTTCTCTGATAATCAGAAAGACAAGGTTTGCCAAAATTCGTTGAATTTCTTTCCAGAATCAAGGAAATTTTGGTCAATCTATCCAACCACCGGTGACACTATGAAGATCAATTTCGAAACCTAGAGAATAGTTCTATGAGCATCCAAGCAGGTAGAATCATAAGCAGTTATAATAACGGAATTATTGACACAAAGTTGGAAGTTTAACCACTAGAAAGGAACCAAATATATATATCCCATAGAAGGGAAATCAAAAGTTTCAAACTGAAACATGCCACCTCTTCCTGATACATATACATCTTAGTTGTCGATAATATCAAATGTCAGTCTACCTAACCACAGGTTTCAGAAGGAACACTACCGTCAGAGTTAGTCGTTTCATAAAAATTGGCACTACTAGGGCCATCCTAGTCTGGTGTACCGTGCTGTTCGAATGCATCTGCAACTACTCTGCCGTGCTGCATATGCACACCACCTAAACCTGTATGAGATGCATCATAGTGTATCATAAAGTCTTCCTTCTCCCGTTAGGCAACACCAACGCCGGGTCGTTACCAATTTCATCTTAAAACATTCTCTATTACCTCTTAACCACTAATCGCATTACTTGATCCATTTGCAATTCAGTGTCAGAATAAACTTAAGGTAACTACTATAATCTATTCGGGGAAAAGAAAGAATTTAATATTCTTCTGAATCATATGCATCTAACGTTCCTGATTCACCATTTTACTGAGTTAAAATAAACTTATACTTAGTACCTGATAGTAGTCATATTATGAGTTTATCATAGACCCACTGGTCTTTTCCTCTGGTAGTTTCTGAGATCATCGTCTCGCTTACTACTTTATATAACTTTATTCAATCAGGCCATCACTTTCCACTATCTTTACTTTCGAAGCTGGTTCATTCATAATATGGACATTTCGCTGAATAAAACCACCTCAGCAATCTCAATTTGCTTTCATAAAATATAACCCATGAAATCCGCCTTCTCATGGCGAATTACCATTGACAATATTCACACTAATCCATTTATCCGATAATATGGCACTTGTTGCCTCTATCTCAACTGCTCCTGGGTGCTCCCCGTCCTACATCGACGTCTTTGATAATCATGCATCATTCTAACTCCTTTCTCATTAATCTGAAAGTCTCTAAGGATCTTTATCTATCCTCATATAAGACCTCAAGTAATCCTTCCAATCTGTCTTAATTGCTGGTACTACCTCTCGTAGTCCGGCTATAAATCCAACATAAAATTTCAATTCTCTTAATAATATCTCAGTTCTTTGTGTTCACTTCTCTGAGCACTATAATCTTAACTCTCGCTATCCCTCTGGCTACAGCCCTCATTTCCTTGGAGTAAACTCCTCATCCTCAATAGGATTCTCCTCCGCTGGAACCTCTTTCGAGTCCTCAATAGGGTACTCTATCGAATTCACAATCTGATCGTCAGCATATAATAAAACATCATCATGCTGCTGCTCGTACGCCTCAAGGTCTGTCGCCTTACTAGTCGATACGAGAACGAGCTAAGTTACTATCATGATACTTAAGAATTCCCATAAGGGTTTTATATGTCAATACTACTTGAAGTAGTCCGACTATGAACTTGGAAAGAGTTCTTATTATCTTAGTGAGTTTATTGTTTTAACGTCGCATCATCTCTGGGGTTTTTAACGTACGCTCTGATACCACTTCTGTAACACCCCCAGATCCGGGGTCCGGGATCCGGTCGTTACGGTTTCCAATTCTATCCACAACACTTGAACTTTCCTTAACATAAAATAAATTACATCTCTATGACCCAACACAACAATGTAAAACACACCCGTTATAGTCCCAGAGATGAAATCAGAGTAACAATCAAATTTTATTAATCACATTATGAGTTCTTACAATCCAAAAGAATTTCAATATAAATACATACTCTTTGCCATCCATTTACATAAGTCATACTAGACCATATACTTGGTACTGAAAGAATAAATATATCCTACAAATAGCTTCTTCTTCAGCTCTGGTAGTCTAATCGTCCTCGCCCGCGTCGAGTGCGCCTTGTGCGAGTCATCTGGTCTAGCTGTTGTTGTGATATAATAATAAAGCAAGGGTGAGCAATAGCCCACCAACAATAATATATAACTGAATGATAATATATATAACAGTTCAAAAGTATCTTTCAAACCATATGCCATGCATTGACGGAAATGATGCCAGTATAATATGAACGATGAAGTTACAAGGTAACTTAAAGTATTTGTTTGTAGAAATATATGCTACATCAAAAGTAAGCGAGATATTCTCATTTCATTAAAAAGAGGAACTTGCATGAAAAGATTGCAATTCCAGTTATGAACACTTTTCCAGCTCTGCCAACAGTAATCATGTTGCAGGAAATAATTAAGTTTGGATGATGAACCAATGATGGAGTATTCACCGCGCCCGCTGTTCCAATCTTGATGATTAGTCGAGATCGTACAGCTCAAATTAGATTTACTACCGGTAGAAGGAAGAACTGACGGCTTTACTTGTATACCGCCTTACTAGCTCTCCCCGGCCAACGGTTGGGCCAAAGGGGATGGACCGGCGCTACTCGGCCTCTTACACGACTCCTAGTTCAAATAGAATTCATGATTCTGAATGTAACGTTCGTCCCCCGTTCCCCAAGTATAATACTTGTTGATAAGACTCTACAAAGCAGTCGTATCTAGTTGGAAAGGAAAATTCACCAATAACTTCCAAGCTATTGCTTGGTAACGAATATCAACTTGTTCCAACAATCTTACCCCTCGAAGATGAGAAGGTAAACAACGACTTAATAAGTCCATAGCACCCGAGTTGCGAGTGAAGAGAATACTTTATGACCGGGAAGTCGACAAGATAAATAACATTTTCCAAGTAAGGTTCCCTTATTTTTAGGGAGATAGACTCAAGAAGAATGATGTCTGAGAACCTTTCTTGATATAAGATTAATAATAATATGACTCCGAGATATTTTCCGTAATAATCAAAGAAGATAAACCTTATTGAGGTTATTCTAAGTATGGAATAAATATTCAGAGAATATTTATTGAATTAAAATATTTAAAGAATATTTAGGAATATGAAAGAATATCATTAATCAGAGTATTTCTCCAAATAATCCTTGAAGAAACATCAAGAGAATATTTATTGAATAAATAAATATTTAAATGAATATTCAAAATAATATTCATTAATTAATAAGGAATTTAAATGAATATTCAAAAAGTAATATTCATTTAATGAATAATATTCTAAATGAATATCAAGTAATATTCATTTAGTAATCCAAACTTTAAAGGAATATTCGAGATAATATTCGATAAATAAATCAAGTTTCAGATGAATATTAGAATAATATTCATCAAGTAATTAATATCTTAAATGAATATTCAAAAGTAATATTCATTTAATAAAATAATAGTCTAAATGGATATTCAAATAATATTCATTTAGTAGTCCAATATTTAGAAGAATATTTGGAATAATAATCGATAATCTATTCGACTTTGAATGAATATTGAAAAATATTATTCGTCGAATGGTTACGTTCAAATAATTATTTGAAGTAAGGATCGTTAAATAAATAATCTCGAACGAATATTCAAATAATATTCGTCGCCCAAATAATGGAAAATATTTACCTAAATATTTTCCTCCGAGGTAATCTCGATATATCAAGAAATATTGACTCCCGGTCTATATTTGACGAATAAGATGTATACGCCCTTCTATGAGGGTCTTATAATAACCGGCTTATAATTGATACGTTAGTTATCTAATTTATAAGCCAATAAACAATCAGGGAACAAGCATAACGATATAACTTGAAAGTAGGCATGCATGCTATGGCATATGTATAACAGAAAACATATATATATATATATATATATATATATATATATATATATATTCAATCACAACAACAGCCTAAAAGAAGGGAATTGAAACTTGCCTGGTAGTCGAGTACGGTAAGGGGTGGTGGTAGCGGGTCCCGGGTCAGCTTGGTGATCTATAAATAGCCAAGGCATTCGGGATTAATCACTTAACATCTTAAAAGTTAAGTTATACTTAAATCAAAACACGTTCTCCAGTTGTCTCATTATACCCCTTTTTGTGGATTCCTTTTATCATTGATCCGACCCGACACTCGTTCGTTAATACGACATGTCACTGTACTTACACTTGGGACATACTTAAGTCATACAAGTTCTAAAGTCGATCGTTACGAACCAATATTATACTCCAAGTTTTATCGCTCGTTTTCTAAGTGTTTTACCGAAGTTATATTAGAGTCGTCTTTTAGGGGTTCGTTCGCGTTTAACCTCGACTCAAATATTTTTAATAAATCGAAAAATGATCCTTTTGACATACGGTTTTCTTTCACACCTTCCTTTTTACCTCTATTATTTATTTACCAAGATTTGTCATGACTTTACATATTTTACGAGGGTTCAATTTCAGTTACGAACTTTCGTTTACAGATTCGAAGTACTTTTAGTAAATCGGTCATAAATCCTAAACCGTAAGTCTGTTTGATTCGATTCTTTTTCCAAAATGATCTACGACTCAAGATCTACAAGGGATTGTTAGATACTTGTCAAGTTTCGGCCATTAGACCTTCTGTGATGCACGGTTTTCAATGATTAACGAAATTTCGGCATTATAACGGCTATAATACAAACGTTCCAAAAATCACAATCAACAACCCAAGCCACACCGGGCATCAATACAACTTATACACATAATAATCATCTCATAATTCCAGAAGCTACTGATCTTAGCATCAAAATCATCATGCATCTTAAATCATCTAACTAATTACATAATCATGCTTATAATTATCACTATAATCATACCAAGCTAAATCCATCAAAAACATTCATAAATCTCAAATCAAATGCTAGGGTCTCAAGAGATCTACCTTCCTTGGAGTATGATATAACCTTAATAAGCTTGGTATGGTCCTTGTCTAGCTTAATCAAACCTTATAATCTTCAAGGGCTTTCTTTTGAGCTAAAGAACACAAGAATCCAACCATGGGAGCTAGGGTTTTGAGCCCCATCTTTCTACTGATCAGAACCTGGACAGTTTTGGTCCTCCAACTTTAAGCATGGATTTGACTAGGCTATGCTACTTGGATTTCCATGAAATTTGGAACGAATCTTGCCCATGGAGTGCAGAAGCTATGGTTAAAATTTGGTGATTTTATCATGGATAGAAATGAAGATATGAATTTTTCTTTGAACCTTGCTCCTGCTGAGCAGTTTGGAGAGATATGGTGTTTCTTGCTTTCTCTTTTCTTCCTTTGACTAATTCAACTAGCTTTGATCTAATATCTTGATATTATCAGTTGGGTGGGCTGAGTTGGATGCATTGGGGCAAGAGCCAAGAGTCTTGGACAAGCTTGGTTAATTGTTTTGTTTTGTTTTTTTTTGGAAATGATTTAAGTGTTTTAATCACTTAAATCCTAATTACTCTTGATTTAATCTTTGATTAAATCATTCCATCCACTTGATATAATACTCTTGATGATCATATAAGATATTTAATCTTGATATGAATCCATAATCCATGATTCATTCGCTTTATCGCTTAATCTCGTTATAACGTTTTAGCGGTTTCTAGAACGCTTGTTTCACTGCCTCAGTGGTTTCCTACCTTCATTCTTAAATCAAATATAATAACATCCCAAAATATCAAATCCTCAAAGTTAATATCTCAATTCTTGGATTATAATAATATTTAATCCACTGTCCGGTCAAATATTATACCGAAAAAGAATTTGGAATTTCTGAATTCCGATCGTCTCTGCATTCACTTATTTCCTCTGCGTATTACTAATATGACTTCGAAACATCCATATCACGTCCCGTACATTGGGTGGCGTGAAAAGTTTTCCAACTTACAAAATCACTATTCATCCACCAAATTACTATGCATGTACAGGAAACACTATGCACGTACGGGAAACACTATGCACGTACGGAAAATACTATGCACGTATGGAAAACACTATGCACGTACGGAAAACACTATGCACGTATGGGAAACACTATGCACGTACTCATTTCCCTTCAAGGATCCATTAGCTCCTTCCTGGACGGTAGATTATTCTTATCTAGGTCCTCAACCATCGAATTACTCTATTCTGACAATATACCAATGCATCAGGATTATTGTCCAAAGCAATATCCATTCATTACAATCATTGTTCTTTGAAACCACCATTCATTAGTGCTCTTTAACCACAATAAGAAAAGTTTTAATTCTACCCAAAATTCGGGTTATTACAAATCCTTTGTGTTTGTGATGGTGTCATTAGGAGATGCCCCAGCATGCATTCCCTTACCATCTAAATGTGGTACCTGGGTGGTGAGCAAGGTGTCATGCACCAAGTCACTTGAATCCATTGGCTCATCAAGAGAAAAGAATTCTTGATGATCAATGCCTTGCTCCTCAATTGCTTGAGTTGCAGGCTCCAAAGAAATATGAGTGGTAGATTCTGGAAGAGAAGTGTGTTATAGATTAGATTTTGGCAACTCCCCCTGAGAGATAGAGGGAGTTTCAATTGTGATGTGCTCTCCACTCAGTGTTGTGTCAGCTTTATCACTCCCATGTGTTGACTCTGTACAAATAGGTGCATTGGGGAGGATGCTTGATTCTATACATGCACCCTGTTGAGAGGATACATCTAGTGAGCTGTGTGTCCTTGATTTTACAACTTCAGCCATTTGGGTGACTGAAGAGGTGGTTTTAGATTTCTTCTTCTTCTTTAGGCTAATGATAGGTGACTTAGTTTCCTCACTTGCTATGCCTAATTCTACAGCCAAGGCTTCTTCAGTTAAGATTTTTAGAGGTTCAGAAGCAACCTGTTTTCTCTTCTTTTTACTAACATCACCCTTTTGAGAGGATGATGCAGTTGGCTCTGTGTTTGGTAAAGTGTTTGGCTGAGAGGGTTGGTTAGCAGGCCCTGGGTTAGCATTTTGCTCTACTTGCTTGGGCCTAGCTAACTCAGATTTTGAGGCATATATTGGCATGTTGTGGGGGTAAGTCCTAAATAAACTCTCCATAAGGGGAGTTATTTTGAGCCTTACATCCACATCATTCCTAGTCTCCAAGCTACCAAAAATGAGTTTGGTCATGGATTTCGAATTGCCTATTCTATTTTTGTCTAACCCATGCAATTCAATCAATTTAGCATCTATGAAATTAAGTACAGATTGAATAAAGCGAGGGAAGAAAATTTCATTACCTCTCTTGGATGAGTTTTTACCAAGTCTCCCATACAATTCTTGCGTTATGATCAAACCAACATCAATCTTTCTCCCATATGCTGGAGCATATCCTATTTTTTGAACAGGTGTGCTGATTTGATCAAAGCTGGACTTCCTTGCTGTGAAGACTTGAAGAAGAGTGGCAAAGACATAGCTCCATTCTTTCCTCAAGTACTTCCTATTCAAATTTCCAAGCTTGATTCTATCTGAGTAGTTGATAAAATCAAAGAAGTCTTCCAATTCCTGATCAGTTGCTTGACTGTCATACACTCCTTGTTGTAACCTCAGTGCTTGATTCATGTCTTCAGTAGTGATGGTGATTTCCTTGTCCTGAATCTTGCAATAGATTACGTATGAAGTTATTGCATTCTCTAGGGCCACGACCTCCACAGTAGCATTTCTTCAAAACTGTTCTAGTAAGTCTAGATACAGGGTTGGGTTGGCTGAGAGTGCATCCTTGATGTATGATTCAGCCATCCATCGAACGAAGCACTTAAAGTTTGCATTGGGTGCTTCAACATCGTTGGTTATTGCTATGAAATTGGTGTGGGTAGGAATTGTGAGTTGGGTATTTGCCATTGTTACATAGAGAGATGAGAAGAGAATGAAGGTTGAAGAAGAAATTTAGCTTTTGACGTTAGGGTTTACAGAGGTTTTGGAACTTTAGCTGCCTGAGAAATCGAATGAAATGATTTGAATAGTTGTGGAATTGTATATATGTGAGTGACTTGAGTTGTCGATTAGATATAAGTTTTGTATCGACAAGTCAGTCATTCGAGAAGTATAAAACAACTATTTGATAAGTCAAGAAAGGCTTATTCGATATCTCAAGCAGTTTGAAACTCACAGCTGGCAGTTATTTAACTCAGAAAATAATTCTAAGCTAAATAAAATACGTTTTTATGAGCGAAATGAAATTTTGAATATAAATTCAAAAAGCGATTAATTGTCAGCGAGAAATCAGCCTTTTCAAATGATTCGATAACTCAAATACAGTATTCGAGAACTCCATCATTAGAGAACTAAAATACTCTATTCGAGAACTCAGAGTATGCTATTCGATTTCTCCAAAAGGCACTATTCGAGAACTCAAGAGGGTTCTAGATGGGCCTATTCGAGAACTCGAGCCATGACAGAACAATGAACCATTCGAGAAGTCTGACTTATCGAACTATACTTTTCACTTATAAAATTCAATTTTCACTATCTTTTAAAATTTACCAGAAATATTCACTGAAGAATATTCTACCAAATTAAATAGTGATTCTCTCAAAATTTCACAGAAATTTCAAGCTAAAGATGTATGATTTTCAACATATGCAGATATAAATCATACTCCAGCCAATACTTCAAAAATATTGAGCATTTGATAAAGTAAGTATTTACTGCTGCAACATTCTAGTTGATATATTCACTTAGCCAGAATTTGAAGAATTCAGCATTCCAATCTCACTAACCAACCTTGTGAAGGTGGCTTCATCTAATGGCTTAGTGAATATGTCAGCTAGTTGTTTCTCTGTGGGAACATAATGTAACTTAATGGTTCCATTAGTTGCATGCTCCTTATGAAGTGATATCTGATGTCAATGTGCTTTGTCCTAGAATGATTGACAGGATTGGAGACTATAGAGATTGCACTTGTATTGTCAAACATGATTGGAATTCTTTCCAACACAAGTCCATAATCTCTAAGTTGGTTTCTGATCCAAAGCACTTGAGCACAGCAACTTCCAGCAGCTATGTACTCAGCTTCAGCTGTGGAAGTTGACACAGATTGTTGTTTCTTGCTGTACCAATAGAATAACCTTTGTCCAAGAAACTGGCAGCTACCTGAGGTGCTTTTCCTATCCACTCTGCATCCAGCATAATCAGCATCAGAATAACCAACCAGATTAAACCTTGTGTCCTTAGGATACTATAACCCCAAGTTTGGTGTGCCCTTCAGATATCTAAAAATCCTCTTTATTGCTATCATATGTGATTCCTTTGGATTTGATTGAAACCTTGCACACAAGCATGTTGCAAACATGATGTCTGGCCTACTAGCAGTGAGGTAGAGTAGAGAACCAACCATGCCTCTGTAGATTGAGATATCTACCTTCTTGCCCTTACCATCTTCATCTAACTTGGTGGCAGTGGCCATGGGTGTCTTTGCAGGTGAGCATTCTTCTAAGTCAAATTTCTTCAATAGATCCTTGATGTATTTGGTTTGACTTATAAAAATGCCATCCTTCCTTTGACTCACTTGCAGCCCAAGAAAGAATGTTAATTCTCCCATCATACTCATCTCATATCTGCTCTGCATGAGCTTAGAGAATTTCTCACACAGCTTCTCATTTGTAGAGCCAAATATGATATCATCCACATAGATTTGAACTAAGATAATATCATCACCATGTTTCTTGTAAAACAGTGTCTTGTCCAGTGTGCCTCTAGTGAATTGATTCTCCAATAGAAATTGTGATAATGTGTCATACCATGCCCTAGGAGCTTGCTTAAGTCCATACAATGCTTTAAGCAATCTGTAGACAAAGTGAGGGAATTGTGGATCCTCAAAGCCAGGTGGCTGTTGCACATATACTTCTTCTTCCAACTCCCCATCCAGAAATGCACTCTTGACATCCATTTGATAAACCTTGAAATTAGAATGTGCAGCAAATGCCAAGAAAATTCTGATGGCCTCTAGTCTAGCAACAGGGGAAAAAGTCTCATCATAGTCAATGCCTTCCTGTTGAGAGTATCCTTTTGCAACCAACCTTGATTTGTTTCTTATGACTACACCATTTTCATCCATCTTATTCCTTAGAACCCATTTTGTTCCAACAATGGTTCTATCCTTTGGTGCAGGCACAAGTTCCCATACTTTGCTTCTTTCAAATTGGTTTAGCTCCTCTTGCATAGCAATTATCCAATCAGGATCCAACAATGCATCATCAAGTTTCTTAGGCTCAACTTGGGATAGAAAGCAACCATAGAGACATTCATTTAGAGTTGCTCTCCTTGTCCTCACTCCTGTATTTGGATCTCCAATTATCTGATCTGAAGTATGTGATCTATCCCATTTCCTTGTATGTTCAGATTGATTTCTCAGCCTTGATGTTGCTTCATCATCCAGATCATGATCATTTATATTTCCTCCCCCTGTGAAGTTGCCACTCATCACAGGTGTGTCTTGGATGCTTGTTTCTTCATTGTTGGTTGACACAGGTTCTTCATTCACTTGAGTTTGTTGGATTGTGGGCTCAAATTCAGTTTCAATCTCCTCATCAGAATCATCTAGATTGTCAAACTTCAAAGGATCTTTATCTTCATCATTGGCTTCTTCTAATCCAGGTAGTTTGCTGTCATCAAATGTCACATCTGTGCTTTCCATAACTTTCTTTTGAGTGATGACATAAACTTTGTATGCAATTCTTTCCATAGAGTAGCCAAGAAAAATTCCTTCAAATGCTTTTGCATCAAACTTTCCAACATATTCTGAGTTGTCTTTTAACACAAAGCATTTGCTTCCAAAAGTATGAACATACTTTAGAGTGGGCTTCTTTCCAGTCATCAACTTGTAAGGTGTCTTTCCAGTGTTTTTGTTGATGAGGGTTCTGTTTTGGATATAGCATGCAGTGGTCACAGCCTCAGCCCAAAAACATGTAGGCATCTTTGCATCAAGTAACATTGTTCTAGCAGCCTCAATCAGAGTTCTATTCTTTCTCTCAACAACTCCAATTTGTTGTGGAATCCTTGGAGCTGAGAATTGTTGAGAAATACCATTCTCTTTGCAGAATGCTTCAAGCATGGCATTTCTGAACTCTGTTCCATTATCACTTCTTAATGCAATCACACTTACATTGATGGCCTTTGCTTCCTTGTCAATTTTCTTTATATGCTCAATGATTACTTGTGTCCTTTGATGCCAGAAATTCTACCCATGTATACCTTGTGAAATCATCAACCATCACCAGAGCATACTTTTTCCTTCCTAGTGACATAATATTGACAGGCCCAAACAAGTCCATATGAATTAGTTGTAGGGGCTTGGTTTTTGATGTCATTGTCTTTGACTTGTGGCTTGATCTTTTCATTTTTCCCTGTTGACAAGCCTCACACACTCCTTCTTGACAGAATTCAAGTGTGGGCATGCCTTTCACTAACTCCCTTTTGACTAGAGAATTAATGCCTTTGAAGTTCAAGTGTGATAGCTTCTTATGCCACAGCCAACTATCTTCATTTGATGCTTTTGAGTAAAAGCAACAAATTTTGTCCTTGTTTACAGAGTTCATATTTGCTACAAACAGGCTTCCTTTCCTTACTCCAGATAGAGCAAAGTCACCAGTCTTCTTGTGGGTGATCAAACATTCATCTTTGTCAAAATTCGTTTTGAAGCCTCTGTCAGTAAATTGACCAACACTCAGTATATTGTGCTTGAGTCCCTTGACTACTGCTACATTTTCAATGATGACATTTCCAATTTCCAACTTGCCATATCCCAGTGTGTTGCCAATGCTGTCATCTCCAAAAGCAACCATTGGGCCAGCCTTTTCCTCATACTGTGATAGCAGGACCATATCACCAGTCATATGGTTTGAGCATCCACTGTCCAAAATCCACATGACCTTCCTTTCACTTTCTTTGCCCTGCAAACACAAAGGTATTACTTCTCCTTTGGTACCCAAACAAGTTTGGGTCCATGTGGCTTAGCAACAGTTTTATCATAAACAGCATGCTTATCAATTTTCTTGATGTTAGTCTTCTTGTCACTGTTAGAAGTCTTAGAATCAGGGTTCTTAGACTTAGGTGACAGAGGTACCTTCCTAACTTTAGGAGGACTTGAAGACTTTGTTCTTGTGTAGTGTGTGTGAACATTGTGACTGATGCAACCTTCCATGAATTGTCTTCTCAAATTAAAGCAACTAGTCATTACATTCATGTTACATGGCATACAATCAAATTTATCACAGAAAGGAGAGTCTCTATGTCTTAAAGGCACAAAGCAATCATAGAATGGTTTAGCAACACTACCAGATGGTTTCTTGCAAGCATGAGTTAAATGATTAGTGCTAAAAAAATTTTGACAAACTTTCCTGGGGGCATTTGGCACATAAGCATAATTTTTGTCCTTGTTAATCCCTAATTTGCCATTCCTGTTTTGTTTCTTTTTAGCCACTTTCTTCTCAAACTCATTATTCCCAGCTGAAACAAACTTCACAAATTTCTCAAGTCTAGGTCTACCTCCTACTGACTACTTGGCTTTGGTTTTGACATTCTCACTCTTAGAGGATGCTTGTTGTTCATTTGATTGTGCCTTATCTTCATCATCCAACATTTGCTTAATGAGTAAGGCATCCTCATCAATCTCAAGTGTTGGTGTTTTAAATATTGGGGTCTCAGCCTTTTTCAAAACCTGAGGCACTTCCTCTTGAACAACAATGTCATCTTCAATGACTGCATAACCTTTCCTCTGTTTGAGAGTGTCATAATCAAGTCCAATAGCAGCCTTAGGTCTAGCTAGATTTTTCTCATGGTAGGACTGCAATAGACTAGAGGAATTCTTAAATGTTTTCAATTTAAATTCATTTTCAGCTAGTTCGTCCCTAAGAGCTTTCTCAACTTGACTAGCACATAGAACCTTATTCTTTAGATATTCTATTTCTTGTTTAAGGTTTTCTATTTGCATAGCAGTTAGTTCTAGTTCCTCATTTCTTTTCTTCAACAGTTCATTCTTAGTAGACAGTTTAGCAATTTCTTCATTAGCAGCAGTCATACTAGTATGAATATTAAACATCTCAACAGATAGTTGTTCAACCATAGATTTGTATTCAGAAACAGACATGTCTATAGTAGTGAGGGATGGTACCTGAGAGTCTGATTCAGATGGTTCTTCCTTGGAGTTGGCCATCAAGGCATAGTTGCAGAATTCTTGTTCTTCTCCATCACTATCAGAATCATCCCAACACTTCCCTTCAGCTATGTAGGCCTTACCTGGTGTATGCTTCTTTAGCAGAGCCTCATACTTAGCTTCAAGCTCAAGAAACTCCTTATCCTTCTTTTTAGGCTTCTTGCATTCACTGGCAAAATGCCCTAGGTCATTGCATCTATAACATCTCACAGATGACCTATCCACATAGCTGGTTTTGAATTTGTTCTTGTTTGCTTTCACAGGTGCCTTGCTCTTGTTGAATGAATGATTTTGAGATCTAGACTTGAAGGGCTGGTTCCTCTTAAATCTAATGTTTGGGAATTTTCTAGCCATAAAAGCATATGAAGTGTTTTCCATGGCATCCAACTCTTCAAGAGTATAGAACTCATCTTCTTCCTTCTCAACAACAGGTTCAGTCACTTCTTCTTCAGTTTCTTCATCATCTACTATCTCTTCTATTCTCAGTTGACTTGTAGATGCTTCCAGGTCTTGAACGGATTTGTTGACAATCAAGGCACAGGATGTGTTTATCATTCTGCCTTGGTTGGCTTGGATAGCCCTCTTCTGAAGCAACTCAAGCTCATGAGTCTTTAAAACCCCATAGAGCACATCATATGTGACTTTGTTCAAATCTCTTTCTCTTAGAGATATGACCCTTTGCTCTAGGTGGTTAGGTGCAGATAAAAGAAACTTCATGTTTAATTCCTTAGTGCTGTAAACCTTCCCATTCATTTGAAGCTCAGTCACCAGCTTGTGAAATCTCTCAAACATATCAGTAATACTTTTTTGGACTGTGCCATGAAAGCCTCATACTGTGTGACCAGTATCTGTTTCCTATTCTCTCTTACCTCCTCTGTCCCTTCACATAACACCTCGATGTGGTTCCACATGTCCTTGGCTGATGTGCATGATGCTATATTGGCAAACATCGACATATCCATGGAGTCTATGATCAGTAACATGAGATGACTCTCTAGGGCAACCTTTTTGAAAGGGATATGACACAGCCTATTTGTAGTTCGAGGACTCAACTCAACTTAAGCTTAGATTGTAATAAGTAAATAACTTTAACTGTCACAGGAATCTCAGGAGGTACTATCTGTCAGAAGAAAAACCCTAAAGTCAATCTATAGTTTTGATGTTTTACACTGGAAGAAGCTTAGATTGTTGATCAAGCCTCAGTATAGCATCAAAGAAGTGGATTTATTTCTAAGACAGAGATTTCTAGAGTGATAGGTTCAGACAGAATACAGTGAAGTACAAGAAGGAGAAAGAAATGAGAAGAAAAATGAATCACATTTTTAATGTGAAAATTAAAGGACAGTCATTGAAGTTAGTCGTTCATGAACCAGACCGTGCATGGAACATCAACAAAATATTCAGTGGTATTCCTTTATTACTTTCAGTGATTCAGAAAAGAATTAAGACAATCCAAGGATATATATAATTATTCTTCTTTAATTAATTTAAATCAAGTAATCAATTTAATTAATTAATTAATTCATCCTGAATTAATTCTTTAATTAAATTAATTATTAGATTAATTAAATCTGATTTAATTATTTAAGTAAGGTTAAATTAAAATGATTATTTGTTAATCAATTAAATTTAATTTGAAAAATGAACAAGCAAGACAATGATTGTCTTGCCAATTGTCTTGGAGAAAGGATTTAGAGAAACAAGACAATCACTGATTGTCTTGAAGAAGAAAATCAGTAAAGCAAGACAATCTCTGATTGTCTTGCTGATTGTCTTGGTAATGATAAATTCTGAACAGCTTTAAAAAAGAAGAATAAAAATCTGATTTGATTGTCTTGACGATTGTCTTGACAGTTCAAATCAGATTGTCTTGATAATGATCAAAAAGAAAAAGCTTCAGACAGAATGATAATTTTTGATAAAGCAAGACAAAGATCTCAGAATTTGATTGTCTTGCCGATTGTCTTGGAAGAACCTGATTGTCTTGATGATTGTATTGCCTATTGTCTTGGCAGTACAAAAATGGTTATTTTGGAAGAATAGATTGTATTGCCGATTGTCTTGACAGTTATATTTGAAGATAAAGAGGCAGTGAATATTATATATCAAGACAGAAACGACTCAAGACAACACAGACTAAAATATTACATTCAAGGCAGTTTACTCTCTTCTCTCTCATCAAGAACACAATACAAGGAGCAGAAAAATTCATAGAAAATCAAGTTCATATTATTTTTAATATCTGATCCGATAGAACTTGTTTACTTGATACTCTTGTACTATTAGCGAGTTTTTACTCCTAATCTATATCTTGATTTTTATTAACAAATCTAGAAAAATTCATGTCGAATTTTCTAATTTGTTTTTATTAATTAGATATAAATTCTGTACTGTATTTGTAGCAAACCCCTCAAGTTAATATAATTTTATATTCAACTTGAATTTTGTTTCAATTAATTCCGCTCAAATTTGTCAAAATATAAATTAAATTATCCGGACAAATTTCGATTAAACAGTACTGTTTGTATTCAACCCCCCCTTCTACAAACATATTGGGCCTAACAATTGGCATTAGAGCCTATTGATTGATATACAAATCAAGATCCTAATTTTATTCCGCCAAAAATCTATCTCGAATTTTTAACTCACTTAAAAATTCATCATGTCGTCAAAAAGCATTGTTAAAATTCCCATGTTTAACAAGGACAATTATACAATGTGGAAAAATAAAATGGAGTTGTTTCTTGATGTCGCAAATTCTAAATATTTGGGTGTTCTACAAAACGGACCTATAATTCCACTCGATCATATACCTGAATCTATTGTTGGAGGAAGTGTTGTAACACCTGCATCATCTGTTCCAAAGCATGCTGATTCTTTTACTCCTGTTGAAAAAGAGGACGCAGGACTAGATAAGAATTTGAGACTTATTTTAATAGATTACCTAGATGCTGTGATGTACAGTCATGTGATAAATTGTAAAACTGCAAAACACATGTGGGAAACTATTGAGACTATCAATGAAGGAACTGATGAAGTCAGGGAAAACAGACTTCAGATTTTAACCTCTGAGTATGAACACTTTAGAGCTGGCCCTAATGAAGGCATTCAGGAAGTGTTTGAAAGGTATAACAAAATTATCAACAACTTGCAAGTTAATGGCAAGCAATATACACAGAAGGAGATTAATATGAAGTTTTTGTTGACAATGCCCACTCATCTTGAACATAGGATAACAGCCATCAGAGAATCAAGAGATTTGAATAAGATTGCTCTTGAAAGATTGTTTGGTGTTCTGAAAACCTATGAACTGGAACAAGTACAGCAGAGGGAGGTCTCTGGTAAAGGAAGAGTGCCAAGTTCATCTACAGCTCTTGTAGTTGAGGCACCTAAGGAAGTGGAAGCTAAGGTTGTTCTACCTTACAGCTCAGACAAGGAAAAGACTGAAGTAGAACTTGGTCAAACACCACCTACTCAGGATGGTGGAATCTTCTACTCATTGGAAGAGCTAGATCAACTGGAAGATGAATCGATGGCATTGATGGTAAGGCAATTTGGCAACTTCAGATTCAGAAGAAATCCAAAGTACAGGTTCAAGTCAAAAAACAGATTCCAGAGAGGAGGCTCTTCTTCCTCTAGTAACAGGGGAGGATACAAAACTGGATCTGTTGACAGAAGCAAGATTCGTTACTTCAACTGTAATGAATTAGGGCACTTTACCACTGAATGTCAGAAACCCAAGCAAACTCAAAGAAGAGATTTTGCTGCTGAGAAGAAGAAACCTGGAAAAGCCTATGTTGCGGCTGGTAAGAGTTGGGATGACACGGACAGCGAAGATGAAGAATACGGAAATCTTGTGTTGATGGCAAATGATCAAGCATCTGATCATCATAACAAACCGGTAACTCTTATTGACTCTGAGTTGATTCGTAGTCTTTATAATTCATTAGGTAATGCACAAACTGAATATAGAAGACTAGATCTGTTAAGCACTAATCTTGGCAATGAAGTGTCAGAATTAAAAAAGGTGCATATTAATCAAGATCAACAAAGAGATGAAATAACAATGCTTAATAAAAAGGAAAAAGCCATTCTAGAAGTTGTAGGCAAACAAATGGCTAGAATTACTGAACTTGAAACACAGGTCAGGGCTTGTTATAATTCGGTTAAAGTTTCCAAAGAGTTATTTAACAATCAAATTGTAGAACGAACAACAGGTATAGGGTATGGTTACAATGAAGCTGTTGGTTCATTGGGCATAAATTCCCCTAACCCTGTTAGTGCTAAAGAAAGGGGAATACCACATGTGCTCAAAAATGTTAAAGAACCTCTGTTTAAAAAATCTGATGCTGGACCACCAGATATTCTTTCTATGGTTATCTAAGAAGAAATGAGAAATGAGGATAGTGCAAATGGCACAGTCTTTGTTAAGGATAAATGCGTTAAGGATAAATTTGTTAAGAACGCTAATCCAAAAAATATTTCATCCAAGAAAGATGTCACAGTCTTTGTTAAGGCTAAATCTATTGAGGACGCTAATCCAAAGATTGTTTCATCCAAAAAAGATGTACCTAATGTGCCAGTTAAGGTTGTTGAAATAGCTAGTTCTTCTAAGACTGGATTAGGTAGTAATAAGTTGAAGCAGAAAAATAACATGACTAACATGAATACCATGCCTATCATTGATTCTAATCATAAAGCATGTGGTGTTATCAATTGTATGTCTTGTGCTTTTAACAGTATGCGTGCTTATTTTAATGGTAGTTATGCATGTGTCAAACAGGCTGCTCCTCGACAGCACATGAACAGGAACAATAATGTTCGATCAAAGACTGATTTTCCTCCTCAAGTTAGGAGAGAGACATTTGCACCTAAGACTAAACAAAAGGTTACCAAGAATGTTTACCAGGTCAAATGTCCAGTCAATGACACAAGTGTTATTGCTGCTAAAGAAACATGGATACCCAAGATAAAACAAAAGATTTTCAAATCTGTTTATAAGGTTAAATGTTTATTGACTAAAGATGTTAAAATTAAAAATGTTGTTTTGCCTAATAAAGGTCAGTACTTTAAATCCGCAGGACCCAATCAAATTTGGGTCCCGAAGAAGGTTTAATTCATTTGTCATTGCAGGGTATTGAACAGGTTGAACGAGTAACCTGGATCTTGGACAGTGGATGTTCAAGGCATATGACTGGAGACAGAACCCTGCTGACAAATGTGGTGGAGAAGGCCGGCCCAGTAGTTACCTTTGGAGATAACAACAAAGGTAGAACTGATGGATATGGCAGACTTGAAGCTGGAAATGTTATCATTGAAGAAGTGTCCTTTGTAAAAGGACTTGAGCATAATTTGCTCAGCATCAGTCAATTCTGTGACAAGGGATTTGAAGTCCACTTTAACAAAATGAATTGTCTGATTTCACACAAAAGAAATGAACAACCATCTCTGACGGGAGTCAGAAAAGGAAACTTGTATGTAGCCAACATGAACACTAGAAGCACTCAAGAAATCAATTGCTTCTATTCTAAAGCATCCATAGATGAAAGCTGGCTATGGCACAAGAAACTTTCTCACCTGAATTTCAAAACAATGAATTATTTGGTTAAGAGGGAAATGGTGAGAGGTTTACCCCCTATGGAATTCACACAGGAAGGACTATGTGATGCCTGTCAAAAAGGCAAACTAAAAAGGGCAACTCACAAAAGCACTGATATATCTTCAATAACTGATCCTTTACAGTTACTTCACATGGATCTATTTGGTCCAGTGAATGTGATGTCTATGTCAAAGAAAGGATATGCTCTTGTGATTGTTGATGATTTTTCAAAGTACACATGGGTTTTGTTCCTGAATTCTAAAGATGAGACTCCACAACTAGTGATTGATCACATCAAGTTAATTGAGTTGGATTCCAAGTATCCAGTGAGGGCTATAAGGTCATACAATGGAACTGAATTCAAGAATACAGTTCTGAATGACTTTTGTACTGAAAAAGGAATAACCAGACAATACTCAGCTCCAAGAACTCCTTAGCAAAATGGGGTAGTTGAAAGAGAGAATAGAACCTTAATTGAAGTTGCACGTACTATGTTAAGCGAATCAAGGCTTCCATTATATTTTTGGGCTGAAGCTGTCAACACTGCTTGCTATACTCAGAATCGAACTCTTATCAACAAAGACTTGATGAAGACACCCTATGAAGCCTTGAATGAAAAGAAACCAACACTCAAATACTTTCATGTATTTGGAGCTAAATGCTTTGTACTTAAAGAAGGAGACGATCAAGGTGGAAAATTTGAAGCCAAAGCACATGAAGCAATTTTTGTTGGTTATGAAAGAAGAGCTTATAAGGTGTATTTGATTGAACATCAGAAGATGATGGAAAGTGTCAATGTAACATTTGATGACAATAAACTCCCTAGTATCCAAACTGAAGATTCATCTGAAAAGCTATCTTTTGAAGATATGAAAGATCTAGATTCAGATGATGATAGTCTACCTAATATTTTTGCTGATGCTAATGACAATAATGTCAATGATGAGTTTAATCAGAATAATGGTGGTGATAATAATGATAATATTGAAAACACCACTCATGCCTCTGAACACTCATCTAATCATCCTGGCAACAACTCAGGGGGAGTTAGTGAAGGATCAACAAGTCATACTCAACAACACAATTCAAATCAAGGGGAATCATCAAGAGTTAATCTACCCAGACAAACTGTTTGGAATAGAACTCATCCGTTTGAGTTAATTATTGGTGATCCAGATGTTGGAGTAAAGACTAGAAGAGCTTATCAGAATCAATGCAATTATTCAGGGTTTCTATCTGAAATGGAACCTAAGAAAACTGAAGAAGCTCTATCTGATCCTGATTGGGTGATTGCTATGCAAGATGAACTCAATCAATTCAAACAACAAGAAGTATGGAAGCTGGTACCCAGACCTTCAAATAGAACAGTGGTTGGCACTAGATGGGTATTCAGAAACAAACTTGATGAAGATGGCACAGTCACAAGAAATAAAGCAAGACTGGTAGCAAAGGGTTATTCACAAGCTGAAGGCATTGACTATGATGAAACCTATGCTCCAGTGGCAAGACTTGGGCCATTAGAATATTCTTGGCATTCGCAGCATTCTCAAACTTTAATGTTTATCAAATGGATGTAAAGAGTGCTTTTCTAAATGGTAAGCTGGATGAAGAGGTCTATGTAGAACAGCCCCCTGGCTTTGAAGATCCAGATCTGTTAGACTATGTCTACTTCCTTTTCAAGGCTATCTATGGCCTCAAGCAAGCACCAAGAAAATGGTATGACACCCTTTCTGAATTTTTACTTGAAAATGGCTTTGTTAGAGGTGTCATAGACAAAACTCTCTTTACTAAGAAACATAAAAATGATACAATATTAGTCCAAGTCTCTGTGGACGATATAATATTTGGGTCTACTAATGATCTTTTGTGCAAGAAATTTGCTAAGTTAATGCAGGGTAAATTTGAAATGAGCATGATGGGAGAACTGAAATTCTTTCTTGGATTGCAAATAAGTCAAAGGACAGATGGAATATTTATCTGTCAATCCAAGTATATCAAAGAGCTCCTCAAGAAATATCAAATGGAGGACTCATCTTCAGCTAAGACACCATCATCTACAGCTGTCAAGTTTGGAGCTTGTGAAAATTCTGCCAAGGTAGATGTCACAAGTTACAGAGGTATGATAGGCTCATTACTTTACCTTACTGCAAGTAGACCAGATATTATGTATGCTACATGCTTGTGTGCAAGGTTCCAAGCGGATCCTAGAGATGTTCATCTCATTTATGTAAAACGAATCTTAAGATATCTTAAGGGTACACCTAATTTAGGTATCTGGTACCCTAAAGAATCTAGTTTTAATCTTGTTGGATACACAGATTCAGATTATGCAGGAAGTGTTGTAGATAGAAAAAGCACCTCTGGGAGTTGTCAATTCCTAGGTGGCAGGCTAGTTTCCTGGTACAGCAAGAAACAACAAACAGTTTCCAACTCAACAGCTGAAGCTGAATACATAGCTGCTGGAAGCTGTTGTGCACAAATCTTGTGGATTAGGAATCAGCTGAAAGACTATGGTTTTGTATTAACAAATATTCCAATTTTGTGTGATAATACAAGTGCCATAACAATATCCAACAATCCTGTGCAGCATTCGAGGACCAAGCACATAGACATCAGGTATCATTTTATAAGAGAGCATGTCATGGATGGTACTGTGGAATTGTTATTTGTACCCACAGAAGAACAAACAGCAGATATTTTTACTAAGTCTCTTGACGAATCCACATTCACCAAAATTGTTGGTGAATTGGGTATGTTAAACAGTCCTAGTAATTAAGCTGGTTAATATCTGGGGTTTATTCTTTAATAATTTGCAAGTGATTTTGTTATTATTTTTAAATTTCAATCACTTGCATAATTATTTTATCAACTTTTTATTGCTTGTAATTGCTAAAAATCTTTGTCAACATGTTAATAATATCTTCTTTATTACTTCTTGTGTTTTGAAATATTTGTGATATTTTATTGAATCATATTCTCTTTTTAAATAATTTTCTATTAGAAAGTTATTTATTAGAAAATATTTAGATTCATTAATTTGTTATAAATGTTCTTGTAAATATATTTAATATTTTATTAAATGTTTTGTAGTGTTTGTCCTTTTGTTATTTATATTTGTTGTCGTAAAAAGGTTAATCCATGTGTTTGTTAAATGTTCATTTATAGTATTTTTAATAATAAATTAGAGTGTATTTTAATTGGATTAATTATGCACATTAATTTGGATTTTATTAGCATAATATTAGCAGGTAAATAGATTGTCTTGTTTGTCTTTATAGTATCAAGACAATCGTCAAGACAATCCACAGATTGTCTTGGCAGATTATTTTGTTAAATAATAAAATATTTTTCTATTTTATTTTTGTTTTGTTTTGTTTTCTTAATTTTTGTTCAAGACAAACGATTGTCTTGATAGTTTTGAACTACCAAGACAATCGGCAAGACAATCACTTGATTGTCTTGGAATGTCTATTCAGTTTTTTTTTTAAAAAAAAATGTTTCTGTTTGTTTTTAATCAGTTAAATAGATGATTGTCTTGATAGTGTTTATACTACCAAGACAATCGGCAAGACAATCAACCGATTGTCTTGTAGTGTAAATTTGATACTTAAACAAAAAAAAAGAAACACAACAGAACAGCATGACAATTATCTCTCCCTCTCGTGTATTGACACAGAGCTCAGTCGACACATATACATACAATACACACAACTGTACTGAATCTCTGCTCAATTTTTTTCCTCAATCATACTGAAAACGAAGAACATACTTGAATAGATCGTTCGATTTCCTGTTAATTGAACCGATTTTTTGCAAATTTCGTTAAAGTTTTGAAATTTCAATTTTTTGAAATTTCAATCGGTTTCTCTTTGATTTAACTGTTTTAGATTTTTTTTTTGTGAAATCTAAAAATAGATTGAGACTCCCAGTGATCAGGAGAACATCATACTAATTTTTGGGATTTTTCTGACAACTTTGAATTAATTCAAATTTTTAATTAATAATTCTGAAAATTTTCGAATTGTTTTAATTTTCCTAAAATTGAAGTGTGTTTTTGTGTTAAAAATGGCTGATAATTTTGAGATAATGAAGCATAATTTTGTTGGCTATTTTAATCCGAACGATTGTCCCTATGATCGATTTAAGCCTTGGATACGGTTTTTAAATGACGATTCAATTATCCGAACTGCTATTTCGATCGAAGCCCCAATTAAAATAGGACCACTGAGATTGATTTGCATAGAAGCTGTGGTGTCTGAAGATTTGACCTCATTCTCTTTTGATTTTGATGGTACACACCACGTCGTGACGGAATCAACCCTTACTACTGTATTGGGCCTCCCGGTGGATAATTTTGATCCATTTCCAACTAGTGAACAACTCTATCAATTCTTCAGTGATATTAATTATCGCGGAGTAATTGATATGAACAACCTGAGCAAAAGAAACCTGGTTCAACAATGGGATGCATTTTTCGACACGATCTCCAAGGTATTTGCTAATACAGCTAGAGGTAACTTTCATTTACTCACCTCTATGTTACAAACTATTGGTTATTCTGTTGCTAACAACCGTAGAATCAATATTGGTAATCTACTTTGGAATACTATTGTTGGTAGAATTGTTAAGGCCAGAAGGGATTTTGATGAGGGTAATAATGTTTTATGTTATTATCCTAGATTCTTAACTTTGATATTTAATCATCTTGTTCCTGTTGGTCAACAAACAATCTTTAGGAATGACAACCCTATGGTATCAGGCAGGCAAACCAAGAAAATATTCACTAGCCTTGATACACATATAAAATTGATAAATGTGCCAGTGTATGTTACACCATATTTGCCTACCTTCATAAATCTACCTGTCATTCCTCGACTTGTAAATGCACCTGAACCTGAACCTGAAAATGTACCTGTCCCTGAACTTCAACCTCAAATGGAACAATCCATTCCTTCAGGTACAGCTACTGCATCAATGGAGCAGGTATTGCCTTCTATCTCTCAAACTGTTTCAGGAGCCCAAGTGGCTGATAGGTCAGATTAAGAGGTTATAGAACCACAACCTATGTAACACCCCTAGATCCGGGGTCAGGGATCTGGTCATTACCGTCTCAATTCCCATCCACAGTTCAACATAAATATTAAATTACAACCTTGTGACCCAAAACAATAACATAAAACACACCCGTTATAGTCCCAGAGATGAAATCAGAGTAACAACCAAATTTTATTAAACACATTATGAGTTCTTACAACCCAAAAGAATTCAGTATAAATACATACTCTTTGCCATCCATTTACATGAGTCATACTAGACCATAAACTTGGTACTGAAAGAATAAATCTATCCTGCCAATAGCTTTCTCTTCGGCTCTGGTAGTCTCATCGCTCTCGCCAGCATCGAGTGCGCCTTGTGCGAGTCATCTGGTCTAGCTGTTGTTGTGATATAATAATAAAGCAAGGGTGAGCAATCGCCCACCATCAATAATATTTAACTGAACGATAATATATAACAGTTCAAAAGTATCTTTCAAACCATATGTCATGCATTTACGAAAATGATGCCAGTATAATATGAACGATGAAGTTACAAGGTAACTCAAAATGTAAATATATGAGGGAATATCTGCTATGTCGAAAATAAGCAAGATATTAAAAAGAGGAACTTGCAAGGAAAATATTGCAATTCCAGTTACGAACACTTTTCCAGCTCTGCCAACAGTAATAATGTTGCAGGAAATAAATAAGTTTGGATGATGAACCAATGATGGAGTATTCACCGCGCCCGCTGTTCCAATCTTGATGATCAGTCGAGATCGTACAGCTCAAATTTAGATTTACTACCGGTAGAAGGAAGAACTGACGGCTTTACTTGAATACCGCCTTACTAGCTCTCCCCGGCCAACGGTTGGGCCAAAAGGGATGGACCGGCGCTACTCGGCCTCTTACACGACTCCTAGTTCAAATAGAATTCATGATTCTGAATGTAACATTCGTCCCCCTTTCCCCAAGTATAATACTTGTTGATAAGACTCTACAAAGTAGTCGTATCTAGTTGGAAAGGAAAATTCACCAATAACTTCCAAGCTATTGCTTGGTAACGAATATCAACTTGTTCCAACATCTTACCCCTCGAAAGATGAGAAGGTAAACAACGACTTAATAAGTCAATAACACCCGAGTTGCGAGTGAAGAGAATACTTTATGACCGGGAAGTTAACAAGATAAATAACATTGCTCAAGTAGGTTCCCCTATAATATGGAAGTTTGAGCGAGCATTTAAATCCTTTTAAGATAGATTTAAATGAAAAAGAAAAAGTTGGGAACCTTTCCTTGATAAAATAGTCGTAAAAAGACTCCGAAATATTTTACATAATATCTGGAGGTGGAAGGTAATCTCCGAATAACATAAGTTATTTTAAAAAGAATTTTAAAAGAATTAAATAAATATTCCAAGAATATTTATTTACTCAATAATAATTATGGAATATTATTAACTCATAATATTGCTCGTAAGTAATCCTCGAATGAATATATGGAATTATTTACTAAATAAATCCCTCCTTAAATGAATATTCGAAATAATATTCATTAAATAATTAAACTCCAATAAATATTTAAAATGGTATTCAATAAATAAGTCAAACCTTAAATGAATATTTGAAAATAATGTTCATCTGATATTTAATCTTTTAATGAATATCCCCAATAGCATTCATTTAATAAATAATCTTCTAAATGAATATCCAAATAATATTCATTTAGTAATCAAAACTTTAAAGGAATAATCGAAATACTATTCCTTAAGTAAATAGAACTTCTAATGAATATTTTAAAATAATATTCATTAATTACATAAAACCTTAAATGAATATTCGAAAGTAATATTCATTTAATAAATAACATTCTAAAGAATATCAAAATAATATTAATTAAATATCAACTCTAAATGAATATTCAAAATTAACATGCATTTATTATCTCTCGACTAAGATAATACCCGAATAACATTCCTCGAAATATTTCCAAGTAATTGATACTTTATGGAATGTAATAACGTATAACCTTCCTCAGATAAATAATAATCTGTCGTTGGAATCCCTCCGGGTTTCCACGACTATCTATAACTCAAAATACCGACTCCCGGTCTATATTTAGAATGAATATTATATGCCCTTCGCTAAGGGTCTTACCAAAACAATCCGGCTTATTCCTGATAAATCGTATCTAGTCTATAAGCTAATATCAATTCAGGGAACAAGTATCACAAAAACCAGAGTCACAATATAATTGGAAACAGGCATGCATGCGATGGCATATGTAAAACAGAAATCATATACATATATTATCACAACAACAGGTTCAAAGGTTTGAACACTTGCCTGGTAATCAGGTGTGGGTGGAGATAGCGTGCCCTGGGTCTGCTCAATGATCTATAAACAATCAGAACATTCGAGATTAACCACTTAACACCTTTTAAAAGTCTAGGTATAAACTTCACTTAAATCGAAACACGTTTCCGAATTATCTCGTTATACACATTTTGGTGTAACTCATTTTATTACCGCTACGATCTGACATTTGTTCGCTATTACGACATGTCATCATACCCACACTCGGTATATACTTAAGTCGTATAAGTTCTAAAGTCGATCGATTACGAACCGAGATTATACTCCGAGTTTTATCGCCCGTTTTCTAAGTGTTTTACCGAAGTTATAAAAGAGTCGTCTTTTAGGGGCTCGTTCGCGTTTAACCTCGACTCGAACATTTTTAATAAATCGAAAAATGATCCTTTTGACATACGGTTTTCTTTCACACCTTCCTTTTTACCTCTAGTATTTATTTACCAAGATTCGCCACTGAGTAACATGCTTTACGAGGGTTCAATTGAAGTTACGAACTTTTACTTACGGTTCCGAACCAATTTTAGTAATTTGACCATAACTCCTTAACCGTAAGTCGGAATGTTTCGATTCTTTCGCCAAAACGATCTATGACTCAAGATCTAGGAGGAAATGTCATGTTCATAACCAGTTAAGACAATTCACACTACTGTGATGCACGAATTCTTTAAGGTTATCGAAAATCGGGCATTACGACGGCTATAAATCGAATATTTCCAATTTCCAAACTTTCCAATAATCATAGTTTCCACTCCAAACAACATATACATGTTATTTAACCATGAACTAAGGCCAAGCAATGCCTTTCCGTTCATCTAAACTATTTATCCTCCTATATTAACAAATCACTACATAAGCATGCTTTAATCATCACCATAATCATACTAATCTAAAAACTCATCAAGAACATCATTAAACTCAAAGTAAGGCCTAGGGTTTCAAGAGTGTTATACCTTCCTTGTGGTGTGTATGCACTTATTAATCCTTGTATAGTCCTTGTATAGCCTCCATGAAGCTTGGATCATCAACCAAAATCAAGATTCAAGAATTTTGTTCTTGAGGTTACTATTCATCCTCCACTTTCTTGATTTTTTTGAAAATGGAAAAAGTGGTGTTTGGGGCTAAGATTTCTAGGGTATAATTTTTATGAAATATAGGATCTATGATAAATTTTTGGAGATCAAACAATGGTGGGAAGGATGATTTTGTTTCTTGAATTAAGCCAAAAGGCCGAATGGTGTAGAATGGAGAAGACATGGTTTTTGCTTGGTTGATTTCTTGGTAATAATGCATAAAGTAGCTTGGCTTGGATAATATCTCATCTTGCCTTACTTTATTAAAGTGATGATGCATGGAGTGATGTATTTGTGAGGACAAGTGTTGGAGATTGGATGGTTTAAGGCTAACCAAGTAGTTTGTTTTCTAAGGACTAGTTTCCTTGCTAAGTATCCTAGTTACTTTAGTCCACTAGGTTGCTAGATCTTTTCTAGTGGCTTATGCATGACTCTTGCTTCCTCTGCTTGTTTCTTTTGTCCGGTTATTGCCCGTTTCGATTGATCGTTCAGACGAATAACTAAGTAGTTTCACCTCTAGGGTTTACCGGGAAATTTCTCGATATTCATAATACCTTCCCCAATCCTTAATATAATCCTCGTGATGACCATGTAGGATATTTAATCTCGATACGAACTTAATCCGTAATCTAGGATTCGTTCGCTTTATTGATTAATCTCGTTATAACGTTTTAGCGGTTTCTAGAACGCTTGTTTCACTGCCTCAGTGGTTTCCTACCTTCATTCTTAAATCAAATATAATAACATCCCAAAATATCAAATCCTCAAAGTTAATATCTCAATTCTTGGATTATAATAATATTTAATCCACTGTCCGGTCAAATATTATTTCGAAAAAGAATTTGGAATTTCTGAATTCCGATCGTCTCTGCATTCACTTATTTCCTCCGCGTATTAATAATATGACTTCGAAACATCCATATCACGTCCCGTACATAGGGTGGCGTGAAAAGTTTTCCAACTTACAAAATCACTAATCATCCACCAAATTACTATGCACGTACAGGAAACACTATGCACGTACGGGAAACACTATGCACGTACGGGAAACACTATGCACGTACGGGAAATACTATGCACGTACTCATTTCCCTTCAAGGATCCATTAGCTCCTTCCTGGATGGTAGATTACTCTTATCTAGGTCCTCAACCATCGAATTACTCTATTCTGACAATATACCAATGCATCAAGATCATTGTCCAAAGTAATATCCATTCATTACAATCATTGTTCCTCATTTTATCATTACTTAATAAAAAGTTTTAATTATATCCAAAATTTGGGGTTCTTACAGTCTCCCCTCCTTAAAAGGATTCCGTCCCGGAATCAGGTAGGAAGCAAAGAGTCGTTTGCCTGTCGTTCACTTTTTAGCTTCCCGGTCAATTCTTAGTCGTTCTACCCTTCCTCAGCACATCTTCTAGTGCTACAATCCATACTGTATCCTTTTTCCATCAACGTTGCTACTTTTCGTACAACTCACTATCCGGGTTATACTCTTAATCAGTCTTATCCTTATTGATACTTGCAGTAACATTGGTATCACTATCACCCTACGAATTCGGAGGTAACCTCGCTCGTACTGTGCATTTCCTGATTGCTTTAATCTTCGCAATCTCGATCAATATAGATAAGTGGAAAGATTTATTGAGAGATCACTATGATCAATTGAACATTTGTTATATTGCATAGTTAGTACAGAAGGGGGCCAGCCTTTAGTACTTGACAAGCAATTAAACAAGTCATGGTATTCCACTTAGACTTCTATCACACAGACAGATAGTCACGTAGCAGTACCTCCCCTCCTAAAAGGGTTGTTCTTCTCAATTCATAAAGAAGATGAATAAGAGAGAAGAAGAGAAAAGAGTTCTAAAGGATTATAGAAAGCTTTCATGATTGTAGAATATCATACTCAGAATTTACCTCTGAACTATAGAGGTTTATCAAAGAAGAAATTAATCATAATTATATCCCATACTATTTGATCGCAATCTCACGTGCCAACATATCTTGCTGCTTTGTCAGCGATACTCACATTCTGGAAATCCTTCAACCTTTCAGGTTAAATCTTAGATTTCTCACTTGACATCATTATTACTGACATCCCATATCATGTTACTAGCTTTTTCATAACTATAATATTGACACTATCAGGTTGTCATCCTGAGAATTCATTAGAAACCCATTCATAACATTCCTTGCTTCTCATTCCATAGTTGCTTTCCCAGCCTTTTCTTTATCAATCACATCCTTCTTATTATCTGATTCTTACTGTAAGAACCCAGATTTTTGGTAGAATTTAAAACTTTTTATTATGTAATAATGTGGGAATGAATAGTGGTTATGACTGCGATGTAACGAAGATCTATTAAATAAATGGAACGGATTTGAATTCAATTACTTATATGTCATGCAGAATACTTTTGGTTGACGGCATAGATAAGAATGATCTATCTCCTAAGAATATAAGTATATTACTTCAAGTAAGATTATTCTTATGTCATCCAAATCAATATCTATTATAAGTCCAGCGGTTCCGTAAAAAGGTTAAGAAGCACTCGAGAGTGAACCAGGTTCATTTTCCTAATTATAGGAATTAAATAAAAATAAGTGATGAATAGTGATTTTGGTGGAATTTGGAATACTATTATAATAATGATATACCCGGTATTCAGAACGGATTTCTGAGTTCGTATTAGTGATCCCGGAGGAAAATAAGTGTTTGTAAAAGCTGTCGGATTCAGAAAAAGAGCACTTTTATTTTCTCCGAGATTTCCCGGGACACTGCAAGACTTAAGGAATTATAAAAGGGATTTAAGGAATTTAAATTCGAGAAGTACTAAGAAAGATGAGGAATAGTATTATAAATATTAAGAAGGTTTTCGGTAAAAACCCTAACTAGAAACGAAAGAGTTATTCTTACGAACGATCAATCGAATCGAGCAATAACCGGACAAAAGAGCAAGCAGAGACTAAGATGCATGCATGTGCTATGTATAAAATATCTACTAACCAAACTAGAATCAAGGAACTAGAACCATTAGAGATCAACTAGTACTTAGAAAATCAAATCACTTGGTTAAGCCTTAAACCATCCAATCTTCAACACTTGTCCTCACAAATACATCATTCTATACATCACCACTTTATTAAAGTGACAAGGATGAGATATTATCTAAAACAAGTCACTTTATGCATTATTTTCAAGCAACCAAGCAAGAACTCATCTTTCTCTCCAAAGAAACAAAGCATTCGGCCTTTTGGAAATTCCAAATTCAAAATCCAACTTCCAACCATTTGTTGATCTTGAAACTTTTATGGTGAGACTTACATTTCATATAAATGATCTCCTCAAAATCCTAGCTTCAATCTCTTCTTTTTCCATTTTCAAAAAAATGATTTAAGAGGAGGGTGAATAGTGTTTTCATGAACTAATCTTGTTTTTCCTTGATTTCTTTGGTTGATTTAGCAAGCTTAAGCACTTCTAAGGATCATACCAAGCATAGTGAGGCTAGATCATACTCCAAGGAAGGTATAACAACTTTAAACCCTAGGCTTTACCTTGAGATTTTGTATGCTCTTGATGGGTTTTAGTATAAGATGTGATATTAGCATGATTATAAGCATGAATATGATGTAGTTTTGATAAATGTTAAAAATAGTTTAGATGAACGGAAAGGCATTGCTTGGCCTCAGTTCATGTATTTAAGTCATGTATATGTTGTTTGGGTCGGATGCTATGTTTATGGGAAGATTCGAAATTGATAGATATTCGATTTACAGCCGTTATAATGCCCGATTTTACAATACCATGTTTTGTATGCCATTTTCCATGTCAAACCCCTACTATCCAGAGACCTTATCTGCCATGATAGGATAGGTAATGTTCTAAGCTTTGTTTTGATATAAAGATCACGTGAAACGGACTTACGGTTTAGGATTTATGACCAAATTACTAAAAGTAGTTCGAATCCGTAAACGAAAGTTCGTAACTGAAATTGAACCCTCGTAAGCTATGTAACGTCATGACGAATCTTGGTAAATAAATACTAGGGGTGAGAAGGAAGGTGTGAAAGAAAACCGTATGTCAAAAAGAGCATTTTTCGATTTATTAAAAATGTTCGAGTCAAGGTTAAACGCGAACGAACCCCTAAAAAGACGACTCTTTTATAACTTTGGAAAAACACTTAGAAAACGGGCGATAAAACTCGGAGTAGAATATTGGTTCGTAACGATCAACCTTAGAACTCATATGACTTAGGTATGTCCCAAGTATAAGTGCAGTGGCATGTCGTATTAACGAACGAATGTCGGGTCGGATCAGTGATAATAAGTAATCCACAAACAGGGGTATAACGAGATAACTCGAGAAAGTGTTTCGATTTAAATATAACTTAACTTTTAATATGTTAAGTGATTAATCCCGAATGCCTTGGCTATTTATAGATCACCAGGCTGAACCGGGACCCGCTACCACTACCCCTTACCGTACTCGACTACCAGACAAGTTTCAATTCCCTTCTTTTAGGCTGTTGTTGTGATTGAATAAATATATATATATATATGATTGCTGATATACATATGCCATCGCATGTATGCCTACTTTCAAGTTGAATCGATATACTTGTTCCCTGAATGTTAGTGTTGGCTTATAAGCTAGATAGTTATATATCAGTTATAAGCCGGTTATTGTAAGACCCTCATAGAAGGGCGTATACATCTTTATCCGTCAAATATAAACCGGGAGTCAATATTTCTTGATATATCGAGATTACCTCGGGAGAAAATATTTAAGTAAATATTTTCTATTATATGGGCGACGAATATTATTTGAATATTCGTTCGAGACTAATTATTTTAACGATCCTTACTTCAAATAATTATTTGAATTTAACTATTCAACGAATAATCTTTCTCAATATTCATTCAGAGTCGAATTAACTATCGACTATTATTTCGAATATTCTTCTAAAGATGAGACTATTAAATGAATATTAATTGGATATTCTTTTAGGATATTATTCATTAAATGAATATTACTTTTGAATATTCATTTAAGAAATCAAATACTTGATGAATATTATTTTAATATTCATCTGAAGCTTGATTTAATTATCGAATATTATCTCGAATATTCCTTAAGGCTTGGTTTACTAAATGAATATTACTTGATATTCATTTAGGATATTATTCATTAAATGAATATTACTTTTGAATATTCATTTAAATTCCTAATTAATCATGAATATTACCTTAAATATTCTTTTCAGGTCTTATTAATTAATGAATATTGTTTTGACTATTCATTTAAATATTTATTTATTCAATAAATATTCTCCTGATATTTCTTCAGGGATTATTTTGAGAAATACTCTGATTAAAAATATTCTTTCATATTCCCAAATATTCTTTCAATATTTTAGCTCAATAAATATTCTCTGAATATTTATTCCATACTTAGAATAATCTCGATAAGGTTTATCTTCTTCGATTATTACAGAAAATATTTCAAAACCATATTATTATTAATCTTATATCAAGAAAGGTTCTCAGACATCATTCTTCTTTGAGTCTATCTCCTTAATAATAAGGGAACCTTACTTGGAAAATGTTATTTATCTTGTCGACTTCCCGGTCATAAAGTATTCCCTTCACCCGCAACTCGGGTGCTGTTGACTTATTAAGTCGTTGCTTACCTTCTCATCTTTCGAGGGGTAAGATTACTGGAACAAGTCGATATCCGTTACCAAGTAATAGCTTGGGAGTTATTGGTAAATTTTCCTTTCCAACTAGATACGACTACTTTGTGGAGTCTTATCAACAAGTATTATACTTGGGGAAAGGGGGACGAACGTTATTCAGAATCATGAATTCTATTTGAACTAGGAGTCGTGTAAGAGGCCGAGTAGCGCCGGTCCATCCCCTTCGGCCCAACCGTTGGCCGGGGAGAGCTAGCAAGGCGGTATACAAGTAAAGCCGTCAGTTCTTCCTTCTACCGGTAGTAAATCTAAATTGAGCTGTACGATCTCGACTGATCATCAAGATTGGAACAGCGGGCGCGGTGAATACTCCATCATTGGTTCATCATCCAAATTCATTTATTTCCTGCAACCTGATTACTGTTGGCAGAGTTGGAAAAGAGTCATAACTGGAATTGCAACCCTTTCTTGCAAGTTCCTCTTCTTAATAACGATAATAATATCTCGCTTACTTTGATGTAGCAGAGATTTCTTCAAACAAATACTTTAAGTTACCTTGTAACTTCATCGTTCATATTATACTGGCATCATTTCCGTAAATGCATGGCATATGGTTTAAAAGATTGCTTTGAACTGTTTTAAATTATCGTTCAGTTATATATTTGTTGGTGGGCTTTCGCTCACCCTTGCTTTGTTTATATTATGTCACAACAACAGCTAGGACAGATGGCTCGCGTCAGGCGCACTCGGCGCAAGCAGGTTACCCGACCCACCGGACTACCCGCTGAGATGCTAGCCGCCATTGCTGAGGTAGCATAGTTAGACAGCTTTTGTTTCCTGTTTAACTATATGTATAATTAATGTAATCAACGGCAAAACTTTTAAACCTATGATGTTGTCCTTTTGGGATTGTAATAACTTTTATTCGTAAACCCTTTAATGTAAGACTTATTTCAATTTCATCTCTGGGACTATAACTGTTGTGTGTGTGAGTGGTAATTATTGTGGGGTCACAGCATGTGATTTATTTATTATGGACTCAAGTCAAGTATTATGAATGGATGTAAGACCGTAACCACCAGATTCCTGACCCCGGATCTGGGGGTGTTACAGAGATGGTATCAGGGCGAGAGTTATATATCCCAAGAGATGATACGACGTTATATAATAATAAATTCAATAAGATAATAAGAACCCTTGCCAGGTTCACCTAAAACCCTTACGGGAACTTTTTAAGTATCATGATAGTAACATAGTTCGTCTTGTGTAGGCGAGCGACTTGTCGGCCCAGGAGGCAGCTGCGAGACAGCATGATGAGGACATGTTCCGGACTAGGGACCCATACTATGAGCACTTGCCTGAGGAGGATACTGAGCCTGAGGAGGAGGACGCTGAGGAGGTCCAGGTTGATGCTGATACTGATGTGATCGAGTCTGAGGAGGAGGACCCTGAGGAGGTCCAGGATGATGCTGACACAGATGTTGTTGAGACTGAGGGGGAGGAGGACCCGGAGGGGATCCAGACAGGACAGGATGCTGAGTTAGTGGTTGAGGATGATGATTTTTGGATTATGACTGAGTTCAGGACTATGGGAGATGACACTGACATGACCACGGATCAGGTGGTGCCGGTGGATGAGGGTGTTGAGGGAGATATAGATGAGCCAGTAGTTGGTGCTGTAGGGAGTTCTGGACTTTTTGTGCCACTCCTCCCTGTTGAGAGAGCCCCTACCCCACCACCACTACCTGTGAGCCCGTACCCCGACGAGTTTGAGGAGCTTACCCCAGAGCCCCAGCAGACAGAGACTGCCGCTCCAGCTGAGCCATCCACCCCACCTCATGCCCCGATAGGAGGAGTCCCAGTATGTGTTCACAACTTGATTGTGAACGGGCTTTATAGAGAGTTGTCTGTGGCAGATGCCAGGTTGGCAGAGTCTAGGAGTGAGTTAGCAGCAGAGAGAGCCGCCCGGATGAGGGTGCAGGGCAGGAGGACTATCAGTGACAGAGTTGGGTATAGGGCTGTGACCCGCATCGAGCTGAGGGCTCGGGTGAGGGTGCGACAGTTGCCTACTGATGGGCATGGTAGGGTAGACAGAGCAGCGGCTGAGGAGGTTTTCCGCATCGCCATGGGGAGGGTTCGGAGGATGTTTCGTCGTGGCGGCTGATTTCAGATGTAGTGATGCAGTGGTCTAGTTGTCTAGTCATGTACGGACATAGTAGTGCCGGCTTTTGTAGGGATGGTTTTCTTGTACTTGTTTTCCCTTTTTGCAGACTAGACAGATAGACAGCATATTTCACTTTTGACTTGTTGTTGTTGTTAGGATGGCTGTACTTTAAACTATCGTTGTAACTCGGATGTTGTACCTTTTCGGTACCTGGTATATATTTGTTTCCATTTCAGTCATTACAATTTTGTTGGGAAGTGATCACGAGTTTATTAGCATATGTATTACTTTTCGATTAAGTTTCCATGAGATATAAAACTGTGGGATTTTAAAAGCCAATCATGTAAAGAAATGTGCAAGGAAAAATCCTTTAAAACAGGTAAGTGAACCTAATGTATAATTTTCCAAATTTTCAGTAAAATGCCTCCAAGACGGATGGGCACTAGGGCTAACCCCCGCGAATCTACTGACCAAGAGAGTCACAACCAACACGAGGAAAACCGTGGAAGTAGTGAGGAACAAGATCAGGACTATAATGAGCAAGAAGATTCCCAGTATGGAGCAGAGGATGAACCCCTGTACTCTGAAGAATTTGAAAGGGAAATAGAGGGTGGAGAAACTGAAGTAGAACAGGAAGGGGAGAACCAGGGCGGAAAACCCATGGGCCAGTTTATGGATCTACTTAGGCAGAATTTGAACCAATACCCCCAACCACCACCAAGCAACAACACTTCAGTGGCAAATTCCTTTAGGGCCTTTAAGTCCCTTAAGCCCCCAGAGTTCCACGGATCGGCTGATCCCGTTGAGGCGAGGGCCTGGGTCAAAGAAATGGAAAAGTCTTTTGAGATCCTGAGTATCAATGAGGCTCAGAAGACTGTTTTTGCTACTTACCTACTAAAGGGAGAGGCCAATTATTGGTGGGAAGCCAAGAAAAACATGGAGACTGATGTTGTCATAGCCTGGGAAAGGTTCAAACAATTATTCCTGGAGAAGTACTTTCCGAAGTTCATGAAAACCCAGATGGAACTTAAGTTTTTGGAACTGAAACAGAACAATATGTCCGTGGCGGACTATGAGGCCAAATTTACTGAGCTATCGAGATTCGTGCCAGAGTTTGTAGACACCGAAGAGAAGAAAGCTAACAGGTTTCAACAAGGGCTGAAGCAGTGGATCCAGAATAGGGTGGCTGTTTTAGAGATTACAGATTATGCCACCTTGGTGCAGAAGGCAACCATTGTGGAGGCTGGTAGTGAACAGATGCAGAGAGAGAGAGAGAGAAAGGGGGGATAAAGAGAAAGCATGTTAGTATGGGCGGAAGATCCGCTGGAGGAAAACCCCCAACCAAGTTTAATCGAGGAGCAGTTTCCCTACCAGGGAGGAATGTAGGGTTTAAATCATCTGCTAGTGTAAGTGTGAGCCAGGGCGGCCATCAATCAGGAGTGTCCCGTTCCAACCCTTCTCGACCTCTATTGCCATTGTGTGCTACTTGTGGGAAGAGGCACTCCGGGGTGTGCAACCTGAAGCAGATAAACTGTTATAAGTGTGGGCGAGCTGGGCATTATGCCACCTCTTGCACCACGGTCATCCCTAACAGCACAACCTGTTTCCAGTGTGGACAGCGAGGGCACATGAGGAAGGATTGCCCAAAGAGCAAACCAGCAGCATCAGGAGCAAGCAAGGTTGCCTCAAATAGGCCACCAACTGCTAGGACTTTCAATATGTCAGTACAAGATGCCGTGAGGGACACAGATGTGATAGCAGGTACTTTTTCTCTTAATTCAGTCAGTGCAAATGTCTTATTTGATTCAGGAGCAACTAAGTCTTTTATATCTAGAGATTTTGCGCATAAGTTGAAACTTAAAACCCAGCAACTAAGAGATTCCTTACAAGTAGAAATAGCTAATCAGGAAATCGTACCGGTTAATCAAATTCACCCCGATTGTAAGCTAGAAATAGGAGGACGATCCTTCTATGTCGATTTAATTCCTTTTAAGCTAGGGGAATTCGATGTCATTTTGGGTATGGATTGGTTGTCTCGCAATGATGCGCAGATAGATTGTAAAGGGAAAAAGGTTAAGTTGAAAACCCCAGGGAAGAAAGAAATAGTGTTTAAGGGGATGCGACAGACCCAGAAAATTCTGACCATGGCGCAAACCAAGAGATTGTTACGAAAAGGGAACGAGGCTTATTTAGCCTACGTTATAGATACTCAGAAGGAAGTGCCAAGATTGCAGGACATTCTGGTAGTTAATGAGTTCGAGGACGTGTTCCCACAAGATCTTCCTGGACTACCACCTGATAGGGTAATTGAGTTTGCCATCGAATTAGCCCCGGGGACGGCGCCAGTTTCGAAGGCCCCGTACCGACTAGCCCCAGTAGAAATGAAAGAGCTAGCTAAACAATTACAGGAATTGTTGGATAAGGGCATGATAAGGCCCAGTGTGTCGCCTTGGGGCGCACCAGTGTTGTTTGTTAAGAAAAAGGATGGAAGTATGAGGTTATGCATCGACTACAGAGAATTGAACAAGCTAACCATAAAGAATAAGTATCCATTGCCCAGGATAGACGATTTGTTTGACCAGCTAAGAGGAGCTGAATACTTCTCTAAGATTGATTTGAGAACAGGATATCACCAACTGAAGATCAAACCTGAAGATATCCCGAAGACTGCATTCCGCACCAGATACGGACATTATGAGTTCTTAGTTATGTCATTTGGATTGACCAACGCCCCAGCAGCCTTCATGGACCTAATGAATAGAGTGTTCAAGGAATATTTGGACCAATTCGTGATAGTTTTCATTGATGATATTCTCATCTACTCAAAGACAGAGGCAGAACACGCTGAACATTTAAGGATAACCTTAGAAATACTCAGGAAAGAGCAGTTATATGCCAAGTTCTCCAAGTGTGAGTTTTGGAAAAATGAGGTACAATTCTTAGGGCACGTGATCAATAGAGAAGGAGTGTTGGTTGACCCCTCCAAGATAGAAGCAGTTTCAAACTGGGAACGGCCAACTACTCCAACCGAGGTGAGGAGTTTCATTGGACTGGCCGGATATTACAGGAGATTTGTCCAAGACTTTGCGAAACTCGCAGCTCCATTAACTCGACTTACCCGTAAAACTGAGAAATTTGAATGGACTGAGAAATGCGAGAAGAGTTTCTAAGAGTTAAAGAAGAGGCTGGTGACAGCCCCAGTGCTGGCATTACCTGATGGAAAAGGAGATTTCGTGATTTACAGTGATGCTTCGCATAAAGGACTGGGATGCGTGCTTATGCAGCACGGCAAGGTAATAGCATATGCGTCTAGGCAATTGAAGGATTATGAAGTCAGATATCCCACGCATGATCTAGAACTAGCAGCCATAGTCTTCGCTTTAAAGATTTGGAGACACTACCTGTATGGGGAAAAATGCGAGATTTACACATATCATAAGAGCCTCAAATACATTTTCACTCAGAAAGAGCTTAACATGCGCCAGAGGAGGTGGTTAGAGTTAATCAAGGATTACGACTGTGAAATTCGATATCACCCGGGCAAAGCCAATGTGGTGGCTGACGCCCTTAGTCGGAAAGAGAAGCTCAAGATGATAACTTCAGAGAAAGAGCTAGTGAAGGATTTTGAGAAGTTGGAAATTGAGGTTAAGTTACCTGGAGAGGGCCAAGAAAAGTTGATGGAAATTAGAATCCAACCTCCATTGTTAGAAAAGATTAGACTGTGCCAGGAACGGATGATGGAGGAAGAAAAGAACCCCACAGAAGAGCTAATGACCGGGGAGGAAATTAAGTGCGAAAGAGACAAGGAAGGGATCATGAGGTACACGTACAGGATATGGATCCCAAATGTTCAGGAGCTCAAGGATGAGATTTTAAATGAGGCACACAACTCAAGATACTCAGTGCACCCCGGTAGCACTAAAATGTATAGGGATTTGAAGGAGTATTACTGGTGGCCCAATATGAAAAAGGACGTAGCAGAGTGGGTAAGCAGATGCTTGACCTGCCAACGAGTGAAGGCAGAGCACCAGAAACCCAGCGGACTTCTACATCCCTTAGAGATTCCAGAATGGAAATGGGAACATATAGCCATGGATTTCGTAATAGGTTTACCCAGGACCAAGGCTAATCATGACACCATATGGGTAATTGTAGATTGACTGACAAAATCGGCTCACTTTCTCCCGATCAACGAAAGGTACACGGTCGATAGACTAGTGGACATCTACTTAAAAGAGATAGTGGCGCGACATGGAGTCCCAGTCGCAATAGTATCCGATCGAGATCCTAGATTTAACTCCAGGTTTTGGAGAAGTTTTCAAGAATGTGTAGGGACCCGGCTGAACATGAGCACAGCCTACCACCCCAGACAGATGGGCAAAGTGAAAGGACCATCCAAACGCTAGAGGATATGTTGAGAGTCTGCGCGATAGACTTCAAGGGGAGTTGGGATGATCACTTGCCATTGGTTGAGTTCTCCTATAATAACAGTTATCATTCAAGCATTGGGATGCCACCTTATGAGGCCCTTTATGGAAGGAAATGCCGATCTCCCTTATATTGGGATGAAGTTGGAGAGCGAAAGATGCTCGGGCCTGAGATGGTCCAACGGACTAAAGATGCAGTGGATCTAATCAAAGGACGGCTGGTAGCAGCCCAAGACCGACAAAAGAAATATGCCGACTTAGCTCGGAAAGGAAAAGAATATGAGGTGGGAGACCTAGTGTTCTTGAAAGTGTCTCCTTGGAAGGGTTTAATGAGGTTTGGGAAGAAAGGGAAGCTAAGCCCTAGATATATTGGACCATTTGAGATCTTAAGACGTATTGGGGAGCTAGCTTATGAACTGGCATTACCCCCAAACCTGCAGCAAGTGCATAATGTGTTCCATGTCTCAATGCTAAGGAAATATAACCCAGATGCCAAGCACATAGTGGAATATGAGCACGTGGACATGCAACCAGACTTGACCTACGTAGCGCAACCTGTGGAAATCATGGACAGAAAAGATCAAGTGCTCCGAAACAAGGTCATCAAGCTTGTCAGAGTTTTATGGCAGAATCACAACATAAAAGAATCAACCTGGGAGCTAGAAAGTGCAATGATGGAAAAGTACCCCCATTTGTTTTCAAGCTGATTCCGGGACGGAATCCTTTTAAGGAGGGGAGACTGTAAGAACCCAGATTTTTGGTAGAATTTAAAACTTTTTATTATGTAATAATGTGGGAATGAATAGTGGTTATGACTGCGATGTAACGAAGATCTATTAAATAAATGGAACGGATTTGAATTCAATTACTTATATGTCATGCAGAATACTTTTGGTTGACGGCATAGATAAGAATGATCTATCTCCTAAGAATATAAGTATATTACTTCAAGTAAGATTATTCTTATGTCATCCAAATCAATATCTATTATAAGTCCAGCGGTTCCGTAAAAAGGTTAAGAAGCACTCGAGAGTGAACCAGGTTCATTTTCCTAATTATAGGAATTAAATAAAAATAAGTGATGAATAGTGATTTTGGTGGAATTTGGAATATTATTATAATAATGATATACCCGGTATTCGGAACGGATTTCTGAGTTCGTATTAGTGATCCCGGAGGAAAATAAGTGTATGTAAAAGCTGTCGGATTCAGAAAAAGAGCACTTTTATTTTCTCCGAGATTACCCGGGACACTGCAAGACTTAAGGAATTATAAAAGGGATTTAAGGAATTTAAATTCGAGAAGTACTAAGAAAGATGAGGAATAGTATTATAAATATTAAGAAGGTTTTCGGTAAAAACCCTAACTACAAACGAAAGAGTTATTCTTACGAACGATCAATCGAATCGAGCAATAACCGGACAAAAGAGCAAGCAGAGACTAAGATGCATGCATGTGCTATGTATAAAATATCTACTAACCAAACTAGAATCAAGGAACTAGAACCATTAGAGATCAACTAGTACTTAGAAAATCAAATCACTTGGTTAAGCCTTAAACCATCCAATCTTCAACACTTGTCCTCACAAATACATCATTCTATACATCACCACTTTATTAAAGTGACAAGGATGAGATATTATCTAAAACAAGTCACTTTATGCATTATTTTCAAGCAACCAAACAAGAACTCATCTTTCTCTCCAAAGAAACAAAGCATTCGGCCTTTTGGAAATTCCAAATTCAAAATCCAACTTCCAACCATTTGTTGATCTTGAAACTTTTATGGTGAGACTTACATTTCATATAAATGATCTCCTCAAAATCCTAGCTTCAATCTCTTCTTTTTCCATTTTCAAAAAAATGATTTAAGAGGAGGGTGAATAGTGTTTTCATGAACTAATCTTGTTTTTCCTTGATTTCTTTGGTTGATTTAGCAAGCTTAAGCACTTCTAAGGATCATACCAAGCATAGTGAGGCTAGATCATACTCCAAGGAAGGTATAACAACTTTAAACCCTAGGCTTTACCTTGAGATTTTGTATGCTCTTGATGGGTTTTAGTATAAGATGTGATATTAGCATGATTATAAGCATGAATATGATGTAGTTTTGATAAATGTTAAAAATAGTTTAGATGAACGGAAAGGCATTGCTTGGCCTCAGTTCATGTATTTAAGTCATGTATATGTTGTTTGGGTCGGATGCTATGTTTATGGGAAGATTCGAAATTGATAGATATTCGATTTACAGCCGTTATAATGCCCGATTTTACAATACCATGTTTTGTATGCCATTTTCCATGTCAAACCCCTACTGTCCAGAGACCTTATCTGCCATGATAGGATAGGTAATGTTCTAAGCTTTGTTTTGATATAAAGATCACGTGAAACGGACTTACGGTTTAGGATTTATGACCAAATTACTAAAAGTAGTTCGAATCCGTAAACGAAAGTTCGTAACTGAAATTGAACCCTCGTAAGCTATGTAACGTCATGACGAATCTTGGTAAATAAATACTAGGGGTGAGAAGGAAGGTGTGAAAGAAAACCGTATGTCAAAAAGAGCATTTTTCGATTTATTAAAAATGTTCGAGTCAAGGTTAAACGCGAACGAACCCCTAAAAAGACGACTCTTTTATAACTTTGGAAAAACACTTAGAAAACGGGCGATAAAACTCGGAGTAGAATATTGGTTCGTAACGATCAACCTTAGAACTCATATGACTTAGGTATGTCCCAAGTATAAGTGCAGTGGCATGTCGTATTAACGAACGAATGTCGGGTCGGATCAGTGATAATAAGTAATCCACAAACAGGGGTATAACGAGATAACTCGAGAAAGTGTTTCGATTTAAATATAACTTAACTTTTAATATGTTAAGTGATTAATCCCGAATGCCTTGGCTATTTATAGATCACCAGGCTGAACCGGGACCCGCTACCACTACCCCTTACTGTACTCGACTACCAGGCAAGTTTCAATTCCCTTCTTTTAGGCTGTTGTTGTGATTGAATAAATATATATATATATGATTGCTGATATACATATGCCATCGCATGTATGCCTACTTTCAAGTTGAATCGATATACTTGTTCCCTGAATGTTAGTGTTGGCTTATAAGCTAGATAGTTATATATCAGTTATAAGCCGGTTATTGTAAGACCCTCATAGAAGGGCGTATACATCTTTATCCGTCAAATATAAACCGGGAGTCAATATTTCTTGATATATCGAGATTACCTCGGGAGAAAATATTTAAGTAAATATTTTCTATTATTTGGGCGACGAATATTATTTGAATATTCGTTCGAGACTAATTATTTTAACGATCCTTACTTCAAATAATTATTTGAATTTAACTATTCAACGAATAATCTTTCTCAATATTCATTCAGAGTCGAATTAACTATCGACTATTATTTCGAATATTCTTCTAAAGATGAGACTATTAAATGAATATTAATTGGATATTCTTTTAGGATATTATTCATTAAATGAATATTACTTTTGAATATTCATTTAAGAAATCAAATACTTGATGAATATTATCTCAATATTCATTCAGAATCGATATACTATCGACTATTATCTCGAATATTCCTTAAGGCTTGGTTTACTAAATGAATATTACTTGATATTCATTTAGGATATTATTCATTAAATGAATATTACTTTTGAATATTCATTTAAATTCCTAATTAATCATGAATATTACCTTAAATATTCTTTTCAGGTCTTATTAATTAATGAATATTGTTTTGACTATTCATTTAAATATTTATTTATTCAATAAATATTCTCCTGATATTTCTTCAGGGATTATTTTGAGAAATACTCTGATTAAAAATATTCTTTCATATTCCCAAATATTCTTTCAATATTTTAGCTCAATAAATATTCTCTGAATATTTATTCCATACTTAGAATAATCTCGATAAGGTTTATCTTCTTCGATTATTACAGAAAATATTTCAAAACCATATTATTATTAATCTTATATCAAGAAAGGTTCTCAGACATCATTCTTCTTTGAGTCTATCTCCTTAATAATAAGGGAACCTTACTTGGAAAATGTTATTTATCTTGTCGACTTCCCGGTCATAAAGTATTCCCTTCACCCGCAACTCGGGTGCTGTTGACTTATTAAGTCGTTGCTTACCTTCTCATCTTTCGAGGGGTAAGATTACTGGAACAAGTCGATATCCGTTACCAAGTAATAGCTTGGGAGTTATTGGTAAATTTTCCTTTCCAACTAGATACGACTACTTTGTGGAGTCTTATCAACAAGTATTATACTTGGGGAAAGGGGGACGAACGTTATTCAGAATCATGAATTCTATTTGAACTAGGAGTCGTGTAAGAGGCCGGGTAGCGCCGGTCCATCCCCTTCGGCCCAACCGTTGGCCGGGGAGAGCTAGCAAGGCGGTATACAAGTAAAGCCGTCAGTTCTTCCTTCTACCGGTAGTAAATCTAAATTGAGCTGTACGATCTCGACTGATCATCAAGATTGGAACAGCGGGCGCGGTGAATACTCCATCATTGGTTCATCATCCAAATTCATTTATTTCCTGCAACCTGATTACTGTTGGCAGAGTTGGAAAAGAGTCATAACTGGAATTGCAACCCTTTCTTGCAAGTTCCTCTTCTTAATAACGATAATAATATCTCGCTTACTTTGATGTAGCAGAGATTTCTTCAAACAAATACTTTAAGTTACCTTGTAACTTCATCGTTCATATTATACTGGCATCATTTCCGTAAATGCATGGCATATGGTTTAAAAGATAGCTTTGAACTGTTTTAAATTATCGTTCAGTTATATATTTGTTGGTGGGCTTTCGCTCACCCTTGCTTTGTTTATATTATGTCACAACAACAGCTAGGACAGATGGCTCGCGTCAGGCGCACTCGGCGCAAGCAGGTTACCCGACCCACCGGACTACCCGCTGAGATGCTAGCCGCCATTGCTGAGGTAGCATAGTTAGACAGCTTTTGTTTCCTGTTTAACTATATGTATAATTAATGTAATCAACGGCAAAACTTTTAAACCTATGATGTTGTCCTTTTGGGATTGTAATAACTTTTATTCGTAAACCCTTTAATGTAAGACTTATTTCAATTTCATCTCTGGGACTATAACTGTTGTGTGTGTGAGTGGTAATTATTGTGGGGTCACAGCATGTGATTTATTTATTATGGACTCAAGTCAAGTATTATGAATGGATGTAAGACCGTAACCACCAGATTCCTGACCCCGGATCTGGGGGTGTTACACTTACTCATTTCTATTATTTACTTTCACCTTCACCTCTTTATTGAGACACCTTTTTGCACTTGGTACCTCCTTATCGGTATTCCGTCACATTTATTCTATAATCAACACGTTATTCCAATTTAAATTTTCCGAAATGAATCTGGCCCGATCCCTTTAACTTAGATTCATATAATCTACTTCTGCCAACCTTGTTTCTCATCACTTGTTCTTTTCTATCCGTGGTTTTCCACAGGTTGTCTTTCGTAAGTCAGACCAGGTCGTATATCTACATGCTCGTACTCCTATCATCTGTTGAACATCTGCATTTTACTGGCGTAGCCTGGCCACATGAAAACCCGTTATGACCGTGCTATAAGTTTTGGGGGTAAGGCTGGCTCGAATACCGCCGTCCAAACACTTTAAACTCTCAGGTGGCCTAATAAGTCTCGGGCTCAACCGCCCTTCCCTCCAAGTCTCATTAATTCTTTCCATGGGAATATCTTTAACATCATGAATCATCAACCTCATATTCTCTATCTTGTTTGCGCAGAAGTACACTAACATAAACTTGTTTGTCATTCATCAACATGCCATTTAGTTAATCAATGGCAGAACTTTCTTTATCTTTACATTGTCATCTACTTTCTTAGAAGAATCACCATCGCTTGTTGTTTACGTAGTGCATTAATAGCTAACCCTACGGGTTTCAAATCCCTTAGGGAGACAAAGTAATCACTATTCCTTATCCATAAGGAACACTTCCTGAACTTGATGTAGATATAACATGAAGTAGATAGAATTGCAGAAGAGTTTCAAGCATCGCAGCTAGGTCCGGTTGATGAAACTATCACTTATGCATCTTCCATAAAAGACTGGAAACTTAACGGTTTACTTCATCAATTTTGTACCATGGTCCTGGTTTGGCTCAAAACGGGACCTTCTAAGGTACGTAATATGCTTAAGACTCCATCAGGAATCGAATCTTTACTTAAACTATTATTACCTTCGATTCTTGCACAATCATCAAAAGGAATGTAACTTCCTCCACTCCAATATGACTTTCAAGGTCTTTCCAAATATCATTTTGTTTCTTCGGTATGAACATTTATAATTATTCCTTTATACTTAGACTGTCAGCCACCTCATTGGCCTTTCCTGATAATAATAATTTCAGGTAATCCTTGTTCTCTGGATATATTCTAATTCAAACATTTCTACCTCATTCCCATCATTATTGGGTGAAAGCATTCTCCTTTAAGCTCTGCTGATGGAGAAAAATATATTTATCAGTCTTTCTCCATAAATCATTGCTTCCACCTACCCGTGGGAACTTTATCACGTTTATTCCCAATCCTACTTAGGATACTTCTCTTCTTAGTTCTTTCCTTATCTTAGGATAATCTCAACCTTTATAGGTTCAATCCATACTTCCTCAGGGTTTCATACATGCCTCATCTGGCATTATTGTTACTATGTCATACATTCCTTACCAAACTTCCATTTTGAAGTTCGGAATATTACCTTTTTCCTTGTAAGGTTTCATAGGTCATCCTCATCCTTCCTCCTGTATTTTCTGGGTACAGGGTATATCAAAATGTCATTGATCAATACTCTAATAATTCTATCTATGTTCTTTCCAGAACTCTTTTTGATAATCCTTACCGGTCATTGTTGCCTTAGCAAGTCCAACTCATATCATCTGAAGTAATAATGTCGTTATTAGGGTTAATGCCACCCCTTGTGCATTCCCCAGGGTTTGTCTTAATTTATGGATATCCTATCCTTAATTCAACTGCCAAGGAATTCTTGTATCTTATAATTGGCAATCAGATCATGTATCCTTAATAAAGGTCTCTTTTCAATCATTCTCATTTGATAATCGATCGGTGGCTTAATGCCACCCTCTTCTTTCAGATAGTTGTCAGCCTATTTGGCCTTCAAAAAAGGCAACGTATGCCTATCTCCTCTCTTACAGAACTTGGTAATGGCAGCAAGGATGTTTTGGAAAATATTGGTCGAGTTCAACGTGAATCTCTTAGTGCTTATCGTTTTTCGCAAGGGTACTTGCCTCAGACAAAATTCCTACAGCATACTGTTCAATTTCTGACCATTTCTATACTCCCTTCATATACCTTCATTGTTTACTTTCCTCCGTCATAATATATTCATGGTATTCATGATACCCTAACATCATACATCTCAAGTCACTATACTTCCATTTTACTCGTAATCTTGGACAACCATATACACATGAGTCACTTTAGTACGGGTGACCCCATTCCAAAAAGGTCTAGTGAATTCCCAATCAAAACATGGGTTGTTCAGCAGAAGATTCCTACGATCTCATTAATGTTTCCTTTATATCAGAAGCCCTTGTAGTCGGTGCTTTCTTAGAAGCAACCCTGCTTTATCCTTTCATTGCTGGTCTAGTCACTTGATAATCCTTTGTGACTTGGCCTCAACTGGCCACACTAATAAAAAAAATATATATGATTTTAGGGGTTGGCTAATAGCATTACTTTTCTAGCAATTGCCGGCATAGTGCCTTCTTTGATACCTTTCTACCATTCCAAAACTTTACTCCATATAAGTCTTAATCGACTACTCGACACCGTCTCCGTTCACCTTTCCTCCACTTTTATCTTTTCAACTATTCTTATCAATCCCGCGTGCCACACAAGCTTACCATTCCTGGCATAACAGCCTTTTCATTTAAGTCAATCCTGGAATTTCTCAGTCCGGCTGGTTTCTTACTTACATTTCATGTTTTCGTTCAATCTCACTTCATCATTTTATCACTACCGTCGATTGTAATGCTCAGGGTCCGTTTACTAACCCATTTTACAGCATCCTTACCCAAATCATAGGGTTTGCTCCAGTTTCTACTCTCTTCCATGACATTCTCTGATAATCAGGAAGACAAGGTTTGCCAAAATTCACCGAATTCCTTTCCAGAATCAGGGAAATTTTGGTCAATCTATCCACCTACTGGTAACATTAAGGAGACCAGTTTCGAAACCTGAAGAATGGTTCTATGAACCTCCAAGCAGGTAGAACCATAAGCAGTCATAATTAACGAAATAATCGTCATCAGATTAGAAGTTTAACCATTGGAGAGGAACCAATTTTATACATCCCTTAGAAGGGAATCAACAGTTTCAAACTGAAACCTGTCACAACATCCTGATACCTATATGTCCTGATATTCGATATTTCCAAATGTCAATCTATCTGACCACTAGTCTCAGAAGGAACATTGCCGTCGGAGTTGGTTGTTCCACAGAATTTGCACTACTAAGGCCATCCGATCTGGTGGACCGTGCTGTCCGAATGCATCCGCAAGTACTTTGTCGTGTTTCGCAAGCACCCATCCTAATCCTTTATGCGAAGCATCGTTGGAAGCACAAGGTCTCCTTTTTTTTTCCATTAAGTAATGCCAACTCTTGGTCATTACCAATTCCACCTTTTAGCTCCAGGAAGATTTTCTCATATTTTTCTCTTTAACTGCTTATCGTATTACTTGATCCGTTATAATTCCGTGTCGGAATAAACTTAAGATAACTACTATAATTCATTCAAAGAAAGAATTTAATATTCCTCTGAATCACATGCATCTAACATTTCTGGTTCATCATTTCACTGAGTTGAAATAACCCTATAATCAGTCTCTGACAGTAGTCTCATTACGAATTCATCTTGACTCACTGGTCTTATCTTCCGGTAGGTTCTGAGATCATTGTCTTGCCTACTACTTCCTTATATAACTTTATCCAATCATACTGTCACTTTCCAATGTCTTTACTTTCTAACTGATTCATTCATAAAATGAACATTTCCCTGAATGAAACCACCTCATTAACCTCAATTTGGTTCCATAAATTATAACCTATGACATCTTCCTTCTCATGGCGAATTATTACTGACAATATTCATACTAATTCATTTATCAAATGATGTGGCACTTACTGCCTCCTTCTCAACTATCCCTAGGGACTCTGCTCCTCGCCCTAAATCGATGTCTTTGATAATCATTCATCCCTCTAGCTCTTTCTTCGTTAATATGAAAGTCTATAGGGATTCTCATCTATTCCCGTATAAGATCTCAAGTGATCCTTTCAATTCGTTTTACTTGCTGGTACCACATCCAGTAGTCCGGCTACGTATCCAACATGAATCTTCAGTTCTCTTGCTAATAGCTCAGTTCTTTATGCTCACTTTTCTGAGCACCATACCTTAATCATCATAGTCTTTCTGGTTGCGGCCCTCATTCCTCAAGGGTAAGCTCCTTATCCTAACAGGACTGTCCTTATCTGCTGGACCCTCTTCCGGGTCTCCAGTAGGGTACTCCATCGAATTACCCGCTGATCTTCAGCATATAAAGCATCATCGCGTTGCTGCTCGTATGCCTCAAGGTCTGTCGCCTTACTCGTCGATACGATATCGAGCTAAGTTACTATCATGATACTTACGAGTTCCCATAAGGGTTTTATATGTCATCACTACATTAAGTAGTCCGACTATGAACTTGGCAAGAGTTCTTATTATCTTATTAAATTTATTGTTTTAACGTCACCTCATCTCTGGGGTTTATAACGTACGCTCTGATACCACTTCTGTAACACCCCTAGATCCGGTGTCAGGGATCTGGTCATTACCGTCTCAATTCCCATCCACAGTTCAACACAAATATTAAATTACAACCTTGTGACCCAAAACAATAACATAAAACACACCCGTTATAGTCCCAGAGATGAAATCAGAGTAACAACCAAATTTTATTAAACACATTATGAGTTCTTACAACCCAAAAGAATTCAGTATAAATACATACTCTTTGCCATCCATTTACATGAGTCATACTAGACCATAAACTTGGTACTAAAAGAATAAATCTATCCTGCCAATAGCTTTCTCTTCGGCTCTGGTAGTCTCATCGTTCTCGCCAGCATCGAGTGCGCCTTGTGCGAGTCATCTGGTCTAGCTGTTGTTGTGATATAATAATAAAGCAAGGGTGAGCAATCGCCCACCAACAATAATATTTAACTGAACGATAATATATAACAGTTCAAAAGTATCTTTCAAACCATATGCCATGCATTTACGAAAATGATGCCAGTATAATATGAACGATGAAGTTACAAGGTAACTCAAAATGTAAATATATGAGGGAATATCTGCTATGTCGAAAATAAGCAAGATATTAAAAAGAGGAACTTGCAAGGAAAATATTGCAATTCCAGTTACGAACACTTTTCCAGCTCTGCCAACAGTAATAATGTTGCAGGAAATAAATAAGTTTGGATGATGAACCAATGATGGAGTATTCACCGCGCCCGCTGTTCCAATCTTGATGATCAGTCGAGATCGTACAGCTCAAATTTAGATTTACTACCGGTAGAAGGAAGAACTGACGGCTTTACTTGAATACCGCCTTACTAGCTCTCCCCGGCCAACGGTTGGGCCAAAAGGGATGGACCGGCGCTACTCGGCCTCTTACACGACTCCTAGTTCAAATAGAATTCATGATTCTGAATGTAACATTCGTCCCCCTTTCCCCAAGTATAATACTTGTTGATAAGACTCTACAAAGTAGTCGTATCTAGTTGGAAAGGAAAATTCACCAATAACTTCCAAGCTATTGCTTGGTAACGAATATCAACTTGTTCCAACATCTTACCCCTCGAAAGATGAGAAGGTAAACAACGACTTAATAAGTCAATAACACCCGAGTTGCGAGTGAAGAGAATACTTTATGACCGGAAAGTCAACAAGATAAATAACATTGCTCAAGTAGGTTCCCCTATAATATGGAAGTTTGAGCGAGCATTTAAATCCTTTTAAGATAGATTTAAATGAAAAAGAAAGAGTTGGGAACCTTTCCTTGATAAAATAGTCGTAAAAAGACTCCGAAATATTTTACATAATATCTGGAGGTGGAAGGTAATCTCCGAATAACATAATTTATTTTAAAAAGAATTTTAAAAGAATTAAATAAATATTCCAAGAATATTTATTTACTCAATAATAATTATGGAATATTATTAACTCATAATATTGCTCGTAAGTAATCCTCGAATGAATATATGGAATTATTTACTAAATAAATCCCTCCTTAAATGAATATTCGAAATAATATTCATTAAATAATTAAACTCCAATAAATATTTAAAATGGTATTCAATAAATAAGTCAAACCTTAAATGAATATTTGAAAATAATGTTCATCTGATATTTAATCTTTTAATGAATATCCCCAATAGCATTCATTTAATAAATAATCTTCTAAATGAATATCAAAATAATATTCATTTAGTAATCAAAACTTTAAAGAAATAATCGAAATACTATTCCTTAAGTAAATAGAACTTCCAATGAATATTTTAAAATAATATTCATTAATTACATAAAACCTTAAATGAATATTCGAAAGTAATATTCATTTAATAAATAACATTCTAAAGAATATCAAAATAATATTCATTAAATATCAACTCTAAATGAATATTCAAAATTAACATGCATTTATTATCTCTCGACTAAGATAATACCCGAATAACATTCCTCGAAATATTTCCAAGTAATTGATACTTTATGGAATGTAATAACGTTTAACAATAACCTTCCTCAGATAAATAATAATCTGTCGTTGAAATCCCTCTGGGTTTCCACGACTATCTATAACTCAAAATACCGACTCCCGGTCTATATTTAGAATGAATATTATATGCCCTTCGCTAAGGGTCTTACCAAAACAATCCGGCTTATTACTGATAAATCGTATCTAGTCTATAAGCCAATATCAATTCAGGGAACAAGTATCACAAAAACCAGAGTCACAATATAATTGGAAACAGGCATGCATGCGATGGCATATGTAAAACAGAAATCATATACATATATTATCACAACAACAGGTTCAAAGGTTTGAACACTTGCCTGGTAATCAGGTGTGGGTGGAGATAGCGTGCCCTGGGTCTGCTCAATGATCTATAAACAATCAGAACATTCGAGATTAACCACTTAACACCTTTTAAAAGTCTAGGTATAAACTTCACTTAAATCGAAACACGTTTCCGAATTATCTCATTATACACATTTTGGTGTAACTCTTTTTATTACCGCTACGATCTGACATTTGTTCGCTATTACGACATGTCATCATACCCACACTCGGTATATACTTAAGTCGTATAAGTTCTAAAGTCGATCGATTACGAACCGAGATTATACTCCGAGTTTTATCGCCCGTTTTCTAAGTGTTTTACCGAAGTTATAAAAGAGTCGTCTTTTAGGGGCTCGTTCGCGTTTAACCTCGACTCGAACATTTTTAATAAATCGAAAAATGATCCTTTTGACATACGGTTTTCTTTCACACCTTCCTTTTTACCTCTAGTATTTATTTACCAAGATTCGCCACTGAGTAACATGCTTTACGAGGGTTCAATTGAAGTTACGAATTTTTACTTACGGTTCCGAACCAATTTTAGTAATTTGACCATAACTCCTTAACCGTAAGTCGGAATGTTTCGATTCTTTCGCCAAACGATCTATGACTCAAGATCTAGGAGGAAATGTCATGTTCATAACCAGTTAAGACAATTCACACTACTGTGATGCACGAATTCTTTAAGGTTATCGAAAATCGGGCATTACGACGGCTATAAATCGAATATTTCCAAATTCCAAACTTTCCAATAATCATAGTTTCCACTCCAAACAACATATACATGTTATTTAACCATGAACTAAGGCCAACAATGCCTTTCCGTTCATCTAAACTATTTATCCTCCTATATTAACAAATCACTACATAAGCATGCTTTAATTATCACTATAATCATACTAATCTAAAAACTCATCAAGAACATCATTAAACTCAAAGTAAGGCCTAGGGTTTCAAGAGTGTTATACCTTCCTTGGGGTGTGTATGCACTTATTAATCCTTGTATAGTCCTTGTATAGCCTCCATGAAGCTTGGATCATCAACCAAAATCAAGATTCAAGAATTTTGTTCTTGAGGTTACTATTCATCCTCCACTTTCTTGATTTTTTTGAAAATGGAAAAAGTGGTGTTTGGGGCTAAGATTTCTAGGGTATCATTTTTATTAAATATAGGATCTATGATAAATTTTTGGAGATCAAACAATGGTGGGAAGGATGATTTTGTTTCTTGAATTAAGCCAAAAGGCCGAATGGTGTAGAATGGAGAAGACATGGTTTTTGCTTGGTCGATTTCTTGGTAATAATGCATAAATTAGCTTGGCTTGGATAATATCTCATCTTGCCTTACTTTATTAAAGTGATGATGCATGGAGTGATGTATTTGTGAGGACAAGTGTTGGAGATTGGATGGTTTAAGGCTAACCAAGTAGTTTGTTTTCTAAGGACTAGTTTCCTTGCTAAGTATCCTAGTTACTTTAGTCCACTAGGTTGCTAGATCTTTTCTAGTGGCTTATGCATGACTCTTGCTTCCTCTGCTTGTTTCTTTTGTCCGGTTATTGCCCGTTTCGATTGATCGTTCGGATGAATAACTAAGTAGTTTCACCTCTAGGGTTTACCGGGAAATTTCTCGATATTCATAATACCTTCCCCAATCCTTAATATAATCCTCGTGATGACCATGTAGGATATTTAATCTCGATACGAACTTAATCCGTAATCTAGGATTCGTTCGCTTTATTGATTAATCTCGTTATAACGTTTTAGCGGTTTCTAGAACGCTTGTTTCACTGCCTCAGTGGTTTCCTACCTTCATTCTTAAATCAAATATAATAACATCCCAAAATATCAAATCCTCAAAGTTAATATCTCAATTCTTGGATTATAATAATATTTAATCCACTATCCGGTCAAATATTATTCCGAAAAAGAATTTGGAATTTCTGAATTCCGATCGTCTCTGCATTCACTTATTTCCTCCGCGTATTAATAATATGACTTCGAATCATCCATATCACGTCCCGTACATAGGGTGGCGTGAAAAGTTTTCCAACTTACAAAATCACTAATCATCCACCAAATTACTATGCACGTACAGGAAATACTATGCACGTACGGGAAACACTATGCACGTACGGGAAACACTATGCACGTACGGGAAATACTATGCACGTACTCATTTCCCTTCAAGGATCCATTAGCTCCTTCCTGGATGGTAGATTATTCTTATCTAGGTCCTCAACCATCGAATTAGTCTATTCTGACAATATACCAATGCATCAAGATCATTGTCCAAAGTAATATCCATTCATTACAATCATTGTTCCTCATTTTATCATTACTTAATAAAAAGTTTTAATTATATCCAAAATTTGGGGTTCTTACAGCCTCTATCCCAGGTCTTAGAGCCAAACACTGTGTCTAATCAAATCTCTAAACCTAAAGCCAGAAGCAAGTTGTTGACAAAAAGAGCTGATAGAAGAAGTGATAATGTGAGTGATCCCACAGCTCTGCCTCCACCAAAGAAGAGAAGAAACCTACTACTTGAGGCATCTGTTAGCCCATCCATTTCCTCCCAACAGGACTTGGACATTGAAATGGCCGATGAACTGTTACTAATTTCATCCTCTCAACAGGATGAAATTATTGAAATTCGCCAAAGGGCCGTGGCACCTTGTACAGAGTCAAGCACACCTCTATTACTCACAATGGGGGAAAACATTACCATAGAATCTGATGTTGTTAAGGACACTGAGCAAGGAGTGCACGATAGGATTGTTACAGTACCTACCATTGTTACGGTAGAAGAGCCTTCACAGGCTTCAGAGGGAAATCTTGACTCTCTGCCAGTTATAATAGAGTCATCATCTCCCATCCCAGGAGGAACATTCCTGGCTCCCTCAAGGGATTCTTCACTCGCAGATTTATCTGGAGAAAGTGAAGGGCAACTTGGTCATCCTATCACTGAAGAAATTCAGTTATCAAATCCAAATGAATTGATAGAGATGACTGAGGATTGGGAATTGCGAACTCCCATTGCACCACCACTGACCTCTCCAGAAGAGGCTAGGGTGATTTCATTTGCAGGTACAGCTCAAGGAAAGGAGCTAGTGTTGAGTGATGTGAGGACCACCTTAAATATGAGTGAAACACATGCACGAAAGGAGAGTGACATATCCTTGAGTGAACATCAGGTGAGCGCACACACTGACACAAACACTATGTCTCTTATGGCTCAAATCAAAGATCTGCAAAAGAAATTGATGGAAACTGAGGCTGAAAAACAATTTTTCAAAGCACAAGTGGATGAACCGTCTTCTTCTTCCACCCCTGTCAACAATCAGCTCATGATTATTCGTGACGATGTCCAGAACATAAAGACTACACTCACTCCAACAATCAATACATTGATACAATCCAACTCTCAGGCATCTACAGAAAGAACAGATATTCTAAATGCTATTGACAGACTCTCTAATAGGGTGGATGAACTTCAGGTGGAAATGCATGTAACTGCTCAATCATACTCAACAACCTTTGCGAAGCTTGAAGAAAAGTATGATTACATGTTTGAAGGACTTGATCATCTATACAACATTGTTAAACCTACTCATCATATCACACCAGAACAAAGAGCATATTTTGAAGACTATGATGATGATAATGAGGGGGATAATGATGAAGATAGAGGGCTTGACAGTCGAAGAAAGTCTGTAGAGGATTCCTCAACTAAGGGGGAGAAGTCTGGAGATGGAGGAGCAGGTAAGTCTGGAGGAGCAGGAGGAAGTAAGTCAGGAGGAGGAAGTAAGTCAGGAGGTCAAGGGAGGCATAAGGAGAAGTCTGAGAAGTCTACCAAGGGAAAACAAAAAGCTGCTCATGATCAGGATGTATCCGATTTTGATTTCGATCTCAAGAATAGTAATTTTGAGGTACAGCAATTAAATGATATTGACGAAGATCTTTCAAACTGGCAAGATGATCCTGAATTTGAGAAGGAACTTCAAGAGGAGAAAGCTGATCGTCAGATGAGACAAGCTAAGCTTGAGAAGACCAGACAGGTAGTGGATAAAAGATTGAAGCTGAAGCAAGCTGAAGATGCAGAGAAACAAAAGCTACATGCAATCAGTGTACAAGAAAGGAAAAGAGATATTCAGTTGAAGATTGGTCCAAAGTGGGAGAGAGCAAGAGAAATTTTTGATTCTATTCAAAACACTGCTAATGATGATTAACGTTTTCTCCAACTACTTCAACAGTTTCAAGAGACCAATCCAAATTACTTGCAATATATGGATGCATTGATGCTGGAAATCTCGAGGATAGTAGCTGGGTTTGACAGATGTGCAGATCAACTGATAATTCAGATTGACTCTCGTACAATGGGTTCTCTCAATGTGTCACTTCAAATCTTTCAACAGAGAAGCTTGATTGAACTGTGGATTATGTCCCTAAAGGTAAAAAGGTTTTCTGAACTGAATATTTTACTTCATGAAAGACTTTTGGAGTTTGCTCAAAGGAATAGTCCACAAGTTATTCAAACTCCACATCATGTTAAGTTTCTCAAGGGCAATACACTACATTCTTGCTTCCTTGATTCTAAGTCGATGAAATTATATACTGCATCTCATCTGGTCTGGTTAGAACATCTGCTGAGGACTACAGGATTCGAAGATAAAGAAAGTATCTTTGTTGCTGACATTATTCGATCATATGCTTTAACTGGCTTTGAAAAGAAATATTACATGCTTCGGAATCGGCTATGGGGCAACCTTGGAATTTTGCCTAAGAAACCTAAAGGTCTTGTGTCAGATTATGAACGTGTACTTGACAAGGATTTGATCAAAACCTTGGATGATCAAGAACGATTTGACACAGAGAATATTAGAAGATTTCTAGAACAAGAAGATGAAGTTGAACCTGGAGAGATAAGGGATGAAGAAACTTCAAAGTGAAGATCAGCTCTACATGTGATATCTTTAGAGCTTAGATAGGTCAAGATAGAAAATTGTATTATATGATCAGTCTAGAGGATCATCTATCTTGTATTTATCTTTTATGTTTGAATCTTGACAATGTTAAATATAAACCAGAACTTTTCTTTTATTTACTTTGTATTTAAAGTTTTATCTTTTACTAAGTTAAGTTGAGTTAGTTGAGTAATCCTCTAGGTATTTGCTTGTTATCTTCTAACAAACAAATAGGGGGAGATTGAAAGGCATATGACACAGCCTATTTGTAGTTCGAGGACTCAACTCAACTTAAGCTTAGATTGTAATAAGTAAATAACTTTAACTGTCACAGGAATCTCAGGAGGTACTATCTGTCAGAAGAAAAATCCTAAAGTCAATCTATAGTTTTGATGTTTTACACTGGAAGAAGCTTAGATTGCTGATCAAGCCTCAGTATAGCATCAAAGAAGTGGATTTATTTCTAAGACAGAGATTTCTAGAGTGACAGGTTCAGACAGAATACAGTGAAGTACAAGAAGGAGAAAGAAATGAGAAGAAAAATGAATCACATTTTTAATGTGAAAATTAAAGGACAGTCATTGAAGTTAGTCATTCATGAACCAGACCGTGCATGGAACGTCAACAAAATATTCAGTGGTATTCCTTTATTACTTTCAGTGATTCAGAAAAGAATTAAGACAATCCAAGGATATATATAATTATTCTTCTTTAATTAATTTAAATCAAGTAATCAATTTAATTAATTAATTAATTAATTCATCCTGAATTAATTCTTTAATTAAATTAATTATTAGATTAATTAAATCTGATTTAATTATTTAAGTAAGGTTAAATTAAAGGCTTAATGGCCTTTTAGCCCTCAAAGTTTCCACCAAAATACCCATCAGCCCTCACTGTTTCAAAACGTTCCTTTTGACCCTCCAAGTATCCGTAAAGGTCCAATTAGCCCTTATACCGGTTCAGGAAATGGTGAGTTTGGGTGATTGTTGGTTCGTTTTAATCGACACAACAACAATACAGCAAAATTCCGGCTAGAAACCGATTAAAATGAACCAAAAGTCACCCAAACTCACCATTTCCTATCCGGTATAAGGGCTAATTGGACCTTTACGGATACTTGGAGGGTCAAAAGGAACGTTTTGAAACAGTAAGGGCTGATGGGTATTTTGGTGGAAACTTTGAGGGTTAAAAGGTCATTAAGCCTAAATTAAAATGATTATTTGTTAATCAATTTAATTTAATCTGAAAAATGAACTAGAAAGACAATCCCTGATTGTCTTGCCGATTGTCTTGGAGAAGGGATTTAGAGAAACAAGACAATCACTAATTGTCTTGAAGAAGAAAATCAGTAAAGCAAGACAATCTCTGATTGTCTTGCCGATTGTCTTGGTAATGATAAATTCTGAACAGCTTTAAAAGAGAAGAATAAAAATCTGATTTGATTATCTTGACGATTGTCTTGACAGTTCAAATCAGATTGTCTTGATAATGATCAAAAAGAAAAAGCTTCAGACAGAATGATAATTTTTGATAAAGCAAGACAAAGATCTCAGAATTTGATTGTCTTGCCGATTGTCTTGGAAGAAACTGATTGTCTTGACGATTGTATTGCCTATTGTCTTGGCAGTACAAAAATGGTTGTTTTGGAAGAATATATTGTATTGCCGATTGTCTTGACAGTTATATTTGAAGATAAAGAGGCAGAGAATATTATATATCAAGACAGAAACGACTCAAGACAACACAGACTAAAATATTACATTCAAGGCAGTTTACTCTCTTCTCTCTCATCAAGAACACAATACAAGGAGCAGAAAAATTCATAGAAAATCAAGTTCATATTATTTTTAATATCTGATCCGATAGAACTTGTTTACTTGATACTCTTGTACTATTAGCGAGTTTTTACTCCTAATCTATATCTTGATTTTTATTAACAAATCTAGAAAAATTCATGTCGAATTTTCTAATTTGTTTTTATTAATTAGATATAAATTCTGTACTGTATTTGTAACAAACCCCTCAAGTTAATATAATTTTATACTCAACTTGAATTTTGTTTCATTTAATTCCGCTCAAATTTGTCAAAATTTCGATTAAACAGTACTGTTTGTATTCAACCCCCCCTTCTACGAACATATTGGACCTAACACTTTTCCTTCTCTGAGTCCATCCATTTGGATGGCTCTTTTGCAACATATGATCTAGGAATGACTATTGTGCCCACTGTAGATTCAGCAATTTTTTGTTGCGGTACAAATGGACAATTCTTGAGGATGTCAGGGTAGAGAGGATTGGCAGCTTTGATGAACAACAGCATTTTTATTTTCCAGAGGTTGTAATTCTCTTTTTTGAACTTAGGGACCTTCACCGTACCTGTACTCTTTGGTGTATTCGAACTCATGATCGTTTTCTGTTTAGATTAAACAGCCTGCTCTGATACCACTTGTTGAGTATTGAATACAGTAAAAGAATACAGAGGGGGGTGAATGGATTCTTGAACTTTTCATTGTTCTTGAATCTTTGCTACAAGATATGTGTTGAGTGTGTGTGAGATACGCAAGTACAGATAACAAAGACAAACACAACACAATATCACTTTAATCTAATATTTTATTAGATAAAGATTTCACTACAATCTCTGAATACAAATGATAGTATTCTCAGCTTCGTTTTTCTTAGAGAGATATTTCTTGTGATGTATCTTGAAAAACTTATCTGCTAAGGAAGTGAGGCTGTATCCTTATAGACATGGATACACCTACTTACTACAAATAAGGTAGGTAAAACAAACTACTTTCCAGTATGTCTAACTCATTTGAGTAAGAGTCCAAATGGCTACAGATTTGACTTTGCAAAGCCTGTTCAGATCCACTTCTTTAGCTCCTTGTCCTTTTGTCTTATCTCTCCAAGCTTCTTTGTAGGCTTTCCAATGTGCTTTATAGTACATAGTCAAATAAAGCGTCTTGGCTTGTTGCAGGTTTCTGACTTGTACAATTCTTCAGTATTTTGTCTCCAAGAATGTATTCGAGAAGTGGCTAAGTGATTGATTCGAGAACTCGAATTGACTTAATCGATAACTCTGAGTTCTCGAATAGTGTTATATTGACATATCGAATCACTTCTCGAATAGCTCTTTTCTCTGGGACTCCTTGAGATATCGAATAGAGCATTTTGATATATCGAATCCTTGAGATGTCGAATAGCTTCTTTAGTCCTTGAGATATCGAATAGAGCATTGACTTGTTGACTCTTAGAGAACTCGAATGATGCTTTGACTTGTTGACTCCATGAGTTCTCGAATAGAGTAATAGACATATCGAATCTCTGAGATATCGAATGAGATATCGAATAGTGTCTTCTGAGATATCGAATCTCTGACTTCTCGAATGCTAGACTTCTCGAATAGACAAATGTACTTCTCGAATTGGTACTTAGGAAAATTCTTCATTTCTTCAAATCCCAACTGTGATTATTTGGCAGTCTTTATCTCCTTGCTTGAGGCATGAACCTTGGAACTTCTTTCAAGCATTATTCTTGACTTTATAAGTACAGTAACACAACTAGAATTTGATGCCTATTACAAGTACAGAACAAATAGAAACTCTATAACTAGAGGTTCCCTCAGTAAAGAGGTCATGTAGGTAATGCATAGCATTACACATACTTAGGCTTGTTATTAGATATATTCAGGCATGTCTCTGTGACTAACAAAATAGTCCTAGCTGCCTCCAGAGTGTAATAATCTGTTATTTAGCTCCTACCAAATGTAATAAATCAACATTGAAATGTAAATATTTTAGATGTTTATGATCAACTAAAATTAAACGTCTTTTAATTAAAAATGTAATTGACTAATTATCATTAATTATATTATTTTATAATTTACTTTAATAATTAGGATAATCATGCCGAAAATCGAGCCGACAAATTTTTAATGCCCGTGCGATGCACGGTTGCCTTTCTTATGTTATAAATTTTATTTAATATTACAATCATGTTTTTATATCATCATTATTTTTAATATTTTTTTAATTTTAATTTTAATATAATTTAATATACTCATGTTTACAGATTATACTAATGTTTCCTTATTATAAACAACGTATACGGATTTTTATTATATTTTATTAATAATTGAAAAATATGGTGTGATATTTTCAGGTATATATTAATGATTGTAAGATTAATTTTAAATAAAAAAGGTAACGTGTTTTAATTAGAAAGAAAATATTAATGGTCGAAAGATGTGGTACGATTGATGTTTTGGGTGTTGGCCCCATATATCACAATTTCAAAGCAAATGGTCCTAAATATCAAAGCTAAAAAACTTGGCCCCAAATATCACTCCAAAACACATTAGTGTGTAGCGTTTTGGATTTTTTTGTTTTTTAAAAACGCTGAAGCGTCTATCGTTTTGGAGGAGAGAGAGAGAGGGAAGACGTTGATTAAAGTAACGTTGGGTGAGAACGTTGGACGCCTCAGCGTTTGGTGGGGGAGAGAATGCTACTTAAGAATGTGGGAGGGGGGGCGCTACTTAAGAATGTGTTTTGGGGGGAACGCCACATAGTGTGGCGTTTTGGTATGTTTTTGTTTTTGACTTTTTTTTTCCTAAACATATATTTGCAAATAATATTAAAAAATTTATATTTAAATAGTCAATTCAAATTGGGTTTTAGTATTAAGTTCGGCAGATTGATTTTTAATCCTAAGTTCGTATACGGTTTATTCGTCGTTCAAAATATTTCTAAACCCAAAATGGAACTGTTGAACCCCAAAAGTTAATTGTTGAAACCCCAAGGTAATACAGATAAAATTTAAAAATTTTAAATAAAAAATTGAATTCGGCAGCCTGATTTTTAAACGCTAAGGATAAGTTAGGGTTTAGGGTTTAAGGTTGTAAGCAATCCTAAATCCCAAACCCTAAGTTCGTATATGGTTTATTCGTCGTTCTGAATATTTCTAAAACCCAAAATGGAAATGTTAAACCCCAAAAGTTAATTGTTGAACCCCTAATTTTAATTAAAATTGTTTTTTTAATTAAAAACCCTAAACCCTAAGTTCGTATACGGTTTATTAGTCGTTTCGAATATTTCTAAAACCCAAAATGGAAACGTTGAACTCCAAAAATTAATTGTTGAACTCCTAAATTTAATTAAATTGTATTTTTAAAATTTTAAAAATACAATTTTAATTGAAAATTTGATTAAATTTTTTTAATATTATTTGCAAATATATATTTAGGTGAAAAAAAAAAAGAAAACAAAAAAAAATACTCTTAACACCACATCATGTGGCGGTCCCCCCCCAAAACCCTAGAACGCCAATTATTATGGCGTTTCCTGCCTCCCCTTCCTCTCTCCCCTAAAAACGAGAAACACATTAGCGTTTTAAAAAAAAAATTTGAAACATTATATTATATTTTGTGTTAGAGTAATATTTGGGGTCAATGTTTTAAATTGTGGTATTTAGGGCAATTTGCTTTCAAATTGTGATATTGGGGGTCTTTATTATGATGTTTTTAGGTAATTTGATATTGGGGGCCTTTATTCTGATATTTTTAGGTGTTTATAAATGGTAATATTTTTAACTAAAAGTAAATGGGAAAAAGGCAATCGAATAATTACCATTAATTATATTATGTTATTATTTATTTTAATAATTAGGATAACCAAATCGAAAACCAAACCTACAAACTTTAATTTTCGACTTTAATAATATAAATTTGTTTTTGGTTATCCTTTTATAGGTTTTAAGCTAGGAAATTTCTGACTTAAAATTAAAATGTGTGTTTGTTTGACTAGTTAAAAAGTGGTTTAAAGTTAGAAAAAATGGTTTAAAAGTCGAAAGTTGGTAGATAATATTTTTTGAACAATTTATTTTATTTTATATTTCATTTGATGATTTAATTTTATTGTACAACTTACAATTTTTTTTTTAATTTTTATGTTTTTGAGTCACCAACAATACTAAAATTATTAAAATTTATATTATTGAAATTAAAATTTTCACTTGTCACTTTAAGTAAATTTAAATATAAATATTACTTTTAAATTTTATCCAAACCACCTCTTAGATGGTATGAAAATTATGATCGTATAAAGGTTCAAAAATTTTAAAATTTTAAAATTAAAATATATAAAGTTAATCAACTTTTTTCTTAAAAATATAAATGAGTACTTACTTTTATATACGATGGGAACCCAACAGCCTTCCGGTTTCTTGTAGACAACTTAAATTGTGTTAGTTTAAAAATGTCATTAAATATTTGTTTTAGTTTTTTCATAGGGAATATAGAGTCAGTATATTTTTTAATTTGAGATCAACAAAAGTTCAGTACGCCGCAAGGCACGGCCAGACGTAAGTTCTAAGCAAAGCAGGAGTACTAGCAAAAATTTAATTTGTACCCTATTTTTGTACACTATATAAAGCAATGATCCTAGAATATCAGGGTTCACAAACACACATTCTCTCGCTGGATTCTCAAACTCCTTCTCTCGCGGCTCTCCAAAATCTCTCCATAATCGATTCTAACCCCGAAAACAGCAAGAACACCGATATGATCATGCCAAGTCCTACTGATGCAGAACTATTTGATGATGTACATGTTTTATGCCGCTTCCTTACCTTGTGGCATGGAGACCCTCACGACCATATCCATTACATGCTTCGTTTAAAAGCTTTGAAGAAGTTGGTTAGCGAAGAAAGATCGAAGTTGTCATGCATACTGAAAAGAATGATCGGCCTGCTGAGAACCAAGAACGAAGGGGAGCAAAGGGAGAAGCTCGAGCTTGCGATCAAATTTATTAACGGTCTAAGCTTGTCGGACATACGGAAAAACATAATTTACCTGAGAAGCTTGGTGCCTGATCGAGAACGTTATGACTTGTCACTAATACTGGAAAGAATAATTTACATCATGAGAAACATGGCCAAGAGAAGACCGGAGCACAGGGAGAAGCTAGGGCTTGCTGAAAGTTATATTTACCAGCGTAAGGACCAACAAGAAGTTTTGAGCATTATTATGTCTCTCAAGTAGATTTCTACGTACTTGATAGGAACGAATATGTATCAGTACCAGTTCATGTAATCTAGTTTTGGTCTAGTCGATGATTCCTGTTTGAATTGTGTACATATTTTTTGTTCTTTTTTTAGAATCTTGTACTATCTAAAACGTGGTCTAATGAATTTGATCAATTTTGCAAAATTTTGTTGTTGCTTGATCAATTGTTTTATATGGATGGATAAGAACACATTGATTTCCAGGAGAACAGACTTGTAGCTGTACCCTGTTTAAGCTTCTTTACTTGTAACTGTAATAATTTTGGGCACTTTTTTTTTTTTGTGCGGTTTTACCTTTGTGTATGCCTGTATAAATTGGGTGTGATGAAGGAGGTTTCGAAGTTCATAATCGTTTTAATATATTTAAGTTGACTCAGTGACTCGTTATTTTCATTCGAGGTCATGTATGTTGATCAGTTACCAATTGTATAAAATGAAACAATTGCAATAGGATGTAGGACCAAATCCATTGCCATCCGAGTGCAGTTTGAATTATAGACATTGTGCTTCTGCTGTGCTTTCTGGATTATGGAACTTTTTTTAGATTCCTCTGTCCACAGTCTAGGTTTTGGATACTTTTGAACAATGTTATGAAGCATCTGATTGGTCCGGTCTCTGTAAATCTCTGTGATTTTACAAGATACTAATGAAAATTTTCCTGTCAGCAGTGTCTGCAAGCTGAAAACAAAGTGCAATTTATATTTTTGTGACTGAAGAAAAATGCAAGAACATTACCTCAATTCCACTCTGGCTTTGTCTTAGTCTATAGTAAATTGGTTTATTTGTTATTGGATTGCACCATAGTCCATAGATGATGCCTATCGGCTCTCAGTGTGATTGTAATAGAGGCCATATTGATGCTTTATAGAGTAAGGAGTGTAATAAATTGCGCTCCAAACCTTTTAGACACCTGTAGGTAACATAGTTATTGTAGCCAATTTCCATGTGTTACTAGTTCCTAGTCCCTGGTTTTTTGTTAGCACAGGCTCGATCTTTCATTGTGTCTGGCTAGTATTTGTTTGCTCATGCATTCGTGCTATTGATCCTATTGGTCTTAAGGGTTTTTCGGAACTCGGTCACACAAACAAGATAGAATCAAGCGGCTCATCAGGTTGAAGGCTCCTACTGAATTCTGATCAGGAAACTAGTAGTAACTAGTAACACAGGACCTGCTGAAGACAGTACTTTCCGGCTTTTGTACATGTTTCTTACAATTGAGATCGATAGTGTCCGCTTGTAAACTTGTCATGAATGTACTATATTCTCATGGATTTGATCATCTTAAATTCATATCTGGTTTTTTTTTTTACCAGTTCCTGAAGGATAAAAACAGGATTTTAAATGTAGACATTTTGAATGAGAGATCTTTTGTGGTTCATTTGTAAAATATTTATATTTTTAAGAATATAATGATATCTAGTAAGTTCTGATAATTCTTAAAATAAGGTTTGAAAATATTTATTCTTTTGTAATGTACATGTATTATGCCGTTTCCTTACCTTGTGGCATGGAGACCCGATCAAGACCATTATCATTACATGCATCGTTTAAAAGCATTGAAAAAATTGGTTAGCGGAGAAAGATCGAAGTTGTCATGCATACTGAAAAGGATGAGTTGCTATGCCATTGTTAGCAAGTGACCTCAAGAAAGCAACATTTGAATGCCATATTTAGTAGTCGAGTCGGACATCTCATAATATTTTTATTTTTTTTATAATCAGGTGTCAGGGCCAGCTTTGGCACAACTAGACTATTCTCATAATATCATCTTAGAAAAGCAAGAGAAAACACCCTTGGCATAACACAGAGTGTGGAGAAACATTCTTGTGGAATCTCAACATTTGATCTTGAGAGTTAACATTTTCCTCTTAAATACTAAAAGTAGAACCCAATAGATTGAAAACTGAGAAAATCAATAGAAAAATGTTGATTATTTATTTTATAATAATTATATTACTTTTATTTGTATACTAAGTGATGCAAATTTGTGGTTATAAGCATGCTACAAATTTATGGTACTAGTCACTATCTTATATACAAAAAATTATACATTTAGTTATTTTTGTGTAATTTTTGGATACGCATGTATAAATTTAATAATAAGTTTATGAATTTTTATTTCAGGTCAGTATAAATATTTGAATTTTGAATAAATATGGTGTAAATAAATTTTATGATATTCAATAAAAATGTATTATTTTTATTGAATCTAATGATATAAATAAAAATGTATTTATCTTTAAAAATTTGGAATTATCAAATGATGATTAATAAAAATTTCTTAAAAAATGGTGATGATCAAATATTTGTTTTTCTTTCCGATTTTATAAAATTGTGAGTATTGATATTTAAATTGTTTGGATATTTTAAATAAAAAAAAATATATTAGTAATTCTGACGCAAACGCTACATCAATATCACGACATTTTAGAATTAACGATCTTTTAAGATTCATCGTACGTTATTAATCAGTAGTACATTAGATTAAATTAAAATCTAAATAAAATAATCCAACAAAATCAATATATGATATACCAAATATGTTACATGGAGGGAAAAAGGTACTTTCATACACTACAAGAAAACAGCTTGAAATCGATCGTTACAAAACCGACCGTCACAAATCCAATAATTATAACTGATCGTTGCCGTAGGTAGTCGGTTTTAAGATAAAACCGACCATCTAAGACCGACCGGTGTGGACCCGGGCCCGTTTTGCTGACTCACATTTTTGGTTTCCATGACACGTCATCTAAAACCGACCGATACCACTGAGGTCGGTTACATTTTGACCAAACGAAGAAATGTTGTCGTTTTGATGACGTGTTTTAGATGTCAAATCCGACCGATAATTGTCGGTCGGTTTTAGGTGGTCGGTTTTATAAATGACGGTCGGTTTTAGGTGGTCGGTTATGCAAATTTCTAAATTTCGAAAATACCGCCCAAATGAAAAATTCAAATTTTTGATCAAACTCATAACCGACCACATATCGGTCGGAAATAAGCCTTGATTTCACAAAAAATTTAAAAATGGAGCCCAAACTAAAAAATTCAAATTTTTTGCCAAATTTCATTTAAACAAACCAATTCACCAAATTTCATCTATATCCTTACATACACTTCACCAAAATTCCTCTCCCTTTTAACTTTCATTTTCGAAATTTGGACTAAAAAAACTCTTTTTCCAAATCATCTCCCTTATACATGGATCAATGGTTTTGGATTTCGATTTTTTTTATGCTTATCCTTACTATCGTTGTGTTTTACTGCCTCGAAATCCAACAATGGTGTCAGAGCTACTTGTATAAGGCGATGATTTGGTTATGTGTCTGGTGTATTATGATGCTAATGATTGTTTAAGAAGAAGAAGAAGAAGGCGAAGAAAATGAAGAAGAATTAAATGGTGATGAGACAAATGGTTTTGAAGATATGCACTAGTTTCTATTAGTTGTAATAGATATTGTAGTCCAAAAGTTGAATATTAAAGTTGTTTGTAATGAGTTTGATTATGATTGTAATGAGTTTGTTTTTGGATTTAAATTCACTGTAGGTGTGAATCTGTAATTTCTTAAAGTTGAATGGCTTGGTGGTGATTGCAGTCTTGAAATCAAATGGAATGGCTGCAGGCTGCTGGCAAAATTAACCTCCAATATTTTTTTTAAAAACCCAGAAAACCGATCGACAACTTGCATAACCGACCACTTTTTACCATTCAATTTCCAGAAAACCGACCGTATTCATATATAACCGACCGTCTTTTACCATTGCAACGCCGTAAAACCGACCGTCTTCATATATAACCGACCGTTCCCAAAAATAAAAACAAGAAAACCAACCGATTCTGTATATAACCGACCGTTATCGCTAGTCAAAATACTAGTTGACCGTTAAATTATCCAATCAAATAAATTTATTTTTTTCTGAAATTTTGGCAATAACATTAGAGATGATGGTTTTTGACATACGTAAGGTTCGATCGTCGAATAAATCATTAAAAAAATTTATTCAGTGAATCTAAATCGTGCTCTGTTATCGAAAGATGCACTTTTACTACATTTTTATTAAAATCTCCTACCACCAAACCTTTTTATTTTTTGATTATTTTTTTTCAAACACTAAAATGAGTGTTTATTAACATCCGTACGGTTCGATCGTCGAAGAAATCATTTTAAAAAATTATTCAGTGAATCTAGATCGTGCCCCGTTATAGGAAACAACACTTTTACTACATTTTTGTTAAAAATCTTGAAAAACCGACATTTTCATTTTTTAATTATTTTTTCTCAACACTAAAATGAGTGTTTATTAACATTCGTACGGTTTGATCGTCGAAGAAATCATTCAAAAAAATTATTCAGTGAATCTAGATCGTGCCCCGTTATAGGAAACAACACTTTTACTGCGTTTTTGTTAAAATCTTGAACAAATCGACCTTTTTATTTTTTGACTATTTTTTTCCAACAATAAAATGAGTGTTTATTAACATCCGTACGGTTCGATAGTCAAAAAATTATTCAAAAAAATTATTCAGAGAAACTGGATTGTGTCCCATGATAGGAAACAACACTTTTACTACATTATTGCAATACTAGAAAAACTGGATTAGACATCACACCTTTTACATCGGTTTAAAAAACTACCAATGTTAAAAATGTTTTTAACATAAGTTATTTTAAAAGCAATGTTAAACAACTTTCTGGACATCACTTGCTAAAATGATCGATGTCTTAATAATCTATATATATTATAATGCCAGGAGATCGAAAATTCACCAAAACAATTTGTTGAGTATTGAATACAGTAAAAGAATACAGAGGGGGGGTGAATGGATTCTTGAACTTTTCTTTGTTCTTGAATCTTTGCAACAAGATATGTGTTGACTATGTGAGATATGTAAGTGCAGATAACAAAGACAAACACAACACAATATCACTTTAATCTAATATTTTATTAGATAAAGATTTTGCTACAATCTGTGAATACAAATGATAGTATTCTCAGCTTCGTTTTTCTCAGAGAGATATTTCTTCTGATCTTATCTCTAAAAACTTATCTCTAAAATCTTTATTATCAATGATTGTGGAATCGTAATAAATTATGGAAGTACACAGATCTTTACTTAATATCTAAAATTTGTAAACAAATAATATAGACATGTTTTTACTTTTGTACGTGAATAAATTACACATGAGTTATGACCAAACTAATTAAATTGAATAAACTCAACCATTTTATCGAAAGATTTAATTGAAACAAAAGTTATATATTCAATATTTGTAAATTTTGATCGTAAATATTACGTTCGTATTATAATTTTTTTATATGTTTGTGATATTTCTAAGATTATCAAAATTTTAGATATATAATCAGAGTATTTTTCCCACTAATAATTAATGTAAATTATTTATAAATTTATTTTTTTGGAAAATTCGTAAGAGACCTATCAATTCTAAGTGATATATTCTTAATACTGAAACCCCGGTTAGAATTGTTGTATTTTTTGTTAAGCAAAAGGAGTCCGGTTTCAGATCCTCAAGAGACCGTAGCTTACACCTGGACGGGTTATGAGAAAATAAAATTATCACAAAAATATGGAAAGTGATATATTCTTAAAGTTGTAATCCCGGTTGGAATTGATATATTTTTTGTTAAGCAAAAGGAGTCCAGTCGAGAAATATTTTTAAAAAATCGAAAACCTAAACCCTGACGAAACTCTGTTTAAGGGTTCTAGTCAACGTACTAGTTGACTGTTAAATTGCCAAACCACATAAATTTTTTTTTTTCACTAAAATTTTGCCAATAACATTAAAAAGGATTGATATTGACTTCCGTAAGGTTAGGTCATCGAGAAATATTTTTAAAAAAAATTGAAATCCTAAACCGTGACGAAGCCCTGTTTAGGGTTCTAGTCAACTACTAGTTGACCGCTAAATTAGCAAACCAACTAAATTTTTTTCCCTAAAATATTTCCAATAACATTAAAAAGGATGGATCTTGACTTCCCTAAGGTTGGGTCATCGATAAATATTTTTTTAAAAAGCGAAACCCGAAACCCTAAACACCGTCATTGTTTAAAATTTTAATTTGAGTTATTTGACCCGTTTCTTTTTCCATTGCTACTACTACTACTATTTTTAGTTGTTTTGTAGTGTTCATAGTGAGTATGCTAATCTTTTATCGAAAGATTGACATTTTTTCTATTTTTATTTTTTTTACGAACTAAATTAAAAATGAGGGAAAATTCAAATTATTAGAAAATTAGGTAATAATAATCACAAAAATAATTAGCATGAATAGTTGGAATTGTATAAATTTTAAATTAAATATAGGATTTTTTACTATTTTTATTCTATTTTTTCCCCTATATTTATTCTATTTTTTTTCTTTTCACGTTAAAACCGACCGAATTGACGTATAACCGACCGATTTTTTTGGGTGGGAAAATTTTCGTGAAAAGTCAAAAATCCCGCCCTTGCCCAAATTTTCGAGTCACACTAACCAATGACATAATCGACCGATCATTCGGTCGGTTATGATCGGTCGGTTATAGTCTGAGTATAGATAAAAAAGAAACCCCCTCCCCCTTTCATTTTATCTCTCATTACTCTTACTCTCTCATATCTCTCTCTTCCTCTCTTCATCTCTTCCTCTCAATACAAACTAAAATCCATTCAAACTCAGTTCGTTCAAGTAAAAATGGCGATTATGTTGAGTATACAACAACGAAAGCAAAACCCAAAGCGAATAAACAAGAACAAGAAAATAACGACAATCACACAAGACAAAGATTTACGTGGTTCGGAAATTCCTACTCCACAAGCCGCACTAATTTTGTATTGATCTCTCACAATTGTTGTGTGTTATGTTATGTTACAATTACACGAGTATTTATAAGAGAAGAAACTGGGTCAACCAATCAGAGTCTAATTCTGAAATTCCTAACTCTAATCCTAACTCTAATTAGAGTCCAATTCAGGAATTCCCAAGTCAAATCAGAAACCAATTCTGAAACCTAATAGACTCCACAAACCCAACAATCTCCCACTTGGAGTCTGACCACATCTTCACTTCACTCTTGTAAATCTAGTAACAAATAATCCCTCGATCAATAACTCTAACCAGTGCAACGCCTTCTCATCAATCAGTTCTGAAGGCCAGTTGAAGCTATGCAAAGCTTCAACTTTTCATTAGTAACCACCTTAGGCAACATATATGCAGGATTCTTTGAACCAAGGATTTTCTTCAAGGACAAAGTACCATTGCTAATCAACTCTCTTGTAAAGTGGTATCTCAGCTGAATATGCTTCGTCCTAGCATGAAACACAGGATTCTTCGCAAGATGAATAGCACTCTGACTGTCGCTATACAAAGCACTGTCCGCCTGTTTCTTGCCCAACTCCTCAAGAAAATTCTTCAACCAAATCATTTCCTTGCTAGCTTCAGAGATAGCCATATATTCTGCTTCTGTGGTTGAAAGAGCAAAACTCTTTTGAAGTCGAGACATCCAACTAATTGTTGTGCCACCCAACATGAAAATATATCCCGTAGTACTTTTTCTTGTATCCAAACACCCACCCAAATCTGCATCAGAGAACCCTTCCAAGATAACATCTTTCTTCCTGAAACATAATGCAACCTTGGATGTGCCTTTCAAGTAGCGCAACAACCACTTGACTGCTTCCCAATGCTCTCCTCCTGGATTAGACATGAACCTGCTAACAACTCCCACTGCATGAGCAATATCTGGCCTTGTACACACCATAGCATACATCAAACTGCCAACTGCAGATGCATACGGAACTTTAGCTATATCTTTCTTGCCTTCATCCGTTTTAGGTGACTGCTTCTTCGTGAGATTAAAGTGAGTCGCCAACGGTGTACTTCTGGTCTTCGCATCCTGGACACTGAATTTCTGCAACAATTTCTCAATATACTTCTCTTGAGATAATTTCAAAGTACCTTCAGATCTATCCCTTATGATGCTCATACCAAGTATCTGTTTTGCCGCACCCATATCCTTCATCTCAAACTCCTCAGACATCTGTCTCTTTAACCTGTTAATTTCCATCATGTTTGAGCCTGCTATCAACATGTCATCAACATACAACAACAATATGATATAAGATGAATCAAATTGTTTAAATAACAATAATGATCCATAGCACTCCTTGTGTACCCATTCTTTATCATAAAGCTATCAAACTTCAAGTACCATTGTCTTGGCGCTTGCTTCAAACCATACAAGCTTTTTATAAGCTTGCAAACAAGGTTTTCTTTCCCAGCTACCTGAAATCCTTCTGGCTGTACCATGTAGATGTCTTCCTCAAGATCACCATGTAAAAACGCGGTCTTAACATCTAGTTGCTCTAGATGTAACTCCTCTGCAGCCACAATACTTAGCACAATTCTAACAGTAGTCATCTTAACAACCGGAGAAAATATATCAGTATAGTCAATACCCTTTTTCTGTTGATAACCCTTGACTACTAACCTCGCCTTGTATCTCTTGTTTCCATCTGGTTCTTCTTTGATCCGGAACACCCACTTATTCTGTAAAGCCTTCTTTCCTGCTGGTAACTCTGTTAAAGACCAAGCCTCATTCTTCTCAAGAGAACTCATCTCTTCTTCCATGGCTAATTTCCACCGAACTGAATCATCCACCTGAACTGCCTCTGAATAACACTGAGGCTCTCCATCCTCAGTCAATAACATATAATATGCTGAAGGAGAAAATCTTTGTGATGGCCTCACAATTCTACTAGATCTTCTTACCTCAGCCTATGGAGTAACTGGAACCGTGTCATTACCATTCCCCAAACTCCCACTATTTCCTGCAAGATCTTCTTCTGTAATCTCTTCAAGCACTGCTTTCTCTTTCTCATGTTGTTCCTTTGCAAACTCAGAATCGACTGCAAGCTTATCCTTGTACACTGCACTTTCGTTAAAAGTAACATCTCTACTTCTAACAACCTTCTTCGTCAGTTCATCCCAGAAACGGTAACCCATATCATCTGAGCCATAACCAATGAAGATACACTTCTTTGATTTTGGATCAAGCTTGTCCCTGTCAGAATCTTTAACACGCACATAAGAAACACAACCAAAAACTCGCAAGTGTGAAAGATTTACCTCCTTTTTCTGCCACTCTTCTTCAGGAATCTTGAACCCCAAAGGAACTGAAGGTCCTCTATTTATGAGATACGCTGCTGTGCTAACTGCATCTGCCCAAAAAATCTTTGGCAACCCTGCATGCAATCTCATACTCTTGGCCCTCTCATTCAAGGTTCTATTCATGCGCTCTGCAACACCATTCTGCTGCGGTGTCTCTGGAATAGTTTTGATCATTCTAATTCCATATTCTGCGCAATAGCTTTTAAACTCATCACTACTGTACTCACCACCATTATCTGACATCAAACTCTTAACCTTCAAACCGGTCTGATTTTCAACTTCGGTCTTCCACTTCTTGAAAGTAGCAAACACATCTGATTTATTCTTTAAGAAATAAACTCATACCTTTCTAGTGGAATCGTCAATGAAAGTGACACAGTAGCGAGATCCTCCCAACGACGCAACTGCTGTTGGACCATATACATCTGTATGAACTAGCTCTAACCTCTCAGCCTTGGGTGTCCTCCCTAATTTTGCAAAAGTAACTCGTTTCTGCTTTCCAAGAACACATGGCTCACAGAACCCAACTTCCACATTCTTCAGTTCTGGAATCTTACCCTTCGAAGTTAATAGCTTCATACCTTTTTCACTCATATGACCAAGTCTTTGGTGCCACAAAGTTGAAGACCCAATCTCATCAGCAACTGTATTTGCTTCATAGCTAAATTGTTCAACTATGTACAACGTCCCCTTTTTCTCTCCACGAGCAACAACTAGATTCCCCTTTATAACCTTCCCCTGTCCGTCTCTAAAAGTAACTCGATACCCTTCCTTATCTAACTGACCCACAGATATCAACATCTTCTTCAGTCCAGGAATGTACCTTACATCTTTCAACGTCCAGCTAGTCCCCAAAGAGGTCTTGAGATTAATATCTCCCATGCCCGTAATATCCAGAGTCTCATCATCAGCAAGACGGACTTTACCAAAATTTCCAAGTCTGAAATTTAACACCAAATCCTTGCAAGGGGTAGCATGGAAAGATGCACCAGAATCCATAACCCATGATTCAACCGAACATTCAACACAACAAATCAAAGCATCGTCACTCACCACCTCTTCAACTACATTAGCTGAATTATCCTCTTTCTTCTTTCCTTTAGGAGGAGCGGGAGCCGTACACTGATTTCTGAAGTGACCTTTCTTCTGACAATTCCAACAAACAATCTCCTTGCGATCTTTGGACTGTCCTCTCTTCTGTGACTTCGATCTGCTACGCCCCTGATTCTGCCCCCTATCGGACTTTCTGCCTCTACTCTCAGTACTCAACAAGGAACCTGACGACTCTCTTGAGTTTCTCCTACGAATATCTTCTCCAAGAATCGCATCTCGAACTCCATCAAAAGTCATCTTACTGCTCCCAGATGAATTACAAATAGCAGTGACAAATCCTGACCAACTGTTAGGTAACGAGGATACCAACAATAAGGCTTGTACTTCATCATCGAATTTAATATCCACTGATGTCAATCTTGATAGGATAGAGTTAAATTCGTTCACATGATCAGCAACACAATCACCTTCATTCAATTTTGTGGAAAACAACAAGCGACACAAATATACCTTATTCGAAGCAGACGGCTTCTCATACATATTTGATAACGCCTTGATCAATCCATAAGTTGTCGTTTTCTTGACGATATTGTAAGCAACGTTCTTCGCCAAAGTCAATCTGACAACACCCAGAGCCTGCCTATCCAATAGCTTCCAATCTTTCTCATCCATCTTTTCTGGCTTCTTCTCCTCCAGCGGTTCGTGTAGTTTCTTCCGATACAAATAATCTTCAATTTGCATCTTCCAAAACCCAAAATCTTTGCCATCAAATTTGTCGATCTTTACTTTCCCTTCTTCTGCCATCGCTCCCACTCGCCTGAAAACCTAGGCTCTTGATACCAATTATTGAGTATACAACAACGAAAGCAAAACCCAAAGCGAATAAACAAGAATAAGAAAATAACGACAATCACACAAGACAAAGATTTACGTGGTTCGGAAATTCCTACTCCACAAGCCGCACTAATTTTGTATTGATCTCTCACAATTGTTGTGTGTTATGTTATGTTACAATTACACGAGTATTTATAAGAGAAGAAACTGGGTCAACCAATCAGAGTCTAATTCTGAAATTCCTAACTCTAATCCTAACTCTAATTAGAGTCCAATTCAGTAATTCCCAAGTCAAATCAGAAACCAATTCTGAAACCTAATAGATTCCACAAACCCAACAGCTTACCCGTGCAAACTCAATCCGCTCCCAACTAAAATCGTTCCGTTCAATTCGGACCCAAACTTCCTCTTCTCCATTTTGTGTTGATGTAAGCTTCTTGTAACTCTTCCTCTTCTTCAAAGTATTGTTATCTTCCATTTTGTGCCTTTAATTGGTCTATTTTATTCTCTTGTTTGTATTGTTTGCTTTTAATTATGTGTTTTTTGTTTTTTGTTTATATTTTCAAAGTTTAATTTGCTCCCATTTGAAATTCATGCATATATCTTCTCCCATTTGTTTATATTTTCATGTTTATAAATATTTGTTTATTTGAAATTGGATTTTTGGGTTTATGGGTTCGATTTATAGGTTTGATTAATGGGTTTAATTAAGCATCGATTTATGTCATATAATGATAGACACATGAACTTATATTTTGCTCAATTTAAGGTCAATATCGATTTTCCCCTAAGTGCTTAAAATTAATTGTATACGATATTGACTTGTATTTGAATTGAAGGTCATGTATTTGTAATTGCTTCGATTTTGTATACGAAATTGTATTTGAATTTAGAGTTAAATATGCATTGTGTACTTATATGTTCAATTTGCTTATGTTTGTGTACTTATAGTTAAATTAATAAGATATTTATGTTTGTGTACTTATGTTCTATTTTCTTTCCACGTTTATGTTCGATTTGTTTTTGTACTAATGTTTTTTTTTTAATTTAGGTGCTCGGTTGACTAGTGATGATCATAATGGTTTCAATGATCGTGTGTATGATGGCCCCCGTATTGGTCCGAGACATTTTGGAAGGATCTTGCTAAATAGTGGGAAAAGGGAGTTTCTAAATTGTCCTTAAATATTTATATTTCTTACTTTTTAATTAGTTGGTTATATGTGTACATAGGCAAAGGATCGGCTTGCATTGGAAGATGAAAAGGACTATACCTCCGAGGATGAGGATATGGGTGGCGGTGAAGATGGTGGTGAAGATGATGGTGATGGCGCTGGTGATGATGGTGGGGAAGAGGGTGAAAAAGATGGTCATCAATCATCCGATGTTTCTTTGTCGGATCATTAGGTTTTCAAGTGTGATCGGTTTTTATGACTTGTTTTTTTTCTAAGCTGTTTGTAATTAGTTGGAATGACCAAAAAACTTGGAATGTTTGTATGAACGTGGTTTTTATATTTGTTGGAATGATCGAACTTATGAAATTGGTTTTTATGTTTGTATGTTTAATTATGTTATTATGAAGTTGAATGGTTTGGTGAATTGCTAATGTTGAAATGGAATGGCAGGCTGCAGTACTGGCAAAACCTGCAATTTTTTTTACAAAAAACCCAGAAAACCGACCGACGTGCCTTATAACCGACCGTTTTTTACCATTCAATTCCCAGAAAACCGACCACAAAAAGACATAACCGACCATTTTTTACCATTCGATCCCTTCGAGGGTGGTCGGTTATATTATGGTGGTCGGTTATAAGTGGTCGGTTATACAAATTAGCAGAGCTACTGTCATGAAACCGACCGATTGTGCACGTTTGACTGTGGTCGGTTATGTGTGCCAGTCAAAATGTATTTTTCTATTTTTTAAGTCATAACCGACCGCTGTCGGTCGGTTATGTGTTGATGACGTCTGTCACCAGCTGTCGCCACGTGGTGACACGTGGTGCCACATGTCCAATTCGGACCCCACATTAGAGAATTTGTAAACACATATAACCGACCAAATTATTGGTCGGTTATGTATGTTAAAACCGACCAAATGACATAACCAACCAGGCTTAAACCGACCAGCGTTTTTGGTCGGTTTTAGTTGTGAAACCGACCGATTCCTTTTATAACCGACCATTTTTGACGGTCGGTTTAAAACGATTTTCTTGTAGTGATATCATGGCCATAATTCAAACCTAGCTAGTAGAATTTGTAAACATGCTAGCTAGTACATTCAGCTTCTCCTACATCAGCTCTCGAAAATCTCAGCCAAACCGATTCTTCTCTCACCCCTCCCAGAAGCACCGAAACGACCGTGCAAAGCAATGTTAATCTATCCCGAGAAGAATTATCCAGACGAGCCCGTTTGCTCTTTTCCATTAGACAATTTTATGCAATTCGAGTGGCTTTTCCAGGGGCAACATTCGATGAGCATGTAATAAGAAGCGTGCAAGTTCCAGAAAACATGGGAAGACGAGATTTTATTAACAGTGTACACTTGCATTGGATTCGTAAAAGTATTATTAGCGAGCTAAGCAACATGGCGGAGGATGCACCGGAGCATATGGAGAGTTTAGAGCTTGCCAAAAGTTATGTTCAGCAGGCTACGAACCGAGAAGATGTTTTAAGCATTGTCAAGTCTGTGTGGAGAGGATAAGGTTTAGTTGTGGCACTCTGTTTTACTGGTTTTGGATTGGATTTGTTAGCATTGCATGTCTCGATGTACCAGTTCATGTAAACTATATTGAGTCCATGCAGTCGATAATAATTGTTCAGGCGGTATCTGTAATCGTCGAAATCACTACGGCTAAATAAAACTGGTTTTAATGATTAATTTACCTTCATTTCTTATGCATAATCAATTTCTTAGACTGAAACAAACAACTACCAGAGCAGACTTCTATATTTTTACCATTTCATGCGGATTTTTTGTTCAATTTTTTGGGTGGCCTTCAATCACTTCCTGTTTTTGTATACTTTTTGGGAACCTTTCTTGTGTGATTATCTAACAGAAGTTTTAATCCATAATCATTGCTTTATATCGTTAATCTTGACTCTAGTTTTACATTTGAGACCATGTACATTTACTAATCTTTATAAGAGTAAATATTTTTTAAATTGTGCATACAAGGTTTTAGGGGATATGATTTGTTTGGGACTTGTAAAACTTTAAACTCAAGGGGAGAAACAGAGTGATTTGTGAAAACAATGGAATAGGTAGTTGGATAATTATCATGTAAATTCGGTGTGAATTGTGGATATAGTGCTTCGGCTGTGTTTTATGGATATGGAGAATGTATTTCCATTCCTCTACATATTTTGGATAGTTTCATACATTATACAATATTATGAAGCATCCATTTGGTCTAGTCTGGCACCTAGAGCGATTTTACAATATTCTTGCAAAAATGTCGATTACCTTGAGTGATTTTACAATATTCTTGTAAAAATATCACTGTCAGTAGTGCCTGAAAGCTTAAAAAGAAAATGTCAATAAATCACTTTTTGCTTAAGCCAAAACAATGTGTTAATGATATGGCTTTCTGCTACAGCCAATGATATCACTTTCTACTTCAGCCATGACTACCTTGGCTTTCTTTCTTTGGGTACAAGTATTTTGAGGGGAAATTGGTATCTATTGCCTTAGCAGCTATTACATGTTGAAGGTCATCAGAAATCTGAAGTCTTGTCCAATTTTATCTTTGTACATTCCTGGTTGATAGTATATAGTTTGCTCAAATGAGAAATTAAGTGGGAAGTGATATTGCCATCTTCCCTATCTAAGATATATCAACATAACCCACTAATCACTATCAAATTTATTCCTTTGTACATTCCGATGATAATCACTCGTATAGTCTTGCCTTCTTCCAAGGGGCTATAAACTTTCCGAACCATTTTTTGCATAAAGCCAAAATCTAGCAGCCTTCGTCAGCATTAGCAGCATTTAGTGATTTTTGGATATTTAGGCAGGGGATTCAATCCACTTCAAGGTCCTAATCCTGCCAACCAAGTAAAAATGAAATGTAAGGAAGAGACTGAAAGGAATTGAAAAAGGATACACAGATGCAAGAAGAGTAAGAAATCAGAAATGTGTGTACTCTCACGGAGAGAGTTCATGTTGCATTGAGGTACTCAGGTACCTATTGATGGCTGATGGGCGAAAGAAGAACAAACAGGGATTTGAGAACAAAGTGGTGAACAAGTGCATAACATGGCTTTCAGCTCAATCTGTTGCTTAATACCGGTCCATTAACATAAGGAGCCAAAGCTGAAAACATAGCCAAGGCTGCTAATGAGCCCCCATGCTTCCACAGTGCTTACCTAAACATAAAAAGGGAATGAGCCAGGGATAGTGATGGTATATTCTTACTTCTGAAGGATGTTCTATATGCACATAGCTGATGTTCGATACCAGATAAAGCAAATTTCGTGTTGAAATCATTTGTTTGTACGGTGTACTGTCCCTCATCCAAGTGATTCCCAATCTACTTGTTGGAGGCCCATCGGCCCAATGGACCAGTATGAAGGCCCGTTACTGTGCAACCCAAAACCAGTTTAAGACATGAAGGCCCCTTCGGTTCGTTCGGTCCAATCCAGTATTGACACCTCAGATCGGTCCATCCTTTTTTGTTCAACGGTCACATGCTCCACCCACTTTTAACAGGTCACCTTGACACTTTACTTGAGAGCATGGGGCAATGATAATGTCTTCTCATCCTTCTGATCTAGATTGGATCCAAGAGGAAAAGGTAAAGTTAAGTCTATAAAAGGAAGGTATGATCCACTTCATAAGGGCATCTAAAACTACACTCACAAATACTATCTAAAGATTCTTAAAACACAAACTCTTTACGTTACCTGTTTCCTTCAAAAGAACCGGAATACTTACTCTTACACCGGAGGTGAATCGGGGGTCAACACCCTCGCATTCTTCTTCTTGTAGGTCCAACCGAAGGAATTCTCCGGCAAAAATCTGGTTCCAACATTTGACGCCGTCTGTGGGAACGTAGAGATAAATTTGTGTTAGAAATTAAAAGCTACCAATGGCAATGACCAACGAAGAAACTCCCATGAGCACCCAGGCAGGAGGCAACCGTCCACTATTTGTCACACCAAGGACGCTAAACTTCGACGAAGAGGGAGAAATGCCAACCCCCGAAGAACAACATCAAATGCTCCAAAAATGGAGAGAGGAGCAAAAAACCAAAGGAAAACCAAAAGAAAAAAGCGATCAGGATACAGAACGAATGGCCAAACAAAAAATGGCCGACCAGTTGAAATCACAAGCCTTAAAACTCCAAAGAGAAGAAATAGAGCTCCAAGAAAAACTTCTACGAAAGGCCCTAGAGACCGAAGACCATTCCGAGAGCCGAAAGGAAAAGAGGACCAGGGATGACGAAAACGACTCAGGAAACTCCGAACCATGTTCAAGACGGTCCCGATCGAAGGTGGTTTATACCTCAGATTCCGATGAGGACGACTCACATGTGGGGGATAGGATAAAAAGGATTGAGAAGGTAATGTTCGGAGATAGAAAGGTCATTCACGAACCCATGGTAACCGAAGACATTGAACAATACCGACCACCACTCGGAAGACAATTCCCGAAGATGTACGAGTTCAATGGAAAGGGTGATCCCGAGGACCATTGTGAGAAATACGAATCTCTCATGACTGGTATGGGGCACTGTGATGTCATGCTATGCAAGATGTTCAAAACTTACTTGAAAGGGACAGCATCTATGTGGTACCGTTCGCTAAGACCAAGGTCGATCGGTTCATATGAACAGATCAAGAGAAAATTTTTGAGGCACTACTCACACCTGTGACGAAGAGAAAAGGATACCGAAGCCCTGATCCATTGTAGAAAAAAATCGAACGAAGAGCTTGGCGATTATCTTGCCAGGTTTAAAGAAGAAGCGGGAATGGTGAAGAACTTAGATAAAGTCAAAGCCCCAGGATTCCTCTCCGCAGGCCTAGACCCCCTGAAAGGAAAAAAGCTTCGATCTTCGTTATATGATGTACCACCAAAATCATTGAACGACATATACATGGGGGGGAAGCCATTAGAAGGAAAATGGAGTCAATAGGAGGATACAAGGAGGAAAAAAGAGGCAATTCCAGCAAAGAGGAAAGAAAGGACAATCGAAGAGAAGACCGAAGCAGCCGAGGAGATATTAAAAGCCGATTAAAAGACCTTAGGCCAGACACGGGGACCGATCGAAGACGAGATAGAGATCATGTGGTGTTTACACCCCTAAATACCCCTAAAAGTAAGCCTGGATTCGTTCGGCCACCTAGGTTGAGAACCCCAGAGCACCGAAGGAGCGAGAGCAAGTACTGTGAGTACCATCAAGACAAAGGACACAATACTGACGAATGTTTCCATTTGAAGAGATTGATAGAAAAAATGATCAAGGACGGAGACTTAACACATTTCATCGGAGACCTAAGAGAAAAACTGGAAAACAAGGAGAAGAAGAAGGACGCTGAGGAATCAGAAAAATTCCGAGGCGAGGTAAGAACCATTTCTGGTGGGACGATATTAAATCGGGACAGTAGAACCGCCCAAAAGAAATACGCTAGACAAATCTACAACTTATATCAGTCAAACACAGCGAAGCAACAGTTACCTATCTCCTTTACAGGGGATGACTACGAGGATATAATTTGGCCGCACGAAGACCCACTCGTTATCAACCCAGTCATCGGGGAAAACAAGATTTGGAAAATGCTGGTGGACGAGGGGAGTTCGGTGAACATTCTGTACCATCGAACATACTGCAAGATGAACTTGGGGGGTGAACAATTGGAGCCATGTCACGAAGCACCGCTATATGGCTTCGGGAATCAGCCCGTGCCGATCGAAGGAACAATTACACTTTCTATCCTATTGGGAAAAGCACCATACACCACAATGAAGGAACCCAAATTCTACGTTGTCCGGGTAGACAGCCCGTACAATGGAATCCTCGGAAGACCAGTCTTATCCTCATTCCAGGCTGTTTCTTCCATTCCTCACTTAAAACTAAAATTCCCAACCTAGCACGGGATTGGAGAAATGAGAGGCGACCAGAAGACATGGAGAAGGACAAAGACGTAGAAATGACCGAAGGAGGAAAAAGGAAGAGGAACGAGAATGACGTTGCGGGCAGTCACCAACTGCTGAATATAGAACTGGAGAAATTTGGGGTCGATCTATCCAATCCGATAGTCGAACCAGCAATTGAGACCGAAGAGGTGGAGTTATACGCAGGCCAATCGGGTAAGATGATCCAAATAGGCAAGAATATGGAGCCAGAGCTGAAGAAAAGGGTCGTCAAGGTCATTAGGGAATTCCATGACGTATTCGCTTGGAACCCCGAAGACATGCCAGGATTGGACCCATCGGTTGCAAAGCATTGTTTGAATGTAAAGTCCGACGCCCAACCTGTGAAGCAAAAGAAACGAAACTTCGCCGTTGAAAGACAAAAGGTCATTAAAACCGAAGTCGAAAAGCTTCTGGAGGCTAAATTCATTGAAGAAATAGACTACCCCGACTGGTTGGCAAACGTGGTGGTGGTGAAAAAGTCTAATGGCAAATGGAGAATGTGCGTCGATTACACCGACCTGAACAAGAATTGTCCAAAGGACCACTATCCTCTACCAAATATAGAACAGCTGATAGATGCCACTTCGGGGCATCAAATTCTCAGTTTCTTGGATGCTTTTTCAGGGTACCATCAGATCTCCATGAATGCCGAAGATATCCCTAAAACAGCATTCATCACCCGAATGGCACTTATGCCTACATCAAAATGCCATTTGGATTGAAGAACGCGGGGGCAACTTTCCAAAAAATGATCAATAAAGTCTTCAAAATGCAAATAGGTCGAAACATGGAGTGTTATGTAGACGACATGATCGTCAAATCCCTCTTCAAGGATCATGCCGAAGATTTAAAGGAGTGCTTCGAAACACTCAGAAAAAACAACATGAGAATCAACCCGAACAAATGTACGTTCAGAGTCAGCAGTGGAAAATTTCTGGGTTATATGGTCAGCGCCCGAGGGATTGAGGCAAACCCAGAAAAAATCAAAGCAGTTCTCGACATGGAAGCACCAAAGACCATAAGGGACATCCAGAAACTGACTGGGCGAATGGAAGCCTTGAGGAGGTTCATCTCTAGATCCGCCGAAAAAGCTCTGCCATTTTTTGAGGTGCTTCGGGGGTCAAAAAATTTCGAATGGGGGCCAAGTTGCCAAAAAGCGTTTGAAGAAGTAAAAGAATATCTGGTGAACACCCCACTCCTGATGAGACCAAACCCGAACGAAACTCTACAGTTATATCTAGCAGTGAACGACCGAACACTCGGGGCGGTGTTGGTTAAACAAAATGAAGGGAACCAACATCCAGTGTTCTACGTCTCTCACATTCTGAAGGACGCAGAGACAAGATATCCCAATGCGGAGAAGTTCGCTTACGGACTAGTCATGGCTTCCAGAAAATTACGACACTACTTCCAAGGTTGAACGATTCAAATAGTGACTGACCAACCCCTAAAGAAAATCATGCGAAGACCCGAAGCATCGGGTAGGGTGGTCGCCTGGTCGGTCGAGTTAGGAGAATACGACCTAGAGTTCATTCCAAGGACAGCAATTAAAGCACAAACCCTAGCCGACTTCATTGTAGAATGTTCTTTCTCTGGACCGAAGGATTTAGCTCCAGAAGAACAATTGATTCGTTCGCCAGGAAGGTGGAGGCTCTTTGTGGATGATTCAGTAGCCGGATCGAAATGCGGAGCAGGGCTAATCCTAACTAGCCCCGAAGGCTTTGAGATATGCCAGGCAATCAGGTTCACTTTTTCTCTGACCAACAACGAAGCCGAATACGAAGCACTACTAGCAGGTCTGGATTTGGCAAAAAAATTGGAGGTAAAACACTTGAGAGTCTTCAACGATTCTATGTTAGTTGTCAAACAATTTTCAGGAGAATACGGACAGAAAGATCCACGAACGAAGGCCTACGCCACAAAGGTACGCGAAAATTCAACATTATTTGAATCATTCGAATTAAGCCAAGTTGCTAGGGAAAACAATAGTCGAGCCGATGCTTTATCAAGGCTAGCCTCGGCAGAAACCAAGAACCTTACAGGCTCAATCTATCTAACCGAAGTGAAGACACCTTCAATAGACAAAAAACAATGCATGGAAGTACACCAAGGATTTAATTGGATGACACCGATCAGAGCTTTTTTGGAAAAGGATACCCTTCCACTCGACAAAAAATAGGCCCAAAAGGTAAGATACCGATCAACCAGCTATTCCATTGTCGGAGGCAGGCTATTCAGAAGATCGGCCACTCAACCGTTACTCCGATGCTTTGATCTCGAAGAACAGAAAATGGCCTTAGAAAGTATCCATGAGGGTATCTGTGGGGAGCACCTCGCTGGCCGATCACTTGCCTTCAAAATACTAAGGCAAGGCTTCTACTGGCCAACGATAAGAGAAGATGCTTCGGACTATGCGAAAAAATGCAGATAGTGCCAGCTATTCAGCAACGTTCCGAAGCAACCACCAGAAGAAATGACATCGGTGCTCAACCCGATTCCCTTCGCTATCTGGGCTGTAGACATTGTGGGTATTCTGCCAACTAGCACTAAACAAGCAAAATACTGTATCGTCGCCATTGATTACATGACCAAATGGGTAGAAGCCAGACCCCTCTCAGCGATCACCGAAGAAGCAGCAAAAAAGTTCATGTTAGAACAGATAATACTAAGATTTGGCATCCCAATGATTTGTGTGTCGGACAACGGAACACAATTCATTGGAAACAAATTCAGAAAATTCTTGGCTGAATTTGGGATTCAACAAAAGTTCAGCTCAGTCGGTCATCCACAAGGGAATGGGGCGATCGAAGCAGCTAACAAAATCATCTTCGATGGAATCAAGAAAAGACTTGGAGATTCGAAAGGACTTTGGGCCGAAGAACTGCCATATGTTCTATGGGCCTACCGAACAACTCCAAGATCGTCGACCGGAGAAACACCATTCAGACTAGCCTTCGGAACTGACGCCTTGAAGCCAACAGAAGTTGGTTTGGAGTCCTATCGAACACAAGTATTTAATGTGGAAACGAATGAACATGGGCTCCGAACGAACGTTGATTTGCTTGAGGAAGAAAGGGAGACAGCTTACCGAAGAAACTTAAAATACCAGCTTTAGGCAGCTCAATATTATGATTCGGGAATAAAAAAGAGATCCTTCCAAGTGGGAGATTTTGTACTTCGGGAACTAGCTACTTCCATGCCAACTAAACAGGGAAAACTCATGCCCAACTGGGAGGGACCCTACACAGTGGTAGAAATAGTTCGCCCGGGCACGTACAAGCTAGCCCATTCGGACGGAAGCCTAATTAAAAATACGTGGCATGCAACACGCCTTCGTCGTTTCTATCAGTAAGCGTCCTAAGACATGTTTATACCTATGATTTTTAGCTGAAGAACGTTGAAAATAATGAATTGTGTTTAACGAACCCATGCTTGGGGACGATCGAATAAAAACATGTGTTCTTATACTTTGCTTCAGTCTTTAGTTGTGTTGAAATGATTAAGGCAGGGAGGAAATAGTTTTCACCGAACGAAAAAAACCTTAATCATTCACAAAACACCAAAACACTAGGGACAAACAGATTATGACTTAAGATAACCAAACATGCTAGGCCAAAGGCCGAAGACGCATAACAAAGAAAATTATGCTAGGCCGAAGACGCATAACAAAGAAAATTATGCTAAGGCTGAAGGCCGAAGACGCATAACGAAGAAAATCATGCTAGGCCAAAGGCCGAAGACGCATAACAAAGAAAATTATGCTAGGCCGAAGATGCATAACAAAGAAAATTATGCTAGGCCGAAGGCCGAAGACGCATAACAAAGAAAATTATGCTAGGCCGAAGGCCGAAGACGCATAACAAAGAAAATTATGCTAAGGCTGAAGGTCGAAGACGCATAACAAAGAAAATTATGCTAGGCCGAAGGCCGAAGACGCATAACAAAGAAAATTATGCTAAGGCTGAAGGCCGAAGACGCATAACAAAGAAAATCATGCTAGGCCGATGGCCGAAGACGCATAAAACAAAAGGGAATTATGCTATGGCCAAAAAATGCCGAAGATGCATAACAAAGCTAAAATTATGCAAGGCCGAAGACGCATAATAAAGAAAATTATGCTAGGCCGAAGGCCGAAGACGCATAACAAAGAAAATTATGCTAAGGTAAACGTGACCGAAGATGCATAAAACAAAAGGAATTATTATAAAACCAAAGGCCCGAAGGCAATCAAAAGTTATGCCCGAAGGCTTACATCATTCAAAGAAATTACGAAAATCAACTAGAGAGATCAGATTCTGGATCAGAGCTAACTTCAAGAGGAAGATCAGGCTCCTCTGGGCGACCGATTGGATCCTCAAAATCACCAAGGATCTTCTTGTAATCCAAACCAGCCTCATTCGCCCTAATGATCGGTGGGGAGGATCATAGCTCTAAAGAAGTCACCGGCCACGTTCTTTGCTTCGTTCGGAGCAGGAACGGCAAAGGAATCTGTGGCCAAGATCGACCAAGAGGGTCGATAGGTCTGAACAATGCCTTCGGTGCTTTGCTGCCTTTTCTGAAGATTGTCAGCCGAATCCCCCATCTGGCTGGTCGATGACAGAACAGGTTCAGCGGTGCGAGCACTTGCACGAGGATGGCTCAGTGGGTGATCGGTCGGAGAACCGCCCGCTTCCCGAAGCCGCCTAGCTTCGGCCTCCTCCGCCTTCTTCTTGTTCTTGTCGGCCAGCCTTCTAGCCATGTCTGCTCTCGAAGACACTGCAAGAAATTTAGAAGTCAACGAACGAAACAAAAAAATCAAATTTGAACAAAGGGAAATTCAAGCGTTACCGTTACCCCAACGTAAGGCCTCAAGAAACTCTTTACTTCGGCTCATGGAAAGAGGAATCTTGTCAGGATTCATCGGCCGACTTATTAACAAATAATCCGACCTATCCTCATCGCTCATCTCCGGAGCGATGATGGAATTAGGATCCACTTCCCTCCAAATCCTAAAATTATCCAACCTCGGACCACTAATAAAAAACCAGTTACTATGTGTACCAGCGTTACTAGAGTTCGTGGCGGCCCAATCGGCCCGACCAGACCTTCGGGCAACAGTATAAAATCCCGCAGACTTAGGATTCTTCCTGAAGTCGTAATGGTGAAAGAAAAGAGACAGCCGTGGTTTAACCTCAGCCATCACACAACGGGTCTGAAAGGCATTATAATGAATAAAACTGTTCGGATCCAATTGCCTAAGCGCTATCCAAGTCAAAAGCAAGAATCTTCTAATGATATGGAGGAGAGGTAGCCTCAAACCGCAATAAAAAGCAGGCTCGGAGACACCTATTTTAAAACTCCCATCCGGACAAGGAGAAACAGGAGTATGGTAAATTAAATCATCATCTTCGGCCTGATAGGCCTCGAACTGTTTGGGGAAATCGTACATGACGTGCATCGATATGACCTCCTCCTCCTTCATCTCGGAAACTAGATTGGCGGCAGGGAACATAAATTCGTTGCCGAAGTGTGCCATAGCCGAATATGGAGGAACGGCGTTCGGCTGATCCATTTCCTGCGTTCGGAAACATAGGAATTAGCCATGTACTCGGAAACTAAGAAGAAATGGAACAGGAAAAACCTATTTGACTAAAAGCCGAGTACAGAGGGCTGGGATCGGCCGAATAAACGACAACTCAATTGACAAAACAGAAAACATCTACATGCCTGAAAACCGAAGATAGAAGGGTCGACCCAAAGGAAGTTTATGAACCTTGAACATACCGAAGGATGTTCATATCCAGAAACCTCCAGAAACCCAAAATAAAACCCAAATAAAAGCTAGAGCCCCAGGGAAAGTCGAAACCAACCCATTAAACATTATATATCCACCCAAAACACCCATATTTCCCCAATAAACCCTTCAAAACTTGCACATGCATACACCAATAAATATAATACACACAGACACAACTATGCAAAATAAACAGGAGGAAATCGTAAAAGGAAAAAGGGGAAACTTACTGTTTCGCAAATAGTGAATGAGATCGGCCTCTTGAGGATAAAATTCCTGAAGATGAACTTCCACCGGCACCGGAGAACTGACGATTGTTTGAGAGAGGACGGCGTTTCCAATCGCTGTTGAGAGAAAGTAAAAAGAAAGAAAGTAAAAGGAGACTGGTGGTTATGAAAAGTGAAAAGAGAAATTAAAAAGGGTTTTATGGGACGCGACGTTTGGGTGACAAACGTTACAGATCCAACGGTTGAGATTGCAGCACAGATCTCGAGACAAAAACAGCTGTCCATATTAAATGGACACAACTCCCCATGCGAACCTTTTCACCTAAGATTGGCATCGTTATCCAAAGTAAAACTCTGAAGGCAAGTTTTAGGTTTTGGTCTTCGTCTCGGAGAGTCCTCCGACCGAAGCCCAGGGACATGTTGGAGGCCCATCGGCCCAATGGACCAGTATGAAGGCCCGTTACTGTGCGACCCAAAACCAGTTTAAGACGTGAAGGCCCTTTCGGTTCGTTCGGTCCAATCCAGTATTATCACCTCAGATCGGTCCATCCCTTTTTGTTCAACGGTCACATGCTCCACCCACTTTTAACAGGTCACCTTGACACTTTACTTGAGAGCATGGGGCAATGATAATGTCTTCGCATCCTTCCGATCTTGATCGGATCCAAGAGGAAAAGGTAAAGTTAAGTCTATAAAAGGAAGGTATGATCCACTTCATAAGGGCATCTAAAATTACACTCACAAATACTATCTAAAGATTCTTAAAACACAAACTCTTTACGTTACCTGTTTCCTTCAAAAGAACCGGAATACTTACTCTTACACCGGAGGTGAATCGGGGGCCAACACCCTCGCATTTTTCTTCTTGCAGGTCCAACCGAAGGAATTCTCCGGCAGAAATCTGGTTCCAACACTACTAGAAACAGTATTATGAACCTCTACATTTATCCGGAATGAAGTTCTTATAGCTTGTGATATTTTTTATGCTTCTTTCTATTGTAAAAACTCAGAGCAAGTACAAAACATAACCTCTATTTAGCATATATGTAATGTATACACAACAATTAACAATATATGGAGTCTGCATGAGATATTGCTGATTCTGGTACTAGGCTACCTGCTTTGTAAGAAATTTGCTCGACACTGATTTACAATATTTATTTGGGTTTCCTTTTCTTAAAAATAATCATATTATTCTTCATTACTTACGGTTTTTCATTGATTCAGGCAACAGTAATAAGTGACATCTGTCTTGTCTACTATACAAATTGAAAGCACATGAGGAGCTTTACGGATTTGTACTCATCCCCCTTCTGGTTATGAAGAGGCACAGCTCGAATTCCTGTTTTCAGTTCCGGCACAGGAAGGCACGTTTGTCCTGCAAAATCATCATTATCTGACAGGTCATACTCGTGAACTTCAATCCGAAGCAATGCAAGCTCAGGAACTGTCAGCGGAAACTCAAACTCCTCATTCCATGTTGGTATCCACTTGTCCTGAATTGTCTTTGATTTTCTCATCACTGAATCATTAGGAAATCCAGCAATCCCAACCTGCATAGAGTAAAGGACACATGTTAAACAAACAAGATTTTTTAGTCTGTTTTGGCCTGCCAATGCACAATACGTTCATTAGTATCATTAAAGAACAGACTGAAAGTAAATGAATAAATCTGGATATAAACAATTTGAGTCAAACTTGTTTATAAAATCAGTGAGCATAGCTTGAAATTCAACCGCATATTTTGGACTTAGGCTATAACAACCCAACCCCTCCACCCCCAAGGCAAATGCAAGTTGTTCTTAATACCTTAACGTAAAAATCTGGTGGGGAGTATATGTCAAAGTGTGTTTCATCAAAGTCCTGATGCCATCCTTCCCCCACGTATATTTTCAACTACATTAAAAACATCAAAATCAAGAGTACTTCATTATAATTTATTACAAAATTATATGGTATCTTTTCGCTCACCTTTAGAGTTTTCTTTACGGGTAATTTTCTTTTGGGATCAAAGACCTCAGTTCCAGGACCAACTTTCAGTAGAAAATCTGGTTTCTTCACATAACCACAGCCACCATTTGCTCTAAAGAATCCCTGCATCAACCAAAGTGGCCGGCCATAGCCCTGTCACACAACACAAAATTTAGTACCTCCTCGTCCTGGAACATATGTCACTACTTCATATCACAAAAGCATTATATGAAATGAGTAGAGAATCTGTAAACCTGCATATTGAATGCGACCATTTGAGCTCCATGCATCCATCCAATGAACGGATTGTAGTTTGATGAGTCAACTCGTGAACCTTTGGGAAATATCCTCAACAAATTCCTCCTGGTAAACCTTTCAACATACAGAGATACCGTTAAGGTACTTTATTGCTCACCATTGAGATTGAATATGGTTAGACCTATACATTTAAGTATTTATACCCTGAAAAAATATTAACCCGAAATAGTTTACATTGACTAGAAACTGAGTTATTTGCATTTTGTTTATATTAAAAGCACCTGCCGGCAAATCATAACTTAATCAGACACACTGATGGATAATCCTTTTTATGAAAAAGTGAAGTATTAAAGTTATGCATCTGTACACAGAAACATGTATAATATATTGTTCATCATTCGCTATTATACCTTATAACATCAGCACCATGATCAATAACAGCACTTTCTAAATTATGTTCTCTTAGGCTAATGCGAGTGACCTTATTAGGATCATCATGCAGCCAATCCTTGATACCACCTTTCCTTTTTCGTGCACAAATTGCAATTAGATGTTTATATTCAGGATCAACATTTTGCTTTAAGTTGCTTCTTTCATCTTGAAGACCTTCCTCATTGTAAGCTTCTCCATCCTCTATTTCCTGATTAAATATAACTTCTTGGAAATTAAAAAATAGCAGAAAATTCGTTATAAGACATATAAAAACGAGATTAGCAGAAGTTTAATATGAGGAAGAGAAAGCGAATGACAAGTAGAAACATACTACGTCAACAATTCCCATTTTCTTTCCAATATCTGAGACTTCTGTTCCCCAGGCTTTCTCTTCTGCAGATTTCTTTTCCTTGTGTTCATTTGCAATATGTATGACTTCAAGATTCTTACTTTCAAGATACTCTTTTGGTGGTTTAGTCGAGATAATAATCTTTCTTTTCAGCAATTCAGGGGATGGAAATTCTGCGAAGCTTTCCAACCCAGAAATAAAGAGCATGTCTCCAAATGTTTCAGTCAGCATCTGTTTAGATAAATATTTTGCTTAACGAAAAGAAAAGAAAAACTGTATGTAACTAGAGCGCGATAAAGAAAATTTGATGATTCCATGTTTTTGCAGTTGTGCTAGGTATTTCTTTTCATAATCTTAAGAGTGGAAAGAAGGAATCATTGATTTAACTTACCTTAGCAACTTTAGCCTGAAGAACTGGAGTAAGATGGTCTTCTAGAGTTAGTATCACAGGATATTCAGACGTGACAAAAGCATGTTGTTTGATTGATCTTAGGCACTTGATAAGTTCCACTGGATTTGTTAGTGTCCTATATTTTTTAAAACAAAAATCACCATAAGGTATGCATCAACAGCCCAAAGATTCCCCCCCCCCCCCCCAACCGTACTATAATAGAGACAAGTATAGGTAAGCGGATTTGATACCCTCCATGAACAACGTGGACATCATCTTTGGTAGAGTTAGGCCACATATCCAGTTCAACAACCCTAACACCTCTGCGGAGTGCATCAATAATAGGAACGTCACTACTATCACTGCTCAGTTGATTCCCCGTTAGATAGGAATTGTGGCCGGTGTATATGAAATAATGAGACAGTGGAGCTCTCATATTATGGTGCACCTGAACAAATTTGAAAAAGAAAACGTTCTCAACATGCAGGAAACAGAAAATATAAGTAAAATCCATATTGCCACAACTGGTGTGGAGATTCTAATTATACGCATCATATCATGAAAAGAGTAGCTCTTCTATTTTGGTAACTGTAAATTGCAGAAATCTGAATATACACTAATTTTACTTAAATCATCGGCTTCTTTACCAAGAGAAGAAGGGTACCATCTAGGCCAAGTGAAGGGATGAGAAATATTACCTTTGGAGGAGAAGGAAGAGGAGAATTAATATGACCATCAAAAAGGTACCTAAAGAAACCTTCAAGATTTAGACCTTTGTTTTGAGTAAAGCGTTTATTAAAATTTTGATCCTTAATATTGAAATAAATGGTTTCTATTGAAGCATCTGCTGCTTCTCCTTGAACTTCTTTCATAAACCTCTGGAAATTATGTAGACTCATTATTCCATTATCCGAGTACTTATCAAACAGTTGTTTAATCTCTAGCGGAGCCTCTGCAACTCCAAGCTTAAACTGTCGCCAAAAACAGCAGCATCCATATCGCTCTTTTGACATTTAAAGCGAGTGTGTGCGCGCTCTCGTGTTTATTCAAGAACTTTTTAGCTAGTATGTTCTAAAAATTTCTATACAAACATATGAACATAGTCACTTAGATAAATATCATTTGCAGGTGGAAAGAGGAGAACTTTTTCATGCAAGTAGTAGTACTTGTGGTACTAGCAGATACTGCAGGACAAGATACTTATATTATTTATTAGGGGAATCCACCAGAAAATTAGTTGTATGTTCCTTTTTACAGCACAAGTCTCATTATAATTTTTTTTAAATTTTCTAACAAACATGAATTTCAGAGTTTCACCAATCAGATGACCAACTTTAATTAAAATTTTCACCAAAACCAACCAATAAAATACAAATTTCTTTTAGGTCGATCAATGAAAGTAGCGTTAAATATTGATTAATCGAAAAATCCATGTGAAAAATGTAAAAAATATTAAGGTGATAAGATCCAATAAGTTAAATGGGGAACAGCCCTATTGATGCTAACAGATCAGGCAACAGCTTGAAATTCTTCATTTCCATTATAAAAAGTCTCAAGTATCTTATCCCCGACTTACTTTTACTTGAGTTTCAAAGTTAATAATTTAATTAAATTTAATCATAGAAAAAACCATAATTAGTAGGGGTAGCTTTCACTATAGGCTATAGGTTTCCAAATCTGGGTACTTAGAACTTAATAATGCTGTTTATTTCTAAATAGTTGGACTGTAGACTCTGGTTGATTTGTTGCTCCTTGTGTCATCTTCCATTACTTAAAAGTTGAAAAAAGATTCAATGCCAGGCTTGTATAACAACTGTGAAATTTGGTCCCAGGGCTTACCACCCTTTCATTGTAAAAGTTACAATGTTGAGGATTTAATATTCCTTCGACAATGCGACTACGCCTGTTTTTCTTGCAATAAATTTATTTTTACTTGCTACAATAAAAGTCAAGATATATCATCTAAAAATGAAACACGTCACAATTCTGATTTTTACCTCTGTCATACTCATATTGGATGAGCAATTCTTCTAGAGTCTTTGAAATAAAATTGATACTGTCAATGGAGGATGCTTTGCGCTTGGTGGGGATGCAAACTGTAGGTGGTCCAACTTGGCGAAGGCCATTCGTAGTATGGGTGAAAAGGTGGTGGGGGTGTCCGCCGGGAGGTTTAGTGGGCCAAAGGAGTCTTGGTGGTGGAACGAGGAGGTCCAAAAGAAAGTAAAGGCGAAACTTGCACTCTTTAAAGAGCTTTTGACTTGTAGTGCAGGGCCGGAGAGGTTGCAGAAGATAGAAGCGTACAAGGTGGCTAAGCGAGAGGCAAAAAAGGCCGTGGCGAAAGCAAAGGAGGAAGCCTTCGAGGTGATGTACAAGCGTCTAGATACCAAGGAAGGAGCGAATGCCATTTTTAAACTAGCCAGAGCTAGAGAAAGAGGACGTCGCGACTTGGGCTCTGTTAAGTACGTTAAGGATGACTCAGGCCAAGTGCTTTTGAAGGAAGACGCTATCAAGGAGAGGTGGAGCTCGTACTTCCATAATCTTTTCAACGAGGCAAGGAGGAGTGGCACAGGTGCAGAGCAAGAGGTCACGCCACTGGCCGAGCCTTGTATCGGTTCCCCAGAGCTTATCAGCAAGGAAGAAGTCAAGGGGGCCCTTCAGAAGATGGCAAGAGGGAAGGCGGTTGGGCCGGATCAGATCCCTATCGAGGTCTGGTTTTGTCTTGGTGAGGTCGGGGTTCAATGGTTAGTAGATCTGTTCAATGCTATTCTCTTGGGTGATAAGATGCCAGCGGAATGGAGGCGCAGTATTGTGGTCCCGTTTTACAAGAACAAAGGCGATGCTCAGAGTTGCAGTAACTACCGGGGTATAAAATTACTCAGCCATACTATGAAACTCTGGGAGAGAGTGATAGAATGTCGGATAAGAAGAGTAGTCGGAATATCAGAGAATCAATTTGGTTTCATGCCTGGGAGATCGACGATCGAAGCAATTCATCTCGTCAGACGTCTTTTGGAGAAGTTCAGGGAGCGGCGTAAAGACCTTCATATGGTGTTCATTGATCTAGAGAAGGCGTATGATAGCATACCCCGTGAAGCTATTTGGAAGAGCCTTGAGGAGAGGAGAGTGACACCATATTACATTAGGGCGATTCAAGATATGTACTCTCAAGCTAGCTCTTGCGTCAGGACCCCAGTGGGAGACTCCCGTTTTTTCCCGGTTGAGATTGGCCTGCACCAGGGGTCGGCCCTTAGCCCTTTTCTTTTTGCCCTCATTTTGGATGTCATGTCGAGAGGGATTCAAGACGTAGTTCCCTGGTGCATGCTCTTCGCGGATGACATCGTGTTAGTGGCAGAGTCGAGGGAAGAGGTGAACGGGAAGTTAGAGCTTTGGAGATCTACTTTGGAGTCCCAAGGGTTGCGTTTGAGCCGATCTAAAACCGAATATCTCTGGTGTAACTTCAGTGGAGAGGCCTTAGAGGGAGGGGTGGAGGTCAAGATTGAAGACCAGACTGTCCCCCGTACGGATAAGTTTAAGTACTTGGGTTCGATCATCCAGAAGGATGGCGAGGTTGACGATGATGTCTCACATCGTATCAAGGCTGGGTGGCTTAGGTGGAGGGCAGCGTCAGGGGTGATGTGTGACAAGAAAGTTCCTTTAAAGTTGAAAGGGAAATTCTACAGAGCGGCTATCCGGCCCGCGTTGCTTTATGGGTCGGAGTGCTGGGCGACTAAGAAGGCTCTAGAAAACAAGATGGAAGCGGCGGAAATGAGGATGTTGCGGTGGTCTTGCGGACGTACGTTGTTGGATAAAGTTCCGAACGCTGTGTTTAGGAGCGAGCTCGAGGTGGCGCCTTTTTCAGCGAAAGTAAGGGAAGGGAGGTTAAGATGGTTCGGCCACGTCCGCAGGAGGAGGGCTGAAGCCCCGGTGAGGAGGGTTGAAAACATCTCGGTCACTGGGGTGAGGAGGAGAGGCAGACCGAAGAGGTCGTGGGACGAGCAGCTCCGGATGGATCTGAAGGCCCTTAACCTAGATGCGACCATGACCGACGATAGGCTCTCTTGGAGACGGCATATCAGAGTGGTGGATTCTCTTCTAGGGAGCGGCTCAGTCGTTGAGAGCCTCAGAGCTGGGTTGTCCCGGTTATCACTATCTTAGGAGTTCGGCCGTCTCGCTCGCGGTCGCTGTTTTCAGCGTTCCCCTATTTTCTGGTCTTATAATGTTGTTTTAATATTGTTGTTTTTTATGTCTTGCAGGGTTTTTTGGAGCGGAGGTAGCATCTCACAACGGAGAGAAAACCCACACAGGTATGTTTATCCCATGTGTAGGACGCCATGGGCTCAGGTATCATTCAGATCTTTTCCATACCAAAACACTCTCCCTTTTTTCTCGCACAAAGCCGAGGGTCTTCACGGAAACAGCCTCCCCACTCTAAAGGTGGGGGTATGGACTGCGTACATCCTACCCTCCCCAGACCCTGCCCTGAGCGGGATATACTGGGTATGTTTGGTTTGGTTTGGTTTGGTTTGTGAATGTTGGGGTATATGACCATTTGAACTCGCTAAAAATTTTGAAATTCAGCTAACTCATATCCCGTGCAATGCACGAGTTTCATTTACAATATTTTAAGGTTATTCATTTCTGTTCTAAGGATTTTTTTTTTCTCTTTATTTCTCTCTCTTTTTTTTCAGTGCAGCTTCATTTGCAGGATCCTTCTAGTTTTGTCCAAATCCCCTGGTAACTTGCTTTCTAGTTTTGTCCAACTCCATGATTGTTTAACTCATTTTTCGTATCTCATGCTTCGTTGTTTGTCCGATTCACTACGTGGCTCCTTTAAAATATGAACTTCTCATTATAAGCACCAGGCACTGAGTTTGAGGCTTTGATCATCTGCTGCTCCATTGATCACACAAAAGCAAGGTCATTTTAGCTTCTCCTTTATTTTATGGAAAATGATAGAGTTACATAAAGTTTCACAAAATGATAAGTATCTCAATTTGATTGGTTATAACTCAATGACCCTCATCAGTGGCGGAACCAGAACCTAAATCTAGCCGGGGTTCAAATAACTTAGTGCCACCGGCGGAATTTTTTTTGAATCCGACACTATTGTCATTTATGGGAAAATTTTCTGGATCCGACAATGTTGCCACTATAAATGACTTATTTTTACTATTTGGACTATAAATGACTTATATTTACTACTTGGACTATAGTTTTGACGTCAAGAAACAATCGAAAGAAAGCAGAGAGTGAGAGTGGGATGGGACTGTTGAGCTTGTGACTTATTTTTACTACATGAACTATAGTTTTGATATCAAGAACAAAGCACAATCAGGTCATCATCCGGGGCTAAAATAGTTTTGATGTCAAGAACAAAGCATAATCAGGTCATCATCCGGGAAATACCCCGGACTAAAAAAAAAAATTTACTTGATTTTTTTTGTTCGACCGGGGCTAGCGCCGGGGCTAGCCCCCCCATAGTTCCGCCCCTGACCCTCGTGCATTCACATTAATATCAACCAATAAAAACATTTATTAGTGGAATTCAACTCATTGTGTGAATTTTTCTGTACATATTTTCAGTGCACCTAGCATTACTCTTATTTTATAAGCTAATGCTCCTTTCATGCAAACTCCTCTAATCACCCATTGTCAGCAAACCATCCTTGCATCCCAATGCATCATGTGTTTTTGTTCCTTTAATAACCGCTTTGCTAGCTGCTACTCTGAGGATTTCGATCAATTTGTTTCTGATTGCACAACATCTCGATCATCAAATATTTGCCTCTGCAGCTCTGCGTACCAAAGTATATCGAGGTGAACATTGTTGAGTTACCAGGATTCTTTAATGAGTTCTTATGCAGTTTTCATGTTTACAACTGTTCTGAATTCGCTCCAAAATGACTAGTTATGACCTTGATGTTGCTTGATGTTTTCATTCATCCATGAGTAACAACATTATTTCGATAAACTTATTAGTAATTTATAATTTGTAATGTACAAAAATTAACACATTCAAATATAATGCCACTCCATTCTAATTTCAAATTTATAATTGAAAATTTGTAAATGAAAAAAGGAGAGAAAATAAAAAAATGACTATAAACTATAAAGTAGTAAATCTAGCCAACACCACGTTTGTACCGCTAAAAAGCATATTAAAAGATAGCAAAAAATAGCTGTCAAACTAAATTATATTAAAAAAAGGTTGCAGAACACTTTTTATAAAAAAATAATAAAAAACACAGTCATAACACTTTATTTTTCATAAAAAATGATTTGTTAAGATCAAAATTACAAAATAAATAATAATTAAGCTTAACATATTGAATTTAACGTAGAATCTCATTTCAATTTAAAAATCAAACGTTAAATAAAATACAGAATAGAATCCCGCATAAAATCTTAGATATTTATTTGTAACAACAAAATTATGTGTAATTATCTAATATTTGATCCTTATTTTTTGTTAAATTTTATTTTTATTAATAAAAAACCTCTTTTAATGTGAAAATTAGAATTTAAATACAATTTTATGCATTTTTTTTATTATTAATGTTTTAATGAAGTAATGACCTATATACAAATATCAATATTTGGGAAATCGAGAAATTCGAATCTTGCGAAATTTAGAATTTCAGTTCAAATCCGAATTTAAACAAGTAATCGTACATAGGGCTGCACATGGGTAGGGTTGGGTCGGGTTTTTGTCAAATCCCGACCCAACCCAATTAGTTCGGTTTTATAAGAAATCAACCCATTAATTGAAAAAAAATTCTGTAACCCAACCCCGACCCAACCCAATTAGTTCGGTTTGGTTCGGGTTGGGTTGGGTTAAATTTACTAATGGGAATATTTTTGTAGAAAATTTCGCACATTATAGAAAATTCTGCACTTCGTAGAAAATGTTGCAGAATCCATAAAGTGTTGTAGAATGTTGCTAAAAGTGTTGCAGAATGTTGTTGAAAGTGTTGCAGAATGTTGCAAAAAGTGTTGCGGAAGCCAGAAAGTGTTGCAGAATTTTGCGAAAAATTTAAATAGTGCAGAAAATTTATAGAATTTGTAGAAAATATGCCACAAATATACATAATATGTATAAAATATGCAAAAAATTCTGCATTTTATGTAAACGGGTTGGGTTGGGTTGGGTAAGGGTTAAAATTTGTGAAACCCTTACCCAACCCAATTAGTTCGGGTTTTTTAAAAATTAACCCGTTTAACCCATAGTTTTGAACAGTTCGGTTTGATCGGTTAAAAATAGGGTCGATTTGGGTCGGTTTGGTCGGTTTTTAGAACCCATGTGCAGCCCTAATCGTACATTCAAGCCAGATGACCAGATCATAATTTTACTCATAATAATTGTAAAAGAAGTCCATAAACATTTTTTGGGCTGCTGACTTAGAAACCCAGCCCAACTAGCACAAGCCCAATAAGCAAATATTCAAAAGCAACCCAATATCACAATAATTTACACTGAACGTTCAGTGTTTACACTTTGCTAAAAACAATGGACATAGCTCTCTTCTCTCCATCTTCACTCTTTGCCCAAGAAGATGATAGCTCTACAGGTACCTATATATATAAACATGTATGTATATATTTTCAAAGTTTATTTATTTTCTAAATGAATTGAATTCTTGGTAATAGATGAAGAAAATGCTGAGGCCCAGCAGAAATTTGTGGAGAGAAATCATCAGTTTCCTGGAATGGTTTGTTTCTTTGATGTTTTTTATAAGTACCCTTTTTATATCTTTTGTTTTTGTAGTGATTGATGTGTGTTTTTTATTTTTTGATGTGAATGTATTGATTAAAAATTTAATCTTGATGTTAGATTTATTGTATTTTGGGTAGCCAGTTGTTTTAATGTTTTTGTTTTGTGTTTTTATGGTGATTTATGGGTATTTTTTATATTTTGTTGTGAATGTATTGATTAAATATTTAATCTTGATATAGATTTATTGTATTATTGGGTAGTCAGTTATTTTGATGTTTTAGTTTAGTTTTTTTGGTGTTTTTTATATTTTGTTTTGAATGTGTTGATTAAAAATTTAGTCTTGATATTAGATTTATTGTATTTTGGGTAGGCAGTTATATTAATGTTTTAGTTTAGTGTTTTTATGGTGATTGATGGTGTTTTTTATATTTTGTTTTGAATGTATTGATTAAAGATTTGATCTTGATTTAGATTTATTGTATTTGGGTAGCCAGTTATTTTAATTTTTTTGTTTTGTGTTCTTATGGTGATTGATGGGTGTTTTTAGTTTTGGTTCTTGGTTGCTGTTCAGGGTTTTGATTGAGGTTTTGGAGATATTTACTTGCTTTTCGTGTTTTGTTGAGATTGATCATTGAAGATAGGTATTTGGTTGACTTTACTGGAAATTTAGTGTGTGGGTGTGGATGTATTAATCAATAATTCAATCTTTATATTGGATTCAATGGTTAATTCTTGTTAGCTCATCTATTTTAGTGATAAGATATACAAATATGATCCAGTTAAGCCTTTTTCTAGCACCTTTTGAGTTAGGTATTAAAAGAGCAGCAAAATTAAGAAAAAATTGAACTAAGTTTGGGAGAGGTTTAGGTCTCAAGTTCGCACTATCCTACGGCTAAGATTCCCAAGAATATATTTTGGATACTAAGGTTGAATATTGCTAATAAGACGGGCTCATAGTGATCCACTTTTTCTTTTCCCTTTTTTTGGCAATGGTGCACCACACATGCCCCCACCGAGGCTTGAAGCCTTGACCTCCTACTACCAAGAGGACATGGGTAAGCGATAGGCTAAGGCTAAACCTTGCAGTTGATCCACTTTATAATAACACATTAGGATCTTACTAGAGCTAGTAACTTAACACTTAATATACTTATCTTTTTTCAGGGTTTGGGTTTATTTCTACATTTTCTATCAAGTCAAAACATACATTGAATCCATGGAAATTTATTATTTACGGAAATTGAAATTTTATGAATGAGTCTTTTGCTGTATTTAGTTTATTTTACTAAGACCACTGCGTACTATTTGGCCTATATGCAGGAGTTACTTATACGGGAATTTACTTTTCACCAGCTCAATGCTAATTTACTTTGGCCAGGATCATTTGCTTTTGCAGAGTGGTTAGTTCAGCACAAGTCGTGGATTGAAGGAAAGCGCATAATTGAATTAGGGAGGTATGTTCTTTTTCCAGCACATTTTTTGGTATTTTAACAAAAGGTTTCATATATGTATCCTTTCTACTAAGAATATTATTGTCTCTGCAATCACTAGTTAGTTGCTTCTTTGCCAATGCATTATTAACTCCTCTGACTTGTGCAAAAGTTTACTTAGATTCTACTTGCATCTATATCTTGGGCTAACCTATCATTAACAGGGAGTAAGATATGTCATGAGGATCATATAGATGTCCCTGCTAATGACACTTAGCATGATGAACAGTACTAAAAAAGCAATATATTCGAGTGAAGCTTTGTAGTAGCAGAACAATATTTTGGAACGAAGCTTTGTTGTATGAGAAAGTCATAGTGCGCTTCTCATAATAGCTGGTTACTAGTAATCCAGTTTATCTTCTTTTATGAAATGTAATCCAGACCTTCATTGTTAATTTACATTTGTTGTACTAGTTGTGCACAAACTATGGCTGGGCTTAGCTTAATTGTTGACTGTGTTGGTGATAAGAGATTGTTTTATGACAATGGCAGTGGTACTGGAGGTCTGGCAATCTTTCTTTGGAAATTGTTTCAAATTGATATTACGACTTCAGATTACGATGATTCTGACATTGAAGAAAACATAGTTCATAATTGCAAAGTTAATGGGGTTATTCCTGTTCTTCCTCATATAAAGCGTGAGCACTTGTACCCCTAAACTTTCATACTGTTTATCACCGTAAGTGATTTGAAAGATTAGTAACCGGTTTATGGATGAGTCCTCTTGGGAGTAGTAGGTAGAATTTTAATGCAATGTGCGGTTTCATACATAATTTTTTTTGGTATTCTTTCCCCCGTCTCTCTCTTTGCATATGTGAGAATTTTTAGCTATAATATGATTGAAAACTTAGATCGTTAACAGCATAGTATTCAGGCTTCAGCTAAGATAATCTTGAGCTATGTTGTATCGAATTTTCAGATTCATGGGGTGATGCCTTTCCAACTGCTTATCCAGATTGGGACTTGGTGATTGCCAGCGATATTTTATTGTGTAAGTGGCCCATCTCAAGTCTGTTTCTGAATTGCCATGAATGTTGTTTTTTGTATTTTATTAGATATTACCCGCACTATAGTAAAATGTTTGATTAACTCGTGCCATTAAAAAGTTCAAAAAGTTTTGGCCAACAATTGCGCAGATCAATTATTAGTTATTTCCTAAAACATAATCAGGAAACCCCTGAACTTTTTGCAATCGTTATGGTAATTGAACTACTGAAGGATGACCTTATACTTGCCGATAACGGAGGCAGACCAGAGTAGAAACTTTACTGTCATCATCTGTGTAAAGTGTATGCATTTAAAGAGACTCAAGTCATATTGATGTATAGTTTAGATCTTAAATATTCTGTGGTCTTTATTGATTTTGATCCTGCATCTGAAAAATATTGATTACTTAAACTTGTCAGTTACATTGTTTGTCGAGATGAATGTATTTACAAGAGACCACTTTGGACAATTCATTAAAACTTTAATCACAATCCTAAATTTCTGATCTCTCCACCTTTCCCCTGGAACGGATAGTATGAAAGTTATTATATGATTTTCCTACTGGCGGATTTACTCCAAAATGGTTGTGGGATATAAAAATAAAAAGAAAATAATCTAAGACGTGCCATCTTTGGAGAGTGTTTTCAACTTGCTATTATGACTCGCACTACATGTAATGGTTGATTTCAGTGAAATAGTTGGTCTGTAATTATAATCACCGACTTGTATACTTGTGCTTGTATTGCAGATGTTAAACAATACAACAACTTGATTAAAACTTTATCGTTTCTCTTAAAAACGCGAACCTCAAATTCGGATGAACCAATTCAGAGGAATGACAAAGAGAATGGTACATCTCACTAACTAGTTTCTCAGATTAAAGAAGTTATGATCTCTTGTGTAGTCATAGATTTAATTTCATATATCCGCTGGCAGGCAAATATCCAGGAGTGGCTCGCCCTTCATTCTTGATGAGTTGGAGACGCAGAATTGGAAAAGAAGAAGAATCAATTTTCTTCAATGGTTGTGAAAATGCTGGTCTCAAAGTGCAACATCTAGGATCACGAGTGTATTGTATAAAGCCTAGAGAAACATATGCCAACGAAACAGATTAATCTTGTTGATTTTAGTGATTCAAAAATACTTTCCAAGACTATCAAGTGATATTATTTCACTAGAACTTCTTAATTTTACAAATCTAAGTACCTGACTGAATAGTATAATATGCTTTCTAAGCATACATGAAATTTCAGGTTAAATGCTTCACTCGCTTTGTTCTTTGTGACGCTCTTGATTTAAAATTTGTTTTGTAGCTTTCTGAGGGGTTGTTTTTGCTTTTCCTACTGGGAAAAGAACTTACATCGAGTCGAGTATTAAGCAATGTTTACATTAAAAATGGAAGTTTGGTGTAACAGACACTTGTCCCAGACCCTTTGTTCTTAAGAGGTTGTTAAAAGTTAACTGAGAAAATATAAAAAATAATGGTGGAAATTTCACAATTCATGTTAAGTAATATGAATAATTGAGAAAATAATTTAAAATGATAAATGTGAAAATTTTCTCAATTTAAAATGATAAATGTCCTTTATATCACCTTTTATGATTGAAAGTACAAGAAGTTGAACTCTGAAAATTATTTGTCAAAAGTAAATAAAAAGTTAACTCGAAAATTATAAGGACGACCACCTTATGTCCTCATAGTTGGTTTTCCTATTTTTCTCTTCGTGGGCTTTATGATCCTATGGTTAATTGAAGTAGGAGAATTTCCTATAATTAACCACTGAAATAAAGACACATCACAAACTTTCCTAAATAAAAAGACACATCATTAATATCCCTACGGGACCCTTATAAATAAAAGGTAACAATCACATAATTCTGAAAGTTAACTTTAGGAAATTCTCCTAAAATTAACTGTAGAAACATTTTTCTCTTCGTAATATATAAGTTAGAGATAATTTACTGGTAAATGATAAATAAACATTCCATTTTATTGTTTATATTCCACTTTGACATGTATATTTTATGTTCTAAAAATTCATTCTCGAATCAACAAATATATATATATATATATATAGTATTTTAAATATTTTATTTTCTTGAACCGAACCCAAGTTTAACGAGTGAGTCAAAGTCGAAACGAACTCAAATCGAACACCTTAAAATTTTGATTTCGTTAAAAATTATAGAACAAAAAATATTATTCATACTCGTGTCAATAAGATATCGAACAAGTTTATCAAATTTGAATTCGAGCAAATTTAATAAACAATTCGATTCATTTATAAACTTTTTTTTGAATAAGATTCATTTATAAACTTAAAATGAATTTTGGATGATAGTAAAATTAGAAATAAGATTATAAATGGGGAATTTCTTCAAGAATTGTAACATTACTGCTAACTAATTAGAAAGTCACACGGTCGACCATCAGTAAAACATGCATAATCGCACAACTAGAGCTGACTAAACGGCCAGTTTGGCTCGGTCCTACCGTGCCCGACTCGCCTAAAAATAGGCAGAAACTCGGCATGAGGCAGGTCGGTTCAAAATCCGGTTAAACCGCTGAGTTAACTGAGCCATTCACGAGTTCAGAAGATAGAAATCGGCAGTAGCCGGCTCGCGGGAAAGAACCGGTACGCACAGCTCACGGCTCGTATCGACGCGTCTCGGTTGTATTTGTGGCCTGCCTCGCACGGCACGGACCGTTAATTTAAAATCTATACTTTTTAATTAATTTCTGCACTAAAAATATATGTTTTGTTTGATTATTCCTTTTATTATAAATATTCCCTCTGTCCCCCTAATTTATTGGGGGACGTGGATGTGACACGCAATTTAAGGTTCTTGAAAAGTCGAGTTTCATAATTTTTTTTCTTCTGAATAAAAATTTAATGTTTAATTTTTTATTCAAAAAAAGAAAATTTTAAAAATAAGTTATTATTGTGAGGGAAAATTGGTACAACACTTCAATGAAAGAATTACAAGAATAAACCGAGAAAACCCAAGAATATCAATTAAATAAATCGAATTACAAGCCAAAAAAACCCTAATCTCATGAACCCTAATCCGAAAGGAGGAAGAGTGTTTTTATGGACTGAGTTTGCAAGTACTCCCAACTACGGCGACTGAATATAACCTATTCAATCGAGAGCCAACAGCTAGGAGCAAGTGTTAGAGGTGTTTAGGTGTGTCTCCCCTTGCAAATTGCCTACATACCCTTATTATATAAGAGATCAAGTCCCATGTAGTTATTGTTGATCCTCCCCGAGCTGATAAGCCTGATCCTCCATAACAGACTTCCCTCGATCGTTTATCCATACTTCCATGATTATTCAGCTATTATCCCATGATTTTATCTGCATATTTTCTTGATATATCCATAAATATACACGCACATATCCATATTCCATATATATATGATATTAATCCATGATAAGCACGGTTGTTGAGCCGTTCCTATTGTTTAGGAGCTATCCAGAAGGTTGTTACAACGTGCACTATCCAATCTCCTATATTCCAGGAGATTCTGGGACTGCTGGTGTGTTTTCTGGAAACCTTCGGGGTTCATGCACGTACCCCCATCCTGAAAGTCCTTTCTCTAAGTGAACCCTCCTCTCACTTTACCATAGCCGTACCCCCCACTCTTGGGTTCGTATACCTGAACCCCCTTATGAGCAAACTCCAAACCAAATGTTCAGAACCCTTTTTCCAAATCCGCTTCCAAGGCATGTCAGATCATTATACTCAGTCCTTAGCCCAACCCATCTCTCCATATTTAAGTAAATCAAGTTTATAACCTTAATGGGCCTTAAATCGAGTCCAAGATGAATTTTGGGCACAACAACTACCCCCGGTTCCTTGCAGCCATTTAAATGCAAAAGGAACCCAACACTATCCACGCATCATACACCTTCATTTCATGTGAACCCCTAAGCTCACGTGAGCGCACTCGTTGTAAGAAACAAGGGGTTCGATTATGGAACTCCTTGTGTTAATGACCGTACCCTCAAGCTTGGACCTCAGTGTTCCACCACATCCTTAATTAGGTAAAACCGACAAATCTTCCCAGTTTCACCCTTCCACCTCAGTGCCTTTGTGTTATTATCTTTATTGCAATGATTTCCCTTGTTATGTCTTCTAACCCCATCTTTTTGTTTATAATGCAGACATGTCATTCTCCCTGCCTTCGTTTGTCACCAAACGCTCCAGCCACAAGAGCACTTCCAAGCCAGCAAGCATGCCTCATATTTCTGAAAGAACTCCTACTCCGACTGTTAATTCCAGCCAAATTCGGCCAGAGAAAGCTTCTGCTTCCAAGAAGAGGACCTCCCAACGTACCCCTGAACAATCTGGAACCTCCGGCTCCCGCAGTAGCAAGCGTTCCAAAAATGATATGGGACAAAGCCCTCCGAAAGTTATTCCTCCTACCCCTTTGACTGCCTTTATTGACTCGATTAAAGATAGGGTTCCCATGCGATCCATCCTGGAGTGGGATAGCCTGAGCTTTGAAGAGGCAGCGAGCAGGGTTCCACTCGTGAATGTAGAAAGTTTGTTCTTGCATTTGAAGCACATCGATCAAATTGCTGAAGCTGCAAAGGGGAATTCCAGGGTGCATGCAGAGCTGTTCAGGGTACAATCAGAGTTGAAGGCCTTTCAAGACGACAGAAAGAAGCTTCTTGATTCTAACAGAAAGTTGTACGAGAGTGAGGGCATACTAATCCAAGAAAAAGATAAGTTACTGAAGGATAGGGAGACCCTGGATACTATCGTCCTGAAAATGGATAAGGAAAGAGAGGATGCTACCACAGCTCATAAGAAGGAGAAGGAGAAGCTTGAGTTAAAGGTCAGATCCCTTCACGGTGCGATTGCCAAGTACAAAGTCTCTCTCTCCAAACAAGAAGACAAAGAGTATAACTCAGGCTACAAAGCTGGTGCGAGAGACTATATGTCTTCTATGTATGAAGTTTTTCTTGATTTGGAGTGGAGCCTTTAGGGTCAAGACGCCGTTGATGCCATTGAATTGATAAAGGAAGAGAAACTTGCAGCCATCCCCGAAATGAAGATAGACGAAGCTCTCCAAGACAAGATTAAAGAGATGTAGGTGGAAGCTGTTGTTCAGACGCAGGAGGAACCGTTGGTAGCCCCTGAAGTTGAAGCTGAAGGTGGGGATTCCGTCATGGCACCCCAGGAGTTAATCCCATCAACAGATCCCGAGGTCGTGAAGACATCCCCTGCTCAGGCAACTCCACCAGTTTCCCCAACCAAAATAATCCAGTAATCCTCCTACCGGGAACTCTTTTGATTAAACCATTTCTTGAACTCCTTTGGCAATGATTGTCACGAACTGATTATTTTGAGGGTGTGGGCTCCTCTGAAGGCTTCACAAGATGTAACCTTTAACTTGGTTTGCCTAAGACTTGTAGTTTCATTTTCTGGATTTTTCTTGCTTTTGCTTAGTGTATGCTTGCCATGTAGTTAACTTACATGTACACATATGCACACACCTATATTTAATTCAGTACTTGGTGTTCCTTACTCTGCATGCCAAATCTAGTGAAATGTCCATACCATGTTTTGTTCAATTAAGTATCCATGTCGTGCTTCCCCTTAGGATAACTAGCCTTTATTAATTTTTGGGTTCACCCGTTGTACCCCTGATCACTAATGAAACGAACATGTATCCCTGCCTTAAGAACAATAGGTATTCCACCTGTCATGCTCCTAAAATGTCTTGACAAAACCTATCCGGACCTTATGAATTTTCACAACCAAGTGAGTTTCTCACTGAGCTTGCCATTTCCATCCCAAATCCTTACCTTGCAACCAATCCTTATTAACCATAAGGTACTTACTAAAGGATGATTGATGTTCCACCAATCGTACCTATATGTGTTGTTATTGGAACACACTAGGCTCCCACCATCCTTGATTCCTATTTCCATGCGACTTCCTCGCAAAACCAATTTCCTTAGCCATTCCTATTATTTAAAGGTTGGGCCTCACTTACCCAGTTTCCCTGGGGTCGTCACAAGGCCATTTTGCCAATTTGTACTTAGTTTCCACAACTACATACAAGTCCTGTAGTGAGATTGGTTATCCACCATATTGATTACACAGTAATTCAGGGTTCAAACGATTGAACCTCATGGCCCTAGTTTCCCTAGGGCCTTTCTGTCTTGGGGTTCCCCCCATTTCATGCATAAGCCATACATGTTCCAATCCGTGCGCACGTAATCCGCGTACGTTACCCTCCATGTATCCATATAATCCATACATATTTCATATAACCGGTGTAATCCATAAACACATATTCCATATGTTTTCCATCCATAAGCACCTAATCCATATGCTTCCATTCCATTACATAAATTTTCCTTTAAAATTTGCCAATTTTTAAGCCAACTGATCTTTCCATTAATTAGTGTATACCTACTACCCCCCCGATTTCTTTAGTATAAATAAACTTATAGTGAAGAACTAGGTTCAACAGTACTATCCTTTTTAAAACACAAGTAAAGTAGGTTATACACAACATGTATTCATCCACATATATCCATACAATTTTATGCATAAGACAAAAATAAAAGAAAAACGAGTTGATTTCAATTTCATTAAATCAAACCATAATCAGTGTTCAACAGGTAGGTGTACACTCACAACCCCCCAAGCACTTTATTAACATGAAAGGGAAATTCCTAATCGACTGATCCTAATATTATGGTAGCTACAACTAATAAGCCACTTTTATTCTCCTACACCTGAAAGAGGTCTATAAGAAATGTTACCTGGGTTCAACTACTGGTAATATTTCCTAAGGTGTTCGGCGTTCCACGCCCTCGGTATTAGCTTCCCGTCCAAATCTTCCAAATGATAAGTACCTTCCCATAAGATCGATTTGACCACATATGGGCCTTCCCAGTTTGCCTCAAAGGCCCCATGTCCTAGAGTCCTCATGTTAGGCATCATCTTCCTTAAAACCAGATCACCAACCTTTAAAAATCGTGCTCGAACCTTGCCATCAAAGTACTTGCTTGTCCTTTGTTGATAGGCTGCAAGCCTCAGCTGAGAGGTTGCGCGGACCTCTTCCACCAAGTCCAAATACAAACGATGATTAACTTCATTTTCCATGGGATCAAAATTATCCCTTCTGAATGAGCCAACACCAATTTCCACGGGTACCATTGCTTCACACCCATAGGTTAAAGTAAATGGGGATTCACCAGTCGTAGTCCTTGGTGTTGTATTGTAGGACCATAACACCACTGGAAGGTCTTCTGGCCAGCAACCCTTTTTATCTTCCAACTTTGCCTTTAGATTGTGTTTAATGATTTTATTGACGGCTTCAGTCTGACCGTTGCTTTGTGGATGGCATACTGCAGAAAAGCCTTTCACAATTTCGAGGTCCTCACATAAACCTCTCATTTCCTTGCTATCAAACTTTTTGCCATTGTCAGATATTAACTTATGTGGAACCCCATACCGGCATACAATTGCCCGGAACACGAACTCCTTGAGCTTGGTTGCGGTGATCGTAGCCAGGGGTTCAGCCTCTGCCCATTTCGTAAAATAATCCACAGCTACGAATTGGCATAAGTCCATGGGCTAGAGAGTGGCTTTAATGGCGCAGCAGGGTTCCTATTGGAATTGGCATACCTTTGACACCGATCACATGCCTTTGAGAATTTGTGAGCATCCTGTTGTAGAGTCGGCCAATAGTACCCCTGTCGAAGTATCTTATGGGCCAATGAGGTTCCTCCAGAGTGGTTTCCACATATGCCTTCATGTACTTCCCGCATAATATATTCGCGCTCGCTGCCTGCTATACATCTTAGAAGTGGCTTGTTGAAACCCCTCTTATATAGCTTTCCATCGTAAAGAGCATAGCGTGTAGCCTTGTACTTGATTCTTCGGGCTTCATCCTTTTCAGTTGGTAGAATCCCCTTTGTGATGTACTCCAGAATGGGAGTAATCCATGTATCCTCCATCTGAACTTCAATATCCATACAATCGAATCTTGGAATGCTAGGTTGCTGTTGTATCTCCAATGGTATCACCCCTAACATAGTCGCCTCCCTGGTGGAACCCAACTTAGCTAAGGCATCAGCACCTCAGTTTTCCGTCCTTGGAACAAGGTTTATCTCCCCAAACTTGCTCATCAACTCTCGAGCGTACCTCATGTACAAGTCGGTGCGTGGACCCCTATCTTGAAAGTTGCTTTTGATATGACCCACCACCAACATGGAATCACTATGCACAGTCATATTCACCACCTTCATTTCAAGTGCCAGCTTCAAACCCGCAATGAGGGCTTCGTATTCGGCATCATTATTCGTAGCCTTGAATGTAAAATTAATCGAGCTTTGTAACTTGTGGCCCTCGGGGCTTATCAGTATTATGCCAGCGCCTGCCCCGTTTCCATTAACAACTCCATCCACATATAATGTCCACCATGGTGCACAGGTTTCCGGTGGAGTTCCCTTCTCTAGGGGTTCAACTACCCCTTCCTTAGCTTCCACATCAACAGATGATGGGAATTCCAAAAAGAAATCAGCGAGTGCTTGACCCTTAATAGTTGTTCTTGGCTTGTATTCGACATCAAATTGGCCTAACTCCACGGCCCATTTCATTAACCTTCCCGAGGCTTCAGGTTTGTGCAGGACCTGCCTTAGTGGGAACGATGTTCGTACCTCCACCTTATGCACCTGGAAGTATGGCCTTAACTTTCTCGATGCCAGAATCAATGCCTAAGCCAGCTTCTCCAAATTTGTTTACCGAGTTTTAGCATCCAGAAGCCTTTTACTTACATAGTATACTGGGTATTGTATTTGATCTTCCTCACGGACTAGAACTGAACTGATAGAGTGTTCAGAGATTGCCAAGTACAGAATCAAGGTTTACCTTCCACGGGCTTTGCCAGCAGTGGGGGGCTTCCCAATTGTTCCTTCAGCTTTGTGAAGGCAGCCTCACATTCGGGTGTCCACTTGAAACCTTTCCCCTTCTTAATAGCCGTGAAGAATTCTCTACATCTGTCAGAGGATTTTGAAACAAACCTATTCAAAGCCGCTACTCGCCCCGTGAGGCTTTGGACTTCCCTCACACTTCGGGGGGATCTCATCTCGATCTATGCCTTTATCTTAGCAGGATTGGCCTCGATTCCTCGATAATTCACAATGAAGCCCAAAAACTTCCCAGATTCAACCCTAAAAACACATTTTTGGGGGTTCAACTTCATCCTGTACCTCCTCAAGATACCAAACATCTCGGCTAGGTGAGTGACATGTTCATCTGCCCTCTTAGATTTAACCAACATATCATCGACATACACTTCCATGGTTTTCCCAATTTGGTCCTTAAACATCTTGTTAACCAGCCTTTGGTAAGTCGCTCCCGCGTTCAACAGTTCGAAGGGCATCCCAATATAACAGTAAAGGCCTCTATCGGTTATGAAAGAGGTATGCTCCTGATCAGGCTCGTACATCGGAATTTGATTGTAGCCCGAGTATGCATCCATGAAACTTAGTAAAGCATGACCAGCCGTAGCATCAACCAACTGATCGATACGTGGGAGTGGAAAGCTGTCCTTGGGACATGCCTTGTTCAAATCAGTGAAATCGACGCACGTACGCCACTTGCCATTAGGTTTCTTTACCAAGACTGGATTTGACAACCACATGGGGTAAAAAGACTCCCTTACCAGCTTAGCCTTCAACAACCTGTCCACCTCTTCCTTCAATGCAATGGCTCTTTCCCCACTTATTGCTCTCCTCTTCTGCCTTACGGTCTTCATTTTTGGATCGATGTTTAAATGATGACACATCACCCTTGGGTCTATTACCACCATATCCTCGTGGCTCCATGCAAATATATCTAAATTGTCCTTCAAAAACGAGACCAGTGCTTCCATGATCTCAGGGTTCAGCTGTTTACCAATTTTTAACTCCTTAGTGGGATCAGCTGCATCCACTGGAATAGACAAAGTGTCTTCAACCGCCCCGGTCTTCTCCTTTATTTCTGGCATACGTGGATCAAGATCAATTTCCACAGGGTTCACCTTGCTTGCACCCTGATGGGATTCCATCATCCGGCCATTAGACTTCTTTGACTTCTTCAGATTATTTCCATTATCTAAACCTTCAAAATCACTGTCATTTACCTCTTCAACTATTCCTTCAATCAATGGTTCTCCAGCCTTTGAATTTTGAAATTTCGGGGCTTCCAACATTAGTACCCCACCAGGGGTTTCCACCCCCCGAAAAGTTGCAACATCTGTATAGGGCTCCTCGCCTGGATGTTGCACAATCATGATAACATTGCACATATCTCTTGTTGGCTTTACTTCTTTTCTGCGTAAGGATTCATCCCCCTGTCCTACGCAGGGGTCCAAATAGCGGTAGCATTGCTCAGAGGAACCTCCGTCCACCAACAACAGATGTTTGCAAGCTTGCTCGGCTGTGTGCAAGGCTTTGCTGTAACACTCCCTTGAGTCAGATTGGCATCCCTGAATGCATCCGATTCCTCCTGGAGTCGGGAATTTCATTGACAGGTGGTAAATAGACGTTACCACTCGCATTTCCTTGAGTAACGGCCTCCCAAGTATCCCATTATAAGAAATGTCTTCATTCACCACCATGAATTCCACCACTTGTGTAGCAGACCGGGGTTCATTTCCCAAGGTAACAGGAAGCTTCACTCACCCCACAATTTGTACGGGATTTCTAGTAAATCCGTATAACTCGTTGTAGGAGGGAGCCATTTCTTTGTCAAGTAACCCCATCTTCTGATAGGTGCTGTACGCCAAGATGTTAACCGAGCTTCCATTATCCACCAACACCCGGTGTACGTTCAGACCTCCGATTGCAGCCTTAATTACCAAGGCATCGTTATGGGGATGGTGTATGTAAGAACCCCAAATTTTGGATATAATTAAAACTTCTTATTATGTACTGAGGTAATGGTGAATAGTGATTACGACTACGATGTAACGATTGAGGTAATGAATGAAAGGAATAGATTTGGATTCAAATACTTATATGTCATGAAGAATGCTAATGGTAGACAACTTAGGTAAGAATAATCTAACTCCTAGGGGAATAAGATATGGCAATTCCAAGCAGGAAAATATTCTCATGTCATCCAGATCGATAACGATTAGTCCAGTGGTTCCGTGAAAGGGTTAAGGAACGCCCGAGAAGGAACAAGGACATTGTCATAAATATAGGGAATGAAGGAAGAATAAAGTATGAATAGTGTTTTTGGTGGAAATGAGAATATTATGAGACGACACTATATAGAAGTACCCGGAACGAAATTCTGAGTTCATATTAGTGATCCAGGGGAAAAAGAGTGTATGTCAAAGTTGTCGGATTCTGAAAACTAGCACTTTTATTTTTCCCGAGATTTCCCTGGACACTGAAAGACTTAAGGAATTATTGAAGGGATTTAAGGAAAATAGGTTCAAGAATTATTAAAGAGGATGGAGGATGATAGTATAAATATTAAGACGGTTTCCGGTAAAACCCTAACTAGAAACGAATGAGTTATTCCTCCGAACGATCAATGAATTGAGCAATAACCGGACAAAGAAAACAAGCAGGGGAATCAAGGTGCATGCATTTGCTAGTGGAAAATATCTAGTAACCAAGCATTTACATGATCAACTAGCTTACTTAGCAAATCAAACCACTTGGTTAGATCAATACATCATCCAACCACAAAAACCTAACACATGTCTCTTAAAATACCTCATGCATGACCTATGACCTTTATTAAAGTAGCTTTTTGGTTTAGATATTATCTACACTCATCAATAATACACTTTAGATGAGAATTAGATGAGTGTAAAGAAAGAGAAGCAAGTCAACCACCTTTTCTTTCTTTCTCCCCCATTTCCATCAGTTTGGTTTTTTTCCAGGGCAGGGGGTCTTTGTGATTTTTTTTAACCCAGTTCTACTCATCATCAAATCATGAAAAAAATCACGGAGATTCTACACATCAAGATGAAGTTGTGGATTTAATTTCATAATTTTTGAAGATCGTTTAGAGGGGCAAAAAAATTCGAGAAAGTTACTCTGTTTTTACCCTTGAAGAAAGCCCTTCGAATTTTTGCATAATTCAAGAATCAAAATCAACCTTCCAACCATTGTTTGATCTCAAAATTTTTATGGTAAGTCCTATAATTCATAAAAGTGATACCCTAGAAATCTTGGCTTCAAACTCCATGTTTTCCATTTTCAAATAAATCATCCAAGCCTAGGGTGAATAGTAATTTCAAGAGACTAACTTTGATTTCTTGTTTTGTTTGGATGATCCAAGCTTTGTTAAGGTAATCTAAGGACTAGACAAGGCTTACTAAGTGCATACACACTCCAAGGAAGGTATAAACTTCAAGAACCCAAGTTTTTGTTTTGAGTTTTAATGGAGTTTTAGATGAGTTTTGGTGATGATGTTATTATAAGCATGTTTACATGATCATGTAGTTATTCTTAGTAGTTATTAAGTCATGATTCAAGTCCTTAATGATTTTGAGGTTAAGATCAGTGGTTCTAGGGGTTGTTGAGATGAGAATCATGTTGATAAGTTGTATTGATGCCCGGTGTGGCTTGGTTGTGTTGTTATGATTTTTGGAACGTCCGATTTATAGCCGTCATAATGCCGAATTTTTGTTAACACTTAGAAACCAAGCATGACAGTAAAAAAATAAATTCCTGACCTTGGTATTATTATGACATTTCCTTTTAGATCTCGAGCCATAGATCGTTTTGGCATGAGAATCGAAACATTCCGACTTACGGTTTAGAAGTTATGGTCAAATTACTAAAATCGGTTCTAAACCGTAAATAAAAGTTCGTAACTTCAATTGAACCCTCGTAAAGCATGTTATTCAGTGGCAAATCTTGGTAAATAAATACTAGGGGTCATAAGGAAGGTATGAGAGAAAACCACATATCAAACGGATCGTTTTCCGATTTTATAAAAATATTCGAATCAAGGTTAAACGCGAACGAACCCCTAAAAAACCCGCTTGGTTATAACTTTGGTAAAACACTTAGAAAACGAACGATAAAACTCGAGGTATAATCTCGGTTCGTAATCGATCGACTTTAGAACTTATACGACTTAAGTATATACCAAGTATGGGTATGATGACATGTCGTAATAACGAACAAATGTCGGATCGTATCAGTAATAAAAAGAGTTACGCTAAAAGGTGTATAATGAGATAATTCGAAAACGTGTTTTAACTTAAGTGAAGTTATACTTAGACTTTTAAAACGTGTTAAGTGGTTAATCTCGAATGTTCTGATTGTTTATAGATCATCGAGCAGACCCAGGACACGCTATCTCCACCCACACACGATTACCAGGCAAGTGTTCAAAACTTTGAACCTGTTGTTGTGATAATATATATATGTGATTGTCATTTTACATATGCCATAGCATGCATGCCTATTATCAAATTATATTATGATACATGTTCCCTGAATTGATATTGGCTTATAGACTAGATACGAATTATCAGTTATAAGCTGAATTTTTTTTATAAGACCCTTAGCGAAGGGCATATGTTATTCATTCTTAAATATAGACCGGGAGTCGGTATTTTGAGATATAGATAGTCGTGGAAACCCGGAGGGATTCCGACGGCAGATTATTATTTATTTAAGGAATGTTATTATTAAACGTTATTTATATTTCCATAAAGTATCAATTACTTGGAAATATTTCAAGGAATGTTATTCGAGTATTATCTCAGTCGAGAGATATTAAATGAATGTTAGTTTTGAATATTCATTTAGAGTTGATTATTTAATGAATATTATTTTGATATTCATTAGAATGCTATTTATTAAATGAATATTATTTTGATATTCATTAGAATGTTATTTATTAAATGAATATTACTTTCGAATATTCATTTAAAGTTTTATGTACTTGATGAATATTATTTTAAAATATTCATTGGAAGTTCTATTTACTTAAGGAATATTATCTCGATTATTCCTTTAAAGTTTTGATTACTAAATGAATATTATTTGGATATTCATTTAGAAGATTATTTATTAAATGAATATTATTTTCAAATATTCATTTAAGGTTTGACTTATTTATTGAATATTATTTTAAATATTTATTGGAGTTTATTTATTTAATGAATCTTATTTCGAATATTCATTTAAGGAGGGATTTATTTAGTAAATAATTCCATATATTCATTCGAGGATTACTTACGAGCAATATTATGAGTTAATAATATTCCGTAATTATTATTGGGTTAATAAATATTCTTGGAATATTTATTTAATTTTTTTAAATTCTTTTTAAAATGATTTATATTATTTGGAGATTATCTTTCACCTCCAAATATTATATAAAATATTTCGGAGTCTTTTTACGACTATTTTATCAAGGAAAGGTTCCCCAACTCTTTATTTTTCATTTAAATCTATGTTAAAAGGATTTAAATGCTCGCTCAAACTTCCATATTATAGGGGAACCTACTTGAGCAATGTTATTTATCTTGTTGACTTCCCGGTCACAAATCTTGTAAAACTATTCTTTTCACTCGCAACTTGGTTGCTGTTTATCAATTGAATCTTTGAGTAACCTTCTCATCATTCGAGGGGTAAGATTATTGGAACAAGATGGTATCCTTTAACAAGCAGCAGCTTGGGAGACATGATGTTGAATTTTCCTTTCCAACTAGATACGACTACTTTGTGGAGTCTTATCAACAAGTATTTCACTTGTGGAAGGGAGGACTAACTCTACATTTCAATGCTGTGGATTTATTCGAACTAAGAGTCGTGTGTAAGAGGCCGAGTCGCGCGATCCATCACAAGGACTAACCATTGGCCAGAGAGTTACTATTAAAGGCCATTGATAAGTGGAGCCGTCAGTTCTTCCTTCTACCGGTAGTAAACTATATTGGGTTGTACCATCCCCGACTGATCATCAGGGAATGGGACAGCTGGCGCGTGATAACTCCAGTATTGGTTCATCTCCCAAATTGGGAATTTCCTGCAACACGTATCGAAGAGACTTCTTTCAGGTTGACGGTGTCTTCCGCAACACGTATCGAAGAGACTTCTTTCAAGTTGTAGGACTTCGAAAAATGTTAATAACTGGAATTGCAATATATTCCTTGCAAGTTCCTCTTTATATGATAAATGATAATATCTTGCTTATTTTGACTTAGCAGATATTTCCACAAAATAAATACTTTAAGTTACCCTATAACTTCATCCTTTATATTATACTGGCATCATTTCCGTAAATGCATGGCATATGGTTTGAAAGTAACTTTTGAACTGTTATATACATTATCTTTCAGTTAAATATTATTGTTGGTGGGCTATTGCTCACTCTTGCTTTATTATTATATCACAACAACAGCTAGACCAGATGACTCGCACAAGGCGCACTTGACGCTGGCGAATACGATGAGACTACCAGAGCCGAAGAGAAAGCTATTGGTAGGATAGATTTATTCTTTCAGTACCAAATATATGGACTAGTATGACTTATGTAAATGGATGGCAAAGAGTATGTATTCATATTGTAACTCTTTTGGATTGTAAGAACTCATAATGTGTTTAATAAAATTTGGTTGTTACTCTGATTTCATCTCTGGGACTATAACGGGTGTGTTTTATATTATTGTGTTGGGTCATAAAGATGTAATTAATTTTGAGTGGAAGTAAGTTCAAGTATTATGGATAGAATTGGAGACTGTAACGACCGGATCCCGGACCCCGGATCTGGGGGTGTTATAGTGTACATGTCTGGCATCCTCCTTAGTGAATGTTATATCAGCTGCCTCACCTTTAAGAAGTTTAGGTGGCCTTTCAGACAAGTTGTACAAATTTGTGAGGGGTGCGCTCCTGGCTTCTCGAGTGTACTTTTTGTGGGCGTTCCTGCTCGTACCCCCAATGTAAGGTCCACCTTTGATAGTATGAATGTTATTCGCTCTTGTATGGCGTTCTAGATTTACCTTTTCTGTTTCCTTATTAATTCTATCATTCTTGTATCCTTTCGCTTCTTGGTCTACGAACTCAGTCAGGTAACCCCTTCTTATGAGATCTTCAATGTGATCCTTCAAATGGTGACAATCCGCAGTTTCATGCCCATTGACATCATGAAAAGCACAGTAATGCCCTTCATCTTTCTTTCCTAGAGGTCCATTTCTTGTTGGCTTCCTAAACATCCCAGCCTTATTTCCCACTTAGTACACTTGCTCAATAGAGGCTGTGAGCTTGGTATACTCAGTATACTTACCCATGTTTTGAGAATCCTTCCTTGCTGGATATTTATAATTCACCGTCCTTCCTGTATTGGTTGTATTCACAGTTATAGGAACCGTTTTTTCATCACGATAGGTGGACCTAGAAGAGGAGCTTCCACCATAGGAGGTTCACTTGTGGTACCCCCTATCTTTTGGGCTATAGGATATGCGCCTCTTACTCCTCCTCCATTCCCTAGAGCTACGACTCTTCTTGAGCTTAACCATTGATTCTTCAATCACCTTGTGAGTTTCAGCCTTGGCATAGAAGTCTGCCAAGGTTTTGGGCTCCGGCCCTTGCAGCTCTTTCCAAAAATCGGTACCCGGGCGTACGCCCGCGATCAGAAAATTTTTATAGGTCTCATCTGTGGTCTTCCTCACCTTTGGGACCTCCGCATTGAACCGTTTAAAATATTCAGTGAGAGTTTCATTTTCATCTTGCTTAATGTTCGCCAGCATATTAGCTGGGGGTGCGAACGCAACCGAAGCCCGAAATTGGGTTACAAATTGTTCACTCATATGTCTCCAAGACCGAATAGAATTTGGATGTAGCCTCTTGAACCATTGGTGGGCGCTATCCCTTAATGTGGCAGCGAGCAATCGACACTTTGTTAAATCCTTAACCTGATATACCTCCATTTTCGTGTCAAACCGACTGAGATTTTCCACTGGGTCGGTGGTTCCACTGAATTTCAAGTCTCCTACCCCCCGGTATTTTGGTGGGAGGGATGAATCCCTTACCTTTTTGGTGAAGGGTGAAGCAACCGTCAAGCCTTCCAATGACTGTTTTCCCAACCTCGGTTTCTTTAGTGCCTCACGCAAGTCCTTCACCTTATAATGCTCGTCCTCACCATCCATAAACTGGCTTCCATCGTCACTAGAGTCTTCAGTTAAATCCTGATCATCATTATTGTACTCGGGGTTATGTCGAGAGCTACAGCTTCGCTCATCATCACCTCCTTTAGAGTCTCTATAAGATTTTAAACCGGACTTATCTCTCCTATAGCTTTGAGACCCCTTCGACCGAGATTTCGTATCCTGAGTTTTCCTGGTCTGTTTCTCCTTTTTCCCGTCAAGCTTGTGACGCAAATCCTTAACATTCAGCTTGTTGCTTAGCCTGTCAAAGACACTCAGGCTGCGAGTGGGCGAACCCTGTGATTGTCGAACCTCTCCTTCTTCTTCTTCCCAATCTGGATTGGTTTGGTCAGTAGCCACATCTGAAAACCATTTCTTCGAGACCTCCTCCTCCGACTCATAAGCATCACTGTCAAAGTCCAACCGAACTGGTGTAACCACCTTCTTTTTTGTCTTCCGATCCGAGGAACCATGCTTTTGTTTCCATTTCTTTAATTTTTCAGGTTTCTTTTCCAAAGAAACGATTTTCTTTTCCATCTTCTTAATCTTTTCCCTAAGCTCCTGATTCGTGACTTCATTATCACGTTCTCCATCACCATCACTCCGTTCATCCTCCGGTGTATGAACATCACCGGAATTTCGAGACATCTCTCCCCTCTAGAGATAAAACCAGGGCCCTCCTTCTAGCGCCACAAATGTTGTGAGGGAAAATTGGTACAACACTTCAATGAAAGAATTACAAGAATAAAACGAGAAAACCCAAGAATATCAATTAAATAAATCGAATTACAAGCCAAAAAACCCTAATCTCATGAACCCTAATCCGAAAGGAGGAAGAGTGTTTTTATGGAATGAGTTTGCAAGTACTCCCAACTACGGTGACTGAATATAACCTATTCAATCGAGAGCCAACAGCTAGGAGCAAGTGTTAGAGGTGTTTAGGTGTGTCTCCCCTTGCAAATTGCCTACATCCCTTATTATATAAGAGATCAAGTCCTATGTAGTTCTTATTGATCCTCCCCGAGCTGATAAGCCTGATCCTCCATAACAAACTTCCCTCGATCGTTTATCCATACTTCCATGATTATCCAGCTGTTATCCCATGATTTTATCTACATATTTTCTTGATATATCCATAAATATACACACACATATACATATTCCATATATATATGATATTAATCCATGATAAGCACGGTTGTTGAGCCGTTCCTATTGTTTAGGAGCTATCTAGAAGGTTGTTACAACGTGTACTATCCAATCTCCTATATTCCAGGAGATTCTGCGACTGCTGGTGTGATTTCTGGAAACCTTCGGGGTTCATGCACGTACCCCCATCCTGAGAGTCCCTTCTCTAAGTGAACCCTCCTCTCACCTTACAATAGCCGTACCCCCCACTCTTGGGTTCGTATACCTGAACCCCCTTATGAGCAAACTCCAAACCAAATGTTCAGAACCCATTTTCCAATCCGCTTCCAAGACATGTGAGATCATTATACTCAGTCCTTAGCCCAACCCATCTCTCCATATTTAAGTAAATAAAGTTTATAACGTTAATGAGCCTTAAATCGAGTCCAAGACGAATTTTGGGCACAACAGTTATGAGACTATACTTTATATACACCTTAAAATGCGTGCCTAGCAGTGTTGAAAACATGTAAAAAATGAGTGGAACGGAGGGAGTATATTTTACTTGTAATTATATCCATAGTTTGATTAATTTTCTGTTTCGATTTTTAAAATTTTGAATAACTAACATACTAAATAATAAAAATTTGTTTATTGATTTTTAAATATTTTAAAAGATTTTTAAAATATAGTTATATTCACCATATTTTAAAATTTTAAATATTTTAAAAGATTTTTTTAATATAGTTATATTCACCTTATTTTAAAATTTTGAATAACTAAAATTTGAAAAAATTAAAATCTGTTTAATAACTTTTTTATATATTTTAAATGATTTTTAAAAATACTTAAATGATAATTTTAAAAAAAGAAAAGAAATGAAAACACGCCCGTAACTTGAAGTTAAACCAACTATATAAAGTGTCATTTATTTTTGCATGCTTTTCAGTCAACTAATTTGACGGAAAAAAATATAAATTTTTCAGCTATGCAGAATGTTCTTGCAGCATTATGGAGACCAAGAGAGGGGGTGGAAATACGTGAATTGGGAGGACAACGTTACTCGTTTGTCTTCTATCACATTATGGACATGCAGAAGGTAGTTGATGGGGGTCCATGGACATTTGAACAGAGCTTATTACTGATGCACAAGCTGGAGGACATAGAAGATCCCCAAACGGTGGATATAAATAGGATGGACATCTGGGTGCAGGTATATGATCTTCCACAACAAATGTTAACGGAAAGGATTATACAGTCGATTGGAGATTCAATGGGTAAATTTATTAAAGCTGATCCAATGAATATGAATGGCATGTGGAAACAATGTATACGCATTCGGGTGGCAATGGATGTCAACAAGCCATTAAAGCGACGAATGAAACTGAAGAGAGAAGGGGGAGACTGGAGCTGGCTAAATTTTAAATATGAACGTCTATCTATGTTCTGTTTTGTGTGTGGATTACTTGGCCACTCGGACAGAGATTGTGGAGTCGTATACGCAAATCCTGAGAAGGACGTACAGAGATCATATGGGGTATGGCTTCGAGCGCCCACTAAAAACAGCAAAATGCAGAATATTGGTGCTAAATGGTTACGAAATAGTAGAGATGGAACTCAGTCATGGCAGGCGGGAAACAAATCAGAATCCAAGGGTGGTGATGGTAGCAGAATAACACAGGAGAAATTCATGGAAGAAGCAGGAATAATTAAAGAAAAAGTGGGGGACACAACTATGATTATGGCCACTGATCGTAATTTAAGAAATAAGGAGGAATCTCAAAAGGAGGGAAACATGGAAGGAATTGAGGAGGCGGGAATAGCTGGCACAGATGTGGTAATGATTGAGTCAAAAAGAAAACGAGTGGAGACAGAGCAGCATCAGGAAGGAAATACAAATAATATATCCACTAGTAATAACACAATATTTACTAGCCCAAAAAACGGATTGGAGGTGGGACCTGGTTTCCAGGCCCACCTAAATCAATGAGTGTCTTGGCATGGAATTGTCGGGGTTTGGGTAAGCCACGAACAATTCGATTTTTACAAGAAATTATCCAACAAAAAAAACCAAATATTATTTTTCTTTCAGAAACTTTAGCAAGGGAGAGTAGAATAAAGGAGGTGTGTAGAACGATTAAGTTTGCAGAATATATGAATGTTGATGCTCAAGGTCATAGTGGAGGGTTAGCTTTGTTCTGGAAGAATGTGGGAGGATGTAAAATAGTAGAAGTCAATAAACACTATATTGATTTTGAGGTGGAGAATGCGGAAGTAGGGAGATGGCGTTATACGGGGTTCTATGGATGTCCGGAACGCAGTCGTAGGAGGGAATCCTGGAATATGTTAAAAGAATTAGCAAATAGATCAAATTTACCATGGTGTGTTTTTGGGGATTTTAATGACATGATGTATGCCCATGAGAAGAGAGGAGGAAGCGTTCAACCATTCAGTTTACTAAATGGTTTCGCAAACACGTTACAGGAGTGCGAGCTTATGGATCTTGGTTTTGTAGGAGAGAAATTCACATGGGAGAAATCTAGGGGTCAATGTAATTGGGTTCAAGAAAGGTTGGATAGAGTGGTTGCGAATATGGATTGGAGAAATCTTTTTCCAATGGCAGAAGTGTGTATAATGGATGTTGCAACTTCGGATCATTTACCACTGCACTTGGAGCTAAATAAAAAAGTTTACATGCCTCGGGGTCGTAGGTTTAGGTTCGAAAATATCTGGCTAAGAGAGCAGGATTGTAAAAATATTGTTCAGACAGAATGGGGTAGGGATGACATGATTGATATTGTGGAGAAAATTTTTAGATGCGGAGAGAAGTTACACCAGTGGGGGACTGAATTAAGTCAGAAATTTAAATGGCAATTGCAAGATTGTAGAACTGGGCTGCGAAAGCTTAGAGCCAGAAGAGATATTAGTGGCATTCGAAGATATAATCAAGTGCGTTGGGAGTACTTGAATTTACTGGAAAAGCAGGAAATTTATTGGCGACAGAGAGCTAAACAACACTGGTTGAGGGAAGGGGATAGAAATACTCGATTCTTTCACCGGTATGCGTCTGTTAGAAAGAAGAACAATAAGGTGGAGCGTATAAAAAATGCAAATGGGGAATGGCAGGAATCGATAGAGGGAGTAAGGACTGTTATCGAGGAGTATTTTGTATCTCTATTTATGCCAGCAAACGGAGATGGACAACTGTTACCTCAGGAAATAGTACAACAGATTTCGGATGAGGATAACGAAGCCCTGATAGCGGAAATCAATGGGGAGGAGGTTAAGAATGCAGTGTTTTCCATGCACCCCGATAAATCGAGTGGACCGGATGGCTTCAATCCAGGTTTTTATCAAGCTTTTTGGGATATTGTGCAGGACGACGTTGTTAGATTTTGTCGAAATTTTATGCAGGAGGGTACCTTACCAATGGGGATTAATGATGCTTTAGTTTGTTTGATCCCGAAAGTTAAAAGTCCACAGACAATGGGAGATTTGAGACCCATTTCACTTTGCAACGTACTTGTCAGGATCCTATCAAAGGTGCTGGCAAACAGATTGAAGAATTGCTTGGGGGGGATTATATCGGACAAACAAAGTGCTTTTGTGGAAGGTAGATTATTGACAGACAACGCACTCATTGCATTTGAAATCAACCATTACATGAAGCGAAAAACTCAAGGTAAAGTGGGATGGGCAGGGTTGAAACTAGATGTATCCAAAGCGTATGATAGGCTAGAGTGGGGGTTTATAAAGAATATGATGATCAAGTTTGGCTTCAGTAATAAGTGGATGGAGAGATTAATGTTCTTCATTACTTCTGCCAAGTATAGTTTCATACACGATGGTGAAGTTTTTGGAAGTGTCAGCCCGGGGCGGGGGATTCGGCAAGGGGATCCAATTTCCCCGTATATCTATATTATGTGCGCGGAGGGGCTCAGTGCAATAATAAGAAGAAATGAGGAGTTGGGATTGATCCATGGATGTAGGATTGCAAAAGGAGCTCCTACAATTTCACACTTACTCTTTGCGGACGATTGTTACTTATTTTTTCAAGCTACTACGATCGAGGCTAGAAAGGTGAAGGAGGTCTTGCAGAGATATGCGGATATTTCTGGGCAACATATCAATTACACTAAGTCTGCAATCACTTTTTCTAAAAATACAAACATAGAAGACCGGGTGGAAGTGTGTGCTCAGCTGGAAGTGCAGGAGAAACCAGACCCTGGAAAGTATTTAGGTCTTCCTATGCGGATAGGGAGCAACAAAACAACCACGTTTAGCTTCTTGATAGATAGAGTGGAGCAGAAGATGCAAGCATGGAGTGCGCAGAGTATATCGAAAGCTGGTAAAGTTACATTATTAAAAACCGCAGCACAATCCATTCCTAACTTCTGGATGGGTTTGTTGTTGTTTCCATTAGAAATATGTGATAAAATTGAGAAGAAAATGAATGCTTATTGGTGGAAAGGAAAATAGAGGTATAAAATGGATGAGATGGGAGAAATTATGTGAAGTTAAGGAGATGGGAGGTTTGGGGTTTCGCAAGCTTCATGAGTTTAATATTGCAATGCTCACAAAACAAGCTTGGAGGCTGCTAAATGGAACGAACAAGTTAGTTACTGAGATCATGAAGGCAAGATATTACCCTCGAACTGAATTTTTACAAGCAGAGTTGGGAACTAATCCATCTTATATGTGGCGTAGTATCATTGCATCTCAACAGGCATTGAAGCAAGGGTGTAGGCGCAAGATAGGAGATGGTAAATCGACGAGAGTTTGGCAGATTCCTTGGCTGCCATGTAAAGACAATGGTTACCTCACGAGTAATATGTACAGTGAGCTTCAAAATACATTGGTGTGTAACCTTATGGACGAAGAAAGTCGGAGATGGGATGAAGACATACTGCACGATTTATGTAATGAGAGGGATCAAAGGTTGATAAGACAAATTCCAATTCCACGATGTAATCGACCAGACTCATGGTATTGGCTGTTGGAGGATAAGGGGGACTTCAGTGTGAAGAGTTGTTATAGACAGTTATGTGGAGAAAGTATGAATGACGAGGACGGATTCTGGAAGAAACTATGGCAGTTGAGGTTACCAGGTAAAGTGGTGAATTGTTTATGGAGAGCTTGCAAGGAGGTATTACCTACACTGACTCAGCTGTATAAAAAACAAGTTAATGTCGAGACCATGTGTAGAGGTTGTCATGTCTGCACAGAGACACCAGTTCATGTGCTGTTTACTTGTCGAATTGCTCGTGAACTATGGCAAAGTGTGGGTTTACAGAGAATAATCCCAACTGAAGAGGATGTTACAGTACTGCAGGTAATAAAAAATGCGTTTAGAGGAGTTCAACGTGAGCATTGTGTGCTAATCGGGCTATACTGTTGGGGACTGTGGTGGCGTCGAAACGTATTGATATGGCAGGGGAAAGATACCTCGGTATTTGGGATTAAATCTACGGTGTTGGGCATGCTACATGAATGGCAACAATGCCAGGAGAATATGAAACAAGGAAATAGAGGGGGAAATCAACAGGTCCGAAGACGATGGAGTAAACCTCAAAATGGATGGATCAAAATAAACGTGGATGCGGCATGTCAAAACCAAAGGGGGAGTATAGGAATTGGATGTGTGGTGCGTGACGAAAGAGGGAGGTTTTTGCGAGCTCGGTCTACAACAGTTGCGGGAGCATGGCAACCAAGGGAGGCTGAAGCAATGGGCCTTAAAGAAGCTCTGTTGTGGGTTCGAAAATGGAAATCAACAAAGTGTGTGTTCGAACTGGACGCAAAATTGGTAGTGGAGGCAGTGTATGGCACGGGAGGGAACTCAAATTTCCATACTATCATTGATGATTGTATTGAGATTCTTAAACATTTCTGTGAAGTGTTAGTTGTATTTGAACAACGAACTGCGAATATGGTAGCTCATAGGCTAGCCCAAGCTGCTTATTCTTTGACAGGTCCGATGGAGTGGATAGAAAACGCTCCTGATTTTATTATATGTAATCTTTGCGATGATGAATTTTAATGCAAGTGCAATTTTTCAAAAAAAAAAAAAACTCTAAGAAAATGATGCATTAATATCTCATTAGAGTGCACACTCGTTTCGTCACCTCTACGCACAACCATATCTAGTAAAACGAAAGTGATTTCAACATTTATTTGATCATAGGTTACTCTTCCCTATATTTAGTACTCCATCTGTCTCTTAAAATTCTTCCCACTTTTCTTTTCGGGACATTCAAAATATTCTTTTCTTTTCTATTTTAGACCATAAAATAACTATATTTTATACCCACTACTCCACCCACTACTCCTTAAAATAATATAAAATACCCACTATTCCACCCACTAACCCTTAAAAACAATATTCAATACCCACTATTCCATCCACTACTTTTTAAAAACCATTTTTACTTTAAAACCCGTGTTTTTTCCCAAATGAGAAGAGTTTAAAGAGACGGAGGGAGTATCTTCTAATATCTTCTAATATCTAAATTTTAATAATAATAAAAACTAATATTTAACATTTTGTCAACCTTTTTGAAGTGATATACATACATTTAGATCGTGCAAAATATAAACTAAAGGAATCATGTAACGCGTAGGATATCAGACAACTTAAATTTCATGACATTTAACTAATTTTTATCAATATATTGTGCAGCATAAAATTTTAGTTTGCATGTCTAAGATTTTGTTTAAATTGCTATTAAAAATTATTAAATTGTATATAAAAATGTAAATTAGATATTTGTTAATAACATTTTTGACATGTGCATATTTTTGGTATAATATGAAAAGAATAATGTTTTTGATGAAATATAATGTAAAAATTTGGCAAAAGTTAGTTATCAAATTTTTTTAAGAATACGTGCTTTTTCTAAAAACAGTTTTCAGGTTTAAAATCACTTTTTATAAAGATGTTTTTAGAATTTATTAATCAATTTCTTTTAATTGCTTTTACTATATGTAACAACAATGCTGAACGCGATTTAAGTACGTGAAATATTCAATTTGTAAGAAAAGTTAATAAAGTTTATTACTTCAAGTTAATGTTGTCGAAATCGGGTATTGGACAAAATCGACAATAGGATCTAACAATGATTAATAATTAAATAGGAGATGAAGAGGCAGTCGGGGTTGAAAATCAACCGGTGATATAGGGGGTGTTTGGGGAACTTATTTTCGGAATAAGTCAATTTATTTTAAGATAAAATTAGAGATTCCTAACTTTTTTCTGAAAAAAGTTAACTTTTCTGAAAAAAAAATTATCAAAATATAAAATTTTTACTCGATTTAAAGTTTTCCCAACATGCCCATACCGTGTATCACTCCTTTGTTACTTTTGGATAGAGATTTTGATACACATATTATAAGATTCATATATAAAATATAATTTTATTAATAACTATTTTAATATTTTTATACAAAAATTTAATATTTAAATTTGATAATTTTTTTAAAATAAATTATGAAATTATATTGTATATACAAATTAAAATATGTGCCCATCAATAAAAAAAATTGTGTTAAAAAAAATGAGAGGGAGGAGGAAGTATCCATCCATTATTATATCTATTATAGCTTAACATGCCTTTTCATTCAATTTAGTAATTTACTAAAACACCCCTATATTAATATACTAAAAAAAATGTGTTGTCATGAATTGAACCCCTAACCTTTTGATGCTAATATACATTGTGGTCACATTACAACCATTAGGCAACAAGCTCAATTAATACAAATTTGAAACTCATCTACTACATCTATACATGCCAAAGAAGTCTTATTCTATATTTCATTTTAAATTTATATTAAAAATATTTAAAATAAAATAATTAAAATAATTATATACTTTCAAAATTATGAATATATGTGTGTGTGTGTGATTATAATTAGGAATAACTTACATATAATTTAGACATATGCCTTTTCATGCAATTTAGTAATTTACTATAACACCCCTATATTATTATAAAAATATACTAAAAAAAATTTGTTGACATGGATTGAACCCATGACCTTAAAAATTTGTTGTCATGGATTGAACCCATGACCTTTTGATACTAATATACATTATGGTCACATTACAACCATTAGGCTAGAAGCTCAATTAATGCAAATATGAAACTCATCTACTACATCTCTGCATGCCAAAGAACTCTTATTCTATATTTCATTTAAAATTTATATTAAAAATATTTAAAATAAAATAATTAAAATAATTATATACTTTCAAAATTATAAATATATGTGTGTGTGTGTGTGTGATTATAATTAGGAATAACTTTACATATAATTTAGACATATGCCTTTTCATGCAATTTAGTAATTTACTAAAACACCCCTATATTATTATAAAAATAAACTAAAAAAAATTTGTTATCATGGATTGAACCCATGACCTTTTGATGCTAATATACATTATGGTCACATTACAACCATTAGGCTAGGAGCTCAATTAATGCAAATTTGAAACTCATCTACTACATCTCTACATGCCAAAGAACTCTTATTCTATATTTCATTTAAAATTTATATTACAAATATTAAAAATAAAATAATTAAAATAATTATATACTTTCAAAAATATGAATATGTGTGTGTGTGATTATATTTAGGAATAACTTACATATAATTTAGACATATGCTCCGTTGTTGGACAAAATCATATACTTTCAAAATTATAAGTATGTGTGTGTGATTATAATTAGGAATAACTTCCATTATATCTATTATAGGGGAACATGACTTTTCATCCTATTTAGTAATTTACCTTTATGTCCTTGAAATTATATTAATGTTAAAAAAATTTTCTTATCATGGGAATTGAACCCATGACCTTATTGTGCACAAGAATTTAACTTTTGATACATATTTTTAAATCATTAATCACATTCAAGAATACCCTCCTCACTATATCTATTTTAAAATTTATTCACACCCACAACCATTAAACCAGCTCAACTTTTCATACATATCTTCAAATCATTAACCACATTCATGAATAACCTGTTCACTATATCTATTTTAAAATTTATTCAGAATAAAATTATGAGAATATTTTCCCATTTTAATAATTAAAGATGTATATAATAGAAATGATTAGAATATGTAATGATTATGATTCGATTTATACGAAAAAAATAAAATAAAGTGAATACCATAGATTTCGTTATATTTATATAATATTTCATATTAGCTACAAATACGTTAAACAAGATATTTTGATTGACATTTATTAAAATTTGTGAGTAGGTTAAAAAAATAAAATTTTAAAATAATTAGATAAAATATGTAATTAAATTAGAGTACAATATGTAACTACACTGAAAAAAACAAAAATTTTAAAAGAAAATAAAATAGTAATTCGTATTTGAGTTTTCAACTCTAAATCAATTATCAGATCAAATAATGAGATAAAATACATTGAATTATTAAATATTATAAATAAGATTGTAAAGATTACACAAAAATTTATAGAGATTATATTTAACAAATAATATACTAGCTTGTACATAATTATAAAAGAGGTAATATTCAATTAATCAAATGTTGGCAATATTAAAATAATTGAATTTATATAAAAAAAATTGTTTTTAAAAAAATGCCTTTTAATGTATGTAAATATTAATTCAAATTTCAATCCAAATCATAATAATTTAAATATTCATGCACATATTTTTTATAATAGCGTATATCACCATCACCACGAATCACGAAAATTAAATAATAAACACTAAAAGTTAGACCACCACCATCATCATAGTATTACTAAACATGGAATTATAGAATTCCATCTATAATCACAAAATTTTAATGCAAATTATGAAAATTTTGTCATAAATATCAAATTTTCTAAGCTCAAGTTTCAAAAAAATAATTAGATCTGAATATGTGGTGATGTCGTGAATTTGAGTATGGATGTCATAAATCATCACTATAATAAAATCTATAACCACACCTCTTTCACTTCTGTCGTTGCCGTATTCACCATCATTGTGATAATCATCACTCTCCGAAATCAATCAAATTTGAGGAATTTTGGAAATACAATTCGAATAGAGATTACTAAATATGAATTAGAGATGGTCGGACGAAGGAAAAATGAACAAATTTAAGATCGTCAAAAATAAAAGTGAAGTGGTCGGGGGAAGATGAATGCGCATATATGACGTGAGGGAGGAGAAGGGAATAAGTTGTAGTATACATAAGGTGGGAAGATGGGTAAAAGTGATAATAGATCTATTAAAATTATTGTGCCTTCGATTCAAAATAGTTGAATTTATTGTACTGATCAACGGGTTATCTTAAATTCGTCTTTAATATAATAGTATAAATAATATATATATATGATACAGTGTTCAAATATAAACTTTTTAAATGACAAACTCTATAAGTGTAATATAACGCAAATTATCATAATATACTTTATAAATTAAATGATAATTCTTTTCAAAGCATCCTCAATTACAAAGAGGGCACCTGTTAAGTCTCTAAATTTTGTTAAATATGAGTTAATTATGTAACAATTATAAAATCTTTCTTGTACTTAAGGAATTCAACATGGTTAACACATAAAAAAATATTGTACTTTTATCCTACTAAACGAGTATATAGGATTATCATGGGAAATGTTCATTGTTAAATTTAAAATTAAATTGTACTTAGTTTCAAATTTTGTGCTCAGGTAAAAATATTGTTACATTGTAAATCTTGTTTATAAGTTTTGTAACATTCTCACATCGAGGAGGTGGAGACTTTAGTTGACTATATAAGGCAAAGTACTACTACCAATTGCACCAACAAATCATGATTTTTTGGGGGCCTCTGGTGGACTTGTAGATTATCCAAGATGTTACATTTGGACCAGTACTGTACTCCAATTTATTTCGAATTCGGAAACCGGATTTGACTCGATTTCGGAAAAAGGCTCGGGTTTGACCCGGTTGTCACAAAAACAGATTACAGGGCACACTATTATTGTTATAATACGCGACAGCAAATGATTAACTTTTATTTATCGCATTTACCGATCATCATTCACACTTTGAACAAACAACGCTATAAATTTGGTATTTAGAATTTAGAGTATACTAATATTTTTTGAAAATAGAACGGCGATCAACCACTGATTATAGATAGACTGAGACACGTGAAACAAATAAGAAATGAAAGACTCAATGGCAACGTTTGGAAAAAATTATACGAATTAAAATGTGGCCCGTGCTTTGCACGGGCTATCATGCTAATTACATATAATTTAGACATATGCCTTTTCATGCAATTTAGTAATTTACTAAAACACCCCTATTTTATTATAAAAATATACTAAAAAAATTTTGTTGTCATGGATTGAACCCATGACCTTTTGATGCAAATATACATTATGGTCACATTACAACCATTAGGCTAGGAGCTCAATAAATGCAAATTTGAAACTCATCTGCTACATCTCTAAATGCCAAAGAACTCTTATTCTATATTTCATTTAAAATTTATATTAAAAATATTAAAAATAAAATAATTAAAATAATTATATACTTTCAAAAATATGAATATATATGTGTGTGTGTGTGTGTGTGTGTGTGTGATTATATTTATGAATAACTTACATATAATTTAGACATATGCTCCATTGTTGGACAAAATCATATAATCCATAGTTGGTTTTTGATATAATATTATAAATCAAATTAATTATATAATAGAAAAAAATATAAAAAATATCATATAAAATTTTGATTTTGTACCGATCATTGATTAAATAAGAGGATAAAATATATAATTGGGTAGGCCTTGGAGTATCTAAAATACATTATAGAAAAGTTTTCTATTAACACAGAGCTTTAAACTATAAATTGGATTTTTTTCCTATTTTTAAGATTAAATCATAAAACGTATCGTTGACTTCGAATATAATATTTTAAATGAGATTATTCAGGTTGTACCTAAAATTAAAAATAGTGCCATACAATATTTAGAATCCATATTGGTTATCGGTTAAATAATTAGATCTCTTAAAGATAAATCATAAAATATATAGTTGACTTTATATACAATACTATAAATGTCTAAATTCAGAAATTTTGTACTCAGACACCAACATGACAAGAAATTTCTACTATCATGTTTAAAGGTGCAAGAAACAAAATAATTAAATTTGTATAATTTTTTTACTAATGATATTTACACAATTAAAATATTAAAATATTAAGGATTATTTGCTAAAATTTTGTAAGTCAAATCATTGTGACAGAAATGGTTTAATAACTATAAAAGTAATATGATATTAATAAAATTATATTTCTTCTGAAATCATAATGATTGTTTTATGAAATTATAATATTAAAATATTTTTCTTTGTATAATGCGTAATGACACGTAAACACGAGACTAAATTACTGTTTCACGAGATGACAAAAATTAATTAATGTTAAATTTGGACTTTTGGTACATGATAAAATTTTATGAAATTATATTATTACAATATTTTCATTATATTACACATATGACACGAAAATACGGGTGCAAGCCCGATATAACGATTTTTCATTAAACACTTCCCAAAATAGTCACCACCCGAAAAATTGTCCAAAATAACGAATTAATCACGCATATGGCAAGTGCGAGTATTGTATACGTATATTGGGTATGCGAGTACCCAACTTCCTAGCTTGCTGATAAAACACACGCATCAGAGGATGCGAGCATCTCGCAAAGTTTACCATTATTTTTAATATTTTTTCCTAACCACACGCCACTACGCCATAAACGCACATACGCAACCCCCAAATAAAGTTGCAAAAGACCTGAAAAGCGTTGCGTAAGGTCTTACGCAACACCAGAGGGGCGTTGCCAATACCTGCGTTGCGTAAGACCCCTAATGCAACGCTTTTTCCAAGCTATTGCAACACCACGAAAGTGTTGCATAAGAGGCCTTATGCAACACCAAAAGCAGGAAAAGGCAACACCAAATGGTGTTGCATAAGATATTCAGCCATTTCAGCAGTGGGGCTCACCATGGTGCCACGTCAGCAGTGGGGCCCACATGCCACATCAGTATTGGATCCCACGAGGTGCCACATCAGCAAGGTGCCATGTCAGCAAGATGCCACGTCAGTAGTGAGGCCCACCTAGATGGCACGTCAGCAGTGGGACCCACAAGATGCCACGTCAGCAATGGGGCCACATGATGCCACGTTAGCAGTGGGTCCCACATGGTGCCACGTCAACAGTGGGCCCACATGCCACATCAACAGTGGGGACAACTATCTAATGCAACACTAGTTTTTTTTATGCAACACCATTTATTTTTATTGCAACAGCATTTTTTTTTAATTGCAACATTAAAACAATGATAATGCAACATCAAATAGAGTCAAATGCAACGGTTATTTATAAAAAATTTGAAATGACTGCTTTGTTTATACATAAAACCATCCTGTCCAAATCAAGCCAACAAATAACTAATACAAATCAACAAATTCTTAGGTTCAAAATGGGGCAGGTTCGCAAATTCTAAATCTGCAGCAGCAAGATTCTCTTTAGCTTTAATGATTTTTTCTTGACAATATTGTTCCTGCCTTCTCCATCCTTCCATTTCCTTAAACTTTCCCCGCACTTGCGCACTCTACAAGTTTGTAACCAGAAATTAGAACCCCCCATATGCATGTCTCGAATCCTATAAAATAGTTTCACAAATAGTAATTTATAAAGATACCATCTCAACACGTTTCATAGTGAAAATTTTTCAGCTGCATCTATTCAACCTGTACTTTTTAGCTTGCCAAGTACTTCAAATTTGCAAATACAGAAGCCTTCTTTATTGCCAAAATATATAAAGTTTGTTATACACATTACAAGATACTACCAGCAAGGCAACAAATTCTATATACATCCTTAAGGTTACTTTTGGAATGGAAAAGAAAAAGACTATCGTGAAAAGGAAATTACCACTGAACTTGATTTCACACACATACTGTTGTAGCTGATCTGTGCCAACGGCCTCCTTATTCACCATGGTTTGAAGAATCTGATAGTTCTCTGCTACTGATTCCCCACCTACATGGCTATTGCACAACTCCAATTCTCAATACTCATCCAGTAATCTGGTGAGAAAAAAGACACTAGTTCAATCACAAAGAACAGAGAAATCAAAGACAACAACTGAACAACAGCTACGTTCTGAGCATATGACCAAAAGTGATGCACTGATTTCAGAAGTCATATGACCAAAAGGTGCAGCATAAGGACATGATAAAATGATGACCAAAAATGATTATTCTTATGGTTAGGATTATTCTTATGATTAGATTACTGCCATGTAGAGAAAATCTGATAATAAAGTATCTTAATTTGGTGTCATTAATCATATTCTTATGATATGATTAGATTACTGCCATGTAGAGAAAATCTGAGAAAATATGAATGAATGCAGTTTAGACATTTCTCAACAGTTATAGACAACAGGGACCTACATTCTCTACCCCTATCAACTTTCATCCTCATTTGCAAAATTTTCTGATAATATCTATATATCATCTGACCAACCAATATAGCCAAAACTGTAACTGTGATATGATGGTAATGATTTTCGAAGACCTGCTGTTCACCTTTTTGATAACGACTGCCTGAGAAGAAGGTAGAATGAACTTCAAGAAATATATTCTACGTCCAAAGAAGCCCATCAAAGCCAAATTCTGAACTTGTAACTGGATTGTCACCGAAATTTTGTTGATCTGTTGCTTGGCTTTCTTCAACGATGTCTATGTATGGCTCCAAAAGATCAGCAGACCTTTCGGATGGAATTCCATAATCTTTTAGAATGCAGGGTGAAGCAACTGAAGATGCCTCTCTTTCCAGAATGACCAAGTAATTGTCTTCAAATTCAAAAACAAGATACTTGTCCTTACATGCTGACACAGCAGTGCTATGAGCAGCATATTTACTTAGAAAAACTTAATACTTAATAGATGAGAAATTGTCACTTACAATCAACCAAATGAGTGAGATGATTTATGTTCTTTATTCGTGTCCCGTTAAATTTCAAAACCTGCAAAATGTAGATATTTTTTAATGGTAAGTAAAGGCTATATTTATCAAAGATATCTTTTGAAACCTATAGTAGTGCCGGATACTTGCCTGTTCATTGCTCATATCCTCATACCCAATGTTTACTTCGTTTGCTAAGACCTACAAGAACAGACAATTAGCAGAACTAGCAACTACTTCTATGGAAAAGAAGAAGATACATTACACAATTCCCCATGCTGAAACTAAACATACCTGGGATAGGACCACAATTTGTTCCCCTTCAAATCTTGACAAAGAGTAACTTAATTAAGGTAGATATCTTAATTAGAATATGTATCCATTAATTTTAAGAATGCTTACATTGTTGAAAACGGAGGTCTGAACTTTGTCCGAACAGAGAATAAATGTATAGTCTGTAGAAACTGAATTGTATTAAGGTGTAAACTACAAACACAAGTCACAGAATCAAACTTATTCGACTTAGATTCAACCATAGAATCAAACTTATTCATGTATTGACAACAAGTCCAATAAAGAAGTATCTATACCTTGTTGACAAAACAGGACATGCAAGCTTTTCAAAGTCCTGGAACAAACAGTCCTGGAACATTATTTGTTGACAAAACAGGGCTTGTTATGACAGAAATAACAAAAAATTTCTCAGCTATTAATTGCAACTAGTTGATAAATCATATTAAATTAGATGTTTTGTCCATCCTGATTACACTTTTTAAGGTACAGACTACATTTTTTTTTAATCTCAAACACTTCATCAATATAAAATACAGTATCACCTCTACAATTTAACAATGAACTCACCTAAACTGGTTAATAAACTTGATTAAATAAATTATTTTATTTTTCATAATTGCAAGAGACACAGGGAATTTTTTACCTCAATCAATTAACCACTAGTTTTTGTTGTACATAGATAAACAATAAACACCCAACTGGTTAACCGAAAACTGGTTATCAAAAGAAAATATCAAAAGAAACGGTAACTAACCTTGAAGATATGTCAAAATCGCGAATAACACCTTCTACTTATAAAGCAAACTATTAGCAATCTTCACCATCAGATGCTATAATAAGCCGTCCTCCTGCATTTGATAACTTTTATAATGATAAAACCATGTCAGGCCCACAAGTTAATAACAGAACTTCAATTAAGGCGTGGAAAATCAAGTGTAGGAGGCCAAAAACTGATTGATATAAGTTAAAGATTCTGACAAATAAATTGCAGTAATGGAAATATAGTAATTACTTTCACTTGTTTAACATATGGTATTGGTAATATGAATTTTCTAACATCCATGTCCCCAATTGATCTGGAAAGGCATAAACCCCCTGGCCAGCAACGGAGGGGATAAAGTAATAACATGAAAATTAAAAAAAAAAAATTCTTACCTCCGTTACCCATATGCCTACCAATATTAAAAGAAGTCTTACCTCAGACTCCAAACCGCTATCATCACTTATGCCCATGTTCTGCTAAGCCCGTGTTCTGCTAAGCCCGTGTTCTACTAAGCCCGTCTTTTAACCCTCTATATTTTGTATCGAGAGAGAGAGAGAGAGAGATGAAACCTTTAATCTTTAATCCCAAATCGAACAGAGCTAGAGAACTCGATTGAGGTAGAGTTAGAGGTTGTACTTCGATTAGCGGCGAGAGGGTGTTGAGAGCGGCGAGGGTAAGCGGCGACGGCGAGGTTGAGGCTAAGAGAAGTTGACCTAAATGATGTTTGTTTGTGTCTGAATTAGCGGCAATAATGTTTGTTTGTGTCTGAATTATTTCGTTAAGGGGGAAATATCCCTCCAAAATTTTCACCTCGGGACCAACTCAAAGCGGTATGCTGCGTGTGATGTTTTTTAATTTTAAATTTGTAAAAATTTAGAAAAAAATACAACATGATAGATCTAGGATTTTTTTTAAAATTACCACATCATTAAAATCGTAATATTTTAACATCCGTATGTTTGGAACATCGAAAAAATAATTTAAAAAATAGAATCATCACTCGGGACAAGACTAGTTAAATGGAAAGTCTACTTTGACCGCTTTGACCATTATAAAATTAAACCAAATAAATCTAGAATTTTTTTAAAAAAATTACCACATCACTAAAATCTTTATATCTTGACAGCCGAGGCTGGTGCCTAATTCTATGCTTAGTATTGATTCATGCAAAGATGCTCCTCTAAAGCTAAAGCTGGAATAAGGGATTGGGAAGACACCCGGGACCAGAGCATGTCGTGAAAGAAGCACACTGGGCGGGGGCATACAATTGGAACGTCAAAAAAATAATTTAAAATAATATATTCATCATTCGGGACAAGACTAGTTAAAAGGAAAGTCCACTTTGACCGGTTTGACCGTTATAAAACCAAACCAAATACATCTAGCAAATTTTTAAAAAATTACCACATCACTAAAGTCGTTAGATCTTCACATCCGTATGTTTGGAATGTCGAAAAAATAATTTAAAAAAATAGATTCATCATTCGGGAAAGGACTAGTTAAAAGGAAATTCCACCTTGACCGGTTTGACCGTTATAAAACCAAACCAAATAAATCTAGCAAATTTTTAAAATAATTAATGCAATACTAAAATCGTTATATATTGACACCCGAGTGATTGGAACGTCGAAAAAATAATTAAAAAAAATAGATTCATCATTCGGGACAAGATTAGTTAAAAGAAAGGTTGACTTTGACTGGTTTGACCATTACCAAACCAAACCAAATACATGTAGGAATTTTTTTTTAAAATTACCACATCACTAAAATCGTTATATTTTGACACCCGTGCGATTGGAACGTCGAAAAAATAATTTAAAAAAATAGATTCATCATTCGGGACAAGACTAGGTAAAAGGAAAGTCCACTTTGACCGGTTTGACCGTTATAAAACCAAACCAAATACATGTAGAAATATTTTTGAAAAATTACTGCATCACTAAATCCGTTATATCTTGACATCTTTGCGATTGGAACGTCGAAAAAATAATTTTAAAAAATAGATTCATCGTATGGGACAAGACTAGTTAAAAGGAAAGTCCACTTTGATCGGTTTGACCGTTATCAAATTAAACTAAATATATGTAGGAATTTTTTTGAAAAATTACAGCATCACTAAAATCGTTATATCTTGACATCCGTGCGATTGGAAAATCGAAAAAATAATTTTAAAAAATAGATTCATCATTCGGGACAAGACTAGTTAATAAAATAAAATAAATATCTAATGCAACACTTCAGACAGCAAATGCAACATTACTGTTATCTAATGCAACGCTTCTGCCACGTCAGCAAATGCCACGTCAACATAGGTGGGTCCCACTTCTGCAATGTCAGCAATTGTGGGTCCCACAATTGCCACGTCAGCATTGGTGGGCCTTCTACCACGTCACCCTTGTGGGTCCCACACTGCCACATCAGCAGTGGTGGGTCCCACAACTGCCACATCATATTTTTAAAAATATATATATATCTAATGCAACACTTCAAACAGCAAATGCAACACTACTGTTATCTAAAGCAACGCTTCTGCCACATCAGCAAATGCCACGTTAGCATATGTGGGTCCCACTTCTACCACGTCAGCAATTGTGGGTCCCACAATTGCCACGTTAGCATTGGTGGGCCTCCTGCCACGTCACCCTTGTGGGTCGCACACTGCCACGTCAGCAGTGGTGGGTCCCACACCTGCCACATCATATTTATATATATATATATATATATCTATTGCAACACTTCAAACAGCAAATGCAACACTACTGTTATCTAATGCAACGCTTCTGCCAAGTCAGCAAATGCCACGTCAGCATATATGGGTCCCACTTCTGCCACATCAGCAATTGTGGATCCCACAATTGCCACGTCAGCAAATGCCACGTCAGCAAATGTGCGTCCCACTTCTGCCACGTCACCATTTATTAAAATAAAAAATATCTAACGCAACACCAGCAGTTAGTGTTGCATGATGTGAAACACCGTGGGTAATATGCAACACTAAATTATATCTAACGCAACACCAGTTCAGCTCAGTTGCAAAAGACCCAAAATTTCTATCTAACGAAACGCTTTCTGTGCAACGCTTTGTAAAAAGGGTTGCGTATGCTCACTTATGGCGTAGTGCGCATTCAATGGATGCGAATTCCACTACACGCATATACAAGCTGCGTATTCTATATATCTACGCATCACATATATGCGTGCCTACTGGCTTGTGCAGATGTCATACAGCCGTTGTGTGTACCCACAATTGATCAATTCGGCATCATCACCAATCTGGCACTACTTCTAATTCTTACCTTTAAGAACAAAGATCAAACAAAATATGGTCAAGACACTACTTATTTTTTAGAGAATTCCGTGGGCAAGTTATTTTTGTGATAATATGTATCATTGGAGTTTTAGTGGCGAAGATTTATGCATTTGAAGATGGTGGATAATGAAGAAAGTGTATATGGATGTATATATGGGTTATTGGGTTGCAGAGTGGATATAACGAGAGTAGAGAGAGAAGTGTAAAAAGCGTGTTTTGAATAATGAGGATAAAGTGCTGAATTGGTTGTCTTTAATTCAATAAAATAGTCAGGTAGTTGGGCTTTTTTGTTAATTCCATGTACTAGGTATACGCATTCCGTGAAAGCGAGTTTCATTGGTTAAAAAAGGCAAAGAAACCGACATATGATATTTTGGGCATATAGTACATGAATATTAGTTACTTAAGTCATTTTCTCCGAAAATACATGGTACACGAGACGACATCAATTCATTTAGTATCAAATTTGGGATTAAGGTATATGAAACACGAAAACAGGACACGAATGTAAATTTGGAATTCATTTATTATCATGAATATAAAAAATATATTTACGACCTCTAAATTAAATTGAAATTAAATTCACAGACACTGAATCAGAATTATATTCTATTTATTAGACATTAATTTGTTATTTTATATTAAGTACAATTATATTTAATTAATTACATGCTTAATATTAGATAAAATAAATGTCCAATTTAATCATTAAATTGTTAAAGATTAGTTTACTGTGTAATCAATTTTAAAATCGTTCATGTATTTTATGAATTCAACCCAGTTAATACGTGAAAAAAATACTCTTTACATTACAAAACGATTATACAAGATTATAATGGAAGAGGCTTAATTAAAAAGTTTAAAATTGAACTACACATAATTTTAAAGCTTGAGCTCAGCTCAGTTGGGCACATAAAAAGTTACATTACAAATTTTATTTTCAAGCAAAAGTTTGGACTACATCCACTTTTAATTAAGCAAAAGATAAATGATTCGACAATAGTTTATTAATAAACTAAAAGTTTATGTCGTGAGACTGTAATCGTAATTGGAAATGTAAAATATGGCCAATGGCATCTAGATTAACGGTGCATGAAGTTAGTTGATAAGAAGTGCATTATTAATTTTGATAATGTAATATTTACAAATTACAATACATATTTAACAATCTACCACCGTGTAACCATGATAGTGATAACTTCCTACAAATATATGATTAATAATAATAATAAGAATAAGAATAATAATAATAATAATAATAATAATAATAATAATAATAATAATAATAATAATAATAATAATTAAAATGTAGTTCGCATAAAAGAATACAATGACATCCAAAATTTTTGTGAAAAAATAATAAATGAAATATACGCACAATAAATATTTTTTATACGATAACATCTAAAATACTCATTTACCACCAGTAATCACAATAATAAGTTAATTAATAACAATATATGAAATACGTGAATATAAAAATTAACATGTTGGCCCGTGCTTTGCACGGGCTATCATGCTAGTTATATCTATTATAGGCTAACAAGGTGTTTCAAGCCTATTTAGTAAATTACAAGTATACCCTTTACTATATTAAAATATTAAAAAAGATGTTTTCCTTGAAATTGAACAGATGACCTTCAAGATACAAATGACCTATGTTCACATACATAACCACTACACCACATCAATTTTTTTGTATCTTTTTGAAAATCATTATATCTATTATAGGCTAACAATGTGTTTCAAGCCTATTTAGTAAATTATGTTTTCGTTAGGACTTGAAGACCTTCAAGATACAAATGACCTATGTTCACATACATAATCATTACACATCAATTTTTTTGTATCTTTTTGGAAATCATCAATCATATGTACATATAAACCCGTATATCTATTATAGGCTAACATGATGTTTCAAGCCTATTTAGTAAATTATCATCAATCACATGTATATACAAACCCATATATATATAGGCCTTTGCTCCATACAGAACACTCTTATATAACAAACAACAAAGAACACCTTAGATCTATTAGATCCTTTGGCCCCGCCAGGGGCACCTAATACAAAAAGTTATTATTTTTTTACCCTCTATCAAGTCTGCAAAAAAAAAAAAATTAAAAATTTTTGTTCACGTGATGACGTCATCATGACGTCATCATGTGAACAGTAAATTTTCAAATTTTTTTTTTGTTGGATGGATGGAGCCTAAAAAAATAAGAACTTTTTGTATTGGGTGGCCCCGCCAGGGGCAATGGATCTATGAGATATGAGGTGTTCTTTATTGTTTGTTATATAAGGTGTTTGCTATGGAGTGCAACTCTATATATATATATATATATATATATATATATATATTATAGGCTAACAAGATGTTTCAAGCCTATTTAGTAAATTACAAGTATAATCTTTACTATATTAAAATATTAAAAAAGATGCTTTTCTTGAAAATTGAACTCATGACCTTCAAGATACAAATGACCTATGTTCACATATACAACCACTGCACCACATCACTTTTTTTGCATCTTTTTGAAAATCATCAATAACATATACATAAAAACCCGCTTCCAATAATCCATCCATTATTATATATATTATATGTCAACATGGATTTCCATATCATTTAGTAATTTACTAAAATACCCCAATATTTTATAAATATATTAAAAATATTGTTGTTAGGAATCTATTTTATGGTCACACCATGACCATCATGCTAGAAGTCCACTTCATGAAAATTTGAAACTCATCCACTAGATTCTTAAGTAGTTCTTAATTCTACATTTATTTGACATTTTTTTTATAAATAATTTCAAAGAATTTAAAAGAAATTATGTCTTTTTTCATTTATTATTACATATATTATAGGTCAAAATGCTCTTTCAAGCTAATTTAGTAATTTATTAATATACCCCTCTTTATATTAATGTTTAAAAAATATTTTTACCAGGAATAGATTTTATAATCTCCCCTATGATACAAACAACTTAAATTTATGCACATAACCACTACACCATAACAATTTCTGATGCCTACTTAGAAATCATTAACTATATTTTCAAAGAACGTGCTTCTTATATTTCCTTAATATTTTTTTTTAATTTATGCATGATAAAACTATCAAAAAAATATTTCCATCTCATTTATTTAAATTATTAATTTTATTATTATTATATTTTTATGAAATTTTAAAACTATAAAATATTCTTTTTGTATTATGTATGTTATACGAAAATACGACACAAATTCACATTGTACACGAAATGACATAAATTCAAAATTTGATTTTTGGTACATGTATAATAGTATATTTTATGAAATCATAAATTATAATATTTATTCATGTTTGTTATGCACATGACAAACACAGAATAAATTCACTTGGTACACGTATGGATGAGCATTTCATCACTCTCGTCCAATCCCATTCCCATTCGGGTCGGGGGTTTGGGAAATTTTTCTGTTTTAGTATGGGAAATAGGAAATATTATAAAATAGAAATTCGGGGGATGAGAATGGGTTCGGGGATTAAGGTATCTTAACCCGATCCTCAATTCACGTTCCCGGTCGATTATCGAGGTTTAAGGGAATATTAAATTTACTAGATTATTAACGATAAATATAATTTAAAAAATCAACTTTTTATAAATTTAAAATTTCACAAAAAATGACAAAATTAAATTAAATTTTAATTATATCTTTCATCTTTTATTATAAAAACATTATTTTGAATCGTTATTTATTATAAAAAAATTACCATTAGATTTTCTAAGCTGTTTTGAACAAAGTTTTCTACAAAAAAATTGTTGTTGTGGTATGCAACATCAATATCAAACAGATCCTTAATATGATTAATACTAGGTACAATATATATATATATATCTATATAAAAAAATCAGAATTAGCTGATATGTTAAATTTGAACTCTACATGAGTTATCGATTAAATAAATAAATAAAATTCATAGTTAAATTATAATGTAGTATTATAAACAAGATAATATGTAGTACTAAACAAAGATGTTAAATTATATATGACTACCCATTAACATAATGATCGATTAGTGAAATTTTAAGACTTATAAAAATAAATATTTTTTTTCACTGTAGCACGTATTAGTTTGAATGGATACATCATACGTTTTAGTTGATTTTCCCTAATATTAAAATAATTATTGTTGTTGCTGCTATAATACATCTCCTACTACATATGTAATGATCCACCTATCTCTACTTGCTGGTTTACAATTGCTAATGGAAACAAACCAAATAGCATATCATTATCGTAATAATCTTTTAAAAATTACTGCTAAAAATAGACTAAACGATAGATTATTGTTGTAATAGTACTTGCCGCTAATGAGTAACTTTTATGTATCATTATTATCGATTCATCTGACATTCAACGAGTATTGTTACAAATATGATAATTAGGTCGGCCCTGAGAAATTGAAAGTTCCAAGTGAATTTGAATTTATGTACTCAACTATAAATTAACATCACATACATGCGATTTATTTTTCGGTACTTCTAATATCTTAAACTATTTTTCGTGCTACCTTGAACAAAATGTGTCCCAAATATCATTTTTTGTGCCTCTACGTACTTTTAAAATCACTACGCCATAAACGCTCAAATGCAACGCCATGTTTAATGTTGCTTTAGGCCAAAAAAGCGTTGCATTAGACCAAACGCAACACCAGGGGGCGTTGCATTCGAGACCGTCTCGTTAGACCCCATAATCCAACGCTTTTTGGCATCTAAAGTAACAGCAATAAGCGTTGCATCTGACATGTAATGCAACACCACAGCAAGCAAATGCAACACCAAAGAGGCGTTGCAATTGACATTAGACATAGTTCCAATTCCACGTCACGAATGTGGGCCCCACAAGCATGCCACATCAGCAATGGGTCCAGCTAGCATGCCACGTCAGCAACAATCCAGCTGGCATGCCACGTCATCAATAGTACAGCTAGCATGCCATGTCAGCATGTGGGGCCCACGTGCCATGTCAGGGATGGGACTTGTCATGCCACGTCAGTAGTGGGACCCACATGCCACGTCAGTACAGGGGTCCACGTGCCACGTCAGCACAGGGTCCCACATGCCACGTCAACAAGGGGTCCCACGTGCCACGTCAGCACAGGGTCCCACATGCCACGTCAGCACTGGGCCCACATCTATGTAATGCAACGCTTTTATCTGCTTTTTAAAACACTAGAAGTATCAAATAAAACAGTAAAAATGCAACACAAGAAATATCAAATGCAACGCTTTGATGAAAATTTCTGCAATGTTCTGTTTCTTACATAAAGAAACCCATCAAAATACATTCAAAGGCATTCAAAGCCATCCAAAACATTCAACCAGTTACAATAATCCATACCAACATCATACTAATACCTAATAAAACCATTACTAATACATCCAAAAGGAATCCAACATAATTCTAAACCAAGCACATACGATTAAGTCTAAATTAATGTGCACAAAGGCATTAATATGTTTGTTGTCACTGGATATAACGATGAGGAGAGAGCAGGCTGCTGACGATTGCAGCTTGATTAGCTTCATGTTGTTCTTTTCGCTTCTTTCCTATAGAAACAGCAAGAATATTAGAATTCCAAAAGAATACGCGAAAACCAAACATCAAACATCAAATTAGAGAGTTGGATCCACATGTCAAAAACTACCACTTGTAAATTCTTTAACTTTGTGTCATAATTATAGAACAATTAATGGCAGATCTGAAACAATTTCATGAGATCCTTCGGCCTCCAGTGAAAGTTTACCCACTGATTGAATCTTCATCTCGCCTCAATTGCAAGAACATTAACACGGCACTGATTACCTTCCAAAGACCTTCCTATTGTAAATAAAATCCTTGCTCAGCCTGCAGTGCAGGTGAAAGAATAATAAGGCACTAAGCGAAAAGTAATGAAGTACGATTGTAATTAAAAAGACTAGATTTAATAATATTATACCGAAGTCATTTTCTGATAGTCTGTTGATGAACCAATCTCATGAGCTACACATCTTTCCTACAGTTAGACATTTTCCACGTTACTCATCCAATAGAACAACAAAGTTCAAACTTGAATATAAAGCCCAATTTAAACACTATGCCAAGTGCTACTGAGTAGCAAATAACCTCAAACCAGTAAAAACGTTTCTACAAAGTCATAAGTGTCTGTTAGGATTTACTTCAAGGTTTTCTGGAGGTGTGGAACAATTCAAGTTCTTGTCAGTATATTGAATGAATCTGACATCAATGGCGCGGGTTAAGATCCCCCCCCAAACCCACATGAAAAAGCCAATAAAAAAAACAGGGCTGACATGAAAGTATTAAAGCAGAAAATGCAAAACCTCATAAGTTTACAAGTAATGGGCATAAAGACGCAGCCTATGATATAGGAGTATTCAAACTAGAGACCAAATCTGAAAAGAGTAAATAAATAACGACAGTATTACTCCCACAGAATATAAACTCACCTCCAGAATCCAGGTTGAAGCTTCCTCCACGGTAAAATACCAAAATAGAGCACAATGTTACAAGGTAAGTCTTATCACTCACATCAGGCTCATGACCTGCGAAGATACATTTGATGTCAATAGTGTTCCTCGAAACCCTTTTTCAGCTTGCTGGACCTCCATCTTTTGATCAGAAAGCTCATCTGCAAAAATCAACATTTAAAAACCTCATCAGTGAAGGGATTAAACTTAACATCAGGTCTGAAAAAAACTTTGTACTCTGAAACAAACTAGCCTAAAGCTTTAATGTTAAAAGTTGCAGCGAATAACTTTGCAACAATTCATGTTCTAAGTGCCCGAGTCTGGTAACATGAAGCCATGTTCTTAAAACATGGAAAGAGATATTATAATTAAAACTTTCTAATTCTCTTTTATTAGAAAGAATCACATTTAAACTGGGAACAACAGATCTGATCTTTCATGGTCTTGAAAATAGAAATTTAATCCATATTTCTGGAAAAATCTGAATGGCACAAAAGTATATATATATATATACTGCACTTACTAGTTCACAGTTACGTATGAGCTACAAAAACATCTAGCAAGAACTAATCATAAAAACAACTACCATAAAACTTCTAGTATGCCAGACAAAACTACCTGCTATATCCCGATTCACAATATCTACAATAGCATTGGTGACTTCTTTACTTTCTATCAGTGTCTGATTTGTAGTTCTCTGGTCAACACATGGAAGTATGTTACTAAAAGCAGTTTCTGCATGGCGGTGATCCACCCATTCTCCCATTGCCACGCAGGTATCAGCAATTTCACTGAAACACAATTCATTTACAGCTATGTCAGCATCAGAAATTCAATGTGCTTTAAGCTTACTTGGGTTTTCTAATTAAGCGTAAATATTTATCCAGAGGTCGAATAATTGAACAAAGTGTTTTACACCCATCAGTAATCCTTTTGGAGATGAGTTACAGGACATGATAGTTATCACATATATATAATGGAGACAGGGTTAGCTGACAGAGCGTTTTCTCACAAAGTGGAGTCGAATAAATTAGCAGAAACTACAATACTTTGCATATGTAATATACCACAGCAGATGATGAATAACCTACCAGAGAAGTTCAACCAAATATGAATATCAAAATGCATTTTAAAATAGAAGAATTTCAAACTGTAATACTGAATTGAGCAAACATGATGCATGATTCATCATTGGGGATACGACATGAAGCGAGTATATATGCATATCTTTTACTGTACACATATCTTTGATGATAATTTTGTAAACCAATATATTATTCCATCATTTGGAAGGATAGAATTTCTATTGAACAAAGTGAATAGTGAAATTAAAAAATAGACCAATAACTGGGTAACCGAAGTGTATATTCAAAATCACATTGGTAACTCACTTTTCAAGGATCAGAAAAATTCCACAGAGAATGAATGTAGCTGCTACGAGTAACCATCCACTAACCAAAAATCTGCATTGCAATGATGAACGAGTAAGAAAATTGAAGAGAATAAATAGATATATTTATAGCTGCTGTCATTAAGGGAAAGTTCAGCTACGGAAATGCAAAAAAATTTACATGTAAATTGCATGTCGGTGGCCAAGCACAGATAGAACTGCAGAGAGATATACAGTAAACTAAATCAGTACTCTCACAAGAGAGATAAATGAAGGGGAATATAGATTACTGATGGGTAAGGTGTAATACATACCAAGACCCAGAACAGAAACAAGAAGCATCACCGCTGCAACAGTAATCAATGCTAATCGCCTGCAACATAGACATAGCGAATTAGAGTTAGGAATAGGAGGTTATAACACAAACCAGACTACATAGAACGTCTATCAATAAGGTCAACAAGATCATACACAGCATCAAACACTCTTCTGATCTTGATTGAATTTTCATTTGTTTTCTCCCAAAGTGTTTCTGCAGCATTATTTAGGTTTACATTCAGCTTGTCAATATCATCTGTGATATCTAAAGGTAAAAAAAGTTGTGCTACATTCACTGTCTTTGCAAGTGACAAAAACCCCGTCACATTTGTCAGTGTCTGAACAGTGAAGTCTGACTGATTTACTACATACTTTAGAGTATGTAGTGCTTCACCATGAAATTCATCCTGTCCAACCGAAAGTATAATACATCCAACCCTGAGAGATGAAATAGTTATCCCGTTGTCAGATGGGGTCATGTAAATTGAAAAGAAAACCTTTTAAAAATTAAATTAGCTAACAACACTAGTAAATTAGCTAACAATGTCCCATCCACCTCGATATTTCTTAAAGCCGGAAAGTATGTCCGGCTTTATTGTCCTCTTCTCTACCAAAACAAATGGGCTCGATCCTGGACCGGGAGCCTCTGCAACTGCCCTTGATATTCCACTTCTCCACCTCCCTAAATTTGCTTCTCCTACACCCATTTCAAAACCAAATCAGTTCTTACAACAAATTTAATAAAAAAGTCCAATTCACTATAATCAAAATTAAAAAATACCCATCTCACCATTTCACGGAAAGAATCATAAAACATCAAAAATTTTACACACGCACACACACACACAGAGAGAGAGAGAGACTTTCCATAAGTGAGAGCATGAACAATAGCGTTACGACGAGAATTGTAATCGAACTAGAAGAAAGAAAAAGAAGGAGATGGGTTTGGTGCCTGTTTGAATAGAACGAAGAAGAGGAGGGGTGTTTGGTGTCTGTGTTTTAAACCCAAAATAAACAGGGAAATGGTCTTGGTTGTGTTGAACTGTGAACGAAGAAGACAGAGCAAATGAATTAATTAATTCAAGAAACTCAAATTGGGGGAATTAATCCAAAAACCCTAATTCAAGAAACTCAAATTGGGGGATTTGTCGTTCTTAAGATTCAAACAAAGTAATGAATCTGGGTTATAATTAGAACACGGATCTGAAATTGGTCGGTGTTAGATTCATGAATTGATAGGTTTAAAGTTTGAACTAAAATGTGTGTGGATGTAATGTGTGTGCATATAATAGGTAAAGAAAGAAGAGTATAAGGTGAAAAGTAGAGAGCGAGATGTGAAAAGTATAGAGCGGGATAATTAGCCGCCTATTTCATTTCATTTTGTTTTAAACAAAAAAATTATACGTGTAATGTGTGCTTTATTGATATATTTTTGTTAATATAATTAATTTAAATTATTGTACTTATATAGAATATGTGTAATATAATCGGTCATCAGAATGTTATTATCTAATAGTTGGATCGTTACAAAAATAATTTAAAAAAATCGAATCATCATTCGGGACAAAATTGTTATATCTTGGCATCCGTACGTTTGGAACGTCGAAAAAATAATTTAAAAAAATAGATCCCTCATTCGGGACAAGACTAGTTAAAAGGAAAACCTACTTTAACCAGTTTGACCGTTATAAAACCAAACCAAATACATCTAGCAAATTTTTAAAAAAATTACCACATCACTAAAATCATTAGATCTTGACATCCGTACGTTTGGAACATCGAAAAAATAATTTAAAAAATTGATCCCTCATTCGGGACAAGACTAGTTAAAAGAAAGCCTACTTTAACCAGTTTGACCGTTATGAAACCAAACCAAATACATCTAGAAATTTTTTTAAAAATTTACCGCTTCACTAAAATGGTTATATCTTGACATCCGTATGATTGGAACGTCGAAAAAGTAATTTAAAAAAATAGATTCATCATTCGGGGCAAGACTACTTAAAAGAGAAGTCTACTTTGGACGGTTTGACCGTTATAAAACCAAACCAAATACATCTAGCAAATTTTTTAAAAAATTACCACATCACTAAAATCGTTATATCTTGTCATCCGTACATTTAGGATATTGAAAAAATAATTTAAAAAAATAGATTCATCATTCGGGACAAGACAAGTTAAAAGAAAAGTCTACTTTGATCGGTTTGACCGCTATAAAACCAAACCAAAAACATCTAGCAAATTTTTAAGAAAATTACCACATCACTAAAATCATTATATCTTGTCATCCGTACATTTAGGATGTTGAAAAAATAATTTAAAAAAATAGATTCATCATTCGGAACAAGACTAGTTAAAAGGAAAGTCTACTTTGACCGGTTTGACCGTTATAAAACCAAACCAAATACATCTAGCAAATTTTTTAAAAATTTACCACTTCACTAAAATCGTTATATCTTGACATCCGTACGATTGGAACGTCGATTTTTTTTTTTAAAAAAAATAGATTCATCGTTCGGGACAAGACTAGTTAAAAGAAAGTCTACATTGACCGGTTTGACCGTTATAAAACCAAACCAAATACATCTGGAAATTTTTTTAAAAATTTACCGCTTCACTAAAATCGTCGTATCTTGCATCCGTACGATTGGAACGTCAAAAAAAAAATTTAAAAAATAGTTTCATCATTCGGGACAAGACTAGTTAAAAGGAAAGTCTACTTTGACCGGTTTGACCGTTATAAAACCAAACAAAATACATCTAGCAAATTTTTTAAAAATTTACCACTTCACTAAAATCGTTATATCTTGAAATCCATACGATTGGAACGTCGATTTTTTTTTTAAAAAAAATAGATTCTTCATTCGGGACAAGACTAGTTAAAAGGAAGTCTACATTGACCAGTTTGTTATAAAACCAAACCAAATACATCTAGAAAATTTCTTAAAAATTTACCGCTTCACTAAAATCGTCGTATCTTGACATCCGTACGATTGGAACGACAAAAAAAAAATTTTAAAAAATAGTTTCATCATTCGGGACAAGACTAGTTAAAAGGAAAGTCTACTTTGACCGGTTTGACTGTTATAAAACCAAACAAAATACATCTAGCAAATTTTTTAAAAATTTACTACTTTACTAAAATCGTTATATCTTGACATCCGTACGATTGGAACGTCGAATAAATAATTTTAAAAAATAGATTCATCATTCGGGACAAGACTAGTTAAAAGGAAATTCTACTTTGACCGGTTTGACCGTTATAAAACCAAACCAAATACATCTAGCAAATTTTTTAACAATTTACCACTTCACTAAAATCGTTATATCTTGACATCTGTACGATTGAAACGTCGAATTTTTTTTAAAAAAATAGTTTCATCATTCCCGTAAGAGCAGTAGTTAACGCAACACTTCAAAACAGCAAATGCAACGCTTTTTTCACCTAATGCAACGCTTCTGCCACTTCAGCGAAAGCCACGTCAGCAACTGTGGGTCTCACATCTGCCACGTCAGCAATTGTGGGCCCCATACTTGCCACGTCAGCATCTGTGGGCCTCCTGCCACGTCACCCTTGTGGGCCCCACAATGCCACGTCACCCTAGTGGGTCCCACAACTGCCACGTCAGTCTTTATTAATATTAAAAAATAGCTATTGCAACGCTTTTAAACAGCAAATGCAACGCTTTTTTCTCCTAATGCAACGCTTCTGTCGCCTCAGCAAATGCCACGTCAGCAAATGTGGGCCCCACACCTGCAACGTCAGCAATTGTGGGCCCCACACCTGCCACGTCAACATCTGTGGGCCTCCTGCCACATCATCCTTGTGGGCCCCACACTGCCACGTCACCCAGGTGGGTCCCACAACTGCCACGTCAGCATTTATTAAAATTAAAAAATAACTAATGCAACGCTTTTAAACAGCAAATGCAACGCCATTTTCACCTAATGCAACGCTTCTGCCACGTCAGCAAATGCCACGTCAACAAATGTGGGCCCCACATCTGCCACGTAAGTAATTGTGGGCCCCACACGTGCCACTTCAGCAAATGCCACGTCAGCAAGTGTGGGCCCCACTGCTGCCACATCAGCATTTTTTAAAATTAAAAAATGTCTGATGCAACGCCAGCTGTTAGTGTTGCATTATGTGAAACACCGTGGATCAAATGCAACACTAATTATGTGTAATGCAACACCAGTTCAAGTTCTGTTTCATTAGAGGCAAAATTTCATACCTAACAAAACACTTTCAGTGAAACACTTTCTAAAAGCATTGCATATGAGCATTTATGGCGTAGTGAATTTTGTACTTTATTAGAAAAGATGTGCCCCTAAATTACATTGCATGAGCGGCTTAATCTCAAGTTTGGCTCTGTATGAGTATGATAATCAAAATTTAGAATTTATTATTATTTCAAAAATTGACGGTTACCAATTGTTGGCGTTAAATAAATCGAAACACATGGAATAAATTGAAAAGAAGATATGACCGACTCAAACACGATTTGCGAAAAAAATTATGCAAATTAAAATGTGGCTAGTACTTTGCACGGACTTTCATGCTAGTTAGTTTCTAAATAGGTAAAGATATGTCTATCAATTAATTATTTTGATTATATCTTAACTTCACTGGTAGCTATAATCCAGACATATTTTAACCGTAACTAAACCTACGGACGCCCACACACACACATGGAAGTGTGTAAAGATTTTCTTCCTAGACGTGTTCAAGTTTGCAGATGTTCCAATTAATGTAAAGTTGCAAACATTTTTTTAACGGTATATACCAAGGTCCTATTTGGCAATTAGCTGTTAGCTGTTAGCGGATTGAATTAGCTGTTTTGACTAGCGGATTGAGTTAGTTGTTTTACATCAAATTATTTGGTAATTAGCTGTTTGAATTAGTTTTTTGTATATTAACTACACACATAACAAACATTTAATTGAAAAAGCTTCTATAAATAACTTTTTGAAAATTAGCTTTTTGAGTTCAAAAAGTTATTTCAATCCGCTAACTACCAAACACTAATATTATAGATTTCAAATGATCAAACCTCTAATTTGGCTCAAACCTCTAATTTCCAAACACACCCAATGTTGGTGAACATCAAACATGTTCGTTACTTTGCAATTGTTTTAATTGTGACCAGGTCTGTTCTATATTTTTCGAGAGTTTAGGGATGAAACATAAAAATGAGTTCTGATATTATTTTCACATGCTAAATTTAAAGTAAGTCTTGTAATATTAATGAAAGCTCAAAAGTTCACGTTTAGGTCAATTTGAATAAGAAAATTAACTAAATAAAATATTCAAGAATCAACACTAATTCAAATAAAAATGATTCGAAATTTTAGATAACCGTACTCCAACATGTCATTTTAGATGCACAATATCGCAAATTCATTAATTTTGTCTTGTGACATGATGATTGGATATAATTTTTTAGAGAATAATGTTCCTGAGGTTACTTCGGGAAACTTACATGAAGTTGTGCTAGTTTTTAATACAATTTTTTAGTGACAATTTTGTAATAATTAAACATGCTTCCTGTATTTACAAAAATATATAGCCCTATATTTATATTATTTTTCTTATAACCTCAGGAAAAATAAGCCCTAATTTTTAACAATTTAAGTTTTGAAAAGTTTCTTTAAACTAATGCAAACACGAATATTGATAATAAGATTCAATAAATTAATCAAGTGATGATGATATATTTATTTGAGAAGAACAATAACATAATGATGACAAAAAGATTGGAACTCTTAAGATTTTGTTCTGTTTTTAACCTACTATACTTCATTGGTGAGGCCAACGAGGAAGGGGTGGAGGTTAGTATTGAAGATCATATCGTCCCTCGCACGGATAAGTTCAAGTATTTGGGTTCGATCATCCAGAAGGAAGGTGAGATTGAAGACGATGTCACGCATCGTATCAAGGCTGGATGGATAAGGTGGAGGGCAGCGTCAGTGGTGATGTGCGACAAGAAAGTCCCGTTAAAGTTGAAAGGGAAATTCTATAGAACGGCAATCCGTCCTGCGATGTTATATGGTTCGGAGTGTTGGGCGGCGAAGAAGGCCCTTGAGAGCAAGTTGGAAACGGCTGAAATGAGGATGTTGCGGTAGTCTTGCGGGCGCACGATGTTGGATAGAATCCCGAATATGGTTTTTAGGAGCGAGCTTGAGGTAGCGCCTTTTTCCGCGAAAGTTAGGGAAGGGAGATTGAGATGGTTCGGCCACGTCCGTAGGAGGCTGGCTGAAGCCCCAGCGAGGAGGGTCGAGAGTCTTTCGATTGTAGGGGTGAGGAGGAGAGGTAGACCGAGGAGGTCGTGGGAAGAGCAGCTTAGGTTGGATTTAAAGGCCTTAAACTTAAATGAGACCATGACCGTTGATAGGTGTTCTTGGAGGCGCCAGATCAAAGTGGTGGATTCTCTTTTAGGGAGCGGCTCTGTGGTTGAGAGCCTCAGAGTTGGGTTGTCTCGGTTAGCTTTATCTTAGAAGTTCGGTTGTTTCGTTCTCATTTCTCGTTTTATTGTCTTCTATTTGCTAATTTTGCAGTTTCAGGTAGCTTGGCCAGGTGCCATCTTAGATCTGACTGTTTTGCAGAACGGAGTAGTCAATCCCCTGGTAGGTAAGCCCCATGTGTTCTAGGCTATGGGCTCAGGTATGACGATGAGCCTTTTTCAAATCTTAGATAACCCTTATGAATATCACACACTATTAGCTTAATGTGCACTTAATCGGGGGTCTTCACGGAAACAGCCTCCGTACCGTTAAAAGTAGGGGCATGGTCTACGTACATCTCACCCCCCAGACCTTGCTCTGAGCGGGATATACTGGGTATGTTTGGTTTGGTTTGGTTTTATACTAATATGTATGTACTAATAATATTATAGAAAGATTTCAAAAAAATTTGGGCCCCCAAAATTTTTAGACCGATCAACCAAGATGCCTTCTGTACTGGACCGGCCTTGAGAAATGTATAAATATCTATAAATTTTACCATTAAATATGTTACCATTTAGCTATTCACATTCTTTTGTTATGGAAAATATAGAAACAATTACCTAGTATACAACTATATATATAGACCATTTTTTCGAATATGATCTTAATTATAAAAAGTATCTTATGGAATACTGGGTGTATAATTTACCAACAAAATATCAAATAAATAAAAAACTGTTGTATAAAAGAAAATCATATAGAAATTTTTCCCTGATCATCAGAAAATTAAAGGTAACCAACTTGAAAGATGTATATTGGGACAACAAGGATATGCATTGGATGAAGATCGGGTGTGCAATCAACAACCCGCTTATCATTATATTAGGAAGTTCAGGTGTTCGTCAAGATTAAAAGGTAATTTTATTAGAAATTAGAATTGGGTCGGGTCAGAGAAAGAGTTGGGCCAGAATATTGAATTAAAAGATAAAATTATGCTATGAAATATTATTGGCCAGAATATTGATTTAAAAATTAAAATTACGCTATGAAATATTAAAACATATGTTAGGCTAAACCTTAAAATAAAATTTTCAAAAAATGTTTTAAGAAAAATATTATTTTTATAAAAATCATTAAAGATTCTAATTTTAGGTTTGACACAAATATATTTCTAAAATAAAAAACAAGAATAAAATAGCAAAAAAGCATAATTAAAAATGAGTCACAAATTCATTCTTTATATATAATAAACAAGTAAATAAAGCATACCATCAGAATTTCAATTCAAAAAATAACTTTTAAAAAAAAAGAATTTACAATTATTTACAAATAAAAAAAAGTCTTTAATAAAATATATGGTAAAACAAGATAACAAAAAGGTAATAAAAAAACATGTCATAATTGGAAATGACACCAAAATTCAGCAAAATATATTCCACAAAACAAATTCCAATTCAAAAAAAAATCTAATTTTAGAAAATTAAAATCAACAATAAACCTTAATATAATGCATTTAAAACAAATTTAAAATAATACAAAAATAAGATAGTACAAAATTTCATTAAAAAAAGTACAAATGTATTTGTGTTCACAACAAGTTAAACCAATAATTTCTCACGTGTCTAAATATATTATATATATTCTAATAAAATTGAAAACACCGCAAAAAATATAAAATATTAAAATATATGTTAGGCTAAACCTTAAAATATAATTTACAAAAATAATTGTTTACTACATAAAAGTGCTTTGAAAAAATTATTTTCATAAAAATCATTAAATATTATTTTTTAGGTTTGACAACAAATATGTCGCTGAAATTTAAATTAAAAAAATATGAGCATAAATCAATATATAAACAAATTCTTACTTTGCAAAGAAAAATTTGAAATTAAAAAAAGTGAACACAAATCAATAAATGAACATATTTTAAATTAGAAAGCAATCCAAACACCCACAAAATAAATTTATATTAGTATCTAAATATAATACAAAAAACCCGTAAGATTATTCTAAACAAAAACACATAATAAATACCACACATGTCAAAAATATAAAATTAACTTGTAAATATAATCAATATTCAAACAAATAAAAACTTTTATACCATACATATTTCCAAAAAAGTCAAAAAAATATCTTTAAAAACTATAAAACACTATAACAAAATATCTAATTTTTTTTAAATAATTATTAGATTACATAATCAAAAATAAAAAAATAAATTATTACACGAATATAGTACCCATATGTTTTAAGCATATAATTTGTGATCTAATAAAATAAAAAAATAAAAAATAATTATGATATACTAAAATATATGTAAGCCTAAACTTTAAAATATAAATTATAGAAAAATCATTTACAAAAAAAATAAATTTATACTACAAACCATATGGATACTACAAATCAACATATATGCATTACAATCATTAAAAGTAAAAATAAACAATTCAAAATGTTATAAAATTTATTTTACAAAGAAAAAAAAAACTTATAATCAAAATTATACTACAAAATTTTAATAAAGTTAGTCGTGCATCGCATGGATATAAAGCTAGTAATAGGAATTTTAGGATGGGATTATTTTATTCAAATTTTACAAAATAACATGTAAGATATAACTCGCAAGTGATGGATGCTAGCAGTAAAACTACTGACGTACATGTTTCTACAGAAGTGGTACAAAATAACGACAAGGTTACATAGTGAGAACAGAAAATTACTCTAGCAAAACAAATATCTGATACATAATTTAAATTAGTTCTTTCAAATTTTTAACAATCAAACTTTTCTAGAATTAAAAAAATCAGTAAAATTACTGAAAATTCAGGAGGTACCTTGTTTTATTTGTTCTATACCCCCTTGCCTCCACGCAAGGGAGTTGCAGATTTTCTTCGGGAGGTAACTTGTTTTATTTGTTGTGATATAAAAAACAAAAAGCGTAGCCTTCAAAGCGGTCCCATGTTTGGAATTCTTGAACGCTTCCGCAATTTTCTGAATCACAAATACATATGATTTCGAAGTATCCGTTCAATATTGTTACCTCCTTTTTTTTGAGGTAACCTATGAATGATCCTTTTTTGAGGCAAGGGAGTATAGAACAAATAAAACTGGTTACCTCCTGAATTGGATCAGGAACAATATTGGGCGGATACTTCGAAACCATATGTATTTGTGCCTGTTCAGAAAATTGCGAAAGCGTTCAAGAATTCAAAATATGGGACCGCTAAACGAAACCATATGTATTTTTTAATGTACATATATCATTTCATGCATCTGGTTTGCTTCCTAATTCCTACCTTACCTACATCTGCTAAACGAAATTAGATCTGTGTGTTAGAGGGAGAAAAAACATTTGAAAGAACATCTCCTCGCTCTTTATAAAGCAGCCCCTGCATTTGTACCTCTGGCTTTCCTCATAAGTTCTACAGTTTTATTTAAACTTCTTGGCTAGGCGTGTTATACATGACATTTCTAAATTCCAACTAATAGTTTCAATTCTAACTGAAATTTTTGGGTAAACGTTTTATACATGAACCTCCTTTATTTTATGCAGTAACTTAAGTTCTAACCCATTCTTCTTGGGTACACAATTTATACATGATATCTTTAAATTCTAGCCAACAATTCTAAGTACTGAACAATACTTATTCAGGCATGAGAAAATTGCAGCCAACAATAGAGAGAGTAGGTTTTACTGAGCCAAATTAATATTGAACAGTATGCTGATAATATTGAAAACAGAGAAATTGTTATTGTAAACTTCAGTCATTTTGTTCGAAGCTTGCTTATTCCTCCCACAGCCGATATAGCTGTCGATCACAGTGAAGCATAAAAGTTAAAATAACTTATTCATTCCCACACACATAAATTATGAAAAAATACGAAATTTTGAACAGTTAAATTTCTACTTGGAAGTTGGAAAATCAACCTTCAATATCTTTTTACAGTTATAGGAACAAAGTTGTTATCATTTGTTTTGACCAAGTACTGTGAACGATAAGTTGATAACTGCGATCAATCTCGCGTTTTAAAGTTGATAAATGCTAGCGCAATTTGAAAGAATAACTAAATACAAACAAATACCTGAAATGCAAGGAGTTAGTATACCATCTCCATTGATCATACAAGTGCCAAGCATAGTAGCAAACAAAAGAACATACTTCGAGAACTGGCTTTTCTCTAGCTTAGATTTCAGCTATTCCATCTCCAATGATCATACAAGTGCCAAGCATAGTACCAACGAACACGTAAAGCGGTGACGTTCCGAGATCTCCATACACTATTCTGATACTTTGGAAAGCCAATTAACCGTAATATGACTGGCCATCCTACACCGTTCCCACCCAGCTTCATTCGACATCATATGCATATAAGATTTTATCAAATTAACGTACTAGTAAAATGCTACAAATTATGAGACATACACACTACTCATAAAAACATCACATGTTTTTAATCTTGTATTCTGGTCAGCTGTAGGACCGTTTGGATCATGGGACCAGTTAATGAAAATGAGAATAATATTTCAAATACACATCACATGCATAATTACCTTAGTCTTATGACGGTCATACGGATTGCCAGGTTCACCATCAAAGGAGTCGAAACATTGACGATTTTGCGAAGAACATGTTTCTGATTCATCATGGTGTTGTTGATTAATTACCTCTGTTGTTCAGGCCATCTCTACACTAAGCTCGATCAACTGATCACCAGAACATTTTTCTATATATATATATATATACTAGTATTGATGCCCGCGGTGCTGGGCTTTTTTAAAATTAAAATTATCTTGAATTTTGTCAACATTATATTTTATTTCTTGTTAATTATAAAGCCGGAACTTTTTAATTATTTTGTGTTAATACAGGAATCCACAGGAAAAAAATGTTATAGTTAAATAATGCAGGAGCAAGTTAACAATTTTATCAGTATTAAAAACATTTAAACAAAGTTCCTCGGCCCCGCCTCCGGCGGTGCCTCGATCCCGTTATTTATATAAATTAATTTTAATTTTTAAGAACAAATATGCATTATTTATATTAGCTACACATAAAAAGTAACTTATGCCATTAGCTTAAAGCTCTGTTCCACATAGTCCATTAGCTTGAATGTTACCTCAGTTTGTGACTAAAGGTTTCTACTTTTATGCTGATAAACATTTGTTAGAAGTTTAATCTTTTGTTCAAACTTCAAAGCGCTGAGCCTTCTTAGTATCATCATCCATCTTCCTTATATTTCCAAATTCATCCTGCAATGCAGTAACCTTGTCCACTTGTCCAGCCACACTTGAAACACCAAAACCACTGCGATCAGGGAAACATTTGTAATTATATACATGGAGCTTCATTAGGATGCTTCGTGAAGTTGAAGAAAGCACCAACCTGATCTCCTCCAGGGTTACGTCTGATTCCTAATAAGAATGAGTGAAGACTTGGATTTAACAGTTCTAGTTTTTATCAATTATAATCTACCAGTTCTAATTATAATCTATCAATTATAATCTGTCAGGGTTACCCTGACAGACCTGCACACATATTACTCCACTTAGCACAAACAGGTATATATATAATAATGCATAAAAATCTTGCCCCAAATAAAAATCTCTGAATTGTGTAACATTATTGGTATTTTCACTAAAACTATAATCCATGACATTAGTGAAAACTTACATTTTCTTGTACATTTTTGACCCCGCCTTCCCCAAGTCGGGAGCTCATTCTTGGCACCTGCAAGTTTAACAGAAGAATTATCTTATCATCACACTTCCGTTGTGCTATTGTCATCACAAAAAAAAGTAGCAAATAAACTATATAAATCATTGGCACATTAAAGTATTTGGGCTGAGTATGAACAAATAGGTTTATCAAAAATGTAAATATTCTGGTAATTGCTTTTTATAAGCAATCACACCTTTCTAATTCTTTGGCCTAATTTATAAGCAAACTTCTCTCACATAGAATTCTCATTTCCTCAATGATTTAACCAAATGCTGCAAATATTTGATAACTGAGAGTGTTAAATACAGAACAAAAATTCAGACATTCATGTACTATCACAGAAGGCTATATATATCACCTTCCTTGCTCTTAGAAATTAAATCTCTAAGATACTCTACCATCTTATTGGCACCTTAAGATTCACATTCCTAGCCAAAATTTGATACCAAAATAGTCAGTTATATAGAATCATAATTAAATTAAATCCATATGATTATATAACTGTTCATGTCAATCAAGAAATTGTAATAAAAGAAATTATTAATGCTTGCCTCATAGTCATATCGAGAGAAGTAGTTTCTTTCGTAAGTAGCCCAATGCTCCTTTACAACATCTGAGATAGAAATCAGCCAGTCACCAGGCTTCTTGTCCTTGTTTCTGTATGCTAATATTCAAAGCCAAGCTAGCACAGCCGCTGTCAATAATAGGTACTGAAGTCAGCGACCGTGGAATATAATAGTATTTAAGTATTAAAGTCTAAAGCAGTGTGTCCACAAACAACAACCCATCAAAAAGATCCAATCTTGAACTCAAATGACAATAAAATTCACAAAAACCCACAAAAAATCAAATCTTTAAACTGCAAAATCAAATCTTTAAATTAAACAAAAACATAAAAATCAAACCTTAATACATTAGAGCGAGGAACATGTGCTCATACAATGGTCCTACATCAATTGCATCAAAGCTAACAGAAAATTTGGGTATCAAAGCTAACAGAAACATTCAAAGTTATCAACCAAACTAATTTGGGTATTCAATTTTCCATCAAAACGACTGTGAAGCACTGTGAATTGATGGAACCACTGTGAAGCATTCACATATTCAGAGGATGGTGGCTTTGCAAGGGCAGCATGAACAACAAGGTCATCCTTTGAAGCTTGATACCTGAGAGGTGACAATCAAAACATAACTGAAAACCCCAATGATCAATATTATAACTTAAGTAGTAGGTAGAATAACACTCACCCAGAGATGTAACTCCGAGATAAAAGGTACTCCTCAAGCTTCTTAATGCCAGCTGCAGAGCTAAGGCTGTAAAATGTGACACCCGATTGAGCAAATATATAGTCTTTCTGCAAGCAAGTGTGGAGATTAAGATATATATAACCACTTCATAATCACATCAAAGCTAATAGAAACATTCAGGTGATCATACAAACTAATAAAGGTATTAAATATTCCATCTTTGTAGTAAAGTAATTGTCTTTCTGCAAGAAAGTATAGAGATTTAAATATACATCTACTTAGTAATCGCATCAAAGCTAATAGAAACATTCATAGTAAACAACCACACAAAATAATAACAATTTGTATCTCAGCACTACAACATAATAACAAAAAAAAAAAAGAGTTTTACTGCATCTCGATCTTAAATACGCTATATGTAACAATTTGTATACATACATTCATCCTAAAAATTGAAGCCAAAAAGAAAATTAAAAATACCTAGAAAAAAATATTTGTTGATTCTTATCGATCCTTTAGCAAACCATCATGATCAATCTTATTCTCATGCTCAATCCATCGAACACTTGGTGGACAGAGTTTAATCTGCAAATTAAGAATTAAGAAATGTTTACAATTTGGCAAATTAAGAAACACTTGTAGATATGAGAAGTATAGCTTTAAAAATGAATTAATGCAAGTAGGCATCTTTAAAAAGGAAGTACATCAGAAAATGGAAAGGAAAAATACTTAAAATATAAGATTGTGTTGAGCGTATATTAATCTTTTCTCCTACACAAATCATCAAATAGTTTGTATGCAATTAGAGTTTATCAAAAATATTAAACTGCAAACTTCTAACAAACATCAATTATAATATTCTTGAAAACAAAAATTTTAATAGATACCTTAAGTATGATTCCATGGAACACATCTATTAATTAAACATGAACACGAATGAACACTAATAAGAAATAGAAGTAACAACGTTTATACATACATAAAATCGGAAACAATAAGTAATCGATAATTTCACACCTTAAAACTTATGCCTCGTAATGGGTTGAATGTATTTATCAATTTTTCTCATACTCAATCCATCAAGCAATTGTGTTCTCGATTCATCTGCAATGAAAAACAAAAACAAAGGTAAGAATAATGGGAAATATATCAGAGAGAAAAGAAGGCATAAAGGTATGGAGTAGAAATTGAAAAAGAGACTGAAGGAGAGAGGAAAAGAACTCACACATATGATTTAATTTGAATTCTTGAAAACTGTAATTTTCAAAATCAAGCTTTCTGAGGAAGCTTCAAACATTTGTCTTCCTGTTTGCTATTTAATAGTATCATTTGATGTGTAGTGGGTGTACTTTTATTCATTTAATATTTATTTAAGATTGAAAGCTATTGAAAGCATTGAAGTTTACTCACGTGCACATATGGCACAATTCATATCCCCATATCCCGATGCATGTGTGTAAAATAGTAGCGACCGAATGATTGGTAATTTTGTAATAAAGCGCAACAGTAAGGGCAAAGACTTTGTAGAGGAGCAAAACTGTAGCAATCACGCAACAGAAACTATTATATATATATATATATATATATAGAGTTGCACTCCATGGCAAACACCTTATATAACAAAGAATAAAGAACACCTCATATCTCATAGATCCATTGCCCCTGGCGGGGCCACCCAATACAAAAAGTTCTTATTTTTTTAGGCTCCGTCCATCCAGCAAAAAAAAAAAAAATTTTGAAAATTTACTGTTCACATGATGACGTCATCACGTGAACAGTAATTTTTAATTTTTTTTTTGCAGACTTGATAGAGGGTAAAAAAATAATAACTTTTTGTATTGGGTGCTCCTGGCGGGGCAAAGGATCTAATAGATCTAAGGTGTTCTTTGTTGTTTGTTATATAAGAGTGTTCTGTATGGAGCAAAGGCCTATATATATATATATATATATATATATATATATATATATATATATATATATATATATATATATATATATATATGTATACGCACACACACTACACACCAAATTTTTGACACACAATTGGTCTAATCATTAAAATTATAATTATGGGATTTAGATGTCATCAAATCAATTAATTAATTCATTAATCATTTATCTACGTTAAGATTAGAAACAAAATACCCTAATTGTATGCTCAAATTATGTACTATATCATTGCCTAAGTTACATGTATATATTGATAGTTTTACCATCATTTATTCATTCATCATATTTTGTCTTAACCAAACAATGGCAGAGGAACATTATCAAAAATTACCAAGCTTGAATGCCTCAAAAACCTCTTGGAAAATTAGAGTGACAAGAATGTGGCCAATAATGAATGCTGAAAGAGTTTTCCGAGGACAAAATTTTTTGTTGGTGTTCATAGATGTATATACCTGATGCATTATATATTAATTTTTTAATGTAAACTTTTTACTGATTATAACTTTTAATTATTTGACATATATGCTGTCTTCCAGGGTTATCATATTCAAGAATTTGTATATGTGGACCTCTAAAAAAATCCAAAGAAAAAACTAGAGGAGGGAGAAATTTATATTATCACTAACATCACTGTGAGAGCGAATTTGAAAAGCTGCGACCAGTATCGTCAAAAATGGCTATTTCTTACCAATGCAACGAAAGTAATTCATGTACAAGAAAATGATCCACTTTTGGTGATGAACAAGTACGAATGTGTAAGTTGGAAGATTTAAAGTCATTGGTAATAGAGACGTGTCCTGATGAGCCTACTTATAAAGATGGAGAACCAGAATTTACATATGGTATACTTGAATATATTTTTTAAGTAATACTTTAATTTTATTTATATTCGTCCAATATATTGTAATTGTAAATTAATATTTATAAAAATATAAAATTAGTCATTAAAATATTAATTATTATGTTAATGTTGCTACGTAATTTTTAATTTTTTTTGAAATAATTTCACTAATATCAACAGATTTATCTATTCCGAAAACAGATGTGCTCATGATGTGATTATATGGGGAAATCTTGCATCACCAGTTAAAAGGATGATTGATGCCGATGATTCAGAACAAAAATTTTTAATTCTAGCCAGTACGAAAGTCGTGACCTGGAAAGGTATGCAATAATAATGTCATTTCATTTATTATTAATTATATTATAACAGATGAACATGAATTTCTAACATTTGTCAGGTGTTGTGCAAATTAAATCATTGTCATCCACTAAAGTATATTTGAATATTGATGACGATACCACTAAAATAATGAGATAGAGGTATTTTTATACACCATATACGTATTTCCATTTACATGTTACAATGGAAAAAACAAAACACTCATATTTTTTAACATTAATATAGACTTGAAGAAGTTGGATATGTGGCATCTCAAACTATCTCAATCATTCAGGAACAAGCTGACAACACTCAAACTGAACTTTATACTTTGAATGGTCTCTGTAATTTAAAAGATGCCGAATTGATTGATGTTGTGTTATAAAAATTTGAATTTCAGTATACCTTCATTTCAATATCCAAGTTTTTAATATAAAACATAATCTATATATGCATCTAAAAATTTATGCGCAGAAAGAAGTTATTTGTCGTGTCAAGATTAGCAAGGTCAATGAGGAGTACAAATGGTATTACAATTACTGCCCTCAGTGCGAAAGGGAAGTTAATAAGATATTGATGCCACATTTAAATGACTACTTTATCCAAGAAGTTTCCATGTTCCTGATAAGAGGTATTTATAGTAATTCTAACTCACTAATTGCGTCGTATATATGTTTATTTTTTAGAAAAAATATATATTCAATTAATTATATATTTAATATTATAATCCCTTATAATTAAACTTCAGATTTAAGGTGCTAATGTTGGTAGAGGATGAAACTGCAACATCAAACATGATCATCCTTGATCTACTTGCAAAAAGAATTATTAATACTACTGCAACAAATTTAAGTCGAGCCTTGAAAAAAGTATAATTTACAAATGAATTCTTTTGTTGTAAAACAGACTCTATTAATGTCATCAAATAACTTTTTTAACTTAACTATATTTGTCTTAATATTTTGAAGAAAAAACAGATGATACATTTCCGGAAGAGCTTAAAGATATTGTTGGGAAAAAATTTACATTCATCATAATTCTCAATAAAGAAAATATTTTGAATAATTTTGACATGTTTTATGCATCTGATCTTCATCAACAAGTATCTAACCTTAATTCAGAATCTCAATCTTATGTCATAATCAATCTAGATGATGTATGTTACTCATATATAAACAAAAAATAAAATATAATTTTCTTATTTATTTATTTTAATCATGCATTACTATTTTATTAACAAGGATTAAATTCTACTCCATCAAATTCAAAATATTCTGGTAAAATGTTTACTGAAACACCGCGAACAGAGAAATCTTCTAACACATCATTAGCTGACAATTAGAGCAAAAAAACAAAAAAAGGTTTAATATCTTAATTTTTCATTTTGACAATTTTGACTATTATTATTTTATTTATTTTACAAGTATTATTTTAAAAATGTGTTTCAGGTTTAATGCTTTAGAACTATTGGCGATGATATGAAGGAAATCATTTTCGCATTTGAATAATGAAGATAATTTATTATTTGTTTTCAGTTAGAGAAAAAATTTTCAAAAACATTTATTACTTAAATTGCAAATTTTGATGGATAGAATAAATTTATAGCATTGTCAAAATAGAATTGTATGCTACTCTTTATATAATTTTTTTCATAATAATATCTCATTAAATAATTATATACTTATATAATTGAATGGAACATGTTTGTAGGTGATCAATCAAACTCCTAAAATTATTTAAAATGACATTTTAAATTAAATAAATGTCGTGTACGAAGTACGGGAAAAAATCCCCGAAAAAATTGTAAAAAGAATGAGAGGGACGAAATGAGTATCAATATATATATATATATATATATAAAGGAGGATAGCAGGAGTTTAGGTGCCCTCTAAGATCGTCTCAATCTATTTTTTTTATTTTCTAGAATTTTAGAATTTTAAATATTAATAAATATAAAAATATCAATTAACATATTAAAAGTAGAATAGGTGTTCGAATTTATAAAGGAGAAGAGTTCGAATTTATAGGGAAGATATATGATTAGAAGTTCTATTGAAAGTATAATAAGTATTTATAAGGCATACGATTAAAAATTCTATTGGAAGTAGAATAGGAGTTCGAATTTATAGAGAATAAGAGTTCGAATTTATAGAAAAAATATATAAATAAACGTTCTACAAGAAGTAGAATATGTGTTTGAATATATAGAGCAAACATATAATTAAATATTTTATAGAAAGTACGATCTTCTTAAATTATATTTTTTTTATATAAGTTAATTATACTTATATTAGGAAAATTTATTCATAAATCCAATACTATTGTCATAAAAAAAGTCATCGTATTTAAAAAGAAAAGAATTGATGTGTTAACATGATAAAAGAACAATCTCATGCAAGAATCCTAAATAAATATAGGAGTATCTATAATATAAAGAGAAAATAAAATGTGTTTTCATTTTCTAAAACTCCAAAATTTTTAGAAAGTCTACAGAAAGTATGAATTGGAATTCACTTTATTTTTTAGGTTTTGATTTTAACGAAAAAAAAGTGTTGTGTAAGATAAGTATCATCAATAATATGTAATGAAGTTGGAATTTCGATCCCAAACGAGAGCGGCTCGAAACATGTTTAACGGGAAGACGGCTCACTATAAAAGATTGTACTAGCTATTAAAATACCATATTGATGTTATAAATTTATTTATTTTTAGGATTTGATTTTTATGGATAAACATTATCATACAAGTAATATATGTAAAAGTTAGGTTTTTGGTCTTAACGAATGACCGGATCAATAGTAATAACCGTGTTTAACAAGAAAGCGGTTCATTAAATAAGACCGTATAAAAAGTGTTTAAATTTAAATATATAATACATAAAATAAAATATTTTATTGGAAGTAGAATACACGGATGGTGGAGACGTCATATACGATTTTTTTAAAACTATACATCTTTTTTCCTAAAAATCCTTTATTTTAACTTTTTTATACAAGTTTATCTACAATATACAGAAAATATAAGATGTATTTTCACCTTTTAAAACTCCATAAATATTAGAAAGGTTAAAGAATATAAAAATTGGAATTTACTCTCTTTATATAGTGAAGTTTGAATTTCGGTTTCAAAGAAGAGCGGCTCGAAACGTATTTAACGGGAAGACGGCTAGAAGAGGTGGACATGGATGTCTCTTATGGTTTGGTGACCTAGTGGATACTAGTGACTATGCAGAAGATGGGGAAGATATCTATGCAAAAATGAAGTTCCAGAGTTTTGCGGAAAAATTATCCTCAATTAGGCCAGCTGAACAATGGTGCCTTCATGCAGCAGGATGCTGAAGAATGCTGGACACAGATTCAGGGTACATTGACTGATGGAAAAGAAATCTGGTGACACTTCTTGGTTGCTGTACAGAGAGGAGAAAGGATTTTAATCTACGAATATATGCCTAACAAAGGTCTAGATTCAGTCATATTTGGTAACATACATTGGGCCCTCAGCCAAAGTTCCTGCACTAGTCCCGGAGATTTCAATAAGGCATTTTCTATGTCGTGTAGTGTTGTACCTAGAGGTAGTTCATCAATTAATGGTTGATGACTTGTGTGTTGATGAATTATGTATCTTGTATCATGTGTTCTTATTATTAATGTTATGATCTCCAGACTTTCAAAAAAAAAAAAAGAAAAGATTGTATTAGCTATTAGAATTTGATACTGTAGTCATAATTTTTTTTTTATTTTTACGGTTTGATTTTATGGATAAAAATATTATATAAGTCTTTATAATATATGTTAAAAAGTTGGGATTTCGGTTTTAACGAGAAAGCGGCTCACTTGAAAAAATCGTATTTAACAAGAAATTGATTCGTTAGAGAAGATTATTTAATTATTAAAATTTAATATTAATATTATAATATAATGTAAACGTATTGAATTTTTTTAAAAATAAAAATTATAACGCCGCCGCGAAGCGATATTAGAAGTAGAATATGTGTTCGAATTTATAAAGAAGAAGAGTTCGAATTTATAGGGAAGACAAATGATTAGAAGTTCTATTGGAAGTATAATAAGTATTTATAAGGCATACGATTAAAAGTTCTATTGGAAGTAGAATAGGAGTTCGAATTTATAGAGAATAAGAGTTCGAATTTATAGAAAAAATATATAAATAAACGTTCTACTAGAAGTAGAATAGGTGTTTGAATATATAGAGCATACATATAATTAAATATTTTATAGAAAGTACGATCTTCTTAAATTATATATTTTTTATATAAGTTAATTATACTTATATTAGGAAAATTTATTCATAAAACCAATACTACTGTCATAAAAAAAGTCACCGTATTTAAAGAGAAAAGAATTGATGTGTTAACATAATTAAAGAACAATCTCATGCAAGAATCCTAAATAAATACAGGAGTATCTATAATATAAAGAGAAAATAAGATGTGTTTTCATTTTCTAAAACTCCAAAAAATTTAGAAAGTCTAGAGAAAGTATAAATTGGAATTCACTCTATTTTTTAGGTTTTTGATTTTAAGAAAAAAAAATTGTTATTTATGATAAGTATCATCAATAATATGTAATGAAGTTGGAATTTCGATCTCAAACGAGAGCGGCTCGAAACATGTTTTACGGGAAGACGGCTCACTATAAAAGATTGTACTCGCTATTAAAATACCATATTGATATTATAAATTTTATTTTATTTTTAGTATTTGATTTTTATGGATAAACATTATCATACAAGTAATATAGGTAAAAGTTAGGTTTTTGGTCTTAGCGGATCAATAGTAATAACCGTGTTTAACAAGAAAGCGGTTCATTAAATATGACCGTATAAAAAGTGTTTAAATATATAATACATAAAATAAAATGTTTTATTGGAAGTAGAATACGAGGACGGTGGAGACGTCATATACGATTTTTTTAAAACTATACATCTTTTTTCCTAAAAATCTTTTATTTTAATTTTTTTATACAAAATTATCTGTAATATACAGAAAATATAAGATGTATTTTCATCTTTTAAAACTCCATAAATATTAGAAAGTTTAAATAATATAAAAATTGGAATTTACTCTCTTTATATAGTGAAGTTAGAATTTCGGTTTCAAATAAGAGCGGCTCGAAACGTATTTAACGGGAAAACGGCTCGCTAGAAAAGATTGTATATATTAGCTATTAGAATTTGATACTGTAATCATAAATTTATTTTATTTTTACGGTTCGATTTTATGGATAAAAAATATTATATAAATCTTTATAATATATGTTAAAAAGTTGGGATTTCGGTTTTAACAAGAGAGCGGCTCAATCGAAAGAATCGTATTTAACAAGAAATTGATTCATTAGAGAAGATTATTTAATTATTAAAATTTAATATTAATATTATAATATAACGTAAATGTATTGAATTTTTTTAAAAATAAAAATTGTAACGCCGCCGCGAAGCGCGGCTTTATCAACTAGTTAATATCTAAATAGAAAAAAATATATTTATATCTGTTGATTATTTTAATTACTGGTAACTATAATCCAGACATATTTTAATCATAACTAAACTTACGAACGACACACACATACATGGAAGTGATTGTAGTATGTAAAGATTTCCTTCATAGATGAGTCTAATCTTGTTCAAGTTTGCGGATGTTCCAATGTGAAGCTGCAAACATTTTTTTTAACGATAGATACCAAGTTGCGAACATCAAAACATGTTCGTAACTTTGCAACTTCATATTGAGACCAGATTTTTCTAATTTTTTTTTTCACTTGTTAAATTTAATAAAGTAAGTCTTGTAATATTGAAAGCTCAAGTTTAGAATAATTTGAATAAGAAAATTAACTAAATAAAATAGGAAATTTATCAAGAATACTAGATTTAAAGTTTCTATTTGCAAAAATACCATCTCCTTAAATTAATTACAATTTTACCAACCTAATTTTCAAAATTGCAAAAATACCAACCCTAACCCTTCCCCCTTTCCCTTTTCCCCTTTATCCCTTCAGGCGGCGGTTGTACTTTTTTTTTTTTTTTTTTTGATTTGGGTTGCAAGGCCCCACAGGGGCATATTCAACTGAATACAACCACATTCAACCAAATGCAACCACATTCAACTTTTTTTTTTAAAGGTGGGGTGCTATTTTGGTGGATTTGGGTTGCAAGGCCCCGCAGGGACATATTCAACGGAATGCAACCACATTCAACCAAATGCAACCACATTCAACTTTTTTTTAAGGTGGGGGTGATTTTGGTGGATTTGGGTTGCAAGGCCCCGCCAGGGGCAATATACAACCAAATGCAACCACATTCAACTTTCTTTTTTTTAAGGTGGGGTGATTTTGGTGGATTTGGGTTGCAAGGCCCCGCCAGGGGCAATATTCAACTGAATGCAACTGAAATTAGAAATTTAGTTGCGTACGGTTGCATTCAGTTGCTGATTTCATATATATATATCTATACTATATTATAATAAGCGAAAGGGGGTATAATTTGTAGTTGGTTACCCCTTATTTTTGGTTATCCACTTTTTTGGTTATCCTCATTCACAGCCGTTAGATCTTCAATTCAAATAGATCATGACCGTTAGATACAACAATACTAAAAGTTGAAGGTCTAAGGTTCGAATCCCGCCAACAACATTTTAATATAAAATTAATACTAGATTATGTTATATAGAAAGGTTAAAGGTTCGATTCCCACCAACAGCATATTAATTTAAATTTAATACTAAACTAAAAATAATGTTTAAAATATTATATATACTAAACTATAAACAAATTTTAAAAAAATAAAAATAACCCGTGCTTTGCACGGGCTATAAGCTAGTATATATAGAGTCCAAAAATGAAGTCGAAAATGACAACTGAAAAATGGAACATGAAATCAGAAATTTAGTTGCATATGGTTGCATTCAGTTGCAAATTTAGTTGAATATGCCCCTGCGGGGCCATGCAACCTAAATCCACCAAAATATCACCCACCTTATATATATATATATATATATATATATATATATATATATATATATATATATATATATATATATATATATATATATATAGTTCAAAAATGAGGTCGAAAAAGACAAATGACAAATGGAACTTAAAATCAGAAATTTAGTTGCATGTGGTTGCATTTAGTTGCAATTAGTTGCATGTGGTTGCATTTAGTTGAATATGCCCCTACGGGACCTTGCAACCCAAATGAACCAAAATAGCACCCCACCTTAAAAAAAAAAAAAAAAAAGTTCAACCACCGCCTGCCAAAGAAAGAGGGGGGAGGGGGGCTAGGGTTAGGGTTAGTATTTTTGCAATTTTGAAACTTAGTTAGTAAAATTGCAAATAGCTATTCTTAACAAAAGTAAATGTGCAAAAATTTATTTTTTTTCTATTTATTTATCAGAAAAACCCAATAAAATATTCAAGAATTACTACTAATTCAAATAAAAAATACTTTTTGATTCGAAATTTTAAATAATCATGTCAAAATTCTCCGAAATATTTTTTTGGATGCACAATATCGTAAATGCATTCAATTTCTCTTATAATACGATGATTGGATATAATTTTTTAACAATTTAAGTTTTGAAAAGCTTAATACCAATAATAATATTCAATAACCTAATCAAGTGATGATATATTTATATAAGACAAACAATAACATAGAGGACAAAAAGATTAAAATTCTTAAGATTTTGTTCTATTTTTTTACCTATATTACAAAAAGACTAAAAACAATTTGGTTTCCAAAATTCTTGAACCAGGACGATCTCTGTTGTAAGAGGAATTTGGTACAACACTTCGAGTGAATATTGCTGGAATAACGGATGAATCGCTTGATTTCCAGCTGCAGAATTGGCGTTCAAGCGTTTACAGCCCGGTGTTCAACTACCAGAGTGGACGGTTGTTTGTAATGATTTTGGGACTGAGTTTGCAAGGTCACCGGATAGCAAGGACGGAGTAATTCCTACTCAGTCAATCCCAGCTGCCAGAGATGTGTATTGCTCAAGTTTTCTACATGATTTTTGTAGAGAAGTGAGATTCCACCCTTGCAAAGTGCCTACATATCCTATATTTATAGGAATCAAGTCCCATGTAGTTCTAGGGTTTTGGACTCCTTGTTGATAGCTCAGCCACGTTTTGATAAGCCTTATCCTCCTGACCATGCTGATCCGTTTGTTATTTTGTGATGAAGAAGAGTCTTAGTTCCCTTAGGACATTGCATGAACCCTGGCCTTCCGCTGTACAGCCGCCTATATATATACGCATTGTATATATCATATATGTTTCATATTTATCTTCCTCTACTGAACTGATCCAGCTAATTATCCCTGATGATATGATTATCTAGTAGTTATCACTAGTACAAAAATTGCTTTATGCGTCTGTCAAAAAAGGTGATATGCAGCTGTTCACAACAGATGCGTATGGAGGAGTCGTATCAGCTAAAAGTATATGCATCTGTTGGGAAACAGACGCATATAGTCTACTGCGTCTGTCAATAACTGACGTATATAACAAGAAAACTGACGCAAAAAGTTTAGCTTTTGCGTCTGGTTTTGTAACAGACGTATAAAATTCTTTGCCTCTGTCTCTAACAGACGCATAAAAGAGGAAAACGGACGCAAAAAGTTATCTTTTGCGTCTGCTTTTTATAACAGACGCATAAAATATTTTTACATCTGTCTACAACTGACGTATAAAGTCTGAAAACAGACATATATAATAATGCATGATATGTCTGTTCTAGCAGAACATACGCAAAAAGTCTTTTTTTATATATTTATTTTGTATTTTCAGTTGTACCTGTCCATACCAATAATTTGAATGTATACTATATTTTCACTGTCAATGCCAATAATTTGCATGCATACATTTGCTCGACCAAATTCAAATCCAGTACTATAAAACTCAATCCCAAAAATATTAAAATTACTAATTTGACATAATGCAATATAACAAAAACCGAAAATAATCATATTAACACTACTAGAAACAGGTCAATAGACATCGGCTAAAAACCGATGTCTGGCCATTTTTCAACCGATGTCTTTGTGGGTGTAGAGAAAGGTCCAACCCTTTTCACATCGGTTTTAAACCGATGTCAAAGAGTATTTATCACATCGTTCATTGGCACCTAACTGATGTTAAATACTATATGGAACATCGTTTACTAGCAACTAACCGATGTTAAATAGTGTCTGGGATATCATTTACTAGCCACTAACCGATGTGTATCATATATATTAACATCAGTTATAAACCGATGTCAAAAGCATCAATAATGTGACACCATTGTGTTTAAATACATCAGTTTGTTTTGTGTTAACGATGTTACTTTGTGTCTTTTACATCAGTTTCATTTGTACTAATGATGTTTCTACTTATTATAAACATCGGTTTCATTGAGTTTAATTGATGTGTTATTGTTATAACAATACTAGCCAAAACAGTAGCATATATAATTTTAAACCATTCTCACAAACCAAATTAAGAAAGAAATTCTCACATAAATCAAAAAACCAAACTTTGTATATTAATGTAACAAAGACATTCATTACAATTGTCCAAAATAAGTTCATATATTCTAAAACTAAGATAACACTCAACGAGGCAGAAAAACTAAGTCACAAACCAAAACTAGAACAACACCAATAATGTATAGTCTAGTCTGCCAAAATCAGATGCATAACAACAACGAAGATTGATCAATTCTTCGTGGGCCCAGGCAATTCTTGTCAAGGCTCTGCAATTTGGAGATATAATGACAGTTAAAATAGTAGAATAATTATTGATACTATCGTAGATGCTTATCAAACCTGACCTTCAGGTGCTGCAAAAGACGAGCATATGTTCTGCTTTTATATCTCAGATCAGCATGATCAGGTCTTTTTAATTGTCCTCTGTAAAGTTTAATCAGAGGGATAAAACACAAATTTAGAGAAGCATATGTGCTAAAATCAAAACAAAAAGATATTCCAGTTTACAAGCATAAGTCTCAACTAATACTAATAACTTAATGAATTAAGGGGAGATAAAAAGATAGGACAAGACCTTATTGCAATTAATTCTATCAAGAAGTTCTGTGTCTACCATTAATTATATACTACCATTTTTATTTACCTTTTAACCACTTACACACTGCAACACAATTGATGTACTATTTACCCTTTTCCCTGTATGTTCAAGCTGTCCACCAACTTCTCCTATTCCATAGAATGTGGTACCGACAGGAAGCTTCAATAAAACTATAACTAATCGGCAAAGTGCATAAAAATTGACACATGTCACATAGTAACACTGAGATATTTGACAAATTATGCCAAATAACTAACCTCAATTATAACAATTGGTTGTCCAAGTACACATTCAAAAGTACGAGTAAATAAATATAATTAATATTATTGTCCAGATACAACTACTTAATACTAGTATATAAATATCAGAGGTTTGGTTTCTCAAGAGTCATACCTCAAAAAATAACCATGCTCTGCTGCAAGTCCCCTTGGATCACTGTCTATGTTGACACTGACTTTGAGCTAGAGGAAGACTGTTCCATTGGATCACAAAGGTTCACAAATGCTGTATATTCGAAAATAACATATATAAGCCCTAAACCGAGAGAAGTCATAAACCAATATCAACAAAAACATACAAGCCCCAATTAATCGAAGCAAACCAAATGAAAGCATATAGATACACAAGCATCTACATATATATACTATAAAAGTACTATAAAAGGAGAAGGAGAAAATACCTTAAAACAACCCCAGTTAATCGAAGCAAACCAAGTGAGCCATAATTCAGCCCAAGCGCGCAATTCAGCCCTGAACAAAGAGAGAAATTAATTTAATCGAAGCCATTAAACCAAATGAATTGTAAATTAAAGAAACAAAATGAAACCAAGAATTAAATAATATATACACGATATGACAAGAACACTATACTTACGGGGAAAAGGATTTGTGCCATGAATCTTTTGCAAAAGAAAGAGAATTCACAACAGTACACGAAGGAAGAATGTATAATCTGCCATTACAAAAATCTTTCTACGTGTCATCCAGTTAAATAATTAAGATTCTAATAGATGGACTGGAGAGAAACTCTGGCCTGGCAGAACCTAAAAAAATCTGTAGTATAATATATGTTCTGTACAATCTAATCATATAACAAGATACAAGTAACAATATGGGATAGAATATAAACAATGGAACAGATGAAGAAATTGAGACGAGGCCTGACATTTTGCCTTTCAAGGCAAGATCCTTACAAGCAGACAACACTCACCGCAACTAATTTAATGAAGAAAGGTGGAGCATAAACTATATGTCAGTATATGAAACTCTATGTGGAGACCATTGTATAATCATTATACATAAAATATATACAAAACTATAAATTACATGAGATAAGACTATTAGACACTTAGTTGGTCAAAATAAATCGTATGCCAAGTTCTATAAAGCAGAGTTTATTCAGAACATTGCACAATCCCGCATTCATTGTTTATATGATGTTATAACTACAGGTTTTCAATTTATTAGAGAATTAAAAGTTATAATATATTATGATATCTTACACATCGATGTGTAAGATATATTAGAGAATGTATAAGCTGAAATTTGTCAATTGAACATTTGAAAAATTAACAACAAAACAACAATGGAGGTATGAATTAAGAAGCAAGATTGGAAATTGCATAGCTAAAACTCATAACAAAAATATATATATAATAGCATCAAACAACAAGCATCGAAATGGCCTCAATTGAAAAGCAAAAAACAGATTACATACTAAATATTCTCCGCCATCCGCTCTAAACAATAAGTGCAGAATACCAAATATGCAGTGTTGGTAACCTAGTAAATTTCCAATCATCCAAGAAGAACTACAGTATTATAAAAGCCACCGATTTCATGAACATACATAAACAATTAAAAAGCATATACATATGTAATACAAAAAAAGAGATAAGAATCTTATTAAGTTACATCTTTTGATGACTCGCGTTTTAAGATTTTGACTCCTTGTTAATTGTACTCAGAGCCCTTCTTATCCCAGTAGTGACCTTCCAAGTTCCAGCCATCAAAGTCCCTATAAAATCACAAATATATGAGTTTACATACACTGATATACACTAAAACAAATAGGAATCACTAATTAACCTGAATTAAAGGATCCCCAATTTTCAAATATTAGGGTTTGATGAACTACTTCAAATTGGATAGATTAAGAGCGAGAAAGATACGAGAGAGAGAGAGAGAGATTACGAATTGAGAGAGAGAGAGAGAGAGATGGGTGTGGTGAGAGAGTGGGAGAGGCCGTCGAGAGAGAAAGAGGGTGAGGCCGGAGAGAGAGAGGGGGTGGCTGTCGAGAGAGCTGGTGAGGTCCGATATCGAGTCGGAAAAGAGAGGAGAGAAAAGAGAGGAGAGAGCTGTTTAATTAATTACGAGGGCTGTAGCTTATTTTTGTCTGAAGGAGCTCAAAAAAGGGGGGAATTAAAAAATTGGCTAAGGGGGGAAATAAAGAGGGGAATTGAACTAAAATATTTGCTAAGGGGGAAAATAAAGGGGGGAACTAAAATATTTTGTGTGGGCGCGCGGATTGAAATTTTTTTTAAGCATACTTTAGACATCGGTTGATTTTGGACCGATGTCATAATATATCAAAGACATCGGTTGTTTCCCTGACCGATGTCATTGATTTTTCCATGAAATGTCAATGACATCGGTTGTCTGATAATGTGATTTCATAATATATTTTAGACATCGGTTTTTTTATGACCGATGTCATTGATAGTTTTTACATCGGGGACATCGTGAACCGATGTAAAAGGGGCGATGTCTATTCTACTTTTTGTAGTAGTGTAATTTTCAACTTGTTCCACCAAAGTACAATGTTTCACAATAATTAAAAAACCTTAACTTCAAATATTTTTACAAACTAAATTAACAACTCCATCATACCTACCAATCCTATAAATATTCATTCGTAAAATAATCGGCCCAAATGTCTCGAACTTCATCAATTTCTTGTCGAGTGTAGGATGTCACCCTTCCAATACCCTACAATAATATTTCCATGCCAAGATTAATTTGTAGTCCACATATTTCCTATCATATACTTAGAAAAAAAGACATTAGATATCGTTTTTCACATACCTTAGTCCAATTAGCCTCGCCATTTTTACTATATTGTGATATCTGTTAAGATATCTTCTAGGACATCCTTTCACTCCCAAATGATTTCTCTAATGGCATAAAACTACAGATTACTTGCAAAACAAAGTCTACCTGTGCACATAACCTGTTATTTATAACTTGCAAAGATCTTACACGTGTTAAATTACAATTTCTAAAGTAGTGAAATAGAACAACACTAGTCTAGCTAGTATCCAAAATCCAACTCGGATCAGCAACAAACCGAAAGACATCAAGATCAATAATGCGGTAGTAAGCCATGCCAATCAGTAGGTGTGAGCCATGATTAAGGAATATGATACATGCAAACACATTAACACACTCATAATTTGTCTTTCAAACTAACATAAGTAACTCAAAGACATCTATTACTACTTTATAATTAAAATTAAAATAATATATCAGTCCCTTGCATGTAACTGTAAATTGTAATAATAAATACAAGTGATAAACTAACACTTGAATAATGGTATATCAATTACCGACCATGCTATATTTTTGTTAGCTGCAAATGTGCTAAATGCTGCACCTATGCTGCACCTTCATCTTGACCAAAATGGTATAGTATGTGGTAGGAAACTTACCATGGTAGATGGCTGCATAGTAGAACCCTGAGCTCTTCGGAAATCATCTAATAAAGGAGACGACAATCCATAGTGGAATATTTCATGATTCTTTGACAGCCAAGTACCCCTCACCATATGAGTGGTCCAATCAGACATTAGGCTTCCATATTCAGAATCATCAACATCAGGAAGATCTAACCTGCATAAAGATTGAAAAAAGGTATGAGAAAAAACAAGCAGGGACTGACGTGAAGCAAAACTTAGTTCCAGACTAAACATATACACATGTATCTACGAGCAAATCACTTCCAAGATTATGTTCACATAATCAGTAAGAGCATGAAAATTCCTATTCTGGAAGGTACTAGACTGAAGGGGTACCAATTGGAATGACATCATAGGGGTTGTCTGCTTGAGTTGAAAACCCATAAATTGTAATCAGATGAGAACTAGAGAGTTTCCCGTAACTCAGAAAACATTGTTCCCCTGCATTGCATGGTCTTGAAAGAGGGAACTGAGTTTGTAGTGGAGTCTACTTTTCCATATTGCATTATGTGCGGATTGATCTGTGAATAGCACAAATGAGAACAAGCAGGGTGAAAAGGGACACAAGTTAGATGGAAAAAGTTTGAATGATTAGTAGTAACAAAGATGAATTAGAAATTTCAGAACAGACTACAATCTAAGCTGGTCACAAATCACAATTGTAGGAACCATCCGATTACAGGCACTAAATCAGGCGTTATATCTATATTTTTTCTCTATGACCTTTTTGTTAAACTTTTACGTTCAAGTGATTGCTTTTGGAGGTTGAGATTAATTTTATTATAATCAATACAAGGCTGTACTATTTTGATTGACAACTAGGATTCAAGCACCAGTCAAGTTCTATCATCCCGATCTAGACATGACTGACCATAAAATTCTAAGATCCCAGGAATCGCACATTTGTACAAGACTAGAGAAAGTAAACGAGTTTGCAAAGGTGAACCTTGCAGGATTCTGCTACTGGTCACCAGTTTTCATAAGGATCTACTAACGTTACCTTCCATTTAAGCAGACTTTAAAGCTTAAACTACTGATAATTATGGATTTTTATGAGTAAAGTTAGTATACAGATTTTTTGTGCCAGTTACAAATGATCTACCTGATCCACAGTCCGTACATATATAAAATATTTAGCTTTTGTTTCCTGCTCTTAGGATAATCAATTTCATTGAGAAGTAAAAAGTATACCCATGACTGTTGGGGTCTTTCCCCAGTGGTATGTGCCCTTGTATTCCGGTAGGAGGTTGAGGGTACACAATCCCCCTCCCCGTTTTGTAAACTTATTTGCAATGAAATAAGACATACAACATATCAAAAAAGAAGAAGCATACCATGTCCTGTTTGTTTGCAAACACCAAGATAAACGTTAAGAATGAGTTGCCATATAAAAGCAGTAAAAGTTTTGAGATTTCTAATGTATATATACCTTACAGCTAGCTATCATCATTTTCTATGCTGATTATACAACCAAACTCTTTCTCTCTGCAATTTAAAAACAAAAAAATCATATAATATTGAATATAGATTTTCAATAAATGTCACGCACATCAGAGAATGCAATAAAGGTATAATTCTTATGTCATGAGAACTTGAAAAGAATGCATCAAAGCGGTAGTTTAGAAGGACAAAAACATCATAATTCAGATCAAAAAATAAGTTTTCAAGTTTTCATAATTCAGATGTGCATTATATTTGCATAGCGGTTCATCTTTAGGACAGGGAGGAGTGTTTACTCAATTAGACTTGATGTAGTAGTTATTAATATAGACTACATAAATAAAATAAGGACATGATGAGTACAATTATAAGTTAACTGAATTTAATAAATCCTGTAGTCACATATGCCCATCCAATTTTGATATATGCTAAATTATAACTTATCGATAAAATTGCAATGTTAAATCAATAAGTGTTCTTTTCACCTGTCAACCAGCTGAAAACAGAGAACTACTTGTAGAGAATTACATAAAAATGTGTGTAATACAAAAAAGCCGATATGTTAGTACCTCTGTTGAGATGATCAATCTGATTCTGCTTAGAAGCCTTTAGCTGATTATGCTTGGATCAATAATCAAGGCAGAATCAAAAAAGTGTTCTCTTGTTGGCACAAGTTAGCAAAATAAAAAAATTGTAAAACTTTTAAAAAATTGAATAAACAGAGGAACTGAATAAGATTTACAAGAATATGAATTAGTACAATTATTCAAAAACAAAATTGTACCATAACTTTGAAAAAAGCAGGTTACACCCCTTAACTTAAATTAGCATTATTTAATAAAATTATTCCAATCACTAATATGATTAAGAAATTCAAAAACTAACATTTTATATTTTCTATCTAATTTTATTATATTTCAAAAACTTTGAAATTTACAATATTCAAATTTTATTCGAAACTTCCACCTTTGCCCCTGCCCATTTAACAGTAACTTGCAAAGTTAAAGACAAAGAGACAATGGGGGTGCTTTCTGAATTGATGGGCTTAAGTTAAGGGGTGTAACTTGCATTTCCATAAGTTCTTGTGCAAATTTGTTTTTGAATAAATGTTGTAGGGTGTAGATTGCAATTACCTCAAAATATATATTATAAACATGACCACGCCATTCACCATATCAACCATATCAACACGCCCGACTTCCCCGTCCCTGGCAGATGAGGGGGGGATTCCCTTTACTTCCAGCCCAGTTGCAAAGCCTAATGCTTTGGTTAGATAAAAAATAGTGACTCCACCAGTAAAGCTATAACTTTTTAAGAGGAAGGAATGGAGACTGCTGCTTGGAAAGTTAAAAGATGTATAGGAATTTGAGTCTTTTCATTGCGTGCAACTTCGCAGAACTAAATCTATATATATCTGACAAGCCATTTGAACTTCTTTTAGAAGTAATAGAATCACTACAATGATACATATACAAAGGTCGAGCAATAACTTTAAAAAGAAAAACCCTTCTCCTGGTGATGGTTTCAAGGGGGATTGTTCAAACAAGCAAAGTTCTACTCCTAAATTTTAAGCACACACAAATCACTTTTGAAATATGCAAGACATCACTTGTCTCAATATTCTGCTTTGTATATGGTTTTCCTCAATCGTTACCAATAAGAAATTAAAATAGCACAAACTGACGATAAGTAACAAATTCAAAAGTTAATTCACCGAGTTGATTGTTTATAAACACCAGCAAGAACCTTCTAGACATGTACTGAGTCCGAAACTCAGTTTTTTCAGTAGAGCATAGACAATACACTAAAAGCATACACCTATTCCTAACACGTACACTATACATACACGAAATTAAACTCTAAATAACACGCACACATACATACATGAGATTGAATCGAAGTTCGAAAATTGGAGATGTAATTAACGCTCAAAAATTGGAGATGTAATTAACGCTCACGGCTTGGAGATGTAATTAACAAATTGATATTGATTAATGATGTTGGAGCAAGCTTCTAATTACCGTTCAATTAGGATAAATCGAAGAAGAATGAAGATGGAGATGGAATTAGGGCTCGCGAGATGAAAAATTGGGGATACTTTGTTTAAGTCGATCGTCCAAATAATAATATATCCTATATTTTTCTTTCATTATTATGTACCTGGTGTAAATAAACAGACGTATACAAGGGGATATATTAATTGGGCTGTTCATATGTTTTTATTACATTTATTTTATAAAAAATTTAATTCACTTTTATACGCCTGTTTTAAAAGGTAAGACATATATAGTTGAACTATATACGTCTGTTTTAAAATAACTGATGCAAATAATTTTACAACAGATGTATAAAACTACCTTATACGACTGTTCAGGCACAACAGACGTATAAACATGTCTTTTTCTGGTATATACGTCTGTGTAGTGCTCGTCAGACGCAAAAAACTACTTTATGCGTCTGTTCCTCCTATAACAGACGCAAATGGGGAGACGCATAAGGCAGTTTTTGTACTAGTGTATCCCTCCATATAACCATAATTATCTTCATATTTATATGATTTTCCATCATATATCTGAATATATATACCTAATCCATATATATATGATGATTATCCACGAATCCATAGGTTGTTGGGCCACTCCTAATGTTTAGGAGTTATCCACAAGTCTGTTAGAGCGATATATATCCGTTCTCCTACAATTTAGGAGGCTGTTGGGCCAAATCCCGCGGACTGTCGGGGTGCGAGTATTAACCCCTGCCTGGAAGCCGTTCACCTGCATGAACCCCTATAAGGCCTCCACACAGCAGTACCCCCACTTGGGGTTCAGACACCTGAACCCCTGCATGAATGAACCCCGAATCAGATGCCAGAATCTTCATCTTTCAGTATATTTCCAAAGCATATTAGACCAAAAGATCCATACCTAGTCCATCCTATCCTTCATATCCATATTACTTGAACCCGTAACCTTAATGGGCCTTAAATCAAGCCCAAGGCGGATTTTGGGTACAACAACTACCCCCCGGTTCCTTGTAGCCATTTGAATGCAAAAGGAACCAAAATAGGACGAGGTCTAATCCTTCCTTATCCTCCTCAGAGAAATACTTAGCTTCCACATCATGCTTCCAAGCTTACATGAGCTAACTCGGCGTAAGAAACAGGAAACATAATGCTTCCACCTATGTACCCCATCAGAATCCTTAAATGAACTCCTTCCACATACCTTAGACCATGCATATCGTACCAATTCCAATCATGAGTTTTTTATCCTTATCACCCGAACCTACCAGCTTCCATCGTCCTTCCTTGAAAATCATAGTCGGACTTCTTGATATATTTCTTTTCCCTGTGAGGTTGGTCTTCACGTGTGAATCCTTGTGGGTGAAGTCATGCAACTTCCACTATTGCAAATAAGCTTCAATTTTCCAGAACCCTGGGCTACCAAGACAACTAAAAAAAAGTGATTAGTAACATGAGCTAAGTAGCTCACATATATAATGCACATAGCGTATAGATATATAATGCATAGATGCAAGTATGATTATGCGAGTGCAAATGATTTTGTATATAAACCCATTGTTGTCTTCGCACTCAAGTAGAACCTTGGCGAACACACTCTTCAAGACACATGCCACAATATTTAGAGATTTTCATGAAACCATCACAATGGACCTCCCAAGATCTTGCTAAGTATTTTGAGGACTTCTCCAATGATGCCCAGTGTTGTGGGACTTCTCCAAACTGTTCCCATAAACCAAGGGACTTTACCAAACCATGCCCATAAACTGTGGGGCTTTTCCCAAGTGAACCTATAATCCATATGATGCAGATGATCTTATATGCGTACCCCAGGAGGGACCAAGGTAAGGTCCTCCTCAATTGTAACTATGTCTTTCCAAGTGGTTATGTTATGAGGCATATAGTATGCCTAAGTACCTATCAGCTAGCAAGTTTGAAAGTAATTTTGAAACTCATGCATAATGTAAGTAAATATATGTCATGATGACCCTTTGTGTATAAATCCATGCAAGTGTAAAATCATGTGATACGCACATCCAGATGAACATGAATTAATGTGTGATAGAAGATAATGATCCATTTGAAAAGATGAACTTCACAATGAAGTTTTTGGCTAGATGCTATATAAATTTCCTTGTATGCATAGAAAACATGTGTGATAGAGCATATGTAAAAGAATGAAAGTAGAACTTATCTTTTCTTTTAGGACGTCAATCCAAGTCAGGGTTCAACCATTGAACCAATAAGGTTGGGGCTACCACCCTTTGAGTTTAAGATGAGGACCTCATTCCATTATGTAAGCCCTTCCATGGTGAGATGTTGAATTACCCCCCGAGGATTAGATTTCCTTCCCGCACGATATGCAAGTCTTCCTTCGCTTGAATCCTTGAATCGTTGTTCGTGCGTATGCCATGTGTAAAGTAGACTGCTTAGGGGTACGTTCAAGCCATAGGGGGTTCACCCAGTTGTACCCTTGAATGTTTTATAAACATCGAGGCTCCATGTAATATCCTTAATTTGCTTACATGGCGTGTATGATTAGGGGACACCACTACCAGTCAAGGGTTCACGTGGGCCTAACCACACTACCTATTAAGGGTTTACGTGGGCCTAGCCATACTGCCTGCCGAGGGCTTACGTGGGTTTTAAGTTGAAGGGAGTTTCGCTATCCTAGTGTCCCTAGGATCGACGCGAACCCATGACATGCATAATCCATACATGTTAAAACGTGCTCATGCATAATCCATGCATGAGAAATCCAATCGATGAAATCCAATCCAAATCCAAATCCAAACCCAATCCAAATCCAAATCCAAATCCAATCCAAATCCAGATCCAATCCAAGTCCAAATCCAATCCAATCCAGATCCAATCCAATCCAGATCCAGATCCAGGTCCAATCCAAGTCCAAATCCAATCCAATCCAGATCCATTCCAAGTCCAAATCCAATCCAATCCAATCCAGATCCATTCCAAGTCCAAATCCAATCCAAGTCCAAATCCAATCCAGATCCATTCCAAGTCAAAATCCAATCCAATCCAATCCAGATCCATTCCAAGTCCAAATCCAATCCAAGTCCAAATCCAATCCAGATCCAAATCCAAATTCGAATCAAAATTCAAATCCAAAACCCAATCCAAATCCAAATCTAAATCCAAATCAAAATCCAAATCCAAATCCAAATTCAAATCCAAAACCCAATCCAAATCCAAATCCAAATCTGAATCCGTATCCAAATCCAAATCCGAATCCAAATCTGAATCCAAATCCAAATCCAAATCCGAATCCGAATCCGAATCCAAATCCAAATCCAAATTTGAATCCAAATCCGAATCCGAATCCAAATCCATACTCCTCGGGGAAGCTCGTACCCAAGAGGTTCATACCTAAAAGGCTTCTACCGAGTAGGTTCATACATCTACTACCCCTAGAGTCCTTTCATATAACCTATCTTATAGTAAATAACTAGGTTCACGTAAAAAATAATATATGAACACAAAAAGAAGGCATGCGAGCATAAGACATGAAACACATAAGTACACATAGCACGTAAGTACGCATAGTCATTCATAGCAGTTAAGCAAATAAAGGCAAAGACAAAGCGATCATAGTTTTAATCAACTCATAAAAATTATTTCACAGATAAGCGCTCGTGCCTTACCCCCCGGGCTTCCACTTATATAAGCTAGATCATCTTACCGACTGAACCCCTAATCCTAAAGTGGTCTACGGGATCAGACCTAGAGTGCATGAAGAATTCCCATTAACGAGGTTCCATACTGGGAGTTTCCCTCGACCAGGTTCCATCCTCGGAGATTACCTCAACGAGGTTCCATGTGATTTCCTCACAATGCTAATTTCCTTAGCATTCCAATATCCTTGAGCTGGACTTCACTCATTCAGTTTCCTTGGGGTCGTGGCGAAGTTGTTTGCCAATCCCATGTGATTTTCTCATAGCACTAATATCCTTAGCGTTCCGATATCCAAGAGTTAGACTTCACTCACCCAGTTTCCCTGGGGTCGTGGTGAAGCCGTTTGCCAATTTGTACGTAGCTTCCACAGCTGTACATAATTCCCATAACAGGGTTGGTTATCCACCAACGTGATTACATGGAAGTTTATCGGTGTTACGCCTTCTCAGGGTTCAAACGAGTGAACCTCCAATATAGGGGAACCTTATGGACCTAGTTTCCCTAGGACCAGCCTACCTTGTGGTTCCAATCCATTCACATGTAATCCACATGTGATACATGTATAATCCATACATGTCCCTGCCTTGATTCATGTATAATCCATACATGTTCCTGCCTTGATTCATGTATAATCCATACATGTTCCATATAGTTCGTGTAATCAATTAGTAATCCATGTGCATCCAATCCTGCCTTGCACAGGTAATCCACATGCGATTCATGTATAATCCATACATGTTCCAGCCTTGCGCATGTAATCCACATGCGATCCATTCCTTTAGCACATAATCCATATGCTATAAATCCAGCTCATGCATAATCCATGCACGAGAAATCCTTTTTAAACCAATTTGTGAAATCCAATCCGCATGTACTCCTTGATCCAGCTTCCAGGGGTACCTCAGAGTTAAATTCCATTAGGGGTTCGCATACCAGAACCTCAAGAATCTCATGGACCTGACCCCTTCATTGCATAAAAGTTCCGTTTGCTTAAAAATTTACCACTTTCAAGATACCATCATGGCAGTATACCATCCATTACCCCCCGGTTCCCTGCAGCCATTAAATGCAAAAGGAACCTAATATAATCCGCAACAGGTTCAATCAACCTTTAACCTAATCCTCTAAACTTACGTGAGTGTACTCATTGTAAGAAACAAGGGGTATTATAGGTGAAGCGGCTACTGCTTGTAATATTCCTTTCAAGAAAGACCATGTTACTTTCCCCGATGATGATTCAATAATTTCCATTCTTGACCCTCCAAGGTTCCGATGTCGTACCCTACGTTGTGGTTGCCTCAACTAACCTTTGGTAGCTTACGTTTGATGTGCGTATGCCCATACATACTCGCCATCTTCACACACTTCTACATCCTGATGATTATATCCATGCCACCCGATATGGTTTTCCAATGATCTCCTCCATGTTTCAAGTTCGAAACCATAGTTCACAACCCTCCTTGGTACCAGAAATTCACATGAATCAAGCTTCCCCGAGTTCAATTGAATAAACCTCCCTCCATAGGATTCAGGTACGCCTACCTTTAAGACCTTACTCCAGGTGTATGCCGTGAATATAGTTATAACCATCTATAAATCCAATCATGTTGATTGCTGAAGATTGTGTTTTATGTCGAGTTTTGTCGCTGTAACCCAATAAGGAGTTTTGAGGCTGAAGGCCGCCAAGGGTTCACGAACCTGAACCTCCTTTGTACATCTTCTCATTAAAAAATAAGGTGCATTTAGAAATCTTCCATGTAGCCTGGCATCCAATAGCCACCGATTCCTCGATGTAGTTTGTCTATGGCCAATATTGAATCATATTCAGCTTCTCATCCACTTTGAGGATAAGTCTAAATGGACATCCGTGAAGCTAGCTATACACGTCTCACAGTAGTTTTAACCTCTTTTTTAATCCATGTGGGAAGCCATGCTCCTCCTTATAAATGCGAGGTATGTAACCATTTTCTTTGTTTAGATGATAAAACCTCCTTTCTTTGGCCTCCGCTTAGGCGCTTCAACCAATACCCCCCAGTATGCCTTTTACCGAGTGTTTCAGGTTTTCTCCATCCTCCATAGCCAAAGTTGTTAATAACATCATCCTGGGGGAAGCCACCCCTGATTTTTTTCCATTACCTTCGTGTATGCAGAACCAAGTCCATTCCAACTGAGATTCCATTGTTAGCTTTGTTGTATCCTCTAGCTTTTAAAGCCTAAAGTTCCTCCTTTTAGGGCGTTCATGGATGAACCTCGTACCATCTTCTTCAATATTGACCGAGAGGTCGCTCGTACCCCATTCTTTGTATGGTAGCATAGCTCCCAAAATCTTATTGAGATTATAATCCTCAGCTCCTTTCGTAATTCCTTCCTTAAGGTATCCCTGTGTTCCAACTTCTGATGTTTAATGGGCTTATAGCAGGGGAACCCCAATGTGGGAAACCTTCTAGCTTCTGGTGCTTGAGGGGTTTACAGTATGAGAACCTTCATAGCCATGTTATAAATTGATTCCACCATTTGCATCTTCTTTAGAATGGGTCATCCTACCATATTGTTGTAGGATAGGCTCTCAACACTAGTACAAACTGGACCTATAGCGTCGCACCTATAGCGTCAGTTGTTTGCATTAACCGATGCTATAGACCTCGGTTGTACCTATTGCGTCGGTTGTTTTCAATAACCGACGCTTATTGCATTTTGTCAGGACCTTTAGCGTCGGTCGTTTGCATTAACCGACGCTAATGTATGCTTATAGCGTCGCCCTAGTAATAACCGACGCTAATTGTATTCTTATAGCGTCGCCCTTATAATAACCGACGCTATAAATGTAGCTCTTAAAAAAATAAAAAACCGGGTCAACTGTTTCCCCATCTTATTTCCCCCGTAGTCAAAATTTTATTCCCAATATTTCATTCCCCCCAAACCCAATATTTCCCCAGCTATCTCCCGCGACTCTCATCTCTCCCAAAATCCCAACCCCCATCTTACTCTCTTTCCTAATTCTCTACCTTTTATGAACCAAAAACCCTAGATATTACAAAACCTCTTCTCAATTAGTTACTAATTGGGCGAAACCCTAGCTTTTCTTAGTCTTACAAAACCCCTTCTCAATTAGTTACTAATTGGGCGAAACCCTAGCTTTTCTTAGTCTCAATTGAACTAATTAGTTACTCAACAAGTTTAACTACTCTATCTATTCTCTCTATCCTCTGTAATCGTTCTCTGTTCTTGTAATCATTCTCATCTGGTTTGTTTGATTCGTAAGTGGGTAAGCACGATTGGTATGTGTTTGAAATAATGTTTAAATGATGTTTAAATTACTTTGAAATAATTTATTAGTGTTAGTACTTACTATACTTGCTATGTATTTTAATAATTTTGCTAACTTGTTGCTTATTATTTCTTTATGAGTAATTTATGTATTTGTTATGTCTGGTTTTGACTATTTTATTGTATTGTTCACAGCATCAAGATCAACTCTAATGAAAGACATCTGAGAGGTGTAAAGTGGCCTGGTCTACTTTGTACATTTAGAGTCGCTGCAATTCTCATTGGAATTTAAAATTGAAGGTATTTTTAGCGATCTCAGTTGTTAATTTCATGTTTACTTGTTTGGATATTTAATTTTGGTGTTTTTGGGTTGTGTTTGGTTGAGCTTGAGTTCCGAGTTCTAATTTGGTGGGAGAAATGTTGATTTATTCACACTACCTGATTTATGATTTGCAAATAACTTTATTTATTTGTACTGTATATTTTCGTAGAATGTAGTCTGCTTAACAACATTTAAAAAAAAGGATTAAATCTTCTGTGGTAAGTAGCAGCCTAGGCCTAGTTGTCTGTTATGGAAATTAATTGCAGAATTGTTCAAGTCCCGGCGTTTTGCAACTAAGAAAGCAACAAGACAAGTTCTTTTGCATGTTTAGGAAAAACTATTAGTAGTAATAAATTACTGATCATATGATCATTCTGAAAAGTTAAAGGAAGGCCATTACTATTCTTAAACATGAGTTTAAAAGATTGGCAAAGGAATGTAAACACATGTCTGAAGTTTCCTGTATTCTGGAAAGTTCATTTTAGCACTCCAAGAATTTTACCCGGTTAAGTAAAAAAAGTGTATTGCCACTTTTTAGAATTCAAAATTGAATAATTCAAAGTTGATTCATATAATTGCACATTAAAACTGGATTGTGTTCAAGTTCTTTTTCTGCTTAAATATATATGTAAACTCATGAGTTTGCTCCTATGCGTACATGAATTAGATAAATTTTAGTTTTATATGGGTAAATGCAAATGACTAATAGTTGTAGCATGATGAAAATGAAAATTACTTATAATTTACTCAATTATATTGGTAGATTATTATTTCTTGAAAAAACAATTCTTTTCTTACAATTTATTTGTGTTCTTCAGAGTAGCTTTACACATAAATGTAAAGATACAATATATATTTTCTATCACTGTTACAAGATTTGGAATTTTAGGAAACTCATTACAAGATTTTGATTTTGTGTAATCTGAGTTTGTTTATTAATCGCAGATTGGGTCCATAATAATCCGATTGCTTCGCATAACGTAAGAGTGTCAATTGATGACGTTGTACCTGAATATCAGCTTACTCCACTTCCGGTGCCATATGACGAACTTGAGACGGTAGGAAGTGCAGCGGGTAGTTTTGTCCAATGGCCAAAGGACCTTGTGACGTTGGGACAAGTATATTTTTTGACATTTGAAGTGTTTAAATTTTTCTCTCGTATATGTACTCTTTATTTGTGGCTAACTAGTCATGTTTGACCAGGATCCTCCCTTGGAGACCACTCCAGAAAAGGAGACCACTCCAGAAAAGGTTATTAGGCTGCCTAAAGTAGTTGAAAGCAAAGGTTCGACGACTCCTGTCAATAAAACACCACCGCTGCCATTACATGGTGATGATGCAAACTCAAGTGAGCATTGCCGATCTTTACGTTATTTGCTTAAAAAGAGGACCTCTGCTGAAAAAGATGTGGTATTCAAGTTTGAAGAAATTGGAAAACAACCTATATATGTACCCCCTGTAGATGTTGATGAGTTTTTAAGAATGGCTTGTTTAAGCGCATCGATTTTAGAAATTTGTATCAAGTAAGAAAAGTCTTTTTTGCTCAATTAACTTTAAACCATTCAATATACATGTGTTTATTGTGACAAGTTAATTTTGTAGGTATGTTGAGACACTATGCAGTGAGTTGAATGAAGAAAGATTTGCATTTATGTTGCCATCAAGATTGGCAATATCAAATAAGCGTGACTACCAACGTAGCCAGGAAGCATGCGATTACTTGGAAACAAATTTGATTGCCAATAGAGAGAGGCATTTCATTCTAGCTCCTTACGTCCAAGAGTAAGAACGAATTGAAATTTAATTGTACATACTATTATATGCTACACGTGCATATTTTAACTAAATTTAATAGTAATGTATATACTTAATAATATAATGTATGTATGTGTTTTTGTTGTAGCAACCACTGGATGTTGCTTCTTTTCAGTCTCAAAGAAAGTATTATTTATGTGTTTGACTCTTTGAAAAGAGCAAGGGATATACGCTTGAAGACACCCGTGCAAACGTAAGTTAATTATGAATTTACATTTAACGTAGTCCACCTTTGTTAGAGATGTGAAATGTGACGTATACTTATTTCACAGTGCTTTTAAAATATACACATTAAACGGTGGATTGAAGAATAATAGAAAAGAATTTCTCATGATTCACGAGGAGGTTCAGGTATAACCTACTTGAAATATACATTTAAATTCGTCCATTGATTTATTCTTTGTATTTAATATATTTGTTGGTTTTTTGGTAGTGCCCTCAACAACAAGGAGGCACGGAGTGTGGTTTTTATGTTATGAAGTACATGCATGACATAATCATGCATTCTCAGAAAAAATGGATATGGATTGGAAAGTGGTAAGAGACAGAACTAGTTAGAATTGTTTTACAAATATTGGACTACCTGATTTTTTAAAAATATGTAATCTTAATATATTTTGAAGGTTCTTGGTTCAAGAAGGTATACAAAAAAGGAAATCACTGAAATACGAGAGCTCAGGGCAAAATTTTTTATCCGAGAATGTCTATAATCTGGTACTAAAATATTTTATAATATATGACTTGTTTTATAGTGCAATTTTATAATAGTCGGCTTGTCTATAATCATTTTTTTTATTTCTGGTTTTTTTATAATATCATTTCTACTTGTAATAAAATTATATACGACAGCGACAATTTTCTTGATTTTGCTAGACAGTGTAATGTTAACTCCCCCGTCTTTAGTATGCTTTTCAAGGTCAGACAACCAAAGATACACTCTTGCTTTGTCGATCAACTGAAGCATAAAGTGAATTAACTAATTAACTCACTTGAGGCAACTCAATATGTAGGCCTTTTCATTATTATAGCAGGGAAACATGGAGAATGTGTGATAAACAAAATGTAGCTTGTACTAGAATGTTGTCCTCGCATCAGTTCTGATAATCCAATAATATTGAGAATAACTAGCAGACCTCTCAATTTCAATCTTTTATATAGCAAATGCAGAATTTACCTAGGTAGAAAAAGTATGTGAATGAAAGCGCATTCCTAGTAAGGGCCAGTCATAACATTATTTTACTGGAATCAGTCATTTCTCATTTTACTGGATAAGAGGCAATATTCCACTAGAAAAGTATGCGAGTGAAAGCCCATTCCTAGCAATCATAACATTATTCCACTGGAATCAGTCATTTCTCATTTTTTTTGTACCGGATAACATTCAGCTAATAAGTAATAACTATACATGAGATTCCTAAAAAATGAAGAAAGATTTAATTAGACTTAGTAAAAAAAAAGGAATTAAAGAGCTTAAATTTCCAACTGATTTGGAGTAAATGAGCAAAATAAAGTTTTTATTTTGTTTTTCGTATAGTTGCAAGATATCAATTTTCTTGCATACATGGGGTGTCTAGTTTATTTTCGTGGGAGCTCCCTTTGATCCAAAAGAAGTTAAATGGTTTGGTTTTGTTTGGTGAGGTATAAGGTAGTAGGGGTGTTTGTTTCTAGATGGTTTTGTTCTTCCTTTGCAAGAACTTTGCGACATGATCTGTTCTTTCTTTCACAGATTGGTCAAGCATGGAAAGCTTATGCTTGTCAAAATAGGCCAATTTGTAGACACTTCTGGTTTTCTTCTGAGACTTTTGGCTCTGTTCATCAGTACACTCCTCTCGGAAACATCACTTATGCTTGTTCTAGTACTAATACTAGCACTGCTGCTACTCCTGCTACTTGTACAACTACTCCGCGATGACATCAAAGAATCCTTACTGCCCACGCTGCTTGTCAGGCTCACTGATCTAAAAATAGCAGTACTAAAGCTCAGAGATTTTGTTGGTGGACGACATGGAAACTCATGTGGCAAAAGCCTTCCATTCAAGAACAACTGGTCAGCAGGGGAGTTTGCATCTAGTTGAAGTTTGTAGTTAAGTAATTAATGATATGTAAACTTAATTGATAGGAATTTTTTTAGAATTTTGAACATTAATGTACTTTTTAATTTCCAATTGTATACTTTTAATTTAAATTTTATCTTAATCAAATTTATGTTATAATTTATATTTTCTATTAGTTCAGGTTAAATTTGTGTTATAGTTTGATGTGTGTGATCAGGTTAAAAGTAAAGCAGGATTAAAAAATAGATTTTAATAAAATAATGAAAAATCAGTTTTTTATTACTTATAGCGTCGGTTGTTTGTCCAGGCAACGCAATAGAAACAAAAAATAGCATCGGTTGTTTATCCGGGCGACGCTATAGACCCTAATAATTCAATTTCTTTTATTACTTATAGCGTCGGTTGTTTACTAATACGACGCTATAAAGTCCAATTAGAAACGTCGGTTGTAAAGAGCACCGACGCAACAAGTACCCAAAAAGCGTCGGTCATATGCTTTTTTGCGACGGCGTTTGAACCGGCGCTAATTGATTTTTAGCAACGGCACTTTGACCGGCGCAATATGTGTAGATCTATTGCATCGCTTACATGTACTACGCCATTTGACCGTTGCAATAGGGCCAGTTTGTACTAGTGCAACCATAACTCCTTCCAACTGGGTGGATAAGAGGGGTTTATCCTTCAATAATACCAGTGACATTTTCAGTTCGTGAGAGGTTTAACTCCACCTTCAACTTCCACGATAAGCTTTTTGCCAGAGCTTCATTTAGGTCATTACTTGAGACCTTCCGCCCAATGCTCTTAGCTGGATATTCTGACCTTTCACATTCAACTGTTAGTGAAGTTTTCATCATGAGCATCTTTATAAGCTGCTTTTTCCTTTTTTTATTTGGTGTCATCGCATGACCAACCAAGAACTCCTCATTTTTCATTAATAGAGGTTCCTTCATACTTTATGTCAAAGAGGCAACGTCAAATCTCTGGGCTTCATTGATTCATTTTTTGAAAAGCCTTTCAACTATATTGCTTCTATATGATGCGTTCTTCCTTCATCATCCTCCATTAGAGCAGCCATTTACATCAACGCTATGGGTGGTACTACCCCCCGAAAAACTGGAACCACTTTATGGGGTTCCATGAGCAGGGCTACTGGTAACATGATTCCTCAAGTATTCTGAATGAAGCTTTCATCATACCCGTATAGTGAGGTGTTTACTTTTGACCATTTCCTTTATTTAAACATATGAGTATCCCACACCAGTTGTGCAACGCCCATTTGTTGCATAAGAGGCCAAACATGGCCAAGATTGTTTTTTCTTGATGAATCCCCTTTAGGAACTAATTAATTCTTTTGGGGTTCTCATGTCGAGTGACACAACTACCATGGTGGAACCCCTACATTGAGTTCCAATATTTTCCATTTTGGCTTAAAGCCTTTGAATAGGATTTTCCATGCTTAAACCCTTTTCCAGGTTGCTTCCCGGGTTCTTCTTGCTTATTGCGGGCCTTTTCATTATTCAGCTTCTTGCTTATGATCAAGGGGCCTTCCATCATCGAACCTATCGTATACGAACCCCTTTTCTAGGAAGCTCATTTTTGGGGGAGTCCTTTTTACCAATCTTTTCCATATTTTAATTTGACAAGCTTCATATTAAGCTTCCTGCCCAGTCTATTGAACATACTCGGGCTTCTGTTAAGTGAAGCCTCAGGATTCTAGGACTTGTCTCCTTGAACATGTCATCATCCAACCACCATCCGGATTGCTCCCACCAATAAACCTCTTTTTCATGGAAGCTTAGTCTTCCAGCTCATTCGTGTTCTCATGATAAATGTTGATGGGAAACCTTCATACCGAATATATAAATTATCAATGAGACACCTCTAAGCTTACCTATGCTAGCTCGTTGTAAGAAACAAGAGGTATCTAAGAGAATAATGTACAATATTTCCAGTAGCTCACCAATGAGGGATTCCATATCCTTGACATCATCCAAGTTTACATACCGATCATTAATCATGGGGTTCGCATCTCTGCTTCAATTTTGGTTCACCTGTACCCCTTCAGTCAGGAGGGTCGTACCCCTATCTGCACTGGGGTTCACCTGTTACTCATCTATCAGGAGGTTCGCACCCTTATCTGCGCTGGGATTCACCTACAGCTCATCAATCATGATGTTCGTACCCCCATCATCATTGAAGTTCACCCATTTACTCCCTTCATGGATTAAGTTGTGGTGCTAACTAGTGTTGTGCTCCACAATCTTTAACGGAAATTCCTGGACTTGTTTAACCCCAGAATTGTTGAAAGGGAGTTTTGATACAGCTTAACCTCTAACTGCTTGAACCCCTAGATTAATAATCTCCACCTTTTGACAATAAAAATTTCCATGTCGTATGCCAAAATTAAGTATTGGGGGTTCATCTGGTTATGGGTACCTTTTACCATGAGTACGTTCTCCATAATTGAGTATTTGGGGGTTCATCTGCAAGGAGCCTTCTGACTGAGAGACTGGGGGTTCGACTTCGAGGAACCTTCTAGCTGAGAAACTGGGGGTTCATCTGTGTGGAACCTTCTGTCATGGGTGCGACCACCAGATTGAGGCTTCTCTAGCCTTTACCGCTTGAACCTCTCAACTGGTACTTTTCCAAATGGCCTTTATCTCCATCAACATGTGGACATTCATTTCCTCGTATATTCTATTATATGTATTGATGCACCTGATTGGAGAAGCTTCTGGATCGCAGAATCCCACATTGCTGAACCCCTAATCTAATTCTTTCCTGTCAAAATATAGTATCCGAAACACTTATTTTTCGACCATTCTATCCAAGACCTCAGAGCCACATCTCTTCTTTTATACGTTTTACCACCAAATGACCAGAATAAAGGCGATTGTGGCTAACCTTCCTTCTTCTTCATCTTTTTTTTTTCGATGAGCCATGATTTTTTCTCCCATTTTTTCAAATATTTTTTTTAGAGACTCGATTTTCCAGCCCATTCACATGATATAATCCACCATACCTTGATTGTTGAGCTCCTTCTCGGGCCCAATTTCGTGGTCACCTCTATTGTTCTTCGGTGTATGTTCATGGCCGAAGCTTTTCGCAATCTTTCCTCTCAAAAGATCATCCAATGCCCTCCTTCTAGCGCCAAAAATGTTGTGAGGAATTTGGTACAACACTTCGAGTGAATATCGCTGGAATAACGGATGAATCGCTTGATTTTCGGCTGCAGAATTGGCGTTCAAGCGTTTACAGCCCGGCGTTCAACTGCCAGAGTGGACGGTTGTTTGTAATGATTTTGGGACTGAGTTTGCAAGGTCACTGGATAGCAAGGACGGAGTAATTCCTACTCAGTCAATCCCAGCTGCCAGAGAAGTGTATTGCTCAAGTTTTCTACATGATTTTTGCAGAGAGAAGTGAGATTCCACCCTTGCAAAGTGCCTACATATCCTATATTTATAGGAATCAAGTCCCATGTAGTTCTAGGGTTTTGGACTCCTTGTTGATAGCTCAGCCACGTTTTGATAAGCCTTATCCTCCTGACCATTCTGATCCGTTTGTTATTTTGTGATGAAGAAGAGTCCTAGTTCTCCTAGGACATTGCCTAAACCCTGGCCTTCCGCTGTACAGCCGCCTATGTATATACGCATTGTATATATCATATATGTTTCATATTTATCTTCCTCTACTGAACTGATCCAGCTAATTATCCAAGATGATATGATTATCTAGTAGTTATCCCTCCATATAACCATAATTATCTTCATATTTATATGATTTTCCATCATATATCTGAATATATATACCTAATCCATGTATATATGATGATTATCCACGAATCCAGAGGTTGTTGGGCCACTCCTAATGTTTAGGAGTTATCCACAAGTCTGTTAGAGCGATATATATCCGTTCTCCTACAATTTAGGAGGCTGTTGGGCCAAATCCCGCGGACTGTCGGGGTACGAGTATGAACCCCTGCCTGGAAGCCCTTCACCTGCATGAACCCCTATAAGGCCTCCACACAGCAGTACCCCCACCTGGGGTTCAGACACCTGAACCCCTGCATGAATGAACCCCGAATCAGATGCCAGAATCTTCATCTTTCAGTATATTTCCAAAGCATATTAGACCAAAAGATCCATACCTAGTCCATCCTATCCTTCATATCCATATTACTTGAACCCGTAATCTTAATGGGCCTTAAATCAAGTCCAAGGCGGATTTTGGGCACAACAATCTCCGATATGTCTTTTTCGATGCATAACATCGCAAATTCATTCAATTTCTCTTGTAACATTGATGATTTGATATAATTTTTAATAATTTAAGTTTTGAAAAGCTTCTTTCAGTTAATGCAGTCACGAATATCGAATTTGGATCCCCAAAATTTTTGGAACCCGGACGATCACAAGATTCGTAATTTTCTTAACAACCCGACCTGGATGACTTTCGCATTGGACCGACCTTGTGACATGTATAAATACCTATATATTTTACCATTAAATATATGTTATTTACCTACAAAATATCAAATAAATAAAGAATAGATTAGGAAACCTGAGATATATCTGAGGTAAGTTACCTGAGATATCTATATTTTATTTTATATGTAAAAAAATGGGGTGAATGTTTTAATAAATTCAAAATTTTTTAATTAGCCATGTGGTCCGAGTAAAATTTAAGGTTATTTTGTATTTTATCTCAATAAAAATTCCTTGAAAAATATCTTAGAATTCTTTTTCTCAATAAAAAACTGTTGTATATAAGAAAATCATGTAAAACTTTTTCCCTGATCATGATCAGAAAATTAAAGGTAACCAACTTCAAAGATGTATATTGGGACAAGGATATGCATTTGATGAAGATCACGTGTGCAAGTAACAACCCGCTTATCATAATAAAAATATGAGGATGGGAATATTTTATACATATAGGCCACATGAATAGTCCCGTGGCCGTGATTATATAGTACATGCATGCAGAACCAGAAGTACTTACCAGCAGGACAGCAGGAAACTTCGTGTCACCTTCTCTTTTCGGCCTTTCTATTTCCAAAATATTGTGTCCTTTTCTTACCGTCAACAGAAAGTTCAGTCAACCAGAATTCATCAAGTACTGGGGCTAGCTAGACTCAAGTAGTTCTAACAAATAATGCTCGATGGATTACAATTGATTGATGCATATATAAGTGTTGGAGATGTCGTGGGAAATCTTTGAATGTGAAGCTACATTTATGTTAAGTCTGGTCGCTCGGAAGTTGTACCTTTTGATTATGGTATGGTATTGTTAACACAAGGGCAATGAGATCATTAAGTGCAAAATTTGATTGATGTATTCCCTCCTCCGTTCCAAAATAAGTGTCGTTTTGACTTTCTGCACATATTTTAAAATGTGAAAAAAAGTAATTTCCACATATTATTTTTCCAATTTTCTTTTTGTGAATAAAAATTCAAATGTTATATTTTTATTCGGAAAAAGAAAATTTTAAAAATATTATGTGTAAGTCTTTGACACCTTAAAACACGTGCAGAAAGTCAAAACGATACTTATTTTGACACTTATTTTGGAACGAAGGAATACTTCATTTCATCGGTAGTTCGGTACCAATGCAATCCTATTGAATATTCTAATCAACACCACTAATAGGAGAGTTGGGGAAACTTACAAGAATTGAGTGACTTGTTCCTAAGATTAGGAGAGTCGGAGGGTCACCCAACATGGTATATCTCTTAACTCTATGGAGTGTTCGAAACTTGTAAAACACAAAATGAATGCGTGTGTGTTTAACGAGAATAAAAAAGAAGACATGAAAATAATAATTTTTTTTTTGAAAGCAAGACATGAAAATATTGAGTGAATATAAACAAAAATAATAATATCGAGTGTATGGTCTCTAAAAATATATACGAGTGATTGGTTTGGTTTGGTGTACATTGGACATGACTGAGGAGGGTTTTGGAATTGTTAATTTTTTTAAATTTTCAAAACCGAATAGACAACATGATGCGTAGATGCTTCAAGAGCTTTAGCGTATGCTATATGCTATTTGATGATTGTAAGATATTTAGAGACTAAATGATCAACAATAATCAAGAGATCAAAAAAATATTTTATTGATAATAATAATTCTCACAAGGTTACATCCCCTTTAAGTATGGTGCCACAATTATATTTATAGAGGATCTTTGCGGATCCCCTTAACCACCTTTATTTGGGGGGGAAATAATAATTATTTACAAGTTTGGACCTAACTACAAACTAGTAATTTTGGATCTAACTACAAACTATTAATCTTGGGCCTAATTTACAATTTACTAGTATAATATATTTCCTAAGCTAATATCATAGCCCAATATTATTAGACCGTCGTACAAATTATTGCTTTAGCTATCAAACAAAGAAGGACGGTACATCTTTTTAATCTTCATTCGCGTTTTTTTTGGACGAAACCAATCATTACAAAGGCGATTTTGTTGGACGAAACCAATCATTACAAAGGCTATTTTGTTTACAGGAGACCAAATAACGAGTTTCAACGTGCAAGTCGGGGGAGTTATTTCATGCATTGAAAAGTCCCATAATTAAAAGGTTTTGGAAGAAATTATTTAAATTCAATACAGCTAGATTTCAAAATGAAAAAAATATTTTAGCAAAGTTGTTAAAATTTGTTATTTATAAAATCTAAAAAAAATTACATCAATTTTAGGACATCTCCAATGACTACTTTGAAACTAAATCATCACTTTATTTATATTCGAAGTTAAAGTCCAATAAAATAAAAATTATCTCCATTGATTTTTTTATTTTCATATTTAGAGTAATTTATTGTGCTGTTCCAAACTTTCAATATTGAATAATATTATTCTTATGAAGTAGCCAATAACACATGTTGATTGTTGGTGTATACTGAAAATATTTATTTGAAGTATATATATTTATTTCTGGTCTATTTTATTGAGAATCATTTAAATGTTTACATGTTGTCTAAATATTATATATTGTGAATAATCTAGTATCAAATGGGATACATAATATTAGATTATTAAATACGGTTTATATAATATAATAAGGTTCATAGCACAGGTGGAGTTAGACAATCCACTGGAATGGCTGTAGTATTATTTAGATTAGCTTATATTGACTAATAAATAATACTAGTATACTTTGTGTATATTGAACATGATCAAATTTAGAATTGTTCCCTTATACTGATTAAGAAGGTGAACTAAGATTCTATGTTATTATTAATGCTTAGGTTCTTAATCCAGATATAGTAATTGACACGTGTATATTATTTACATGCTTTGATTTATATATGAAATAATTCTTTTGATTTATTTCATTATATTTTGGGTGATGAAATAATATATATGGTGAATATTATTTATTGAAGGAATCCATGTCCTGATAATATTCGGGTTAATGATGTGCCCTTGAAAGCTCAAAAAGATTTAATTATGTGAAACCCTGCAGGTGGATTTATTCCGGCATAATTAAATAAAGGTTGAGTGGATGATCAAGGATAAAAGATATAAATTAAATGAATTATCAGTAATTTATTTAATTAATGGACATGCGATATTTTAAACATGGGGAATTTAATAAGCAAATAATATTGGAACCGAATTAATTAATTAAATTACGGTATTAGGAAAGTTAGTGCAAATATTAATTCTTTAGTGGATTGAATTAATATTTAATTACATTGGGCTATGCCCAAGATGTAATTAGAAGGCCCAACCTAATTGTCCATGATCCCTATTGTAGCCTATATATATTCTTATTCTCTTCTTGCGAGGGTTGGTCGAAAAAAAATTTGTAGCCACCCAGGAGCAAGAAGAGAGGTTAACTTGAGAAGACGAAGGCCACACTTCGCTCAAGGGAATTTGGGAATACAATAGAAGAGCGTGGAATCAACCGTTAACAAGGTGATTTTTCTATTCGTAAGGGGGTAGGGGGAGAGATTGAGTAAGCGAGAGAGATGTAGAGAAGAGTCGGAAGAGAGATGAGGGAGATAGAGAGAGATTGTCGGAGAGACTGAGAGAGAGTTCGAGAAAGAGAGGGAGAGAAGAGAAAGCAGAAAGAAAGAGAGGTGAAGAGAACGGAGGAGAGGAAGGAGAGAGACGGGGATGGGCAGGGAGAGAGATGATCTGAGAGAGATGAGGGAGGTCGAGAGAAGGTCCGGGGAGAGAGGAGGCGGGGAGATTGAGATCGGGAGAGGAGGGAGATAGCGAGAGATGCAGAGAGAGAGAGATAGCGAGAGATTCAGAGAGAGAGAGAGAGATAGCGAGAGACAGAGGTGAGAGAGAGGGAGATAGAGATGCAAGAGAGAGGGATAGTGCAGAGAGAGAGAGATGTTCGAGAGATGTGGGAGAGACAGAGAAGGCGAGAGAATGGAAAGAGGAGGGTGGAGCAGATAGAGGGAATGGCGGTGGCATTTGCGGTTGTTCCGGTGGTGGTGTTGTTGGTGTTAACGAGAGGGAGAGACGGGATGAAAAGATAGATTGCAGGGGAGGGGGCGGCGCAGTGGCGGTGGTGGCGGGTGGGCCCCACGCGTCGCGATTGCAAATAATAATAAAATATTACAGTTACTAAAAAAAAAGAATGGTGGATCGTTTTAATCAAGATTTATATGAACGAATAAAAAGGAGTTCAATTAGTTTCGTTATAATTGGAGTATTATTAAAAATTTAGAGAATTAAATAGTTTAATAAAAAATGATTAATTAAATAAAATGGTGATTGATTTATTAATTAAATAAAAATATTTTGTGATTATTTTGACATAATTAGAGATTTAATGATTTATTAATAAAAGAGGGAATATTCGTGAATAAATAAAGTTAAATATGGTTTTAATTTTTGAAAGCTGGTAATTAATATTTCCGGATTATTTCAATTAACCGGATCGGACCAGATTATTTTAGAAGCTAAAATCGGAGTAATATTAAATTATTTACGAGATTTAAAATCTAATAATTGCCGTTATATTCGGTAACCCTATTTTCGTTTTAAGTGGGATTTATGGATATTATTAATAATATATATTTTCTAGATTTGATTCCCGAGTCCGAAGAAAGAGTTATTTATCCGGGGATTATTTTCCGTTATTTATTGTAGAGATTTTCGATAGATATTATTATTTAATATTTAGATCCTATATTAGCGGTTTAGAAATACTTTATTTTGACGAATCGCTCACGTTTTTCTGCTTGCCATTTTTAGAGAATAATTCTCGAGCCGTAGATTGAAGCCAAGTTCACGGGTAGAGTATAATTTTATATGCATTCATTTGCACTACGAGATCGAGGCAAGTTCCTTCCTACCCTAACTCTTGGAAACGGTGTATTTCTATTCGTATTATTTCATTCTTTAATTATTTTCGAGTTATCCAATATTGAGATTTATCTGTTGTTCTTCATGATGCAATAATTTCTTTTGAGCATTATTTCTTGTTATATATTACGATACTGTTAATTTAGTTTACTTGTGAATTATATTCCCCATTAGTGTAGAAATAAATTCATTGCTATCGGGTCGATCTCATTAATTCGAGACGACTATTATTTTGATTTAATAAAATTAATCTCATTCGTTTGAGATAGTTAAATTCATTCTTTTCAGTTGAATTTATTGTACAAATTCAACAATAATTTATTGATTATCTTTTAGTTGGTTCCTCGTTCGAATCAACAAATAAGAGTTATAAAATTAGGATCGTTAGAGTTTTATTCATTGATCAAGTGAAAAATATTCTATTTAACGTTCATTAATTGTGAATATTATAAATATTCGAGTAGTACTATTTGTTTGGTATGACTCAAAGTATTTCATTTTAAGACTATTCTCATTATTTCGAGATAATTGCTTTTATTGTCAAGGTTTGGCATATTGTTCATGTCAACCAATAAAATATTATTATTGAGAGTTTACATCAGTCCATTGTTCGGATTGGTGATAAAATTGAGTCAGACTGGCAGTCCGCCAGATTGGTAAATATTTTAAGAATTATCTCAAGTTATCTGTTCACCAAATATTCTGGAATTCTGTATTCTACTGGTCAATTTTGGAAAAGAGGCCCATTTCAGAGAAAGAGAGACTTGTGTACCTTTATACGGACACGAGAATATTTAGGCACTATGTTGCTAGGGTTGAATTAATAACCCATTATGATGCTAGCATTCATACATATATATTATATTGTTGATATCGTAATGTAGCCTTGATCAGGCGAAGTGTGGTGTCATTGGAGGACGGTATTCTCGGTCGGTTAGTTGATCGCCCCACCGAGATGCCGTGAGGTGAAAGACCAGTTTATTCTTAAATCATGAGTTATCAGAGTTAGATCAAATGAGTCTTTCGAGTATTCTATTATCGAGATGAGTATTGAGTCAATTCAGATTGTGATATTCGACTGTTTATAAAAGTCTGAGTATTTCTTTCGATAATATTATTATATTTATATATCGAGCAAGGGGAGAATTTGCTGAACACCATAGTTGCTCATTCTTGCTTTACAACATTTTATTCAGCTGTCCAGATGGAAAGATGCAAGACGTCCAGCCAGGCATCCATAGGAAAGGGAAAAGCTTCAGGCTATGCTGACAAGAACTAGAATATCAAGCTGGAACCTTTATCTTTCTACTTTTGTGAATTTATGTAATATATTATCCGGAGATGTGATATGTCGTATTGTAATATTGTGTGAGACTGATCTTGGATCTACGGAGTGGGACACTTATGCTCCGTTGTAATGAATATTTCGTTTTATTATTGCGTTATAGTGTGCTACAGGATATTGAGACAATGTGACGACCCGGGTCCCCGGTCAGGGTGGATTTGGGAGCGTTACTAATGTTCATTCGAAGATAAATATTTTTAAAATAATGATTAGAAATAAAATAATGATTTGAGCAAATTTGGAAAATATTTAAAAATGAAGATGATTTAAAATAAAATTATTTTTTGAGATGGACTACTTAATATACCATCAAATTATAAATTACTTTGTAATATCTTAGCTTAATATTCCAAATTTTAAAAGAAAATTTGAAAAAATAACAGATTTTAAAGAATTTTATGAAAACTTAAATGAATATTTCAAAATTTTAAAGAGTAATCTAAAATGTTAATTTAATTAGATTTAAGATAATCTATTACCGGATTTTATTTAATATATTAAAATCCATTATATATTCAAATGATTCCCAAAAAATATTTTAACTAGATTGAATAAACCATTATCATTTTATTCAAGTTCATGGTTTGTACCATTTCTATTTATGTGTAAAAGTAATGCTAAAATTTAATTTTCTTTTTTATATATATATAAAATATATATGAAATGTTTTTATTAATGATTGATAAATATAACAAGGGCGGTTATTAATGTAGTACCTAAATACTATGTACTAGTTTATAACCCGTGCAAAGCACGGGTTTTTTTAATATATATAATTATATTTTACAAATTTATTTTAAATTTTACATGTTATTAGTTCTAAAACTTTGGTGATATTTAAGATTAAAAATACAAATATTTATTTTTAATATATTTTTGATGGGTTCCAACTTTAAATTTATGAAAAGTAATTTATGTATTAAAACATAGAATATTCCAATATATTATATCTAACAAATTTCATCCCTTTATCATAAAATATAACATTTTTTTTAACATTATACAGTGATGACCAAAATTCGTTGAACAAGCTATTTCATCTTTCATTTCTGGTAAAATATATTTCTTTTTAATAAAAGTGTTACATTTTTGTTATATAACAAAAAAAAAAATAGTGAAACACATAGATAAATAATCGGATTTAAGTTATACCTATTTTCATTTATTTATTTGAATGTGAAATTTATTTTTTGTTAACATATTTGTTGAAAATAGTTGTAAGATTGGATTTTCATCAAATTTTATTATTTTATATAAAAATTATTTCTATATTTTCGTAACAGAATTCTTTGTTAATGTTTTTCTTCAAAATTAGCAAGATTATATCATTTAATAAAAAATATACTTTGTTGAATATTTTTCAGAAGTAATAAAATAATGAACATACATATTAGACAACCATTATTAATTATTGGATTAATTCTAAATCAATTGTACAGATTCAATTCATTTTTAAATACAAAATCCTTATTGGGATATTATTGAAAATAAAAATAATTGCACTATTAGTTCAATTAATTTAATTATTCAAATACTCATTTATTAATTTTTTTTATTTATATTTTTTATATCAAAAATCTTTTAGCTGATCTTTTCAATTTTAAAATTTTTTATTTTTCTAAAAAATTTAAATTTTTTTATTAAAAATTTCTTACGAAAAAATAATCTCCCAGATAATAGGGTCCTACTATTTTGTTTCGTAATAGATATACTGAATTTTAAAAGCTATACTCATGAACTTAAATGTTCTATAACTGAACTTGCATTTTTACAAAGTTCCACAACTAAACTTCCTTTTTTTTACATGTTTCTTAACACTCTTATCTCATATTATATTTATACCGTAACTTTAATTTTATTGTTTTACAATTGAATTTAAAAGTTATGCACCTGAATTTTGAAGTCAGACACATGAATTTTAAAATCCTGAAGTCCTGCAACTAAACATATTTGTATTTAAATGTTCTGTAAAATACTGGTATCTCATATTGTGTTTATGCCAAAACATGAGTGTTCTCATAAAAATGGATGAAAATAATGTACAATTTTATGATGTTAATGAAAGATTTTGTGATCGATTTTTGTAATTGTTAATCAAATACTCCCTTCGTCCCAATTTGTAAGAGCCTGTTTGACTTTCACGGAGATTAAGAAAATTCTATTTGACTTTCTAGGTGGTAACATGTGGTTGGTTGGGTGTGAAAGTGGGTGTATAAAAAATGGGTAAAGTAGGAAAGTAGTGGGGTTAATAGTGTTTATTTAATAAAAAGGGAGTATAAAATAGAGAAGTAGTGGGTGTAATAGTGAAAAGTAGTGTTCAAAAATAGAAAGTTTAGTAGGTTCATTCTTTTTGGGACGTCCCAAAAAGAAATGAGTGACATACAAAATGGGACGGAGAGAGTAGAAATTACCGTATATCTTGTATTTTTTAACAACTTTGTTCCTAACCTATATATAATAAAATATTTATTATTTTTTAATATATGTAAGAGTTCTTAGGATTCTCCAACTATGGTTTCTTCAAAGAAAATGACCAATATATTCTCAATTACATATATATATATATATATATATATATATATATATATATATATATATATATATATATATATATATATATGGGGCTACTCCAATACAAACCTCCTTAGAATATAAACCTAAAAACCAAATTTCAATCCAACGTTCAAGCTAATCTAATGACCAAATTAGGGGTATCCCAATACAAAAAACGTATAATAATCTACCCTCCATTTAGTTATTTAAAAAAATCACTGTTCACTGTGTTGATGTGGCAGTGATGTGAGCGTGAACAGTGATTTTTTTTATTTTTATTTTTGCTGGATATTGGTGAGCTAATTTATGACATTTTTTGGGAAGGTGCCCCTAGCGGGGCCCTTAGATTAGATGAAATATAATATATTTTGTGTTGGTTTGTAGTTCTCATTTTAAGAGTGCTTTGTATTTGAGCAAAATCCTATATATATATATGGAGTTGCTCAAATGACACCCCTTAAAATGAGACCCTACATATTTGTAATAACCCACACTATTGTACTTGGAATTTTTTTTTATGAATGAATAGTGAAATGCATGGAGGAATAGTGATTTCGAGACTCGAGAAATTTTTTCACGTTACTCTATGTACGGAACGAGATACGGATGTTTCGAAGTTATATTAGCAAACTAAGATGCGAATAAGCGTTTGTAAAAGCGATCGGATTTCATAAAATCCAAACATTATTTTATTCCAAAATTGACAAGGAGTCAGGAATATAATAATTGGATTATTAATTGAGGATCTTAAATATTAGAAATCCCAGGGAGGATATTTTATTTAAGTGTTATGGGATTTAGAATGAAATCCTGGAGTTAGGAGAATTTGAATGTTAGAGGAATCACTGAAACGTTCCCAGAAATTATTCGATTAATCCGACACCTATTAAATTTTGGACAAGGCCCAGGTACTACATTAATATCGTGTTAAAGGCTTTTCAATGCAGCAAATATTCATATATGGGCCGAATTTATGGGATTAAAAGAGAAGGAGACTAGAGTTTAAACTATGCTTTAGAATGCTTGATTAAGAATTAGCCACATCACACCCTTTCATTCATAATGGCTAGAAATGGAACACACCACCAAAATAGGTAACATATGTTATAACCACACATTTTTAGTAGTTAATATATCACCCTTTTCCAAGATTAGAAGATATTATGTCAAGTGAACAAAAAGAAAACCAAGCCCAGCAAATCATTCTTCTTGTTCTTTATTTTCGTCAAAAACCACAGTAAAACTGTCATAGCTGCTTCGTTACTCACTGAAAATTTATGATCTATATCTTGTTGGAAAGGTATTGAGATGCTCTACAACTCTTATTCAGAATCCTTTTCCGGGAAACCAGAGTAAGGTCTTTGTTCTGGCAGATCTTTTAGGAGGGTTTTGTAACTCCGAAAAAAAAATTTCATTAACTTGTTCTTGATTTCTTTTGCAAGTTTAATGATGATTAGCATAGAAAAATGCTCCCTTAAGGCTTATAAGTTCCTTTTATTGTGTTTAAGGCTCCAAGGAAGGTATAACCTTTTACCATTTTTAGCCATGGAAAGATTATGGATTTACATTTTGAGATCTTTAAATATTAGTGTGAGAATTGATGGTTTTGAGTTTTGGTAATAAAAATCTTGAGTAGTGATATTTGTTATTATGATGAAAGCTATGTTCTTGATGTATAAAGTCATATGATTGTTAAAGATGAGATTTTGATGGATTTGATGGTGATATTGGAGTTGGTGGAATTTTATAAAAAGATGGATTGGTAGAAAGTGATTGTTGGCAATTCTGCAGCTAGCCCTGTTTGTAACTGTAATTCGGACCCCCATAACTTGTCCCCTGGAAACCTACCTTATATTTTTGGAAAGATTTTGACTTTTAGTTTCTAGGCATATAAGGTGCATTTCGAGAGGATTTGTGGTTTTTGAGGTATGACCAATTTAGTAGGTAGTGGTCCTGACCATAAAACTGCCGGAAGGTGCTCCCTTGTAAATTATGTTTGGACCCTTAAAACCTATGTTAAATTCGTGGTAAAATTTGGGAAATAAGATTTTAAAGTGGAGTAACTGACCCAAAGAGAATTGAGTAAAAATTCGAATTCTTTATTTTTATAAAAATGTTAGAGTGAAATGCATGCGAGTGAAAAATCGCGCGTAGAATTAGCTTAACGGGATTTTCGCACAATATTTAGCCTAGTTGGAATTTAGTAATAAATTCGAGACGGATTATTAACGGACATGACTTTAAAATGTTACGGACCTTTAGGAGGGTTAGGGGATTTAAGTGTGGAGTCGCTAGGGTAATTTCGTAATTATTTTATTATTATTATTTAGTGGTCTCGTTAAGTTACTAACGAACGTACCCTTGAACATTTATAGATTACCGTACGACACCGAGAGCTTTACCACCCCTACCACACCAAGGCAAGTGACTATATCACTTCACTTATTGTTCAAGTGAAATATTTTGTGCAACTATTATCTTTATGATTTTATTATTCTCCAAATTTTATTGCAAGTGCCTTAAACCTATACTTTGAAGTATTGGTTCTATATTACTTCTTTTGCCATGTATAGAGTTATACAGTTTTGCGGTAATTGCTTATATTGTGATAAATAGAGTTGCCTTCTGATTTGTATACAAGTTTTGAGATAAGTTATTATAAACCGGTGTATCTTATAGCTCTAGAGATAAGAGCATACTTATTGTTTTCAACTCTGGACCGGGAGTCAATATTTTGAGATATATAGATAGTCGTGGAAACCCGGAGGGATTCCAACGGCAGAGTACTATGTTTTTAGAGGATTGTTATTTTAGTATGATCTCATCAGAGAAATATTAATTGAAGATTATTTCATTCAAGTGCATTATTGAATATTTTATTATTCATCAACGGTTACTTACCTACGAGGTACGAACCAGAAATGGTATCAGTTGTTATTTAAGATTATTTTCTGATAACTGTTTCATCGATTAAATATTATTCGATAATTAAATTTGTGAAGAGAATATCATTTCAAATATTTATTTAAAGTTTTATTTGTATCATCTATTATTTATTTAATTAAATGAATATTGTTGTGAATATTCATTTCAAGATAAAAGGGTAATTATTTTGTTTAATTATATTCTTTAAACCTTTATGAGCTTATATGTTCATTTGATTATTTTAATCGTTATACTTTCCTTATTGAGGTTACATGGTTACAGATATTTCCTTAATGATATTAAGTATCTGTTGGATTTTGAAAACCCCATGGGTATGATGGGATATTTTGTTAAACTCTAGTAACCACTTGTTGAGCATTTCTTCCGCTCATACTTGTTTGTTCGAAATTCTAACTTTTCAGTAAGGTAGTTTGGCGAGACTTATCCGCACCATTCGGAAAGAGAAGAAGCAAGACGCTATTTTGAAGATGACTTGACTCGGGAGGACTGGATCTAGTGTAAGATCTATATTATATAGTTAATCTCTAATAATTATCATTATGTATTAGATTAGCAGGCCTGGTATACTTCTTTTCGAAGTTATACCAGTGGCTTAAGATTTGATCAAAGAGATTGTTGTAAAGAAGAAAGTTTTTATTTACTGGAATTTGGATTCTTGTTTCTAGCACTATAACCTAAAAGATCTTGGATAGTTGGGGTCATAGATGTTATATTTCAACTTTGGATAATTAAAAAGAATATTGTGACGTTAAACATGTGATTTTATTTTGAGGATTTTCGGGTGACGACCAAATCTCCTGACCCCGGATTTGGGGGCGTTACAATATTCATCACATTTCAAGCTATTCTAAAGGGTCCCGCTAGGGGCATCCAATACGAAAAAGTCTTATAATTCTACCCTCTATCCATTCATTAAAACAAATTAAAAAATGATGGCGTGGCATCAGTTTTTTTTGTTTTTTTTTTATTTTTTTTTGATGAATGGATAGAGGGTAGAATTATAAGATTTTTTCGTATCGGGTGCCGCTAGCTAGGCCCTTTAGAATATATATATATATATATATATATATATATATATATATATATATATATAGGCCTTTGCTCCATACAGAACACTCTTATATAACAAACAACAAAGAACACCTTAGATCTATTAGATCCTTTGGCCCCGCCAGGGGCACCCAATACAAAAAGTTATTATTTTTTTACCCTCTATCAAGTCTGAAAAAAAAAAAATTTAAAAATTACTGTTCACGTGATGACGTCATCACGTGAACAGTAAATTTTCAAAATTTTTTTTTTTTTTGCCGGATGAATGGAGCCTAAAAAAATAAGAACTTTTTGTATTGGGTGGCCCCGCCAGGGGCAATGGATGTATGAGATATGAGGTGTTCTTTATTGTTTGTTATATAAGGTGTTTGCCATGGAGTGCAACTCTCTCTCTCTCTCTCTCTATATATATATATATATATATATATATATATATATATATATATATATATATATATATATGTTTTTTATATAATTTTATTCTCATGTTAGTTATTTTCTTGTGTTATGTCGGATTTTTAATAAATAAATTATTTTATTTTTATCGGAGGAAACTAAAATATCCTAAATTTGAAAAAATTAAAGGAAACATGATCAAATTGTAGTAAAAAAAATTAATATTTGTTAGGTTCTAGATACTTAATTTACTATTTGTGCTCTGAGTTCTAAAAATCAGATTTTGACAATTTTACGTCCCACGCGAAACTCATAAAAAAGAGAAGAAAGTGACGAATTTTTATACTGAGAATTCTTTACGGTTTAAAAAATTCTATTTATATTTAAATTATTAACTTACCCTTTTTAGTATTTGAATATATTACTACTGACAATCAAATACACTTTTTAATATTGAATCCAACGGTTCTCATTTACCTATTTTAAGATCAAAAAATTCTTATATTTTGGTATATAACACAAATTGAATATAATTTACGTATTAATTAAACTGGTTTCTTTATTAAGTTATAACCACTTTTTAGTTTAACCTTTTTAAAAATAAAATTCTAATACAACTTATTTTAACCAATATCATTTTTAGATTATAATATTTTTTTCTTGTATGCTATAATTTTTATAGCCTATTTTTAAAAATATTTGATCCAATGATTGAGATAGTTTTGGAAGGCAGACTACCAAAATTTTGGATAAGAAAAAAGGACACACATAATCTAAACGATTAATATTTTAATCTAAACGATTAATTTATTACATATAAGTCAAATATATTTTAATTTTTTTTGTGTTGATATGTTTTAAATTCAAACGACTTTAAATGTAGTATATGAAATACTCTTATGTTAATTTATCAATAATTATTTACTTTTGTTTTAAAATAGTAACTTATAATTCGCGCAATACATGATACTTTTTTTAATATTTAATATATTATTAATAAACAATTTTTTAATATCTATATTTATTAAAATTTATTAATATTAAATTTGATTTTTATTAAATAAATTTTAATATTTTATTGAAGAAAATGAGGAATTCCCAAATTTGAAAGATTTAGAGAAAAATAATCAGATTTGAGTATAAATAAATTTATTATTTAAAAGATTTCAACGATTAATTTACCATTTTTGTCTATTTTAGGTTCTAAAAATCAGATTTAGACGATTTACATTAAAACTCAAGAAATCATCTTTAATTTAGTGATCATTTCGCAATTATTATTCAATTGAAATTACCCGAAAATTTAAGAGAAAAGAAAGTTAAGAATTTTTAAAGTGGGAAACCTACTTATATTTGGTTTTAATTCTTAATATTTCCTTTTTAGTATTTGAATATAATCTTATTATCAATCAAATAAACTTTTTAATATTTTACATTGAGAAACCTTATTTATTTTTTACTATAATCTTATTTATTAAAATTTACTTTTTACATATAATCCTCATATCAATCAAATAAATTTTTTAATATTAGTTGATAAAATTCCCTCATTATATATATAAAGGTATAATATATTAATGTATAAAAATATTATTATGTTATTGTTAAAACACTTTGAGTTAAATAGATTTTTAGAGTTAAGTTCTATGAAGACCAAAATTTTAGTGGAGACCGGAGACCATATATCAATCAAAACATTGTAAAAAACTTATTTATTGAAAATCATGTTATATTAAAATCACTATTTCATTTATTTAATTGAAATTCTTGAAAATCATATATGTTTTACATGCAAATTTCATTAAAAATCTTGAAAATTATGTATATTCTGCAAACAGAATATTGCAGAATGTACTGTTCTCAAACATCTGCTTGCAAATCATATGATTTTTAAGATTTTGAATAAAATAATAATGTTCATTGAACATTGTTTGCAAATATATATATTTTACAATGTTTTGAGTGCATAATGTATACGGTATCCACGGTTTCCATTCTAATCTTGGTATCATAGAACTTAACTCTAGATTTTTATAAACTTGTATTTAACGAAACGGACGTACATATATTATTTGGGTTTTATATCAAAGTGGCCACTCCGTTCGTCAAAAACTATCACTTAACCCACCGTTCTCATCAGGATCTCATTTAAACCACTAAACTAAGAAAACATATCATTTGCCCCCCTATATATCACTTAGACCACCATAAATTGTATTATTTTTGTGAATGTAGTGGGGACAAATGATATATTTTCTTAGTTTAGTGGTTTAAATGAGATCCCGATGAGAACGGTGGGTTAAGTGATAGTTTTTGACGAACGGAGTGGCCACTTTGATATAAAACCCTATATTATTTTTTGTAAACATGAATTTCTCACTCTTTTATTGGAGTATTATTTTCTGGTTTTATGCCCGATCACGCGCCAATATTTAACTATCTTCCGTATGGTTGTAAAAATCGGTAATCTGTATAAATCGGTTGAGGTACCGATTTAAGATTAATTGGGTAATCAGGGATTAATCGGAATGATTAATCGGAGTATTAATCGTATATTATAATAATATTTAATATATTAGACTAATTTACAATTAAACATATCATTTTAAATAAATTCACAGGATTAATCAAATTGGTTGGTTACCTTACAGAGGATTAATCGGGGATTAATCGACTAAATCGGGGATTTTTAGAACCATGATCTCCCGAATCTAATCTAACAAGTAATTTGATAAAAATAGTTATGGATCAATTTAAAAAGTTGCACGTAAGTTTTTTTTTTTTGGCTAAATATTGCATGTAAGCTTTTACCATATGTGTGTTGGAAATAGCGAACATACCGACAGAATTTTTTTTCTTTTTTTTTTTATCAAAAAACATACAGAAAGTTAAATCTGAGTTATTGTATGAAAACATCAACCTGGCGTACATGGAACAATACTAAATTGAGTTACTAACGGAGTTTGCGTACGCCATATATTAATTGAATTTCAATGCTAAAGATAACTTTAGAATTCAATATATAAATATTTTGTTTAATATGTTGTTAATGAGAATCGAACTCTTACCTATGGTAGTACCTTCTTATTATCCCTTTTACTCTTATTATATTATAATTATCATTACAAGAAAATTCGGGTAAAATCGACTGGTTAAATACGAATAGCATAAATTCGATAGGATCCAGTCGAATTTAGGATCAATTCCAATTAATTATTGGTCAAACTCTAAATCGACTAGAAGCAGTCGAATTCAAGCAGTCGATTTTAGAAGTGCAGTCAAATTTAATCAGTCGAATTTATTTCCCGCCTAAATCTAGTTTGTCAAAATTATTAACTCCACTGAATACAGTCAAATTTATATATTTGACTGAACCAGTAGAATTTATAAATTTGACTGTTCCCAATCAAATTTATAAATTCGACTGCAAACAGTCGAAATTACTGCCAGGTCAGCAATGCGCGTGAAACTAAGTTTAAGCGGGAAAATTCCAGCCTAAATTTTTCCAAAATATTTTAAATTAAATTCGACTGCATTCAGTCATTCCAGAAAATTATTTTCCAAAATTATTTTAAAAATATGAAATTAATCCTTAAATTATAAAAAAATTACCGCAGTACCCTCATTAAGATAAACTACAGGTTAAAATTTATTTACCCATTTACGCTAATTAATGGAGAAATTATCTAGTGGTTGTACTACTCTTGCCAGAGAGTGACACACAAAACCCAATTGCATTGTATGAGATGTTTGTTTGTTTGAGGTAGAAAGAAGAGAGTTGATGAATTTATTGCTAAAAAAAATGAAGTCAACTGGTATAAATTCTATTGTAAAATCGACTGTAACCAGTCGAAATTAAGTTTGGGCGGGAAAAAACCCGCCTAAATTTTACTGAATTATTTAAAATTTAAATCGACGAAAACCAGTCGTATTTATAAATTTGACCGAAGCTAGTCGTATTAATAAATTTGACTGAGGTTAGTCGTATTTATAAATTTGACCGGTCCCAGTCATTGTTGTCAGAAAATTAATTTAAAAATTATTCAAAAAATATAAAATAAATCCATAAATTATAAAAAAATTACCACAATATATTCATAAGATGATATGGGCTAAAAGTAAGCCCTAAAGTCACATTTAATATGGCATTAATTAGGCCAAGAATGGTCCAAACGTGGGGCCCACCAGCTGGGCCCAAAACCCTAATTATAATATTAATTTCGTAATTAGTATTAAGGGTAATAAACAGCTCAGCAAATAAGAGTCAAACAAGGATATTACTCTTGCCTGACTTATCCTCCAAGATGCACAATTTAATATGGAAACTGATTCATACAAGGAATAGATCTAGAACCTTCCTCAAAGACTTGCCCACCAAGTCTCCGAATCCTACCATAATTCTAAGGCTTCTTAGCCTATATAAAGGGCCTGACCCCTCATTCTCAGAACTACGTTGGCTTGATTCTCAATACGAGATACGTAGGCACTTTGTGAGGACCGATTACAGTCTCGAACGCAGAAACAGCCATTAAAGCGCGAAGCTCAACCACCCTAGCAATAATAACAAATCGTAATCGAGATTTAGATCCACAACATTTGGCGCCATCTGTGGGACGACAACATCAACCATGGTTCAAACACGGAGAACAACATCAACTGAGGCCGTGCCTCTTAACTCTGCTCCACCAGCCACTTCTGATCTGCTTATCATCACTGAAGAACGACAAATACTCCCATCATCAGGGGCGGTCATTCAACCTCTGCCCACTCAGCCCCCAGGGACGACTCCCCAAGTAGAGGGGACCCACTCTGTGATTGTCCATCAAAGCCAAGAAACCAATCCTCTCCAGATGGTGGTTTCTCCTCTTGGTAACGTTGATCGCACGGGGGTACAGATCCATACTACGGATCTCCCTTTGAACACCAACCCTATGTATAGGTTGCCTAATTATCCCCCTCGACGAAGAGAACCTGGACCAAGCGGTCATGCCTTACAGATCCGGGATCGAGAGTATGATGACTACTCTGGCCCCTATACTGATGATTCGTTATCTGAGGATGATGATCGAGATGAAGCCCCGAGGAGGCGACGTGCCAACAAAGAACCTCAAAGAAGGACACGAAGAATCCCTGATGGACTCCCCTTGACAACCGCTGAGAAAATCAAGGCTTATGAGGCAGAGATCTTAAAGGTGAAGGACGATATTGCAAGAGAACAAGATAGATTGAATCAAGCTCAGCCACCTCCAACTGCGGAGAGGATTCCAATTATAAATTTGGAGAGGCCTTCAAGAAGGCAAAGGAGGGCCGAGGCCCCAACTGAAAAATCAACAAGGGTGGAGACCCCTAGAAGCAACCCTAAGGACCTGATGCCACTTGGGGATCCTGATGATCCCACACCCCCGTTTACGGAGGAGGTGATGAATGCTCGCATCTCAAAGAAGTTCAAGATGCCGACAATCAAGGCCTATGATGGAACGGGCGATCCCGCAAATCATGTTAGGACGTTCTCGAATGCACTGCTGTTGCAGCCTGCGAGCGACGCCTTAAAGTGTAGGGCGTTCCCTCAAACCTTGTCTGGCATGGCTCAAAGGTGGTACAGCCGCTTACCTGCAAACTCGATTGGCTCTTTCAAGGAGTTGAGCGCTGCCTTTGTGAGTCAATTCATCAGCGGAAGAGTTCATGAGAAAAGTTCTGCATCCCTCATGTATGTGGTGCAGGGGAATAATGAGAATCTGAGAGATTACCTCAAGCGGTTCACCAAGGAGACGCTGAACATCACTGATCTGGAAAATAAGGTGGCCATGGTAGCCCTGGAACATGGAACCACTGACCTCTTTTTCAAAAGGTCTTTGGCAAAACATCCTCCTGAAAATATGGCTGAGCTTCAACGGAGAGCCGACAAATATATCAAGGCTGAGGACAGCATGAAGAAGGAAGCCACGGGAGGCAATGGCAAGGGTTCTAATGATTCGAAGAAACGAAAGCAAGAGCAAGAGTACGATGCTAGGGACAAGTATCCCCGGACTAGCAAGGATTCTGAGTCACCACCGAAGAAAGGTTTGGGACCGAGGTTCTCTGATTATGCAAGGTTGAACGCTCCTAGGAGTCAGATCTTGCTAGATATTGAGAAGGATAAAGACTTCCGATGGCCGAAGCCACTTAGGGGTGACCCCGCAAAAAGGAACAAAGATCAATACTGTAGGTACCACCGTGATGTGGGTCATGATACAGATGATTGTAGACAGCTGAAAGATGAGATTGAGTTTTTGATCCGGAAAGGAAAGCTAGGCAGGTTCACGAAGAATGATGATCGCGGTACTCAAAGAAGGGACTATGACAGGAGAGATAATGACAAAAGAGACGGCAATCGTGATCGTGATCGTGATCGTAATACACAGCCCCGAGGGCCAGTAATCAATATGATTTGGGGAGGACCGACAGCAGCCGGCACTACCCGGAACTCCCGAAAGGCTTATGCTAGAGAAGTGATGCACATAGTAGGAGAAGCCCCGAAGCGTGCCAAGACTGAGATAGTGATTGGTTTTGATGATTCAGACCTTGAAGGGGTGAAATTCCCCCATGACGACCCGTTGGTCATAACTCCTGTAATTGGAAACTCGGAGGTGAAACGAGTCTTGATAGACAATGGAGCTTCTGTTGATATCTTGTTTCACGATGCGTTTTTGAAAATGGGATATACCGATTCCCAGTTGACCCCCACCAACATGCCAATTTACGGATTTAATGGAGTTGAATCCAAGGTTGAAGGCACTATTCAGTTGCCCATGACCATTGGACAGGAACCTAAGGAAGCTACTCAGATGCTGAATTTCCTTGTGATCAAGGCATCCTCAACTTATAATGCAATCCTAGGAAGGACTGGACTTCATGCTTTCAAGGCTGTGGCCTCCACATATCATATGAAGATTAAGTTTCAAACCCGGAATGGTGTTGGAGAACAAAAGGGTGATCAGAAGATGGCGAGAAGTTGTTACGTATCCGCACTAAGGGCTGATGGAATCGGGGGGCAGGTACTTCCGATCGAAGACATGGATGTCCGTGGCGATGATGAGCACCGAGGAAAGCCAGCAGAGGATTTGATACCTATTCCTCTGGAGCTAGGTGATCCTGAGAAGGTGACTTACATTGGAGCCTCTTTGAAGGAACCCCTGAAGGGCGAGTTGATAGCATTCTTGCAAGAGAATGGCGATGTGTTTGCTTGGACAGCGGCTGATATGCCAGGGATTGATCCCCAACTCATAACTCATAGGTTGAATGTTGATCCCAATCGGAAGATAATACAGCAAAAGAAAAGGAACTTTGCACCTGAAAGGCAAGAGGCCATAAAGCAGGAAGTTGACAAGCTCTTAGAAGCTGGGTTTATCGAAGAGATTCAGTTCCCGGAATGGTTGGCTAACCCTGTGATGGTCAAGAAAGCCAACGGTAAATGGATGATGTGTATAGACTTCACCGACTTGAATGACGCATGCCCTAAGGATTGCTTTCCTCTACCAAGGATAGACATGTTAATAGATGCCACAGCTGGACATGGGATGCTAAGCTTCATGGATGGTTTTAGCGGCTACAATCAGATTAAGATGCACAAGGATGACGTCCCTAAGGTATCTTTCATAACTGACTTCGGTGTTTTCTGCTATCTTGTTATGGCTTTCGGTCTAAAAAATGCAGGAGCTACTTACCAACGACTGGTGAATAAGATATTCGCCCATCTGATTGGAAAAACCATGGAGGTCTATGTTGATGACATGCTAGTCAAAAGCCTGTTCAAGGCAGACCACATTAAGCACCTCAGAGAGGCATTCGAAGTGCTGAGGCACCATAAAATGATGTTGAATCCAGCTAAGTGTGCCTTTGGCGTTGGATCAGGCAAATTCTTGGGTCTTATGGTTTCAAAACGAGGCATAGAAGCCAATCCTGACAAGATCAAGGCGATCTTAGACATGGAGCCACCACGCTCTATAAGAGATGTGCAGAAGTTGACAGGCCGAGTTGCAGCTTTAGGAAGATTCATCTCCAAGTCTGGTGACAAATGCCTGCCTTTCTTTCAAGCATTGAAGAAGGTGAAAGATTTTGAGTGGACTCGTGAGAGCCAAGAGGCCTTTGAACAACTGAAGAAGTACATGACTGAAGCCCCGTTGTTGGCCAAACCTAGTCCCGGAGAGACTCTTTATATATACCTGGCGGTATCCGAGCAATCGTTGAGCGCCGTTCTCATCCGAGAAGAGAAGAAGGTCCAGAAACCTATCTATTATGTGAGCAAGGTGTTGCACGGGGCGGAGCTGAATTACTCTCCCGTCGAGAAATTCGCATTGGCATTGGTAACAGCCTCGAGGAAGTTACGCCCGTACTTCCAGGCACACAAGATTGAGGTCCTGACGGACCAACAGTTGAGAAACATTTTGCATAGCCCAAAGGCTAGTGGAAGGCTAATCAAGTAGGCGATTGAACTTGGAGAATTTGACATCACATATAATCCTCGAACAGCCATTAAGGCTCAGGCATTGGCTGACTTCGTGGTTGAATGCACCATTAGCAACCAAGAAGTCGGGGGGCAGGAAATGATAACAACCCCTGAGAAGCAAGATAGAGATGGAGAACTTGAACCTGATCAGAAGGAATACTGGGTGCTCTATTTTGATGGAGCATCAAAAACAAAATCTAGTGGCGCAGGCTTAGTACTGCAAAGCCCCGATGGGTTCACAGTCGAATATGCTTTAAAGTTGGATTTCCAGACAACCAACAATGAAGCTGAGTATGAGGCCTTGATAGCTGGTTTAGGCTTGGCCAGAATCATGAGAGTCAAGAACCTCAAAGTGTGTGGAGATTCAAGATTAGTAGTCTCTCAAGTAAATGGTGAATTTGAGGCCAAGGATGAAACTATGGCAAAGTATCTGCGAGTTGTAAAAGCTGTCATGACTCAGTTTGACGAGTGTTATGTAGAACACATCCCGAGAGAAGAGAACGTTAAGGCCGATGCCTATCTAAGTTTGCTTCTTCTGAGATAGAAAACTATGAAGGGAGTGTTTACTTCCAGGTCTTGAAGGCCCCGACCATCAACTCAAAATTAGTGGCACCAATTGATGTGGGAAGTTCTTGGATAGATCCCATCAAGGCACACCTTGAGACTGGGTGGCTCCCAGATGATGCCTTGGAGGCACGAAAACTTTCAGTAAGAGCATTGAGATACACCTTGATTGAGGGCATTCTGTATAAGAGATCATTTGTCATCCCGTACTTGAAGTGCTTGAGGCCTCAAGAGGCAAGGGAGGCTTTGGAAGAAGTTCATGAAGGAATCTGTGGGCAGCACCTGGGGGGCAGGGCCCTCGCTCACAAGATAACTCGCTTGGGATTCTACTGGCCAGAGATGCTGGCTGATGCACAGGATTATGTCAAGAGGTGTGACAGGTGCCAGAAGCATGCTCCGATTGTCAGGCAGCCGCCTGAGATGTTAACATCAGTCAATTCCCCCATTCCATTTGCTATGTGGGGGATGGACATTCTTGGGCCTTTCCCTATGGCATCAGCACAGAGGAAGTTTCTGATTGTCGCCATTGACTACTTCACCAAGTGGATCGAGGCTAAGCCTTTAGCCAAAATAACCACCAAGCAAGTTTCCCAGTTCTTTTGGGAGAACATAATCTGCAGGTATGGCATCCCGCGAATCCTTGTGACGGATAATGGGACACAGTTCAATAATGAAGAATTCAAGAAGTATTGCGAGGAGAATGCTATTGAGCTTCGTTTTACCTCGGTAGCACATCCGCAAGCAAATGGACAAGCCGAGGTGGCCAATCGGATCATCCTTGATGGACTTAAGAAAAGGGTTGAACGCTCAAGGAGCACCTGGGTAGACGAGTTACTGCCTATACTCTGGGCTTATCGCACTACTTGCAAGGTGACCACAGGAGCAACCCCGTTTCTGCTAGCTTATGGAGCTGAGGCAGTTGTGCCACTGGAGATTATGCATGCATCACCTCGAGTGGAGGCATTTTAACCTGAGACAAATGAAGAAGGTATGAAGCTCGCCCTGGATCTGATTGATGAAGTCAGAGACGAGGCAAACGCCAGAAATGTGGAGCATCAAAAGAAAGCATCCTTCTATTACAACCACAGAGTTAAGGAGAGGTTCTTTCAACAAGGTGATTTGGTTCTGAGGAAGATCGAGGCTTCTGGAGTTGGCCAGAAAGGAAAACTAGCCCCAAATTGGGAAGGGCCGTATCGAGTCAGGAAGACGTTGGGACGAGGATCATACAAGTTGGAGACCTTGGACGGGGTTGAGGTGCCCCGTACTTGGCATGCCTTGAACCTCAAGATTTATTATGTTTAAGTTGCCTCTGCGAGGATGTAACTTTTTATTTATCTAGTAGGAGAAGTAGAAATAAGGTTCCATGAAACCATCCCAGGGTTTTGATGCCCCGAGTAGGAAAATAATGTGTTATGTAAGGGTTTAACCCCTCTCTGAGTTATTAATGCAAACTTGTTTTCCATTCTATGATTCTATGTTTTGTTTACGTACCAAGCACCTGTTGAGTGTGAGTCTAGGAAGACCAAGTACCGAAAATAAATGAACATACGAATAAAACAAACAAGTGCATAAATAAAGACCCCGAAGGGCCAACAGTTAGGGTTACATCATTTAGACCGAACAAAAGTTTAATCACGACGCACCGTGATTGAAATACTAGAAATAAAAGCCACATACGGCTAAGTTAGGCCATGCAAGGCCCGAAGCAATCCCAGCTACTCATCCGAGGAATCCTCCTCGCCATTCTCCGCCTCGTCAAATTTGTCCCCGGCTGTTACAGTCAAAAGGTCGGGGGGAGTGATGCTGAACTTGGACCAATCCAAGGCTGACTCTGGGCATCCCAAGACAGAATCTTGCTCGCAAATTCCCCAACCAGGGATGAAGGGGGTCTTGACTCTCCCGTCAGCATTCCGTGATCTCTTCGAAGAGCATCCCGACAGGAACTGAGGGATCTTCGGCCCGGGTTGAATGCAAGCCGCCTCGGCTCTCTTGATCATCCTCCTAGTAACTTTCGGCTGGTTTTCGGGCCGATTGTCAATCTCCTCAGCAACTGAAAAGACAACAGAAAAGATATCGGAATAAGAACAAACAGGGTTCATAACATGAAGGTAAAAAATTACCATCAGCAGAAAGTAAGCTAAGTCCAGCTTCTACAAGTCTCTTCTCGGTTAAGAAAACTTTGTAGTGAGTACGGCCGTCGTCAGCAAGTAGTCGATCACGATCAAAAAGCTCCTTCTCGTCAAGATCACATACAAAATGTGTAGCATCATGCACTTCCCCAAACTTAGACATAAAGAATTGGCCCCAATCGCCACCACGCCATACCAGAGTCACGAATTCTCTGTCCCAGTAGTGATGGGAATTTGGGAATGAAAAAGCATTCACAATATGTGGAACATTGGATCTATGCTGAATAGTGACCCATCCCTTCTGAGCCTCAGAAGAATTCTTGGTGGCGAATATGCTCCTGAACATGGTAGTAGTAGGCTCGATACCTAGATCTCGACATCTCAGCATAAAGATGATAATCAACCGCCATGCATTGGGATACAATTGGCAGGGATGAACCTGAAGCTCCGCTAAGAGCCTTATTATGAACTGGTCTACCGGGAATCTCAGACCTGCTTCCAGGGCACCTTTGTAGACACATAGCCTCTCTGGGTGCCAATTACAGGTTCTGTCAGCTAAGCCAGGAAGGCAAACCTTGATCACATCCGGAAAGCCATATAACTTCTTAATATTTTCGACATCTTGCTTGTCGAACTTGGATGGACTATGATACGCAGCTAACTCAGAATTGTTGAGAAATGCATCCCTCATAGTACTTAACAAGTCAATTAAAGAATCAAATCGACGATCAATATATCTAGGGGGATTCAGTCGAAGATTACCTCGCAATGTTTTGGCCAAGGCTCTCTTGGCCATCGCCTCTGACATAGAGAATGACGAAGCTGGAGCGCGGTCGCCATCTGCCATCTTGAGCTTGAACTTGAAGCTAGAGCTTGAGAGCTTTAGAACTTGAGAACTTCAGAGAGAATTTTAGAAGTAAGAAGAAGTGAAGTGAATGAAAATGAAGGCTCCCCCACTCTTTTATAGAAGATGGATGACCTTCTATATCAGGTTGAAACACAGCTTGGTTCGTGTTTGCAGGTCATCTATCGTTCATCTACAGAAAGATGGATTTCATCTGCTATATCGGCCAATAATTATACCGGTATATATGATTCCGGGAAAGGAAAGAAGGATTTACGTAAAGATATAGTAATAAGCTGTGCCAAGGCACTCATCTGAGCTTAAGGAGCTAATTACGTTTAAGGAAGGTAGAATACAATCAGTTAGTCTTTGCTATTAAAGAGACTAATTATGCTCTGAAAGGAGGTGTACAACATCCGTGATCAAGGACGTGATTCTAGAACAAGACTCATGATCAAGGACGTGATTCTAGAACGAGACTCCAGGCATTGCGAAAAGCTCCGAGAGGCACGACATAGCAACAATGGAGCACCTGTCGGGCGATCAAGAAACACCCGGCAGGCAACTTGGCTCTCCTGGCAGCCGACTAGGTGCCATGGAGAGGGTCTGGCCGACCTGGCTCTCCTGGCAGCCGACCAGGTGCCATGGAGAGGGTCTGGCCGACCTGGCTCTCCTGGCAGCCGACCAGGTGCCATGGAGAGGATCTGGCCGACCTGGCTCTCCTGGCAGCCGACCAGGTGCCATGGAGAGGGTCTGACCGACCTGGATCTCCTGGCAGCCGACCTCATGGATCCCTAAGATCGAGATCGAGGTTCTGGATCCCTAAGATCGAGATCGAGGTTCTGAATCCTTGAAAGTCACGGGTGACCAATATACTAAATTAGAAATCAAGATCGAGATCGAGATTGAGGTTCTGGATCCCTAAGATCGAGATTGAGGTTCTGAATCCTTGAAAGTTACGGGTGACCAATATACTAAATTAGAGATCAAGATCGAGGTCGAGATTGAGGTTCTGGATCCCTAAGATCGAGATTGAGGTTCTGAATCCTTGAAAGTCACGGGTGACCAATATACTAAATCAAAGATCAAGATCGAGATCGAGATCGAGGTTTTGGATCCTTGAAAGTCATAGGTGACCAAAACACTTCCAAACAACTTGAGGCACCTGTCGGGCGATCAAGAAGCACCCGGCAGGCAACCAGAAGCACCCGGCAAGCAACCAGGATCTCCTGGCAGCCGACCAGGTGCATCAAGGAAGGGTCAGCCGACCAGGATCTCCTGGCAGCCGACCAGGATCTCCCGGCAGGCAACCAGGATCTCCTGGCAGCCGACCAGGTGCATCAGGGAAGGGTCAGCCGACCAGGATCTCCTGGCAGCCGACCAGGATCTCCTGGCAGCCGACCAGGAGCATCTGGCAGCTGACCGGGAGCCACAAAGAGGCTCAATCTGACTTCCCGATACTCATTTTGGCACCCCCTATCGTTTGATTGAATCGTTTGATGGTTTTGCTGAAAGTTTCTCACTTTCCGTGACAAACATCGACCTTCGAATTAGCACCGTTTAGTGCCGTTTTATGCCATTTAACGTCGTTTACTCAGACATTGAAACGTCGTTTAAGCATCGTGTGACATCATTAATGTCAACATGGATTTCCCGTCAACATGTCAGACGATCGAGAAGCACATGTCAGACGATCGAGAAGCACATGTCAGACGATCGAGAAGCACATGTCAGACGATCGAGAAGCACATGTCAGACGATCGAGAAGCACGTGTCAGACGATCGAGAAGCACGTGTCAGACGATCGAGAAGCACGTGTCAGACGATCGAGAAGCACCCGGCAGGCAACCAGGATCTCCTGGCAGCCGACCAGGTGCATCAAGGAAGGGTCAGCCGACCAGGATCTCCTGGCAGCCGACCAGGATCTCCTGGCAGCCGACCAGGATCTCCTGGCAGCCGACCAGGAGCACCTGGCAGCTGACCGGGACCCTTGTCGGCTGCCTCGTTGCCCGGAAGAGGTTAAAATTTTCCCGAATCTCCTCCGTTTAGCTTCGTTTAGCGCTGTTTAGTGCCGATTAACACCGATTAGTGTCGTTTAAGAATTGATTAGTGCCGATTAACACCGATTAGTGTCGTTTAAGCACTGATTAGTGCCGATTAACACCGATTAGTGTCGTTTAAGCACTGATTAGTGCCGATTAACACCGATTAGTGTCGTTTAAGCACTGATTAGTGCCGATTAACACCGATTAGTGTCGTTTAAGCACTGATTAGTGCCGATTAACATCGATTAGTGTCGTTTAAGCACTGATTAGTGCCGATTAACACTGATTAGTATCGTTTAAGCACCGTGAGTGCCAATTTATCCTTTCAACATTGTTTAAGCATTGTTTAAGGCCGTTTAGCGCTGTTTAGTGCCGTTTTATGCTGCTTAACGTTGTTTAAACATTGTTTAATCATCGTTAAGACTGATTAGTGCCGGTTAGCATCGAATTAACATTGTCGTGAACGCGTCGGTCGCTCCACGCTTCACATAAAGACAATACTCGTGAAACACTAGTGTACAAAGATAAACCCTGACCCGAGTCTCGAGTTAGACAAGTTAAACTTCAAGGAAAGCTTGATCAGCTTTCCTAGAAGTTGGGGGGCAAATGATATGGGCTAAAAGTAAGCCTTAAAGTCACATTTAATATGGCATTAATTAGGCCAAGAATGGTCCAAACGTGGGGCCCACCAGCTGGGCCCAAAACCCTAATTATAATATTAATTTCGTAATTAGTATTAAGGGTAATAAACAGCTCAGCAAATAAGAGTCAAACAAGGATATTACTCTTGCCTGACTTATCCTCCAAGATGCACAATTTAATATGGAAACTGATTCCTACAAGGAATAGATCTAGAACCTTCCTCAAAGACTTGCCCACCAAGTCTCCGAATCCTACCATAATTCTAAGGCTTCTCAGCCTATATAAAGGGCCTGACCCCTCATTCTCAGAACTACGTTGGCTTGATTCTCAATACGAGATACGTAGGCACTCTGTGAGGACCGATTACAGTCTCGAACGCAGAAACAGCCATTAAAGCGCGAAGCTCAACCACCCTAGCAATAATAACAAATCGTAATCGAGATTTAGATCCACAACATAAGATGAACTGCACATTAATTTTTTTTTACCCAGTTACGTCAAATTTTTTTTTTAACAAAGGTAAATAAAGTGTTGATTCTATATTTGTTAAGAAGTTTGGAAAATTTTAATAAATACTTAACGAATTTAAAAAATTGTGATTTTTTTATAGTACGTTTAGATAACATATCGTATTCAATAAAAATGATGAGAGACTGTAATAGTGTGAGTTACAAAAAAACTTTACCAATATGACAATTTGTTATTGAAATGTAGGGTTTTAAGTATATATTTATGGGTTACTCATTTCATTTCAAGGGTTAGTAATTTAGATTTGTTGAAATTAAAATTTGAGCGATCCAACCGTACGGATGTTGAGTTTATTATATTTTAAAAGCTTGTACGAAAAATTAATAAATTAAAAAAGGCACATATTAAATATTATAATGGTCAAAAAAATATGTTGACTCATTTTCGACCAACTGCAGTCGTATTTATAAATTCCACTGGAAACTGTGAACTTTGTATGGTAAATTCGATGACAAAACCTAGCAGTAGAATTTATAAGTTCGACTGTTTCCAGTCGAATTTATAAATTCAACTGTTTCTAGTCGAATTTATAAATTCGACTGCTATCGGTCAAATTTAGCCGCCCTTCAGATTTATAAATTTGACTGGTTTTGGTCAATTTTAGCCGCGTCAGATCTGTTTTAGCAGAAAACCTTCTGCCTCTTTGCGCACTTTCCCCTTTCTAACTTCACTTTCCTTTCTATCTCACAAATTCATTTTTCTTCCTTGAAGAGTTCATCTAAATCATCAAGTAAGTATCACTAATCCTTGTAATATAAATGTTAGTATGTCTTTTATTGATGTTTTTTCTCATAATAGATGTGAATTTAAATATTAGTATTTGTGTTATTGCATGTTCAAATATCTTAAATTTGTTGATAAAATTAAAGTAGTAAATTAGTAATGAATATACATTGCTTAGTAATGACTTGTTTTTTTCCAATTAAAGTTGCACACAACTTATATCAATGTATATGAACTTTGTAGATGACATCCGATCGTAGTTGGGTTGGTCATAATCGTTATGAAGAATCGAAATACTTAACAGAGGAGTACAAAAATGGGGTGAATAGTTTTCTTGAATTTGCTATTAATCATCGTGAAGAGGAAGATAAAGGACTCATAAGATGTTCATGTCAAAATTGTGGAAATCAATACTTCATGGATCCTAGTGATGTGAGAATTCATTTGTATCTACATGGTTTTATGCATTGGTATACCAAATGGGATTTGCACGGGGAGAAGGATGTGCCACGATTTGAAATCGGAACGAGTTCCGGTAATATTGACTACAATGATGTTGATATGTATGATGCTCGTGATATGCTAAGAGATTTAGTGGATGAAAATAAACATTTTGAGAATTTTGAAGAAGAACCGAATCCAAAAACAAAAGATTTTTACAATATGGTGGAAAAAGCTTCGGAACCAATTTATCAAAACAATAAGGATTTTACCACATTATCATTTTAAACAAGCTACTACATTGGAAGCACAAGCATAATTATAGTAACAGTGGCTTTGATGATTTGATTCACCTCATTGGATTAGTACTGCTGGCTAATCACAGCTTGCCTAAGACCTATTATGATGTGCGAAAGATGATAAAAGGATTGAATATGGGATACGAAAAAATTGATTGATGTTTTAAATTATGTCTAACCGCAAGCGCACGATATCAATTGTAGTAGATACTAGAAAATACGGGTCGAATCCTCAAGGAGACAGTTTCAAATTCAATTCAATGGTTATCAATTGTTTCTAGTCACAAACGATTAGTTGAGAATTTTGTTAACTACTAAAGCAAATTTAACAAGGTTTTAATTCAATTAATTAAGGGATCTAGGGCAATTCAAGTTCACCATGTTTACACCAAACAAATAACAAAGGTATAGCTTATCAATGGGATAAAATAATTAGAGCAATGGTTAAACTTTTCCAAGTATTAACACTCTCAGAAATCTGATGATGTTTTCACACTCACCTTTAATTCCGCTAATTGTATGTAAGCCTCTAGTAGTAAAATCTTTCGATCTATTACTCCTATTGCAATCAGTTAATCCATGATATTGCGCAATTACACAAATTAAGAATTAAAACATATCAATCAGAATTACTCTCTACCCATCAATTTACTAATCAAATTAAGCCCAAATCATGGTGCAAACATGGCTCCCCCTAATACCCTAGAATTAAATTACTCACTCATTCTAGGATTGAAACTAACAATAATAATCAAGAAAGCCATAATAAACATGTAATAATTAAAGAGAAGATAAGTAATACCTTAAACCTTTGAATAATGAAGAACAATTAATCCAAGCTTAATTAACCAAGTGTTTACAAAGGAAGAGATGAAGAGAGAAAAAAAACCAAAAACCTGGCTCTTGTAAAAATACGTCTGTCTCTCTCTCTCTCTCTCTCTCTCTCTCTCTCTCTCTCTCTCTCTCTCTCTCTCTCTCTCTCTCTCTCTCTCCTCCTCTTTTATAATAAAACTCCTTAATAAAATCTGATCTCTATCTCTTAATAAAAGTATTTTTAATATTCTAATCAATTTCCAAAAAGATATCCATAATTGAATAGGATTTTCTTGTAAAATTCGTCACTTCTTTTTCTTCTCTGTTTCTGGGCTCTTCCAGTTGGATTTTGCTTACTGGACCACCTCTGAATTGAAGATAATTCCACAAGCTTCGTGTGGACAGTAAGATCGTTAAATTCTGACTTCTGTAACTCAAGATACGGCCCAAACAGTGCAGGCAGCCCGTGCAGCCCAATAATACGAATTTTCTCCTATTTTATCTCCAAAATAGCTCTTTTTGCTCCAAATCCTTCCAAGTCATGAATTCTTTATTTCCTACAATAAAACAATCAAATCTATTAAATAAAAATCCAAATCAATGCAAAACACAATAAATATGAAAATAAAATCATCTAAAATATATATAAAAATATATTCTATCAAACATCCCCACACTAAGCATTTGCACGTCCTCGGGAAAATAAGTGAAATAAAAACTAAGTCCTAACAAACATCACTTTCGTAGATGACACGATTGCATTGAGCGTATGCAACAAGCCGTTAAACCCCTAGGCAGCCCTAGTAGGACGAGTGTTGTCTCGCGAGGGTTTATAGTGAATGTACCCAAAAAATTCATCTAACCATGCAAAAGATCAATGCTAACACAACACCACACACACAAGTCCTCTCATGCCACATCAACTTAAGAATCAAAGTAAACATACAATGTCTTGGTGTCGAAAGTGCAAGTATTCACGTAGTCTACTCAACCAACATGCAGAAGGTCATAAAAATTCATGTCAAGTGTAAAAATCCTTGGTAATCATGGTAAGCCAACAAGAAATACATCTTTAAGTCAAAACCTGGGATCTCCTATGCCAAAACAAGTAATAACTCACCTTTCACTCACAAGCGAATATTCACTCAAGAACAAAGTTAAGTGTATCACTCAATTCCAACAAAATCATAAACACAACTTGACACTCGCAATCAATCTCACTCTCAACACAACATACATCACTGATGACAATCAAAAGGTCTTTGATCGGGTCGTAGCGTGGGCTAGGGACCAGGTATGTCAAGTAAAGCTAAAACAGGTTAAATGTCAAAAGCTAGTACCCAACAATATAATTCATTCCATTCCCTTTCTATTAATACCACAAAAATACTTCCCCACACTTGGATTCTTCAATAACCCTTACATAAATAACTTGACTAATCGAATGAAGAAGGATCATACAAACATAAGAATGCTCTCAAATTTATTTATTTATTTTTTCTTTTTTTTTTTTCCTTTGAGAGCTAAGGAATAAGCACAATGATCCATAGATATTTTTATGAATTTCGACTAACAAGCATCAACCAAAATCAATATTCCCCAATGGTATGATCATCAATAACCCCCCTTTTATGAACACCTTATTACTCCCTTAAGCACAATACTAGCCTTTGACAATTTAGGTTCAAATTCAATGTAAGGCCAATAGAATAAAAAGGATAATGGCAAGTAATATGGTGTGTCACCGAAAGAATAGGATTAAGCTCAACGGGTTAACTAATTGATCATGTTTAAAAGGTGTGGAAATATGGGAAATACGAGGTTAAACCTAAGTGCCTTTATCATCTCATCATCAAGTAATGTCATGCATTTCAAGAAAGATCTTAAGTAAGTGCTAGCAATGTAAACAACATGTGGACACTCAAGCAAACGAAAAATCATGCAAAAGATATGCATATAGGCTCAAAACTCACTTGGTGTGACAAAACATAATCAATCCCAAGTAACAAGACTCTCTAACGCACCTACTTGTACTCAAAGCATGGAAACCAAGTCATCTTGCACATATTCATGTCATTCTAATCACTTACTACATTCAATTAAGTCTACCAGCTTCAACTTGCTAGTGAAAGTGTGTGCACAAGAACAAAGCACGTCACTTCTCATACAAAAGCGTCCATAAACACAAGATTTCTACGCATGCATGAGTGTATCAAGCAAAATACAACAACTAATCAAATTGCATGGCTAGAATTATTTTTGGTATTTTTCAATTTTTATTTTTTATTTTTTTAAATTTTATAATATATAATTTTTTTGGATTTTTTATCTTGGAGAACTCATCCCCACACTTAAGTGGTTCATTGTCCCCAATGAACTAATGAACAAGATACAAAACTACAACTAAAAACAAAATATAACTACACTAAAAAGAAAAGAAGGAAAACTCCTCTGGAATCCATGTAACCTCCGCCTATAAATTCAACATCCCCCGTCGAAGACGAAAATTTCACAATACTAGAATCACCTCTTCCACGCTTAGGAGCCATAAGAATCAATACCCAACTCCAAAGAAGCTCAACCAATAATTTCCAAGCAATATCACACCAAAAATAGCCCAAATTCCAAAAATTAGACAAAATCCCAAATCACAAGAACACAAATTCGTAATAAAAATAAGATTTTTAGAAGAGATAAACCAACTACGGATTGGAGAGGTGAACTTGCAATTAATTCCTCTTTAGAATTTAATTTTTAGAGATTTAAAGAAATAGAAAAGGAATTGGATTTGTATGGATAGGTGTGTATATATATAAGATGATGGATAGATGAAATTTAAAAATTTAGAGCATGGTAGAGATTTAGGATGGTATGGAATTGATCTAGGATAGATGTAGGATTTAGGGAGTGAAGGAATTTGAGTTTGGATAAAATTTGGGGTTGATTTTGTAGCTTAAAACACTGATTTTCGGGAAAAAACTGGGCAGAGGAGGTATAACGCAGCCGCAGGCTGCGTTTCAGGGACGCTGAGCGCGCGGGAGGCAGTAACGCAGGCGCAGCCTGCGTTACAGGGGGTGCAGACTGCGGGGAGATCAGTAACGCAGGCGCAGCCTGCGTGTCAGGTGTGCTGCCTGCGCGAAAATCATTGTTCCTATTTTTTTTTTTTTTTGAATACAACACTCATTTTTTTTAAGACACAAATGCATGGGTTGCCTCCCACGAAGCGCTTTTGTTTAACGTCGTTGTCTCGACTCAGCTGGTTCAGATCTCCGTGGAGGGGTTGTCAAGATAAATCACTTCCATCTTCCCTACGAATGCACCATCCACATATAATTTAAGGCGTTGATCGTTGACCTTAAATTTTGTTCCGTCTCGTCCCATAATTTCAATAGCACCATAAAATTTGACTTCGGTGACGGTAAAAGGTCCCCACCATCTTGATTTGAGTTTCCCCGGAAAATGTCGAAGTCTAGAATTGAACAACAACACCTTGTCACCAACCTGAAAATCTCTCCTCTGAATCATCTTATCATGCATCTTCTTCGTTCTCTCCTTGTAAAGCCGAGAATTGTCATAAGCATCAAAACGAAGCTCATCTAACTCATTAAGTTGAAGAAGTCTCGCTTGCCCCGCAGCCTTCAAATCCATGTTGAGTTCTTTTATAGCCCAAAAGGCGCGATGTTCCAATTCCACTTGCAAGTGACATGCTTTACCATAGACCAACCGATAAGGAGTGGTGCCAATAGGTGTCTTATATGCCGTCCGATAAGCCCACAAAGCATCATCTAGCTTCAAATACCAATCTTTCCTTGACTTTGCAACCATTTTCTCCAAAATGATTTTGATTTTTCGGTTAGAAACCTCCACTTGGCCACTTGTTTAGAGGTGATATGCAAGAGCAACCTTGTGAGTAACGCCATATTTCTTCAACAAAGTTTCAAACTGACGATGGCGAAAATGAGAACCACCATCGCTTATCACTGTTCTAGGAACTCCAAATCGTGGGAAGATAATATTCTTGAGAAGCTTCATAACTACCTTGGAATCATTTGTTACCGATCCAACTGCTTCAACCCACTTGGATACATAATCGACAGCAACTAAGATGTATCTCATCCCACAAGAACTTGGGAAGGGTCCCATAAAATCAACACCCCATACGTCAAATATCTCGACCTCAAGAATACCGGTTTGAGGCATCTCATGGCGTTTAGAAATATTACCCGTCCTTTGACATGCATCACAAGCCAAACAGAAAGCACGAGCATCCGTAAATAGAGACGGCCAAAAGAAACCGGATTGAAGTACTTTAGCAGCGGTTTTGGAAGGACCATGGTGGCCTCCACATGCGAGAGAATGACAATGCTTGAGAATGTCATGTATTTCGAACTCAGGAACACATCTACGAAAGATTCCATCAGCACACTTTTGATACAAGAAAGGGTCATCCCAAAAATATTGTTTAGCATCGTGATAAAACCTCTTTCTTTGCTGATAAGTCAATTCTGGAGGGTGAGATCCACTAACACAGAAATTTGCAAAATCTGCATACCAGGGAGTTTGAGTAGCAACCGAAAATAGGTGATCATCTGGGAAAGAATCGTCAATAGGAGTACTTGACGCAATATCAGATTTGAAACGCAACCGTGAGAGATGATCCGCAACTACATTCTCAGCACCCTTCTTGTATTTGATTTCCAAGTCAAACTCTTGAAGTAAGAGAATCCAACGAATAAGCCTTGGCTTTACTTCTTTCTTCGCCAACAGATACTTAAGTACCGAATGATCAGTGTGAACAATGACTTTGGAGCCAATGAGATAGGCTCGGAATTTGTCAAGAGCGTAGACCACAGCTAGAAGTTCCTTCTCGGTCGTAGCATAATTGACTTGAGCTTCATCCAAGGTTTTACTTGCATAGTAGATAGCGTGCAATACCTTGTCTTTCCTTTGACCGAGAACTGCTCCAACTGCATAATCACTTGCATCACACATGATTTCAAATGGAAGATTCCAATCTGGAGGTTGAATGATTGGTGCACTTATCAAAGCTTCCTTAGTCCTGTTAAAAGACTCCAAACAAGCATTAGTAAACACAAAGGTGGCATCCTTAAGCAATAATTGAGTGAGGGGTTTTGCAATTTTTGAAAAATCTTTTATAAAACGACGATAAAAACCCGCATGACCAAGGAAACTCCTCACTCCCTTGACATTAACAGGAGGAGGAAGTTTCTCAATCACCTCAATTTTTGCTTTGTCAACCTGGATGCCACGTTCAGAAATCAAGTGACCAAGTACCACTCCTTCATTGACCATGAAGTGGCACTTTTCCCAATTCAAAACCAAATTCACCTCTTCACAACGTTTAAGCACTTTAGAAAGATTATGCAGACATACATCAAAATCAGACCCATAGACACTGAAATCATCCATAAATACTTCCATGATAGACTCTATGAAATCAGAAAATATGGCAGTCATGCAACGCTGAAAAGTAGCAGGGGCATTGCACAAACCAAAAGGCACTCTACGATATGCAAAGGTACCATATGGGCACGTAAATGTAGTCTTTTCTTGGTCATTAGGATGTATAGGGATCTGAAAGAACCCTGAATATCCGTCTAAATAGCAAAAGTACTTATGCTTAGCAAGTCTTTCTAACATCTGATCAATGAAAGGGAGAGGGTAATGGTCTTTTCTAGTATCAGTGTTTAACTTACGGTAATCAATGCACATTCGCCATCCGGTGACAATTCGAGTGGGAATTAATTCATCTTTATCATTCTTAATTACCGTTGTTCCTCCTTTCTTAGGGACTACCTGAACTGGGCTTACCCATTTAGAATCAGAAATCGGGTAAATGATGCCCGCATCTAACAATTTCAAAACTTCTTTTTTAACAACCTCTTGCATGTTAGGGTTCAAGCGACATTGTCCCTGTATGCAAGGCTTATGGTCATCATCTAAGTGAATTCTATGCATGCAAAAGTCTGGGCTAATCCTCGTAAGATCATCAATACTATACCCAATAGCTTTTCTATGCGCACGCAAAATAGTAAGAAGCTTAAAAATCTGGTTATCATCAAGACTAGAGCTAACAATCACAGGACAAGTCTTTTCATCATCAAGAAACACATATTTCAGATTAGATGGCAAAGGCTTTAACTCTATTTTCTTTACCTGAGGTTGACCACAAGAAGTGTCAGTGTTGGTTACCTCACAATTCGGATCAGCTGCACCATCCAACTCAAGAATCAATGAATCGACTTCAGCATGTCCTTCAACTTCTGAAGCTTCAAGCATGAGCACTGCTTCCAATGCATCATTCAATAGAATCTGAGGCGTATCATCTCGGACAATTCCATCTATAACATCGATCCTGCAGCAAGTATTCTCAAGCAAAGGGGATTTAAGAGCAGAGGTTAGAGTAAAAGTAATTTTATCATCACCAACGCTCAATGTGAGAGTCCCACTTTTAACATCAATAACAGCACCTGCTGTACAAAGAAATGGTCTACCTAAAATAATAGGTATTTGGCTGTCCTCTTCCATATCTAGAACTACAAAGTCTACAGGAATATAGAATATTCCAACCCTAACAGGCACATGCTCTAAAATTCCAAGGGGATATTTTATTGAACGGTCTGCCATTTGCAAAGTCATCTGTGTACATTTTAATTCTCCCATATTTAGTTTTTGAAAAACCGAGAGAGGCATGACTGAGACGCTAGCGCCTAAATCACATAAAGCTTTATCAATGAACAATGCACCTAAATGACACGGGATCGAAAAACTACCAGGATCTTTAAGCTTAGGTGGAGACTTGTTTTGTAAAACAGCACTGCACTCTTCAGTAAAAGCTACCGTCTCCACCTCACCAAAAGACCTTTTCTTAGTGAGAATATCCTTAAGAAACTTTGCATATGATGGAACTTGAGAAATTAAATCAGTGAAAGGAACTGTTACCTCAAGATTCTTGACAAGTGTCATGAACTTACCAAACTGCTGGTCCACCTTAGTTCTGTTCATCCTGCTAGGGAATGGGAGCTTTGGCACAAATGGTCGAGGAGTAACTGCAGTCTTTTCTTTGTCCTGGTTCTTGCTTTCCTCAGTTTCACCTTCGTTTGTATCTTCAACAACTTTCTCTACCTTGTCTTCCTCAGAATTCTCTTTTTCTTTCTCAGTAGGAACATCGTCTGTAGGCATTGGAGGAGCATCATATGTACGACCACTCCTAAGAGCAATGGCATTCACATTTTCCTTTCGCTGAGTTGGTTGGGTTGGTAGAGAGCCTTGTTGCCTTGTAGACGAACAACTAGCCATTTGAGCAATCTGAGTTTCCAGCATCTTATTATGTATCTCCATCTGGTTCATCTTTGTTTGCATTTGTAACAATATCTTCATCATATCACCTTGATTATCAGCCTGTGCAGCTTGATTTGCTTGAGGAGCACAATTCTGAGGAGGCCTTTGGAATCCAGGGGGATTCATAAGTCCTTGCGGAGGCCTATACTGTTGCTGTGGAGGAGGCTAGTACGACTGCTGATATTGCTGCTGATTAGGAACATTTGTATTCTGAGCATTATTGTTCCTATATGAGAAATTCAGATGATCTTTTCAACCAGGATTATAAGTGTTGGAGTACGGATTGTACTGCTGCCTCTGTTGGAAAACATTTGCTTGCTCCATCTGAAAATGTTGTGAATTTTGAGCATTGTATTTGCAATCGTTACCATAGTGGCCTTGGATCCCACAGACTTCACAAACTAGATTATTCATTGGAGCCATTGATGATAGTGCATTGATACTCATAGGTTGAGTAGAGGGTTGAGATGTCTTCAATGAGTGGATCTCCTGAGTCAATGCAGCGAGTTGAGATGATAATAAAGAATAGGCATCCACTTCGAGTTTACCCCCTTTCTTGGCTGCTCTCGGATTACTGAAGTGATTGGCAGCCAAATTTGAGAGAAAAGCATGTGCATCATCAACTCCTCTGTCTAAAAATACACCACTCGCAGCATTATCAACCATCCCTTTTGTTTCCGGATCAAGACCATTGTAGAAGCGTTTAAGCAGAAACCACTTCTCAAGACCATGGTGAGGGCATGCACGTTGATAATCCTTAAATCTGTCCCAAGCATCCCGTAGAGATTCACCATAATCTTGCTTGAAACCCATCATCTTGTCGATCAAATCGTCGGTTCTGTTAGGAGGGAAGAACTCAGTTAAGAAAGCCTGATCAATCTTATCCCACTCGGTCAGGTCAATATCATTCAACCATTTTTGAGCTTTGTCACGAAGAGAGAAACCGAACAACATGACTTTCAACTGGTCTAGAGTGACTCCCTGATGTTTAATTGTAGAACAGAGCTGTTGAAACCGTTGCAGATGATTTGTAGGGTCTTCGGAGGCAAGCCCAGCAAATTGATTCTGTTGGATCATCGTAAGCAAAGCAGGCTTGATCTCGAAATTTGCTGCTTGAATTGATGGCATAACAAGGCCAGTAGGTACCCCACTCGGAGAGGGCTGTGAGTAGTTCTTCAAATATTTGGGAAGGTTCGCCATCTCAATCTTTGGTTCAGGTAAGTCTTGCTGCTTCTCTTTCCTTTGTGGATCTATGTATTGTTGACAAGAAAGTTCAGAATCTGGATTAAGAGGAGTTGTATCCTCTTTCACTTGATCTTTTTTCGTTTGAGACCTGGTCCTGGGCATCAACAACTAAACAAGGAAAAGCAGTAAGATCGGTCTCAGTTGGAACAAGAGTTCCAAATAGACAAGAGAAACAATCTAAAACAATCGAACTAAAATTATAGAAACTAGGCGTCTCCCCGGCATCGGCGCCAAAAACTTGATGTGTTAAATTATGTCTAACCGCAAGCGCACGATATCAATTGTAGTAGATACTAGCAAATACGGGTCGAATCCTCAAGGAGACAGTTTCAAATTCAATTCAATGGTTATCAATTGTTTCTAGTCACAAACGATTAGTTGGGAATTTTGTTAACTACTAAAGCAAATTTAACAAGGTTTTAATTCAATTAATTAAGGGATCTAGGGCAATTCAGGTTCACCATGTTTACACCAAACAAATAACAAAGGTATAGCTTATCAATGGGATAAAATAATTAGAGCAATGGTTAAACTTTTCCAAGTATTAACACTCTCAGAAATCCGATGATGTTTTCACACTCACCTTCAATTCCGCTAATTGTATGTAAGCCTCTAGTAGTAAAATCTTTCGATCTATTACTCCTATTGCAATCAGTTAATCCATGATATTGCGCAATTACACAAATTAAGAATTAAAACATATCAATCAGAATTACTCTCTACCCATCAATTTACTAATCAAATTAAGTCCAAATCATGGTGCAAACATGGCTCCCCCTAATACCCTAGAATTAAATTACTCACTCATTCTAGGATTGAAACTAACAATAATAATCAAGAAAGCCATAATAAACATGTAATAATTAAAGAGAAGATAAGTAATACCTTAAACCTTTGAATAATGAAGAACAATTAATCCAAGCTTAATTAACCAAGTGTTTACAAAGGAAGAGATGAAGAGAGAAAAAAAAAACCAAAAAACTGGCTCTTGTAAAAATACGTATATATGTCTCTCTCTCTCTCTCTCTCTCTCTCTCTCTCTCTCTCTCTCTCTCTCTCTCTCTCTCTCTTTTCACGCTCTCCTCCTCTTTTATAATAAAACTCCTTAATAAAATCTGATCTCTATCTCCTAATAAAAGTATTTGTAATATTCTAATCAATTTCCAAAAAGATATCCATAATTGAATAGGATTTTCTTGTAAAATTCGTCACTTCTTTTTCTTCTCTGTTTCTGGGCTCTTCCAGTTGGATTTTGCTTACTGGACCACCTCTGAATTAAAGATAATTCCACAAGCTTCGCGTGGACAGTAAGATCGTTAAATTCTGACTTCTGGAACTCAAGATACGGCCCAAACAGTGCAGGCAGCCCGTGCAGCCCAATAATACGAATTTTCTCCTATTTTATCTCCAAAATAGCTCTTTTTGCTCCAAATCCTTCCAAGTCATGAATTCTTTATTTCCTACAATAAAACAATCAAATCTATTAAATAAAAATCCAAATCAATGCAAAACACAATAAATATGAGAATAAAATCATCTAACATATATATAAAAATATATTCTATCATTGATGCTTGCGAGAATGATTGCATGTTGTTTTACAAGGAAAATAGCAACAAATCTCACTGTGATATATGCAATACAAGCCGATACAAGGAGCAAAAAGATCCAAACAAAATGAAGATCCCGTGAAAGATCTTGCGCTACTTTAATCTTACCTTAAGGTTGCAGCGTTTATTTATGAATGAGAAGACTGCAGAATGTATGAGGTGGCACCACGATAGAGTCACAGTTGAAGGTCAATTATCTCACCCAGCGGATGGAAACGAGTGGAAACGATTTGATCGTAGGTTTTCAAACTTTTCGAAAGAAATTCGAAATGTTAGACTTGGCCTCTCTAGTGATGGATTTGACCCTTTTCATGATTCACATTCTAGGGAATATACTGTTTGGCCTGTGGTGGTTGTAGTTTACAACCTTTCTCCATCTATGTGCACGACGGCTCCTTACATGTTTATGCCGCTTTTTATTCCTGGACCAAAAGATCCAACAAAAGATCTTCATGTTTACCTCTAACCACTGATTGATGAATTGAAAGTATTGTGGTGCACTGGTGAAGAAACATACGATAGGTTCTCAAAAACAAATTTTATGATGAAGGCAGCACTATTGTGGACGATCAGCGCCTTTCTTGCACTTGGAATGCTTAGCGGGTGGTCTACCAAGGGTAAGTTAGCATGTCATGTTTGTATGGGACAAGTAAAAGCCAAACAAATCAAGCATGGTGGTAAACCTAGTTTTTATGGAACTGCTCGCTATTTCTTAGAACAAGATGATCCACTGAGAAGAAGTACAAAGTTTGGGAGAACTGAGACACGATCAGTCACAACTCGAGATTCAGGTGTGATGACAAGGACCTTGTGTGAGGATATACAGTTCCCCCTTCCAGGGAAGACATCTTGGAGAAAACCGAGAGACTATGGTGTGACACATAATTGGACCCATCTTTGTCCATTTTTTGCGTTCCCGTACTGGGAGACACTCGACCTTCGTCACAACATTGATGTCATGCATACCGAAAAGAATGTCTTCGATAACATATTCAACACAATGATTGGTGACAAGAACAAGTCTAAAGACACCAAGAAGGCAAGAGAGGATTGTAAAGAAATGCTTATACACCGTGAGTTGTGGATTCTAGATGATGGCACAATGCCACGTGCACCATATGTGCTTTCAAAGAAACAACTTCATAAGTTGTTTAATTGGATTAAATAACTTGAACTTCCGGATGAGTATGTATCAAATATATCCAGGTGTGTGAATCGTGATAAAAATTCTATTCATGGGATGAAATAGCATGATTGTCATATTTTCATGCAAAAGTTGTTGCCAATCGTTTGTCGTGACTTACTACCAAAGCATGTAGCTGATGTTCTTATTGAGTTGTCAAACTTCTTTCAAGATTTATGCTCATCGAATTTGAGATACATAGACTTGGAAAAAATGGAGAAGGATATAGTGAGAATAATGTCCAAGCTTGAAATCACTTACATTCCAGGTTGGTTCGATCCGATGGAGCATTTGCCACTGCACTTAGCTACTTAATGTAAGTTGGGTGGCCCAGCTAATTTTCGATGGATGTATTTCATTGAAAGATACTTTCACAAATTGAAACTGAAAATTAAAAACAAATCTTGAGTGGAGGGTTCAATTGCAGAGCGATACATTGAGGAGGAATGTGTACATTTTTGTTCGTTGTATTTCGAATCCAAAGTCCCAACAATGCATAATCAGTTACGTCGAAATGAGGCACCTCGGAGGTCTCATGATTCTAATTTACTTGAAGTTTACACGTATCCGACATCACTTGGTCTACGAGGCAAGGATAGAATTTTGAGTGATGATGAACATAAACTCATAAGATATTATGTTCTAATCAATTCACCGGAGGTCGGAAAATACCTACGTTGAGAATTTTTTTATACCATATTCACACACACATTATGCAACTTTAACATTCATCTTATGAATTCATTTTAATGTGTAGTGGATTCCAAAAGTTGATGCAAACACATCATCCGAACTACAATGATGCTCAAAGGGAAGAACTTCAAAAAGAGCAATTCCAAAATTGGTTTGAAAGAAGGTTATGCAATTAAATACACACACACACGTTCATGTTTATATAATTATGTTTATGCAATTATGTATTTTTTTTTAATTTTGTAGGTTCAAGATGATGAAGAGCTCAAGAAGAAATTCATGGACTTGATAAAAGGTCCTTTGTTTAAGGTTGAAACTTACAAAATGTGCAAGTGCAATGGTTATAAATTTAGTTGTGCAAATCCTAATGAGCTCACTTCATCAAATTCTGGCATTGTTGTCATTGGTAAGAAAATTTGTAGATGCGCAAAATATTAGTTGCAATTATTCTCCATCATTCCTATTTATATCTCACACTTTAAATTGTAGGAACTTCTTACAAAGAAAGTTTTGGAAACAATTACGGTCGATTGCAGGAAGTTCTAAATCTCTACTATCACAATGGTCAACAAGTTGTTGTCTTCAAATGTCATTGGTCTGATCACACAAAACATGTCAAAGTTGATAGAAATCGAATAACTACGGTGGATGTCAAATCAACACTAAATGCAGAAGATGTGTTTGTGTTGTCTAGCCAAGCTCATCAAGTCTATTATGCACCAAATATTACAAATCCAAAGTCATCATGGTACACGTTCCTAACAACAAAGAATCGACAAGTCAATGAAAGTGTGACATCTAAAGAGAAGGTTAGATCTAACGATGACGATTTTCAAAATGAAGAGTCAAATGCTTCATCATCTCATGTTGAAAGAGTGAATGTTCGTGATCCCGCAAATTTCTTTATTGACTTGACAATGTTTGAAAATGATCGTTCCATGGCCTATGACGAAGAAGAAAGGAACGAGAGTAACAATAAAACCAAATTGAAGCCGTGAACATTGATGAAGAAAGTGATAATGATGATTTGACTTAGTTAATTTGTTTCCTACTTAAATTTGTATAAATTTGAAGTATGGTGATAATTTCACGGATAATTTGTATTATTTTAAATTACTATAAATTTGGAATTTAAAATGAAATGCGTTTATTTGCGTTGATTTGAGAATGCATTTTGAGGAGTTGTGTTTTGATAAATACAGCAGGGAGGTTAGTCTGTTAGCTACTGGCTAAAAATTGTGTGGTCTCTTATATTCGACTGGAACCAGTGGAAATAGGGGCACGGGTAAATTCTACTAAAACCGGTCGAATTTTTAAATTCTACCAAAAACGGTCGAATTTGTTTTTAATATAGATTTCGTTTTTTACCTCTTTTCTTCCACTCTTTACTCTAGCTCTCACTTAGGGTTATTAGTTACCACCTCCACCTATACACAGTTCCAATCTACAAAATGAAAATGCAGCTTTACAAAATCACGCTCGAATCTGGAAAACGTGGCTTTCAACAAGTATTAATTTGGGTTTGCTTAATTAGAGAATGAGGTTTTTAATTTGGGGTTTTATCTGAGTTTGTTTGTTTAATTAGAGTATGAGGTTTTTAATTTGGGGTTTTAATCTGAGTTTGTTCTTTCTTATTTCAGTTTTTGTTAGCCCTTTTGCTAACAAGGTTGTTCGGTTTCGCGGAGGCACGAGTTGAGAATGCTCAGAAGGTAGTTTTCACAGATCTCTCTCTCTCTCTCTCTCTCTCTCTCTCTCTCTCTCTCTCTCTCTCCTTCTCCCTCTCTCTCTCTCTCTCTCCTTCTCTTTCCCTCCCTCTCTCTGTGAAAGGCAGAGTGTGTAAACTTGTAACACTATAATTAATGTAACTCAAACTAAAGGAAAAGATACTTAACCAGAAGACAATCAAGAACAAGAAGTCACAAGAAATCAACACTAAATGAAGACAAGGTAATTGATACAATTCAACATGTTAACTATGATCAATCCAAGAAGAAATCATTGAGAGAAGTTCAAGTCAAAGTTGTTCATGCCTCAGTGATTTGGAAAGCCAAGAATCAAGATCATAACTATCAGTATCAATAAGACCAATTGATTTCAAGTGAACAAGAAGGAAAGCAAATATTGGAAAGCCACATTTCTAATTGGATATGGTAATTTATTCAAGAAGCAAAAACCCTATCAAGACTAGTCACTTATGAACCAGACCGTTGCATCAAGTGTCAGGACATTGATAGCAAGTTTATGTCAGTAATAAAGATCCATATTCAAGAGCTTGGTGAAGAATAAAGAAGACATGAAGATATCACAAGTTCAAGATGTGCATTGAAGTTTCAAGTTGAAGACCAGAATATTTTCTAAGTACTAAATATTCTAGATGGCCAAGTAGAAGTTTCTAAGTAGAAGTTCTACTTAGAACTTAGAGATGTCTAAGTAGAAATTCTCAAGTAGAAGTTCTACTTAGAGTGCAGCTTCAACATGACACATGGCATCTTCTGATTGGCAGATTTCCAAGATTTCAAGATAAGGCAAGATTTATGTGGACATCATTGGGCCACGTACATCTTAGTCTTTGAAGACTACAGGACATAGATTACATGTAGTATAAATAGAAGTACTTGTGTAATGATTTTAGTTAGTGAGCAATTCTTGAGAAAAACACAAGAGAAAGAGAGAGAGTGCATTCACAGAGCTTAGTATTATTCACTTCTCTCTGAACTTCTGTTATACTTTGTAATGAATGTTGTAGCAACCCTTTCAAGTTATATATAAGACATATATTCCTTGAATCTGTGTGTTCATTTATTGCATCGTATTTATTGCTTCTCATATTCGAAAAGTTGTATTCACCCCCCCTCTATAACACATTTGGACCTAACAATTGGTATCAGAGCTATATGTTTAACATACAAAACATAGATCCTTGTGTTGAGTAGAAGAATCGTGAGTTTTTCATTTTCTAGATCTACTTTTCATTTTCTCAAAAAGTGAGCTTTATTTCGTTTGTGGTGAAAAACTCATCTGAAAAATTATTTAAATGCTCCAGGTGTGATTATTTATCTTGGATGTATTTTAATTAATTTTTGTGAATTAATCTGGGTACTTTCATATTTGGTGTTCTTGAGTGTTCATCATCTGTTCTTATCAAAGAAGACAACCCAACAACTTTTTGATCTCCTTTTCAAAAGTAAAAGAATAAAAAGGTGGTTTTGGACTTTTTAATTTGCTTTATTCGGCCGAAAGTATACAGACATACTCAGTACCTAGCATGTGGGTTAGGTGGGTTAGGTGAGTAAAGCATTCAAAGTCAAAAGGTGTTAAAGAGATAATATTGTTTATTCAATATTAAAGTAATCTGCAGAAAAATTATTCTAAGGACAAAAGTTCTACATAGAATTTCTACTTGAGAATTTCTACATAGAATTTCTACTTGAGAATTTCTACATAGAATTTCGACTTGGACAATTTCTACTTGGTGATTTCGACTTGAGCAAAATTTCTACTTAGAGAAATTTCGACTTAGGCAAAAGTTCTACATAAATATTCTACATAGCCTAGTCTTGGGTACTTAGAAACTTTTAGTGACCAGAATTGAGATGGCTCCTAAAAATGCATTCAAGATCCCAATGTTCAACAAAGATCACTATGAAGAATGGGTTTTCAGAATGAGACTATATCTAGAGACTGTTAACCCTGAATATCTGGAAGTCCTTGACAAGGGTAAATTTGTCCCAATGGTGGTTATTCCTTCACATACGGAAGGAGGAGTGGTTATACCACCTCGGTCTGAGCCTAAAAAGGTCTCGGAGTTTTCGGATGCTGACAAGGAACAAATAGCTTATGATACTGCCATACGACAAACCTTGATGGAATCTCTTGATCATGAAATGTTCAACATAGTCAAAGGTCTGACTACAGCGAAGAAGATTTGGGACAAGATAGAAGTTGTCATGGAAGGATCTGCAGAGGTCAGAAGCAACAAGACACTCATACTCAAGATGAAGTATGACACCTTTAGAATAAGGAAAGGAGAAGGCATAACAGATGTCTACCTACGATTCAGTCAGTTGGTATTGGATTTGAATCTGAGAGGTGTAACTCTCCCCATGGTTGAGACTAATACGAGATATCTGAGGAACCAGCCAAAAAGCATTGAACATAGGGTCTACGCAATAAGAGAAACCAGAGATTTGCATACAACTTCTCTGGAAGAATATTATGGAATATTAAAGACCTATGAGCTGGAAACACTTCAAGATCAAGCATGGGACAATGATTCAAAGGGAAAAGAAAGTGCATCAGGATTAGTTGCTGATGAGGAAGAGTCTAAGAAGGCAATGGTTGCAGCAAAGCCTAAATCATCACTTGCACCACATCAAGTTGATAATGATGACGAGTGCGCATCTGACAGTGATGATGACTACTACACCCAAGAAGAGCTGGACAACATGGACGATAGTGTCGTGGCATACATGGCAAGGAAGTTCAGCAACATGAGATTTAGAAAGAGCAACCGACCACAGAGAAAATCTTCATCTTATTATCGGGCTGCTAGGGGTGGTGGTAGTTCGTCAGGCTACAAAGGAAAAGGCAAGAATACCAGCTACAAATCTCCTTTGGATTTCAAAATGAAGTTCAAATGCTATAATTGTGGTGAAGCTGGACACTTTGCCTCGGACTGCAAAAAGCCTAAACAGACTTATCCAAAAGAGACATTTGAAGCCCTCAAAAGCAACTATGAAGCACTGTTGAAGGAAAGACATGGAAAACGAGCTTTATTGGTGACAGAAGGAAGAGCTTGGGATGATTCAGATGAGGAAGATGTTACTCATGTAGCAAACTTTGCTCTCATGGCTGAGACATCAGAGGAACCAGAGGTACCAGTTCTGACTCTTAAAGTAGAAATGTCTATTGATGATTATAAGGAACAGAACAGGGCTCTTAGTGAAGAGATCTATATGTTGTGCAAAAGCCTAGACTCTTCTCAAAAGGAACAGAAAACACTTGTTGCCAAATGCAGAATGCTTGAGGCAAAAGTGGAAGAGCTAGAGGCTGCTTGCACTGTAGATACTTCCCTAAGAGACTTTATTAAATCTCTGGAACACAACTCGTCCTTAAGGAAGAAGTAGAAGCATGTCTTAGGAACAATCTAGCTGAGTTAGAAACTAAATGCGAAGCTTACAAACTAGCTGCTAGTAAAGTGTATGTAGATAATGACACATTTAAGAGGATAACTGGAGTAGGTGTAGGACTTGATTATTCTGACCTTCCTAAGAAAGAAGGAAAGAGACCTATTGACCCTAGTTCCAGTGACCTTAAAAAAGAAACACCTAGAATTCTTAAATCGGCTGTCAAACCTATCTACAAACATCTTGTTCCTAGAATAGAAGAAGAAGAGACTGAATTGATAGCTAGATATGAGATTGAGATGGAAGATCGCCAGAAAGAACAACCTATAACTCCTATTAAACAAGTGAAAATCAATTTCCCTAGAGATGAATCTAGACTGGGATTAGGAGCTAAGGCTGTTAAACAACAAGGAAAGAGAGAGAAAGGCATAAAAGAGGTTAAGGCTGAACGAATAAAGAAAGCATGTTATCATTGTAAATCTACTGAACATCTTTCTTATGCATGCAAAGCAAACATGAATGTTCCTGCTGCACATGCCATGCCTACCACACATACAATGAATAATCTGCATCAGAATCATGCACAGTGTGGTCAACCTAATTGTATGCCATGCACTTTTAATATCATGCAAACTTTTGTGCATTTAATGAATGCATCTAGCCAGTCATGCTTAAATACTGTTGCTAGTTCAAATATCAAGAAAAAGTATGGGAGAGCCAAGACTGTCAGTCCTCCTAAAGTTAGGAGTGACAAACCTTCTCCTAAGACGAACAAATCTGTCAAGTCTGAGAAAGGAAAGGAGATAGTCGAAAGCTCTAGTAATGTGAAGAAAAGTGCATCTCCTGTTGTTAAATCTGTTGATTCTCGATCTTATCGAAAAGCCGGGCCCAATCAAAGTTGGGTTCCGAAGAATGTCTAACCAATCTGTCATTGCAGGGCATTAAGCAGAATAGAAATAAAGTTATATGGGTGCTAGACAGTGGAGCATCGAGGCATATGACTGGAAACAAGTCCCTGCTTACAGAGTTGGTTATGAAAGCTGGCCCTTATGTTACCTTTGGAGATGACAGCATAGGTGTGACTAAGGGATATGGCAAACTGAAGACTGGCAATGTCATCATTGAAGATATTTCCTATGTTGAGGGACTAAAGCACAATCTGTTGAGTATAAGTCAATTCTGTGACAAAGGTTACGAAATTGTCTTCAACAAGAAAGGTGTATCAATCACTCACATTAAGGAAGGCTCACTGGCTTTGAGAGGAGTTCGAAAGGCAGATCTTTTTGTTGCAGATATGGATTCAGCAAATCAGGATGAGGTCACCTGTTTCTACAGCAAAGCCTCGGATGATGAAAGCTGGTTATGGCACAAAAAGTTATCTCACTTAAACTTCAAAACGATGAATGCTCTCGCGAGGCGAGAATTGGTGAGAGATCTACCTCAAATGGAGTTCGCTCCGAAAGGACTCTGTGAAGCTTGTGAAATGGGAAAGTCGAAGCGAGCATCGCATAAAAGCAAAGAAATTTCTAGTATTACTGAGCCTCTGCAACTTCTTCATATGGATTTGTTTGGCCCAGTGAATGTCCTATCTTTGTCTAGGAAAAGATATGCTTTGGTAATCGTGGATGACTTCTCCAAGTATACATGGGTATTGTTCGCAATGACGAAAGACGAAGTACCTTTCTTAATCATTGATCATATCACTCAAATTGAGAATGTTTCAACACTTACTGTGAAGACGATTAGATCAGACAATGGCACTGAATTCAAAAACGCAGTGCTAAATGACTTCTGTGTATCTAAGGGAATACGTTGTCAGTATTCAGCCCCGAGAACTCCACAGCAAAATGGAGTAGTTGAAAGGAAGAATAGAACTTTGGTTGAAGCAGCAAGAACTTTGTTGTATGATTCAAAACTTCCTTTGTACTTCTGGGCCGAAGCAGTGAGTACCGCTTGTTACACTCAAAATAGAACCTTGATCATAAAAGATAAAGAAAAGACACCATGTGAGCTAATGAACAACAGAAGACCAACAATCAAATACTTTCATGTCTTCGGAGCAAAATGCTATGTGCTTATAGATGATGAAAATCTAGGCAAGTTTGCAGCAAAAGCTCATGAAGGAATCTTTGTTGGTTACTCTACAGACGTGGTGGCAGCTTATAGAGTGTTCTTGGTGAATGATCGAAAAGTGACTGAAAGTTACAACGTCAGATTCGACGATACCAAACTCTCATCAATTTCAAGAGATTCTAGTGAACCTGAGTCCCTAAAATTTCAGAATCTGGACTTAGAAGATCTTGAATATGAACCTGAGTTGGTTGTTCCATTAAATGTTCCAAGCGTACATGAAGAACCTGAGTCTAGTGAACAAGCTAATTCTACAAGATCAGGAGAGACTTCTTCAGTACGACCCGACAACAACTCAGGGGGAGTAAATAGCAGCTCAAGGACTACTGTTCAAGGCTCGAGTCGAGTTGACTCTAGTTCTGTAGGAGCTGGCACTAACTCAGGGGGAGTTAGTGAAAATAATCAAAGTAGTCAGCACCCCAACTCAGAAAGTCAAGCTGAATCATCAAGACAATTTCCAGGTGAACGAGTATGGAATAGAGACCATCCGTTTGAGTTAATTATTGGTGATCCAGATGCTGGTGTGACTACTAGAAGAACTGCAAGAGCTGACATGGCTAATATCTCCTTATATTCTGGGTTCTTATCCAAGCTTGAACCTAAAGAAATAGAAGAAGCTCTTGGCGATGCTGATTGGGTGATTGCAATGCAAGAGGAACTCAATCAGTTTGAAAGGCAGAAAGTTTGGAAACTGGTACCCCGACCAAAGATCAAATCCGTAATTGGAGCTAGGTGGGTATTCAGAAATAAACTGGATGAAAACGGACTTGTAACACGAAACAAGGCTCGTTTGGTTGCAAAAGGTTATTCTCAGCGAGAAGGAATTGATTATGATGAAACCTATGCACCAGTTGCAAGACTTGAGGCAGTCAGGATGTTCTTGGCATTTGCAGCACATAAGAACTTCAAAGTTTTCCAGATGGATGTGAAAAGTGCCTTCCTGAACGGAGAGTTAGAAGAAGAAGTGTATCTGGAACAGCCGCCTGGCTTCGTTGATCCAGAACATGCAGATTTTGTGTATCTACTCTTCAAATCTGTCTATGGCCTCAGGCAATCCCCAAGGCGATGGTATGAAACCCTATCCCTATTCTTAATTGAAAATGGTTTTGTTAGGGGAGTAATTGATAAAACATTGTTCTATAAAGTTGTGAGAAATGACTTAATACTTGTTCAAGTATATGTGGACGATATTATTTTTGGGTCATCAAATGAGCGCTTGTGCGAGAAATTTGCCAAGCTAATGCAGGAAAAATATGAGATGAGCATGATGGGAGAGCTGTCCTTCTTCCTTGGATTACAGATCAGTCAGAGAAAAGATGGTATCTTTATCTGTCAATCTAAGTACGTCAGAGATTTACTCAAGAAGTATAATCTAGAAGATGCATCAGCAGCTAAGACTCCCATGGCAACAGCCACGAAGCTTGATGAAGACAAATCAGGTAAATCAGTTGACATCACAAGCTATCGAGGTATGATTGGCTCACTCCTCTATTTAACTGCAAGTAGACCAGATATAATGTTCGCAACTTGTTTATGTGCAAGGTTCCAAGCGGATCCTAGAGAATCACATCTCGTAGCCGTCAAAAGAATTTTTAGGTATCTCAAGGGCACACCAAATCTAGGGATTTGGTACCCAAGAGATACAGGTTTTAATCTTATTGGCTATTCGGATTCAGACTATGCAGGTTGCAGGATTGATAGGAAAAGCACATCTGGTGCTTGCCAATTTCTTGGCAGAAGATTGGTGTCCTGGCAAAGTAAAAAGCAACATACAGTATCTACTTCTACTGCTGAAGCTGAGTACATTGCTGCTGGAAGCTGTGTAGCTCAAATACTGTGGATGAGGAACCAATTGAAGGATTATGGCATGGAGCACAAGAAAATTCCAATAATGTGTGACAACACAAGTGCCATTGCCATAACCAACAATCCTGTAGATCACTCAAGAACCAAGCATATTGACATCAGGTATCATTTCATAAGAGAACATGTCGAGGAGGGGACTGTGGAGCTACATTTTGTGCCCACAATGCAACAAATTACAGATATATTCACCAAACCTCTTGATGAAGTAACATTCAATAGGTTGGTTGGTGAATTGGGAATGCTTAACACAAGTTAGTAAAGCCTTCTATCTGTAAAATCCATGTTTATGTTTATATGTGCAAGCTAATCAATCATTATGTGCTTAGACTTTAATATGCCTAATTAATGATTGTTATAGGTTGCATATAGTGTGATTTTGCATAAATTCCTTGTGTTTTAAGTGTCTTTTATAGCACAAATCTGTGAATTTATGCTTGTTAGATTGCATGATCATAGGGGGAGTTAAATTCATAATATTCTAAATATTGCATGATTTTTAGATGAATTTACCTTTGATTTTCATGTAATTAGAGGCCTTAGAATTAAAAAACTTCAAAATTTCGAGTTAGGTTCTATCTCGAAACTCATCTAGAAATTCGACTTGAATTTCGACTTAAGCTGTCAGAGTGAAGTTTTTGAAAAATTCTAAGTCTGGGAAGAATTTCGAGTTGGCTATCTCGAAATTCATCTCGAAATTCGACTTCGAGTTCGAGTTCGAGTTACGAGTGTGCCTACTTCTATCTTCAAAATATTCGAGATAAAGTCTATCTCGAATTTTATCTGAAAGGTTGAGATGAGATTTCCATTAAGGGAATATTTTGAAAAGAACTGAGAATTAACTTCGAGTTAGTCTATCTCGAAACTCAACTCGAATTTTGACTTGATGTTCGAGATAGAGTTCTTAGTCTATCTCGAAACTCAACTCGAATTTCGACTTGATGTTCGAGATAGAGTCCTCAGTTAAGCTAAAGGGAATTTTTCGAGTTACACTCCTAACTCGAAACATATCTTGAATTACCCTGTTCTTTTTGCTATAAGGGGGTATTTTGGAAAGAATTTGAGATTAACTTCGAGTTAGTCTATCTCGAAACTCAACTCGAATTTCGACTTGATGTTCGAGATAGAGTTCTTAGTCTATCTCGAAACTCAACTCGAATTTCGACTTGATGTTCGAGATAGACTTCTAACTCGAAAAGTATCTTGAATTTTCTTTTTTCCAAGTTTACTACAAATCAATAATGTTCAAGATAGTATTTCCCTATAGTTTCTGCTGTAATATTGGTTAAAGTGTTCATTAGTGATATTTGTTCGAGTTAACTCCTATCTCGAACTTCATCTCGAAGTTCGACTTGAAGTCGAAGTTCGACTTAGAGTTCGAGATAGAAGTTCGACTTAGATGTCCCCGTTATGGACTTAGTACTTTTCACATTCTTTAACAGGGACATTTTTGTCATTTCACATTCATCTATATATACACCTCTAACTCGATGCCTAATTCACTTTACCTAATTCTAATTTTCACAGCAGCCTCTTCACAAAACAAGGCAATTTCATAACTTCATACCATTAATCTGTGTTTTGTGATTAAACTCATACTAATCACGAATTACTGCCAAATTTTTGACTGAGATTCACTGTGTAATCATTAACCTTTGTGTTGGTGTGTTTTGTAACCGCATATACACGCGCATATACATACACACAAACATCAAGTTTTGTGTATCTGTTCCAAAACGCGATTTCATATTCTCCACATATACACACGATTTCACTGATAAACACACGAATATTCATCTTTGTTGAATATCACAAGTTTCATCACATGCTCAAAATCCATCTGTTCATGCTGAGGCATTTGATGAGATTCCTGATGAGGAAAGCGATGATGCACAAGGTAATCAATCAGGTAATCTCTCCATGCATACTATTCATTCCTCCTCCTATGTATCTGATTCCGCGACCCAAGAGACTGCTAACCCGCAGGATCTATCCCAGGGTAAGAGCCATATTTCTGACTCTGAGTCTGATACACATTCCTATTCTCTATCACCCCTGTTAACGGAAGTCAGAAAACCAGCACGTGTATATATACAAGATGATGAGGAGAGTGAAACCGAAGAGCAGCAACTCATTCGAAAGAAAGCCAAACTTTTCCACGCTGCTACTTCACAACCACAGTCAAACCCTAGCGTGTCACACGCAACCACTCCACCTCACGCGAGTGGTTCACCCCTTGAACAATCTGCACATAGGGATTTTGATTTTGGTGAGGATGATGTACCTCTTGAAGATACTGTTGCTTCAAGAGGACATGAAGTCTTAAGAACTTCAACCGTACCTTCACCGGTACGTACTGATGCTGCAAAGAGGATCGGTTCTGATGTCGTACAAGGACACTTTGCAGCCGCTCAGCCTGAGATTCCAACTCAGGAACAAACAGAATTTGATCCCATAACTGTCAACAACATTTCTTATCAATTTTCTGCAGGTACTGCTTCATTATTTGGATCAATCATTGAAGACATACACGAGCGTGAGACAGGGAGTGTGTGTGAGAGGTTAGGGAGAGAGGGACCTTCATTTTCAAGGCCCGAAACCGAGCGTCAAATACCAACAGAACGAGTATTAGAGCGAGGTCACCTAAACCAAACACCGTCCCTTAATATTGAAAATCTTGATACGCGTATGACTTCTATGGAAAATCAGATGAAGCAGTTCGGACAGACGATGGGGCAGTTTGGGATGAACATTGGAAACAACCAAAGGGCTCTAGACGACTACGCAGCAAGAATGGCAAGTCAAGCTACAGCTTTTGATGATTTGACAAATAAGGTCAATGACTTGGGCCATGCTGGTGGTGTCTTAGGAAGCACTCTCAATGAAAGGATGGGGGCATTGGAGTCTACAATGCATACAATGGCTGTGGAAATCAGTAGAATGATGTTCGCAGTCAGGAGTTTTGTGCCCCCGGAGTGTTTCGAGTCGCAACAACCTCCCCCCGATGCTGGTGCAGGTGGTGCAGGTGGTGCTAGTGGAGCCGGAGCCTCTGGTTCTGGTTTTGGAGGTTCCTATGCAGCTGGTGGATCTGAAGACCAAGGTGGAGCTCAGGATAACTCACCTAAGGGGGAGAGTGGAAAGGAGACGAGACAGCAGGCAGTTCACATCGAAGAAATTGAAGAACCCGCTGATCTTGTCAAGGAACCAGAAGTTGAGCCGTCTGTTGATGAAGAGGCTCTGAGGATGAGGAAGGGTAAGGCAGTAATGGTTGATGAACCATTTATTGACCTGAGTCATCAGGAAACAGTACAAGAGGTACTTGACTCAGATTCTGACATGGAAGACGTACCGTTGGCACACGCTATAAAAAGATCTTTGAAGGAACAAGGTGGAGGTGCTGGGATGTCTTCCGGAATGCCTGAAGAATTTCCTGTTGATGAGGAAACCCTTAAAGCTCAACAGTTAGCCTTGGAACAAGCTCAGTTCCATAAAATGAAGATGATGCAAGAACATGCTGCATTCCTAGAAAAGAAGGGTGAGCTACAAGGGAAGCAGTATGAGTATGAACTTGCAAGGCTAGCTAATCCTCAAGTTGATCTGGACAAACGAAGGATAGGGCAGAAATGGGATGAAGCAAGGAAGATAATGATGGGACCTTGTGCGAAAGGAGTTCATAACAAGGATGCAGATGATCTGTTCTACAACTTGAATTTGCAGAATCCAATGACTGGGGACTATATAAATGCTTTGAAGAGATTAATTTCTAAAGTCAGGGTTGGATACAATGCAAATCTTAAGGAGTGGCAGGTTATCTTGTCTTTGGTAGAAGGAGTCCCAACATCTTTCTTATATGTGGATGACCAATTCATTATGAGAAGATCTGCGTCAGAGTTGTTCTTGCTAGCGACTAAAATTCAATACTCTCAATCTGAGGAGCTAAGCATTCTGTACAGGGATCAGTTAATGCAGCTAGCAGAGGACAAGGGTCCAGAATTCTCAGCATATCCAAATTTTTTCCGGATGGTAGTTGACGGAAAGATGAAGAGGGTTAGCATGGAGGAAAATGATCTAATGGAACTTTCAGTAGAATCTCTCAAAGCTGTCTGTAGACAAATGATGAGCAAGGGATTCGCTTCTGAGCTTAAAGATAAATCCGTGAAGATCATTGAAAGAGCAATATTCAAGAAGAGCAATGAGGTGTGGAAGTGTGATGTCATTGCTCCAAACCCTCTTGATGACGTGAAGATTGAGCCGGAGCTGATAGAGAAGAAATGGAATATTCTTCAAGCCATGAAGAATGTAGATGAAGCTCTGACTCTTCCTTCTGGAGCACTAGAACAAGGAGAAATAAGGGAGGCTATTGGTGTTCCAGGAAGTGATAGTGTATACTGGATACATGCTTATGTTGAAGATACAGCCGATGCCTTAGTATTCATAGATGCAGACCAGAATCAAACAATCTTGCATATGAGTAGACAATGGCTGCTACGGACTCAAGATGCTGCATTTCTGGAGAGAGTATTATATGTATTCAAATGGGGCGAAGTGGAAGATAAGTTTGTTGAAGAAAAGCAGAGACTCATGAGTTACATGTCTGAAGTAGTGGTGGAAAAGAAGCGAATGGAGCGAGATGCGGCCAGTGTCCACAATACTGACCGTGTCAAGGGCTACCCCAAGATGATCTATTGTCAGTTTAAATCTGATAAATCTCACTGGAAACCTCAGCTCATCATGAAGAACTTTGAGGATATTCCAAAGATCAGGACTACTCAGGAGGTGGACAAACTCAGAAGGCTTTTCAAACATCCTTATCCAGAGCCCAAGAACCCTCTAGAAATGGAAGCTGTGAGTCTGTTGAATGCTAGGTGGAAGCAGCTTAAAGATCCAGTATACAAGAAAGAAAAGCAGCAGAAGGAGAAGCGCAAAAGGCAGAAAGAAGAGAGAGACCAAGCTGCTGAAGCTAGAAAGAGGAAACGGAATTAGGGTTAAAGGTCAGAGTGGTGTGAACTTGAAGTTGGAAAAACTTCATGTCTTTTGGTTGCTTTAACTCACTTGAGGAAAATTCACCTTAGAGTGAATCCAATAAGGTGATACAAGTTTGACTAAAAGGTATGAAATAATCCAGGTGATAGGAATCACTCAAATAATCTTTAATTCGAAGTTCGAATTCTGTTTCTAGTTTAAGTTCTTTGTATTGTTTTCATGTAAATTTCAATTGTAAATTATTCAAGACTGTAATGTTAATTATCTTTTCTCGTCTCATTGTTTAGTTGAGTTATCCTTCATTAATTTGAATGTCATTGTTAGACAATCAAATTGGGGGAGATTGAAAGGCAGAGTGTGTAAACTTGTAACACTATAATTAATGTAACTCAAACTAAAGGAAAAGATACTTAACCAGAAGACAATCAAGAACAAGAAGTCACAAGAAATCAACACTAAATGAAGACAAGGTAATTGATACAATTCAACATGTTAACTATGATCAATCCAAGAAGAAATCATTGAGAGAAGTTCAAGTCAAAGTTGTTCATGCCTCAGTGATTTGGAAAGCCAAGAATCAAGATCATAACTATCAGTATCAATAAGACCAATTGATTTCAAGTGAACAAGAAGGAAAGCAAATATTGGAAAGCCACATTTCTAATTGGATATGGTAATTTATTCAAGAAGCAAAAACCCTATCAAGACTAGTCACTTATGAACCAGACCGTTGCATCAAGTGTCAGGACATTGATAGCAAGTTTATGTCAGTAATAAAGATCCATATTCAAGAGCTTGGTAAAGAATAAAGAAGACATGAAGATATCACAAGTTCAAGATGTGCATTGAAGACCAGAATATTTTCTAAGTACTAAATATTCTAGATGGCCAAGTAGAAGTTTCTAAGTAGAAGTTCTACTTAGAACTTCGAGATGTCTAAGTAGAAATTCTCAAGTAGAAGTTCTACTTAGAGTGCAGCTTCAACATGACACATGGCATCTTCTGATTGGCAGATTTCCAAGCTTTCAAGATAAGGCAAGATTTATGTGGACATCATTGGGCCACGTACATCTTAGTCTTTGAAGACTACAGGACATAGATTACATGTAGTATAAATAGAAGTACTTGTGTAATGTTTTTAGTTAGTGAGCAATTCTTGAGAAAAACACAAGAGAAAGAGAGAGAGTGCATTCACAGAGCTTAGTATTATTCACTTCTCTCTGAACTTCTGTTATACTTTGTAATGAATGTTGTAGCAACCCTTTCAAGTTATATATAAGACATATATTCCTTGAATCTGTGTGTTCATTTATTGCATCGTATTTATTGCTTCTCATATTCGAAAAGTTGTATTCACCCCCCCTCTACAACACATTTGGACCTAACACTCTGTCCTCTCTCTCTCTCTCTCTCTCTCTCTCTCTCTCTCTCTCTCTCTCTCTCTCTCTCCCCTCCTCTCTCTCACAGTCTCTGTGTGTGATTTTAGTGTCTAGTTTATGTTTCATTTGTATTTTATGTATTGTGTATATATTCAAGGTCTCATTTGTATTGTCTCTGTGTGTGATTTTGGTGCTTATTTTTGTCTATTTACTCTCTGTAAGCTAGACTATTTAGTTTTCGAAACGAAATCTAATTAATATGGCAAAAACTGTTCATAAAATTATGAGTGTTTTAACTCTGTTGACTGCAATGCAACACTCCTGGCTCCAATTTCTTGCACAATGCTTTTGCGGCTGCTTCTGTTCTTGCTTAATCCTGCAGGCGTAACGGGCTTGTATTAAAATGGAACCAACTTTAGCGACTTGAATAAATAATCACAATATACAACCACCATTCTTACCTTGCCTTGAGACTTACTATAAGAGGTCCATTCTGGATCTTCGATAACAACGTAAGTTTAGAAGGAGAGACGTAATATGAAAATATAATGTGTGTTATTTTTTTTTTTTTTTTTGAAAACATGTGTGTTAATTACCTATATAACATTCTTCAGACACTTACCAATGTAAAGATCTGGAAATTCAAGGCGAAGTTTTGATAGAGGTTGAGCAGCCTTTACCTCTCTATCCACGAAGCTCGGAAAATAACTATTCTATATACAGTACTAATGTATCATGATAATCTCATCCTTTCCTAGCCTACACCATGAATGTATTTTCAATTAAACTACTTATGTAAGATAAACTATTAAGTCTATCCACTATACATTGCTGTAGTTTGTTAGAGTTATCTTGTTCTATTGGGTGATCAAAGATATCAATTGCCTTGATGTATTCATATGATATGATAGACAACTAATTGGATATATTTGTTTTTCTTTTCTTTTGAACCTCTTGCATGATTATAATATTTTTTTGGTAATTTACATTCGTGCAGGTTGGTTTGTCTAGCTTTTGGCTCATTGTGTTTTTTGTTTTTATGGCGATCGGGGCAAGTACAAGTGGTGGGAGGGGACGGGGAAGTTGAGGGGGTCAGGGCAATAGTAAAGGGGGCAGGAAGAGGCAGAGGGGGGAATGGTAGTGGCGGAATGGGCCAGGGTAATGGAGGGGGAAGTGGTAGTGGAGGGGGCAGTGCTAATTCCGGGGGCAATGACGAGGAGGGGGATGATGAGAATGGTGATGAGGAGGCGGAGAATGATCAGGAAGGACACGGGGAAAGTCAAAACATGCCAAGAATCACATATGAAAGGGTAAGGCGCAGTTGCTCGGTAGGTGATTACACAAAACCACCAGCTCCTGGGGAGCGGAAAGCTATTGTTCATTTTGTTGATGGAAAATGGTTTTACTTGTCTATTTCATGTAATATCAATATAATGTTCATATATATTAATTATTTACTAATTGTATGTTACTTCTTGTAGTATAAGGGAACCTAGGAAAAAGAAGACTCTCGGCTACATTATTAAAGTGCTTCGGAATGAAAATACACATCAATCGAAGGGATCGATGACAACTGTCTTAAGAAGTTTAAGGTAGGAGTACATTAACTCTGTTTTAAAAATACATATATTTTATTAGTATATTTTATTAACTCTGTTTCAAGTCTATGTCACTACCTGCGGACCTGGGATCCTGTATATGTAACTGTATATGTGATCCTGTTTTCTAGGAATACTACGATTACCCAAAAGGAATGGATGAAGCAGAAGGGGATAGAGTTGTGAAAGAACATATGAGGTGAATTGATCAAATCTTCCTTATTTGGAGAAGCGTCGAGCAGAATTAGAGGCAAGTGAACTGAGGAGTGCTGGAATTGAAGCTACTCGACATTCGTGCAAGCCTCACTACTTCAACCAGCGGACCTGGGTTAGCCTCAACACCTACTGGGAAGGAGATGTATTTAAGCATAAATCAAAAATTTCCAAGAATACCCGTAGTCATCAACAACATGCCCACCACAGCGGTGCCATACCATTCAGCCAGACACGAGATGTATTTTACTTCTTTTACGATTTCAAGTTTTTATGAGTTTCATATTAGTTTTCATGAGTTTCATATTAGTTTTTTCTAATAAATAGGATATGGAGGTTAAGAAGCAAGGACCTGTCTCCAATCTTGAGTTTATGAATGCTGTCTATCACTTTGACAAACCAGAAGATCTGAAACTATTGGTTTGTCTAATCCCTGGTTTATCTTTTTTTAAGAAAAATATTCTATTTTTATCTGTTTTAATGTCATTAGTGTTCTATTTCTTTAATTTAATTTCTTTTCTGAAAAATTAAATTAAACGTATAATTAGGAACGTAGAGAATATTAGGGTTAAGACACTGCACTTTGATTGATAAGTTGCATGTGAACCTAAATAATTATGAAGATATATTAAGGGCAAGCAGATACATTGATTATACAAATTAATTATAAAAATTTGTGTAAAAATAACGGAACTTGAATATTTAAATTTTATAAATTTTAAGTAATAATATTGGAAAATCTCTTTCACATCTTGTAGTCATTTGTTTGTATTATTATGCATGTAGCGTGGTGAGAAAGGAATAAGAAATAAGTTTGTAGGCTGTAGGTCCTATTAAGCCTAATTTTTTTCAAGACTTTCATATGATTTTTGCATGCGAGTTGCTGTTATATTGGATTTATTATTGGAAAAAATGGTATAATAAAGTACTCGATTACCACTGTTGTTCCTTTACTTGGTCTCTACATTGTCGATACCTGATTCCATAAAGAAATTATTATGTTCGTTTTAACTTCACAGTAATATAGTAATATGATATGATATTATATAGTTTGGACTGAAGATTGTTTAATGCTATTTACTGTTTAGTGAACAAACTGCCGGTCTAAAGATTGTTTAATCCTATTTACTGTTTGACATGTCTTAGGAATGTGTCGGTAAGTCGGTAACTAGATGTTTAAAGAACCAATCAGCTCTTGATCTGATAATGTATTTCTTGCTTATGTTAAGAGTTCGAATTTTGTCAAAATTAGGATAACTAGAGTTCGCTTATGTTAAAAGGGTGCAACAACTTATTCGGAATCTCGAGCTTTGTAGATTAAATAAAACTTTTGACATATTTCACGGTATAATATGTAGAGATTAAAGGTCTTTCTTAGGGAACAAAATTTGTTTGTTGTATTTACAATATTTATATTCGGAATTTAAGTACGTACTCACTTAAGTTGGTCAATTTAAGCGATGCAGGGATATTTACTTGTAAACAAATGTATATTCATCTCTTTATCTTTCTTTCTTCTTCTTCCTCATCCTATGTTGCTGCACTGTTCTGTACAGGTAGATATTAATCATTAAATTAGTTTACTAGTTTTTATCTACGCAGGACCTGGAACATAATTATGATTCTAATTTTCGATTTGTATTTTTGCTTATATGTTGCATATTGCAGGAAGTTATGGAAAAAGCACATGAAGATATGGAAAGAGCGATGGCTACACAATCCACACCAGAGAATTTGTCAACTACTGATCCACCTCCATCACCACGTAGCCAAAAGAAGTTGCAATTGAAGAAGAATTTTACTCTTGCACTGCAGGTGAGACCCCCAAAGAAGGGGAGGACCATTCTCTTTCCTCGACATACAGTGCCATAGGTTCTTGGATCGTACGAGGCATCACAGTGGACCGGATCTCAGTCCACACAAGACTCGCATGCCTCTCCCCGCCATTTATCTGATTATTCATTGCAATTTGTGTTAAGGGTTTCAGGTGATATGAATAGGTTGGACCATTCCTTGGAAATGCATGAGGTGCCACGTTCCTTGTTGAATGAACGCATGCATTTATTAGCCAATGAAGCCTTTCCAAACAGAGATTATGACCGCAATGAGCAGGATTTGTGGTTTGAGTATATGCGGCTAGCATCGTCCTTTGTTGCTGATGCCATGGTGCTGTACAAAAAGGTCATCCTTGAGGTAACTGTTGATGCCCTCTATAGTACTCCTTTCATTGCAGTAAGCACCTGCACCTGCATCATATTAAAAATAATTCCTGCAATAAATTAAGCTAGTATGTATAATAAATTCAGCTGTGATATTGTGTTAGATGTTAGGTTTAGTTTCATTTATAGTTACCTATTAAGTTCTCGAGTATAGGATATGAATCCTGAGAAATTGTGTTAGCTGTTAGCAAGTAAAAGAATGTTTGCTAAACGTTAGTGGCAGTGAAAGTTGTAATACTTGCTGTATGTTTTATTATGATGATTCATTCTTAGGAAGACATTGTTAAGAGGAGTAAAAAGTATTGAAAAGTACTATTTGTATGAAGTCTATAGTTGGGCTTGCTTTTGGATAGATTTGAATTCTGTGGTGGTGGATCATATATGAAGATGAGATTTTTTTCCCTTCTAAGAATGTAGCTGCTGAGCAAACTATTTTAATTTAGTTAAATAGACAGCTAAGTTGATCTAAATATCTTAAATATCAAATGTGATATTTGTTGTATTTTTTTTCACCACTGTACCTAATATATTCAATTGTAGGGTACAAGTATAAAAAAGGCAGCAATCGAAACCACTATCTCAGGAAACGGAGACGGAGGAAACGGAGACGACGATGAAGATCAAGATGCAAGGAATTATCCACTTTATTAGTTGTATTAACATATAATTAGAATTATTATGACTGGGGTTTGTAGAGCATTGCTCATTTTGTTAGCAATATTAGAATTATTATGCTAAGCTTTTGGGACTAACTTCTAATGTAAAAGATAATGTAACTTGTTGTGTTAAACTTAAGGATGGTTGAATGTTTATATATTTTAATTGTTTAGTTTTTTGGTATTCTGCCCCCTTCCCTAATTGTTTCAAAAATTGGGTTATGTTAGTTTACATTACAGGCTGGGGGAAAAAACAGCAAGCTTATGGACTATTTATGGCATTTAAATTCGACTCCTTGCAGTCGAATTTAACAAACCAAAACATTTTGGTGTCAAATAAATTTGACTGAAAGCCCAGTCGAATTTATAAATTCGATAAATAAAAAGGCTGTCGAATTTATACATTCGACTGAAAAAATCAGTCGAATTTATAAATTCGACTACATAAAGGCTATCAGTCGATTTTATAAATTTGACTTCAGTTTGCTAGGTAGGAAAGTCAAATTTCCGCCAAAAAAGTTCAAAAATTTAGCCGGGGGCAAATTCGACTGGTTCCAGTCAAATTAAGTTCGCTAGGCGGGAAATTCAAATTTTTGCCAAAAAAATCAAAAATTTAGCCGGGGACAAATTCGACTGGTTCCAGTAGAATTTTTGTAGTCGATTTTATGCAGTCGAATTTGTACAGTCGAATTTGACCAGTCGAATTTGTTAAATTCGACTGGTTTATACTAAATTCCACTAAGCTAGAATCGACTGCGAGTTTGAAGTCGAATTTATCTAAATTCGACCGATACCAGTCAAATTTAGCTAAATTCGACTGCATCCTGGCAGTCGAATTTAGCCAAGATTCTTGTAGTGTATAATATATAATACTAGCTTATAGCTCGTGCAAAGCACGTGTTACTTTTAATTTTTTTAAATTTGTTTATGTTGCAATATAATATTATAAATATTAATTTTAATATGTTATTGGAATAATTCCAACCTTACATCTTTGTATATAATAATTTTTAGTATTAAATAAAAATTAATATGTTCTTGGCGGGAATCAAACCTTAGACCTCTGTATATAATAACTTTTAGTATTATTGTATCTAACGATCATGATTTATTTGAGTTGAAGATCTAACGGTTGTGGATGTGGGATAACCAAAAATGAGAGTATAACCAAAAATTGGGGTTAACCAAACTACAAATTATACCCCATTTCGCTTATTATAGTATAGTATAGATTTTGTAAAAAAAATTATATATGTAACTAATAATAAATTATTTTCTGACTTTTTTGTTACATCTTATTATTACCTAATTTTTTCAATATTAACATAAATTATATGCACATATGAAGTACAGAAGACAAACATGAATTTTTGGTTTGAACCGGAACTATTTAGTATTTAAAGTCAGGTTTGATTTGGATTGTTTTCCAAAATCCAGGGCGTAGTAATTTTCTGTAGAAGAGCTGAGGGCTACTTCGTGCTTATTTACTTGCAATTTTTCAATGCTATCTTGTAAATTAAATTTTTGGCGTGTGGGTTTTGTAAAAAAATTACATATGTACTAATAATAAGTTGTTTTTTTAACTTTTTTGTTACATCTTATTATTACCTGATTTTTTATTTCAATATTAACGTAAATTATATGCACATATGAAGTATACAGACAAACATGAATTTTTGTTTCGAACCGGAACTATTGAGTAGTTAAAGTCAGGTTTGATTTGGATTGTTTCCCGAAAGCCAGGGCGTAGTAGTTTTCTATAGAAGAGATGTTGGTTGCTTCGTGCTTATATACTCGCAATTTTTCAATGCTATCTTGTAAATTACATTTTTGGCGTGTACTAATATCAAAATTAATAGATGATTAATGTTGTTCTAATATTAAATTTAATAGATGATTATTAAGTTTTGAAAAGTGAATTTTATCATATGTTTCATTTTGGATTGTTTTCAAAGCCAGGGCGTAGTAGTTTTCTATAGAAGAGATGAGGGTTGCTTCGTGCTTATGTACTCACAATTTTTCAATGCGATCTTGTAAACTAAATTATTGGCGTGTACTAATATCAAATTTAATAGATGATTAATGAGTTTCTAATATTAAATTTAATAGATGATTAATGAGTTTTGAAAAGTGAATTTTATTATATGTTTTATTAGTATATTTAGAGTTATAAATATTAAATTTAATTATGTTGTTAGTGAGAGTCGAACCCTTGACCTATAGTAGTACTCGTTTATCATCCTTTCTACTCTTATTATATAATAGGATATAATTTGGAAATTTTTTGAATTAATAAATTAAAAGAAAAAGAAAAATTCAATTATAATTTGACTACTTTTTATGTGCGCAATCTGAAGAATTTACCACGCATTAATGCTAAACCACATTCGGAATATCATCCATATACACGTGTTGTGAGGCTACACCTAGACCTGACAATATGGACCTAAAACCACTAATCAAACCAAAACCAAACCAATCCCTAAACTATAGTTTGAGCTAAAATCACATATTGTAATTGGATTTGGATAGGTTTTAAATCACACATTTTGCTTGAAATATGGATGCAAATCTGGATACAAATATGTGATATCCGTATTTTGAAATTCTTGAATAGCATCTGCTCTCTAGTGATGTACTGTTATACTCAATCAATGGATTTCCTTTGACTTGAGAGTAAGTTTTAGTTAGGTGATTGGGCTAAAAAGCACATCCCACTACGACCTGTATGTTCTTATTGTATCCCTCTTACTATAATATAAACTAATTCAAAAATCAAAAGTATTTCAGCCTTTATCTCAAAGTATCAAAATCGAGCAAGACGAGAGTTTATTAATTCCATGTCTTGGGATTGTGATTTGCAAGACCACAAGCATCCCAATAAAAAAAAAAGAGAAGTATGTGTAGAATGGTCGGCGATGAACTGATAGTATCTGTGTGTGAGGGAGAATGGTATTTAATTGAATTATATAAAAAAATGTGTCTTATCAAAAAATAAAAATAAAAATGATGTGTGCTAATTGTGCTAGGCTCACCTTATTTCAAATTTGCCCAATCATCTACAAGTGATCATTACCTTTAATTTTTAGTTTATCATTTTACTTTTTAAACAATAAATTCAAAAACTAAAATATGCACACATATATTTTTGTTATATAAAATTATTATTTATCAAATATGGTTAATCCATATTTTAATCAAAACCATAGAAACCAAACCAAATCCAAATCCATATTTAATAAAATATGGTTTCTAAATGGTTTTCGTTCATAAATCAAACCAAATCCATATTTTTGGAAACAAAACCAAACCAATTACATATTCTGCCGGGTCTAGCTATACCGCTGACCAAACTATCAATTTTTTGAATGGTTACACATAATTTAATTTAAATATTTCATTCTTTGGTCAGTGGAAGAACAAAGAATAATATAACATGCATGAATCAGACAATCATTCCTAATTTTGTTGAGCAATATTCGTAAAGTGGCACTAACAATTATTAATATTTTACGATCAAAAGAGAAGATAATATAATATGTTATCTTTTTACAAAGTAATAGTACAGCATATCTAAAATATTACTCTAAATAAATAAAAAAGGACCACGATCATGTATCTGGATTTGATTGTCACTCATTCTAATTTTTTTTTTAAATTAGATCTTATTGGTCAATAAGATCTTATTCAAAAAAACCAAAAAAAAAAATCAAAATGTCTCAATAATATCTTAAACTAAACCGTTACAAACTTAAACGTTCCAAAAGATATAGGATCTTTTATTTTTATTTTTATGTATATTGAAATCAATTAATATTTTAAAATGAACCTTCCTGGAAATTTCCCAGATATCTCCTATAACTACCTCGAATGCAGACGTACACATCAAACAAACACATTTTTACGGACAGAAAAATTAACAGCAATGGCTACAAGTACCAGAGAGCCATGGCTAATGGAGAATGGAAATGTGAAGGTCTTGACAAGGGAGAGACATGGCCGAACTGCACAAAACATGTCTTCTTCTTCGCTTCGTAAAAAGTCCGATATGGCCCTTGTTTCGAAAGTCCCTTATAGTTGTCTAAGGAAGTTTTTGGCTAATCTTCAAGAAGTTATTTTGGGAACTAAGCTTTCAGTTCTCTTCCCTGCCATTCCTCTAGCCATTATAGCTCATTATTTTGGCTTTGGAAAAGTGAGTTTATATCTTTTTTCTTGTTTCTTGATCATTTTTAGGGTTCTCATCAATGAAACAATTTCGTTCTCGTTTGAGCATTTGTCTATATAAAATATATGCACTGATCATTTTATTTTATGTTTTATTTATACATGCTTGTAGTGAAATAACTCAAAATTTTGTAATTTGTTTGGAACAGCCATGGGTGTTTGCTTTGAGCTTACTTGGCCTAACTCCATTAGCAGAGCGAATTAGTTTCTTGACGGAGTAAGGAACCGCTTTTACATACATAAATATATACACAGATTGTTTCTTCTCTTAATTTTTGTTATTATAACACAAATATATCTTAGCCTAATTTGATTGAATTTTTCTATCTAATTTAACCGAATTTCTTGTAGCTATAGTTTATTTCCTATTGATTCCAATATTATTAAGATCTTCTTGTTTTTTTCTATGCAGACAAATTACATTCTATACTGGCCCCACAGGTAACATATATGGGTCTTTTTTAATCTTTGGACTTTGGAGTTATGCACGGCCAACAATGAAACTCCCTCATTTTCAATTTAAGTGTCATTTTTTGATCATGCAAACTTGTTAAGAATAGTATTTATTAGATTGTTTTATCATTAATGTAATTTTATTATCTTTGATCTACCCCTATTCAATACTAATACTTGGGAAAATGAACACATTTAATATTATAGTTGTAATCAAGGGTATTTAAGTGAAAAGAATTTGTTTTGAAAATGTAAAATAGGCATTTAAATTGAAATTCAAATCTAATCAAAAAATGACACTTGAAATGTAATGGAGCGAGTATTATATAAATAATCTTGTTTGTATAACTAATTCATTATAATATTTCATGTGTTATATAAATTGCAGTTGGAGGGCTTCTGAATGCGACATGTGGAAATGCTACAGAGCTTATAATAGCACTGTTTGCTCTATGGCAACACAAAGTAGATGTTGTCAAGTACTCACTTTTAGGTTCCATTCTTTCAAATCTTCTTTTGGTTCTCGGAACCTCTCTTTTCTGCGGTGGTCTTGCCAATCTACACAATGAGCAAAAATACGATAGGGTATGTAATTCGTCTACTTCGAATTCGTTTTTTCATTTTGAAATTTTAGTAAACAGAATAATTTGATATGTTGAATGTTACCATAAACAGAAACAAGCGGATGTGAACACTGTCCTTTTGTTACTATCGTTGTTATGTCACATTCTACCATTGATGTTTCGATATGCTGGGGATGCTGCGGCTTATAGTTCAAGTGATACACTCCAGTTGTCAAGAGCTAGCAGCATAATTATGTTGGTTGCATACATTGCTTATCTTTTTTTCCAATTGTGGACTCATCGCGAAGTTTTCGAAGCCCAAGAGGTACCTTTTTCTTAGAAGAATCAAGTTATGTTATCTGGATCTAAAAATCATAAATAAGATGATTTTTATAATTTTTACTTTTGTCATGCTTGAATAGGAAGATGATGATGATTTGGTTTCCGACGAAGCACCTGTTTTAGGATTCTGGAGTGGATTTATTTGGCTGGCCGGGATGACTGTTGTTATAGCAGTATTATCCGAGTATGTTGTTGGCACTATTGAGGTATTACACGTTGTATTTACTTATTCTTTCATTATTAGTCAATTAAAATTTGATCAACTTAATTGGTAATTAGAAGGATATAAGCAAGTGTCAAGTAAATAATTTTTATTTTGTTGGAAATTTAAGTAATATAATTTTTTTACAGGAAGCATCATCATCCTGGGGGATATCTGTAAGCTTCATCAGCATCATTCTATTGCCAATTGTCGGAAATGCAGCTGAACATGCTGGAGCAGTCATTTTTGCTTTCAAGAACAAGTTGGATATAACTTTGGGTGTTGCTCTTGGTTCTGCAACACAAATTGCCTTGTTTGTGGTTAGTCATCATGTTGATTTGATGTATCTCACGCACACACATCAAACACATCACGTGTCCTCGTGTGCACGAAATGTTAATGATTGTTTTATAACCATATATGAATTAATCTGCAGGTTCCTGTTAGTGTAGTTTTTGCTTGGATATTGAATATCGACATGAATCTTGACTTCAATCTTCTTGAAACCGGCTCCCTTGCTCTTTCAATTTTAGTCACAGCATTTACTTTACAGGTAAACATGGTAGCAATTGTTTTAGTTGATTAATTTGTTGTAATTAGGAAACATGTATGGGTCGATTTATAAACAAAAGGCTCATGCTTGTGCTTTTCTTGCAGGATGGAACTTCTCACTACATGAAAGGATTTGTGCTTCTATTGTGTTATGTAGTTATTGGTGCATGTTTTTTTGTTTCAAACGGTGCAACAAGTAGGCATCTTCTTACTAAAAGTTCTTAAATCCTTCTTTAATTCTACCTCAACTTCTTAAACACATATATTGTATTCGCAGCTAATGAAGGAAATTCCGTCAAATTGGGACTTAACTCATCTAGTAAAGAACTCTTCAGAATCTGATTTGCGATGCATAGGTATATATGTTTTTCACTAAATCACAAACAATATATGTACGTGCCTATGCTTGTTTGATTACGAAATCCTTGTTTTCTTGCAGATTCAAGGTTCCATCGAGTCATTTTGAAATAAAGGTCAATGAAGAGGCATCATAGCGATTCTTTGGTTGATTTCTTAGTCTCAACTACAGATCAGGATGTGACCCTTGTATAAATTCAATTTTAAAATATAGTCGCGATACAATTTTGCGACACAAATATAATTGAAAGACATTTTCCATTCATTTAATAATTGTTCATGGTTTTTATTTTTTTTAATGATTTGGATTGGCTAACTGAAGGTTGTTTCTCACTTAAATCGATTGGTATTTGAATTGAAACATACCAAACTTATTTAAATTGAAACTTTAGTATGTACCATTTAAACTTAATTGAATGTCATTAATTTGATGTGGTTTTGAAATATGTGGTTCACTTTAAAATAGTGTGATTTAAATTAGGTTATTCAATCTATAACAATGAGGTTTTAGTATTAAAATTAATTTTTCAAATATTTGCATATTTTTAAAATTAATTTAATGTATTTTGTATTTTTTCAAGAGTTCAAAGACACAATAACAACATCAACACAACCAAACGTTCAATTACAATCAACCAAACTTGGTAAAATGATCGGTAGAAATATAAAAACCAAATATAAATCAAAAAACACTATTGTTTTTTTTTTTTGTGGGGAATGATAAAATTCATTCATGAAAAGAAACAGATGATACATCTGAAGAGATAATAAAAGCTCATTATCCAGCCGAAATGTATGCTTAACCAATCTATGGGTTTAACGACCCATTAGAAAGAGATTCCCCCGGAAGTTTAGATAATATCACCTTTATATCCACCAAAAAAGGCCTCGTTAAAAAACCACACAAGAGCAAAACCCTCTGGGAAAAAAACTCAAGCGGGGAAAAAGAGTGCTCTACTAAAATAAAAGAGTACATCATTTTACAAAAGCCTAAAAATCAAAAGATTAGAAACTTCTTGATTATTCGGTTTGATTCTTCCACTATGGTAATCCATAATCCCGCATTCATCCATCTTCTCACAGTTCTTCCCCACCAAAATAGGTATCTTGTTGGTTCCCCTAAAATTCAAAATTCTGCCATCATCCATATTCTCTTTACACTTCTTTCCACCCACGGAAACTGAAAATATCAAGACAACAGATAAAACTATGTCAAAAAACCATTGATCGAATATACATTAAATAATTATTATACTCAGTATACATAATAAAGTTGAACAGTTTTATATATCTAACCAAAGGGGTCCCCTATGGTTAGACATATGAAATATCGATTTCTCATAAAAGACACTATTGTTAAAATGATTAATATTACGGAATAATATGTCAGACCCTGACTTCCCAATACTTAAAATATACTTTTTTCTAATAAAGTACTTGAATATCTCTATATATATGTGTCATTTTCTTTTCTTTCATTTTTAGGGAATAAATAAGACCTTGAATAACAATATTACTTTTTTTTAATACGAAAGCAGAAAACTTTAGAAAATGTGACTCACTAGACACATAACACTTAGCAGTTGAGCATGCTCTCAACTATTGGAATTAATTAGATAAACTAGACTTTGATACAGGGGAATTTTAGAAAATTTCGGCATGAAGTATTCGTAAATTGGACTATCCACCTGTAATTCAAACCAAACCAAACTACATTTAACAACTAAACAACGATTCCAACTTTTAAGAAAAACGACCACAAGTTCAACCTGTCTTAACCGAGCAGGTGAACAACTACGACAAACACAACATGATAACTCAATATTTACCCTTAATAGCAGAAATAACAACTTTCACTATTTATATATGCAAATGCTGAGGAGGAGGGACTCTGGAGATCCAGCTGGTCGACCATGCAACTTAACCAAAAAAACATGAGCGATTTTAATGAGTCGAAACTCAGAGAACATATATCATTATATAACATACTCTGGTAAAACTTACATATTTCTGAACTGACAATCCAGTATTTTGCATTCTGTGAAGATATCTATAAATACCTGTTTTCTTTAACAATCTCATAGCATTGTATATTTATACATGAAATCCATGATCTCTTAAATAACCGAATTCTCCTGGTATCTTTCCATAGTCTTATCCCTGTTATTAGTACAACAACTTTGTTCTACGTATTTATAAATACAACCAATCACATATAAACCTGCAGTATGTATATCCGAAGACCATCTATATACTTATAAGGATTAGCTACGCCATTCATAATAACTATACAGGCAATTCATGTATATAACATTCACATATAATAAAATTCTTAATGATTTGACCTGTATTCAAATCTTGTTGATCCATACTGACATAAATAAATCCAAGTAAATCATTCAATGATTCCACGTAAGCATTTGCTATGAATGTATGCAACATATGCACATGACTCTCTTTTATTTACCCAACTCTCATTTTATCTATCCGTAGTCTTATCCCTGTTATCAGTTCAATGACTCTAATCTACAAAATTATTATTACAAAAATTTTATATATAAGATCTGAATATTTTCCGTATATAACCCGGAAGTCATCTATGGACTCGACGGTCATCTGTATTTTTGTGATAATTAGTTAAGCCATTCACATTAAACCCTGTAGGCTAATCATATATATATATATATATATATATAACGAGTACATATCATCCAATCATACCTTTGAACACCTAGTCAACTTATCCTAACATAATTTAATTTCAAATAATCATTTTAGTATTATTCAAGAAATCATATACAACTAGCACGTATAGGAGAAATTCATAATATCGCCATATATTTTCAAAGAACATATTTGAACACCGTTTCACACGTACTCACGTAATTCATTCCGGACAATCATCCAATAACGGCAAGTAATTATTTACTATGAATGTATGCAACATACGCATGTGACTCCATTTCCTTTATTTTGTTGTGACTGATCAACTTAACTTTAGAAATTCCCGGGACCATGTCCCATGTTTATAGTCTCAAGGACTTTCACCTTTTCCCAGAATATCCCATGTTTATAGTCTCAAGGATTTTCATATAATCCCGGCCTCTTAGGGCTCTTGATGCTTATAGTCGACTGTATTCCCGAGATATTCCATGTAATTTATAGTCTCGAGGACTTTTCCGGCTAGCTAGGCCATTTATTCCCTAAAGTGTTGATAGTCACAACTTCTTTATTCAGTCGATCGCAAATGAATGATATGCACAACATATATCATGTTTCATAAGTTTTTCCATATACTTATTCACATTCATGCAATCCCTTTTTGTGAAATCCACCTTCATGTTCATGTAACCTTTTACATGTAACCATGATACTCACATAGTCATCATGTATTCTCATTCATTTCATATCACGTAACTTCGCATAATACGATAACATATTCAATCATGTACCTATATACTCATTCCTGTACATATGACCCTATTTCGGTGTCCATGCAATCATTTTCTGTATACATATATTCTTTCACTTTTCTAGTATTAACACTGTATGCCTATGACATATCTCTGTATTCACATTATGTATCATAAATGACTATTCTGTCCATCTACTTATTTAATTTCATAAAACATTCTCACAACAATCACGTAAGCCATATAATAACTTCATTTAACAATACTACAGTTATCACATAGTCATTTCCACCACGTATCATATAGCCATGTATCACATAACATATAATCCCAGATAATCAACTTAATCCATTTAATTAACATATGGATTCAAGTAACCGTATAATTTCTAAATAACATTCTCATGAAATCATTTAAAGTCCCCGTAATGACTACGTCTATCGTAACACATCACAATCATCACGTATCATATAAACCCACATATTCTGATAAATCATGTAATTCTTTCTTGTAATATATATATATATATATATATATATATATATATATATATATATATTCAAGTCTTGAGCATTTCTGGGTAATATCTTTTAATCCCATAAATATCACAAGTTATTATAGAGTATGCATATATAAAGCAAAGTTTTGATAAATGCTCACCTTGGCCTCTGCAATATTTCTTAATGTTGTTTACCAGTTGATTACCACAGACGATTGCCCTTCCGAACCTCGCTAACCATTCAAGATCCAATATTATATAATTGAGTTAGTACTTAACTAACTAGTACACATAACCTTTATCTAAATCTGAATTTCATAATATTAAAGGCCTAAAGATAATTATCCATCTTATTCCGGGGTTAACCTCAAAAGCCCCCCCCCCCGCAATTATCTCAAAAATCATTTCAAAGACTATAATACACAATTGCAGTTTATTCCCAATATTAAACATCTTCATTAATCATCTATACACCTTACATATATTTTTTTTTCAAGGCTAAATAAGGAGTTTAACACGGTCAAACATTTCCCCAAATTCGTTTTTCTCCAAATCTCGAGGGTCATGTGTTCCCCACACTAAAACGGCCATAACTCCTACCTCATTAATTGGATTTGCGCACCGTTTGCAGCCACGAAAACTAGACTTCGAGTACTACAACTTTCATTTACAAACCATGGCCAAAACAGGCTTTTAACTATTTCGAAAAATCATCCCAAAACCTGGGCAGAAACTGTCCAAAAACCTGGAATATTTCTTCCACCCATCCATTATCAACCTTAATCCATTTAATCATACTACTTAGCCATCATCAAGCAAAATCATTTCAAGTTCAAGAACCTAGAAATTTCAGTGGTTATAACCCATCATAATATTACATAAACTAGAAGATTTACAAAGATTTAAGGATAGAAAATATACCTCTTTAACTAGTAGCTTGATTTCCTTGCTTTTGATTCTTGGAAACTCTAGTTTTAATCACCTCTGCCACACCAACGCCCACACACACGCACAACCACAACACGAGTCGCACACACTTCTCACATACAGATATATATATATATATATATATATATATATATATATATATATATGTATGTATGTACACACATCATCTCTTCTTCTCCTTCCTTCAATCAAACCCCCAATACAGCTCCCCCAATTCATTTTCCCCAAATCCCTAATTTTTCCTTCTTCCCCAATTCTATTTCTCCTCCCCCGTTTTTCTCTTTTTTTTCTTTGCGTGTTTGTTTGTGTTATTGGGCTTAAGCCCAATACATATCTATTACTTCTTAACAATACCTCTCGGGCCAATTAAAACAATACTTTCTCATATTATCTCCTTATTATTCCACTTATAATTGTTTTATTAAAACAATTATCCACAAAATCCTCAAAATAATCTTTACTATTTAACCATATAAAATAAAGTCATCAAATCTCCGGAATCTCGTATTCTAAATAGTTACGAGTCCACGGGCAAATTCTCGGAAATAAATCCTAAAAATTATCAGCCCTCGAATAATTAATTATTAATATAATAATTCCATTTTTAACCCAGAACCGGAATTATTTCACAAAATCTATAATTCATCGGCTCGGTCTCGAAATTCTGTAAATAATATCATTTGACCCATAGTAATCAATTACCAATATGCACATGTACATTTAAATCAAGCACTTATAAATCATTAAATAATAATCCTTTTAACAATTAAAATATATAAAATTCATAAAGGACACATTAAAATATTTAATGGTCACAAATGATTCTATTTATAAAATAAAATAAATAAATAAAATGCATGTGGGTGAGTTTGGGATAGGGATGTTACATAATAGTCCTCATCTTGTATGTTTATAATTTCCTTCCTTGTTGTATCTTCAACCAATTGATAAATATAGTTTAAAAAAAAGTAACTGATAAATCCAATTGATAAATTTATAATTTCTTTTCTTTTTGTATGTTCAATCAAATTGATAATCCAATTGAAAAATCATGCGCAAAGATTTATTAGTTTGGTCGAATTCCAAAACAAACTCAGTTCATAATGAACCATTTGACAACCATCAAGGCCCATTCAAAATTAAAGAGTCAATAATAATGATACCGAACATTTCAACAACCCATCAAGGCTCATTCAAAAGAGCAAACAATTTTGATACAGATTAATACTACATTTGTGCTTACATCACTTTCTTTCTTCATTACCGTTACTTTTGTTGTTTTGCATTTAGAAAGTTTTTTTTAATCTAATTTTATTAATATATTCCATTTTTCAGCTTTCTTCGTAATAAGTAATTGTTATATTTTTTGAGATTTTTGTGTGTTTAAATGTATGCCTGTATACATGTTTTGTGACAAAAAAAAATGTATACATGTTTAATTGCTCAAATGTTTCTTTATTTTCCCTATATTTCTCACATTTTTTGTCTGTATCATTAATTTGTATATCCAAGATTATTTTAGAATGCTAAATTTGAATTTTGAATATTGATACATACATTTATACACTTGTAACACAATTTTAATTGGATGATTGTAGCACGATAATGACATTCTTTTTAGCATAGTTTACATGCAAGATTTTCCCGATTCACAATCTAAAATAGAAGTCTATATTTTTCAAGCAAAATTTCATTTATTTCACACAATTGATCTAATGTTGTTTGTGATTTTAGTGGAAGATTTGTTGTGCAATCCTGTAGAAGCCAAACAAATCATGGCAAGTTGTTTATGGCTAAAGCGAAATGGATTCCTAAATATATATCATAATAAAATCTTAAATTTGCATTTTCTCAGTATCAAAGAGCTCATAGATAAGGTTAAGAAATTTCCTTAATTTTTATTAATAAACCACAATCACTTATTAGTTTCATTTATTAGAATGATTGTGATTTCTCAATAAATTAAGGCATCTGTTAGCGTCATTTACAAGCTCATTGATGAGGATGATAAGCAAGTATAAATTTTTATTACGATATTTAGAAATCCAAATAGGTCTGGCCATAACAAAATGTCATGATTTGCATGGATTCTACAAGATTGCGCAACAAATCTGCTACGAGAATCACATATAACATTCGATCAGTTGTGTGAAATAAATGAAATTCTATTGAAAATAGACACTTCTATTTTCGAATGTGAATGAGGAAAATTTTAACATAAATATACGTTTCTTACATTATTATTGAAATCTAATATTTTAACATGACGTCTTATATATGAATTTCAATAAGAACAATGAATATGACAAATAGATGTAAATATAAGAAAACTTAAGTATTGAAAAATGTATATATTTTTACACACACTCATAAGATCTTAAGCTATGTAGATATAGAATGAATGATATCACAAGATTTGGATATGCCAATTTTGCAATTGCAAAATTAAAAATAGAGCTAAATTTTAAAGAAAGTGAAAAAAGAAAGTGATACAAGTGCAAATTTATTGTTAATTCGTACCAAATTTGTTACTCATTTGAATCGCCCTTCAGTGCATCATGGAACGATTCAATATGTATTGAGTTATGAATTTGAATTTGGAACGCTTGTTTTTATACCGGAACTTGTCCGTCTAGAAACCTTCACGCACTATCCAAAATATATGAATTTATGATCTTACCGAGGAGTCGATCCAGTAAAACAGAGTGTTTGTTATATATTGCATCAATGAGATGAGTTCATTTGAATGACTTCATCACAAGTCTACAATTAATATTAACAGACTTTTAGCTTTTTGGATCAATTTGTGGTGGTATTGAATGATTTGTTATATAGTAAGTTGGATTTGAAATTATAAATATAATATCAAAATAAATATGTTATAAATAAATTGTACAACATTTCTGATTTAAAAAGAAAATTGTAAAAATTGATTGTGTATAGAAAAGATCTCAACAGGTCTACTCCTTTTATGGCAGAGTTGTATAATTTTGAGTTACGATAAATTTTATATTAATTTATATTAAAATTTTTATTTGTGTATAGAGAAGCAAATAATATATTAGAATTATATCTTTTTCTAATATATCCACCACATCTATATGTTGATGACATATGATATGTGTGAATTCAAAGATGAAAAATTTCAAAAGAAAGAAAGAACTATTATAAAGTGTACAAAATTGCATGCAAGAAATGCCAATTAGAATTCAAACCCCAAGTCATAGAGTTATGTCATGCAACTCTACCTTCCCACCTAACAACATGTCCAGCTTCTTACCTAACAAAAGTGCACATTAATATCACATAATTGTATATTATTTCACATATTAAAAATGATTATAGCAGATGGAAGAGTTTTCAATTTTTTTAATTTAAACATGACTAAAATTGATTATTGTTACAAAATTTCGAGTATCACCATTCTATATATTATATATATATAATACCACAACATGTCACATTTTATTCAATGTAATTTACGTTTATGCCCCTTATAATGATATGTTATAAAAAAAACTTAGAATACTTAGGCATTGGTGATGATTGAACCCATTGCATGTCAATTCAAATGTCATTAAGTTGTCCACTATAACCATTGAGCCTAGAATTCATTATTTATATCCATAAGTGTTTTTTAATTAATTTGAATTTTTTTATTCAAGATGTAATGAATGTTTCACTTTTCATGCCATTTTTTATTGATTTTGTTAATTTATGTCTCTAGTATATACATCAATTTACATGTCTACTCTATTAATAACTTGTTATTTCATTTCATATTTTTATTCAAGATGTAATAAATGTCTCACTTCTCATGCTATTCTTTATTGATTTTGTTAATTTATGTCTCTGTATATACATCAATTTACATATCTACTCTATTAATAACTTGTCATTTCATTTCATATAAAATGATTAAAATTTCACATATTTTCTTAACTCGTGTGTCTTACTCCAAGTACTAATTATTCAGCAATATCAAATACAATAAATTACATGATTCTAAGTAATTGCGGAATTTTTAGTTTGAGAAAATTTAATTAAAAGGCTCAACCAAAATCTATTACCTAAATAAGAATCTAGGAAGTGGGACAAACTAAACATCATTTAAGAAAAAATGCGACACATCAAATTTTGTAATTTATATTTTGTATGGGTGCATGTATTTAGATTAAAGTTTTTCGATAAATTAGTATACGAGTATACTAAAATATGAACTTGTTGTGCCCAAAATTAGCCTTGGGCTTGATTTAAGGCCTATTAAGGGTATAGGCCCAATCTGTGTGGACATGGAAGAATAGGATAGGTTAGGCATGGAGGCATGGGCCCAATATGCCTTGGAGATGTACCTGAAGAGGAAGATTTTGGCATCTAGTTCGGGGTTCATTCATTCAGGGGTTTAGGTGTTTGAACCCCCAGGTAGGGGTTCACTCGGGTGATAGATCCCCAGACAGGGGTACGTTCACGTACCCCGAAGGTTTCTAGAAAAATGCACCAGCAATCTTGTGGCCTCCTAAATCGTAGGAGAATGGATAACTATCGGCCTAACTGACTTCTGGATAAGCCCTAAACATTAGAGACGGGATAATTGAGTTGGTTACATGGATAATAACAACATATACATGGAATACGTATATATATATATATATATATATATATATATATATATATATATATATGGTGGATAATCATGGAAACATAAGGATAATTCTCATGGCTGGTGGAAAACTGATTGGATCAGCTTTGTTGAAGGAGATAAGGCATATCAAAACGTGGCTGAGCTATCAACAAGGAGTCCAAAACCCTAGAACTAAATGGGACTTTATTCCTATAAATATAGGATATGTAGGCACTTTGCAAGGGTTGAATCTCACTTCTCTCTACAAAAATCATGTAGAATACTTGAGCAATACACATATCTAGCAGCTGGGATCGACTGAGTAGGAATTACTCCATCCTTGCTGTCCGGTGACCTTGCAAACTCAATCCCAAAATCATTACAAACAACCGTCTACTCTGGCAGTTGAACGCCGGGCTGTAAACGCTTGAACGCGATTCTGCAGCCGGAAATCAAGCGGTTCATCCGTTATTCCAGTGATATTCTCTCGAAGTGTTGTACCAAATTCCTCTCACAACATTTTTGGTGCTAGAAGGAGGGCATTGGATGACCTATTGAGAGGAAAGATTGCGAAAAGCTTCGGCAATGAACATACACCGAAGAACAATGGAGGTGACAACGAAATTGGGCCCAAGAAGGAGCTTAACAATCAAGGTATGGTGGATTATATCATGTGGATGGGCTGGAAAATCGTGTCTATAAAAAAAAATATACGAAAAGATGAAAAAATGGGAGAAAAAATCATGGCTCATCGAAAAAAATATGTAGAAGAAGGAAGGTTAGCCACAACCGCCTTTATTCTGGTCATTTGGTGGTAAAATGCATAAAAGAAGAGATGCGGCTCTGAGGTCTTGGATAGAATGGCCGAAAAATAAGTGTTTCGGATACTATATTTCGACAGGAAAGAATCAGATTGGGGGTTCAGCAATGCGGGGTTCCGCGATCCAGAAGCTTCTCCAATCAGGTGCATCAATACATATAATAGAACGTACGAGGAACTGAATGTCCACATGTTGACGGAGATAAAGGCCATTTGGAAAGGTAACAGTTGAGAGGTTCAAGCGGTAAAGGCTGGAGAAGCCTCAATCTGGTGGTCGCACCCATGACAGAAGGTTCCACACAGATGAACCCCCAGTTTCTCAGCTAGAAGGTTCTTCGAAGTCGAACCCCCAGTTTCTCAGTCAGAAGGCTCCTTGCAGATGAACCCCCAAATACTCAATTATGGAGAACGTACTCATGGTAAAAGGTACCCATAACCAGATGAACCCCTAATACTTAATTTCGGCATACGACATGGAAATTTTTATTGTTAAAAGGTGGAGATTATCAATCTATGGGTTCAACAAGTTGGAGGTTAAGCTCTATCAAAGCTCCCTTTCAACAATTCTGGGGTTAAACAAGTCCAGGAGTTTCCATTAAAGATTGTAGAGCACAACACTAGTTCGCACCACAGCTCAATCCATGAAGGGAGTAAATGGGTGAACTTGAATGATGATGGGGGTAAGAACACCATGATTGATGAGCTGTAGGTGAATCCCAACACATATAAGGGTGCGAACCTCCTGATAGATGAGTAACAGGTGAACCCCAGTGCAGATAGGGGTACGACCCTCCTGACTGAAGGGGTACGGGTGAACCTATGATTAATGATCAGTATATAAACTTGGATGATGGCAAGGATATGGACTCCCTCATTGGTGAGCTACTGAAAATATTGTACATTATTCTCTTATATACCTCTTGTTTCTTACAACGAGCTAGCTTAGGTAAGCTTAGATTTGTCTCAATGATAATTTACATATTCGGTATGAAGGTTTCCCATCAACATTTACCATGAGAACACGAATGAGCTGGAAGACTAAGCTTCCATGAAAAAGAGGTTTATTGGTGGGAGCAACCCGGACGGGGGATCGATGATGACATGTTCAAGGAGATAAGTCCTAGAACCCTGAGGCTTCACTTAACAGAAGCCCGAGTATGTTCAATAGACTGGGCAGGAAGCTTAATATGAAGCTTGTCAAATTAAAATATGGAAAAGATTGGTAAAATGGACTCCACCAGAAATGAGCTTCCTAGAAATGGAGTTCGTATACGATAGGTTCGATGATGGAAGGCTCCTTGATCATAAACAAGAAGCTGAATAATAAAAAGGCCCGCAATAAGCAAGAAGAACCCGGGAAGCAACCTGGAAAAGGGTTTAAGCATGGAAAATCCCATTCAAAGGTTTTAAGCCAAAATGGAAAATATTGGAACTCAATGTAGGGGTTCCACTATGGTAGTTGCGTCACTCGACATGAGAACCCCAAAAGAATTAATTAGTTCCTAAAAGGGATTCATCAAGAAAAAACAATCTTGGCCATGTTTGGCCTCTTATGCAACAAATGGGCATTGCACAATTGGTGTAGGATACTCAAATGGTTAAATCAAGGAAATGGTCAAAAGTAAACACCTCACTGTATGGGTATGATGGAAGCTCCTTTCAGAATACTTGAGGAATCATGTTACCATCAGTAGCCCTACTGATGGAACCCCATAAAGTGGTTCCAGTTTTTCGGGGGGGGGGGGGGGGTAGTACCACCCATAACATTGATGTAAATGGCTGCTCTAATGGAGGATGATGAAGGAAGAATGCATCATATAGAAGCAATAGTTGAAAAGCTTTACAAAAAACGAATCAATAAAGTCCAGAGATTTGACGTTGCCACTCTGACAGAAAGTATGAAGAAACCTCTATAAATGAAAAATGAGGAGTTCTTGGTTGGACATGCGATGACACCAAATCAAAAAAGGTGAAAGAAACTTATAAAGGTGCTCACGATGAAAACTTCACTAACAGTGGAAGGTGGAAGCTCAGAATATCAAGCTAAAAAACATTGAGCAAAAGGTTTTAAGCAGTGACCTAAATGAAGCTCTAGCAAAAAGGTAATCATGGAAGTTGAGGTGGACTCGAACTTCTCACGAACCGAAAATGTCACTGGTAATATTGAAGAATGAACCCCTCTTATCCACCCAATTGGAAGGAATTATGGTTGATAGCGTATCCTACAACACTATGGGAGGATGACCCGTTTTAAAGAAGATGCAAATGATGGACTTAATTTATAATGTGGCTATGAAGGTTCTCATATTGTGAACCCCTCAAGCACAAGAAGCTAGAAGGTTCCCACAAAAGGGTTCCCCTGCTATAGGCCCCCCGAACATCAGAAGTTGGAACATGTGGAAACTTCAAGGAAGGAATTGTGGAAACTAGTGGAGGATTATAATCTCGATGAAATTATGGAAAAGATGTTACTAGACAAGGAACGGGGTATGATTGACCTCTCGATCAATAAAGACATGGGTGCGACGTTCATATATGAACCCCTTAAAGGAAAAACCAGAAGCTGCAAAATCTAAAGGAAACAACAAACCTAACAACGGAACCTCAATTAGAAGGCAACTTGGTTCGCATATAAGCGATGTATTCACCTCATTTTTGAAGACAAACCTCACAAATAGGTTGTTATCTCTTAAAGGGTAGCTTCCCCTCAAGGCACTGTTGCTAGCGGCTTCCCCCCTAAGGATGGAAGAAATATGATTACTGGTGAAAGGCATACTGGGGGGTACTGGTTGAAGCACCTAAGCGGAGGCCAAAGAAAGGAGGTTTTATCATCTAGACAAAGAAAATGGTTACATACCATCTAGACAAAGAAAATGGTTACATACCTCACATTTATAAGGAGGAGCATGGCTTCCCACACGGATTAAAAAAGAGGTTGAAACTATGGTGAGACGTGTATAGCCAGCTTCACAGATGTCCATTTAGACTTCTCCTCAAAGAGGATAAGAAGTTGAATATGATTCAATATTGGCCATGGACAAACTACGCCAAGGAATAGGGGGGGGTAGTGGATACCAGGCTACATGGAGGATTTCTAAGATGCACCCTATTTTTAAATCAGAAGATGTACAAAGGAAGTTCAGGTTCGCAAACCCTTGGCGGCCTTCAGCCTCAAAACCCCTTATTGGGTTACAGCAACAAAACTCGACATAAAACACAATCTTTAGCAATCAACGTGGTTGGATTTATAGGTGGTCATAACTGTATTCATGGCATACACCTGGAGTAAGGTCTTAAAGGTTGGTGTACCTGAACCTTATGGCGGTAGGTTTAGTCAATTGAACTCGGGGAAGCTTGATTTATGTGAATTTCTAGTACCAAGGAGGGTTGTGAAATATGGTTTCGAACTTGGAACATGGAGGAGATCATTGGAAAACCATATCGGGTGGCATGGATATAATCATCAGGATGTAGAAGTGTGTGAAGATGGCTAGTATGTGTGGGCATACGTGCATCAATCGTAAGCTGCCAGAAGGTTAGCTAAGGCATCCACGATGTAGGGTACGACATCTGAACCCCAGAGGAAAAATAACATGGTCTTTATTGGAAGGAATATTACAAGAAGTAGCCTCTTCACCTACATTACCCCTTATTTCTTACAATGAGTACGCTCACGTAAGCTTAGAGGTTCAGGGTGAAGGTTGATTGAACCTGATTGCGGATTACATAAGATTCCTCTTGCATGTAATGGCTACAAGGAACCGGGGGGTAGTGGATGGTATACTGCCATGATGGTATCTTGAAAGTGGTAAATTTTTAAGCAAACGGAACTTTTATGCAATGAGTGGGTCAGGTCCATGAGATTCTTGAGGTTCTGTTATGCGAAACCCTAACGGAATTTAATTCTGAGGTACCTTTGGAAGCTAGATCAAGGAGCATATGCGGATTGAATTTCACAAATTGGTTTAAAGAGGATTTTTCATGTATGGATTATGCATGAGCTGGATTTACCATGTATGGATTATGCATGGAGTGGATTTCTCATGTATGGATTATGCATGAGCTGGATTTATAGCATATGGATTATATGCTAAAGGAATGGATCATGTATGGATTATACATGAATCGCATGTGGATTATTTGCGCAAGGTAGGATTGGAAGCACATGGATTATGTACTAATTGATTACACGGACTATTTAGAACATGTATGGATTATACATGAATCAAGGCAGGAACATGTATGGATTACACATAAATCAAGGCAGGAACATGTATGGATTATACATGAATCAAGGCAGGGACATGTATGGATTGTACATGTATCACATGTGGATTATATGTGAATGGATTGGAACCACAAGGCAGGCTGGTCCTAGGGAAACTAGGGCCATAAGGTTCCCCTATATTGGAGCTTCACTCGTTTGAACCCTGAGAAGGCGTAACGCCGATAAACTTCCGTGTAATCACGTTGGTGGACAACCAACCCCGTTATGGGATTCATATATAGCTGTGGAAGCTACGTAAAAATTGGCAAACGGCTTCACCACGACCCCAGGGAAACTGGGTGAGTGAAGTCCAACTCTTGGAAATTGGAACGCTAAGGATTTTAGCGGTGTGAGGAAATCACATGGGATTAGTAAACAGCTTCGCCACCACACAAGGGAAACTGGGTGAGTGAAATCCAACTCAATGATATTGGAATGCTAAGGAAATTAACATTGTGAGGAAATCACATGGAACCTCATTGAGGGAATCTTCGAAGATGGAACCTGGTCGAGGGAATCTCCTAGGATGGAACCTCGTTAAGGGAATCTCCGAGGATGAAACCTGGTCGAGGGAAACTCCCAGGATGGAACCTCGTTAATTGGAATTCTTCATGCACTCTAGGTCTGATCCCGTAGACCGGTCTAGGATTAGGGGTTTAGTCGACAAGAGGTTCTAGCTTATATTAGTGGAAGCCCGGGGGTAAGGCATGAGCGCTTATCAGTGAAATAATTTTTATGACTTGGTTTAATGAAACTATGATCACTTTATATTTACCTTTATTTTCTTAACTGTTGTGAATGTCTATGTGTACTTATGTGCTTTGTGTGCTACGTGTACTTATGTGCTTCATGTCTTATGTTCGCATGCCTTTTTTGTGTGTTCATGTGTTATTGTATACGTGAACCTAGTTCTTTACTATTAGATAGGTTATGCCAAAGAACTCTAGGGGGAAGTACATGTATGGACCTGTTAGGTAGGAACCTTTTAGGTATGAACCTCTTAGGTACGGGCTTCCTCTAGGAGTATGGATTGGATTGGATCTGGATTGGATTGGATTTGGATCTGGATTGGATTTGGATCTGGATTGGATTTAGATTTGGATTTGGATTGGATTTGGATTTAGATTTGGTTTGGATTTGGATTTGGATTGGATTCCTCATGTATGTATTATGCATTAGCAGGATTAACATGTATGGATTATGCATGTCATGGGTTCGCGTCAATCCTAGGGACATTAGGCTAGCGAAACTCCCATCAACTTAAATCCCACGTAAGCCCTCGACAGGCAATATGGTTAGGCCCACGTGAACCCTGAACTGGTAGTGTGGTCAGGCCCACGTGAACCCTTAACTGGTGGTGGTGTCCTCTTATTATTTACATTATGAGTACGAAAAAATGCTCACATCAGCTTCAAGCCCGCGTAAGCCCTCGGCAGGTAATGTGGCTAGGTCTACGTGAACCCTCAATAGGTAGTGGAACCTTCTTTCTGGATTCGCATTGACCCTAGGATTCCTAGGAAAGCAAAGCTCCTTTCAATCTTACGCCCACGTAAACCATTCATAGGTAGTGTGGTGAGCCCACGTGAACCCGTGATAGGTAGTGGTGAGCAAATATATACAAGTTAAGGATATTGCGTGAAGCCTCGATATTTATATAGCCATTAACTTTCGCAATTAATAATTTATATTGGTGCATATATTTAGATTAAACTCCTTTTTGTAAATTAATATATAATTACGCCAATATATGAATAATAACCGTATAGAAATACTCATAAAATTCGAGAATCAGAACTAATCGATTGGGGCACGATTAGAGATTAAGCGTGGGAATAACAAGAATAATAAACATATATATATATATATATATATATATATATATATATATATATATATATATATTATAATAGTATTTAATATATTAATCTTATTTGTAGTAAAATATATTATTTAAAAGTTCATAGCGAGTAATCAGATTTAAATTCTCAAATCTGAATAAAGTGAATTTAAATTTACAACTGAAAACATTGAATTAAATGACTATCTTAGTAAATATTATAAATCTTAGACATATCATTTTGAAACTGAAGCCCTCGAGAAGAGAGCTTGCTAAGCTATATTTGGGCAACACTACATATTAAAAGGTGTTCACGTCCACAAAGTTGAACTACTAAAAGTCAAAATATTGCAATATTCCACATTTTATTTAATATCATTTCTCACTTATGCCCTCCAAATTACTATGATTTTACTCTAAACCCCCCCTCCCAAAAAAAATCAAATGCTATGAAAACATTAGTTAATCTTCACATTGTTCACAATCAAAACTATGATCTCTCAGTTCTAAATATAATGAATTTAAATTTATAACTAAAATCATTGAACTAGAAGACTAATTGATTTTATATTTTGGACAAAACCTGTTAGAAAGTGAGAGTAAGAGTAAGTTAATCTATATTTAGGTTACATTACAACAAATTGAAGAACATTCATGGTCACAACTTTTAAAAAACAAAATCTCGCCATAAAGCTAGAATATCCCCGTGCCTTGCACGGGTAATGAAGCTAGTATATATAATACCTCAACATGTCACATTTTATTCCATTCAATTTTACAAAAATGTCCCTAAATATCAAGTTTTGCCAAAAATATGACATAGATGAGAATCGAACCTTTGACATAATGATTAATCAACATTTTACGAATTCAAATACACCAATATGACCATTGAGCTACATGTATATTTGATTAAATTTTATGTTTCATTAGATACATGCACCAATGCCCTATATTATTTACCTATCAATCATATGTCTTTTGTTCAATATTTGTTTTATAATTTTACATATTATTACTTACATATATTCAAAAATCTCTCTATCTACTTCATTTTAGTAAAATTTATATTTTTTTATTTCATGCGGAATTTGGAAAATGAGTTTGCACTAGTACAAAACTGGTTTTTTTACGTCGGTTAAATAGGTCTTATACGTCGGTTAAATGGCGACGTATAGAGGGGCGACGTATAGTCACAAGTCTTTTGCGTCGGTTAAAAAGGCGACGTATAAAGTTTAATATACGTCGGTTAAAAAGGCAACGTATAAAGTTGAAGAAGGGCGACGTATAATGTCGAAGAATGGCAACGTATAATGTCCAAAAAGCCGACGTATATAGATTATGCTTTATACATCGCCAATGTGGGAACCGACATATATTGTCCACAAAAATTTAATTTAATCTTTTTTTTGTTTCTCTATGCCCATACCCAAAAACCTGTTAAAGAATCAAAATAACCTGCTTTAACAAAATTTTGTACAATAAAAAACCTACAATAATTAAAATTTTCCAATTCAATTTGAACACAAACATAGATTAAATAACATAATTACTGTTATACACTTGAAAAAATACATCCAAAATGTTCACAAATTCTCAATCTAACGGGTCAAGCATGTCATGCACGAGATATTGTACAAGTAACACTGAGATAATGCAATAACAAAATTTAAAACTCTGCTCTTCCACACAAGTTCAATGAACTGCTACTTCATCCAAAAAAATCTCTATCCATCTCTATTGTCAAACAGAGGGGTTTTTTTCCTTTGCACAGTGGGTGATCATAGGAGAAAAACCTGCTTCAAATCCAGAAAACACCAATATTTAAAAACAGGTTAAGAGTGACAATCAAAAATCCATTTAGAGTTATCTAAAATTTATTAACAACCATGGTTTTATTCTGGAAATGGAATAAAATCCTCATTAATTTAACTATTTATGAAAGCACTTACATAATATGTCCAATGTAATCACTTTGATTCAAATGAACTTTATAAATTTCACAAAAATGCTAATCAAGTCAAAAATAAGATAGAAATATACATTTTTTTAAGTGAAAACGTTCTGCATGCACTAGTATTAAAAGGACATGTCCACTTGTCTTAAATTAAATGTATATACTTGGCAATATTAAATGGCGATGAAGTCAAAAATATACATATTTCAATCTAATCAACCCAAAATTTAGTTTTTTAAAACTCAAAATCCTAATAACTTCCAAATGAGAAATAAATTTTAGTACTCTTTAAAGTTCCGAATGATCATATTCTTTGTTATTACTTATCTTCTTAAAAAATATATTTTACAATATTCCCAAACTACAGTCCTAAATCGTCGAATAGATCTCTTTCCCCCAACCCTTTTGGAAGATTCGAATACTTAATAGATATATGTGAATTATAGTATATGAGGTTCGAGATAAGTAGCGAATATGAAATAACAAATTGTGATAGGGCAATATGCCACATTTTAATCTATCAAATTTTACTATTATGTTCTTTAATTTGCTGTGACACCTTCTGACATCAAAATCTAAAAACTTTTAACATTTCATCACTTAAGTGAGAATTGCACCTTTAACATATATAACAGTAACTTTATTTTCATTATTTCACTTTTTATAAATCCATAAAATGAATTATTGAAATTTCAATAATACTTAATAGTAGTATTAAGTCAAAATTCACATTACATAATCCCATAATTTATAATTGTATACAAATAAAACACTCGACTAGATTATGAAATGATCATCCTAAAAACCTTATAAAAATGGTCAAACTACATTCGTTAAGTATTTTTCTAACTCTAATCGCATGAAAGACATCAACACTTTATAAAAAATGACCAAGAGATAAAAACATAAAATAACGACCTCTTTAGTTACATATTTCGTTACATATTTCTAATTTTTATGCATACTTAAGAGGATGTTTATCGTCACATGCAATAGGATCATCTCACATTAACATCAACACACAACGAGAAAAACAAAAATATAAATCCTAAACTAGAGCAATCCCGTGCCTTGCACGGGTATTGAAGCTAGTATATATTAAATATGTAACATGATGCAATAAAAACTTTCTCTGCTTTTCACCTAACAAAGGTGCACAATAGTATCACATAATTGTATATTATTTCAAATAAAAAAATGGTTAGAACAGATGGAAGAGTTTTCAATTTTTTTTAATTTAGACAAGACTAAAATAGATTATTTTTACAAAATTCGAGTATTGCCAGTTGTAACGCCCCCAAATCCAGGTCAGGAGATTTGGTCGTTACCTGAGAATCCTCAAAATACATCACCACTTTAATAAAACATTATTCCGTGTAATTGTCGAAAATTGAAATAAAATCTTTGTGACCCAAATAATCCAAGATCTTTTAGGTTATAGTGCTAGAAACAAGAATCCAAATTCCATAAATTAGCAACTTTCAGCTTTACCACATTCTCTTAAATCGAAACCTAAATCACTGGTATAACTTCGGCAAGAAGTATACCAGGCCAGCAATACATAATAATAATTATTAGAGTTTAACTATATTAAATAGACCTTACTCTGGATCAGGACATCCCGTATCACGTTTTCTTCAGGATAGCGTCTGCTTCTTCTCTCTTCGAATTGTACGAATATGTCTCGCCAAACTACCTTACTGAAAAGTTAGGGTTCCGAAACAAACAAGTATGAGCGGAAGAAATGCTCAGCAAGTGTGTAGTAAAACAGGAATAATAATAATATCATTGTTAATGAAAACATATAATATCTATCAAAACTTAAATCACAAGAAAAGTATCTCGAATCAAAAATCTATCAACACAGAATGGATTAAAATAAAGTATGAAATGGGTATTCGGACCTGATAGGTACAGTGCTCTACTAGTGGGATCCCGACTACCTAAACAATTGGTCTAGTTGTACTCCTAACAAGGAAGCATCATTAAGGAAATAATAGTCTCAAAGGTTATCGACAAATTCGATACAGTAAATGGGGTATAAATTGAATAAACAAGAATGACAATAAAGGTGGACAAGATCGACAATAAATGGAATAATACCATAATAAGCATATTTAAAATAATCTCACTTGAATAAGAAGTGAAGGGAAAACACTTGCCTCGAATTCTCAGCTATTATGAAATGTCACAGTAATATCGCTATCATCCTCTAACTTACGGCGTCACAATCTTCTAATTCGATCAACATTTGGTTCAACGCTCTTGCGGTTGCCACGAGTCTAACCCGCCGACGTCGAGCTCGCGCGTCAATTCCAATATCAAACACAAGACAATACTTTAGTCTCTAGATGACAACTCTAATAGTTTCTATAAACGCTTATAAACTCAACTAGAACGTATTAACCATACTCACCAATTTCTCTGTTGGAAGAAGATAATCGAAGACGTCCCCTCTGAACATATATGTTTTCCCGTTGGAAAACGCCTCACAGGGAATCCAACAACTACAACCAATACATCATCCATCTTCATCCTTCCTCATCTAACCCTCACTTATATCCGCCGACAATACCGAGTCAACTTCCCACTAAATCCCCGGATAAATAAAACTTCTCCGAAACTCAGGAATCCAAACTATATAATATTTTAATATCCGTAAATCCTACTAAAAACGAAAATAGGGTTAGCGAATACAACGACGATTCTCCATTTAAAAGGTCTCTAATTATCTCTAAGTTTTCGCTAACAATTAATTAGCTATTAAAATCACATTTTCAACAAAAATAAATAAATAAATTAGCTCTTATGAATCATCTACAAGTCTCTAGAATTCTCTAATTAATATTAATCTCTATTTATTCTCAAAATAAAATAATTAAACAATCAATTTTGTTCAATTTAAAAACCATAACTATTATTCTTACTTTTAACCGAAAGTAATATATCAGAATAATTTTACTTTTAATTTAAATTAACTTTTATAAATCCTCTAAAATTCCCTAATTTAATTAATATTAATCTCACAAGAAAATTATTAAAGACTCCATTTTTATTCACTATTAAATCTCTCTTTTATCAACTAATTAATAGATCTCTAAATTATGCCCAAATAATCACAAAATATTTTCTATTTAATTAATAACTCAATTATAACATTTTTTACTAAATCATTTATTACCAACCATTTTAATTATTTATCCCTCACAATCTCTAAATAATGTTCCCATACTCCAATTTTAACAAACTGAACCCATTTATAACTCCCGAATAAACTTACAATCATTAATTTTATTGGTACGTTATTATTATATTATTTTTTATTTTTAATGACAACAGCAGCGTGGGTCCCACAAATACCACCACCACGCGCCACCGCCACGCGTCACCGCTCTCCACCTCGATCTTCCCCTTCTCCGTTCAATCTCTCCACTCTCTGTACTCTCTCCAAATCTCTCTGTCTCGTCTACCTCTCTCTCGTCCAATCTCTCCGCTCCTCCCTCTTCCTACCTCTCTATCTCTCCATCAATCTCTCTTAATCTCTCTCGTTCGTCTCTCTCTGTCAACCCATGTCTCCCTACTCAATCCCCACTCACTCCCGTCACCAACAACATCGACAATAACAACAACCCATCACCAACCCTATCCCACTCCACTTCTTCCTCAACGACGCCGTATTACTCCCTTCCCCCACCGCATCTTCCCCCAATTCTCCACTAATCGGATACAAAACGGTGCCGTTTTCGCCAACAAACCCGAATTCGGAGTCTTCCGCGAAGATTTCGCAAGTAGTTGAGATCAAATTGGCCGAAATTGGAGGATCAGTTTGCAAAACTGTGCGTATATGGTTCAAGATTTGTTTTTGGGTTAAAAAAAAACAGACAAGTAAGAGGTAACAGGAAAGGAAAGGAGAAGAAATTGGTTATCTCTGTTTCGTGAAAAGGAAATAGTCAAGTATCTGTTTGTGTTTTTTGTTTATACGTATTTGGTTTTTAAAAGAGAGAGAATAGTAAGGTATGGTTGTTCCCATAAAGAATGTTGTATCTCTATTATAAAAGAATGGGTGGTTCATTTATTGAATAAAAATATAAAAACGTTGGGGACAAAGCATGGGGAACAAAACGTAATGGGACAATTAATATTCCGGAATTTAAGCCTTGATTTGGGAAAACTGCCTCCTCTTAGTGCTTAACGATAAATCAGTAATACTAATCTCGTCGTTTTTCTGCTGGCTCAAATAAACGAGACTCGAATTTGTTCTCTAAATAAATTCCACGCTTTTAAAAAAAATAATATCCGTCCAAAAATTAAAATCCTCTTTTCCTAAAATTTTCTAATTTTAATAAATACCTAGTAAATATAAATAAATAGATAAAATAAATATTTATTTACATAAAATTTTAAAACTTTACCGAAACACGCTATTTAAAAAAACTATTAATCCATCGATCTTTAATAAATTTAAATAACGAGTAGAAAATTATTATTCGAAAATTTTGCGGTTATTACAGTCTCCCCCCCTTATAGGATTCCGTCCTCGGAATCAAAATTACGCTCTAAACAAATCAGGATATTTATTCCGCATTTCGCTTTCTAATTCCCACGTGGCTTCCTCGACTTGGTGGTTTCTCCAAAGTACCTTTACCAAATTTACGTTCTTAGTTCTTAAATCTTGCACTTTGTGATCTAGAATCTGTACTGGTTGTTCTTCGTATGTCAAATCAGGACGGACTTTTCACTGGTTCATAGGTTATAACCTAACTGAAGTCAGAATGATGCTCTTTTATCGTAGAAACATGAAACATAGGATAGATGTGGTGGAGGTCTCGAGGTAGGGCCAACTGATAAACTAGTGGTCCTATCTTCTTGAGAATCTCAAAAGATCCTATATATATCTAGGGCTCAATTTGCCTTTTTCTTCCTGAATCTATTACTCCCTCCCATGGTGAAACTCTTAGTACCACCTTATTTCCCACTTCAAATGCCTTGTCTTTTCTTTTTGTCCGTCGGTCTGTGGATGATATGCAATGCTCAGATTTAATCTCGTGCCAAGACATTCCTGAAAACTTTTCCAAAATCGAGAAATAAAACGACTATCTCTATCACATATAATTGAAACATGCACTCTATGTCGAACCATAATTTCCCTTAGGTATATCTTCACAATCCTTTCAACGGAGTACTTATCACTAATTGGTAGAAAATGCGTAATCCCATAAAAATAAAAACAGTCTCTGTTTTAACATCAATTCCTTAAACTTGATCAACCCATTCTATGTCGACGTGAAGGTATATTGGACCACTTAGAAGGTCATCATATCTGTCTTTACTTCTTTCAATCACTTATAACTTTAGGAATCATAAGGGTATATAACAGAACGAATCGTATGTGCAAAGCTCGTTTTCAATGGAAGTATAATTGATCCTCAAATAAAATATGATGCCAGCAATACAAGGAAGAACAAAATGAAGGTTAAAACTCTTTAGACGATCTTACTCTCAACACGTGCCAGTAATCGTATTTCGCATCTTGTTTGTATCCTTCTTCGTACTCTCTATAATGCTCGTTAAATAGGTAAAATCGCAGAAGGAATCTTCTAGAAGGTACATACGGATATCTAGGTGGCGTCTTTCTAATTAGTAGCTCCGGTTGCCCAATTAGCTCATGCGGCTCCGAATCAGCTGGTTCGTCCATAGCCAAATCTTCGGATGAATCTAACCCGTACTCACGCGATATGTTGGAATACCTAATAGCATTACAATACTCGTCAACCGATCTAAACTCTTCTTCTGCACGACCTAAATTTATCGATACCCTATATCGTAGTCAACTAGTAATAATCTCTAAAGATTCCGTAGTAGACATCTTCAGCAGCGAGAAGTTCTGTCCAGTTAAGCCTAAACATCTCAAGTTAGCACGTCATCTCGACTCATCATAGTCCTTTCTTTAATTCCTCAAAACTTTCTTAGTCATCACTCATCCGTTCACATAAACTTTATTATACAATCACAGCCAAAATAGGCACAACATTCTTCTTATCTCTATTCGAATAACTTATTGTTCTCACATTTCACTGTTAGAAACATTATAATAATACCCAAAGGTGAGCACATAAAATGTTTGGCAAGTTCACTATCCCAAATCTTACACAAGATTTTTTTTTTTTTATAACTCGGTGATAATGAAAGATAACGCTAGAGTAGAGAGGAAACTCGTATAATTTTAAATCATGAAAACCGTATTGGCAACTTCTCAAAATTTATGAGAATATAGAAAAATTCTTTCAAAATCTCTGGTAACTCAAGGAATTCAGATCATCTCAACCACAAGATTATCATACACAAACTTCTCCACAATTTCAAGAATTTCAAGAAAATCATCGATTTATTTGGCAGCTCAGAATTTAAGAAAAGATTACTGGTCTTCCACCACTCGGTATCCCCCACGGTGCGATCAACTACCATGTCTCAAGGTACCGTTCTCCTGTGATACCCCACCCAACCTGATCAGGGCTATGATGTGGTACCACCAAATTTTCTCTCTTTGCTAGCATAGAATGGGTTATCATTTTCAACCCTGGCAACATTAGTGCCAAAATAATTATTCGCTTTCACGATACCCCACAATGCGATCAACCGCTGTGTCTCAAGTACCGCATACCCGTGATACCCCATAGCACGATCACTACTATGTCGCAAGTACCACTATATCGTTTTGCTAGCAAAAAGTTGGTTGAAAAGTCAACCTGAAATATTTCTCTTTCGATACCACGAGTTTATTCCTCGTGTTGATCTGAAAGGAAACCCATGGGCCATCTCCCATGTTGACCAGTTGATTATATGATTATTCCTCCGAATAAAAATTGATTGATTTGGATTCCTATTCGCTTCTGGCCAATCGCCAATCTAAACTTTGTATGAGACCGACCTGAACAATAGGTCGTTGTAATATTTTCAAAAGAAGTTAATTTATTATATTGACACGAACAATATGTCAATTCCAGACAATAAAGTAACAACCTTGAACAAGGAAGGTTCACTGATTAGAATAAATCCTGTGGAGTCGTCTTGAAATAAAAAAAAAAAGGCTCGATTCAAAAAGAAAACTTCCAAATACGCTAGAGTAGGTATTTTAGAGGAAATTCTGACGATAAGCTGTTCTTCTATTCTCTATTCCGAATGTATCTATTCTGATTCGAACAATGAATCAATTTTGAATATTGAAACAAAATTTATCGGATATGAACAATAGATCCGATTGAAGTCAATAAAATTTAAACTACCTCGATGTATGAGCGTAGTTATAACTGAAATAATCTTTAAGGGTCATCTTGAACAAATAAGACGCCCTAGATTTCAATCTAAGTACGTTCTCTGAATTTATCAAGATTTTGGGAAAGCAACTGAATAATTTTCAACAATGTTAGCAAAGTGAACACTTCAAGCAGTATAACTTGGTTATCAAGGGATAAAATAAATAAATGTTACCATTTTAATAAATGATCCGAACTATGAACCATTGTCCAATGTCAAGAAAAGTAGTTGAACTTGATAGATAATTTCAACTGATAGGAATAAATATTTAGCTATCTCGAAACAATAAGACAAGTTTCAGCCGAATCAACTTAAAGAGTCGTCCTGATCAATGAGATCGACTAATGATTTTTAAATTCATTTTTCGCGCACAAAAGGCTTTTGATGATTTAATACTTCAATAAATAAATCAACTCTAAAATTCTCATCACATCTTAATAATCAGCATTTTGCCAAGAATTTTCCGCAATAAACAGGAATCTTCGAAAATAATATTCTCAGAAAATCTCATAATTTCTTTAGGAGATAAGGGATACAATGAACTTGCCTCAGTCTTTGTGTTTGCTCAAACCCGCTTAAGACTTACTCTCTGAAAATCCGTAGTAGACATCAACAGTCTCAAGGTGTTTCATCCAATTTAGCGCAAACGCCTTATGCGAACACTCAATTCTTAACCTACTAATTGGTACTATATCCCGTAGTCCAACATGAACTCTATATAAGTTCAGATGTTCCTTACTTAGCTATACACACTCCTACTCACTCTCGTTTCTAGTTTACTATAACCTCGCTTTGATACCATTCTGTAACGCCCCCAAATCCGGGTCAGGAGATTTGGTCGTTACCTGAGAATCCTCAAAATACATCACCACTTTAATAAAACATTATTCCGTGTAATTGTCGAAAATTGAAATAAAATCTTTGTGACCCAAACAATCCAAGATCTTTTAGGTTATAGTGCTAGAAACAAGAATCCAAATTCCATAAATTAGCAACTTTCAGCTTTACCACATTCTCTTAAATCGAAACCTAAATCACTGGTATAACTTCGGCAAGAAGTATACCAGGCCAGCAATACATAATAATAATTATTAGAGTTTAACTATATTAAATAGACCTTACTCTGGATCAGGACATCCCGTATCACGTTTTCTTCAGGATAGCGTCTGCTTCTTCTCTCTTCGAATTGTACGAATATGTCTCGCCAAACTACCTTACTGAAAAGTTAGGGTTCCGAAACAAACAAGTATGAGCGGAAGAAATGCTCAGCAAGTGTGTAGTAAAACAGGAATAATAATAATATCATTGTTAATGAAAACATATAATATCTATCAAAACTTAAATCACAAGAAAAGTATCTCGAATAAAAAATCTATCAACACAGAATGGATTAAAATAAAGTATGAAATGGGTATTCGGACCTGATAGGTACAGTGCTCTACTAGTGGGATCCCGACTACCTAAACAATTGGTCTAGTTGTACTCCTAACAAGGAAGCATCATTAAGGAAATAATAGTCTCAAAGGTTATCGACAAATTCGATACAGTAAATGGGGTATAAATTGAATAAACAAGAATGACAATAAAGGTCGACAAGATCGACAATAAATGGAATAATACCATAATAAGCATATTTAAAATAATCTCACTTGAATAAGAAGTGAAGGGAAAACACTTGCCTCGAATTCTCAGCTATCATGAAATGTCACAGTAATACCGCTATCATCCTCTAACTTACGGCGTCACAATCTTCTAATTCGATCAACATTTGGTTCAACGCTCTTGCGGTTGCCACGAGTCTAACCCGCCGACGTCGAGCTCGCGCGTCAATTCCAATATCAAACACAAGACAATACTTTAGTCTCTAGATGACAACTCTAATAGTTTCTATAAACGCTTATAAACTCAACTAGAACGTATTAACCATACTCACCAATTTCTCTGTTGGAAGAAGATAATCGAAGACGTCCCCTCTGAACATATATGTTTTCCCGTTGGAAAACGCCTCACAGGGAATCCAACAACTACAACCAATACATCATCCATCTTCATCCTTCCTCATCTAACCCTCACTTATATCCGCCGACAATACCGAGTCAACTTCCCACTAAATCCCCGGATAAATAAAACTTCTCCGAAACTCAGGAATCCAAACTATATAATATTTTAATATCCGTAAATCCTACTAAAAACGAAAATAGGGTTAGCGAATACAACGACGATTCTCCATTTAAAAGGTCTCTAATTATCTCTAAGTTTTCGCTAACAATTAATTAGCTATTAAAATCACATTTTCAACAAAAATAAATAAATAAATTAGCTCTTATGAATCATCTACAAGTCTCTAGAATTCTCTAATTAATATTAATCTCTATTTATTCTCAAAATAAAATAATTAAACAATCAATTTTGTTCAATTTAAAAACCATAACTATTATTCTTACTTTTAACCGAAAGTAATATATCAGAATAATTTTACTTTTAATTTAAATTAACTTTTATAAATCCTCTAAAATTCCCTAATTTAATTAATATTAATCTCACAAGAAAATTATTCAAGACTCCATTTTTATTCACTATTAAATCTCTCTTTTATCAACTAATTAATAGATCTCTAAATTATGCCCAAATAATCACAAAATATTTTCTATTTAATTAATAACTCAATTATAACATTTTTTACTAAATCATTTATTACCAACCATTTTAATTATTTATCCCTCACAATCTCTAAATAATGTTCCCATACTCCAATTTTAACAAACTGAACCCATTTATAACTCCCGAATAAACTTACAATCATTAATTTTATTGGTACGTTATTATTATATTATTTTTTATTTTTAATGACAACAGCAGCGTGGGTCCCACAAATACCACCACCACGCGCCACCGCCACGCGCCACCGCTCTCCACCTCGATCTTCCCCTTCTCCGTTCAATCTCTCCACTCTCTGTACTCTCTCCAAATCTCTCTGTCTCGTCTACCTCTCTCTCGTCCAATCTCTCCGCTCCTCCCTCTTCCTACCTCTCTATCTCTCCATCAATCTCTCTTAATCTCTCTCGTTCGTCTCTCTCTGTCAACCCATGTCTCCCTACTCAATCCCCACTCACTCCCGTCACCAACAACATCGACAATAACAACAACCCATCACCAATCCTATCCCACTCCACTTCTTCCTCAACGACGCCGTATTACTCCCTTCCCCCACCGCATCTTCCCCCAATTCTCCACTAATCGGATACAAAACGGTGCCGTTTTCGCCAACAAACCCGAATTCGGAGTCTTCCGCGAAGATTTCGCAAGTAGTTGAGATCAAATTGGCCGAAATTGGAGGATCAGTTTGCAAAACTGTGCGTATATGGTTCAAGATTTGTTTTTGGGTTAAAAAAAAACAGACAAGTAAGAGGTAACAGGAAAGGAAAGGAGAAGAAATTGGTTATCTCTGTTTCGTGAAAAGGAAATAGTCAAGTATCTGTTTGTGTTTTTTGTTTATACGTATTTGGTTTTTAAAAGAGAGAGAATAGTAAGGTATGGTTGTTCCCATAAAGAATGTTGTATCTCTATTATAAAAGAATGGGTGGTTCATTTATTGAATAAAAATATAAAAACGTTGGGGACAAAGCATGGGGAACAAAACGTAATGGGACAATTAATATTCCGGAATTTAAGCCTTGATTTGGGAAAACTGCCTCCTCTTAGTGCTTAACGATAAATCAGTAATACTAATCTCGTCGTTTTTCTGCTGGCTCAAATAAACGAGACTCGAATTTGTTCTCTAAATAAATTCCACGCTTTTAAAAAAAATAATATCCGTCCAAAAATTAAAATCCTCTTTTCCTAAAATTTTCTAATTTTAATAAATACCTAGTAAATATAAATAAATAGATAAAATAAATATTTATTTACATAAAATTTTAAAACTTTACCGAAACACGCTATTTAAAAAAAATATTAATCCATCGATCTTCAATAAATTTAAATAACGAGTAGAAAATTATTATTCGAAAATTTTGGGGTTATTACACCAGTATATTAAATACGTAACATGATCCAATAAAAAACTCTCTTCAAATCTAAAATTTTTTGGTAAGTTGGTAAATCAACATTATTGATTATTATATATTCCGATTCAAAATATCATGTTGAAGTCTCAGAATGCATATTTTTATTGGACTTGAAAATGAGTCTATGATCTGTTGAACATTTTATTGTTGGACATTGTGAGCGGGCTTGGATCCATGAAGGCACTTGCTCGTAGGGATGTGTATCGGATCATTTTGGGATCGGGAAGTGCTATCCCCGTCCCGATCCTCGAACCCATACTTGAACCTGCCTCGATCCTCGAACGGGGATTAGTTTGCTCCTTGATCCCCGTCCCGAACGGGGAACGAGGATCCCCGTTGATAATCGGGGACTTTCATTATTCTTTAAAAAATAAATTTATATTTTTTCAAATATATTTAACAATAAAATTAATTTTCTAAATCATGATATATAATATACATTTTAAATTTAATGGCATATTTTAAAAAAATTCTATTTAATTTTTAATAATAATAAAAAGAAAAATAAAAAATAAAATTAAATAATTATATTTAAATTATACTTTACTAATAAAAGTTTGAATTTGTGAAATGAATTAAGATTTTACCAAAATAATAAAACCCATGAATACATTCATCTTGAATCTCCGATTCCAAATGAGACGGGAATCGGAAATGCCCATCCTTACTTGCTGGACTCTGCTCACATGTTATGAAAATGATTTACTATTGTTTATGTTATAATACAGTAGTAAGTATAATAATGAGAATTGATAAATAAATTTCATGAATTTATATTTAAACTCCAATTAACATGTGAAATATTTAATTGTTTATAATTAATAAAAATCAATGAAATTTATTATTAAAATTTGAGAAATCATGAATAATTGGGTAACTAAAATGTTTAAAAGTTAAAATTGAAATTTAAATAATAAAAATAAGAGTTTATTTATCATTTAATTGGTAAACTTGATATTTCAGCCTTTTATAATAAAGTAGGCCTGTCAATGAATAGGAAATCCGACCCGATTCGATCCGTAGTTAAATTAACGAGTATGGATCCTTCTAAAAAAAATCTGAACCGTTAATGATTCGATCCGATAAGGATCCGATCCGATAACGAGTGAATATGAATATAGTATGATCTGATCCGATGACAATCCGATCCGAATATATTATATTTATTACATATTTTTTAAATTTATGTAATATATAATTATATATCATGTATATTAATCATATATAAAAGGTATATAATATATTATATTTTATATAAATAATTTAGGGAATTGTTAAAAAAGCTCCAAGTATTGTTATTTAAGCTCCATTTTCATATGAAATTACATAAATAACCATAGTATGATGGAGTATTATGGAGCTTGAATAGTAAAATGATGGACATCCAAGTAATATAAATATCAAAGTGGAGTTTAAATAGTAAAGTTTGGAACTTATTTAACAATTCCCATAATTTATTTTGAAATTTATATTTGAATTTGTCAATATGTATGTCAAAATTTTAATTTTTACTTTAAAAAAAATTAAAAATATATACATTTTTTGAATTAAAAAAGTAAAAAGAATTACTTTTTTAATTTATTGAACGGGTCGGACCTCAGATCCGGTAACCCGAAATTCGAACGGATCGGATATGGATCAACCTGAAAAATATCTGATTCCTGATCTGATCCGATTGGAACTGAATACAAAAAATCTTAACGGATTCAAATATGAATTTAAGATGATCCGATCCGAATTTGATTTCAATGACCCTACAGTAAAGTACAAAACCACTTATTTATACTATTATATTAAAGCCGAAAGATTGAAATTTTGTCGTTTTGGTTATCCTAATTAATAAAATAAATAATATAATAATATAATTAATGTTAATTATTCGATTACCTTTTTGATGTTTACTTTTAGTTGATATTACCTTTATAAACACCTAAAAACATCAATTATACCATATCTTCCAATCATCAATGTTTTTTTTCTAATTAAATACATTACCTTTTAATACTATTATATTAAAATCGAAAGATTGAAAGTTTGTCGGTTTGGTTATCCTCATTAATGAAATAAATAATAGAATACTATAATTAATGGTAATTACTCAATTACCTTTTTCATGTTTACTTTTTGTTGATATTAAATTTTATAAATACCTAAAAACATCAATTATACCATATCTTCGAATCATCAATGTATTTTTTTCTAATTAAGTACATTACCTTTTAATTTAAAATATAAACATTAATGTATATCCAAAAATATTACAGTTAGATTTTTAGTAATTAATAAGAACGTTAGATGTTATTAAATTGTAAGATTAGTTTTAAAAAAAATAGATAACGTATTTTAATTAGAAATGAAAAATTAATGATTTGAAGATATGGTACGAAACACCTAAAAACATCAATTATACCATATCTTCCGATCATCATTGTTTCTTTTCTAATTAAATACATTACTTTTTAATACTATTATATTAAAGTCGAAAGATTAAAAGTTTGTCGATTTGGTTATCCTAATTAATGAAATAAATAATAGAATAATATAATTAATGGTAATTACTCAATTACCTTTTTCATGTTTACTTTTAATTGATATTACCTTTTATAAATACCTAAAAACGTCAATTATACCATATCTTCCAATCATCAATGTTTTTTTTTCTAATTAAGTACATTACCTTTTAATTTAAAATATAATTTTACAATCATTAATGTATATCAAAAAATATTACAGTTAGATTTTTAATAATTAATAAGAACGTTAGATGTTATTATATATATATATATATATATATATATATATATATATTATGATTAAATTACTTTTACTAAAGATTCAAGGTTCAAATTCCGTTAACGACATATTTAACTAAAATTTTATAATACAAATTTTAAATCATGCATATCATTAATTAAACTTATATTAATAATATTAAAATAATTTTGAAAACTAATGATTATATAAAAACATAATTATAACATAAATAAAATATAAAACATATCAAGGAAACCGTGCATCGGGTTATAAGCTAGTATAATATAGGGCATGTTTGGCTAAACTTAAATTAAGGACTTATGGACTTATTTTCGGGTAAAAATTTAATATTTTGATAATTTTTTTTAAACAAGTATTTAATGTATGTTTCAGATTCAATAAGTTGCAAAAATAAGTTGGAAAATTAGGAATTCTAACTTTCAAACTTAAAATAAGTTGACTTATTCTGGAGAATAAGTTCCCAAACACCCACATACATTAAGCAACTTTTTGCTTGAACTTTTTGCTTAATGTTTTTGGACCTTGGACTATTGCTTGGTACTTTTTATAATCTATGGTTGATACTAATAACTGCTTTAATTTGGACTTACATTTGATCCATGACTTCAAGTCATATTTAGTTTAAATTAATAATTTTGGGTTTATTCGCTTTTAAGTCATCACTAGATCTAATAATTTAGATTATTTTCGATTCAACTTTTCTTAATAAATTAAATTAGTTTTTGGGTCATTATTCAAATTTGACTATATTGAATCGATTTCGGATGTGACTGGAATATTTTTGGAATTCAATTTAATTTTTAGATATAAAATCGGATTTCAATTATATATATTTTGAATTCTTTTTGAAAATTATTGTAAATTTGAATTAGTGAATGAAACATACATGAAGTATGTGTTATATTCTATTAAAACCATAATCCAAGACTAAAATGTAGTTCATCACTTTTCTAATTCAAATTTATAGCATATCAACGAATAGTATTCGATTCGAATAAATTTTTATTCCGATTTCAATTGTTTCTTAGGATATAATATTTTAAATTATTTTCGACTAATTTTTCATTTTGAATAATTTTCGAATCGATTTACATCAATTTTTATTACTATGTTAAACTGAATTCAATTTGAGCCGAAGTGTTTCTTATTATTAGTTGGGACATAAAATCGGATTTCAATTATATTTTATCGTTTTTTGCCCATTTGGCCAGTTCTATATAAACCGTAAAAAAATACTACTATATATAAACCTCAGGACTTTACCTTATCTTCTTCATCTTCGAACCAGGGAAACTCCCTCCCTTCCTCAAATGGCTTCATCAAAACACGACCCACCAACCTTCAAATGGAAACACATTCCGGGTCTTGACTCTTCTCCTTCTTCACACACTAGTGCGTGTAATTTAGGCACTAAATTGCAGCTTTCTACAGTGGTCAGTGGTGGTTTTGCTTGTGTTTCGATGGTGGAAAAGAGAGAGGAGAGAGAGTTTGCACCAACTATGACACAGCTTTTGAAGTATCCATTAGCTATGTTTGCTTTGGTGCCTAGAGAGGCTGCTCTGTTTGCTGCAGGTGCTGTTGCTGGAGCTGCTGCAAAGTCTTTCACTGCCCCTCTTGACCGTGTCAAGCTTCTTATGCAGGTAAAAATTGTATAAACATGTGTGCGTGTGTGTAGCGTAAAAATGCAAGTACATGCAAATAATGAGATTATTATTTTTCAATATGGTTGTCTGTGTATGTGGAGATTTTACATTTTCCCTATTAAATTTTTTAATTTTGTAACTTTTTTTTTTTTTTTTTTTTGTAATCAAATTGAGTGTCATGCGCTCTGGTTTAGGCTTAATGACAATTTGGGCACAATTTTAAGTTCTGTAAATAAGATCAGTAAGTTTGATTATTAGAACAAAGTGAAATTGGAACTGTTGATGTTGAGTACTTAGCCACAGTTCGAGTTTGTGTGCAATATGTTCACTAATTAGACTTGAAGCTTGAAATGCAGGGGTGTTAACGTGTTAAAACTTAAAATGTGTAAACATCATGGTTTATATAGGCTACTATAATATAAGAAAGTTGTTTGTTGTCATATACTCGTCTACTCCTTCGATTTACATGCTATATATGCTATCTTTTACTATATTTTTTATTGTAGACTCATGGACTGAGAGCAGGCGGAGAAAGCGCTAAAAAATCATTTGGATTTTTAGAGGTATCTTTTTTTTTTTCTTTAATTTCTCTATAGTGAAATTAAGAATCTGTGTCTGCCGTGCTTGAGCTCACCACCAAGGTACAAATTATGTTCATTTACCAAGTTTACAATGTAATGTACCTAATTTAAAGAATAGATGTATGTACCTAATTCACTCTGTTTTGCATTGTGTTGCATTGTGCAAGTAATTCATTATACTTGTGGAATATTACTGCAGGCCCTTGCAGTAATAGGGAAGGAAGATGGACTGAAAGGGTACTGGAAAGGAAACCTTCCTCAGGTCCTTCCGTTATCACTTTTGTTTATTTTTAAGCTCTAGATGTTTTCATGCCTTACACAATTCAAAACTTAAATTGTGCAGTTTTGTTAGATCCTGATTTTCTTTTAGCTTACTGTGTAGGTGATACGTGTCATACCTTATAGTGCAGTACAATTGTTTGCTTATGAAACATACAAGGTAATGCTGAATCCAATGTAAAAATTTTGCTAGTCATACAATGAATGCATTTACTTAATCTGTCTTAATTTTGAACTTCCAGAAACTCTTTGAAGGAGAAGATGGCGAGCTCTCTGTTATTGGAAGACTTGCAGCAGGTGCATGTGCAGGCATGACTTCAACTTTCGTAAGTTAAAAATCAGAGGGAAATGTTAAAAGTAAAAACACAAACACTTCAACTTACAGTATATAACAGTTAAATAAGTCATAAGAGTAGTGTCTGTTTTTTTTCAATTTTATGAAAGTAGAAGTTTTTGTGCTACTTGTTGCCTGTAGCTGCGAGTCAGTAAATAAGTAATTTGTTTATCTTACTTCTGTATCTTATCTTGAGTACTGACTGTCTGTGTATGGACTTGGATTTTAACCTTTTCCTTTGAGTTTTCAAAGGTTACGTATCCCCTTGATGTGCTGAGATTACGTTTAGCTGTTGAACCGGGGTGCAGAACAATGTCTGAGGTTAAATAGTTTCTTAGTTAATTGTGATTATATTTAACTTTTGAAGAAACATTATCTAGAATTTATAAGTAAAATGGTTTTATTGAACTGATTTCAGGTTTCCTTAAACATGCTGAGAGACGAAGGACTAGCATCATTTTACAAGGGTCTTGGGCCTTCTCTTATTGGCATAGCCCCTTACATTGCTGTGAACTTCTGCGTTTTTGACTTGTAAGCTTATGCAGTCCGCGAATTGTTTTGAAGTTGATTATATAATGAAAGACTATATCTCGTTGAATTAGTACTTACTTTATTCTATGGACATGTAGGGTGAAGAAATCATTGCCAGAGAAATATCAAAAGAGAACTGAAGCATCATTAGTCACTGCTTTGGTGTCAGCTACCATTGCCACTCTTATGTGTTATCCCCTGGACACAGTGCGACGTCAAATGCAACTGAAGAATGCACCTTACAAGACATTTTTTGATGGATTTCCAGGTGAATGATGATTAATTGAAATTATGGATTATTGATAAATTTTTCATGTCATATATAGGGATTTGCATCTAGTAAAACTTTTTCTTCGTATATTGTTTTTTTTGTTTCTCCTGTTTGTAATTGCAAAGTTCCTCTAGATAAGGTTGTTTTTTGTTGGCTTGAGCTGAACCATTAAAATATGGAAATCTAGGCTTCATATTTGAATTAATTGTATTGGTGTTTGCATCTCGCGGTACAGGTATTTTAGAGCGTGATGGGTTGGCTGGATTATACAGGGGCTTTCTCCCAAATGCATTGAAAACTTTACCCAACAGCAGGTTTATGTGTCTCCCATTCATTTAGTTATCTTTCTGCTGTCATCACTTTTTAATCTAGTTCCCATTCATCTATGTTTAGCCTTTGGTTAGAATAAATAGGGCAAGTTAGTTCCAGGCTTCCAGCTAATAGTGCCTTTAAACTGGCTAACAATTTGCTTGATGTATAAAGTTGAACTTCAACTTGAACTTGTCAATAAAATTAGTAAATACCCTTATATACAAGCGGCCAATTGAAGTTACCAAGTGAAGAAGTTGTAAACTGAGTTGTACTTCTTGCCTCTTGGATGGTTTTAATTTGGAATTTAGAATAGAGCAAGGGATTGCTGTTTTCTTTCACTGGGACAATTTTAGGTGGATGACTACAGGGTCATATATACCGAGTATAGAACTTACAATAGGTCAACTGACATAAAGGAGTGCTTATGGTGGTGTAAGCTGATTCACAACCCCGACATTAAACTAAAACTGAAGTTCCAGCTCAGAACAAAAGTTTTAGCAACTAAGCAAGATTTAAAATAATTTCAAGCAGGAATTATGGAGGAATGTTAGTTCCTGCATTACGCAGAAAGTAGTCACTCCTTTGTTCTAGGAAAGCGAAATGTTTGACAATTTTGATTAAGTACTTCTCATATACCGAATTGCGATGTGGTCAGAGCCGGAGACCAAGTAGCACCAAAATTATGTAGTCTCAATGAATTAGAACAGGTAGGGGCACAATTTTTTTGAAAAAGAAACATAAAAAACAACTGAAGATACAAGTAGCACCAAAAGATAGATTTATTGTCGGGCACAAAACTTTTATTGGCTTGGGCCTTGGGGCATCCAATATTTCAGGGCTGGCCCTGGATGTGATTCTCAGGTTATATCAATTAAATACCAGATTGTTTAACCTGATACCTGTTTCAAGGTTACTTCTTTATACTGCTGGTGCAAGCTAGACCAAAATAAACGATAAACTTTTTATAGTCCAACTAAACACACTACTTGCTGAATCTGCACTCCAAACACTTCTGTGGGTCTGTTCTGTTTCAACTGGTATTGTATATAGTAACCATTTTCATCCAATTTTCATTGCAGCATTAGGCTTACTACCTTTGACACTGTTAAACACTTGATCACAACGGGTGAAAAAGAGTTGCAAAGAATTGTGGAGGACAATCAGAAGCAGCAAAAGCAGAGTGCTACTGATTATACAGTGTAGATTAGTGTGAAACCATCCAATATATTTACTCATTTTTGTGTGCATAGCTTGTTCTGCCACAAGCACTTGCATGATATGTGCTCTGAGCTTCCACTCTATCAATTACCCGGCTCAAATTTTGTAGGACTACTGTTTTGGTAGTTTCAATACTGTAAAAATATTTAGCTTTACTATTTTTACCACTGATAGTTTGATGGATATCTTGAGTCCTACTTTCATCATTTTTGTTAGCTTTCTTTGTTGAAGGTTAACTAACTATAACTCAATATTGTTAGGATTCTAAAGTTTATTTAGGGGTACACGGGTGATTTAAAAAGACATCTAATGTTTTCAAATTTTTGTGAATATAATCTTCTATGTTTTTATATATTTTAATAATGAAAAAAATTATTCTAAAAATAGACCATGCTTTTACCGGATAAGCCAGTTAATTTGGCTAAATGTCTGGCTTGGAATCTCGTAATTATCTTTTGCATATGGATATGAACATTACTATCAAACACATGGCTTTTATAGCTAATCTTCCACTACGTATTGTTATGTGTAGGAAATTTTTCGGTTTGGGACGGGAAGTGAGGAATATTTTTAAAAGAAATTGCGGATTGGGGCGGGGTCGGGGATTTGGGTATTTCGCCCCGATCCCCGATTTTATTTTTAAGAAATATATATTTTTATATGTATATAGTTAAATTATTATAAGTAAATATATTATATATATTATCAGTATTTAAAGTTTTTAATTTATTTCACATAGTCAAAAGACTAATAGTAAAATTTAATTTAATAATAATATTTTAAATATATTTTTTAGTACAAATAAAGATTAATTTGAAATATTTTAGAATAGATCATTGAATTTAAAATATATATTATATATCATAATTTAGCAAATTAATTTTATTATGAAATTTGTTAAAAAATCTATAAAATTTATTTTTTAATAAAAATAAAAATCTTCGTTTCCTTGCGGGGATGCCCGCTCGGGATCCCTGTTCCCTGTTCGTGGCGGGGATCGGGAAATAAAATAATTCATGTTTAAGAATCGAGGTGGGTTCGGAGAGCGGGTAGGAATTCGGGGATGGGGGAATTACATTCCCCGACCCGAAGTGACCTGACCCCATCACTAATTATTTGCATTCTTGATTTTTAATATTTTTTTAAAGAAAGATGTCATTTATATAAGGTGTACGTTCAAACATAATTTTATATAACCCTAAATAATATGTGTCGGATTTTAACAACGGTTTTTGAAAGCATTGTTTGAAGAAACTTCAGACAATGCTTTTAACAATGCTTTAAAAAAACGTTATTAAAATCAGACAAGTGTTTTGATAGCCGTTGTATAAAATGTAATCAGATAATGATGGTTTGTGAATACTGTTGTCTGAATTGCATGCCATACACAATGGTTTTGTACTCTAAGTTCTTTAGCTCTCACACAAGCGTTTGGTAGGTAAAAACCGTTGTCTGATCTTACAGTAGGGAAAAAAAATAATTTGAATTTGGCATCCCTGCCAAAACATACCAAACATCAAAGGCAATACAATGCCATACCAAACAAACATCAGGCAACAAAACATCAGTCATGAACAGTTATGTTCAAAGTAGCAAATACAGTTATCATATTACAAAGTTTATGTAATTAAAAGTACAAAAATAAATTACATCAAGAAAGTTGAATTGTTTCATCTACATCTCGCATGTAGCTATGTTTCTCTTCCTCAAGTAAATCATCATCGAGTAAAATGGGCACAAAACAGTCATTCTCAAGTTCTACTTCCACGGATCCCTCATTTTCATCATCATTATCTTCATAGTACTTTTTCTCAGGTAGTTTCAACACCTGGGACCATAATTTATCAAGAGGATCGTCGATGAAACAAACTTGACAAACTTGCTAAAAATGTTTTGCTAACACAAATGGATCGTTTGAAAACCCCAGCCTATTCAAATTAACCAAAATATAACCCAAGTCATCTTCCTTGACCCCTTTGTTTATATCTACCCACTTGCACCGAAAAATAGGGACCCTAAAGTAGTTATATTCCAACTCCCATATACTTTTTATAACTCAATAATATGTATGTGATGTGTGCTCAATATTTTGATCCTTACCCTGCACTATCATTGTATCAGCTTCAACGCACACACCACTACATTGAAATTGACGCGTATCATCACGATCCTTGGTAGCAAAGGTAACTCCGTCCACTTTGTAGCCGCTGAACGTAGGCACAGCCATGTTAGGCTCATCTGCGATCCATCTTATCTCCTGGGATATCTCTTTTTCAGCAACCAAATCTGAAGCAATCTTAAAAAAAAATACAAGTTACAAATATGGTTAATATGAGCAGTAGTTTCCAAAACATGCAGAAAACTATTACTAAACACACATAATACCTTTTCTTTAAACCATTTTGGGAATTTCTCATTTTGTTTGTTCTTCAGCCACATTTCATCATTTTCATATTCCGGATATTTGGTCATTAAAAATGCCATTTGTTCACTGCATTTAAGTAAAAGAGGCTACATAAATAATGAAATAATGCCATAAAATATGGACTAGATTTTCTAGTTAAAAGAGTGCAGAAAATGGTAAATGTAATGAAAGTAATTTTACTTACTCAAAATATGGCCTAACAGCAGTAGTATTTTGTAGAACACATAAATGTGCTACGTGCAAATCAGTGCTGCTCGGGGTTATCACAGTTGCACCGGATAATGGCCTGCAAATGCCATCCTTGGTATGTCTACCATTTTTAGGTACCCCAATAGTTGCTTCTTCATGGTCCACCAAACATTCAACCGCCTATTCCGCAATATAGGACTCAGTAATGCAACCTTCTGCACGAGCCCGATTCCTTATATATCCCTTGAATGTCTTCATGTATCTCTCAAAAGGATACATCCACCTAAGGAAAATTGGTCCACAAAGCTCAACTTCTCTTACAAGATGAATCGAGATATGAAACATTAAATCAAACAAGGAAGCGGGGAAGTATTTTTCATGCTGGCATAAAGTTTCTACCAATTGCGACTGCATTTTCTCTAACTTATCAACCTCAATGACTTTACTGCAAATTTTCTCCAACTTATCAATATTTATGCTGTGAAACGGATTAAATCCATCCGAGGATAGAGCTAACCGATGGTTTCTAGGATCTGAAGAAAATTCTGGCCACTTGGTGTCGACTTCTTTCCAAGTTTGTGCATCTGCCGGATGTCTCATTTTATCATCCTTCACTCTCTCCGTGTCATGCCAAGTCAAGTCCTTGGTTGTTTGAGGTGAGTTGAACAAAGTCCTCAAATGTGGTAGTAATGGAAAATACCATAATACCTTGGCAGGAATCCCTTCCTCTTCATCCCCTTTTTTGGTTAACTTCCATCTAGAGGCATGACAAATACGACATCTCGTCTCATCTTCATCTCTCTCTCCACGATATAGTAGACAATCATTCGGACATACGTGTATTTTTTCATACTCCATTCCTAAAGCACACAAGCTTTTTTTAGCTTCACTGAACGAAGAAGGAAAACTGTTGCCGTTTGGAAGCATAGACCCAACCAAAAGAAGAATTTCAGAGAAGCCACGGTCAGATATCTGATATCTTGCATTCAAGTTGTATAACTTTACTAAAGCCTTCATCTTTGTAAAACCTTCACATCCCGGATAAAGGGGTTCATGTTCAGATTGAATATGGTTAAATAAATCTGAGGAATCTAGGGAAACATCATCATCACTACCACCATTCTCTATTTTCAGAGGGATTTTATCCACGGATTGTGAACTGGCAGTCTCCTCAGTGATAGGCTCACTTTCTTCTGTATTACCTTCTCCGTGCCAAATCCAACGCGTGTAGATCTTATCGATACCATTGCTGAAAAGATGGTCCCTCACTGTTCGAGCTTTCCAAGATTTACTATGTGCGCATTTCATACATGGACAGCTGATTTTACTTTCATCATATCCGTTCTCAAATGCAAATAACAATAATTCTTCGACTCCTCTTTTGAACTCACATCTTCTTCTATCAGCTTTTAACCAAGACATGTCCATCCTTTAAAGTAACATAACAATAATCAGAGTCATTTCACTAAACAATACTAACATTACTAACTGCACAGAAATTAAACACTACACAGAAAATTAAGCATATAGCTGGTCACTCAAGACCTGTCCATCGTTTACACAGCTGTAGTAATTAATAATGCCTCTATGGCTTTATTGTTGTCATGCAGTACTCTATAACATAGCATATCACTAGAGTTCTAAAATATGTATGAATGGTTAATCTATAGTCAAAAGAAAATAGAGGATTCCTAATTCTATCAACTGACACGGACTAGAGATGTCAAGTTTGAGTAGAAGGCCATGCTTGGCATGAGTAAAGGGACAGCTCAAGTGTTTCAAGTGAGTTCAGTGACACCCCTCCTTGTACAAGCCACAACATTAATAACTTAGGTACTTAAGCAAATATGATATAAAGACCAAAACTTGAGCAAAGTAGGTTTTCATTTTCTTACAAACACGTCAATATACACAACAAATTAACATATCATTATCAATACAAATCAAAATAAAATCACCAAATTCACATAAATCCTCAAATATAAGTAAGAACCCTAATTTTAGTTTCTCAAAACAAATATCATGAAAAATTACCTTTATGGAGATGGAAGGATGCTTAAATATCCAGAAAACACTAACGATGAATTGAGATGAAAGAATGTATTCCTGCACAAAGTTTCTTCACGAAAATGTCAATTTTTGGATGGAGGGAGATTTCAGTGTAGGGGATGGGAATGGTGGAGAATCTGCAGGATTTCAGTATAATGGTAAAGAATGATGGGATTTAAGTGAAGAAGGGAGGAATTGATGGTCAACAATGGAGGAATTGAGTAGAGTTTCTTAAAGAGGAGAAAGGGTTTGAAGTAAAGTTTCTAAAAGTGGGAGAATGAGCTTCGGACAAACATAAAGGCATAAATCCCGATTGAAATAAATTACAAGGACATTCTACAACGGTTACCAAACCTGATAGAATAGTTATATTAGTTGCATTCAGACAAAACTATGTAACAAAAAATCATTGTAGATTGTCAACACTGTTTAGAGGTTTAGAGATTCCTTTTGGGCCGATGAGATGGCAAAGCTGAAAGAAGCTTGTTTGGGAAAGACTACTGAGTCTGATTCGAGTCCAAATATTGGATCATAACAAGGGAGTTGTTCCAAGGGCGCACATGCTATGATAAAGGAGTTGGAGTTGCAAGGTACAAGAAAAAAATTGGATCTTGTTAAAGATCACATGTTTGTGGAGAGGAAAAAATAGATTCGGGAGAAGTCTGAGTTGGATAAAAAGAATGAGGAGAAGACTGAGTTGGAGAAAAAGAACGAGGAGAAGACTGGGGCGGAAAAAAATATTGAGAAAAATTTAATGAGGGGGAAATGGAGTCTGTACAAGTCGAACATGATCAAGTAGCTAGTAAGGTGGGCATGAAATCTGAATTGGCTGTTGTGGAGTACGAATTGGCAATCGACTCTCCTTTAAATATTGTTGCTTATGCAACAGTGGATACAAAGGCTGATGTCGTTCATGGGAAAGCTAAAGAAGAACAGAATGCACGAGTGTCTATAACTCGTGTAATTCAAGGATCAGAAAAGATTCCTTTCCCAATCGAGGGTGAAATCGAGACCGTTGAACAAGCTGCTGGAACTTATATTTCATGGCCAAGAGACCTTATAATTGAACCGAAGACAACCACTGCAATGAATGGAAGTACAAAGGCACAAATATTGTGTAATCTCTTGAATCATTAAAAAATATTTCTTGCATTAGGTGAATAAAGTACAGAGTTAATTCAAAATTAGTTTGTTCTTCACCGGTATATATTAATAATGTCACAATCTGTTATTTAATAATAAAAGGTATATGTTTTTTGACTTTTGATCTCATTTATTGATATTCGTCTATATATAAGTGTTTTCAATTTTGTTTGAGATGTTTAAGTAGAACAATGGGTAAAGTTCTGTTTCATATAAGTAAGATTTTATTCTAATTTTTTGATTCTATAGAGTTAAAGCGGGAAAGAACAATTAAAAATTACTACATATGTGCTAAATAAAAATGAATATAGTATAATTATATTGAAATTTGTATTGTTTTTTAATGTGAAGAATAAAAGTATTATTTTATATTTTTTATAATTTAACAGATCTGCATTTTTTAACACTTGACATTCTCAATTTTATTTTTATAATCCACTACAGGGAAGTAAGAAATTTATGGGAAAGAAGTTTAAAAATGTGAAAGATTGTGGGAAAGAACCTGAAGTAGTAGAAGAAGAAGAGTATGTGTTGGAGTTCGGTCCTGATTACCCGCCTCTTGTGAAGCGTTTGTGGCTTTGGGCCAAAAATGCCTTGAAAGACGGCCGTGTAACTTCTTTTCAGCTATGCCAACAAGCCTTTGGATCAACCGGTAAAAAGGCTCTATTTTATCAGATTTGTATGCTTTGTGCTCGGGGAGTGAAATATCGGGCTCTGTTATTTGTATGTTTGCTAAGTAAGTATCGCAGTTTATAATTTTCTTTGGCTTTACAAATACTTGATTAAAACTTTTAGTTTGTTGTAATGACCGTATACATTTTATGCAGTTCACTCCAGGATTACTTGAAAAAACAGAAGATGTCTGACATGGTAGCATTTGTTGATCCTGCGACGATAGGCCCCCTCGGTTGTGGAACTGCAGGACAGAGGTCGCAAGCCCTATCTAACAGATTCAAGAAATCTAAGCCAAACCAATTCTTTCTGCTCCCATATAATCATGCGTTAGTACTTCTTTTTATGCCTATATATATGTGCTTAATGCCATCTCTGTTATATCGTAATGTCATGATATAGTTTAAGGAACCTGTATATAAATTTATAGTTTGTGAATCTAGGCCTTGTAAATAAAATCCTTATCCTCTAATAAAGATACATGTTCTCATTTGTGCTGTTCATGAAATAATAGCAACCATTGGGCGCTGACGGCTGTAAATCCGGATACAAAAATAGTTTGCCATATGGATCCTTTAAAGCGGAGAATTGCAAGTGAAGAATGGACAGAAGTTGTTGACAAGTTAGTACCACATAAGAAATATATTTCATTTGGAATCACATCTATAATTATTAAGAAAACTGTCTTAAACTTGATATATGTTGTATTGCCGTAGTGCCATCAAACTGTACAAGAACAAAGCAAAAAAGTTTCTGAAGAAGAAAATAATGTGGGAGAATCTTGCGGTAATATATTTTTCGTAGTGCATATGTTATATGTTTCTCTTTTACAAAACATAGTTTGGCCTTATATATAATTTTATTTAATGTTTCTTCAGGGAGTTCCTCTCCAAATGGGGAGTAAAGATTGTGGTCTATTTGTGATGCGCTATATGAAATAAATATGTCTAGACACGGAACTCCAATTTTCTATAAAGGTAAGATTCTAAATATCTGATTTTTTTTCTTAATCCTACTACTTCATGGTGAAGCCTGTTTGTGACTTGGTCTATTGTTTCATTTTATAGTGGCTACGTAGAAACAACCAAAACTTTTATGGCCTGCCTGAGCTCAATGAAGTAAGGACTGATTTCGCAAAGTATTTCATGAAGAACCACGCCACATAAACTTAATCGTATAGCTGGGTATTTTGGGTTGAACATATATCTTAAACTTTTGGGAGCTTCATTGTCTAGTTTATGGTAAATATAACTTTTAAGCTTTAAGTGAATATTTTAGTCCATCTCTTTTGTTGGAATGTTCAGCTGAAAATATTTAATCTTGTGATTGGATTTGGTTGGTGGTATTAGTCAAGTGAATGGTGAATTGATTGTGGATGTTAGTTGTAATGGTTGGTCATTGGGAGAATATTGGTTTTAATGGTTGGTCATTCGGAGAATATTGGTTGTAATGGAATGAATGCAATGATGGTTTATGATTTTGGCATGTTTATTTTGCACAGTACTGCTTTTGATTGTATATACAAAAATCGTTGTCTACTTTCCTTTTAGCCAATTAGAACATTGTTTGGAATACTTGTTACTCTATCTAACAGACAATGGTTTTTTATAACCAAGGTTTATAACAAAACAATCGTGAGCTTTATAACCAAACCATGCTTTAACAACTACACCGTTGTATAAAGAAAAGCCACACAACAGCAAAACAAATGCATCAATTGTCTATAAGAAAACATAACAATGTTTTTAGCAAAATTAAAACGTAGTGTCTTACATATTCAGACAAAATGTAGTAAGCACAAAAGTGTGGTGTACTTAAACCACATACAACACAATAACGAAATAACAACGTTGTAGGTTAAACACTTACACAATGTTTTTCCAAAACTAAAAACGTAGTGTCTTATACATTCAGGCGACATGTAGTAAGCACAACAAGTGTGGTGTACTTAAAACACATACAACATAAAATTGAAATGAAAACATTGTACTTGACACATTCAATAAAACGTAGTGTCTTATACATTCAGACGACATGTAGTAACAAAGAAAGTGTGGTGTACTTGTAACACATACAACATACAAATCACACTAAACTGTTGTCTAACTAAATTTCGCACAACACTTCTTTACAAAGAGACCAATGTCTATACCATAAACAAACAATAGATTAATGTTTAATCTGGAAATCTCATAAAAGATGAATTGAAATGTAATGTTGTCTTAACCTAAGTAAAGTGTAATAGTATATAAATTTAGGGAGCTTATATGCACACCCATCATTTATGGGTGTACATCCATTATAGTGAAAGAGATTAGAATATTCTTAACTTGCATTTTCTATCAAAAGAAGCATATTTTACACATTGAGAAATAAAAATTAATCACTATGAATATGAAATTAATAACATATTTTTTATGCTTTTTTTAAAGTACACGTACTTTTCATATTTGATTTTTTTTACTATGCTAATATGATTTTTGAATATTGAAATTATATGTTTTTTAGCAACAATCATTCAACAAGTACTCAACAATACAAACATACCAATCACAAAAAATTACTATTAATTTATTATTACCATTCAATAAAATAATATTTTATTATTGAAAATACATCATATGCAAAATAGCTACCATTTTATAGTCCAATTACTAAAAACTATTATTTAATATTTTCTCAAACCCGCAATAATATCCATATATGATTTTCAGTGGTCAATTTGATCCATCTTTAATTAAAATATAATTTTTATTGGAATTTTAGAAAATTCATTATATTGTAGAATTGGTTAAATATAATTTCTTATAATAATACCAAATTTTATAATTTATGTATGATTCATGAAAAAAAATATATATTTGAATATATCACATATTCTTAAATTATAAATTAGGATTAAAATTAAAACTAAATTTCACTAAAAAAAAGTTTAATCACTTGTTTAACTAATTTATTATAAAATTATAATTGAACTAATAATTAAATAAAAATGAAAGTTGAGAGTATTTTAATCATATTGTTGATACAGGGTGTGCACGAATATGCACATATCACCTCACTAAATTTAATTCCCTAAATTTAATTGATGCTGAGAAATGAGAACTCTTGTAAACTGCTAAAAATACTTGCAATTTTATGAGCTCAAATTCCATAACCATTCCCTACTAATTAGTTAACTCAGTAGTTTGTAGACATGTTACTATTTTATTTTTTTACATGTCTATTCATTGGCTATATATGTTGTTTTATGTGAATTTTAATTATTCATTTATTTTAGATAATCCATAATATATATATATATATATATATATATATATATATATATATATATATATATATGATATTCTTTTGTTATATTATTTTGTATTCGCTATAAACAATCTAATAAAATGCAATATATTTATAAAGAAAAATCTAAATAAAAAGAAATATCAAAATCATAATTTGATTTATTAAAGAATACAATGTTAATGTTTCCATCAAAAAATGAGCACATATCAAGTAAAGAACAAGAAAAAAATGAAATAGTAAATTTTAAAAACTTGTTTTCAGTTATGATATAATAAAAAATTTCACTTTTGAAGATTGATGTGGCCAGGAATATTTTCAAAAAAATTTAACTATAATACGGTGCTGATTGTTAAATAATTTTTAAAGTATCCAACAATACTTACATCAATAATACGGTGATGACAGTTAAATAACTTTTTAAAATATCCAACAACACCTAATACTCACGTTTAAATAAAATTTTAAAGTATCCAACAACACTTATATCTCATCTGTTGATATCAATCCCATTTCTTTATTAATTAGTTTCATTGAAAATAAGACTTCTACTATCCCTGTATAACGTCACATGCACCTCTCGAGTTCTGCATCTCTTTGTTAGTGAAGAAAACATAGAGCGAAACAGTCCCATGTAGGATTGTACTCTAATGTCCCTCAACAACCAGATGAGAATAATGTGTATACCAGTGATGGATGGACTTTTAAGGATAACAAGTTATATGAAACAATTATGGCTGAATGTTACAGATATAGTGTCAAATACAGTGCATAGTACAAAAGATGATGTGGCAGAGGTCAACAAGTCAAACACTGCTAATGGCTCCAAAAGACAGCTGGATAAATTCTGTTATGTAGCTAGCTAGTCTATGAGTAAAAACGTGTCTATATATACATTTCTAGATCTGTAACAAACTTATTATCTCTAATAATACACATTGTTTTGTTCTGTTTTCTTCTTCATGTAGACTCTCTGCAACTATATTGTTTCATCATCTTCTTTAGGTGAGTAATTCAGCAATGCGACATGGTATCAGAGCACAAAGCTCGATTCCTTTTATCTTCATTTCTGTAAATCTGTTTCTTCGTGTTCTTCAAGTTTTTTTTGTCCGTACAACAATGGCGTTAGCTTTTTCATACTGATTGTAGTGTTAAATCGTTCTATTTCTTGACGATTTCTATATTCTTGTTGAAGATTCTTGAAGATTTTGTGATATTAATCTTCAATTTGACATTTGTCTGCGTTTATGTACTCATACGCATCTGTGCTTACTAATCGTCCTGCAATGGCGAACAATACAACAACAACTGTCATTGACATCAATCATCCATACTATCTCAGTTCATCTGATAATCCAGGACTGTCTCTAGTTAAAGAAACTCTGAACAATTAGAACTATCATCATTGGAGTCGGTCAATACAGATTGCTCTGTCAGACCTGCAAGTACTTCACCTAATCTTACTCTCTGGCAACGAAGCAATGATCTGGTTATTTCTTGGCTTCTCAATTCTGTGAGTCCTGAAATTCGTAAAAGTATTGTCTATCTCTCTACTGCAAAACAGATTTGGGATGATCTTGCTGCTAGATATTCACAAAGTAATGTTCCTCGCTTGTTTCATATTCGTAAAGATTTAGCTTCTCCCACACAAGGCACAAAATCTGTTACTACATATTTCACACAGTTTCGTTCTTTGATTGATGAACTGGATAATCTTTCACCAATTCTGCGCTGCATCTGTACTACTAATGGTTGTACATGTAGCAATAGTGCTAAGCTAGACAACTATGAGCAGAATATCAAGTTAAGTCAGTTTCTTATGGGCCTAAATGAACAATTTACAAGTGTTAGAGGTCAAATCTTGCTTATGCAACCTCTACCTGATATCAATTAGGCTTATTCTATGTTGCTTCAAGAAGAAAATCAAAGAGATTTTGCTAATCAAGCACCTATGATATCTGAAAATGCTGCTATGAATGTCAAGTTTCAGTCACAATCTCTGCCTAATAAGAACAAGCAAACTCAGAGAATGCCTATTGATGCTTCTCTTAAGTGTGATTACTGTAATTTGACTGGACATCTTAAGGAAAAGTGTTTTGCACTGCATGGATACCCTGAGTGGCATCGATTGTATGGTCAGCCTAAGCCTAAACCAAAGGCTAATACCTACAAACGAACTACAAATGCTGTAATGGAGTCCACAGATACATCTGCTGTTGCATCATGTCAAAATTCATTGCCTCTCTCAGATTCACAATATCAACAGTTGGTTCGAATGCTACAATCTCAGTTCAACTCTAAGGCATCAACTAATAATGCTAATGCTAATGCTGCTTGGATTGTCAATCCTTCTATGACTGATACTCAATGTGCAGGTAATCTCTTACCATGCTCTAATAGTGTTCAATTTAATTCAGCTATACACACCTGTATAATTGATTTAGGTGCTACTCACCATATTACTCCTTATTTTGAGTTACTCCAAGATGTCACAACACTTCAGTCAGATTTGATTTTACCAAATGGCAACAAAACTGCCATAACACATATGGGAAATATTGTTCTTACTCCTCATTTTACATTTAAACAAGTTTTATATGTACCTAATTTTCAGTGTAATTTGCTTTCTGTTCCCAAATTAACTTCAGACACTTGTTGTCACATATCGTTTTCTTCATCCAAATGCTTGTTACAGGACCCTGTTGTGAAGAGGGAGACAGAGATTGGTGAACTTCACTCAGGGCTATACAAGCTTCAATCTACAAATTCTTATCTTCATTTTGCTTCTACAGCTCAATCCAAGTCCAAGTCTAGTGCTGATATTTGGAATCATAGATTAGGACATCCTTCATGTACTATCTTAAAAAAGAATACAAACTTAGAAATTGACAATTCTCTGTCAGACAATGTTTGTAATGATTGTGATGTTTGTCAATATTCCAAACAGTCCAGATTACCATTTCCTGTATCTGAGTCTCATAGTGATCAATGTTTTGATTTAATTCATTGTGATGTGTGGGGGCCTTATAGACATTATACTCATGGTAAATGCAACTATTTTCTTACCATTGTGGATGATCATTCCAAATGTACTTGGTTATTTCTTTTCTCAGATAAGTCTCAGGTTCCTACACTTATCAAAAACTTTGTCAACTATGTTTCTACTCAATTTCATAAGATCATTAAGATCTTTAGAACAGATAATGGTACAGAGTTTGTCAACTCTACTCTTATTTCTTTGTTTCATGAGCTTGGTATTATTCAGCAAACAAGCTATCCTTACACACCTCAACAGAATGGCACTGTTGAGAGAAAACATCAGCATCTTCTAAATGTGGCAAGAGCTCTTAGATTTCATTCACATCTTCCAATTTCTTTCTTGGGAGATTGTGTGCTTACTGCAGCTCATCTCATCAATTTATTACCCTCCAAACAACTAGATTACAAATCTTTATATCAGATTCTATTCAATAAAATTCCTAAATACCGTTGTCTCAGAATGTTTTGTTGTCTTTGTTACATTTCAAATGTGCATACTGATGGTGACAAATTTGCTTCTAAAGCCCTCAAATGTGCTTTTATAGGCTATCCTTTCAATCAAAAGGGATATAGAGTGGTAGATCTTGCTTCTAGAAAATGCTATATCACTAGAAATGTTGTTTTTAAAGAGGATGTTTTTCCTTTTCATTCAATTTCTAGCACATTATCTTCAACATCTGAATCTAGTCATTTTCCTATATCACCATGCCATGATTCTGATGCTGATTCTAGTCATATAATTCACACAACTGAGCATCTTGATCATACTGAGCATCTTGATCATACTGATCATGATAGTTCAGACTCTTCACATACTACTACCTCTCCACATACATCCACTACCAATGATTCTCAGACTTCATCTCATCAACCTCTGGCGATTACTTGACCTGACAGACAAAAACTCATTCCTGCAAAATATCAAGATTACACAGGTCTTCCTTCTCATCTTGTCTCTAATGCTTGTCAGTATCCTATCCAAAACTATATGTCCTATGCTTGTTTCAAACTTGCATATCAAACTTACTTGGATGCTACAGCTCAACCATTTATTCCTACTACCTATAAGCAAGCAGCTACAGATCATAACTGGCTTCATGCTATGAAAGTTGAGCTTAATGCTCTTGAAAACAATCATACCTGGGAGATTGTTCCTAAACCAGCAGATACTCATATAGTTGACTGCAAATGGCTTTTCAAGATTAAGTATAATCCTGATGGTAGCATTGACAGATACAAAGCCAGATTAGTGGCTACAGGTTTTACTCAGACTTATGGTCTTGACTATTTTGAGACTTTTGCACCAGTAGCCAAAATGACTACTGTTAGATTATTAATTGCTGTAGCTGCTTCTCAGAATTGGGCTATTTCTCAACTTGATGTTCAAAATGCATTTCTTCATGGTGATCTACATGAGGATGTTTATATGAAACTCCCTCCTGGCTATCTTCATTTGTCTTCTTTTCCTAATTTGACTCTTATCACTGATTCTTCAGCATTTGTGTGCAAACTAAAGAAATCTTTGTATGGTCTCAAACAAGCTCCTAGGTGTTGGTTTCACAGATTCTGCAATGCTCTTAAAGACCATAATTTTCTTCAATCTCATCATGACAATAGTCTTTTCACCAAAACTGTTGATAACAAGTTTGTAGCTGTCTTGGTTTATGTAGATGATATCCTTATCACAGGTTCATCAAATGATCTTATTCAAGATACTATTGCTTTCTTAAGCACTAGGTTCAAAGTCAAAGACTTAGGGCCTCTTAAATATTTTTTAGGCATTGAGGTTGCTAGGTCAAATAAAGGTATATATCTTCATCAAAGAAAATATACCTTAGATATTTTGAAGGATACTGGTTTCACAGCAGCTAAACCTTCAAAGGTACCTATGGATCAAAATCATAATCTTCATGACAACAAGAGTTCACTCTTGTCTTTATCAGAAACTGCTCAATATATGAGACTGGTTGGTAGACTTCTTTATTTAACTGTCACCAGACTAGACATCTCTTATTCTATTCAAATGCTTTCTCAATTTATTTCTGCTCCTAGAATGGATCACTTACAGGTAGCTTACAAGGTTGTTAAATATCTTAAAGGCACCCCTGGACAAGGTTTACTAATGACTTCTCATTCTCCATTGGCATTGACTGCTTATTGTGATTCTGATTGGGGGGGGGTGATAAAGCATCTAGACATTCTTTGACTGGTTATTGTGTTAAGTTTGGATCTTCACTAATTTCCTGGAAATGTAAAAAACAACATACTGTTTCCAAATCTTCTGCTGAGGCTGAATATCGAAGTATGGCTGACACTTGCTGTGAATTAACTTGGTTACTTGGTTTATTCAGAACGTTTGGCTTTACCAGTCTTACTCCCGTTACTCTCTACTGTGACAGTAAATCTGCTCAGCATATTGCCTCAATTTCTGTCTTTCATGAACGTACAAAACACATTGACATTGATTGTCATATTGTAAGGGAAAAACTTCAGACAGGCATGATTTCTACTGCATATATTTCTTCCCTCTCACAGCCAACTGATATGTTTACTAAAGCTCTTCCATCTACTCAGATTTCTCAGTTTTGTGGCAAGTTGGGTGTTTGTAACCTCTTCCAACATCCCAACTTGAGGGGGGCTGTTAGAGATATAGTGTCAAATACAGTGCATAGTACAAAAGATGATGTGGCAGAGGTCAACAAGTCAAACACTGCTAATGGCGCCAAAAGACAGCGGGATAAATTCTGTTATGTAGCTAGCTAGTCTATGAGTAAAAACGTGTCTATATATACATTTCTAGATCTGTAACAAACTTATTATCTCTAATAATACACATTGTTTTGTTCTGTTTTCTTCTTCATGTAGACTCTCTGCAACTATATTGTTTCATCATCTTCTTTAGGTGATTAATTCAGTAATGTGACACTGAAGATGATGGTTCTGTAGCATTTTTCCAAAGGGTGGCCCTTGTGATTCCAGGGAAAACCATGGCATCCATCAAACTTCATCATCAGATTTTGATTTGCTGCGACTCCGCCCCGTGCATGTTTGGGTCCTCGCAAATAAAAGCTGCTTACAATTATGTGAATCCTCAACAATAATACTGGGGTTAATCTACCTGGATGCCCCAAGTGATCTAATAAAACTGGTGTTGTGTCTGTCTTGTCTCTAATTCCTTGAGGAATGTAACAGTTATATGTACTACTAATAATGATTCCCCGATTATAACCGGGCTTAATAATAAATAATGTTTTTATGATTAAAATCAGGCTATGATGAGCAATTTTATTTACTAGCGTAAAAACCCGTGTAATGGTCGTTAATAAATCGTTAAATTAAATTTTCTATTAATTATATTATTTATTTTAATTAATTTTATTAATTGTTTTAAAAATTTTAGTTTTAAACTCATTTATAAATTTTGATAAAAATATATATTGACCGATATAAATTCATTATTGAGTATATAAAAATAAATATAATATTTAAAAGATAATTAATAAATTACATGTATATTATGAACTTATATCTATGATTATTATATATTTTAATTTTAATTTATGACTAAATTATATTCGGTTATAACAATTTAATGTATTTATTGTAAAAAATTCTATTTTACAAATCTTTTAATTTTTTTACACAAATTTACTACTCCAATCTAATTTCTTATTCTTATATATTTTTTTCAAAACCATCTATTTAATTTTATATATTATAATTGATTGATTATTATATTTTGTATATTTACATATTACAGTTAATTTATTTTTTTTAGCAACCACAAATTTTTGCGGGTACCCACGACCTATCGTGAATAGCCACTTTTACTCATACTCGCAATCTATAAATGTGATTATATATCATGAGATTGCTCCAACAATGACATAAATTCGTTATTATCTTATATAGTATTAATATTGCAATTAATTATAACTGAATTGCATATTTTATTTAAATATTTAGCATATTTCAAATCTAAATTTGTTATATATTATTTCGTTTTTTTATTTTTTTTAAAAAAAATTTTGTACTAACAAAAATTTTGAATTCAACTTTATGAACTTCATTTCTCATATTTAAAAAATTATTAATAAATAACTCACATATGTTGGTGTGACAAAAAAACTCATATATAATGCATTTATAACTGAAAAGTAAATATATGACAAAATGGGTGATGGTTTGTGTATTAAGATTTTTAAAAGGAAGATAAAAATCTAAGTAGATCAAGTGGTCATAACAATAAATTATGTATCATGAGGTTGCAAAACTTTCTAAATAACGATACATACGTAATTATACAAAATTGAAGGGCATAATAGTCATTTCACAGGTATTAAAATAGCAAATTTTACCCTTGTGTTCTCCTATTATATATAGTAATAGATAATAGATTATTCCATATTTTTTAATTTTATTTTCTCAGATTAAAAGTTGAGCTAGACCCTACCGTGATATGAAGAACGCAATATGCATGGTCAATGCAATGATCATGAGGATCTGATCATCAGCACCCGGGAAAGATTTTTTTATTTTTTTAATTTTTACTATGTTTCATTTTATATACAACACTTCATAATGCAATGGTACGTAAGATCATTTAATTAGCTACATACTCAATTTTGAAATTCTTTTTGCAAAGTCTAGTTTTTAAACATTTTGTACAGTTTTGTGTACTTGTGGTGCATTACCTCGTACCAAAGATGTATGATATGTTCTATATTTATGTTATTGATATTATTGATATTCGCTTTTAGATAAACATTTTGAGTTATCTTTACTCATTTTTTTGGTAATCTCTCTAGCGAATTAGTAAATGAAACATGGATAGAGATTTGAAATTTACTAGGCTCAAATTCTCAAAAAATTCCAACTCAGTTTGTAGACATAAGGGGATAAAAAATTGAGTAAATGTTGGCTACATCTCTTATGCATTACTAAAACACTATTAGTATTAAAATGGTATCCTGAAATCCATTTTAAGAAAATAAAAAATAAAAAATATAATTATAGAATAATATATACCAGTCCATATAGGTAGTGTTTTTAGTAGTGTATAAAAGTGTAGTCCAAATTTATTCTAAAAAATTTATTTAAATATGGCTGATCATGTGTGCGGCTTTTTAGTGCCAAATCAACTCTAACAAAGATCTATAATCTTAATCTTTATTAATAAACAAAATTCCTTTACACCAAATTTATTCATACCATATTTTAATTTTATTTCTATTTTCTCTAGAATGCTGTGTTGTATTCCTTGTGTTTTATTTTTGTTTCACCTTTAAATATTTTTCTATTTCCTAGAATTCTATTTCCTAGAATTCTATGTTGTTTTTTTGGTTTCACCCCTATATATAAATAAAAATCATACTAAAATTATGATTCTTTTGTTACAGTTTAGAATAAAAAAATACTACGAATATTTTCCCATATTACTTTTTTCAAAAAAATGAAAATAAAAAATAAATTGTAATTATAATTCTTTTACTTCAATTTAAATTAAAAGGACTATACCAATACATATGTTGGTCGAGGTCAATGTTCTAAAAACTGCTAGGTGGGTATCAGAACATTAATCGGATGTATTAAAATATTATTCTTTATTTAATTTTAATTTTTAAAAATATATTTTGTATAAGTAAAAATATAAGTATCTTCATTTTAATATTCAATATGATGAGTGATTTACCCTTTCATGTGTAAATTATATTTTTTATTAAAAAAATTATATTTTTAAAGTTTTATTCTTAATTTGACCGTTTTTCTTAAAATTTGACCGATTAATCTCGATTAAATCCAATTAATCGCCACTTAATCAATTATTCCCTTCTAATTCATTAAACCGTCTAATACTGCCTAATTCCGCCTAGGACCGCTTACGCGTTGCCAAATCAAAAAAATGCTTAATGATTTTTGCAGATTTTAGGCGTTTATTGGCCGCCTATGACCGCCTAGCACCTAGGCCGATTTTTAGACACGTTTTTATAACATTATTAATTAGCAAAACCCCATGTACCACTTGTCACCACATTTCGGTTTCACTCCTATATTCATATTTCTCCTAGGAATTCTGTGTTACATTTTTTATTTCACCTCTATATTCTTATTTTCCCTAAAATTTCGTGTTATTATTTTGATTTCACCACTATTATTCTATGTTGGTTTTTTAAGAAAAATAAAATAAATTGTATTAAAATAATAGTTCTTTTTATTACAATTTAGAATCAAAATAGACTACAAATATTTGGCCTAGAATTCTATGTTGTTTTCTTGAGGAAAAATAAAAATTCTATTCTAATTATAATTCTTTTAGTTCTGTTTAAAATAAAAGGATTATGAATATGTTGGTTTCGGATAACTTGCTCATCTATAACAAGTACAATCCAATTTTAATGGTACTTCCATACCTAATTTGATTTCATTTTTATATTGTTTCACCTCTAGATTCCTATTTTTCTTAGGATTTTATATTAATATTTAATAATATAATAAAATGGTTAAACACTATTAAAATTTTAATTTTTTTTATTATAACTCTGATGAGTTCACACATTATAAATTAATAATCATGAGCTTCTCGAAATCAGGAAGAATCTCTTTACTTCTTCTTCCAATCTCCCTATATGTTATGACATATGGTGTCTACAATGTCTGGAAACCTAATATAATGAAGTTTTAAAGTTTTACAAGAATATACAAGTACTTTCCCGAAAAATATTGAATTCTGAATGTGAAATTCGTAATCTGTCTTCCAAGGCCTGTTTCCGTGTTGCTCGAGTTGGAATATTGATGTTGGACCACTTTTGTAGATAATTGTTTTATCCTCGCCTAGGTTAAGATCGTCCAATTCTGATATCTGAAGAGTTAAGGCCCAATAATGTATGCGCTTATAGCTCAATAAATCTGAAATCCCCTGTAATTTAAGTCCAAATAAGCTAAATTCCTTCCATGTTTGGAAATTTTTTATTTCCTGTGTCATAAAACATTAAACTCTAATTAATAATATCCAATTATTTATAAAATACAATGAATATGAGGATAAAATCATATAGAGTACATATAAATATATATTCTATCATGGTTCTCAGGTTATATCAATTATATACCAGATTGTTTAACCTGAAACTGTTTCAAGGCTACTTCTTCATACCACTGGTGCAAGCTAGACCAAAATAAACGTAAACTTTTTATAGTCCAACTCAACGCACTACTTGCTGGAATTTGCACTCAAAACATTTTTGTGGGTTTGTTTTGTTTCAACTGTATTGTATATAATAACCATCTTCATCCAATGAATTATTTTTCATTGCAGCATTAGGCTTAGTACCTTTGACACTATTAAACACTTGATAGCAACGGGCATTGTGGAGGACAATCAGAAGCAGCAAAAGTAGAGTGCTAGTTACATAGTATAGACTGTTGTGAAACCATTCAATTATTTACTCATTTTTATGTGCATAGCTTGTTGACCACAAGCACTTGCATGATATGTGCTCTGAGCTTGGCTTGCTTGCATTTATGGTACAGAAGCCAATTGAACTTTCATTTGTAGTACACTTCATTTAAACTATTCATTTTTAGTGTAGCTGATATAACATAAAAAATATTGCCAATTAAAGTAGCAAATCCTATTGAATTTGTTTTCAATAAAAAACGCTAATTAAAGTGACAATTTATATCACTACAAGAAAAACAGGATCAGACAAGCGTTTTTGCCCGTTGTGTAAGCCCCTGTTTTCCTGTTGTCTATTGAGATGCCGTCTCTTACCTGTATCAGACAACGATACAGAATATGTTGTGTGATTTGCCTACGACAACAGCCAGTATTTAACTAAGCATTGTGTAACAACCAGAAACAACAACCCAACCATATAAATCCGTTGTTAGAAAATGAGGAACATAATGGTTCCTGAAAAATAAAACATTGTCCATTCATTAGGTTAACAATGGTTTCTTAAGATATAACCATTGTTGGATAGTTTAGCACACAAAAGTTTTTGAAATGTATGCAACACAGTATCTACTCACACAACAGTTTTTTGAATCCAACCTTTTTCTGTTTGATATGTATACAACTTAATTGTATCATAAACCCGTTGTGTGAGTTGTATTTTATACAAGCCTTTATCTTTTTTAAAACAATTGTGGGAAATTCTTGGTACAACACTTTTGTTTCTTAAATGCTTATTTTTGTTATTTTCACACAATGGTTTAGTTTTACTAGGATTGTATGTTTTACTTATAGACAATGGTTTTACAATTTTTATACAGTGGTCAACTCTTTTTGATACAATGGTTTCTTGAAACTTGTCCATTGTATGATGATATTTTTAACAAGTTTTTATCAAAGATGATTACATTGGCTAATGATAAATGAAACACTTTTATTTACAACAAAAATCAAAGTTTATAAAATTTTAGCAACCAATATTCATAACAAAACCTATCCATCAATATTCATAGCTACAAAACTATTTATAGCTAGTTGTTCCCACTAGCTTTGCCTGTCCCATTTTTAATGGCATTCTCTACTTCCTCCTTTGCCTTGATGTTGTTCGCAATGTCCTTCACGATACTGATCATGGGTGTTGCTCCTATGCCTAACCTTATCAGTAACAATACATCATAATTTTTATAGTCTTGTGCAGGTGCTCCGCATGGGCCATTGATAACTGGATTTTTATCCACTTGGAACGCCTTATTCCGACTTAAATTGATCGCTTTGCTCTCAAGCATTGGTGTGTTTTAACGAATTTTTGTGAGAATTGTGTATGATGTATCTCCAGGTGCATGTATAGACTTTTCAGCGAGTATATGGTGTTTTTAAAGTCATGGGAACAAGTGCCGGGAGTTGCATTGGAAATAGAGAAGAAATCAGCAAAGGAAGAAAAACAGTGTGCAGGAACAGTTATTGGAGCGCGGGCGCGCTCAGGTTATACTGAGGAAGCGCGCAGGCACGCTTGGCATGGCTGCAGGAATAGAGTAGGCACGGGCGCGCTTGAAAAGCAAAGGAATAGCGTGCGGCCGCGCTTGAGCCGCCATAAAACTTCTGAATTTCGATTTCTAATGGGAAAGTTGCCTCAAATCTTTTCCTAATCATATGGTAATTGTTTGGACGACTGGAATTACTCAGAATCAGACTTATACATGGATTTTCACTTCTAAAAACGTTCAAGAATGGAATTTGCCTTATTCTAATTAAATTCAAGAATGGTAATTGCTTGGAGAGGAGGCAACTTGGGGCTATAAATACATATCCTGGGGACACAAAAACACCACCATTCACCAGAGATCAGATTCACTTCACAACACATACACACCATTGAAGCACGAGATCGAGAGCCAAGGCGGGGATTGTAACGACGAGAAGATCTAGACATAGTTTTCTTGTATTCCTTTGTTTAGGCGTATCTTTTGGATGCTTGTTACATACACAGATATGTTCTTTACACCTTGTTATTATATTGATTTATTCATCATTATTGTTTTGTTCATTATCATGTTTTCATCAAATCCCATGGTGACGAAAGGTTCAATTATGAACTAATCGTTGTATTGGGACTCTAGCGGATTTATCTATGTAGCATAGTAGTTTGCATGCTTTAAAGATTTATGTGTGATGAATTCTTGATATCCTAGTATGGTTGTTCTTCATGAATTTAGATGTGTAGCTAACATCTAATATGTTAATCTCTTGCGAAACGAGAGTGGATCTTGAGATTTAGAACTTGCCATGCTAGCATAGGATACGTTGATGTTTTAACATCATGATTTCTGGTTTAAATAGAGATATTATGCTGCTCTATGTGATCTATGTGGATAACTTGTGCTTAAACCTTTATGTTTTCAAATCTTATTGAGATATAGGGTCTAAACATAATTGATGTCTATTCATCTTCTATCTCTTTTATGGATGTATGCATAGTTTGGTATTAGTATACCGAGAGGTAACTTTTACTTGTTTCGTGTTATCCGATCAGATATCAAAACCATCACATGTAATGATTAAAGGCGTCAACTCTAAGTGAAGTAAATAATGAAGTTAGAGTTCCATGTTTATTCTAATATACGTAATTTGATTTTAGATCTCGTTAGTTAATTAATTTTTAATTTCTTAATTTGCATCTTAGTTTAATTTAGTTAATTAAAACCTCAATTTATTAATTGTCATAGTAGTGGATTAAAACCATACATTGTTGAATAGGTACATTAACTGAAAAGAACTTAACCAGATCTCAGTGGAACGAACTTTAATTATATTACTTGTGACCGTGTATACTTGCGTGATATTGTGTAAACAAGTTTTTGGCGCTGCTGCCGGGGATCATCGGTGTTTAATATAGTTTATGTGCTTGTCATCAGTGGTCGTTGGCATTCACTAACTCGGATTTTCTTACTTAGTTTGTCGTTTCTTTGTGTTTCAGGTACTTGAACGTGTATACGAACACGTTTGCAAACTCGTAAACTGGCAGAAGAAGAACTTGCAGTAGCAAAAGAGATGGCAGATTTACCAGCAGCAGCTAAGGATTTGAAGGATTATTCTCAGCCTAAGATCAATGACATTCAGTCTAGCATTTTCAGACCAGCTATTGCAGCTAATACTTTCGAAATCAAGCCAGGGACGATTCAGATGGTGCAGAACTCAGTTCAGTTTGGGGGTGCTCCTACGGAGGATCCTAACATGTATATTAGGGACTTCATTGAGATCTGCGACATTTTCAAGTTTAATAGTGTGTCGGATGATGCGATCAAATTGAGACTTTTTCCATTCTCTCTGAGGGATAAGGCTAAGGGCCAGTTACACTATTTACCAGCCGGTTCCATTACTACATGGGAGGATCTTGCTCAGAAATTTCTTACTAAATTCTTCCCTATGGCGAAAACTGCAGCAATAAGGAACCAGCTAACTCAATTTCAGCAGCAATCTGGTGAATCTTTGTGTGAGGCTTGGGAACATAATAAGGAGATGCTTCGAAAGTGTCCTCATTGTGGCATGCTTGATTGGATGGTTATCAATGGTTTCTACAATGGGTTGGGAGCACAGTCTAGACCTTTGCTAGATGCAGCATCAGGTGGAGCTCTATGGGCTAAGAGCTATGAGGAGGCTTATGATCTTATTGAGACGATGGCTGCTAATGAATATCAAAATCCAACCCAGAGGCTTTCTCAAGGCAAGGTAGCAGGTGTTCTTGAATTTGATGCGGCTACAGCCATTGCAGCTCAGTTGAAGGCTCTCACAATGAAGGTGGATTCTCTTGCTAATTGTGGAATTCAGCAGGTTGCTAGTATTTGTGAGTTATGTGCGGGCGCACATGAGACGAATCAGTGTGCTATCTCTTCTGAATCAGCATAGTTCGTGAGTAATTTCGAGAGACCTACTGCACCAGTTCCAGCCAGTTATCATCCTAATAATCGAAATCATCCCAATTTCAGCTGGAGCAATACTCAAGGTGCCCAACAACAACAGCCTTATCAGCAGTTTCAGGGTCAGCAAGCTAGGCCATTCAATCAAGGTTTTCAACAGCAGTATGCTCCGAGGCAACAATTTCAACCTCCAGGTTTTCAGCAATAGCCTCAGGCAAGTGCGGGTCAATCTTCTAAAGAAAAATGAGAAATAGAGGAGTTGAGGATGATGGTTAATCAGGCAGTTTCTCTTAAGACTTTGGAGAACCAGATGGGGCAACTTGCTAGTGCTTTACTTAGCAGGCAACAAGGAACTCTGCGTAGTGATACAGAGGCTAATCCAGGCAGGAGAGACAACAAAGAACAAGTGAAAGCAGTGACTTTGAGATAGGGAAAAGTTACAGCAGGCCCTAAATCAGCAGCTGAAGAAGATGAAGATGTTCAGAATCAGCAGGTTGAAAAATCTGCATCGCCCGAAACTGCTAAATCTGATTTGGTTGCTGATCAGCAAGATGGTGAAGTGGAAAAGAGCAAGGAACCTGTTGAAAAAGCTTCTTCGGAGCAGTCTATGAAGAATACTCAGATCTACCCTCCTCCTCCATATCCTAGAAGACTCCAGAAGCAACAGTTGGATAAGAAGTTTGCTAAGTTCTTAGAGGTGTTCAAGAAGTTGCAGATTAATATTCCTTTTGCGGAAGCTCTTGAACAGATGCCGAGCTATGCCAAGTTCATGAAGGGTATTCTCTCTCGTAAGTTGAAGCTCGAGGAGTTGGAGACCGTTGCTTTAACGGAAGAGTGTAGTGCAGTGCTGCAGCAGAAGTTGCCTCCTAAACTTAAAGATCCGGGAAGTTTCACCATCCCGTGTACTATTGGCAATCTTTCTTTCAGCAAGTGTTTGTGTGATTTGGGGGCTAGCATCAATCTCATGCCATTATCGGTTTACATGCAACTTGGTCTACCAGAACCAAAGCCAACCAACATCTCTTTACAGTTGGCTGATCGATCTATCACATATCCAAGGGGCATAGTGGAGGACGTTTTGGTGAAAGTTGATAAGCTTATCTTTCCAGATGATTTTGTTATCTTGGATTTCGAGGAGGATAAGAAGATTCCCATAATCTTGGGAAGACCGTTCTTAGCTACTGGTAGAACCACTACAAGGATTTTTGCTTTAGACAACAGGCAAAACGTGTTGTCTGAATATACCAAAAATTGTTGACTATTGAGAAGTCGTCTGATACACACCTCAGACAACACACAGCAAGCTGTTGTGTGAAAGTTGAAAGACAAGTAAAAGCCATCTGAAAAGTGTTGTCTGATACCCAGAAACAACAACACTTCTTTGGAAACCTCTTGTCAAAGCTCCAACAACGCAACACTTTTTAACGAATATATTGTTGTTATTAAGCAATAAAGACAATGGTTTTTAAAAGAAAGCCTATTGTTTAAGTGCAAAAGATACAATCTTTTACTTGATCAGGGTTGTTGATGTATGTCACTACAGACAATGGTTTCTTAGCAAAAACCATTTGTTAGAATTCCAACACACAACGGTTTATTCCTTCCAAATGCTTGTGTTTATTGTAGTCATACAATGATTTTCCTTTTTATGTATTGTATGTATTCTTTTTAAAAAATAATTTTTATTTGTGTTTCTTGTCGTCAGACAATGGTTTTTCCTTTTTATGTGTTGTATGTGCATAGAATAGACAATGGTTTCTTGAAACATGTCAATTGTCTGATGACATTTTCCACAAGTGTTTCTAAAAGATGATAACATTGGCTAATGATAAATGAAACGGCACTTTTATTTACAACAAACATTAGAGTGGATGTGTTTTGTACCCACTTGGAATGCCTCCGTTCGGCTTGGAATGCCTCCATTCGGCTTAGATTGATTGTTTTGGACTCAAGTTGTTGTAGTTTTGATGTGTTTTGCTTAGTTGTGTAGATTTACGAGAATGTTGATTAAAGTGGATGCTTCTATCGTTCTTGGAGAATTAATTAATTAAAATTCGGATTTTCCGGGAAGGGTGCGCAGCTTATACTGTTTTAGCCATATCTGGAGTTCTAGAAGTCCGTTTTCAGCGATCTTACTGCCCACGCGAAGCTTGAGAGATTTTCTACAACCTGGGATAGGAAACAAGTGCAAGAAATATGCTGAATTAAATCGCGCACGTGTTCTTGTAAAAGAAGGCTGGGAATTTACTGTTTTACCCTTTTTCTAATTCTAATTGTATTCTGGGCAGTTTTGGGTACCATCTTTAAATCCAAATTGTAATAGAAGGCAATTTCTTGTTGGGCAAGATTTGTAGAGCCTATTTAAACACATCCTACCATTGTAAATCATAAGAATTCATAGCTTTTAATCGTATCAAGGTACTTTCGATCTTCAATTCTTTCTTCAATATTATGTTTTCATTCATTATCATTATTATTATGTTTTCTTTATTAAATATGCGTAACTAATTCTCTAATCTGAGGATTGGGTAGTATTCCTTGGTATTCATGCATGCTTGATTATGTGATTTTCTGCTTTACTGATCTGTTAATGAGATCTTAACACAATTAGGGGAGTCATGAACCTTTGATTGTATTCTAGGGATTGTAATAAGCTTGGGAGAGAAGTTGCAATCTTAGTACATGATTTAACAGACATAATTTGAATATTAGATCGGGAGATTAATAGAAGAATTGTGAGACATATAATTCTTGGCATTTAACAGTTAATAGAAGAAACCTGAACTTTGAGTTAAATTTAGTCCTTCCCTGAGAACGAACACACAAAAATACTACTAACAAATTGGTGCCGCTGCCGGGGAAGGCAGTATAGTTGAGTTTAGGTTAATTGTTTCTTATTGTTTAGATTTTAATTGGTTACACAAGTTGTTTTGTTGGTGATTTTCAGGTGTATGCTACGTTCATCTTGCGCTAGAAAATTGGAATTTGACCCTGAAATCGAGCGTACTTTGAGAAAGCTAAGAAAAGATAAAGCTAAGATGGGAGAGCCAGAACCTCGACCAGCTGTTAATGTTGATCAGTCTTCTATTTGAGACCATGAGACACCGAATCCAGCCAATTGCATGTACAAAACTCCAGAGATTGGTGCAGCTCAGTTCCATATTAATCCGAGCTTAATTCAGATGATCAGCAATCAAGCTTTTGAAGGAGACATTGAATTAGAAGACCCACACAGACATCTAGAGCGTTTTATGCAGATGTGTGGCTCATTCAGAATCACTGGCGTTACGAGTGATCAGATTCGTCTCCATATGTTTCCCTACTCTATTAAGGGAAGAGCTTTGGAATGGTTTCAGCAACTTCCAAACACTTCGGTTGCTACATGGGAGAGTCTTTCTACGGCATTCTTGTCCAAATACTATCCTTCTGACAAGACGCAACAGTTGAGGACTATGATTATGAGTTTTAAAGCACAACCGGGTGAAGGTCTATATCAGGCATGGGAGAGATTCAAGGCACTATTGAGGAAGTGTCCACATCATGGCTTAGAAGATTGGCAGATCATTAGTACTTTTTATGGGGCCATGAATGCAGATATTCGTTTGAGTTTGGATGTGGTTGCTGGTAGAAATTTCAAGAAGGCACCAACTACACAGGCTAAAGCACTCCTTGAGGAATTAGCATCTAATAATTATTCATGGGCACCTAGTGGGACGAGCTCAGCAAAAGCAGCACAAGAATCTGAGATGATCAACATGCTGGCTCAAAAGTTGGATACTCTAACTCAGGAGGTGCGAGGACAAAAGGTAAATGTGCATGCTATTTCTTCGCCTATGGAAGGGTATCATGATTATGGTGCTAGTCAGAACTCGTATGTTCAACAATTTCCAGAAGAAGCATCTTTTATTCAAGGAAGACAGCCTTGGCCTGTGCAGAATAATTCTTACTACAATCCGAATCAAAGGCCAAACAATAATCTTTCTTACAGCAATAATCATGCAGCTAATCCTTCCTATGCATTTCCAAGGCAGAATCAACCTCCTGGTTTTCAGTCACGACCGCCATATCAAGCATAGCAGCAGTATCAACCTCCACCAAAGAAAGAACCAGCTGAGTGGGAGGTTGCACTAAATAAGATTATGCAAGGGACTTCTGGTGCATTGGCTAATATGGAATCAAGAATAGATCAGATGGCATCATCTCAAAAGATGCTAGAAACACAAATTGGACAGATTGCCTCAAAGATGGGTGTTCGTGAACAAGGGTCTCTTCCTAGTCAACCCGACCAGACTGGTAAAGAGCAATGTAAAGCAATTACTTTGAGGAGCGGAAAAGAGTTGCCCGAGGTTGAGGTTCTTAAGCCTAAAGAGAGTGATGCTGAGAAAGAGGATGAGCCAGTAGAGATTGCTGCAGACACGTCAGAAAAAGAAGATGAGAAGAAGAAGGAAGAAGAATCAGAAAAGCCGTATGTTCCTCCACCACCTTATTTTCCTCCTATTCCATTTCCATAGAGACTTCACAACAGGCAGTTAGAGAAGCAGTACGAGAAAGTCTTGACTATGTTCTGGCAGTTGCATGTTAATATTCCGTTGGCTGAAGCTTTGAATCAAATGCCACTTTATGCTAAATTTCTTAAGGAGATGTTGACAAAGAAGAGGAAACTTGAAGATGCAGAAACTATTACTCTTAATGCAGAATGCAGTGCAGTCATCCAGAATGCTATTCCTCAGAAATTAAAAGATCTGGGAAGCTTCTCTTTGCCTTGCACTATTGGGAAGATGGAAAACATGAAAGCCTTGTGTGACTTAGGGGCAAGTGTGAGTTTGATGCCATATTCAATCTGCAAAAGGCTTGGTCTTGGAGAACTTAAAAAGACACGGATTTCACTTTAGTTGGCGGATCGTTCTGTTAAGTATCCATTGGGGGTTATTGAAGACGTGGTTGTTAAAGTGGATAAATTTGTCATACCTTGTGATTTTGTGGTGTTAGATATGGATGAAGATGTCGAGATACCCATTATCTTGGGACGGCCATTCTTGGCTACTGCTGGCACTACAATCGACGTTAAAGCTGGAAAATTGACATTGAATGTTGGCAAGGACAAAGTGCAATTTGATCTGAACAAAGCAATGAAGATACCTCCTTTTGGAGCAGCTTGTTTTACCGTTGACATAGTTGATGACATTGTGCAGCTAAAAAATGAACACTTCGTGGGAGCAGAACGGGTGTTAGATGATAAGGAAGAAGAAATTTTTGTTCAACCGGTTGAGTCGGAGAAGCACCTTAGAGGTGTGAAGAAGAAAAAGAAGAAGATTTGGTCATTTGGTGGTAAAATCAGGTTGAAGTCTGTTGGAAAAGAATTGTGGAAAGCAAGCAACCAAGATGTCAATGTTCGTATGAATGGTCTATCTGTTGAGGACGGTTCAGTTATTCTTTTGAAACCGCCATGAGTTGAGGAAGTAACGTCAAGCTATTGACATTAAAGAAGCGCTTCGTGGGAGGCAACCCACGCATATTGTAGAAAAAAAAAGTGTAGTGTAGAGAGAGGAGAAAAAAAATGAGTGTTGAAAAAAAAAAGAGTGTGAAAAAAAAATGAGTGTTGTGAGTGTTGTGTGAAAAAAAAAAAAATCTGGTTGCGCAGGTTGCGCCTACGTAACGCAGACTGCACCTGCGTTTCTGTCTGTAACGCAGACTGCGCCTGCGTTACTGCTATGCGCGCAGTCTGCCCCTGTACACGCAGATTGCAGTTTTTTTTATAAAAAAATAAAATAAAATTTCTTCTAAATTTTTTTTTTCCTCTCCTCTTATTCTATTTATACCCCTATTTTATCTAATTCTTTTCCTATTTCAATTCCAAAACCCCCATCTCTCTTCCAAAATTCTAAACCTATATCAATTCAAATTCTTTTTCTCTAAATTATTAAATCCTTTTTCTATCTTACCTCAAATTCCTACCCACTCAAAATTTTTTCCCTTTCACGTTCAAATTTTATTCACCCAATCCCTCCATTATATATACACACCCATACATACAAATCCAATTCCTCTTTTATTTATTTAAATTCAATTCTAAAGAGGAATTAATTACAAGTTCACCTCTTTGATTCGTAATTGGTTTATCTTCTCTAATCTTATTTTTATTACGAATTTGTGTTCTTGTAATTGGGGTTTTGTAGGATTCTTGTTATTTGGGAGGTGGCCAGTCTATGGAGCTCGTACGCAGTATCCACCGCCAGATTCTGATTCCTCCGAGGAGGAGGACGAGTAGGTATGTTTTCTGCTATCCCTTGTATTTACTTCCATTCAATGAGGACATTGAATATTTCAAGTTTGGGGGTGTTTTGAGGGATTAGTAGTTGTTGTATTATTATGTGTTCATGTAGGATTTCATGTTTTGCATATTAGTGATAATTCATGCATGTATGTTCGTGTTATCTACGTTTGTTTCATATAGGACATTCTATTTTTTGTTTCGTATACCATGTGAGTTCATTCTAGTTGCATTTTCATGGCATGCATTTTTCATGATCCCTTAGAACGAGCTGATTCTGATTGGTAGGTAGGTGTCTAATTGAGTGTGATAATGATGAATAGAGGGTTGATTTATAGTTTCTATGAAATTGACTTATGTGTTTCGGAAACAAAACTAATTACACAGTCTCATTGGGTACTTTTGGGCTAGGTTAAGGTCATGCTTGTTTGGATGTTTTGAGATTTAATCACTTGTTTATATTTAGAATTTTCGTTATTCCCTTGATAGCATAGTAACACTTAAGTCTAAGTTTGGGGGAAACCAGGGATTTCATGCTAGTTGTATCAATTGTTAAATAATGGCTAGGTGTCAAATGGCTAGTAGCCGGCTCATATTTATATGAGTAATCTAGGGTTGGAAATGAGAAAGGCTCATTCCAGATCGCAGAAAAAAAAAGTCAATAAATTGTTTATATGCAAAATTAACTAGGGTGAGCTCTTTAATACTCGAGTAATTAAGTCTGAGGGGACTTAGTCCTAGTGACCTAAGGCTTTTATAGTCTGGGATCCACTGACCAAACACTCGCTACATGGGTATTATTGTATAAGCCTTTTGGGGTCTCATCTATTGCACGGTTAAATAAACATGCTTGTATATATGTGTCGTAGTAGTTAGTAATAAAGCATGAATTTCTGTCTACCTTGGATAAGGATGGAGATGTTTCTAGGTTATGAAGTGTCTACAGTCTATTCTATTTATAAACCTGTGATTGTCTTGGCAAAGGATATGTATGATTTTTAACCTAGTTTTGGGAGTATTTCTGATGAGCATTGCACACACACACGTTTCTGTTCATGTAATGTTAGTATACTGGAACTTGGTCGAGCTCTATTTGGATTTAGTTGCATTCTTTGAGATATTTGCTTGTTAGTTGGGTTTGGTTAGTTTGAAGGGGATCGTTGCATATTTCATATTAGTTGCATTCATGCATTGCATTGCATTAGGTTAAATGGATTTTGTGGGTACATTCGCTATAGGCCCTCACGAGACCTTACTCGTCCACTAGGGCTGCCTAGGGGTTTAAAGGGCTTGTTGCATATGCCAAATGCAACCGTGATCACCTACGGAAGTGGTACTAATCAGGTAGTTGTAATTGTTTATGCTTGAGGACAAGCATCAGTTTAAGTTTGGGGTTTGATAAGTGCATTTTATATCCACTTGGAATGCCTCCGTTCGGCTTAAATTGATTGTTTTGGACTCAAGTTGTTGTAGTTTTGATGTGTTTTGCTTAGTTGTGCAGATTTACGAGAATGTTGATTAAAGTGGATGATTCTATCGTTCTTGGAGAATTAATTGATTAAAATTCGGATTTTCCAGGAAGTGTGCGCAGCTTATACTGTTTTGGCCATATCTGGAGTTCTAGAAGTCCGTTTTCAGCGATCTTACTGCCCACGCGAAGCTTGAGAGATTTTCTACAACCTGGGATAGGAAACAAGTGCAAGAAATATGCTGAATTAAATCGCGCACGTGTTCTTGTAAAAGAAGGCTGGGAATTTACTGTTTTACCCTTTTTCTAATTCTAATTGTATTCTGGGCAGTTTTGGGTACCATCTTTAAATCCAAATTGTAATAGAAGGCAATTTCTTGTTGGGCAAGATTTGTAGAGCCTATTTAAACACATCCTACCATTGTAAATCATAAGAATTCATAGCTTTTAATCGTATCAAGGTACTTTCGATCTTCAATTCTTTCTTCAATATTATGTTTTCATTCATTATCATTATTATTATGTTTTCTTTATTAAATATGCGTAACTAATTCTCTAATTTTAGGATTGGGTAGTATTCCTTGGTATTCATGCATGCTTGATTATGTGATTTTCTGCTTTGCTGATCTGTTAATGAGATCTTAACACAATTAGGGGAGTCATGAACCTTAGATTGTATTCTAGGGATTGTAATAAGCTTGGGAGAGAAGTTGCAATCTTAGTACATGATTTAACAGACATAATTTGAATATTAGATCGGGAGATTAATAGAAGAATTGTGAGACATATAATTCTTGGCATTTAACAGTTTATAGATATACTTTGATTGTATCACGGGAGTGACAATTAGGGTGTAGCTGTAAGCACTATATTGTAGCCTGGGAGGGTACAGTATAACTTTAGAAGAATTGTTTTCAGCAAGGTAGGAACACATATTTTACATTAATATTGAGCATGTATTGAGACCAAGTGAAGAACCCCAGTTCTTAGATTGTTTTCCAACATATTTGAATTTCAGTTTAAAATCAATTCTTAGTGCTTATAATTAATTCTTGGTTAATTTAGTTAATACACAAACCCAAAAATTCTTCTCACACACTTCTAGACGTAAAGAGATAAGAAACCTGAACTTTGAGTTAAATTTAGTCCTTCCCTGAGAACGAACACACAAAAATACTACTAACATTACCCTACTCTGGCATCCCATGTATCATCAAACTTGCTTTTCGAATCCAAAGTTGGTCCAGTGGGTAAACTCGATCCTGCAAACAAAACGTAACCGCGAGTTAGGCACATTTAAGCTAGGATTATTTTTTTATTCACAAGTTCACATACAAAAAATAATTGAACTTCTTTTGATTCCCAATCTCATGGTCTGAGTTTGCTATCCTGCGTATAGTACTTCTAATTTTAAATACCTAATAGTAGATGTGAACTAATATCAATTTAGTACCTTGTGTGTTCTTGCACTCCATAAAAGCATAATGTAAGTTTCCAGATTCCTCCTCATTTCTAAACTGAATGCGGATCCCCCTAGAATAGATTGTCTGATTCAAATGATAAATGTTAACTCATAGCTAGACAATCAATATTGTAACAAGGGTACACAATAATGCCAGTAAAGTGGAAGCCACAAATGCACAGAAAGTGCAAGAAATCAATTTGAATCCACATCTCACAAAACAAGACAAAATGCGCATCTTCTGCACTAACAGCAGGAACAAGAGGCTGCCATTTGGCAACATATCTTAATTATGAAAATGTACAAATATACGAGTTCTCCCTATGGCTGCTACTTCAGCACGATCGACTGGCAGACCATTCTCCCTAAATATACGAGTTACATCAGATAGAAGACTGGCCGTCTTCATAACATAGTCATAAACTTATACCCTGCAAGTATGAACATGACATAACTTCATAAATAGAAAACAATATGACAGCAATGAGACATAATACTTTGCAATTCATGAATACAGGACAAAGATAAACAGTTCGGGTTCATTAGAACTTAGAACCAACCAAGACAGTCATAAAAGCTTATAGTTAAATACAAGAGAATTATAATTACCTGCACTGTAAATTAGTACAGCAATGGAATTGATATTGAGTCACCCAGAAGGTCAGGGAAGCATATTCTACAGGATGGAACTATAGAGGAGAAGAGCTCCATATCAAATTGCAATTGACCATAAACCCTGGTCATTTAAATAGATATATAACCATGAATTCTACATATATCAGTCCCATCCTTCTCAAACTTCCACTCCGTAACATCCTCAAACTCCTCACTTATGAGTTTCAGATCTCTTCGAAAACTGTTACCTATATCTTCCCCACCCAGCATAGCCTGCACATAAACATTAAGTATTAGTGATATATATGTTTTGAAGTAAGGCCCAAAGTTGACTTACTTTTAAACTTTCAGTATCCTTTATTAATACTCTGTTTTAGTGGGATTGGAAAATACCTGGTAACCCACTTATAAATTAAACAGTTTTGAACAATCTGAAATGTAATAATAAAATGTATTGAGGTATTCTACAAACCTCTTCTTGCAATTCCTTAAATTCAGGTAAAGCTCTGAAGGAGGCTAAATCTGGATCATTGAGAATAGTTCCAAACTTGAGGTCAAAATCTTTTAAAGCAATCTGGAGACACTCAGCTGCTTTCTTCCCTTCCCCTCTTCATTAAAATAATTATAACAACAGTATTTGCATAAATATTACTTTATTTATATGCTCATTGTCCAAGAGAACACTTAAAGGTAAAGTCAGACAGAAAACTACACAAATGAAAGATGCAGAAAATGTAAATAGCTAAAAATTTTACAAGCAGAGACGACACAAACATTGGTACAGATATGTTATAATCTGATATTTTAGTATATATTGAAGGCCAGAAATCCCCTCTCTTGTATGATTCTTGCAACCGATGCAAAATTTAATGGTAGACTATAGTTACACCAAGTACCTCAGTGACAAGTTCCCTGGTAGACTCCAGCAATATTTGTAAGCCAAGAGTTACCATTACTGAAGCGAAAACAATAATACCCTGAAAACTTGGGCTTGTTAACATATGAAGTCGATGAAGCAACATTCACGTGAAAAAAAACAGGTAGAATGTGGGGATACATATGTTAACTGAACTGACTATTTTAAGTGGAACCGGCAAGGCAAATGTGCTTACTTCGAACAAGTAAATTCTTTAATTGTAACCAAAAGAAATGCAAGTGCGTAATTTATTCTAGAGCATGAAAGAGTCTTTCTTTCTTTTCCAAATAGATTAGCAAATTGATTCTTAAATCAAAAGTATATTGATTTTAAATATGTTTGAATGTAATTTAATTGGTGTTTAGAAGCATAAAAATAATGTGAGAATGCGATCAATTTTGAACTTCAAAATTGTCGGTCAATTCGAATCAAGTTGGACGTTCCTGCAATGATTTATAAGCCAACACCTTCTCAAGAATCAAGATTCATTGCATATACACTTTGTGACTTAGTTTTACAACAAAACAGAAAATAGCACATACAATTTTAAAAATTATGAGAGTATTCAATCAGTAAAACATTCTTCTTTCCCAAAACCTAGCCAAAAATTGTGACATGCGTAGAATTCCAAGGTATTAATTAATTTAAAGTAATAGCATGAAGAGAAAAGTTGCATATAAAACAAAATCTTTGCAAAGATGATATACAACAGATACAGAACGTCAAGTACAAATTCAATTTAAGAAGCCCTTTTAAACATGATCAATTTTTCATACTTTCCTAGAGCATATAGTTCAATTTCATGACTTACCACCGGTTGCATTCTCTTCTTTCCAATTGGATAGTGGTACTGATTCGGATTTCTCATAGCATACGAAGTAAACCACAGTATGAACCCCGAGAGAGGTTGCAAGAACATATAATCTGATTAGTAATCTACTGGGAAAATTTTGGTCGAAGTGAAGGATTTTGTCTTTATTTACTCTTTAACGTCATAGAGAGAGAGGGAGAATGAGAGAGATGTAGAGAGAGATTGAGGGAGAGATAGAGAGATAGAGAGATTGAAGGATTGAAGGATAAGAGTAAGGTTTAGAATATGTGGACGAGCAAAGTTTGGGGATAAGGGGGAGAAGGGGGAAATAAAATGCTGGAAATTTTCGGTTGGGGGGAATTTGTGTGCCTTAACATTTTAAGTTTTTCAATATGTTATTTCATTTCATTTTTTAATTTTTTAAATATTTTGGCTCAAATTTTAATTTTATTTTAATTTTATCAGGAATTTATTAGATTTCAATTTTAAAATTTTAAATTTTACATATATGTATGTACTCAATTTAGTGTTGGGAAAAATAATCAAAAAATAAAAAGGTCGGTTAGTACGGGATTTTAACAAAAACGTAGTAAAAGTGTTGCTTCCTATAACGGGACATGATCCAGATTCACTGGATAATTTTTTTGAATGATTTTTTCGATGATCCAACCGTACGGATGTTAATAAACACTCATTTTAGTGTTGGGAAAAAATAATCAAAAAAATAAAAAGGTCAGGTTGTACGAGAATTTAATAAAAACGTAGTAAAACTGTTGCTTCCTATAACGGGGCACGATCCAGATTTACTGAATAATTTCTTCGATGATCGAACCGTACGGATGTTAATAAACACTCATTCTAGTGTTGAGAAAAAATAATCAAAAAATAAAAAGGTCAGGTTGTACAAGATTTTAACAAAAACATAGTAAAAGTGTTGCTTTCTATAACGGGACACGATAGTTGAATCGAAGCTCTCAACGAACCCTACGTGTTTTTGACAACAGGTGTGGTGCTGGTGATTTCAATTGTTTTCTAAAATATGATTTATTTTCGAAATTATTATGATTAAAAATAAAAAAAATTGCAAAAAGTGTTTGTTGTGAAATCTGAAGATGCCATGTTGTAGATCTTGTTTTTCTGGTCAATTTCATATATCATATGTTGGATTTTGAGTTCCATAACATATAGAAATTGGAGATTGATTATAGTGTTCTTCGTGTTCTTGGTGTTCTTGGAATGAAAGCTTGAAGATGGTGATGAATAGTATTGTTTTAATCATGTTTTGGTAAAAAGGTAAAAAATGAAATGTTTTTAACCTTTTCACCTTTTAACTTATTTACTTCTAATTACTAAATTACCTTTTATTTAAAAAGGTAAATTATTTTTTTACTTTTCATAATTGTTTTTATTTTGATTATTTATTTTAAATCCAAAATTTAGTTATAAAAATGCAGAAAAGTTATTTTCTAAAATTGTCATTCTAACAATACTTTTTACGAAGTATTGTCTATGCTTCATTCACATAATATTTCTAAAAAATGTTATGTGTTGGTTCACTGTCACACAACACTATGGATAACATATTGTATGACTGCTACTTAGACAACAAACCTAAAAGCACTTGTCTGAATATAACAACGGTTTTTCGGGATAATGTGTTGTAGGCATTCACAAAACATTTATTTGCTAACGCTTGTCTAATCTTAAAAATACTTATGCATTTACACAACACCCCTGGTCAAGAAATGCTTGTCTGGTAAGATTTATCACACAACGGTTTTGGCCCATTGTGTGAATGTTGGATTACACAATACTTTCTCGAGTAGGAAAATAACAGTTGTCTGATCATTTCGGGCAACACTTCTTTCCATGGGTGTTGTCTGATACGTGTCGTCTATTGCCAGATTTCTTGTACTGAACCTTGATCGATGTGCAGAAAGGGGAGCTCACCATGAGGGTGCAAGACCAGAATGTCACTTTCAACGTGTTCAATGCAATGAAATTTCCTACAGATGAAGAAGAATGCTTGAAGGTGGATTTGGTTGATTCTGCAGTCAATATGGAGATTGAGCAGTTATTAAAGTCTGATTCTTTGGAGAGGGTTCTAGTTGGAGATTCTGATTTTGAAGAAGAAGACATAGCCGAACAGCTACAGCAGTTAAATTCAGCTCCTTGGAGAAGGAGAATTGACATGCCTTTTGAATCTCTTGGGTTAGGGGAGTTGAAAAATTCTACGGAGCATCTTAATCCATCTATTGAAGAAGCTCCTACACTTGAACTCAAACCATTGCCTGAGCACTTGAGGTACACTTTTCTAGGTGATGCATCTACATTACCTGTTATTATTTCGTCTAATCTGTCAGATAGTGAGGAAGAAAAGCTCTTACAAATTCTGAGGGAGTTTAAGTCGGCAATTGGTTGGACCATAGCAGATATCAAGGGAATCAGCCCTTCTTATTGCATGCACAAAATTCTGCTAGAGGAAGGAGCTAAGCCTACTGTTGAACATCAGCGAGGTATGTCTCCTTATCAGTTGGTATTTGGGAAGGCTTGTCATTTGCCAACCGAGTTAGAGCACAAAGCTTATTGGGCGTTGAAGAAGTTAAATTTGGATATTTCGGCTGCGGGTGAGAAACGTCTACTTCAGTTAAATGAGCTCGAGGAATTTCGTGAGCAGGCTTACGAAAATGCAAAACTGTACAAGGAGAAGGTTAATAGGTGGCATGATAGAAAGTTGGGGCATAAGTCGTTTGTGCTAGGCCAGCAGGTTTTGCTTTAAAATTCTCGTCTCAAACTTTTTCCGGGTAAGCTCAAGTCAAAGTGGTCGGGACCGTTCACAGTCAAGATAGTATTTCCATAGGGAGCAGTGGAGATATATAGGGGTTCTTACGATGATGCTTTCAAGGTGAATGGACATCGACTCAAGCCTTATTTTGGTGGTACGGTGAACCGTGAGAAGGTTGCCGCGGTTTTATCTCGTTCGTGAATCACCGGAAGAATGTCAAGCTAATGACATTAAACGAGCGCTTCTTGGGAGGCAACCCAATTCATGAAGTCTATATTGTATTCATCATTAAAAAAAAAATTGGACAGAAAGTTGGGCGCGTGCGCGCCTGGAATACAAAGGGGATGCGTGCGGGCGCGCTCGAGCGTTTGTTTAAAAAAAACGGCAGTTGTGTTTTTTTATCCCCAAACTTCATTCTCTCTTCTCCAAATCAAAACCCTACACTCCCTATTTCTTTCACATTCTCGCATAACAAATCCATCTCATCTCTCCACCACATCTCTAATACATACATATACACCTCTATACACACTCATATACACACTTCTAAACATTCATTGAAGCTTCGAGGGACTGGAATTTCGAGTTTGGGGGAAGTTATTGTGCGAGTTCTACCTCTACGGTTCGATTGGGTAATCACTTGTCTTCATCAATTGTTATTTCGAATTGTAGTACTTGCATTTTTTGGGGTTTTTGTTGTGGAATTTGGGCAGAATTTTTGGTGGCATATTATTGTTGATTTTGATTATTAATGGCCCCGAAACGACCTCGTGTGGTTAGTGGTAGTTCGAGTGCTCGACAGTCATCCGATTCTGATTCGAGTTCAGATGTTCCTATGGAGAAGTTTAGGTCGATGGAAGCTAAGAATGAGTATGACAAGCTGATGCTTAAACCTATGTTTAAGGATAGGAGTTTTTTAGCAACTGCTAGTGATGGTGACATTTTGGATATGGTACATGAGAGAGGCTGGCAGGGTATTTGTGAGATTTCAGCTGTTGTCCAATTGAGCATAGTCAAGAAATTTTATGCTAGTGCTAAGGAGGCTAGGGATGGGTATTCCATGGTTCGTGGTTTTGCTGTTGATTACACGCCGCCTGCTATTCGACAAATTCTTGGGTTGCCAGCTAGACCAGCAGGGGCAGAGGATTGGACTTTTAAGTCCAGGACTGAGGTTGATTTGGATGATATAGTGGCGAGATTGTGTGTTCCAGGTACTGTGTGGAAGTTGAAGGTGGGATCGACGGAGAAGGCTACTTTCCTTGCTTCCACGATGAACAGGTATGCTAGGGCTTGGAACTTATTCATTTGTGCGAACTTGTAGCCCTCTTCTCATTCCCATGAGGTGATAGTGGAGCGTGCTATTCTGTTATGGGGTATTCTGAATGGGCATTATATAGATGTGGGTTATCTGATTAATCAGAATATTTTGAGATTCTTGAGGGGTGGAACGACAGGGGCGATTCCACATGGTTCTGTTGTTACTCATTTATGCACAGATGTTGGAGTGAGATGGACGTTGGATGAGCAGGTTCAGATGCCGAGTGGTCCTATTGATAAGTCGACGATTGAAAAGATGGTGGAATGGCCTGGCGGCATTCCTGATTCGAGGGGTTTGGGTTGTGTGATTGCTGGAGCAGCTCAGCCGGTTCATGAGCAGGTTCAGGTTCCTGCTGCGGTTTCTAGGGCTTCTCATGATAGACGGATGATGAGGCGTATGGATACTTTATATGAGAGTCATAGCCGTTTTTCGCAGAGGTTGACACAGGCTTTGGGTAGTGCTTTTGGCGCTAGTGGTGTTCATGTTGATTGGCCAGTTTTTGGATCAGACATTGTGTATCCTCCTCCTGATTCTCCACCCGAGGAGGGTGATGGCGCGGATGCGTAGGTATGTTTCTGCTTTCCCTCGTATTTACTTCCATTCAATGAGCGTCATTGAATATCTTAAGTTTGGGGGTGGTTTGGGGGATAAGTATTGTATATGTTGTTGTTTCTGATTGGGAGTCATTGTGTTCATATAGGAATCATATTTTGCATGTTAATAGTAGTTCATTCATATTGTTCGTCTTATTGCATGTGTGTTTCATATAGGACATTATGTTGTTTTTTTATTTACCATGTGAGTCCATTTTAGTTTCATTTTCATGGCATGCATAGTTCATGATCCCTTAGAACGAGCTAATTCTAACTGGTAGGTAGATGTCTAGTTGAGTGTGGTAATGATGAGTAGAGGGTTGACTTATAGTTTCTATGAAATTGACTTATGTGTTTCAGAAACAAAACTAATTACACAGTCTCATTGGGTTCTTTTGGGCTAGATTAGGGTCATGCTTGTTTGGATGTTTTGAGATTTAATCACTTGTTTATATTTAGAATTTTCGTTATTCCCTTTATAGCGTAGGATCACTTAAGTCTAAGTTTGGGGGAAAACAGGAATTTCATGCTAGTTGTGGCTAGGCGTCAAATGGCTAGTAGCCGGCTCATATTTATATGAGTAGTCTAGGGTTGGAAATGAGAAAGGCTCATTCCAGATTCTATATATGAAAAAAAAAGCAGAGAAAAAAAAAGTCAAAAGTTTCAATTGTTTATATGCAAAAAATTAACCAGGGTGAGCTCTTTAATACTCGAGCAATTAAGTTCGCGGGGACTTTGTGCCTAGTGACCTAAGGCTTTTATAGTCTGGGATCCACTAACCTAATGCTCGCTACATGGGTATTATTGTATAAGCCTTTCGGGGTCTCATCCATTGCACGGTTAAATAAGCATGTTTGTATATATGTGTCGTAGTATTTAGTAATAAAGCATGAATTTCTGTTTACCTTGGATAAGGATGGAGGTGTTCCTAGGTTATGGAGTGTATACAGTCTATTCTATTTATAAACCTGTGATTGTCTTGACGAAGAGCATGTATGATTTTGATTTAGTGTTGGGAGTATTCTGATGAGCATCGCACATACGCACGTTTCTGTTCACGTATTGTTAGTATACGGGGACTTAGTCGAGCTCTACTTGGAGTTATTTGCATTCTGTGAGATATTTTTGGTTTTAGTTAGTTTGAAGGGGATCCTTGCATTTTCATTTTAGTTGCATTTATGCATTGCATTGCATTGTTAGTTAGATGGATTTTGTGGATACATTCACTGTAGGCCCTCACGAGACCATACTCGTCCACTAGGGCTGCCTAGGGGTTTAAAGGGCTTGTTGCATTTGCCAAATGCAACCGTGATCACCTACGGAAGTGGTACTAGTTAGTATAGATAGTTTTTTTTGTTTATGCTTGAGGACAAGCATCAGTTTAAGTTTGGGGATGTGATAAGTGGATTTTTATCCACTTGGAACGCCTTATCCCGACTTAAATTGATCGCTTTGCTCTCAAGCATTGGTGTGTTTTAACGAGTTTTTGTGAGAATTGTGTAGGATGTATCTCCAGGTGCATGTATAGACTTTTCAGCGAGTATATGGTGTTTTTAAAGTCATGGGAACAAGTGCCGGGAGTTGCATTGGAAATAGAGAAGAAATCAGCAAAGGAAGGAAAAACAGTGTGCAGGAACTATGATTGGAGCGCGGGCGCGCTCAGGTTATACTGAGGAAGCGCGCGGGCACGCTTGGCATGGCTGCAGGAATAGAGTAGGCACGGGCGCGCTTGAAAAGCAAAGGAATAGCGTGCGGCCGCGCTTGAGCCGCCATAAACTTCTGAATTTCAATTTCTAATGGGAAAGTTGCCTCAAATCTTTTCCTAATCATATGGTAATTGTTTGGACGGCTGGAATTACTCAGAATCAGACTTATACATGGATTTTCACTTCTAAGAACGTTCAAGAATGGAATTTGCCTTATTCTAATTAAATTCAAGAATGGTAATTGCTTGGAGAGGAGGTAACTTGGGGCTATAAATACATATCCTGGGGGACACAAAAACACCACCATTCACCAGAGATCAGATTCACTTCACAACACATACACACCATTGAAGCACGAGATCGAGAGCCAAGGCGAGGATTGTAACGACGAGAAGATCTAGACATAGTTTTCTTGTATTCCTTTGTTTAGGCGTATCTTTTGGATGCTTGTTACATACACGGATCTGTTCTTTACACCTTGTTATTCTATTGATTTATTCATCATTATTGTTTTGTTCATTATCATGTTTTCATCAAATCCCATGGTGACGAAAGGTTCAATTATGAACTAATCGTTGTCATGGGACTCTAGCGGATTTATCTATGTAGCTTAGTAGTTTGCATGCTTTAAAGATTTATGTGTGATGAATTCTTGATATCCTAGTATGGTCGTGCTTCATGAATTTAGATGCGTAGCTAACATCTAATATGTTAATCTCTTGCGAAACGAGAGTGGATCTTGAGATTTAGAACTTGCCATGCTAGCATAGGATAGGTTGATGTTTTAACATCATGATTTGTGACGTAAATAGAGATATTATGCTGCCCTATGTGATCTATGTGGATAACTTGTGCTTAAACCTTTATGTTTTCAAATCTTATAGAGATATAGGGTCTAAACATAATTGGTGTCTATTCATCTTCTATCTCTTTTGTGGATGTATGCATAGTTTGGTATTAGTATACCGAGAGGTAACTTTTACTTGTTTCGTGTTATCCGATCAGATATCAAAACCATCACATGTAATGATTAAAGGCGTCAACTCTAAGTGAAGTAGATAATGAAGTAAGAGTTCCATATTTATTCTCATATACGTAATTTGATTTTAGATCTCGTTAGTTAATTAATTTTTAATTTCTTAATTTGCATCTTAGTTTAATTTAGTTAATTAAAACCTCAATTTATTAATTATCTTAGCAGTGGATTAAAACCATACATTGTTGAATAGGTATATTAACTGAAAAGAACTTAACCAGATCTCAGTGGAACGAACTTTAATTATATTACTTGTGGCCACGTATACTTGCGTGATATTGTGTAAACAGCCATCAATCGATACTTGACCCTGCATCAGAGGCATAATTATAATGTTAAAAAATGAACACTTAGATAATCATCATCAAGGGCAAAAGTGATAGAAAAAGGATGCCTGATGACACATGAAATTTCTTAACACATAAAAAGATTAGGATGACAAAAGAATATACTCTCTACATTGATAGTTAGATGATCAAACAATTGACAAGTTACGGTGCTTTTACCAGTAAAAGTGAAGGATCTGATTACCTCCCATTCAAAGGGTGAAATAGTAGCACACTTGACAAACATGTATTGCCCACTTTTGTATTTGACGTCTTGAGGCTTAAACACGTGAAGTGCTAATAGATTTTCAGGATAAACCACCACCTTGACATAATATTAGGTACCAATCCGGGAATGCACACATATATTGATGAGGATTTGTGGATTACACACTACTACATAACATGTAACCTCACAAGCTAATTCATCTAATTCCCAACACATTCATATAATGGCATATAATACTCATCAATGTACTACATTTATACAATGATGAAACAACTAGCATATAATCTAATCTTTGTGAACAGTACCTTGTTAGAGCTTCCTGATTAGTGCCACTATTTTGCACTGGTTTTTGTATCCCAAGGACGCAAATGGCTTCTTACTCTATTTTCTGTCTTTTTATGTATTTGCGACATTTTGCACCTTCTTAATTCGCACCTTTCATAAGTATTAAGGAGTCCGATTTCATGGTTTTGTCTTGCAAAATAGAATAAAATTTATCTCCAATTTACTAGTTTGTCTCTTGCTTAAATCTTGAATCTTGAACTAAACCAAAAGAGTTTTTATTGTTCCTCAAGATTTTAAGCAATGATGACAATTTCATATGGACATTCTCTTATGCAGCTTGTGTGGGTGTGTAGAGAAAACATGAATTCTTCAAATATTTTAAAAAACCAATCTTATGCAAATTCTAATTAGAGAATACTCAGCTCAAGAATCAGATAAAAGCTAATAGAACTGGGGATAGTATTTTTACCTAAATGTCTAAATCTTCAAGGAGATACTCTATTCTGAGAAGGGGCATCAACAGGTTTAGCACTGCTGCAGTGGCTGAGGAACCCATTACTCCACCTATTGAAATCAATTACACCAAGCTACTAATCAATGGCCAGTTTGTTGATTCTGCATCTGGTATATATTCCTTTACCGACTAATAAAAAATAATGTAGAACAAGTACCTTCAACACAAGGAGGCAACAAGTCCCCAATCTTAGTACTCTCATTTCTCCGAATAATAATATTAATGGCCTCATTAACCTGGTCCCATATCGTTTCAAGATCCATATATTCAACCTAAACCAACCCATAATTCAGCAAAAACACAACCACATAACAAAACAAAATGCCACAAGAACACTTAAATTACCTCAGAATTAGCCTTAGAGTACACGATTTCTTCAGCTTTAAACACCACAATAGGCAACTTCTCTTGCCACTCTGTATTCCCTTTAGTACCACTATAGTGCTTCCCATTGACAACCCTAATCAAACACATGGTGGGCATCACAAAAAACCACTTAAAATTTCAAGAAAATCACTAAAAAAACATACCTGAAAATCTGCTGAATGATTGAACCGCTAATGGGTTGGTGCCTATCACTATGTCAAGCCTTTCTAACACATTCATAAGGTCTTGGACCTGGTCTAGGCATCTTCTTTTAGTGAAACTAATAGATTTTTAGGATTTAAGGTTTCAAAATCGATTTGGAGGTTTCTATTTTTGGGCACAAAGGACGTTTTTAATGGTAAAAACTCATGAATCGAGACAACTAGATTGTTTGTTTACGAATCGAGAAAAAAAAAGCATGGGTTAGGTTTTGCAGGATGACAGTGCTGGAGATACAGGTTAGGACGAATCATCTATATCTGGGAACAGACATAGAAAGAGAGAGAGAAGAGTCTCCAACAATTATTTAATTTCTTTGTTATTCACTGAAATTGGGGGCAAATAATGTTTATCTGTTTGTGCGGCTGAGAAGATAGAGTGGGAAATGGAATTTTGGCGAGGAGGGAAATGAAACTTTGATTTGGGGGAAAATGAGTTAGTCAAAGAGAAAATGAAGGGGCAATTTGATTTGGGGAAGTGAAATTTTAGTAAAGGGGGAAGTGTAATGAAGGGGGAAAAATTAAATATTAACAAGCGGTATAATATGAATTAGATGAAGGGTGGGAAGTGAAATTTGAGATTATGGACCATGAAATTCTAAGAAATTTCAGAAATTTGATTCGAAACAAAAAAAAATCTCAAATTTTAGGAGTATTAATATAATAGATACTCATTTTAGTGTTGGGAAAAAATAATCAAAAAATAAAAAGGTCGGGTTGTACTAGATTTTAACAAAAACGTAGTAAAAGTGCTGCTTCCCGTAACGAGGCACGATCCAGATTCACTGAATAATTTTTTTGAATGATTTCTTCAACGGTCAAACCGCACTAAAGTTAATAAACACTCATTTTAGTGTTGGGAAATAATAATGAAAAAAGAAAAAGGTCGGGTTGTACGAGATTTTAACAAAAACGTAGTAAAAGTGTTGCTTCCAGTAACGAGGCACGATCCAGATTCAGTAAATAATTTTTTTGATTGATTTCTTCAACGATCAAACCGCACTAAAGTTAATAAACACTCATTTTAGTGTTTGGAAAAATTAATCAAAAAATAAAAAGGTCGGGTTGTACGAGATTTTAACAAAATTAGAGTAAAAGTGTTGCTTCCTGTAACGGGGCACGATCTAGATTCACTGGATAATTTTTTTTAATAATTTCTTCGACGATCGAACCGTACGAAAGTTAATAAACACTCTTTTTAGTATTGGGAAAAAATAATCAAAACATAAAAAGGTCGGGTTGTACGAGATTTTAAGAAAAACGTAGTAAAAGTGCTTCTTCTTGTAACGGGGCACGATCCAGATTCACTGGATAAATTTTTTGAATGATTTTTTCGACGATCGAACCGTACAAAATTTCATAAACACTTATTTTAGTCTTGGGAAAAAATAATCAAAAAATAAAAAGGTCGGGTTGTACGAGATTTTAACAAAAACGTAGTAAAAGTGTTGCTTCCTGTAACGGGGCACGATCCAGATTTACTGGATAATTTTTTTGAATGATTTCTTCGACGATCGAACCATACGAAAGTTAATAAACACTAATTTTAGTGTTGGGAAAAAATAATCCAAAAATAAAAAGGTCATGTTGTACGAGATTTTGACAAAACCATAGTAAAATTGCTATTTCTTGTAACGGGGCACGATCCAAATTCACTGGATAATTTTTTTGAAAGATTTATTCTACGATCAAATCATACGAAAGTTAATAAACACTCATTTTAGTGTTGGAAAAAAAATCAAAAAATAAAAGTATGGGGTTGTACGAGATTTTAACAAAAACGTAGTAAAAGTGTTGCTTCCTATAACGGGGCACGATCCAGATTTACTGGATAATTTTCTTGAATGATTTCTTCAACAATTGAACCATATGAAAGTTAATAAACACTCATTTTAGTGTTGGGAAAAAATAATCAAAAAATAAAAAGGCCAGGTTGTACGAGATTTTAACAGAAACGTAGTAAAATTGCTGCTTCCTATAACGGGGCACGGTCCAGATTCACTGGATTATTTTTTTTAATGATTTCTTCGATGATTGAACCGTACGAAAGTTAATAAACACTCGTTTTAGTTCTGGGAAAAATTAATCAAAAAATAAAAAGGTCGAGTTGTACGAGATTTTAACAAAAATCTAGTAAAAGTGCTGCTTCCTGTTACGGGGCACGAACCAGATTCACTTGATAAATGTTTTGAATGATTTCTTCAACGATCGAACCATACGAAAGTTAATAAACACTCATTTTAGTTTTGGGAAAAATTAATCAAAAAATAAAAAGGTCGGGTTGTACGAGATTTTAAGAAAAACGTAGTAAAATTGTTGCTTTCTATAACGGGCACGATCCAGATTCACTGGATTATTTTTTTAATGATTTCTTCGACGATCAAACCATACGAAAGTTAATAAACACTTATTTTAGTGTTGGGAAAAAATAATCAAAAAATGAAAAGGTCGTGTTGTACGAGATTTTAACAAAAACGTAGTAAAAGTGCTGCTTCCTATAATGAGGCACAATCCAGATTCACTGGATTAATTTTTTGAATGATTTCTTTGACGATCGAACAGTACGAAAGTTAATAAACACTCATTTTAGTGTTGGAAAAAAATAATCAAAAAATAAAAAAGTCGGGTTATACAAGATTTTAAAAAAACGTAGTAGCAGTCACTAAATCAAATAACCATTCGGAACGAATCTCTAATTAGAAGTAGGCCTGTCAACGGGTTGGATTCGGATCGGATTATCCTAAATCCAGATCCAAATCCATTAAGATTTTTCGGGTTCGGATCGGATCAGGGGCGGATATTTTTTAGTCCGATCCATACCCGATCCGTTCGGGTTTCGGGTTTTCGGATCGGAGGTCCGACCCGTTTTTTTTTTTAAAAAAAGGGAAAAACATGCAAAATTATAAAATTGACATCCAGATTTAAAATTCCATTAAAAACTCATAACAAGTTCCAATTACATTGTACATTAACACCGAATTACATCAACTAGCAGCAACGAAAATGACAAAGTCTGACGCTCAGATCAAAAGCAAAATGAAACAACACTAGCACTGCAGTAGGTGTTGTCCAGGTGAGATAGAGGCAATGGACATCCAGAAATGTAGGCCACAATAAAAACGAAACTGGTAAACAAGATGCAACTATGAACCATCCAGAAGAGTAAAGTTGACAGCCTTAGGTTCCGACAATCCGACCAGGCAACCACCAATCCACCATGTTCTCTCTGCTAGAAACAAAAAAAATTATTAAAAGATCAAATATACAACAAACAACTATGGCTATGCACAGGAACACTCTCAATATAAATAGAAAACACACATGCACACCCATAAATGTTATCATAATTATCATAATTACTATACATTTTCAACTTGCTTATTCCAAATTGTAACCATAAATGTTACATGTCGACATCAAAAATTCTTACAATCATATCAGAATATCCTCCAAATTAACAAATACCTATTATCAGTCTAAACACATTATTTGATAGCCTGATGTTCCTACATGGAAAGTCAAAGAGCAATTTCCCACAAAGTATTTTTAAATTACTAGACAGCATATGTTGCAGGACAACCTTAAGCAGGCCCAACAAAACTTGGTTAGTTAGTTAGGAACCACATGACTTATTATCTCCCACAAAGGATTTTTTACAGTGATTACTAGTTCCTGAATTACTATCTCCCACAAAGGATTTTTTACAGTGATTACACACAGCCCTTTCTTTTCCATTAACGTCTTTAACTGTAGCCATATCTTTCCATACCTTTGATTTTTTTGCCCTCTGCACAGCTACTTTTTCTGCAGGTTCCTCAAGATGAATTGGAACAGATTCAGCAGTTCCAATTGGAACAGATTCAGCAGTTGGGCTTCTTTTTCCAATTTGCTCATTATTAGCTGTTGAGCTTCCCGTATTCTGAAAAATAAAACACAATTAAGAGAAGTAAAGAGCAACATATACAAAAAATCAAACACATAGAGAACCAATAAATCATGATTCAAACATCAATTAAGTAAAGAATGAAATCATGACATAAGAGGAAACAAATCTATACCATTGTGAATTTGTGATAATAGAAAATAGAGAATAAAATCTGAAGATTTTGGATATTTTGATAGAGAATAGATCTCGATAGTTTGATAGAGAGAGTAGCTGCGCAGCGGCTGAGCCCCAAAATGAAAGATAGAATAGAACTAGGGTTTTGTATAATAAAAGACGGGATTCGATTAAAATATTATCTATTTTAAAATATTTTTTATTGGAAATTTTTTATAAATTTTAAACCCTAAACCCAACCCTAAATGGTTTCGATATTTTTCAAAATATTTCGTGACGATCCAACCGTACGGATGTCAACATCTATCATTTTAAATATTATTACCAAAATTTTAGAAAAAAATAAATTCATTTGATTTAGTAATTTAACGGTCAACTAGTACTTTGACTAGTACCCCTAAACATGGTTTCGTCCTTGATTCGTGTTTCGATTTTTTTCAAAATATTTCTCGAAGATTCAACCGTATGGATGTCAACATCTATCATTTTAAATGTTATTTCCAAAATTTTAGAAAAAAATAAATTCATTTGATTCAGTAATTGAACGGTTAACTAGTTCTTTGACTAGTAGTCTAGTACCCCTAAACATGGTTTCGTCCTTGATTCGTGTTTCGAATTTTTTCAAAATATTTCTCGACGATCCAACCGTACGGATGTCAACATCTATCATTTTAAATGTTATTTCCAAAATTTTAGAAAAAAATAAATTCATTTGATTTAGTAATTTAACAGTCAACTACTACTTTGACTAGTACCCCTAAACATGGTTTCGTCCTTGATTCGTGTTTCGGTTTTTTTTCAAAATATTTCTCGACGATCCAACCGTACGGATGTCAACATCTATCATTTTAAATGTTATTGCCAAAAGTTTAGAAAAAAATAAATTCATTTTATTTAGTAACAGTCAACTAGTACTTTGACTAATCCCCCTAAACATGGTTTCGTCCTTGATTGGTGTTTCGATTTTTTTCAAAATATTTCTCGACGAACCAACCGTACGGATGTCAACATCTATCATTTTAAATGTTATTGCCAAAATTTTAGAAGAAAATAAATTCATTTGATTTGGTAATTTAACGGTCAACTAGTATTTTGATTGGTACTTTGACAGTTGACATGTATTCAAATTTTTAGATGTTAATCGAAAAGTCTATATATTTTTTATAAATTTTATATTATATATGATAAATAAAAAGTATATAATACATAATAAAATATAAATATAGTATATTATATATTATATAATACATATAAATAATAAATATAACATATATTATATATATAATATAGTATAGATATGTAGATATATTTTTTATATTATATATCATATATAATATATATAATATATAAAAAATATAAAAAATATTTAAATTATAAATATATTCGAATCGGATCATGCTAAATCCATACCCGCTCCTTATCGGATCGGATCCTTATCGGATCGGATCCTTATCGGATCGGATATTTTTTTGGAAGATACATATCCGCTAATTTCGGATTGGATTGTATCGGATCGGATCGAATTCTTGATCCATTGACAGACCTAAATAGAAGTACGAGTCATACTACAAATTGACTATTGTAATCTCAAACCAAATAAATATATTCTCTTTTATTTATAATTTTGTGATTTTAACTTTTTGTCCATATTTTTAATTATTAAACAAAATAAACATATATTTGTTCGATTCATCAAAAAATAACTATCAATATATATATATATATATATATATATATATATATATATATATATAAAGGAGGATATGCGGGAGCTTAGGTGGCGCTCTAAGATCGTATCAATATATTTTTCTAATTTTCTAGAATTTTAGAATTATAAACATTAATAAATGTAAAAATATCATTTAACATATTAGAGATAGAAAAGATGTTCGAATTTATAGAGGAGAATAATTCAAATTTATAGGTAAGATATATGATTAGAAGTTCTATTGCAAGTAGAATAATTATTTATAATGCATATGATTAAAAGTTCTACTGGAAGTAGAATAGGAGTTCAAATAGGAGTTCGAATTTATAGAAAAAACATATAAATAAAAGTTCTATTAGAAGTAGAAAAATATCATTAAACATATTAGAAGTAGAATAAGTGTTCGAATTTATAGAGGAGGAAAGTTCAAATTTATAGAGACGTATGATTAGAAGTTCTATTGGAAGTAAAATAAATATTTATAACGCATATGATTAAAAGTTCTATTGGAAATAGAATAAGAGTTCGAATTTATAGAGAATAAAAGTTCGAATTTATAGAATAAACATATAAATAAAATTTCTATTAAAAGTAGAATAGGTGTTTTTCACATATTATAAGTAGAATAGGTGTTCGAATTTATAGAGAAGAGTTCGAATTTACAGGGAATACATATGATTAGAAGTTCTATTAGAAGTAGAATAAGTATTTAAAACACATATGATTAAAAGTTCTATTGGAAGTTGAATAGAAATTCGAATTTACAGAGAATAAGAGTTCGAATTTATAGAAAAAATATATAAATAAAAGTTCTATCCGAAGTAGAATAGGTGTTTGAATATATAGAGCAAACATATAATTAAATATTTTATAGAAAGTATGATCTTCTTAAATTATACTTTTTTTTATGAGTTAATTATACTTTTATTATGAAAATTTATTCATAAATCCAATACTATTGTCATAAAAAGTCATCATTTTTTAAAAAGAAAATAATTGATGTATTAACATAATAAAAGAACATTGTCATGTAAAAAATCCTAAATAAATACAAGACTATCTATAATATAAAGAGAAAATAAGATTTGTTTTCATTTTCTAAAACACCATAATTTTTAGAAAGTCCAGAATAAGTATAAATTGGAATTCACTCTATTTTTTAGGTTTTTATTTTAAGGAGTAAGTTGTTACAGTATGTAAGATAAGTATCATCTATAATATGTAATGAAGTTGGAATATCGATCCCAAATTAGAGCGGCTCGAAAAGTGTTTAACAGGAAGACGATTCTATAAAGGATTGTATTAGCTATTAAAATATCATATTGGTGTTATAAATTTTATTTTATTTTTAGGATTTGATTTTTATGAATAAACATTACTCACTCTGTTCCCAAATTCTTTTCTTATTTTGACTTTTTGCATTGTTCATTGTAAGCGATTGACTACTAATTTATGCATAATTTATAAGACAAAATATAGTCATGAGTGATTTTGTTTGATTCGTATTTATGAGTACTTTAATACAGTGAAGTTTTTGTATTTAGTACTAAAATGAAATTGAAGATATTAACGATTAAAAGTGTGAATTGGCAAGCGTGATAATGATTAACAGGAAAAGAAATACGGAACAGAGGGAGTATCATACAAGTGATGTATGTAAAACTTAGGTTTTTGATTTTAATGAGGGAGCGGATCAATAGTAATAACCGTGTTTAACGAAAAAGTGGTTCATTAGAGAAGACCGTAAAAAAAATGTTTGAATATATAAGGAATACATATAATAAAATGTTTTATTTGAAATAGAATACGGGTACGGTGGAGACATCTTATACAATTTTTTGAAATTATATATATTTTTTCTTAGAAATTCTTTATTTTAATTTTTTTAGACAACTTATTTATACTTGCATTAGAAAAATATATCCATAAATTTAATATTATTCCCGTAACAAAAAGACTTCGTATTAATTTTTTTTTTTGATATGTTAACATAAAAATTGGGATTTACTCTCTTTATATAATGAAGTTAGACTTTTGATTCCAAATAAGAGCGGTTCAAAACGTATTTAACGGGATGATGCTCACTAGAAAAGATTATATTAGTTTTTAGAATTTGATACTGATGACATATTTTTTTTATTTTTACGGTTCGATTTTATGGATAAAAATTATTATATAAGTCTTTATAATATATGTTAAAAGTTGAGATTTCGGTTTTAACGAGAGAGCGTCTCAATCGAAAGAATCGTGTTTAACAAGAAATCGATCGATTAAAAAAAATATTTAATTATTAACTTTTAATATTAATATTATAATATAACATAAATATATTAAAGTTTTTTAGAAAAAATTATAACGCCTTAAATTACCTAATCTTATTTTCACCTCAGAATAAGTCATTTTAAATCCTCTTTAAATGATTAAAATTAATTTAAAACAAATTAATAAAATTATTCTATTAATAACTAAAATAATTTATACAATAATATTAAAAAAGATTTTTAACTTTTAAATAAAACAATTTACAAAAACAGTTTTTAAAATGTGGTATCAGAACAAAGCAGATCAAACAGTATATAGCCAAGAACATGGTCGGACTTCTCAAGAATTTCATCGAAATCTGGAAAATTCCTGCAAGAATTTCCAGAATCCGGTGATCAGCCCAGAATCCGGCGACATCAACTTGCAAAAACTGTCAAGACTCGACACTGCATCAAACCTCTACAAATTAGACTAATTGTCACGAAATGAATTGTTATTTAATAATAAGTTGTAGTTTTTGTCCTTATTATCATTACTGTTTTAATCATGGCATTATGGTATTGAGTGCTAGTGGTAGTTATAAGGTAGCAAATCACGGAGTGACACGTGGCACTCTTGTGTTTGGGTAGTATTTATGACCAATTGTAACTGGGAAAGCATTATCTGAAAAATGAACTTTGTCTTTTACTCTTTTCTTCTCTATTGTTTTCTTTAGTTAATTATCCAAAAATACAAAAATATCAAAAAGAGTAACAATTCTGGTATCAAAGCCACCGGTTCTTGGCCGTTTCCGTCGCCATGGCTGATAAGCAAAGCTTGCAACGGTGCGAACAGTCCATTACTGCCTTGTCCAACCAACTCAGTACGATTGAAGAGGTTCGAGCCACTACCCAGGAACACATCACCGAGTTACAAACGGAGTTTGTTCAGTTAAAGCAGGATAACAAGGAACTGAAAACAAGCTTATTGAGGATCACGGATTTCCTGGAGAAAGACTTACAAAAGAACATCACAGAGGCAGTTAAAGGGTTACAGATAAACCCCAGGGAACCAGAGGTTTCGGCTCACATGGTTAGTACTCAACCCCAAACTCCTACCCATTTTGCTACTTATGGTGATTCACACTTTAGTTCTGAAATTAATAGATCTAGAAGTGTAAATTGGGAGGGAGTTCAACAAGGGTCAAACACCCTAAACCCTGAAATAAACCCCAGGCTAATAGATCTGTATTCCTTGCCTGAGTTTCAAAACATACTCAACAATAGGATATCCAGTAACACTCATGTATTTGCTTCACAACCAGAGAATAAATGTCACAACCTCAGTATTATCAAACCACCCTAAACCCTAACGCCCCTCCCTTATACCCAAACTTTACACAGAGTACCACAACCACACCCCAATCCATGAACCAGTTACCTCCAAGCTTTATGATACCCCCACAAACTGTGCTTTGGAACAACCAAAATGTTGCAAACCCTAACAGACAAAATCAGCTGGGGCCAAACTACAGGACACCTAAGATTGACTTCCCAAAATTTGGAGGTAATGACCCCAGAGGATGGTTAAACAAATGCGAGAAGTTTTTTCAGCTTAATGCCACAAATGATCTGAGAACTAGGGTGATATGTGCAGCTCTGTACATGGAGGGAGAGGCTGATATATGGTTCAGAATAGTGGAAAAGGAGAAACCTAATGTACTCTGGCCAGAATTCACCACACTGGTCTGCAAAAGATTCTCGAAAATGGGCTATGAGAATGTTGTAGGACAGTTTAACAAGTTGACTCAGAAGGGGAAGGTTGATGAATATATCAACCAATTTGATGAGTTGAGGAACTATGTTATGGCTGAAGAAGGTTGCCTCAGAGAGTCACATTATGTAGACAATTTCATAAGTGGGCTTAAAGAGGAGATAGCTCAGTACCTATACAACCACAAGCCTCAAACTCTACAGCAAGCAAGAGATATGGCCCGAGGACAAGAGTATTTTCTGTCTGTCCTGGATAAAAGGTATAAAGCCACTGGAACTTCATATAAATTTAACAGTACTTCGAGTTTTAGTAAACAGGGTACCACCTCAGCCAAAAGCACCAATGAGTCTAGTGCTAACAACTTCACAGCTGCTAAGTCCAACAATGAAGGGTATAAGAAGTTATCCTTTGCTGAAATGACAGAGAAAAGGCAGAAGGGGTTATGCTTTCATTGTGACCAGAAGTATGAACCTGGACATGATTGCAAAAAGAAGAAACTCTACATGATTTTAGACGATGAGAACACTACAGATGGGAGCCCTAACGAAGAAATACCTATAGTATGGGAAACTGACATTGACAAGGATTGTAATGAAGAGCACCTGGAAGAAGCTAGGGTGTCACTGCATGCCATGGCAGGAACAAAAGGGGCTTGCACCATTAAGGTACAAGGGGAACTACAAGGAAGGAAGGTGAGCATACTTATTGACAGTGGTTCAACCCACAATTTCATCTCACAGAACTTGGTGAAGCAGTTGAAATTGAAACCACAACCTTGCTCAAGCTTTTCAATCACGGTGGCAAATGGAGAAAAATTAGTTTGTGACTCTCTCATTAAGGAAGTAAAATGGATGGTGGGGAACATTGAATTTGCAGATTCCATGCATGTTATACCCCTGGGTGGCTATGATGTAATTCTGGGAGTACAATGGATGACTAAAGTCAGCCCAGTTACCTTCGATTACTCTACTGAAAGTATCAAGGTGAATTGGAGAGGAAAAGGAGTGATTATGAAGCAGAAAGAGCAAAATGCCACTGTACTATTGGAATTGAACCAGTCCAGCTTTAAACCACACAAAGAGGAGGCATATTTCTTAATCCAACTATCAGCAGTGGAGGCAACCAAAGATACTCAGAGTGGGATTCCTGAAGAAGTGTCTGTAGTCATTAAAGAATTTGAGGGAATATTTGCTCCACCACAACAGCTACCCCCAAAGAGAACTCATGACCACCATATTCCCTTGCAACCTAATAGTAAACCAGTGAACTCATTTCCATACAGATGCCCCTTAGCTCACAGAGAAGAAATAGAGAAACTGACCAGAGAAATGTTGGATGCTGGCATTATTAGGGCAAGTACTTCCCCCTTCTCCTCTCCTGTCTTACTGGTTAGGAAGAAGGATCACACTTGGAGACTGGTCATTGACTACAGGGCACTGAACTCAATTACAGTAAAAAACAAATTTCCTATCCCAGTCATAGAAGAATTACTGGCAGAGTTGAAGGGCAGTAAGGTGTATACTAAGCTAGATTTGAGGAGTGGCTATCACCAGATAAGGCTTTTCAAAGATGATATCTACAAGACAGCATTCAGAACCCATCAAGGGCATTTTGAATTCCTAGTGATGCCTTTTGGCCTCACAAATGCTCCTGCATCCTTTCAAGCATTGATGAATGAGGTATTTTCTGAATTTCTAAGGAAGTTTGTCTTAGTCTTCTTTGATGATATTTTGATTTATAGTTCTAGTATGGAAGAGCACTTGACTCATTTAAGGTTGGTGTTTGAAAAATTACAAGCCAATAGCCTATTTGTAAAGAAGAGCAAATGTGAGTTTGCTCAGGCACAAATAGAATACTTGGGACATGTGATTTCACAGAATGGTGTTGCAGTTGACAATAGCAAGATACAAGCTATGGTGAGCTGGCCTCAACCCAAGACAGTGAAGGCACTCAGAGGGTTTCTAGGGCTAAGTGGATACTACAGAAGATTTGTAAAAAACTATGGGATCATCAGTAGACCCTTAACAGCCTTGCTAAAGAAGGGTGGGTTTTGTTGGAACCCTGAGGCTGAAGCAGCTTTCCAAAAGCTAAAGGAAGTACTATCTCAAACCCCTGTGTTGGCCATGCCTGACTTCAACAAACCTATAATTATTGAAACTGATGCTTGTAAAAGTGGAATTGGAGCTGTTATGATGCAAGGAGGCAGGCCCATTGCCTATCTTAGCAAGGCATTGGGGCAGAAGCATCTTGGTCTATCCACCTATGAGAAGGAACTGCTAGCTATTATTCTAGCTACACAAAAGTGGAGATCATATCTACTAGGACATCATTTCATAGTAAAGACAGATCATGAGGCATTGAAGTACATCATGGAGCAAAAGGTTACTACCAGTTTACAACAGAGGTGGCTCTCCAAACTATTGGGATTTGACTACTCTGTGCAGTACAAGAGAGGGAAGGAAAATACAGCTGCTGATGCCCTATCAAGGATTTATGAGGAGGGGGAATTATCTGCAATACATTCCCTGAAACCTGTATGGAAGGAGGAACTGCTGGCTAGCTTAGAAAATGATGATGTTGCTCAGCAGCTGATGGCTAAACTAGTCATAAACCCTACAGATGATGATGGTTTCTCACTGCAAAATGGAGAGCTGAAGAAATTTGGTAGATTTTATGTGGGCTCTTCCACTAACTTGAGGCAACAAATCTGTGACACCCTACATGGTAGTACTGAGGGGGGACATTCAGGCATTGCTGCATCAATTAAGAGAGCAGAAAGGTTGTTCTACTGGCCTTCACTAAGGGGTGACATTACTAAGACAGTTAAAGAATGTGAAGTCTGTCAAAGAAACAAGACTGAGAGAATCTCTCCAGCTGGTTTACTACAACCAATTGCAATTCCAGAAGCAGCATGGGAAGTCATTTCTATGGACTTTGTTGAAGGATTACCCAAATCCAAGGGTAAGGATGTAATACTGGTGGTGGTAGATAAATTAACCAAATATTGCCACCTCATTCCAATGTGTCATCCTTATACTGACAATACAGTGGCTCAGCTTGTCATTGATAATGTGGTCAAATTGCATGGTGTCCCACTAGCCATTATCTCTGACAGGGATCCCATATTTGTTAGTAACTTCTGGAAAGAGTTGTTTGCTGCTATGGGTACTAAATTGAAGCTCAGCACTGCTTACCATCCTCAAACTGATGGCCAAACAGAGAGAGTTAATCAGTGCATTGAGATGTTCTTAAGATGCATTGCTGGACATAAACCCTCTACCTGGTCCTCTTGGCTTGCTCTAGCAGAGTGGTGGTACAACACCTCTCACCACACATCACTAGGCATGTCACCATTCCAAGCCCTGTACTCAACAATTCCTCCATCTGTTAACTACCATTATGCTAGGTCACAAGATGGCCAAGTTAATGAGTTCATGAAGGACAGGTTTGATACTCAACAGCTCATCAAAGACAATCTGATAAAGGCTCAAGAGAGAATGTGCTGGTATGCCAACAAGAAGAGAACTGACAGATCATTCCAGGTGGGAGAAGAAGTTTACTTAAAACTCCAACCATACAGGCAGCAGTCATTGAGTGAGAGGAAGAACCATAAACTTTCTGCCAAATATTATGGACCATACATGATTCTGGAGAAAATTGGGCAGGTGGCCTACAAACTGGCCCTTCCTATGGAGGCAAAAATACACAATGTCTTCCATGTTTCTCAGCTTAAGGGAAAGATAGGCAGCAAGAAGTTGGTCCAAACTGTTTTACCTACCAGTGATGACAATGGTATCATTATTCCACAACCAGTGGCTATTCTGGAGAGAATGCTAGTGAAAAGAGGCAACAAACCTGCAGCTATGGTGCTAGTTCAGTGGGAAAACGGCACTAAAGAAGAGGCTACCTGGGAGGCTTGGGAGAATCTCAGCAAGAAATTTCCGAATTTCCATCCTTGAGGACAAGGATGCTTTGAAGAGAAGGGCATTGTCACGAAATGAATTGTTATTTAATAATAAGTTGTAGTTTTTGTCCTTATTATCATTACTGTTTTAATCATGGCATTATGGTATTGAGTGCTAGTGGTAGTTATAAGGTAGCAAATCACGGAGTGACACGTGGCACTCTTGTGTTTGGGTAGTATTTATGACCAATTGTAACTGGGAAAGCATTATCTGAAAAATGAACTTTGTCTTTTACTCTTTTCTTCTCTATTGTTTTCTTTAGTTAATTATCCAAAAATACAAAAATATCAAAAAGAGTAACACTAATCAACAGAGCAATCTATCCACAATTTAAGCTAATACACACAAACGTTCAATACAACAATTAATTTAACAAGAGATTCCAGTTTATATCATTTAAACAAACTTAAATCTATTAAAAATTCCGGCCAGATGTTAGCAGAATCCGTTTAATCCATCCAAACTCCCACCAACTCATAACAACATAGAAAATTACAGGAAAGACATGTATACTCCTCTACAAATCATAATCTATGCGAACGAGGACCTAGAATCAACAACCAAGCAGCCTATAACAATTTCCGATCGAATTTTTATACACCTAATCACAAAATACACACAGGAATATAACCAATTATCCGGTCTTAATTAAAAACCAACAATAAGCACCAACAACTATAACCCACGACCACCGATCATGAGGATTTTGCTGCGAATCAACCCCCTTCCTCCAACAAAACACAGTTCGAGCACTTTTGCTATCAAATTCGAACCAAAAAACAATTCCCGAATTAAACCCCAATTTTTACAAATTTGCAGAATTCGAAATAGATTACATGACTATGTAGAGGATTTAGAGAGGAGTAATTTGACTACTAACACTATCGATTTACACCACGAAACCATAGAAAAAGCTGGTGTTTAATTCTCGAAAAGAATGAAGAAAAGAGGCAGGAAAATGAGAGAGAAACGGGAGAGAAAGTGGAAGGAGAGAATAACAAAAGAAAAAGAAAAACGAGAAAATCTATTTATGCTTTCTCAAACCGGTTCCTTATTAACTAAAAATCCTTGGGGTGAAGGGTCAAAATGGCACAAATTCTGATCAAAATGCCCAAAATGGCACTCCCTGAAAACACTACCCTCAACTGGAACAAGCTTTACGCAGGTAGCACCTGCGTTACCCCAAAACGGAAGTTGTACTTGCGTTTACTTAATTTCTATGCACAGACAACTTGCGTTTACTTAATTTCTATGCACAGACTGTTGTTGGCAGGCCCAGGGAACGCAAGTACTGATTGCGTTGTAGTACATAACGCAAGTAATATATGTGTTAACTACTTTCTTGTTTTGTTGAATAAAAAAATAGAAAAAGAAAAGAAAAGAAAAATGCGTGTGTTAAGTTTGTTAAAGGCAGAAACGCATGGAATATATGCGTTATGTTTAACGCATCACGTATCTGTGTGATGTTTGTGCCATAGGAGGACAAGGTTTTGTCAGAGTGCTATTTTGGACAAACAATCCTAAAATTGTGCCATTTTGGGCATTTTCTCAAATCCTTGTTTTAACGAACCAAATCTCGTATAATCGACACTTATATTTTTAGTCGGAAAAATTAGGACAATTATATTATTAAAGTAAATTGGATAATTGAAAAGAAATCATTTTCATAATTTAAATGTTTTTCAAATAATTATTCTTATATTATTTAAAGAATTCAATAATTCTTCAAATAATGATTTGAAATCCCCAAAATACAATTCAAATTTTTATGAGTCCAAAATAATTTAAATAAAATAACTTTTGACTCAAAAGTATTTTCTAAAATATTTTATCACTTTCAAAATATTTAACCACTATTTTCTTAGGTTGGTATGTTTCTATTTTTTAAAAAAAAGAAATTGTAATTGTGACAACACTCTAAAACTACAGTTGTTTGAAGACTTCTTAAACAATGCAGGTTAAAAAACACTTGTCTGATTTCAACAACGGTTAACCACAGGTTTGTCTGAAATTCATTTAAACAATTATTCGTATAAATCGTTGTGCAAACCGTTTAGTTTGCACAACATCACATTTATAACCGTTGTCTGATTCGATTTTCATGGCCACATACACACAATGGTTTTAAAACCGTTGTATTGATCATGGATCAGACAATACTATTTTATGGACGAAAAAACCGTTGTCTGTTGATTTCGGGCAACAATTTTTCCTCTGAGCATTGTCTGATGAGTGTTGTCTGAAGCTGTTTTTCTTGTAATGTATTAATGTTGTTTTTTTTGGTTACCAGCACTTGGCATATTTTTGGCACATTTTGTTGCTTTTATTAATAGTCATTTTATATGGCTTAAAAAATATATTTGAAAATAAACTTTTTTTTTCATTTTTTTGCTCCGTATTAAAGAACTTATATCCAACTTTGATACAATACAAAAATCTTCCAAAATTGTTATGTCTAGCTATGTTATTTTTTGGTCCGAACATGACAACTTCACATCAAATTCCTAACAATTCCTTCATGGAGTCATGGAGGGTCATAAAAACATATTTGTAGATGTTTTTTTTCATTCTTTTTGTTCAATATTAAAGTATTAACGTTCTATTTGGTGTAAGCCTAAAAAGATTAATAAATATAATGTGCAACCACATTTTTTTAGACCCAAACTGACAAAATTTCCCAAATTTTTACATATTTTTTTTTTAAAATGAAGCAAACAAAGTATAGGAGATGAAGTGCATTAAAATTAAAATGCAAACATTGAATTTTAAAAGCATACATAAAATTACCAACAAGTTCTTTGCAGTGCTTTCTCAGAGTATTTTTTTTTCAATTTTGCAGAATCTTTTGTATTGTTTTTCGCTGTGCATTCACTGGATGCTTAAAACAGCAATAGCAAAATCATATCACAGTAAAGATAAGAAGATGTAACTACTCAAACATATTCTTTTTCAGAGCTGTTCTGTGCTTTTTCATAATTTTGATGACTCACGGGCTAGTTGAACACCATGTAATAATTCATCCCTAGAGTCCCTATAATAAAACAAGCATGTGTTCAGGCTTGTTCACCCAACCACTACAAAATATTTTAGCACTTCTCTCATAAAATTCAATATGTCCAACAGTGTTGATTTGAATCTCCGCTTCTGTGATAAGCTGTGCATTGAACGCACTTGGTGCTATGGAAGAGATGTCGGAATGAGGTATCTCAATTGTCCGAATGGAGGCAACGGATGTAGGTACATTCGTTGGCTTGATGAACCAATAGAAGAGCGCACTGTGCCTGTTGTAGAGGAATTGGAAATGCAACTAGTCAGAGAAAGAACTCGCCATCAGTATGAATCAACTGATGAGAATAAGAAAGAGTACGAGGAATTCGTGGAGGAGGTTGAGATTGAGCCTGCAAATCTCTTTTCCGGTCTCGATGAATCACTTGATAAGAATAAGAATGAGTACGAGGACTCTGTGGAGGATGATGAGGAAGATTATGATGATGATGATGATGATGATTAATTTTTTTCGTCTATGATAAAATGTGTTTTTTTAGTTCTCCCTAAAGAGTATCCTCTACGGATATTCATTTCTATTTCTTGTTTTTATGTACACTGATGTTATGGAATGTGATATTTTTATTAATTACTTATTTTTCTTACACTAACACTAATACAATTACATAACATACGAGAAATTTCCATAAAATATCATTACATAATACACAAATACATAATAGAAAAATGGAAAATACTTAAATAATTGACAAGTACTTAATCAAATTTCTTCGTTCGACATGTAATCATCAGAGATATAACATAGATTTTGTTGAAGATGTTGTTCCTCAACTTATGTTAGCTCTCTCCCACTTGCACAAACGGAGTCTTTGGCATGTTGATAGATATAATGACGAGTTCAACGCAATAACATTCGGTTGTTCTTAATTCGTACATGTTTTACAGCTTGAATGACTTTACGCCTATAAGCATTCCAACCAGATCATTCACCATTATGCGGATAGGGACCCTTGCATCCATATCAATTAGGTCATTTCTCAAACGTTCGGATTCCACACGCCGATATGTCCATTCTTGACGAATGCCTATAAAAAATTCTTTTGGATCGTTTCGTTTTAGATGCCTATAGTCATCATTTTCTTTCTCCAAGCAACCAATTGTGATGTGTTGAAAATGATATATTTTTTTATGTAGTTGGTAAATAAATTGCGCTGAACGTATATGGAGGGTCATATATATATATATATATATATATATATATATATATATATATATATATATATATATATATATATACAACCTACTTGCAAGTGGGGTTGTCAGGGTGGGATTCTCATGTTTTATAGATTTTGCTTGAACTGAAAAGACAATTCAAATTTGTTTAGAAAAGTATTGATGTGTACACACCTATTACACTTTATTTCCAATTTCAAGTGACCATTCAACTTTTTTAGAAAATTGTAGCTATGTCCAAGTGTTATACTTTATTTCAACCTTGAAGTGACTTTTTCCATAGCATCCCCCGGAGCCTTCAAGTTGATGAAATCAAGTCTTGAGATCTTGGTGTTAGTTTACTTCCTTCATGTAGTTTGTTTGTCCTGATTTAAATTTATGTTATTTTGTGATGTCCCAACTTCCCAATACTGAAAATATACTTTTTATAATAAAATATACTTTGATACATGGGAATTTTATAAAATTTCGGCATGAAATATTCGTAAATCGGACTATCCACCTGTATTTCAACCCAAACCAAATTCCAATTAACAATTACAAATATAATTTAATGCACCAACGATTCCCCACCGAGGATCGATTCCAGGTTATGGTATGAAACAAGAAATTAAAATATACAAATTATTACAATTTCTTTCACTACCCTGAATACAATTAATATACCGTCTAATCTGAAGCTTAATTCCAATCCGTGCTTACCCGCTCTGACTTCGAGATTTATCCTGTATAGACTGCCTCATTGCTTTCATATGATTTGTAAGATTGCAGACATCCACCCTTAATCCTAACTGAAAGGTTAGGGAAAATAAAGCAAGATTGAGCCAACAACGCTCAGCAAGTTACTAATATAGTGAAACAATAACATTTCAATGGTTCATTGATGAACAATATCAATGATCAACTTATCTCAAGAGAATAATTCAATTATCATCATGGAACAAGGCTTTTCACTTTCTTCAGTCATAGCTTTCCAATCAAAACATTCTTTTCATTAAAATTTTTTTATCATTGAACATAATTTTCATAAACCTTTTCAAAAACATTTAAGTTGATTGGAGTTTTTCCACGACTCCGGACAATACGGGTGATCAGCCACGTAAGTCCCCCTTCCTTTGAAATTGGGTTCCCAATTAGGCAACACATTGGCCTTTCAAATGCTGGACTGGGCACTTCCCCCGCCTCTTACGCTAAAAAAAAATGCTGGACCAGCGTCACCCGGCCTCTTATGCCTCCAATCTGAAGGAATCAGTAGAAAATCTTTTGACGGAATTCCCCCACATTAAATCTTTAAAACCCTTAAAAATATTTTACTTTTAAGTCCTTTATACTCACTGATAACAGATCAGCCCAGTATAAGGAATTTTTAAAACATCTTTAATTAAATAAACCATTTTCATTTACCATGATAAACAACTGAAGGTCAGGGAAGCAATTGATATAAGGGATCATAACAACAAAGCAGTAAGTTTAAACTAAGCATGGTATAGTTCAGCAGAACAAAATCATATATCAACAAGAGAACATAAATCAATTAAAGAACGAAGCAATTATTTAGATTATAGAAATTGAACAGCCATTTACAAGGAATTAATGGAATAAAGAAATACGAAGTTCAATTGAGAAATTGGGTTACCGCACTGGTCATAATTTAATGAAGAGTCATTAATTAATAAAGAACAACACAAGGGTTAGGGATTTCTAGAATTTAAATTAAGGGTTATGAAATCTGGTTACGCTGATGTAGTTTAAAGGAATAAACATAAGGAAGAAAAAGATAAGATAAAGCAAGGAAAAAATTATAGGTCAAGGGTTATAGTTCAATAGGAAATAGGGTCAATAATAAGGTACATGAGTTTCAATTGAAATTTAAAAGGAATAAACAATAAGGTTAAAAACGGTTCAACAATAATTTAAAAAGGAATAACAGTCAGGTATAAGAAATGGAACAACTCATAAGCAATTCAAGGAATTCTAGATGTAAATACAAGGTTCGAGTCATTTGAACAAAAGAAAGGGATGTAGACCCTAGCAAAATGATTTGGAAGAAAATCTTATAATTGATAGAGATAGATTCACATCATTCAAAATAAATATGAAGAGTATAAGTACTTGCAAGAAAGGATTCGAAAGAGAATATATATAAATAACAAAAACAGTTTCACATCACTTGAACGATAAGTGAGGGATAGTATACTTGCCTCAATACACAAGATTTTCCATTTCCAATACTTTAACACTTTATCAGTTTACATCCGACTCTACTTCTTTATACTTTAATTTTCTTCGATCATACATCCATCTTTCCTTTATCACGTGTTAGTTCCGATAATTACCTCCTTCCTCTACATTCCATCTACACGTGCACTGGCTCTTAGCTGGCCTCCTATGCGTACCTATATACAAATAAAGTACTACTTCAGTATGCTTATTACCGTAATCGTCTAACTCTGTTCTACCCAACCGCGTCCTATTATGCTTTACAATATATCACGTATAGTACATATTGACCACATAATCAAAATAGTGCAGCATAACCATATAAATCACGTAAGCACTTAACACGTATCATCCACTTACACTCATACCTTCTACTAATATCATATTAGTTTACAAATAATTCTTATCAAATTACAAAACAATTACAAAATAATTCCAATAAAATTTGGACAGCACCTCCTCTAAAATATATTCTACCCTGACATAGAACAGTCATCCCATTCACATAAGTCTGTACCCAATCCTATATCTCAACAACGATAAGTTGACAATTATATGAACATATCAATTTATAAAATTTGAATTTACTTAAACTCTACTAAATTGATACTTCGAAATTAAAACTAAAATTATATATATATATATATATATATATATATATATCCACACTTGAAATCGATTTAACCAGCAAGTATCACTTAAACAGTTGTAACCAGTACAATAAACTCAAAATTCACCTAATATACAACATAACTACCTCTACTTCTTATCCTTACTTTTCGGTCTCCACCCCTCAGCCCTTTCTTTAACACGATATACACGCAGATAGAATCAGCCCCACATTCACACACCAATATAAACCCATTACCCTTTTTCACTCTTTCTACTTCTTCCTAAATCCCTCTGCCTTTCCCTCTCTTCCTTCGAACCAAAACCTCAGGATGCACCGATTATCATCCTACATCACCTTCATTCCATTCATTCCTCATAAGCAACTCATAACAACTCACCCCATTGCAATCCATCACTCAGATAAAATACTCATGTAGGACATTTAAAATTCACAACCAAAATAAATCATAATTTACTTGTTAATAAACTTAACATGTAATTCACAAAATCTTATCCCACAACTCATACCATTTCCTTATTCGCCTACTAAGTATCACCAAATTCATGCCATCAATAAACTTTAACATACAACCACTTATAACACTTTAAACCAACAAAATACCCATAATTAAGTTACGTATGTATACACACAATTCGTGCAGCAAGAATTGAATCAGATCACGGGAATGAGAAATTATAAATTCTTAGGCTCATAATTATCATCACCGCTCAGAGCCCAAACACACGCCTACGATCCGCACATACAGCTGAACATACTTAGACACACTCACATAAACTCCCTTATTCCCTTTTTATCCCTCAATCCCTCAGCCTCTTCTCTCTTTCTCTTACCCACTCTCGACCCTTCAACAATACCAACACATCTCTTTCTTTCTTCTTCACTCTTTCTTTCTCCTCTAATCTCACCCAGTCTCATGTATTACCCATCTGACCCACAACCACACAACAGAACTCCAATTTCGATGCCACAATTTCAACACACACGCCCAAGCTCAGCAGATACATAAGCTTGCTGCAACACCACACCAGAGCCGTTAAACATACTCTTATACAACCTTACACATATATATATCCACCATAACACACACAACCGATTGTTAAAACAGGGGAAAGGGAAGGCGGTAGTCAACACAACCCACTCGCTGTTTCCAACACACACACTGGCATACCTATAATCACACATACACGATTATATACCCTTAAGAACAATCCCCCCCAAGGTAGACCAACAGCTTGATTGAGGTTTAACTTCGAACCACCAAGACAGCTTAACCAGTGAAACACACGGCAAGAACTTCGAAGGAGAGAGACAACAATGATAGAGATTAATTTCGGAGAGGGAGAGGAGAGTGCGAGAGATTGGGGTTAAGAGAGAGACCGAGAGGATATCTAGAGAGATTCAGAGGATTCTAGAAAAAAAAAAAAGAACCGGTAGTACTCTCCAGAAGAAATGAAAAAGAAAGAAACTGGGTTCTTGTAATAACGAGATAAATGAAAAAAAATAGTACTTCCCAAATGCTAAAAAAATATTTAATCTATTTAAATCATTTCTAAGTTATAATCTAAATAGAAGATAGATAAAAAAAAATTAAATTTAGAAATTTCAAACTAGAGACCATGAAATTATAAGCACTCCCATATTTTAAAAATATTTTTAGGATTAAAAACGAATTAAATATGAATTTTGCAAGTTTCGACCCTTTAAATACAATGGAACTCTTAAAAATCATTTTAAAATACTTAAACACCCAAAATAATTCTCCCAAAAATTTTAAAAACTAAATAATATCATAAAGATAATAACACAAAAGATTTTGTGATTTTTATCAATGCCAATGATTTTATAAAAAATTTCGAAGATCACTAATGCGTAATTTGAATATATTTTAATTACCAAAAATACAAATAAAAATGCACAGACTTTTTCGGCACACATAAATCACCATATAAACATGTAAAGATGATGTCACATATATTTATCCTAAAAAAAAAATTTCACACCCTATAATCCACATTTAATACTACATAATAATATTTATAAATACGAAAGTTTCTAGGGCCTTATATCCTTCCCCCCTTAATAAGATTCTGTCCCCAGAATCAATCCTAAGAAAACATAATGACGGTATTACTCAAACATTTTTCTTTCAGTTTTTCCAAATCATTTCTTTCATTCTAGAATACCTTTCAATTCAATTCACATCGATAGGCTCATCATGTAGGCCTTCAAATTCCAACATATCTTAAAACTTTGGTTAACATGTATTTCTAATTCTTATCGCTCTTTCGGGATGACCCTTTTTCTACCAAAAATCGGACATGACCAATTCAAATAATAGACTATGTCCTGTATGAACATACCTCAATTACTAATCCATTCATTCATAAACGATTCATTCATATACAATAATAAAACAAAACCCGCCTTAACCTGAAGCAAGTATAAAAGCGAAGAAATCTGCCTTGACTTGAAGTAAACGGATAAATAATTTAATCTTTTAAACGTATTCTACGAGACTGAACAATTCATACCACTTCCATGCTCCTACTCATAATTCAGATTGCCCCAGATAGAACTTTGAGAAAAAAATACCAAGGAATCCCATAATCATTCTTAATCCCCTTTCAACGTACAATGTTACTCGAGGAGAGAATAATTAAGAAACTTCTATCTATCCTTAATCCATTGTCTTACTGAGGCACCATTTACTTTAATACATATATATATCTTATTTGGAACACAAACTATCCCGAGGTCACAACCCTCCAATACCCTTAACAAATTAAACTTTCAATCCAATTAAATTCTAACAATTCTAACATTTAAAACAATCAACTTAACTTTACATACGTAAACCCAAGTATACTTCATCAATAATTAACTTAAAACCTTCAAAACTTATTTAAACTTTGCACATTTTAATCCTAACATTTATCAACAACTGAATATATGAAATATAATATTCCTAGCTGTTCCTTCAAAATTTTCAATCTCTGCAGATGTCTTAGGCATTTCCCGATTCATTATTGCTTCGTCTTCATGGCATTCACTTCGATCTTTTCGTCATATCCTGAAAATTTTAGTTAATCTAATTGCAAAGCTCGTACTTAGTAATCATATGCATGTCCTTTCTATATCCTCAAATATCTTGTGATGTCTTCTGATCTTAAATCTTTGAACCTGATTACATTTCTGGTTGTAATTAATTAATTAACTTTTTATCTCTGTCTGGTGATAATCCTGGTAATTTATCAAGTCATATATCCGAGAAATCTTGACCACTGAAATCTGCTTCACTTTCTCCTTATCGATATCTCCCACATACATAAAATAACATTAAAACCTTATTATAATAATCTTTTAGTCTGCGTAACCATTAAAACTCCTTTATCCACTTTTTGACTTAAAAAAAACAACTTACATATCTCTTGAAAATCTTTATTTCACCTTCTTATCCTCACACCTTGCCTGTACTTTATAGTTAACTATACAGTCCAATCCAATCCTAACTCACACTCAGCTCTTTTAACTGCCATCACATCCATATCCTTAATATCGTCATTCATAATCATATTGAACTTCTGGCTTCTAATTATGTCACTTCTTACCATACTATTCTTTCTGCTTATACTTACCGCTTCCATATTTATCATGATCCTTCGAACTACGTCTAGCCAAGTTGTTACCTCCACACCATCTCCATAATCCTTTATTTAAAACTCCATTTCCTGTTGAAATTCTCAAAACAAACTGTCTAGCTTTACTGTGTTTCGCTCAAAATTTTCCGTTCCGGTTCTAAAATCTATATAGGATATATCTCAAATCAACTAAAATCTCATAATATCCCTTCTACTAGATCCAAAGTAAAATATACAATAGACAAGTGCTCCTTAACAATCTTTCCTCAACCTGACTACCACCTACTAACTATATCCATCATCACTCTACTTTCGACTTTAACAAAATCATTATTTCATGTCCTTATCATCTGTTCCTTAATCATAATCAGTTTCTCTGCATTATCGAATCTTGTATGTGTATTGCCAATCCACTATGTAATCTAACTTGATATTCAATCCTTGATTTAACGTAAATTTTCAAACCTGATCATCCACCTCTCTATCGACATAAATGTATCTTGTACCACATAGTTGTCACTGTCTCCATTTTTTATAAATTTAATTTCTGATAGCTTTAGGAATCATAACGATTTATAGCAAAAGAAATCAATAAAATGGACATGTGTTAGCATGTATGAATAAGATAAGTTTTGTTTTATATGAATTTTATAAAAGAATTTATTGAGAGATCAAAATGATCATTGAACTGTTTTCAGGTTGCATTTGTCACTTAGGTCAACCGCCAGAGTACGAAAAGGTGGCCAGCCTTTTGTACTTTCATGACAAACACAATCAGTGGCGTCCCACCAGACTTCTATCACATAGATAAGATGTCCCTGAATCCCCTATATACATAGGGTTGTTCATCCCAGTTAGAATAAATAAGGTTAAGTGTTCAAAGAAAAAAAAATTTAAGAGTTTCAAAAGTTTATCAGTATAATGCTGAATTAAATAACCCCTGGAAAATAGAGGTATTTCTAAATGATAAGAATGTATTTAAATAAATCGAATATAAGATGTTCATCATGGACAGAAAAATAGTTAATTATCAAAGGTGATAGGGTACTTAATCAAATGAGAAGGAACAGAAACGAGGGTTAAAACTCCTTAATAAATTAAATGAAATCAACAGCGAGTAATAAATAGCCACGTCCTTACTCCATCACATGCCAGAAATCACATTTCGCATCTTGTTTGCCATCTTTTTGTACGCACTATATCGTTCACGGGGTAACTAAAGTTGCTAGAATATACACGAAGATCTACACGTATCATCCTTCAAGCCTGTAACTCCGGTCGTCTATTTAACGTAGGCGGCGCCGAATCAACTGCCTCATCAAGGGTCTAACCTTCGGATAAATCGAACTTTTGGCTCACGCGATAAGTTGAAATACTAACTAACGTAGCAACCGTCGCCTTAATATCCTAAAGCATACTTTATCCTAAATCGTTCAATCTAACATCTAACCAAAGTAGGTACACTTAATTATCCTAACTTGTTTCAGTGACCATAACCTGCCGCTCTGATACCAACCTATGACGTCCCAACTTCTCAATACTGAAAATATACTTTTTATAATAAAATAGACTTTTATACTTGGGAATTTTATAAAATTTCGGCATGAAGTATTCGTAAATCGGACTATCCACCTGTATTTCAACCCAAACCAAATTTCAATTAACAATTACAAATATAACTTAATACACCAACGATTCCCCACTGAGGATCGATTCCAGGTTATGGTATGAAACAAGAAATTAAATTATACAAATTATTACAATTTCTTTCACTACCCTGAATACAATTAATATACCGTCTAATCTGAAGCTTAATTCCAATCCGTGCTTACCCGCTCTGACTTCGAGATCTATCCTGTATAGACTGCCTCATTGCTCTCATATGATTTGTAAGATTACAGACATCCACCCTTAATCCTAACTGAAAGGTTAGGGAAAATAAAGCAAGAGTGAGCCAACAACGCTCAACAAGTTAATAATATAGTGAAACAATAACATTTCAATGGTTCATTGATGAACAATATCAATGACCAACTTATCTCAAGAGAATAATTCAATTATCATCATGGAACAAGGCTTTTCACTTTCTTCAGTCATAGCTTTCTAATCAAAACATTCTTTTCATTAAAACTGTTTTATCATTGAACATACTTTTCATAAACCTTTTCAAAAACATTTAAGTTGATTGGAGTTTTTCCAGGACTCTAGACAATACGGGTGATCAACCACGTAAATCCCCCTTCCTTTGAAATTGGGTTCCCAATTAGGCAACACATTGGCCTTTCAAATGCTGGACTGGGCACTCCCCCAGCCTCTTACGCTAAAAAGAAAAAATGCTGGACTAGCGTCACCCGGCCTCTTACGCCTCCAATCTGAAGGAATCCGTAGAAAATCTTTTGACAGAATTCCCCCACATTAAAATCTTTAAAACCCTTAAAAATATTTTACTTTTAAGTCCTTCATACTCACTGATAATAGATCAGCACAGTATAAGGAATTTTTAAAACATCTTTAATTAAATAAACCATTTTCATTTACCATGATAAACAATTGAAGGCCAGGGAAGCAATTGATATAAGGGATCATAACAACAGAGCAGTAAGTTTAAACTAAGCATGGTATAGTTCAGCAGAACAAAATCATATATCAACAAGAGAACATAAATCAATTAAAGAACGAAGCAATTATTAAGATTATAGAAATTGAACAGCCATTTACAAGGAATTAATGGAATAAAGAAATATGAGGTTCAATTGAGAAATTGGGTTACTGCATTGGTCATAATTTGATGAAGAGTCATTAATTAATAAAGAACAACACAAGGGTTAGGGATTTCTAGAATTTAAATTAAGGGTTATGAAATCTGGTTATGCTGATGTTGTTTAAAAGAATAAACATAAGGAAGAAAAAGCTAAGATAAAGCAAGGAATAAATTATAGGTCAAGGGTTATAGTTCAACAGGAAATAGGGTAAATAATAAGGTACATGTGTTTCAATTGAAATTTAAAAGGAATAAACAATAAGGTTAAAAATGGTTCAACAATAATTTAAAAAGGAATAACAGTCAGGTATAAGAATTGGAACAACTCATAAGCAATTCAAGGAATTCTAGATGTAAATACAAGGTTCGAGTCTTTTGAATAAAAGAAAGGGATGTAGACCCTAGCAAAATGATTTGGAAGAAAATCTTATAATTGATAGAGACAGATTCACATCATTCAAAATAAATATGACGAGTATAAGTACTTGCAAGAAAGGATTCGAAAGAGAATATATATAAATAACAAAAAAAGTTTCACATCACTTGAACGATAAGTGAGGGATAGTATACTTGCCTCAATACACAAGATTTTCCATTTCCAATACTTTAACACTTTATCAGTTTACATCCGTCTCTACTTCTTTATACTTTACTTTTCTTCGATCACACATCCATCTTTCCTTAATCACGTGTCAGTTCCGATAATTACCTCCTACCTCTACATTCCATGTACACGTGCACTGGCTCTTAGTTGGCCTCCTATCCGTACCTATATACAAGTAAAGTACTACTTCAGTATGCTTATAACCGTAATCGTCTAACTCTGTTCTACCCAACCGCGTCCTATTATGCTTTACAATATATCACGTATAGTACATATTGACCACATAATCAAAATAGTGCAGCATAACCATATAAATCACGTAAGCACTTAACACTTATTATCCACTTACACTCATACCTTCTACTAATATCGTATTAGTTTACAAATAATTCTTATCAAATTACAAAACAATTACAAAATAATTCCAATAAAATTTGGACAGCACCTCCTCTAAAATATCGTCTACCCTGACATAGAACAGTCATTCCATTCACATAAGTCTGTACCCAATCCAATATCTCAACAACGATAAGTTGACAATTATATGAACATATCAATTTATGAAATTTGAATTTACTTAAACTCTACTAAATTGATACTTCGAAATTCAAACTAAAATTATATATATATATATATATATATATATATCCACACTTGAAATCGATTTAACCAGCAAGTATTACTTAAACAGTTGTAACCAGTACAATAAACTCACAATTCACCTAATATACAACATAACTACCTCTACTTCTTATCATTCTGTTTCGGTCTCCACCCCTCAGCCCTTTCTTTAACACCATATACACGTAGATAGAATCAGCCCCACATTCACACACCAATACAAACCCATTACTCTTTTTCACTCTTTCTACTTCTCCCTAAATCCCTCTGCCTTTCCCTCTCTTCCTTCGAACCAACACCTCAGGATGCACCGATTATCATCCTACATCACCTTCATTCCATTCATTCCTCATAAGCAACTCATAACAACTCACCCCATCACAATCCATCACTCAGATAAAATACTCATGTAGGACATTTAAAATTCACAACCAAAATAATCATAATTTACTTGTTAAATAAAGTTAACATGTAATTCAAAAATCTTATCCCACAACTCATACCATTTCCTTATTCGCCTACTAAGTATCACCAAATTCAAGCCATCAATAAACTTTAACATACAACCACTTATAACACTTTAAACCAACAAAATACCCGTAATTAAGTTACGTATGTATACACAGAATTCGTGCAGCAAGAATTGAATCAGATCATAGGAATGAGAGATTATAAATTCTTAGGCTCATAATTATCATCACCGCTCAGAGCCCAAACACACACCTACGATCCACACATACAGCTGAACATACTTACACACACTCACATAAACTCCCTTCTTCCCTTTTTATCCCTCAATCCCTCAGCCTCTTCTCTCTTTCTCTTGCCCACTCTCGGACCTTCAAAAACACCCACATGTCTATTTCTTTCTTCTTCACTCTTTCTTTCTGCTCTAATCTCACCCAGTCTCATGTATTACCCATCTGACCCAGAACCACACAACAGAACTCCCATTTCAGTGCCACAATTTCAACACACACGCCCAAGCTCAGCAGATACATAAGCTTGCTGCAACACCACACCAGAGCCATTAAACATACTATTTTACAACCTTACACACACACACACACACACACACACACACACATATATATATATATATATATATATATATATATATATATATATATATATATATATATCCACCATAACACACACAACCGATTGTTAAAACAGGGGAAAGGGAAGGCGGTAGTCAACACAACCCACCCGCTGTTTCCAACACACACACTGGCATACCTATAATCACACATACACGATTATATACCCTTAAGAACAATCCCCCCCAAGGTAGACCAACAGCTTGATTGAGGTTTAACTTCGAACCACCAAGACAGCTTAACCAGTGAAACACACGGCAAGAACTTCGAAGGAGAGAGACAACAATGATAGAGATTAATTCCGGAGAGGGAGAGGAGAGTGCGAGAGATTGGGGTTAAGAGAGAGACCGAGAGGAAATCTAGAGAGATTCAGAGGATTCTAGAAAAAAAAGAACCGGTAGTACTCTCCAGAAGAAATGAAAAAGAAAGAAACTGGATTCTTGTAATAACGAGATAAATGAAAAAAAAATAGTACTTCCCAAATGCTAAAAAAATATTTAATCTATTTAAATCATTTCTAAGTTATAAATTAAATAAAAGATAGATAAAAAAATTAAATTTAGAAATTTCAAACTAGAGACCGTGAAATTATAAGCACTCCCATATTTTAAAAATATTTTAGGATTAAAAACGAATTAAATATGAATTTTGCAAGTTTCGACCCTTTAAATACAATGGAACTCTTAAAAATCATTTTAAAATACTTAAACACCCAAAATAATTCTCCCAAAAATTTTAAAAACTAAATAATATCATAAAGATAATAACAAAAAAGATTTTGTGATTTTTATCAATGCCAATGATTTTATAAAAAATTTCGAAGATCACTAATGCGTAATTTTAATATATTTTAATTACCAAAAATACAAATAAAAATACACAGACTTTTTCGGCACACATATCTACCACTTGCATTATTTACAGGTTTTAGACGGTTATCCACCACTTGCATTATTTCAACTAACCCCGTGAAAGCACAGGAATAAAAATAATTTAAATTTCTATGCGCTAAAATCACATCTTCTTGTCACATATTTAAGAATCCCGTGAACGTACAGTAATCTGAAAAAGCACTGAAAAGATCTTGAAAAAAAATTAAAATTGATTGGTCACGTCTTTTATCTTTACTGTGATATGATTGTACCATTGTTGTTTTAAACATCCCATGAATGGCACTACGCCCTAGATGGCCTTCGGAAACACTTCAAAACTGTTGCCAAAGGCCCAAAAACTGTTGCCGTAGCCTAAAAAATATCTACGGCAACACTTTTCGGGTGTTAGCTTTTCGATTTTGGCGTAGGGTCAATAGCAACACTTTTACACCTACAGCAACATGATAAAATGTGTTGCCGTAGGATACATATTTGGTGTAAATGGCCACTGACAGGACCCATTGACACGTGGATTGACCCACTGACACGTGGCTTAACCCCACTGACACGTGGCGGGACCCACTGACACGTGGCGAGGCCCACTAATTGGTGGGACCTACCTAAGTCTTTGGCAGCACATTCTTGGAACATATGGCAACACCAAATTAAACTATTACAACATTTTTTAATAAATCTTATAGCTATGGCAAAACTTTGTTATAGCTATTGCAACACCTTTGCAATGGAAAATTAAGAATACACTTCTGATAAATACAATTTATAGTACAACACACTTCTGATTAAAAAATAAAACCTGTTTTTCGATTTCACAATTGTCAACTCCAAAATAAAACAATAGAACTACATTACAGAAGCACCCACATTGCAAATGTTATAATGTACTAGACACAGATCCGGATAATACTAAGAAACCAAAAGATCATAAACAGCTGCTCCAACACCCCATCAGAACCTCAGATTCCAACACTCCTTTGGTTCCCCAGAAAGCTCCAGCTGCTCCTAGAGGAGAATAAGCAGCTATCTTTATCCCTTGCAACGGACCTAGTCAAGAGAATCATTGTTAAGCACTTAGTTGACAGGGGAGAACCTATCTAGAAGGTGCACATAAAAATCTTTGACCAACACAATTTTTTATATAATAAAAATTCATTTCACAATTTTTTTAACGTTTTATGTAAAGTGTTATTTATTGAGTGAATTATTTTTAATACATATATACAATTTCTTAATTAAAAAACGTAAAAGTTTTAAATTTATCATTTTTAAAATTATTGAAAAATACATTACTATACAATTTCTTTATTTTTTTAATATTTTATGTAAAATGTTATTTATTGTGCGAATTGTTTTTAATTTAAAAAAATTTAAAAAATTAGCCCTGCGGGACCCACTGTCACATCAGCTGCCACGTCAGCAAGGGGTGAGACCCACTACCACAGCAGTCGCCACGTCAGCAGTTGTGGGTCCTCCTGCCACGTCAGCAGGTGTGGGGCCCACCTGCCACATCAGCATGCCACATCAGGATGGTAGGGCCACTGCCACTTCAGCATGCCACGTCAGCAAAGTCCAATCAATATTGTGGGGCCCACTGTCACGTCGGCTGTCAGCATTGCCCAGTCAACATTATAATATAAAATTAAAAAAGAAAAATAAATACATGATAGTGTAATACATTATAAAACATCTACGCCAACACTTTTCATGTCTAAGCTAACACAAATACTTGGTGTTGTAATAGGTAAGGATGAAAATAGCTACGGCATCACTTTTTCAGAAGACAATACCTTACAAAATTGTTGTGTAAAGTCATCTATGGCGTAGTGTGCACTGCGAAAAATCTTTTACTATTGGCCACTTCAAGTGGCGAATTCTATAAGAATTCAATAGAATTCGTCATTTCAAGTGGCGATTTCTGTTCATCAGCTGTATCACAAATGAAAATACTGAATGAAATGTGTCAAAAATGAAAATTGCTTTCGCTAGTGTATTAGAAATGTCTCAATCGATTAACCAGCTCAAATTTTGTAGGACTACTATTTTGGTAGTTTAAATACTTTTAAAAAAAATATTTAGCTTGATTACTATTTGTACCACTGATAGTTGATGGATATCTTGAGTCCTATTTTCATCATTTTTGTTAGCTTTCTTTGTTGAAGATGTACACCAGTAATTTAGAAAGACACCTGATGTTTTCAAATTTTTATGAAAATATTCTTTAAGTTTTCAAATATTTTAATAATGAAAAAAAATATTCAAGGAGTAGACCATGCACTTGCTAGAACCTCCATTCCTTCGTATTCACTATCAACCATTTGATAAGCCAGGTAATTTGGCCAACGCTTGAAATCTTGTAATTATCATTTGCATATGCATAAAAGTACAATATTACAATCCAACACATCAATGTAAGCTTCTATAGCTGATTTTCCACTAGATGATTATTCCGTGTATTTACATTCTTGTATGAGTAAGGTTAAATATTTTAAAAATTAGTTTGTAAATATGTTCTTAAAAATATCAATTATATACACAGATATTTATAAATAACATATTAAATAATTTATAAAAAGATAATAAGATGTCAATTTTAATATTATGTACATAAGTGTCTTTAAAAAACTTGTGTACATACATATTGAAATAAAGTTTTAGATAAAAAAGTAGATTTCAAATCTCACTTTTTTTTTGCTAAATAATTTAAAATCTCACTTGCTATCAATTTATTCAATAAGTATTTAAAAAATTTATGAAATAAATCATATCACATAGATAAATAATTTTTCTTCATCTTTTTAATATATTAGTGAATATTCATGGTTTAGAAATAAAAATTTATTTTATTTATTAAGGAAAATTATTTAGAACTAAATATTGCTACTTTATATTTTTACATATATATTCATGGGGTATGTTAGTTTTATGTGAATCTTAACTATTCATTTGCATTATATAGTCAGTAATATATGTATAATATTATTTTGTTGGATTATTTTGTATACATTATAAAAAATCTAACTAAATGCAATATATTTATAAACAAAAATCTAAATACAAAAGAAAGATCAAAATTGTAATTTGATTTACTAAAGAATACAATGTTAATGTTTGCATCATACATTAATCAAACTAGACGCAGATAATTAAATAGCAAATTTAAAAACTCATTTTCGGTTATGAAATAATAAAAAAAATTATTTTTAAAAATAGAGGTGTCATGGAATTTTGTTTATAAGTGTAGCTGACGATTTAATAATTTTTTAAAGTATCCAACAACAATTATATCCCATTTGTTAATATCGGTTGGATTTTTAATTTGTTTTCATCACAATATTAGCACACTAATCAAATTAACGACACAAGCATTTAAATAGTAAATTTTAAAAACTTATTTTAAGTTATGATACAATAAAATATTTTACTTTTGAAGATGGATGGATACGATGGTGATTGTTAAATAATTTTTTAAAATATCCAACAACACTAGATGCTCACGGTTAAATAAGTTTTAGATTATCCAAGAATACTTATATCTCACATGTTGATATCAACTCGATTTACTCATTAATTAGTTTCATTAAAAAAAAGACATCAACTATCCCTATATAACGTCGCATGCACCTCTCAAGTATGCATCTCTTTGTTAGTGAAGAAAACAGAGAGAAACAGTCTCATTGAGGGATTTTACTCTAATGTCCCTCAACAAACAAATGAAAATGCTGTGTATACCAGTGATGGATGGACTTTTAAGGATAAGAAGTTATGTGAAACAATTATGGCAGAATTTGAAGATGATGGTTGTGTAGCATTTTTCCAAACGGTGGCCCTTTGGAAGAACATGTAACGTTTTGTGAGAATTTACGAAGAAGTATAAAAAATTTTAATCTTTAAACTATCATTTCATATTTTTTTTTTCCTTCCAAACATATAATCATCTTCTTAAACCTAAATTTAAGATGGGGTTAGAAATATTGGGAAAAGGAGACTGGAAGAATATCTCCAAGTATTTTGTCACTTCTAGGACTCCGACCTAAGTTGCAAACTATGCTCAAAAGTTAGAGAAACGCATGCAGAAAAGAGAACTAGAGAAATGTAGGGCTACCATTAACGACATCCAATGTTTCTGCTGCGACTCTGCCCCGTGCATGTTTGGGTCCTCCGGGTCTTTGGCCTAATCCTCTCGCAAATAAAGCTGCTTATGATTATATGCACCAACAATAATAATATTGGGGTAATCTACGTAACAGATATATGTACTATTAAAAATGATTGCCAAATTACAATTAACCAGGCTATAATACTAAATAATGTTTTTGTGATTATGATCAGCCTATATGGTGAACAAAAGAAATTTGATTACTCCATATTCTTTGTTTTTATTTCCTCTTATCATTAAAGATATTTTTTTAATTTTTATGTTTCATTTTATATACAACATTTCATAATGCAAAGGTACGTAAGATCGTTTAGCTACATACACAACTTAACCAAATAATGTGTACGTACTTCATCACATAGCAGACATAATTTTTTTTTGCCTAGTGTAAGCATCATCAATCAATCAATATATATATATAAAGCTCAATCTATTTTTCTAATTTTCTTAGAGTTTACAATTTTAAATAATATTAATAAAAAATATTTTTTAACATATTAAAATTAGAATAGGTGTTTGAATTTATAGGAAAGACATATAATTAAAAGTTTTATTGAAAGTAGAATAGAATAGGTGTTTGAATTTATAGGAAACACATATAATTAAAAGTTTTATTAAAAGTAGAATAGAATATGTGTTTGAATTTATAAAGAAGACATATAATTAAAAGTTCTATTGTAAGTAGAATAGATGTTTAAATTTATAAAAGAGAAGAATTCAAAGGATACGCGGGAGTTTAGGTGGCGCTCTAAGATCGTCTCAATCTATTTTTCTAATTTTCTTAGAGCTTACAATTTTAAATAGTAATTAATAAAAAATATATTTTAACATATTAAAATTAGAATTGGTGTTTGAATTTATAGGAAAGAAATATAATTAAAGTTCAATTGAAAGTAGAATAGAATAAGTGTTTGAATTTATAGGGAACACATATAATTAAAAGTTCTATTGAAAGTAAAATAGAATATGTGATTGAATTTATAAAGAAGACATATAATTAAAAGTTCCATTGAAAGTAGAATAGATGTTTAAATTTATAAAAGAGAAGAATTCGAATTTATATGAAAGACATTTAAGTAAATGGTCATTTAACATATTGTGAGCAAATTCTATTAAAAGTAGAATATATGTTCAAATTTATAAAAGAGAAGAATTCAAATTTATATGGAAGACGTTTAAGTAAATGATCATTTAACACATTGTGAACGACATTTAAGTAAATGATCATTTAACATGTTGTGAATAAATTTTAAATATAAAAATTATATTTTTTTAAGTAAATGTTGTGAATTAAATGGTCATGGTACGTTATTATTAGTTTATTATTTCACTTTTTTTTTAATGTTTTTATATCTTTTCTTTGCAAATCATTGTGTCATTTAATGTTAATATTTATATTACACTTTTTTATTAATATTTGTTATCGTTTAATAATTCTTTCCATGTTTTTTAACCTAGAGCATTTTCAAAAGTCTCATATCTCACTTCTAATTGTAATATAAATAATTAAATATTTTTAAATATTTATTTGACAAGATGCATTTGCATTCCTAAAGTTGTAAATTTAACTTTTTAATTTCATATCTATCAAAAAAAATTATATATTAACGTGTCACTAAAAATGTGTTTAACGGAAAAACGGCTCAATAGAAAAGATTGTATTAGCTATTAGAATTTGGTACTGATGTCATATTTTTTTTGTAATTTTAGGATTCGATTTTATGGATAAAAATTATTTTATGTTAAAGTTGGGATTTTGGTTTTAATGAGAGAACGGCTCAATTGAAACAATCGTGATAAACAAAAAATCGGTTCAATAGAGAAGATTATGTAACTATTAAAATTTAATATTGATAATATGATATAATGTAAGTATGTATTGAATTTTTTTTTTAAAAATTGTAACGCCGCCGCGAAGCGCGGATTTATCAACTAGTATATATATATATATATATATATATATATATATATATATATATATATATATATATATATATATATATAAAGAAGGATAGCGGGAGTTTAGGTGGCGCTCTAAGATCGTTTCAATTTATTTTACTAATTCTCTAAAATTTTAAACACTAATAAATATAAAAATATTTATTAACATATTAGAAGTAGAATAGGTGTTCGAATTTATAGAGGAGAAGAGTTCGAATTTATAGAGAAGACATATGATTAGAAGTTCTATTGGAAGTATAATAAGCATTTATAAGGCATGCGATTAAAAGTTCTATTGGAAGTAGAATATGATTTCGAATTTATAGAAAAAATATATAAATGAATGTTCTACTAGAAGTAGAATAGGTGTTTGAATATATAGAGCAGAAATATAATTAAATATTTTATAGAAAGTACGATCTTATTAAATTATATATTTTTTATATAAGTTAATTATACTTATATTAGGAAAATTTATTCATAAATCCAATACTATTGTCATAAAAAAGTCACCGTATTTAAAAAGAAAAGAATTGATGTGTTAACATAATAAAAGAACAATCTCATGCAAGAATCCTAAATAAATACAGAAGTAGCTATAACATAAAGAGAAAATAAGACGTGTTTTCATTTTCTAAAACTCCAAAACTTTTAGAAAGTCTAGAGAAAGTATAAATTGGAATTTACTCTATTTTTTAGGTTTTGATTTTAAGGAAAAAAATTGATGTGTAAGATAAGTATTATCAATAACATGTAATGAAGTTGGAATTTCAATCCCAAACGAGAGCAGCTCGAAACGTGTTTAACGGGAAGACGACTCGCTATAAAAGATTGTACTAGCTATAAAAATATCATATTGATGTTATAAATTTTGTTTTATTTTTAGGATTTGATTTTTATGGATAAATATTATCATACAAGTAATATATGTAAAAATTTGGTTTTTGGTCTTAACGAGAGAGCGGATCAATAGTAATAAAGTGTTTAACAAGAAAGCGGTTCATTAGATAAGATCGTACAAAAAGTGTTTAAATATATAAGTAATACATAAAATAAAATGTTTTATTGGAAGTAGAATACGAGGATGGTGGAGACGTCTTATACGATTTTTTAAAACTATACATCATTTTTTCTAGAAATCCTTTATTTTAATTTTTTTATACAAGTTTATATATAATATACAGAAAATATAAGATGTATTTTCATCTTTTAAAACTCAATAAATATTAGAAATTTTAAAGAATATAAAAATTAGAATGTACTCTCTTTAAATAATGAAGTTAGAATTTCGGTTTCAAATAAGAGCGGCTCGAAACGTATTAACGGGAAGACGGCTCGCTAGAAAAGATTGTATTAGCTATTGGAATTTGATACTGAAGTCATAATTTTTTTTTATTTTTACGGTTCGATTTTATGGATAAAAAATATTATATAAGTCTTTATAATATATGTTAAAAAGTTTGGATTTCGATTTTAATGAGAGACCGGCTCAATAAAAAAAATCATATTTAACAAGTAATTGATTCATTAGAGGAGATTATTTATTAAAATTTAATATTAATATTATAATATAACTTAAATGTATAGAATTTTTTTAAAAATAAAAATTGTAATACCGCCGCGAAGCGCGACTTTATCAACTAGTTACTTATTCAATTTGAATACGCAATTTGGTAGTTCTTTTTGCAAAGTCTAGAGTTTTTACACATTATAGTTCTGTGTTCTTAAAAGATGTATGACATACATTCTATATTTATATTATTATTGATTTATACCAAAAAAATTATTTTTACTTTCGATATTATTGACATTCGCTTTTTAAAAAACATTTTGAGTTATCTTTTACTAATTTTTTTTGGTAATTAGTAAAGAGTAGTGCTAGAGGTACCAAATTGAGTACCAAAATTTGTTACTAAATGACATGATATTAAATACTTGGCATTTTGGATGTTTTAATTGGATGGTCCTGGCGGGCCCATTACAATTATAACCAATCAAAACAATGTCACCTCATTTGGTAACGATTTTTAGTACCTTGGTACCTCTAACATTTTTCATTATAAATGAACAATGTATAGAGACTTGCAATTTACAAGGCTCAAATTCTTAAAAAAATTCCAATTCCTTGGTTTGTAGCATAGGAGGATAAAAAATTTATTTAAATATGGCTGGTAATGTGTGTGGCTTTGTAGTGCTAAATCAAAATCCTTAACCTTTATTAATAACTAAAATTCCTTTAATCTTGATTATTAAACAAAACTCCTTTGTACCAAATTTATTCATACCATATTTTGATTTCATTCCTATTTTCCCTAGAATGGTGTGTTGTATCCTTTCTGTTTTGTTTTTGCTTTCACCTCTATCTTCCTTTTTGTTTTGTTTTTGCTTTCACCTCTATCTTCCTTTTTCCTAGAAATTCTGTGCTATTTTTTTTTTCGGTTTCACCCCTGTATATAAATAAAAATCATACTATAATTTTATTTCTTTTGTTACAATTTAGAATAAAAAAGATAACGAATATTTGGTTTCATCTCTATATTCCTATTTCCATGTGTTGTTATTTTGGTTTCACTCCCATATTTATATTTCCCCTAAAATCTTGTGTTATATTCAGGCTATTTTGATTTCACCCCAATAATTCTATGTTGGTTTTTTAAGAAAATAAAAATAAAAATAATATTATAATTATAATTATAATTCTTTTATTACAATTTAGAATAAAAAAAGATTACGAATGTTTTCTCTAGAATGTTATTTTCTTCATAAATAGGATAATAATAAAAATACTATAATAATTATAATTCTTTTAATTCAATTTAGAATAAAATGATTATGAATAAATATGTTGGTTTCGGGTAACATGCTTACACAGAGCAAGTGAAATCCATTTTTAATGCTACTACGATACCAAATTTGATTTCATTTTTATTTTGGTTTCACCTCAAGATTTCTATTTCTCTCAGGATTTTAGATTAATTTTTAATAAAAAATAAATGGTTTAACACTATTGAAATTATGACTTTTTTATTATAACTCCGTTGAGTTCACAAATAAAGTATATGATATGGGCCAAAAATAAGCTTTCATTGACATTAAATTAATCTAGAATGGTTCAAATACAAAGCCTAACTAATAAGGCCTGGAATCCTAATTATTTATTAATTTCATAATTAACAATGGGGCTAATTACACAGCTCAATAAATGAGTCCCAAGAAGAGCCAACTTGTATGAGAAGTAGCCCCAAGATACCAAGACCTACTAGGAATTCCCCTAGGAAGGATCTAGAATTCCACTCTAAGTAGGCGACTTTCCCACCAAGCCTTCAAACCTTACTGAAAGTCCAAGACACCCAATGACTATATAAAGGGTCTGACCCCTCATTATCAAAGAACGATTTTGGGAAAGAACACCATACGTAACCCCCTTACGTTTTAGGATAATCCTCGAATAAGGACATACAAACCACTACGTACTTGGTGTTCTCTTTCCACAATAGTCCCAAGGGCATCACAAAGAACTATGTTTTCGGCTTGATTCTTGATATTCATCAAGGTACGTTGGCATCTTGTGAGAACACGAATTAAGTTACGAAACACAAGCGTAGCCATTAAAGCTCAAAGATCTCAATCCCTAGCAATTAATACACGAATTTATTACAACCTACTTTTATTCCATAACATTTGGCACCGTTTGTAGGAAAAAGACGTCAACCATGGAAAATACACGGATATAAAAAAATGGATGTGATGATCCACCAGCCTCAATACACGTTCTGATCACCATTGTTGGTATGAAGTCCACACCTACCAATGTTCAAGGGTTGGATACTCTAGTAACAGGAATTTAAACAAGTCTCCAAGGAGCTAGAGTCTAAACAAAGATTCTAAACTCTCCAGGGACAGATCCCCAATCCTAGGCATGACTATGCCTATAATAGGCTAGTATGATTACGAATCTCTACCACGGTGCTTCCACCACTAACAACTCAGAACCCAAGTTATGGGCTTCCACCCCAACAAGGGGAAGATTCGCACAATATTTGAGGCTTGGAACCTCTACATATAGTAGGAAGGAGAAGTCTCGATTGTGCATTAAAGAAGATGAATGAGCAATCGAACTGATGATCCATTCCCCTTGACTTTCCATTCAGGGAACGACTCCCCCGGAGACGTGTCTTCAATGGATGATCCCCAAGGGGTGGCCCAAAAATCCACTAACTCAAGGAGTGAATCCCCAATTGTAGATGGTGGTCTCACCACTAGCTAATGGAGCACAAGGAGCACAGATCGCCACCACCATCGACCTAATCTCAATAACGCAAAATACCATTTATGGGTTATCACCGTTCCCAACTGTTGATGGAACCATTAACTCTCATCGATCTACTCACGAAAAGTTTGTGCCTCAATACATTAAAGGCTTGGTCCCCTTGTTGGATGACACCAAATTTTTTCCGGATCATACGCCAAAGATGACTCCTTATCTGAAGAAGATAAGGAAGATGACATCCATTCTAGTAAAAGACATCAAGGCAAGGATCCCACCAAAGGAGCAGGACGTTCTCAACCCTGAGGGACTCAAGGAACGACTCTTCAGGCCAAAGAAGAAAGGATATGGGGGCTCAAATTGCTAATCCATAGTAGCTATGGGTTCAATTAATTCAGGGATAAATCCCTTTCGGATGGTGATATCGCCCCTCTAGCACACCATTGGGATTGCAATGTCCATCTCTGTCATTACACAATGAACTTAGGTTCCCACCAATAGGATGTCGTTCATCGATGGTGGAAGTGGTCAGCAACACAAGGCATACGTGCCTTAATGCATTCAAGGCCTAGAATGCCAATGAACGAGTCATGATTTTTTCGGACCCTATATGTTGACGATTCATCATCCACTGATGAAGATAACTATCCCACAAGGAGAAGACAAGGAAAAGAGCTCGAAAGAGAGTCAAGGCCTTCTTAGCCCCGAGGATCCAAAGAACTAGCTCTCATGACTTTAGGAAGGAGGATACTCACTCTTGAAATGCATACCTAATAATTGAAGTAGGATCTGGAAATACAATCGACTCCTTTAAAGGACTAAGTAAGGCGTTTATCACCCCATTCATTGATGGAAACTTTCATGAAAAAAGTTTTGCATCCTCCATGAACGTGGTACAAGGAAAGAATGAATCCTTGAGGGATTACTTGAACTGAATCACCAAGAAAGCCTTGAAGGTTCCCGAACTTTGATGATAGAGTAGCTATAAAGGTAGAGGAAATTTTAAAGGAAACCTCAATCCCTGCTGAAGGCAATGGAGGTAACAACAAGAAGCAAAGGTGGTCAAGAGTAGGATGTTAAGGATAAGTATCATCGAACAAGTAAAGACTCTAACTCTCCCTCAAAGAAGAACAATCAAAGATAGATGTTTATCGAGTATGCACATTTGAATACTCCAAAGAGCCATGACAAGTGCATATTTTTGCATATTTTTATTACCTATTTATTTCTTGAACTCGTATTTTAATAAATTATTTTGTTGCATTTCAGGAAAATTCGAGAAAAATGAAGAAATGACAAAATAAAGAAATAAATGACAAAAGAAGAAGAAGAAGAAGGACCAAAATAGAAGAAAAAGGAAAGAGAATGGAGGGTGGTGCACATTTTGCCAAAACCAAATAGATGGCCAAGATTTAGCCAACCCAAAACTAAATCAATGGCTAAGATTAGCCCATACCAACCAAAACCCTAAATTATTGCCCATAAATACCTTCATCTTCTCTTGTTAAAACCTACCATTACCTTACATACTAGAATTAGATTGTAGTAGTTCATCTCCAAAAATTGTAGTTATAATTTTCTATTTTTCTTGTAAACACTCTTTATTTTTATGCAATTTCAAGTTTCATTTAATTTCTTGCACTTCTCTTTCATTTCTCTCCTTGCACTTTATTTCGTTATTTTCGTAAATTCTCAGGTGGATAAAGTAGCAACGCTAACCACACGGGATTGAAAGTATCGATTTAAAAATTTGTTTCATAGTTTTAATTTCCGTTTTAATATTAATCGTTCCCCTTTAAATCTCCATTTTATTGTGGGCATTTTATTTTAAATCATCCTTTTATTGTAACTTTAATTTCGTAGTTAAATTTCTTTATTTACGCTTTTAGTTTTAAAAAAAAACAAAATTTCAGTTTTTATAATTTTAGAAATCATTTTCTTTATTCTTATTTGCTTTAATTCGAACATTAATACCCATTCCTCTGTTTTATTCTGTTTTATTCGAAGAAACCCAGTTTTATCTCCCCTGCATCTCTCCCTTTTCTCCCCGTTCCAAACCTATCCCCTCCCACGTCTCTCTCTCTCTCTCTCTCTCTCTCTCTCTCTCTCTAGAACCAATCCTCACTCCCCAGATCTCTCCCTGCACACGCCCAAAATCCCTTTACCCCTTTTCCTTCTTCTCATTCGAATAAACACACATACAATTACTGTCTCCCTTTTTTCTCCCATTCGAATCCCCATAGACCCCTTTTCTTTTTGTTTTTAGTTTCTCTGTTTTTTCTCTCGTTTCCAAGTATATGTGCTGAGTATTATTTGATGATGACAAGTTTTTAACGGTTGAGTTTGGTTATTTGTTTGTTAGATTTGTGGCTTTGCTAAGTTTTTGTCAAATCATTGTTAGAGTACCTGAGTGTTTGCGAGTCTATGTTGCTGAGCTGCTTTGTAGGCTAAGTTTTGCGATGGTTCGGAATTTCGTTTGAGTTGCTGTGAGGCGTGTTGTCTGAATTTCCGAGTTCATCATGTTCTATTAAGTTTTCTGCGTTTTATTGAGTCTTGTTGAGTTTATTTTCTTTGGTGAGTTTTGCTGTTTTGGTTCGATGGTTTTGCCGAGTGTTTTTTCTTGTCATTTGGTTTAATTCTTGTTGAGATTTCAGTTTAATTAATTGAGTTGTAAAATCGAGTTGTAATGTTATCAAGAGTTGCATTCGGTCTGGTTTTGTGTTTTATTAGTTTTTCTTTGTTGTAGTTTTGTTTTCGATTTTGTTTGCTGCGTTTTTGTCTCGTTATTAATGTCGATTCTGAGTTTTCTTCCGAGTTGTTGCTGTTATTTGACTGTTATGTTATTGTAATTGTAACTAAGTTAACTCCTTGTCTGTGTTACGTCGCTGAGCCTACCAAAGATTTTGCTGTTTGCAGTAGTGTTGCTTTGTTGCTGCGTTTTGAGTCGAGGTTTATAGCCGAACAGTTGAGATCTTGTAAATTTGTAAATGTTCGTTGTATGTTGTTAAACCTTGCCGTTTTCGATTAGTTACTGCTGTGCTACCAAGTTGCTCGTCTGTGCGGAGTGATGCTGTGTTATGAGTTTGTTGGTTCAGTTTTTGCTCGAGTTCGCTGCTAAGTTTCTATTTGTTTGTCCGAATTAACAAGTCTGCTTGTTGAGTGTTCATTTGTTTTTCTCAAGTGTGGTTTTGTTTGGATCTTCTCTTGCTAGTTCAACAAGCGAATTCACCATTTTTTTTTGTAAATAACTTCGATTTCAATTCAAATGCAAAATTCTGTTTTTATCGGTTTAAAATTGTTTAATTTTCTTTTAAAGTAATTTACATTCTAAATTAGGAATTAATTAGTAAAATTAACAATTTTTAAATCCTCAAATAATTTAGCTTTTAATTAATTAGTTTAAAAATATCAATTCAAATAGTAAAAATTAAAAAAAATCAGTGTTTAGTTTAAAACAGATTAATTTAATTTTCTCTTAAAAAGATAGTTTTAGGAATAGTAAAAATCCGAAAAATCCAAATTGTCATAGTTCGAATAAATTAGAAATTAATAGTGGCTAAGTTTTTATTATTTTAAATTTTAATTTGTTAAATTAAAATTAGATTAAATTAAATTCTCTTTTTGTAATAGATTAAATTTTCCTTTAGGAATTAAATAGCATATATTTATAAAAATCCCAAATTGTTGCAAAATTCAGTTTTAGTTTAAAATAGATTAATTTAATAGTTTTAGGAATTAATAGAAGAAAAATCCCAAATTGTTCTAATTCGCATAAATTAATATTTAAGGACCGCGAAATAAATATTATTCCTTGTGGATCGAATCTTAAAATACTAAAACGATGATCGTGCGCTTGTGATAATTAAATGTCATGTTTTCGGCACATCAAGTTTTTGGATTAGTTTTATTTCTTGCCTTAATTTTTTTTTTCGTTTTTTAGGAAAGTGTGAAGTTTCGGGACTCTTCTCTCGGAGTGTGAAAAAATTGGAATTTTTGGAAGCGTGCTTCGGTAACCCGTATTTTTCTCTTCTCGTCTTTTTATTTTTAGAAAATCAAAAAAAAAATCAAAAATCACAAAAAAATGAAAATTGAAAAATCCAAAAAAAAATTAGTTGTAAATACATACTTGTTGCATCATGCATTTAATCACTTAGGGCACATCATCTAGACTTTTATTTTCTTGTTTTTAATTTTTCGTACCTTATAAATTGTGGTGATTGCTGGAGGACCCAAAGGTACGTTAAAATATTTCTTCTTTCTTTTAGCTAAAACATGTAGTGTAAGCATCCATAATTGTTTATAGTTTTGTATATATATCGTTGTTTGTTGCATTAATTAGACGTTTTCCCTTAGGAATTTCGTGTTCAATTAGGAAGGTACCTAAGAAACGAAGTAATCATTAATTATTCCGACTCTTTGGTGTCTAGGCAAGCGAAAGCTTACCTGGCCAATTAGGATTTGGTGTCTAGGCTGGTGTTTAGCCTCTTGGCAATGCTTGCACCTACCTGGCCAAATCAGTCCGAATAAATTCTGATTTACCGAGTTTTTGGTGGTCCTTAAAGTTAGGAGCAAGGTCTAGTTTATTAAGAAACCCTAGGTCTAGATCTTTTGGTTTGTTTATTTTATCGCATTTACTTGCTACATGTTTCCTTTCGTGGTTTATGCGAACTATTTGGATTAGGGATAATTCTTCTAGACTAGTGAGATCATTCGAGATTTCTTTATCACCCGATTCCGAGTCTTTAGATAATTCTGAACCAGTAGTAACCATGGCCATGTCTCTTAAGGACCGTTGCTATCCAACCCGCTCCGCTCAACCCTCGTGTATCACTCGTCCACCGGTTACTGGTAATAATTTTGAGATTAAAGCCCACTTTATTAGCATGTTACCCAAATTTACCGGGAGTGAGAGTGAGGATCCGTATCTTTTCCTACATGAATTCGAGGAGGTTTGCGCATTGCAAAAACTCCAACAACTTTTCGAGGACTCCATTAGGCTTAGACTTATCAACTTCGCTTTGAAAGAAAACGCTAAGAAATGGTTGTATAGTCTTTCCGTTAATTCAATTTCCACGTGGGAGGGTTTCGTAGTCATCTTTCTTAAAAAATTCTTTCCAAGCCACAAGACTACGAAATTCACGAATGAGAGTAATCAATTTCGTCAAAAACACAATGAACCATTTTGGACGTGTTTTGACCGCTTTAAAAATCTTTTATCTCAATGTCCCCACCACGGAATCGAAAAATGGAGGCTCTGTAAGATTGTGTACGAGGCCTTAGATGGTTCAACAACTGTATTGTTGGAATCTATGTGCCAAGGGAAATTCATGGAAAAAGACGAGGACGAAGGGTGGGAATTTTTCGAGGAATTAGCCGAAAAGACAATGTTGTGGGAGTCCACTAGGGAACCAAATAAGACTACCGAATCGTCTAGTTCATCTTCTAGGGGTTTGCATTCAATTGGGAGCAACATCGCAACCGATTCCAAGTTAGCCACCATTACTAGACGACTCAAAGCCCTAGAAATGCATAGTGGTCCCTCACACATGTCTACGTACCCAAATCAAGGGATGCAAAGTCCCCAAGATTTTCAACAAGTCAATGCCATGTTTCAAAGAAATGACCCTTTCTCTCTTACTTTCAATCCCGGGTGGAAGAACCACCCAAATTTCTCGTGGAACCAAGGCCAAAACTACCAATCTCCGACACCCTCTTTTCAAGGCCCAAATCAACAATCTCAAGCTCCACCTTATCAACCTCATTATCAAAGGCCAAATCAAAACTCTTTCCCGCCTCAAAATCATGGTCCTTATCCGTCTCAACCAACTCAAGCTTCCGCCCACCCACCTGGTTTTCAAGAGTCGGATAAGAGAATTAATTCATTGGAAAGAGTCTTGATGCGCTTCTTAGATCCACCACTAATATGGCTCAATCTCAACAAACCTTCATGCAAACCATGACTCAAGATAGGCAGATTTTGAATGCTAGTACTCAAGCCATATCTAAGTTAGAGGTGCAAGTGAGCCAATTAGCAAACGCCTTGTATGAGCGAGAGAAGAATAAGTTCCCGAGTCAACCTGAGGTCAACCCTAAATTCCCTATCAATCAAGGACCTCACGAGAATGTGAATGCCATCATCTCTTTAAGATCGGAAAACCAAGTTGATAATCACGTAGGTGTCGAGTCCCCCGAAGAGGAACAAGAAGAATCAAACGTTGCACCAACACCTATTCTCGATCATTCTGATCAAAATCCGATTCCTGCCTCTTCTAGTCAGCCATCTTCTTTGAGTGGAACAATTGCGGAACCTGTTCCAGAAGAACAAATCTTTAAACCGAAGGTTCCTTACCTACAACGCCTCGTCTCACCTAAACAAATGGCCCAAATGGAGCAAATTCTAGAAATATTCAAACAAGTCAAGATAAATATTCCTCTTCTAGACGTGATTCAACAAGTTCCTTCCTATGCAAAATGTCTTAAAGAGTTGTGTACTCATAAATGAACCACCCAAGTCCCTAAGAAAGCCTTCTTGACGTCCCAAGTGAGCTCAATTCTTTCTAACCAAATTCCCGTGAAGTACAAGGACCCCGGTTGTCCAACTATTTCATGTGTCATAGGTAATACTGTCGTGGACAAGGCTTTACTTGACTTAGGTGCTAGTGTGAACTTGCTTCCATTTTCCGTTTATCAAGCCCTAGGTTTAGGCGAGCTCAAAAAGGCCAATATGACACTTCAACTTGCCGGTCGTTCTATAAAAATGCCCAAGGGATTAATTGAAGATGTCTTGATTAAAATTGGCGATTTTATCTTTCCTATTGACTTTGTTGTCCTCGAGACTCAACCCGTCATGAATCCCAAGAACCAAATTCCTGTCATCTTAGGAAGACCTTTTCTTGCTACATCCAATGCCTTGATCAATTGTAGGAACGGTTCGATGAAACTCACTTTCGGTAACATGACTATTGACCTTAATATTTTCAATGTAGGGAAAGAACCAAATAAGCTTTATGAACCATCAGTAGGGGTTAATGTTGTCAACAAATTTGTCACATGGTCTAGCTTTGAGGATAGTGAGATTGAGTTTCTTCTCGTTGAGGATTTCAAAGTCAAACAAGAGCCTACTCAAGAGTATGCTAATTCATTGAGAGATATGACTTCGGAAGAGATGCTGAGAGAGCTAGATGCGATTTGTTCTGCGTGGGAGACCCCACCTAAGATTGTTAGTAGTGAGCCTGTCATTGAGAGTCCCGTTGCACCACATCCACCGGCATTTGACTTGATTGTTTATCATCCCGAGTTTGATCAACAGCCTTTAGGAGCAACCGGACCCTCATTATTTGTCATTTCTAGTGATTTGACCCTAACCAAGCTTTCATTATCCGTAATCTGCTTAAACAAAATAAAGAAGCTTCAAGTTGGTTTAGGGTGAACACTAGTGATTCTTGTTCTAATAGGTTGCATGATCCCACGCTAATTGAGAAAGGCTGTTTTAATCAAAATTTTCAAATATTTCTTGATCTTTTCTCACAGCTTCACCCAAAGTTTCCCACCGGCATCGGCTAAGTCGGTTTTTCTTCTTTTACCTCCCCTCGTGAAATTCAGGTATGGGGGACGATTTGTGTGTGTGTGTGAAAGTTGTTTTCTTTCTTGTTTTTAGAAGTTTGTCATTCTCCGTCATCCTTTATCAGGTATTTGCTCCTCTCTCTTTTACTCTCGTTCATTTTGCATACATTGAGGACAATGCATGATTTAGGTATGGGGGGTTTTAGTGTAAATACATAAAATTGAAAAAATCCAAAAAATTAAAAATTTGAAAAATTCAAATATAGAGTTATTTTAGCTTAGTTGTCCTTCCCACTCTTTAAATTCTAGAACTAGTTGGTGTTGACTATTTTTCGAAAATTATATGTATAATGCCTTTAGATAATTTGAACGTAGTCAGATAAGGTTTTTCCTCATGAAACTTGTGTCGAACAAATTTTTGCTTAAAAGACCAAGACGACACATTCGCACGAGACCTTTGATGGAAAAATTGTATAGGAATGTTATTCAATACCTGAGAGAGAACCCACATGTTAGAACAATGTCGAATCAAACCTTTGCGAGATTTTGCTCCTATAGTATTGTTTCGGAAAAAAAAAAAAGAAAAGAAAAGTCAATAAATGTTTGTAATTGTAGAGTGCTAGTGTAATTTTATAATAATAAATTCTTAGTAGGGAAATCGGCTAGGTTGGGCTCATTGTTAACCCGAGTAAGTAAGTCCGAGGGGACTTTGTGCCTAGCAACCTAAGGTCCCTTGTGATCTGGGATTGTTGACCTAAAACTCGCTGAATGGGTGTTGATGCAAAAGTCTTTTGGGACCTCAACCATTGCACAGTCGGTCTAACTGCTAAGAACGTGAAGTTTGGCTAGATACTTGTTTTGATAGAGATTGGGTCAATTCAATATTGGTTGAAAAAGAGAAAATGTTCGTATGCACTTTATCCATCAAGGGCCTTAAATTCACCACACAGCTTGGGATTTTTTGTAAATTTTTAGAGTCTAATCAAGTGGATTGTGGGAACCTATAACGTGGCTATTATTAGAATAATCTTTAAGGCATATATTTTCCTACAAAATTGTTTTGTTGACACCAATAAAAGCTAGAGTAAAAGAGGAAAGTTGGATACTTGCTGACTTATCTCAAAGATTTTATGGGTATATCTTCTGTAAACCCTTAGGAGACAACACTCCTACCGTAGAGATCGTCTATTGATTTAACGGGTTGGTAAACCTAAAATTACCCGTGATTCCTACGACAGTGAGTATAGGCTTTTCATTCTGCATTTTTCTTTGTGTTTTACTCGAGGACGAGCAAAAGATAGGTATGGGGGCATTTGATAAGAGCATATTTTTGCATATTTTTATTACCTATTTATTTCTTGAACTCGTATTTTAATAAATTATTTTGTTGCATTTCAGGAAAATTCGAGAAAAATGAAGAAATAACAAAATAAAGAAATAAATGACAAAAGAAGAAGAAGAAGGACCAAAATAGAAGAAAAAGGAAAGAGAATGGAGGGTGGTGCACATTTTGCCAAAACCAAATGGATGGCCAAGATTTATCCAACCCAAAACTAAATCAATGGCTAAGATTAGCCCATACCAACCAAAACCCTAAATTATTGCCTATAAATACCTTCATCTTCTCTTGTTAAAACCTACCATTACCTTACATACTAGAATTAGATTGTAGTAGTTCATCTCCAAAAATTGTAGTTATAATTTTCTATTTTTCTTGTAAACACTCTTTATTTTTATGCAATTTCAAGTTTCATTTAATTTCTTGCACTTCTCTTTCATTTCTCTCCTTGCTCTTTATTTCGTTATTTTCGTAAATTCTCAGGTGGATAAAGTAGCAACGCTAACCACACGGGATTGAAAGTATCGATTTGTTTCGTAGTTTTAATTTCCATTTTAATATTAATCGTGCTCCTTTAAATCTCCATTTTATTTTGGGCATTTTATTTTAAATCATCCTTTTATTGTAACTTTAATTTCGTAGTTAAATTTCTTTATTTACGCTTTTAGTTTTAAAAAATAAAAAATCACCAAAATTTCAGTTTTAATAATTTTAGAAATCATTTTCTTTATGTTTATTTTCTTTAATTCGAACATTAATACCCATTCCTCTGTTTTATTCGAAGAAACCCAGTTTCATCTCCCCTGCATCTCTCCCTTTTCTCCCCATTCCAAACCCATCCCCTCCCACGTCTCTCTCTCTCTCTCTCTCTCTCTCTCTCTCTCTCTCTCTCTCTCTCTCTCTCTCTCTCTCTCTCTCTCTCTCTCTCTCTCTTTCTCTTAATCTCTCTCTCGAACCAATCCTCACTCCCAGATCTCTCCCTGCACACGCCCAAAATCCCTTTACCCCTTTTCCTTCTTCTCATTCGAATAAACACACATACAATTACTGTCTCCCTTTTTTCTCCCCTTCGAATCCCCATAGACCCCTTTTCTTTTTGTTTTTAGTTTCTCCGTTTTTTCTCTCGTTTCCAAGTATATGTGCTGAGTATTATTTGATGATGACAAGTTTTTAATGGTTGAGTTTGGTTATTTGTTTCTTAGATTTGTGGCTTTGCTAAGTTTTTGTCGAATCATTGTTAGAGTACATGAGTGTTTGCGAGTCTATGTTGCTGAGCTGCTTTGTAGGCTAAGTTTTGCGATGGTTCAGAATTTCGTTTGAGTTGCTGTGAGGCGTGTTGTCTGAATTTCCGAGTTCATCATGTTCTATTAAGTTTTTTGTGTTTTATTGAGTCTTGTTGAGTTTATTTTCTTTGGTGAGTTTTGCTGTTTTGGTTCGATGGTTTTGCCGAGTGTTTTTGCTTGTCATTTGGTTTAATTCTTGTTGAGATTTCAGTTTGATTAATTGAGTTGTAAAATTGAGTTGTAATGTTATCAAGAGTTGCATTCGGTCTGATTTTGTGTTTTATTAGTTTTTCTTTGTTGTAGTTTTGTTTTCGATTTTGTTTGCTGCGTTTCTGTCTCGTTATTAATGTCGATTCTGAGTTTTCTTCCGAGTTGTTGCTGCTATTTGATTGTTATGTTATGTTATTGTAATTGTAACTAAGTTAACTCCTTGTCTGTGTTTTGTTGCTGAGCCTACCAAAGATTTTGCTGTTTGCAGTAGTGTTGCTTTGTTGCTGCGTTTTGAGTCGAGGTTTATAGCCGAGCAGTTGAGATCTTGTAAATTTGTAAATGTTCGTTGTATGTTGTTAAACCTTGCCGTTTTCGATTAGTTACTGCTGTGTTACCAAGTTGCTCGTCTGTGCGGAGTGATGCTGTGTTATGAGTTTGTTGGTTCAGTTTTTGCTCGAGTTCGCTGCTAAGTTTCTATTTGTTTGTCCGAATTACAAGTCTGCTTGTTGAGTATTCATTTGTTTTTCTCAAGTGTGGTTTTGTTTGGATCTTCTCTTGCTAGTTCAACAAGCGAATTCACCATTTTTTTTTGTTAATAACTTCGATTTCAATTCAAATGCAAAATTCTGTTTTTATCGGTTTAAAATTGTTTAATTTTCTTTTAAAGTAATTTACATTCTAAATTAGGAATTAATTAGTAAAATTAACAATTTTTAAATCCACAAATAATTTAGCTTTTAATTAATTAGTTTAAAAATATCAATTCAAATAGTAAAAATAAAAAAAATTCAGTGTTTAGTTTAAAATAGATTAATTTAATTTTCTCTTAAAAAGATAGTTTTAGGAATAGTAAAAATCCGAAAAATCCAAATTGTCTTAGTTCGAATAAATTAGAAATTAATAGGGGTTAAGTTTTTTTTATTTTGAATTTTAATTTGTTAAATTAAAATTAGATTAAATTAAATTCTCTTTTTGTAATAGATTAAATTTTCCTTTAGGAATTAAATAGCATAAATTTATAAAAATCCCAAATTGTTGCAAAATTCAGTTTTTAGTTTAAAATAGATTAATTTAATAGTTTTAGGAATTAATAGAAGAAAAATCCCAAATTGTTCTAATTCGCCTAAATTAATAGTTAAGGACCGCGAAATAAATATTATTCCCTGTGAATCGAATCTTAAAATATTAAAACGATGATCGTGCGCTTGCGATAATTAAATGTCATGTTTTCGGCACATCAAGCCAAATCATGATGGACATTGAGAAAAACAAGGATATCCGATGGTCGAAACCACTAAGGACTAAACTAGAGAAGAGAAACAAGAACCAAAACCATTGGTGCTATAAGTATGTAGGAAATAGCACTCACGGTTGTAGAAAGCTGAAACACAAAATCAAATTTTTGATTCAAATAGAAAAGTTTATTCACTCATCAAGGATGGCCAACAGGGTAACCTAATGCAGGAATATGAAAGAAGAGATTATGAAAGGAAGGATGACGATCAAGATCGCAATCCATAGCCCCATGGGCCTGTGATAAACATGATTTTTTTAAGCCCGACAGCGGTCGGGAATACAAGGTGCTCTCTTAAAGCTTATGCTCGAGAAGTTATGAACATTATAGGAGAAGCTCCATAGCGAGCAAATACCAAAATGGCAATTGCCTTTGATGATTCTGACTTGGAAGGGGTGAAGTGCTTCCATGATGACCTGTTGGTCATAACACCTGTGATAGGCAACTCGTAAGTGAAAGAAGTCTTGGTAGACAATGAAACTTCGGTGAATATCTTGTTCCATGATGCATTTTCGAAGAAGGGATATAATGATTCTCAATTGATCCCCTCCAACACGCCCATCTATGGGTTCAAAAGAATTGAGTCGAGAGTTCGAGGAACTATTTAGTTATCCATGATAATAGGATGTGAGCTAGGGAAGCCACTCATTTGTTGAACCTTTTGGTTGTTAAGATAACTTCCGCTTACATTGCGATCCTTAAGAGGACATGCTTGCATGCCTTTAAGACCTAAAGATCAAATTTCCTGCAAGAAATGGAGTTGAGAAGAGAAGGGAGATCAAACAATAACAAAGAACTAGAAACTTGTAGCCCAATCAACATCAGTGAAATTTTTTCAATTGAAGTATACAGTGAGTTGATAGTAACAACCTTGACATGGAGCTTGTTTGAGATATTTCACAATCTTAAGAGCAACTTGCCAATGAACATTAGTAGGCTTGGCCATAAACTGACAAAGAATATGAATAGGATAATAGAGCTCAAGCCTCGTGATAGTGAGATATATGAATTGATCAACCAATCTCCTATAAGAGGTGCCATTAGCAAGAGGTAAACCAGTTGTGGTAGAAAGACTAAGCTGAGCTTTAATAGGAACCTTACTAGTCTTCAATAGTTTTGGTTACTATGTTTTACTGGGAAATTTATTAATTTCTTGGAAATGTAAAAAAATAGAATACGGTTGCCAGATCTTATGCAGAATCCGTGTATAGGTCTATGACAAATGTAGTTTGTGAATCTACTTGGCTATATAACCTTATAACAGAAATGCACTTTCCTATACCTAGACCTCTTCTTTTATATTTTGTGACAATACGTCTGTTATAAGTATTGCTGAAAATCCTATTCTTCATGAAAGTACAAATTAAACATATTGAACTTGATGTTCATCTGGTCAAGGACAAGGTTAAAGTAGGTTGTATTCAACCCATCTATTTATCTACTGTTGGTCAACCTGCGAACCTTCTTATTAAACTTTTGACAGCTATTTATGCTACTTATTTGTAAACCAAATTGGGTGCTATGAATATCTTCACCCTCCCAATTTGAGGGGAGGTATTGGGGACCTCACACTAGTCAAAGTAAATTCAAGAACATATTTGTAAATATACCAAAGTGTAAAGGGCAAATAGTTCTTTTGTACACGAAGTTAGTTAGAATAGAAAGATGCCAAGCTGTTAGTTCAATATGTATGTTATGCCCAGATTTGGCATAAGCCCTAAACAGGCCTAATGGGCTAGAATAATGATACATTGCATATAATGGGCCTGAGAATGGGAGATGGGTTACTGAAGTCCATCACTATGGGTCAATTTAATGAGTTACCAAGCTACTATCCGAGTTCGCCAGCGAGCCCAAAACGGGGTCGCAGTCTACGAGGTCCAGTGAGGCCTAGACGTCCAGCGAGGCCTAGGGAATGTTTATTGTGAAGATCTACCGTCAGACCCGGCGAGGTCGCATAAGTGGAATTATCTCCGTACAGCGTGGACCACCTCGCATGGCCAGCCCAACGAGGTCGCATGCGAGGTCGCGCAGTTCCTCCATTTGTCTCGTCAGTGATGCTAGTTAATTTAAGCATAATGCTAGCCATGAGTAACCTTTTATGGGCCATGTGTCATGAGCAGAATGAATGGGTAAAATATATTAGCCCAAAGAGACGTCTAGTGGATTTGGGCCAAGTCGAGCCCATAGAAACCCTAGCCCGTCTAGGTAACTTCTTCTCCAAGAGAACTACTTATGGCTTGATCCCTATAAATAGGTTTGAGAGATAGTTCACCCTGAAAATCAACCACCAAGATCAGCCACAAACAATTACAAATATTGTTATACAATATTCTCCCTGTAACATTTGGCGCTAGAAAAAGGGCTAGTCATTGAATTGGGAGAGCAATGACTAAATCAAATAAGAAGAAAAATGGAGTGGGGGAGACCCCGGGGTCGGATAAGAAAAAGGACGACCCCTAGAGGAAGGATCCACCAGAGAGCGAGGCACTAGAAGATGGGACCAAGGATGAATTGAAGAAGGAGCAAACACCCCCTGTCCAACAGGTGGCTTTGACTGGTGAAGTCATGTCATTTCTAAAGGGCCTCGGTGATCAAATGATTGTGGTAAAGGAGAGGATGGCTAAGATGGAGAAGCGACATAGCTCTAGAGGTTTGAAGAGGAATGCAAGGACAGGGGACCGAACTCATCAAGTAGAAGGTAGTAAAGGCCCCACCAAGAAGGTAATAGAAGACTTTAACGATGTGGTAACAGATCAAACGAACCCTGATTGGAATGAAGAGGATGCTACTATGGAGGAAAAAGGGGGCTCGCATGATAAGAACGCCTCATCTGAAGGACGATCAGTAAGTGTCTTTGACCGCCTTGGAAAGAAGTTGACTGCGCATGATCTTCGCCTCAAGTTAGAAAAGATTAATGATGGTAAGGATGGAGGATCTAAAAACAAAAGTAAGGGCTCCTATCGACCATTATCTCCACTTCGAGATCGTGAGCAGTCATATCGTCGCGATGACCGACCCCCCCTCTCACAGAGAGCGTGAGCGGTCCCATCATCGTGACGACAGACCCGCATCTCATCGAGATCATGAGCGATCCCGACATCGCGAGGAGGAGCATAAATGATCAGGAGGAGTCTAGTGCTCCTAAAAAGACTCAATCTCATCATGGAAGTACTGGAGAGAAGAAAAAAGAAGACAAGGAGGCCAAAATTGGGGACTATAAGTTGGAAGAGCTAAAAAAGGCCTTGGATGTGATGAATAATGAGAAAGGGATTTTTAGTACTATGGGCTCGTCTTCGCCTTTCACCCATGAAATTCGAACTGCTCCACTTCCTGCAGTGTTTCGAGACTATCATTCAGATATGACCTATAATGGAGATATTGATCCAGCAGAGTTTGTAATTCGGTTCAATAATGAGATGGATGTTTACCAGGTCTCGCAGCTAGCGAGGTGTAGGCTGTTTGCTGCCTCGCTGAGGGGAAGTGCTCAACAGTGGTTTTCCAAACTCGTGGCTCTGGTCATCTTTGATTCTTTGGAACAGTTTATGAATATCTTCATCAAACAGTTCCAATCCTCGATGCTTTATGCACCCCAAGTATCTACTTTGGCTAATATTAAGCAGAAGGAGGGAGAGAGCCTGCAGGAGTATTTTAAAAGGTTCAATGCCGAAGTCCCTAAAGTACGAGATGCAAATGACGAGGCTGTTAAAAATTTCCTCATAGTAGGGCTGAGGGAAGGAACAAAATTCTGGAGGAAATTACAAGCATATACACCTAGCACACTAGCTGAACTATATAAAAAGGACGAACCTATTCAACGGGTCGAGAAATCAATGGAAGAGTTAAGAAAGAGCAAAGGAGAAAGTAGTGGAAGCAAAAATAAGGGAGTGAAGAGGAAGGACTCTCAAAGTCCCAGGCGAAGGCAAGATCGCAGTCCGAGCCCGAAGAGAAGGGATCGTGACCCCCCAAGACGTTCCCCACCTCTGGCTCGTCCAGCTAGAGATGAAGACAAGTTCACCCCCTTGGTGGCTTCGGTCGATCATATTTATGTTGTCAACGCTAATAAAGGGATGTTCACCAAACCTCCTGCCATGGGCGCACAAGGAACCTGGAATACCAAGAAATATTGTGATTTTCATGAACAAAGGGGGCATGATACCGCAGATTGTTGGCACCTTAAAGAGCAAATTGATTGGTTAATTCGAGAAGGGAAATTGACTGAGTGGGTGGTTCGAGAGGTGAAGAAACATCAAGGAAACTCTGATAAATCAGGTTTGGGATACAATGTTGTGTCCCCTATGGAATAGAATATAGAGCCTCGCAAGGAGAGGGAAGAACGAGGCAATATCATCCATGTGATCATTGGAGGGCCACATATTGGAGGAGATAGTAACAAGGCTAGGGAAATGTATGCTCGCGAGCCCTTACCAATATACATCATTTGCAAGAGAGACCTCCGAATCTCTTTAAGGGGGAAGACAAAAATATCATGTTTACCGAGGAGGATGCGAAGTGGGTACACCACCCTTATTCAGATGCTCTAGTGGTTTGAGTTCGCATTGGATCTCAGAATATCTATAGAGTTCTGGTGGACAATGGAAGTGCTGTGAATGTGTTAATGTATGATGTGTACAAGAGGATGGGATATGTGGACAAGGACCTTATTCCTACAGTGGGACTTCTGTATGGGTTCACTTAAGCATCAGTAAGTGTGAAAGGCCTCATCAAGCTTCCCATCACTTTAGGGGACGAGCCCTGCATTACCACGCAAGTTGCAGATTTTATGGTCGTTGATCAACCATCGGCCTACAATGCTATTGTGGGGAGGCCGATCTTGAAGGAAATGAGGGTTGTGACCTCCATCTACCACCTCTTAATGAAGTTCCCTGCCCCGCAGGGTGTGGGCTGTGTTAGAGGAATTCAGCATGAATCTAGGGAGTGCTACAACAAGGCCCTTAAATCAGCTGAAAGGGGAAGAGCTCTATGTTAGATAAGATGGAATGCGAAGAGGAAGAAAGGACTCGCAAAGAGGTCTCGCGACCTTCAACTGGTTGTAATATGATATCTATGGAGGAGTTGCCAGATGATTATTTTTACAACTTGGGAATACAAGTAGAGCCAGTACCAGGGGCTATTATGATGGAGGCCTCGCAGCCAGTATTGGTTTTTCAAGAAGGAATTATTGAAGAGGCTATTGATGACGAGGAGAGCCCAAAATATGCAGATGTGCGAGCCCGTAAGGGGAAATGGGTTCGCAAGGAAAGATCAATATAGGTAGATTTGCCTAATGGAATTACTCGAGAAACAACAGCTGTGACTGAGTGTGGCCGTGTCGGGGCGACCCCTGTGATAGGAGGCACAAGGCAGGAGGAAGCAAAGTCGAGCAAAGCTCGCGATGTTGAAATTGATTTAGATCCTCGCATCCCTAAGCATGTGGAGCGAGCCGGAGCCGCAGAAGACACAATTTCTGTTCTTGTCGATGCTAAGGATTCCACTAAGGTGTTAAGGTTCGAGTCGCAGCTAAACCCTGATCTTAGGGGGAGGCTCGTGGAATTTCTTAAAGCTAATTTGGATGTATTTGATTGGTCTCATGAAGATATGATTGGCATAGATCCTAATGTGATGTGTCATAGGCTTAATATGGACCCAAGTAAAAAAGAGGTGAGGCAGAAGAGGAGACCTATAAGTGGAGAACGAGCCGAGGCTCTCAAAGAAGAAGTGGACAGGCTCCTCGAGGTCAGGCTCGTTAGGGAATCATTCTACCCTGATTGGCTCGCGAACCCTGTCCTAGTGAAGAAACCAAATGGCAAGTGGAGGACCTCTGTAGATTTCAATTATCTCAACAAGCACTACCCCAAGGATAGTTTCCCACTCCCAAGGATTGATCAGTTGGTGGATGTGACAGCGGGGCATGCGCTCCTAAGCTTCATGAATGCTTATTCAGGGTATAATCAAATACCTATGTAACGGCCCGATCAGGAGCACACCTCGTTTATCACGGATTGAGGCCTTTATTGCTACATTGGGATGCCCTTCGGTCTCCTCAATGCCGGGGCCACCTATCAAAGGCTCGTCAACATGATGTTTGAGAAGCAAATCGGGAAGACAATGGAGGTCTATGTTGATGACATGCTTGTGAAGTCTAATGAAGCTGGGGATCACATATCCCACCTCGCAGAAATGTTTGACATACTGAGAAAGTACAGAATGAAGCTTAACCCCCAGAAGTGTGTTTTTGGGGTCGAATCGGGGAAATTCTTGGGGTTCATTGTAAACCACAGAGGAATTGAGGCCAATCCAGCCAAGATAAAGGCCCTAATGGAGATGAGGTCACCTAAAAATGTCAAGGAGGTTCAAAGTCTAACTGGAAGGATAGCAGCCCTCAATCGATTTGTTTCTAAATCATCAGACAAGTGTCATGAGTTCTTCAAAGCAATAAAAAAGGTGGGAAAATTTTTTGAATGGACCCCTGAATGCGAGGAGGCTTTCCAAAGGATAAAGGAGCAATTAGGCTCGCCACCTCTGCTTTCTAAACCTAAGGAATGAGAGGTCCTCATTGTTTACGTGGCTGTCTCAGAGCATGCTGTCAGTGCTGTCCTCGTTCGTGAGGAGGAGAGGGTTCAATACCCTGTTTATTATGTCAGTAAGAGGTTGTTAGATGCGGAGACTCGTTACACCAACATGGAGAAGCTAGCCTATGCTTTGATATTGGCTTCAAGGAAATTGAGGCCCTATTTTCCGGCACACATCATTCAGGTTCGCACTGCCTATCCGTTGAGGCAAGTGATGCATAAACCCGAGGCCTCAGGGAGACTATTAAAGTGGACAATAGAGCTGAGTCAGTTCGATATTGAGTACAAGCCTCGAGGTGCAATAAAGGGACAAGCCTTATCAGATTTTATATTGGAATTCCTTTTCCAATCTGAGGAATATGCCTGGGCTTTAATAGCGATCCCAGAGGTAGTAGGCCCCGAGGTCAAGAACGAGAATTTAGCCTCGTGGTGGGAGCTATATGTTAATGGGGCGTTTAATAAAGAAGGAACTGGGGCCGGGGTCGAGCTCGTTACCCCTGAAGGTCGCAGGTTAAGCAGCGCCGTTCACTTCGCATTTGAAGCTTCCAACAATGCACCAAAATATGAGGCCCTAATCATTAGTCTTAAACTTTCATTGGAAATGAAGGTGGAGAACCTTACAGCCTATAGCGATTCTATGTTGGTGACATACTAACTTTATTATGGCTGGCAAGCTAGAGGTGAGCAGATTCAATTATATCTGCGATGTGCACAGAGGCTAATTAAGAAGTTTAACGAAGTTAGAGTGGTTCATATAAGAATGGAGAAGAATCAGGGAGCAGATGCCCTTGCAAAATTAGGCTCGCGTCGCGAGGCCACCTTACTTGGGATCATTCCATTGGAGGTTCAAAGTAAGCCTAGTGTTCCGGAAGAAATTGTTATGGAGATATCGAGTCAGGGGTCGACATGGATGACCCCTATATGGGAGTATGTCAAGAATGGAGTTCTCCCTCAAGAAAAGAAAGAAGCGAGGAAAATCAAATATCAGGTAGCTCGATATGTGATTTATGATAAGGTGATGTACCCAAAAGGGTTCAATACACCACTTTTGAGGTGTGCGGATGGAGAAGAGTGCAATTACATCCTAAGGGAGGTCCATGAAGGAATATGTGGCAATTACTCGGGGGTAGTTCCCTAGCTCAAAAAATTCTATGACAAGGGTATTTATGGCCTACATTGAAAAGAGATGCTTTTGAGTTCGCTAGAAGATGTGATAAATGTCAGAGAAATGCTAACTTCAGTAATGCTCCAGTTGCGCACCTCACTTCGCTGACGATACCCTGGCCCTTCGCTATGTGGGGGATAGATCTTATTGGTGAACTCCCCAAAGCCAAGGGAGGAGTCAAATATGCAGGCGTGGCCGTGGACTACTTCACCAAGTGGGCCGAAGCTGAGCCCCTCACTACAATCACGGCCAAAAAATTAAAGGATTTTATATACAGAGCTATTGTATGTCGCTATGGAATTCCATATCAGCTCATATCAGATAATGGGAAGCAATTTGACATTAAGGAGATGAAGGAGTTCTGTGAAAATTTGGGGATCAAGAAAAGTTTCTCTGCTATGAGCCATCCTAAAACAAATGGTCAAACCGAGGCCATTAACAAGATAATCAAACATACCCTAAAGGATAAATTGGAGGAGAGCAAGGGCAGTTGGCCCGAGGAGTTAACAAAGGTCTTGTGGTCATACAACACGACCCCAAGGTCTACCACCGGAGAGACCCCATTTTCTTTGACTTTTGGATGCGAGGCCATGGTGACCGTTGAGGTGGGCTCGGGCTCGTTCAGGAGAGAACATTACGACCCTGAAGCAAACGAGGTCAATCACAGGCTGTATTTAAACATGATTCAGGAGTCAAGGGAGGAGGCTCAGTTAAGGCTCGTAGCTTATGAAAGAAGAGTTGCGAGGTATTATAATGGGAAGGTTCGTGTGCCGCATCTTCGCGTGGGGGACTTGGTGCTTAGGAGAATGATGCCTAACACCAAGGTCTCAGCTCATGGAGTCTTTGGAGCCAATTGGGAAGGGCCCTATAAAATCTATGTTGTCATCAATGAAGGGACTTATTATCTAACAGATATGGATGATAAGGTCGTACCACGAGCTTGGAATGTAGAGCATTTAAGGAAATACTATCAGTAGAGGCCTCGCCCCTGGTAGTCTCTATCTATTACTACTTAGCATGAATAAATTCATACAAACTACTGGGGGGTAGTGATCATATAGACACCTCCTCTTTATGATGTAATGAAAGTTGGGCCTCGCCCCTAGTATTTATATATGAAATTTGTTCTCCAAAAAGTTGTGCAATTTTATTCTCCTTCTGTTAGCATTTTAAATTTTTCAGGACTAGCCCAGCAAAGCGTATGCGAGGCCGAAACTCCCTCAGGTCAATGAGGTAGCGAGCATGCACTTACTACAACCTCAGGGAATGTCCTCAAAGTTTAGTGGATAAGAAGCATATCTACTCAAAAAGAAAGTTCAAAGTAAAAGAAGTCGAGGTGCGACCTCAATCTCAGAGATCGTGTTTGCGATCTTGCAAGGAAGGCATCGCATGTCATGACTCCAAAGAGATGGGGCATACCTTGAAGTTTATAAGCAAATCTAAAAGTAACAAGAAAAAGGAAAGTTACAAATTCAATAGGGGAAGCTTCGCAGCTGCGCGGCTAGTCTACTTGAAAATATTTCAAATACATAAGGAATGAAAGCAATAATTCTATGAAGATAAAGCAAGCCCAAGATATTGAATGAAGAAACGAAGACAAGTAATTGAGCAAGATGTTACGGCAATTATAAAAAATTCAACATTCATTGGGTCGCCATGCGAGCCCAAGAACCGGCAAAGTTATAAAGATAGTTATCAAAAAATATTACAAATCGTGAGACATTCAAGGGGCGTCCGCATCCCCAGTTCGTTAATTAAAATCAAAGAAAAAAGATTGATTATGCAGCATCGTCATTAGGATTGGTCTTGTTGGCATCATTAACAAGCCGATCTGCCGCAACGTCCTTGATAAGTGGATTTATATCCACTTGGAGCGTTCCATATCGGCTTAAATTGATTGTTTTGGACTCAAGTTTGTGGTGGTTTCGATGTGTTTTGCTTAGTTGTGCAGAATTATGAGAATGTTGACTAAGGTGGATGCTTCGATAATTTTTGGGGAATTAATTGATTAAAATTCGAATTTCTGAGAATGGTTGCGCAGTCTACACTGTTGTGGCCATATCTTGAGTTCTAGAAGACCGTTTGAGGCCCGTAAGCAGTCCACGTGAAGATAACGAGATTCTCTATCATTCTAAGGTGGTCCAGAGGTCCAATTACGTTGGGAACGTTCCAGAAAATCTGAAGAAAAGTCAGCCACGAATTTTCCTTAAAAATAGAATCAATTTAGGAAACGTATCTTGCAGAAATTCTATTATAATTCTGTTTTTGTATTTTCTTGCTGGGGAAAACTTTTAGAGCCTATTTAAACACATCATACCATTGTAATAGAGATAGACATATTATTAGTTATTATTATTGTATTATAGCTTAGATCTGCAAGGGAGAAAAGGAGAGAAGGATTCAACTCTCGTGACAAGCAACGGATCTAGATCTACTTCATCTTTTGTGTTATTCAGGATTCTAGATTTGTTTTCTTAACTCTTTGTTTATTAATATTATTGCTTCTTTCTTTCATATCTCGTTTTATATCATGTTTTCATCAAATCCCATGACGATGAACGGTTCAATTATGAGCTAATCGTTGTCATGGGATTCTAACGGATTTATCTATATAGCTTAGTAGTTTGTATGCTTTAAAGATTTATGTGCGGTGAATTCTTGATATCCTTGTATGGTTGTGTTTCATGTATTTAGATGCGTTACGAACATCTAATTTGTTAATCTCTTGTGAAGTGAAGGTGGATCTTGAGATTTAGAACTTGCCATGCTAGCATAGGTTCATGATTGTTTATCAACATGATTCGTAGTATGAGATGAGAATACTTATATTTCCCTGTGTGATCTTTATGGATAACTTGTTCTTCAACCGTTATGTTTTCAAATTCTATAGACATATAGGGTCTAAGCATAATTGGTGTCTATTTATCTTCTATCTCTTTTGTGGATGTATGGGTAGTTTGGTATACGTATACTGAGAGGTAGCGTAAACTTGTTTTGTGTTGTCCGATCAGATATCAAAACCATCACATGTATTGATTAAAGGCTGCGACTCAAAGTGAAGTAGATAATGAAGTTAAGATCCCATGTTTTTATTCATATAATTAATTCAGATTTAATTCTCATTAGTTAATTAGTTTTTACTTTGCATCTTAGTTTAATGTAGATAATTAAAACCCATATTTGTTAATTATCTTAGCAGTGAATTAAGATCATACATTGTTGAATAGGTGCATTTACTGAAAAGAACCATAACTTGATCCCTGTGGGAACGAATTTGGACTTAACCTTATATATTACTTGTGACCACGTACGCTTGCGTGATTTTGTGCAAACAAGTTCTTGGCGCCGCTGCCGGGGATCATCGGTGTTTAATTTAGTTTATGTGCTTGCCATCAGTGGTCGTTAGCGTTCACTGACTCAGATTTCTTATTTAGTTTGTTTGTTTCGTGGTGTTTTCAGGTACTTGAACATGTATGCGAACACGTTTGCAAACTCGTAAACTGGTAGAAGAAGAACTTGCAGCAGTAAAAGAGATGGCAGACTTACCAGCAGCACTCAAGGCTTTGAAGGACTATTCGCAGCCAAAGATCAATGACATACAATCTAGTATTGTCAGGCCAGCTATTGCAGCAAACAACTTTGAGATCAAGCCGAGCATAATTCAGATTGTGCAGAATTCGGTTCAGTTTGGGGGTGCTTCGACAGAGGATCCTAACATGCACATCCGAGACTTTATCGAGATCTGCGACACTTTCAAATTTAATGGTGTGTCGGAGGATGCTATCATGTTGAGGATGTTCCCATTCTATCTGAGGGATAAGGCTAAGGGCTGGTTACACTCTCTACCAGCTGGTTCCATTACTACATGGGATGATCTTGCTCAGAAGTTTCTTACTAAATTCTTCCCTATGGCGAAAACTGCAGCAATACGGAACCAGTTAACTCAATTTCAACAGCAATCTGGCGAGTCTTTGTGTGAGGCTTGGGAACGTTATAAGGAGATGCTACGAAGGTGTCCTCATCATGGTATGCCTGATTCGATGGTTATTAATGGTTTTTACAATGGGTTGGGAGCACAGTCTAGGCCTTTGCTAGATGCAGCATCTGGTGGAGCTCTGTGGGCGAAGAGCTATGAGGAAGCTTATGATCTTATTGAGATGATGGCTGCTAATGAATATTAGAATCCAACACAGAGGCTTTCTCAAGGTAAGGTAGCAGGTGTTCTTGAAGTTGACACAGCTTCAGCTATTGCAGCTCAGTTGAAGGCTCTTACGATGAAGGTGGATTCTCTTGCTAATTATGGAGTTCAGCAGGTTGCTTGTATTTGTGAGCTATGTGCGGGCGCACATGAGACGAATCAGTGTACTATCTCTTCAGAATCAGCACAGTTCATGAGTAAATTTCAGAGACCTACTGCACCAGTTCCAGCCATTTATCATCCTAATAATCGGAATCATCCAAATTTCAGCTGGAGCAATAATCAAGGTGTTCAGCAACCTTATCAGCAGCAGTTTCAGGGTCAGCAAGCAAAGCCATTCAATCAAGGCTATCAACAGCCATATGCTCCAAGGCCACCATATCAACCTCCGGGATTTCAGCAGCAACAGCCCCAGGCTCATGGGGGGCAATCATCTAATGAAAAATCAGAAGGGGGATGATTTGTGGATGATGGTGAAGAACCTGCAAGCTTCTCAAAATGTCTTGGAAAACCAGATAGGACAGATTGTTAGTGCTTTACATAGTAGGCCACAAGGAACTCTTTCTAGTGATACGGAGGTAAATCCAGGCAGAAGGGAAAGCAAAGAACAGGTCAATGTAGTTTCTTTGAGATTTGGAAAAGTCACGTGGGATCCTAAATCAGCAGCTAAGGAAGATGAAGATGTTCCGAATCAGCAGGTTGAAAAATCTGCAGTGCCAGAAATTGAGAAATCTGATTTAGTGGCTGATCAGCTTGATGGTGAGAAGAGCAAGAAACTTGTTGAAAAGTCTACTCCGGAGCAATCTTCAAAGAATAATCAAATATATCCTCCTCCTCCATATCCTGGATACTTGCAGAAAACTCAAGAGAAACAGTTTCAGAAGTTTATGGATGTCTTCAAGAAATTGTCCATTAACATTTCTTTTGTTGAAGCATTGGAGCAGATGCCGAGGTATGCAAAGTTCATGAAGGATATTTTGTCACGAAAGAGAAGGTTGGAAGAATTTGAAACAGTGGCAGTGACAGAGGAGTGTAGTGCGGTTCTGCAGCAAAAGTTGCCACCAAAACTTAAAGATCCGGGGAGTTTCACTATCCCTTGCACTATTTGCAACCTTTCTTTTAGCAAGTGCTTGTGTGACTTGGGAGCTAGCATCAATCTCATGCCTTTATCTGTGTTCAAGCAACTTGGTCTGCCGGAGCCAAAGCCAACCAATATCTCTTTGCAGTTGGCTGATCGATCTATCACATATCCAAGGGGCATAGTGGAGGACGTTTTGGTGAAAGTTGATAAGATTATCATCCCAGCTGATTTTGTTATCTTGGATTTTGAAGAAGACAAGAAGATTCCCATAATCTTGGGAAGGCCTTTTCTAGCTACAGGCCATACTTTGATTGATGTGCAAAAAGGAGAGCTAACAATGAGGGTGCAAGATCAGAATGTCACCTTTAATGTTTTCAAGGCCATGAAATTTCCGACAGAGGATGAAGAGTGTTGCAGTGTGGAAATAGTTGATACGGGTCAGAGAAAGAAGTTTGATCAGTTGTTGAGCGAAAAGTCGGACACACACGTGCTACAGCATCACATCATTGATTTCATTGACAGTTCTTCTCGAGATCTCTCGAGTGTAAAGCTTGGGAAACTTCCACCACATTTGAGGTATGTTCTTTTGAATAATGAGCTAGTGATTTTTGAAGAGGGGAATGATAACGTGTTGCGAAGGTGGAAAGACGATGATAAGGAAGAAAAAAGTTTTGTTCAGCCGTTCGAGTTGGAGAAGCACATTAGAGGTGTGAAGAAGAAAAAGAAGAAGATTAAGCTGTTGGATAGTAAAATCAGGTTGAAGTCCGAGGGAAGAAATTTGTGGAAAGCTAGCAAACAAGAGGTCAACGTTCGTATGAATGGTCTATCTGTTGAGGATGGTTCAGTTATTCTTTTGAAACTGCCATGAGTTGAGGAAGTAACGTCAAGCTATTGACGTTAAAGAAGCGCTTCGTGGGAGGCAACCCACGCATTAGTGTAGGAAAAAAAAAATTGAGTGTGGTGAAAAAAAAAAAAAATTGGGCGTGTCACGCAGGCTGCGCCTACGTTACGCAGGCTGCACCTGCGTTTCTGGATGTGGCACAGGCTGCGCCTGCGTTACCGTACAACAGGCAGGCTGCGCCTGCTTTCAAGCAGGCTGCGTAGTTTCTCAGCAGTTTTTTGTTTTTTTTTCTTCCCTTTGCCTTTAAAGCAGCTGTTGTCCTATCTATTAAAAAAAAAGTTTTTCAAACCCCAAAAAAAAATTCCTTTTCCAATTTTATTCTATCACTCCAAATTTTATCCTAATCCTATATTAATTCCAAAACCCCCCATCTTTCCTCCAAAATTCTAATCCTATATTTATTCTAATTCTTTTTCTATAATTCATCAAATCATATCAAATTTCATACCCACTCAAAATTTTTTCTTTCTCACATTAATTTTTTTTATTTACCCAATCCCTCCATTATATATACACACCCATACATACAAATCCAATTCCTCTTCTATTTATTTAAATTCAATTCTAAAGAGGAATTAATTACAAGTTCACCTCTTTGATTCGTAATTGATTTATCTTTTTCTCTAATATTATTTTTATTACGAATTTGTGTTCTTGTAATTGGGGGTTTTGTAGTATTCTTGTTATTTGGGAAGTGGCCAATCTATGGAGCTCGTACGCATTGTCCTCCACCAGATTCATCCGAGGAGGGTTATGACTCAGCTGGTTAGGTATGTTTTCTACTTCCCCTCGTATTTACTTCCATTCAATGCGGACATTGAATATTTTAAGTTTGGGGGTGGTTTGAGGGATTAGCAGTTGTTGTATTATGTGTTCATGTAGGATTTCATGTTTTGCATATTAGTAGTAGTAATTCATGCATATATGTTCGTATTAATTATGTTTGTTTCATATAGGACATTCTGTTTTTATTTTTTGTATACCATGTGAGTTCATATTAGTTGCATTTTCATAGCATGCATATTTCATGATCCATTAAGACGAGCTAATTCTGATTGGTAGGTAGGTGTCTAATTGAGTGTGGTAATGATGAGTAGAGGGTTGATTTATAGTTTCTAAGAAATTGACTTATGTGTTTCAGAAACAAAACTAATTTCACAGTCTCATTGGGTGCTTTTGGGCTAGGTTAGGTCATGCTTGTTTGGATGTTTTGAGATTTAATCACTTGTTTATATTTAGAATTTTTGTTATTCCCTTGATAGCGTAGGAACACTTAAGTCTAAGTTTGGGGGAAAACCAGGAATTTCATGCTTAGTTGTAAATAATTGTCAATAATTGCTAGATGTCAAATGGCTAGTAGCCGGCTCATATTTATATGAGTAGTCTAGGGTTGGAATTGAGAATTCTCATTCCAGATTGCATAAAAGAAAAAAAAAGCAGAAAAAAAGAAAAAGAAAAAAAAGGTTTCAAGTGTTTTTATGCAAAATTAGTCAGGGTGAGCTCTTTAATACTCGAGCAATTAAGTTCGCGGGGACTTTGTGCCTAGTGACCTAAGGTTTTTATATTCTGGGATCCACTAACCTAACGCTCGCTACATGGGTATTATTGTATAAGCCTTTTGGGGTCTCATCCATTGCACGGTTAAATAAGCATGCTTGTATATATGTATCGTAGTAGTTAGTAATAAAGCATGAATTTCTGCCTACCTTGGATAAGGATGGAGGTGTTCCTAGGCTATGAAGTGTTTACAGTATATTCTATGTATAAACCTGTGATTGTCTTGACAAAGAGCATGTATGATTTTTGACCTAGTTTTGGGAGTATTTCTGATGAGCATTGCACACACGCACGTTTCTGTTCATGTATTGTTAGTATACGGGAACTTGGTTGAGCTCTATTTGGATTTAGTTGCATTCTCTAAGATATTTGCTTGCTAGTTGGTTTTGGTTAGTTTGAAGGGGATCGTTGCATTTTTCATATTAGCTGCATTCATGCATTGCATTGCATTAGGTTAAATGGATTTTGTGGGTACATTCGCTATAGGCCCTCACGAGACCTTACTCGTCCACTGGGGTTGCCTAGGGGTTTAAAGGGCTTGTTGCATATGCCAAATGCAACCGTGATCACCTACGGAAGTGGTACTAGTAGTTAGTTAGTTGTAATTGTTTATGCTTGAGGACGAGCATCGGTTTAAGTTTAGGGGTGTGATAAGTGGATTTATATCCACTTGGAGCGTTCCATATCGGCTTAAATTGATTGTTTTGGACTCAAGTTTGTGGTGGTTTTGATGTGTTTTGCTTAGTTGTGCAGAATTACGAGAATGTTGACTAAGGTGGATGCTTCTATAATTTTTGGGGAATTAATTGATTAAAATTCGAATTTCTGAGAAGGGTTGCGCAATCTACACTGTTGTGGCCATATCTTGAGTTCTAGAAGACCGTTTGAGGCCCGTAAGCAGTCCACGCGAAGATAACGAGATTCTCCATCATTCTAAGGTGGTCCACAGGTCCAATTACGTTGGGAACGTTCCACAAAATCTGAAGAAAAGTCAGCCACGAATTTTCCTTAAAAACAGAATCAATATAGGAAACATATCTTGCAGAAATTCTATTATAATTCTGTTTTTGTATTTTCTTGTTGGGGAAAACTTTTAGAGCCTATTTAAACACATCATACCATTGTAATAGAGATAGACATATTATTAGTTATTATTATTGTATTATAGCTTAGATCTGCAAGGGAGAAAAGGAGAGAAGGATTCAACTCTCGTGACAAGCAACGGATCTAGATCTACTTCATCTTTTGTGTTATTCAGGATTCTAGATTTGTTTTCTTAACTCTTTGTTTATTAATATTATTGCTTCTTTCTTTCATATCTCGTTTTATATCATGTTTTCATCAAATCCCATGACGATGAACGGTTCAATTATGAGCTAATCGTTGTCATGGGATTCTAACGGATTTATCTATGTAGCTTAGTAGTTTGTATGCTTTAAAGATTTATGTGTGGTTAATTCTTGATATCCTTGTATGGTTGTGTTTCATGTATTTAGATGCGTCGCGAACATCTAATTTGTTAATCTCTTGTGAAGTGAAAGTGGATCTTGAGATTTAGAACTTGCCATGCTAGCATAGGTTCATGATTGTTTATCAACATGATTCGTAGTATGAGATGAGAATACTTATATTGCCCTATGTGATCTTTATGGATAACTTGTTCTTCAACCGTTATGTTTTCAAATTCTATAGACATATAGGGTCTAAGCATAATTGGTGTCTATTCATATTCTATCTCTTTTATGGATGTATGGGTAGTTTGGTATACGTATACTGAGAGGTAGCGTGTACTTTTTTCTTGTTGTCCGATTAGATATCAAAACCATCACATGTATTGATTAAAGGCTGCGACTCTAAGTGAAGTAGATAATGAAGTTAGGATCCTATCTTTTTATTCTTATAATTAATTCAGATTTAATTCTCATTAGTTAATTAGTTTTTACTTTGCATCTTAGATTAATTTAGATAATTAAAACCCATATTTTTTAATTATCTTAGCAGTGAATTAAGATCATACATTGTTGAATAGGTGCATTTACTGAAAAGAACCATAACTTGATCCCTGTGGGAACGAATTTGGACTTAACCTTATATATTACTTGTGACCACGTACGCTTGCGTGATTTTGTGCAAACAGTCCTCCTCCTCAATCTCCTTGCGAAGATATTCGGCGAATTCAACATTGCCAGGTCCAAGTCTTGACCAGTCAAAGTCAGGGTTCTTTCTTATGAATTCCTTCATAAATTCAGATTGAGCAGCCCCAGAGATAGTGTCATGGTCAAATTTAGCAGCAGTAAGCTCCTTCTACAGTTTATCTAGCTCCTCCCCATACTTCTTCTTCAACTCCACCTCGTGCTCCTCCGCCTCCTTTAATGATTTGTCAAGAGCAGTCTTCTGATTGTTGACATTTTTAAGTTCAGAGCGAAACTAGAGGTCTCGGTTTCCAAGGACCGCTTATAGGTCTCCATTAGCGACCGCTTATCTTCTTCGAGCTTGAATCTGAGGACTTTCGCCTCTTTCTCCAGCTTAGCATTAGCGGATACCACACTCTTCAATTCTTTGAGATGATAGCCTTGACGGATAAACGCTTCAGCTAGACACTTGGAGACAGATTCAGAATTTTCCACCAACTCAGCACCTACCCAGCTCGTGCATTCCTCTTCGGTCGCATGAGTATACCCATGTTTCGCATAAAGATGGTAAACAGGGGTTGCTGAGGCTGGAGGCTTAGGGACCGGGAGCACGGGCCCATCTTTCTTTGGCTTCTTTGAAATGTGTTCTTCGGGGTTCCCTTGAGCTGGTTGACGAGGAGTCTCAGTATGCGTTGCTGGTGGTGGAGGAAGCAAGAGTTCAGTAGACTTTTGTTGCTGGGGAGTAGCAGTGGGCTTTGTTATCGGTACAGCTCCGCTCTTCACTAGGAATGGAGGTTTGCGACCACCTTTGCTTGACATACCTAAGAAATTGGAGTAAAATACAATTAAAAGTTGTAAACAAATCATAATAATGCAAGTTATGTAAATCCGAGGACAGCAAAGATGCAAGCATGTAAAGGAGCTAAAAGGCTGGCAAGGTTGGAGTAATGGTCGCATTGCGACGATGAGAGTACCCTCGCTGGCAGTAACTGCAACTCGAGAGGACGAGGCCTCTTCACGTGCTTTTCTTCTTCGTGAAGCTTTCTTCATACTTGAAGGCCCTGTCTCCGAAGGAAAACCAACTCCTTCTTTCAAGAAGCCACATTCAATCAGGTTCTAAAGAGAAAGGAATGTTCGAATGTTACGGTCCTCTCGTGGAGTTTTCAGCACATCATCAGCGCGTTTCTTCTCCTCACCCTTTAGGACGGTTCGCACTTGACCAACTGCGATCTCATGAAGGATGAATTAGGGTACGGATTGAATAAAAGGAGGGCAAAGTTAAAAGGATAGCTTCATACCTGGGAGATAGTTAAAGGAAGTCTTTACTCTAGGCACCTCGTGGACATAGAAGTAAGGTCCTTTCCACGAGCCCGCATTGCTTGGAGCACTATGATAAAGATCTTTTTTGTTAAACTCTGGTCAGACTGAGAAATAGACATATCCGAAGTCTGAGGCCCCGCATCGCTTCAGTTGCAGAAAGTAGCCCATGGTTCTCGCATCTAACTTGGGATATCCAAGTTTATGGTAAAGAACGTAGAGGGTAATCAAGGCTCTGTAGCCGTTGGGGTTTATTTGGATTGGGGCCAGGTGGTACATTTCACAGACATAAAAGGATGGAGGGGAGAGGAGACGCCTATTTTCATCATTGCAGATGTCAAGACCATTCGAGGCATTCTGCCATCGTTTTCTTTGTGATTAAAGCGATAGCATCGCATTGTAGATTTGGGAAGAATAATTTTGCCTTTTGGCCTAAATATGTCAACGGCCTTAGCCAAAGATTCTGTATCTAGGGTCGTTGATAGATCCCTGCAGGCCAGGGTGCGAGGCTGACCAGGTTTCACTTTCGAGCCCTCCTCGACATCCTCTGGATGAGGTCCCTCAACATAAATAGTTCCTTCCAGCTCGGGATGAGGAGTTGGTACGTAAGGTTGGGGGAGAAGCTTCAGGTATGTAATCATAATCTTCAAAATTGATGACCCTGGTTACTTCATCAAGGCCGCCGTCATCTGAGGAAGGATGTTCATAATCAGAATCATCAGAATTGGCCTCGTTGTCATCTACACCCTCGCGCTCATAGTAGGCGTTGCTAAGGGAGTTTGTCGACGAGCTGCTGGTAGGGAATATGGGGCTCGTGGGAAGAAGATGCTTGTCAAGAGGAGAAAGGAGTTTGGGGATGCCGGAGAAGAATTCTTCCCCTCTCTTCAGTAATTTGTTAATTTCGCCTTGAACGGAAGAAGAGGTTATAGTTGTGATTGTTTGGTTCTGAGGGCCTGTGGGAATGTCAATAGATTGGCTCTTCGAGTTGGAAGGTCGCTTCGTTCTCCAGGAGCTTAAGGGGGTCTCTCTGGTGAATTCCTCTTGTGACCATTCGGGGTCCATTTACAATTTGAATGAGCTGTCGATCGCACTTGCAGCTCTAGCGATATTTGCAGCTGCCTGCTCTCTAATAGATATATATGGAAGGGGCGAAGGAGTCCTCAAACTATCGTCGTTAGACATCTGAAAAAATTGGGATATTAGTGTGTACACTTACAGAATATCAAAGGAGTATGAGGAGGAAAGAGTTAAGAAATAGAAGGCTCTAAGTGTCCTCACATCACACACGAGACACAGGGGGGGTTGCATTTCTACTCTACTTTGGGGTCGCATACTAACTGACTAAAGAAGGCTCACTACTCAATATGTAGCGAGGTGGAGATCGCAACGTGAAGTTAAATGTGTGGGGTCGCAGTTACTCAGGCCCGCATCACAAGTATTTACAAGACTGGAAAGAAAGAATTTAAAGCTATATATGCGTTTGAAATAAACAAAACAAAAGAAGAAATCTTACTTTTTGATGAAGATGAAGTGAAGATCTTGAAAAGTTTGGGGTCGTCCTTGAGTAAACGCGAGCCGGTGCTTTGTTTGATCCGGGAGAAAATTGGCAGCAGTTCAGTATGATATTAATATGGAAAGTGACATATGATTTAAAAATCTGAGTTTATATAGTAGTCAGGAGAGAGAAAGGTATGCTACACATGTCATCATCTTAGCAGTCCAGAACGGATCGCAAGACGTGCGAACTTTTAGAAACTATTTGGATTCATTGGGCCTGCGAAGAGAGCCCAAAAGCAATTGATAGTGGGCCTTGGCCTCGCATTGGAATTCTTGTAAAGATGGCCTCTGAGTCCACATCGCATTTGCAATGACAATATGGACTCGGGAGGTAGTTGTTATGCCCAGTTTTAGCATAAGCCCTAAATAGGCCTAATGGGCTAGAATGATGATACATCGCATATAATGGGCCTGAGAATGAGAGATGGGTTACTGAAGTCCATCACTATGGGTCAATTTAATGAGTTACCAAGCTACTATCTGAGTTCGCCAGCAAGTCCAAAACGGGGTCGCAGTCTACGAGGTCCAGTGAGGCCTAGAGGTCCAGCAAGGCCTAGGGAATGTTTATTGTGAAGATCTACCGTCAGACCCGGCGAGGTCGCATAAGTGGAATTATCTCCGTACAGCGTGGACCACCTCGCTTGGCCAGCCCAACGAGGTCGCATGCGAGGCCGCGTAGTTCCTCCATTTGTCTCGTCAGTGAGGCTAGTTAATTTCAGCATCACGCTAGCCATGAGTAACCTTTTATGGGCCATTGGTCATGAGCAGAATGAATGGATAAAATATATTAGCCCAAAGAGACGTCTAGTGGATTTGGGCCTAGTCGAGCCCATAGAACCCTAGCCCGTCTAGGTAACTTCTTCTCCAAGAGAACTACGTATGGCTTGATCCCTATAAATAGGGTACGTAGGCATCTTGTAAAGGATTGAGAGACAGTTAACCCTGAAAATCAACTAACAAGATCAGCCACAAACAATTACAAATCTCCTCTGTGTTCTTCGTGTTCTTAGCAGAATATCCGTATTTTGCTCCGTGATTTCAGCAACCTCTAAAATATTGTTTTACAATATTCTCCCTATAACAATGTATATATTTTTTAGTGTGTAGTTCTTGGAGAGATGCATGTACAGTTTTAACACATCGATGAAGTTTGTTTTACATTTTACTCTTACTTTCTTTACAAATATATAGAGCAAGGTAGGTCCAGGCTTCCAACTAATAATGCCTTTAAATTGGCTAACAATTTGCTGTGGTAAAAGCTGATTCACTCATTTCTCCTAGGAAAGTGAAATGTTTGATAATTTTGATTAGGATTAAGTATCAAGTTGGTCACTGAAGTGAAGATCATATATCAATTTATTCACTTGTCTCAACGGCTATCATTCACTACTACAAAAATGAACTTTGGATACATTACTTGCATAACGTTTTTATGCATACGCTATGCAAATGAGTCACTTACATAACACTTATGTAAAAAGCGTTATAGAAGTTACAAATCCGAGCTTAGGAAATGGTATTTAGATAGCGTTTTCTTGATACGCTATGTAAGTTTCTACTTCTATAGCGTTTACAAAACCATTATGCAAGATTACGTATTTTAAGTAATTTTGGATTTTTTTAAAAAAATTATGGATATTTATATAACGCTTTCCTAAACCTTATTGGAGTAAATGTATCCCAAATAATTTTAATTTAATATAATTTTTATTCAAATCATTAAAGTTCTCCAAAATGTTTCTTCTTCACGAGCGGTCCATAGAGGAGAGAGATAATCTTAATCAAAGAGTTCAACGATTTCATTCTTCTGATCAAACCATCAGTTATTCAGTCAAAATGAGTTCAGATTATTACTCTACGCCCTCAATTACATACTATACTATACCTGGTTCTTCAAAATACATTCGAAAATTTTCTAATCGGAAACCCTAATCGTCTTTCATCATTTTTCGACCATCTATGTCATTTTTCAAGAAATCTGATCATGGATTCGTGCTCCCCATGGTCGTTTACACCTTGTACTATGAAAACCCCTTTGATTCATGTAAAAATCTTTGAATCTCAAACCCTAGTTTTCACGTTCTTCATTTCGGGATCAATCGACGAGTTCTTGGGTCATTCACGAAGATAGACGCGGCTTTTGTGAAGATTTATTTGTCAAAAATGCTCAACTCGTTCGTGATTCACTGGGTTAATACTTGTGTTTCTCTCCATTCCTCCATCACTTCTCGTTCAGGTAATCAGGTCCCTATTCACCTTACTCTCAAGCTTATTGTGTGTATGTGTGTCAGTTTTTATTTGAATGTTTTGGTTGCTTCTTTAAACTAGGCATTTACATATTATTCTTTGAGTAGTTGTAATTGTTGGAGATGGCTTTGTTTGTTGTCAAAATGGGAACTTTGTATAATTTCATGACATAAGTAATTTATACTTTATGGGGTTGTCAAAAAAGTGAGTGGTAAGATCCGTGGGTAATATACAGTTCTTTGCTGATACTCAAAAAGCTGTGAAGTATATGCATCCTTCTGCACTATCTGGGACTAAACGAGAAATCCTGCTTTTCATAATTTGGCAGTTTACCTCCAAGGATCTAGCCATTAGTTATTTATTCTGAATTTTATATAGGATAATAAGAAGTTTGTATGACTAAATGATGATGTGGTATTAGTTAATTGTCATGTTTGTCATGTGCAGAGGAGATAAAAAAGTACTGGATCAAACCACTTCCTCCAAAAGAACTAAATCTGTAACAACTGTTGTAGTGAATGATGGTGTAATTGAACAGAAAAATCCTGTGAGCAACATTTCAAACCTTACAGAAGGTTAGTATATAATATCAGAATTCTATTGTTTCACATTTTGCTTGTTGGTTCTGCAACAGTTGTTGGTTCAGCAGTTAATGTGCGGTCAGCTGGAGACATTATGACCTTAACAACAGTTGCTGCTACAGGTGAAAACCACTTGCCTATAAAATAACTATAGCATGTATTCAGTAGTTGTTTAACTCTCTTGTTATATATTTATACTAGTATCAAACTCTATGAGCACAGAAGGACACAGAAGCTGGGAAATTGATTTGGACACTTCTATTACCAGACCCCAAATTTATAAGTGTAGGAAACTACTCTTCAACTACCCTATACAAATTTAGTGTCCTATAATCCCTAATTTTTGTTAATTAGAGTTGAATAACGTGAAAGACGATAGCAGTGTAGTATTGGAAGGATATTTACGTTTGTAGAAGATGGGAAGGATAAACTCGGGTTTATTCTTTTCTCTCGTACAATCTCTTTCTCTCTGGAATTTTTTGTCTGTTGCTCTACTTGTTTCTATCCTCCTTTCACGGATATAACCCTTTTAACCCATGATCGCCCTAATTCTTAGTATATCAATAACTTTTGAGTAATCATGCTGCGAAATAGTCCCTGTGATGACATATGTTCTGCTGATGGAGATAGTAGGGACTCTCTGGATTTGAATTAATCTTTTTTACTATTTGTGTACTTATCCCATACCAATTTATGGGCTAATGTATTAAATTACCTTTTTCATTTTTAATTTTACAATTTTAATAGTGTGAATATTACTATGTTATCTTTTTAACAAATAACTAGAAAGGAAACTTTTCATTCGTTAAAATTTAAAAATATTCAACATATTATTGTGAGAATATAATACACATAACCGTATTCACACAAAACATTTAATTAAATAAATATAAATATTGGGTTATCACAGCCAACATGTTAGCCATATCCTTAGTAATAATTTTTTGACAAAGTACATGAAAAAGAGATCTTCATTTTCCTGCTCATGATTGGCTTGTATGTATTAGAAGTGCAGGTTGGAACACACCTAACATACAAGAATTCAGATATAGAGACCTAAAGAGAATTATTTAGCTATTAAATGAGTCACCTTATTGGTTAGTTTATTTTTCTTTATTTATTTTTCCGTTTTATTACTTACAACTAAATTAATTGGCAAACCTTGCTTAGAAAAGAAAAACTCCTAAAGTATTCTTTTAAAATTGGTTATATTAACAGTGGACTTTTGCATCATGATCATTCGGGGTTTCATTACATTTTTGAAAGAAAAAAGTGGAATCTTCAGAAAATTTAAGATGTATAGTAAAAGTTATTCATGATAGAAATGAATGAAATGTGTTGTTCATGTCAGTCACTACAAATTACAATTTTTTTGCATCGGAAAAACTTACAATATGCTTTTTCAGGATATACTGAAGATGATGAGCACACATATCTGCTAGGACCATATCTAAAAAGAAAAAGAGTAAGTTATTACTGCTCTGTTCCTCTGTTTTATCATGTTACAGAATCGGTGGTGCTTTTATCTCAACTCCCTTTAGGGATTTAAGAAAGCAGTTTAAGATCAAGATGTCATCTATAAATTAATCCTTTATATTGTGTAGATATAGTGTTGGAGGTGCTGAAAGATATTCCAGCTTGGCCGGGACGACACTTGCTTGAGGGTACGTGGCAAAGACAGGAGATACTTTGCGGTTAAAACTGTATCCCGTGGAGTGGTTGAATTTGAATGCAAATATCAAGAATCCAGACTTGCAAATATGGTGCAATGATAAGTAATTTTTTAATGTACTATAGTAATCTGTTAGGTTTATTAGTGTGCAAAGACTAATGTAGTAATCTGTTAGGTTTATTGTGTATTGTATGAATCAATCCGGAATATTTTACATATTCATGGATTTTTTAAAGTTTTATATATGGTAATTCATATTTGCGATTTATTTCAGTTATGTTGTATTAAATTGAGTTGTTAGTCTATTTTTTGTTGGTATTTGAATGCAACATTTTTTGAATTTTTATTTAGCAAAAAAAGTAATATTTAAGGCAAAAAAACAATTAAATTAGAAATTTTATAAAAAAATAGCTTGCATAGCGCTTTAAAAAGAGCTATGTAAGTAATGCCACTTGGAAGACGATTAATAACATAGCGCTTCCATAAGCGCTAAGGGAGTGATGTTCTTAAATAGCGTATATATAAATGCTATGCAAGTGCAATTTCACTTCAATAGCGCCTACTTCCATAGCGTTTAAAAACGCTATGCAAGTGCAAAAACGAACGCTATGCAAGTGCAATTCTGTAGTAGTGATTCGAAGATAAAAGGTTATCAATTTTAATATTTTTGATAATATATATAGATTTTATGAAATTTATTTACTATTTATTTTTAATTTTATAAATATTTTATTTGATTTAATAAAAGTAAATAATAAATAAATTTCTCAATATCTATCTATTACCAAAAATACTAGAATATTTCATAACCTTTTCAATTTTTTACAGTATCATTCCAGTAAATATGTAGAACTCGATGAAATTCCAGTAAATATGTAAAATTCGATGAAAAATAATTTTTACTTTTCGAGTACATATATAAGAGATATTTGTTTAATATTTATTTTTAATGATTTAAATGATACAATACCCGTTGATATCAATGAATTAATTGATATATGACTTCCACTTACCCATTTTGATTAAGTACTCCTCATATTCCCTATTGTGATGTGGTTCCCAGGTTATATCAATATATACCAGATTGTTAAACCTGGAACCTGTTTCAAGGCTCCTTCTTTATACCGCTTGTGCAAGCTCGATCAAAATAAACGTAAATTTTTTATAATCCAACTAAACGTACACTACTTGTTGGAATCTGCACTCAAAACATTTCTGTGGGTCTGTTCTGTTTCAACTGGTATTGTATATAGTTGCGGCATTAGGCTTACTTATTAAACACTTGATCGCAACGGGCCAGAAAAAGTTGCAAAGAATTGTGGAGGACAAAGTGCTATTGATTACAGTGTAGACTATTCTGAAACCCTTCAATATATTTACTCATTTTTTAGTGCATAGCTTGTTCACCACAAGCACTTGCATGATATGTTCTGAGCTTCATCTCAATCAATTACCCAGCTCAAATTAAATTTTGTAGGACTACTATTTTGGTAGTTTCATTACTGTAAAAAATACGTAGCTTGACTGCTATTTCTATCAATAATATTGATGAATATCTTAAATCCTATTTTCATCATTTTTGCTTGCTTTCTTTGTTGAAGTTTAATAACTAATGTTAACTCAATATTGTTCCGATTCAAAAATTTATTTTAGGGTATACCAATAATTTAGAGACACTCTGATGTTTACAAATTTTTTTGAAAATTTTCTTTTATATGTTTTCAAATATTTATTCTAATAATATACCATGCTCTATTGCTAGAACCTCCATTCCTCCATAATTTACCATCAACCACCATTTGATAAGCCAGTTAATTTGGCCAAATGTCTCGCTTAATTGGAATCTCTTAAATATCCTTTGCATATATGTATATGTACAATATTACTATATATATCCAATACATCAGCAATGAGTAAGGTTGAATATTTTAAAAATTAGTTTTAAAATATATTTTTAAATATTTTAGTTATATACAAAGGTATTATTAAATAGAATATTAAATATTTATTAAAAGATAATAAGATATCAATTTAAATAATTATGTGTGTTTAAAAAACTTGTATACAAATATATTCATTCATATAAATTTTTAGATAAAAAAGTAAAATTTAAAATCTCACTTACTATATCATTAAGTGTTTAAACAAGTTTAAAATAATTGTTTAAACAAGTTTATGAAAATAAATTATATTAGATAGATAAGTAATTTTACTTCATATTTATTTTATTAGTGAAACTAAATTCCATAGTTTAGAAATAAAAATTTATTTCATAACTAAGGAAAATTATTTAGAACTAAATATTACTCCTTCATATTTTTAAATGTATATACATGGGATATGTTAGTTTCATATAGTCTGCAATATATGTATTATATTTTTTTGTTAGATTATTTTGTATCAGTTATAAAAAAGCTAATAAAATGCGCAATATTTTTATAAACAAAAATCTAAAGACAAAAGAAAGATCAAGATTGTAATTTGATTTATTAAAAAAATACAATGTTAATGTTTCCATCACAATATCTGTACACTAATCAAGCTAAACGCAGATAATAAAATAGCAAATTTAAAAACTTACTTTCAGTTATGAAATAATAGAATTTTTTACTTTTTGAAATAGACGTGGCATGGAATTTTTTATAAATTTTATCTATAACGGTTTAATAGTTTTTTAAAGTATCCAGCAACACTTATATCTCATCTGTTATATCCGCTGGATTTCCTCTTTAATTCATTTCATTGACAAAAGAACTTCTACTATCCCTATATAACGTCACATGCACCCCTTGAGTCTGCATCTCTTTGTTAGTGAAGAAAACAAAGAGAGCTCCATGGAGGGATTGTACTCTAATGTCCCTCAAAAAATAAATGATAATGATGTGTATACCAGTGATGGATGGACTTTTAAGGATAACAAGTTATATGAAACAATTATGGCAGAATTTGAAGATGATGGTTCTGTAGCTTTTTTCCAAAGGGTGGCCCTTGTGATGCCATGGAAAACCATGGCATCCATCAAACTTCATCACCAGATTTTGATGGAGGAACTTAACTGGATTAAATCTTCGAATGGTGAATTTGAAGATATTATCATGGAGGACAGTGGTGATTTTGATGATATTGTCATTATGGATGCCATGGCTGAGGGGGAATTAGAAGAGCAGGTTAATGAGCAGACTCGCAGGTCAAGAAAAAGAAGTATTCCATGGTCTTTGGAAGAACACAGGTAACTTTTTGTGAGAATTTTAGAACTTGTATCAAAATGGAGTCTTTAATCATCACTCCTTATTTATTTTTTCCTTGGGAACATATGATCATCTTGTTAAACCAAAATTTGACAGTTGGCTTGATAAATATGACAGGGCATTTATGATGGGGTTAGAAATCTGTGGAAAAGGAGACTGGAAGAACATCTCCAAGTATTTCGTGACTTCCAGGACTCCAACCCAGGTTGCAAGCCATGCTCAAAAGTTCCTGAAGCGCATGCAGAAATCAGAACTTGAGAAACGCAGGGCTACCATAAACGACATCCAATGTTTCTGCTGCGACTCTGCCCCGTGCATGTTTGGGTCGTCTGGGTCTTTGGCCTAGTCCTCTCGCAAATAAAGCTGCTTATGATCATGTGCACCAACAATAATAATACAGGGGTTAATCTACATGGATGCCTCAACTTCTAATAATACTGGTGTACTTGTGTCTGTCTTGTGTCCTTTGTCTAATTCCTTGAGGAATGGAACCGTGTTATATGTACTAATAATGATTCCTTGATTACTATCAGGCAATAATAATAAATAATGTTTTTATGATTATGATCTGGCTATGGTGAACAAATTTCTTTTAATTATTCCATCCATGTTCTCTGTTTTGATTTTCTCTGATTAGAAATTAAGCTGAACCCGCACCATGTATGAAGAACACAATATGCATGGTCAATGCAACTTTTTATAGCATCTGTTCATGATCCACACCTGGCAAATGATTTTTTCTTTATACTATGTTTTATTTTATTTATAAAGCACTTCATAGTGCAAAGGCATGTAAGATTTGATTTGTCTTTTTAGTAATGTGTAACCGTTACATAATCAATTTGACTACGCCTGCAAAGTCTAGTTTTTACAGACAGCTTAGTATATAGCTTGTGTACTCGTGGCGTATGAGTTATCACCTCGTACCAAGATCGCGTGATATGCATTCTATATTGTTGATATTAGTTTTTTAAAAAACATTTGAGAGTAATATTTTATGGTAATATTAATATTCACAAGAACTGCTGAATCCAGGTATATACTTACTTTGCTAAAGACTCTAGGAAGTACATGAATCGAACTACTACCCATGTATATACTTTCAGCTCTCATAGAGACTTACAATTTACTAGGCTCAAATTCTTTAGAAATTCCAACTCCCTAGTTTGTACTTTGTAGACAGATGTAGGGGGATAATTTTTTTATTTAAATATAGCTAGTCATGTGTGTCCAGAAGAATATATTTAGCACAATAATTTTACCTAATATTTTGTAATAATTTTTATAAATAAATTAGTACTACTAGTTGCATACTTATAAATTATTATAACTTTTAACTGTAACTTTAAGATTAATATAAGTATTTACATGTATTCTTTAACACCAAAATTTTTGTTTGAGAATAATTTGTTTCTAAAAATCAATTGAATAAGATACTCAATTTCCTAAATATGATTTTAATTGATACTGAGAACTCTTGTAAACTACTAAGAAGATTTTCAATTTAATGAGTTCACATAGAAATATTGCAGTAGTTAGTTCGTAGACAAGTGGAGGGACTAAAAAATTTTATAAATTAAATCAGTGTTGTAAAGAGGTTAAAAAAATTTAACAAATTAGATATGTTTAAATAACTCCATAAAAAATATGTTTAACAAAATATATATTACTAACAGACTTCATGCATAAAAATCACTATACAAGCTAATTAATAGATAGTCATACATCCATAATCAAATTTAATATCACAATCAAATTAATAGGAATTAAATATCTGTAATTTATGACTAATTATTCATAATATATAAAATTTATTATTTTGTATTGATTTATTTTGTACTTCCTCTTTTAATAATTTAACAATAATTAATTTTAAATAATTTATATGAACAAAAACGTAAGGAATAAAGTAAAACCAAAATTACAATATGATTTGTTAAGAAGTGCAAACTTATATAAATGCCTACTAGACACCAAACAAATGAACACACATAATTAAATAGCAAATTTCTAAAACTGATTATTAGTCATGAGATAATAAAATATTTTATTTTAAAAAAATGGACATGGTGTGGAAATTTTTTGTAAATTTTATCTATAATCCGTTGATATCAGCTAGATTTTCTTATTAATTCGTTTCATTGACAAAAAAAATAATTTTTTATGATATCTAGCAACACTTGTATCACATCCGTTGATACCAGCTGGATTTCCTTATTAATTCGTTTCATTGACCAAAAAACTTCTACAATTTTTATAACGTCACATGCATCCTTAGTAGTCTGCATCTTTTTGTTAGTGAAGAGAGAAAGAGAGAGGATCAACGTCACATGCATTCTTAGTAGTTTGCATCTTTTTGTTAGTGAAGAGAAAGAGAGGAACAGTCCTATATATAGTCTTTAATAGTTTTAATCGTCACTCCTTATTTATTTTTTCACTCTTTATTTATTTTTTCCTTTAAACATATAATCTTCTGTTAAAATTAAATTTAAATTTTGGCTTGGTAAACATGATAGGATTTATGAGGGGATTAGAAATATGCGGAAAAGGAGACTGCAAAAATATCTTTAAGAATTTTGTGATTTCCAGGACTCCAAACTCGATCAAGTTACATAAACCATGCTCAAAAGTTCAAGAAGAGCAGACACCCTTGAGAAACGTAGGACTACCATTAACGAATGTTTGTACTGCGACTCTAGGTGTGTGTGTTTAGGTCCTCAGTGTCTTTGGTCTACAGCCCGTTTGGCTTAATTTGCATAAAGTCAAGGAAAGTCGTTTTTGGTTTTAAGTTAAAAAAGTTATTTTTGTTTAATAAGTTAAAAAATGATTTAAAGAAATTGTTAAAAGTTAAAAATTGATAGAAGTTACTTTTTTCAACTATTTGAAATTTTATTTGATTAAAATCAATATAATCATTCACATGTTCAGCTTAATAATTATGTTTTTATTTTTTTAATTTTAATAACTCATAAGTTATACATAATATTAAATTATCCAAATAGATATTAATTTAAAATTTTCACTTTTTAGTCCTAAACAATAATTTTAAGCTAAATGTTAGGTCCGATAAGATTGTAGAAGGGGGTTGAATACAATCTATATCATTTTCTCGAAATTTGTTCTTTAAATAAAATTTATTTTAAACAAATTTGTGCGGAATAATATAACACAAATTTCAAGTTGAATATAACAATATATTAACTTGATGTGTGTTACAAAATCAGTCCAAATGATTATTAAGTAATTAATAACTAATTTGAAAATTCAACATGAACTTTACTAATTTAGTTAATAAAAATCAAGATATCAATTTGTGAACTAGGAAATTTAATTCGCTAGTAGTACAAGAATCACAAGTAAACAAGTTCCAATGGATAGAATATTATAACTGAGATGAACTTGAATTTACAAAATTTAATTTGTAAGTGTTCTTGAGCTTGAGAGAGAGATATGAGCTACTGTGTGTATTTTTCTGTTATGTTCGACTGATTATTGATCTTCTGCATTCTGCTGCCTTATATAACACAGGCATAGTCATATTGATTTGTTTTAACTGATATAACAATCAGTTAACACTAATATGACATTCGGTATGACTATCAAATGAAAGTAATATGACTGTCTCTTTAAATATAACTTTCGGTATGACTATCCCCTTGAATGAAATATGACTATCCAGTTTGAATATAACATTCGGTATAACTGTCAATTGAATATAACATTCGGTATGACTGTCACCTTGAATGAAATATGAATATCCAGTTTGAACTGAATATGACTGTCTCCTTTTGAACTGAATATGACTGTCTCCTTTTGAACTGAATATGACTGTCGGTATAACTATCATTTGATAGTTATATTATCATATTTTTCAGCTTATAATTAAGAGAAAAAGACAATTTGGCTGGCTATCTTTTTTGTTTTTAGCACTTGGATGGCTGAGAATAATTTTTGACATTATGTCTGGCTGTAATAAAATTTTTAAGCACTTGAGGGGCTTCCGTCAAAACGCTAGTAACGCCGTGTAAACATCATTGGTAAATGTGACTTTTCACATTTCCTGACCATTTCCTAAACATCAGGGGCAAATGCTGAGCAAAAGATCTGCAGGAATCTCTCCTGTAAATTCATTAGATGACAAATTCAAAAACTGCAAACTTGACAAACTGCTAAAACCTTCAGGAACATCTCCGGATACACGGTTCTCCTCCAAAGCCACAACTTGTAAACTTGGCAACCCAAATAGCTCAACTAGCAACTTCCTGGATAACTTCTGCTTACTTAAATCAAGAGTTTTGAGGTTAAGCAAACCTCCAATACTTGCCGGAAAATGCATTATTCTGGAGATAAACAGCTCGGAGGAGCGAGAGTGTAGAGAGAGAAAGAGGAATGAAGGACTTGAACTCATTGTTGTGCAAGCTTAACCTACGCCGCTGGCGCAAGTTAGCAAGATGATGAGTGAGTCGACCAGCGAGTTGAAGACGAGGCAAGCGGAGCTCATAAACTCGGTCATTGAAACAATAAACTCCCCGCCAGTCACATGGAGCAAGGGAACTTGACCTTTGTTTTTCAGGCAGCTTAGATAAGAGGAGAAACTTTGCATGGAAGAGCTACAATGCAACATCGTCTCAGTGAAGAGATCACGTCCTAAATTTCTCCGTCTTAATCTGGTTGGATTACCTAAAATGGAAACAGAAGGAGGCCAGTTTTTCTTCATGCTAGATCAGTCCTCTGATAAATATTCAAAAAGAATAATTCTTTAGATTCTGATCATGGACAAGTTGTTACGCCAACTGGTAGTTCAGAGCTTTACACTACTACCGATGCTGGAACATCATCACTTTCAAGCTCTAATCCAGGAAATTCACCATATTCCATTCCTATAACCAATGAAGAACTGAAGGAGTAGTTCTCTCGAAAGGAAAATTGTTATCTCGATGAATCGACTTCAGAGTCGGATAATGACGACCTTTCTAAATCTTCCTCAAGTTTACTATTTCCACCATGGATGAAGCACATTAACAGCTCACAATGTCAGTCCTCCTGTGACATGGAAGAAAGTTCGCATATGTCTGAATACAAGATCCAAACATCTACTTTGAAGGCCTTTCGTGAGAACTTTTCTAGACATGATCAAGAATCTGGTATTGGAAGGATGTGGAACTTTTAATTAAATGATTTATAAAAATCATTTAAATAACTATTTCTTTTTCATATTAATTCTGATTTATTTAATCTAATAATCACTTTAACAAATATATTAATTCTGATAGAATTAATTTATTTAATTAAATTAGTTATTTGATTTAATCAATTAAAGTAGAATTAATATAAATCTTTTAATAGTCAATACTTCACTGCGAACCACGTAATTATGATAAGGAACATACACTGGATCGATGTTGACGCTCGACGTACTGTCTGGTTCATGAACGACTAACTCCAATCTCTGTTCTTCATCTTGACTTTAAAACTGTGGTCTTTTTCTATTCTTCACTCTCTTCAATCATTCGGTACTGATATTGTTTCTTATCACTTATAGAAATCTCTGTCCCTTAAATGAATCCATGTGTTTCAATGCTACCTTGAGGCTTGATCAGATATCTGAATCTTCTTCCAGTGTAAAACATTAAAACTATAGATTGACTTGTTGATTTTTCTTCTGACGGCTATCATCCTTTGAGATTCCTGTGACAGTTGATATTATTTACTTATTACAATCTAGTTTAATTGGATTAGAATCCTCGAACTACAAATAGGCTGAGTCATATGCCTTTCAATCTTCCCCTATTTGTTTGTTATACAATAACAAGAAAATACCTAGAGGATTCTTCAACTAATCCCAATTAAACAAGTAAAAGAAAAAACTTTAAATGCTAAGTAAATAATGGAAAAGTTCTGGTTCATATATAACTTTATCTAGATTCAAACAGAAAAGATAAATACAAGATAGATGATCCTCTAGACTGATCATATAAGACAATTATCCTATCTTGTTCTATCAAAGCTCTAATGATATAACTTGTAGAGCTAATCTTCATTTACCACCTTCTTCCTCGTTGATTTCTCCTTCTTCTTCATATTAGGTAGATTCTTGATCAATTTAGAGTCAACAAGTAACTCTTTTCTGGATGATACATCTGTAGGATAAACTAGTGGTATTCCAAGTTTCTTTCTCAACTCACCTTGATACTGCTTATACTTCTTCATGTTGGTCTGAGCATAGGATCGGATATGATCTGCAGCTTCAATTTTTTCTTGAGATGCAAAGCCATGATTTCGAAGACCATATTCAACATACACCAAATGTCTGGCAAGATGTGTATATAATTCTTCTGTCTGAAGATTAATAGTTTGAATAACTTCTCCCTTAAGAATTTTAACTTGTGGAGGGTTATCTATTACTTCAGGACCAGCTCTTTCAGCAAATTCTTGAAATTTTTCATGAAGTAGTATACCTAGCTCAGAAGATGTTCTGACTTTTGGTCTCAGCACCCAAAGCTCTGACAGAGATCTATCATAGAAGAACTGAAGAGATACTTTGTGAGATCCAAGCTTATGACATTCAACAAAGATTAGTAGCTCACCATTCTTCGGATCAGATGCAGTAGTTATTCTCACAATTTCTGTCTTCAAGGCTTTTAAGTACATATCATGTATAGGGTTATTCAGTGGTGGTGCAATGGGAGTTCACAAATCCCGATCAACCTGTGAGGGTTCTTCTACCGTGACAATGGCAGGCACTGTAACTTACTCTCCTTGCATGACAATGTTTTCAGCTTCATTTAAGAAAATGTCTTCCCCCATTGTGAGTAACAGGGGTGTGCTTGAATGTAACACCCTCACTTACCAATATTAAGATTATATACTTTTATAATTAATTAAACATTAATATTGAAGAAATTTTAGAAAATTCGGCATGATGTGTTCGAAAATAGGACTAACCACCTGTCCAAACCAACTACAACCAAACCTGCTCACAGACATAATAATAGCAAAATTTATAAAGAAACATGAACTCTGACTAGCCAAGACCGCTCACAGGTCACAGTATGAAACAACTACTAATTAGCTATTACAAACCAAGTTCTGAATAAAATAATATACAACTCCATAAATTAATTAATCTCTCTAACCGATACAGAAAGGATAAGAAATAAGGTTATAAGCTGTCTACCCATCCCACCACATCAACTCTCTGACTGCCCCTATGGCTGCCCCGACCTGACGGTCCACTCCTCCCAGACATCTTCGTGTTTAGATGAAGAAACAGGATTAGCAAGCGAGTGAGCTAAAATGCTCAGCAAGTACATATATAGTTACAAGCATAAATGAACTGAAACTGCAGACCTGTTAGGAACTAGTAGTCAACAATATAAAAGCTCAACTGATAAATATGTCTTTTATCTGAATCATAAAATAGAAGTGGATTGGACCATTATGCATTTTATAAATAAAAACAATCATAAGGTTAGGCTGCTGATCAGTCACGCACTAACCCCGGACAAACGCACACAGCAATATCCTTAATGGATCCACGGCACACATTGGCCTTAAAAATTTCTGACCACGAATCAGGTCCGACCCTTACGGTCCACATTTTAAGAAAACTAAAAATCCAATCCTAACTAGACATCTGGTGTCGGAACAATCGACCACCTCAACTGCCAAACACCCTGGACACTTTCGTTCCAGGTCAACATCTCAAATCTCACCAAGTAAAATAAGGTCGGGTAATTTCTGAATTAGATATCGACAAGTTCGATATAGAGTAAGGGGTATCGATTTAAGTCAAGCCACTAAAAGAATCAATGAAATCAATATAATCGATATGGGGTATAACAATTTAATATTCGGAATTAATGGAAATTAACAGTACAGTTATATCAAGGATAAATCAAACGAGCATAAGAATCAAGTTATGATAATCATAATTCACTTGAAAGATAAGTGAAGTGGTTTACTTGCCTTAACCAGGAAATCACAGAATTCGGAGAGTTCCTACGTCCTCGACTTTAGATTTCCCTTAATCCTTGGGATCTACACAATATAACACTATTTTAGAGTTCTACTCAATATTCGCTAATCAATATCAAAAGTTAACTTAATCTACCCCCGCGAATAATTTCCTAATTTACATTTATTTAATCATATACTAACAGTATATAAGCCACTGATAAAGTATTTAATCATAATTGACACATTATCACATAATCAATCAGTTTTAAAAAATATGAAGTCCGACTCATAATTTATGCAAGTTATATAATTATACAAACATATTTTCAAGAAATAGATTAAGGTTTTTAGAAAAATTTTGACGGCATCCCCTTTATACGGGTGACTGCCAGTCGGGATACAGCCGACACAACCAACACAATCATCAATTGCAAAATAACCACAATCCAATAATCCGTCTTGACAATATTACGAAACAATTATATAAACTCAGAATTTAAAACAAGAAATTAAATTATTACATAATTGTTAAAATTTAAATTTTGGCACAGAAGAATCATCACTGCCAATTGCCATCGACTCAATTTATTTTTAATATCATTGTCGATGGGGCAAAATTTCGAGGGTACCCTAATTTGGGCCTCCAACTCGAAATTCCACAAAAAATAGTTTACGAACAATTTAACAGATTATTTCACAGAAAATCAACCATATCACTGATCAAATTGCCAAGATCTTTTGAAAATTAACCACCTTAATCGAATATCAACAGCATAATATCAATCGGCAGTAAAGTTATTCAACATCATAATTCGAGTTGGTAATTACGATAACCGAATTACACAGCCAAACAGTTGAAAGAAACAGGGGAGGAAAACAGTGGGCACAATTCACACGGCCACAATCAACAAAATCGAACTCAAGTTCGACTTTAACCATGATGAAACAAGCTTGACAAGAATGTCATGTCTCAATTTTTTTTTCACTTCATAATTATGCAGAAACCATAAGGACTAGCACAATCAAGCTCAACCATGGGTATCCCCAATTTACAATACGCAAATTACAAGAACAAGAACAGTAGGATTCGGCCGGAATCACAATCACGACCACACAACTTCGTACTCGGCTGGACATACAAAACAGCCACTCTCACACACACGCACGCTACAGATATACACACGCACACCACAGTCTTTCACACACCCACACAGCTACACGCTTACGCACACAAACCAATAATACCTGCCACGACACACACACACAGATCTCAAGGAAGAACAGAGGAGGGAGTGAGACGTAAGCTTTACCCGCAGGAAACCAAGCAAATACAGGGTCGAAAGGGGTTAACGGGAGGGAAATGAGAGGGAGAGAAATTGCGAGAAAGAGAGAAATTGAAAGAGATTAGAGACTTTGAGAGAGATGACTCGGGAGATTTCTAGAAAAATAGAGGCAGTATAACAATTGGGGAAAAACCCAGCCCAATTAGGGATTTAAGGAACAAGATTGGGGGAAAAAATGAAAAATAGATTCCTCTAGGATTTACTTTATATAAAAAAATTATTAAAAATAAATCTTAAAATCCCAATCAAATACAAAAATGGATGGAATATTAAATTTTTAAATTTTTAAATGAAGAATGTAAAATTACGATCACCCACATATTTTTAAAATATTTTTAGGATTAAAAATGAATTAAATATGGATTTTACAAGATTGAAACCATAAGTTGGAAAAATAATCCACAAAATCATTTTAAAATCCTCAAAACCAAAAATAATTCACCAAATATTTTTAAAAGTCATATAAACTAATAAAGTTAATAATGCAAAACTTTTCAGGATTTCTGCTAATCCCGAGGATTTTATAAAATTCACAGAAGGTAAATGTAACACAATTAAATAGGAAATAAATTCCCAAAAATATAATTAAAAATTCCCAGGCTTACACATCACATACAAAACATCAACTAGGCCCACAAATATTATTCCACAGATACTTCACCTGCTCAACAAATTTTATACATCACATAATTCACATTTAATATTAAATAAATAATTATTATTACTAAAATTTCTAAGGCGTTATACCCTTCCCCCCTTAAAAGGATTCTGTCCCCAGAATCTCACTCAAGTGAATAAATGAGGATAATTCTCAAGCATGTCGCTTTCAAGCTCCCAAGTTGATTCTTCCACTCTGGGGTTTCTCCAAAAAACTTTTACTATAGGTATTGTCTTAGTTCGTAGAACTTTCTCTTTACGATCCAATATCTTAATGGGTTGTTCCACATAGGATAAATCTGGCTGGATCTCTATCAGCTCATATTCGATGACATGTTTAGAGTCCAGATGGTACCTCTTAAGCATTGATACATGGAACACGTTGTGCATATGTTGCATGTGAGGTGGTAAGGCTAACTCGTAGGCAACTTTTCCACCCTTCTTTAATACCTCAAAAGGCCCGACAAATCTTGGACTTAACTTTCCCTTCTTACCAAATCTCACTAACCCCTTCCACGGAGATACTTTCAACAAAACTTGTTCTCCTTCTTCGAACTCCATATTCTTTCTGGCCAAATCAGCGTACTTCTTCTGTCGGTTCTGAGCTGTCACCAACCGTTTCTGGATAAGCTGAATTACTTCCTTGGTTTGCTGTACTAATTCTGGTTCGAGTATCTTTCGCTCACCAACTTCCTCCCAATATACCGGAGATCGACACTTCCGTCCATATAATGCTTCATACGGTGGCATACCAATGCTAGCATGAAAACTGTTGTTGTATGAAAATTCCACTAGTGGCAAATGTTCATCCCAACTTCCTGCGAAATCCAGTGCACAAACTCGGAGCATGTCTTCAATTGTTTGAATCGTTCTTTCACTCTGACCAAACATTCTTCAAAACTTCTCCAGAATCTCGAATTAAATCTTTGATCTCTATTTGAGACTATTGATACTGGAACTCCATGTCGCACTACAATCTCTTTTATGTATAAATGAACCAATTTATCTAATGAAAACCTCTCATTTATCGGAAGAAAGTGTGCAGATTTCGTTAATCGATCAACAATTACCCAAATAGCATCATGATTAGCTCTCGTCCTCGGCAAACCTACCACAAAATCCATCGCAATATGTTCCCATTTCCACTCGGGAATTTCCAATGGTTGTAGCATCCCACTTGGTCTCTGATGTTCAGCTTTTACTTTCTGATAGGTTAAACACTTACTCACCCATTCGGCAATATCTCTCTTCATATCCGGCCACCAGAAGTTTCTTTTCAAATCTCGATACATCTTCGTACTTCCAGGATGAATCGAATATTTAGAACTGTGGGCTTCCTGTAGAATTTCATTCTTCAACTCTGTCACATTTGGTATCCAAACGCATGAAGAAAATCTCAATATTCCACTATCATCTACTTGAGTGTATATTTCCTCACCTGTTAACTTATTAACATCTCCTTTCATGACTTCCTCCTGGCATCTGCGAATCTTCTCTAACAACTCGGGCTGAAACGTCATAGTGTAGCCCTTATCTGTACTGCTTGTAGGCACACAGACTTCTATCTCTAATTTCTCAAATTCTCTATATAACTCCTCAGGCAGTGTAAACATGTTAATTTTCTCCTTCCTACTTAGAGCGTCCGCCACCACATTCGCTTTCCCGGGGTGATAGTTAATTGTACAATCATAATCCTTGAGTAATTCTAACCATCTCCTCTGCCTCATGTTTAAGTCTTTTTGGGTGAAAATATACTTTAAACTCTTATGGTCTGTGTAAATTTCACACTTTTCCCCATACAAATAATGTCTCCAAATCTTCAAGGTGAAAACAATCGCGGCCAATTCTAAGTCATGAGTAGGATATTTCTGCTCGTGAGGTTTCAATTGTCTCGAAGCGTAAGCAATTACCTTACCGTGTTGCATTAGTACACATCCCGAACCTTTGTGAGATGCATCACTGTAGATCACAAAATTTCCTTTTTCGTCTGGAAGTGTAAATACAGGTGCAGTCACCAATCTCTTCTTCAATTCCTGGAAACTTTCTTCACACCTCTCATTCCACACAAACTTTTCATTTTTCCTTGTCAACTTTGTTAGTGGGGTGGCTATCTTCGCAAAGTCATGAACAAATCTTCGATAATATCCCGCCAATCCTAAGAAACTTCGAACTTCTTTAGGTGTTTTAGGTCTTTCCCAATTCATCACAGCTTCAATCTTAGTAGGATCCACTTTAATCCCTTCGCTGCTGATGACATGCCCTAAAAACTGCACTTCTTTCAACCAGAACTCACACTTAGAAAACTTTGCATACAATTTCTCTTTTCTCAACGTTTCTATAGCTATCCTCAAATGCCCTGCATGTTCTTCTTCGGTCTTCGAGTATATCAAAATATCATCTATAAACACAATCATAAACTTATCCAAATATTTCTTAAAAACTCTATTCATTAGGTCCATGAACGCTGCTGGTGCATTAGTTAGCCCAAATGCCATCACTAAGAACTCGTAGTGCCCATACCTAGTCCGAAACGCTATTTTTGGAACGTCTTCCGGTCTAATCTTTAATTGGAAATATCCTGATCGCAAATCAATTTTCGAGAAACAAGTTGCTCCTTTCAGCTGATCGAATAAATCTCCAATTCTTGGCAACGGGTACTTATTCTTAATGGTCAACTTATTTAGTTCCCGATAATCGATACACAATCTCATACTTCCATCCTTCTTCTTTACAAATAATACCAGAGCTCCCCACGGTGAAACACTAGGTCTAATAATACCTTTCTCCAAAAAATCTTGCAACTAAACTGCAAATTCTTTCATCTCTACCGGTGCCATTCGATATGGAGCTTTCGACACGGGTTCGGTTCCTGGGGCTAACTCGATGGTAAATTCTATTTCTCTATCCGGAGGTAACCCGGGAAGTTCATCTGGAAAAACATCGAGAAACTCATTCACCACTGGTATTTCCTCTATCTTAGGTACCTCTTGCTTGGTATCCATGACATAAGCCATATAGCTCTCGCATCCCTGTCTCAACAGCCTCTTAGTTTGCATGATCGTTAAAAATCTCCTAGCCTGCCTCTGACCCCTAAAGGTAACTTCTACATTATCGGAGGTCTTAAGTATCACCTTTTTGTTCTTACAGTCAATTTGTGCATTATTCTCTGTTAACCAATCCATTCCTAGGATGACATCAAATTCACCTAACTGGAAGGGTATCAAATTAGCGTAAAAGCAATGCCCTGAGATATCGATCTTACAACGAGGACATACTTGAGTAACCGGAATTCGTTCTGAATTAGCTATTTCTATAACTATATCCTCATGTAACATGCATATCTCACAATTTAACCTTTGAACAAATTCTTTAGATATAAAGGATTTCGTAGCCCCGGAATCAATTAATACTTTAGCTTGAAGAGAATTTACATGGAGCGTACCTGCTACCATATCAGAATTTTTAATAGCTTTATTTATAGTCATGTTGAAGGTCCTAGCCACTGGTCTGACATTTGCTGTTGGCGGTGCCTCAATCGCTTGAAGCATTGGGTTAGCCAGAACCGGAGGTTTCACCACAGGTACTTTACAATCCCTCATTACATGCCCTGGTTTCCCACAACGGTACCTACCTTGCACTCTCGAGCATAGTGACCTTTCTGATTACACTTGTAGCACGTTACCTCCAACTTTGCACACACTCCTGGATGCCTCTTTCCACAAGTCTTGCACTCTGCCAAGGGTGGCCTAACCAGTTTCTGCTGATTTGAATCTTGAAGTCTATTCCCTTGCCCTCCATTCCCCGATCCCGGTTTCTTAAAATTCCCATTCTTTCCTGACTGAAACCCCGACTTTTTGTTGGGCACACTCTGAGAGCTGCCTTGCACTTGTCGTCCTTCCATTGACCGAGCTTTTCTTTTCTTTCCCTCTTTTTCCTTAAAGTACAATTCACTTTCTCCTTCGGCTATCATGGCCTTCTGCACCACAGCTGCATAGGTATCCAGTTCCAAAACTGCTAGCTCAATACGAATCCATGGTTTCAATCCTTGTTGAAACCTCTTTGCCTTCTTCCTCTCCGTGTCCACATAAGCCGGAGCAAACCTAGCTAGTTCAGTAAACTTTGTTTCATACTCTGTCACTGACATACTTCCCTGTTTCAACTCTAAGAACTTCATCTCCATTTGATCTTTCATGTAGTTTGGGAAATACTTTTCTAAGAACAACTCTGTAAACCTTTCCCAAGGAATCACTTCCATAGCTTCCAGCATCTTTACCAACTCCGACCAATAAGAGGCTTCATTCTTCAGGAAGTAACTTACATATTCGGTCTGTTTATTTGTTGGGACCCCCACCAGTTCAATAGCCTTTTCCATCTCTTTCAGCCAAGATCTCGCCTCTACCGGGTCCGCTGTTCCTTTAAATTCGGGAGGTTTAACTGCCTGGAAGGACTTAAAGGTGACTACCAGAGGAACAGGTTGTTGTTGTTGCTGTTGCTGTTGCTGTTGTTGCTGTTGTTGCTGAGCCAACAGCTGCTGTTGTAACTGTTGTTGTTGCTGTGCTAAAGTAGCAGTTTGCTGAACAAGGGTCTGCAATATTTGAGCCAAAGCAGGGTCTATTTGACCTACAGGAGGTGGGTTGGCTTGTTCACCCTGATTGGCGATTCGAGTATTTTGTTTCTTCTTTCTTGGAGGCATATTTCTGAAATCAACGGACAATCATTAAGTTCAAATTCAAGAGTAAATAAATCAAAAGAATCTAATTTAAGCCAACAGTGAATATACTATTGAAATTTAATTCAAGGGTCCCAACCATTACTCGGGTCAACAATTGGTTCACAATGTATAACAGAGTGCAAAAATCAAAGCTATGCAAGGTACTCATAAATATCTGATAGATGCATTAACAAAACAATAAACATAATGCTGAAATTAAATATGATACTGAAGGTAAAGGCAGTACTAGAAAAGGAAGCAGTGCTGAAAATAAATTCAATGCTGAAAGGTAAATATGATGCTTAAAATAAATAACAATGTGAAAGGAATTTAACGCAGTTTTGCAGAAAGAGAGCATCAATATATCTGGTACAAGCGTAAGAACAACACTTCAATAAAGGTACAACATAATACTAAAAGAGGAAACTGCTAGCATCTAGTCACAGTACAACAAATATCTACAACAAAACTGGTTGCACTGCAATCCCTGCTGCTACCATACTATGCATCTATGTACCATGCGTTAGGATGGAATCACTACGCTACGACATATAAAATCCCACCCACAGCTCCACTAACCAACTGGTCCTCGTCTACTAATCTGGTCCGACAATGTCATCTAGCTCACTCACCACCGATGCCAATGTCAGATGGAGTGCCATGGCTGAAAACTCATCATCGGATGCATGCTAGGTCCGCGTCTGGATAATAATCCTCATCACCCGTAGCCGCATCCGGATCTGTCCCAACTCCTCCTCTGCTCGGGCTCGCTCCCTAGCCATTTGTGCCTGTGTCTCCTGTAGAGCTCTAACCTCAGCCAGCTGTCCAAACAGAAAGTCTCGCTCTACCCCCACTCTCTGGTACTCATGTTATGGAATAGGGGGCTGAGTAAACTGATATAGTGGCCCGTTCACCGAGCTCTGCGAACAACACGTGAGGACGCGGATCTCAATGGCGCTGGCTGTGGTATAGGGTCCGCATCAAATGGCTCCTCTGACGGGTCAAAATCAGAACTAGAAGCAGGTGCCTGTAGTACATAATTACCTTATAGTCAGACGTTCTATCTCTCGCAAAACGATCCTAACCTTTCCTATTACTCTACCCCGACTTCCCACCTAATTGTTTCAGTGACTGTGACCTGTAGCTCTGATACCAACTTGTAACACCCTCACTTACCAATATTAAGATTATATACTTTTATAATTAATTAAACATTAATACTGAAGAAATTTTAGAAAATTCGGCATGATGTGTTCGAAAATAGGACTAACCACCTGTCCAAACCAACCAAACCAAACCAACTACAACCAAACCTGCTCACAGACATAATAATAGCAAAATTTATAAAGAAACATTAACTCTGACTAGCCAAGACCGCTCACAGGTCACAGTATGAAACAACTACTAATTAGCTATTACAAACCAAGTTCTGAATAAAATAATATACAACTCCATAAATTAATTAATCTCTCTAACCGATACAGAAAGGATAAGAAATAAGGTTATAAGCTGTCTACCCATCCCACCACATCAACTCTCTGACTGCCCCTATGGCTGCCCCGACCTGACGGTCCACTCCTCCTAGACATCTTCGTGTTTAGCTGAAGAAACAGGATTAGCAAGCAAGTGAGCTAAAATGCTCAGCAAGTACATATATAGTTACAAGCATAAATGAACTGAAACTGCAGATCTGTTAGGAACTAGTAGTCAACAATATAAAAGCTTAATTGATAAATATGTCTTTTATCTGAATCATAAAATAAAAGTGGATAGGACCATTATGCATTTTATAAATAAAAACAATCATAAGGTTAGGCTGCTGATCAGTCACGCACTAACCCCGGACAAACGCACAAAGCAATGTCCTTAATGGATCCACGGCACACATTAGCCTTAATAATTTCTGACCACGAATCTGGTCCGACCCTTATGGTCCACATTTTAAAAAACCTAATAGTCCAATCCTAACTAGACATCAGGTGTCGGAACAATCGACCACCTCAACTGCCAAACACCCTGGACACTTTCGTTCCAGGTCAACATCTCAAATCCCACCAAGTAAAATAAGGTCGGGTAATTTCTGAATTAGATATCGACAAGTTCGATATAGAGTAAGGGGTATCGATTTAAGTCAAGCCACTAAAAGAATCAATGAAATCAATATAATCGATATGGGGTATAACAATTTAATATTCGGAATTAATGGAAATTAACAGTACAGTTATATCAAGGATAAATCAAACGAGCATAAGAATCAAGTTATGATAATCATAATTCACTTGAAAGATAAGTGAAGTGGTTTACTTGCCTTAACCAGGAAATCACAGAATTCGGAGAGTTCCTACGTCCTCGACTTTAGCTTTCCCTTAATCCTTGGGATCTACACAATATAACACTATTTTAGAGTTCTACTCAATATTCGCTAATCAATATCAAAAGTTAACTTAATCTACCCCCGCGAATAATTTCCTAATTTACATTTATTTAATCATATACTAACAATATATAAGCCACTGATAAAGTATTTAATCATAATTGACACATTATCACATAATCAATCAGTTTTAAAAAATATGAAGTCCGACTCATAATTTATGCAAGTTATATAATTATACAAACATATTTTCAAGAAATAGATTAAGGTTTTTAGAAAAATTTTGACGGCATCCCCTTTATACGGGTGACTGCCAGTTGGGATACAGCAGACACAACCAACACAATCATTAATTGCAAAATAACCACAATCCAATAATCCGTCTTGACAATATTACGAAACAGTTATATAAACTCAGAATTTAAAACAAGAAATTAAATTATTACATAATTGTTAAAATTTAAATTTTGGCTCAGAAGAATCATCACTGCCAATTGCCATCGACTCAATTTATTTTTAATATCATTGTCGATGGGGCAAAATTTCGAGGGTACCCTAATTTGGGCCTCCAACTCGAAATTCCACAAAAAATAGTTTACGGACAATTTAACAGATTATTTCACAGAAAATCAACCATATCACTGATCAAATTGCCAAGATCTTTTGAAAATTAACCACCTTAATCGAATATCAACAACATAATATCAATCGGCAGTAAAGTTATTCAACATCATAATTCGAGTTGGTAATTACGATAACCGAATTACACAACCAAACAGTTGAAAGAAACAGGGGAGGAAAACAGTGGGCACAATTCACACGGCCACAATCAACAAAATCGAACTCCAGTTCGACTTTAACCATGATGAAACAAGCTTGACAAGAATGTCATGTCTCAATTTTATTTTCACTTCATAATTATCCCGAAACCACAATGACTAGCACAATCAATAAGCTCAACCATAGGTATCCCCAATTTACAATACGCAAATTACAAGAACAAGAACAGTGGCATTCGGCCGGAATCACAATCACGACCACACAACTTCGTACTCGGCTGGACATACAAAATAGCCACTCTCACACACACGCACGCAATAGATATACACATGCACACCACAGTCTTGCACACACCCACACAGCTACACGCTTACGCACACACACCAATAATACCTGCCACGACACACACACTCAGATCTCAAGGAAGAACAGAGGAGGGAGTGAGAGGTAAGCTTTACCCGCAGGAAACCAAGCAAATACAGGGTCGAAAGGGGTTAACGGGAGGGAAATGAGAGGGAGAGAGATTGCGAGAAAGAGAGAAATTGAAAGAGATTAGAGACTTTGAGAGAGATGACTCGGGAGATTTCTAGAAAAATAGAGCCGGTATAACAATTGGGGAAAAACCCAGCCCAATTAGGGATTTAAGGAACAAGATTGGGGGGAAAAATGAAAAATAGTTCCTCTAGGATTTACTTTATATAAAAAAAATTATTAAAAATAAATCTTAAAATCCCAATCAAATACAAAAATGGATGGAATATTAAATTTTAAAATTTTAAAATGAAGAATGTAAAATTACGATCACCCACATATTTTCAAAATATTTTTAGGATAAAAAAAATTTAAATATGGATTTTACAAGATTGAATCCATAAGTTGGAAAAATAATCCACAAAATCATTTTAAAATCCTCAAAACCAAAACTAATTCACCAAATATTTTTAAAATTCATATAATCTAATAAAGTTAATAATGCAAAAGATTTCACGATTTCTGCTAATCCCGAGGATTTTATAAAATTCACAGAAGGTAAATATAACACAATTAAATAGGAAATAAATTCCCAAAAATATAATTAAAAATTCCCAGGCTTACACATCACATACAAAACATCAACTAGGCCCACAAATAATATTCCATGGATACTTCACCTCCTCAACAAATTTTATACGTCACATAATTCACATTTAATATTAAATAAATAATTATTATTACTAAAATTTCTAAGGCGTTATATTGAAGAAATGAAGGGGTTTACAGTTGCCTCTGATATAGTTTTACTTCTCTTTTGTAAAAGCAAATCTGTTGTTTCACTCAAGACATCACTACTAGGGTTAGATCTTTTGACTGACAATTTCTTCTGCGATAGTGTTTGGAGAATGTAGATTTGGTGTTTGGTGCAGTGACCTGGGTTAAAGGCTGTGGTGCTACAGTCCCTTGGTCATTTCTCACAAATAATTGACTATCAGAAAGATATTGAGATTGCGAAGTAGTTGAGTCAAATACCTGATCATTAACATGTGCATTATCTTCATTCTGAGTGGGTTGATCCACTTGAAGTTGAGGTTCAGGAGCAGTTAAGGGTTCAGGATCAGGTTGAGGTTCTGGTTCTGGTTGATGTTCAGGAACTTGTTCTGCTTCATGTTCTGGAGCTTGTTCAAGTGCAAGTATCCCAGCAACTGGTTGAGGCATAACATTTGGCAAATTCATGAATATAGACATATATGGTGTTATGACCACTGGAACATGCAACAGAACTTTAGAAGTATCCAACCTAGTGTAGAACTGCTTGTTTGGCTTACCAGACCATTGAACTCGATCATTTGGAAAAGGAGCAGGTTGATCCTCAGGCATAAGATGATTAAAAATTAATGTCAAAAATCGAGGATAATGACACTTAACCATTTTACCTTTTCCAAAGTTCTTTCCAGCCTTCTTCACACGATTTAACAATATAGGCCATATCAAGCTGCCAAAATTGATTCTTCTGTTATGAGCAATTGAGAAACCAATTGACTGTACCATACCTGTGATGACGGTATTGTTACTCTTGGTGGAATTGGCAAAAACCTTTGCTATGATCTCGAAGAAAATGTTCCATTCTTGAACAAGGTTGCTTTTGAGTGGACGTTTAAGATCCAGTTGACCTTGATAGTTCAGATGTGTAAAGAATTGAGTCAACTCATTAGTTGATGGCGCTTCAGTAAATTGTTCAGTAGGAAGTTTGAGAGCAGCATTGGAGACAGATTCATCCACTGTATATGTCTTATCATTAAAGTTGAAAGAAAACGATCTTACATCTGAGACAGTTGTAGTACACATTAGTTTAAGTGGACCAAATTTCATGGGAATATTTGTAGTTATAGCATGGCTACAGATATTTTGTTCGTTCAGGAATTTTATCCATGGCTTGAACCGATCCACTGAGCAATCCTCGGGATTAAAATATCCAATAAAATTGTGATTAACAATCTCAAAATTATTATAAGCACCAGCCATTCCAAATCAAATATTAAATTTATGGAATCTGCAAATTCAACAATTAAACTAATTAATTCACAAAAATTAATAAATAATTAAAAATTCAAAAAATTGAATTCTTCACCAAAAATTCTGAAAAATTGAGGCAATGATCTTGATATCAGTACAAACACATGTATATTTTTAGATTTTGAAAAATCACAATCATTCCTCTTGAATTTCAAATCGAAAATCCGAAAGTTTCAAACTCAAACTTATAAAACTCGACCAAATCTTACATTTAAACCTTTGTTTTGATGATAATCGACTGGGTAATCGATTAATGTTCTTAGAATTGTGATTCGAGTGTGATTTGAGACAGAAATTGGGCGACAATTCGATTGTTATACGTGTATATCTGTATGTATCTTTTGTTCTCGGTGACTTAACACGCGAGTTTGGAGAGAAACAGAACTGATATGACTATGGAATATAACTATCGACTTATATACAAATCAGTTCTAATATGACTATCGGTTGATAGTCATACCGATAGTTATATTACGTGTAAACGTAATATGACTATCCTATATTAATAGTTATATAACAGTTTAAATAACAATATGACAATAATATGACTATCGAAAAACAAAGAATATGACAATTAGTAGAATTGTTATATCGACAGTCTTATTTCGAGCAAAAACACTAATATAACTATACACTAATTAAAGTTATATATACAGAAGACAGTAATATGACTATTTAATTAATAATACATATCTAGAGTTATATCACAATAAACTAAACTAATATAACTATCAACAAATTCGAATATAACAATCAGATGGATTGTTATACCGATTGTAATATTAACAAAACAACTAATATAACTATCCTAAAATTCAAATATTAACAGGATATTAACAGAATATTTACAATTCTAACAAATTCTAATAATAAATCAACTTAATTATTAAATAATAAACTATAAATAACACACCAATTTACACTAACATTAGCAGACATAATAAAAATTATTAAAACGATCACAGGTAGTCCTTTTTACGAAATCAAACATTAATAACAAAAGGACAAACACTACAAATAAAATAAAATAAAATACTAAATATTTACATAATTATTTCTGGTAAATTAATAAATCTATAAATTTTTTAATAAAATAATTTCCATATAGAAAATTTTTCAAAAAGAAACTATAATTTATAAACCATAAAAAATAATTAAACTAATTTTAAGATAATAACATTTTCAAGAAAAATAAATTTCTCATAAATTACAGCTTGTAAAATTCGAGAAAAATATTTTTAAAGAAAATGAATTACTCTGAAATTACAAGAAGTAATTAGAAATATATAGAGAATATAATAACAATGATTTAAGAAGAAACAAGCAAAAGTATAAGTTGATAAAATAATTATACAAGTGATTTTAATAATAAAAATTAACACATCAATCACTTGTAAATTATTAAAGATCAAACCTCAGATATTAACTAGTTTAATTACTAGGACTATTTAACATACCCAATTCACCAACAAGTCTGGTAAATGTGGATTCGTCAAGAGACTTAGTAAAAATATCTGTTGTTTGTTCTTCCGTAGGTACAAAAAGTAACTCCACGGTACCATTCATGACATGCTCTCGAATAAAATGATACCTGATGTCAATATGCTTTGTCCTTGTGTGTTGCACAGGATTGTTAGAGATTGCTATGGCACTTGTATTGTCACATAAAATAGGAATTTTATCAAGTACAAAGCCATAGTCTCTCAGCTGATTCCTGATCCACAAAATCTGTGCACAACAGCTTCCAGCAGCTATATATTCAGCTTCAGCTATTGAGTTGGAAACTGTTTGTTGTTTCTTGCTGTACCAGGAAACCAGACTACCACCGAGGAATTGAAAACTCCCAGAGGTGCTTTTTCTATCCACAACACTTCCTGCATAATCTGAATCTGTATATCCAACAAGATTAAAACCAGAATCTTTAGGGTACCAGATGCCTAAGTTAGGCGTACCCTTAAGATATCTCAGGATTCGTTTAGCAGCAATGAGATGAACATCTCTAGGATCCGATTGGAACCTTGCACACAAACACGTAGCATGCATAATATCAAGTCTAGTTACAGTAAGGTAAAGTAATGAGCCTATCATACCTCTGTAGCTTGTGATATCTACCTTGGCAGAATTTTCACATGCTCCAAATTTGACCGCTGTGGATGATGGTGTTCTTGCTGAAGATGAGTCCTCTATTTGATATTTCTTGAGAAGCTCTTTGACATACTTGGATTGACAGATAAATATTCCATCTGTCCTTTGACTTACTTGCAATCCAAGAAAGAACTTCAGCTCACCCATCATGCTCATTTCAAACTTACCCCGCATTAACTTAGCAAATTTCTTGCAAAGAATATCATTAGTAGACCCGAATATTATATCGTCCACATAGATTTGAACTAATATTGTATCATTCTTATATTTCTTTGTGAAGAGAGTTTTGTCTATGACACCTCTAGTAAATTCATTTTCAAGTAAAAATTCAGAGAGAGTGTCATACCATTTCCTTGGTGCTTGCTTAAGACCATAAATAGCCTTGAAGAGAAAGTAGACATAACCCAATAGATCTGGATCTTCAAAACCAGGTGGTTGTTCTACATATACCTCTTCATCCAGCTTACCATTCAGAAAGGCACTCTTGACATCCATTTGATAAACATGAAAATTAGAAAAGGCTGCGAATGCCAAGAATATCCTAATGGCCTCAAGTCTAGCCACTGGAGCATAGGTCTCATCATAGTCAATGCCTTCAGATTGTGAATAACCTTTTGCTACCAGTCTTGCTTTATTTCTTGTTACTGTGCCATCTTCATCAAGTTTGTTTCTGAATACCCATCTAGTACCAACCACTGTTCTACTCGTAGGTCTGGTTACCAGCTTCCATACTTCTTGTTGTTTAAATAAATTGAGTTCATCTTGCATAGCAATCACCCAATCAGGATCTGAAAGAGCTTCCTCAGTTTTCTTAGGTTCCATTTCAGATCGAAACCCTGAATAATTACACTGATTTTACAAAGCTCTTCTAGTCTTTACACCAACATCTGGATCACCAACGATTAGTTCAAAAGGATGAGCTCTATTCCAAACAGTCTATCTGGGAAGATTTAGTCTTAATGATTCACCTTGTTCTTCATTATGATGTTGAGTATGACTAGTAGATCCTTCATTAACTCCCCCTGAGTTGTTGCCAGGATGATTAGATGAGTGTTCAGACGTATGAGTGATGTTTTCAATATTATCATTATTTTCACCACCATTATTCTGATTAGACTCATCATTGACATTGTTGTCATTTGCATCAGCAAAAACATCAGGTGGACTATCATCATCTGAATCTAGATCTGTCATATCTTCAAAAGATAGCTTTTCAGATGAATCTTCAGTTTGGATACTAGGGAGTTTAGTGTCATCAAATGTTACATTGACATTTTCCATCATCTTCTGATGTTTAATCAAATACACCTTATAAGCTATTCTTTCATAACCAACAAAAATTGCTTCATGTGCTTTGGCTTCAAATTTTCCACCTTGATTGTCTCCTTCTTTAAGTACAAAGCATTTTGCTCCAAATACATGAAAGTATTTGAGTGTTGGTTTCTTTTCATTCATGGCTTCATAGGGTGTTTTCATCAAGTCTTTGTTGATAAGAGTTCGATTCTGAGTATAGCAAGCAGTGTTGACAGCGTCAGCCCAAAAATACAATGGAAGCCTTGATTAATTTAACATAGTACGTGCAGCTTCAATCAAGGTTCTATTCTTTCTTTCAACTACTCCATTTTGTTGAGGAGTTCTTAGAGCTGAGTATTGTCTGGTTATACCTTTTTCAGTACAAAAGTCATTCAGAACTGCATTCTTGAATTCAGTTCCATTGTCTGACCTTATAGCCCTCACTGGATACTTGGAATCCAACTCAATTAACTTGATGTGATCAATCACCAGTTGTGGAGTCTCATCTTTAGAATTCATGAAAAAGACCCATGTGAACTTTGAAAAATCATCAACGATCACAAGAGCATATCTTTTCTTTGACATAGACATCACATTCACTGGACCAAATAGATCCATGTGAAGTAACTGTAAAGGTTCAGTTATTGAAGACATATCAGTGCTTCTGTGAATTGCCCTTTTTAGTTTGCCTTTTTGACAGGCATCACATAGTCCTTCCTGTGTGAATTCCATAGAAGGTAAACCTCTCACGAACTCTCTCTTGACCAGAGAGTTCATCGTCTTGAAATTTAGGTGAGAAAGTTTCTTGTGCCATAGCCAACTTTCATTTGTGGATGCTTTAGAATAGAAGCAATTGATTTCTTAAGTGCTTCTAGTGTTCATGTTGGCTACATACAAGTTTCCTTTTCTGACTCCCGTCAGAGATGGTTGTTCACTTCTTTTGTGTGAAATCAGACAATTCTCTTTGTTAAAGTAGACTTCAAATCCCTTGTCACAGAATTGACTGATGCTGAGCAAATTATGCTCAAGTCCTTTTACAAAGGACACTTCTTCAATGATAACATTTCCAGCTTCAAGTCTACCATATCCATCAGTTCTACCTTTGCTGTTATCTCCAAAGGTAACTACTGGGCCAGCCTTTTCCACCACATTTGTCAGCAGGGTTCTGTCTCCAGTCATATGCCTTGAACATCCACTGTCCATGATCCAAGTTACTCGTTCAACCTGTTCAATACCCTGCAATGACAAATGGATTAAACCTTCTTCGGGACCCAAATTTGATTGGGTCCTGCAGATTTAAAGTATTGACCTTTATCAGGAAAAACAACATTTTTAATTTTAACCTCTTTAGTCAATAAACATTTAACCTTATAAACATATTTGAAAATCTTTTATTTTATCTTGGGTATCCATGTTTCTTTAGTAGCGATAACACTTGTGTCATTGACTGGACATTTGACCTGGTAAACATTCTTGGTAACCCTTTGTTTAGTCTTAGGTACAAATGTCTCTCTCCTAACTTGAGGAGAAAAAGCAGTCTTTGATCGAACATTATTGTTCCTGTTCATATGCTATCGAGGAGTAGTCTATTTATCACATGCATAACTACCATTAAAATAAGCACGCATACTGTTAAAAGCACAAGACATACAATTGATAACACCACATGCTTTATGATTAGAATCAATGATAGGCATGGTACTCATGTTAGACATGTTATTTTTCTGCTTCAACTATTACCACCTAATTCAGTCTTAGAAGTACTAGCTGTTTCAACAACCTTGACTGGCACTTTAGGTACATCTTTCTTGGATGAAACATTCTTTGGATTAGTGTCCTCAATAGATTTAGCCTTAACAAAGACTGTGACATCTTTCTTGGATGAAACATTCTTTGGATTAGCATTCTTAACAGATTTATCCTTAACGAAGACTGTGCCATTTGCACTGTCCTTATTTCTCATTTCTTCCTGGATAACCATAGAAAGAATATCTGGTGGTCCAGCATCAGATTGTTTAAATAGAGGTTCTTTAACATTTTTGAGCACATGTGGTATTCCCCTTTCTTTAGCACTAATAGGGTTAGGGGAATTTATGCCCAATGATCCAACAGCTTCATTGTAACCATACCCTATACCTGTTGTACGTTCTACAACTTGATTGTTAAAAAACTCTTTGGAAACTTTAACAGAATTATAACAAGCCCTGACCTGTGTTTCAAGTTCAGTAATTCTAGCCATTTGTTTGCCTACAACTTCTAGAATAGCTTTCTCCTTTTTATTAAGCATTGTTATTTCATCTCTTTGTTGATCTTGATTAATATGCACCTTTTTTAATTCTGACACTTCATTGCCAAGTTTAGTGCTTAGCAAATATAGTCTATTATATCCAGTTTGTGGATTATCTAAGGAATTATATAGACTACGAATTAATTCAGTGTCAGTAACAATTACCTGTGTGTTATGATGACCAGATGCTTCATCATTTTCCACCAACGCAAGATTTACATATTCTTCATCTTCACTGTCCGTGTCATCCCAACTCTTACCAGCCGCAACATAGACTTTTCCAGGTTTCTTCTTCTCAACAGCAAAGTCTCTTCTTTGAGTTTGCTTGGGTTTCTGACATTCAGTGGCAAAGTGACCCAATTCATTACAGTTGAAGCAACGAATTTTGCTTCTGTCAACAGATCCAGTTTTGTATCCTCCCCTGTTACTAGAGGAAGAAGAGCCTCCTCTCTGGAATCTGTTATTTGACTTGAACCTGTACTATGGATTTCTTCTGAATCTAAAGTTGCCAAATTGCCTTACCATCAATGCCAGGGATTCATCTTCGAGTTGATCTAGCTCTTCCAATAAGTAAAGTCTCCACCATCCTGAGTAGGTGGTGTCTGACCAAGTTCTACTTCAGTCTTTTCCTTGTCTGAGCTGTAAGGTAGAACAACCTTAGCTTCCACTTCCTTAGGTGCCTCAACTATAAGAGCTGTAGATGAACTTGGCACTCTTCCTTTACCAGAGACCTCCCTCTGCTGTACTTGTTCCAGTTCATAGGTTTTCAGAACACCAAACAATCTTTCAAGAGCAATCTTATTCAAATCTCTTGATTCTCTGATGGCCGTTATCCTATGTTCAAGATAAGTGGGCATAGTCAACAAAAACTTCATATTAATCTCCTTCTGTGTATATTGCTTGCCATGAACTTTCAAGTTGTTGATTATTTTGTTATACCTTTCAAACACTTCCTGAATGCCTTCATTAGGGCTAGCTCTAAAGTGTTCGTACTCAGAGGTTAAAATCTGAAGTCTGTTTTCCCTGACTTCATCAGTTCCTTCATTGATAGTCTCAATAGTTTCCCACATGTGTTTTGAAGTTTTACAATTCATCACATGACTGTACATCACAGTATCCAGGGAATCTATTAGAATAAGTCTCAAATTCTTATCTAGTCCTGCGTCCTCTTTTTCATCAGGAGTAAAAGAAGCAGCAGGCTTTGGAAAAGATGACGCGGGTGTTACAACAATTCCTCCAACAATAGATTCAGATTCATATTCTTTTGGAATTATAGGTCCGTTCTGTAGAACACCCAAATATTTAGAATTTGCCACATCAAGAAACAACTCCATTTTATTTTTCCACATTGTATAATTATCCTTGTTAAACATGAGAATTTTAACAATGCTTTTTGACGACATGATGAATTTTTAAGTGAGTTAAAAATTCGAGATAGATTTTTGACGGAATAAAATTAGGATCTTGATTTGTGTATCAATCAATAGGCTCTGATACCAATTGTTAAGTCCGATAAGATTGTAGAAGGGGGCGTTGAATACAATCTATATCATTTTCTCGAAATTTGTTCTTTAAATAAAATTTATTTTAAACAAATATGTCCGGAATAATATAACACAAATTTCAAGTTGAATATAACAATATATTAACTTGATGTGTGTTACAAAATCACTCCAAATGATTATCAAGTAATTAATAACTAATTATAAAATTCAACATGAACTTTGCTAATTTAGTTCATAAAAATCAAGATATCAATTTGTGAACTAGGAAACTTAATACGCTAGTAGTACAAGAATCACAAGTAAACAAGTTCCAATGGATAGAATATTACAACTGAGATGAACTTGAATTTACAGAATTTAATTTGTAAGAATTTAATTTGTAAGGGGATAGTCATAACGAAATATAACTTTCGGTATGACTATCCCCTTGAATGAAATATGACTATCCAGTTTGAATATAACATTCGGTATAACTGTCCAATTGAATATAACATTCGGTATGAGTGTCACCTTGAATGAAATATGACTATCCAGTTTGAACTGAATGTGACTGTCTCCTTTTGAACTGAATATGACTGTCTCCTTTTGAACTGAATATGACTGTCGGTATAACTATCATTTGATAGTTATATTATCATATTTTTCAGCTTATAATTAATTAAATGATTTATAAAAATCATTTAAATAACTATTTCTTTTTCATATTAATTCTGATTTAAGTAATCTAATAATCACTTTAACAAATATATTAATTCTGATAGAATTAATTTATTTAATTAAATTGGTTATTTGATTTAATCAATTAAAGTAGAATTAATATAAATCCTTTAATAGTAAATACTTCACTGCGAACCACGTAATTATGATAAGGAACATACACTGGATCGATGTTGACGCTCGATGTACTGTCTGGTTCATAAACGACTAACTCTAATCTCTGTTCTTCATCTTGACTTTAAAACTGTGGTCTTTTTCTATTCTTCACTCTCTTCAATCATTCGGTACTGATATTGTTTCTTATCACTTATAGAAATCTCTGTCCCTTAAATGAATCCATGTGTTTCAATGCTACCTTGAGGCTTGATCAGATATCTGAATCTTCTTCCAGTGTAAAACATCAAAACTATAGATTGACTTGTTGATTTTTCTTCTGACGGCTATCATCTTTTGAGATTCCTGTGACAGTTGATATTATTTACTTATTACAATCTAGTTTAATTGGATTAGGATCCTCGAACTAGGCTAAGTCATATGCCTTTCACTAAAGCTTCTGATCCTCTGACAAATAAATAAAATATTATGTGCAATCAACACTAATAATACTGGGGTTATTAATGTTGATGCCTCAACTTCTAATAATACTGATGTTGTTTATGTCTTGTTTCAAGGAATTTGATAATTATAAATGTACTAGCAATGCTTTCCTGATTCCGATCAAGTTATAACTATAATGTTTTGTATGATCATGATCAGGCTATGTTGAATAAATTTCTTTTGATTATTCCGTATTTTTTGTATTTATTTTTTATTGTAAAAATTTGAGCAATATAATTTTTATTATATAATTACATTATTATTTTATGGTTCTTAGCACACAAATTTTCTGTCAACTTCAACAATACCTTTATCTTTGAATGCTAATTTATATTATTTTAGTAATATTTCAAACTTAACCATTTTATTGTATAAAATAGTTACGAGCTAGCTCTTTAAAACGAAGGGCTAATCACCAAGAATCTCTTGTAACCCAACTTTTTCTTATGCTATTTTTGAATTTAAAAACTTATTTATGACTCTTTTCAAGATACTCTAACACCCAAGTTTTTGTTTGAAAATTGTTTGTTTCTAAAGATCAATCAACGGAACAAGATATATACTCACTTTTCGAAAGTACATGAATTTAAACGGTGAATTAGTAAATGAACCATATGTTCAATTACTATAAACTGCTCAAATGATTTTCAATTAAATAAGCTCAAATTCTATAAATATTTTAGTTAAATGGGGGATTAAAAAGTTATATAAATTAGATGTTTAATGTCTTTTTCAGTCACAAAGGTCAAAGTAACTCCAAAAAGATTATATTTAACATATTTGATTTAAAGCATAAAAATCACTGTATATAATAAATAGATGGTAATACATGTTGAGTTTTATTTAATCTATACTTGTGTTATTATTTGTTAAATAAATTATAGTTATTATGTGCGTGTATGTAGAAGCAAGAATTGATCATTAGCAATAGAGAAGTTTTAGGAGATGTAGTGGATTTAGTGGGCTTAGTTAGACGTAGGGGAGTAAGTGTAGGAGTCTGTTAGTAGCTGCATTTTTTTTCATCTATTTATATGTTTATGTACGTTGTTTCTATTTCATCACATATAACTTTAGTTTCTACAATTGGTATCAGTGATTAAAGGAGGGAATATCAAGGCTTAATAGCTTTCCCTCCAATTCTTGGACTGTCGCTGGACATTGACGTCATGGAGGCCGAACGTTGGGCGTTGAGGACGAACGCTAGACGTTGGTTCACGGACATTGGAATCAGGCCGCGCAGGTGCGTTATATATGATAGTTGTGTTAGTAGCATCACAACAGCCGTGGTAGTAGTAGCACAGCGACGAAGATGGCGAGACCAGGAAAGAGTAGTTGAGTTTAATGATGTGCGGTGTTGGAGTGAAGCTTCATCGCTGGGCAGCAGAGCCTCATGACGTCAGTGGTTGCTTTCCTTAAGATCCCAGCCAAGAAAAAGCTGCAGATGGCAGGAGAAAATCAACAAGCGGAGCAGGGAAGCTCTCGAAGAAGGCGACGACATGTGGTTGTTGAAGAACAAGAGACAGGACTGCTGCGTTTCTTGGTTAAATCGAGTAGTATGTGCGTGCATCTATTTTTATTTTGATGATGTTGTTTACCTAAGTGCAGGAAGAAAACAACTTGGTGTTGCTGAAAGCAAATGTCAAATGTTGTCTAACTGAGTGCAAGCAGAAAGAAAGTCAAACGGGCTGTTGAGAAAGAAAGCCAAACCGGCAAAGAAGTGATTTGTCAGACGGGCTAACAAAATACGATACAAGCTATGTTGAAATTATATGGGCTCAGTTGAAAGTCATCAGGACTGATGTAGAATTTGCCTAATGGACAAATAATCTTGCCAGATGGACACCGAAAAACTTGCTAGATGAGTTTAGATTAAGGGAAAGATTGTTGAGTTTTATTTAATCTAAACTTGTGTTATTAAGGATCCTGGACCGGATTGGGGGTACTAACTCTTAAATAAATTATACTCCCTCTGTCCCCCTCAGTTGTTTACATTGGAGGGGGACACGAAGACCAAGATAATGCATAAAAAATGAGTAAAGTTAGATGAAAGGTGGGTAAAGTGGTGGGACCTATCAATATTTAATAATAGATTTGAGATAATGATGGAAAGTAGTGGGTGTAATAGTGTTTTTTATTATTAAATATGAGATAGTGGGGGAAAGTAGTGGGTGTAATAGTGGAGAAACTTATTATTTTAGTAACGTAATGAAATGAGAGGGACATCCCAAAATAGTAACTGTAAAGAAAAGAAATGAAAGGGACTAAGGGAGTAGCTGTTACATGCGTGTATGTACCAGTAAGAATTTGTGGAGATGTAGTGGGCTCAGTGGGCTTAGTGAAAATTAATTAGACGTAGTAGAGTAAGTGTAGGAGTCTGTTAGTAGCTGTATTTTTTTTCATTTTTATGTACGTTGTTTACATTCAACTAGTTTAGTACTATAAACAGGTCCATCAACTTGTATTTTGGTTTATATTTCATCACATATATCAGCTTTAATTTCTACAATACATTCATACCTAAATTCCCAAATATCATATAATCAATCTAATACAAATTAGATTTATCACTACAAGAAAACTCGGCTAAAATCGACTGCTGCAATTTCGACTTATTCCAGTCGAATTTAGGGTCAATCTCAGTTAATTATTGGTCAGACTTAAATTCGACCGGAAACGGTCGATTTTAATGCCGGTCGAAATTAAGCAGTCGAGTTTGTAGATGCGGTCGAATTTAGCCAGTCGAATTTGTTTGGCTGCATAGGCGGGAACTATTTTGCCCCAACAAAATTTTTCGCGGCATTAAATTTTACCAGACGCGGTCGAATTAAAGAGCAGTCGAATTTAATTTTGAGCGGGAAAATCCCCGCCTAATTTTTTCTTAATTATTTAAATTTAAATTTGACCAACACCAGTCGAATTTATAAATTTGACCGACTGTGGTCGAATTTATAAATTTGACCGACTACAGTCGAATTTATAAATTTGACAAATTCGACTATTTTCGGTCAATTTTAGCCTTGTCAGATCTGTTTTAGCAGAACGTCTTCTGCCTCTTTTCTCACTTTCCCCTTTCTAACTTCACTTTCCTTTCTCTCCCACATTCATTTTGCTTCCTTAAATGAAGAGTTCATCTAAATCATAAGTAAGTATCACTAATCCTTGTAATATTGATGTTTTTTCTCATAATAGATGTCAATAAATGTTATTATTTGTGTTATTGTATGTTCAAGTATCTTAAATTTGTTGATAAAATTAAAGTAGTAAATTAGTATTGACTATACATTGCTTAGTAATGACTTTTTTTTTTCCAATTAAAGTTGCACACAACTTATACCAATATATATGAACTTTGTAGATGACATCCGATCGTAGTTGGGTTGGTCATAATCTTTATAATGAATCGAAATACTTAACGGAGGAGTACAAAAATGGGGTGAATAGTTTTCTTGAATTTGCTATTAATCATCGTGAAGAGGAAGATAAAGGACTCATAAGATTTCCATGTCAAATTTGTGGAAATCAATACTTCATGGATCTTAGTGATGTTAGAATTCATTTGTATCTACATGGTATTATGCATTGGTATACCAAATGGGATTTGCATGAGGAGAAGGATGTGCCACGATTTGAAACCAGAATGAGTTCCGGTAATATTGATGTTGATATGTATGATGCTCGTGATATGCTAAGTGATTTAGTGGATGCAAATAAACATTTTGAGAATTTTGAAGAAGAACCGAATCCAAAAGCAAAAGATTTTTACAATATGGTGGATAAAGCTTCGGAACCAATTTATCCAGACAATAAGGATTTTATCACATTATCATTTGTAAACAAGCTACTACATTGGAAGCACAGACATAATTGTAGTAACAATGGCTTTGATGATTTGATTCACCTCATTGGATTAGTACTGCCTGCTAATCACAGCTTGCCTAAGACCTATTACGATGTGCGAAAGATGATTAAAGGATTGAATATGGGATACGAAAAAATTGATGCTTGCGAGAATGACTGCATGTTGTTTTACAAGGAAAATAGCAACAAAACTCACTGTAATACATGCAATACAAGCCGATACAAGGAGCAAAAAGATCCAAACAAAATGAAGATCCCGCGAAAGATCTTGCGCTACTTTAATCTTATCTTAAGGTTGCAGCGTTTATTTATGAATGAGAAGACCGCAAAATGTATGAGGTGGCACCACGATAGAGTCATAGTTGAAGGTCAATTATCTCACCCAGCGGATGGAGACGAGTGGAAACAATTTGATCGTAGGTTTCCAAACTTTTCGAAAGAAATTCGGAATGTTAGGCTTGGCCTCTCTAGTGATGGATTTGACCCTTTTCATGATTCACATTCTAGGGAATATACTGTTTGGCCTGTGGTGGTTGTACTTTACAACCTTCCTCCATCTATGTGCACGAAGGCTCCTTACATGTTTATGCCGCTTCTTATTCCTGGGCCAAATGATCCAACAAAAGATCTACATGTTTACCTCCAGCCACTGATTGATGAATTGAAAGTATTGTGGCGAACTGGGTGAAGAAACATATGATAGGTTCTCAAGAACAAATTATATGATGAAGGCAGCACTATTGTGGACGATCAGCGACTTTCCTGCACTTGGCATGCTTAGTGGGTGGTCCACCAAGGGTAAGTTAGCTTGTCATGTTTGTATGGGACAAGTAAAAGCCAAACAACTCAAGCATGGTGGTAAACCTAGTTGGTATGAAACTGCTCGCTATTTCTTAGAACCATATGATCCACTGAGAAAAAGTACAAAATTTGGAAGAACCGAGACACGATCAGTCACAACTCGACATTCAGGTGTGATGACAAGGACCTTATGTGAGGAGATACAGTTCCCCCTTCCAGGGAAGACAACTTGGAGAAAACCGGGAGACTATGGTGTGACACATAATTGGACCCACCTTTGTCCATTTTTCGAGCTCCCGTACTGGGATACACTCGACCTTCGTCACAACATTGATGTCATGCTTACCGAAAAGAATGTCTTTGATAACATATTCAACACAATGATTGGTGACAAGAACAAGTCTAAAGACACCAAGAAGGCAAGAGAGGATTGTAAAGAAATGCTTATACACCGTGAATTATGGATTCAAGATGATGGCACAATGCCAAGTGCACCATATGTGCTTTCAAGGGAACAACTTAATAAGTTGTTTAATTGGATTAAACAACTTGAACTTCCGGATGGGTATGTATCAAATATATCCAGGTGTGTGAATCGTGATAAAAATTCTATTTATGGTATGAAATCTCATGACTGTCATATTTTCATGCAAAAGTTGTTGCCAATCGTTTGTCGTGACTTACTACCAGAGCACGTAGCTGATGTTATTATTGAGTTGTCAAACTTCTTTCAAGATTTATGCTCATCGAATTTGAGATACACAGACTTGGAAAAAATGGAGAAGGATATAGTGAGAATAATGTCGAAACTTGAAATCACTTACATTCCAGGTTGGTTCGATCCGATGGAGCATTTACCACTGCACTTAGCTACTGAATGTAAGTTGGGTGGCCCAGCTAATTTTCGCCAAAAAATTCAAAAATTTAGCCGAGGACAAATTCGACTGGTTTCAGTAGAATTTGTGCAGTCGATTTTATGCGGTCGAAATTGCAGAAGTCGAATTTAGACAGTCGAATTTATTAAATTCGAAATTGCAGAAGTCGAATTTAGACGGTCGAATTTAGCTAAATTCGACTGCAAATTGACAGTCGAATTTAACCGAGATTTTTGTAGTGATATGTAACTCGTGAGTAATAATAATATAGATCAATCATAATATTTTATATTTTATATCTTTTGTACTTCGTCTTTAAATAATTTAATAATATGTGAGTATATTTTAAAGTAAATACTATAGAAAAAAAAAATAAGAATAGAATAAAAGAAAGATTATCATTTGAGTTGTTAAGAAATGCAACTCATTTAGACCGGACACCAAACAAATAAACAACACAAATTATTAAATAACAAATTTTAAAACTTATTTTCAGTTATGAGATAATAAATATATTTATTTGGAAAGAGATGTAATGTGAATTTTTTTTTAATATATATTAGGTGTTAAATTATTCTTTATAATATCCTAGCAAAACTTATATATTGTTTGTTGATATCTGCATGAATTTCCTATTAATTGTTTTTTTTTGGAAAAAAACTATGCAAACAATCCAAATCTCTTTTATAATGAGAAAAAAGAAAAGGAATAATCATATGAAAGGATTGTAATCCGAAGAAAAGGTTAATCTCTTTTATATGTTGGTGATGATTGGACCTTTAAAGTTTGATTAGTATTTTCCGATTCCAAAAGAGGGAAAGATAGGTTGCCAGTAATTTTATAAATTAGAAGAGAAATTATAGAAATTTTATAAATTAGAGGAGAAATGGTAGGTTGCTAGTAATTTTATAAATTAGAGGAGGAATGATAAGAGTCAGAAATAATAAAAGGTGAAGTGATAAATGAAAGAACAACAATAAAATTGTGAAAAATTATAGAAAAAATCGGGAAAAGGAGAAAAATAATAGAATCAACTCTCCTTTGTCTAATTAATTAGGAAATAAGTACTATATTCCATACATAAATTAATAATAATTATTGAGGAAAAAACTATTATATTTCATACATAAACTAATTACACTATATTATTGGCTAACTTAAGTGCATAATGTTCTAATCATTATCATTAGTATATACATATTATTAACCAAATTATTCATTAAGTGATAAAATCTAATGGATCGTTATTTTCTTTTATGTTATGTTACATCTAGAATTGTTTTAAAATTAAAACTTTGACGTAATTTATATATCTTTTTATTGAACATTGATATGGGCTAAAGTTAAACCCTAAAAACACATTTAATGTGGCATTTAATAAGCCTAGATTGGTCCAAGGTTAAAGCCCCTTAATGAGGCCTAAAAACTTTATTTATGATAATAAATTCGTAATTAATAAATCAACCAGTTTCAAACTTCAAGATTGAGTCTTAAAAGGAAACTAAATCATATTAGGAGTAGCATCCAAGGCATACACCTTCAATACTTATCTTCTTATCTCTTGGAAGGCTCTAGAATTGGGCCAACTGAATAACTTGCCAACCAAGTCTCCTATTTCAACTCTAATTCTAGGGTTTTCAACACCTATATAAGGACCTGCTCCATCACATATAGAACTACGTTTTTTGGCTTGATTCTTGATATTTGCAAGATACGTATGCATCTTGTGAGGACCCGGGTTAAGTCACGAAACACTTGATCAGCCATTAAAGCTCGAAGCTCTCATAAACCTTAGCATTAAATACACCCTATATTTCGTTCCACAACATTTGGCACCGTCTGTGGGAAGCGATATCAACCATGGTTACCACCCGGAGAACACCAACACTTTCTGAAACCATCGCTAACACCACCGCACCCCCGATTGGGGAACAATTGCCCCCAGGGGCGAATTCTCAACCGCTGGTCACTCGGCCACAAGGAACTGAAGCGCAATCTCATGAGTCGCTACCCTTAGTGACGAATCCCACCACCCGAGGGACGAATCCCCTTCAGATGGTGGTCGCCCCTCTCGGAGGGCAGTCCGCTCCACCCACCGCTCAGATCTCTACTACAGTGATTCCCACAAGCACGAACCCGATATATGGGTTGCATAATTATCCCCCGTATCAGGCCGGACTAAGTGGTCACGCCCTCCAGACACACGAGCCGTACAATCCACCTTACATTAGGGGTTTAGGACCCAATCAAGCCCAGCAATACTATGACTACTCAGGCCCGTATTCTGATGATTCATCCTCGGAAGAGGATAGGGATGAAGGCCCGAGAAGACGTCGTCCAAGTAAGGAACCTGTTAGACGCTGAAGAACCCATGACCGACCTCCCTTAACGGCTGCTGAAAAAATCAAGGCTCACGAGGCCAAGATCCAAAAATTAAAGGAGGACATAGAAAGGGAACAGCGAAGACAGAATCAGAATTGACCCCCACCAGTGACGGGAGGAGATATTCCTTCTGTTGATTTGGAAAGCACCCCAAGGAGAGAGAGAAGAACCGAAGTCCCTAGAGGTAGAAGCACGAGGGTCGAAACCTCCAAAAGCAATCCTGAAGACTTGATGCAACTTGGAGATCCTGATGATCCAACACCTCCATTCACTGAGGAGGTGATGAATGCGCATATATCACGGAAGTTCAAGATGCCTACCATAAAGGTTTACGATGGAACGGGAGATCCCGCTAATCATGTAAGGACGTTCTCTAACGCATTGCTGTTACAACCCGCCAGTGACGCTTTGAAGTGTAGGGCGTTTCCCTAAACATTAGCGGGCATGGCACAACGTTGGTACAGCCACCTACCACCAAACTCCATTGCCTCTTTCAAAGAGCTAAGCAATGCTTTTGTCAGCCAGTTCATAGGAGGAAGAATTCATGAGAAAGATTCTGCATCTCTCATGACTATGATACAAGGAAAGAATGAAAATCTTAGAGACTATCTCAATTGATTCACAAAGGAAACGCTCAACATTAAAAACTTGGAAAACAAGGTAGCCATGGTGGCGTTGCAGAATGGAACTTCGAATGTTTATTTCAAAATGTCATTGGCTAAGCATCCCCCTGAAAATATGGTTGAGCTCCAACAAAGGGCGAGCAAGTACATCAAGGCGGAGGATAGTCTGAAGAAAGAGTCAGGAACGGGGAACACCGGAAATGTGACAACTCTAAGAAGCGGAAGTCAGAACAGGAATATGATGCTAAAGATAAGTACCCGCGCAAGGGCAGGGATTCTGATTCAGCCCCTAAAAAGGGGAGTCCCGGGCAAAGGTTTACGGAATACGCAAGGCTGAATACTCCAAGAAGTCAAATCCTGATGGAGATAGAAAAGAACAGGGATGTGAGATGGCCGAAGCCACTAAGGACTGATCCTGAGAAAAGAAACAAGAATCAGTACTATCGGTTCCATAAGGATGTGGGTCACGATACAGACGATTGTAGACAATTGAAGGATGAAATTGAGTTCTTGATTCGCAGGGGAAAATTGAATAAATTCTGCAAAGATGGGGATCGGGGAAACCCAAGGCGGGATTATGATAGGAAAGATGAGGATCGTAATCCCAATCAGCAGCCCCGGGGGCCAGTAATCAACATGATCTTTGGTGGCCCAACAGCGGCCGGGACAAGTAGAAATTCCAGAAAGGCATATGCGCGAGAAGTGATGCACATTGTAGGGGAAGCGCCAAAACGTGCAAATACAGAAGTCTCGATTGGATTCGATGATTCGGACCTTGAAGGGGTGAAGTTTCCCCATGATGACCCCCTGGTCATCTCACCTGTGATAGGCAACTCCCAAGTAAAGAGGGTCTTGATCGACAATGGAGCATCGGTGGATATCCTATTTCATGATGCCTTCTTAAAAATGGGATACGCTGAGTCTCAGTTGACGCCATCAAACATGCCCATATATGGGTTCAACGGAGTAGAGTCGAAGGTCGAGGGAACAATTCAGCTACCCATGACTACAGGGCAAGAGCCACGGGAGGCAACTCAGATGTTAAATTTCTTGGTTATCAAAGCTACATCCACATACAATGTTATCCTAGGTAGGACGGGACTACATGCTTTCAAGGCGGTTGCCTCTATCTATCATTTAAAGGTTAAGTTCCCAATCAGAAATGGAGTAGGAGAAGAGAAAGGGGATCAAAAGATGGCAAGGAGTTGTTATGTGGCCGCACTAAGGCCAGATGGAACCGGGGGGCAGGTCCTCCCAATCGAAGATATGGATGTTCGGGAGAATGAAGAGCGGAGAGGAAAACCAGCAGAGGACTTGCTTCCCGTATCTTTGGAGCTGGGAGATTCTGAGAAGGTTACTTACATCGGGGCATCTTTAAAAGACCCCTTGAAGAGCAACTTGATCTCCTTTTTGCAAGACAATAATGACGTCTTCGCATGGATAGCAGCTGACATGCCAGGGATAGATCCCCAATTGATAACACACAGCCTGAATGTGGATCCAAACAGGAAGATAGTGAAACAAAAGAAGAGAAATTTCGCACCTGAGAGGCAAGAAGCCATAAAACAGGAGGTTGACAAACTCCTAGAGGTAGGGTTCATTGAGGAAATCCAGTTCCCGGAATGGTTGGCCAATCCTGTGATGGTCAAGAAGGCTAATGGAAAGTGGAGGATGTGTATAGACTTCACTGATCTGAACGACGCATGCCCAAAAGACTGTTTTCCCTTTCCAAGGATCGATACGTTGATAGATGCCACGGCTAGGCACGAGATGTTAAGCTTCATGGATGGCTTTAGTGGATATAATCAGATCAAGATGCATAAGGATGATATTCCTAAGGTATCGTTCATCACCAACTTCGGTGTGTATTGTTACCTAGTCATGGCTTTTGGGCTGAAAAATGCAGGAGCTACGTATCAGAGGTTGGTAAACAAGATTTTCGCTCATCTCAATGGAAAGACTATGGAAGTCTATGTGGATGATATGCTGGTGAAAAGCCTACACAGGGCAGATCACATTGAACACCTACGCGAGGCTTTCGAAGTGTTGAGGCACCATAAGATGATGTTGAATCCGGCCAAGTGTGCTTTTGGTGTTGGGTCTGGAAAATTTTTGGGTCTTGTGGTCTCAAAACGGGGAATTGAGGCCAACCCCGACAAAATCAAGGCTATTTTGGACATGGAACCACCACGTTCTATAAGGGATGTACAGAAGTTAACCGGGAGGATTGCTGCGTCAGGGAGGTTCATCTCCAAATCCGGGGACAAGTGTTTGTCGTTCTTTAAAACCTTGAAGAAGGTAAAAAACTTTTAGTGGACTGAAGAAAGCGAAGAGGCCTTTGAGCAGGTGAAGAAGTATATGTCTGAGGCCCCGCTGTTGGCCAAGCCAATTACTGGAGAAATCCTTTATCTTTACTTGGCAATTTCAGGTCAAGCTGTGAGTGCGGTGCTGGTAAAGGAGGAAAACAAGGTTCAGAAACCCGTATACTATGTGAGCAAAGTTTTACACGGAGCAGAGTTGAACTACTCCACTATTGAGAAGTTTTCCTTAGCTTTGGTAACTGCCTCTAGGAAACTAAGGCCCTATTTTCAGGCACATAAGATTGAGGTCCTTACAGGACAGCCGTTGAGGAATATTTTGCACAGCCCTAAGGCCAGTGGTAGGCTCATTAAGTGGGCGATTGAGTTGGGAGAATTTGATATTAAGTACAAGCCAAGGACGGCCATCAAAGCTCAGGCACTTGCTGACTTCGTGGTTGAATGCACCATTGACAACCAAGAAGTCGGGGGGCAGGAGATACCTCAGAAAGGCAATAAGGAAGACAAGGAACCCATAATAGAGGAGAAGGAATTCTGGATGCTCTATTTTGATGGGGCATCAAAAACGAAAACAAGTGGCGCAGGTCTTGTCTTACAAAGTCCCGATGGATTCATGATTGAATACGCCCTGAAGTTGGACTTTCCAACAACCAATAATGAGGCAGAATATGAAGCTCTGATAGCTGGACTTGGCTTAGCAGGAGCCCTAAGGGTCAAAAACCTTAAAGTTAGTGGAGATTCAAGGTTGGTTGTGGCTCAAGTCAATGGAGAGTTTGAGGCAAGGGATGAAACCATGGCTAAATACATAAGGCTTGTGAAGGCAATAATGACTCAATTTGATGAGTGCTACATTGAGCACATTCCGAGGGAGGAAAACACCAAGGCTGATGCCTTATCCAAGTTTGCCTCCTCTGAGATAGAGAATTACTCTGGAAGTGTCTACTTCCAAGTTCTGAGAACCCCTACCATCGATTCAAAGTTAATCGCACCTATTGGAGTGAGGGAATGTTGGATAGATCCCATAAAAGCACACCTCGAGACTGGTTGGCTCCTGACTAATGCCATGGAGGCACGAAAATTATCTTTGAGAGCGTTGAGGTATGCTCTGATTGAGGGGATAATCTACAAAAAATCTTTTGTGATCCCGTATCTAAATTGTTTAAGGCCCGAAGAGGCCAAATCAGCTATTGAGGAGGTCCATGAGGGAATTTGCGGACAACACTTGGGGGGCAGGGCCCTAGCTCACAAGATAGTCAGGCTTGGATTCTATTGGCCTGAGATGATGGCTGATGCCAAAGAGTATGTGAAAAAGTGTGATCAGTGCCAGAAACACGCACCAGTGGTTAGACAACCACCAGAGATGTTGACATCCGTTAGCTCCCCCATCCCATTTGCTATGTGGGGGATGGACATTCTTGGGCCCTTTCCTATGGCCACTGCTCAAAGGAAGTTTCTAGTTGTAGCTATTGACTACTTCACAAAGTGGATTGAGGCCAAACCTTTGGCTAAAATCACAACCAAGCAAATCATGCAATTCTTCTGGGAGAATGTCATGTGCAGATATGGAATACCACGAATCCTTGTTACGGACAATGGTTTACAATTTAACAACAAAGAGTTCAAGGACTATTATGATTAGAATGGGATTGAGCTTCGGTTCACCTCAGTTGCCCACCCTCAAGCTAATGGTCAAGCTGAGGTTGCCAATCGAATCATCCTCGATGGACTGAAGAAAAGAGTGGAACGCTCCAGAAATACTTGGGTGGATGAGTTACTACCCATACTCTGGGCATACCGAACCACATGTAAGGTGACCACTGGAGCAACTCCGTTCATGTTAGCCTACGGGGCTGAAGCTGTAGTACCCGTGGAAATCATGCATGTATCTCCACGAGTGGAGGCCTTTGAACCAGACACCAATGAGGAAGGGATGAGACTAGCCCTCGATCTGATCGACGAAGTAAGGGATGAAGCCCATGCTAGGAATACAGAGCATCAGAAGAAAGCTTCCTTCTACTACAACCTAATGGTGAAAGAAAGGTTCTTCCGTCAAGGAGACTTAGTGCTCAGAAAGATTGAAGCATCCGGAGTTGGACAAAAAGGAAAGCTGGCACCATATTGGGAAGGCCCATATCGGGGTCAAAAGCACACTGGGTCGAGGATCATACAAGTTGGAAACTGTGGAAGGAAACGAGGTGCCTCGCACTTGGCACGCATCAAATCTCAAGTTCTATTATGTTTGATTAGCCTATGAAAGACGTAGCTTATATCTATTAGGAAAGTAGAAATAAGGTCGACGAAACCATTTTGAAGTTTTTTAAACTCTGATTAGGAAGTAGAGTATTATGTAAGGGCTAAGCCCATTTCAAGTTTTAATGCAATTTGGTTTTCTCCTCCTTTAGTTGTTGTTTTATGTCTGTTATGTGTCAAAAGCATATTTAGAATTGCTAGCTAAAGTAAGCCAAAACACAAAAGGCAAAGCAACTAAATAGAAGGAAAAACCAGAAAATGCATAAATCAAATAAGCAAGCCCGGAGGCTATAGTTTCAAGGTTGCAAATTTAAAGAAAGCAAAACATTAAAAGTCATGCCACGCAGGGCCAAGGTAAATAAAATCAAGGTGCCTTAGTCTTGCCAGTACTCCTAGCAGGAGAATCTCTGTCAGTGCTGGTATGGGTAGTCGAATCCCCAGCAACTGAACCGCCAGATCTAGCACGGAGAGGGGAGCGATCAGGGTTCAAAATCCTATCAGTAGAATCCTCCCCTTCCTCCTCTTCCTCCTCATCCTCCTCCATGGGGGTGATTCTCTGAGATTCTAACAACTTGGCCAGCTCCAACGGGGCCGCAGGGCAAGGAATATCACCAATCTGGAACAGCCCGGGGTGCCTCTTAGAAACAGCATCTAGTGCCCCCTTCCAGCCACTAAAGTAGTTGGCTGGATAGATAAGATCATCATGTTTATCCATAAGCTTCTGAAAGTCCTCGGAGTCCATATAATCATCAATGATATCCTCCTTGCCTTGGCGAAGCTCAGCAATGCTGCCATAGGCTTTCTCCAGCTCCTTCTCCTTCGCCTTCAACTTCCCTTCCAAGCCTATAACTTGGGCCTTCGACTGGTCAAGATCCTTCTTGTGAGTCCCAGCCTGAGTTCACCAAGACTTGGCATGATGCATGGCAGCCTGGAAATAGGTGTTGCCCTGAAAAACAACAAGTTAAAAATAGGCAAGAAGTAAAAATTTAAGGTAACGAGATAAAAACAAATACTTACGGTGGCAAGAGCCTGAGCACCCATTAGCTCAACCCCCTCCAAATTGCGAGAAACAACAATATCGCGATAATCAGCAGGGGTGATTGAGTGGTAGGACCAATCCTTGGAGTGTTTGGTGCTTCCTACAACCGAGTCCTGTTTTCTGATGCCCCAAGCAGGTCGAAAAACAGAACTCTTAGTAGACGAGGCAGCCCCACTGCCCTCTTCTACATCAACAGCATCATGAGGCCTTAAAAAGGCAGGCTTGGTAGGCTGTCCCCTAGGGTCCTTCGTAGCTCTTCTCCTCTTCATACGGGGAGTTTTCCCAGCCAAATGCTCTTGGAGCTCATTAATGGCTCTAGCAGCTGAAAAATCAAAGACAAAAGTTAGTAACAAATGAAAGGTAACATGTAAAATGAATGAAAAACTAAGTAAAAGAATGGAGGGATTTACCCTTATCAGTAACAGAAGAAAGACCCACAGACTTGAGGGAAAATTCCTTAAGAAGAGTGAAGAAGTGAGTTTCCCCTTTGTCGGCAGTAAGGGTGTTGAAAGCAGCTCTTTCGGCATCATTTAGCTCGATGTAATCTGAATTCCCATCAGTTACCTTCCCAAAGGAGCTACGAAAGAGGGTGCCCCAATCACCCCCTCCCACACAAGGTACATGAACTCCTCTTTCCATTTAGGGTTACTATCAGGAATTGAAGAGGGATCGTAGATATTTGGGATCGTAGCACGAAGGTTGATATATACCCAGCCATGATAAGTGATTGCACTATTTTTAAATTGAAAAATCTTCCTAAAAAGAGAAACAGATAGTGGAAAGTTGTTTTTCAAACAAAGGACCATGAAGCAAAGAATGGCCCTCCAAGCATTTGGGACTAGCTCACAAGGGTTTATTTGAACATCCGCCAATAAGGTGGGGATGAAATCATGGAAAGGAAAACGAAGCCCAGCCATGATAGCATCCTTGTATATGCACAAGGCATGAGGTTTCCAATGACAAGAACGGTCCCCTGGTTCAGCTGGGACTAATTTTAAGGGGGAACGAACATTGAAGAGTTTGTTGAATTTTTTTGATTTTCTCAGCATCAAAAAATCTCGAATGATGATTATAAGAATCTAATGCAGATATAGAGGGATATTCATTTCCTCTTTGATTAATCATGTCTATCAAGGAAGTATATTTTGAACGGATAGGAGGGAAAGAGGTACCTCACGATGATGCACTCATCTTGCTCAACCTCCTAGCTTCTCTGTCATCCGCCATTGATATTCTTGGGATGAAAGCTTCAAGAAATGATCTTCAAAGAAACCCAGAAAACCGCCTTGGGGAGAACTTTGGCCGGAATTTTCTGCCGAAAAATGCTTGAGAACTACGAGCTCTAGAGAAAATTTTTTGGTGAAATGTTGAAAGTGAAGTGAGAAATGAGATTCACCTCCTACTCTTTTATACCAAGTACAACCGATCATTTAACCGATTAAAATGCTATGAAACAGGTTATAACCGGTTAAAGCCCATAGGCCCAAATAAGGGCCCAAGATCTAGAACTTGAAAGAAAGTTCTGGAAGGATCGAGAAATTCGTATAAGTAATTAAAAAAAAAACCTACGACATGAAACCAGGTCGTGTGGTACATTGTACGAACTCAATTCAGTTCGTAGCTTGAGTTCGAAAAGCCCAAGAGGAGGCCCATTATTGCTATCTACACGAACTTAATTTAGTTCGTAGCTTGAGTTCGAAAAGCCCACGAGGAGGCCTATTATTACTCCTTTCACGAACTCAATTCAGTTCGTGAATTAAAGTTGAAAACAGTACGAGCAAGCCACGTTAAAGATGTTACACGACCTCGACTCACCTCGTAGGATGCGGTCGTATCTAGTTCGACGAGGTCAGCTTATGGACCATGGACGACCTCGACTCACCTCGTAGATCCAGGTTGAAAGATCAACGAGGAGGCTCATGGAAGAACCTAACATGACCTCATGTCACGTCGTGATTTAGGGTCGAAACGCTCGCGACCTGCCTCATTTGATGGCCTTACACGACCAGGTTCCTCGTCGTGAGACGAGGTCGTAGGTCGCACGACCTGCTCCATCTAGCGCCTCTACACGACGTCGTTTCACCTCGTGAATCCAGGTCGGGCATCCCACGACCACGCCCCCTGGTAACCTTGTACGACCTCGATCCTGGTCGAACCACGAGGTCGCCAGCGTCACGACCTGGGCAATTTTGAGGCAATACATGACCTCGTTTCAGGTCGAAAAAAAAAAAATTTGAGAAAAGTTGGAGATAAAATTCCAAAAAATTCCAGAAATATGGAAAAATAATTTTATGCTCGAAGCGCAATTTAATATTTTCAAATTAGTGATAATTATCGCCGTTTAGTGCCGTTTAGCGTCGTTTAACATCGTTTAAACGTCGTTTAAGGCTGTTTAGTGCCGTTTAGCGCCGTTTAACGCCGTTTAGCGTCGTTTAACATCGTTTAAACGTCGTTTAAGGCTGTTTAGTGCCGTTTAGCGCCGTTTAATGCGGTTTAGCGTCGTTTAACATCGTTTAAACGTCGTTTAAGGCTGTTTAGCACCGTTTAGTGCCGTTTAGTGCCGTTTAGCGCTGTTTAACGCCGTTTAGTGTCGTTTAACATTGTTTAAACGTCATTTAAGGTTGTTTATCGCCGTTTAGTGTCGCCTAGCACCGTTCAATATTGTTGGCATAATCTAACATCGTTGTATACGCGTCGGTCGCTCCACGCTTTACATCAAAACGATATCAAAGATAAACCCTGACCCAAGTCTCGAACAAGGCCGTAATAACTTCAAGGATAACCTGATCAGCTTTCCTAGAAGTTGGGGGTGCAAATGATATGGGCTAAAGTTAAACCATAAAAACACATTTAATGTGGCATTTAATAAGCCTAGATTGGTCCAAGGTTAAAGCCCCTTAATGAGGCCCAAAAACTTTATTTATGATAATAAATTCGTAATTAATAAATCAGCCAGTTTCAAACTTCAAGATTGAGTCCTAAAAGGAAACTAAATCATATTAGGAGTAGCCTCCAAGGCATACACCTTCAATACTTGTCTTCTTATCTCTTGGAAGGCTCTAGAATTGGGCCAACTGAATAACTTGCCCACCAAGTCTCCTATTTCAACTCTAATTCTAGGGTTTTCAACACCTATATAAGGACCTGCTCCTTCACATGTAGAACTACGTTTTTTGGCTTGATTCTTGATATTTGCAAGATACGTAGGCATCTTGTGAGGATCTGAGTTAAGTCACGAAACACTTAATCAGCCATTAAAGCTCGAAGCTCTCATAAACCTTAGCATTAAATACACCCTATATTTCGTTCCACAACAAACATGATACACTTATTTTATGAAATACATTAAATATATTTTTTTATAAGAAAACTTAATAGAGTCACTAAAGATTGATATATACTCTACTAAACACAAATATACATAGAGCAAAAATTTGTTATATATCTATTTTTTTGCAAATTAATTATATATCTTTTTACAGAACAAAATACATAAATTTTATGAAATACAATAAATATATTTCTTTATAAAAAAACTTAATAAAATCAATAAATGCTAAACACAAATATACATATAGCAAAATTTTGTATTTCATCATTTTAACATGTATCATGTCAATCCAATCTCTCAGTGAAAGGATGTTCTCGGACTTGACATCCTTTAATTTAGGCCTATTCAATCCGATATGATCCGATTCACACTGATTTAAATAAATATGGGTTGAATTGAAAAATATCCGATCCAACTCAATAATAACGATTCGAATAATAAATGGATCATATATTGATTTAGGTTAATCCGATCCACTTATCCACGACCCGGTCTGTTTAATTATATAATAATATATTATATAATATATGTATATAGTAAAAATTTTAAAATATTTTATATTGTAATAAGTTACGTTATTAAAAATTCTAAACCTTATACACTGCAGCCTCCAAAGTTTAACGTCATTATATTTTTTTGTAGTTATATTTTAATGTCAATTTTCTGTATTAGAAACTTGCATTTATAATTTAAATATGTTCGGACAATGATTTTTGTTAGTGGATGAATGGTGTTGAGTATGGAATACATAGACAAGGCAATACAGAGGGGGGTGAATGTATTTCTCAAACTTTTCATCAGATTTGGCTTTTAAAAAGTGATTGTTTAAGGGTTTGAATCTGGTTGTGTAGCAACGTGTGTGTTCATGTTTAACAAAATGTGTAAATGCGGAATATGAACACTAGAACACGATCACTCACTTTAATCTAATATTTATAATGATTTGCTACAAACTGTGAATACAAATGTTAGTATTCTCAGCTTCGTTTTTCTCAGAGAGATGTTCTAAATTGTAACTGATAACTCTGTTTAATCTCTTGTTCTCATTGTTGTTACTGCTAGAGAAGTGGGGATGCACACTTATAGAACATGTGTGCACCCTACTTACTACAAAAGGTAAAATAGACAAATTTACTTTCTAACTTGTCTATCCTATTTTGAAATACATCCAAGCAGCATGCGATTTGACTTTCTTTAACCTGCCCAGATCCACTTCTTTAGCAGTTTGTCTCCAGAACAACTCTCTAAGCTTCTTTGTAGACTGTCCATGAACACTTTACAGTACTGTGGTCCTGAAAGTGTCTTGGCTTGTTGCAGGTTTCTGACTTGTACAATTCTCAGTATTTTGTCTTCAAAAATCCATTCGAGAAGTAGCTGAGTAGTTAATTCAAGAACTAGAATTGACTTAGCAGATAACTCTCAGTTCTTGAATACTGTATAATTGAGATGTCAAACCACTTCTCGAAATAGCATTTTCTTTAGGGATCCTTGAGTTGTCGAATAGAGCATTTAACTTATCGAATCCTTGAGATGTCGAATAGCTTCCTGAATCCTTGCATGAGATATTGAATGCAGCTTTGACTTATTGACTATATGAGAACTCGAATGATACTTTTACTTGTTGACTTCTTGATTTCTGGAATAGAGTGTTAGACATGTCGAATCGCTGAGTTATCGAATGAGACTTTGACTAGTTGACTGCATGAGATATCGAATAGTGCCTTTAGAGATATCGAATCCCTGACTTCTCGAAAGCTAGACTTCTCGAATATAACAAAGATACTTCTCAAATTGGTACTTAGGAAAATCTTCAATTACCAAAATCTAATTGTGTTTATTTTGACAGCCTTGTTCTTTAAGCTTGAGGCATGATCTCTGGATCTTCTTTCAAGCATTATTTCATGACTTAATTAACAGTTACACAGATAGAATTTTGATGCCTATTACAGGTACTAAAAAAGTAGAAACTCTGCAACTAGAGGTTCCCCTAGTTAAGGGATCATGTAAGTAATGCAAAGCATTACAAAAATTTAGGCTTGTTATTAGATAAATACAGGTATGCCTCTGTGACTAACAATCTCCCCCAAATTGTGAGTAAGAACCTTAGTCACAATTTAGTGTCTGATAAAAAGTCTAACATACATAAAGTAAAACATTTACATCTCATGTATGAAATTGATTGAATCTTGAATACAAAAGTAGGCATTCTTGCAGTTGAAGATTATCCAGTGCCTTTAGCATTTTTCCCAAAGTCTGAGCTAGATATTCATTCAGTTTCTCATGTTGTTTCTCTTTTGCCTTCCTTTTGTTTTCTTTCATTGCATTCAATATATCTACCATAGCATTGAGTTCTTCAATCATAGGTGAATCCTTAAAATCTTCAAGTACTCGATTCAGGGTAATGATTGACCAGGTCCATTCTGATATTGATATTATGACCATTCCTACTTCTATATTTCACAGTATAGGGATTGAATTGGACTCTGCACAACCCTTTAGCCCTTAACTTTTCTGCTTTGGCTTCAAGAGCATCAAGCTGCTCCATTTTCTTCTTCAACAGCTCCTTACTCTCCCTTTTTTTCTCTGCCTGATAGTCTCTCTTCATTTTTACAAAATTTGCCAATTCCAACTTCCACACTCTCTCCACCTTATCTTCAAAATTCAGCATTGCTATTATCCTCTCAATTATATATAGTCTACCCCAATGCTGACACATACCTTGCTTGAATTTCATTTGTCTCCCATCAGTGTATTTAAATTCAAGGCAGTCATCAATATTGGCAACATGATAAATTCTTTGAGCTCTTAGGAATAGCAGTCGATCTTCATCATAGTCTTCATCTAGAGGTGGCAAGTCTAATCCTGGAATAATTGTTAGAGCCTGAGAAGTAGATGACTTCACCTTCCTTGCCTTTCTGGCCATATGCTTGATTTTTAGCTTCTTCATCTTGTCACTTGAGAGAAATTTGAGACCTTTGTTTCTTGACCATTGTAGTACACCATTAGCAGTTTGCTTTTGGAGACATACAGATGGTTTCTTGATTTGAATTTCCTTTGCTTGAGGTGGAAATTCAGTTGCAGAAGCCATAAGATTTGATTTTGGTAAGTCATCACTAACTATATCCATCCTAGACATATAGTCTTGTGTTGTGGTGGGAATACTGCTAATGATGCTTGAGGCTTCCTGTCTTCCACCTTTTTTCTCATACACCTTGTCACACCCTTTGTCATCCTCTCTCTTGTTTCCTTTGTTATCCTTCTTCTTCTTCTTCTTCTTCTTGTCTTCATCACCCTTATTACTCATGTGATGACTTCCTCTCCTATCACATTTATCTTCATCTTTATCACCACCATGGTCCTTGTTGAACTTAGTAGTTTCAGACAAAATTCCAATTGCTATGAATGATCTGAGATATGATAGAGCCTCCAATTCTTCTGTTGTTCTGTGACCTTTCTTCTTATTCAGTTGCTCAATAATGGCATGAATGAGATTTTTGTTCTGAGGGATAAGATGATTATGAATGATTAGCTGTTTGATGTCTTCAATTTTTGTTCCAGCTTGATAGATGATGGTTTTAGGATTTGTAAGCACTTCAGGCAATCTGGACTGTTGATCATTCCTCAAGTCATCATACAAGCTCTTGCTGTTTTCATTTGTCTTTTCAATCAGTTTGAGCAGTACATCCACCTCAGTGAATTTGAGAGCCTTTAGAGTGGTGTATAATAGATGCCATATCTTGGATTTTGTCACCATCATGATTTCCTTGAGCCATACCTGATTAGCTTTCCTTGGCAGAACAGTGAGATAGTCAATCTGATCTTTCAAACTCCTTAGATATAGTTGAGTATCACCATCCTGTTCTCTTGAGACTTGCAGAAACTCCAAGAATTCATCATTATGGTAGACATTAGAATTTGCAATTTCTTGTAGCTTGGCCTCAGTAACCACCTTAACTTCTACAGGTTTGGCATTTTCAATTCTGGAGGATTGAGGTTGATCAGATGGCATACTCTCTGCAACCACTATAGAGATGATAGTTTGTTTCAGGCCACAAGGAGTAGTGATGTGCACAGCTAGTAGGGTGACAGTTGGTAGAGAGTTGATAGGCTTGACAGGTTTAGAGGTTTGAGTCTCATTGGCTTTAGCTTTTCCTTTGCCTTGGGTTTGAGCTAGAGGAGTTGTAGATTTTGAAGGTATTGGATGATCAGAAATGACAATACCCTTCTCCTTAGGTTTTGAGTTCACTTTCTTCTCCCCCTTAGGATTGTTATCAGGCATAGGTGTTTTTCATGGGGCCCTTGGGTTTGAAGAGGAGGGATTGACAGAGTCATCAGGTTGAGGAAGTCCAATATGCTTCATCATTTCAGACAACATCTGTTGTTGACTAAGAAGAACATCAGTTATGGTGGCAGCCTGAGTGTCCAACTTGTCATTCAGAAGGGTAATAGATTTTGTAAGCTCAGCGTTGAATTGTTTGATTGAACTCACTCCCCTTTCTAATTTATCCACCTTTATGAGCACTTCTGCATCCTTAAACCCAGAGAGAGACTGTTCCTTGAGTCTTTCTACCTCAAACTTTGACATGTCATGAATAGGAACATCAGTCACCAATTTATTTATATACTGATTTATAAAGAGAACTCTGATTTGTGCATTAGCATCAGTTGTCTGTTCTATGAGTCTGTCTATCTGAGTTGTGATGTCTGTGATGGAAGTTTGTACCAGAGGGAGTCTATCATCCAGTTTAGTACAGTTGGCTTTGTACTCTTTGATATTTCTGATAACAGACTCCAGAGATGGAAATTCCTTGGTAAATTGAGTCTGAAGCTCTCTCACTACCTTTGTTGTTTCTTTGCACACGTCTTCAATTTCAGATTTAACTCTTTTACCTAGGTAGTGAGCAGCTTTCAAGCTTCCTTTGTAAGCATCATTGATAGCCTCACATACTTGAGTAGGGGGTAAGAGATTTGCCATTAGACCCCAATGAAGTAATATATTCCTCCCTTATATATTGAAGGGCTTCACTGAGAGTGACACTACCATATCCTTGCAACCAGCCATGAATGTTGCCTTCTCTCTCAGCTGCATCTACTATTTTTTCTTGTTGTTCCTCAACATCTTGCTTGTGATAGAGTAAGATAGCCTCATAGTCAGCATTAGGCATGTTATGAGTGAGGAGATGTTAGGCAATTTTTGAGATCTCATCAATCTGTTCCACATTTAATCAATGAAGTGCTTCAGCCGTCAATTGTGGTGGAACAGATGATGATCCTGAAGCACTGCCATGTTGCACAGGCTTCGGCCATTGAGTTATGAAGTCAGAGCTAGAACTAGGCAAGCTAGATCCCTCAGTTATAGATGCAACTTCTGTAACCGGATGGAGTGACTCTACTACTACTGTTGTCTCCACTAAAGTGGGATGAGTTACAACAGCAGGTGACACAGGCATAGAGTCTCTAGTGAAAACTAATGAATCCCCTATATTTTGATGGTGTCATTAGGAGATGCCCCATCATGCATTCCATCACCATCTAAATGTAGGTCCTGGGTGGTGAGCAAAGTGTCTTGCACTAAGTCCCTTGAATCCATTGGCTCACCAAGAGAAGAGAATTCTTGGTGATCAATGCCTTCTCCTTAATTACTTGAGTTGCAGGCTGCAAAGAAATATTAGTTGTAGATTCTGGAAGTGAAGTGTCTTGTGGAATATTTTGGTAACTCTCCCTGAGAAATAGAGGGTGTTTCAATTGTGATGTGCTCTCTACTCAGTGTTGTGCCAGCCTTATCACTCCCATGTGCTGACTCTTTACAAGATTGTGCATTGGGGAGGATGCTTGATTCTATAGATGCACCCTGTTGAGAGGATACATCTAGTGAGCTGTTTGCCCCTGATTTTACAATTCAGTCATTTGTGTGACTAAAGAGGTGGTTTTTGTTTTCTTCTTCTTTGGCCTCTGTAAGGGTGACTCAGGTTCGTCATTTTCTAAACCTATTTCTATAGCTAAAGTAGCTTTAGATAGAATGTTAAAAGGTTCAGAAATAACATGTTTTCTCTTCATCTCCTTTTTACTAACACCACCCTGTTGAGAGGATGATGCAGTTGGCTCACTATTTGGTAATTTATTTGGTTGAGGAGGTTAGTTAGCATGCCCTGGGTTAGTTGTTTGTACTACTAGCTTGGGCTATGCTAACTCAGATTTTGATGCAAATGTTGGCATGTTATAAGGGTAAGACTAAAATAACTTCTGCATATGGGGAGTTATTATAAGTCTCACATCCACATCATTCCTAGTATCCAAATTACCAAAAATGAGTTTGGTCATGAATTTAGGATAGCCAATTCTTGATTTATCTAAGCCAGGAAATTCAGTCAAATTTTTATCTAAGTAATTAAGAACAGATTGAATAAACCTGGGAAAGAAAATATCATTACCTCTCTTGGCTGTGTTCTTACCAAGTTTTCCATAGAGCTCCTACATTATGAGCTTCCCGACATTTATCTTTCTGTCATAGGCCAATGAATACCCTATCTGTTGAGCAGGTGCATTCAATTGGTCATAGATGGACTTTCTTCCACTAAATACTTGAAGGAGTGTGGCAAACACAAAGCTCCATTCTTTCCTTAGATGTTTTCTATTCAAGTTTCCAACTTTGATAGTGTCTGAGTATCTTATAAATTCAAAGAACTCCACCAATTGGTCATCGTTCACTAGACTGTTATACTCATCCTGGTGAAGATCTAAGGCCTTGCTCATGTCCTCAGAGTTGATGTTGAACTCTTTACCCAGAATTTTGCAATTGATGACATAGTCCAGGCTACCATCTTCAAGAGCCACGGCTTCAGTAATTGCAGTACTCCAAAACTGTTCTAAAATGTCTAGATACAGAGTTGGATTGGCCGTAAGTGCTCCTTGATATATGATTCAGACATCCATTTCACAAAGCACTGGTAGTTAGCGTTGGGAGCTTGACATCACTTGAAAGAGCGATGAAGTTGGTGTTGAATTTCATGTTTTCCATGTGTAAGAATTTAGAGAGAAAAGAAGTTGAGGGTTGAAGAAAAAATTTAACTTTTAGCAGTTAGGGTTTTCAGAGGTTTGGATAATTTGGATGCTTGAAAAATCGAATGAAATGAATAGAATAGTTGTGGAATTGTATAAGTATGAGACACTTGAATTGTCGATTAGATACATGTTCTGTATCGACAAGTCAACCATTCGAGAAGTGTAAAACAACTATTTGATATGTCAAGAATGTTTTATTCGATAACTCAAGCAGGTAACAACCCACAGCTCGCAGTTTATCCAATTTAGAAATAATTTTAAATTAAATAAAATATGTTTTCATGAGTGATTTAAAATTTTAGACAAAAATCAAAAAACGGTTGAGATTCAGGGAGAAATCAGCCTTTTCAAATGATTCGAGAACTCAAATACTATATTCGAGAACTCAGACATTAGAGAACTCAAATACTATATTCGAGAACTCAAGCATGTCTCTGTTTGATATCTCGAAAAGACCTAATTCGAGAACTCGAGAGTGCTTTTCAAAGGACTTGTTCGAGAAGTCGAGCAATGACATATAATGAATCATTAGAGAAGTCTGACTTGTCGAAATATTCTTTTCACTCATAAAACTCAATTTTCACTATCTCTTAAAATTCACCAGAAATATTCAATGAAGAATATTCAAACAAATTAAATAGTGATTTTCTTAAAATTTCTTAGAAATTTCAAGCTAATAAAATATGATTTTTCAACATATACAACAGATTTGAAATATTTATAAATCATATTTCAGCCAACACTTACTTCAAAAATATTAAGAATTTAGATAAAGTAAGTGTTTACTGCTGCAACAATTTAGTTGATATTTTCACTTAGCCAGATTCTGAAGAATTCAGCATTCCAATCTCAATAACCAGCCTTGTGAATGTGGCTTCATCCAATGGCTTAGTGAATATATCAGCTAATTGTTTATTTTTAGAAACATAATGCAACTCAATGGTTCTATTAGTTGCATGTTCCCTAATAAAATGATATCTGATGTCAATATGCTTTGTTCTAGAATGATTGATAGGATTTGCAACTATAGAGATTGCACTTATGTTGTCACACATGATAGGAATCTTTTCCAACACAAGTCCAAAATCTCTAAGTTGGTTCTAATCCAAAGCACTTGAGCACAGCAACTTCCAGCAGCTATGTATTCAGCCTCCGCTGTAGAAGTTGACACAGATTGTTGTTTCTTACTATACCAAGAGACTAACCTTTGTCCAAGGAACTAGTAGCTACCTGAGGTACTTTTCCTATCCACTCTGCATCCAGCATAATCAGTATCAGAATAACCAACCAGACTGAACCACGTGTCCTTAGGATACCATAAACCTAAGTTTGGAGTGCCCTTCAGATATCTAAAGATCCTTTTGATAGCAATCATATTTGATTCCTTTGGATTTGACTGAAACCTTGCACACAAACATGTTGCAAACATGATGTCAGGTCTACTAGCAGTGAGATAGAGTATTGAACCAACCATACCTCTGTAGACTGAGATATCTACTTTCTTGCCCTTAGCATCTTCATCTAATTTACTGGTAGTGGCCATAGGTGTCTTTGCAGGTGAGCTATCTTCCAAATCAAACTTCTTCAATAGGTCTTTGATGTACTTGGTTTGACTGATAAAGATACCATCCTTGGTTTGACTAACTTGCAATCCAAGAAAGAGTGTCAACTCTCCCATCATGCTCATCTCATATCTGCTTTGCATGAGCTTAGAGAATTTCTCATACAGCTTCTCATTTGTAGAGCCAATTATGATATCATCCACATAGATGATAATTCAGAATATGTTGGTAAGTTTGATGCGAAGGCATTTGAAAGAATTTTTCTTGGCTATTCTATGGAAAGAACTGCATACAAAGTTTATGTCATCAGTCAAAAGAAAGTTATGGAAAGCACAGATGTGACATTTGATGACAGCAAACCACCTGGATTAGAAAAAACCAATGATGAAGATAGAGATCCATTAAGGTTCAAAAATATGGATGATTCTAATGAAGAGATTGAAACTGAAATTGAGACTACAGCTCAACAAACTCTAGTAAATGATGAAGTTATCACACTTGAACTTCTTATGCCACAACCAACAATCTTCATTTGATACTTTTGAGTAAAAGCAACAAATTTTATCCTTGCTTGCAGAATTCATATTAACAGGCTTCCTTTCCTTACTCCAGATAGAGCAAATTCACCAGTCTTCTTGTGGGTGATCAAACATTCATCCTTGTCAAAAATTACTATGAAGTAAGTAAACTGACCAATACTTAGTAGATTATGCTTGAGCCCTCTGACTAATGCTACATCTTCAATGATGACATTACCAACTTTCAGTTTGCCATATCCCAATGTGTTACCAATGCTGTCATCTCCAAAAGCAACCATAGGGCCAGCCTTTTCCTCATACTGTGATAGCATGGCCATATCACCATTCATGTGGTTTGAGCATCAACTGTCCAGAATCCACATGACCTTCTTTTCTTGTTCTTTGCCCTGCAAACACAAGTGTATTACTTCTTCTTTGGTACCCAAAAAAGTTTGGGTCCTCCTGGCTTAGAGACAGTTTTATTATTAACAGCATGCTTAACTTTCTTAGGACTAGTCTTCTTATCACAGCTAGGAGTCTTAGAACTTGAGTTCTCTTGCTTAGGTGACAGAGGTACCTTACTAACTTTAGGAGGACTTGAAGACTTTGACCTTGTGTAGTGTGTGTGAGTATTGTGACTGATACAACCATCAATGAATTTTCTTCTCAAATTTAAACAACTAGTCATAACATTCATATTGCATGGCATACAGTCAAATTTATCACAGAATAGAGAATCTCTATGTCTTAAAGGCACAGAGCAATCATACAAGTGTTTAGGCACACTACCAACGGGTTTCTTGCAAGCATGAGTTAAATGATTAGTTCTAAAATAGTTTTGACAAGTTGTCCTAGGGGCATTTGGCAAATAAGCATAGTTATTATCCTTGTTAATCCCTAGTTTATAATTTCTTTTTTGTTTCCTCTTAGCCACATTCTTTTCAGATTCATTCTTTTTAGCTGGTTCAAACTTAACAGATTTCTCAGTTCTAGGTACAACTCCTACTGGCTCCTTGGTTTTCAATTTGGCACTCTCACTCTTAGAGGGTGTTGGTTGTTTACTAGATTGTGCTCCATATTCATCATTCAACATTTGCTTGATGAGTAAGGCTTCCTCATCAATTTCAAGTGTTGATTATTTAAAATAGGTGCCTTAGCATTTTTCAAAATGTGAGGCACATTCTCATGAACAACCTTGTCATCTTCAATGACAGCACAACCTTTTCTCTTTTTGAGAGTGTCATAGTCAAAACCAATTGCAGCCTTTGCATTTTCTTGATGTTTCTCATGATTGGACTGTAGTAGACTAGAGGAGTTCTTAAAAGTTCTTAGTTTGAACTCATTCTCATCTATTTCATCCCTAAGAGCCTTTTCAAGCTGACAAGCACATAGAACCTTATTCTCTAGATATTCTACATCTTTCTTAAGGTTTTTTACTTGCATGGCAGCTAGCTCTAATTCCTTATTTCTTTTGTTTAATACTTCATTCTTAGTAGACAGTTTTATAATTTCTTCATTAGCAGCAGTCATACTAGTGTGAATATTAAACATTTCAACAGATAGTTGTTCAATCATATCATTGTACTCAGAAACAGACATGTCTATGGTAGTGAGAGATGGTACCTGAGAATCTGATAGAGATGTCTCATCCTTGGAATCAGCCATCAAGGCATAGTTGCAAAATTCTTGCTCTTCTCCATCACTGTCAGTATCATCCCAACACTTCCCTTCAGCTATGTAGGCCTTGCTTGGTATTTGCTTTCTCAGAAGGGTCTCATACTTAGCTTCAAGCTCAAGAAACTCCTTATCCTTCTTTTTAGGCTTCTTGCATTAACTATCAAAATGTCCTAGGTCATTGCATCTATACATCTCACAGATGACCTATCCACATAGTCGATTTTGAATTTATTCTTGCTTGGCTTCACAGGTGCTTACTCTTGTTGAATGAATGGTTCTGAGGCCTAGGTTTAAAGGGCTACTTTCTCTTGAATCTAATGTTTGGAAATTTTCTAGCCATGAAAGCATATGAAGTACTTTCCATGGCATCTAACTCCTCAAGAGTGTAGAACTCATCTCTTTCTTCCTCCTGTTCCTGAGCAACAGTCTCAGGCAGCTCCACTTCTGGTTCTTCATCCACTACTTCTTTAATCCTCAATTGGTTTGTAGAGACTTCAAGTTCTTGAATAGATTTGTTTACAATTGAGGCACATGATGTGTTTATCATTTTACCTTGATTTGATTGAATAGCCCTTTTCTGCAACAGCTCAAGCTCATGAGTCTTTAACACACCATAAAACACATCATATGTGACTTTTGTCAAATCTCTTTCCCTTAAAGAAAAAACCCTCTGCTCTAGGTGGTTTGGTGAAGAAAGTAGAAACTTCATATTAAGTTCTTTGGTGTTGTAGACTTTTCCATTCATCTATAGCTCAGTAACTAACTTGTGAAACCTCTCAAACATATCAGTAATGCTTTCTTTGGGTTGTGCCATGAAAGCTTCATACTGTGTGACCAGTATCTGCTTCTTGTTTTCGTTGACCTCCTCTGTCCTTTCACATAGAACCTCAATGTGATCCCTGTTAACACAATATCACGCAAGTATACGTGGTCACAAGTAATACAATTAAAGTTCGTTCCACTGAGATCTGGTTAAGTTCGTTTCAGTTAATGCACCTATTCAACAATGTATGATTTTAATTCACTGCTAAGAAAAATCAAAAATTGGGTTTTTTATTTATCTAAATTAAACTAAGATGCAAATTAAGAACTAATTAACTAATGAGAATTAAATCTGAATTACTTATAAGAATAAAAACGTGGGATCCTAACTTCATTACCTACTTCACTTAGAGTCGATGCCTTTAATCAATAAATGTGATGGTTTTGATATCTGATCGGATAACACTAAACAAGTAAAAGCTACCTCTCGGAATACTAATACCAAACTACGCATGCATCCACAAAAGAGATAGAAGATGGGTAAACACCAATTATGTTTACACCCTATATCTCTATAGAATTTGAAAACATAAAGGTTTAAGCACAAGTTATCCACTTAGATCACATAGGGCAGCATAATATCTCTATTTACGCCACAAATCATGATGTTAAAACATCAACCTATCCTATGCTAGCATGGCAAGTTCTAAATCTCAAGATCCACTCTCGTTTCGCAAGAGATTAAAATATTAGATGTTCGCGACGCATCTAAATACATGAAACACAACCATACGAGGATATCAAGAATTCAACACACATAAATCTTTAAAGCATACAAACTACTAAGCTACATAGATAAATCCGTTAGAATCCCATGACAACGATTAGTTCATAATAGAACCACTCGTCATCATGGGATCTGATGAAACCATGATATATAACAAGATATGAATGAAAGAAGTAATAATATTAATAAAACAAAGAGTTAAGAAAACAAATCTAGAATCCAGAATAACACAAAAGATGAAGTATATCTAGATCCGTTGCTTGTCACGAGCGTTGAATCCTTCTCTCCTTTTCTCCCTTGCAGATCTAAGCTATGATACAATAGTAATAACTCATCTGAATTACAATGCTAAGATGTGTTAAAATAGGCTCTAGATTTCTTGCCCAGCAAGAAATTACCTTCTATTACAATTAGAATTCGATTAAGGTACTAAAAACTTCCCAAAATAAAATTAGAATTAGAAAAAGGGCAAAACTGTAAATTTCCAGCCTTTCTTCACAAAGAACACGTGCGTGAATTTTAACTACACGCTCCCTGCACCTGCTTTCTGTCCCAGGTTGCAGAAAATCTCCCAAGCTTCGCGTGAGCTGTAAGATCGCTGAAAACGGACTTCTAGAACTCCAGATATGGCCAAAACAGTGTAGACTGCACAACCTTCCCGAAAAATCCGAATTTTAATCAATTAATCCTCCAAACACGATAGAAGCATCAACCATAATCGACATTCTTGTAAATCTGCACAACTAAGCAAAACACATCAAAACTACAATAAACTTGAGTCCAAGACAATCTAAGCTGAATTGAAGCGATCCAAGTGGATATAAATCCACTTATCACACCCCCAAACTTAAACCGATGCTTGTCCTCAAGCATAAACAATTACAACTAACTAACTAACTAGTACCACTTCCGTAGGTGATCACGGTTGCATTTAGCATATGTAACAAGCCCTTTAAACCCCTAGGCAGCCCTAGTGGACGAGTAAGCTCTCGTGAGGGCCTATAGCGAATGTACCCACAAAATCCATCTAACTAAACAATGCAATAACAATGCAATGCATGAATGCAACTAGTATGAAAATGCAACGATTCGCTTCAAACTATCCAAAACCAACTAGCAAGCAAATATCTTAGAGAATGCAACTAAATCCAAATAGAGCTCGACTAAGTTCCCGTATACTAACAATACATGAACAGAAACGTGCGTGTGTGCAATGCTCATCAGAAATACTCCCAAAACTAGGTCAAAAATCATACCCATCCTTCGCCAAGAAAATCACATGTTTATAAATAGAATAGACTGTAAACACTTCATACCCTAAGAACACCTCCATTCTTATCCAAGGTAGACAAGAATCCATGCTTAATTACTAACAACTACTACACATAATAATATATACAAGCATGCTTATTTAACCGTGCAATGGATGAGACCCCAAAAGGCTTATACAATAATACCCATGTAGCGAGCGTTAGGTTAGTGGATCCCAGACTAGAAAGCCTTAGGTCACTAGGCACAAAGTCCCCGCGAACTTAATAGCTCGAGTATTAAAGAGCTCACCCAGGTTAATTTTGCATATAAACAATTGAAACTTTTGTTTTTTTTTCTTTCCCTTTTTTTCATGCAATCTGGAATGAGAATTCTCAATTCCAACCCTAGACTACTCATATAAATATGAGCTGGCTACTAGGCATTTGACATCTCAATTATTGAAAATTATTTACAATTAAGCATGAAATCCATGTTTTCCCTCAAACTTAGACTTAAGTGCTCCTACGCTATAAAGGAAATAACGAAAATTCTAAATATAAATAAGTGATTAAATCTCAAAACATCCAAACAAGCATGACCCTAACCTAGCCCAAAAGCACTCAATGAGACTGTGTAATTAGTTTTGTTCCCGTAACATGCAAGTCAATTTCATAAGAACTATAAATCAACCCTCTATTCATCATTACCACACTCAATTAGACACCTACCTACCAATCAGAATTAGCTCATCTAAAGGGATAATGAAATATGCATGCCATGAAATGCAACTAATATGAACTCACATGGTATACGAAACAAAAAAAACAGAATGCCCTACATGAAACAAACATAATTAATACGAACAAACATGCATGAATTACTACTATGTGCAAAACATGATATCTATATGCACACATAATAAAACAACTACTAATCCCTCAAACCACCCCCAAACTTAAAATATTCAATGTCCACATTGAATGGAAGTAAATACGAGGGATAGCAGAAAACATACCTACAAGGCGCTTTACATATCCTTCCCCATCACAACTCAACATGCTTGTTCGGCAAAAATCTCCTTGCTTTAGCAATTGGCCTCAACAACAACCGATTAAATTCAACCTCCACCGTCGAAGACAAAAATTTTGCAACACTAGCACCACCTCTCCCACGCTTAGAAGCCATAAGAATCAATACCCAACTCACAAGAAGCTCCACTAATAATCTCCAAGCAATATCACACCAAAAATAGCCCAAATTCCTAGAATAATACAAAATCCCCAATTTACAAGAACACAAATTCGTAATAAAAATAAGATTAGAGAAGAGATAAACCAACTACCAATCAAAGAGGTGAACTTGTAATGAATTCCTCTTTAGAATTGAATTTTTAGAGATTTAAATAAGTAGAAGAGGAATTGGATTTGTATGTATGGGTGTGTATATATAATGTAGAAATTAGGATTGATAAAGGTTTAAGTACGTAGGAGAGATTTGGGATGGTATGGAGTTGATCTAGAATAGAAATATGAATTAGGGATTGAAGGAATTTGAGTAGGATAAAATTTTATGGTTGATTTTATGATAAAAAGAAGAATTTTCGGGGGAAACAAAACTGGGAAGGGCTGTAACGCAGGCGCAGGCTGCGTTTCCCATGGGCAGACTGCGCGGAGACCAGTAACGAAGGCATAGCCTGCGTCACAGAGGCGCAATCTGCGCGACATGCAGTAACGCAGGCGCAGCCTGCGTGTCAGGTGTGCTGCCTGCTTAACTGTTCAATTTTTTTTTTCACAACACTCATTTTTTTTTGAAATACAACACTCAAATTTTTTTTTCCTACACTAATGCGTGGGTTGCCTCCCACGAAGCGCTTCTTTAACGTCAATATCTTGACGTTACTTCCTCAACTCATGGTGGTTTCAAAAGAATAACTGAACCGTCCTCAACAGAAAGACCATTCATATGAACGTTAACATCTTGTTTGCTTACTTTCAAATCTCTCCCATTAAACTTCAACCTGATTTTACTATCCAATGGCCTAATCTTCTTCTTTTTCTTCTTCACACCTCTAAGTTGCTTCTCCGACTCGAACGGCTGAACAAAACTTTCTTCTTCCTTCTCATCGGCTTTCGACCTTCGCAACACGTTATCATGCCCCTCTTCAAAAATCACTAGCTCATTATTCAAAAGGACATACCTCAAATGTGGTGGAAGTTTCCCAAGCTTTACATTCGAGAGATCTCGAATTGAAGAACTGTCAATGGAATCACTATTTTGATGCTTTAGCACGTGTGTGTCCGACTTTTTGCTCAACAACTGATCAAACTTCTTTCTCTGACCCGTATCAACTATTTCCACACTACAACACTCTTCCTTCTCTGTCGGTAATTTCATGGCCTTGAAGACATTAAAGGTGACTTTCTGATCTTGTACCCTCATTGTAAGCTCTCCTTTTTGCACATCGATCAAAGTACGGCCCGTAGCTAGAAAAGGCCTTCCCAAGATTATGGGAATCTTCTTGTCTTCTTCAAAATCTAGAATCACAAAATCGGCAGGAAATATGAGCTTATCAACTTTCACTAAGACATTCTCCACAATGCCTCTAGGATATGTGATAGACCGATCAGCCAACTGCAAAGAGATGTTGGTTGGCTTTGGCTCCGGCAGACCAAGTTGCTTGAACACAGATAAAGGCATGAGATTGATGCTAGCTCCCAAGTCACACAAGCACTTGCTGAAAGACAACTTTCCAATGGTGCATGGAATAGTGAAACTCCCCGGATCTTTAAGTTTAGGAGGCAATTTTTGCTGCAACACCGCACTACACTCCTCCGTTAGATCCACTGTTTCAAATTCTTCCAACCTTCTCTTTCATGACAAAATATCCTTCATGAACTTTGCATATCTCGGCATCTGCTCCAATGCTTCAACAAAAGGAATGTTAATGGACAATTTCTTGAAGACATCCATAAACTTCTGAAATTGTTTCTCTTGACTTTTCTGCAAGCGTCCAGGATATGGAGGGGGAGGATAGATCTGATTGCTCTTCATAGACTGCTCTGTAGTAGACTTTTCAACAGACTTCTTGCTCTTTTCCACTTCATCATCTAGCTGATCAGCCACCAAATCAGATTTTGCAATTTCTGGAACTGTAGATTTTTTAACCTGCTGATTCTGAACATCTTCATCTTCCTTAGCTACTGATTGAGGATCCCTCATGATTTTTCCAGATCTCAAAGTAACTGCATTGACCTGTTCTTTGCTTTCCCTTCTGCCTGGATTAGCTTCCGTATCGCTAGGAAGAGTTCCTTGTTGCCTACTAAGTAAAGCACTTGCAAGCTATCCCATCTGGTTTTCGAAGGTCTTTTGAGAAACTGACAGGCTTTTAATCATCATCCTCAACTCATCCATTTCTGATTTTTCATTGGAAGATTGCCCTACATGAGCCTGGGGCTGTTGCTGCTGAAATCCCGGAGGCTGATATGGTTGCATTGGAGCATAATGCTGCTGATAACATTGATTGAATGGCCTTGCTTGCCGACCTTGAAACTGCTGATAGGGCTGCTGAGGTTGTTGAGCACCTTGGTTGTTGCTCCAGCTGAAGTTAGGATGATTCCTGTTATTAGGATGATAAGTGGCTGGAACTGGTGCATCAGGTCTCTGAAAATTACTCACGAACTGTGCTGATTCAGAAGAGATGGCACACTGACTCGTGTCATGTGCGCCCGCACATAGCTCACAAATACTAGCAACCTGCTGAACTCCATAATTAGCAAGAGAATCCACCTTCATCGTTAGAGCCTTCAACTGAGCTGCAATAGCTGAAGCTGCGTCAACTTCAAGAATACCTGCTACCTTGCCTTGAGAAAGCCTCTGGGCTGGATTTTGATATTCATTAGCAGCCATCGTCTCAATAAGATCATAAGCCTCCTCATAGCTCTTAGCCCACAGTGCTCCACCTGATGCTGCATCTAGCAAAGGTCTAGATTGTGCTCCCAACCCATTGTAAAAACCATTGATAACCATCCAGTCAGGCATCCCATGATGTGCACACCTACACAACATCTCCTTATAACGTTCCCAAGCCTCACACAAAGACTCTCCAGATTGCTGCTGAAATTGAGTTAGCTGGTTCCTTATTGCTGCAGTTTTCACCATAGGGAAGAATTATTAAGAAATTTCTGAGCAAGATCCTCCCATGTAGTAATAGAACCTGCTGGTAAAGATTGTAACCAGCCCTTAGCCTTATCCCTCAGAGAGAATGGGAAAAGCCTCAATTTGATCGCATCATCCGGTACACCATTAAACTTGAAAGTGTCGCAGATCTCAATGAAGTCCCTGATATGCATGTTAGGATCCTTCGTAGTAGCACCCCCAAACTGAACTGAGTTCTGCACCATCTGAATCGTGCCCGGCTTGATTTCGAAAGTATTAGCTGCAATAGCTAGCCTGACAATGCTAGACTGGATGTCATTGATGTTAGGCTGAGAATAATCCTTCAAAGCCTTAGCTGCTGCTGGTAAATCTGCCATCTCTTTTGATGCTGCAAGTTCTTCTTCTGCCAGTTTACGAGTTTGCAAATGTGTTTGCATACACGTTCAAGTACTTAAAAACACCACGAAACAAACAAACTAAATAAGAAAATCCGAGTCAGTGAACGCTAACGACCACTGATGACAAGCACATAAACTAAAAACAAAACACCGATGATCCCCGGCAGCGGCGCCAAAAACTTGTTAACACAATATCACGCAAGTATACGTGGTCACAAGTAATACAATTAATGTTCGTTCCACTGAGATCTGGTTAAGTTCGTTTCAGTTAATGCACCTATTCAACAATGTATGATTTTAATTCACTGCTAAGACAAATCACAAATTGGGTTTTTTATTTATCTAAATTAAACTAAGATGCAAATTAAGAACTAATTAACTAATGAGAATTAAATCTGAATTACTTATAAGAATAAAAACATGGGATCCTAACTTCATTCCCTACTTCACTTAGAGTCGATGCCTTTAATCAATACATGTGATGGTTTTGATATCTGATCGGATAACACAAAACAAGTAAAAGCTACCTCTCGGTATACTAATATCAAACTACGCATGCATCCACAAAAGAGATAGAAGATGGATAGACACCAATTATGTTTAGACCCTATATCTCTATAGAATTTGAAAACATAAAGGTTTAAGCACAAGTTATCCAATTAGATCACATAGGGCAGCATAATATCTCTATTTACGCTAGAAATCATGATGTTAAAACATCAACCTATCCTATGCTAGCATGGCAAGTTCTAAATCTCAAGATCCACTCTCATTTCGCAAGAGATTAACAAATTAGATGTTCGCGACGCATCTACATACATGAAACACAACCATACGAGGATATCAAGAATTCACCACACATAAATTTTTAAAGCATACAAACTACTAAGCTACATAGATAAATCCGTTAGAATCCCATGACAACGATTAGTTAATAATCGAACCACTCGTCATCATGGGATCTGATGAAACCATGATATAAGACAAGATATGAATGAAAGAAGTAATAATATTAATAAAACAAAGAGTTAAGAAAACAAATCTAGAATCCAGAATAACACAGAAGATGAAGTAGATCTAGATCCGTTGCTTGTCACGAGCGTTGAATCCTTCTCTCCTTTTCTCCCTTGCAGATTTAAGCTATGATACAATAGTAATAACTCATCTGAATTACAATGCTAAGATGTGTTTAAATAGGCTCTAGATTTCTTGCCCAGCAAGAAATTACCTTCTATTACAATTAGAATTCGATTAAGGTACTAAAAACTGCCCAAAATAAAATTAGAATTAGAAAAAGGGCAAAACTGTAAATTTCCTGCCTTTCTTCACAAAGAACACGTGCGTGAATTTTAACTACACGCTCCCTGCACCTGCTTTCTGTCCCAGGTTGCAGAAAATCTCCCAAGCTTCGCGTGAGCTGTAAGATCGCTGAAAACGGACTTCTAGAACTCCAGATATGGCCAAAACAGTGTAGACTGCACAACCTTCCCGGAAAATCCGAATTTTAATCAATTAATCCTCCAAACACGATAGAAGCATCAACCATAATCGACATTCTTGTAAATCTGCACAACTAAGCAAAACACATCAAAACTACAATAAACTTGAGTGCAAGACAATCAATTTAAGTCGAATTGAAGTGATCCAAGTGGATATAAATCCACTTATCAATCCCACATCTCTTTAACAGTAGTATAAGAGGCAATGTTTGTAAACATTGACATATCCATTGAATCTATGATCAACAGCATGAGATGATTGTTTAGAGCAACCTTTTCCTTTTCTGTATCTGTCCATTTAGATGGATCTTTGGCTACATATGACCTTGGGATGGTTATTGTTCCAACAGTTTTCTCAGGAATCTCTTGTTGTGGAACAAAGGGACCGTTCTTGAGAATCTCAGGATATTGGGGGTTTGAGGCTTTGATGAACAACATCGTCTTTATCTTCCAGAGGTTGAAGTTATTTTGTCAAACTTAGGGACCTTCACCGTTCCTGTTGCCTTTGGTGTATTCATGACCTTTTTCTGTTTTGATCAACAGCCTGCTCTGATACCACTTGTTCAGTATGGAATACACAGATAAGGAAATACAGAGGAGGGTGAATGTATTTCTCAAACTTTTCTTCAGATTTGGCTTTTAAGAAATGATTGTTTGAGGTTTTGAATCTGGTTGTGTAGCAATGTGTGTGTTCGTCTTTAACAAAATGTGTAAATGCGGAATATGAACACTAGAACACGATCACTCAGTTTAATCTAATATTTTATTAGATAAATATTTGCTACAAACTGTGAATACAAATGTTAGTATTCTCAGCATCATTTTTCTCAGAGAGATGTTCTAAGTTGTAACTGATAACTCTGTTTACTCTCTTGTTCTCATTATTGTTACTGCTAGAGAAGTAGGGTTGCACACTTATAGAACATGTGTGCACCCTACTTACTACAAAAGGTAAAACAGACAAATTCACTTTCTAACTTATCTATCCTATTTTGAAATACATTCAGGCAACATGCGATTTGACTTTTTTTAACCTGCCCAGATCCACTTCTTTACAGTACTGTGGTCCTGAAAGTGTTTTGGCTTGTTTTAGGTTTTTGACTTGTACAATTCTGAGCATTTTGTCTTCAAAAATCCATTGGAGAAGTAGCTGAGTAGTTGATTCGAGAACTAGAGTTGACTTAGTAGATAACTCTCAATTCTCGAATACTGTATAATTGAGATGTCGAACCACTTCTCGAAATAGCATTTTCTTTAGGGATCCTTGAGTTGTCGAATAGACCATTTAACTTATCGAATCCCTGAGATGTCGAATAGCTTCCTGAATCCTTGAGATATCGAATGCAGTTTTGACTTGTTGACTCTTTGATAACTAAAATGATGCTTTGACTTGTTGACTTCTTGAGTTCTCGAATAGAGTGTTAGACATGTCGAATCTCTGAGTTATCGAATGAGACTTTGACTAGTTGACTTCATGAGATATCGAGCAGTGCCTATAGAGATATCGAATCCCTAACTTCTCGAAAGCTAGACTTATCGAATATAACAAAGATACTTCTCGAATTGGTACTTAGGCAAATCTTCAATTACCAAAATTCAACTGTGTTTATTTTGACAGCCTTGTTCTTCAAGCTTGAGGCATGATATCTGGATCTTCTTTCAATCATTATTTCATGACTTAATTAACAGTTACACATATAGAATTTTGATGCCTATTACAAGTAGAAACTCTACAACTAGAGGTTCCCCCAGTTAAAGGGTCATGTAAGTAATGCAAAGTATTACAAATAATTAGGCTTGTTATTAGATAAATACAGGCATGCCTCTGTGACTAACAATTGGTTACTTATATTTACTTGTACTGCAGCGAAGAACGAGGCGATGTTCAAAATGTAGGCTAGAAAAAAAAAATCTTTTTTTCGAAGTACTTGAATTCATATATTTCTTTTATTCGATTTGAACTTGTGATGATTTATGTTTTTTTTAGACATTGTGTTTGGAACAAAAATAAATAAATTTCTTTTTTTTCGAATTACTTGACTTCATATATTTCTTTTATTCGATTTGAACTTGTGATTTATGTTTTTTTAAACATTGTCTTTGAACAATAAAATTATTAAAATAGTTTAAATTTTTAACAGCTACTAAAATTTACACACTGGCTTCTAGAATGTAATTTCTCAAATTTTACTAATTTTCTTCTAAAATGGTGAATGATATTTATTGATGTGATTATTTTTTTTATATTTTAACAAATAAAGGGAGCAATGGATATCCGAAATCCGATCCGTTTATCCATTAAACTAAATGGATTGGATATGGATCGACCTCTAAAATATTCGAGGTATGATCCGATTCGAATCCGATAAAAATAAATGGATATGGATATGGATTTAGGTCAATATGATCCGAACCCGACTCGTTGACATGCCTACTTTCAAGTGTGTGTATTGAGATTAAGTTTTCGACTATATGCGTTGTGACATTTTTACACTGTTCCAGAAATTTTTTTCTAAAAGAAAAGAAAAAAAGTTGAAGATTTAATTTTTTTTTCATCTTGTTCTCCAAAGATTTTTGTAAAAAAAAAAAAAGAAAGGAAAAGATTTCTAAAGAAAATCCTTATATATATGTTTTCAAATTCTTCCCACTTTTGAAAAAATTTAAAGAAAAAAGAAAATAACCCATTTTTTATTTTTTATTTTTCCCTTTCATTCATTGATCGGAACATAGCGTTTAAGTTTCACCCATTTTTATGCACCTATTATTAAATTCAATCTTCCTTAATGGGGAACTTCTCAATGATATCATGGAATTGATTTTTATCAATGATACCATTTTTATATTTTTTATTTATTCATGCATCTAAACTTTTTACTTGTCAATCTTAGAGTATCTCCAAGATTTTTAGTTTACTCCTAAAAATATTATAAACAATTACGCTCTTATTAAGTTTTTACTTATTGTGTCAACTCCAATAATATTCTATATAATTGATCTTAATTTATATTTTATTCATAATTCAATTCCACTCCAATGAAATTTGAATTCAAATAGCGGAAGAATTGGAGGAAGGAATATTTTATTTGTAAAAATAAGTTAAGAGCCAATTAGAGACTCTTAAAATGGAAGATATAATGAACTCTTAAACTTTTAAAGAGCAACTAAGAGTCCTTTAAAACTCTAATTTTTGCAAGGCTCTTTATTTTTCCATTTAGGAGCTCATATGAAGAGTAATTTGGAGATTCTCTTAGAGTAACTCCAACAGAATCTTAATAAATTCCTTAAAAATATTATAAATAATAGACCTCTTAGTGATTTAGAGTAAGTTTAGGAGTGGTTACACTACGCCATAAGTGGGCTACTGTAATGCTTTTTTGTAAGCGTTACACAAATAGTGTTACAATAGCTAGTAAAGTTCATACCTATTGTAACACCGCTCGATTGGTGTTACATTAGCCATATATCTAGTGTTACTCTGAAATTACGGTGTTACGTGAAATGTAACACCACACCGTGGTGTTACAATAGGTAATACTAGTTTTTGAATTTTACTATTTTTTTAAAATTTTTAATACTAATATTTATTTTTTTAATAACTTTTAATTAATAAATCTATTACTCTTTAACCCAATTTCCGGAAAATGAAAACCCTCTTTGATTTTAAATTAACGAACTCCTTATTTGGATTAAATATTAATTTTAGAAATTCATATAATAATAATAAGTACTAAATAAAATAAATATGTTATGAAAATAATATAATATATTTAGATGGTTGTTAGTAGTATTTTTGTGTGTTCGTTCTCAGGGAAGGACTGATATCAATTCTAATTCTGAGTCTTTTATCTCAAGCAGTTCAGAAGTGTGGAAGAATAGATTGGTGATTATGATTATTAACTAAATTAAACTAATAAACAAATAAAAACTATATAATAACGATGAGAGAAAATAATCCAAGATTTGGGGTTCTTCAATTGACTACCAAGAATGTCTAATTTGTGTCTCTTGTTCGTTAAAAACAATCCTTCTAAAGTTTATAAATTCCTCTCCCAAGGTAATTCATAATGCCTACAATCATCCCCTAATCGCCACTCCCATGGTCAATCAAAGTATAATCATAAACTATTAAAACCAAGGATTAACAGTTTCACAATTCTTTTATTAATCTCCCGATTCAATAATTAAATTGTGTCTATCATGTCATGTACTAGAATTACAACTCTTCTCCCGATTCGTTATAATCCCTACAGATTCAATCAAAAGTTAGCTACTCTTCTAATTGAATTAAGCCCTCAATGACAGATTAACAATAACAAGAGAAATCAAACAAACTCGACAAATCAACGAGTACTACCCAACTCTTGGATAAAGGGAATTAACTACTCATAATTGAACAAAACAAGTATATATATAAAAACCACAAATCATGAGTTTAGAATTTAAGAACAAAGAATACAAATCTTGAAGTGTCTTGAACTCCGGACGAATCCCTTCGCTCCTTCCTTCAATCTTCTTCTCCAATTGATTCTCTCCCTTTTCTCTCCAATCTCAAAATAGTTCTAGATCTAAAGTATGAATAGTACTGAAAATAGGTTATGAATTACATACTCAAATAATACCCTAGATGTGTTTATATAGGGCTCTAGACATCTTGCCCAACAAGAAAATACCAAAACAGAATTATAATAGAATTTCTGCAAAATACGTTTCCTAAACTGATTCTGTTTTTTAAGGAAAATTCGTAGCTGACTTTTCTTCAGTATTTCTGGAACGTTCCAATCATAATTGGACCTCTGGACCACCTTAGAATGATAGAGAATCTTGTTATCTTCGCGTGGACTGCTTACGGGCCTCAAACGGACTTCTAGAACTCAAGATATGGCCAAAACAAAATCAGAAATTCTGACTGAATTTTCACCCGCGCGCCGCAGCGCCTGAGGCGCCGTTTTGGCGCCTGATGCGCCAGCTCAATCTGCATAAACAGCTCTGGGGCGCCAATTAGGCTCCCGGCTTGGTCCCGTTCTGCGAAAATTGATTTTTCTTCGATTTTTAAGCTTTTTCTTCCGTTCCTTTTGCATGAGCTTCCGTCATTCATCCTTAATGACTTGTATACTTCTTGGGAGTTGACATTAGCCTCCATTCTTCATTCCATATCATAAATCAACTCCAAATAATGACGGAAACTACACCTTTAATCGACATTTCTTCAACCCTGCACAATTAAGCAAAACACATCAAAACTACCACAAACTTGAGGCCAAAGCAATCAATTTAAGCCGAACGGAGGCATTCCCAGTGGATATAAAATCTACTTATCAATGGTTTCTCTCACTAAAATATAAGAATTAATATAGTAAAAAATTTAGAATATTTTTATCACTAAAATTTATATATAAATATATAACATATATTTTGTATGACTTTTTAAAAATTATGAAAAATGATTTAAAAATAAATTAAAAACTAATAATATATTAGAACTGCCAGCGTGGAGTACATTCGTTTCCCCCCAAAATGAAAATAGATAACCCCGCTCGTTACCCTCACAACCCACTTATCCAAACAGTCAAACACTCATCCCTATCTCTATTTACATGTAAAATGATTTCTTCGACGATTTTATATTTTTACATATAAAATTATATGTAAAAATGATTTCTTCGACGATTTTATATTTTTTTACATGAACATGATATTTATGTATGTTTAAGTGATAATTTTTTTAATTTATACTATATATTAATACATGTGATATATTTTTATTTTTATATTATAATAAATTTAATAATTAAATTAAATTATAAAAGATATAATAAGTAGTAGTAAAGTGTGTTGCCCTAGGTGAAAAATGGGGCGGCCTTTTTCCCCCCAAATGAAAACTAAACATTTTCATTTCCCCCTGAAACAAAAGTATACACATATCTAAACAAACCATTCCTCTCTTCTAGCTCTTTCTCTCTCTCGACTCTCTCGGCCGGAAGAAGCCCTCCAAGAAATGGTTTCTGTGGTAACAAATTTTCTGATCCATATCTCGATCTCTCCCATCTGTAAATTTGCATCTAATTTTGTTACTCACAATTTGAAACCCTAGATTATGAATGACTTTCACATATACGAAGCAATTGGCCATGGAAAATACATAATGAGCGGACAAAACACTCTCCCTGAATTGTAATTCAGGGAGACAGCTGAATTGGTTCTAGGGCTTTGATCGGAGGAAGGAAAACAATGGACGGAAACTTGGAGATTTCAGTTGATAAGCTTCCAATTAAACGGTTGGAGGCCCTCGAAGAGAACGGTGCCGAACGATTCCCCAAGTAAGTTGTTACATTGCTAACCTAATACTTCTTCTTATGTGTATGTATGTATATTTGTATTTGTATTCTTAATAATAAACACTAATTATATGACATTTGAATTTGCAGTGATGTAGGATATGAAGAAAGGAGATTGAATTTAATTCATCGAATTGATTTCGGGTGGGCAGTGGATAGAGAAGATTCTGCTAAGAAGCACAAGAAAGATACTAGTACTAGTTCTAATTCTACTTCTAAGCCCTGGCCCTGGAAGACCCTTGTCGAAAACTTGCAATCGGCTCATCAGGAGCTTTTCGTCATTATCGATCTTATTAACACTGTTTGTCCTGCTCCCCCATTTCTCTCTGTTAGGTGTTTGTTTGGATTAGTTTGCTGTGTTGTCTGTTGAATTTGATTGGTTTTTCCGGATAATGCTGAATTTTGGGATTGCATTTTCTTTTTTACTTGCTTCATTAGTGTTTGATTTTGTCGTGTACCTACTATTGAGTGTTTTATGTGATGGATTGTAAAGATTATTTCTTTTTTCAGTTTAATTATTGTTGTTGTTTTCGTATGTGTTGAGTTTAAGTTGAGCTGGTGAAATGGTTAAATAATGTGTATTTTGTCTGTTTGAGGGGTATAAACTTGTTTAATTAGTAGCTGTTATAGCTCTTAATGGTGGCTCTGAGTTATTGCATTCGAAACACATTGACTTGTTTTGTTTTCATCTACGGTCAATGGATAGTGTTGGCACTTTTTTGCTTGTGATGGTCCGTGTTTGAGTTTAGGTTGCAGCAGCTGGGAACCCTCACATTCGCCTGTTTGATGTTAATTCAAACAGCCCTCAGCCTGTATGTCTCCAGCACCTTTGTATACCTTTGTGTTTGTTCCTTGAACCTTCTGTCTATGATAGAAAATCAATTTTTTACCATGGCAGGTAATGAGCTATGATTCACATACCAACAATGTTATGGCAGTGGGTTTTCAATGTGATGGAAACTGGATGTATTCAGGTTCTGAAGACGGTACAGTAAGGATTTGGGACTTGAGGTATAGTTAATACTTAATATAACTTTTTGTTTCTTTGTATCGTGCTCCTCCTTAGAGATTCTGACATGATTTTTTTAATTAATTAAAGAGCTCCAGGATGTTGTTTTATGTTTTCGATGTTGTTTTATTTTACCATCTCGTCGCAAGGGTCGTGAAAAGGTACTGATTTTTATACTCATATCAGTATATGAACCATTTGGTGCTTGCCTATTATAATTTACGTCTTGGACTTCTATAGGTTCTGAAAGGCCAGCTTTTCGTGGATAGTTTTCTTGAGAAGCAATTATACAGTTTCATTGATTACATATCTAGTGGGTTTGAGCTCAACTTCATGGTTGCTGTTGATTTTACAGGTATTATTTTTATTACTTTACTGGTAAATTAACTTGGAATATCTTAATACTTTCTACATTGTGTACATATTTTATTATCGTACCATGAATTAATGCTTCTACATATTTTAGCATCGAATGGAAATCCACGAGATCCAGATTCTTTGCACTATGTCGATCCTTCAGGCCGTTTAAATGCTTATCAGCAGGTACTGCGATGCTGACTTTATGTTTATCCGAGTTTCAGAAATCTATATTTAAAGTAGTTAAGTATGTGCTAGCGTGTGAAATAGTGAATAGATAGATAGATCCTGACATCTCAAACTAACAAACACTTGTATTTTTAGAATGATCTAACAATGTTAAATTGCAAGCTAGTTAATTTGTGCCCTGACAAGAATCAGGAAATTGCAATGATGCGGTTTTGTCTTCTTTTTTTTTTTCCTCCAAATACTCTATGTATGTCTGGGGTTTTTGAGTTAATTACTTAAACCATTACAGGCTATAATGGAGGTCGGGGAGGTTATACAATTCTATGATTCTGATAGGCTCTTTCCTGCTTGGGGGTTTGGTGGAAAGACATTTGATGGGGTGATATCTCATTGCTTCAATCTGAATGGGAGTCCCAATGGCGTTGAGGTAATACTCTACTATTTCAAATATGTTTATATATGGTTGGCCCAAATCACTTCCTAGAGAACTAGTGACACAATTATTTTCTTCTGGAAGTTGCTATGCTGATGGTTAACTTTTAAAAGCCAATATGGGACTCTTCTGTCATGGAGGTAGTTTTTTGCTTTTTCAGATTTATTTGTAAAAATTTTCTTTTTCAGCGAGTTAGACCAAGTGGCTAACAAACTTTAGTTTCCGGGGCTAGTACTAACCAGAGTATCTCTTGCCAGAAGTACCCCTCATCCCATTGATACCTCATGAACTAAAACTTTTTGTCATTAGTACTGCAATACAACCTTACAACTTCATGCAGTGTTTTCATAACAAACACCTTCTCTTTTAAATTAAAGGGATATTCCTAATGGTACCACTGTACAATTAAAATATAAATAGCAATCTGCCTAGGTGGCTTGGTCCTGTCCTATGTCCATGATAATCTTCATTGATCTCTTGATTTTCCATGTCCATGTAAATCGTCATTGTTTTATGCACACAGGTTGAAGGAGTTGAGGGCATCATGGCTGCGTATGCAAAGGCTTTGAATAATGTTTCTCTTGCTGGACCCACTTTGTTCGGTCAAGTAATTAACTTATATAAAGTTATTATTGTTGGGTCGGAATGATATAAAAGAAAGAAAAAACTTATATTTCCAAAATCAAACATATCTTTTTTTATTGTTGGAATATGTAACTTACATGATGTGAGTCTTATGGTGTTTTCAATTCTGAAATTGAGCTATTTATAAGTTGTGGTTACCATAGATCTGCTAATACATGAGAACTTCCTGCTCACTTTATGACCTCTGCTGATTTCATTGGGAAGCCAATATTGATAAATAAAGGGTAAGTCTGTTGATAAACAGACTGTATGTTCAATTGCAGTGAGATCAGATACTCGAGGCTTTTATGTACTAGTATGAGTTTTTTTTGATAATGACTACTTTTTGTTGTTCAGTCAGTCTGAGTAAATTTGTTGATGTGTATGTATAATCACATTGCAGCCAGATTCAGAGACCCAGTTGCTGACAATTCAGTTTGAATGGAACGGTGTGATGAAATCAGTGTCGAGCACACTGGTTGGAGTGAGCCCAGAATTTGAAATAGCTCTATACACATTGTGTTTCTACATGGGTGGGGAGAACAATTATGTGAAGCTTGGACCTTACCCAATCAACATCAAGTGCTATCGACTCGGAAACAATATTGGATCAGCTTTTCCTGTTGCCGAATGAACTCTATGTAACATACCTTACTGCTTCTATTTTCTATCTTTACTGGTATTATTCTGGCGGAGAAACATCAGATTTACTCTGTGTACCAGTACTCTAATGAAATTATGTGTTCTTGTAATGGTTTCGTACTTTTAAAATTTAGACTTAATCGTATGTGCTTGTTGGTTTAGAATTATGTTGGATTCCTTTTGGAGGTTTGGTTGGAGTAGTATGGAGATGGCTTTTGGTTTATTATGTAGTTTGGAATTAATGTAGTGGATCTTGTTGTGTTGGCTGGGAATATTATTAATGCAGAGCCTACATTTCAAAATTTCAAAAATTTACCGTTACGTTTGCTTATTGTAGTGTTACATTTGTTAATATATAGTGTTACAATAAATAAAAAATAATGTTACAACAGATAAAAATGGTGTTACAATAGGGTATGTGGGCCCCTATAAAATATTTACCAAGTCAAATGTAACACTTAATATGTGTTACAATTGCCCAGTATAGTGTTACAATAGAGGCTGGTGACGTGTACACAGTGTGCCACGTGGCGCCACATGTGTTGCCACGTGGCCACGTGGTGCCACGTAATGCCACGTATGCACATGGTGCCACGTCTGAAAAAATTGAACTGAGCTATTGTAACACTCAAAATGTGTTACAATTGGGCCCCTGGTGTTACAATAGGTGCCTATTGTAATACTTTTGCTACTGTTACAATAGAGAAGAAAAGTGTTACATTAGGGTATCTATTGTAATGCTCGTAAACGTAACGCCTCCTGGTGTTACAATAGATCTAATGTAACGTTTTTCGGGCCTATTGTAACATCAGAGAGGCGTTACATATGCCCATCTATGGCGTAGTGTTACTCCAACATTACTCTTTATATGTGCTTATAATATATATATATATATATATATATATATATATATATATATATATATATAAAGAGAGAGAGAGAGAGAGAGAGAGAGTTGGAAAGAGAAAGAAAAAGATGTAAAAAGGAGAGAAAGGAATATTTTATTGTTGAAAATGAAATAAAGGAGGAATATGAATACCTTAAAAATAAGGAATCAAAGAAATATGCTAACTTTTAAGGGCTAAGCCAAATTCCTTAAATTTTAGTTTGGGAGTTCATATAACTAGTGTCTTGGAGTTGCTCTTAGAGCATCTACAAGAAACTCCTACATTCACTCCTACGAATAATTTAAATAAATGGCTCTTAGTAAGTTATAACATTGGTTTATGTGTCAAACTTCAACATTACTTTTTATATTAGCTCTTTACTTATAATTTATTAATAAATCAACCCCGCTATGACCAAAAGTCATGCAAGAATTGGTGGATATCAATAATTTATTATTAAAATATAAGTTAATAGCTATTAGTGGCTCTTAGAAATGAGGAGAGAGAAGAGGCTCTTTGTGTTTTTAGAGCATCTCCAAGAGACTCTTAAATGAGCTCTTAAGTCCAAAAATAAAGAGGATGAGAAAAAATTGGGCTCCAAGAGACTCTTAGTGGCTCTTAAAAAGCTTAAGAGCCTCTTCTCTCTCCTCAATTTTAAGAGCTACTACATAGCTCTTAACTATTTTATGGTAATAAAATATTCACTTGCACATGGTTGGATTTGAATGCATGTCATAGTTAGGTTTAAAATATTAATAAAATATAAGTTAGGGGTCAAGATAAAGAGTATTGTTGGAGTTGACACGAAAATCTATGTACTAACTTACTAAGAGCATCTCCAAGAGTCTCTCTATTGTAGCTCTTAACTCAAAAAATGAGGAGAGAGAATAAAAATCAAGCTCCAAGAGACTCTTAGAGGCTCTTTAAAAAGTTAAGAGTTTCTTCTCTCTCCTCTATTTTAGGAGCAACAAGTAGCTCTTAACTTAATATTTTATTAGTAAAATAGTGATTCTTCTCTCTCATCTATTGATTGTTTGTCCAAATGGAATTAAAATATGAATAAAATATAAAATAAAGAGCCATAATAGAGAGCATTGTTGGAGTTGACACACAAATTAATGTAATAACTTACTAAGAGCTTAATTATTTATAATATATTTAGGAGTGAGCTAAGAGACTCTTGGAGATGCTCTAAGAGTCATATAATTTATATCATATTTAAGAGACAACTAGGAGATTGTTGGAGATGCTCTTAAGAGCCACTAAGAATCTTTTGGAGCAATATTTTCATTCGTTCTTGGAGATGCTCTTATACTCTTATTGTTTGTCAAAGTAGTATATATGCTCCTTAAATGTCATTATATATTTTAAAATAAAACTAAAACTTAGCTTACTCAGTTATAATACCACTCAAAGTGGTGTCTGAGGAGGGTAGCTGTACGCAGACCATGCCCCTATACAATAGGGAGGCTGTTTCCGAAGGACCCCCGGCCATTACAAATACAGAAATACAAATACAGAAAGGAAACCTAATACAAACTAAGAAACTCACGCACACGCAGGAGTCGAACCCCTGACCTCCTTCAAAGGAGACCAGTGACTCAACCACTGCACCAACATGTTGTTGGCATATATTTTAAAATGAAGATCAAAATATATTCAATTCAGCATTTTTTTCTCCTCAAGTAACAAGTAAAAGTATATTCATTTTCAATCGTCTAAATCTTTATGCGCCTTTTTTCTAAAAAAAAAAAAATTCCTAATGTCAATATGTAATTATACAGTTTTCAATGGCATCATTGTACCATTTGAAGAAACTAATATTATGAAAAAATGGTATCAATTGCAAATCAAAATTACAATGGTAGCATTAGGAATATCTTTTCTTAACGAGTGACATGGATTTAATATGAAAATGTCTTTTGTAGGCAAAAATTTATTTGATAATACTTCTTTTTTGAATATAAGATAACAATTGAAAGTTATGATAATGTTTATCATAAATTCCAACATATACTCCCTAGTATGAAAAAAAGGTATAAAATTATTATTTGCTCGAACGTTTCCTAAAATGATTTGTTATGTGGGCCACATAATGGCAGTAGTTTGTTGTTTTTTTTTTTTTCTTATCCTGCAAGCACCATGAATTCCATTATATAAAAGAGTGGGCTGCAGGGTGCACATTTACAAAATAGAAATCTCAAAGCTTAGACAAAAGTATTAGCAACAAATAGTCAAAGAGAATCATGTCTATTTCAAGTGCAAATTCTTCCTATCATCATCAAGACAATAGTTTGGATGTGAATGACATTGGATCGTGTGATTTTGGTGAATACATAGACCCACAAAATCCAGTACATTCAAATCTCATGCAAAATGAAATTAGCCAAAAAAATCTCATGCAAAATGACTACATTCTTGATTTTGATGCCTTCGGGACTCTTAAAGAAAATTTTCTGAATCCGTTCATATCGAGGAGTGCAAATTCGGTGGTGGACCAAAAGTTGTTTTGTGATCAAAATCTCAGAGATGAAAACATGAAGCCCATGAATCAAGGGTGTAGACTCCCAATGGTTCAACAAAATCAGATTCAACAACATTTGCCTGCAGCACAACGTAGGATGAGTGGGAATGAGGATGTGTTAGTAGTGGAACCGGAACAGTCCTTATTTAATACAGGCAAGCCACGTATCCGTTGGACTATGGAGCTTCATGAACGATTTCTTGGTGCAGTTTCGGAACTTGGTGGACTTTTCAGTAAGTGCCAAAGAATCTATTATGTGTGGATCATATTTGCATTTTTTTACACAATTTTCTTTTTTATTTATGATGTTTTATTTTTCTTTGGTAGAACATGTAATCAATCCTGTTGTTTGTGTGGGGTCATTACCTGTAATTAATTCAATTTGAAAAATTATCGAAAAATGTTGGAGGTTTAAAACTGATCACCCAAAATGGTTCTAAATGTCATCTTAATTTGTTGTAATAATATTAAGGCACTGTTTCCAGTTTTTTAAACGGAAGAAAATAAATGGCGGAGAAGTAAAGTACTCTCATTGTATTTTTTAGGATAGAAAGTTTTTGAGTGAAAATTGTCCGTTTACTTTCGTACCTATAAAAAAAACTCAAAAAATTAGATGATTTTACTTATTTTTCACTTACTTCCTTCCATATTTAAAATTAGCACGTTAAACATCACATATTGTCTTGTCATGTCATACCATTTGCAAATAATTATTTGTACCAATTTTTGTATCTTTAATAATACTTAAAATTATATACTATTTCGTCGTTTAACTTTTTAATACATATGTCAGTCAAATAACTAAAATTACTTTTTTATAAAAAAAGATTAAAGAAAAAAATCTAGTTAATATTATAATTTACAAAAAATGTAAAATAAATAATTAAAATTAATAATCAAAAAGTATGATCCAAAAAGTCAAATGATATTGAGAAAACAGTTGTACTCTTTTATCTTTTTTTTCCTATTTTTTCATTAGCTAGACCCCACCACAAGATTCTCATATTATTATTACATGCATGTTTCAAAATAAATTCATGTTTATTTGTCTAATGATCACTTACTTGTAGGTGCCACCCCAAAGGCCATTTTTCAAAAAATGAAGGTGAGAGGGATGAATCTGGACCATATAAAGAGCCATCTGCAGGTTGGGCTTCGTTACCATAAAAAATTTCCATACGACAATTCAATTTAATAAATTAAAATGTATTGTTATTTTGTATTTGACATATGTAGTTTATTTTCACTGCAGAAAATGAGGATAAGAAACCCATCTGACAGAACTATTGAAGAAAAAAATGCAAGTAAGATTCTTTTTAAAATAAAATTTTAATCTTGAATTAAATTTTATTATTATTATTTGTGAATCTTGTCTAACCAATTTCAAACTATATCTCCCTTTTTAGTTGTCATAGTTGGAAAAAAAATTATCTTTAAATAGTTATCTTGCTAATTATTCCAATACATTTTTTACCAATTTTTTCATATCTACTTCTATATTCCTATGTTTGAATTTTTCTTATGTGTGTTAAGGGACGGAGGGAGTATCAATCTGTTCTAAACAACTCAAAGGAGAAGGATGCTCAACTGGACTTCCCTCTGATAACATGAGCGCTCTCGCATCATATATAGCAGACATCAACGCATATGGAAGATTGCTGAGAAATTCCGATGAGGTACACTAATTAAAACTCTCTTCGTTTCTCGAAAAATGGAGGTGTGTAAATTTTTTAGCAGAATAAGAGACTTTTTTTCATCACCTTGTCGACAACGATAATATTAATCTCCGAAACTTTTAACATGCGCTGCATTTTCGATATTTATAATATTTTTCCATGTAGCTAGGTATGATCGACTAATAGCTTGATTTGTGTGATAATACAGAATCTGAGTATTGAAACTGGGGAGGGCAGTGGAAACATTCAGGACTGGGGTCTTCATATTTGATAACTTCTTTGCTTATTCACGGACATTAAACATTTCGATTTTCTATGTAAAATAATTTAATTTATACGAGGAGAACTCGAAGGAAACTCTGAGGACGATCAGAAGGATCTAAAACTATAATTTTCCCTTCATTGTTTTTTTATATGGATCTTCGTATTTGAGCACAGAGATCATTTAAGTTCCAGTTTTTAAGTTTGTGAAATGCATTGTTGCAGTTTTTAGATATTTTTTTAGTTGATCTTTATATGTTCATTCAGAAACTGAACATATAAAGATCAAGTAGAGAGTAGGAGTCTCTTGGAGATGCTCTAGAGTACTGTCATTTATCTCCTTTGAAAATTCAGAAACTTGATGCCATAAGCAAAAACAACAGTGAAAAGAAGTGCCCAACCAATATGTGCTAAAACAACATACCCAAGAAAATCAGATTCATATCCTAAATTATCTTTCAGATAATCTTTTACTGGTACGCTATTTTCTTCCAGTATCACCATAGGGTCCGTGCAATCACCAAACTGAGATGTAATCAGGCCGTAGATTGTCCATGCAATCGGAGAACCCCAGTAGTACCATCTCCACCAAATTGGTATTTGCTGCAAGTTGTGAAAAATGTTTAGACGTAGTATTAGGTTTAAACAACTTTAGAACAAGTTGAGAAAAGTAGTATGTAGTTTAGTTTTTACCGTCCTAGGGATGAGGAAGCCAGAGAACAAGTTCCATAAACCGAGGAAGAATGACATGGTAATCGCAGCAATTTGGAAGTTTGGAGTGAGGGCAACAAGCATCATCCCGTACAATGTGAAATACACAAAACACATGCACACAAAAAAGAAGTACAAAAGAAACTTTTCGATTTGCCAGGGGAATCCGATCATAGTAAATAGTATAAGGCTATAGATGAATGTCTGGATAAAAACATAAACAACCTCAATGGCCACCTGTAGCATGACAAAAATTAGTTCTCAGCAAATGTTGATTCTGGAACCTTAAATTTAATCAAATTTCAAGAGTACTCTTGCTTTCTGTTACCTGAGCAAATGCATATGGCAGTGCTGAATACATCCCTGCTGCTCTTTCACGATAGAAGACTGTTCTTTCAACTGCCACAACTGATTGTACGGCCCCAACACTTGTTCCCCCGAGAAACAAAACAGAAGCGTACATAGCTCCTAGCAGATTCGATAGGTCTTGTTGTTTTTCACTGTAGATATACAAGTTTAATTAATATTAGTACCAGTATCCCCGCATAGAGGGCATGCTGTGATAAAGAGTAAAATCATTTGCTTACATTTTCTGCCCTTGCCCCCAAAAAATTAAGCCAAATACTAAACCAATTACTGTTGTCATTAAAAAGCGGATGGCATTGTACTCTGGATGCCTCCAGTATGACCAGTACTGCTTCCAGAAGCAAGCTTTACATTGAGTAATAAAGGGTTGCGAGTATTGGGTCGGAAAATGCAAGTCCTCAGAGCCTGGTGCTGGATTGCTTAGTTCTTTAATGAGTTTTATATTGCTTCTGAATGAGAAAAAGATGTGCATGTTAACATGTGAATAGAGCCGTTAGTCCGAGACTGCAGTTAGTAGTTAAAGAAAACTGCATACTTATACAGAACAGAATTTTCATAAATTTCTGCAAAGTCAACATCAAGTTTAGATTCCGCCACTGAAGAGCTAATTTCCAGCATCCATGTTGCTGGATTTTGACCGTCTTTACATTTAGGAATTCCTGAAATGGACTGCAACAAGTCTAATATTATTTATCTAGAATGGCATAAATTTGATTATGAATTGATATGGGATTTCTATCTGTTTTAACATCTTGTGCTAACTATAAGCATCGCAAATATATTTCACTCACTTCAAAATATTCTACGAGCAAATGAGACTGTTGTCCAAGAGCTCCAGCATAAATAACTTGGCCTCCTCTTTTCATCAACAGAAGCTGATAGTGACAAGATAAAACTTTTAAGGAAAGCAAAAAATCAGATAAATTAAGGTAGTGAGTACTAAATACTCTCTTCTAGTGGCAGAAAGTAATTTTATTTATTTCATTTGACTTATAAGCTCTCAACCTCTAGATTGATGCAATACATGAAATTAAGAAATCTACAAGTTTCAGTTGCAGTTAAAAACATCACACAGTTTGATATTTATAAGCTTGATAAACATGTGCATAAGACCACCTAAAAATTGTGAAAACGTCGTCACTAAACCAGCCTAGTTGTGAGGGGGCACATGTAGATTCTGGACCAAGTTCATGATCCCAGATAAGTGAAAGAAAATAAATTTAGTAGGTACCTCATCAAATGCTTCAAAGATATCTATGCTTGGCTGATGAATTGTACATACAACAGTCCTCCCAGTATCCACTGTGTTCCTCACGGTTCTCATGACAATTGCTGCTGCTCTAGCATCTAAGCCTGATGTTGGCTCATCCATAAAAATGATGGAGGGATTAGCAACCAATTCTACTGCAATAGTAAGCCTCTTTCTTTGTTCAGTTGATAGACCATTTACTCCTGGGAGTCCAACTAGCGCATTTCTCAGCACATCCAACTCAACTAACTCCATCACTTCCTCAACAAACATCTGAAAAGCGAGAAAATGTTAGAAGCATCAACCTTCTCTGATTTAGTTAGACAAATTAGTGGACACAAACATGTCTGCAATTGAATCAGTGAGCGATATAATTAACCTTTTGTGTTTGATTTGACACATCTGGACCAAGACGTAACCATGCTGAGTACACCAGAGATTCATGAATGGTAACATGTGGAGAATGGATGTCGTTCTGTTCACAATAACCACTGACACGGGCAAAAGTTGCTTGGTTCTTTGGATAACCTGAAATGCTAATACTTCCTTCGATATACCCTCCAGTTTTTCTTCCCGCTAATACATCCATCAACGTGGTCTTTCCAGCACCACTCACACCCACTAATGCTGTCAAAACACCTGGCCTGAAAGCACCACTCACATCTTGTAGCAATTGCAGACGATGCTCTGTGATTCCTTGACTCTTCATTTCCTGAACAAAAACATGGTTTTTACTGTGAGAATCTATGACCATCATTTATTCTGCTCTGATGGAAAACTGTATATCTTTACTAATTTACAGGACAAGTGACTTACAGGGGGCATATCAACATAGTAATTCACGTGTTCAAATGCAAGTGAAAGGGGCTTGAAAGGAAGCACCATTCCTCTTTTGTTATCTTTATCAGAAGTGAAGTTGGTGTGTCTTGGAGTGTTCCTTACTCCCATATCGATACCTGTAGCAGTTTAAATTTACATAACATAACCTTTTAGTACCGGGAAAAAAAGGTATCCATATTGACACAACTGGTAGTAGTTACGTGTATAATTTCATTTATTTTGTATCGTATATTGAGGGGATTCATGCAGAACATCAACTCTTGAGGGATTTTACAACATATATGGTGAAGTCCAGAATTTTGGTAATAATAATGTGACAGATAAACAAACTATCTTCAGCTAGAAGACCTTTTTAACTGAGCATTCGCTGTGCAGATTATAGTTTTTGAAATTATTTAATCTCAATTGCTAAAATTCTAGAGATCTCTCCGTTTCATTTTTCATAAGTTTGAGCAAAATGTACTCACCAGCTATAATATTAGCAAAAAGGAAATACCATGCAAAATGTTGAATGCATTAAGATACTTGGTTACTTATAATATCAAACCTTTATTCAAAGGAGCTGTAGCCACTGAGCTCCTGTCAGCAGACTTGTTCTTTTTCTTAGTGTTAGCATCCTTATCAATGACAGACTTGGAACTTCCAAAGGCTGCAGTTAATGTCAAATTCTTAGGCACAACCCGAAAGTCCGTCATCATAAATGATGCTATTAAAGAAAAGGTAATTCTTACGATTCAAGTATGTCAGTGCCAGGATAAAGAGGATGTTTAAGATAATTGAATAGGCAAATAATGCAAACACACATATCCAGTACATATATCCATCCACAAACATCCCTCTGCTCCCCAGAAGCACCTTTCCGACAGTTGGTTGATCTATTCTTGTGTCTGTATTGGGCTGTTAAAAAGAACTAATTGACTTACAATCATGAACCCTAAATGGTGTCGATTAATATATGTGAAGGCAACTTATCTAAAATCAAATCAACTGAACTTACATCGTTCCATCTTTCATCAAGAAATTCATTGACAGCTATTGCATTCTGCCCATACATCAGTGGAGAAATATAATAGCCCCATTTCATCCATGATACTATGTCATCTGCAACATATAATAAAATCTAACTTACGATTATGTAAATTTAGTAATATAAATCTTAAAAATTTAGTAAGTGTAAGGTCTAGAGATAGTATAAGATTCAAAGTAGCCTACCTTTAGCGACTATAAATCCACCAAGGAGTAAGACCAGTAGCATCGCAAAAGTACCAAGGGAGTTTGAAACAACCTGTATCCTTGAAACTGCTGCAATGAAACGGAAGAGAGACAAAGCCATTTGATTTACACCAACATATGCCAACAGTTGACATAAGAACCTACAATACAAGGCAAATTAGCATTTTTGTCATTATATATGTTATCCAGTCGACTTTTGCAAATGTTCAGCTCCAACAAAGACACTAGAATCAGTTTCAAAAACAAGTGCAAGCACACATACCTTATAGCGTCCGGAGCAAAACCCATTGTGTAATATGTTAGAATTGTCCATATCAATGACTCCATAACTGATATGGGTATTCTAAGGACCCATATTGGTATCGCAAATGCCCATGCTGGGAAAAACAATGAATCTCTCTGTTTAAAGAAGACAGGAAGTCTCGTCAGTGTAAGTCCAAGCTCTGCTGCCCCATTAAACATCACATTTGTGAGACCGAAAAAAAGTGCACCGAAAAATTTTGCTCCATCTGCTGCTCGACCAGTAGGCATCTCTGATCTATAGAACACTGTAAAAGCAATTATTGACATAATAGTGATCTGGAAGGTCTTGAATATGTATAAGAAGGAGTTACGCTTCATCAATAACCATTCTCTAGCAAAGGATGCCTTGAGGAGTTCCTTGTTGGAAATCCCATATTTTTCTTTCACTAATGCAGCCGGATGGGTTTGAGATCGGTCATAAGGAATCGAGAGATCTTCAGTGATTCTCTGGCCAACATGGAAAGAGCCAAATCGGTTAACAAATTCAGGAACAGAAACGTAGTGGTACGGTTCATTCTTCTTGTACCAGTACTGCTCTTGGTCTTTCCTTGAAGTAACCTCCTGAAGAAAGTCCCCAACTCCTTTTCTGTCAGGGCGTCTGAATCCCACACTTTCAAAGAATTCAAGAATATTATCTCGGGGACCTTGATATACAATTTGACCTTCTGAAAGCAGTATAATGTCGTCAAAAAGATCATAAGTTTCAGGTGCAGGCTGGAGAAGAGATATTATCATGCTTACATCCATGATATGAACCATTTGCCTCATGTACTTAACAATCTGAAAAGTGGTAGAACTGTCGAGACCAGTTGAAATATCGTCCATGAAAAAAACTTTTGCAGGGCCAACTAGCATTTCCCCTGGTAGAATGTCATCACATCAGTAAGTGTAATAGCAATAATTATAACCTAACTACAAACAATTATACCCGTGTTTTCTTATTACAATTTAGTATAGATTAGAAAAAATAGATTGTAGGTGGTAAAAAGCAATTTATATACCGGTGGTGACACGTTTCTTCTGCCCACCAGAGATACCCCTCCTCATCACATCTCCTACCATTATATCACCGCAGATGTCCAATCCAAGTATCTGTTATAGAAACTTATAGTAAATAAATGATTCAACTTCAAGTAGCATATAAAGATCCTAAAGAAAGCTGCAAACCTTGAGAACATAATCAGTGACCAAACTAGAGTGTTGGCCTGACACTGCTGTAGCTTTCATGAAAGCATCTATCTCCGCATCTGGCTTGATGCCCGATTCTTTTTCTCTTCTTGACAATTCTGACAGGAGATCATATCTTGTTCCAACTCCCAAGAAACGTCCAGAGAAATCCAATGTCTCTCTTACTGTTAATTCACCATGGTGAAGGTCATGCTGGCTTATATATGCAGAGGTCCTCTGTGGAATGAATTCTGACATGTCATGACCACAATAAGTTACGTGTCCAGTAACCTGGCCAAAAAAATATAAAATGTAATGAGATAGAGAACCAAATCTCAGCAACACATGGAAAGATGTCAGTTTTCACAAAGTGCAAGGTGTCGTTTACCCACCCTTAGATCCTTTTCCAGCACCCCAGCAAGGGCCTTTAATAAAGTAGTCTTTCCAGAGCCTGGAGGCCCTAAAAGAAGTGTTAACCTGGTAAAAAAAATTGATGGAATACAGATTAGAAACCCATCACAGAACATAAAATCAGCAAAGTCTTTGTGACATTTTCGAGCATACAATTTTGTGTGCTGCACATTTTTTGCAGCAACTGTGTCAATATAAATAATGTTCAAAGACATGCTTCCGAGTTCTGAACAGTTTTCTCTATCATCTGCACCACTGTTGCTACTATGACCACTGTTTTGCTCAAATAATAAAGGACTTTTTTTCTTGAAATCCGATGATAACATCTAATATGGGTAGATTTTCAAGTACCTTGACGGTTTCAGTACTCCATTCACCTTATGGAGTATTTCAACTGTCTTTTTCATTGATGGAGCAAGTCTTAACATACGAAGAACCCCCTGTTCGCAAAAAAAGTAATGAACAAAGTGTAATATATCAGTTTAGATCGATATCATTCCTATAGGAACTTTCATCATCCCAACAAAAAAAAAAAAAAAAAGTAGACCTCGAGAAAAAAGTAACAACTACCTCTACGGCATTCAAGAAGGCATTTGGAAGCGTTGGAAGTGACCTTGATCCGATATATGCATCTCCTTCAACTAACAAGTTTTGGAACCGCACTTCAACCTTGGGAATACTGATTCCAACCCTATTTGGACAAAAACGAATTTCAATTAATTCATCAACTCATGCCCCCAAAAAAAAAAAAAAACATGTACAAACATACTTGACAACTTTAAAGTATCACAGCTTTATTTTGCACCTGTCAGTTCGATTCCGAACTCTGAGAAGAAGCCTTTCGTTATCCTCTTCAACAACTCTAAGTATACTCTCTATAAAGTTCTTCTTGTCTTGCACTCCCAGAGTAGACACATCCATTGTTTTATGAACTACATTTCCATCTTCAAGAACATGCTTTATCATTCCGTGTCTTAACCTATTATACGTGGAAAGCCTTTCGATCGCAGCCCATTTGAGATCTTCCTCATCCTCTTCTCTTCCATTCTGCTTAAATAAATCTCCTCCTGGTGAATCAAACGCCTCCCTGATACTTGCTGAGGCCCATTTTATTTTGTCGGATGATGCATTCACACTCGTCCTTCGGCTTATTGACCTTGCCAGGTCCTCTGTAGCCATAGTTAATTCAAATTTCTACAAATTGTAATACTGAGAGTAATATCAAAACATATAGTGGTATCAAAAAATTTTGATTTGTACATGCACGAAGAGAGATAACTTAGAACCGCAAGTTATTTGTGGGAGTGATGCATCATGGCGAATTTGTAGCAAGTTAGCTTGGCAAAGAGACAGAGAGATGAGTCAAGGGACTGCTGAAGTGAGTCAAACAAGATTAAGTGGACTTGGCATTTTTCTGTGTCTCATATGTGTCTTACCTGCACTACTACATTTGGAATGCAAGCCGGCTTGAAGTGGACATGTGCCCCATGAATTGACATTCGTTTCTGGATTTAAACACAAGAGACTGCAATTATTTATGTCTCGCTTATGCTAAGTTACAACTACTGCCGTCTATTATGCCTGTGTAGCCTTTGTTTTGTTACTGCAATTATTTATGTCTCCATCCAGTATGCTGTGCTAAGTTACAATTAGTGCCGTCTACCACTAACTGTGTAGATTTTGTTTTACGGCTCCCCTTTCCCCAACAATACGTTGCTACTTGACTTTATATGGATACTAGGTCGTAAGACTTGCACTCTAAAGATTCCAATTTTGTTATTGTTTCTGAGTAATCTGCACAAATGTTGCCGAATATTAGACTTGCTTCTGAATTTTTCGAATTGTTGGCAGTGACAGAGCCATGTAATACAGACGGGTACCCATGGCTCACGCCTCTGTTGAACATAACTGATAGTTTCTGAAATGAGAACATTGATGCAAACAATTAATTGCCACTAAATATATTACAAGGTGCTCACACAATGTCTATAAATAAACTTACAAAAGGAAAGAACACCTCACATGAACAAGACTCATGTGTAACAATCATAACACTCAAACTGATCAAACATGTTTACATGTGGAAACACATGCTCACACATGCACACTACTCATGAAAACAGATCACACATTCATCACTCATAGACACAGCTCACACACACACACATCAAACAGCACACACCCACCAGCACACTAGAAGCCACTTGAAGTGGCTTCCAAGCCTAGAAGCCATTTGAAGTGGCGACCAACATTGAAAGCCACTTCAAGTGGCGACCAACATTTCAAGTGGCGACCAACAGCACACATACAATGTTGGTGTTGTAACTTTAACATTCCCCCTCAACACCAACATTCTTATTCTTCATCACACCAAGTTCATTACCACAATACTCAAGCTTCCTGCTGTTCAGACCCTTTGTAAAGATGTCTGCTATTTGATCTTCCGTTCCAACATGTAGCATCTCCACTTCGTTCTTAAGGACTTTCTCCCTAATAAATGATAGTGTACTTCTATATGTTTAGTTCTGGCGTGAAATACTGGATTTTCAGCCAGATATATTGCTGACTTGTTGTCACAGTATAATGGAACACTGCACTTTGTTACTTGATTTAGCTCCCCTAAAAGTTGCACAAGCCAAGTACTCTCTTGAGCTGCCATTGCTGCTGCACGGTATTCCGCTTCTGTGGTTGATAAAGACACTGTTGGTTGTCTTTTGCTACACCATGAAATTGCTCCAGACCCAAGTAAAAATACATACCCAGTAGTCGATCGTCGAGTTTCACAATCACCTGCATAGTCAGCGTCACAATAACCAACTAAGTTACTTTCTCCACCTGTTTGGTACATAATACCATGAAACAAAGTGCCCTTGACATATCTCAGAATCCTTCGAGCTGCTTCCAAGTGAGGCTTTTTTGGATTCTGCATGTATCTACTCATTACTCCAACTACATAAGACAAATCAGGCCTTGTTAGAGTAAGGTAAATTATACTGCCTATCAGCTGACGGTACATTGTAGCATCCTTCAAGAATTCTCCTTCATGAGTACATAGTTTTGTATTGAAGTCAATTGGTGTTGAAGTTGGTTTGCAATTAGCCATTCCAAATCTTTTTAACAAATCTGAAGAGTATTTGTGCTGATGCAGAAATATTCCTTCTTCTGTGTAACTGATCTCTAAACCAAGAAAGTGATGAAGTCGACCAAGCTCCTTCATCTGAAAGCGTACTGATAGATTCTTTTTCGTTCTAAGAATTTCTTCTTCATCATCACCAGTTAAAACTAAGTCATCCACATAGACCAATACAACAGCTATCTTACCATCAGTAAATTTAACAAATAACTTGAATATGATGATGTAACTGAATAACCACTATAAATAAGAAATTCAGCAATCTTACCATACCATGCTCGAGGTGATTGTTTTAATCCGTAAATTGCCTTTCGCAACTTACACACATATTCAGGATGATTGATACTTTCAAAACCCTTAGGCTGACACATGTAGATATCATGATCTAGATCTTCATGCAAGAATGCGTTCTTTACATCCATCTGCCAAAGTCTCCATTTCTTAGTTGCTGCCAGTGATAGCAAAACTCGTACAGTAGTAAGTTTTGCTACTGGACTGAACGTTTCATCATAATCCAGTTCATATTGTTGAGAGAATCCTCGAGCTACCAAACGTGTCTTGTACCTTTCAATTGTACCATCTGCAAAACGTTTTATCTTATAAACCCATTTGCATGAAACAGGTTTAACATCTTTTGGTTTTGATACTAGCTCCCAAGTTTGGTTTTGTTCTAATGCAACAATCTCTTCTTCCATGGCATGTTTCCACTCTGATTTTTCAATTGCCTCTTCGAAACTTGTTGGTTCTTCTGCTATGGCAACATTAGCATACTTAGTGTTTGATTTTCTGATTCTTGTTGACCTTCTAAGTGGTGGTGTGTCTTCCCCACTGTCATCATCTTCTCCATCTTCTTGCAAGCTTGCCTCATTTTGCCAGGTACTTTGAGTCTCCACTATTGCACCATCTTCACTGTCTTCAGTGCTCAACTGGACCAAAGTCGATTCCAATGCCTTCTTACAGTTATTGGAGTCCAGCTGATCTTCGTGTTCAGAGGACCACCATGAGGAGGCTTCATCAAATACTACATTTCGAGATGTATAGCATTTTCCTGTAGTTGGATCACAGCATCGCCATCCCTTTCTTGGTTCATCATATCCTACAAAAATGCACTTGATAGCCTTTTTCTCCAGCTTGCTGCGTAAGGGATCAGGTACAAAAACATAGCATACACTTCCAAAAACACGAAAATAGCTAACATCAGCCTTCTTTTCCAGTGCCTTCTCATAAGGTGAAGCAAACTCTAACCTTTGTTGGGGAAGCACATTGATAACAAAGGCTGCAGTCTTCATTGCCTCTGCCCAAAAATGTCCAGGGACATTCTTAGCATGAAGCATACTTCGACACACTTCTGCTAAATGTCTATTTTTCCTCTCAGCAACACCGTTTTGTTGTGGTGTGCTTGGACATGTTAAATTGACGGCGTATCCTGCATTCTGTAAGAAAGTTTGAAAACTCAATTGAGGTGTATTCACCCCCATTGTCAGTGCGTATACAACAGATGTTACTCCCAACTTTTGTTTCTGCTTCGTCCTTAAAAATTTTGAATTTTGACAGAACCTCAGATTTTTCCTTCATAAAGAAAACCCATAAGTACCTTGAAAAATCATCAATGAAAGTAACCATGTACTTCATCCCTCCAATTGAGGCTTGCTTGACTGGCCCAAACACATCAGAATGTACCAACTCTAATGGTTTGCTTGCTCGATACTTGGATTCTTCATAAGGTAGTTGATGTGCTTTTCCAAATTGACATCCTGCACATACAATGTCAGTTCTTACCTTGAGTTGTGGTAATCCTTTCACCATTGATTTTCTCATCATCACATCTAGCTTGGTGTAGCTGACATGACTCAACCTTGCATGCCATAAGTCAGCAGTTTCATTTTTTCTTGTCTTGTCTACAAATGCAGATTCTGCAGACATCACATAGATTGATTCCTGTTTTCGTCAATTCAGAAGTGGTTCTTCCTTAACTTCAATATCTCGATACACTTTTACATCTTGAGGACCAAACAAGACATAATGACCAGAAGATGTTAACTGAGATACTGATAGCAGGTTTTTAGTCATACCTGGAACATGATAAACATTTTGGAGTGGTACCTCTACACCATTAAGTTGAGGAGTCACAACGAGATCACCAATATGTGCTATTGGTAACTTAGAATTGTCTGCTGTTACCACAACACGACCTCCTTTATACTCTATCAGAGTCTGCAACTTTTTCACATCGCCAGTCATGTGATTAGAACAGCCTGAATCAACAATCCAATCATTTTCAAAGTCAATGTGATTGGTTGTTACTGTTAATGCAAACTCTTCTTTGACTATAGCAACTAATGCTTCAGCATCCCATTCTTCTTCATCTTTTGAAGTGGCAAGGTTACTCTCTGCATTCTTCTTAAACCAACAGTCTCTTGCCATGTGCCCCCTTTTATTGCAATTGAAACATTGTCCTGCAAATTTTCTGTCACGACTTTGATTTAACGAAGCTTCCTCACCACGAGTGCCCCCTTCATTTTGGTATTCTTTCCTCCTTCCTTCATTTAATTTACTAGTAAAGTGTTGATTTGAGGGTCGTCTAATTTTGTTGACGTAGAGTGCCTCTTCTTCTTTCTTTATTGAGACTCCTCCCATTTGCTTAGCTAATGCTTCCTGATCAGCTAGCAAATTCTCAAATTCAACAAGTGATGGCTGCTTTTCCCATCCTTGCACTGCAGCAACAAAATTTTTGTATTCAGGTCTCAGACCATGGATGATGATGCGTTTCATCCTTGTCTCTTTTATTGGAGTTTCTGTATCTAGCTCTGAAATCTCTCGACATAGCACCTTTATCTTGTGAAAGTATTGTGCTATTGTCATGTCATGTTGTGCTATGGAAAGCAGCTCACTTTCCAGGAATTGAAGTTTTGAAACATTTTTCTTTGAAAATAACTTGGTGAGTGTATCCCAAGCATCCTTTGGTGTTGAATCATCTCGAATGTGCTCTAAAATATCCTCATCAACTGTTGTCTTAAGAGCAAATAGGGCTTTACCTGCTTTGATCTTCCACTTTTGAAGAGAACCAGTTGTATCCTCCACTGCTGGCTTGGTGGTTTCACTGCCATCAACAATTTCCCACAGATCTTGTCCTTGCATGTATGACATTATGCAGGTCGACCACATTTTGTAGTTGGTGTTATTGAGTTTCTTCATACCGTTGACACCTTGTAGGTCAGTCATTATGCTGACAACAGAACTCTAATAACAGACACAGAATACAAATTGTGGTTATAAGTGTATAGGCTTTGATACCAAATTGTTGAACATAACTGATAGTTTCTGAAATGAGAACATTGATGTAAACAATTAATTGCAACTAAATATATTCCAAGGTGCTCACACAATGTCTATAAATAGACTTACAAAAGGAAAGAACAGCTTACATGAACAAGACTCATGTGTAACAATCATAACACTCAAACTGATCAAACATGTTTACATGTGGAAACACATGCTCACACATGCACACTACTCATGAAAACAGATCACACATTCATCACTTCCAAGCCTAGAAGCCATTTGAAGTGGCGACCAACATTGGAAGCCACTTCAAGTGGCGACCAACAGCACACATACAATGTTGGTGTTGTAACTTTAACAGCCTCACCCTGAACTTTTAGATATGTCGTATAATCGTATAAAAGTTGCATAGAATGCAGTTGTCTGAGTTGGTTTTTGGTTGGAAACAAAAGGTTAGTACATAACTGTTAACATGATAGTACAGGAGATCCGGAACAACATAAAAACAGCATATAAAACGCATGACAAAAACGATCATCCCCTAAACATTTAAAAAAACTATTTGGAATTGTTCTAAAAGAATACACACAGATATTGGACCTCTATATATTGAACTCGACTTATTTACAGATGATGCGTATATTGTTTTCGAAAAAACTTCATTAATGATAAATTGTGCCAAACCTACATTCAAAGACAGACAAACATCTTCTCCCCCAAACATAAAATCAACAAAAGAACTAGATACTCTAGCTAAATGACTTTAGCTAAGTAACATGTCCGCAGACTGTTTAACAAAAATCAAACCAACTTGATTCAAACGAGAAAACAAAATCTTAGAATCCTAGATAAACATGCCAAGAGGCAAGATTTATTAACCAAACTACAAACTGCTTCAACCATGAGTCCGTAACCAACACAACTTCCCTCCGATATCTTCTTAAGGTCCAGCTCATAGCTTCTTTCACTCACATCGCCTCAGCTTCAACCAGTTATAGCCAATCCAATTTTAAAAACATCCACGCTTCTTTTAGATGACCAGAACCATCTCGAGCCACAGACACCCGAAAATCAAAACGAGCGTCTTCAATGAACAAAGCGACATCTGCATTTACTTTGATCATTCTTTCAACTCGTGCACTCCAACGCTCACAACCATCTCCAAACCAAGACTCACATGGAGATGAAACAAATCTTTTTTGCTTGAGCACACAACCATTGATCAACATCCACTATAGCACAAATTAACCACAATCTCTCCCAGAAAAATAATTTTTTGAATCCACAGAAGCTTATTGCGGGTTTTTTTTATAGCTAATTTTAAGATTATATTATATGTTGCGGGCTTTCTATAAGCGCCAACACAACAAAACTATCAATGCTGCAATACTCTTTGAATTACCTTGCAAAATTTGAAGAAACAATCCCAGAAAATTTAAAGCAATCACTTGTAAAAAAACCCAACTTTGTAAAACTGACTCTTTCTACTTACTTAAGGATCAAATTAAAGTTTTGAGTCAATACATGCATGTTTAATCAGCTGTTAATATGCTGCATTGTACAACATATTTTATTCTTCTATATTACAAAAAAAATTCCGTAAATTAATAAAAATATATGGTTCAGGGCTTATTTATTATTACAAAACAAATTATGTTTTCATGCATAACACAACCATTTTCTTTTTCATATATTCCCTCAGTCCATTTTATTATTCCGTCTCTCTCAATTCTTTACATTTGCAATGGAGAATTTGATAAAGACTTATAAGTATAATTTCATAAATTATTTTATTTTTTTTCTTCCTAAATATAAATTTAATATTTTTATTTTTATTAAAAAAATTATAAAAATAAGTTATGGAGCTATACTTTATATACAATTTAAAATGCGTGTCAACCAGTAAAAAAACTATAAAGAAATGAGAAAGGGACGAACGGAGTATTTTTTTTCAAAATTTTAATATTATCTAATAAAATACAATATTACAATCTTTATTTTTCAATAATTATTGCAATCTTAAAATTACATAAAATGATATATTAAAATATTAATGTTCTTGAAATAAGTTGGCTGTGAGGCCACATATGAATTTTGTTCTACACGTGTCACAAAAGTTTTTGGGAGCTACCTCAGTCTCTGCGTTTGTGTTCGGCAAATAAGGCTAAAGAAACAAAAGAAGAAATGAGAAAAGCCCTGTTTTTTGCATAAATGAGGAAGAAGTAGAAAACTTTGTTTGTTCATCCCTTGAAGCCTATCTTTTCATATGTATGTACATGTAATTTCTACCACCTCAAGCTCTCTTCCTACTAGTAGCTTTTTCTTGTTAAACTGGTATGGTTTTTAACTCTCTTGTATGTTATTTTTTTTTTTGTTCCTGTTTTCATAGTATGATCACCTTGTATGATACCTTTTTTTTTCGAATTTTACGAAAGGGTTAATGTTTAATCTTCTTGAGTTAGTCATGTAAATAATACTTTCGTAGACCTCTTCTTTTGGTATGTAAATATAGTCTGTTTAGTAATAGATCGAGTACATTTCATGTGTTTTTGTTGCTGTTTGGTTCTTTTTAATGTTCTAAATTTTTTGAATTAGTTAGTAGCTTAACTGTTGTAATGAGCTAATGAGCTTTGTGAAATCAGAAATGACTTTCATATCCCGAAGCATCATCAAAAAATATTGTATTAGTATTGAGATGATAAGCCTTTTGGTAAGAAAATTAACTGTTGTAACGAGCTAATGAGCTTTGTGAAATCAGAAATGACTTTCATATCCCGAAGCATCATCAAAAAATATTGTATTAGTATTGAGATGATAAGCCTTTTGGTAAGAAAATTGCTTGCATCACTAATGAAAAATCTTCCCTTTAAGTTATCCTTCTACGCAGCACCAGCTAACAGAAGAAGGGAGATTCTTCTGCTCCTCATTTACGTGCACGAGAAATGTTCGTAATAATTCAGCATGATCTGGTTGTAGTAGTAGTTTTAGCAACAGGTAAAGCTGTAGATCAACCAACATGCTGGAGCTTGACCTTATACGGCGCATAAACTATGCTCCACGATTGGCTCATAAAGATATATGATACTGTCGTGGCATTGCGTGTTTAAATTTGTTAACTTATACAGGATACTTGAGTAGGATTACGTAGAAATCAGCACTTTGAGACAGTTTAGCAATGTACGACAGCAACCTATCCGGGATGCTCATTAATGATTAGTCGTACATCAACCTATTCGGGATGCTCACTAATGATTAGCTCAAATAGTAACCATATTTGGAGGTCACGTATAATCCTATATATAGTTTATTCGTGGCATTGTTTTTAGTACACTTAGGTGGCGTAATAATTTGTTTCTACACATCCAGGACACATCTATTGTAGAAGTGTAGCCTGATGCATAATAGCACTATTCAGTAGCCACCCAATTGCATGTTTAAGCAACTGAACTGTTACCAGTTTGTGTCTGTCATCAGTCCACTAGTTCCCTGTTTTTCATTTGCATTTCACATGTGGACTTTGAGCTTTGAGCATAATCTGAAACGGTAGATTCATTTTAGGTCTTTTTTGAAGTTGTAATTCCTGATGAACTGGTCCAACTTCCCCTCCCATTCCCCAATGAATAAATAATTAAAATTTAAACAGCTATAAACCCTATCTCTCTCACTGATGATAAAAAAGCCTTGAATTAATTAGTTGAGCATCCCAAACTTGTGTTTGTCTCATATACTTTATGAACAGTATTCTATGATAGGTTCTGAGTACTATACGATGGACAAATGCTTTTAAATTTGATATGGTGCAATATTTTCTATAATTTTTATACATATCCTACTTGTCGATATTTGTTTCATTTATGTGTGTTCTGATGCTAGTTTGTGCCTTTTGTGCAGTTGTAGTGACATCTGACATTGCGGACTTGAGGTTAATACATAAGCAAGATGGATGATGAAGGTGGTTCTTGGGTCGGAAATATGTACCAGAAGTTTGAAGCCATGTGTCAGGGGGTTGAAGAAACACTGAATGAAGTATGTATTTTCTTTTGGCCTCTTTCTGTCTTGTGTAGTGTCGGGGCTCGGTACTACACTATGGTCATTGTCCTAAAATGATCCTTTATCTGCTGAGAGTACATGGTTCTAGTGTTAATTGTTTCCATAATTATATAAAAGAAAGTATACATCTAAGGTAAAATATACATAAGATTAATCAGGTCTGCATAATTTCAGAAGCCACTGTGAAAACTTTCAATCTTTTCTATGGTTCTCTACCTTAATTATGAATAAATAACCCAATTTTTATAGCCGTGGCCACGCCCGCACGGATTTGGTTTTGGGCTCCTCCCAAAGGCCTCATACTAATGGAGTTGTTTTGGCTGCTTATATTCAAGATAATTCATCTTTATCTTGATGATGTGGGACTTGGGTTGACACCCACTCTACAAATAGGATGGTTTCAAGATTGCACTTGAACCATCTACATTACATGTACCTAGTTTTACTTTGAATGAATATGATCATTGTTTAACTTCATATTTATATTGTTCACATTTGCAATTCCTTGTGCACAGGATGCTGTTAAGTTTGTCGAAAGACAGGTGCAGAAACTGGGGACAAATGTTAAAAGATTCTATACAGATGTCATGCAAGATTTGGTTTCCCAAGATTCTACAGATTCTGTAAAACTGCCCGTTGCTGAATTTTCTCGGGACTCATTTGGTAATACTAAAATTGATGGGAATAACAGTTCAAGCAACAAGGAAGATACTATGAAGGTTAGTAATCTATTCAGTAATGATCTTAAAGTAATTGACCACGAGGATGGAGATCAGGTGTCATCTTTTGATGAACACGTCGAACATAGTGTAACCTCATGCTCTAGAGGTTCCCTCGAAGGATCTTTTGCGATGCAAGACAAAAAAGTAAAACAGTATGAGAACACAACTCTCTGTTGCGAGAAGGTTCCTAAAAAGGACTGCTGCGATAAATACAGGAAGACAACCTCAGACAATCCGGTGTTGGACAACCAGGATGGGGAATCTTCGGTGTCTGAAATAGTACATGAATGTGCAACTACAGAGCATATCGTTTTAGCATCACCACAAGATTCAATTGTAGTAGGATGGAAATGGGACTCATCGGGGGAAGATGATGAGAAAGAAATGGAAAGTTGCGAGGATAATGACGTAGATGAATTTACAGTTAAAGGTCCAATATCTACTAATGTTCTGTCGTCGCGAACTACAGGTGAAGGCTTGGCGCAAGATTCTATAGGTAGTTATTTAAGGGCTTTAATTATTTTTTATTCGCTCGTTTGGTAGCTACACTTTCGATTTCTTTCTGAAATTACTTATTCAAAATGCAGAAACAGATTCTTCAATCAAATCAAATCTATTAGGTGATTCAAAAACTAGTCAATCGACTAGTGTGCTGGTTGCGTTGTCAGATTCAGGTACTATGACAAGTTGACAATTACTCTTCATAATCATAGTAATACCTCAATCTGAAATTCAACTCTTGTGTGCAATTATGCTATTTGTACGTCAATAGCTTATTGTCAATTTCACATACTGTTCAGTAAATTGTGAAACCTCTGCAGGAAGTATCTCTAAATGTGATAAAGATGTCATCGGGAGTAATGATAGTATGGATCAAAAGATGAAAAGAGCTCATGCATATGAGATTGAAGTGGAGGACACAGTCTTTGTAAACGAAAATAACATCTCTTTTGTTTCGTACAAGGATAAAAAACCTCGGTCCTACAAGGTACTTGTACATTTTTGTGTTTGTTTCTGTGATCAGAAGAGTATTTGAAATTGACTCTGATACTTTGTTGCAGAAAAAGGTGAAGGAAGCTTTCTCGTCGAAAAAGAAATCAATCAGGCAGGAGTACAAAAAACTCGTAAAACAGTTCGAGGACGTGAATGCGAGTTCAAGCCTAGCAACAGTTGATACAGTGGCACGAACTCTTCCCACAATGTCAAACACAGCAGAGCTACAAACTTGCGAGTCAGAGTGGGAAGTTCTGTAGAGTTTTCTATCAGTTTTTTTCAAATATGATAAAAGTGCTAGTATGCTTAATTTTGTTATGTGTTGTTATGTAAACATAAGTAGTACTCCCTCCGTCTCATATTAATCTTCCCGTTATATATGTCGAAACTGTTCATAACAGGAGATAAATTACTAATTTACGACCAAATATAGTCATGAGTGATATTGTTGGATTCGTATTTATGAGTACTTTAATACAGTGAAATTTTTATATTTAATACTAATACAAATTAAAGATATTAATGATTGTGTTTGGCAAACGTGTCCAGTCAAAATGGGAAGAGTTTTTTGGGACAGAGGAAGTATTGTGAAGTTCAACAGGGATTTAAATGGAAACGTACATGGAATCTAGTTCATCATATAAAGTTCTAGCATTTTATTTATAAATGGCGGAAATATAATTTGGGATAAATATCAAAGTTATATGAATCATTCATTTCAAAGATATATGACTCAATTTAATCACTAATTTTTAGAATTTGTATTAAAAAGATTATTTGGCAATGGCTAAAATTGATACTAATTTTTAACTTTTAAGTGATTAAAATATTGATACTGGTTTTTAACTTTTAAGTGATTAAAATGATACAAACTTTAAAATTAGTGACTAAATTGAATTATTTTTTAAATGAATGACTCAATTGTTATATTTGGATGAAATGAGTGACAATTTTGATATTTATCCCAATATAATTTTGGTACCTTACAATCTCGGATCTTACAATTTCGAATTTTTTTATTGACGAAATTTATGTTTATAATTATTGAATATATTGAATATTAGTTATGTTATAAGATTTATAAAAATTGTACATTTTTTAGGAAATCATTTTAACCCATATAAATTACGATTGTACTTATTTTCAATAGAATAAATTTCCAAAACTGAATTGTAAATATAAAATATAATTTTAAAATAAATTAGAGTAACAACTTCAACTATAAAACATTTGAAACCCAAACTAAAGTAGATAGATGTTTGTTCAGTGGCGCCACGAAGAACACACATATCATCTTAGATTCTTACAACCCAATTACTAAAATTTTGTTTAATGTCTTGTTGCGCTCTTCAATTATCATTTCCAATCTTCCATCAAAAAGGGTCTCCAAAAGTCTCCTCAAATGGGCCTCAGCGTTTAAGCAAATTTTCAACTTATAGTAGCAAGTTTGATTCATCACAGGGAGAAAATGAACAAGTTTCTGAGCATACTAACAGGTTTTATGCTAGCCCATTTTGTCTATTTGATGTTTTGATTCATGTTTTTCATATTATCTCTATGTTTTAATTTTATATGTGCATATAGGCTTGTGTTAGAGTTGAATAGTAACTAATTTTAATATTTTGAGGATGATATATTTGTGCATTATAAGTTATAGCTTAGGGTTTATTTTTTGGTTGGTTTTTTATGTATGTTTAGTGAATAGTTTGTATTAATATAGACATAGTTGATCTTCAAAGTCGGTAGCGGTGGAGTTTTTATTTTGAGATGATTTGTAGTAGAATTTGATTTTTATGTATATTGTGTATTACTATTTTATTTAGAGAGGATACGCAGCCGCGTGTGATTTTAGTGGAGAGATATGGGAATGGTACTTCGAAAAGGTGAGTTTATCTAGTTCTTTTATTTACCTTGATTTTATGTTTCAATTCGCTAAATTTATGCATAAAAGAAAAAAAGTAATAGGGCTATATTCTGTTTGTGCTTCTAGGATCATTATATTGATGGATGTAGGTGTTTGTCAATTTTGTTTATAATTAGGTACATTTTGGATGAGAACTCGAGATTAAGTACCAATGTTGATGTCAAAAAGACAAAACCAGACGGGGTCGGAATTTCGGAATCATCAAATGGGGAACTGTGGTGGTTACCTGATAATGTTAAAGACTTCATTTTGCCTGCTGGCTTTCCAGGTACCAAACAATAAAAGGTTCTTGGTCTTATTTACAAAGATTTTTAAAAGCAACCTAAAGGTGCTTGCTATGGAATTTTATTTAAAAGCAACTCATGAATTGACGGATACTTAAGCAAACAACTGTTTAAATGAGTTGAGTTACGTAGTGATATATCCAAAAAAATCTGTTTTAGTTTGTGAAGTTTTTTTACTTGTTTGTTTTTGTGTTTTGGGTTTAAACTATTTTTGATATGTTGTGTAGGATCAGTTTCAGCTGATTACTTGGAGTACATCATGTTGCAATTTCCTACAAATGTTACTGGCTGGATCTGTCACGCATTAGTCACCTCAAGTCTTCTTAAGGCACGTCAATCTAACTCAGGACGTTAGTTCCACTTGGTATGTAATAGGAAACTATATATGTTTTATGATTGTAAATCAACTAGCCTTTCTTAGGGATTACTTTTAGTATTTTTTTCTTTTATTCCGTTTATACTTACAAAAATTAGTTTGTGGATCATTGTTTTTACTCTTTTGTCGATTGTAAGTATATTCAAACTTTTTGACATTATTGAAGCACGGCATCACACTTTAGGTGGAAACAGTTCTCTCTTTCTATGCATTAGATATCTACCTCTATTACCTTGACTTTTCGAATTTATCTCCGTACCCTTGTCGGACACTTGACACTTAAATATTAGTGAGGACACTTGTCACTTCATTTTAGGCCAAAAAGGTGCAAAAAATTTAAAATATTGCCGAGTCCCACTCCTGGACAGTTATTCAAGGTAGACACTTCCATTCGAGTCCGGTAGCATAGATATCCAGTGTTTCGTTATATTATATTGTCATAATTGGATTATGTTTTACTACCAGTTTTAAACATATTTCTTCGTATATACATCTTCTACCAAAAATTTTTGATAAATTTTTGCACGAATACTATGGTGGTAAAATGCAGTCTCTAATTGGTTTATGAAGAGGAAACATGGTTTTGATTAATTATTTGTGCTTCTAAAAGCAAATTGCTGCTGTCGGTACTTGAATGGCAGTTTTATTGAATTGTGTTCTGTCTTCCAAGACTGGTTCGTTCTTTTGTGGTTTCAGTCTGTATTATTGCAGAATTCCTTTATTTAGACTACTGTAATGGCTAATGCTGCAGGCAGTTGGTGTGGGCTCTTTTTCCGGAACTACTGCTGCTGCTTCAGCTGCTGCTATCAGGTTTTAATCATTATATATTGCAACTCTTGTGTTTAATATTAATTTTCTACATAAGTTATTATATATGTGATTTAATGATTGATGCGGGTTTACATTGATTTTACTTTTGTATCATTCTTTTTTAAATGTCAAAAGACATTCATTGATATATCTTTTAGTATAGACAAGAGACTTATTGTATTTTTCTGCAGATGGGTGTCAAAAGATGGGATTGGTGCTGTTGGACGCCTATTCATTGGTCTGCATCTGTGTATGTCTAAAGAAAAAAAAAGTGATGCTTGGTGTCGTAAGTATTCTTTGTAATTTTTTCAGGCGGACGGTTTGGCAGTCTTTTTGACGGTGATCCAAAACAGTGGCGCATGTATGCAGACTTCATTGGCAGTGCAGGCAGGTATCTAGTCAAAATTGTTAGTTTCAAGGAATAGTTCTATCTTAATATATGTTCGCTGAATCTTGTTGTCTCTCTTCAATGTAGCATATTTGATCTGACTACGCCGCTGTATCCATCAAATTTCCTACTTCTAGCATCTCTTGGGAACTTAACCAAGGTATTATGCACCAAAAACGAGCTGTACATACTTGTCCTTTTCTTCTGCAGAACGTTCAATAAACCAGAGTATCACCACAGAAACTCAATTAACATAACAATCTGTATGTAGTGTTTCCTTCTGCAGCTTGATTGTGGCATGTTGGTGATACACTGTTTTTGCACTGATATATATAACTAGAATTATATAGTAAATTGGATAATAGTTGTTTAAGACCTAATTAATATTTCCATAATATAACTTTCCAGGCTGTGGCAAGGGGACTAAAAGATCCATCATTTCGTGTGATTCAAAACCATTTTTCAATATCTGGAAATTTGGGAGAGGTTGCAGCAAAGGTATGATATGTTTAAGTTTTTTTTGTTTTTTCGTTTTAGTGATGTAAAAACTGCTTCTATTCGAGGATTATTGATATCCTAGTGGCAAGGGTGCAATGCTCCTTCCTCCATCTCCATGCGAAGGTTTAGACTCTGCATCCTCACTCCCCCTCGTGAATCTCAAATTCTAGTGCATCGAAATGTATTTAAAATATACAAAAAAACTAATTTCGACTTTAAACATGTATAGTTGCTATTAGAATATTTCGTATAGTATCTAGAATAATTAGAAATGTTGTTTCCTTTATTTGTGCTTTCTTTTTTAGCATACATGTTTGGCAATATAGGGACCCCTTCACTGTATCATTGTATACAAGTTATTAATCTATTTTGTTTCACTAATTACATGGTATTAGAGCTCTTGTGTAGCCATTCAGGAGAGGTCTCGGGTTGGAACCCTCCTACATGTATTAATTCAAACCAAAAATCCGATTCCGATGCCTTCCCTCTGCAGAGTACATGATATTGTAGGGTTTTATTAAAAATTTACATATATGTCCATATTAACTGAATGTTCGTTCTGTAGGAGGAAGTCTGGGAAGTAGCTGCTCAGTTGGTAGGCCTTGGTCTCGGTATATTGATTTTGGTAGGTCATGTAATAACTGTAGGTAGCTGTAATAATTACTGTAGTTAGCTGTAGTCATACTATCAATATAAAAATTAAGATGGCAACGGAGAAGCAATGGCATGTTTGACCATTCACCACCTCCAACTTTGCTAATACTGTAGACATGCTCATCCTAGACTTGACCTGCCTCACGCTTGAACCCTATCCCAGCCTGTAAGGGTGATCACAATTCGGGTCAGACCTATAACCTGCGCAAATCACCTAATCAAACTGAAACCGAAGTTTGGTTTGCAGACTCAGTTTAGAGGCAGTGAGAACACGCGAGTTGCAACTCGGTTTTGGTTCGCTTCTAGTTCGAATCCGTCTTCGATTTAACCCGCATTATTATTTGTCACCTAGAATGTGTATGTATATTCACCCAATAAAAGAAAATGATCTAGTGACAAAAGTCACAAAACTGCTAAGATTGAGATTACTGCATATAAAAGTGTGATCAACTAATACTGACCAGGGAACAACATTATTAAATTGATTATACTATTCCATCTTATTAAACAACTCAAGTAGAGAAATAATTGAAGAGAAATACTCAGCCTACTAGATTTAATATTTGCAGCAAGTAGAGAAGTAGTTCAAGACACGAATACAAGAAAATTTCATGCAGCAACACTTTTAATACTACCCAGATTATTTCAAATCTGAGTACTAAAGCATCCAATGGCAGGCCTGGGTATCTAATTAAAGGCCATAATTAACACAATTAATGGTTTTCACTTTTCTTTCTTTGAAGTTATCACCTTTGATTTGAGTCATGAATGGTGCTTGTTGGTGATAACAAGAATGATTTACCAATTCTCTAATTCGAATCTGTAATGAACTTGAGCCTCATCCACTTGCAGGATGCGCCTGGATTTTTGACATCTTATCCTGTGTTGGTGCTAACATGGACGGGCATGCGAATTTTGCACCTTTGGTTACGTTATCAATCGCTCTCGGTTTTGCAGTTTAGTACAGTAAGTTTTTCTTCACTGTTCCTCATTCTTCAGTCTTCTCATTACACAAAAATAAAAATAAAAACTGTAAGTTGAAGCCTGAAGGTTCATTACAACTTTTTCTCCAGGATTCTAGTTCATTAAACTCTTCTGCTTCCATACTCTTAAACTCTTCTGGTTCCATACTCTATATATTCTATATCCAAATAGATTCAGCATAATGCTGAATCAGTTGTTCAAATATCATTTTTTTTCTTCAAGATCTAATCAACTACTCCATAAAGTTGGCTAGGTCCTATAAATAGGTAGTGAAATATGAGTTACATGTAGTAGTATGCCATGCCAGAAATTCATTATAACTTAAAAGCAGTACTGGTTAGTTTGAAATTAAAATCATGATGTAGGGGCTAGGATGCCAATTCAATGTTCAATGATTTGTGTTCTCTTCAATTTTTCTGTAGATAAATCTCAAGCGTGCACGTATTTTGGTACAATCTCATGTTTCCGGCTCTAGTATTCCTGGTATGCAAAAACTTGGTCCATGGCTAAAATTTGGAAGAACAGCAATGGGCAATGGCTCAACTGACTTAATGTATTTGCACCAGGAATTCATGATTGCAATAGCAAGGAAGATATATTGCTTTGGGAGAGATTTATCAAACCTAGAATCCGTTTTGGTGTTCCCTTGGAAGATATGGTTGGTGGTGAGATACCTGGTTCCAAGGTATCATCTCAAACATAAATCCTTAATTTATTGTAACGGTCCCAAAATCCGGGGTACAGATTTGGGGCCACCAACCACAATCAACATAATACTAACTTGGATATAAACATTAAATAAACTGATAAAACATTAAAACCTGAAGGTAGTGTTTTTCGAAGTTCGTTCACAGGGAAGGACTCTCAATATCGATTTCGAGTAGATTGCCTCTTACAATTTAGAAGTATGAACCAAGGGGGTTTTGAGTTTGGTTAAGGTGTTTTATCAAACACCTTGCATGCAATAACTAAATTGCTACAAAAATACAACTAAGTTAATGGCTAAAATCCAAATTTGCCAACACAACAACACAATGAGTAAATTAACAAGATAAGAGGCATTTGACCCAAGGATTATGGAAAATCAAGCACTTCAACCCAACAACAAGCAAATATATCCAACTCTACCTAACCAAGATAATTGGTGAAGCACACAATCACTTATTTCTCTTCTATTATAAACACTAATTTAGTGAAGCACATAAATTAGTTCTCTTGACACTAGCAACCAATAATGAAGCACTACCAATTTAACCAAGTCAAGGAATTAAACAAAGAGAGGCTAGGACAAACCCAAGGATGAGAAGCTCAACCTAGGTATTTGCACTTGAATCTTGAGAATTTAGGTACACTAAACTTGTGCTACTATAATGAATGTACTAACAATTACGGATTAGCACAAACAATTAGCAATTGATATTACAAGAAGAGCAAATTGAAGCAACTTACAATTCTCCAAGCAAAATCATAAACAATACAACTCAAGAATTCAAGATAGAGTGAAATAGATCTTACTTAAATTGAAATTGGTTTTGTACAAGAAATCCTTCCTTGAGCCAAATAAATGAAGTTAGTTACTCATAATCAATGATAGATTACAAGTAACCAATGTTCTTCCTCCTACTCTAATTATATTTACAACATGAGACTACAAGATAAGGTTAGGTTTTGATGAAGATAAGAGGTAGGTTAAGTTATGAAGATAAGAGATGTTTTGTTCTTTTAATACACAGCAGCTCTGTACGGCCTGTTGAACGGTCGTAAAGCTGCCCGTACAGAAAATCTGCTCCTTTGAACGGCCTGTCGAACGGCCGTACATCATCCCGTACGAGATAAAATCTTCAAGATAATACATTAAACATCTCCCGACATCGTGAGCTTTCATCTTCTAACTTCCCTCTTGAATAATCTTCGCTTTCATGCCCAAATTAAGCCATCTTTTCAATAATTAAGCACGAGGCACTGAAAGATGAAAAACATAACAAATATTAATAAAACAACATTCGAAACTAACAAAAATGTAGAAGAATAAAAGACAAAACGTGTATAAAATACACGTTATCAAATCTTCCCCCACTTAAACTTTGCTAGTCCCGAGCAAACTAAAATTAATATAACCATATACTCCTAACTAGTACCACTTCCGTAGGTGATCACGGTTGCAATTGGCATATGCAACAAGCCCTTGGAACCCCTAGATAGCCCTAGTGGACGAGTGAGGTCTCGTGAGGATTTATAGATGATGTACCCACAAAATCACAAAAACCACTAACAAACAAAAAACTAACAATACATACTAATTAAGCTAACTACTACACTCACATGTCCGAGTCGTCTACTTGTAACTAAAATCAAACATATAGAGCTATTCACCTTGTCATCCACTATAACGAGCTAACAACCAATTCAAGAATCAAGATAACACACCTTGTGCAAGATGTAACCAAGACATTAAAGATAGAATGAATGCACTTCAATCGTGAACACTAGACAAGATGATCACAAAGCATACATGGCCTCGCATTAAGAAGATGAAATTGTATGGTGAAAAATCTCACATCTCTCAATTATGTATCACACAAGTATGGGCTAGAGATTTCACTCAACTCCAAGTCTAAATGCATGCGCTCTACTTGACCTTGCATGTTCACCTAAATTCCGGATTGCACCAAAAACAAGGAATTCATAAAATGGGTTGTAATGAGGCTTGGGTGAAGGTGTGAAAATTTAAGTTCAAGGAAGGTGTAAAAGTCTCGCTTGTTGAGTCAAAATGACGCTTGCTCGCTTCATCCACCAAATTCTCAAACTAAAGAATGTCTTCACTCATTTACAATTACAAAACACAACCACATTTACCAAGAAAATTGAATCAAAATAATGTACAAAGATTTATTGTTTTTTTTTTCTTTTTTTTTTTCTTGTTTTACATCCCCTTTATTATTATTTTTTTAGCAAAGGGAATGCATAACATAAATAAATACTACAAAGAACTTTGAACCACATCTTGATATACACATCAAACTAGTTCCCACTTGCAATAAATAGAATTCTCCCTCTTCACAATTTCTCCAAATTCACATGCTCATCAATCAATTCTTTCCAAGACTCAACTACCTCAACTAGGTCGAGAGTGAAGTATCTGGCTATGGCTCATGTATAAAAGGGGAAAGTGACGAAGAAAAATATGGATATAAGTTTCAAAGGGGATAACTAGGGATTATTTTCATGGTTCAGAAGCTGAAAAGGCTAAAAAAAAAAGTTATCCTAAATAGAATTTCCTTATTATGGTGCATTCATGAATGAAGGTTTAATGCAAGCCCTAGAGCAACAAACATACATAAAGAAGGAGAAACACACAAGCAAAAGAATCATCGTTCAAGGCCTCACAAGGTTTACGTTTTAATAACATCTCCTCGATTTGATTCCATGTATGCTAAGAGATAATCGTCATGCTCACAATTTAATTACAAACATCTAAACTTTTCATGCCATTTCAAGTGTGTGTGTGCAGTAAGGTGCATCAAACTTATAGATTCGCATCAAATTGGTAATGCTAGGCACAAAATAGGAGAAAACAAGACTACAAGCTCACAATGTCTTAAATTTTACTAGCAAATGCAAACGAAACGGACATCAAAATAAACAATCCAAAATGAACAATCCTTCCCCCACTTAAAACATGGCATGTCCTCATGCATGACAAATAAAAATGAGGGAGAAACAAAAGTGATAGAAAACTCCCCTGAAAATAAATAACAAGGATCGGGAGCACCATCATATTTGCCCAAATCCAACTCCGAAATTTGCACGCCAAGAATTGAACTAATGCCAAGCACCACAATCAACTCAACAAAATAACCGACAAGCCAAAATCCACACCCCTCAAAGCCCTGCACTGCAATACACTAATTAAGGAAATAGAAATATAATAAAAAAAAATATTTGTTTTTGTTTTTTTTTTTAAATAAAATAAAATAAAATAACAAACCAATTAATAAAAAAAATCAAATAAAAATCAAATCAAATTTAAAACTGAAATAATAATAAAAGCAAAAATCCAATTTAAAACTAAAACCAAAATAAAATAAATAAATAAAAAGTAAAAAATCAAATTGAGAAATAAAATAAAATAAAATAAAATAACTAGCAAATTAATAATAAAATCAAAATCAAATACTAAAGTGAAATAAAAACTATTCTTGAATTTATATAAATTACTTAGTTTTAGAAAATGAAAAACTAAAATAAAAATTAAAAGGAATTAAAATTTTGGATTTTGATTTTCTTTTTTTTTTTTAAAGATAAAATAAAATGAAACAAAATAAATCACTAACAAATTAATAATAAAATCAAAAATTAAATTTTAAAATGAAATAATAATAAATTCAAAAGTCACATTAAAAACTAAAACAATAATAAAATCAAAAATAAAATAACTAAGAAATTAATAATAAAATAAAAAAATTCAAAAATCAAAGTGAAAATTGAATTAAAAATAAAACAAAAGTTAAAATAAAATTTAAGAAAACAAACAAATAATAATAATAATAATAATAATAAACTAACTAATTAATAATAAAATCAAAATTCAAAAATCAAATTGCAAAAATAATTTGAATCAATTTTTGGATTTATATAAATTACTTAGTTTAAGAAAATTAAAAATTAAAATCAAAATTAAAAAGAATTAAATTAAAAAGGGAATAAAAATAAATAAAAGAAAGTAAAGTAAAACAAAAACAAAATGAAAACAAAAATAAAACAAAACACAAAAAGAAAAAAAAAACAAAAACTAAACAAAGGAAAAAAACAAAAAATAAAAAACAAAAACAATTAGCAAAAGGGGGGGGTACGGGAATTGTAGGCGTGGGGGGGAATAAGGTGCAGGTGATGTTGAATGGAGGTGACTGGTGTGGGGTGGAAGAAGAGACGTACGGGGGGCTGTTGAAAATGTGGAGATGGGTTGGAAATGAGGGGGAAAAAGAAGGAAATGGAGGGAGTGAGACTGATGGTGAAACGACGTGGAGGAGGGGATGGGTGAAATGAGGAGAGCAGGTGGAAGTGGGTGGTGTGATAGTTGGCGTTTTGAGTTGAAGGTGGGAGGGATGTTTGCAGCTATTGTTCGTGGTGAATGGTGGTGGACGGAAATGGTGGTGATGGAGGTTGAGTAGGTGAAGAACGGTGTAGAGTGAAGGACGGTGTAGAGAGTTGAACGGAAAGGAGAGAACGGGGTGTTGTTGTTTGAAGTGAAGGAGAGTAACGGAGGAGAGGAGATGGAGTTGGAGAGGTGATGGGCGGAAAGTAGCGTTGATTTGCGGGGCTGGAGACAAGAGAGGAGGATGTGGTGCGTTCCTCCGTTGTAGGCGAGAGGTGTGGGATGCGTAGATGGGAGGCGGGGGGGAATTGGCGATGGTGAGATGTCTGGGTGAAGAGTGGCGCAATGGAGAAGCGGTGGAGGAGTGGAGAGGCAGGAGGGGTGGCTCGAGAGGGATGAGATTGTGGAGAAAAGGGAGAGGGAATTGAAGGTGTAGAGAAGGGATTGATTTGCTCTGTTTGGCAATTTTTATTTTTGAAAGAGCTGTACAGCCTGTGCAATAGGTGGGTAAGGCTTGAAAAAAATCCCTCATTTTGAACTGCAACTTGGACAGAAGCCTACAAAAAATGCACAGCCTGATGCACGGCTTGTTGTACGGCTTGTTGTACGGCCTGCACCCCGTACAACAGCCCGTACAGCCCTAAAAGTTCACAAAAACTATTTTTTTTTTCTTTTTACAGAAAATTCCCACAAATCCTTGAATGCTTGAATAAAATATTAATTCCTGCAAACATTAAACAAACACATCAAGGCAAGTGTGGAACAAATCTAAAAATTATAAAAACTATAATTAACGATACTAAATATTATTGAGCGAGACATTATTATTAAAGATTTTTTTTTTGAAACTCTATTATAAAATTCATTAGTCACACCACAAAAATACATAATTTTTTTTTTCTTAGAATTAAAATAGATGAAAATTGGAATCCCCACTCACTAATATTTAGATCAAATCTCAAATCCACAATATGAATAACACCCTACATAAATGCAAGAAATCTAACACACGCATAAAAAATATATAAATACATACGTACCTTGGGTTGCCTCCCAAAAGCGCTTTGTTTATTGTCGTTGGCTCGACTTATTTCTACAACTATTCTAACTAATGAGGTGAAAAAGCAAATAAATGCACATACCTACGAATCAATAATAAGAACAAGGTGTGCAAATATACCTTTGATTCATAAAAATATAAAAATATTTTTAGGATCTTCACATCTTCAAGAAACTTTGAAAAAGCAAAGTAGCTAGAAAAATCGTCAGAATAATCATTATAAATACGACTCAAAAATTGCTCCCAAATTGGATCCTTATATACCCAAGCAAAAATTTCAACCTCATCAATCTTAAGCTCAAATTCCTTCTCTATTTTAAGTGGACATTCATCAATTTTTATCTCATCTACCAATTCATTAAACACAAAAGTATTTTCTAAATTTGGTATATCCTCAACTACATCCAATTCATCATTGTCAAGCTTAGGGCAATTGTCAACTAAACAAGCAAATTCATCATGCACAACATTTTCATCAATTACAAAACAAGAATCGTGATTAGTAGGAGGATTGACCTCCTCTAATCGACTCACGGTTTCGGCTAGTTGACTCATTTGCTTTTCCAAGTTGGATATGCTTTGAGAAATGTTCTTTTCCATTTGAGAAGTGCTCTTTTCCAAGTTGGATATACTTTGAAAAGTGATGTTTTGAAATTGGAGGTTATTTGCCGCCATTTGCTTCATCATTTCTTCAAGTGATGACAATGTAGATGAAGAAGACCCTTGATGGCCATGGGAATTATATTGTGGATCATAACATTGATTTTCAAAATCATATGAATAATCGATGCTAGGAGGGTAAGGAGCATAGCATGAGTTTGTAGAATAGAAAGAATTCACCTGATATGCATTTAAATTCTGAAAAGAATTAAAATCTTGATATCGTTCTTGATCGTGGGTGAAATCTTGAGCATTATTCCAACCACAATAATTATCCATCGTCTCCTGAAAGAGTTAGTTGGCTATCTCCAATAAAAATGAAGACACACCAATAAAAACAACAAAGAAAGAAAGAAAAAATTATATACAAAGATAAAATCTAAAATATAAGAAACAATTAACTCAAAATTAATATTGTTGCCTTCCCCGGCAGCGGCGCCAATTTGAAGGTAGTGTTTTTCGAAGTTCGTTCACAGGGAAGGACTCTCAATATCGATTTCGAGTAGATTGCCTCTTACAATTTAGAAGTATGAACCAAGGGGGTTTTGAGTTTGGTTAAGGTGTTTTATCAAACACCTTGCATGCAATAACTAAATTGCTACAAAAATACAACTAAGTTAATGGCTAAAATCCAAATTTGCCAACACAACAACACAATGAGTAAATTAACAAGATAAGAGGCATTTGACCCAAGGATTATGGAAAATCAAGCACTTCAACCCAACAACAAGCAAATATATCCAACTCTACCTAACCAAGATAATTGGTGAAGCACACAATCACTTATTTCTCTTCTATTATAAACACTAATTTAGTGAAGCACATAAATTAGTTCTCTTGACACTAGCAACCAATAATGAAGCACTACCAATTTAACCAAGTCAAGGAATTAAACAAAGAGAGGCTAGGACAAACCCAAGGATGAGAAGCTCAACCTAGGTATTTGCACTTGAATCTTGAGAATTTAGGTACACTAAACTTGTGCTACTATAATGAATGTACTAACAATTACGGATTAGCACAAACAATTAGCAATTGATATTACAAGAAGAGCAAATTGAAGCAACTTACAATTCTCCAAGCAAAATCATAAACAATACAACTCAAGAATTCAAGATAGAGTGAAATAGATCTTACTTAAATTGAAATTGGTTTTGTACAAGAAATCCTTCCTTGAGCCAAATAAATGAAGTTAGTTACTCATAATCAATGATAGATTACAAGTAACCAATGTTCTTCCTCCTACTCTAATTATATTTACAACATGAGACTACAAGATAAGGTTAGGTTTTGATGAAGATAAGAGGTAGGTTAAGTTATGAAGATAAGAGATGTTTTGTTCTTTTAATACACAGCAGCTCTGTACGGCCTGTTGAACGGTCGTAAAGCTGCCCGTACAGAAAATCTGCTCCTTTGAACGGCCTGTCGAACGGCCGTACATCATCCCGTACGAGATAAAATCTTCAAGATAATACATTAAACATCTCCCGACATCGTGAGCTTTCATCTTCTAACTTCCCTCTTGAATAATCTTCGCTTTCATGCCCAAATTAAGCCATCTTTTCAATAATTAAGCACGAGGCACTGAAAGATGAAAAACATAACAAATATTAATAAAACAACATTCGAAACTAACAAAAATGTAGAAGAATAAAAGACAAAACGTGTATAAAATACACGTTATCAAAACCCCTTAACCAAGATCGCCTATAGGTTATGGTATGAAACAAACTATCGAATTACTTTATTACAACTCAATCTCAGAATAATAAAAATATTATACATTTTGTGAATATACAAACCATTGTCTAACTATATCTCCAACCTTGACAATTATCAATTTACTATCTGGCGAAATCCATAACTCGACTGTCTCCTCTCGCTGCCCGGAGATTAATACCAACTGTCCCCTTACGAGGTCTACTAAACTTCTCTAATAACTGGAGAAAACAAACAAAAGCAAGAGTGAGTCAACAATGCTCAGCAAGTGCATAAGTGATAACAATTTCAATATCGAAACAATCTGATAACAAGAGAGTTTCAACTCATACTGTGAAAGAATCTGTGATAATACTTTTAAATTGCCACGAGGGCCAATACTTCACCATAAATGAGGTGCAATAGGAACTAGAACGAATAAGAGTTTTGTTCAACCAAAGTAAGCATTAAAAACTTCAAAGAAACCAGGCTTTAACTATTCAATACTGATACTCGAAAACTCAAGGTCAAATGATATCAATCGATAATGATACTTGGGAATTCAAGGTCAAGCGATGAGAATCAATGTCCACTGGATACTCAATTTATAGATTAGAATTGGATTTTCATTTTGACGCAACGAGTTAAAGTGGATGATCAGTCACACTAAAACTCCGGATATACTCTCTTGGTATATCCAAATACTCAACTGGATCCAAGGCCTCGTTTGGCCTAAAATATCATACTCATACTCGGACTGGCGTCCTCAGTCCTGAAAACATTTTCATTTAATAAAAACTTCCAATTCTATCTTTAATACTCAGGTCAGGGGTCGGGACAATTGACTGCCCTGTCTCAACCAATAACTGGAAAACTCATGTTCCAGGATAACAACTTATGATTAGGAAATTAATAAGAACTGACATCATCGTCTGGTATCGAAAAGTTCGATACCACAAAGGGGAAATTATAAAGAACATCAATTTAAAAAGGTATCAACCAGATCGATACGAATATTTCGAATTATAACTACAACAGATTATGCAAGGAGAAATTTCATTTGCAAGAATGGGAATATAATTTGCAATAAGATTCCAACAATGAAATTCTAGACTAAAGCAACGATATGGTCAAGTACCGGCATTTAATAAAACTTATACATACTGAAGAATTTGAGCTTCCATAAGCGGAGAAAACAGATTAAAACAATAATTGTAAAGACAGTTTCAATAGGGAAAGGTTTAGATCAGCTCAGGGAACATTGTCCGAGTGGAAGTCCATTGATAAAAATATACTAGATCAGGCATTGTGCCAGCGGGTTTTCATAAAAGTTAACAAAACTTAAATGTCCTTGTTTAGAAAATTTTCTTAGGAATATTTGACAAAAATAGAAAAAATGGCATTCCGTTGACAGAGTGTAAAAAGGTTATTTGCAAGATTCTTTGTAAAACCGACATATGAATTATGGGTGGGGAAGAATAACAACATCATACTAATTTGAAGAAGTATATAAATCATCTTTCACCCTATACTTGACTAACTCATTGCATACGATGAATAAACCAAATTGCATCACTTGAATAATAAGTGAATAGCAACAACACTTGCCTCGATTTGCGGAGTTCCTGATCCTACCAGGGATCCTCGACTCAAATTCACATCAGTCCTTACTTCGTAACTCATCGGCTTCGATACTCGTCCTCCTGCTTATCTTTCAGATTACCAGCGCTCTATCCTTGGCCAGGTTTCCTATTCGAACCATTATCAAGGCCAAATGCTAATTTAGTATTCAATCAAGCAAAATCTTATTATCTTGCTTTACTCTACCCATACGCGTCCTATATCGCTTACACATGTAACATAAATAACATATACATCATATTCGCAAAATAGCGTTAGTATACCCAACTAAGTCAAATAAACACTTAACACAGCTGATCACTTATTACTTAGATATCAACTAGGCAACCACTTCACAACAAGTTCATGATATACTTTTAAATCCTCAATCAAGTAATTTAAATAGATTTAAAATAGATTTGCAGGGGATTTTTAGAAAATTTCGGCATGAAGTATTCGTTTATCGGACTATGGGCATCAATCAAAAACAATTCAACCCTGCTTTTACAAAAATAAAGTTGCCTCAACTTGCAGCAACATAAAAGTAAACAATTAATGAAAAGTACCCGCCCGAACATGCGGCAACTAGCACATAAGAAATTTATATTACACTACTACTTACGCTACACCAATGATCGTATTTCTCACGCATTTTAATGATACACGTGACAATCAATCATTGATGTTCGTAAGCCCTAGGGAACAACCCCTAGCACTAACTATTACTTACGCTATATCGATGATCACACCACTCAAGTATATTAATTATACCCGTGATAGCAAATCATGGATATTCGTAAGCCCAAGGAACTAGTTGAAGAGAATTTCACAAGTCTTTAAATATTGACATTTAAGACTTGTGATCCCATTGCAACTCCTCGCAGATAAACATATAATCAAATAAATATAACAATTAATCTTCGATAAATAACATCTGAAAACTAAATCAAAACAACTACACAGCCACTAATATTTATAATGACTCACCCAACTCAAATCCATATGCAGGACCCATCACCATTTAACCACATATAATTCGCCGTCAAGAATTTGACAGGTATAGCATCCAACAAACACTACGACTCGACCTACAACATTTAGCATATAAACATTTACGACATAGCACCCTTATACGACTCCCCACCTTATATAACCAATAATAATGATCAACTTATAATCAATTAACCACATACCATCCAATACCAAGTAATTAACAATTATGATATTCAACAAATACTCTAACTCGACTTACAGCATTCAACACATATACACTTACAAATTAGCCGACCCACATAACTACACGTTATATGACAATAACAATTAATACTTAAAACGTAACAATTACTAACCCGACATATTATCGGATTCACATCCTCTCCATAATTATAATCAAAACATATTATCGAACTCGAAATTTAATCCCACAATTAATTAAGAATTTATGAACTTTCTGAATTAAACTACGAAAATTAAATCAATATATCAAGATTAAATCTAATCAAATTACAACAATTAGCATAATTTAATCTAAGATGCAAATTAAATAATTACATCGGAAAATAAATTAAATAAATAAAATAAAAATTAATACCACGCGACCACCACCACCGCCGGCCACCGCCGCCGCGCGGTGGGGTTCTTCCCCTCATACCTGCTACTGCTGCACTTATACACGCATACACACTCTCTTACATACATATACACACACACACATGTATATATATATATATATATATATATATATATATATATATATATATATATCATCTATTTGATTTCAATTTCACCCCTAATTCTATAATCCCTAATTTCTCTCTTTTCCCCCAATTCTATTCTCTCTCCCCGCTACTCTATCTAGCTGCTGTGTTTGTGTTTTCTTTTGTTATTGGGCTTAGGCCCAATTCTATTATATAACTACTTAACTCCGAGCCCAAATAAAACACTACTTGTTCACTTTTAAAACTAATACGTATATTCATAAATCGAATTTAAATAAAAAATTCAGAAAATTAAATTTTTCACTTTAAAAATAAAGAATATAAAATTACGAGCACGCACATATTTTCGAAATATTTTTCGGGTAAAAAATGAATTAAATATGAATTTTTCAAGTTTTGATCCTTTAAATACAATAAAACTCTTAAAATCATTTTAAAATACTCAAACATCCAAATTATTCCACCCAACAATTTTAAAAACTCAATAAATATATAAAGATGATATTACACAAGATTTCATGATTTTTAAGCCCTCCGATAATTTTATAAAATTTACAGAGGGTCAAAAATACATGATTTAAATATACTTAAATTCTCAAAATTACAAATAAAAATATACTGACCTTCACGGCTCATACTAATCATCATATAATCACACAAACATAACTTCACACATATTCCACTTTCCAACAATACTCACATAATAATATTCATAATTTATATAAAATAAATAATTCGAAATTCGAAATTTTCTAGGGCGTTATATTTATCATCACATTTCATATTTTTATTTTCATTTATACGGAAAGTTGATATTGTTACTTGGATTATAATTTAGTGAACAAATCTAACTACCAAATAATCTTTGCTACATGTCTAAAATGTAGAAACTCCATAGTGAAAGTAGATAAAAATTACTTGAGTGCCTCTTTCGAAGAGGAAATCGAGTAGGGAGAAGTTGAGGGAAGAAATTACGATAGAATTTTAACCCGGGGGATAGACTGATGGGGCGTAGAACTTTCTTAAAAGTTCATCAGTGTATAGCCATAAAACTTCACTATATTGTAGTTCAATTGTAAAAATGATTTATGGAGGAGTTGATAGCTCCACAAATTCCTCGCAGGAAAATTTTAGTTCATTCCAGACTCACATTATAAAGGACTTTGTGAAATTTGACTTACCGTACTCATAGTCCTTTATCTATGGTTAGGATATCTTAGTTCTGTGTTGTCATAATAAAAACTTTGGTCATGTAGTCTTAAACTTTCTCAGATTACGTACGAGAACATGAAAATATTATGGGCATCGATAATAGAGAGGAGAGAAAGAGATTGGCACAGACTTTGGTGTATGTAAATTATAGTGTCTGCTGCAAGTTTTACAAGGAGGTTAAACCTCTATTTATAGAATACATTGATAAATTACTGCCTACTTTACACTACTACTGCAGTATTTATTCTTGCAGTAACTATGAACTTGGGTTATTCTTGTTGATATTTGACAACCTTTTTCTAGAAACTTTAATTGTTTGTTTCACGCAGGTTAAAATGCTTCTGTTGTTGTATGAGAAAGAGAAATACATTCTTGTGGTCAACCAAAAGGAACCAAAAGAATTTGAGGCCTTGGTCTCCTTTAAGGTATACAGTTTTTAATGTGTGAATTTCATTTGAAACCACTGTATAATTTGATACTACATTTGAACATTTAATACAGGAAGGAGCTACAAGTCTAACAGTGTTGCGTAGTGTATGGCAGACATACTGGCTTTATCAAAACTTGGCTGCTGATGATAATTTTATTACTAAACTTGAGGAAAGCCTAAATAAATTAGGCACTAGATTTGAGAACTTCTTGCAACAACTGGAAGAAGCTGGATGGGATGTTAATCTAATAAGTTTGAAGGTTCCTAAAGAAATTTTGATAGAAGAAACTCATGGGGTTTAATATTTTCTTTTCGGTAAAGGCTGACAATTACCTGTGTTGATACCATCCTGTTGAAGGTGCCTTACTCCGTAGGCTTCCATCAAAGAATGACAATAAATGTGGCTCGCGGTGTCTCTGTGAAAGGAAATTAGTGGTCAGTTTTCTTGTAATTGTAAATACGTTGATAAGGCCAGAATTTCAAACACTGAGTAAGGAGTAATTATTTTGTTTAGTCCGAAGGGTAGAAGATCAATAATGAGGATCCAACTCCCATTACCGTTAAGCTGCCTCTCAGACCTCAGTTGTCATCCCATTTGAATACAAACATTTTTAGTGTTGTAATTTTGTAGGATGATCTATGTACCTGATAGTTTCTAAATTGATTACCGTCGTAGTGGAACAATGGGTTTCCAGTAATGGGTGCGATTATATAGCCTGCTTTTCGGAGAAAATCTACTACAACAAGCTGCCAGGGGATATTCTTTCCGATAAGAAGCTCGACGAACTGCTCGTCAAAATTCAAATCTAGAGACCTGAATGTAACTGTAGTTATAGGCATGCAAGCAAGTGTCCGAGCTGAATGCAGTCACACGAACGGAAAGATCTGATTACACTTTTTGGATCATACAGGTGCTCGAATATGTCATTTTTTCCTTATATATTCAATTAGATTTTCGCAAAAATCATGATCGGCATTCTAACAGAAAAATCTGTTTCAAAACAAATTTTATTGTTAGAAAAAGGACTTATCATGATCTTAACATTAATTTATTTCTGTTCCAACTCAACTATTTTCACATTACAATTACAAGTGAAATATGTGTGGTACATTTTATCTATCATGCAATGGTTGACAAATCATCTGTCTGCGAAAAAATTCAAATCAATTTTTAGCTTAAAATTTTTTCGAGATATCAATTGTCAGGATCTGAACCTTGAACGCAAATCTAACTCGTGAGTCTAAATTTCAACACGACACCGTTTGCTGAGAACTAATAAAGGTGGGCCCACGTCTCCTGACAGTTCAATTCAACTGTGCTCCCTCCCTATCTTAAAAATTTATACATACATAAAAATATACTTCCTCCGTCCCGTTGATTTCTTTACGTTGTATTTGGGCACGGAGACCAAGGATAGTGCGTGTAATATTGTTAAAATAAATGAATCAATAGATGTAATAATGATTTTATTGTTAAAATAAGTGAAGTAGTGAGTGTAATAGTGTAAGTGTTGAAAAAGTGGAGTGAAATAGTTTATGTAATAATGTATTTTATTGTTAAAAGTTACTATTTTTTAGTAATGTAAAGAAATTGTGGGACGTACCAAAAAGGAAATTGTAAAGAAATGAGAAGGACGGAGGAAGTATAACACTACAAGAATATGGGCTAATGAGATTTATATATAACCTCTTTTTCCAAAAAATTTTTTTGCAATAAATAAGGTTTCGTTTGTTTGTCCGAAAAAAAATTGATTTTGAAAAATTAGTATATTGAAACATGAAAGTGGAAGTTTGTGATTCATGTACATTTTGTCCGTCCACATTCCTGCTTTAATTTCTGTTTGTTGCTCTGCTTTTAACACACAATTCAATGTAGAATGTAAGGTTATTTTTTCAAGAGGAGTTATGGCATTTCTTCTTTGATGAACATACATATGCTACTGATCTAAGTTATTACTCCCTCCGTACTTTTTTAGTTGGCACATTTACAAAAAAAAAATTTATCCCTATATAATTGTCACATTCCTTATTCCAATACATATTTTTACCAATTCTTCCATATATACCTCTTTATTTCTAATACCAATGTTTAACTTTATATTTAATATACACACCCATAACTCGTCATTTAATGTTAAGATTAAGGACCAATATGAAAACATATTATATAATTAAAACTTTCTTAGTATGTGTATTTTTTACAAATGTACCCACTAAAAAGGGATGGAGGGAGTACTTCACAATTTTAATAACAATTTTTTTAGAATTAGATATAAGAGAAAATTAAAATTGCTGAATACATGCATACGTTATTAGAGCTCAAAATAAATTAATCTAACACTAGCTAGGTATAATATTCATGTTTAGAGCATCTCCGATCCTTTCATTTCTTTCTATATAATTGACGTGCCACACAAAATATATAAAATTGAAGCATCTTTTTCAACTCCAACACAGGTTATCCCTCATATATAATTTTACAATTCTTTATATGGCTTCTGTATATTTGCTAAAAAAAAGTTCATTCATTCAAATACATGCTAATTTGAGTTATTATTTTATTCAATATAATTAGAGGAATAATTTGAAATGAGAAGAATTTTGATGTTGGTTAAATAAAGAAGAAAGAAATTCTAGTTATCATCCACGAAAGCCCTTGACAAATAATTATAAGGGCCAGGTATTGAGGCCCTTGGCAAAATACTAAAATCACAAACAAAGATGCTGATAAATTTTGGGCTTGTGTTCAAGTTAATTTACTTACATTCATCTAGCACCTTTACATACTTGTTAGATACAAAATTAATTTACATACTTGTCCAAGTTAATTTACAGTAGGAGAACTACAAGAGACCTTGGGTTATAGAAGAAATTAAAGAAAACTAAATGTCGAAAATTACCCGATTAATGGTAATGAAAATGGATTTTCAATACAAGAATGTATTAAAACCTAATTTTTTTATTAATCAGAGTGAAATTTCATTATCCAAATGGTCTTTAAATAGATACTCAAATATTATCAAACATGACTTTCCGGTTACAGCAACATCAACATGTATATCTTTAGGCATGATAATAGTAGGCATGGAGCTTTTGTTCAAGAATACCAAATTCCTAACCAGATTCTAAAAAATCAAATACGTACTTACCTATCAAGGTTTTGAGTATACTTGAAATTTAAGCGAGTCCAGTTCGAACCAAACCCGTAATATTGGATTATTTTTTATATTTAGTATATATGATTAAAGAGTTAGATTTTATGAAGCACGCTTTTTATTGGAAATCTTGAAGAGTCATGGTTCAAATGGGAACTCCTATTATCCGGGAAAATTGGGGAACTACCTAATTATGAACATTTTTTTAATGTTAGTATGTCATGTAACATGTTCTCTATTCTATCATTCAACCTATGTTCTCTAATTTGTTTTTATTATGTTCTTAAATATATATTTTGTAATATGTTCTGTACTATTGTCATTTTACAGAACATACTTTAGTAGTACAGAACATAGAACGTAAAAAAAAACAAATTAGAGAACATATTACAGGACACATGTTGAATGATATAGTAGAAAACATGTTACAGAACATACTAACATTACAAAAATGTTGATAATTATGTAGTTTCCCGAGTTCCACAGATAATAGGAGTTCCCCATACAACCTTACCCAAAATATTATAATATGAGTTATTTTACAAAACATGTTTTATGTATAGGGTTTCATGTGCCTGAGGTTGACCTCAGGTAAAACCCTGAGGTTAAAACAATTCCCATACAAATTTATGGGGGTATTTATGTAAATTATTGAAGAAAAATAGATAGTTATAAAAATGCCCCTGCGGGGTCCCTTACTTTATAGTACAAATCTTTTATAATCTCAGGAGAGATCTCTGAGGACAACCTCAGGCCCATTTTTCTCTTTATGTATATTACTATTTCACTAAAAACCTTGAAAATCATAAATATGTTTTGCAAACAAAATATTGCAAAAACGAATTTTCTGCAAATCATTTTTTGTTTGGAGAACTTTGCAAAATATACATGTTTTGATTGCACAACTTACATGATTTTGAAGATTTCCAACAAAATAATGATTTTCATGTAATATGCTTTGTAAAGTAATATATTTTATAATATTTGAAATGCAGAACGTATATGATCTCCGCCATCTCCAAATATCTCCATTGAACTTTTCTCTAAACTATTTCATGTATGTTTTATGCTTAATTATGATCTTTTGAGCTATGATATGTGGAGAATATTATAGTGGCTTACTACTTATAACATACAACAAAGGTCAATTTAGGGAGGTGAATAAGATGATTAATTTACTAATCCACTTGTAACAGCTGTTGCTTAATGACATTACTAAGACACGATAGTAGCTAAGCTGCTATGTAAGCATGATTACGGTGATACTAAGTATTAAGCATAAGCGTAATTATGTAAGCTACACAGTGCACACCGTAAGCATTACCGTCCCTATGAATTTATAGTGTAAAAGTTATAATAGTGGGTGAGTTTTATTTAAAATAATGAGATTGCTTACTCTAGTAAAAATTGGGCGTGACACATAATTAATCCAATATTTTTAATTACACAAAATATTAAAATTTAATATTTACTTTAAGAATTCATATTCTTTTTTCTAGATTTGATTCTCGCACACATGACATGACGAGAGTTGGTACTAGTTGACAATATGAAATACAAAATACTCGGTGACAATTAAGCTCAGCTGACAATTAAGCTCAGCTAGGGAACTCGTTGGCTTGGGAGAATACTCTATGTATTGATGTTAAATAAAAATGATTGATTTAGTACTGATTATCTGATTTGGTAGATGCAGTCATGTATATTTTCAATTGTCCTACATTCATGCTTTAATTTATGTTTACACTCACTTTTTATGACAATGTAGAATGTAATGTTAGTGTTTTAAGAGGATTTATGGCACATTTTTTTCTTTTAGATGAACATATGTTTTCAATATAAACATATTCATTCATTTGGGTGATATTACAGTTAAAATGAGATATAAGAGAAAATTAAGGTTATAGAATTCGTACAGGTTTGTATATCAGTGTTCACGCTATAGCAAATCAGGCCATAATAATAGTGGGTGAGTTTTATTTAAAATAATGAGATTGCTTACTCTAGTAAAAATTGGGCGTGACCAGGCCCGTCTTGAATTTTCGAGAGGCCCTGTGTTAAGTATAAAATGTAGCCTCAATTCAAAAATACCATAACAATTACAAAGACCCAAAAATTATGTAAATGAATAATGATGTAATTATCCGGGTAGAAAATATTTTAAATTTCCGAGCAATCGTGAAAAAATATAGATTTTAAGTTTATTTTATTGTTCAAAAGATAAACATATATGTAGGTTTAGAAATTTGGGGGCCCTTCAAATTTTGAGGCCCTGTGCTGTAGGGCTTCTTGCACACCCTCGTAGACGGCCTTGGGCGTGACACATAATTAATCCAAGATTTTTAACTACACAAAATATTAAAGTTTAATATTTACTTTAGGAATTCATTTTCTTTTTTCTGATTCGATTCTCGCACACATGACATGACGAGAGTTAGTAAAAAATTGCTACTATTTTAAAATTTACAAATTGACAATATGAAATACAAAATACTCTGTGACAATTAAGCTCAGCTAGGGAGCTCGTTGGCTTGGGAGAATACTCTATGTATTGATGTTAAATAAAAATGATTGATTTAGTATTGATTATCTGATTTGGTAGATGTAATCATGTATATTTTCAACTGTCCTGCATTCATGCTTTAATTTATGTTTACACTCACTTTTTATTGTTAGAAAATGGAAAGTTTGAGGCATATTTATAATATGTTCTTGATGTAATTTCCGGAAATTAACATGTGGAGGTTGTTCCTTGTAATGAGGACTTAAACTTTCATGTTTGGATCTAAGACATTTTCTTGGTGTAATCCATAAATAAATTGAATTGAAAGAATGATGTTTGAAATGGGTTATGTGGGTTATTTAGTTGAAATAACTTGAGTCCCACATAGAATTGGTAATGAGAGGTTGGTGGCTTTATATAGCACCATGTGCAAGTGTAGTGCACAACTACTAAGGCATGTGGATGTGCATGGTTGTAGTGTGGGCCTCGCGCGCACACACACACGCGCGCGCCACCGCCGCGCGCCTCACCACGCCACGCCACGACACGACACGACTCGGATCGGGTCGGGTCGAAGGGCGATTTGGGCGAATGTCTTGGCGTCTCGCGTACGCGAGGCGACCTGGGCAAGGAATTTTATTACCTGAATTATTGATTTATTTTAACAGTAAATCAGACTTTATTTGTACTTGGTTTATTGGGCCTGATCTAACATCAAATCCTGATGGACAGATCCTGAACATAACCAAATACTGATGAGCATCAGATCCTGATGCGGACCAAAACCCTGATGGATCAGATCCTGATGCGGACCAATCCTGATGGACATCAAATCCTGACGATGGTCAAATCCTGATGCTTCTGTAACTGAAATAAATCCTGATGCTGCAGTTAATGAAATTAAATCAGAATATTTACTTTCCTTTTATGGAGTATCGGTTACGTTTATTTTTTCTATTATATACATACAGAATAGAACGTTAACGAAGTAGGATACGTCCGAAGGATAGAAACCCTATATGTCTTCTTCTTTCTCTAATCTCTCTCAACACATACAGATTATATACATAATTCTCAGGCGAATTGAGGTGCTGGTCGCTGTTGATCATTGGAGTATTTGTGAACCCATTGATATGTGTTGTTTTATCCTGGGAGTGATATTGCTGCAACCCAATCACAACGTAAGTGGGGCAATAATCTCTTCGAGAACAACCAAGTCTTCTCGAAGGGCTTGGTGACTCAGCTGTTCTTTTCTCTTGTTGTCTTTATTAAAGCTACTATGAGAGATAAGTATTTCTTATTTTTCTTGTTAATTACAGTTACTAATTATATTTTTGTTTATGCCTTCGTGATTTGTTTTGTTAATTGGTTATATGCCTGTTCTTGTTTTAATATATATCATTGCCTCATTGTTGTTATAGTTAATTTATACCCAACAATCTTGAAGAGATTATTTGTGTTATATATTGTTAATTAACAAGATGGTTAACGAAACTGAATCTCCTGTTGTTCAAACTAGCTCTGGGTCTGCTGTTACTGTACCTATCATTGATTGGACCACATACCGTCTCCCACAACCTATCGATTTGTCAGGAATGCCTGATAAATTTGGTGGGGGTGTTGGTTTTTCTCGTTGGCAGAAAAAGATGAAACTGTGGTTAACGGTAAAGGGTCTATGGCATGTGGTGCAGTATGAGAAACCAGTTGTGGTTAAGGAGAAAGCTGAGACTGTTAAGGCTTATGCTATGTGGGAGGAGAAGGATGGGGTGGCTAGAGCTGCAATTCTGGCAGCTTTAGCGAACACTCTATTTGATGTTTATTCATCTGATTTCTACACTGCTAAGCTCTTATGGGAGAAGCTTGATCAGACACACAATACTGACTCACAAGGTCTGGAAAAGTATTCCGTGGCTAGGTTCCTTGACTTTAAACTGGTGGATTCTAAATCCATGACTGAGCAGGTGCATGAGTTTGAGACGTTGGTGCATGCTTTGAAGGAGTCCGGTATGGACCTTCCTGAGAAGTTTCAAGTTATGTCTGTGATTGAAAAGCTCCCTAAGTCTTGGGAAGATTTTGCTCTCTCCCTGAAAAGACAGAAAGGAGAGATCACTTGGACAAACCTAATGTTGGACATCTCTGTGCATGAACAACACAAGTCCAAACAGGGACATATGATGCCTGTTGAACATGTTGGGAGTTCGAAGGTGAATGTAGTGACTGTACAACAGAAAAGAAAGAATATCATTAAGAAGGAAAACATTAAGTCTAATAAAGACAAGAACAAGGATAAGAAACCAAAGGGAAACAAACCATGTTGGTCTTGTGGACAGGTTGGTCATTGGAGTAAGGACTGTCCTGTTAAGAAAGCTAAGAAATCTGTTGTGGGAGCACAAGCTAATACTGTGCTTGGAACCACTGGTGGGCCTGTGGTTAACATGGTTGTTGGTGAGGCTGTTGCTTCTGAAACTGACAACGGGTATGTAACCTACAACCCTTTACTACTTTCCACTTATTCGTCTCATGAATGGTTGATTGATACTGGAGCTAATGTACATATTTGTACTGATATTACTCTGTTTGTATCTTATCAACAGGCTCATGGAATGACTGTGACGATGGGGAATGCGAGTGCAGCTCAAGTTCATGGAATAGGAAACGTGGACCTGAAGTTTGCTTCTGGGCGTGTTCTATCCCTCACTAGAGTGCATCATGTTCATGACATTCGTAGAAATATAATAAGTGGAAGTTGTTTAGTTAAGAATGGTTTTGAACTTTCTTTGAAATGTAATAAAGTAGTTATTACACATACTGGTGTATTTTTTGGCAAAGGTTACTTGTCTGATGGATTGTTTTTAATAAATGTTGAGCCTGTTTTGGGCAGTTTTATTAATAATAATGTTGCTCCTTCTGTTAATTGTGTTGAATCATCTGATTTGTGGCACGCACGTCTTGGTCACTTGAATTTTGGTGCTCTAAAGAATATGATGAACTTAGAGTTGATTCCAAAATATGCCATTGATAAGAAAACTAAATGTCAAGTATGTGTGACAGCTAAACAAACTAGGAAACCCTTTCATAATGTGGTTAGGGATTCAAATGTGTTAGATTTAGTGCACACAGACATATGTGAATTTGGTGGTGTTTTGACCAAGGATCATAATAGATATTTCATTACCTTTATAGATGATTGTAGTAGATATTGTTATGTTTATTTGCTTAAACATAAAGATGAAGCACTAGAAAAATTCATTATGTTCAAAACTGAAGCTGAAACACAAACTGGTAAAGTACTTAAACGTTTGAGATCTGATAGAGGTGGTGAGTATACGAGTACCTCGTTTAATGAATTTTTCAAGAGCAATGGTATAGTTCATGTGGTAACTCCACCATACACACCTGAGTCTAATGGGGTGGCAGAACGAAAGAACAGAACTTTTAAAGATATGATCAATAGTATGTTGAGTAATTCGGGGTTGCCTAAGCACATGTGGGGGGAGGCTCTGAATACGGCTTGCCATATTCTGAACAGAGTTCCTCTGAAACATATGGACAAGACACCTTATGAATTATGGATAGAGAAAAGGACTAGTCTAAAGTATCTTTGTGTGTGGGGGTGCATTGCAAAGGTACTTGTCCCTGAACACAAGAGAAAGAAACTAGGGCCGAAAACTGTTGAATGCATCTTTCTCGGCTATATTGAAACCACTACGGCTATGAGATTTTTAGTGTTAAAATCTGACATAGACGGTATAGTGGCTAACACTATAGCTGAATTTCGTGATGCAACATTCTTTGAGGATGTGTTCCCTATGAAGACTGGCATACCTCAGGGTATTTCTGATGATGATCCCACTCACACATCGAGTTCCATTCCTGATCATGTGGAAAGGATGACAAATGTGGGGGCGGATCCTAGTAGTAGCTCTACTCCTGAAGAAGTAGAGGAACCTAAAAGGAGTAAGTGTGTAAAGGTAGTCAACGATTTTGGAAGTGATTTTATCACTTACAATATCGAGGATGAACCTTTAACTTTTTGACATGCCATGGATTCTTCTGAATCAATGTACTGGCACTACGCCATAAACAGCCTACGGTAACACCACGACTGTGTTACCTTAGACCCTAAAAAACGTTACCAAAGGCCAAAAAAGGGCTAAGGTAACACCTTAGCTGGGTTAGTTTTGTTCTATGTAACCTTTGGGGTCTAAGGTAACACCGCGACACACATAAGCTAACATAGGGAAATTCGTTACCTTAGACCTATAAGGTAACACACTAAGCAATTCTATAGCAACACCAAATCTATGTTACCTCAGATGTTATAATTTTGCAAAATTATTAATTAATTATGTGGGTCCCACATGTGGGCCCCACCAAAGTGGGCGCCACATGGGGGTCCATTTTGGTGGGGCCCACATGCGGGATCCACTTTGGTGGGGCCCACATGTGGGCCCATAAACTGTGCAGCAGCTTGTAGTCTACGGTAACATATAACAATACCTAAGGTAACACCCTGAGTTCAACATAATAAAAATGTAAAGCATAAATATTGCATTTCCCATTAGAAAAACAAACCAACCAAGTCACATGGTACATAATCCCAATATCCCATCACAAAATAACCAAACTACATAATCCGATCAAATCCTCCAACACCAAACTACATAATCCGATCAAATCCGCCAACACCAAGATTACAACATTAAAGTGCAGTAGAATAAAATATTAAACACAAGGGAAATGTCAAGACACTAGTTCAAAAGGTTATATTACGTGGATTTCTATGAGCTAGGACCGTCGGTCACGGGAGTACCATCTCCCACTGTGTCACTAGAAATTGTGCCACAAAGTTCACCCAAATTAATCTGCAGTCCTGGGTTTGCTTCAGCCAATTTTTTGAGGGCAAATGCCAAGTTGTCTTGGACCTTCTGATTGACCTTGGCATCCACTTCTTCATTGACCTTCCTTTGTAGTTTCACTTCCATGTCGTCAACAAGGTTCTGTCGTATCTTATTGGTCAACTCTTCTATGTACGAATCTGTTGGAGCTGGAGTCTGGGAAGAAGTTTTGATGACCCTCGAGTCATGTCTGCCAAGAAGCCAACAAGGACCATGAGATTTTCCACCAGAAATTAGCTCCTCAATACCATCAACTCCTTCGGATGACTCGAGTCTGTTCTTAATCGTTTCCTACAAAACAAAACAACATTGTACATGGAAATAATTAATTGACAGAATAAAGTAAAATATGGATTTAAGGGATTGACAAAAAAATACAGTTACTTACAATTCTGAAGTTCATTACTTCAGGATTAGCCTGGTATTTATGTCCAGGCTTGCGCTTTCGAATTTTAGAAAAAACTACGGCATCAGTTAACTCAAGTGTTGGGTTCTTTTTTTTCTAGCAAAAAATCAACAAAACATAGGCTTAATGGCCTTTTAGCCCTCAAAGTTTTCACTGATATACCCATCAGCCCTCAATATTTCAAAACGTTCCTTTTAACCCTCGAAGTATCCATAAAGTTCCTAATAACCCTTAAACCGGTACAAAAAATAAAAAATAAAAAAACGGTATAACTTGGATGGGCAAAAGAGACATTTCACAAACCGATACCGAGGGTTAAGAGGTATACTTTAGATACTTTGGGGGTTAAAAGGTATACTTTAGATACTTTGGGGGCAAAAAGGTATACCTTAGAAAATGTTTATACAAGTGTACAGTACATGAGGGAAATAAGTTATGTCATCAAAAATTTAATATTTATACTTAGTAGTAGTAGTAGTAGTAGTAGTATTTTCACCGTTTAATATTTATACTTGGTAGAAGTACTCTATTTATTTTTTAAAAATTTATTTCTCAATAATTTAATTTATTCATTATATGATTTTCCTTTAAAATAATAACTTTTTTTCATGGCGACTATCGAATAATGTTATAGTACATAAGAATATTAACTTATATTGAGTGAATAATTATCAAAATTGCAATAATAATATTTTTACTACACCTTATTGGATGACATTTCAATTAAAACTCAATGAATTAAATATAGATATTTAATAAAATTTATGAAGATGATTATTGAATATAGATATTGAATACTCATCGTTTAGAGTTTTATATCGATAAACAAATATGATGGGATAATTTCTTTTTTTTATATAAATTTATAGCTCAATAATTGAAATTAATTATATATAATTCATTTTTAGTCCGACTATAATTTTAAATTTCATATTTTAAAATGCGAGACGGCACCGCAAGGCGACGTCGAGCAACTATATAATTAGATTGACTTATATTGAGTGAGGAATAACCAAGTATATAAGCTTTAATGTAGAAACTAAGTATTCCAATAGATCATAATATTTTAGAAAATTTGACTGCATTTGACTCAATATACTTCAACAATACTTGACCCGATTTTCAAATTTCGAAAAAGAGTCGAAATTTAATCTGGATGGATTGTCACATTAATACTAGGGTTTCGTTGCTACTATTATTTTATTAGATCCAAAATATAATACATAATTTGTTTAGTGTTTACTCATTTACTAATATTTATCATAACTAGCTTAACTATTTTATAAATTCATTATAGTTAAAACATAAACTATTTTATAAATTCATTATAGTTAAAACATATGTAATGCTTTAATTTAAACACATTTCCATAATTTTTTTATTCTAAAATACATTTTGATGAAATAAATTATTAAAAAATTCATTATATGTACCGTAAAAAAAAGGAAAATATCATGTCTTTATTTTAGTATAATTAGGAAACCAATATTTTAATTTTCAATATCCAGATCCCTTTCTACAATGCCTCCATATATTAGGAACTTGAATTAAGCGTTATCCCGGGAAAATATAGCTTTAGCTGACTACTTCAACTTAAAAAGAACTAATAACCAAAGGTCAAGTGCTACTAAACTATTTCTAATAATCATGATAAATAATTTCTTTCTGACAGAATATAAACTTGGCATATATAAACAAGCTAGTCAGCTACTAGAAGGTTTTTTACATGCCTAGGAATTTCATTTAGTCATGACTACATAATAAACTATGAAGAGACTCAATGTTATCCACATACCCTTGAATGTTACAAGCACAAAATTTATATATTATGGATCAATAATATTTATCATGGCAACTCGCAGTATGAATAATCTACGCTGCCCGAACTTACCTATGAAATTCAGATATGGATCCAAGAATTGCGTCTCAATATTGATAAAAAGGTATCGGATGGACATTGTTGTGACATTTTTCTGGAATAACTTCATTTGTACGAGTTATACCTTTTTGCCCCCAAAGTATCTAAAGTATACCTTTTAACCCCCAAAGTATCTAAAGTATACCTTTTAACCCTCGGCATCGGTTTGTGAAATGTCTCTTTTGCCCATCCGAGTTATACCGTTTTTTTATTTTTTATTTTTTGTACCGGTTTAAGGGTTATTAGGACCTTTATGGATACTTCGAGGGTTAAAAGGAACGTTTTGAAATATTGAGGGTTGATGGGTATATCAGTGGAAACTTTGAGGGTTAAAGGGTCATTAAGCCCAAAACATAATATATAACCTGAATCTACATAATATTAAACTCAATATGCAGATCAACATAATATATTTCAAAATTATTTAACAGTATGGATTTGGGTTCTTGCACACAGATTACAGATTTTCTAATATATAAACTGAATCTACATATTACAGATTTTCTAATTTATATATTGGTACAATTTTTATAAAATTTTCTAGTATGCATTTGATTTACCAACAAATAACCTGAATCTACATATTACAGATTTTCTAATATATATATATTGGTACAATTTTTATAAAATTTTTTATCTAACAAAACATATTGCAATGTTTGCTAATTGTATCCAGTGGAAAAAATTGAATTAAATTAAATCGATCAACTTAAACCTAATGTTTCTAAATAACTTCTCAAGAAACGTACCATCTTGTGTTTAACTTGGGAAAACAGTTTTGGACCTCTAGTGTGTGTGTCCTTGTACTCACGACGACTTTTAGTATTTTTCTCGGCCTTCCCCTACAAAAAAACATGAAAAAATTAGCATCAGTTTATGTCACTGGAAATTTACCAAATATCAAACTTGCAGAAAACAGTACCAATTTTAAATTTTACGTATACCTGAACTTCAGGATCTCCCCAATACTGTAAGAGCAACTTGAATTCCTCAAGTGGAATTTCCTCAGGCTTATTTTGTATTCTCTCCTCATCAGTTGCAAAAGGTGTATAATGATCCCTCTTAGTTCGACTCTTGTACCCCTTCCAAGCCTGTTGTATTGTCTTCAATGCCCATTTTCGACATTCCTCAGGGATGATAAAACGTTGCTTACATGGAAATGAAACATAAAAAGGAATAAATAAATCTTTAATGCCAGTTGACCAACATTATTTAGGTAGGGATAAATTAAAATTATAGCAAAAATAAAATAAATTGATTACCTTGGTATAATTCCAAAAGGTGTCCTTTAGGCTTTCCGGAACATGTTCCCAGGAAGCATAAGTCAGTGGCACACACCTCTTTAGTGTCCCCAAAAAGTTACTCAGTTCAGTAACTCTTTTGTCATCATCTGACACAGGGTGGAACTTCTCGTTTACTGAGATAACAACCCTTTTCTCAAATGACCTTGTATGTACTTTATCCATCCTTGTTTTCCCTCGTGGTCGTTTACGAACTTCGACTTTAAGTACCGAGTTTATAACATATATGTGAATAAAGAGTTAGTTAAACCAGTACACTATACAAACATGCATATAGTCGACAGTAATTACTACAAACATAAAATAAAGTAAAAATGCCCGAACCTGCAGGTTCAGCTTCTTCATTTTCGATAAATGGCATGTCGGTTTCCGGAACTCTGTTAGTTTTAGTTTTAGTTGCACTTCCACTTGCAGCAACATCATTAGAAGCTTGTGTTCGTTTGCGTTCCTGTATAGCAAGGTAATTGGCCATTGTACCAACTCCTTCTGCACATGGTAACTGAATTTGTGCAGCAGGCTGTACAAACACTGGATTTGCTGCCTCCTCACTCGTATCATTCTGAGTTGAACCCTTTTCAGCTGAAGTCACAGCACTAGCTCGCAAGCGAGTAGTTGGTCCTGTATGAAGCTCGTCTTCATTTTGTTTAGCATTTCGCATCTTTTTTTTTCCGTTTGTTCTTCATTTCATCTACCAGCCCAGTAGCTAATGTAGGCAAATTTAAAGACTCAAGCTTTTCATTGTTCCTCTGGATATTTCTATATTTAATCAGTTCATACGCCGTTAACTTTAACGGTGTATCCGAAGGTTTTAGTGGAGGTGGAGGTGGTAGGTTTTCAAACTGCACATAATCGAAAGAAACATACGAGTGAACTAGCAAAACATTTGGAACATTGATAAGATCATGTAATCAAAATATGATTCAAGTCTTCTAACCTGAATGTCATTCTCATCCATTTTTTCAGCTTCATCTCTAGGATTATGTAAATCCAGTTTCCTCCGAACAGTTGCAGACTTAACATTCACATTTTCATCACAGGCTTGTTGATTATTGATCGGTGTCGACTTCTGAGCACCCTTCTTTTCAGTTGACTTAGGCTTTTGCTTGCTTATCAAATCATTGATTTCTGGTCTAGCACTTGTCAGCCGTGCTGACTTCCTTGCACTAGTAACCTCAGCAGTTTCATTTGACTTTCGATGACTCTTGACTTCAGTTGGAATCGTCACTTGTGCATTATTTAGCCGTGCAGACTTCCTAGGACTGAACACTTCAGTACACTTCTTATTTCTTTGCTGCTGTTGCAATTGATGAGTGGTCACAAATTGACGTTTCAATACTTTTGTAGCTGCAACAATACATTTAAATCATCAGTACAATTACAAAATCAAAGCAATACATGCATGATCTTGATAAAATTATTTATCAAGAACAAGTGACTATGTAAAAAATTAGACAAAGGACCCCAGCATGTAGTAACAAGTGACTATGTAAAAAAGTTTATACCTTCAAATACATTAGGCCTTGGCCGGATGACTACATGCGGCTGCTTTTGCTGTAGTGGCTCACATTTAGTATCGATGACATTGTCAATATAAAAATCCATGTTGTCAGGATTTTTAGTATCTTTAACTACGTCCCCATCATTTACCACCAATTTCCACTCCTCATCCTCATTGTCACTTCTTTTATAAATTCCCCCAACTTCTGTGTATTTGAGATCATCCTTAATATGTTCCATGAGCACCGAGAAGGAAAACAAGTCAGGATCTACGTTCATGATCAATGTCTCTTTTCCACCAACATACTGTCCATTCTGAAATTTTCCCATGTGGTGAAATATGAGAATGAATACCTTTTCTGTCATCCTATAAGAATAGTAGAAAATTACATTAGATAAGATACAAAAAAACTGAGTTTAAAAATTGCAAAGTAAATACACAAGTAAAAACAAGTAAAAGGTGCCCAGTTAAATCCTAAGTTCAAAAACATATAAACAATTCTGAACGAGCTTATACATACACAAAAAAGGTAATTAAAGGTAATGATACATAAAGGCAGTTTTCCCGACTACTAAAGGTAATTAAAGGTAATGATACATAAAGGTAATGATATTCAAAAACATACACAATTCTGAGCTTATTGACAAACTTTGACTAATAAAAGGCAATAATACATAAATAAGTACTTCTGCATAATACAATAGTTTGGAATTTATGTGAAAACACTAGACAGTTTTCCCGACTACTTTTGGCTTAATTATAACTTTTGCTGGCGGCATGTCTTCTCTAGCCCAATTCATCACATCTCTAACATGACCTCCTATTCCATAACCATAGTGAATATCATGTAAAACCAGATCAGTCCCATCATCCTCATTCCCATTTTCAGTTTCGACATCACACCAGCCCCTTGGTAATCGTTTGATAACGTTATGAAATGTCTTCTCAAATGGATTTTCTATGTAAAACACCTGTTTTACTTGGGAAGCGATAACATACCGATCAGATTTTTGAATTATTCTATTAAAATTCACTCGAGTCAGGCCATACAAATCTTTTTCTGCATGGTACCAGCAACACTTGAATAAAACCACAGTGAAATCTCCCCAGTAGTCAATTTCTAGGATTTCTTCAATTGATCCGTAGTAATCGACATCACCAACCTGTGGATTCTGATCTTTCGAGCTTGCAAAGCTAGTGGTCAAGGAAGACTGAAATACACCACTATTCTGTGTTGTACACTTATCATCTCTTTCTTTTGTACAAAATCGAATCCATTAATAACATACCCACTGAACCTCTTAGCTGATGGATTAGGGCCCAATGCGAGAAGTTCTAGTTCCTTCGAAATGAACTCTTTTTTCCCAACCTCTAGCTTCAACCACTTCCAAAAATCTTCCATATGTGCCCTCTCCTTTTTATATCTTTTTGATATTGCATGACCATCCATTAAAGATCGATGTTCCCTACAATAATCACCTAGTTAATATTACAAAGAAAAAACCCTTCTAATTCTTATTAAAATAAATTAGACCTCAAAACTTACTCAATTAAACTCTGGATGTCCTTGTTACCACAGTTGAATAAAATATACCGATGACATGCCATCAATTCAGATTTTTCAAGATGTACAGGTTTTCCATCTTTACTTCTTCTTGTGCCAACTGGATATTCCATCTTTTCTGGACAACTCTCGAATTTTGGTACTGTGTCACCACTTAAAAATCGAGAGCAGAATGTCAAGCACTCTTCTGCAAGGTATCCTTCAGCGATAGAACCCTCTGGTTTAGACTTGTTACGCGCATAAGATTTCAGCTTACCTAGATAACGCTCAATTGGCCACATGCTTCTCAAGTGTGCAGGTCCCCCGTCTTCAACTTCCTTGACCAAATGAACCAACAAGTGAAACATTATGTCAAAGAAAGCTTGTGGAAAAATTGTCTCAAAATTGTAAACAATTTCAACAATTTCTTCTTGTAGTCTTTTCATATCACGTAAATCGACTTCTTTACTCCAAAGAGCTCTTAGAAATGCACAAAGTCTGATTAAAGGAACAGCAACCTCAGCTTTCAATGTTTTTCACTGCAAATTGTAACAAGTAGTGAAGAATAAAATGGGCATCATGGCTCTAATACCATGAGATTGTCCTTTCCTTCGTGTGAACATATCGACTGATATTAGCTGCACAGCCGTAAGGCAGTTTGGCATTCTCCAAAACTGAGCAAAATATTTCTTTCTCTTCTTTCGTCATGTCAAAGATAGCAGCCTTAATCACATGATATTTTCCATCACTTGATTTAACTGGATGAAGGACCTTCCTGATTCCTAGATCTTGTAAATCAAAACGAGCATTCAAATGGTCTTTCGACTTGCCGCTAATATTCAACAAAGTACCAAATATATTGTCACATATGTTTTTTTTGATATGCATAACATCAAGGTTATGCCGCAACAAATTGTGACTCCAATACGGTAAATTGAAAAATATCGACTTCTTTTTGAAAGGGAAATCCCTTTTACGCTTTGTACCTCTTTTGCCCTTTGTCTCGCTATTGACATTTCCAAATTCATTTTCAAAGCCCGACAATAATTCGAGTATATTTGCTCCGGTTAAAACTGGTGGAGCCTGTCCCATTTCAACTTCACCATTGAATCTTCTTTTGTCAAACCTCCACTTGTGCTCCGGATCTAGAAATTTTCTATGATTCATGTAGCACATTTTTTTACTATGTTTCAAGGATTGTGAAGATGTTTCATAATGGCATATGGGACAGGCCAATTTACCTTTTGTACTCCAACCGGATAACATCGCATATCCTGGAAAATCGCTAATGATCCATAAAACACTTGCACGTAGCATAAAATTTTCATCAGTCAACGCATCAAAGGTGTTTATGCCTATATCCCATAATTCTTTCAACTCTTGTATTAGAGGCTGCATATATACATCAATACTATTCTTCGGAGAATCTGGACCAGAGATGATTGTTGACAGAATCAAATTTTCAGGCTTCATGCATAGCCAAGGTGGGAGGTTGTAATTTACCAAAACAATTGGCCATGTTGAGTGAACTGAACTCATTATACGGTAAGGACTGAATCCATCAGCGGCTACACCAAGTCGAATATTTCTATTTTCTACTGCAAAATCAGGATACCTTGCATCCATCGCTTGCCAAGCCTTGGCATCAGCTGGATGTCTAAGTTTCCCATCTTTTAGTCGTCCGATGTCATGCCATAACATAAGTTTAGCATACTCCTTTGACATATACAACTTTTGCAGCCTTGGTTTCAACGGAAAATAGCGCATAACTTTCGCGGGGACTTTGCGAATCACCTTTTTTGGATCATTGTCACTGCTGCCTTCCCTTTCCACTACTGCCCATCTTGAAAAACCACAAGTTTCACAAACATCTTTATCTTTATTTTCTACCCAGTACAACATGCAATCGTTTGGACATGCGTGTATTTTTTCGTAACTAAGACCTAAATCTTTAATGATATTCTTTACGGCATTGAAAGATAAAGGAATGTGGGCCTGTGGAAAAGCATCTCTCATCAACTCTAGTAAATCCCCGAATGCAGCCTCCGTAATTCCATGTTGACATTTTAAAGAATAAAGCCTAAGGATAAAACTTAATCGCGAATATTTTGAACAGCCTGGATATAGCGGTTGCTTTCCATCTTCAACATGGCGATGAAATTTATCGTCCTGGGCATCTTTCATGTCCTCATCTTCACCGTTTTGCATACCATGAGTACGATGAAACATGTTGTCTAGATTATCTCCAAAACCTATATTGGTATCACAATCCATATCTTCCTCACAGTTTAGTCCAGAAACCTCACACATCCATTCCATATACAATGGAGATGGACTATTGTATATGAGATGGTCGTATATTGTATCTTGACGAAACCACTTGTCATTTTTACATTTCTTGCAGGGACATGTTATTTCATCCCCTACGGAAAATCTAGAAACTGCATTCCGAATAGAAGCTTTTATTCCGCTAAGGTAACCATCACTAAACTTTGGAAGTGTTATCCATGAGTTTCCTTCATCGTCCATTACTACATTAATATCAAGCACGCTTATATTAACTACACTAACCAAATATAGCTCCCACCAATCAAGATAGATGATGCACCTTGATGAATTCGAGCAACTCGCACTAATTTGATTAATTAAGGACAGAACAGCTTCTAATTCAGCTTGAAGGGCACTCTGGCACTTTACTAAATGAAGAAAAATTATAAACGAACGACTACGCAGAAGCTATAGGACGTTCATTCGGTTATGCATAAGCCTTGCTTAGTAGTCTCCTCAATCCCTATATGCAGCTTTTGAGCCTGACCTTGCTTTTTAAAATAAATTTGTTTTAGGCTACAATTTATTTAAAGGTTACAAAAACTTATTTCTTAACAAGATAAGTAGCATGAGAACTAGTGTCAAATTGCATAGTGTTAAGTATCAATGTACATTGATTGTTATTACTGCAGGTTTCTACATATTTTATGAATCAAGATCAATGAAAACAAAACAAAAAATACTTAATATTAAGAAATAGAAACTTAATTCGAACAGGAATTCAGACATTAGCAAACAAATAAAGCAGTGAATAAGTGCAGAAACTAACGCATAAATTAAAATTATCGCAGATTTTAATAATATATCATAAATTCGAGAAACACATTGACTTTAGGCATATAATTCAGATGGAGAGATGGACAGAGATGGAGAGGGAGAGGGAGAGGGAGAGGGAGAGAGAGAGAGAGAGAGGGAGAGAGAGAGAGAGAGAGAGAGAGAGAGAGAGAGAGAGAGAGAGAAGGGTGAGAAAGAGATGGAGAGAGACCGAGAGAGAATGGTGAGAGAGAGAGATGGAGAGAGGGGTCAAAATCGAAGCATGCAACACATATATATATACAAATCGAAGCAATAACACATTTATATTTACAGATCGAAGGATAAAAATCGAGATTTATACCTTAATTGCAAGTGAAAGAGGCGGATTGAGTCCGATAACCCTTAATCCAACCCTAACCCTAATCCGCAAGTGAGGCAGAGCTTGAGTGAGCGTTAGCGAGATTGAGTGTGAGCTTCAGTGAGCATGAGCGAGCTTGAGTGTGAAAATTGACCCCGAGAGAGAGGCAGAGAGGTGTGTGAGTGTTCGAGAGAGAGAGCGGTGAGTGAGAGAGAGAGAGGTGAGTATGTGTGACCTAATTGACCAATTTTCCCCAATTCTCCCGACTAAACTTTGAAAGCCCGCTTTCCTTTTTCATTTTTTTGATGAAAGCCCGCTTTAATTTTCATTTCCACCGCCAGCCACCAGCCAACACGTATGCTTTTTCCCCAATTTTTCCTTATGTTTTTTTTAAAGACCAATTTTTCCTTATGTTACTTTTTCTTTCTAATATTACAAAAATAATTATTTTTCTTTTGAAAATTGTATGAAAATAAAGTGTAATATTTCAATTATAGAATAATAATTTAAACATATTATACTCAATAATTATAGAATATTATTTTTATAACAATAAATTCAATGACTTGATTAAAATTATTGAATTTTAAATTTTAATAATTATTAAATCGTTAATTATAAATAAAATTCAAAAATATGTTATTTATACTCTAAGGTAACACAACCCATGGTGTTACTAAAATTAACACCTTCCACAGCTAAGGTAACATACATTTAAGGATATGGTAACACCAAAACTAGAGTGTTGTAGTAGGTCCAAAATTTCATAGCTATGGTAACACCCGAGAAGGTAACACCCCCCCTAAGTGTTGTAAAAAGTCATCTATGGTGTAGTGTGGAAAGGTGCTGTAAAAAGTGAAATTGACTATTGTTTCTAACGGAACATGGGAGTTGGTTGATCTACCTCTTGGGTGTTCTACTATAGGATGTAAATGGGTATTCAAAAGGAAGATGAACCCGGATGGCTCAATAGATAAGTATAAGGCTAGTCTGGTAGCTAAGGGCTTTAAGCAAAAGGAAGGCATTGGTTACTTTGATACATACTCTCCAGTTGCTAGAATGACAACAATCCGAATGCTTGTAGCATTGGCTTCTGTACATGGTCCTATCATCCATCAAATGGATGTAAAGACAGCTTTTCTTCATGGTGAACTAGAAGAAGAGATTTATATGAATCAGCCTGAGGGATTTGTTGCTTCTGGTAATGAAAGGAAAGTATGTAAGATAATCAAGTCTATATATGGCTTAAAACAAGCTCCAAGAGACTAGCATAAAAAGTTTGATGAAACTATTTTAGAATCAGAATTTGTAGTTAATGAAAGTGACAAGTGTGTCTATTACATGGTTAAAGGAAGTGAATGTATTATTGTGTGCCTATATGTGGATGACATTTTATTGTTTGGAACCAATATTTAGATTATTAACGAGATAAAAGTGTTCTTAAAAAGGCACTTTGATATGAAGGATATGGGAGAGGCTAGTGTGATTCTTGGTATCAAGTTGACTCAGTCAACTGATGGAATAACCTTGTCACAATCTCATTATATAGAGAAATCTATACTTGAGAAGTATGGTTATTCAAATTGTAGAATCGCGAGTACTCCGTATGATCCTAAAGTTGCCCTGTCAAGAATAGTTCAGGATTCCTGTGTCTCAGTTAAGGTACTATCAGATTATTGGGAGTTTGCAGTATCTTGCAAATGGTACTAGGCCGGATATTTCATATTCAGTGTCTAAGTTAGCAAGATATACAAGCTGTCCAAACAAGACTCATTAAGATGCTCTTGATAGAGTACTTAGATATCTAAAAGGCACCATCTATCTTGGCTTGCATTACAGGAGGTTTCCTGGAGTGCTAGAGGTATATAGTGATGCAAGTTGGATAGCTAAGAAGTCTGGTTCCAATGGAGTGACTGGATATCTGTTTACCCTTGTGGGTGGAGCAGTGTCTTGGAAGTCTTCTAGACAGACTATTATAACTCGGTCTACTTTTGTGGCTGAGTTGTGTGCATTAGATGCCACTGGGTCAGAGGCTGAATGGTTACATGGACTTATGTCAGTATTACCTGTAGTAAGCCGACCACTTCCTGCTTTTGCTGTTCATGTGATAGCCGTACAACTATCGACAAGATTAACAGCAAGAAGTATAATGTGAAAACAAAGAGACATATCCAAGTTAGACTGAAGTCTATAAGGGGTCTAATGTCTGAAAGGATTATTGTTGTTGAGTTTTTTGGAACTTAAGATAACCTAGCTGATCCTTTGACTAAGGGACTTGAGCATGCTATTGTCCTTAAGTCTAGGTTGGGGATGGGACTGATAGCCCATAATGATTCATCTACAGCGGGAACCCAATACACATGAGAGGAGATCCCTTGAAAGTGTATTCAATGTGGTAATAACAAGTTGTAAGGGTGAATTGGTTGTACCTTTAACTACATAGATTGGTACACACGTATCTGGAGTCTATCCCCTGTAACCTATAAGGTACTGTCACTGCCAGAATAGCAAGAGTTATTTGAACTCTGAATGGGGTCAAGTCATATGACGAGATGCTAGCAGTACATCTCTGGAGATGCCCAGCTAAGCGAATGTAATTGTGTGGTCGCAATTAGAGGAAAGGGTTATTCCTTGAAGCATTCGACGAACAGGATCGAGACATGACCATCAACATCTCAAAGCCGTAGATTAGCACCATAGCCTTTGATTTTTCATCGTCTATGGAGTGTGGTTACACCAAACGGATAAAGATTCAAGGTGAAACATTCCATCTGAATCCGGTAACCATCGAAGTAGAGGACTTAGGAGGGTTCAAACCCGGAAGGGTACCTACTCTGAAAAACAAGTCATGATGAGGATGGATATGCATTTCTGTATGGATTTGTGGGGGATTGTTAGAAAATGGAAAGTTTGAGGCATATTTATAATATGTTCTTGATGTAATTTCCGGAAACTAACATATGGAGGTTGTTCCTTGTAATAAGGACTTAAACTTTCATGTTTGGATCTAAGACATTTTCTTGGTGTAATCCATAAATAAATTGAGTTGAAAGAAGGATGTTTGAAATGGGTTATGTGGGTTATTTAGTTGAAATAACTTGAGTCCCACATAGAATTAGTAATGAGAGGTTGGTGGCTTTATATAGCACCATGTGCAAGTGTAGTGCACAACTACTAAGGCATGTGGATGTGCATGGTTGTAGTATGGGCCTCGCGTACACACACACACGCGCGCCACCGCCGTGCGCCTCGCCATCCCACGACACGACACGACTCGGATCGGGTCGGGTCGAAGGGCGATTTGGGCGAATGTCTCGGCGTCTCGCGTACGCGAGGCGACCTGGGCGAGGAATTTTATTACCTGAATTATTGATTTATTTTAACAGTAAATCAGACTTTATTTGTACTTGGTTTATTGGGCCTGATCAGACATCAAATCCTGATGGACAGATCCTGAACATAACCAAATACTGATGAGCATCAGATCCTGACGGACCAAAATCCTGATGGATCAGATCCTGATGTGGACCAATCCTGATGGACATCAGATCCTGACGATGGTCAAATCCTGATGCTTCTGTAACTGAAATAAATCCTGATGCTGCAGTTAATGAAATTAAATTAGAATATTTACTTTCCTTTTATGGAGTATCGGTTACATTTATTCTTGGTATTATATACATACAGAATATAACGTTAACGAAGTAGGATACGTCCGAAGGATAGAAACCCTATCTGTCTTCTTCTTTCTCTGTTATCTCTCAACACATACAGATTATATACATAATTCTCAGGCGAATTGAGGTGCTGGTCACTGTTGATCATTGGAGTATTTGTGAACCCATTGATCTGTGTTGTTTTATCCTGGGAGTGATATTGCTACAACCCAATCACAACGTAAATGGGGAAATAATCTCTTCAAGAACAGCCAAGTCTTCTCGAAGGGCTTGGTGACTCAGCTGTTCTTTTCCTTTGTTGTCTTTGTTAAAGCTACTGTGAGAGATAAGTATTTCTTATTTTTCTTGTTAATTACAGTTACTAATTATATTTTTTTTATGCCTTCGTGGTTTGTTTTGTTAATTGGTTATATGCCTATTCTTGTTTTAATATATATCACTGCCTCACTGTTGTTATAGTTAATTTATACCCAACAATGACAATGTAGAATGTAATGTTAGTGTTTTAAGAGGATTTATGGCACAATGTTTTCTTTTAGATGAACATATGCTTTCAATATAAACATATTCATTCATTTGGGTGATATTACAGTTAAAATGAGATATAAGAAAAAATTAAAGTTATAAAACTCGTACAGGTTTGTATATCAGTGTTCATGCTATAGCAAATCAGGCCATTATAATAGTGGGTGAGTTTTATTTAAAATAATGAGATTGCTTACTCTAGTAAAAATTGGGCGTGACACATAATTAATCCAAGAATTTTAATTACATAAAATATTAAAGTTTAATATTTACTTTAAGAATTCATTTTCTTTTTTCTGATTCGATTCTCGCACACATGACATGACGAGAGTTAGTAAAGAATTGCTACTATTTTAAAATTTACAAATTGACAATATGAAATACAAAATACTAAGCTCAGCTAGGGAACTCGTTGGCTTGGGAGATCACTCTATATATTGTTGTTTAATAAAAATGATTGGTTTAGTACTGATTTGGTAGATGCAGTCATTTATATTTTCTTAAACTGTCCTGCATTCTTGCTTTAATTTATGTTTACACTCACTTTTTATGACAATGTAGAATGTAATGTTAGTGTTTTAAGAGGATTTATGGTACATTTTTTTCTTTTAGTTGAACATATGCTTTCAATATAAACATATTCATTCATTTGGGTAATATTACAGTTAAAATGAGATATAAGAGAAAATTAAAGTTATAGAATTCGTACAGGCTTTGTATATCAATGTTCACACTATAACAAATCAAATCAGTCCATTTACGACGAAATTATCAGCATAGTTATTAGCAACGTTGCGCAAGCAAGTAAGGTACGAATCATAAATCATAAGCATTGATAATTGATAAGTGCATATTTTTGCATATTTTATTACCTATTTGCTACTTGAACTCGTATTTTAATAAACTTATTTTGTTGCATTTCAGGACATTCGAGAAAAATGAAGAAATGGCAAAATAAAGAAATAAATTGCAAAGAAGGGCAAAAGAGAAAGAAAAAGGACTAAAGTGAAAGAAGGAAAAAGATCTAGGATTTTGGAGCAATTAGGGAAATTGAAAACACACCCCCAAAACCATAATTTTTACCTATAAATACCCCCCCTTCATTTGAAAAAAAACACACACCAATACACATCATCTTAGTTTTATTTTCCTTGCCCTAAAATTTAGTTGTAGCCTCCATCTTCATTTTTGTAATTGCACTTTGTAAACACTTCTCTCATTTTTAATACAAGCTTTGTTTTCGTTATTTACGTAAATCCGTTTAGTGGACAAAGTAGCGAAATGCTAACCACTTGGGGTTGAAAATAACGATTTTAATTTCTTTTTCATATTTAATAATTATAGTTATGCCCCTTTAAATCTTAATTTTATTGTGGGTTTTATATTTTCATTTTGTCCAGAAATTAAAAAAATAAAACAAAAAAAAATATTAGTAGCTTAATTAATTTCCAGTATATTATTTTCTGTCTCGATTTCTATTAATTAGAAGCACTAGTATCCTCCCCTGTTCTTCAACAAACACTGCACAATTCCTCTTCCCCTTTTCTCCCTCTCGCCTTACCACCACCGTTCCTCCTTCTCTATTCATTCCTCCTCGTTCTTCTTCTTTGTCTCGAACAGCCACACTACAGCCTCTCCCCTTTCCCCTTATCCCTCCTAAAACGAGCCTCTCCCTGTTCTTTTTCTTTAATCTTGGTTCGAATGATGAGTGAGTCGAATGGGTTCTTGTTTATTTCGCAGCTTTTGATTAATTGAGTTGTAGTGTTTATAGTTTTGCCGAGTTTTGTAGTGTTTGTGGTTCGAATTTTAGTTTAACGCCTTGAATGTGGTTTTGTCTGTTTGATTGTCGCCCGCTACTGAGTTTCATTTTGATCTTGACCGAGTTGTGGCTTTAATTTTGATTCTTCTGAATTCGTAGTTAATTTTTGGATTTTTAGTTATTGTGTCTTTGTTTTTTGTCTCAAGCGGTTGGGTGTTAGTAGGTTGAAGTGATTGTAATCGTGGTAGTTTGTATTCGTTTGTTCTCCGAGTTTTTACTGAGTTCGAGCGAGCTTTCTGAGTTGCGAGTCTGAGATATGGTCTGTCAAATTAACCGAGTTTTGTTTGTTCCGATTTGAGTCGATTGTGTTGAGTTTCTGCTGAGATATTGACTTGTTTTCTTTCGAGTTCATTGCCAGAGATTTATGAGTTTTGTCGAGATCATTTATTTGATTCAGTTCGTGGTTTGTTAGTTCAGTGTAGTGTTTGGTTTTGTGATTGTTGGTTTTGTTCGAGTATTGTTCACTGCTTTTTGAGTCATGTTTGTTTAACTGAGTTTTGCGAGTTGCTGAACTGTGATGGCTGAGTCGTACCAAGTTAACCAGTCGAATTGTTTTTAGTTTACAGTTTCTGGGCTTGCTACGTTTCTGCGAAAACGCAGAGTTGTTTTAGTTAAGTTGCTGTGCTAAATCGAAATTATTGTGATTGGTTATGTTATTTTGGCTAGTTAAATTTACAAACCCTTCATGTCAAATTTTTCCAAAATTTGTGTAAATAAATTTTAATCTTAAAATAAAAAAAAATTTAGAATAAAGTCTAATTTTATTTTCGAATTTAGGAATTTAGAATAATTTGTAGAATAATCTTAGAATATTATTTAGAATAATTTAGAATTTTAGAATAAATTAGAATGATTTAGTTTAAATTAGTTTAAAATAAACTAAAATTCCATTTAGTTTTTATTCTAATTTGTAAAATCCAAAAAATCCAAAAACCCAAATTGCCTTAGTTCGAATAAATTAGAAATTAAGAGTGGCTAATTTTTCTATTTCTTTAAATTTTAATTCGTTAAATTGAAATTAGATTAAATTAAATTCTTTTTTGTAATAGTTTAAATTTTCCTTTAGGAATAGCATAAATCCAAATTTACAAAACCACTTGTTCAAATTCGCCTAAATTAATTATTAGGGATTGCGAAATAAATTTAGTCCCTGTGGAATGAATCATAAATACTAAAACGAGATCGTGCGCTTGCGATTTTTAAATGTTTAATTTTTAGCACATCAAGTTTTTGACACCGCTGCCGGGGACCTATAATTTTTCGCTACTTAATTTTTAATTTTTCAGATTAGTTTTACTTGTCTTATTTTTGTCTCGTTTTTTTTAGGAAAGTTGGAATTTCGGGAAAATTCTCACGTGGCTTGGAAAAATCATAATTTTTGGAAGCATGTTTCGGTAACCCGTATTTCACTCTTTTTGCCTTTTTATTTTTAGAAAATCACAAAAAATTAAAAAATTCACAAAAAAATTTAAAATTTGAAATCCAAAAAAAATTAGTTAGTAAATACATACTTGTTGCATCATGCATTTAATCACTTAGGGCATATCATCTAGATTTTTATTTTCTTGTTTTTAATTTTTCGTACCTTATAAATTGTGGTGATTGCTGGAGGACCCAAAGGTACGTTAAATTTCTTCTTTCTTTTAGTTAAAAGACATAGTGTAAACATCCATAATTGTTTATCACTTTTAAATAAAATTGTTGTTTGTTGCATTCATTCTAATAAATCTTAAGGGCAAAACCATTTACAAGATAAGGGAAGGGATTTCATCACTCTTTTCTTAGCCTAAAACAATTAATCCCTCATTTTGCATACTCTAGCCTTTAATAAAATTAATTAGATGGTTGCCCCTAGGAATTTCGCGCTCAATTAGGAAGGTACCTAAGACACGAAGTAATCATTAATTATTCCGATTTTTTGGTGTCTAAGCAAGCGAAAGCTTACCTGGCCAATTAAGATTTGGTGTCTAGGCTGGTGTTTAGCCTCTTGGAAATGCTTGCACCTACCTGGCCAAATCGGTCTGAATAAATTCTGATTTACCGAGTTTTTGGTGGTCCTTAAAGTTAGGAGCAAGGTCTAGTTTATTTTATTTAAGAAACCCTAGATATAAGATTTTTATTTTGATTTTTCACCTTTGTTTTTTTTTTGTGTTTAATTTTTTCTCACTTATTTGTTAAGTGTTCATGCGCACCACTTGGGTTAGAGATAATTCTGCTAGGTTAGTTAGACCAATTGAGTGTTCACCCTCTTTAGAATCCGAACCCGTAGAAATTCGTGGACCAAAATCCGACCGGAACGGGTCTACCGGAACAAACCGAAGACCGGATTTTCCCAAGTGCTTGGACCAAAGACTAGACCCGTTATATTCGATTTTTGGGACCGGACCGGTATGCACCGGTTAGTTAATTTCTACGTAAAAAAATTAATTTTTACAACATAATATTATTTTTTTAAAATTTAAATACATAAAATAAATAAAGTATTTTGTAGGTTGATATATGTTTGAAATGAAGTCCATATCTTATTTTTAGTGAAGTAATCGCAAGTTTCTAAACATGTGAATGCCAATTATTTATCGTATGAAGTGTGACATTTAATTATTTTAATTGTAATGTTGATTTATACTATTTCATCAATTTATTATCTACTAATTTAGATTGTCAAATTATGATGTATTTAAATATTTAATACATATCTATACTATATAATAATAGTCGAAATATTAAAACTTTGGTCAGTCGGTATAGTAACTTACTTAATTATTATATAGATAAAATCCTTTTTAATAATTAATTAATTTCCTTTTCAGGTTAGACATACTACTTTTTGTATTTTTAAATAACTAATTAATTTCTCTTTCAGGTAAAATACAATATCTTTTATATTTTATCTAACCAAATTTTTTTTCTAAAACTACTACGAAAAATTCCATTTAATAAAATAAATTACTTATTTTATAATTACTATTAACTAATCAATTATCTTTTTCTGCTAAAACGCGTTACCTTTTCTATTTTCTCTAACTAAAACCTCTCATTTTCCAATTATATCACGGGCGGTTTTATTTAATAAAATAATAATTTTATAATTACTAATAATTAATCGATTACCATTTTCAGCTAAAACATATCATTTTTTCTATATTTTCTAACTAAAATCTATCTTTTTCAAAAAATATCACGGCAACATTTATATAATTATTATTATCAAATCATATCCTTTCATAATTTAAGCCTATAAAATTTATGTCTTAAAAAATTCAATTCAAATTAAAGAAAAAAAATATCATATTAAGAAAAGTTCATGCAATGTACGGGTTTTAATCTAATATTATATAATTTAAGAAGTAAAATAATAAAAAGATAAATAAATACATAAAATCCGATCCGATCTGAGTTTTTTAATGGTTTGGAGCAAACATGATCGAAAACCGGATTTTTTTTAATTTTAAGGACTGAAGACCGGACCGTTGGATTGATAGGCCCGGTCATATCTAATTTACCGATCTAGACCAGAATGTAATGTAGCCCTAACTGTACTGCACATAAATTACCTTTAGTAATTTGGTTTGTTGTTCAGTTTTTCCTTTGTTAATTTCAGAAAAAAGTCTCGTTTGAATTTAAGAAAAGTCTCAAAAGCCTGAAAAACTTGTTTATATTTTTTTCCCGTGCAATGGAGAAATTATATTAAGGAAAATATTAAGAAATAAGAACTGATTGAGTGATTGATATAATAATATTAAGTCATATGTTTAGAAGCATTTGAATCCATGACAAATGAATATTTCCATGTAAAGTCAAGTAAAATGGAAGTTTTTTCGTATTGAAGTAGCTCTTACAAAAAAAAACAGCATCATTCACACACATTAACTTCTTCCAGTCTAATAATTTAAATTGCCAATTACAAACACTTTGTAGATATACAACTACAATAGTCATACTTAGTTTGATGAAAGAATAAATATGCTTTCCGGGATGTGGTTTAATCTCAAAATAGTGGAGAGATTGATTTTTTTGTAGTAGATTTGTCTGTTAATCTCACAACAGGTCATAAGCAAAATTTAAAATGATATAGTTTCAACTTATTTTAATTTGTCAGTTCTCGCATATATTTCATATACATCAATTTGATTAGCTTGTAAAAGATGGAGGTGAAAAAAGTTAGAAGCGGAGAAAAATATGAAACTTAAAAAAATATAATAATTTTGAAATAATAAAATAATTAAATATATCTCTGAAATCAATATTTTATTTACACATGTATCACATCAAATTTATAAACATTTAACTAATTGTGCATCTAATTTATTATTAAATCTAATGCTAACTTACTAATTAATCGTCTTTATAATCCTTCATTTCATTTAATTAATTGTAAACCACAAATTAAATTTAAGGACAAATATTTAATATGATAATAATGAAAAAAAATGGATGGTTCTGATTTTGAAAGATAATTATAAAGTATTCATTTAACGATTAGTAAATCTAATTTAATATTAATTTTAATATTTACTTACTAATTAATTGAATTTATATTCTAAGATTTTTTAATTAATAGGAACCACAAAACAAATTTAAGGACAAATAATCAAAATGATACTTATAATAGAATAGTAAATGAGCATAATTTTAAATGATAATTATATTAAAAAAGTGGTTCAAAATAAATGACAATTAATGGTTTAAAGATTGTTTTCGTACCTTTGGTCACTGATTAGTGTTGTAAATTCAATATGCCTTCTAAATGGTTATGGTCACTCATGATGCACCTTTGAATATTAAGTTGGTGAAATGGTAATATATACAACGTTAAATTAATCATCAATTAAGTCGATAAATGAAAGAGATTTTTGATTGATATTTTTAAGAAAAAAATTATTAAATGCACTTTCATTGAATGTGGCTTGTGTGTTTTTTCTCAAGAATCAACTTTGTTAAAATACTGCCTTGAATCTGTGTACTATTCTGTTTTTCAGCAGAATAAGGAAGCGCGCCCGCGCCGTGGCATCTTTCCAGAATTATTTCTTTCCAGAATTAATTTTCTGTTCTGTTTTGGTAATTGCTTCGCTTTGGGTCAAAGTCTTCCGGATCCTTCTATAACCGCCTAGAGAGTATTATATAAACTCTCTAGGGCATAGCCTAGCATAGATGCCTGAAATCTGAGTCGGAAAATCTGAGTCTGTAAGTCTGTAATCTGAATCATATCTGTTATCAATTAAGTCTGTCAGATCTAAAGTCAATTAGATCTGAATCTGTATTCTGTAATCTGTATCCTCAAGATCAATAAAGTTTTCTCTTCTGCCAATCTGTGTTCTTCCTTTACGTTTATTATAATCTCTTTTGTGCTTCCGTTATAACAAACTGGTATCAAGAGCTTGGTTTTCGGAGAGCCTGGTATCCAGAGCTTGGTTTTCGGAGAAAGATGTCTGGTTTTGAAGGTCGACAAATTTACTGGGAGGAATAGTTTCAGTCTGTGGCAAATCAAGATGCGTGCTTTGTTAAAGCAACAGGGGCTCTAGGAGCCGTTGAACAAGAAATCGGCTGCTGCTTCTACAAGCGCTGAGATGGCCATTCTGGAAGAAAAGGCACAATCAACAATTCTGTTGTGTCTTGCAAATGATATTATTACTGAAATCGCGGAGGAGGATACCGCGTCTGGTCTGTGGTTGAAGCTTGAAAGTCTCTACATGACGAAGTCTTTAACAAACAAGTTGTTGCTGATGTGATGCCCCTAGATCCGGGGTCATGGATCCAAGTCACCACAGTCCAATTTCCATTCATTAAAATTCTACTCTTGACAGCTGGAATATAAATGCATAATAAAACTCACACAATAGACCCCACACTTTAATATTAACACACACCAGTCATATGCTCAGAGAACAACATCCACAATATTAAAAGTTTAGAGTTAAACAGTTATTACAAACCCAAAATCTTACTAAGTACATTGTTGAATAATACTTCTACAGGAAGCATTTCAACAACCAAGAGTTTATTACATGAGCTTACACACTTAATGTACATAAGTCTACCAGGACCCGTCTGTCTATACGCTACCTCAGGAATAGGTGCCAGCGTTCTCTCAAAAGGTCGCCTTTCCCTTACCCTCTTGCGGGGTGTAGTGCGAAGTATCGGCATGTGACCTAGCTGTTGTATAAATAAATAGCAAGAGTGAGCTATAATAGCTCATCAAGATAAATTTTATAAACTAGCTTCAAAAGAAACATAAGTATATCTGTATAATAAACAGAAGACAAATCATAATTATTATAAAAAGAATTTAACTTTATTTGATAACTACTCCTTCCAAATATCTTTATACTAAAAGAAATATATAGCATTCTAATATCAGCTTCTCTTCTAATATAATATCAGTTTTTCTTCAAAAGTAATATAATATCAGTTTTTCTTCTATAATAATTAAAAATCATTACCTCACCTCAGCATAATATTTCAAGATATTATATCATCTGTACATCATCTCTCAATACAATCTTTCCATTTCCTTTTTTATACAAAATTATATAAAAATAATATAAAATCAGTTTCTCTTCTTACTGTAAAAACAATTCCATCATTTCATACCATTTTCCTTTTTCAGTATACAAATCTGAAAACCATTATCAATTCTTTCTTTTAAGTTTTGGAGATATATGCTAGCGCCAGATACGTAGGACGATGATCAGTCGCCTGACCGTACGTGCTCTCTGTTTACTACTAGTAGAAGGGATGATCCCACCTGGTAATCAACCCTGGAGGAAGGCTACCTGCTACATCCTCCTTCGGCAACTCTTGGGCCGTAATAAATATTGAGTGCTGGACTGTGCCGCACACATCCTCTTACGCTTTTTGTTGCAATCCCCCTCTTTTTGTCAATCAGTATTCCATTTATACCAATACCATTCCATATTTTTCCTTTCAATTTCCATTTCCACCTTTATTCACATATGTCATCACTTTTAAAGTTTATGCCATAATACTCTGATTATGACTCAGACATCTTCTCTGTATTTAACGGAATCCAGTACACTTATATATATATATATATATATATATATATATGTAAAATATTCCATCCTTCTTTTTTTTAGAAATAGTAAATAATAATCAAATAATATTTATTAAATCACAATATTTAAAAAAATATTTTTAACATAATATTATAAATCATATAACCCTAGATAACAACTGATACCATTCTTTCATATTCTTTTAATCATAAAGCATGTTCACTTTATGCATAATCATATCTATATATCCATATCCATCTTTCTTTAATTCCCAAAATCAGGAAATAAATTGTTTACTAAAATAGCAACAATAGAATCAAATATGTATATTCCATGAAATCATTTTCTTCGAAGGTAAATAATTTTCGAAGTAGAGATAGAAAAATCTTGTCTGGATCTCTAAAGCGAGTAAGTATGATCCTGAGTTCGTCTCCCGTCTCTATTGAAACGAAAGGTTCACCATTAGTATATATCCTACTTAATCACCTAATCTTTATACAATAACACCCTTGACACATAATATATGTTTGACATAGCTTTTACGCCCCAAAAGTTCCAAGAACTTAATCACTTTTAAACTCGATCAAAGTTTTAGTGTATTCCACCATTTCCCTTAATAACCACACTCGACTGTAAAAATTCTCAGAAAATATCAATTCCGAATTTTAATGCAAGGTCAACTGGTAATGGTCCTCTGACCACCCTAATACAATATCCCAAAATTTTATAACTTTTAAAAATGTTTAAGTATGGTAATTATAGCCTCAAAGTTGATACAATTACGTTTTCTCGGTTCTCGAACATCTCTCACTAAAACTGACTTTTCTCCTAAACCGTTCATCAGATTTTAATGTACTTTATATCAAAATGATCTATGAACTAAGACCTATCCTTTTCTGACCAGTTGGGATACCCTACTGACCTGGAAAGATTCGGGTTGCCCTGTTTTTAATAATCACTGTTTTAACGAAAATCGGGCATTATAACGGCTATATTTTCATACTTTCCAAGATATTACTCCTCCAAATCCATCATCCACCTTATACACCATCACCTACACCATGTGGTCATCTTACCAACCATGGTTACAAGCACATACTCCTTTCATATTCAATAAAAACACTTTTACACACATATATGATCATGATTTCATCACTTATAACAACTTAACCACTAACACAACCAATATTCATCATAAACTCAAGAGGGGTGAGGATTTTATACCTTCTTTGAAGCTTTAACACTCTTAATATATGCTTGTAGTCCTTAATACACCTTGATACAACCTTATACTAGCTTGGATCAACTAAAGAAACCATAAAAAACCAAGTTAGTTTCTTAAAGTTACTATTCACTATTATTCACCATCAACTTCCATGATTTTATTACCTTATCAATTGATGCTTGATGGCTATGGAACTTTGTGTATGTCTTAATTTATCATCCAAGATCCTCCATGAATTATTCCTTTATTTCTTGTTGACTAGAGCTTGAGTTTTGGTTTTTATTTTCTCTTTTTTCTTGAAAAATTCGAATGGAGAAGATGATGGAAGGGGAGAGATTTTTGTGTTTTTTTGTAAATCTTATCTTGTCTTAGATATTTTGACTTGGTATTAAAATAATTATCTACTAATCTTACTTGGTAAGTCTTGGCTTAAAGTAAGTGGAAAATGACATAAGAAGTGATGTAAGATGAGTGATGTAATAAGAATTCTAGAATCTTGATTTTTCTTCTTTCCAAATATTATGCTAATGGTTCTTGTAGTTACTAATATGGAATGTATCCTTGGTATGATACTAATCTTGGTTGTTTGATCTCCATACTCGTCTAATTGTGATTTGTTTCGAATATACCTCATTATCTCAGTGGTTCTGAAATCATTTAACAATCCAAATTCCTTTGGTATTTCCTTAACTTAATAATCCCTTATTTTACCCTAATTCACTAATTCCTCAAAATATAATTCCTTTAATATCTCCATGCTCCTTACTATCCAGTAGAAGCTTATTCGAAATCAAAATTCTCAAAAATCCATATTCAGGAATTTCTGAAATCTATCGTCATTTCGAGTCACTTATTTTCTTAGTTCAACACGAATATGGTTTCTGTTTACTCATTTTCTGTTTCAATTATAGTGTACCTACATACCATTTCCCTAAATCCTCAAATTTTACTATTCATGTGATCACTGTAGCATTGCTAAAGTTAGGGTTATTACAGCAGAAGCAACGTCTGTTCAGTCTGCGAATGCAGGAAGGTATGCCTCTTCGAGATCACTTAGATCAGTTAAACACAGTTTTATTAGAATTGCGTAATATTAATGTTAAAGTTGAAGATGAGGATGCTGCTTTGATTCTGTTAGTTTCTTTACCATTATCATATGATAATTTTGTACAGTCTTTTATTGTTGGTAAAGATACTATTTCTCTAGAGGAGGTTAGATCTTCTCTCCATACTAGAGAGCTGCGCCATAAGGCGGCTGGTACATGTGTAGATAATCAGGCTGTTGGATTAATAGCCAGTGAGAGTAATGGACATGGAAAGTCGGGGAAGAAACCAATTCCTAAGGGTCCAAAACCTAATGATATCTGTAATTACTGTAAAGATAAGGGACATTGGAAATCTGACTGTCCCAAGAAAAAGAAGCAACATGATAAATTGGCAGGTACTGGTGCTTCAGGTACTACTGTTGTAGCTTGTGCTACTTCTGAAAAAGATATTGCTCGTGTTGCTGCTGATCACAGGCATCACTCTGATGTGTGGATTCTTGATTCTGGAGCGTCTAACCATATATGTCCGCGCAGGGAGTGGTTTACAACCTATGAGCAAGTAGACGGTGGCAATATTTCTATGGCTAACAGTTTTGCTTGTGAGACGGTTGGAACAGGCTCGATTAAAATTCGGACACATGATGGTAAATTCTGCACGTTGAATGATGTTAGGCATGTTCCACTTATGACAAAGAATCTGATATCCTTGAGTATGTTAGACAGCAAGGGTTTCAGTTTTCAAGGTGAAGGTGGAGTTTTACATGTCTGCAAGGGTTCTAATGTGGTCTTGAAAGGTGTTAAACGTGGTACCTTTTATCTTCTTCAAGGTTCTACGTTATCAGGTTCTGTTGCTGTTGCGACCTCGGAGATTGATAAGATATACATGACTCAGGCAGATGGGTTTCAGGTTCCTGGTAAGGATGACTATGTTTGCAAGTTATTGAGGGCTTTGTATGGACTAAAGCAGTCTCCGAGGCAATGGTACAAGAGAATTAAGGTGAGCAAAGTGGGTATTGCAGATAACCCAGCTGATATGCTTACCAAGCCGGTTCCACATAGCAAGTTTCAACATTGTTTGAACTTGCTAAATGTTCGGAGTTGTTGATTTCCCATTGAGGGAAAAATCTGAGGCAAAAGTTTTTTTTTTTCTGGTACATCTGGCATTATTATGGTGCATCTGGTACATTTGGCATTATTGTGATGCGTGTGGTACATTTGTTATCTGTTATTTGTGAGAGGATTCAAGTCAAGGTGGAGATTTGTTAAAATACTGCATTGAATCTATGTACTATTCTGTTTCTCAGCAGAATAAGGCAGCGCGCCCGCGCCGTGCCATCTTTCCAGAATTAATTCTTTCCAGAATTAATTTTCTGTTCTATTTTGGTAATTGCTTTGCTTTGGGTCCAAATCTTCCGGATCTCTGTAACCACCTAGAAGGTATTATATAAACTCTCTAGGGCATAGCCTAGCATAGATGTCTGAAATCTGTGTCGGAAAATCTAAGTCTGTAATTCTACAATCTGAATCATATCTGTTATCAATTAAATCTGTCAGATCTAAAGTCAATTAGATCTGAATCTGAATTTGTATTCTGTAATCTGTATCCTCAAGATCAATAAAGTTTTCTCTTCTCCCAATCTGTGTTCTTCCTCTAAGTTTATTATAATCTCTTCCGTTATAACAAACTTCCCGGGTATACAAAAATTTTTATTTCGACCCCTTCTATAAAGGTCTTATGAGGAAAACTATATAATAGTTTTAAAAGTATGGACAATGGTACAATAAATATTTTAGTTATCATGCAAGTAAGTTATGAATGATAACATTAGCAACCCAAAACTTTAAAAAAATATTTATCTATACGCATGTCTAATAATCTGAACAAATAGGTGTAACATGATAAGGATTGATGCCTAAAATTCAGTAAGTCGCAGAATTATTAGAGTTGGACACTAAATATTCTAATGGGAAGTAACTCTGGGAGAATTTGGACTGAGTATGATGAAATCCTAAATCGTTTTCTATTATTTTATTGTCAGAATCATTTTTTCTGTTGATTTTATTGGACAACTAAAACACGAAAACATAAGATACATATATATAATCGAAATAAAAAGATAATATATCTAAGTATAGTATGTCTTATAATAAAAACATATAAAGTAGTACCTTAACTGAAATTGATATGATTTACACATGAGAAGAATTGATGTAGACACTTAGTTCATCAAAGTTGGTTAGGTTTGATGGGGTATAGGGAATAAGCGACTTAGATTTCCTGTAATGTTTAAATTGCTATAATAATTTTTTTTATTTTGTAAGAATTTTATATTTGAGGTAATTTTATTTTACATATTTTGTTTATTAGTTAATCGTTAAAATAAAAATTAGTAGTAGTTATGTTTAGTTAATTTATATAAAAAAAAATAAAAATCAATTGTTATTGAGTTTAACTTGAGTTGAGTTTAGTCTTAGCTGAAACGTAGAATCTAGATCCAATAAAGAAATATAATACATTAAGTTTAATTTGTCTGAAATTTAGTAGACTCTGATTGATGTTAAAATAATTCACAATCTTCTGATTTGTTAACCAATACGTGGTACATTTGGGTATTATAATAAAGGATGTTGAAAAACAATTCATGACTAAAAAATATATAAACATATATAATATACTGTTACGTGGATTTATAGAAAATATTATTTACGGTTAGTAGTAATTTTTTAAAATTAAAAACCTTGTCATATACGAATTTATTAAATCAAGATATTATTATATTTAAATTTAATTTAACGGCAATTAGTAAATTAAAATAAGCAATGTAAATAATAAAAATTTTGTATATGATTGATCACTACGCTATAGATGGCCTATTGCAACCTTTTGGCATGAGTGTTACCTTCTTGGATGTTACCATAGCTATGAAATTTTTGAGCGATCGCAACCTTATGATTCTGGTGTTACCAAATCCACAAAAGTATATTACTTTAGTTATACAAGGTGTTACAGTGGGCAACACCATGAGATGTGTTACCATAGAGTATTCATGAACAAACTTTTTATTTTATTTAAAATTAAAGATTTAATAATTATTTGACATTAAAAGTAATTAATTTTAACAAAATCGTTGAAGTTATCATTTTAATGATTTAATAATTAGTTGACTTTAAAAGTTATTAATTTTAATAAAAGCATTGAAGTTATGTTTGAAAAATTAATATTCCATGAAATAATCAAATCATTTAAATTTCATAAATATTAAAATATTTTTAATAAATTTAGAATAAAAATGTTTTCAAAATTAAGTAATATTCAAAAATTATTAAATTTTGATTAAATTCATTTAAAAGTTTAATAGAGAAAATTATAATTTGCATACACTGTGAATTATTTCAAAATAATGAAATTAATAAATTTAAAAATTATAATTTAATACCAATAAATTAAGATACATTAAAATATTTTTTTGGAAAAAAAGTACATTGAATTATTGAGATGGGCTGCAAATAAAAACAAAGAAGGGCCGAGCGGCAAACGAAAAAGAGAGCCGCAAAACGAAAATTTAGAATTAGGTTAGTCAACATAAGTCCTGGGAAAAAATTGGGGAAAAAACACAGGTTCAGTTTCACTTCTGTCGTCGCTTCTCTCTCTTGCCGGCCTCTCTCACTTCTCTCTGTTTCAATTGATGTTTGAACTGGGTTAATTGAAGCTTGGGTCAAGGATTAGAATTTCAGCTGGGTTAATCGAAGTTTGGTCGAAGATTCAATTAGGGTTAATAAAAGTTTTTATTCGAAGGTGTTCGGTTAATCGAATGTATCTCTCTCCACAGTCGATGGCTGCTTCTCTCTCTCTCACACAGTCGATGGCTGCGTCTCTCTCTAGCGATTATTGGCGATTACTCTAATTTGCTTTGGCTGCTTATCTCCCTAACGATTACTGTTGATTGATCTCTCTCCCTGGTTCATCTAACTGGCGATTGGTCTCTCTCTCTAGTTCTTTCTGGTGCGTTTTGGACTCAGAACTCTCAGTCTATCTATCTTTGGCTTCGATTTGGTTCAAATCTTCCGAGATTTGAATTTTGATTTTAGGGTTTAAATTTAGGGTTCCATTTGGGTATAAATTAAATTTGGGTTTTTTCAATAATGTGCAACTTTGGGTTTTTACTTAATTTTCTCTTTAAATTAATTTGTTTTTTCGATTTTGTAGGTGCTTTAAGTTTTGAATTCAAGCTTCTCACCAAGTTGCAGATTCTTTCACGCATCTAATTTGCATATTCTTAATCGACGACTAAGTTGCAGTGGGCTCTTAATCGACTTCTTCTTACCAAGTTTGTCGGTGAGTGAAGTTTCTTAGCTGCAATGTTGAGGTTTAAAGACATCCCTCATGTTGTACTAGTTTCCTGCAAATCTGTATATTCAGGTTTCAATAGCAAGTTTCTATTTCCTTTATAAATTTGTTAAGTGGTATTTATGTGGTTGGTAATTATATACATCTAAGTTTATAGTCAATCCAACAACCAAGGAGATGGAATAGTCAAAGCTGGATTTATTGCTAGCAGGCACTGACAGTGAAATACTAATGATAGAGGTCAGTTGTCATATGAACCTAATTGAAAACAGTGTCCTTATAATCTTACTTAATGTAATCCTCCTATAGACTACCACTAATACGCTACTATTTCCTACGTGATTAACATTATTGACTTTATATTATGGTGTGTTTTTAACTTTTTCTTGCAGGGTTATTGTGATTTTCTTCCAGAAGAAAAGTTGCTTCAACCAGTAGAAGTTGGGCAGGTTGTTTATTTGATTAAATTTGATTTCAGTATTACCTGTCTCTTACTCTTTGTTAATATTATGTTACCTTCCTTGTAGCCTATTTGCTACTATAAATATTACTCGGTCCCAAATGAATTAGTTCCCTTTTAAATATGTGCCACAATAAAAGTGAAATCTACCTTTAAATAACTTGAGAATACTTTCTGCAGCTGTTAGTATTAGCACACAATGGCTTCTGCTCTGAAGTCTTGAGTGATTGAGATTACACCAGCCATTCTAGTTAGCCTACTTAAAAATCGCTTTTAGCAGTAATATGACATTTGTATATCTGTCAGTTTGACACAACTTTTGCTTGTTTTTCCCAATTTGGTGCACTTCTCTTTCATTATTTCTTATCAATTGTATACATATGTGTTTGTTTTTTAATCACAGTATGTTAATACTTAACATGTTACTTTTATTTTTTGACAATATGTAGGAGAAAACTCCATATGTTGCTAATTAAAATTGCTGATGAAGAAGGATTACGAAAGAGAAGTCTAGTCACAAGGAGTCTCTCTCTTCTGTCAAACAATTCTTGTAGCTCAATAAATTGATCTTTGAGCCTTTGATGGACACCGGTTGTCTTTTGAAATTTACCATGTTATTAGCTCTAGTACTTGTACGTTTTAAGTTTTGTTCATTAGCTATTGTTGGTAGATTTTTTTGGATGATTTGGTTGGTTTTGTACTAGATGATGTTACTGAAATGATGTTGGATGATGTTATTGAAATGTAATTAATTTGGTTCTTGATTTCTTTTACTTGAAAATGTAATATTTAAATGTCAATTTTTTTTGTTATTAAAATTAGTTACAAATGATTTTAATTATGTAACACTCAATGTGTTACAATTAGTGAAAGAGGGTGTTACAATAGATTGTGGACCCCACCTAGATGTGGGCCCCACAGTTGTCCATGTGCAAAATTGTATCATCTATTTTAACACGCAAACTATGTTGCTATAGAGTGTTTAAGATGTTGTGTTAGGTCCCGTAAGAGGGCTATATTAAGCTAGAAGGGGGGTTGAATAGCTTAATTACCAATTTAAAAATTATTATGGAGTTTTTAAATAATTTTCCCTTTTTAAAACTTTACTGAGTCGTTATGCAGTTTATAAGTGCAGAAATAAAAGACAAGGAAGGAAAATACCACACAGGAGATTTTATCCTGGTTCGCGATGGCGCAACCCCTAATGGATTCGCTCACCCCTACTCCAGTCCCCGAGCTCCTCTCCGGACTCGAGATTTTCCATTAAAAATAACTCGCTCCTTTAGTAGGCGGAGAAGCCTTTACAACCCTATAAATATTGGTCTTGGTACGTATCTCCGAGACACTACCTCACAATAAATATAAAAACCCACAAGACTCGTCTTGGGTTGTAACTCCCCGTTACACCCTCAAAGTCGTTGTGAAAAACCTACACAACTTATCTTAGACAGCAACTCCCCGCTACTTCTTCAAAGTTGATGTAGAACCCTTGGTGTAGTCTTTGAATTCCTCGCTTTTGCCGGTCTTGGATCTTAGATGAAAGGTCTTGGGTCTTTCCTCTTCTTCACGGTGCAAAGGCCACTAACTCCCCGCTAGTGCCTAGGACTTGGATCTTAGAACGAGAATCACCTCACTTCAACTTCACCTCACTGCAAAACTTAGAAAACAATATCTACGAAACAAACCGTAATATAAAGATAAGTTTGGACTTAATATGTCCTAAGTTGACTATAATATTCTTACCCGAATATTAATTATTATAAGTTCAATAAGCCTTGTTTGCTTATGACTTTAGGTGTATTCTTTATTCGATATGACTTGTAGATCGATGAATACTTTTAATACAATACTCCGTTTAAATGAGATTTAAATATATCTCTGAGTTTGTATATTAAGTCCTTTAATCTCGTAGGCTTATAAGGCTTATAATCGTATACTTTGATTCGTCTTTTTGTTAGGATCGAAGTATACTTAAAATTACTTCTTTTTTGAAAATACGTCTATTTTCGAAGTAATATATAAATCAAGTCCTTGTATATGCTTTATAGATTAAGGATCTTGGATGAACAACTTCTCGTTCGATATAGTCTTGATTAGACTATTCGTATTTTTATATTTAAACGAGAGTGTTATGATTTTACTTTAACAATTTGCACTTTAATATTAATTTGGCCAATTAAACACAACACACAAATATAACACAAACGTGCAGAAAAGTAGCTCACTTTATCTATAGGATAAAATGAGGGCCGCTATTATGCGTTAATTTAGTGCGGAAAGTAAAATCACTCACAAGTGTGAGGACGAGAATAAAAAGTGCGGAAAGTAAAATCACTCACAAGTGTGAGGACGAGAATAAAAAGTGCGGAAAATATATAAATAGAAGCTTAACAACTTATTTCCCTCGGAACACTAAGGTGATAGAAGGGAAACAAATCACGCTTTAGCACAGTTATATATCACAATAATAAATATTAATGGCCAAAGTAAGTGCGTTAAAGATTTAATTAATTAAGCCTTTTAGATTCTCTTCCCTCGGAACACTAAGGTGATAGAAGGGAATTAAATCAAGCTCGATGTAATTATTTGACCGTCGTCAAATATAACCTCTTTTTGAGGTTTTGTAATATTTCGAATCGTTGTTCGAATATTAATCCTTGTACGGATTTTGATGGTCTCGTTTAGAGATCCGATATAAGAGCTTACTAAAGAAGATGAGATGAAGGTATAGAGCTCTTATATGTATATAAAATATGGTCGGTTAAGACTCGAATAGTGAAGCTAAAAATTACCACTTTTGGATATCGCCGGAAAAAGTTCGCCGGAAAAATTCGCATGAGGTTCGGCCGGATTTTGGCTTGTGGACGAACTTGGGCAGCCCTTCGGGAGGCCGGATGGTAGTGGTAAAGGAGCGTGCTTGGTGGGAGAGAGCTTGGTTGAAGGAACTAAGCTTGTTGGAACAAAAACCTTGTATATATTTAAGTATATATAAGAAAGAGAAGGTTTTTGAGATGAAGTGGGTGTAGAGAGTATTTGGATATATTGAGAGAGCTCACACTTCTAAATTCCCAGCACTTATTTGGCTCCTTAGCTTATTAAAAATGGGTGGGGGAAGGGGTGTATTTATAGGAGGAGTTGGGTGGAAGGAAGGGTGGGTGAGGATTTAAAGTAAAAGGAGTGGTTGAGATTGAAAAGGTGTGGATTGATGAGGTGGAAAGTGGTTTTGTGTTTGTTGGGGGTGGTATTGTGTTTCTTTGCAAGTGGGGGTGGTATTCTACTAAAATATTCCAGCTGTGTTTTAACTCTAATTAATTGTATCGGACTCGTATCAATTAACGAATAAATACGTAACATGTTTCGTTAATTAAATACCCGATTAATACGAAAATACCCAATAAATAATTCTAAAATTATGGAGCATTTAGGAATATTATAAAATAATATTCTGGAAAGTTTGGTCAATTTTGGTCAATGTTGACTTGGTCAAACGTGGTTAACTGTGGACCCACTGTATCGATTTTCGTGCCCCGACCAAAATTCTCAGAAAATTACGAAATTTTTACCATGCATAGAAAATAACATTTAAGTGACCCATCTCAAGTTTCAAGTCATTCTAGCAAGTGGAAGTATTTTATTTGGATTTAATACGATTAAATCAGGTTTCGTTTCCGAATAAAATACGATTGGTCTTTCTTTGAAGTAGACACATCTTTTGACCAATGTTTTGACTAGAATAAATACTTAGAATATATTTCCTAATATATAAAACATTTTGAGAGTGTAGGAAATATTTTTGAGTATTTAAAATAATTTTCTCCAAAAATAGAATAAATTTAAGAAGTGGGAGAAAAATTACTTTAAATATTTCTGGCACGAGATAAAAATGAGTATTAATATTCTACCACTGAATATTAATATTTTTGAGGATAAAAATCTTTTGAGTGCTAAGGCGGAATAATTTTTGAATAAAAACTGATCGTTTTTAAATACAGCACGAGTTCTCTAAAGAATATTAATTCTCGAATATTCTTTGTTCGAGTCTGTCGCCTTATCAATTTTGCAACGGAGATCTAAAAAATATTACATCTCAATATTTCTTGTTTGATCTTATTGCCTTGAGATATATTCCATGAAAATATAATTTTCGATTTTTAGCAATAATGGAATATCTCGTATAATAAAAATAGATATTGCTAGAATTGACTTTTGACTTTTGACGGAATCAATTAAATTAATGACCTAGTGGAGAGGATAACTAAGTGTAATTAAATTTTATGTTAAATTGTACAAATACCAAAATAAATAATATATCAAAGATATCCTTTAAATCTTCCCCTTTTTGGTATTTGCCAAACAAAACATAAAATTTAAAAAATTACCCGTGTGTGCTTCCCCTTAGTGTATGCATGGATTTAAAAAATATTTTAGACTCAATTCGAAGCAAGCGATAACTTTTATTCTCCACTAATTGATTCCTGCAAAACAACTTATGAGACGAATAAATAATGTTAGGCATAATTCATATAAGAAATTTTGAAAATTTTAAATTAGGGGGGTCTAATTTTCTCTTCCCCTTTTTGTTTGGTATAAATCCAAAAAAAGATTTCGAATTTCCTCTTCCCTTTTTGAACATTTCGGTTAAGACCAATTTAATTGGTTCAATACCGAATGATTTTTCTTCCCCTTATTTCTCTTCTTTAATGTAAGCTTTTGTAATTTTTGATGTATTTACCAAAAATTTTGCTTCCCCTTGGAATATGATTCGTTTTGAATCAATATCATTTGCATCTTCTTTATCTCTTCCCCTTTTTGTAGCAGATGTTCTATTTTTGTAATTTTGAAGTATTACCGAAAAATATCATTTACATTCGGTGTATTACCGAAAAATAGTGCTTCCCATTGGGATAAGTTCTTTCCCTTTCTTTTTTATTTCTTCGTTTCTTTTTATCAGAAACGTTTGTTTATTTTCGAGAATTCTTTTGGGAAGTTACTCAGAAATATTTATATGATTCTTTTTTGAATCATTCTTGTGTTGATCTAAGTTGCTCGTTCTTTGGCAATCTTGATTCATACATGAATATTTTAATTCAGATTCAATAATAAGTCATTCAATCTTTGTCAAGTGATATTCAGTCTATAACGTTTTTGAAGAACGTTTAGTACAACATCTTGATAAATGTTCGGTATATAATCAGTAAAATCAATATCAGAAATCATTCAGATTTACAACTGTATGTATTTATCTTTACAATGTAATCTAAACAATCATACTGACTGCATATATTGTACTCTTCTTTGAACTGTAATTCCATATAAGACTGCTGTGAGCTTATAGTGGTCAGTTCTTTAAATCAAAATCTGCAAATACACCATACGATCAAGCTACAGTTTATAGTAAAAGAATCAGTCGATAGAGCAAAGAGTTCGTTCAATATTCTTTTACCAGATTTAACTATCTATCTCAAGAGAGGAATCAGGAACATGCAATATTTTATTATTAGATTAAATCGCATGCATGCCATGTCAATGATATCCTTAGATGTATATGATAAGTACATAGATAATAAATTAGTCAATGCAAGTTCTATATACATTCAAAAAGTTCCAGGATAATCAGTGTGGTTCACTGATTATGAGGAACTACCTGCAGAAGTTTTATTCTAACTCAAAGACAACCCCTTTGAGTGAAACAACAACAACATCATACCAGAAGCAAAACAGATTTAAACATCAAGCAGAATTAAAGGACATGTTGCAAACTATAACAAAACGGCATAGAGAATCACAGAACATGTAGTCAAGTAGCAGGATGAATCATAACAAGTTCAGCAGAAACGACACCAAGATCTTCACCTAGATCAGGCAAGGAAGCATATATCTTCTCCATATCATCATCATTACCAATAGCACAAAGTTCACCAACCAACTTAGTCTCAGTGTCTTTAGCAGGTTCAACAATAGCATTCTCAATCATTTTACCTTTATCCTTATAATTCTTTCCCTCTAGATACTCAACCCTATTGTTAAGTTCAAAATTTGACTATTTAAGAATGTCAATTTCCAAACTTAGCTTATTGACCTCTTCTCTAAGAATAGCGTAAACATCAGTTTTAGGTGCAAGGGAGGGAATGACAATCCTATTAGGGTGGCTTGTTTGACAATTTTTAAGAGAGAGCTTAGGTTGAGTAAGACCATCTATAGCACAAAACTCCATCTTATTGAGATGCATCCTAGACAAATGCACATAATGGGTTTCAAAAATAGAGGTTAAGAGCAAACCATATGGCATGTAATCAGTGTTGTAAGCATTTATCATGTTTAGTACTAGTACATAACTAACATTGAAGTCTATTGTATTTGACACTATCTTAAACATGACTTTTAGATCAACAAAATCAAAGAAGTTATCATGTTTAGGTTTTGGCAAGACATTTTCCCTAAGGATTATGGCTAGTTGTTGAAACCTAGACAAGAAGTGTCTAAAATGAATAGCAAACTCTCTAGCACAAAGACCATCAGGCACATCTTCTTCACAGAACAAACCAAGAAACAGTTCAAACTCACTTTGGTCAAAAACAAAATTTTCAAATATGTTGACACAAGGAAGGTCAGAATGATGATTTCCTAACCTAAGAGACTTGTTAAGCACTTTATGATCAACATAGATGTTTTTACCATTCACAAAAGAACTCAAGTAGAAGACCCCATCAACTCTCTGTTGCACTTCCAAGTTACCATAAAATTCAGCAATCAAATGAGTGTAATAGTTTTGACCCCTATAAAACACATAGTTTTCCCATTTGACACTAGTGAACAAGCTGTGAACATCACCATTAGGTTGGACAAAGACCATCATCCCTGGCTGATTATTTTTAAGCATCCTATTGAGTTTTCCAGTGTTGGAAAGTCTTACTAAGGTAGGGTTTGAGGGTATGATGTTGGTTCTAGCTTTGTGTGAGTTGACTGATTTCTCAGTGTTTGGCATGGCTTGAAAAACAATGTTAGGGTTAGGGTTTGGGTTTCTAAAAATAGGCAATTTGTTTCCCTAAGAGAAATAGGCAAACTCATTTAGGTGTGCAGGTTCTTGTTTTATTTTCTTGTGGTAATGTTCTTTAGAATTGTCAGGGTGACAGAATGGTGTGAAGGGAGCATAGAGAGAATGGTTGAAGTTTCTCCTACTCATGGTTGGGAACAAGGGAAGTAGGTCATGGTTTTTGGCTTTTGGATTTGGGGTTAATGGTGTGTAGTCCATATGTTTGTAAAGCAAGTGTAGGGGAGTGTGTGCTTATGAATGCATGAATATCTATATATATATATATATATATATATATATATATATAGGCAGTTAGCACATAGATTGAATCAAGCATGCATATGTTTTTATAAAATATGAAACACAGAAGTGATGATGCAGGCTGGTGAGTCCACAGTAAGGTCATTTAATGAATTTACAGGGCATGCAGGAACATTTGCAGGGTATATATATAATGGATATACATATTTGTATATAGACAGCTAGCATATATGAGTGTATCCTGGTTTTATAAATGCTTGAAGAACATGTATCTTTATAAAATATCTCTTAAAAAGATATGCAGGATATGCATATATAAAGTATATATATATATATATATATATATATATATATATATATATATATATATATATATATATATATATATATATATGTCTATCAGATGGCATGTTGTTAAAAAATTTGCTTTTGTCCCTTTTTGAAGGTATTTTATGATCAAATTCAGATATAGATGCAAGTGAATGACTGACTAAGTGTAATAGTGTACAAATCATAGTACATGGAATAGTGTTTTAATTAAATGAGATGCTTTGAAAAGGAATGGATAGAGATGTGTGTAAGAGTTTGTCAGGCATGTATATCAATGCAACTACAATATACTCACAGAATGAAGCAAATGAAGGAAGCATGACAGTATTGACTTTTCAAAGATTGCACAAAAGGGGGACAAGTGGCTGACTCTACAAAAAGCTATCTCTTAAAGACAAAGTTTGTATCCCTTAAAGTCCAGCTGATGTCACTCACATTTAATGCCAAGTTACTACTTTTATTACTTATAGGAATATATTAATGACTCAAGGCAACATACATGACAAATGATTGATTGATAGAGATTCTGGACACCATATATATATAAGTAAATGTACTGGCATAGAGCACACACCACATTTTGACCAAGTTAATCAAGACAGACAAGCATGCTCCTCATAAAGGACACAGACAACATTTTACAGACAATAATATTAGATATATGTAAAATGTGAATCCTATTGATCTAAGTGGCCATTATCACCCCAGTGTCCAGATACTGGGCCTCTCAAAGGGATTCCCAGCAAAGTCTTTGAGTGAGGGCTAGTGTGTGAGTGTTATGCATGAATGTATAGTTACAAACTGTCATCATATTCTTAACAGATTCTAACTAGTGCATACTATTTAAACTAAACATCCAAGGTATAATCAGATAACACTTCTCAATATAGAAACCAGGGTAGTCAATCTCACCTATCCAGAACATACATTCATGTTGGATCACATAACACAAGCACAATTACATATACCACAATGTTATCAGTCATAATGTGAACAAGTATTACAGGCAGTACTACATGTGGGCAAGTTGACCAAGTCAAACTATTATAGACACAGAACATACCAATTTGAGATATCATGTATCATATAAATAACTCCCAATTAGTACATATTAGAATTCTCATTCAGTATAATCACTCTATTGATCATGTTAATAGATTTGCAAAATAAGCACTACAGCAACCAGAGTAATTTAGCCACATAAGATATTCCAAGTGTACTAAATAACAAGTTATCTAATCAAACACTTATATCACAAACTCATAGTTAAGATTGCCAGAACAGTGAACAAAGGCACATTTGACTAAGTCAAATTGATACAACTTACATGTATACAGAGTTTACACTTCCCATTTATCACAATTAACTCAAAATATATTCAAATTTACCAAAGAAATCCTTATAATAAGATTAATTCATTCAATGTATCAATTTAGCACATTATTTGACTTGCCAGATCACAAAATCTGAATATATCAATTTTTAACATATCTACACAATTCCAAACATACTGATATAATACTTATCATTTGTATATTCGAATCAAACACAAACTAGATATAGTAAGTTCCACATCAGCCAAACATATACAACAGTTCAAGTATGCTGATAAATCGACTAAATTCGATTCTCACATTCAAATTATAACATTCAGTATGAACTCATGGCTTCAAACAACCAAGTAACATAATATCAACTCGAACGTTCAAGTAATAAGCAAAACTCAAGAACACATTGATTTTCGCGTATTCCAAACAAATTATTGGGTTTAATCAGGAATTGTACCTTAGCCCAAGGCCTCGTAGTCTTCTTGGGACTTACCGATCCAAACTCGTCGAGTTCCGAGTTGACTCACCGAGTTGACTTCGTTTTGTCCGATTTAGGGCTTCATCACATTCGATTTAGGGCTTTTTATCATAATCGAAGACTCGATTTATGATCCTCTTCAATAATCCTGCACAAACCCTCGAAAATCGAATTAGGGTTTCAAAATATTGAAACATAAAATTAAAAACATGTGCGTGTGTGTGCATATCGTGTATATACATATAAATGTCGATTTTGATTTATAAATCGAGATCGATTTAGGCGATAACGATTTGTATATCAAAAATCCTTTTTCTATACCCAACCCAAAAATTTTATGTCGATTTGAGATTTCTGAAAATCAAACCGATGATAAGATGATGTGTAGTGTATAGAATGGTGTTTGATTGATATATCATCGGAAAAGAAACGGTGAACTCGTCGGAAAAACGAAGAACAACCGATAGGTTTCGAGAGAGAAACGAGAGAGAATGAGAGACTAACGCGGCTGCTACACACAATGAATAGTACATTATATTTAGTATATATATTTTCTGTAATGAACGGCCAAGATTAACTTATCATAAGGATGGATGGTCAGGATTGTAGGGTTTTAATAGAATTGGGCTGGGTTAATCAGAGTTGGGCTGGACTGATTTAAATGGACTGGGTCAAAAATATCTGAAAATAATATATATATATATATATATATATATATATATATATATATATATATATATATATAAATTTTCGAAAATAGTTTTGAAAAATAATTATTAATATAATAATATATTAAATATTTATACTAGTAATTATACTAATATTTTGATTCTTTGTATTTGAGATAAATATCATTTTAGTATCTCAAAAATATTTCCGAATTTAAATTCGATAAATATTTGCTCTAATAGTTTTATCTTTAACCCGTGGGAAAATTAAGTTCTCGATAAAACCCGATCGATAAAGTTTCATATGTTATCATTATCGATGAATCTGAGTTTTAGAGATTTAATAATCCGGAAAGATATCGTGAGATGACTATAAATAATGATAAATTTTCTCTAAAAATATATAAATATTTATAATCTTTATATATCAATATAAACCATTATTTTGAAATTTCCAACATTCCTAAATCCAAACGGAGTCTAGTGAATCTTTCGGAATTCAATGGTTTCGTGAAAATGTCCGCGAGATTGTACTCAGTTTCGATATGAGTCATTTTTATATCGCCTTTATTGACATGATCACGTAGAAAATGATGTCTCACATCTATATGCTTAGATCTTGAATGTAACACAGGATTTTTGCTAAGATCAATAGCACTCGTGTTATCGCATAAGATTGAGATCACATTAAATTTAATATTATAGTCGGCTGGTGTTTGCCTCATCCACAAGATTTGAGCACAACATTTTGCAGCCGCTATATATTCAGCTTCCGTTGTGGAGATAGATACCGAATTTTGTTTCTTGGAAAACCAAGATACTAGGCATCCTCCCAGAAACTGACATGTACCACTTGTACTTTTTCTGTCGATTAAATGTCCGGCATAGTCTGAATCAGAAAAACATACTAAGTCGAATGGTACTCCTTTAGGATACCAAAGACCTACATCAGTGGTTCCTTTTAGATATCTCAATATCCTTTTTACTGCGGATAAGTGAGATTCTTTTGGTGCTACTTGGAATCTAGCACACTTACAAACACTATATTGAATATCGGGACGGCTTGCGGTAATGTATAGCAAACTACCAATCATGCCTCGATATTTCTTAGTATCAACGGTGTTCCGTTGGGATCTTCTGTTAATTTATCAGAAGTCGACATAGGAGTAGATATGGGTTTTGAATTTTCCATTTCAAATTTCTTTAGCATCTCTTTACAATATTTCGATTGTGAAATATGGATGCCTTCGTCAGATTGCTTAATTTGCAATCTTAAAAAGAAATTTAATTCACCCATCATACTCATTTCGAATTCTTTGCAATTCTTTGCTCATATTTTGAGAGAATTCTTTACATAGTGCATCATTTGTTGAACCAAAAATGATGTCATCTACGTATATTTTTACAAGCAAGATATCATCTTTTTCTTGTCTTGTAAATAAGGTTTTATCGGCAGTTCCCATTTTAAAATTGTTTTCTATTAGGAACTTGCTCAACCTTTCATACCAAGCTCTTGGAGCTTGTTTTAAGCCATATAGAGCTTTGTATAATTTGTATACATACTCCGGATGTGTGGCATCTTCAAAACCGGGAGGTTGTTTAACATAGACTTCTTCCTCTAATATCCCGTTTAAGAAGGCCGATTTCACATCCATTTGGTATACTTTGAAATCTTTATGACACGCATAAGCTAATAACATTCGAATTGATTCAATTCGTGCTACGGGTGCATAAGTTTCATCAAAGTCTATCCCTTCCATTTGGGTATAGCCTTGAGCGACAAATCTCGCTTTATTTCTAATTACCGTTCCGTTTTCATCTATCTTGTTTCTAAATACCCATTTGGTTCCAATTATGGAAGTATCTTTGGGTTTTGGAACAAGTTCCCAAACTTTGCTACGAGTGAATTGTAATAGTTCCTCTTGCATAGCAGAGATCCAATCCTCGTCTAACAAAGCTTCTTTAGCGGTCTTAGGTTCTATTTGTGATAGAAAACTAAGACGATTCACAAAATTTTGTACTTGTGACCGCGTTTGAACTCCTTTATTTAGGTCTCCAAGGACATTGTCCAAAGGATGACTTCTAATAATAGGAATTTCTTTTGGAAGTTCAACTTCCGTTTCGGATAATTCTAATGGATTTCTTGGAACAGAGGTACCGAGATCCATATTTTCGAATTGTCGAATAATATTTTCTACATCGTCTTGTTCAACATTATTGTTTTCAACAAGATCTTTGTACTTTGATGATGGTTTACTTTCATCAAATGCTACATTCATTGATTCTTCCACAACAAGAGTTTTAAGATTGAATACTCGATAGGCTTTGCTATTTATAGAGTATCCAAGAAATATACCTTCATTTGATTTAGGATCAAATTTAGTAAGGTAGTCTTTCGAGTTTAGTATGAAGCATTTGCATCCGAATACTCGAAAGTAACTTAGTTTCTGTGTTCTGCCAAAATAAAGCTCGTAAGGAGTCTTTTGTGTTATTGGTCGTAGCAAAACCCGATTAAGAATATGGCAAGCGGTAGACATCGCTTCGGCCCAAAAATATTCAGGTCGACGATATTCATTTATCATTGTGCTAGCCATTTCTTGTAACGTTCTATTTTTTTCTTTCAACTACTCCATTTGATTGTGGAGTGTATGGAGCGGAAAAATTATGTGTGATACCATTTTCATCACAAAAGTTTGTAAAACTAGAATTCTCAAATTCTTTACCATGATCAGTCCGTATATAGACTATGGTACTATTTTGTTGATTTTGAATCTTTTTACATAAAGAAGAGAAAGATTCAAAAGCATCACTTTTAGATTTGAGAAATTCTGTCCACGTGAATCGTGAATAATCATCAACGATTACTAACGTATATGTACAACCTCCGAGACTTTGTATTGGAACCGGACCAATTAGATCCATATGTAAGAGCTCGAGAGGTCTAGAGGTTGATACCATAAACTTTGCTTTGTGAGATGCTCAAATTTGTTTTCCAATTTCGCAAGCTTCACAAGAATGATCTTTTTGATAATTCAATTTTGGTATACCTCGTACATGATCTTTAGTTGATATGTTTTTAATCAACTTCATATTTGCATGTCCTAATCTTCGATGCCATAGCCAAGGATCATCGTTTGTTGTGATTAGGCATACATTCTCATTCTTGCTCATGTCACATGTATAGACATTTTTGTTTCGAGGGCAAGTGAGAACCAATTTCCAATTTTTATCTAGAATTGAACAATGAGTAGTGTAGAAAATTACCTTGTATTCATTGTCGCAAAGTTGACTTAATCGAGAGAAGATTTTACTTTAGCCCCGTGACTAGTTGTACATTTGAAATCTTGAAGCGACTATTCCCGATGTCTCCGATGCCGACAATGATTCCTTTACTACTATCTCCAAATGTGACACTTCCCGCAGTGACCTTTTTAATGTTGTTCAATAATGACTTGTTGCCAGTCATATGTCTTGAGCAACCACTATCAAGGTACCACATGTCTTGCTTAGCGGCAAGACAAACCTCTTGATGCGAAGTGGAGGCTCCCGTTGAAGTAGCTTCATCCCCGATAGCCATTAAGCACAAGTTGACAACTTCTTCACTAGCTTCCGGAGCTTCTTCATCTTCACTTAAATCCCAACCGTTTTCCGCCACGAGAATTCTTCCTTTAGCAAGCTTTGGACATTCTATTTTGAAGTGACCCGGTTGCTTACACTCGAAACACACTTCTTGTGTTTCCTCCGGATTTTGTTCCTTATATTTTGGAGGAGTGTAAGGGAGATTGTTATTGTTGTTGGCATTATTATAGGCATTAGTATTTGAGTGCCTTTGCTTTTATTATAACTCGTTGTTGGAAAATTACTCTTATAGTTAGGACTATAATTTTGAGATTAATTTGGCCTTCCGTTAGAGTTAAAAACTCTTTGTTGATTATTTGATTTTAGGAAGCCTTTTCCATATCTTTGAGCTTTGCTTTGTAGCACACGACGAAGTTGTCTCGTTAGTAAAGCAATTTTGCTTTCATCGAGATTTTGGAGTTCTTCGTTTAACTCCTCGTCGTTTTCATTTTCATCGATCAATATAGCCTTTAAAGCCATATTTTTCTTTTTGTCTTCCACTTTAGGAATGACCTTATCCGGAATATTATCTTCTTCGTATGCACGAAGATTCCAGAATAAACTATCGATGTCATAATCATTTAGATTATGCATTTCTTTTATGGTAGTAACTTTAACCTTCCAACTAGGAGGTAAAGATTTAAGAACTCTTCGGTTCTTCTCATTTTGAGTATAACTCTTTCCGAGTTGAGATAATTCATTGATTATACGAGTAAATCTTGTTTCCATGTCGATGATATTTTCTCCTTCTTGGAGTTTAAAGTTCTCGTATTCTTGGATTAAAGTATCCATTCGAGAATCTTTTATATCAATGGTTCATTCGTAGGTAACCACTAATTTGTTCCACATTTCTTGTGCGGACTTGTAATTATTTACGCTTTTATATTCTTTTTCTGCAAGTGCACTTGTGAGAACCATTTCCGCCTTTGCGGCTATATTCATCATATTTTCCTCGGCGAGAGTGTATTCACTAACCTTCTTTTCAACAGTGACACCTTCAACCGTTTCGGTAGGAATAACAACTCCGTCTTCTATGGACATCCATACTTTGACTCCTTGAGATCTAGCATAGATGCGAAATCTCGTTTTCCATGTTGCAAAGTTGGTGCCATCAAATAGAGGAGGGCGAGAGCTTGATAGGCCTTCACCGTAACCGATGGTATTTATATACGCCATTTAGGATCACTTTTTGTTGTGCCTGTAAATCTGCAAATCACTTAACAAACACGTTAAAAGCACTGCTCTGATACCAATTGTTAGGTCCCGTCAGAGGGCTATATTAAGCTAGAAGGGGGGTTGAATAGCTTAATTACCAATTTAAAAATTATTATGGAGTTTTAAAATAATTTTCCCTTTTTAAATTGTCCTAAGTTGACTATAATATTCTTACCCGAATATTAATTATTATAAGTTCAATAAGCCTTGTTTGCTTATGACTTTAGGTGTATTCTTTATTCGATATGACTTGTAGATCGATGAATACTTTTAATACAATACTCCGTTTAAATGAGATTTAAATATATCTCGGAGTTTGTATATTAAGTCCTTTAATCTCGTAGGCTTATAAGGCTTATAATCGTATACTTTGATTCGTCTTTTTGTTAGGATCGAAGTATACTTAAAATTACTTCTTTATTGAAAATACGTCTATTTTCGAAGTAATATATAAATCAAGTCCTTGTATATGCTTTATAGATTAAGGATCTTGGATGAACAACTTCTCGTTCGATATAGTCTTGATTAGACTATTCGTATTTTTATATTTAAACGAGAGTGTTATGATTTTACTTTAACAATTTGCACTTTAATATTAATTTGGCCAATTAAACACAACACACAAATATAACACAAACGTGCAGAAAAGTAGCTCACTTTATCTATAGGATAAAATGAGGGCCGCTATTATGCGTTAATTTAGTGCGGAAAGTAAAATCACTCACAAGTGTGAGGACGAGAATAAAAAGTGTGGAAAGTAAAATCACTCACAAGTGTGAGGACGAGAATAAAAAGTGCGGAAAATATATAAATAGAAGCTTAACAACTTATTTCCCTCGGAACACTAAGGTGATAGAAGGGAAACAAATCACGCTTTAGCACAGTTATATATCACAATAATAAATATTAATGGCCAAAGTAAGTGCGTTAAAGATTTAATTAATTAAGGCTTTTAGATTCTCTTCCCTCGGAACACTAAGGTGATAAAAGGGAATTAAATCAAGCTCGATGTAATTATTTGACCGTCGTCAAATATAACCTCTTTTTGAGGTTTTGTAATATTTCGAATCGTTGTTCGAATATTAATCCTTGTACGGATTTTGATGGTCTCGTTTAGAGATCCGATATAAGAGCTTACTAAAGAAGATGAGATGAAGGTATAGAGCTCTTATATGTATATAAAATATGGTCGGTTAAGACTCGAATAGTGAAGCTAAAAATTACCACTTTTGGATATCGCCGGAAAAAGTTCGCCGGAAAAATTCGCCGGAGGTTCGGCCGGATTTTGGCTTGTGGACGAACTTGGGCAGCCCTTCGGGAGGCCGGATGGTAGTGGTAAAGGAGCGTGCTTGGTGGGAGAGAGCTTGGTTGAAGGAACTAAGCTTGTTGGAACAAAAACCTTGTATATATTTAAGTATATATAAGAAAGAGAATGTTTTTGAGATGAAGTGGGTGTAGAGAGTATTTGGATATATTGAGAGAGCTCACACTTCTAAATTCCCAGCACTTATTTGGCTCCTTAGCTTATTAAAAATGGGTGGGGGAAGGGGTGTATTTATAGGAGGAGTTGGGTGGAAGGAAGGGTGGGTGAGGATTTAAAGTAAAAGGAGTGGTTGAGATTGAAAAGGTGTGGATTGATGAGGTGGAAAGTGGTTTTGTGTTTGTTGGGGGTGGTATTGTGTTTCTTTGCAAGTGGGGGTGGTATTCTACTGAAATATTCCAGCTGTGTTTTAGCTCTAATTAATTGTATCGGACTCGTATCAATTAACGAATAAATACGTAACATGTTTCGTTAATTAAATACCCGATTAATACGAAAATACCCAATAAATAATTCTAAAATTATGGAGCATTTAGGAATATTATAAAATAATATTCTGGAAAGTTTGGTCAATTTTGGTCAACGTTGACTTGGTCAAACGTGGTTAACTGTGGACCCACTGTATCGATTTTCGTGCCCGGACAAAAATTCTCAGAAAATTACGAAATTTTTACCATGCATAGAAAATAACATTTAAGTGACCCATCTCAAGTTTCAAGTCATTCTAGAAAGTGGAAGTATTTTATTTGGATTTAATACGATTAAATCAGGTTTCGTTTCCGAATAAAATACGATTGGTCTTTCTTTGAAGTAGACACATCTTTTGACCAATGTTTCGACTAGAATAAATACTTAGAATATATTTCCTAATATATAAAACATTTTGAGAGTGTAGGAAATATTTTTGAGTATTTAAAATAATTTTCTCCAAAAATGGAATAAATTTAAGAAGTGGGAGAAAATTACTTTAAATATTTCTAGCACGAGATAAAAATGAGTATTAATATTCTACCACTGAATATTAATATTCTTGAGGATAAAAATATTTTGAGTGCTAAGGCGGAATAATTTTTGAATAAAAACTTATCGTTTTTAAATATAGCACGAGTTCTCTAAAGAATATTAATTCTCGAATATTCTTTGTTCGAGCCTGTCGCCTTATCAATTTTGCAACGGAGATCTAAAAAATATTACATCTCAATACTTCTTGTTTGATCTTATTGCCTTGAGATATATTCCATGAAAATATAATTTTCGATTTTTAGCAATAATGGAATATCTCGTATAATAAAAATAGATATTGCTAGAATTGACTTTTGACTTTTGACGGAATCAATTAAATTAATGACCTAGTGGAGAGGATAACTAAGTGTAATTAAATTTTATGTTAAATTGTACAAATACCAAAATAAATAATATATCAAAGATATCCTTTCATGTTGCTATAGAGGTTTTTTGTAACCACATTTGCTATGTTACCTTAGGCTGTTTTTGATGTTACCTTAGATATCTATAGTTACAGCTGAGAACCTAACACAGCTGAAGTGTTACTGTTGTGATAGGAATTTGATACAACACTTCGAGAGAATATCGCTGGAATAACAGAAGAATCACATAAAAATCGACGATGGAAGCGGGTTCGAACACCACTGCCGGGGTTCAACTGCCCAGAAACGAGAGGTGTTTGTGGCTATTTTAGGACTGAATTTGCAAGGTCTCCAGGCGATTATGACTGAATAAGTCCTACTCAATCGAAGAGGATGCCAAGAACTATGTTAGAGGTGTGTGTATTTATGTCTAACCCTTCCAAATGGCCTACATACCCTTATATTTATAAGGGATCAAGTCCAATGTAGATCTTGATAATTGAGCCACGATTTGATAAGCTTTATCCTCCATAACTGAACTGATTCCATGAATTATCCCAGCTAATATGATAATCCATTTGTTATTCCTCCATAAATCCATGATTATCTTCATAATTATATGATTTTCCATCATATATCCACATATATATACATGCGTATATACACGCATATATTTACATATCCACGCATAAGTAATGTTTATCCATGATAACTAACCTTAATGGGCTGCTCCTGATGTTTAGGAATGATCCACAAGGCTGCTGGGCCGATAGTTATCCAATCTCCTACGATTTTGGAAGCCAAAGGACTGCTGGTGCATTTTTCTGGAAACCTTCGGGGTACGTGCACGTACCCTTGTCTGGGGACCTATCACCCGGGTGAACCCCTATCTTGCCTCCATACGGTAGTACGCCCATCTGGTGGTTCAGACACCTGAACCCCTACACAGATGAACCCCGAACCAAATGCCAGAATCTTCATCTTCCAGTATATTCCTAGGACGTATTGGACCAATGCATTCACACCTAGCCCAACCTATCCTCCCATAACCATATAATTCAAGCTCATAATCTTAGTGGGCCTTAAATCCAGCCCAAGGCGGATTTTGAGCACAACAACTACCCCCCGGTTCCTTGTTGTAGTTAAAACGCAAAAAGGAACCAAATACTACCCGTACCTCAGTCACACCTTCATTCCATGTGAATCCCTAAGCTTACGTGAGCGTACTCGTTGTAAGAAACAAGGGATTCAACCATGGAACTCCTGTGCTAATGACTGTACCTTCATAACCTTCGAGTTTGAACCTAGGGTTCCACCATCTCCATATTTGGGTACCATCAGTGAACCCCTCAAGCTACTTACCTCTGCATAAACATCCAATTTCCTAGATAATTATTAGAAAAGTATTTTAGATAAAATTCTTTCCAAGTGATAAGCCCCAAACATGCAGCATCCTACTTGAACTCAATTTATTTAAAATTTGAATCCCATCAAAACTCTCCATTTCCACCGTGAAACCCCATGTATCGGGCTTGCCACTCGTCCATATTCAATTCCTTGTATTTCTCGGAGAAATACATAGCTTCCACATCATGCTTACAAGCTTACATGAGCTAACTCGGCGTAATAAACAAGAAATACAATGGTTCCACGCATGTACCTCAATCTGAATCCTTAAATGAACTCCTTCCATATACCTTAGACCATGCATGGCGTACTAGTTCCAATCATGAGCTTTTTATCCTGATCACCTGAACCTACCAGCTTCAGCCTCCTTCCTTGAAAACCATAGCCTGACTTCTCGATATATTTCTTTTCCTTGTGAGGTTCATGAATATAATTGTAATTTACAAACTTCATTCATATTTTTATCCGAAAATGCTAGGTATCCTGAAACGGTTCCCAAATTTTTTAACAAATGCAGAATATTAGGTAACTTTCCAATAATAAGATGGGATCAGGATGTATTCATATGCAACCACAAATTAAAATCACCATGTATTATACCATGTCATTGGATAATTATTTTGTAAAAATAGACAGCCCACAATCCCTCTTTTCTCGATTATCACAATTTCTTGATCAAACGCCTTATCTATCTCCTCTTAAACCCTACTTACAGAGTTACACACACATATTTATGTTAAAAAAAACAAGTAAAATCTCTGTTTTTAATATATAATTTATATATATATATAGGGTCCTACTCTACTACAAACTAAAATTAACTACAAACTACAAACTAAACACTAATTCAATATTTCATGCTAATCTAATGATCAAACTAGGGGTACCCCAATACAAAAAGTGTTTAAAATAATTAGCTCCATTCAGCAAAAAATAAAAATCACTGTTCACGTGATGACGTGGCAGTGGATTTCACTGGTTAACGGTGCTTCGCACCTTCTTGTACGGCGCTTCACGCCTTTATCATTCTAAAGTTGTAAGGAATGGCAATCAATGGTAAAGGCAATAGACGATTGACGGGTGTGTCGAGGGCCTGTGGCCCTCATGACTACCTAACTCATCCGTTTACTGTCTTAAATGCTTCGCATTTAAACGGCTAGTTTTTTTTTTTGGTGGATAGAACCAATTATTTTAAGCATTTTTTGTGAAGGTACCCTTGGCGGGAACCTTAGAATAAATGAAATATAATTAATCTAGTGTAAGTTTGTACTTTGTATTTAAGGATTGGATTGTATTTGAGCAAAAGCCTATATATATATATATATATATATATATATATATATATATATATATATATATATATATATATATATATATAGAGTTGCACTCCATAGCAAACACCTTATATAACAAACAATAAAGAACATATCATATCTAATATAATTTAAGAGTTATAGAGTTGCACTCCATAGCAAACACCTTATATAACAAACAATAAAGAACATATCATATCTAATATAATTTAAGAGTTCCGTCACAGCACCCAATACAAAAAGTTGTTATTTTTTTACCCTCTAGCAAACCAGCAAAAAAAAATTGAAAATTTACTATTCATTGATAACGTCATCAGTGAAGTAATTTTCAATTTTTTTTTTTTCAGACTTGATAGAGGGTAAAAAAATAACAACTTTTTGTATTGGGTGCCTCTGACGGGGCCAAAGGATCTAATAGATCTAAGGTATTCTTTGTTGTTTGTTATATAAGAGTGTTCTGGAGCAAAGGCCTATATATATACTGGTTTGGGATTTGATGGGCTTTTGTTGAGGAGGAAGAAGATGATGAGGAAGTCTTTTAAAGATGCACTCAAAGCTCTTGAAGCTGATATTCAACTTGCTAATACTCTGTATTTTTTCTTTGCTCTCTTTATCTTTATTTCAGTTTTTAGTAAAAACTTTTTACTAGTGTCATTTGCAGATTATTATAATATTGTCTTAGTATGTGTGTATATATTTATGTATGCATTTCAGTTAAATTTCGGTTTGTTTCATGTTTGCATGATCTTGATTAATTTGTGCTCTCTTTCTCTCTATTTCAGTTTTTCCTAGTATCTTTTGCAGATTATTAGGATATTATCTTAGTCTGTGTTTATATATTTATCTATGCATCTCAGATAGTTTGGTTTGTTTCATGTTTGCATAATCTTGATTAATTTGTGCTTCGCTTTGTACCAATGATGCAAATGGTTGTATATTTTCAGTTGATATATTGAATTGTTGTATATTTTCAATTGATATATTGAATTTTCAATTCATTTTAGGTTGTTGGTATCGCAAGCTGTTTATTAATTAGTTGATTAGTATGGTCATGTAAATTTTCGTCAATTCAATTTTTCGGTACTATAGTCTATAAACATATAGCAATATATTAGATTTATAACTATGGCGGAGGGTAGTAAGGCTGTAAGGATTTGGAACCATGAACTTGTGATGGGGAGAGGAATAGCCTTTGCCACTAGTTTTTCTGATTTCTTTATGGCTATGTGTTTTGTTTGTCAGGATCTTTGAGTTTAAAGCTATTTGAAGAGTTACTTGATCAACATTAGAGTGTTTACTTATTGTTCTGAAATGCAGAGCTTCGGATTATCCCAAGGAGTATGATGGGGCTTGCTTGCAAATGAGATTGTCTTATTGTTCTTGTGCTCGTATTTTTCTCTTTCTTGTTCAATGGAGCGATTGTCATCTTGCTGGTGCCCTTGGATTGCTCAGGATATTAATTTATAAGGTTGCACAATTATTTTATGCTTATGTTGTTTTGTCCTTTTTGCTCCCGTTTGAAACAAATGATGTTTGATTGGATTGGTGCAGGCATATGAGGGTGGCAAGACATCAATGTACGTTCATGAGCGAAAAGCTAGTATTAGGGAGTTTTATGGTCAGTAAGTCTTGGGAATGCTATTGAAATATTTTGGGTATGATTATATGAGTTGTCACTCTTCTTCAGAAGTTTCAGCTGCTTGGATGTTATTCTCATGTTTAGTCTGAAAATCGTTTTGTACTTGTAAATTATAATCTGCATTTTTCTTGATAACTCCGCAGAATATGTACATTTTAGCCTTAATCCTCACATTTTCTCACCAATGCCTAGGTGTGATCTTCCCCACGTTGTTGCAACTTCAAAGAGGGATAATCAGTGATACTGAAGATAGGAAGCAGAAAGAGCTTTGTGCAACCAAGTATAGACGAAGAGAGGAGATGGATGGAGATAAGCTGAATGAAGTTGAAATAGAGAGAGAGGAGGAATGTGGCATTTGCATGGAGATGAACAGCAAGATTGTTTTACCCAGCTGCAATCACAATTTGTGTATGAAGTGCTATAGAAATTGGTAAGGAACTATCTACTAGTACTTTACCAACGGCAGATTAGCTGATTTTTTGCACAAACTTTCTAGTGATGATAAATTAATGCCTAATGTCATAGCAGCGAAGGCATGCAACTCTAAAAGAAAAAACTATAACAGAAGTTATTGGCATAGTTCATATAATAGCTTCTAAAATGAACTGGATTAACTCTACAGTCTACATCAGCATGCACCTGTTACATATATGTTTAATTTTCACATCCAAGTTTGCTCTCAGTTTTTTTTCCTAGCCAGCTGCTACTCTTGTTTTCTTGTATAAAGTTGCACCTTTAAAATAATATGAAAAATATCATCTAAAACTCTTTCAAGTTGGTGCCCTTGGCTAATCTGTAGAATGCGATAACATTATACCTTAGCTACATCCTACAGCCTACCTGGCTAACTTGCCCTCCATATGCTTAAATAAAAAGGTGTCCATGAAGTCCTGGAGGGTACAGAGAGTGAGCTTAGGTATATATTATCTATGTCCTTGTCCAAAAAAAGTATTATATATACACCTGTATAGAATTATATTATTGAAAATATAGTTGGTATGTACTGTTTCTGTTGTTTTGTTGACTATGTGACTCAAATCAGAATTCTCAATTCGACTAAAATTAGTCTGTGAAGTGATATCACTAAAACACGAGTGCTTGTATAGGAATGCTTGCTTGTAGGTATGATAGGAAATAGGCATTTTAATTACATACCAGATCATAAATTATACTCAACACAGTACGTCCCAGGATAAAATAAAGGTGTCCAAGTGTGGTAATTACTTGTTGCATCTCATAGCCAGCATGAAAAAGAGAGTGATACTTTGGATCACATCCTTACTGTTTCTACGTCCGTGAAACCAAAATCAAACCAAACCAAACAAACCCAGTATATCCCGCTCAGAGCAGGGTCTGGGGAGGGTAGGATGTACGCAGACCATACCCCCACTTTTAGAGCGGGGAGGCTGTTTCCGTGTAGACCCTCGGCTAAGTGCTCGACATACAAAGAGTGTGGTAAAATACAAAGTAAACCAACTGATACGGTAATGATCAAAGCCATACCTGAGCCCATGGCGTTCTCCACATGGGGCATACCTGTCTGCGAAGATTTATGATACTCATACGTTGAAGCGCTCCAAGTACACGAAAAACCTGCACAGAGACAGTACCGAGCCAGGATCCCTGAGACTGCAAAACCAGAAAACAGAAGACACTAAAAACGCAAAGTGAGAAAGCTACAGCCGAACTACTACAAAATCGCTAACCGCGACAACCCAATTCTTAGGCTCTCGACAACCGATCCGCACCCTAAAAGAGAATCCACCACTCTGATACGCCGCCTCCAAGCAGACCTATCTGCTACCAAGGTCTCATTTAAGTCTAAAGCCTTCAAATCCAGCCTGAGCTGCTCTTCCCACGACCTCCTCGGTCTGCCTCTCCTCCTCGCCCCACCAACCGAAAGACTCTCGACCCTCCTCACTGGGGCTCCAACCAGTCTCCTACGAACGTGGCCGAACCATCTCAACCTTCCTTCCCTAAGTTTCGCAGAAAAATGCGCCACTTCAAGTTCGCTCCTAAACACCGAATTTGGGATTCTGTCCAACAACGTGCGCCCACAAGACCACCGCAACATCCTCATTTCCGCCGCTTCCATCTTGTTTACGAGGGCCTTCTTCTCCGCCCAACACTCCGAACCATATAACAACGCAGGACGGATAGCCGCTCTATAGAATTTCCCTTTCAACTTTAAAGGGACTTTCTTATCGCACATCACCCCTGACGCTGCCCTCCACCTTAACCACCCTGCCTTGATACGATGCGTGACATCGGCTTCAATCTCACCTTCCTTCTGGATGATCGAACCTAAATACTTGAACTTGTCCGTCTGCGCGACGATCTGGTCTTGAATCCTAACCTCCACCCCTTCTTCGCTGGTCTCACCACTGAAGTTACACCAGAGATACTCGGTTTTAGAACGGCTCATACGTAACCCTTGTGACTCCAAGGTGGATCTCCAAAGCTCCAATTTCTCGTTCACCTCCCCCCTCGATTCCGCCACTAACACGATATCATCCGCAAAGATCATGCACCAAGGGATAGCATCTTGAATCCCTCGCGACATGACATCAAGGATAAGGGCGAAAAGAAAAGGACTAAGGGCCGACCCCTGATGGAGCCCCATCTCAACAGGGAAAAAACGGGAGTCCCCCATTGGGGTCCGAACGCAAGAGCTAGCTTGGGAGTACATGTCTTGAATCACCCTAACGTACGCCGACGGTACTCCCCTCTCCTGAAGGCTCTTCCAGATAGCTTCACGGGGGATGCTATCATACGCCTTCTCAGGATCAATGAACACCATATGAAGATCTTTGCGACGATCCCTGAACTTCTCCATAAGGCGTCTAACGAGATGAATAGCCTCGGTCGTCGATCTCCCAGGCATAAATCCAAATTGGTTCTCTGAGATTTCAACTACTCTTCTAATCCGGCTATCAACCACTCTCCGTGAAACCAATTTGTACAAACATTTCTATTTTTCCTGATTGCATAAGCAAACGTTTTGATGCCAGTGATGCTATTCTTGCAGGCTTTCTCGCTCAAAGTCATGCCCATTCTGCCGGGACAGTCTCAAGAGAGTAAACTCTGCTGACCTTTGGATCCACACTAGCACTGCTGACATTCTGGACTTAAATTTTATAGCAAGGGAAAGTTTGAAGAGACTTATTATTTACATCAAGAAGTTGCCTATGGTTGCAGTTCCGACCAAGGTTTCATATAATTCTCATTCCTGATTATGGTTCGGTAGATGGTAAAAAATATTCTGCACATAAAACTTGACTGCCTGTACAAAATTTGATTTGTTTGTTTGGATACATTAGGATTTATATTCTAGCTAGAGAAAGACTTTAGCTGTGCAGATTTATTTTATATGACAGATTAATGTGAATACAAAGCAATCAATCCTTATTTATTTCAAATGCTGATTTAGTATTTTGTATAGTACAAGTAACATTGCAAGTTCGAGATTATAACACAACCCATATATCTGCAGTAACATCTTTAGAACAAAGCCAGATAGCATGTTGTTTTCTATAAATCGGCCAACATTGCTTGCTATGGGCTAAGTGTGATTGTAAAAATCGGACTGTTGGGTTTAGGTGTTCATTTCAAAAAATCTGATAACCCGGGAAAGACGTGTAGAAAAAATTTGTTACCTATCTAATTTTTCCTAGGAAGGACAAGGATGTTGAGGCTAGAATCTAGATCACCGGTTAACTAGGTGTTAGGTCCAATATGTTTGTAGAAGGGGGGTTGAATACAAACGGTACTGTTTAATCGAAATTTATCCGGATAAATTTAATTTATATTTTGACAAATTTGAGCGGAATTAAATGAAACAAAATTCAAGTTGAATATAAAATTATATTAACTTGAGGGGTTTGTTACAAATACAGTACAGAAATTATATCTAGTTAATAAAAAAAATTAGAAAATTCGACATGAATTTTTCTAGATTTGTTAATAAAAATCGAGATATAGATTAGGAGTAAAAACTCGCTAATAGTACAAGAGTATCAAGTAAACAAGTTCTATCGGATCAGATATTAAAAATAAGATGAACTTGAATTTATACAAATTTATTTCTCTTGCTGTGTTGTTCTTCAATGAGAGAGAATGGCTTTTTGTTTGTTGAAGATGATATGTTATGTGTTGTTGTTTTGTTCTGGCCGCCAGTCTTGATTTAATATACTCTTCTGCATCTTTTCTTTTTCATTTGTACTGCCAAGACAATCTGCTCTTCCAAGACAATCAGTTTTGTACTGCCAAGAAAATCGGCAAGACAATCCAAAACTTCCAAGACAATCAATTTGTACTGCCAAGACAATAGGCAATACAATAGGCAAGACAATCCAAGCTTACCAATACAATCGGCAAGACAATCAAAATTGTCTTTAATGAATATAAAACTCGGCTATCATAATTGTTTGTAAACAAAATATTCTGCTGTAAACGAAGAACCACTCGCAGGAAGGCTGTCTATCAAACACACGCGCGCTAATTCTCCTGATTTGGCTGGCGCGTGTAGTTCACGCGCGTCTAGGCGCGTTTGATCTTTTGCCGACAGCAACACTTGAGTTGACAGACTTTTGTTTCATTTTACTTTTGTATGCATGGCTGTCCTCTTTTTTTTTTCTTTTTTTTTGTCGACCACAAACAGCCTGCGACTTCCCTTTTCTTTTTTTTTTATTATTTGTTTTGTTTCTTTTTATCTTTTGATTTTTCTTTTCTTTATCTATTGTATTTAATTTAATTAACTTAATTAATCAATTAATCATTTAAACGAATAATGATTAATAAGTTAATTAATTAAATTTAATAGATTAATATATTAATTCAAAATTAATTAACATGATAATTAATTTAATAAATAAATTAATTCGGAATGAATTTAATTTATTAAATTAAATCAATTACATAATTACATTAATTAAAAGAGAATTAATGTAAATCTTTTGACAGCTCAAATCTTTTTCTTGAACCACTGAAAGTAATAAAGAATTACCACCGAATTTTCGTTGACGCTCGATGCACGGTCTAGTTCATGAGCGACTAACTCCAACGGCTTTTCTTTATTTTTTTGACTCTATGATTTGGTTCCTTTCTTTTCTTAACATACCAGTCTTGACAGCTTGAACCACTGAAGTTAATGATAAACAACCACTGTTTAATGTTGACACTCGATGTACTGTCTGGTTCATGAGTGACTAACCGCAATGACTGTTCTTCATATATTGACTTTAAAATCTGGTTTCTTTTCTTTTCTTTTTCTTCTCTCTCTATTAATTCTTCTGTACTGTCTCTTTCACTGTCGAAATCTCTGTCACTTTAAATGAATCCACTTCTTTAACGAATACTTCACTGAGGCTTGATCAGATGACTGAACTTCTTTCAATGTAGTAATTCCTCAAGTCTGTAGATTGACCTTGATCTTTTTCTTCTGACAGATAATACAATCTGAGATTCCTTGTGACAGTCTATATACTATTTACTAATACAATCTTGTTTAAGTTGAATTGTATCCTCGAAATACAAATAGGCTACATCGTATGTCTTTCAATCTCCCCCTATTTGTTTGTTAGACAATAACAAGCAAATACCTAGAGGATAACTCAACTACCTCACTTAAACAAGAAAAAGATAAAACTTTTAGGAATTAAGTAAATAATACAAAAAAAAATCTCTGGTTTAGATTTAACAATTCCAGAATCTTCAGTTGATGAAATGATAGATGATTGTTCCTCTAGCACTGAACTGATCTTCAATAGATAACTCATCTTCATTTCTGATTCTTCATATCTCTGCATGATAATCCTACAAATCTTACATTGGTGATTATCAGCAGTTCTTGATTTACAATCACTTCCCATTTCTGACACAGCTTTTCTCACTAAAGAAAAATAGCTGTTCCTATCAATACCATTTCTATAACTTCTGGTGAATTTACTACTCTTCCACTTAGCCTTTATACATAGTACATTGAAAGACTAATAGAATAGTATTGTGATGTAATTCTCCTTATATCTCCACTTTCATAACAAATGAAAGTTCTTTTGCTTCTTCAACTAAGGCTCCCCCTTAGTAACTAGACTTGCTTCTCATCCTAAGCACAGTCTTTATTGCTCCCCCTTTCTAACTCACTCTTCTTTTACTTGTACCCCATACTTCTCCCCCTTAGTTGAGTATATCCTACTAAGGTAAGCTTTAAGCTTTAATATATCTTTTTCAATATATATCTCCCCCTTAGTTGAGGAATCCTCCATTCAACTAATTGACAAAGTAGTTGATACCAAATTGTTACCAATTTATACCAATCGTTAGAGTACATTGAAATCAATTGATAAAGCTTTGTTAGAAAGGAAGTTTCATTTTCTTCCTCACTGTGAGTGTGTGATAGTGTTTAGTGTACCTCACAAGTGTTTCACTCTTCTCTCCACTCATTTGTATTAAGTGTCTCACTTCTCTCTGTGTTTACACTCTTGCTCACTAGTGTTTCACTCATTGCTCCAACATCCTTTAGTGTACCTGCAAGGAAAAATCACCTTAGCCCCTTCAAGAGAGGTCAGTGGTGGTGCAATGGGAGTTCGCAAATCCCAAATCCTCGTTGGACTCGTCAGACGAATCTGAGTCATAATCTACAAGTTGCTAATTTTCCCTTTTTAGGGTTTTCAGACTTGAATTCTGAGAAGGTAGACAATGATCTATAAAATTTAGCATTGAGATCAAAGTTTCCTTCAAATGTCTGTGAAGACATCACCTTATTAAACTCATCAAGTAAATCTGAATCATAGTCTACAAGTTGCCGATCCGCACCTATGTCGGACCCGTTACCAGCAAGATCCAGAGATGTTCCCTTTGGGGAGTTAGATAATGATCTTGTTGAATTTTGCATTTGAGATCAATACCTTCTCTCGAGGTCTGTGAAGACTCTTGATTCATTAAAAAAACCTTTAACTTATAATCATAACCGTAAAATGGTTGGATTACAGGTTTCCGTCAATTCATCCTTGGTGTGTGCAATCTCACTTTGTGCATATGAAATATTTTGGATAGTGTATAGGGTAGTGACTCTCCAACTGAATATCCCACACATCCTTGTTTGCTGCATCAAGTGCAGTTACTCCCTGGTGACCTTTAGTCTGATAGGTTACTTCCATTTAGGGGGTAAAATAGAATGTGTTTGAGTTTGACTGTAGTCTGGGACAAAAGTTGTTGGGTTTACAACCTTATGACTAAACATGTGAGAATACAAAATTTCATGTAGATGAACCTGCATCACAGAATATGAGCAATATAGAGATAGAATGCATTTTTAACATTGAAAAGTTTTCTGAGAAAATATTGCATTTATCTTAAGTGAAATGATGTACAGTTGTGATTTCAAAAGATTTACAATGTAAGCAATCACAGCTGTAGAAAGAGATTTTGAATTTAGGAAGTTAAAGAGATCATGAGCCGGTTTTACTAAACAAGAACATAGGCAAAAATCCAATTAATAAATATTAATCGAATCAATGTATGTTAATGCTTAAACCAATACAAACAAAACTATTTTATCATGTTTTAGGTCCTGTAAGATAGATACCAACTATTAGAAATTGTTAGCACTTGATGGGTCTTGTCTTCCAATTGTTAGATCCTGAAAATCAAACATTAGTTCCTAACCAATTGTATAGACACATATGAATTTGATACCAACATTGGTCAATTGTTAAGTCCTTAACACGAAGATCTGTGAACAGCAATCACAAAACAAAGATTTATACTTAAACTGCAGGTTTTGTGTGTGTTAAGAAGAAGAACAACAAAAGAACCAAATACAGTGACCTATTTGTTAGTTTTGAAAGTATAGTGACTAAACTGTAAAAACTATACAAACTATTTATATACACATGAAAAAGAATATACAAAAATAAGAAATAATATATATAATAATTATACAAAATAAAAACTATAAGAAAAGAAAAATTCAAATCAAATAAAATAAAAAATAAATAAAACTATACATAAGTAATAATTTACATAGCTTAAACTATAAACGGACATACGACTAAAATGAAAAGACAAACACTACAAAACATGTTAAATTAGATTAACATTTAAAAATTACAATACATGTACAAAAACATTAAGTATATACAAGAGTATTTATAATAGGTTAGCAAATCCATATATTTTCTGACAAAACAACTTTCTACTAGAAAATTATTTAGAGAGAAAATATGATTTAATAAACTATCATAAATATGGCAGCTATTTTAAAATAATTAAATTTTCAATAAAAATAGCTTCCTCAAAAATTCTAACTAGAGAATTAGAGAAAAATATTTTTAGAGAAAATTATTATTCTAAAATAAAGAAACATGGATTAAAACATTAGAATGATTATGACAATTCTTTTTAGAAAGATGACAAGATAGAATTCGAAAAGAATGTCATACCAGTTACTTAACGCTCAAACCTTGGCACCAACTTCCACATTTCTTGTTGTTCCAGATTCACAATTGCTTTCTCAGATTTCTTAGATTCTATACCTTGATTCTGAGAGGCCCTTTTTGTTCTTACTCCAACATCTGGATCACCAATGATCAGCTCTATTCCAAACAGACTGTTTGAGAAGGTTGGATCTTGATGAATCACCTTGTTCTTTGTTGTGATGTTGTGTTTGACTAGTGAATCCTTTGTTTACTTCCCTCGAGTTGTTGCGAGAATGACTTGATGACTATTTTCCAATGACATTGGTATTGCCAATAACAAAATTGTTTCTACCACTATCACTTGGATAATTATCATCATTAACATTTTAAACTTATGACTTCAAGACAACTCCTCGATAACAACAATTGTTAACTCCTAACAACTGTTTGTTGGTAGACAATCTTGGTTCTAAAAATAAAACTTGATTACCAAGACTGTCTTGTCTACAATCTTAGAAATAATTTTCTAAGTCCAATACACCTTGATCCATAGTATATAACATTTATTATCAAAGTGATTAGAATCTTGCAAATAAGCATAAAGATAATTCAAAGTAATTGAACTATGGTAACTTTAGATATTTCAATATCCATAGTTCTACTTAGAGAATTTTTATACCATGTATAATAATATGAGTGAATTGTAAAAGATATAAAAATCATTACTTAGAGGAGTTCTAAGTAATTTCACACATACCAATACATCTCACAATTAGTTAGTAAATAGAATTTTAACTAAATATCATTAACTGATATAAGTCAAAATTTCAATACAACCAATTGTTAGAACCATGATATTAATTATAGTGAATTTCTAAAAATGGAGCATTGATAAAATTCACTAGAATTAACATCTCACAACTAATTGAAGACCAATACAGATTAGGTCCAAATTAGTTATGTTGTTTATTTATTTTAATAAATATAAGGTACAGAGCAAATACTAAATTGAATTGCTTCAAGTCCGCAACCCATATAAATCAAAATAAATAATTAAATAATTAAAAACTAAATCTCTATGAGTTAGATTTTAGCATTTAAGTATTTAAATTATCCTTAAATAATCACCACTAAAATATATTGCAATTATACACATGGCAATCATTCAACAGATAATTTTCAGTGTGAGGCCTGGATGTAAATAAGTTCACAAGTCCTTTCAATACAGACAATTGAAAACTTGTGAGCTTACTTAAGAATTACTTGACAGATGGTATTTACAATCATATAGCATTAAGAAAATCCCAAGTTCACAAACCAATCTTGAAAAATTAATTTCATCAAGTGATTCAGCAAACGTGTCTGCAAGTTGTTCTTAATTAAAGACATGCTCTAAAAAGAATTGATACCTTATGCAAGTTGCTTAGTCCTTGAGTGTTTCACAGAGTTGTTGGAGATGAAATTGATTCCTTGTGTTCTCCTGCTTTTGTACAACTCATTTGATCTGTCTCTATGTAGCAAAACATGTTAGAACTGATGTCTCTAGGGTACCATCTCCGTAGATTTGGGTCCAACTTAAGACATCTGAAAATCAAGCGTAATAACTACAAGAATAGATTCTCAAGAATCCACTTGGGACCATGCACATTTGCATAATTGAGAATAAAATATGTGTGTAAGTGATCTATTAACAATTGAATAAGATAATGAGCTGATGATTCCTCTATAGCCTGATTAGGTCCTAATTAGTAGATCCTGAACTTGTTGGGTCAAATATCTCTAGAGTAACATTTCCTCATATCCGGGTCCATCTTAAGATTTTTGATAACCAACTTGTTAGATCCAAACTAATAGGTCAAAAGCCAGCTATAGTGAGGTGTTGGCACGTAGTCTTGACAGGTCTAGAATCATCTGAATAGAAACAAAAGATCCTTGACTTATTTTTATTGTCATCATTCTTTTGGCTTACTGAAGTAAATCAAAAGAATTGCAACTTTACCAACATCAAAACAGCAAATATCTTGATACCAATTTATAGCTAGTAGACCAACATATAATATAATCAAGATATCATTGCACATATATATCATTTATGTTTGTGCCTAAAGATGTAGAGAGTTCTATAAATATGACACCAATTGTTAAAAGATACCAACTGTTAAAGATTGATACCAAATATTAAATTATAGTTAGGGTGTCATACCATGTCTTCCATGCTTGCTTGAGCGATGATACCAGTTTATACTAACCTGTAGAGATCTTCAATTATCTCACCAACCAGGAATGCACTTGTTCACATTCCTCTAGCATCCAGATTCAGTAGGTCTAGATGTCCATTATAATCTTGAATGTGCAGCAGGTGCCTGATATCCTCAAGTCTTGTCACTGATGCTTCTTGTCAAATATACTGTTTGATCAAATTGTAACCTAGCATCCAGTTTGGCTTTGTCCCTCAAAACAATGCCTTGACATCATCCAGGTAGACTTCTGGTTATCCTTGTACCAAATACAGTCTTGTTGTTTGGTCTAGATACCAGCTTCCCTTCAATCTGCCTTTTGTACTGATTGAGATCATCTTGCATTACAATCACTCAACCTGGATCTTTCAGAGCTTTTGTAGCTTTCTTAGTTTCTTCTAAAAGAAGACTAAAGAAATAATCATTAGTACTTGAAGCTCTGTTAGTCTTTTACTTCCACCATTAGAAACACTAAGAACTAGAACAAAGAGTTAATTGAGTCAACACTCTTTGTCTTGGCAGACATGTTCTCATCGTGTCCTTTGACTTTCAGTGTGGTGTTGAGTTGACTAGATGATCCTTCTTTTGCTCCCCCTAAGCTGTTGTTGGGTTTACATGAAGATTCTCAATGTTGACATTGCTTGGATCTGAATCATCATTACCATTGACAGCTGGGAGCTTGAAGTCGTTGAACATCACTAAGACTTTCAATCACCTTCTGTTGATTAATAACAATCACCCTGTAGGCTGTTGACTCCACCAAGTAACCAAGGAAATTATCCTATTGAGCATTAGCAGATTGCTAGGATGCTCACTTTCATTTATCATTGCAAAACAATTTTCTTCATAACTTGTGGGGTCTTCCTCTATTTCTTACTGATCAGGGTTTAATCATGTCAGTAGCAAACTATTAACTGCTTCAGCATTAATACTCTTGAAGGTGCAGAAATCATCCAGAATACTAATTGATAGGTCCTGTAATCTGGTCTCCAAGTTGTCATAGTCAGTTTTGCTTCCTGACACTCTTCTAGATGTGATCAATCACCATCAGTGGTGTCTTGTCTTCAGATTGTCTAAACAACAACTTGTTTGTGGAGAGAAGTCATCAGTCATCACCACTTAAGTATATTTTTCTTTGATGTAGAACTTCTGTGTGATTCGTTTTGACTTCCCTTTATGACATGCCTCATAATTTTATTTTACTTTAATTTCAGATGAGGTAGTCTCCTTTGCTGATTCGATTTTCAGGAAAGAATCTCCTGATTTGACATTCAGGTAAGAGAGCTCCTTATGTCATAGCCGATCTCTTGTCTGATGAAGCTTTAAATTAAACCTTGTTGACTTCACCTTTGACTGAGATTCCATGTCAACTACAGATAAGTTCTCTTTCCTTAATCCTCTAACAGTAGGCTCTTCATCTTATAAAAGATGCTTTATTACTGACAACATTCCTTGGCTATTGAATAGCCTTGACCCTAGGTCATACCCTTGCTGTTGTCTCCAAGGGATGAACCACTTGGCCAGATACCGTTACTACTCTTGATAGCAGGGCTCTATCTTCGGTCATATGCCTTGAACATCAACTGTCCAGAATCCACATAACACTATGTACCTGTTACACACCCTGCAATGCCAAAACGGTTAAACCCTTTTTGGGACCCAAATTTGATTGGGTCCGGAATACTTGAAGTATTGGCCTTTGTCAAGCAAAACAACATTCTTAATCTTCATAACAACATTTTGCAAGGGGACTGGACATTTAACCCTATAAACAGCTTTGACAATCTTTGATTTCATCTTGGGTATCCATGCCTTTTTAACAACAATAACATTTGTTTCACTGACTGGACATTTGACCTTGTAAACAGCCTTAGTAAAGCTTTGTTTAGGCTTTGGTACAAATGTCTCTCTCCTAACATAAGGAGGACTAGCAGTCTTTGATCTAACATTATTCCTGTTCATATGTTGTCGAGGAGCAGTCTTATTATCACATGCATGATTACCATTAAAGTAAGCAGACATTACATTAAAAGCACAAGACATACAGTTGACAACACCACATGCTTTATGATTAGAATCAATGATAGGCATGTTACTCATGTTAGACATGTTATTGTTCTGCTTCAACTTATTACCTCCTAATCCAGTATTAGAAGAACTCGCTGTTTCAACAACCTTGACTGGAACTTTAGGTACATCTTTCTTGGATAAAACATTTTCTGGATTAGTGTCCTCAACAGATTTAGCCTTAACAAAGACTGTGACATCTTTCTTGGATGAAACATTCTTTGGATTAGCGTTCTTAACAAATTTATCCTTAACAACGACTGTGCCATTTGCACTGTCCTCATTTCTCATTTCTTCGTGGATAACCATAGAAAGAATATCTGGTGGTCCAGCATCAGATTTTTTAAATAGAGGTTCTTTAACATTCTTGAGTACATGTGGTATTCCCCTTTCTTTAGCACTAACAGGGTTAGGGGAATTTATGCCCAATGATCCAACAGCTTCATTGTAGCCATACCCTATACCTGTCGTTCGTTCTACAACTTGATTGTTAAAAAACTCTTTGGAAACTTTAACAGAATTATAACAAGCCCTGACCTGTGTTTCAAGTTCAGTAATTCTAGCCATTTGTTTGCCTACAACTTCTAGAATCAATTTCTCCTTTTTATGAAGCATTGTTATTTCATCTCTTTGTTGATCTTGATTAATATGCACCTTTTTCAATTCTGACACTTCATTTCCAAGATTAGTGCTTAGCAGATCTAGTCTTCTATAATCAGTTTTTGCATTATCTAAGGAATTATAAAGACTACGAATCAACTCAGGGTCAGAAAGAATTACCGGTTTGTTATGATGATCAGATGCTCCATCATTTGCCACCAGCGCAAGAATTCCAACTTCTTCATCTTCACTGTCTGTGTCATCCCAGCTTTTGCCTTGTACCACATAGGCCGTGTCTGTGTTCTTCTTACCAGATGCATACTCTCTCCTTGCATCTTGTTGAGGTTGATGACACTCAGTTGCAAAGTGTCCAAGTTCATTACATTTAAAGCACCTAATCCTGCTTCTGTCTACCATTCCAGTTTGGTAGCCACCCCTTGTGCTACTTGAGGATGAACCTCCTTGCTGGAATCTGTTCTCAGTAGACCTGAGTCTGAAATTAGGATTTCTTCTAAATCTGAAATGATTAAACTGTCTTACAACCAGTGCCATTGATTGATCCTCCAACTGCTCCAGCTCCTCTGATGAATAAAATTCTCTACAGCCCTGACTTGTAGCTGTCTTCCCAAACTCTGCTACAATCACTTCCTCTTCAGAGCTGTAAGGTTGAACAATCTTAGCTTCCAATCTATTTTCCCTGACTTTCTTAGTTCCCTCGTTTATTGTTATAATGGTGTCCCAGATATGCTTGGCATCTTTACAGTTAACAACATGGTTGCACATGATCGCATCTAGGGATTCCACCAAAATTAATTGTACATTAAGATCAAGGGCAATATCCACTTTGTCATCATTTGTATAAACACTAATGTCCTTTGGATATGTCCTTGCGGGAACTACAACAACTCCTTCCACGATTATTTCCTCTTCAGTAATCATAGGAACTATTGGCCCGGTTTTCAATATTCCTAAATATTTAGGATTGGCCACTTGTAGAAAAAGGATCATTTTCTTTTTCCATAGTTCATAATTCTCCTTGTCAAATATGGGTATCTTAACAGTTCCAATTTTTGAAGACATGATGAATTTTTAAGTGAGTTAAAAATTCGAAATGGATTTTTGACTGAATAAAAATAGGATCTTGATTTGTGTATCAATCAATAGGCTCTGATACCAATTGTTAGGTCCAATATATTTGTAGAAGGGGGGGTTGAATACAAACGGTACTGTTTAATCGAAATTTGTCCGGATAAATTTAATTTATATTTTGACAAATTTGAGCGGAATTAAATGTAACAAAATTCAAGTTGAATATAAAATTATATTAACTTGAGGGGTTTGTTACAAATACAGTACAGAAATTATATCTAGTTAATAAAAACAAATTAGAAAATTCGACATGAATTTTTCTAGATTTGTTAATAAAAATCGAGATATAGATTAGGAGTAAAAACTCGCTAATAGTACAAGAGTATCAAGTAAACAAGTTCTATCGGATCAGATATTAAAAATAAGATGAACTTGAATTTATACAAATTTATTTCTCTTGCTGTGTTGTTCCTCAATGAGAGAGAATGGCTTTTTGTTTGTTGAAGATGATATGTTCTGTGTTGTTGTTTTGTTCTGGCCGCTAGTCTTGATTTGTTCTGTGTTGCTTTTTTTTGTTCTGCATCTTTTCTTTTTCATTTGTACTGCCAAGACAATCGGCAAGACAATCTTCTCTTCCAAGACAATCAGTTTTGTACTGCCAAGACAATCGGCAAGACAATCCAAAACCTCCAAGACAATCAATTTGTACTGCCAAGACAATAGGCAAGACAATCCAAGCTTACCAATACAATCGGCAAGACAATCAAAATTGTCTTTAATGAATAAAAAACTCTGCTATCATAATTGTTTGTAAACAAAATATTCTGCTGTAAATGAAGAATCACTCGCAAGAAGGCTGTCTGTCAAACACGTGCGCGCTAATTCTCCTGATTTGGCTGGCGCGTGTAGTTCACGCGCGTCTAGACGCGTTTGATCTTTTGCCGACAGCAACACTTGAGTTGACAGACTTTTGTTTCATTTTACTTTTGTATGCATGGCTGTCCTCTTTTTTTTTCTTTTGTATTGTCGACCACAAACAGCCTGCGACTTCCCTTTTCTTTTCTTTTTTTATTATTTGTTTTGTTTCTTTTTATCTTTTGATTTTTCTTTTCTTTATCTATTGTATTTAATTTAATTAACTTAATTAATCAATTAATCATTTAAACGAATAATGATTAATAAGTTAATTAATTAAATTTAATAGATTAATATATTAATTCAAAATTAATTAACATGATAATTAATTTAATAAATAAATTAATTCGGAATGAATTTAATTTATTAAATTAAATCAATTACATAATTATATTAATTAAAAGAGAATTAATATAAATCTTTTGACAGCTCAAATCTTTTTCTTAAACCACTGAAAGTAATAAAGAATTACCACCGAATTTTCGTTGTCGCTCGATGCACAGTCTGGTTCATGAGCGACTAACTCCAACGGCTTTTCTTTATTTTTGACTCTATGATTTGGTTCCTTTCTTTTCTTAACATAGCAGTCTTGACAGCTTGAACCACTGAAGTTAATGATAAACAACCACTGTTTAATGTTGACACTCGATGTACTGTCTGGTTCATGAGTGACTAACCGCAATGACTGTTCTTCATATATTGACTTTAAAATCTGGTTTCTTTTCTTTTCTTTTTCTTCTCTCTCTATTAATTCTTCTGTACTGTCTCTGTCACTGTCGAAATCTCTGTCACTTTAAATAAATCCACTTCTTTAACGGATACTTCACTGAGGCTTGATCAGATGACTGACCTTCTTTCAATGTAGTAATTCCTCAAGTCTGTAGATTGACCTTGATCTTTTTCTTCTGACAGATAATACAATCTGAGATTCTTTGTGACAGTCTATATACTATTTACTAATACAATCTTGTTTAAGTTGAGTTGTATCCTCGAAATACAAATAGGCTACATCATATGCCTTTCACTAGGCAATACCAAAGCTTTGTTTATAGCCTGACAAACGAAGAAGACGGCTTTGTCATTCCAGACTACCATTTATACAATTTGTATGGGGCAGGTCAGGGCCAAACGTTTGCTACTCGTGTATAATATGATTTTTGTTGTAAAAACAGAGGGTACGGTATGGTTTCTGGTACGGTTTGCTAAAAAAAAAAATGTTTGTTGTTGAACGCTAACCATTTGTAGCTGCCCATCCTAAGCCTTTTCTCTACTTTTTCGGACTACTTATTTTTCCTTACTGAGTTGTATTTGCTTCGTTTAACTTGTTTAACTTGCCTCCATCAACATTGTACAAGACTACAAGCACCAGTGCCGATCACATATGACTATATGAGCAGGATCAAGACTTCCTTAACAATAATTTTATGAGTAAAGTTCATCTTGCGGGGATGTATTTATTTTTAGATATATTTCACTTGCGGTATCATACCAAGTGCAACTAATTTTTATATTTAAGTTAACATTTCACCTAATTTTGCGAGTACTTTCTCATCCGATTTATATTTCTGTGACTATACTTGTATTATATATGTTTTTTCTGGTCTAAAATAAATCATTTAAACAAGATTTTCTAGAGAAAACCTCATAAATTTAGCTAAAAGAGACATTTGAATTGGTAAAATAAAGAAACAAACAAAAATTAATTTACTTTTCCATTTAATTTCACATGTTTTTTTTTACTTTTTCACATAATTTAAAGTGTAAAAAATATATTTTTAAATAAAATTTTATTTAAAAGAAGTTAAAAAAGTACTACCTTTGTCCCAATTTATATGATCATATATATTTTTAACGCATTTAATGTGTTCGGTTAAATTACTTGTAAATAGTATTTTTACACGTGCAAAAAGAAATGGATCATTTTTTAGAGAAATAAAGTAATAATATTAAAATGGGTAAAGAGAATCTACGTAGAAAAATTCTCCACAAGTTTATTAATTTAAAGAAGTATTAATTAATCAATAATATAATACTGATTAATTTATAGAGAATTTTAACCATCAAACAAAATTAAATTTTGATTATATAAATTTAAATAGAATGAACAATACTAATTTATGTATTATACTTAATTTAATACTACCTCGGTTTGTTTGATAAGTTTTTTGACTTTTGTGTGCTTTGACTCTATACTTAAAATTGTTACTTACAACTAACTTTTTTAAAATAAAATTTAGGTTATATATTTTTTATTCAAAAATAGTTAAAAAATGACAACCTCGAACACTAATGACTAATGTGTACAAAGAGACATTAAAAATGTGCACAAAAAAAAACAACTTATAAAAAAAGTAAGAAGCATATATTAGTTACAAATTAAAATACACCGATAAGATGTACATGTATTTATTTCCAAAAATAATGTTAAAAGTGATGTAAAAGAGGTTGAAAAATGCTAGGGAATCCAAAAATTCTCCCAAAACTTGTTCCTAATGTTATGTGTTTAATAGGTAACTTCCTTATAAAAATATAAAACCAGCGTGCATATATACGCCCCCTATTAAAACGTGCAAGTATTGTGTCACGTTATTTTGGAGAATTTTCGGAAGATATTTTTGGATTCTCTGGCATTGCTGTTACAACACTTTTCAGAGCTCTCACCACATCAAACATATATTAATTAAATAAATTTTGAATGTAATTGAAAATTATTAATTATCACACCCAAACTTTTTGGATACCACGAGAAAAGTTAGAGGGATGAGGTTCAAGTACATTTAAACTTTAGGAAAATACAAATAATAATAGAATAATATATTATAACATATAATTTATGATTTCTATTTTATAATATTGTGGGGATGAAAGAATTTTCCAAAAAAAATTGATCATTTTTTAAACTGGTTAGTAATTAGAGAAATTATTAACTTGGTTTTACTGTATATTATTTCTTATTCATGCTATTCCATCATTACTTTTATCGACCAAAATTGCTATGAGGAGGTACAAGGATGAAACCACTATTACAATCTACATGAATCCATCATCATCATTATTCTAATTTATCTCCCCCTTCAATTTATCATAAGATGTAGTTGTGTATGTAAACAATTGGCCAATTTAATCTCGCAACCTTTATTTTATACAACCTTATTATACAAATCATTCAAATAAAAGATCAGCCCCTCCTATGCAATTCTTGCTTCAGGATCGAAAGATATCAAACAAATTATTCTTTGCCGAACTTGATGAAGCTTCATGCACCACCGCCTCTCCCCCTCCCGATTTTATCATTCCTAAAAAATTACCACTTTACATGTAGTTCCTTAATGATTTTTATCCTGACCCTTCTTTGGTCTCCTTAAGAATTTGTACAACTTGTACTTTGACGGGTTTTATAGTGGCACATGCATATGATTAGCAGACAACATCATAATCATAGCATCTGTTGCATCCAATTCTAGTAGTAACAGTGCACTTGCCAGTAGAATTACAAGAGATAGGATTAATTCGGCCTTTGCAAGACTGAAACGAGTTCTACAGAGAAGAATTGGAATGCCATAGAAATACAAAATAGAAGAGAAAAATAAAGAGTAAACAATAGAGGAAAAAAAGTAGAATACAAACTAAAATCTTCCCAAACTTTAGATTGTGTAAAAACATCAGAGAATGGATGCTTCAAATCCCTTCATTTGAATCTGCATTGTCTTCCTCAAATCCCTTCAAAGGAACAGGTCTTCTTATAATTTTCTTTTCTTTACGCTCTTCCATGCTCAATTTTCTTAAGTCTTCAATGTAATCTGCAAACTTCTTCTCCGTCTTCATCGCCAATCCCAACGACTTGGAACATGTATCAGCATCCTGAAATATCAGTTCTGGATACTTGCGTAAAGGATCCCACTTGAATCCTAAATCATATAAGTACCACAATCCGCATGTGTGATTCCAGTTCAATATAATTTTGGTGTGTTTGGCACTTAAAGTAACCACTTTCCTCGCCCCATTAACATCCTTACCCAAAGATCCAGCAACCACCCGTAAAATCTCATCCGACCTCATGGTCTCACATAGAATGACATAGAATGACACAGAGTGCATGATACGAATATTGATCACCCGAATTAAACAAGTTTCTGATGGAATTTTGAAAAACGTAGAATGAAAATCGATCTGGCACTCCCGTGTAGTCGGACTCATACAGGAGCTCATGAGAATTAGTAAATTTATAGTTCGTTAATTCAGAAAAATCAGTTGTACGCCACCATTTACCGTTAATACAAAAACCAAGATTGTAAACGTTAGGCTTGTAAACTAAAAATCAAATTTCGTGACAGCCCTCATAACAAACAGAAACGATCATAAAAGGGGTTTTATAGGAATCAGCATTACCTAAACACAACTTCTCATTCAACTTCTCCCCTATGAATTTCAAACCACCCAATGCAGCAAAACAAGGCAATTGAACGATAAAGACAATGAAGTTATACACGACCTTTTCATCATCCGCTTTCAGATTGAACAGGAATCTGTCTTCTTTTCCAAGCTTAGACGGATCAAAATCTTTATGAAATATAAAAAATGTTTGTTTTTGTTGTTGAACGCTAACCATTTGTAGCTGCCCATCCTAAGCCTTTTCTCTACTTTTTCGGACTACTTATTTTTCCTTACTGAGTTGTATTTGCTTCGTTTAACTTGCTTAACTTGCCTCCATCAACATTGTACAAGACTACAAGCACCAGTGCCGATCACATATGACTATATGAGCAGGATCAAGACTTCCTTAACAATAATTTTATGAGTAAAGTTCATCTTGCGGGGATGTATTTATTTTTAGATATATTTCACTTGCGGTATCATACCAAGTGCAACTAATTTTTATATTTAAGTTAACATTTCACCTAGGGGTGTGCATTGGTTTGGGCGGTTTAGGACGGCCAAACCAACCAAACCATAAATTTCGGGTTTTTAATTTTTCAAACCATAACCAAACCAAAAACCATATCATTCTAAAAAAACCAACCAAATTATAACGGTTTGGTTTGGTCGGTTTCGGTTTAAAACCGTTATTAAATATATATTTATACTTGATGTTATATATTTTCTCCAACACTAAATACAAGATTCAATTTTATTTTAAAAGAACCAACAAAATAAATGCACAAATAGTAGCACAAAATATCATCAAAAATAGTTATAAAATAAATTATACTCCTCAAATATTTTCATTAAATCATAAAATAAGTCGCAAAAGTCTTATATATAGCTTTTTGGTACTTTCTTCTTTTAACTGGTTTTTGACATGAAATAAAACAAGTTAATCACTATAAATCTAACTAAATACAAAACACACTGCACACACGTAAGCATGGTTAAGGCATATAATATTATAGTCTATAAGTGTGTTGAAGATAGGTGTGTTGAAGAAATAACCACACGAAAAATACAATATATATATATATATATAATATTTTTATACGACTTGATGGTCGGGTTGGTTTAATCGGATGGGTAAACCAGTGAAACCAAACCCAAACCAAAATTTTCGGTTTTTAAAAATATAAAACCATAACCAAACCAAACCGAAAAAAAACCTAAATTTTCGGTTTGGTCGGTTTGGTTTGGTCGGGTTGGTCGGTTTTTGGAAAACCATGCTCACCCCTAATTTCACCTAATTTTGCGAGTACTTTCTCATCCGATTTATATTTCCGTGACTATACTTGTATTATATATGTTTTTTCTGGTCTAAAATAAATCATTTAAACAAGATTTTCTAAAGAAAATCTCATAAATTTAGCTAAAAGAGACATTTGAATTGGTAAAATAAAGAAACAAACAAAAATTAATTTACTTTTTCATTTAATTTCACATGTTTTTTTTTACTTTTTCACATAATTTAAAGTGTAAAAAATATTTTCTTAAATAAAATTTTATTTAAAAGAAGTTAAAAAAGTACTACCTCTGTCCCAATTTATATGATCATATATCTTTTTAACGCATTTATTGTGTTCGGTTAAATTACTTGTAAATAGTATTTTTACACGTGCAAAAAGAAATGGGTCATTTTTTAGAGAAATAAAGTAATAATATTAAAATGGGTAAAGAGAATCTACGTAGAAAAATTCTCCACAAGTTTATTAATTTAGAGAAGTATTAATTAATCAATAAAATAATAATGATTAATTTATAGAGAATTTTAACCATCAAACAAAATTAAATTTTGATTATATAAATTTAAATAGAATGAACAATACTAATTTATGTATTATACTTAATTTAATACTACCTCCGTTTGTTTGATAAGTTTTTTGACTTTTGTGTGCTTTGACTCTATACTTAAAATTGTTACTTTCAACTAACTTTTTTAAAATAAAATTTAGATTACATATTTTTTATTCAAAAATAGTTAAAAAATGACAACCTCGAACACTAATGTGTACCAAGAGACATTAAAAATGTGCACAAAAAAAAACAACTTATAAAAAAAGTAAGAAGTATATATTAGTTACAAATTAAATACACCGGTAAGATGTACATGTATTTATTTCCAAAAATAATGTTAAAAGTGATGTAAAAGAGGTTGAAAAATGCAAGGGAATCCAAAAATTGTCCCAAAACTTGTTCCTAATGCTTATGTGTTATGTGTTTAATAGGTAACTTCCTTATAAAAATATAAAACCAGCGTGCATATATGCGCCCCCTATTAAAACGTGCAAATATTGTGTCACGTTATTTGGGAGAATTTTCGAAAGATATTTTTGGATTCTCTGGCATTGCTGTTACAACACTTTTCAGAGCTCTCACCACATCAAACATATATTAATTAAATAAATAAATTTTGAATGTAATTGACAATTATGAATTATCACACCCAAACTTTTTGAATACCACGAGAAAAGTTAGAGAGATGAGGTTCAAGTACATTTAAACTTTAGGAAAATACAAATAATAATAGAATAATATATTATAACATATAATTTTATGATTTCTAATTTATAATATTGTGGGGATGAAAGAATTTTCCAAAAAAAATTGATCATTTTTTAAACTGGTTAGTAATTAGAGAAATTATTAACTAGGTTTTACTGTATATTATTTCTTATTAATACTATTCCATCATTACTTTTATCCGCCAAAATTGCTATGAGGAGGTACAAGGATGAAACCACTATTACAATCTACATGAATCCATCATCATCAATATTCTAATTTATCTCCCCCTTCAATTTATCATGGGTGATGGTCCAAAATAATCAAAAATAAATGTTGTTTGCCCAAAATACCGACGGGACACGGTAGATCGTGTACCGTGATTGGGGGTGTGTTGCGGAACACGATCTTCCGTAATAGGGCATGATACGGAGCTGTGTCTTCCGTGTTATGCATAATACGTTGTACCGTGTTCCGTGACAGTGCTGCGCACCCACCTAACACGGAACACCGTCCACCGTATCATGCATAACACGGTAGACGCAGCTTCGTATCTACGTAATACGGAGGACGATGCTCCGCATCATGCTAACACGGAGGACGATTCTCCGTATCCCGTCGGTATTTCGGGCACTTTTTTTTCAAAATCAATATTTTGGGCAAAAACTTGTGAAAAATAGGCATTTTGGTCATTTTCTCATTTATCATAAGATGCAGTTGTGTATGTAAACAATTGGCCAATTTAATCTCGCAACCTTATTTTATACAACCTTATTATACAAATCATTCAAATAAAAGATCAGCCCCTCCTATGCAATTCTTGCTTCTGGATCGAAAGATATCAAACAAATTATTCTTTGCCGAACTTGATGAAGCTTCATGCACCACCGCCTCTCCCCCTCCCGATTTTATCATTCCTAAAAAATTACCACTTTACATGAAGTTCCTTAATGATTTTTATCCTGACCCTTCTTTGGTCTCCTTAAAAATTTGCACAACTTGTACTTTGACGGGTTTTATAGTGGCACATGCATATGAATATCCTCATAACAATGTTAGACGTGGTACGTATTTAACCCCATAACAAGTCAGCACTTTCTTGTTAAACAAATTAACAAGGATATGAATTTGTTACTCAGTGTGCTTTAGTCTTCGTTCAGAAAACTAACCAGTTGAAGTTGTTGTCGTTTAATGTTTCCAAATATAGGTACCTAAGGGTAGATATACAAACTATTGGCACAAAGTCGTGGAGGAGCATTGGGGGGAGTATTCCTTTTCTGCAGGAAGAAACTCAGTTTCCTACATTTGCAAATGGCTTATATCACTGGATCGGGCACTGGAAACAATTTATAACTTCATTTGATGCTGAAAAAGAGGTATTCCAGCGAATTCCAACTCCTGCTGCTATTAAGGATTTTAATTGTTCGAATCTTGGGTTACTTGATGGTTTTCTTTGCATTTGTATGAAATCGGACAGTAGGAGGGCCATTGGATTTAGGGTGATGAATGAATATGGTATTCAAGAATCATGGATTAAAAAGTTTGTCCTTCATTGTAAATGTAATATTGATTCTGATAGAATACTAGGGAATATGAGGCATTTAACACTTCAAATGTTAGAGCCTATACGATGTTTAGAAAATGGAGAAATTGTGGTGATGTGTCGCGGTCCCTACACAATATGTTATAATCCGAGCACGAGAAATTGCAAATATATTAAATTCGATAACAAGGTTTGTACGAGGTACAAACCGTTTCCATTGTTCCTAGTTTGAGAAGAGTTCTCGACACAGATACTGAGCGTCGGAAGCTGTGTTGGATACTTTAGTGTAATTGGATTGGATAGTTGATCAATGTAATCGTAATGTTACATCGAACAAGTCGGGAGAATGCGGAGTGCATGCTCTGTTCGAGTTCGTTATGATTTCAGAATTATTGCTTATGAGACATGTCTATTGGCATCAAACACATCTGCTAGAATGAGATGTGTCTATTAGCATTGGACATGACTGTTGGAAATGGGATGTGTCTTTTGGCAAAAGACACATCTTGAGATGTGTCTATTGGCAAAAGACACATCTGTTGACATCTATATATAGGTGTGGCATTGATCATTTTCTGCATAGGTTCATTTGAAATTCACAGCAAAACACATTCTCTCTTCTTGCATAATTTCTGACTTTATCCGATTGAATTATTTGGGTGAACCACAAATAACTTCAATCTGAAAGTGTTTGAATCTGCAAAAGACATGACAAGCAAGTTTGCAAAACTGGACAAGTTTGAGGGCCAGGATTTTAGAAGATGGCAGAAAAAGATGCATTTTCTGTTGACCACGCTGAAAGTTGTGTATGTTCTGAGTACCCCCATTCCAGAAGTGATCGAAAATGAAACCGCTGAACAGACTAGAAAACGGTGCAAGTGGGAAAACGATGACTACATCTGTCGCAGCCACATCTTAAACGGTATGTCTGATTCCCTTTTCGATATATACCAAAATGTTTAGTCAACGAAAGAATTGTGGGATTCTCTTGAATCCAAGTACATGGCAGAAGATGCTTCTAGTAAGAAGTTTCTGGTTAGTAATTTTATGAATTATAAAATGGTCGATTCTAGACCAGTGATGGAACAATACAATGAATTGTTAAGGATTCTGAGGCAGTTTGCCCAACACAATCTGAAGATGGATGAATCTATCTCAGTTTCTGGTGTTATAGACAAACTACCACCATCATGGAAGTATTTTAAACACTCCTTGAAACACAATAAAGATGATATGACTCTGGTTCAACTAGGAAGTCACTTCAGAATTTGAAGAGGCTTTGAGGACTCAAGAAATTGAGAATAATCCTAAGGGAAAGAACCAAGTCGGTAACTCTTCTGTGAATATGGTTGAAGATGGTGGATCTTCCAAGAATTCTAAGAATGGCAAGGGTGATAAACGAAAGTTTAAAGGAAACAACAACAATTCTTCCAATAAAAGGCCTAAGATGGCATGTTGGAAGTGTGGCAAACCTGGACATTTCAAGAAGGATTGTCGGGTTGGTAAAGGCAAGCAAGAAAAGCAGATTGCTGGTCCAAGTGGATCCAAGGATCCAGAAAAGCAACAAGGTCAGATTTTAATACAGAATTATAATTCTGGTCAGAATTATGTATCACTAATATCTGAGGCATTTTATGTGCAGGATGACAATGTTGCTTGGTGGATTGATTCAGGAGCAACGAGTCACGTATGCAAAGATCTTCGTTGGTTCATAGACTTTCAACCAATCGAAGATGGATCTATCTTAAAGATGGGAAATGTTGCAACTAAACCGATCAAAGGACTAGGAAATGTCAAGATAGTTTTTACTTCTGGCAAATGTATATTGTTAAATAAAGTGTTGTATGTTCCTGGGATTCGGAAGAATCTCTTGTCTGGTGTTGTATTGAACAATTATGGATATAAACAAGTTTATGAAAGTGACAAATATATATTGTCAAAACATGGCTCTTTTGTTGGCTTTGGCTATTTGTGTAATGGTATGTTTATGTTGAATGTAAATACTCCATTTATTGATGAATCTGCTTGCATGGCTTCTACTAGTACTAGCAATGATTTGAATAAATCTGAATTATGGCATGCTAGACTAGGACATGTACATTACAAAAGAATAAAGGATATGTCAAAAATGAGTCTCATACTTGCCATTGATTTAGATAATGAAAAATGCAAAACATGCATGTTAACGAAGATAACCAGAATGCCATTTAAAGAGGTTAATAGGGTGTTTGATGTTTTAGAACTAATTCATAGTGATTTGTGTGATTTCCATTCTACACCATCATTAGGAAATAAAAAGTATGTAGTTACTTTTATTGATGATGCTACTAGATATTGCTATGTATATTTATTGCATGCTAAGGATGAAGCTCTTGACTTCTTTAAAATTTATAAAGAAGAAGTAGAGCTACATTAGAGTACCATGATTAAAAATCTACGTACTGATAGAGGAGGTGAGTATTATGATCCGGTTTATTTTCAATCTACTGGTATAATACATCAAACCACGGCTCCTTATACACCATAACAAAATGGTGTGGCAGAGAGAAAGAATAGGACTTTGAAAGAAATGGTTAATTCCTTGTTATCCTACTCGGGATTGAGTGAGGGTTTTTGGGGTAAGGCTATGTTAACAGCCTGTTATTTATTGAATCGAATTCCTAGCAAGAGGAATAAGATTACCCCTTATGAACTTTGGTATAAAGAGTCACCAAAATTGAGTTTTCTGAGAGTTTGGGGATGTAGAGCAGTTGTAAGACTCATTGAACCCAAAAGAAGAAACTTGGGTGAACGAGGTATAGATTGCATATTTGTTGGTTATGCTGAGCATTCCATAGCATAGAGATTCTATGTGTTAGAATCTAATGACTATGTATCTGTGAACTCGATTATCGAGTCAAGGGATGCTATATTTGGTGAAAACAGATTTACATCTATACCTAGACCAAGGGACATGCTTCAGAATTCTTCTAATAGGAACTCAGTTTCTACTGAAGATGTGAATGGACCGTTTGAACCAAGGAGAAGCACTAGAGCTAGAAAAGCAAAGTCTTTTGGAGATGATTTTCATCTTTATCTAGTAGAAGGCTCTAGAGATGAAATTGAATATCAATACCAATATTGTTTTGTTATTGAGGAGGATCCAAATACATTTAGCGAAGCTATGAATTCTAGGGATGTTGCATTCTAGAAAGAAGCTATCCAAGAAGAAATGGATTCTATCATGAATAATAATACTTGGGAATTGAGTGATCTTCCCCCTGGCTGTAAGGCATTGGGAAACAGATGGATCTTCAAAAGGAAAATGAAGGTGGACGGTACCATAGATAAGTTTAAAGCCAGATTGGTAATCCAAGGTTTTAGACAAAAAGAAGGGATTGATTATTTTGATACTTATGCTCTTGTTGCTAGAACCTCTACTATTAGGTTGTTAATAGCACTTGCTGCTATACAGAACCTTGTCATTCACCAAATGGATGTGAAAACTGCATTCTTGAATGGTGAATTAGATGAAGAGATTTATATGAAACAACCCGAAGGGTTTGTTATGCCTGGTTGTGAAAACAAGGTGTGTAAATTGAAGAAATCAATTTATGGTCTGAAACAAGCACCGAAGGATTGGCATGATAAATTTGATATTGTGGTCTTGTCTAACGGTTATTTTCTTAACCAAGCAGACAAGTGTGTATACAGCAAATTTGATGCTTCTGGTAAAGGAGTTATAATTTGTTTATATGTGGATGACATGTTGATTTTTGGTACTGACCAAAATCAAGTGGATAAAACCAAGAAGTTCTTGTCATCTAATTTTGATATGAAAGACATGGGGGAGGCTGAGGTGATTCTTGGTATAAGAATCAAGCGTGAGAACAATGGCATTTCAATTTCTCAATCTCATTATATTGAGAAGATTCTGAAAAGATTTAACTTTAAGGATTGTTCTCCTGTTAGCACTCCTCTTGATCCTAGTATTAAACTCCTACCTAATACAGGTGTTGCAGTATCACAACTTGAATATTCAAGGGCTATTGGTAGTCTCATGTATGACATGATAAGCACTAGGCCAGATATTGCCTATGCTGTTGGAAAGCTTAGTAGGTATACTAGCAAACCAAGTTCACATCATTGGCAAGCCTTAAGCCGAGTGTTCAAGTACTTGAAAGGAACCATTGATTATGGTTTGACATATACTGGATTTCCTTCGGTTATTGAAGGTCATTCAGATGCAAGTTGGATTTCCAATAAGGAAGATCATTCTTCCACAAGTGGATGGGTATTCCTACTTGGGGGAGGTGCTATCTCTTGGGCATCAAAGAAACAGAGTTGCATTACTGATTCAACAATGGAATCTGAATTTGTGGCATTATCAGCGGCTGGTAAAGAAGCTGAATGGTTAAGAAATCTGATTTATGAGATTCCATTGTGGCCTAAACCGATATCACCCATATCTATCAGATGTGATAGTGAGTCTTCCTTGTCTAATGCTTATAGACAAGTGTTCAAAGGCAAGTCTAGACACTTAGGTGTTATACATAGCATGATTCGTGAGCTTATCACGCATGGTGTTATATGAAAGGCATATGATGTAGCCTATTTGTATTTCGAGGATACAACTCAACTTAAACAAGATTGTAATAGTAAATAGTACATATACTGTCACAAGGAATCTCAGATTGTATTATCTGTCAAAAGAAAGAAGACAAAGTCAATCTACCGTTTTGAGGTATACTGCACTTGAAGAAGTTCATTCAGTTGATCAAGCATCAGTGGAGTAATCAAGATAGTGGTTTCTATTTATAGTGACAAGAGGTTCCTACAGTGGCAGAATACAGATTATAAAGGTTTGAAAAAGAGTGAAGAAACGGAAGACATGAACCACAACTTTAAAGTCAATATATGAAGAACAGTCATTGCGGTTAGTCACTCATGAACCAGACCGTGCATCGAGTGTCAACATTAAACAGTGGTTATTCGTCATTAACTTTAGTGGTTCAAGCTATCAAGACTGGTAAAAGAGAAAATCATTGTGCAAGCAACAGAAGTGTTAAATTCATTAACCACAATGATTTTATTATTAAGTGGACTGGCTATGGAATAATCTTTGTGGAGGATCAGATTTATCAAGACATGGAAGAACACAAGGGTTATGCTGTCAAGGAGGTGTATTAATTCTCTCTTAATTGATTAAATCATTTGGTTGATTTATTTGATGAATTAATTCTATCAGAATTAATTTATTATGTAAATTAATTAAAAGGTTAATTAAGTTGGAATTAATATAATTATCAAAGGATAATCAAGAGTAATGAGAAGAGAAAAAGAATCACATCTTAGAGTCTAAATGAAGAACATCCATTGGAGTTAGTCGTTCATGAACCAGACAGTACGTGGAGCGTCAACAAAAAATTCGGTGGTAATTCTTTATTACTTTCAGTGATTCAGAAAAGAATTAAGACAATCTAAGGATATATAATTATTCTCCTTTAATTAATTTAAATCAAGTTGTCAATTTAATTAATAAATTAATTCATCAAGAATTAATTCATTAATTAAATTAATTATTAAATTAATTAAATCTGAATAATTATTTAAGTAAGTCTAAATTGAAATGATTATTTATTAATCAATTTAATTTAAAGCTGAAAAATGAACTAGCAAGACAATTAGATTGTCTTGCCTATTGTCTTGGAGAAGGAAATCAGAAAAGCAAGACAATCAGGGATTGTCTTGCCTATTGTCTTGAAGAAGGAAATCAGAAAAGCAAGACAATCAGGGATTGTCTTGCCGATTGTCTTGGTGATCATTATTTCCAACAGCTTTAAAAAAGGAGAATAAAAATCTTATTTGATTGTCTTGACTATTGTCTTGACAGTTCAAATCAGATTGTCTTGATAATGATCAAAAAGAAAATGCTTCCGACAGATTGATAATTATTGATAAAGCAAGACAAATATCTCAGAAATTGATTGTCTTGCCGATTGTCTTGGTGGAAGCAGATTGTCTTGCCGATTGTATTGCCTATTGTCTTGGCAGTACAAAATTTAGTGTCTTGGTGGTTCTGATTATCTTGCCGATTGTCTCGGCAATACAAAATATTTTATAAAAGAGGCAGAAGCAATCAGATAGGAGAGGAGCAGACACAACTTCACATTCTTCACAATTTTCTCTCCGAGCTGAACAAGAGAAAGACCAAGAGAAATAGTAATGTTCTTCAAATAAATTCCTGTAAATTATTTCTAAGCTGTATCATTAAATCTGAACCGATAGAAATTGTTTACTTGTAACGTTGGAACTATCTAGCGAGTTTTTACTCCTAGAACTTATCTCTCGAATTGCTTTTAGCATTCGATCTTTTTATTACAAATATAGAAAAGTTCATGTCGAATTTTCTATAGAATTTGTAATAATTAGTTGGTCATCAAACCATTGTAATTTGTACCCGTGTATTTAGACACACCCCATTAAGTTAATATAAATTTTATATTTAACTTGAATATCGGTATTCGTTTTATTCCGCATCAATTTGTTCTTGATTTAATATTTTAAGAAAAGAACAAATTCGATTAAACGACATAGTTTGTATTCAACCCCCCTTCTACAAACTATTTTGGACCTAACAATTGGCATCAGAGCCTTTTGATTGACGCACAAATCAAGATCCTTATTTTTGTGGTCCTCCAATTGGTTTTCGAGTTTGTTGACCCATACAGAAATTAAATCCGGTATTAGACCAAAAAGTCAACTCCTCTATTTTCGATTTTTTAACCTTCAAAAAATTCAATGCTTGAGATTTTTGAACTTTAAATAATTTGAACTTATTTTTGGATTCTTTAACTTTCAAAATTTTCAATTTTGAGATTTTTGAATTTTAAATAATCTAAATTTATTTTCGGATTCTTTAACCTTTAAAAATTCTCAATTTATGATATTTTTTATTTTTAAACAATATGAGTTTATTTTCAATTGTTAATTAAATTGAATTTATTATGAAATTGTCTAATCTTCAAAAATTTTCATTTTATGATATTTTTGATTGTTAAGTAATCTTAACTTATATTCGAATTTTTTAATTCTTGAAATGATTAATTCTTGGAAATTTTGATTTTCAAATTGTTTAATTTTCAAAATTTTTAATTCTTGATAATTTCGAATTTTAATTAACTTGAATTTATTTTCGAATTCTTTAACTCTAAAAATTTCATTTCTTGAGATTTTTTTATTCTTAATTAATTTGACTAATTTCGAATTTTAATTAATTTGAACTTACTTTCAGATTTTTTTATTTCTCAAAAAATTTTCGAGTCCTTGAAGTTTTTGAATTTTAAATATTTTGAATTTATTCTAAGCCAATAGTTCTAAGAAGGTTGTTAGTTGAAGATTCCTCCGAATTGTCAAAGATGATTTGAATCTTTTGAAGAAAATGAATTTTTCAATGAAATTAATTTCTACCTACTGAAGAAAAATTTGTGGAAGCTCCTCAAAGTTATATCCATAGAATTCATTGGTTTTTCAGAAGCAGGAATGGAAGAGGTTTTAGTGGATAGAATTTTTCTCGAAGATTTGAATTAAGTCTATTGATTCTGTGATATACAAACACTAAGTGGATTGCTCCAATGTAACATCTACTACACTTAGTGGATTGTACCAAGAAATATCTTTCAAGGAATCAACAGAGATTTTAGAAAAGTGGAATCAAGGAGGTTTGAGAATGAACTAGACAGTTAGACATCTCAGTCAGGAATTAATGATGGAGCCTCAGAACATACATGAAGAGTTACTAATTTAGAAAGAGTACAAATGTTTAATCCAGGAATTAGGCCTATCTATTCCGAAGCAGAAGCTCTTCATGATACAGTTCAAGAGGTGGCTACAAGACTGAGTTGGTGGAAAGAACAAAACATGATAGTTGCAGTTATGAAAAGTTTTATGTGATAAGTAACTATCAAGGTGTGCAACATGGTACAGAATTCTGACAGACAAGGATGAATAGGGAATGAGATGAAACAAAAGCATCAGTGCAGAACTTATCTTGCTGAAGAAAAGAGTTGGGATGGATCAGATGATGATGAGAAGAGCATAATTAATATCTTGCCTTCATAGCAATCTCTGAAAATGATTCACCTCACATGTCTCAGGTATCAATTCTTCGAACTAGTGTAATATGTAATTCTAAGAAATTTAAAGCATGTTAAGATCTTAGTTTTTAATTATTATATCTTTGGTTAGAAGATCTTATTATGTGTATGAATATTTGTTGAATTTAATTAATTGCAATAGTGAGTTAGAAGTGTTCCTTAGACAATATTTCTCAATTCTTAAATGATATATGTCAAGCATATATGACCTCTGCTTAAGCTAGTTTCAGGATCCCCAGTAGAACAAGATTTGCTTATTCATTTTGAATTGTTTGTTAAGGTTTAAAAAGTTTAAAATATGGAATAATTACCTAGGGTGTCAGTAGAACATCAAGTCATTTGTAAAACTGACTTAGGTAATAGAGATTATATAATATAATATAACAATAGGAATGGATTGGATAGAATTAGTGATTAATTGTTAATTCTTCTATTCCATGCATGTTTAGAAAATTATTGAATATCTGTAAATCTACTTGCTACCTGTTACACAAGTGTACATAGGTTAAAGTAGATAGTACTGAATTTTCTAAAATGCATAAGATGCCTAATTTGCATAATTCTTATCTGCAATGTTTTGATGATGAATGTATGCAATGTATTCTTATTATCATGCCTGCTTATTTCAAATGTCATAAATGCATTTCCTAGTATTTGCATTGATCATAGAAAAAGCATGTTTAAGAGTAACAATAAGATACAGACTGCTAGTCCTCCTTATGTTAGGAAGGAACCAATTCTCCTTGCTCAGTGAATATTTTGTCAATGACATTAAAAAGGAGAAATGGTCAGTCAAAGATAAGAATGAGCATGTTAAGGTTAAAACTGTTGTTAACTCTAATAAAAGAGAAATCTCTAATCCATCTGGACCCAATTAAACAATTTGGGTACCAAGAACTTTTTATCCATTTGTGAATGTAGGGCTTAACAGGTTAATCGATTATGCATTATTATTAATTTATTCATAGCATATCATCGAAGAAAGAACCCTGCTATCAAATGTGAATGTGAAGACAGGCCAAGTGGTTTATCCCTTGGAGACAACAGCAAGGGTATGACCTAGGGTCAAGGCTATTCAATAGCTAAGGAATGTTGTCAGTAATAAAGCATCTTTTATAAGATGAAGAGCCTACTGTTCGAGGATTAAGGAAAGAGAACTTATCTGTAGTTGACATGGAATCTCAGTCAAAGGTGAAGTCAACAAGGTCAAATCTAAAGCTTCATCAGACAAGAGTTCAGCTATGACATAAGGAGCTCTCTCACCTGAATGTCATATCAAGATATTCTTTCCTGGAAATCGAATCAGTAAAGGAGACTACCTCATCTAGAATTAAAGTAAAATAAAATTATGAGGCATGTCATAAAGGGAAGTCAAAGAAGCATCACACAGAAGTTCTACATCAAAGTAAAATATATTTTAGTAGTGATGACTGATGACTTCTCTCAACAAACAAGTTGTTGTTCAGACAATCTGAAGACAAGACACCACTGATGGTGATTGATCACATCTTAAACCCTGATCCGTAAGAATTTTAGGAAGACCCCATAAGTATGAAGGAAATTGTTTTGCAATATTAAATCGAAAGTGAGCATCCTAGCAATCAGCTAATGCTCTTGGGGATAATTTCCTTTGTTACTCAGTGGAGTCAACAGCCTATAGGGTGATTGTTATTAATCAACAAAAGGTGATTGAAAGTCTTAGTGATGTTCAATAACCTCTAGCTCCCAGCTGTCAATGGTGATGGTGATTCAGATCCAAGCAATGTCAAACATGGAGAATCCTCATGTAAACCCAGCAGCAGCTTAGGGGGAGCAACAGAAGGATCAACTAGTCAACTCAACGCCACACTGAAAGTCAAAGGATACTATGAGAACATGTCTGCCAAGACAAAGAATGTTGACTCAATTAATTCTTTGTCCTAGTTCTTAGTGTTTCTAATGGTGGAAGTAAAAGACTAGCAGAGCTTCAAGTACTAATGATTATTTCTTTAGTTTTCTTTTAGAAGAAACTAAGAAAGCTACCAAAGCTCTGAAAGATTCAGATTGAGTGATTGCAATGCAAGATGATCTCAATCACTACAAAAGGCAGATTGAAGGGAAGCTGGTATCCAGACCAAACGACAAGGCTGTATTTGGCATAAGGATAACCAGAAGTTTAACTGGATGTCAAGGCATTGTTATGAGGGATGATAAGTGGATTTTATATCTACTTAGAACGTCTTATGACGGCTTGAATTGATAGTTTTTGCCTCAAGTATGTCGTGTTTTGATTAGTTTCTAGTGGAAATGTGCAGGATTTTGATCTCAGGATCAGAGTTGGTAATTGAAGATGTTAAGTTGGATATAGGCCCAAGGTGTTTGCTTAAGAAGGTTTCCAGAAGAGCGAGGGAAAACGAAGCAAGGAACAACAATTACCATGAAAATCAGAAATTCCAGGAAGTTGTCCGGGCGGGCGCTCAAGCTCCCAGGCGGCCGCTCAGGGGGAATTGTCCAGGCGGCAGCTCAAGATTTCAGGCGGCCGCTCAGCCTGAATTCTGGAAAATTTTACAGTTTTGCCCTTTTCGAATGTTAATGCAATTCTGAGTTGTTTCCTTGTATGATCTGGTTTTTAGGGCCTATAAAAACTCTGGTTATCATTGTAATCAGGACGTGGGGTTTTATTTTGTTAACATTAAGGAGTGAACGATCAATTGTTCGTGACAAGCAACGGATCAAGATCTACCTATCTTTTGTAACTTGGCATTCTTCGGATTTGTTCCTAAACCCTTATTAATTAATATTATTCTTTTCTTCATTCTAGTCATGTTTATTAGCATATTTTCATCGAACCCCATGATGATGAACGGTTCAACTATGAACTAATCACCGTCATGGGGTCCTAACGAATTTATTTACAGAAATTAGTAGTGAATGCCTAATTGATATACATGTGGTGACTTGCGATATCCTTGCATGGTTGTGAATTAATTAAATAGATGCGTCGCGAACATCTATCTTGTTAATCTTTAGTGAAGCGACAGTGGATCTCTAGATTTAGAACTTACCATGCTAGCATATGTTCGTGATTGATTTCATGATTAGTGGTGTGATTTTAACCATCTCATACTATCTTATGTAATCCTTATGGATAACTTGCTCTTCAACCTTTAGGTTTTCAAATTCTATAGACATATAGAGTCTAGACCTAATTGGTGCCTGCATGATTTCTATCTTTTGTGGATATTGTGTAGATTGGTGTGCGTGTACTGAAAGGTAGCGTATACTTATTCCGTGTTGTCTGATTAGTTATCGTAACCACCATACAAATCGAGTAAAGGCATGATCTCTAATGGACGTATTTAATGAAGTTAGGACCCTATGTTTCTATTCATAAATTAAATCATTCTCTTTTAGTAATTAGTAAATTTGATTAGCATAAAATAAAATCAAAACCCAATTTGTCTTTTGTCTTAGCATTGAATGATAATCAAACATTGTTGCTTAGACGCATAAACCGAAATATACAATTTCTGTGGGAACGAATCTTACTTGCTTTTATATTACTTGTTGTCCACGTGCGCTTGCGTGTATTTTGTGCGAACAAGTTTTTGGCGCCGCTGCCGGGGAATTGTTATAGTTTATGTGTTTGACATCAGTGGTCGTTAAAGTTCACTGACTCGGATTGGTTACTAATTGTTTCCTTGTTGATTCTTTGAAATTCAGGTACTTGAGCGTGTATGCGAACGCGTTCGAAAACTCTCCAAGAAAAGCTGGAAAACAAAGATCGAGAAGAGGACCGAACAGAAGAAGAACTTGAAACTTTAGAGATGGCAGAGCCAAAGCCATTGAAAGACTTCTCTCAGCCTAAGATCAATGACATTGCATCTAGCATTGTCAGGCCGGCGATCGCAGCTAATACTTTTGAGATCAAACCAGGCACGATTCAGATGGTACAGAACTCAGTGCAGTTTGGAGGTGCTCCTACTGAAGATCCAAAGATGCACATTCGCAGTTTTATTGAAATCTGTGATACCTTCAAAACAAATGGTGTGTCAGAAGATGCTGTGAAGCTGAGGCTTTTCCCATTCTCTCTGAGGGATAAAGCTAAGAGCTGGTTACATTCTCTACCAGCTGGATCGATTATAACATGGGAAGACCTTGCTCAGAAATTTCTCACGAAATTCTTCCCTATGGCTAAAACAGCAGCTATCAGGAATGCCATTACTCAGTTTTCGCAACAATCTGGAGAATCTCTATGCGAGGCATGGGAAAGGTATAAGGAGATGCTCAGGAAGTGCCCACACCATGGGATGCCCGACTGGATGGTGATAAATTGCTTTTATAATGGGTTGGGTGCTCAGTCGAGACCCTTGTTAGACGCAGCATCTGGTGGAGCTCTATGGGCAAAGAGCTATGATGAGGCTTATGAACTTATTGAGATGATGGCTGCCAACGAATATCAAAATCCTACTCAGAGGTTGTCTCAAGGTAAGGTAGCAGGTGTTCTGGAAGTGGATGCAGCGACAGCTATTACAGCTCAATTGCAAGCCTTGGCTATGAAGGTGGATTCGTTGTCTAATTACGGCTTACAGCAGGTTGCTAGTGTATGTGAGTTGTGTGCGGGCGCACATGATACAACTCAATGTGCGATTTCTTCTGAATCAGCACAGTTCGTGAGTAATTATCAGAGGCCGCAGCAGCCAGTGCCAGCTACTTATCATCCGAATAACCGCAATCATCCAAACTTTAGCTGGAGTAACAATCAGGGCGGTTTTCAACAACAACAACAATATCAGCAAAATCAAGGGCAACATCCTGCATCTAGGCCATTCAATCAAGGATTTCAGCAGCAGTATCAGCAGTATCAGCCTAAGCAACAATTTCAGCCACCAGGTTTCCAACAGCAATCTCAGGGGAATAGTGGTCAATATCCTAATGAAAAAGCTAAACTGGAAGAATTGCGGATGGCAGTGAAGAGTCAAGGGGCATCTCTGAAGATAATGGAAAATCAGCTCGGTCAACTTGCTAGTGCCCTGCTAAACAGACCGGCAGGAACTCTTTCTAGTGACACTGAGGCTAACCCAGGAAAGAGAGATGGTAAAGAGCATGTGAAAGCTGTCACCTTGAGATCCGGTAAGGTGACAAGCAATTCGAAGCCAGTTGTTGAAGAAGAAGAAGAGGTACAAAAGCAATCGGATACAGCAGTTGAGCAGTTGGTTAGTGAGGTTGTGCAGCCGAAAAATCTGGACGAGACAGTTCTTGCAAAGAAGTCTACGGAGAATACGAAAATCTTTCCACCACCTCCATATCCAGGCAGATTGAAAAAGCAAAAAAATGATAGGCAGTTTGCCAGGTTTCTCGAGGTGTTTAAGAAACTTCAAATCAACATTCCTTTTGCGGAAGCACTGGAACAAATGCCCAGCTATGCGAGGTTTATGAAGGGAATTCTCTCCAGGAAGCTCAAACTCGAGGAGTTGGACACTGTAGCACTGACAGAAGAGTGTAGTGCCGTTCTGCAACAGAAATTGCCACCAAAGCTAAAAGATCCAGGGAGTTTCACTATTCCATGCACCATCGGAAATCTGTCTTTCGACAGATGTTTATGTGATTTGGGTGCCAGCATTAATCTTATGCCCTTGTCGGTTTTCTTACAACTGGGTTTGCCGGAACCGAGACCTACCAATATGTCTTTGCAGTTGGCTGATCGTTCTATTACATACCCGAGGGGTGTAGTTGAAGATGTCTTGGTCAAGGTTGATAAGCTTATCTTTCCGGCCGATTTTGTGATTCTTGATTTTGAGGAAGACAAGAAGATTCCCATAATCTTGGGAAGGCCTTTTCTAGCGACCGGCCGTACTTTGATTGATGTACAAAAGGGAGAGCTTACAATGAGGGTTCAAGATCAGATTATCACCTTCAATGTGTTTAAGGCAATGAAACTGCCCTCAGACGAGGAAGAATGCTTTCAGATGGATTGGGTAGAATCTTCAGTAAAGACGGAAGTCGGTCAGTTGTTGATGTCTGATCCGTTGGAAAGAGTTTTGACAAGTGAGTCTACTATGGAAGACGAAGAAGGAATAGAGCAGCTTCAATTGTTGAAGGCAACTCCGTGGAGGAAAAGATTTAAGTTGCCAATCGAGTCTCTTGGGCTAGAAGAGTTAAAAAAATCACAAGCTCGTCTCAAACCATCTATTGAGGAAGCTCCGACACTTGAACTTAAGCCACTGCCGGACCACTTGAGGTATGCATTTTTAGGTGAAGCATCTTCTTTACCTGTTATTATTGCCTCTAACTTGTCAAGAAGTGAAGAGGAAAAGCTCTTAAGGATTTTGAGGGAGTTCAAAGCCGCCATTGGCTGGACCATAGCAGATATAAAGGGAATTAGTCCTTCTTATTGCATGCATAAAATTCTGCTAGAGGAAGGATATAAGCCAACGGTGGAACATCAGCGTCGTCTCAATCCGATAATGAAGGAGGTAGTGAAGAAAGAAATTCTGAAGTGGCTTGATGCGGGTATTATCTACCCGATTTCAGACAGTTCTTGGGTGAGTCCAATTCAATGTGTACCTAAGAAAGGGGGGATGACCGTGGTTACCAATGAGAAAAATGAGCTGATTCCAACGCGCACCGTCACTGGGTGGAGAGTCTGTATGGATTATCGCAAGCTGAATAAGGCTACTCGCAAGGATCACTTCCCTCTGCCATTCATCGATCAGATGTTAGACAGGTTGGCTGGTCATGAGTACTATTGCCTCCTTGATGGGTATTCTGGCTACAATCAAATTTGCATCGCACCTGAAGATCAAGAGAAGACTACCTTCACATGTCCGTTCGGCACCTTTGCATTCAGACGAGTCTCCTTCGGACTTTGTGGTGCCCCAGCCACGTTTCAGAGATGTATGATGGCTATATTTTCCGACATGATTGGTATTAATGTCGAAGTCTTTATGGATGACTTTTCAGTATTTGGATCTTCATATGAAGCATGTTTGTACAATCTGAGTCTGGTGTTGAAAAGATGTGTAGAGACTAATCTGGTGTTGAATTGGGAAAAATGTCATTTTATGGTGCAGGAAGGAATCATCCTGGGGCACAAGGTTTCTAATAAAGGACTTGAGGTGGATAGAGCAAAAATTTCTACTATTGAAAATCTACCTCCGCCTATCTCTGTGAGGGGGATTCGCAGCTTTTTGGGACATGCTGGTTTCTATCGTCGCTTTATCAAGGATTTCTCGAAAATTTCTAAACCTCTGTGCAATCTGTTAGAAAAGGATGTTCCTTTCAAAATGGACGAAGCCTGTCTAGCTGCTTTTGAGCTATTGAAGACAAAGTTGATTACTGCACCTGTGATCACTGCACCTGACTGGAGCCAGCCTTTTGAACTAATGTGTGATGCGAGTGATTTTGCCGTTGGTGCTGTTCTTGGGCAACGGAAGGAGAAAATGTTTCTTGTGGTTTATTATGCCAGTAAAACCCTCAATGACGCTCAATTGAATTACACCACGACAGAAAAGGAACTTTTGGCGGTGGTCTACGCTTTTGAGAAGTTTCGAGCCTATCTGCTTGGAACGAAGGTAATTGTGTACACAGATCATGCAGCCATCCGGTATTTAATGTCAAAGAAGGATTCAAAGCCGAGATTGATCCGATGGATTCTATTGCTTCAAGAATTTGATGTGGAGATTAAAGACAGAAAAGGAACCGAGAACCAGGTGGCGGATCATCTTTCGAGGTTAGAGGAGCACGGTAAGAATGTACAGTCTGAATCTGTGATTAACGAATTTTTTCCCGATGAACAACTTCTCAGGATACAAGAAGAGGAGCCATGGTTTGCAGATTTTGTAAATTATCTTGTTAGTGGTATTATTCCTCCGGACTTGTCATATGCTCAGAAGAAGAAGTTCTTACATGATGTGAAGTGGTATCATTGGGATGAGCCGTATTTGTTTAAACAAGGCGTTGATCAGATTATCAGACGGTGTATTCCATATGGTGAAACAGAAGATGTATTGACAGAGTGTCACTCCACTGTGTATGGGGGTCACTATGGAGGGGAGAAAACAGCAGCTCGTGTTCTTCAAGCAGGGTTCTATTGGCCTACAGTGTTTAAGGATGCTCACCAGTTCGTTTTGAGGTGTGATCGGTGTCAAAGAGTGGGGAATATCTCTCGGAGGAATGAGATGCCTCTTAACATGCTTCTCGAGGTAGAAATCTTTGATGTGTGGGGTATCGACTTCATGGGTCCATTTGTGTCTTCATGTAATAATCAGTACATCCTTCTAGCTGTAGACTTTGTCTCGAAATGGGTTGAGGTGAAAGCCTTACAAACCAACGATGCTAAGGTTGTGTTGAATTTTCTTCATAAGCAAATCTTTACGCGTTTTGGAACTCCGCGAGCTATTATTAGTGATGAGGGAACTCATTTCTGCAATCGTCAGTTCACTGCATTGTTGGCTAAGTACAAGGTAACACATCGTGTTGCAACTGCTTATCATCCTCAGACAAACGGTCAAGCGGAGGTATCTAACCGTGAAATCAAGAGGATTCTAGAGAAGGTCGTGAATCCGTCAAGGAAAGACTGGTCGATGAAGTTAGACGAAGCTGTTTGGGCTTACAGAACGGCTTATAAAACACCGTTGGGAATGTCACCGTATCAGCTGGTGTTTGGCAAGGCATGTCATTTGCCGGTTGAGCTAGAGCATAAAGCACTTTGGGCAATAAAGAAGTTGAATCTTGATACTAAAGCTGCTGGTGATAAACGGTTACTACAGCTGAATGAGTTAGAAGAGTTCCGCTCGCAGGCCTACGAGAACCACAAGATTTATAAGGAGAAAGTTAAGAGGTGGCACGACAAAAGGTTGATTCAGAAGACTTTTGTTCCTGGTCAACTAGTCTTGCTGTATAATTCCCGTCTCAAACTCTTTCCGGGGAAGCTCAAGTCAAGGTGGTCGGGGCCGTTCACTGTGAAAACCGCATTTCCGCATGGAGCGGTTGAAATTTTTGAGAAATCACCTGAGTTGGCGTTTAAGGTGAATGGACAGCGTTTGAAACATTATCATATCGGGGATCCATTGAACCGTGAAACGGAATCCGTCGTTTTGACGGAAACGTAACGTCCGCGAATCAAGTCAAGCTAGTGACGGTAAAAGAGCGCTTCGTGGGAGGCAACCCACGCGAGGATACGTTGTAGTGTTGTTCTTTCATTCAAAAAAAAAAAAAAAAAATCAGTGCGCAGGCTGGGCGGGCGCGCGCCAGGCTGGGCGACCGCTCAAGCTTCCTACTGTCAGTTCTGGGCGGGCGCTCAAGCTTCTGGGCGGCCGCTCGAGCAACCCCCTGGTCAGTTTTTTATCCCCCACGTTTTTGTGTTTTAAAACCTCTCCCAACCTCATATTTTAGGTTTAGGTTCATTCCCTACTCCCTATTGCCCTCATATATCTTCCCTAACCCTAATTCACCCCTAGATTACAATCCCATCTCATATCTCTCCATTTATCTTCCATATATATACATACACTCCACCCTATCTAAACTCATCTTGCTTAACACTAACCCTAGCAACAAGGATTTTCACTCAAATTGGGGAAGTTTTTAAAGCAATTCACCTCTCGGATTCGTGTGGGTAACTTTCTTTTCTCATTATTGATTAATTTCATTACATACGAATTGTGAATTTGCCAATTGGGGGTTAGTTGTGGATTTGTTATCTTCATTGGTGATTGTGAAATTGAGAGTTATTTTGTTAATTGATCATGGCACCAAAGCGTCAAAGGGTTGTTGAGAGGGGTGCGGGGAGCAGTAGTAATCACCCCTCCTCGGGTTCAGATTCAAGTTTGGGGGAGGTTGAGAAGTTTATATCACCGGAGGCTCAAAGTGAATATAATAGGTTAATGACAAGGACGGTGATTAGAGAGAGGGGATTCTTGCCGTTTCAGGCAGGGGAGTTGCGTGCTTTGGTAGAGGAGTTGGGCTGGGCACCGTTTTGTGAATCTCCAACAGCAGCCCCGTTGAGCATAGTTCGAGAATTTTATGCTAATGCTAAAGGGGAGACGAATGGGTACTCAGTGGTTCGGGGGTTGACTGTTGATTATACTCCAGGTGCGATTCGTCAAGTCTTGCTGCAACCGAATAGAGGAAGACGGGTTGAGGATTGGACGCATAAGACCAAGGCCGATGTGGATCTTCAGGATATTGTGGAGCAGTTGTGTGTTCCGGGCACCGTTTGGAAGACTAGGGCCGGGACTAATGAGCCTCGTTCGTTTCCATCTTCGGCTTTGAACCGCTATGCTAGGGCTTGGAATCTGTTTGTATGTGCGTCTATTTCACCATCATCTCATTCTCATGATGTGATAGTTGAGAGAGCCATTCTGCTCTGGGCTATTATTAATGGACATTACATTGACTTGGGTCACATCATTCATCAGAATATTATCAGGTTTTTACGTTCGGGGGCCACAATGTCGATTCCTCATCCTTCTCTAGTTACTGAGTTATGTCGGGCAGTTGGTGTGAGGTGGGATGAGGACGAGCCGGTGTTGATGCCGTTGGGGGCTATTGATGACGCCCTTATTGAGCGGATGGTGGAATGGCCAGGCGGCGTTCCCCATGGCCGTGGGTTAGGCTACATTATTACTGCGGCTGAGCGAGGCGGTATGCCACCACGAGTGCCGCAGGCTCCTAGGGTTCCGCGAGCTCGCGCTAGTTCGTCTCATGGTGATGCGTTGTCAGTTGGATTTATGGAAGCTCAGTTCCGTCGCTTGAATAGGCGCATTGACGCTATGCATGAGAGCAACCGTCAATATTCGGAGGATATGACTTCTGCTTTGATCTCAGCAGGTATTTCCGCTCAGTGGCCTGTTTATGGTGCTCGCACTGTCTACCCACCCCCTGATTCAGATGAGGAAGGGGATGATGATGATTCAGCTGAGTTCTAGGTATGTTTGCTAACCCTTGTACTTTCTTCCATGAGGGCATGGCAGATTTTAAGTTTAGGGGGAGATTTCAAGGTTAGTAATGTTGTCTGTTTTCATATAGAATGTCATATTGCATCATATTTGTATGTGTAGAAGTAGTAGCATGCATAATATCTGTCATATAGAGCATTCTGTTGCATGTGTCGTATATTGTATGTGAGTCCACTTAGTTGCATTACATGCATTTTCATGATCCCTTAGGACGAGCTGATTCTGATTGATAGGTCGATGTTAATTTGAGTGTGGTATTGATGAATAGAGGGATGATTTATAGTCTCTATGAAATTGACTTGCATGCTTCAGGAAAAGAAATTTTACAAAAGTCTCATTAGGTTGCTCTTGGACTAGGTTGAAGTTATGCTGGTTCGTTTGTTTTGAGATTAATCAATTGTTTATGTCTAGAATTTTCTTTATTCCCTTGATGGCCTAGAACACCAAAGTCTAAGTTTGGGGGAACACAAGGATTTCATGCGTCATTGTATTTAGTGTTAATAAATGTTAGGCGTCAAAGGCGAAGCCGCTCATATTTGCTATGAGTAGTCTAGGGTTGGAGATGAGAATTCTCACTCCAGATGGCATATAGGAAAAAAAAAAAAAAGAAAAGAAAAAAAAAAGAGAACAATTGAAAAGAAAAAAAAAGTTATTATAAATGCAAATTTAACCAGGGTGAGCTCTTTAATACTCGAGCTATTAAGTACGAGGGGACTTGTGCCTAGTGACCTAAGGCTTTTATAGTCTGGGATCCACTGACCTAACGCTCGCTACATGGGTATTATTGTATAAGCCTTTTGGGGTCTCATCCATTGCACGGTTAAATAAGCATGTCTGTATATTATGAGTCATAGTTAGAAATAAAAGCATGAATTCTTGTCTAACTCAGATGAAGGTGGAGGTGTTTCGAAGTTATGAAGTGTTTAGCGCCTATTCTGTTTATAAACTTGCGATTGTCTTGACAAAGTATTAGTATGATTTTTGATCTTGTCTGGGAGTATAACTGATGAGCATAGCACACACGCACGTTTCTGATCATGTAGAGTTAATATACGGGGATTTAGTCGAGCTCTGTTTGGACGTATTGCACTTCTTGAGATGTTTGCCTGTTGGTTGGTTTTGGTTAGTCTAAAGGGGGTCCTTGCATTTTCATATTAGTTGCATTCATGCATTGCATTGTTGAGTCGTTTGTGTCAGTTGGATTTTGTGGGTACATTCACTATAGGCCCTCACGAGACCTTACTCGTCCACTAGGGCTGCCTAGGGGTTTAAAGGGCTTGTTGCATATGCCAAATGCAACCGTGATCACCTACGGAAGTGGTACTAGCTAGTTTGTATATTGTTTATGCTTGAGGGCAAGCATCGGTTCAAGTTTGGGGGTGTGATAAGTGGATTTTATATCTACTTAGAACGTCTTATGACGGCTTGAATTGATAGTTTTGGCCTCAAGTATGTCGTGTTTTGATTAGTTTCTAGTGGAAATGTGCAGGATTTTGATCTCAGGATCGGAGTTGGTAATTGAAGATGTTAAGTTGGATATAGGCCCAAGGTGTTTGCTTAAGAAGGTTTCCAGAAGAGCGAGGGAAAACGAAGCAAGGAACAACAATTACCATGAAAATCAGAAATTCCAGGAAGTTGTCCGGGCGGGCGCTCAAGCTCCCAGGCGGCCGCTCAGGGGGAATTGTCCAGGCGGCAGCTCAAGATTTCAGGCGGCCGCTCAGCCTGAATTCTGGAAAATTTTACAGTTTTGCCCTTTTCGAATGTTAATGCAATTCTGAGTTGTTTCCTTGTATGATCTGGTTTTTAGGGCCTATAAAAACTCTGGTTATCATTATAATCAGGACGTGGGGTTTTATTTTGTTAACATTAAGGAGTGAACGATCAATTGTTCGTGACAAGCAACGGATCAAGATCTACCTATCTTTTGTAACTTGGCATTCTTCGGATTTGTTCCTAAACCCTTATTAATTAATATTATTCTTTTCTTCATTCTAGTCATGTTTATTAGCATATTTTCATCGAACCCCATGATGATGAACGGTTCAACTATGAACTAATCACCGTCATGGGGTCCTAACGAATTTATTTACAGAAATTAGTAGTGAATGCCTAATTGATATACATGTGGTGACTTGCGATATCCTTGCATGGTTGTGAATTAATTAAATAGATGCGTCGCGAACATCTATCTTGTTAATCTTTAGTGAAGCGACAGTGGATCTCTAGATTTAGAACTTACCATGCTAGCATATGTTCGTGATTGATTTCATGATTAGTGGTGTGATTTTAACCATCTCATACTATCTTATGTAATCCTTATGGATAACTTGCTCTTCAACCTTTAGGTTTTCAAATTCTATAGACATATAGAGTCTAGACCTAATTGGTGCCTGCATGATTTCTATCTTTTGTGGATATTGTGTAGAATTGTGTGCGTGTACTGAAAGGTAGCGTATACTTATTCCGTGTTGTCCGATTAGTTATCGTAACCACCATACAAATCGAGTAAAGGCATGATCTCTAATGGACGTATTTAATGAAGTTAGGACCCTATGTTTCTATTCATAAATTAAATCATTCTCTTTTAGTAATTAGTAAATTTGATTAGCATAAAATAAAATCAAAACCCAATTTGTCTTTTGTCTTAGCATTGAATGATAATCAAACATTGTTGCTTAGACGCATAAACCGAAATATACAATTTCTGTGGGAACGAATCTTACTTGCTTTTATATTACTTGTTGTCCACGTGCGCTTGCGTGTATTTTGTGCGAACAAGGGACAAGGCCAAACTGGGTGCAAGGTTACAAGCTGATAAGACAGTATATCTAACAAGAAGCACCAGTGACAAGACTTGAGGATATCAGGCACCTGTTGTACATTCATGATCATAATGGACATCTGGACCTACTGAATCTGGATGCTAGAGGAATGTGAACAAGTGCACTCCTAGTTGGTGAGATAATTGAAAATCTCTACAGGTTAGTATGAACTGGTATCATCACTCAAGCAAGCATGGAAGACATGGTATGACACCCTACCTATAATTTAATATTTGGTATCAATCTTTAACAGTTGCTATCTTTTAACAATTGGTGTCACATTTATAGAACTCTCTACATCTTTAGGCACAAACATAAATGATATATATGTGCAATGATATATTGATTATATTTTATGTTGGTTTATTAACTAAAAATTGGTATCAAGATATTTGCTGTTTTGATATTGGTAAAGTTGCAATTCTTTTGAATTTTTCTTCATGCAAGCCAATAGAAGAATCCTTTTAGGAGTTCAGGCAAGCCAAAAGAATAATTCTATTTGGAGCACAAGTAAATCAAAAGAATGATGACAATAAAAGTAAGTCAAGGATCTTTTGTTTCTATTTAGAAGATTCTAGATCTGTAAAGACTTTTTACCAACACATCATTAGCTGGCTTTTGACCTATTAGTTTGGACCTAACAAGTTGGTAATCAAAAATCTTAAGATGGACCCGGATCTGAGGAAATGGTACCCTAGAGATATTTGACCCAATAAGTTCAGGATCTACTAATTAGGACCTAATCAGGCTATAGAGGAATAATCAGCTCATTATCTTATGCAATTGCTAATAGATCACTTACACACATATTATGTTCTCAATATGCAAATGTGCAAGGCCCCAAGTGGAACCTAGAGAATCTATTCTTGTAGTTATTACACTTGATTTTCAGATGTCTTAAGTAGGACCAAAATCTGCAGATTTGGTACCCTAGAGACATCAGTTCTGACATGTTTTGCTGCATAGAGACAGATCAAATGAGTTGTACGAAAGCAGGAGAACACAAGGAATCAAATTCATCTCCAACAACTCTATGGAACACTCAAGGACTAAGCAACTTGAATAAGGTATCAATTATTTCGAGAGCATGTCTTTATTTAAGATTAACTTGCAGACATGTTTGCTAAATCACTTGATGAAATTAATTTTTCAAGATTGGTTTGTAAACTTGGGATTTTATTAATGCTATATGATTTGTAAATCCCATCTGTTAAGTAATTCTTAAGTAAGCTCGCAAGTATTCAATTGTCTGTATCGAAAGGACTTGTGAACTTATTTACATCCAGACCTCACGCTGAGAATTATCTGTTGAATGATTGCCATGTGTATAATTGTAATATATTTCAGTGGTGATTATTTAAGGATAATTTAAATACTTAAATGCTAAAATCTAACTCATAGAGATTTAGTATTTATTTATTTAATTATTTATTTTGATTAATATGAGTTATAGAACCTAAAGCAATTCAATTTAGTATTTGCTCTGTACCTCATATTTATTAAAATAAATAAACAACATAACTAATTTGGACCTATCTGTCTTGGTCTTCAGTTAGTTGTGAGATGTTAATTCTAATGAATTTTATCAATGCTCCATTTTCAGAAATTCATTATAATTAATATCATGGTTCTAACAATTGGTTGTATTGAAGTTTTGACTTATATCAGTTATTGATATTTAGTTAGAATCCTATTTACTAACTAATTGTGAGATATATTGGTATGTGTGAAATTACTTAGAACTCCTCTAAGCAATCATTGTTATATCTTTTACAGTTCACTCATATTACTATGATAGTATGAAAATTCTCTAAGTAGAACTATGGATATTGAAATATCTAAAGTGACCATTGTTCAGTTACTTGGAATAATTTTTATGCTTATTTGCAAGCTTCTAATCACTTTGATAATAAATGTTATATACTATGGATCAAGGTGTATAGGACTTAGAATATCATTTCTAAGATTGCAGACAAGACAACTTTGGTAATCGAGTCTTATTTATAGAACCAAGGTTGTCTACCAGTAAACAGTTGTTAGGAGTTAACAATTGTTATTATCGAGGAGTTGCCTTGAAGTCATAAGTTTGAAATGTTATATCTTAAGAGCATGTGTATTTCTTGTCAACTAGTTCCTCGTACTTATGAATATCAGTGAATGATGTTCTTAAGTAGTTAGATACTAATATTCATTCTGTCAATTGGTACTCAATGTAACAATTCAATCTTCACTAAATTGAATTTATCTTACAATTGATTGAATTTATCAAACAATTGGTATCATTGAATATTTAGTATTTAGCAGTGATTATTTATATCCTAGTTAAATTATGACGTGAAGCAATTCAATGGTTTATTTGCTCATAATTTATTTTTGGTAAAGTAATCATAAACACAATTACTTGCATTTTAAAGTATTTGATAAATACTAGCAGTTGGTATCAAATATTAAAATATTTGTTTACTGACAATTGCTAGTTGTTCTGATACTTTATTGCAAACTAATTGTGATCATTATATTATCTCTGATGATATTACTTAGGATTTAGTCTGAGTAAATGTGTCTTATCTATAAATCATTAGTGTTAGTATAAATTAAGGTGTTCAACTTTCTAAGTAAGTGAGACTTAAAGTTACATTCGGTCTCCTATCATATTTTGAAGTGGTGAAAATTTTCAAAATTGAATTCTCTAATTCTGGTTATACACCACTTTATATACATGATAGTTCTTAGAATATTTTTACATCCATCAGACGATTACTTAGTTTATGTTGTGCTAAGTAATGCAGCGCCAAGGGAGAGACATTGGTTATCTGTACTTATGTACTTGGTAATCGTTGTTACCTAAACTACATTCAGTGCTTGTATGAGTCTTTTCACTAACTTTTGTGTTAAAGTTCTCTATACATAATAAGCACTTAAAGAAAATCTTTTTTTCTAAATTACTGCGAAGTCAAGAGTTTGTGTCTTTTAAAATTAAAATGACCTAGTTTTCATTAAAAGACATGATAATACATTGTTTTATGCATAAATACAGACTCTTGCACATTAACAGTTTTTTAAAAGAAAACTCAAATCATTCAACATTTGTGATTGCTTATATTGTAAAACTTTTTGAAGTCACAATTGTACATCATTTCTCTCATTGGATATAATGCATATGTTTTCACACAATGTTATGGTATGATGTAAATGCATTCTATCTCTATATTGCTCTATTGCTATGTGATGCAGATTCAGCTCCTAGTGGAAGTTTTCTCACATTGTAAGTAATGAGGTTGTAAACCCAACAACTTCTATCCCGGACTATAAATCCAAATCCAAACACATCCTAACTTACCCCTGAAGTGGAAGTAACTTATTTGACTAGAGGTCATTAAGGGAGTAACTGCACTTGATGCAGCAAATAAGGATGTGAGGGATAGTAAACCCATAGCTCTACCTCTCAAGGAGAATAGATGTATATAACTTGAGGTATCTGTAAGCTCGCCTGCATTCTCCCAAAAGGATGCAGAGCTGAAAATGGCACTAAAACAGTCTCTGGATTCATTATCTTAAAATGATGAGTTTATTGAAATTCGCCTGTCGGCCAGGGCATCTGTTGGTAAGTCACTACCTCAAACACAATTCTAAAATACTTTCTATGCACAAAGTGAGATTGCACACACTAAGGACGAATTGACGGAAACAACTAATACTTCGACCATTTTACGGTTAGGATTATAAGTTGAAGGTTCCTCAAAGAACCAAGAGTCTTCACAGACCTCGAGAGAAGGTATTGATCTCAATGCAAAATTCAACAAGATCATTATCTAACTCCCAAGAGGGAACATCTCTGGATCCTGCGGGTATCGGATCCGACATAGGTGCGGATCGACAACTTGTTAACTATGATTCAGATTTACCTGATAAGTTTAACAAGGTGATGTCTTCATAGACATTAGATGGAAACATGATTTTAATTCTAAGTTTTGATTTCATTGTTTACCTTCTCAGAATTCAAATCTGAAACCCATAAAAAGGGAAAAAATTTATCAACTTGTAGATTATGACTCAGATTCGTCTGACGAGTCTAACGAGGATCGGGGATTTGCGAAACCCCATTGCACCACCAATGACCTCTCTAGAAGGGGCTATGGTGAATTTTCCTTGCAGGTACACATGGATGTTGGAGCTATGAGAGATAAGAGTGATACACTAGTGAGCATGAGTGTAAACACTTGAGAGTTGAGAGATGAGAGCACTCATTTTAAGTGATATGAGTGGAGAGATGAGCTAAACACTTGTGAGGTACACGAAACAGAATCACACACTCACGGTGAGGAAGAAAGATAAACACCAAATCTCATTCCTATTCCCAAACAAAGTTTACTTACAAGATTTGGGAGATACAAGGAAATTGTCGGAAGATTTGGTTGTCAGTATGATCAATAGTGAGGCCATTCTATAATATCTAAAGGGCAAAGTTGATCAGTCTACATACTTCTATTCTGGAAGTCTTCATAAAAATCCTTCAACACAAGCAAAGCTTCTTTACTTTATTCCAGCAGTCAATGTTAGATGTATGAAGAATCTGTTGTACTAAAGGTAAGAGGTGAGTTATAATTGAAAATATGGTATCATCTAATTTAATTGGATGTTTGCTATAATTGAATGCTTGGAGGATTACTCAACTAAGGGGGAGAGATATTTTGAAGAAGATATACTCAAAGATTGCCTTAGTAAGAGATACTCAACTAAGGGGGAGAGTATAAGCTTACCTTAGTGAGGGGGAGAGATATGAAAAAGGACATACCTTAGAATGGGGGAGTATTCACCTTGTCAGGGGGAGATAGATTTATTCGCCTTGTCAGGGGAGATAAGGAGTATTCACCGTTATAAGGAAGAGACATATCACCTTAGGTGGGGAGACATAAGGAAGGAGAGAAGTATGAAACGACAAAGAAGAATTATTCAGTATGTGGTTGACAAGTCATATTATTTACCACTGAAGAATTCCCAAGTATCTGCTGATAATGTTCAATATTAGATGTAAAGGGTTATCAGGCAGATATGTCATGAAATGAAGATGAGTTACTTAATGAAGATTTGTTCAGTGCTAGAGGAGCAATCATCTATCAGTTCATCGATCAAGGATTCTGGAAATGTTATATCTAAACCAGAATTTTTTTAATGTATTATTTACTATAGTTCTTTAATGCTTTATCTTCTTTTTGTTTGTAGTTGAGTTATCCTCTAGGTATTTGCTTGTTATTGTCTAACAAACAAATAGGGGGAGATTGAAAGGCATATGATGTAGCCTATTTGTATTTCGAGGATACAACTCAACTTAAACAAGATTGTAATAGTAAATAGTACATATACTGTCACAAGGAATCTCAGATTGTATTATCGGTCAAAAGAAAGAAGACAAAGTCAATCTACCGTTTTGAGGTATACTACACTTGAAGAAGTTCATTCAGTTGATCAAGCATCAGTGGAGTAATCAAGACAGTGGTTTCTATTTATAGTGACAAGAGGTTCCTACAGTGGCAGAATACAGATTATAAAGGTTTGAAAAAGAGTGAAGAAACGGAAGACATGAACCACAACTTTAAAGTCAATATATGAAGAATAGTCATTGCGGTTAGTCACTCATGAACCAGACCGTGCATCGAGTGTCAACATTAAACAGTGGTTATTCGTCATTAACTTTAGTGGTTCAAGCTATCAAGACTGGTAAAAGAGAAAATCAATGTGCAAGCAACAGAAGTGTTAAATTCATTAACCACAATGATTTTATTATCAAGTGGACTGGCTAAGGAATAATCTTTGTGGAGGATCAGATTTATCAAGACATGGAAGAACACAAGGGTTATGCTGTCAAGGAGGTGTATTAATTCTCTCTTAATTGATTAAATCATTTGGTTGATTTATTTGATGAATTAATTCTATCAGAATTAATTTATTATGTAAATTAATTAAAAGGTTAATTAAGTTGGAATTAATATAATTATCAAAGGATAATCAAGAGTAATGAGAAGAGAAAAAGAATCACATCTTAATGTCTAAATGAAGAACATCCATTGGAGTTAGTCGTTCATGAACCAGACAGTACATGGAGCGTCAACAAAAAATTTGGTGGTAATTCTTATTACTTTCAGTGATTCAGAAAAGAATTAAGACAATCCAAGGATATATAATTATTCTCCTTTAATTAATTTAAATCAAGTAGTCAATTTAATTAATAAATTAATTCATCAAGAATTAATTCATTAATTAAATTAATTATTAAATTAATTAAATCTGAATAATTATTTAAGTAAGTCTAAATTGAAATGATTATTTATTAATCAATTTAATTTTAAGCTGAAAAATGAACTAGCAAGACAATCAGATTGTCTTGCCTATTGTCTTGGAGAAGGAAATCAGAAAAGCAAGACAATCAGGGATTGTCTTGCCTATTGTCTTGAAGAAGGAAATCAGAAAAGCAAGACAATCAGGGATTGTCTTGCCGATTGTCTTGGTGATCATTATTTCCAACAGCTTTAAAAAAGGAGAATAAAAATCTTATTTGATTATCTTGACTATTGTCTTGACAGTTCAAATCAGATTGTCTTGATAATGATCAAAAAGAAAAAGCTTCCGACAGATTGATAATTATTGATAAAGCAAGACAAATATCTCAGAAATTGATTGTCTTGCCGATTGTCTTGGTAGAAGCAGATTGTCTTGCCGATTGTATTGCCTATTGTCTTGGCAGTACAAAATTTAGTGTCTTGGTTGTTCTGATTGTCTTGCCGATTGTCTTGGCAATACAAAATATTTTATAAAAGAGGTAGAAGCAATCAGATAGGAGAGGAGCAGACACAACTTCACATTCTTCACAATTTTCTCTCCGAGCTGAACAAGAGAAAGACCAAGAGAAATAGTTCTGTTCTTCAAATAAATTCTTGTAAATTATTTCTGAGCTATATCATTAAATCTGAACCGATAGAAATTGTTTACTTGTAACGTTGGAACTATCTAGCGAGTTTTTACTCCTAGAACTTATCTCTCGAATTGCTTTTAGCATTCGATCTTTTTATTACAAATATAGAAAAGTTCATGTCGAATTTTCTATAGAATTTGTAATAATTAGTTGGTCATCAAACCATTGTAATTTGTACCCTGTATTTAGACACACCCTATCAAGTTAATATAAATTTTATATTTAACTTTAATATCGGTATTCGTTTTATTCCGCATCAATTTGTTCTTGATTTAATATTTTAAAAAAGAGCAAATTCGATTAAACGACATAGTTTGTATTCAACCCCCCTTCTACAAACTATTTTGGACCTAACATTATATCAGTGGAGTTTATAAGAACTCAACATAATTTAGCCGATCATCTAACCAAAGGGTTGAGTAGATATCTTGTGCACAAGTCGGCTGTGGGGATGGGATTAAAGTCCATCGAATAACCTCTCATGTTGAGATACCCAATTCCCATCTAATATGACATTAGGTGCTGAATTCATTGTGGAAAGCTTAACATCTAGAGATTGGAACACATTAAAGCATCATCCCAAGTTATGTGTTCAGACCTGCAAGTTAAGGAGGTTGAAGTTTATCTTCTTAATAGTTCTTTCAAAAAATTGCATATGCAGGTGCAAGAATAAAAGAACTACCTATTTGAGCATGAAGTTTAGCCGCTTCAAGAAGCTTGGACTTGGCTTTGATATGCTTAAGAAGGATTAGGACACTAGGCTAGTAAAACATAATGTCGAGTAAGAACATTTGAGAATGTAAATTTATGTGTATATTATCTTCATGTATTCACTATGAATAACCAAGGTTCAATCCATAGTGACACCTTGGTATTGGAATATTTGGAATGTGTAATATACTAATGTGAAATTCAATCGTCACGATATTTCATTTATGCATAAGTTTGTTGTGATTTTGTTTAGTTAATCATGGATTACGCTAAAATGGGGGAGGATTGTTGGATATTTTAGTGTAATTGGATTGGCTAGTTGATCAATGTAATCGTAATGTTACATCGAACAAGTCGGGAGAATGCGGAGTGCATGCTCTGTTCGAGTTCGTTATGATTTCAGAATTATTGCTTATGAGACATGTCTATTGGCATCAAACACATCTGCTAGAATGAGATGTGTCTATTGGGAAAAGACACATCTTGAGATGTGTCTATTAGCATTGGACATGACTGTTGGAAATGGGATGTGTCTTTTGGCAAAAGACACATCTTGAGATGTGTCTATTGGCAAAAGACACATCTGTTGACATCTATATATAGGTGTGGCATTGATCATTTTCTGCATAGGTTCATTTGAAATTCACAGCAAAACACATTCTCTCTTCTTGCAGAATTTCTGACTTTATCCGATTGAATTATTTGGGTGAACCACAAATAACTTCAATCTGAAAGTGTTCACACGACTTCAGAAAAATCCAAGTAATTACCCATATTCCCCAACAAGCTGAACAGGAGGAAGACCAGATCTCCAACTGTGATTCCAATTTCTGGATTTCAAAAAGTAAGTCATCTAGATTTTAGTGATACTGTTATTTTTTATCCTTTAATCTATATCAATAATGTTATACTGAATATTTATCATTTTCTTGGATAGATTGTTTGTATTTGTGTTCTCACTTGAGTAAAACCTCTTGTAATATATTTTGGTGCATGTATGATATGAATTGTATTGATCGAATATGAACTACAAAGGTGTGATTTGAAGATTACATAATACATATCTTAAACAATAATTACAAGATAACTATGCAGCGAGTAAAAGAAGGGATATGATTATCCTATACAAGATAACTACAAGCACAAGTCTCCTGGTTGTTTAAATATTCAAATAAGATTATGTTTGGCGTTATGCCCCCTCCTGATTGCTGGAAAACCTTGTTGAATAAGTAGTTTTGTGAGGCCGTTGATCTTTAACATGTGATAAGCTAGAAATAACTCAGACCCAATTAGGCCCAACTTTAAGCCCAAAACTACAAGCAAAATCATCTCATGAGAATAAGAGCAGCCCAGCCCATGGTAATGGGCCCGAGCCCGGAGCCAGCTCTACGTGGCGTGGCCCCCACCCCAGATTAGGGGACCCCCGATTGGTGACACTCAGCACACGTGGCACCCCAGCTCAGCCAACGTCCCTACACCTGGCGCTGACCAACATTAAAAGCCAAAGAACAACACGTGTCAAATCATGTCTACCACAGTACTGCCACGCTCAGGTCAACGGTCTCCACAATTAGGGACACGTGTCCCACATCCCGGGAATTCAGCGGCTGGTCCCCCGATCCAACGGTCAGGGGAAGAGGTAACCTACCCCTAAAACCCTAAGCCTAGGGCTATAAATACCCCTAGGAAATAGGGTTTAGGGGTTAGCCATTATTACACACCTACACACATTTATTACTCTTATGATACTCTACTTGATTATTATCTTCCAAAGTCAACTCTTATTCTCACGCCGGAGGCACCTCGGGGCCAAACCTCCCCTCCGGTGTTGTTTTGCAGACACCCCACCACAGCTGCACCCCTTCCGAGGTAGGAGTTGGCGAGGAAGAACCCGATCGAGATTCAGAGTTATCATTGGCGCTAGAAGGAGGGGTGAACCTCCGAACCCCAAAACCCCGAACTAAACAAACAAGCTAGAAAGACCCGAACCACTCAAAACCACAACCATGCCCCGAAAAACTACCTCCACCCAACGTTAGGCACCCAGTGCCACTAGAGAAGAGCCCCTGGTACCTATCCCGGAGCAAGTCCGACCTGTTCAGATCCCAGTCCAGGAAAGGCTCGGAATCGGGCCCAATGATGCCCGGGTAACCGTTGAGGTAAACCGATACAAATACACAGACGTGCCTCTTGACTCCGCGCAAATGGAAAACTTGACACCCGAGGAGCTAGCCCAAGCAATCCGAAACTACCGAAACTGTCCCCTCCCGGAACCTGAGCCTGAGCAAGCGGAAAATTCCGGGGGGTCGGCCCACTCCCATCAGTCCCGGGCTTCAGTCTTTGACCGCCTTGGAGACCGGGTCAAAGGAAACAGAAAGGACCACAATGGTCGGAGTAAGGACAGAAATGATGAAGCCGATAAACTCAAGAAACTAGAAACACTCCGGGAAAGGATAAGACAGGAGGAACAGGCTAAGTTGGAGCTTAGAATCCAAAGAAGGCTCCAAGAAGAGGAGGAAAGAATAAGAAAATCCAAATCCAAAAGAACCCGGAGAGAAGTAAGCCCGGAGATTATCTCAGATGATGAAGAACATCCAAACCTGGTACAAATGATCCATGAACTACAAAGGAAAGTCAACAATGATTCTGGATTTGAGATCCAAGACACACTCACCCCCTTCATCCATTCCTTTGAAGCCATACCCCGGCAAAAGAACCTCAAACATTACAATTTCGACTCCTTTAATGGGCTGGAAGACCCGGAAGAACACCTTAACTACTTTGAGCAAATATCCCTGATATACTTCTATAACGACCTAACCAAGTGTAGATTTTTCGCCTCCACACTGAAGGGGGCAGCCCAGAGATGGTTCAGCCGAATACCATCCCGGAGCATACACAGCTGGAAGGAGTTCAGGGAAGCCTTCCTTCGGAGGTTCCGGGCAAACAAACCCCCAGAGTACCACATGTGCCACCTCGAGACAATTAGACAAGGTGACAATGAAACCCTGTCCGCTTTCATGAAACGATTCCAAGAATCCATAAACAGGGTCACGAACTTGGACGAAAGAGAAGCCTTGAGCATATTACGGAAGAACCTAGACCCGGAGCGTAGCGAGCGCTATGTAATAGAATTGGTGAACAAAGAACCCCAAAGCTTGGCCGCGACCTATTCCATGGCCGCCAAGTTCATCAAAGAAACTGACATCCTACAAGCAATGAGGATGACCCGGCAGGGTACTTCCTCGGGCAGAAATAAGGAGGATCGTCCCAGAAGTGACCACCAACCGGACAAGAAATTCAAGCCCAGCAAGCAATATAACTATATCCCCAGTTCTCAACTAACAGTCCCGGATAAGGACTACTCTTCCAGGACCAAATCCGAAGCCAGGCCCCCGAGACCAGGGAGGGCCGAACCAAAGCCGGAACCAGAATGGACGCCTTTGAACCGGCCACGGGCCGATATATTGAAAGAGGTCCGGAACAAACCCTTCTTTTACCCTCCCAAGCCATTGGTATCGGCCCCGGAGAGCAGGCCCCGACATAAACACTGCGACTATCATGCAACTCACGGGCATGAGATAGAAAGCTGCATCTCCCTTAAGTTCTTCATTGAGGACCAGGTCAAGAAAGGAAATATGGGCCAATATCTAGCCCGGAGAACGGTAGAAAGGGGAGAGGGGTCTGGAGCCCAAAAAACTAAGAATGATGTGCATGTAGTTTTGGGAGGCTCCAATTCCCCGCCAAGGAGCCCAGACTCCGGGGACGAGGTAATGATGATAGACTCGGCCCCCGAGCAAATCATATCCTTCAGTAATGCTGACTTTGAAGGAATAAACCCTAACCACAATGAGGCCCTAGTGGTGACCCTGGATATCACCGAAAATGAGGTGAAGAGAATCCTTATTGACAACGGCTCCTCGGTCAACATACTATTCAACACACAATGGACAGAATGCAGCTCGGAAGTGTCAAAATGAATGAGTGCAGGGAAGACCCACTGTACGGCTTCGGCCACAACTTGGTCCCCATCCAGGGAACCCTCTACTTACCTGTCCAATTCGGCACCGCTCCAAAGCAGATAACCCACATGGTCAAATTTTATGTGATCAACAGTCCTTCCTCCTACAATGTGATCTTGGGGCACCCAGCCTTGACCAAGCTCCGAGCCGTAACCTCAACCCCACACCTTAAATTCAAATTTCCTATGGCATCCGGGATCGGGGAGGTAAAAGGCGACACCGAAACGACCAGTCAATGCTATGGCCAAGCCTTAGTCATGGCAGAGACAGACCCGGAGATTAAAAGGAAAGCCTCCTCTTACCACAAGAATCTAAGCAGAAAGAAACAAAGGAGCTCAACTTACAAGAACCTCGGGAAAGAGGTACAAAATATTGAAACCACCGGAGCCCCGAACCAGGAATCAGGTACAGCTGAGGCCCGGAAATACCTAACCTCCAATTCCCAAGCCCGGGTGAAAAAATCATCCCTGCTACAAGACCAAACCAAGGTGGAACCTGCGGTGGAGACCAAAACAATTGAACTCGTCTCGGGGAACTCAGAAAGAAAAGTAAAAATTGGGGCTGGCTTGGAGGAAGCCTTCAGAGAAGAACTTATCCAATTACTCCGGGAGTATGCAGATGTTTTCGCCTGGAGCCCATCCGACATGCCCGGGCTCCGAGAATCCTTGGCCATGCACAGCCTGGACGTTGACCCCAAAAAGAAGCCCGTCAAACAGAAAATAAGAAACTTCACCCCGGATAGACAGAAGGCTATAGAAGAAGAAATCGACAAACTCCTCAAGGTAGACATCATTTGCGAAATCAAATACCCAGAGTGGCTGGCCAATGTGGTGCTAGTCAAAAAACCTAATTGGAAGTGGAGAATGTGTGTTGACTATACAGACTTAAATGAGGCCTGCCCCAAAGACCCCTACCCATTATCGAGCATAGACTAGCTCATCGACGCAACCTCCGGACATCTGATGCTCAGCTTTATGGATGCCTTCTCCGGATATAATCAGATTAGGATGAACCCGGCGGACATAGCCAAAATAGCCTTCATCACCCACAGAGCTGTATATGCCTACAAATTCATGCCTTTTGGACTCCGGAACGCCGGGGCCACATATCAAAGGGCCATGGTTGAAGTTTTCAAGGACCAGATGGGTCGGAACTTAGAATCCTATGTCGATGACATAATCGCCAAATCTGAAACTGTTACAGGACACATCCCCGACCTGCGGGAATGTTTTGAAAATCTGAGAAAACATGAGATGGAGCTTAATCCGGAGAAGTGCACCTTTGGGGTAAGGGCCGGGAAATTCTTGGGTTTCATGATCAGCCAAAGGGGAATTGCAGCCAACCCTGAGAAAATAAAAGCCATCTTAGACATGGAACCACCCCGGACTCAGAAGGATATTCAGAAACTAGCCGGATCTTTGGCAACACTGAGAAGGTTCATATCCAAGTTGGAAGAAAAATGCTTGCCTTTCTTCAACTTGCTTAAAGGGGCAAGCAACAAAAAGGAAATAATATGGAGCCCGGAGTGTCAGCAAGCCCTAGACACGATCAAGGAATATCTCTCATCACCACCTCTTTTAACCAAGCATGAGCCCGGAGAATCCCTATATCTTTACCTCTCCGCCGGGCCTCGGGCTGTGGCTGCAGCTTTAGTCCGGGAAGTCGAGGGAAACCAACGACCGGTGTATTACATCAGCCAAGTCCTAAAAGATGCAGAAACCAGATACCCCAATCTGGAGAAGTTTGCCTTCGCCTTAGTCATGGCCTCAAGAAAACTCAGGCATAATTTCCAGGGCAGGGAGATCAAGGTGATAACAGACCAGCCACTAAGACGAATAATTCATAAGCCAGATGCATCCGAGAGATTGATAAATTGGGCGATCGAGTTAAGCCAATTCCACTTGACTTTCGTGCCCCGAACAGCTATCAAGGCACAAGCTCTGGCAGACTTTATAGTGGAATGCTCCTTCCCTGAGCCCCAGCAAACTCCCGAAGTAACGGGACATGCGGCAATCCCGGACCAAAACCCGGAGTCGTGGACTCTTCACGTAGACGGATCCTCCACAACAAACAGATCCGGGGCAGGTATTATCATGAAAAGCCCGGAAGGCTTCCAGATTAAACAGGCCATAACATTCAAATTCCCATCAACCAACAACCAAACAGAATATGAAGCTCTTCTTGTCGGGCTACGGTTAGCACGAACTTTGAAAACCAACAGCCTGATCATCTATAGTGATTCCCAAATCGTGGTGCGTCAAACCAAGGGTGAATATTTAGCCAAGGATCCCAAGCTAGCCTAATACCAAGCCCTTGTCAAAAGTCACCTGGCCACCATTCTAGAGTACCAAATCAACCAATTCAACAGAGAAGATAACTCTGAAGCAGATGAGCTTTCTAAGCTAGTTCAGAACTCGGCCGAACTAGATAGCTCAGTTTATTTTGAAGAATTGGGAACCCCGACCATTGAACAAGACGAGGTAATGGAGATAGACGACAGCCCGAATTTGATGACTCCCTTCATCCTCTATCTAGAGAAAGGGGAGTTGCCCGAAGATAAGAATGAAGCCAGAAGGTTGAAAAATAAGGCTTCGAAATACTTCATTGAAGACAATCAACTCTATCGCCGGACTTTCTCATCTGCAATACTGAAGTGTGTCGGCTCGGAGGAAGCCAGTTACTGTTTACAAGAAGTACATGAAGGGATTTGTGGGGACCATATGTCCGCAAAGGCCCTTGCATACAAAATCATAAGGCAAGGCTACTACTGGCCAACCATCCACTCAGATGCAGTAGAATTTGTCAAGAAATGTAGAAACTGCCAGCTGTTCAGCAATGTGCCGAGGCAGAGCCCGGTCCTACCATCTTCAGTCCTATCACCTATTCCCTTTGCTGTATGGGGCATCGACATAGTGGGACCCTTCCCCCGGGCTAAAGGCGACCTGAGGTACCTCCTTGTAGCCATTGACTACATGACTAAGTGGGCCGAAGCAAAAGCAATGAGGACCATAAATCAGCAAGATTGCATCAAGTTCATGGACAACATCTTAATGCGATTCGGCCTACCCAGGGCCCTGGTTTCAGACAATGGCCCCTAGTTCATTGGCTCAGACTTCGAAAACTATTTGAAGGAACGGGGAATCAAACACAAGAAATCTTCAGTGGCCTATCCCCAGGGAAATGGACAAGTCGAAGTAACAAACAGAATTTTGCTAAGGGGAATCGAGAAAAGGGTGAAAGAAAGTAAGAACAAATGGCCCGAAGAGCTACCACATGTGTTATGGGCATACAGAACTAGCCCAAGGTCCGGAACAGGGGAAACTCCGTTCAAACTAGCATATGGAACCGAAGCAATGTTGCCAATCGAAGTGGGTTCCCCTTCCCACAGAGTAATTAACTTTGATGAAATTGCAAATGAAGAAGGGCTAACGGACCAATCTGGAGCTAGTTGATGAGGTTAGGGACAAAGCAATGCAAAGAATGGAGAGTATAAAGAAAAAACAAGAGAGTACTTTGGAAAGAAATCAAGGGTCAAGAACTTCCAAATCGGCGACCTAGTACTCCGGGACACGGAGGCAACAGACCCCACAAACACGGGCAAACTCATGCCCAAGTGGGAAGGTCCCTACAAAATCAAAGAAGTACTCTGCCCCGGGACCTATAAGCTCAGCCACATGGGCACCACTGAGGTCCCCAACACCTGGCACGGCCTTAGGCTCAGGAAGTACTACCAGTAAAGGAAGAAGGCTCAGGCTCACATATGAGCATGTTTTGGGTTGTAATTCGAAAACATGTAATTATTCTGTTATTAATGAAAAAGAGCTCTTCTCCTTACCTAGCATTTCAATTCTATAATTACTACCACACCCGGGACCTTAGCTGTGCTTTGGCCCGGAGCGCCATAGGCAAATTCAAATACCTGCTTGGAAAGTTTTCATACTTTCCAAGTGGGACCACACCCGGGACCTTAGCTGTGCTTTGGCCCGGGGAGCCATAGGGAAATTCAAATACCTCCTTGGAAATTTTGCATACTTTCCAAGTAGGACCACACCCGGGACCTTAGCTGTGCTTTGGCCCGGGGCGCCATAGGCAAATTCAAATACCTGCTTGGAAAGTTTGCATACTTTCCAAGAAGGACCACACTCGGGACCTTAGCTGTGCTTTGGCCCGGGGTGCCATAGGCAAAGTCAAATACCTGCTTGGAAAGTTTGCATACTTTTCAAGTAGGACCACACCCGAGACCTTAGCTGTGCTTTGGCCCGGGGAGCCATAGGGAAATTCAAATACCTGCTTGGAAAGTTTGCATACTTTCCAAGTAGGACCACACCCGGGACCTTAGCTGTGCTTTGGCCCAGGGTGCCATAGGCAAATTCAAATACCTGCTTGGAAAGTTTGCATACTTTCCAAGTAAGATCACACCCGGGACCTTAGCTGTGCTTAGGCCCGGGGCGCCGTAGGCAAAATTCAAATTCCTACTTGGAAAGCTTACACCATCTCCAAATATGGCCATACCCGGGTCCTCAGCAGTGCCTTAGCCCGGGGACAAACCACTACTCCCCCATCCGGGCTACCCGAATAAGGGAGTGGGGGGCAATACAAACTACAAACAAGCAACAGCAAAAGAACAAGGCAAAACATGGAACTTGCGAAGCAAAAGTAACAATACAATAAAAGGTAATAAACAGGTCGGGCTGACCGACAGCCCGAAACACCTGACAGTTATACAGCAACAACACAATAGCAGAATTCAAAATTATATAGCAAGGTTTGAAGAGTACATCAACAAATTAAAAAGTTACATGGGAGCGGCATAAGGAGTTGGCTCACCCTCGCCCCGGGCCAGTTTATCCTCGGCATCCATATAGGCCGCAACGAAGCTATCCCAATCCGCAGATCCCGGGGTAGTCTTGCACAACTTCTCTGCAACTAACCAGCATCGACGAATCTTCACCGCGGCGGCATTTGCAAGATCAGTGGCATAGACGTCCGAAGCCCGAAATTCGGAGATCACCTGCTCCTCGGGATTTTTACCCTTTAGCTCCTCCCGAAGCTTTCGTACATCTTCCTTGGCGTCCCTGTACTTAGTCCGAACCAGGTCCCGCTCATCAGCAATGGTCCTAGCCGCATCCTTGAATTTTTGAATCCGGGCCTCAGATGACTCCTTCAAATCTTCAAGCTCCTTTTTCACAGCAGCTAGATCCGCTTCATGTGCCTCCCTCGTCTCAACTGTAGAGAGTAGCACACCCCGGGCATCCTTAATCGTCTCCATCTCCCGGCGAGCAGCGGCGCAAGCTCCGGCCATACGAACCCCCATCTGACAAAATGAAGGAAACAATCAGTAAACAAAAAAAAAGCAACTGAAGGAAAGCCCGGCAGAAGGTTTACCTGACCATAAACTCTCATCATATCCTCGAAGAGAGAGATGGCTGAATCTTTGCTCATCTCCTCCCACTCCTTCTTGCTAGGGAGATCGGCAAGGAAACCAATGAAGTTCCAATCCTCCGGGGTGAGAGGGGCCGGGACATGGGGACCGAAGTGTTCAACCTGTTCTGAAGGCATACCGGAAGGGCGCTCATGCTCGACTTCGCAGTCGGACTGCATGGCCCCGAACTTCTCCTGCTGCACCGCGGAGCGAGGCCTCTTCCTTGGAATCAAGGACACTCAGCACACGTGACACTCAGCACACGTGGCACCCCAGCTCAGCCAACGTCCCTACACCTGGCGCTGACCAACATTAAAAGCCAAAGAACAACACGTGTCAAATCATGTCTACCACAGTACTGCCACGCTCAGGTCAACGGTCTCCACAATTAGGGACACGTGTCCCACATCCCGGGAATTCAGCGGCTGGTCCCCCGATCCAACGGTCAGGGGAAGAGGTAACCTACCCCTAAAACCCTAAGCCTAGGGCTATAAATACCCCTAGGAAATAGGGTTTAGGGGTTAGCCATTATTACACACCTACACACATTTATTACTCTTGTGATACTCTACTTGATTATTATCTCCAAAGCCAACTCTTATTCTCACGCCGGAGGCACCTCGGGGCCAAACCCCCCCTCCGGTGTTGTTTTGCAGACACCCTACCACAGCTGCACCCCTTCCGAGGCAGGAGTTGGCGAGGAAGGACCCGATCGAGATTCAGAGTTATCAACATGCACATGACTAAACCGAAGAGATTTGTTGCTGACTCATTTGCGAACACGTGGTAAACTAATGAGATGTGTTTCATGCGAGAATGAAAAAACAGGATTGGAACCTAAATGCACATGTATTGTCACCGAAGACAACAGGAGTTGGAGACTTAATGTCTAGTTCTTTAGCATTCAACTGCTTTGTACTCGGCTTCAGTTGACGATTGAGAAATTGATCTCTGTTTTATGGAATTCTAGGAGATAGGATTAGAGTGAAGATATCCCAGTAGAACCACCAGTGTAAGGCTCTCCGCCCCAATCAGAGTCATAATTGAATACACTTAAAGTGACACCATAATTTTTTTTAAATAATCCATGGAGAATTGGCCCTTATAACGAAGCACTCTCTTATGGGCACTCTAATGCAACCCAGAGGGTAAAATGCATATACTGGATAATTTGCTTCCCTCAAATAAAATGTCCCAAAGCAAATGTCCGGATGAGTTACACATGGATATTATAACCCTCCTACAAGTTGGTGAAATGGAGTCAGATCAACAGTGGTTGGGCGATCAATATTAGTGAGACGTGTGGAAGAACTCATGGCAGTAACTGTTTCTTTGGCTCCATCCATTTGATACTGAGATAACAAATTTGTGATATGTGTAGGAATAAACCAGTGGTAGTAAAAATTATTTCAATACCAATAAAAATTATTTAAAGACCAAGCTCTTTTAAAAGAGAATGATTGGTGAAGTTGCTGAACAATTTTATTAAGGAACAAAGAGTTGTTTCTGGTAATTACGTTTTCATCCACGTAAACCAGAAGGAAGCAAATAATTCTATAAGAAAAGCAGATAAACAGATCGGCATCTACAATTGAATTCTTAAAGACAGAGACTCTATTAAATAAAGATTGATGTAGAAGGATGCAGAAAACTAGGGGGTTACATCGTATAGGTTTCCATTCCAGAATACATTGTTAATGTCTTAGTGCTTGTTTGGTTGCATATAGGAATTAACTTCCTATGGAAACTATTAGTTACTTGGTATTTAAAATTCATAGGAAGTGAGAAAAATTGTTTAGTTGTTGATGTGGATTATTAAATTCATAGGAATTTCAAACAACCAAGGGTGGGCTAGGTAAGTAACTTCCCACATATCATGGGTATTCAAAGTTCCAAGGAAGTTACACTTCCCTTATTTTATTCAACCAAACAACTTTGCTAAATACCACTTCCCAGGAATTTGAAATACCTGCGTATTGAGAAGATAACCAAACGACCTCTTAGTTGTCGAAGAGACCAACCATGCGAGAAGTTTATAGAGAAAGAATTATTCTAAATAATGACAGGTTTGGTCATGTCTAAAAGTCTCTGAATAATCTACCCTTGGATGTTGTTGAAAACCCTTGTTGACAGACCTATCTAAATTAAGATGGCGCTGAAAGACTTGAATTGGAAAAGACCAAGATGGTTGTGTCATGATTCAAGACTTGAAAATTCGGTATTTAGTTGTGGTGCAATGACTCAAGAATTGGAGAGAAATGGCCTTTATTATCACAATTTAAAGCAATATGGTCCAAATTATCACAATTAAAGATAATGGCATTTCATATCACAGAAACACGCTTATTAATAATGCGTTTATAGATTTTAAAACAAAATACATGTTGCTACAGTGGTGTTTGGGTGGTAGTGTGCCGCAAAAGCTGTGGGTTTAAACCCCTGCAGTTGCCTTTATTCTTTAAAGCAACCAGTGAAAGCTGCATGTGTCTGTTGATTTGTTCTCATGTGTAGGCCAACGCAAAAACTAAATGCGTTGATCGAGAAATCTTTGTTCAATAACGCAAGTTTGTTCTGCGTTTATAGAACACGCATATTCTGTTAGAAAATGTGGGTTTTAGACCCACATTGTCGAGTCATTTTGAGCTCTAAGTTGAGTGTGCCTTGTGTGCATGTTTGCAACAAGTTGTGCTTGGAGAGTGTTCTCCTCCGCGAGGGCTTTCCAATGCATATTTAAACACTCAAAACGACTAAGGGATGGATGAGTTATGATTACTCAAAGTTGGTCCCTTAATAGTGGAAATTTTGTTGTAGAATTTAAAGTCCCACATTGATAAGGAAAAGGGATGTCTTTTGCTTTATATAGTACAACACAAGTGGAGTGTTCACTTGTGTTGGTTGAGTGTTGCTCCATCTCCTACGCGGGCGCGCAGGGGGGTGTGAATTGTGGGATTTCGAGGGGAAATCCAAGGTTTCGCAAGCCTTCGGGTTTTCCGCATGTGCGACTTGCGGACACCAATGTAGCAGAAAATTGGGCCGAATTAATAAACCCGAACTAGTTTTGCTAATTATTTTTTTCACTGGGCTTGGGCTTAAAGATCTGACTAAATTAATTTGAATTAGGAATTAATTTGTGGTAAAATCAATTCCGTTTTTATAACGAATTTTTTACCACCGCCTTACATTAATTAATTAAAGCGATTAATTAATAAAGGAAAATTACCACCGACTTTTTAATTGGCACAGCTAATTAATTTGGGTAATTGAGTAGCGCACAAGTTTTTCTTATCCTATATATACTCGTGTAGAGCCTTAGGATTATTCATTCGAAAAACACATCATCTCCTCTTAAACACAGCCTCTTCTTCCTTCGGTGATATTCTCGCTCGTTTCAAACTCGCTAAGAGTGACGCTAATGTAGCCTCACTGCAATCCGTTTTATCCTGGGAGGCATTTCGCTCGCACATACGGTGAGGACAAATACGCTTTAAGGAGACAGTCACGCACTGGACTCGGGTTCTTACGTTCTTGTCTCCTCTTTTATTCATTTTATTATTCTGTTATTCACACACACACGATCTACTATTTTGTACTATTTTCACAGATTGTCTAACATATTCTAAATGCGTTTTTTGCAAAAAAAAATTCTTTTGTGCAAATCAACCTGGAGTGCTTTAAATAATAAAACGCAAAAAAATATTGCATTTACTGAAAAAGTGGGATAAAAACGTGTTATTAAGTGATATAAAGGACCATTTTTTCATTGTGATATTTTGGACCATTTTATTCAAAATTATGATAGAAAGGACAAATATCCAGTAACAAGTACGTAAATATGGTTTTAATTATATACCAAAAATTAGGGTGTAGTTTAGTAACCTAACGTCAAAGATATTGCAAATCTTGCAATTTAGGCAGCTGTGTAGTTTGGGTAGCCGATCGGGTTGAAGGGTTTACACACACTCAAAAAATCTCAGAACGTTCGGAAATCAGAATATAAGAAATTTATTGGGCTGCCAATTGCCAGTGATCATGTCAATTGTCAAATCCTTAAAATTCAAAGATAGTAGATGCCATCTTTTACGCTCTGTCTCCCCTTAGATTCTTCATATTACTCTTTAACATATCACACATACATCCATTAAACAACCACAATTGACTTTTGTTCATACCCTTCATTAATATATTGTTACTAGAGTAAAGCAACTGTAGCAAAAATTCGAACGAGTGATTCTCAAATAAATATGTTTGTAGGCCAATCCAGCATGCAATATGTATCTTAATTGTGAAGGGGTTTGGTAATGGTACGTATTGCCATAGGAGGTTTTGTCCCAATTCATGATATATGGTTTACGCGTGTTCTATTAGGCTGGCCAGTCAGTTTCTTTCATTAGCATTAGCAAGGGAAGTAGCTTGTTAGTAAATTAGCTCTTTCCTGGAGTACATAAGAGTTTGAGTACAAATTGTGTACATGTATTCTACGATTTACTATTCCACTTCCAGTGAGCAGGATTGGTCTACACAGTTAACATAATTTTTTTTTCGAACTACTCTTAATTTCATTGTTTAGTGTATTTGTTTAAAGTACACTGGTAACAATATATCGAGGGTATTTGGGATTCTCTCTTATTTTCGTCTTATAAATAGTTGCTTAAGAGGAATATAACAAAAGCCAAACACCATCTTCATCTTCTGTTCGAAACCCGTCACCAACATATATTAAAATATAATTTATAGTTTAAGTGTAAACCCGGTCCTTAACCAACGTTTCCCGGGTATAAACACTGTATTTGAATGCATGTGATCAATTGAAAGAGCCCAAAAAACATCATTACTCCAAATCTGTTTTCCGTGAAATTTTTTTGATCATTGTCGCAATTTAGGTGGTTTGGAATAATAGGATATAATTTACCGACATAAAATTAAAAGTAACGTTATACTGTAATACCGAGCAAATTTAATTATATTTTTATATATAATAAGGATATAATATATCTTATGTAACAATTTAGTTGTCAAGATACAATACCGTCAAAATAGTAAATATCGTTAAATATTAAAATATATAGATGAAAATTGTAAAATTTAATGTAAAAGACTCTTCTATTTTCTAAAAGGTGAATTAATTTATCAACAATTTAATTCGAACCCCATCAATATCGTTTTAAAAAATAAGTATTCAGATTATTATAATTAAAATTATTAATAGTTTTTAAAATTTAATAATATCATAATATTAAATAAAATGATTATAAATCATTAAAAAAAAATCCTTGCATTGCATGGACTTTAAGCTTCAATTTGAATAAACAATTTTAATATATATATATATAATAACAAATATAAAAAAATAAAATTATCTCAAGATCTAGAAATTAGATTTGGATGATTTTACAACCCACACGAATCTCATAAAATTATCTTTAATTTAGTGATAATTTAACAACTATTATCGAAATGGAAACACTCAAAATCTCAAAAGAAAATATAATTACGAATTTTTTATATTCTATTTTGGGATGAAGTAAGAAAATTAAGTAATAAATTATAAGTATCAAATTATACAATCTATATATATATATATATATATATATATATATATATATTATATCCTTATATATATATATATATATATATATATATATATATATATATATATATTATATCCTTATATATAATAAGCGTAAAAGGGATCTTATCAATAATTTTGGTCATTGTACTACCAAAATAATCTCAACCGTCGAATCTAATATTTTTAAAAATAGAGGATCAAGATTATATCATATTAAAAAGAAAATTATAATCTAAAAAGGATATAATTAAAATAGATTGTATTAGAATTGAATTTTAAAAATAAAATTATAATATGAAAAGGATATAATTAAAAAAAGATACAATTGAATTTTATTTATTTTTTTATTAATATTAAAAATAAGTTCATATTTACCATTTGAGCATATCTCGAGATCTAGAAAATCAGATTTGGATGATTTTACAGCCCACACGAAACTCATAAAATTATCTTTAATTTATTGATGATTTAACAATTATTACGGAAATGGAAGCACTCAGGATAAAATATAATTTTAAATTTTTACATTAATCATATTCAGTGTTGAAGACCTATATTGATAATTCAATTCAATATAGAAAACCAAATTATGTATGATTTATTAGAAATTGAATTTTAAAAAAAAGTTATAATATGAAAAGGATATAATTAAAAAGGATACAATTGAATTTTATTTAAATTTTTTTATTAATATTAAAAAAAACTCATATTTACTATTTGGGCTCTATCTCGAGATATAAAAATCAGATTTGGATAATTTTACAGTCCACGCGAAACTCATAAAATCATCTTTAATTTAGTAACGATTTAACAATTATTATTGAAAAGAAAATAACAAGAATTTCAAGAGAAAATATAATTACGAAATTTTACATTAATCCTATTCAGTATAAAAGACCTACATTGATAATTCTATTCATCGTAGAAAACCAAATTATATATGATTTAAATCATTGACATACACTTTTTCGTATTTCAATGTAAATACACTTTTTAGTTTACATGTTAAGATATAAACTATTTTTTATGTTGGATCCAATGTTTTTCATCTATTTATTTTATGATCTAACGGTTCTTATTTATTTTGTCAAGACAAGACTACTGACTACCAAAGTTTTGGACAAAATCACTCTTACACTTATTATTAAAAATTGTATTTGGTTGTTAGTGGAACTATCTTCAAATAATATGAAGGGTATTTTGATAATCAAAACGAAATATAAGTAGATTTCATAAATCGAATACATTTTTCAACGTAAAAAATCGTCAATTTTTTCTCTCTTTTGTTTCTGCGTAGTTTCAAGTGGAAAATAATTGTTAAACCATAACTAAATTAAAGATTATTTTGTTAATTTCATATGGGCTGTAAAATTGTCCAAATCAAATTTTAACAATTCAAGATAGAGCACAAATATTAAATTGAAAGTGTAAAATTTTATATATATATATATATATATATATATATATATATATATCAATTTTTTAACAATAATTTGATATGTAAATTAATAACATATAAATATTTAAAAAATCAATATAATTTTAGATATTAAAAAAGGAGTCGTGCGTTGCACAAGTTATAAGCTAGTAATCCATAATATTCCTAATACTTTATTTAACTGATATAATTAATATCTAATTAACAACAATCAAATCTATTCTTAACTATTAACATAAAATAAATAAAAATTAATTATTTAATTCTTCGTTCCACATCATTCTCCTCGCCTTTGAAAAAAACTCGACCACGAGTTTTATAAAACTTGAGAATCAACAAACAAAGGGAAAACTTGTCGTAGCACTTGAAGACATCAAAATCCAGCTCCATAAGCTAGATCTTTGGAAACACAAGCATAATAGAATTCTTTGATGTAGTAGTTGTTCCCAGTATATTGTCAATGCCTAAATAATCACCATGTTCCACGATGATTATGTTGTTCTCCTTCACAACTTTTTCAAGTTTAAACACCTTCTCAACCTTTTTTTTTCAATGTTAAAACCCTGAACCTTTTCTGCCTCTTCTTTTTCAATGTTGATACACTGAACTTTTGGAGCTTCAAGAACATAATTATATTTAACAATCGGGTGTGGAGGTATTAACGGCGGAGATGGAGGATTATGTCGTACACCAAGTTTATCCATGATTACTTTATGTGTTCCTTGAACATCTTGCATCTGTAAACTCAAATCTTGTAATCTCAAATTGTGTTTCTCCATAACGTCAAGACGGTTGTTTACCACCATAATATCAAGATCTCTTTAATTCTGGCCATGGAAGTTTTTTTACGGATAAACAGTACTGATGAACAGTGGCAATGAATAGTACTGGATGAACAGTGATAGTGAATAGACCCTCGATGAATAGTAACTGTGAACAGTTTTTTTCCCAAAACCCTAGATCTCCCAACAATTAAGAAATTGATGTAGAAACCTAAGCTCTGATACCACTTTGATGCTGGACAATTAACCACTACTTCTAGTTTTCTCAACCGCGGAAGAGAAGAATTATCATGGATCGCAACCCATAACAAGAGAGAAACAATTCTTAATTCATTAATATTAATCAAAGTCTATTTAATAATGATATTACATCTCCTTATATAAAAGGAGTAAAACCCTAAACTTATCCATCAAGTAATATCTTTATAATAAAGGAAAGAAATCCTTTTATTATTCTGCTACTATAATCCATAATATTCCTAATACTCTATTTATCTAATATAATTAATATCTAATTAACCACAATCAAATCTATTCTTAACTAATAACTAAAATAAATACAAATTAATATTTTAATTCTTCGTTCCACATCACATTCTATATACCAAAGATCTATGTACTTGATGAACACAGGGAATGTAACTCACTTTTTCCTCTCTTCTAGATTTGCTAAGGATTTTCACAACAATGGTGAATGGTGCTTAAAATCTTTAAATTACAGTGAACTGATATAAAGTTGTTAGTTTTGACTTACATTTTTGAAATATAAATAAAAGAAAAATAAACGTGGGAGTTATAAAATTATTATTTTAATTTTGTATTGATGACAATATTGATTAAGATAGTTACTCTAGACGGGTGAAGGTATTTGTGTATGTTTATATATAATAGCTTTGGCTAGATAATAAAAGCACTGGTGAAAGAATTGCTTGTTTAAATAATTCCCAAAACCCCTCTAATATTTTTATTTTTCTCTTCTTTGGAATCTGGTATCATAGACACACAAAATGTGTGTGTATATATATATATATATATATATATATATATATATATATATATATATGAGTTGGGTTCAGTGGAGACCATGTTTTTTGTGGAGTCCTGGAGTCCACCTTTGTTCTGCATACATTTATCAGCATTTTACATTTCATTTAACAATTTTCTACGGTCATCACCAAGATTAGTTAGGGTTTTTTCAACAATATCATCGAAATCCATCGCAAATAAAAAAGTATATTGCCCGCAACGACATAATATTAAATTCACAGAACAAATTTTATTTTGCAGAACCAAGTGTTCAAGAACAAAGCGATTTAAATATTTTACATCAATTCAAGAGATGTTTAGGCATGTTTCGGAGTAGTTTACGGTCATGTTTAGGAGGAAAGCGTTTTTTGAAGGATTAATAGACAAAAAAGAAATTGTTTTGGGGATTAATGAAAGAATTTGAAGAGATAAAATAGAAATTGTTTTGGGGATTCCGATTAGTATTTTGAACAAGCAACTCAATATATTTCATGTACTTTTTCTATGGAATACTTCCACAATTTATAAGCATTCAAATACCTCCTCCATCCCCATTTGTAACTGCCCCTTTAATTATATTAATCAATATCATTAATACATTTACTATGTAACTTACAAATGTATAATTATTTGTAATTACTAAAGACATTTATATTTTTATTCAATTTGTTTTATTTGACAAATTAAGTCAAATATAACATTTTTGCATTGGTAAAACATTGTTAAACGCGGATGAATGTATACAGAACAAAGGTGGAATCCACAAAAAACATGGTCTCCACTGAACTTTGTTCTATATATATATAATCACACTCCATAGAAAACCACTTTATATATAGTCTTGTAGAGAACATCCATATATACATAAAAATATATATATTAATCTAATTAATCATAATATCCAAATTGATCCTACAATAGAACCATATTCGTCCAAAGTGGTTCTGCAGTAGAACCAAATTAAAAATAAAAATTTTACTTGTATGATTAATATTCTACATTGGAATCAAATTTTATGCATAAGTATAATCAAATTTATATTTGTTATGTGATTCTATGATAGAATCAAATGGTTCTCCACAGAACTCTATATAAGATGGATCTCTCTAGAACAATGGCATATATATATATATATATATATATATATATATATATATATATATATATATATATATATTTATTTATTTATTTATTTATTTATTTATTTATTTATTTATTTATTTATTTACGGGCACTCTCATACTTCAATGACATCAGAGTTAGGTGCAATTATTGGTCTATGACTTGTACCACTCTACCCGGGATCCTCACCTCCGTTTTTGTGGCTTTCACAATTTTTTGGTGTTAGTGGCTGAATATGGAGTTACATCTGCAATTTAGTCTGGTTGTTCAATCTTCTAGTTTTAATAAAGAAGCAATTGTGCCTTCTCTATTGCTTCAAACATGGGTCTCATCTTCCTCACCTTCGAAACTGGAAAACATGACGGTCTTGGATCGAGTCCTCCTAGGGTGTGATTCGGAGTCCGAAGACTCATCTTCATCATGCGCCCTCTTCACTCTTCTGGATCCAGAAACCGTTCCCTAGGCCTCCTATCCTTCCAGAGCTTCACGTAGAGCCTTCTCATGGAGTTCAATTTCCTCCCTTTGGAGCTTGAGGGCCTGCAGCTTTAAAGCGTCGGCCTCCTTCTTCTTCGCCCGTATTTGGGCCTCCATCTCCTCATGTTTCTTCTGCTTGCCTCTTCCATTTTCTACCATCCTTTCTTCTCTCCACTTCTAAAGTATTGACCTATGTTCCTCAGAAGTGGGCATGGGACCTTCATCAACATCGGAATCGAAATTGAGGGTCGTGATTAGCGGGGTTGAACGGGACGTAGCGGCTCTTTGGGGATCAGTAAAGCCGTGTATCACTGTCGAGTGTTGCAATCATAGCTTCAAATTATAGTTGTTTACTTGTACTTTTCCGCAGACGGCACCAAATGTTGGAACCAGATTTCTGATGGGCAGTTACACTTGAACAGTCTTCGGTCGGACCTGCAAAGTGAGAAGAACGTAAAGGTTGTTCCCCCCAATTCACCTCCGATGTGAGAATCGGTTACTGTATTTGTAGGTTTTATGAAAAGTACAAGAACTTAAGTGTGTGAATATGAATTAATTTAAGATGAACCTGAACTAGCCTTTATATAGGGATCCTTTGTGACGCCTCGAGATCCGGGGTCAAGGATCCGGGCCGTCAAGGTCCAATTTCCGATCAATATCAATATCTCTGTAGTCCCCTTTTTTTTTTTTTTAAAAATAAATAAATAAATCAGCAGTTGACCCCACACTAATACACACACACACACCAGTCATATGCTCATAAAACAACAACCACAATAATTAAAAGTTTTAAAGTTAACAGTTATTACAAGCCCAGAATTTACTAAGTACATTGTTGAACAAAGCTTCTACAGGAAGCACTTCAACAACTAAAGTTTATTACAACTTACACACTTAATTTACATAAGTATACTAAGCCCCTTCGCTTGTCACTACCTCGGGGATGGTCGCCAGCACTCGCTCAAAAGGTCGCCTTTCCCTTACCCTCTTGCGGGGTGTGGTACGTAGTATCGGCATGGGACCTAGCTGCTATATACATAAGTAGCAAGAGTGAGCTATAATAGCTCAGCAAGATCATACTGTAACTAAAATTTAAAATGTGAACAAGTATACATATACGTCTATGCATATGTAATAGCAGGAAACAATTAAAATCCTTAAGGGAGAGTAAAGCTCTTATTTAATAATACATCATCCACTCACTATTATAAGAAAGTAATCTATATTAATATAATATCAGTTTTTCTTCATCTGTATCCATAATACCATCATCTCATATCATTATTCTGTTTCAGTATAGAAATCTGGAAACAATTGTCTACACTTTCTTTTCAAAACATTGGGGATATCTGCTGTCGCCTGATACGTTAGGACGATGATCAGTCGCCTAATCGTAGCACTCTTTTTACCACCGGTAGAAGGAATGAAAATCATCCCTGGAGGAAGGCCACCTGCTAACATCCTCCCTTGGCATCTTCGTGCCGTAATAAAAATAATAAATGCTGGACTGTGTCGCACACAGCCCTGACACAGCCACTTACGCAAGTCTGTTGCAATCCCCCTCTTTATCACATAATTATTCTCTTTTAAAATATCATTCCACATTTCCATTTTCTCACTTCCATTTTCACATATCATTCTCTCATATCATTTCCATTCTCACACATTACTTCTATAAAATATATATATATATATATATCATGAGGCTTTGATTATGATTCAGACCTCTCTTTCAAATTCAGAAATCAAATATACTTTTATATTCGTAACATATTCCATCTATTTTAAGAGTAATGCATGTTAATCAAATAATGTTTATTAAACCACTGATACTCAATAAGAACATTTTTAATAAAATATTATAACCATATAACCCTCGATAACAACTGATACCATTCTCTCTTATTCTCTTAATCATAAGGCATGTTCAATTCATGCATAATCATCTCTACACATATCCATCTCATACTCTCATTCGTATTTATATACATCTTATACTCATATCCATATTCATATACATCCTCGTATATCTTTCTTTTCAATATTAATACCCAAGGAAGACAATTTCTTCACAATATAGTAATAATAGCATCACATATGTATTTCACAAAATCAAGTTTCTTCGTGAAGATAAGTAGTTTTACAAATAGGGATAGAAGAAATCTTGCCTCGGTTTCGATATCCTGACAGTATGGCTCGTCCCTCTTCCGGAGTTTCTATAAACACAAAAGGACCGTCGTTAGAACCACATCTCTTACTCACTACACTCTTGTATAACATTACCTTTTGAAACTTTAATATATGTTTAAAGTATTCTTATGACCCCAAAGGTTCAAGAACTTAACCGTTTATAACCTAAATCGAAGTTTCAGGGGTTTTTTACCATTTTCCTTAACGACCACACTTAACTGTAAAAATTCTCAGAAAATATGGATTTCGAATTTTAATGTAAGGTCAACTGGAAATAGTTCTTTGACCACACTACTACCATATCCCAAAATTTCGTGACTTTTAACAATGTTAAAGTATGGTAATTGTAACCTCAAGTTTGATACATTTACGGTTTCTCGGTTTCTGAACCGCTTTCACTAAAACTGACTTTTCTCCTAAACCGTTCATCAGATTTTAACGCACCTTATATCAAAACGATCTATGAACTAAGCTCTATCATTTCATAGTTAAATAGGAACCTGGACAGTAGGGTACCGTACGGATGCAGGGGGTCCAAAACAGGGCAACTTACATCCTAACGAAAATCGGGCATTATAACGGCTATAATTTCGTACTTTCCATAAATCCAACTCCTCCAAATCAATTATCAAACACCATAATCATCACCTACACCATGTGGTATTCTTCACCAGCCATGGTTACAAGTCCACAACACACAATTTTCACATCAAAACAAACCACTTATAACACATACTCATTATAAACTTTACATTAACAACACTTAACTACTAATCACTTCAATATCTACCATAAATACAAAAGGGCAAGGGTTGTTATACCTCTTTGAAGCTTGAAGAACACTTAATAATCCTTAATAATCCTTGGACACACCTTGAACACCCTTGAATTAGCTTGGATTAACTAAAGGAACCATTAAAACAAAGATTAAAACTTGAAAAACACTATTCACCACTATTCATCTTCAACTTCTATGATTTTATTACCTTGCTAAATGATGGTGGATGGCTATGAAACTTTGTGCTAGTCTTGTTCTATCCTCCAAGATGCTCCATGATTTTTCTCTTGGTTTAATCTTGAAGAGAAGTAGGGTTTTGGATTTTATTTTTTTTTCTTTTCTCCTTTTTTCTTCAAAAGGGCCGAATGGAGTAAAGAGGTTGGGGGAGAGGTTTTTGTGTTTTGTTTTGATCTTAACTTGGCTTAATCTTGCTAATTCTAGTGTCTTGTAGAAGCTTGTAAAGATATTTGTGGTTAAACCATGCAAAAGTACTAATTTACCCTTAAAATGGTGTTAATGGAAAGTGACATCACCCTAATGACCTCATAATCTCTTTTCTTGTTTTTCTAATTATTATGTTAGTAATCTTGGTAAGTAAAAATGTGGTATGTGTCATTGTTATATTACTAATCTTGGTTGCTTAATCTCCATACTCGTCTAATTGTGATTCGGTTCGAATATACTTCATTATCTCAGTGGTTTTGAAACCATTTAACAATCCAATTTCCTTTGGTATTCTCTTAACTTAATAATCCCTAGGTTAAATCTAAATTCACTAATTCCTCAATATATAATTCTTATAATATTTCCATGCTCCTTAATATCCAATAGAAGCTTATTCGAAATCAAAATCCTCAAAATCCATGCTTCAGGAATTTCTGAAATCTAACGTCATTTCGAGTCACTTATTTCCATTGTATAACACTAATATGGTTTCTGTTTATTCATTTTATGTTTCCATTATAGGGTACCTATATACCATTTCTCTAAATCCTAGAAATTTACTATTCATGTGACCACTGTAGCATTACTGAAGTTAGGGTTATTACATCCTTCCCCCCTTAAAAGGATTCCGTCCCGGAATCATGTTGGAAATGTCCATAAGTATCTTTCTCCTTCACACCTTCTAACTTCCACACCATTTCCTTTATCCTTTTCCTTTCATAATATCTCTATCTTGTTTGCGCAGAAATACACAACATAACTTCCTTGTCATTCATCAACATGCCATTTAGTTTATCAATAGCAGTCCTTTTACTGTCTTTTCCTCACAAATCTCCTCCTATTTCAAGTCATTCCAGGTTATCTCGTCTCTCCTTCCTCTTTTGACGAAGATATCCGCCACTACATTGACCTTTTCTGAATGGTAGTGTATCTCACTTATGGTTTGACCATCTTCTGATCTCTATCATGACATAAATGTTAATTCCTCAATATTCCTATAGCTCCTCTCTGTAAAATTTTCCAGAAAATAAGCTCTAATAATATTCTTTAAAACAATTGTAAGAAAATACTACCTATAATATATATTTCCTGTTCGTCTCAACGAGCTTGTGTTTTCCCAAAACACTCCTACTTTTCTTTTCATAACGTTTCCTAGCCCTTAACAGATACTGATTTTCCTTATCTATTTTATTAACTTATTTATTCCATTAATTGATTAAGTCGATCCTTAACCAAAGACTTACACACAAAATTTAAATCGAAAAAGCAAGTACCTGTATCCGCATCTGGTTTCGTCAACGCTTCCCCTAATGTCATGTTGTACACTCTAGCAGTAGGCCTATTTGAAGCAGCCCCACTCTGTCCTGACGCGTATGACCCACCTGAACGGCAATCTCTAGCAAAGTGTCCTAGTTTCCCACACTGGTAACACTTAACATCTCTTTTAGGGTTTGCATCAGTTGATGGGCACTGGTTAAAGTAGTGTCCTTTTTGTCCACACTTAAAACAAGTTATTCCCAGCACTCTACAGACTCCTATATGCTTTTTACCACATGTCTCACAATCTGGTAATGGTGGTCGTGATTGATTGGACTGAAATGTTCCCAAAGATTTTCCACCCTGACTCACCGTCTCACTAGTAGTCTTGTTACCCCCCGACTTTCCCACAAATTGAGATTTTTGTCCTTTACCTCCTTTGTTAAAGTAGCTTCCCTCACTTAAACCTCCTTTTGGGCCCTCAAATCTTCTTTTCTTATTCTCTCGACCTATTTGAGCCTGCTCACTCTCGGCCTCTATAATTGATGCCTTTTGAACCACTGCAGCAAAATCAGTTAACTCAAATGGGGCCACTCTCGTTCGTAACCAGGGTTTTAACCCTTGTTGAAACCTTTTTGCACGTTGTTCTTCAGTACGCACAAACTCGGGAACAAACCTCGACAGTTCTGAAAATTTATTTTCATACTCTGCCACTGTTAGGTTATCCTGTTTTAACTCCAGAAACTTTAATTCCATTTGGTTTTCTAAATACCTAGGAGAATACTTTTCTAGGAACACCCTAGTGAAACGCTCCCAGGTTATCACTCCCGCTTCCTCTAGGTTCTTCCTAGCTTCCCACCAGTAATTTGCCTCTCCCTTTAAGAGATAGGCTGCAAAAACTGTTTTCTGATCTTCCTCTATCCTCAGTATTTCGAAAGCTTTCTCCATTTCTTTTAGCCATGCCCTGGCTACTACTGGGTTAGTGGTTCCCTCGAATTCTGGGGGCTTTAATGACTTAAAGGCACGAAAGGAACTAGCTGCCTGATTGGGGAGAACAGGTGGTGGTTGAGGATTCTGTGGATTTGTTAAATTCTGCCTTAATAAGTCCATGAATTGGGCAAAGGGATCACCTCCCGGATTCCTTTGTTGGCCAGTTGATTCCTCTTCTCCTTCTTCATGATTTTCTTCATTACGAGCATTTTCGTTCAGTCTAGTACCTTCGATATTTCGACTTCTTTCGTCTCTCTCATTTTCCCTTGCATTCGCTCTACTGTCACGTCTAGGCGGCATAGTTCTGTACATAACAATAGTCCTTATTAATTACCCGAATTTGGGTTACTATATACATCATTTCTATATACACAATTATATCATTAATTAGCTCATTTGCACATCACAATATCTTTATCATGCGATTTACATCTAGTTATACCATAACTTTAGTAGGTAAGTGTATCGCCCTTAACACGATAGCCTTTTCATTAAGTCAATCACCTTTTATACCTCAATATTTCTGAGTCTCAACATTTATTATATATATAAAAAAAATGCAGCAAAAATTTAGATAGAAATGCACAAACTTCATTAATGTACATAAATATTTTACAATTTGGGTACAACATCTTTTACTGCTAATAATATACATCATCTAATACAAGGTTCGAAACCCAAAACATAGTCGTACATACTAATCCGATATCACCAAAAGTACTACTAACTGTCCTCTAATCAGACTGGGATTAAAACAGTGGACAACTAAACTAATCCCCAAAATGACATCAACAAGATGACTAGTCTGATTAGTGACGAACTACTATCCCGGCTCACACCCCTGCCCTGACAACATCCCGTATCTGGACTACCATGGTAGTAACCGTATCAACTATCTGGGCCCTCCATGCCGGGTCTCCTCTATCACCCAACAACCTCCTAATATCTCCTAATGCTCGTAGCTCAATACTGATCATCCCCAGAGACATCCCATCCGGGATAACCCCTCCTCTCCCTCTCTCTAACCTCTGTAGAAGGGTGTCTATAGTCCTGCGGGACTCCTCCAACTGTCCCTGAAGGGCAAAGTACTCGGTCAGTAAGGTAGCTGAAAGTGAGTCACCCGCCGGTAAGGGTGCCTCCTGAGGGGGTACAGCTAGGGGAGGTGCATCCACAGGTGGAGGTGGTGGAGGTGCAAAGGGTGGGGATGGAGGAACCGACTCTGTCTCATCATCCTCTGAAGGATCCTCCTCCTCCTCAAAGAAACCAAAATGCCCTGGAGGGGTAAACTGCTCAAAAGGATCATCTATAGGGTCAGGACTAGGTAGAGGGGATGGAACTGGTGACGGCACTGGGATGGGTCGGACAGGAGTGGGAACCATCTGAATATCCCTCCACTCAATCGGCTCCTCAGGTATAACTGACAACCTAGGCCTCTTACGCAGTGGCCTCTCCTCCTCAGGGATCTCCGATCTCACTCTGGAAGGACCTGCCTCGTCAGATCCTGTAGAAGGTCTACCCATATATGGCACTAGGGCCACAGCATCTCTCCGTCTCTGCTCCTCTGCCTCCTCTCTCTCTAATCGCTCTCTAGCCGCCGCCCGGCGTCTCTCCCTGAGGTCCTCAACTGCATACTCGGGGACCTCTACCCCGGCCAGCTGAAGATCTAATAGCTCCTGCTCTGACCTCCCTAGCCACTGGGGGTCCTGACTCGGCTCACCCATCTCCGCTCCCTATAATAAAACATAAAATTCTATTAGTAACAGTCTAATAAATTATAATATATGCTTAAAGTAAATACTACCTGCGATATACCACCCCTGAACTTGATGGAAGTTCACAATTTATATTATAACTGATACATTTATTATTATCACTTTTGTTTATGAGCATATGACTCTTAGCTCTGATACCATCTGTGACGCCTCGAGATCCGGGGTCAAGGATCCGGGCCGTCAAGGTCCAATTTCCGATCAATATCAATATCTCTGTAGTCCCCTTTTTTTTTTTTTTAAAATAAATAAATAAATCAGCAGTTGACCCCACACTAATACACACACACACACCAGTCATATGCTCATAAAACAACAACCACAATAATTAAAAGTTTTAAAGTTAACAGTTATTACAAGCCCAGAATTTACTAAGTACATTGTTGAACAAAGCTTCTACAGGAAGCACTTCAACAACTAAAGTTTATTACAACTTACACACTTAATTTACATAAGTATACTAAGCCCCTTCGCTTGTCACTACCTCGGGGATGGTCGCCAGCACTCGCTCAAAAGGTCGCCTTTCCCTTACCCTCTTGCGGGGTGTGGTACGTAGTATCGGCATGGGACCTAGCTGCTATATACATAAGTAGCAAGAGTGAGCTATAATAGCTCAGCAAGATCATACTGTAACTAAAATTTAAAATGTGAACAAGTATACATATACGTCTATGCATATGTAATAGCAGGAAACAATTAAAATCCTTAAGGGAGGGTAAAGCTCTTATTTAATAATACATCATCCACTCACTATTATAAGAAAGTAATCTATATTAATATAATATCAGTTTTTCTTCATCTGTATCCATAATACCATCATCTCATATCATTATTCTGTTTCAGTATAGAAATCTGGAAACAATTGTCTACACTTTCTTTTCAAAACATTGGGGATATCTGCTGTCGCCTGATACGTTAGGACGATGATCAGTCGCCTAATCGTATCTGCTCTCTTTTTACCACCGGTAGAAGGAATGAAAATCATCCCTGGAGGAAGGCCACCTGCTAACATCCTCCCTTGGCATCTTCGTGCCGTAATAAAAATAATAAATGCTGGACTGTGTCGCACACAGCCCTGACACAGCCACTTACGCAAGTCTGTTGCAATCCCCCTCTTTATCACATAATTATTCTCTTTTAAAATATCATTCCACATTTCCATTTTCTCACTTCCATTTTCACATATCATTCTCTCATATCATTTCCATTCTCACACATTACTTCTATAAAATATATATATATATATATATATATATATATATATATATATATCATGAGGCTTTGATTATGATTCAGACCTCTCTTTCAAATTCAGAAATCAAATATACTTTTATATTCGTAACATATTCCATCTATTTTAAGAGTAATGCATGTTAATCAAATAATGTTTATTAAACCACTGATACTCAATAAGAACATTTTTAATAAAATATTATAACCATATAACCCTCGATAACAACTGATACCATTCTCTCTTATTCTCTTAATCATAAGGCATGTTCAATTCATGCATAATCATCTCTACACATATCCATCTCATACTCTCATTCGTATTTATATACATCTTATACTCATATCCATATTCATATACATCCTCGTATATCTTTCTTTTCAATATTAATACCCAAGGAAGACAATTTCTTCACAATATAGTAATAATAGCATCACATATGTATTTCACAAAATCAAGTTTCTTCGTGAAGATAAGTAGTTTTACAAATAGGGATAGAAGAAATCTTGCCTCGGTTTCGATATCCTGACGGTATGGCTCGTCCCTCTTCCGGAGTTTCTATAAACACAAAAGGACCGTCGTTAGAACCACATCTCTTACTCACTACACTCTTGTATAACATTACCTTTTGAAACTTTAATATATGTTTAAAGTATTCTTATGACCCCAAAGGTTCAAGAACTTAACCGTTTATAACCTAAATCGAAGTTTCAGGGGTTTTTTACCATTTTCCTTAACGACCACACTTAACTGTAAAAATTCTCAGAAAATATGGATTTCGAATTTTAATGTAAGGTCAACTGGAAATAGTTCTTTGACCACACTACTACCATATCCCAAAATTTCGTGACTTTTAACAATGTTAAAGTATGGTAATTGTAACCTCAAGTTTGATACATTTACGGTTTCTCGGTTTCTGAACCGCTTTCACTAAAACTGACTTTTCTCCTAAACCGTTCATCAGATTTTAACGCACCTTATATCAAAACGATCTATGAACTAAGCTCTATCATTTCATAGTTAAATAGGAACCTGGACAGTAGGGTACCGTACGGATGCAGGGGGTCCAAAACAGGGCAACTTACATCCTAACGAAAATCGGGCATTATAACGGCTATAATTTCGTACTTTCCATAAATCCAACTCCTCCAAATCAATTATCAAACACCATAATCATCACCTACACCATGTGGTATTCTTCACCAGCCATGGTTACAAGTCCACAACACACAATTTTCACATCAAAACAAACCACTTATAACACATACTCATTATAAACTTTACATTAACAACACTTAACTACTAATCACTTCAATATCTACCATAAATACAAAAGGGCAAGGGTTGTTATACCTCTTTGAAGCTTGAAGAACACTTAATAATCCTTAATAATCCTTGGACACACCTTGAACACCCTTGAATTAGCTTGGATTAACTAAAGGAACCATTAAAACAAAGATTAAAACTTGAAAAACACTATTCACCACTATTCATCTTCAACTTCTATGATTTTATTACCTTTCTAAATGATGGTGGATGGCTATGAAACTTTGTGCTAGTCTTGTTCTATCCTCCAAGATGCTCCATGATTTTTCTCTTGGTTTAATCTTGAAGAGAAGTAGGGTTTTGGATTTTATTTTTTTTTTCTTTTCTCCTTTTTTCTTCAAAAGGGCCGAATGGAGTAAAGAGGTTGGGGGAGAGGTTTTTGTGTTTTGTTTTGATCTTAACTTGGCTTAATCTTGCTAATTCTAGTGTCTTGTAGAAGCTTGTAAAGATATTTGTGGTTAAACCATGCAAAAGTACTAATTTACCCTTAAAATGGTGTTAATGGAAAGTGACATCACCCTAATGACCTCATAATCTCTTTTCTTGTTTTTCTAATTATTATGTTAGTAATCTTGGTAAGTAAAAATGTGGTATGTGTCATTGTTATATTACTAATCTTGGTTGCTTAATCTCCATACTCGTCTAATTGTGATTCGGTTCGAATATACTTCATTATCTCAGTGGTTTTGAAACCATTTAACAATCCAATTTCCTTTGGTATTCTCTTAACTTAATAATCCCTAGGTTAAATCTAAATTCACTAATTCCTCAATATATAATTCTTATAATATTTCCATGCTCCTTAATATCCAATAGAAGCTTATTCGAAATCAAAATCCTCAAAATCCATGCTTCAGGAATTTCTGAAATCTAACGTCATTTCGAGTCACTTATTTCCATTGTATAACACTAATATGGTTTCTGTTTATTCATTTTATGTTTCCATTATAGGGTACCTATATACCATTTCTCTAAATCCTCGAAATTTACTATTCATGTGACCACTGTAGCATTACTGAAGTTAGGGTTATTACATCCTTGCACGTGTTATGGGATAGTAGGGAAAGTGGGGAGAGTGCCCGAATCAAGCGGAGCACTATCCCACGTTCTGTTGGACCAAGCATTGCTGCTAATGGGCCTGTCTTATTGGGCTTTTACCAAGTCTTCGGCCCAGTCGCTCCGAATGGACCTTGGTCGGCCATTTCCATAAACTGTAATTCCTTCGGCCCAGCCCAAGACGGGCTTTCCAGGATGGGCCTCCAACAGACTACTTGGTGACATACATTGAAAGGGACATTTTTGAGACTATAAGTAATGAAGCAATTATGCAAAAATTCTAGAAGAACAGAAGAAGTTACTGTAAATTATATAAAGTGTAATATTTTTTGATTTAATTTTAAGAAAAGAAACTTGGCCCCCTAGAATTTATGACCGGCTCCTCCAGTGATCGGACATACTCTTATGTTTCACCGTCAGAGCATCGTCAGAGGAACTAATGAATAAAAAAACCTCCTTACAACTTTTTATGAAGAAGAAATTTTTTTACGTTTAGCTTACAAGTCAAAATGAAACAAAGTGCATGTATACGGGGAAATCCACTTGCTCTTTGTTTCTGTTCAATAACCCACATGTGACATTGCGATCAATGGTTTTTAGCAACTTTATGTGACAAATTTAAAAAGATGTTGCTAAGCCTAAATTATACAAGTACGACATTTGATCGAAAGATAAATATTTGGGTATTAGTTTGATATGTCCCATTTCTAAAGGTCAATTAAGAATATATCCCACTTTATTGAATAATTGTAATTATGTCCTATATGAAAGTTAACTCATATACATATAATTATAGATATATTATATGCATATTATGACCATAATACCCACAATAATAAAACATCCAGCCTTCTTCTTCTCTCTAACCTACACCACCACTACTGTCGTCACCATTCCTCCTCCGACATCGGCCCCGCAGGGGCACTATTCTTCATCTTCTTCATCCTTTATTTGCTTTGTGTTGTTGGATTCGTGGCTATTTTTGTTTCAGGACCAAGGCACAACCTTTTGAGATCGAACCTTCTGGACAGTTAAGAGTTGCGGCTATCAGATTTCCTCTGTTAGTTACTGAGCCACTCTTGGTCGAGAGTAAGCCTCCTCCTACCCTGAACCCCAACTACGTAGTAGTATAGTGGCTGAAAGTTTCAATATTATTTGTAGTAGTATTTCACCGCAAGTGCTAATTCTCTGATTTAATCTTGTGTAACTAATAAAAAAGGAAAAAAATGTCTTTTGATAATGTGTAGTTAATGAATTAATCATGATTATACTAAAAAATGGGACATATTCATAATTTGGGATATATTTATAATTATAAATAAACATGGGACACAATTATAATTGACCTTGTAAAATGGGACATATTAGAAAAATACCCTAAATATTTTATCAATATCTAATATTCGACATGATTAGAACTTTTACAAGGAAAAAATTGAATTACCCCCTTTATTCTAAAATAATATTCGCTTTGACTTTTTGCACGTGATTTAAGGTGCGAATAAAACGTACTTTCATATATTTTTTTCTCAAATTTACTTTTTTTAAATAAAAATATAGATGTTAAATTTTAATTTTAAAAAAAATCAAAAAAAATTATATGAAAGTAGTTTTTTTCGCAACTCAAATTACGTGTAAAAAGTCAAAGTGATTATTATTTTGGAATAGAGGGAGTAGGTTTGAAGACCTTAATAACACAAATATAACTCTACTAAAATCAAATGCTAAATAAAAGTAGTATGTAAAAGTAATTTACATTATTCCGATAAATGTTATAACTGCCAAGACACAAGCACTCTCCCAGTTTCCCACCCTGGCAAATATTTCAAATATATATATATATACACATTCAACCCCCATCAGCTTCACAATCTTACCCTCTCTCTTCGAATCATCATATTCATATATACACAACAACATATTTCTTGTAATATATACAATCTATATACACAACATTCATAATCTATCATTCATCTCTTCTATATCTCTATCGTTACCCATCTTTACTGTTTCATGATTTTAGTTTTAGAAAAACCCATTCTTGATTTCAATAGTCTTGCATTATAAACATCATCTGCATAAGTCTCTCTCGTTACCCATCTTTACCATCAAGGTCCTTGATTTTAGTTTCAGAAAAAAAACTCATTCTTGATTTTAGTAGTTTTACTTCAAAACAACACCAAAGTTGAAATCTTTTCCTTCTCTAGTTGTCATTTAATCTTCTTCTTGATGGATTTAATTGGTAAAAGAATCAGGAAAGGCCACAAGACTTATCGAATTCTTGGTAGAATTGGTTCGTGGGGACTGAATCTTGAGAATCCTGTGTATGAAGGTGTGCGTTTGCCGCAAAGGGTCGTGTTAACATATATAATTTTAACGTATAATTGGATAGTCACTAGTACAAAAAGGACCTATAGCGTCGGTTAAATAGGTCTAAGGCGTCGGTTCTTTGGCGTAGTATATGCAGGGGACGCTATAGGTATAGTGAGTATGATTACTTTGGTGTGTATGAATTTAGTTTCAAAAATTGTCATTTTTCCTATTTTTATTTAATTTTTTGATTTTATTTTACAAACTAGTTAAAAATGGGAAAAAAAATGAAATTTTTCAAAAATAAGGTAACATTCATCACACAAATAGTGAATATGACTACTTTGGTGTGTATGAATTTAGTTTCAAAAATTGGCATTTTTTTACTATTTTTGTTTAAATTTTTTATTTATGTTACAAACTAGTTAAAAATGGGGAAAAATTAAAAAAATGGACAATTAGTGAAAATAAGGTAACATTCATCACACAAATAGTGAGTATTACTACTTTGGTGTGTATAAATTTATTTTCAAAAATTGTTATTTTTCATATTTTTTTTAATTTTTTTTATTTATTTTAAAAACTAGTTAAAAATGGTATAGGCATACCTATAGCGTCGCCCTTTTAAGGGACGACGCTATTGGTCCTTAAAAGGGCTTATAGCGTCGTCCGCTAAAATGCCAACGCTATAGTTATGTTATATAGCGTCGCCCCTCAAACGGGCGACGCTATAGGTACACCTATAGCGTCGCCTTTTAATGGGCGACGCTATAGGTTATACCTATAGCGTCGGTTGATTCAAACAACCGACGCCATAGCTTCTGGCAGAAGTCAATAAGCGTCGGTTAATGCAAACAACCGACGCAATAGGTAAAGTGGCGACGCTATAGGTCAATAACCGACGCTATAGGTGGCGACGCAATAGGTCCAGTTTGTACTAGTGAGTTCTATTATTATGTTGGTTTCCTTGTTAGGATAGTTTCCTTTATTATTATTGGATGTTGGCTATATGAGCCCCCTTCAATTGTAATTGAAAACAAGTTCCATTATAATAAAATATCACTTTTCTCTCTTCTCTCCATACTTTATCATGGTATCTAGAGCTAGGTTGATTCGATCCGGGATCGGTTGATTGAGGGTTGAACGTGATGTCTTTCGCATGTTGGATTAAAACACGTGCTTTGATTATTTTTTCTTCTCGTTTTCTTCTTTAAATTGGTTGTGTCTTTTTCTTGGGTAATATTGATTTTGGTTTCTAATCATGATTGCTAAGTTTTTTTTTCTCGAATCATTGGGATGACTTCTCTAGTTGGTTGTCTTTTTCTTCTTCGTATTGGTTAGATCTTTCTTCGATTAAAAATTGATTTTGGTTGGGTTTTTTTTCCTACTGGTTTCGTTTTTTTTTGGTTGAGACTCTCACACACACTCATTGTTTCTCTTTCATTGATGGTATTGGCATGTTGGTAAGATTGTTTTGGTTTTTCTTTTCCCTTCTCTTCTCTTCTCGTGTTTCTCGGTTATATTTGGATTCGGATTAAATTTTGGTTTTGGTTGAATAATAGTTTGCACACAAATTTGATAGTTAGATTGGATAAAGTTGTTTGGTTGGATTTGTATACTATTTTGATTCGACTCTTGTTTTAGATTAGGTTTGGATTTGGAGTTGGTTTAGATTGGTTATTGGGTTCGATTTGGATTCAATTTTGGTTTCGGATTGATGTTGTTTCGATGGTTGCAGTTCATTTGGATCTTTCTTTCTTGTTCATTGGTTGCAGATTCGTTTGAATTTGAAATTGTTTCAGTTCGTTATTGGTTGATATGGATGATTGTTCTTCTCTTGCTGCTGTTCGCTTTGGTTTTGATTTGGATACACTTGGATTGCTATTTTGTTCTATTTGCTATTGGATGACATGGATGTTTTTTTCCCTTTTCTCTCTTGTCTTGCGGGTGTAACTTTGGATTCGTTTGGAAGTGTTTGGGTTCGTGATTCTATTTTTTAAATTTATTTGGAAGCTCTTAATTTTGGAGTTAGCAGCTTTGGATTCGTTTGGATACGTTGTTCCGTTTCTTGTTGATAAACTCCCGATTCTCCATCGTGAGTTTGAGGGGGGATGTTAACATATATAATATTAGCGTATAATTGGATAGTTCTATTATTATGTTGGTTTCCTTGTTAGGATAATTTCCTTTATTATTATCGGATGTTGGCTATATAAGCCCCCGTTCTATTGTAATTGAAAACAAGTTCAATTATAATAAAATATTACTTTTCTCTCTTCTCTCCATACTTTATCAGGTCGGTCATCCTCGGATCGCAGTTAAACTGATAACGAGAGTTGAGGGAGACGACTCTTGAATTGCACGTATCAGAGAAGTCAATAATGTCATCGATTGTCTTGTGACATTGATCATCCAAATAATATCTTGACTTTCCAGACTGCGTTCGTGAAAGAACTGCGTAATGTGTTTACGATTTTTATAGGAATTCCTTATGAAACTGTACGAAACGTACGATCCCTTCTGGTAAATGGATTTTCGGGCTGTATGCCCATGACCTGCATCGCCACTGTTATGAAAAATGCGGTTAGTGCACTGAAGGATCTTCATCATTTTGATCTAACCTCTGGAACCATAAGCGCTGGTACCACATTTTATACTGAAGATGGGGAGCCAGCCATTAAAATGGGTTATGGACCTACCTCTTTTGAAAGAGATACTCCTGACGACCCGGACGGTTTTAGGCCAATGAATCTTGTTGCTGAGTGGGGACATGAAATTGGTGATGGAGATGATGTGTTGTTGCCTGAGAGTGAAAATAAAGATTCTGATGATGAACCAGAGTTTCGGAAGTTAGAAAAGAAAAGAGATGTGTGGCTATTAGGAGTTTTGGCATTGGAGCTTAGCTATGGCAAGATAAAGGTCAGGAGTAGGAATGAGTTTCTAAGCATTATAGCCTACATCACCCGCCACGCGGGCCTTCCAAATACTTGGAGGCAGCTGAGGAATACAGCCAGGTTCAATCCTAGAAACCAACTTTATAACCCTACATTCACAGTTGAATTCATAAGTTTCCTAAAATGCTGTTTAGAGCCAATTGTGTCTAGAAGGCCAACGAAAAGAGCATTGGCTGCTCATGACTTCATCAAACAATTTGGGAGGCCCAACTTTATAGGCTTAGTGTGGCTGGACTTGAACAATATTACTGGATGTAGCATGTTAATTTTGGCGGAGTTCACGTTTCTGTTTTTCATCTGGTCACTTTATAACCCTCATAGAATATAATCCAATAATAGGAAAACTTTCTCTTATATCAGTTGTGCGTGAGTTTGTATCCTTGTTGATGGCGTGAAATGATGGCTGGAGTAGTAATTTGATTGCTTGTGAGCCAATTTATAAATTCTTTTGACAATTTGAAGTTCAATGCAAGTTCTATTTGTTATATTTTCACTCTTGTATATTGGATTGTTTTATGAGCCTAAGAATGCTTTATGTATTTGATATAAACAAACAATTTAAGCTACATACTTGAGTAGAGTATTTACCAATACTCGTCCATTACTATGTCGCCTGACAGAGAAAAACATTTCTCTAATGGTTATTAATTCTTAATAAACTACTGTAATAGATAACATACACCAATATATAAATAACTATTATTACAATTTGACATATCTGCATATTCTTGTACTTGGGTTCTAACATATGGCATGAAGATTGCGACATATTATTACAATTTCTCCATTCTCTAAACATCTCATTGGCTCTAATATCTTATTGGCCCTAATATTCGATCAGAACCAGTATTATGTCTACGATGAATGTCAAAACTTTTTAGTCCATGATTTTTCAATAACATACTCATTTTTCACTCAAAATTCAATGAGTCCCGAGTGTACGATTTTACTTAAACACAAAGAAAACCATCAAGTAGCCCAAGAATTCAAACATTGAAATCACCTAGCAAAAAAAAAAAGGTTCGAACACTGAAAATCCCTAATACAATGATATATTTCATTTGCAAATGTTGAAAATTGAGTTTCTTTTGGCCAAAAAGAACATATAATCTGTTCCCATAGCCGGATCAATGATAAAGTTCATTTGCAAATGTAGGAAATTGAGTTTCTTCCGCACAAAGATAAAGTTCATTTGCGAGACCAAAGAAGGGTTAGGGTAAAAATCATTTTTGAATTTCAATAAAGTTGTGATTTACTTAGAAATTATGAAGTCGGGAGGATTAGTGGTGCATGAAGCTTTATCAAGTTAAGCCAAGAATAATTTATTGAACCTCTTATGATCCTGAAGCAAGAATTACTTTGGGGGTTGATCTTTTAGCTGAATAATTTGTATAAAGGGCTGGGAGATTAAACTGGCCCATTTTTTGATCACACAACTGCATCTTATGATAAATTGAAGGGGAAGAAAAGTTAGAACTATAATGATGATGGATTCATGTAGATTTGTTATAGTGGTTTGATACTTATCCCTCCTCATAGCAAATTTGGTAAATAAAAATAAGATGGAAGAGAATGAGTAAAAAAACTATACATATAGCAAGTGAGAGTATGTCTCCAAATGATATGGAAACTCTAGTATGTTGAGTTCAGTATTGTTATGCTATTACCTCAGAGTTTGTTTAGTATGTATTTTGTTCCACTTCAGGCATAGCAAAACTACCATGCACGAACTTTTGTTAGAAAAATCAAAAGAGACTACAAAATTAAATTTAAGGATTAAAACAAGTTTTTACTACAAAATTTAAGAATCTGTCCATGTAACTTGCAACAATTCTTCTGTAAAGGGAAGTCTGAAGTATATAATGAGAAAAATTCATTCATCCAAATACTGTAACCAAGCAGTAAAATCCAATGGAGTTGGACCCTTCAAATGCATCATCTAAAACATAGTGTTCATTCTCTATAGGATAAAATTAGAAAAATGATTCATTCTAATAGAAGTAATTATTTTTAAGTAACCAACTCATCTAAAATCTTAAGGTGTTAGATGAAGGCCTTACCAGGATCTTATAATGTATTCTAACACTCCCCCTCACTCGAAAGCCAGCCTGAGCTCTGATATCATGTTAAGTAACCAACTCATCTAAAACCTTAAGGTGTTAGAGGAAGGCCTTACCAGGATCTTATAATGTATTCTAACAATTATAACTAAAGTACCTAGATTCACCAGAATCAACGGCTACTTTTAGATTACATCAACGCCCTTTTTACATCAACTAAACATTTAGGACAAAAAGAAAAGTTTACACGGCTAGTTTCTTCTGCTCATGCGAAAAGAGTTTCTGCTGGTAGACCAGCGCCTGCCGCTTCAATAGACTTCTAAAGACATCCGAATGGAAATAGCTTAGATGTAAAATCTAAAGCAACACCATAAAGTAGTTGTGCCTGGCACAAATCATTTGGGCTAATATATACTATTTTCTCAACCAAATGTGTGGACCTCAGAAATTCAGATATTCCATATAAGCACAATCAGCAACAGAAAAAAAATGTTTGTAAATTCAGAGTGAGATGCTTTGGTGAATTTTTAACCTTTTACTTGGTGATTGTACAAATTGAACTATACATGTACATGCTTTTAACCTTGCACCAATGAGTTAAGGCTACATAGAACTATGTATATAGCAGATCAACAATATTAAGAACTAATTAGCTACAAGGGAAACTAAAAGCTGATCCTGATATGCTAAGGCCGCAACAGTTTCGTTCGACCACCGTCTTCAGTATATCCCTGGTAATAGAGTGGGAAGAATTATATAGGATATTAGGATTAAACAAATACTAGAAAAACAATGTTATTTGCTCAAAGGATTTGTGCACACAAAATTCGTGCCAAAAATAATGGCACACTTGAAGCAAGCTGAGACAGGGAGTACAAGTTTCCTCATCCCTCAAGAAAATGCTTTTTAGATGTCCTGATTGCCTCATGTTGAACTGAACATATGCCTAAAAAATAAGCTGATGATGGTGTAAAAGGTCTAAAAACTAATCCGGTTGGAAATTACATTGCTCTAAGTGTTGGAGACCCACCTTTTAGGCCTATTTGGGCTGGGCCGAAGCTAAACAGCCCATTAAAGGCACCCGAACGAAGCCCAATAAAAAGTACATGGGTCGAAGAATAAGAAGCCCAATTGACGAATAAGGCCCAATATATGGTGGTAGTGGCCACGATCAAAACGTGACAAAGCCACGTCGCACATAACAAACACGTTCGTCATCACCTACACTCCTCCAACGGTGTGGGATCTTCATCTATAAATACTGGTCCAGGTTCTAAATAACGTAACAATGGGACAGTTATATTACAATTAACAAGAACAGACAATTAACCAAATAACGAAACAAACACGATGGCAAAACAAAATATATAATTAAATACTGTAAAACAAAAGAAAGGAGAAAATACTTAGCTCTAATGGAAGCTTTAAAACTCTGACAGAACAGAACAGCTGAGTCACCAACGCTTAGAGAAGTCTTGACTATTCTTGAAGAGATTATTGCTCCACTTACGCTGTGATGGGTCGCAGCAATATCGCTTTCAGGATAAAACAGCTCAGATCAATCCGGTCACAGACACGGCAGAGATCAACAGCGACTAGCACCTCAGTTCGCCCAAAAAACCTATGCAACTTATAAATTCAAGGTAGGCACTTGAGATTACTTATATATAAACTCAAGCATAAGCCTTCTATATATAGACATTTCAAGTTGCTTGGTTAAAAATCTTTTCAATGTGGGATTTATGAAAAAACCCATTTTAAACTCATTTCAAACTAGCAACTTTGCCTATATATAATTATGGATTCCACTAAGAAAATGTCTTAGATCCATACATGAAAGTTTAAGTCCTCATATCAAGGACAAACTTCCATAAGTTAGTTTTCGAAAATTACATCAAGAGCATATCTAAAATATGTCTCAAACTTTCCATTTTCTAACAATCCCCCACAAATCCATACAGTAAATGCATATCAGATTCTATTCATGACTTGCTTTTCAGAATAGGTACCCTTCTGGGTTTGAACCCTCCTAAATCCCCTACTTCGATGGCTACCGGATATAGATGGAATGTTTCACCTTGAATCTTTATCCATTTGATGTAACCACACTCCATAGACAATGACAAGCCAAAGGCTATGGTGCTAATCTACGGCTTTGAGACGTTAATGGTCATGTCTCGATCCTTTTCGTCGAATGCTTCAAGGAATAACCCTTTCCTCTAATTGTGACCACACAATTACATTCGCTTAGCTGGGCATCTCCACAGATGTACTGCTAGCATCTCATCATATGACTTGACCCCATTCAGAGTTCAAATAACTCTTGTTATTCTGGCAGTTACAGTACCTTTTAGGTTTACAGGGGATAGACTCCAGATATGTGAGTATCAATCTATGTAGTTAAAGGTACAACCAATTCACCCTTACAACTTGTTATTACCACATTGAATACACTTTTGAGGGATCTCCTCTCATGTGTATTGGGTTCCCGCAGTAGATGAATCATGATGGGCTATCAGTCCCATCCCCAACCTTGACTTATGGACAACAGCATGCTCAAGTCCCTTAGTTAAAGGATCAGCTAGGTTATGTTGAGTTCAATTAAACTCAACAGCTATAATCCTTTCAGACATTAGACCCCTGATAAGTGGATTTTATACCCACTTGGAACGCTTCGTATCGGCTTAAATTGATTAACTTGGCCTCAAGTATGTCATGTTTTTTATTCGTTTTTAGTAAGAATGGTGCAGGGTTACTATCTTGAAGTGGGGAGATACATTTGCATGTTTCATGGTGGATTCACGCTCAAGAACTGAAGAACGGGAAGTGGCAAAAGTATCGGAAGAGAAAACGGAGGAGAAATGAGCAAATTGTGGAAAATTCGGATTTCCGGGAAGGTTGCGCAGTCTACACTGTTTTGGTCATATCTGGAGTTCTAGAAGTCCGAATTCAGCGATCTTACAGTCCACGCGAAGCTTGCGGAATTTTCTTTAAGTCTAAAGCAAAATCACAATTTTGGCAGATGCTGAGGCGCGCCGCTGCGCGGTAGGAGGGCGCAGCTGCACGGTTGGATGCTGAAAAAAGTCCTAATTCGACTTAAAATCATATTTTTGGTATTTCTTGCTATCCAAGACTCCCGTGGCTATATAAACACCTCTAGACATCAGAGAAAAGACATTTTTATCAGAGAAACAAGGGAGACAAGTTGGAGAAGGATTTTACGAAGCTCGTGACAAGCAACGGAGATCTAGATCTACTTCATCTTTTGTTTTTTTCTATTAGGATACTTTGGATCTTTAGATTTTGGATTTGTTTTCTAAACCTTATTACTCTAGCATAATTATTTTTATTCAGACTTTGTTTATTACCATGGTTTCATCAGATCCCATGATGACGAGCCGTTCGATTATGAACTAATCGTTGTCATGGGATTCTAACGGATTTATCTATGTAGTTTAGTAGTTTGATTGCTTTAAAGATTTGTGTGTGGTGAATTGTGATATCCTCGTATGGTTGTGCTTAATGCTTTTAGATGCGTAGCTAACATCTAAATTGTATTGTTAATCTCTATTGAAGCGATAGTGGATATTGAGATTTAAAACTTGCCATGCTAGCATAGGTTTATGTATGTTTTGACATCATAATTTGTAGCATAATTTTAACATGTTATGCTGCCCTATGTAATCACAATGGATAACTTGTGCTTCAACCGTTATGTTTTCAAATCTTATAGACATATTGGGTCTAAACATAATTGGTGTCTACCCATCTTCTATCTCTTTTGTGGATGTATGAGTAGTTTGGTATTCGTATACTGACAGGTACCCTATACTTGTTTCGTGTTATCCGATCAGTTATAATAACCATCACATACTTTTCGATTAAAGGCATCAACTCTAGACGAAGTATTTAATAAAGTTAGGATCCCATGTTTATTCTCTCATAAGTAATTCGATTTTAATCTCGTTAATTAATTAGCTCTTAGTATTGTTAATTTGCATCTTAGTTAATCTAGTTAAACAAACCCCATCTTTGATATTGTCTTAGCAGTGAATAATAATCATACATTGTTGCATAGGTGCATTAATCTGTATTAAACCAAAACCAGTCTCTGTGGGAACGAACTCAACTTTATCATATATTACTTGTGATCCCGTACGCTTGCGTGAATTAGTGCGAACAAGTTTTTAGCGCCGCTGCCGGGGACTCGGTGTTATTTATAGTTTATGTGCTTGTCATCAGTGGTCATTAAAGTTCACTGACTCGAATTATTTTCTTACTTAGTTTGCTTTGTTTGTGTGTATCAGGTACTTGAGCGTGTATGCGAACACGTACTCAGTATCGTAAACTGGCAGAAGAAGAACTTGAAGCAACAGTAGATATGGGACAACCAGCAGTAGCAGCTAAGGCTTTGAAGGACTATTCTCAGCCGAAAATCAATGACATTCAATCTAGCATTGTCAGACCAGCCATTGCAGCTAATACCTTTGAAATCAAGCCTAGGACGATTTAAATGGTACAGAATTTAGTCCAGTTTGGGGGTGCTCCAACGGAAGATCCTAATATGCACATCCGGAACTTCATCGAGATCTTTGACACTTTCAAGTTCAATGGTGTGTCGGAAGATGCTGTGAAATTGAGACTTTTCCCATTCTCTCTTAGGGATAAAGCTAAGGGTTGGTTACACTCTTTACCAGCCGGTTCTATTACTACATGGGAGGATCTTGCTCAGAAATTTCTCTAAATTCTTCCCTATTGCTAAAATAGCAGCGATCAGGAATGCTCTTACTCAATTTGCAGAGCAATCTGGAGAATCTTCATGTGAAGCTTGGGAGCGCTACAAGGAGATGCTTAGGAAGTGTCTTCATCATGGTATGCCAGACTGGATGGTGATCAATGGTTTTTATAATGGGCTGGGAGCACAATCTAGACCCTTGCTAGATGCAGCATTAGGTGGAGCTTTATGGGCAAAGAGCTACGAGGAAGTTTATGAGCTAATTGAGACAATGGCTGCTAACGAATATCAGAATCCAACTCAGAGACTATCTCAAGGCAAAGTAACAGGAATTCTGGAAGTGAATGCAGCTATAGCTATTACGGCTCAGTTGAAGGCTTTAAAGATGAAGGTGGATTCTCTTACTAACTATGGAGTTCAGCAGGTGGCTAGTGTGTGTGAGCTTTGTGCGGGTGCACATGAGATGAATCAGTGTGCTATCTCTTCTGAATCGGCATAGTTTGTGAGCAATTTTCAGCGACCTTCGCAACCAGCTCTAGCCACCTATCATCCTAACAACAGAAACCATACTAATTTCAGCTGGAGTAACAATCAAGGTGGTATACAACAACCACAGCAGCCTTATCAGTAGTTTCAGGGACAACAATACGGAGCTAAGCCGTTCAATCAAGGTTATTAGCAGCAGTATGCTCCAAGGCAGCAATTCCAACCTCCGAGATTTCAGCAACAGCCCCATGCAGGTGTGGGGCAATCTTCTTCTGAAAAATCTGAATTTGAAGAATTGAGGTTAATGTGCAAAAGCCAAGCGGTTTCGATTAAAACCTTGGAGAATCAAATTGGCAAACTTGTTAATGCCTTGCTGAATAGGCCGCAAGGAACTCTTCCTAGTGACACCGAGCCAAATCCAAAGAGTGATCGAAAGGAGACTTGCAATGCATTAACGTTAAGAAGTGGTAAGGAGACTGAGGGGAACTCAAAGAAAGCTGATAAAGAGGTTATAAAGGAATCTGAGTCTAATGAAGAGCCTCAAGAGTTGGTGCATGAAGTATCCAGAAAAGATCAAGTTGACCCCTTCAAGCACCGACACCAGAAAAGCATGTCTATCCGCCTCCTCTATATCCTCGATGCTTGCAGAAAAGTCAAGAAAAGCAATTTCAGAAATTTTTGGACGTCTTCAAGAAATTGTCCATTAATATTCCTTTTTCTAAAGCATTAGAGCAGATGCCGAGCTATGTCAAGTTTATGAAGGACATTCTTTCGAGAAAGAGAAGTTTGGAGGGATTCGAAACAGTGGCACTGACTGAAGAATTTAGTGCTATTCTGCGGAAAAAGCTTCCTCCAAAGCTCAAGGATCCTGCAAGCTTTACTATCCCATGCACTATTGGTACACAAAATTTGGGGAGAGCTCTGTGTGATTTGGGAGCCAGCATTAATTTGATGCCCTTGTCTATTTTTATGAAGCTTGGAGTTGGAGAGGTAGAGCCTACTTCGGTAAAGTTACAACTTGAAGAAAGAACATATGTTTATCCCAGGGGAATAGTGGAAAACATTCTTGTGAAGGTTGGTAAATATATATTTCCTGCGGATTTCATTATGCTAGATATGGAGGAAGACGAGGAAATTCCTCTTTTATTTGGAAGGCCATTCTTAGCCACAGGAAGGACCCTTATTGATGTTGAAAAGGGAGAGCTAACTATGCGGGTGCGAGATGATCAGGTAACTTTTAATGTGTTTTCTCCTATAAAGTTGTCAGATGATCTAGAAAGTTGTTTTTTTGTGAGATCTCTTGTTGATGAAATTGATACGCACACGCTTGAGCATTGCACTAGTGATCCTCTTGAGTTGTCGGTTCAAGATGTGGCATGTGACTTAATTCCGTCTAAGAATTCTGAATCAGTTAAGATGCTCGGGAAAAGTAAGGCTGATAAGTCTTCCATGCAAGACCTCTCGAATGTAAAGCTCAGAAAACTTCCACCACATTTGAGGTATGTACTTTTGAATGATGAGTTAGTGATTTTTGAAGAAGGGCATGATAATGTGTTAAGAAGGTGGATAGTTGATGATGCGGTAGAAGAGTGTTTCGTTTAGTCGACTGAGAGGGATAAATACCTTAGAGGTGTGAGGAAGAAAAAGAAAATGAATAAGTCGATGGGTGGAAATATCAAGGTGAAGAGTGAAAGAAAAGTTGTGTTGGGAGTAAGCAATCAAGATGCCAACATTTTTATGAATGGTCTTTCTGTTGAGGACGGTTCGGTTATTCTTTTGAAACCGCCGTGAGTTGAGGAAGTAACGTCCGGCTAAATGACGTCACCGACAGCGCTTCATGGGAGGCAACCCATGTGTTCTATAGTTTTTATTCAAAAAAATCGTGAGCAGTAGCCGATAGCGAAGGCGCGCTCATGAGACGCGCAGTCGCGCGGTAGTCCTCTGCCCAGAAAAAAAATATATGCCCCGAATTCTTGTTTTAAATAATTTCACCCCATTCAAGTTTTCAAGAACTCTCTAATTCAAGTTTGGGGGATTCAAAGGGCAAGTTTTTCATCTCCGATTCATGGGCATCGGGGATTGAGCTCATGCTGTTTACCCACTGCCTAATTCACCACCCGAGGAGGGTGGCCCTGCCGACATTTAGGTAAGTTCTCTACTATCCTTTTTATTGCCTTTAATGAGGACATTGAATATTTTAAGTTTGGGGGTGATTTGAGGATTAGTAGTTAGTAGAAGAGTCATTGTTCATGTAGGAATCATATATCATGTTGCATATTTTGCATGTTTAGTGTAGTTAGTTTCATTCATATTTGTTGCAATTCTGTTTCATGTAGATCATTTTGTTGCATATTTTGCATGTTTAGTGTAGTTAGTTTCATTCATATTTCTTGCAATTCTGTTTCATATAGAGCATTTTGTTGCATATCTGTTATATACCATGTGAGTCCATGATTAGTTGCATTTACATAGCATTTTCATGATCCCTTAGGATGAGCTAATTCTGATTGGTAGGTCGATGTCTATTTGAGTGTGGTAATGATGAATAGAGGGTTGATTTAAGTACCTAGGAATTGACTTGCATGTGTTCGAAAACAAAATTTTTACACAGTCTCATCGTTTGCTTCTGGGCTAGGTTGAGGTCATGCTTGTTTGGTTGTTTTAGATTTAATCACTTGATTATATTTAGAATTTTCTTTATTCCCTTGATGGCGTAAAAGCACTAAAGTATAAGTTTGGGGAAACCAGGGATTTCATGCTAGTTGTTAATAAAAGTTAGGTGTCAAAAGGCTAGTAGCCGCTCATAATTATGAGTAGTCTAGGGTTGGATGAGATGGAGCGAAACGCACTCATTCTAAGTTAGTTGTGTGAAAAAGAAAAAAAAAAGTGTTATATGAATTGTTTAATTGCAGAATTAACCAGGGTGAGCTCTTTAATACTCGAGCAATTAAGTTCTAGGGGACTTTGTGCCTAGTGACCCAAGGTTTTTCCGGCCTGGGATCCACTAACCTAACGCTCGCTACATGGGTATTATTGTATAATCCTTTAGGGGTCTCATCCATTGAATAGTTAAATAAGCATGCGTTGTTGTGTATATTATTATGTGTTGTAGTTGTCAGTAATAAAGCATGAATTCCTGTCTAACTCAAATGATGATGGAGGTGTTTCTAGGTTATGAAGTGTTTACCGTTTATTCTATTTATAAACATGTGATTGTCTTGGCGAAGAATATGTATGATTTTGGTCTAGTGTTAGAAGTATATCTGATGAGCATCACACACACCCACGTTTCTGTTCATGTAATGTTAGTATACGGGGATTTAGTCGAGCTCTGTTTGGATTTATTGCATTCTTTGAGATATTTCCTTGCTGATGGGTTTTGGTTAGTTTGAGGGGATCGTTGCATTTTCATATAGTTGCATTCATGCATTGTATTTGTTTACATCGAGTCTGTTTATGCTTAAGGACAAACATCGGTTTAAGTTTGGGGGTGTGATAAGTGGATTTTATACCCACTTGGAACGCTTCGTATCGGCTTAAACTGATTAACTTGGCCTCAAGTACGTCGTGTTTTTGATTCGTTTTTAGTAAGAATGGTGCAGGGTTACTATCTTGAAGTAGGGAGATACATTTGCATGTTTCATGGTGGATTCACGCTCAAGAACTGAAGAACAGGAAGTGGCAAAAGAATCGGAAGAGAAAACGGAGGAGAAATGAGCAAATTGTGGAAAATTCGGATTTCCGGGAAGGTTGCGCAGTCTCCACTGTTTTGGTCATATCTGGAGTTCTAGAAATCCGAATTCAGCGATCTTACAGTCCATGCGAAGCTTGCGGAATTTTCTTTAAGTCTGAATCAAAATCACAATTTTGACAGAAAGTGAGCAAGCCGCTGCACGTGAGGAAGGCGCAGCTGCGCAGGAGAAGATGTTGAGGCGCCCCGCTGCGCGGTAAGAGGGCGCAGCTGCGCGGTTGGACGCTGGAAAAAGTCCTAATTCGACTTAAAATCATATTTTTGGTATTTATTGCTGTCTAAGACTCCCGTGGCTATATAAACACCTCTAGACACAGAGAAAAGACGTTTTTATCAGAGAAACAAGGGAGACAAGTTGGAGAAGGATTTTACGAAGCTCGTGACAAGTAACGGAGATCTAGATCTACTTCATCTTTTGTTTTCTTCTATTAGGATACTTTGGATCTTAAGATTTTGGATTTGTTTTCTAAACCTCATTACTCTAGCATAATTATTTTTATTCAGACTTTGTTTATTACCATGGTTTCATCAGATCCCATGATGACGAGCCGTTCGATTATGAACTAATCGTTGTCATGGGATTCTAACGGATTTATCTATGTAGTTTAGTAGTTTGATTGCTTTAAAGATTTGTGTGTGGTGAATTGTGATATCCTCGTATGGTTGTGCTAATGCTTTTAGATGCGTAGCTAACATCTAAATTGTATTGTTAATCTCTATTGAAGCGACAGTAAATATTGAGATTTAGAACTTGCCATGCTAGCATAGGTTTATGTATGTTTTGACATCATGATTTGTAGCGTAATTTTAACCATCTTATGCTGCCCTATGTGATCACAATGGATAACTTGTGCTTCAACCGTTATGTTTTCAAATCTTATAGACATATAGGGTCTAAACATAATTGGTGTCTACCCATTTCTATCTCTTTTGTGGATGTATGAGTAGTTTGGTACTCGTATACTGACAGGTAGCCTATACTTGTTTCGTGTTATCCTATTAGTTATCATAACCATCACATACTTTTCGATTAAAGACATCAACTCTAGACAGAGTATTTAATAAAGTTAGGATCCCATGTTTATTCTCTCATAAATAATTCGATTTTAATCTCGTTAATTAATTAGCTCTTAGTATTGTTAATTTGCATCTTAGTTAAATTAGTTAAACAAACCCCATCTTTGATATTGTCTTAGCAGTGAATAATAATCAACCAGTCTCTGTGGGAACGAACTCAACTTTATCATATATTACTTGTGACCGCGTACGCTTGCGTGAATTTGTGTGAACAACCCCTTATAGACTTTAGTCTAACTTGGATATGTCTCTTTGTTTTCACATTATACTTCTTGTTGTTAATCTTGTCGATAGTTGTACGGCTATCACAATGAACAGCAAAAGCAGGAAGTGGTCGGCTTACTATAGGTAACACTGACATAAGTCCATGTAACCATTCGGCCTCTGTCCCCGTGGCATCTAATGCACACAACTCAGCCTCAAAAGTAGAGCGAGTTATAACAGCCTGTCTAGAAGACTTCCATGATACTGCTCCACCCGCAAGGGTAAACAAGTATCCAGTCACTCCATTGGAACCAGACTTCTTAGATATCCAACTTGCATCACTATATCCCTCTAACACTCCAGGAAACTTCCTGTAATGCAAACCAAGATAGATGGTGCCTTTCAGATGTCTAAGTATTCTATCAAGAGCATCCCATTGAGTCTTGTTTGGACAGCTTGTATATCTTGCTAACTTAGACACTGAATATGAAATATCCAGTCTAGTACCATTTGCAAGATACTGCAAACTCCCAATAATCTGAGAATACCTTAACTGAGACACAGGAACTCCTGAACTATTCTTGACAAGTGCAACTTTAGGATCATAGGGAGTACTCACGATTCTACAATTTGAATAACCATACTTCTCAAGTATAGATTTCTCTATATAATGAGATTGTGACAGGGTTATTCCATTAGTTGATTGAGTCAACTTGATTCCACATTAGCCTCACCCATATCCTTCATTTCAAAGTGCCTTTTCAAGAACCTTTTAGTCTCGTTAATAATCTCAATATAGATTCCAAACAATAAAATATCATCCACATATAGGCACACAATAATACATTCATTTCCTTTAACCATGTAGTAGACACACTTGTCACTTTCATTAACTACAAACTCTGATTCTAAAACAGTTTCATCAAACTTTTTATGCCAATCTCTTGGAGCTTGTTTTAAGCAATATATAGACTTGATTAACTTACATACTTTCCTTTCATTACCAGATGCAACAAATCCCTCAGGCTGGTCCATATAAATCTCTTCTTCAAGTTCACCATGAAGAAAAGCTGTCTTTACATCCATTTGATGGATGATAAGACCATGTACGGAAGCCAATGCTACAAGCATTCGGATTTTTGTCATTCTAGCTACAGGAGAGTACGTATCAAAGTAATCAATGCCCTCCTTTTGCTTAAAACCCTTAGCTACTAGCCTAGCTTTATACTTATCTATTGAGCCATCAGGGTTCATCTTCCTTTTGAAAACCCATTTACATCCTATAGTAGAACACCCGGGAGGTAGATCAACCAACTCCCATGTTCCGTTAGAAACAATAGAGTCAATCTCACTTTTTACCGCACCTTTCCAGTACCTAGATTCTGAAGAATCCATGGCCTGCCAGAAAGTTAAAGAATTCATCCTCGACATTGTAAGTGATAAAATCACTTCCAAAGTCCTTGACTACCTTCGCACGCATACTCCTTCTAGGTTCCTCTACTTCATCAGGAGTAGAGCTACTATTAGGATCCGCCCCCACATTAGTCATCCTTTCCACATGATCAGGAATGGAACTCGATGTGCGAGTGGGATCATCATCAGAAGTACCCTGAGGTATACAAGTCTTTATAGGAAACACATCCTCAAAGAATGTTGCATCACGAAATTCAACTATAGTGTTAGCCATTATTCCGTCTATGTCAAATTTTAACACTAAAAATCTCATAGCCGTAGTGGTTTCTATATATCCCAAAAAGATGCAATCAACAGTTTTCAACCCTAGTTTCTTCCTCTTTTGTTCCGGGACAACTACCTTTGCGAGGCACCCCCATACACGAAAATATTTTAAACTAGTCTTTTTCGTTGTCCATAATTCATAAGGTGTCTTGTCCTTATGTTTCAGAGGGACTCTATTCAGAATATGGCAAGCCGTATTCAGAGCCTCCCCCCATATGTACTTAGGCAACCCCGAATTAATGAGCATATTATTGATCATATCTTTAAAAGTTCTATTCTTTCGTTCTGCCACCTCATTAGACTCATGTGTGTATGGTGGAGTCACCTCGTGAACTATACCATTGCTCTTGCAAAATTCATTAAACGAGGTACTCGTATACTCACCACCTTTATCTGATCTCAAACGTTTAAGTACTTTACCTGTTTGTGTTTCAGCTTCAGTTTTGAATATAATGAATTTTTCTAATGCTTCATCTTTATGTTTAAGTAAATAAACATAACAATATCTACTGCAGTCATCTATAAAGGTAATGAAATATCTTTTATTATCCTTAGTCACTATGCCACTAAATTCACATATATCCGTGTGCACTAAGTCTAGCACTCCTGAATCCCTTACTACATTATGAAAGGGTTTCCTAGTTTGTTTAGCTGTCACGCATACTTGACATTTAGATTTCTTATCAATGGCATGTTTTGGAATCAACTCTAAATTCATCATGTTCTTTAGAGCACAAAAATTCAAGTGACCAAGACGTAAGTGCCACAAATCAGATGATTCAACACAATTAACAGAAGGAGCAACATTATCATTAATAAAACTGCCCAAAACAGGCTCAATATTTATCAAAAACAATCCATCAGACAAGTAACCTTTGCCAACAAAAACACCAGTATGTGTAATAACTACTTTATTACACTTCAGAGAAAGTTCAAATCCATTCTTAACTAAACAACTTCCACTTATTATATTTCTACGAATATCAGGAACATGATGCACTCTAGTGAGGGATAGAACACGCTCAGAAGCAAACTTCAGGTCCACGTTTCCTATTCCGAGCACTTGTGCAGCACTAGCATTCCTCATCGTCACTGTCACTCCATGAGTCTGTTGATAAGATACAAACAGAGTTTTATCAGCACAAATGTGCACATTAGCTCCAGTATCAATCAACCATTCATGAGACAAATAAGTGGATAGTAAAACAGGCTTATAGGTAACATACCCGTCATTGGTTACAGAAGCAAATGCCTCACCAATAACCATGTTAGCCATAGGCCCATCAATGGTTCCAGCTCCAAGCACAGTGTTTGCTTGAGCAACCATATCAGCTTTCTTTGCTTTCTTTACAGGACAGTCCTTGCTCCAATGACCAACCTGTCCACAAGACCAATATGATTTGTTTGCCTTTGGTTTCTTAGCCTTGTTCTTGTCTTTATTAGACTTAGTGTTTTCCTTCTTAGTAAATTCTTTTCTTTTCTTACCAACAGTCATTACATTCACCTTCGAACTACTATCATGTTCAGCAGGCATCACATGTCCCTGTTTGGACTTATGCCACTCCTGCACTGAGATATCCAACATCAGATTAGTCCACGTGATCTCTCCTTTCTGTCTCTCCAGGGAGAGAGCAAACTCTTCCCAAGACTCCGGGAGCTTTTCAATCACAGCCATAACCTGAAACTTCTTAGGAAGGACCATACCGGACTCCTTCAAAGCATGCACCAACATCTCAAACTCATGCACCTACTCAATCATGGATTTAGTATCCACCAGTTTAAAATCAAGGAACCGAGCCACAGAATACTTTTCCAACCCTTGCAAGTCAGTATTATGTGTCTGGTCCAGCTTCTCCCATAAGAGCTTAGCTGTGTAGGAATCTGATGAATAAACATCAAACAGAGTGTTCGCTAAAGCTGCCAGAATTACAGCCCCAGCCACCCCATCTTTTTCCTTCCACATAGCATAGGCCTTAACAGTTTCAGCCTTTTCCTTAATCACAACTGGTTTCTCATACTGCACCGCTGGCCATAGACCCTTTACCGTAATCCACAGTTTTATCTTTTTCTGCCAACGAGAAAAACCAACACCCCCATCGAATTTATCGGGCATACCCGACAAATCGATAGGTTGTGGGAAACGGTACGTGGTCCAATCAATGGTGGGTGCAGTAACAACAGACCCAGAGCCAGTCTCAACAACAGGAGTTTCAGTTTCATTAACCATCTTGATAATTAACAAATATAACAAATAAACTCTTCAAGATTGTTGGATATATTGAACTAAACAACGCAACAATGGGACAGTTATATTACAATTAACAAGAACAGGAAATTAACCAAATAACGAAACAAACACGATGGCAAAACAAAATATATAATTAAATACTATAAAACAAAAGAAAGGAGAAAATACTTAGCTCTAACAGAAGCTTTAAAACTCTGACAGAACAGAACAGCTGAGTCGCCAAGGCTTAGAGAAGTCTTGACTGTTCTTGAAGAGATTATTACCCCACTTACGCTATGATGGGTTGCAGCAATATCGCTTCCAGGATAAAACAGCTCAGATCAATCCGATCATAGACACGACAGAGATCAATAGCGACTAGCACCTCAGTTCGCCCAAAAAACCTATGCAACTTATAAATGAATGCAAGGTAGGCACTTGAGATTACTTATATATAAACTCAAGCATAAGCCTTCTATATATAGACATTTCAAGTTGCTTGGTTAAAAATCTTTTCAATGTGGGATTTATGAAAAAACCCATTTTAAACTCATTTCAAACTAGCTATTTTGCTTATATATAATTATGGATTCCACTAAGAAAATGTCTTAGATCCATACATGAAAGTTTAAGTCCTCGTATCAAGGAAAAACTTCCATAAGTTAGTTTCCGAAAATTACATCAAGAGCACATCTAATATGTGTCTCAAACTTTCCACTTTCTAACAATTCATACACAATTTATTACCTACAAGCTCTTATATGTTCTATTATAATCTACGAAACCAGTTTACTGATTCTTACAACGAAAGTGAATCGGGAGGAAAGATCCCTCACATTCTTCTCTTTGCAGGTCCGGCCAAAGGAAAACTATTCAAACTACTCGACAAAAATCTGGTTCCAACATTTGGTGCCGTTTGTGGGAACGTATAAGTAAGCTTTTAGCCAAAACCTAAACAATGACTATATCACCTGGTTCTTGTAAAGCCTGAAGGTCTAATGGACCACAATCAGCTTATTATAAATGTGCCAATGCAACTTCAATATTATCCAAAGTCTTTTCAGTACTTCAACTTTATGAGCTATCTTGATGGTTTTCAACAGACGGTAACCAAAGCTTGGGCTCAATGTTGGTACGGAGATCCTCTAACTATTTTATGTCGTAAGCTCAAAACGGCAAAATAAAAAAACTCAGGTTGATCTGAATAAGAAGCACGGTAATGTACATTCAAATTTTCACAATGCTCGAAGCAATTTAGAATCTATTCAAGAGAAGCTTGTGACTACCTCTAGAGATGTCGAGCTGCTATAGCAAGAAAGAACTACAGCTGCAAATCTTGAGTCTTGCCTCATAAATGAAGAAGCTCTTTTGATTCAAAAATCTAGGATAAAATGGCATAGTAAAGGAGATGGAAACAATAGTTTTTTCTTTAATAAAGTCAAGGTAAACTGGAATTCTAATAAAATTCTTGCTATACAAGATGTGAACGGTGACCTTCCCTTCGGACAATAACATGTTTCCAAAGTTGATGTCGATAATTTTTCTGGTACACTGGGCACTAATGACAACACCAGTCCATGTAACCTTGATGACCTTGATGATTTTCATTGTCAAAAGATCACTGAGTCGCAAGCAAATTTACTTGAAGATGCAGTCACTCTTGTGCTCATTATGAAAACCTTAAAGTCTATGAAGCGCAATAAAGTGCCTGGTCCCTATAGGTTTACTGTTGAGTTTTTCCTCGACACATGAGATGTAGTAGGACAATGTTTCTGCGATGCTATCATGCATTTTTTCTCCACCTCTATTATGCTCCCAGGTACTAACTCTACTAGCATTGCTTTGATCCCCAAGGTGCAATCCCCCTTGTCTATAAAAGACTTTAGACCTATCTCTTTGTGCTCAATAACCTATAAATGTATTTCAAAAATTATGGCTAACCGAATAAAGAATGTCTTTCCAAGTTTGATTAACATCTCTCAATCTGCCTTTGTAAAAGGGCGTAATATCTCTGATAATATTTTACTTGCTCAAGAGTAGGGATGGCAATCGGGTCGGTCGAAACGGGTTTTGCCAAACCCAAACCCGAACCCGAACCCGAAAATATCCGAAATTATAAACCCGAACCCGTTGGTACCCGAAACCCGGAAAAAATAAATAAAAAATAAATATTTTTTATATTAAAAATAATATAAAACAAAAATATATAAAACATTTTAATTTTTATTACATATTAGATATTTAATATATATAATATTTTCACAATATATTTAATATTGACATAGGGATGGCAATTGTGCCTTAAAATTGGTTTACATAAGGCTTTTGATTATCTTAGATGGGATTTTATCATTGTTGTTCTGCATAAGATGTGCTTCCCTGCTACCTTTATTAGATAGATCACTGCTTGCATCACCTCTCCTATGTATTCTGTCAAGGTAAATGATGTGCTTCAAGGTTATTTTAAAGGAGCTAAAGGTTTGCGACAAGGGACCCTATGTCACTGTTTGCACTAAAGACGCAAGCGTACGTGGTCACAAGTAATATAGATATAAGTTGAGTTCGTTCCCACAGAGATCTGGATTTGAATTTAAATCAGTTAAGGTACCTATGCAACAATGTATGCTTTTTACTCATTGCTAAGACAATTAATAAAACTGGGTTTTAATTAACTAAATTAACTAAGAATTATTTAACTAATGAAAATTGCAAACGAATTACTTATATGAGAATAAACATGGGATCCTAAATTCATTAAATACTTCGCTTAGATCTGACGCCTTTAATCACTATGTGCAACAGTTATGATATCTGATCGGACAACACGAAATAAGTACACGCTACCTGTCAGCATACGTATACCAAACTACCCACACATCCACAAAAAAGATAGAAGATGAATAGACACCAATTATGTTTAGACCCTATATGTCTATAGAATTTGAAAACATAACGGTTGAAGAACAGGTTATCCACATTGATCACATAGGGCAACATAATATATTTCTATTTATACTACAAATCATGATGTCAAAACATACATAATCCTATGCTAGCATGGCAAGTTCTAAATCTCAAGATCCACTTTCACTTCACAAGAGATTAACAATTCAATTTAGATGTTAGCTACGCATCTAAAAGCATTAAGAATAACCATACCAGGATATCAGATATTCATCACACACAGATCTTTAAAGCATCAAGATACTAAGACTCCATACATAAATCCGTTAGAATCCCATGACAACGATTAGTTCCTAATTGAACCGTTCGTCACCATGGGATTTGATGAAAACATGATATTAAACAAGATAATAGACAAGATATGAATGAAAGTATAAATATTAATAAGATTAAGAGTTGAGAAAACAAATCTAAAAGCCAGAGTATCGCCTAAGAAAAGAGTACAAAAGATGAAGTAGATCTAGATCCGTTGCTTGTCACGAGCGTTATTGAATCCTTCTCTCCTTTTCTCCCTTGTGTTTCTATCTTCTCCTTTTAATTACATAGGTAGCATGTGTTTATATAGGCCCTAGACATCTTGTCCAACAAGAAAATACCTGAAAATACAACTTAAAATCGAATTAGAGCAAAAACGGAAATTTTTCAGGATTTTCTGCCAGAACGAGCATTGCCTGCGCTTAGGGAGCGCTTCCTGCGCTGTGTTTCCTGTCCTGGAGCGCTGCCTGCGCTGCCTTTGCTGCCAGGTTCGTTTTTTTTCTCTATTTTCTTCGTTCCTTCTTCTTTTCCTTTCGTTCTTTTTTGCAAATGCTTCCGTCTTCAATCCTCTTAACTTGGAATCTTCACGAAAGCTTAAAGCAAGACTCCATTCTCCATTCCATTGCACAAATCAACTCCAAAATTGACGGAAACATCAAACCTAATCAACATTTCTGCAAACCTGCATAACTAAACAAAAACACATCAAACTACAACAAACTTGAGGCCAAGTGAATCAATTTAAGCCGATATGGAACGCTCCAAGTGGATATAAAATCCACTTATCACACCCCCAAACTTAAACCGATGCTTGTCCTCAAGGATAAACAAATATAACTATATACAACTAACTAGTACCACTTCCGTAGGCGATCACGGTTGCATTTGGCATATGCAACAAGCCCTTTAAACCCCTAGGCAGCCCTAGTGGACGAGTAAGGTCTCGTGAGGGCCTATAGCGAATGTACCCACAAAATCCATCTAACTAAACAATGCAATGCATGAATGCAACTAATATGAAAATGCAATGATCCCCTCTTAGACTAACCAAAACAAACTAGCAAGTAAATATCCCAAAGAATGCAACTAAATCCAAATAGAGCTCGATTAAGTCCCCGTATACTAACAATACATGAACAGAAACGTGCGTGTGTGCGATGCTCATCAGATATACTCCTAACACTAGATCGAAATCATACCCATTCTTCGCCAAGACAATCACAAGTTTATAAATAGAATAGACGGTAAACACTTCATAACCTAGAAACACCTCCATCCTTATTCAAGTTAGACAGGAATTCATGTTTTATTACTAAACAACAACTACGACACATAATATACAAGCATGCTTATCTAACCGTGCAATGGATGAGACCCCAAAAGGCTTATACAATAATACTCATGTAGCGAGCGTTAGGTTAGTGGATCCCAGACTATAAAAGCCTTAGGTCACTAGGCACAAAGTCCCCTAGAACTTAATTGCTCGAGTATCAAATAGCTCACCCTGGTTAATTCTGCATTTAACAATTTAAGCTTTTGACTTTTTTTTCATTTTTTTCTATCTTTTTTTCTATTTTTTTAAATATGCAATCTGGAATGAGATTTCTCAATTCTAACCCTAGACTACTCATACAAATATGAGCCGGCTACTAGCCATTTGATGCCTAGCCATTATTAACAACTAGCATGAAATACCTGTTTTCCCTCAAACTTAGACTTTAGTGTCCCTACGCCATCAAGGGAATAACGAAAATTCTAAATATAATCAAGTGATTAAATCTAAAACAACCAAACAATCATGACCTCAACCTAGCCCAAAAGCAAACGATGAGATTGTGTAAAATTTTGTTTCTGAAGCATGCAAGTCAATTCCTAGGAACTATAAATCAACCCTCTATTGATCATTACCACACTCAATTAAACATCGACCTACCAATCAGAATTAGCTCGTCCTAAGGGATCATGAAATATGCATGCCATGCAAATGCAACTAAATGAACCCACATGGTATACGAAAACAAAATAACCGAATGCCCTACATGAAACACACATAAATAATACGAACAAACATGCATGAATTACTACTAAAATGCAAAATATGATATCTATATGAACACAATGACTCACAAATAACTACATATACACTACTTATCCCACAAACCATCCCCAAACTTAAAATATTCAATGTCCGCATTGAATGGAAGTAAATACGAGGGATAGTAGAAAACATACCTACTCGTCAGCATCATCACCCTCCCCGGGTGAATCAGGCGGTGGATACTGTGTACGAGCCCCAAAAATTGGCCACTGAACCGTAATAACAGTAGACTGGAATGCCGTACTCAAAGCTGCAGCCATGTCTTCAGCATACTCACGGTTACTCGCATGCATAGCATCAATACGCCTATTCAGGCGTCGGAAGTGTGTGTCCGATGCTGTCATGTCCACCATACCCTGAGACTGACCTGCTCTCGGAACTCTAGGAACCCATGGTGGAGCGCCAGCTCCCTGACCACTAGCACCACCAACAATATAACCTAGCCCTCCAGGATGTGGAATGCCGCTAGGCCATTCCACCATCCGGTCAAAAGTAGAATCATCAATGGGAGCACCGACCATCTGCAACTCCTCGTCCTCACCCCATCTAATACGCACTGCAGTACACAACCCTGTGATAATAGAAGCATGAGGCATACCACCCGAAGTACCACCTCTCAAAAATCGAAGTATACTCTGATGAATAATATGGCCCAAATCAATATATTTCCCCTTAAGAATGCCCCATAACAGAATGGCCCTATCAACTGTCACATCCGTCGTATGAGAAGACGGAATGATGTTTGAGCAAATGAATAAGTACCACATACGTGCCAACCTCGTCATAGAAGAAGCAAGGAAATGAATCTGCTCAGTAGTGCCTGCCCTGCACTTCCACACCTTACCCGGGACACATAACTCAGCAACAATCTCGTCTAAATCGACATCCGCCCTAGTCCGCTGCACCCAATCCTCAGCTCCCCTTGGCCTAGCAGGCTGCCTAATAATTCTCCGAATAGCATGGGATGTATAATGTACCGTAAACCCCCACCACAGCATACCCATCCTTTCCCGGCTTAGCATTCGCATAAAATTCTCGCACTAAGTTCAATGGAATCTCCCTCGCCATCTCACAAAAAGTAGGCCAACCCCTCTCACTAATCATATCAATCATCGAAAACTGATAAGTCAGCAACAAATTCCTCTCCTTAAGAACCATCTTAGACATTAACCGATTATACTCTGTTTGAGCCTCCGGTGATACAAAACTCTCCACTTCACCCCCTAAATTTGAGTCCTCGTCCGAAGATTGACGAGTACGACTACTACCCCCAACCACTCTTTGTCTCTTAGGAGCCATAATCAACAATAAAAACAAGCAACAAAATCCCCAAATTCAAATTTCAACAAAACCCCCAACTTAGCAAGAACACAAATTCTTAGTAAATAATGAGAAGAGTTTAGAATAATACCCAATGAATCGAAGAGGTGAACTTGCAAATATAATCCCCAAAAAATCGAATTAAGCCTCCCTTGAATCTTGTAATGGATGAAAGTTGAAAAATTTTAAATATAGTGATGAGATATGTGTATAGGGGTGTATGTATATATATAGGATATATGAACAAGGGAATGATTGAGATATAGAAAAGAATTGGGAGAGGTTAGGGTTTGGATTTAGGATTGAATTATGAGATAGGAATATGATTTTAGGAGTTGGAATAGGATTTTAGGGTGTTTTTAACCAAAACAAATAAACTGGACAGGGGTTAGGGCGCAGGCTGCGCGCGTAGAGCGCTGGCAGCGCTGCTTCAACTGTTCCGGTTTTTTTTTTGAATGAAATCTCCTAGGCAATACAAAATGATACACAAAGGCGTGGGTTGCCTCCCACGAAGCGCTTGTTTTACGTCAATAGCTTGACGTTCTTCTTCATTTTCAAGTTGTCGCCAAAACGGCGGAAACCTTCTCACGATGAAACGATCCTCCATAATAATGCTTCAATCGTTGCCATTCGCCTTAAAAGCATGATCCGGTGTTGTTTTGAAAATCTCAACACTCCATGTGGAAACACCGACTTAACAATAAATGGACCCGACCACCTCGACTTGAGTTTTCCCGGAAAAAGCTTGAGGCGAGAGTTAAATAGCAAAACTTGTTGACCCGACACAAATGCCTTGGGCATCAACCTTTTATCATGCCACCTCTTGACCTTCTCCTTATACATCTTGTTATTTACGTAAGCTTGCTCACGAAACTCCTCAAGTTCGTTCAATTGAAGCAACCATTTTTTACCCGCCGCTTGAATATCCAAATTCAACTTCTTCAACGCCCAATATGCCTTGTGCTCTAATTCCACCGGCAAATGACATGCTTTCCCATAAACCAACTGAAATGGAGACATACCTAGGGGTGTCTTGTAAGCTGTTCTATAAGCCCATACAGCTTCATCCAACTTCAATGACCAATTCTTACGAGACGGATTCACCACTTTTTCCAGAATTCTCTTGATCTCCCTGTTAGAAACTTCAGCTTGAACATTAGTTTGAGGGTGATAGGCTGTAGAAACCCGATGCGTCACATTATACTTTGCCATCAACGTAGTAAACTGACGATTACAAAAGTGTGTCCCCTCATCACTAATTATTACACGTGGTGTCCCGAAACGCGTGAAAATTTGTTTATGCAAGAAATTCAATACCACTTTAGCATCATTGGTCGGTAAAGCTTTCACCTCGACCCATTTAGACATGTAATCAAATGCTAGCAAGATGTACTGATTATTGTACGAAGAAACAAATGGTCCCATGAAGTCAATCCCCCATACGTCAAAAATCTCCACCTCAAGAAGCATGTTAAGAGGCATCTCGTTCCTCCTAGAAATATTTCCAAACCTTTGACAGCTATCACAATTTATCACAAACCGATGAACATCCTTAAACAAGGTAGGCCAATAAAAACCTGCCTGAAGCACGCGAGCTGTTATCTTCTCTCCACCATAATGGCCACCATAAATGGTTGAGTGGCAATCTCGAAAAACACTCTCCGTCTCACTATACGGAATACATCGCCTGATCATCTGATCTGCTCCTTACCTAAACAGAAACGGCTCATCCCAACGGTACCACTTGACATCATGTAGAAACTTCTTCCTTTGAGCACTAGAAAGATCCGGAGGAATAACATTGCTTACCAAGTAGTTCACAAAATCTGCAAACCAAGGTTCTTCACCTTGCACTCCGAAAAGTTGTTCATCTGGAAAAGATTCATTAATAAGAGTTTTGTCACATGAATCCTTATCGTGGTCCTCCAAACGTGATAGATGATCCGCTACCTGGTTTTCCGTACCTTTCCGATCCTTGATCTCCAAATCAAATTCTTGAAGTAGAAGCACCCAACTAATCAACCGAGGTTTTGAATCCTTCTTCGAAATCAGGTAACGAATAGCTGCATGATCTGTGTAAACAACCACTTTAGTCCCAAGCAAATAAGATCTGAATTTCTCGAAAGCATATACAACTGCTAACAATTCCTTCACGGTGGTGGTGTAATTCAGCTGCGCCTCATTGAGGGTTTTACTAGCATAGTAAACCACATGAAACACGTTATTCTTCCTTTGCCCAAGCACAGCTCCCACTGCATAGTCACTTGCATCACACATTAGCTCAAAGGTTCTTCCCAATTAGGTGCGGTAATGACAGGTGTGGTAGTCAACTTCTTCTTCAAAAGCTCAAAAGCTGCTAAGCAATCATCATCAAACTTGAAAGGAACATCCTTCTCCAACAGATTACACAAGGGTTTAGAAATTTTTGAGAAGTCTTGAATGAATCGCCTGTAGAACCCCGCATGACCAAGAAAACTGCGAATTCCCTTTACTGAGATAGGTGGAGGAAGATTCTCAATGGTCTCCACCTTAGACTTATCCACTTCAAGCCCTTTGCTAGATACCTTGTGCCCAAGAATGATTCCTTCTTGCACCATGAAGTGACACTTTTCCCAATTAAGTACCAGATTTATTTCCACAAACCTTTTCAACACCAAGCCAAGATTATGCAAGCACTCATCAAAAGAAGTACCAAAGACTGAAAAATCATCTATTAAAACCTCCACATTCGTGCCAATCATATCTGAGAAAATAGCCATCATGCACCTTTGAAAAGTGGTAGGAGCACCACAAAGTCCGAAAGAAACTCGTCGAAAAGCAAAACTTCCAAAAGGACATGTGAATGTGGTCTTTTCTTGATATTCCGGGGCAATGCAAATCTGATTATAACCTGAATACCCATCAAGAAGACAATAATACTCGTGTCTCGCCAACCTGTCTAACATCTGATCAATGAACGGAAGAGGAAAGTGATCTTTTCTCGTGGCTTTGTTCAATTTTCGATAGTCCATGCAAACTCTCCACCCCGTGACTGTCCGTGTAGGGATGAGCTCATTCTTCTCATTAGCAACAACTGTCATGCCTCCTTTCTTAGGCACACATTGCACTGGGCGCACCCAAGAACTGTCTGAAATAGGATAGATAATACCCGTATCTAGCCACTTTAGAATTTCCTTCTTCACCACCTCTTTCATGATAGGATTAAGTCTTCGCTAATGTTCAACAGTAGGCTTAGCACCTTCCTCTAGCAGAATTTCATGCATGCAATAAGAAGGGTTGATTCCCTTGATATCTGCTATAGTCCAACCAATTGCCAACTTGAACTCTCTCAAAATTCGCAAAAGCTTATCTTCCTCACTACCTGATAGGTTAAAATCAATAATAACAGGTAATGTAGATGCATCACCTAGAAACCCATACCTCAAGTGATCGGGCAATGGTTTGAGTTCAAGTGTAGGAGCTTCTTCAATAGAAGGTTTGAGATGCTCCGTAGAATTTTTAAGCTCGGCTAGTCCAAGAGACTCGAATGGCATATCAAACTTCCTTCTCCATGGGGCTGAATTCAATTGTTGAAGTTGCTCGGCTACTTCCTCGTCATCAAAATCAGAAACACCAACTAGAACCCTCTCTAAAGAATCTGACTTAAGCAACTGCTCAAATCTCGTAGTAACTGCAGAAACGACCAAATCCACCTTCAAGCATTCCTCTTCATCTAATGGAAATTTCATTGCATTGAACACAAAAGTGACATTCTGGTCTTGCACCCTCATAGTAAGCTCCCCTTTTTGCACATCGATCAAAGTCCTACCTGTATCAAAAAATGGTCTTCCCAAGATAATGGGAATCTTCTTATCTTCCTCGAAATCCAAGATAACAAAATCAGCAGGGAAGATGAGCTTATCAACTTTCACCAAGACATCATCCACTATGCCTCTAGGATATGTAACAAATCGATCAGCCAACTGCAAAGAGATGTTATTTGGCTTTGGCTCCGATAGACCAAGTTGCAAAAAAACTGACAACGGCATGAGATTAATGCTAGCCCCAAATCACACAAGCACTTGTTGAAAGATAAGTTGCCAATAGTGCACGGGATAGTAAAACTCCCCGGATCTTTAAGTTTTGGAGGCAACTTTTGCTGAAGCACGGCACTGCGTTCTTCCGTTAAAGCTATGGTCTCTAACTCCTCTAGCTTCAATTTACGAGAGAGAATACCTTTCATGAACTTAGCGTAGCTCGGCATCTGTTCAAGAGCTTCCATAAAAGGTATGTTAATCTACAACTTCTTGAAAACCTCTAAAAACTTAGCAAACTGCTTATCCAACTTCTGCTTCTGTAGTCTTCCTGGATATGGAGGAGGAGGATAGATCTGATTATTCTTCAAAAACTGTTCCGAAGAAGCTTTTCCAACAGGTTCCTTGCTCTTTTCCTCTTCATTAACTAACTGATCAGCCACCAAGTCATATTTTTCAATTTCTGGTACTACAGATTTTTCAACTTGCTGATTTTGCACTTCTTCACCCTCCTTAGCTGCTGACTTAGAATCTGATGTAACCTTTCCTGATCTCAAAGTTACTGCCTTCACCTGTTCCTTGTCTCCCCTTCTGCCTGGATTAGCCTCCGTATCACTAGGAAGAGTTCCTTGAGGCCTATTGAGTAAAGCACTAGCAATCTGCCCAATCTGATTCTCCAAGGTCTTGAAAGAAACCGCCTGGCTTTTATCCATCAATCTCAATTCATCCAATTCAGATATTTCATTAGAAGTTTGACCAGCATTCCCATGAGATTGTTGCTGCTGAAATCCCGGAGGTTGGAATGGTTGCCTTGGAGCATACTGCTGCTGATAACCTTGATTGAATGGCCTATCTCCATATTGCTGATAAGGCTGCTGTGGTTGTTGAGCACTTTGATTGTTGCTCCAGCTGAAATTAGGATGATTCCTGTTGTTCGGATGATAGCTGGCTGGAACTGGTGCAGCAGGCCTCTAAAAATTACTCACAAACTGTGCTGATTCAGAAGAGATAGCACACTGATTTGTCTTATGTGCGCCCGCACATAGCTCACAAACACTAGCAACCTGCTGAACTCCATAGTTGGTAAGAGAATCCACCTTCATGGTCAAAGCTTTCAACTGAGCTGCTATAGCTGTAGCTGCATCCACTTCAAGAATTTCTGCTACTTTGCCTTGTGATAGTCTCTGTGTAGGATTCTGATATTCATTAGCAGCCATCATCTCAATTAGATCATAAGCTTCCTCATAGCTCTTTGCCCACAAAGCTCCGCCTGAAGCTGCATCTAGCAAAGGCCTTGACTGTGCTCCCAACCCATTGTAGAAACCATTGATCACCATCCAGTCAGGCATTCCATGATGAGGACACTTTCTAAGCATCTCCTTGTAGCATTCCCAAGCTTCACACAAAGATTCACCAGACTGCTGAGCAAACTGAGTAAGAGCGTTCCTGATTGATGCAGTCTTCGCCATTGGAAAGAATTTGGTGAGAAACTTCTGAGCTAGATCCTCCCATGTAGTAATAGAGCCTGCTGGTAGAGAGTGAAACCAGCCCTTAGCTTTATCCCGCAGAGAGAATGGGAAAAGCCTCAATTTGATAGCATCATCCGGCACACCATTAAACTTGAAAGTGTCGCAGATCTCAATGAAGTCCCTGGTATGCATGTTAGGATCCTCCGTAGGAGCACCCCCAAACTGAACTGAGTTTTGTACCATCTGAATCGTGCCCGGCTTGATTTTGAAAGTATTTGCTACAATAGCTGGTCTGACAATGCTGGACTGAATGTCATTGATCTTAGGCTGAGAATAATCCTTCAAAGCCTTAGCTGCTGCTGGTAAATCTGCCATCTCAACTGTCGTTTCAAGTTCCTCTTTGCTTTTATCTGTGACTAACTCAATGTCTTCCAGTTTACGCGACTGCGAACGTGTTCGCATACACGCTCAAGTACCTGAAACACCAAGAAGCAAACAAGATATGTAAGAAACAATCCAAGTTAGTGAACTCTAACGACCACTGATGACAAGCACATAAACCAAAAATAAAACAAACATCGATGATTCCCGGCAGCGGTGCCAAAAACTTGTTTGCACTAAACACGCAAGCGTACGTGGTCACAAGTAATATAGATATAAGTTGAGTTCGTTCCCACAGAGATCTGGATTTGAATATAAATCAGTTAAGGTACCTATGCAACAATGTATGGTTTTTACTCACTGCTAAGACAATTAATAAAGTGGGTTTTAATTAACTAAATTAACTAAGAATTATTTAACTAATGATAATTGCAAACGAATTACTTATATGAGAATAAACATGGGATCCTAACTTCATTAAATACTTCGCTTAGATCTGACGCCTTTAATCATTATGTGCAACAGTTATGATATCTGATCGGACAACACGAAATAAGTACACTCTACCTGTCAGCATACGTATACCAAACTACCCACACATCCACAAAAGAGATAGAAAATGAATAGACCCCAATTATGTTTAGACCCTATATGTCTATAGAATTTGAAAACATAATGGTTGAAGAACAGGTTATCCACATTGATCACATAGGGCAACATAATATATTTCTATTTTTGCTACAAATCATGATGTCAAAACATACATAATCCTATGCTAGCATGGCAAGTTCTAAATCTCAAGATCCACTTTCACTTCACAAGAGATTAACAATTCAATTTAGATGTTAGTTACGCATCTAAAAGCATTAAGAATAACCATACCAGGATATCAGATATTCATCACACACAGATCTTTAAAGCATCAAGATACTAAGACTCCATACATAAATCCGTTAGAATCTCATGACAACGATTAGTTCATAATTGAACCGTTCGTCACCATGGGATTTGATGAAAACATGATATTAAACAAGATAATAAACAAGATATGAATGAAAGTATAAATATTAATAAGATTAAGAGTTGAGAAAACAAATCTAAAAGCCAGAGTATCGCCTAAGAAAAGAGTACAAAAGATGAAGTAGATCTAGATCCGTTGCTTGTCACGACCGTTATTGAATCCATCTCTCCTTTTCTCCCTTGTGTTTCTATCTTCTCCTTTTAATTACATAGGTAGGATGTGTTTATATAGGCCCTAGACATCTTGTCCAACAAGAAAATACCTAAAAATACAAATTAAAATCGAATTAGGGCAAAAACGGAAATTTTTCAGGATTTTCTGCCAGAACGAGCGCTGCCTGCGCTTGGGGAGCACTGCCTGCGCTGTGTTTCCTGTCCTGGAGCGCTGCCTGCGCTAGGAAGGCGCAGCCTGCGCTGCCTTTGCTGCCAGGTTCATTTTTCTGCTCTATTTTCTTCGTTCCTTCTTATTTTGCTTCAGTTCTTTTTTTGCAAATGCTTCCGTCTTCAATCCTCTTAACTTGGAATCTTCACGAAAGCTTAAAGCAATACTCCATTCTCCATTCCATTGCACAAATCAACTCCAAAATTGACGGAAACATCAACCCTAATAAACATTTCTGCAAACCTGCACAACTAAACAAAAACACATCAAACTACAACAAACTTGAGGCCAAATGAATCAATTTAAGCCGATATGGAACGCTCCAAGTGGATATAAAATCCACTTATCACACCTTATCTTTTCACAATTGGTATGGCTATGTTATCTTATATGCGGCTTCAAATTCATATCTTCAATAGTTTTTACGAAAATCTAACCGTACAGATAAAAGATTACGCAAAAATTAGTGTGTATACAAAATTACATAGAAATATATTTTGCATATGATTATATGATGCAATTTTTAATCAAAAAATGATATAAAATCTGAGCCGTTACATTCATATTGTAAACCATATATAAAGTACCATGTTAAATTAAATGTACAGTAGAACCTCGATAAATGAATATTCGATAAACGAATAACCTCGTCAAATGAATTATTTTTTCCGGTCCCGACAAAATAGAGACAGTGTATTTTTGATCTCGAATGAATAATCTCGATTAATGAATAAAAAATTTTGGTCCCGACTATATTCATTTATCGAGATTTAAGTGTATTCTTAAAAAATAAAATTTATAAAATTTTGCACACGTACTTATTTTTGTTAGATTAAAAAAAATGATAAATAAATGATTAGAATCGCATTTGTAGAGAATGTCAGGTACATTCTCTTTACCTTACAATTTACCGAGACAAACATCTCAGAGACAAGCCCTCTGTTTCTCCTTCAGACATCTCTCGCGTCTCGCCAATCTGTTATTTCTCTGTGTAAGTATTATATTTTCGTTGTATCTATTCATGTAATAAACCTAAGTTCATGATACACTGTATGTTTGTTGAATATATGCCAAGTGAATTCTTCTCATTTAGTATTCAATTTGGTCAGAAGTGTAGTCGTTCCTCAAGTGTTTGATGAAATGTCCCTAAGAAAAACATTTAACAAACTTTTATGTATAAGCTATGAGTTTACTTTGCAGTTTATTTGGATAATCAAACTTACATATATAACCACATTATCAGCTCTAATGTTGCTCTGTTATTTATTCGCAAGTCGAAAATTACATACTTAATTGACATTACTAATATACTACATGAAGTAATTGTCAGTTGAATCTTAGATTGATGGTCTGAATGAAAAGTCTGAACTTATTACTTTACTTGTAACGTTGAAGCTTTGTTTGATTGATGAGCAAAGAGGGTGACACGTATGACCAAAACTAGTCTCTTTGTCGAGAACCATGTTACATTGTGACGAGGTTATGTTGTGTGGACTGTGCAGTGTATAGATGTGCAAATCTTTTATAAACTTTATTCGCTTACAATTAGATATATATAGTACAGATTCTAGTACTTACGCTTATGTTGTTATAAGTTTTGATATTGATGTACTGATGCTTATTTGGTATGACAAAAGCTAATAATGTTATGTTGTTATATGTTTGTGTAGGGTTTGTTCGATGACGATAAATGAATATTTACCCCATCATATGATCTTCAAAATACTCTCAGTACTCCCGGTAATTTCACTTCTTCGTTGCAAATCTGTTTGCAAATATTGGCTATCTATTATATCAGACCCACATTTCATCCAAACACATCTTAACATTTCCAACACAGAACAGCCCTCCCTTGACAACATTGCGCTAGTACTTAATTTTAATGCTGTGTTCAATAATGAAGAAGATCCACTCTCTGTAGTCATCCTCCATATTCGTGGACACTCTTCTCGTATTAGCCTTCCATCTCAGTTTAATGCTAAGACTCGGATGATTGCTTATTGTAATGGTCTTGTTTGTCTCAGTGATTACTGTTGTGAAGTTTTTTATGTTTGGAATCCTTCAATTAAACGATTTAAAATGCTTCCTACCCCCAAAAAAACAACGGTGTGCATTTCGGTTAATTTAGGGTTTGGTTATGATTCTGTTTCGGATGATTATAAGCTTGTTAGGATTTTGCTTTCGAATGTTAGTAATGTGGTGGAAGCGGAGTTGTTTTCAGTAAATGCTAATTGCTGGAAAGAGATTGAACTTCCTAAAGCGGTTCAAAGTGCTTGGCCTTTTTGGCATCTCATACCTATCCATGCAATAAATGGGGTGTTATATATGGTTAATGCTAATGTGCTAGTGTCGTTTGATTTGCATACTGAATTGTTTGAAGTGTATCCGTATCCCGACTCCGTGAAGAGTAAACGGAATGTAACTTCTTTGGTTTTTGAAGGTTCCGTTGCTATGATCTTTAAGAATGCTCTCGGTGATGGATCGCTCTATAGTTTATGGACTTTGGATGATGATTGTGGCAAGGTGTGTTGGACAAAAAAGTTTAATATTGAGCCTGATTTGGAGATAGATCGGGTAGATCTTTATTTGGGCGGTGGACAGTTTGTTGCACTAGATTTTCGTGTATCTCGATTCTTCTTGTATGACCTAAAAAAAAAAGAGGCAAAGTGGTTACTCTTTCCGGTTGATTATAGAATGATCTTATCATGTGTCAAGCACACAGAGAGTCTTGTTTCCTTTCATGGGTTTGAACAAGTAGAGTACACTGGTCCATAATCATATTTTGAATGAAGAAACAATGCCCAATGTATCTTTGGTCTCGGTGAGTAAGAGCCATTTTCAATCAAAGTCACGAAGAAGTAAAGTTAGCTAACTTAACTCTTGATTCAGGTTATGTAGTTGCATGGTTATTAGTAGTACATTAAATATGTAGTATATGAATCATTTGGAGATGTATGTTCTAAGTTTTAGACTGGCTAACCTCTTATCCCCTTCTTTCCGTGCTCTAGTTATTTATGTTTCGAAATTCTGGTGGTAACTGGTAAATGTGCTTATAAATTATAGATTTTGCAAATGTTTCAGTGTTTCAGTGTTTCACTTGTGTTTACTCTGTTGATTGGCTTCTTTTTTCCCTAAACATTATTAATATACCTTCACCATCTTAGATTCATTTGGTTTGATCCCCTTGGCATCTTACCTGTGGTTTGTTTGGAATGTTTATACGATGCACTTAGTGTTTTCAATTATAAGTAAGCTTGCTTGCAATAACACAAAAGCTCCGAAAATAATCTGAATACTGCTATGATGCAGTGATATCTTTGCGTCCATTCAGATCTATTTGCAGGTTGTGGCGATCCCTAACCCCCGATTTATCAATACCCACTTCACCAGGTTGAAAAAATACAATGTTTTCTCAGACCTTGGTACAGATGGCTTATGGCTAGCACAGAAGGACAAGCCTTTAGTCTACAACATTCTGGTAATGGTTCAGTGTATGTCCACTGTTTGTTCTTGGTATATGTCATATTAATCTTGTAATGGTCTTGTTGTCTTGGGCGATTCAGAGGGTGATATTATTTATCTATAATTCTGTAGCCCAAGGAAATTTCCAGCTAATTTTTGTATTAGACTTGATCTAGCAAGTATTAAGTTTTTATTATATCTCCATTACTACGGGTTTGTAAGCTGATTTCATTGAATTTTATTAAAGTAATAATTTTAATTGTTAAAAAAAGTCATCTGAAGTTCACAGTCCATAACGCCGATCAAGTTTTAATATGATAATATAAAGGGATATTTTCAATGGTACCTTCTGGTTTTGACTTTTTCAGATGGTACCATTCCTTTTTTTGACTTACGAGTGGTACCCTTGTATTTTAGGTTTCGTGTATGTTATACCATCATGTTACCTAAACGTTAGTCAAACGTTAAAATATAAGGGTACCATACGTAAAAGTCAAAAACTTAATGCCATCAATTATAAAAGTCAATAGTACAATGGTATTATTGAGAATATTCATAAACTTATTTTTTTGAAGTTTGACACTATTTTTTTCAAATATTTTGATGGATGATGTTAATATAACTAACATAATGTTACGATTATTGAAAGTGCGAAAACATTGAAGTTTAAATAGGAAATTAGGTCATTTACTTGTATTATAACGTTTGGACTAACGGAATGGTATAATATATACGAAACCTAAAATATAAGGGTACCATCCGAAAAAGTCAAAACCAATATCCCTAATATAAATTATACTATTTGTTATGCCATATTTTTGGCATGTCTAATAATCTCCCAAATTTCTAATAATTATTAATTCAGATTAATAATTACTTAATGCCTAAGTTTTATCCTCTCTCTGAAATGAGGAAAGAATCAATCTCAATCAATCAATTACGGAAAATATCTCCAAACGATATTCTTTAAATCAGGAAGATATCACAACGATAAGATTAAGGCTCTGTTTGTGATTGCTGTTAAAAACTGCTGTAGCTGTGGTAAAAAGCACTGTCAGAAAAAGCTGCTGTCAGAAAAAGCCGTTGACTGTTTGGTAAAATTCATAATTAATTTGATGTTTAATGAAAAGCTGATAAATAAGCGTTTGGTAAATAATTTTTAAAAATTTTTTATTTAACAATGTCTTTACAGGACAAACTAGCTAGTACAATTAAAAATATAAAAATGAACACTTTAATAAAATAAATGTTACCATAATAATTCTCACATTCAGTTCAGCAAAGCAAAGTAAATTAAAATAATTGAAATGAATTAGGATGTCATCATCAAACTGGATGCAATTTGATTTCGAAGAAAGTCCACCTCACTTGTTCTACTATTTCTTTGGCTTTGGTCCATTGATGTTGATATACAATCCGTAAAAATATCTCTTGGCACAAATTCTGGATATGCATCAATCCTATTAAAAATTGTATCGCCACTAGAATGTAGTCTAATATAATTATGCAGTGCCATTGTTGCGACAACGATATTCCTTTGAGCCCATGTCTATAGTGTGTTCTGATTGATTAAACTCCCAGGCAAAAAAAAAGACAAATTATTGAGCCCATGTCTATAGTGTGTTCTGACTGATTTTCATTTCCTGTTTCTTATTCAGTTATTCCTTACCTAGAGACCGGAGTTGCAGCATAACCAAGTATCTATACACTGCTAATCGGATGTAAAACGTGTGTAGTATTCATGCTCAACACCATACTACTATCTTTAACGCTATATTTAAAGCTAAACAACACGAATAACAATTCTACTTTCCAAAGGACAGCAAATATACCGAATTGAGAGAAAATTCACACTCGGTCATAAAGCAAACAAGGCAAGCATGTGTATTATAAGCGGGATATATGCATCAGCATGATAGCATCTACCGTCTACGGTTTACATATTTGAAAAACACCAATGCAACATATATATGCTAACTTGAAAACATATGAAGGTACCGAGTATAGGATTTAGAAGATCATGTAAAAGAAGAAAGGAGAGTACCAGGTTAACCAGGGCTTGAACCTGCTACGTATAAACCCTTAATTGATCCTAAACACACCGAGTTTATTTATATATATATAGTGAAGTTTGATTTTGTATAGGATTATATAACCTTATTTGTTAAAATTGTTTTAAAAAAAAGATGCAGGAGCTGGGGTTTGATGGCAGGTTTTATTAGCTACTGTCCGCTTAATTTTTAGAAGCAGCTTTTTCGAAAAGTTTCTCTTACCTGCTTCTAAAAAAAATAGCTTTTATAAAAAAAACACTTTCCCCAAAAGCAGCTTTTATATTTTACCAAACGCTATTTTACCTGCTTTTGTGCTAAAAGCTGCTGTAGCTTTCCGGAACAGCACTCCCAAACACTACCTAAATCAGATAAAATCAGTAATTACCACATTAACAAAGTTTATCCCTAAAGTCTCTCAGGAATAAACACAATTGCACAGAACTATGTGGGCTTGATCCAATATAAATTGGTACGTAGGCATCTTGGCAAAGGGACCGATATACGAGACAAATCGAGACACCTGCCAAGTCCAGCCCCCTCTTTTTCATAAACCCTAATCCCCTAAAACAGCCACATATTCATATTATCACTCTATTATTCCAACACAAACCTCCGATTCGTGTTGTTACGAAATTCCTCCAACAAAATTTGGCGCTAGAAGGAGGGGTTTATTATTATCTGTGGAGGACAGATAATTTTTTCAATACACAATTGGGATTTTGGGTTTTATCAATACACACCGGGATTGGATCAGGCAATGGCAGAAAAAAAATAGCGAATGCAATTTTGGAGCACAAAATTCAAAATATGGTTTAAACATCAAAGAAACGGATCAGCACAACAGCCTGCGAAGAAGGTAAAAAAAACATCCAACAAGGAACATACACGCAGCAAAGGAAAAATATCCATGGTGGCTAGGCTTAAAGAAATAACGGGGGCTACAAGGAATGTAATTCTTGCGGGACCTGCATGGAGTTCACACAAATTAAAGGAATTAGCCAAAAAAAAAAAAAAACTCGGAGCAACATGAACCAACAGGTGAAAAAAATGGTGATGTTAAATACAACGCCCAGGCAAACAAACAGAGCCTCTACAATCAAGATACAAAAGGATGGGACCCGCTGAATTAAAGAAAAAAAGGGAAAAAATAGCAACAGCAAAAGAAGCAGTTGACTTGCGAGAAGAAGAAAAAAAGTACAAAGTGGAAATTTGTGAAGCACGCGACTACGGAAGCCAGCAGCAAAAAAAAAGAAGGGTCGAAGTACTTTCAAGCGGCTTCATTTTATTATACAAAGATAAGTTTTCTTCTCTTTTTTTTGACAGCAAACAACTTCTTTCATTAATTTGAAAAATCGCTCAAGAAAGTCTCCAACAAATGTGTAGGAGGAGACGTAAAAATAAGAAAACAATCTATCAAACAAGGAATTTTTGCTAGGCCATGAGCCATCCCGTTTGCTTGTCTTCGAATATGTCGAACACACATCCCAGGCATATCTTGAAGCATGAGTTTGCAGTGATCAATAACATGACCAGCTTCTAGCAGATTGGTATTGTTTCCTATAATAGCCTGGACCGCTAGCCAAGAATCGGATTCGATCATCACCGAGTTATCATTACGAGCCTTTACCCACGAGAGAGCTTCTTTAATACCTATGCTTTCTGCCTCTAGAACATTACCAGGAGACGACAAAGACATAGTTCTTCCCTCTACGAGCGTTCCTAGGTGATCACGAATAAGCATGCCAATAGTGAATGCCTCTGCATCCTTGTGGAAAGAAGCATCAACATTCAATTTCAGATGCCCTAGCTCTGGTCTGGTCCAAGTAGCTGTTACCTTCACTTGATTATTGATAGCATGACCGTCAGACACCACCTCTCTATACCTGGCCTTTCTCCAATCTTCAACTATACGAAGGCTGTTTTCCATAGCTATTGCTGGATTTATCACCTTGCCTTCCCAAACTCTCTTGTTTCTCCAATACCAGATGCCCCATAAAATGATACAAATTTTACTTAATTCTTCAGTTGATGCGTTTGCACACTTCTGTAATACCCATTCCGGAGCAGACAAGATAGACATCGTGTCACAAACTAAATCCATACAACACCTTTTGCTTGAAGACGAATACGGACTGGGAGATTATTTCTGCAGATGCGCCACATAAAAATTTTTATTTTTTGTGGAATATTGAGCTTCCATAAGTGACTCCATCCGTTCGATTGAGGGACTGAGTTTACACCAATATGCTGATCGTGCCACACCTGATATCCAGCCTTAACATCATAGACTCCGTTCTTAGACCTGGACCACGCTATTCTATCACCAACATTCCGTTGAGGCACTGGGATTGCCAGAATAGCATATGCATCCACTGCACTGAACATATCTCTTATTTTACGCTCATCCCACCTTTTAGAATTAGGGTGAAATAAGGAAGAGACTAGCTCACTTCTACCTTCATAAATATGGAGGTTGTCAACACGGTAGTTACTCTTTGCCTTCAACCACGGATCCTTCACAGCTACTATATCTCTCACATCGCCAACAATCCATCTAAACCCGGCTTTTAGAGACTCTTTCGCACTCCATATACCTGTCCAAATATAACTGGATCCTTGGCCTTTAACTGCTTTAAGAATGTGTCCATTCGGGAAGTACCTTGCCTTCAAAATACGAGAGACAAGAAGAGAAGGGTTATTGATACAATTCCAGACATGCTTCCCCATTAAAGCAATATTGTATCCCTGTAGACTTTTGAAACCCATGCCTCCCCTATCTTTCGACATGCTCATGTTGTCCCAAGAATGCCATTTAATTTCTCGACTCTACGCCGAACTAGAGACCCACCAGAATTGATTAAACATACGCTCAATTTCTTGACATAAAGACTTTGGCAAAATGAAGCAAGACATGCAATATGCAGGTATAGCCTGAGCCACATTCTTGATAAGCACTGTTTTTCAAGCCCTTGAGACAGGTTTAGCGCGCCACCCCTGGATTTTCTTGCTGACTCTCTCTTTGACGAAACCAAACATTCTCCTCTTCGATCTTCCTACCAGGGCTGGCATCCCTAAGTAGTTTCTGTTTGTGATATCATTTTGAACTCGCAATATGTGTGACAATTCCTCTTGTTTATCTCGTCTGACATTAGCAATAAACATAACTCCAGATTTCTGAAAATTGATAGATTAACCTGAGAGCTCCTCATACTTCTTTAAAATTCTTTTAACTCTACTAGCCTCTTCCACTGAAGCTCAAAAGAAGAAGAAATTGTCATCCGCAAACAGAAGGTGTGACACCTCAGGAGCATTTGGACTAATTCTGCAGCCATGAATCATTCCGTTATGCTGAGCCTCATCCAAAGCATTGGACAGCCCCTCCACGCACAATAAAAATAAATACGGGGAAAGAGGGTTTCCCCTGGTGGAGACCTCTGTGAGGAACAATCGGACCAACAGTCGATCCATTGAAGCAGATATCATATGACACTGTTGTGACACACAACATTATCCATTTAATCCACTTTCCACAGAAACCCATGTCTTCCATTCGTTGCCTCAAGTATTGCCAATTGACTCTGTCGTACGCTTTGCTAATGTCCAATTTAAGGGCCACCTCTCCTTCTTGGTTCCTTCCTTTCCTTTTCATGTGATGAGTTAATTCAAACGCCACAACCACATTGTCTGTGATGTTACGACCAGCTATAAAAGTTGATTGATTTTCCGAGATAAGGCTAGGGAGGAGAACTCGAAGCCTGTACGACAAAACCTTTACAATCAGCTTATAAAGTACATTACATAATGCGATAGGGCGCAAGTCCTTCATCCTACAGGCTTGATCAACTTCTAGGATTAGCACCACATTTATGTTATTTAAATCTGCAGGAAACGTCTCATCTCTCAGCCAGCTTCGACAACACTCACAAAAATCAGCTCCCATTAGATTCCAGAAGCTTTGAAAAAAAGCTGGGTTAAGCCCATCTGGGCCAGAGGCTTTATCCGGATGCATCTGTTTCAAAGCAGTAGTGCATTCGTCATACGAAACATCTTCAATCAGTTTGTTGTTTTGATCCTGAGTCACCCTCCTTGGACAAATACTCGAGCTACTTGTGTTGATATTTTCTGGTTCTTTAAACACTCCTACAAAGTAGTCTTTTACAACCGCCCCCATCTCTTCTTGTGTGTGCACTCGTTGACCATCATCTGTCTCTAAGTATTTGAAATGAGTCGTCTTCCTCTTAGCAGAAGCACAAGCGTGAAAAAATCTTGTGTTAGCATCTCCTTCCTTTAACCAAAAAAGCTTAGCCCTCTGCTTCCAATAGACTTCTTCATGCTTCAGACTTTCATTAAGCTTCTGTTTCTCTAGAAGAAATAACCTTATACTTTCATCATCTCGTTTATCCTGAAGAGAGTCCAGAACTCGTTTATGCTTCTTAACTTTCTCTTTGAATTTGTTGAAGAAAGCGTGCCCCCACTTAGCCATAAACCCAGAAATTGCAATAAGCTTGGGGAGCAGATGAGACACAGGAAGCGATTTCCAGTGCTCAGTCACTTCCTTCAGGAACGATGGTTCCGTTAACCAAGTGTTCTCGAATTTAAATCTAAACTCCTTTCTAGTAACTGCAACATTCATCAAATCTAAAGTGATTGGGTCATGTTCCGAGACTGACACTGAGTGCACAGACAAACGGCATAAAGGAAATTTCGACCACCATGCCAAGTTTGCAAACGCCCTATCCAGCTTCTCCTTAACCCAGTTAACTGTGCCACGGCTCTTTTCCCAGGTAAACATACCACCTTCAAGCTCAATTTCTGAAAGCATATTATCATCTAACGCTTCACGAAAGCCCTCCATTAAAGACTGCGAATGAGGATGAGGACCCTCTTTATCAGCATCATAAAGGAGATCATTGAAATCTCCTAATATGCCCCACGGATGGTTGGATAAACTTGCTAAAGTTCTTATTAAATCCCATGAGTTTCTTCTCCTCGCATGCTCTGGGTAGCCATAGAAGCAAGACATCCTCCAAACTTCAACTCCGTTCTCGCAGAAAACAACGTCGATATGGTTCCGAGAATAGCCAGTTACTTTACAATCTAAGTTATGTCTCCAAAACACGCTAAACCTCCACTCCTACCTAAACAATCCACTGAAAAACAATTTGCAAATCCCATTTTCACTCTGAGCTCTTCTACTCTACTAGCTTTTGAAATAGTTTCCATTAAAAATAACACGTCGGGTTTACGATCTCTGGCAAGATCGTATAGGACACGAACTGTACGAAGGTTCCCCAACCCTCGATAGTTCCAGCTTATGCAAATCATTGTTGATGGCTAGCTTGCCTAGCAAGCGTAGCCGAAAAAATGTTAATAGATTCTGTACCATCAGCATTCGAAAGTGCAGAGTCATTAGAAGTTGTACCTTTCAGACCCTCTGGAATAGAATTCAAGTTAGGCCAAAATCTCTTTCTTTTCCTCTCCTCAATATCCAGCCCATTTAGCTCATCATGATCCAGCCCATTATAGATTTTTGAATAAACAATTCCATCCCCATTTTCTCCTATAATTATCCCGTTATTTCCGCTACTGTATGCAGGAACTTTTTCCTTGTTTCCCGCCCCATCTGTTTGTTGACTTTTTGAATTTTTTAATCCCCCATCATTAGACATCCCTGCTTTTTCTCCCCAAATCTCGCTGCCCTCATCCCGAAGCCACTTGCTCCTGCCCTGCATCGCCGCCCTGCGTGGTGGTGCCCTGAGCCAGCTCCCCCATTCTCTCACCACCACATTTCACCCAGTTTCTAGTCTCTTCTTTCAAAATCTCTCTGTGTGTGACATTAAACCACAGAGAAAGCAAAGATCTCCCAATTTCTCGTACTTGCAGTTCACCACGAACTCAGTTTTATCCCTTCTACAGATTTTCTTCTTCCTTTTTAGAGGGTATCGAACGTCTACCTTGATCTTCAGCCTCATGAATTCACGCCAAATACTGTTGTTGTTACTTGGATTGTACATCACGAACTTTCCAAAGAAATTGCCCAATTGCTTTCCCACCATTTCCGTCATAAACCCACTGGGCAAATCATATATTTGAATCCAAAATTCCAACTCATACAACTCGACCTTCATAGGATCTTCCCCTGCTTGAATCACATTCGTTACTAGCATGGTGTTGTCAAAAGTCCAGGGGCCATTTTCCATTACCCACTTCATGTCTTCAATATGATAGAACTGAAAGAGATAAACTCCAACTTTTAGCAGCCTGATGGTAATTCCCATGGTTGGTTTCCAGAGGTCCGCCATCTTTGTTTGCATAGCTCGAAAGTTTATGTTCTTCTCCGTAATGAATCGCCCCACCAAGCATAATTCGAATTTGTTTCCACCCTCCACCAGTTCTTCATCAAAAAAACAATTCTTCATCTTCTAGATTTGCGATATTCAGCTCCGCCAATTGCATCTCAATGTCATGTTCTGCCGCCATCACTAAAATTCTACCAAAACTCTCACAGCTTCTTGATATGGAGGCAGGAGAGAAAAACACAGCTCTCACAAAGACATGAGAGAAAATCCTTTGTCTCACGATTATGTTTACAACTATACTTAGACTAAAGAATTGCAAGATCACTCAAAAAGTATGAACTCACGAACTGCAAGAAAATCCATGGGTCTGAAATAACTTCAATAATTAATAAAATCTATTTTCTCCGAAGAAGATAAAGCTCTATTTTCTCCAAAGAAGATAAAGCTATCATCTTCAAGCACAGTTAAACTTACTTTTAGATAAACTTGAGAGTTTAACGGAGCCGGTGGATTAAAGATATCAGTTGGCTCCTCAGTTGTGTCATTAACTTCATTTCATCTTGAGCAGTCCCAAAAATAAATAAAAAACTCGGAGCAACATGAACCAATAGGTGAAACAAATGGTGATTTTAAATGCAACGTCCAGGCAAACAAACAGAGCCTCTACAATCAAGATACAAGAGGATGGGACCCGCTGAATTAAAGAAAAAAAGGAAAAAAATAGCAACAGCAAAAGAAGCAGGTGACTTGCGAGAAGAAGAAAAAAAAGTACAAAGTGGAAATTTGTGGAACACGCGACTACGGAAGCCAGCAGCATAAAAAAGAAGGGCCGAAGTACTTTCAAGCGGCTTCATTTTATTATACAAAGATAAGTTTTCTATTCTTACTTTAATTTTCTTGTAAATTAATTAATTAAATGTCATGCATGCATAGAATTGTGTTTTTAAATATTTTTCAAAAAAAAATATTTATTATTTAAAAATTCGTGCGAGTAACATATTTTATACTTGTAAAATTATTGCGATTTGAAAAATATCGTACGAGATATTTGTGTTGATGAATTGCGGATATTTATGCTGATTGATTGCGAGTTTATTTTACAATCTCGTACAAGCTGCATATTTTGAACAAAAATACATATGCGAGATGCCTAATTTTGTAAAAGATTTTCTACAAAGAAAAGGAGCATTATTTTCGAACAAATAAATCGCGACATTCTTAAAAGAACATATTTATTATTACATTTGGATTTGTAAAATATTTTTCATATATCGTCGCGATAGTACATATATGTCAAAAATATTTTCAAACTTGCGAACTAAATTGTGAAGTAGGGTAGCCTAGACAAGCTATAAATCTCGCAAGGCTACATGCTTAGTAAAGTGCAACACCCTCTGGATTATTGATAAGTCCATATTTTTGCATATTTTTATTACCTATTTATTGTTTGAACTCGTATTTTAATAAATTATTTTGTTGCATTTCAGGAAAATTTGAGAAAAATGAAGAAATGATAAAATAAAGAAATAAATGACAAAAGAAGAAGAAGAAGGACCAAAATAGAAGAAAAGGGAAAGAGAATGGAGGGTGGTGCACATTTTGCCAAAACAAAATGAAAGGCTAGGATTTAGCCAACCTAAAACCAAATCAATGGCTAGGATTTACCCACACCTACCTAAAACCCTAAAATTTTCCTATAAATAGGCTTCACTTCTTCACTTGTAAAGAGACCATTACCTTACACACTAGAATTATGTTGTAGTAGTTCATCTCCAAAAATTTTAGTTGTAATATTATTTTTTCTTCTTGTAAACACTCTTCATTTTTATGCAAAGTTCAAGTTCATTTAATTTCTTGCATCTCCTTACTTACCCTTATTTCGTTATTTTCGTAAATTCTTGTGTGGACAAAGTAGCGATGCTAACCACATGGGATTGAAAGTATCGATTTAAGAATTTGTTTCGTAATTTTAATATCCGTTTTAATATTAGTTTTACCCCTTTAAATTTCCAATTTATTGTGGGTTTTATTATTGTTAATTGCAGATTTAAATTTTAATGTTTTATGTGTTAGTGTAATTTAAAAAAATAATAATAATAATAAAACAAAAATATTTGTTTCATTAATTTTCAACAATTAATTCGAAGCTTTGTTATTCCTCTGTTTTCTACTGAAGGATTTCTCCCCTGTTTCTTAATTTTTCTGTTTCTGTGTTTCCTTGTTTTAATTCCTGCTTTATTCCCCTGCTTGGTTTAGTCGTTTAATTCTTTTAGTTGCAAACTTCTGAGACACATCTCTCTACTCTTCTCTCCAGTTACAACACACACAAAACACACCCCTATCTCCTTCTTTACTCTCAAATTACAGCACCCTCCACACGAGCAAGCCCATCTCTCCTCTCTCTCGTTTTCTTTCTCTCTATCTCTTTCCCATATCCTAAATCTCTCCGCCTCTCTCCCCTGTTCGAACCTCAATCTCCCCTCACCCCCCTCTCAATTTTTCCCAGTATTCCTTCCCCCTTTTTATTTTCTATTAGCTGCTAAGATCACACCCCGTTCCCCTTTCCCTTGTTTGTAATTGCGTTAATTCTTTCTTTTTGTTTACCGACTAGTAGTTGTTTGTTTAGCGTTGAAATTGTTTGGGTTGTAGTGTTTGTACGGGCCGAGCGCTTTTGCTCTAAGTTTTGTTCTGTTCATGTTTTGGTTTATGCCGAGTTCTGTAAAATGCTAGTTCTTGTTCCGAGTCTTTGTCTGTGAATTTTTCTGAGTTTTCTGTTTTTGCTGCGAATTCTTGTTTGGGTTCGTATAATTGGTTTGTTGCTTTGGGTTATTTGTTTTGATGTTCAAGTGTGCTGACCGAGTGTTTCCGAGTTTTGTCCTAAGTTTAAAGTCCTGTTTCGATCCTGCGGTTTGTGAGTTTGTCATGGCTTAGTTAATTTGGTTAAAGTAAGAGAAGCCAGTCGAAAATAAAGAGAAACATGCCAAATTTTCTGTAAATAAAAAAATTGATTTAAATTCAAATAGTAAAATTACAAAATTGAGTTTTTAGTTTAAAGTAGATTAATTTAATTTTCTTAAAAAAAAAACAAACAAATTTCGATTTAGAAATTTATTAGGATTATTTAAGAATAAATTTTAGAATTTTTTAAATAAATTTTTTTTTTTGATTAACTTTAGAATGATTTAGAATTTAGATTTGATTTGAATTTAGAATTTTAATAATTCAGTTTTTATATTTTCATTAACTAATTAATTAGAGTAAATCAAAAATCACCCAAAATCCACTTGCTCTAGTTCGTTTAAATTAAAAATTAAAAGTCGCGAAATAAGTATTAGTCCGTGTGGATCGAATCTTAAATACTAAAACGGTGATCGTGCGCTTGCGATTTAAATACTTATTTTGAGCACATCAAGTTTTTGGCGCCGCTGCCGGGGACCTAATTATTTTTCACGCCTTAATGTTTAATTTTTCGGATTAGTTTTATTTCTTGCCTTAATTTTTATATTTCGTTTTTTTAGGAAAGATTAAAATTTCGGGATTCTTCTCTCGGAGCGTGGAAAAATTGGAATTTCTGGAAGCATGCTTTGGTAACCCGTATCTCACTCTTTTCGAGTTTGTTTTTAAAAGGAAAAAGTCACAAAAAAATTGAAAATTTAAAATGCAAAAAAAAAAATATTAGCTAGTAAATACATAATTGTTGCATCATGCATTTAATCACTTAGGGCACATCATCTAGATTTTTATTTCCTATTTTTAATTTTTCGTACCTTATAAATTGTGGTGATTGCTGGAGGACCCAAAGGTACGTTAAATTTCTTCTTTCTTTTAGTTAAAACACGTAGTGTAAGCATCCATAATTGTTTATAGTTTTGTATATATGTCGTTGTTTGTTGCATTAATTAGACGTTTGCCCCTAGGATTTCACGTTCAATTAGAAAGGTGCCTAAAAATAAACGTAATTAAGACTTATTCACGACCTTCAGTGTCTAAGGTTCGCCTGGCTGTTAAGATTCGGTGTCTAAGTGACGAGTTTGGCCTCTTGGCAATGCCTGCTCTAATCTGGTCGAATCGGTCTGAATAATTCTTAATTTACGGAATTTTTAGTGTGTCTTACAGTTAGGAGCAAGGTCTAGTTGACCTTATTAAGAAACCTAGGTCCAAAATCTTTCTTTTGATTTTTCACCCTTTATTTTGTGTGCTTGATTTTTCGCAAATTATTTGCTAAGTGTTTTCTTCCTGTTCATGTGCAATACTTGGGTTAGAGATAATTCTGCTAGGTTAGTGAGACCAATTGAGTGTTCATCCTCTTCAGAATCCGAACCCGTAGAAATTCTTGACCCCGTAGTAACCATGGTAGTTTCGTTAAAGGATCGTTATTACCCCACCAGATCAGCCCAACCCTCTTGCATCACCCTACCTCCTGTAAGTGCTAACAATTTCGAAATCAAAGGTCATCAAATTAGCATGTTACCTAATTTTCGCGGGAGTGACGGTGAGGATCCTTATCTTTTTCTACATGAATTCGAGGAAGTTTGCGCTTTACAAAAACTCCAACAACTTTCCGAGGACTCCATACGACTTAGACTAATAAACTTCGCTCTAAAAGATAATGCAAAAAAATGGTTGTATAGTCTACCTGTCAATTCGATTTCCACGTGGGAGGGTTTCGTAGTCATTTTTCTAAAAAAATTCTTTCCAAGCCATAAGACTACGAAACTCACTAATGAGATTAATCAATTTCGTCAAAAACTCAACGAACCATTTTGGACGTGTTTTGACCGCTTTAAAAATCTTTTATCCCAATGTCCCCACCACGGAATCGAAAAATGGCGGCTCTGTAAGATTGTGTACGAGGCCTTAGATGGTTCAACAACCGCATTGTTGGAATCTATGTGCCAAGGGAAATTCATGGAGAAAGACGAGGACGAGGGATGGGAGTTTGTCGAAGAGTTCGCGGAAAAGACTATGCTATGGGAATCAACTAGGGAGCCCACTCGAGAGCCCGAGAAATCAAACGATTCAATAGCTACCATGCATCAAAGAGGGCTACATCAAGTTGGTAACTCTATCGCGACCGAGGCTAAATTAGCCACTCTTACTCGACGTTTAGAAGCCTTAGAAACCAACGGGTCCCCCTCCCAAGTATCCATGTGCACAAATTTTAACTCAACCAATCAAGGGATACAAAATCCTCAAGAATTTCAACAAGTCAATGCGATGTTCCAATCGAGTCCTCGAAATGATCCTTATGCTCCTACTTATAACCCCGGTTGGAAAAATCACCCGAACTTTTCTTGGAATCAAGGTCAAGGTCAACAATCTCACCCCGCACAATTCCAAAATCAACCTCCTTCGTTCCAAAACTTCCAATCTCAACCACCTGTTTTTCATAAACCTCATGCGAATTCTTTCTCCCCTCAAAATCATGCTCCTTATCAGACTCAAGCTCCTTCCCACCCTCCCGGTTTTTCTGAGTCGGATAAGTGACTTACATCGTTGGAGAAAAGTCTCGATGCGCTTCTCAAAACCACCACTAATTTGGCTCAATCGCAACAAACTTTCATGCAAACCATGACTCAAGATAGGCAGATCTTAAATGCTAGCACCCAAGCCATATCTAAGTTAGAGGTTCAAGTGAGCCAATTAGCTAATGCCATCCATGAGCGTGAGAAGAATAAGTTTCCAAGTCAGCCCGAGGTCAACCCTAAGTTTCCTATTAATCAAAGACCTCCTGACAATGTGCATGCTGTCATTTCCCTGAGATCCGGAAAGCATGTTGATAATCGAGTAGGAGTCGAGTCCCCCGAAGAGGAAGAAGAAGAATCAAACGTTGTACCGACACCTATTCTCGATCCTTCTGATCAAACTCCAATTCCCGTCTCTTCTAGTCAGCCGTCTTCTTCGAGTGGAACAACCTCGGAGCCCGTTCCCGAAGAACAAGTCTATAAACCAAAGGCTCCTTACCCACAACGCCTCGTCTCTAATAAGCAAACTGCTCAATTAGACAAGATCTTAGAGGTTTTTAAGCAAGTTAAAGTCAACATTCTTCTTTTAGACGCGATTCAACAAATTCCCTCTTATGCGAAATGTCTAAAAGATTTGTGCACTCATAAGCGAACCACCCAAGTCCCTAAGAAAGCCTTTTTGACCTCTCAAGTGAGCTCAATTCTTTCTAACCAGATTCCCGTGAAATATAAGGACCCCGGTTGTCCCACAATTTCATGTGTCATAGGTAATTCTTTTGTGGACAAGGCATTACTCGATTTAGGTGCCAGTGTGAACTTGCTCCCATTTTCTGTCTACCAAACCCTAGGGTTAGGAGAACTTCAAAAGACGAATGTTACCTTTCAATTAGCAGATAGATCAATCAAAATTCCTAAAGGGATCATCGAGGACGTGCTAATTAAAGTTGGTGATTTCGTCTTTCCTGTTGACTTTGTGGTACTAGAAACCGAATCGGTTAGGAATCCGACATACCGAATTCCCGTCATTCTAGGACGTCCGTTTCTAGCCACTTCGAATGCTTTGATTAATTGTAGAAATGGATTAATGAAAGTAACATTTGGGAACATGACCATTGACCTCAATATCTTTCATGTTGGGAAACAACCCGATGATTTTCATGATCAACCTATGGATGTCAATTTAATTGATGAAATAGTTGATCAAAATTTCATGACCCCTAATGATGTTGTTGATTTTTGTTTAAACCACTTTGGTCAAAACTGGGATGTTTCCGAATATACAAGTGAGGTCAATGCTATGTTAGATTCCACTATTCCTACAAATAATCAAGATGTTGAATCATCTCCCATGTCTCTTCTCGAAAATAGTGAACCCGTTGAGTCAACGCCGCCCGATTTAGAACTCAAACCTCTTCCCGACACTCTTAAGTACGCCTTTTTAGGTCCTAACGAGTCTCTTCCCGTAATTATCGCCTCTGATTTGACCGAGTCACAAGAGGATGAGCTTGTTAGGGTACTTAGAGAACATAAGGAGGTCATAGGTTGGAGTATCTCTGATATCAAAGGAATTAGTCCGGCCATTGTCCAACATCGAATTCACTTAGTTGATGATGCAAAACCCGTTCGAGACCCTCAACGGCGTTTGAACCCCACCATGATGGAAGTCGTTCGAAAAGAAATTCTTAAGTGTCTCGATAATGGGATCATTTATCCCATTTCTAACAGCTCTTGGGTTAGCCCCATTCAAGTAGTTCCTAAGAAGTCTGGCATTACCGTTGTTACCAACGAGAATGATGAGCAAGTGCCCACCCGTGTTCAATCCGGTTGGAGGGTGTGCATAGACTATAGGAAACTCAATTCTGCCACTAGAAAAGACCATTTCCCTTTGCCTTTTATCAATCAAATGTTAGAAAGGTTAGCTGGTCATTCGTTCTATTGCTTTCTAGATGGTTATTCTGGCTATTTTCAAATTCCCATTGCTCCCGAAGACCAAGAAAAAACCACTTTCACATGTCCCTTTGGAACTTTTGCCTATCGACGTTTAGCCTTTGGTCTAACCACTGCTCCAGCCAGGGGTGAGTATTGGGTGAAACGGTCGGGTTTGGACAACAAAACCATCCAAACCATATATTTCAGTTTTTCAATCCGGCCAACCATAACCATAACCATTACCGTTAGTACATAACCGTAACCACCCAAATTATAACGGTTCGGTTTGGGTGGTTTCGGTTTTAAAGCACGTGTCACACAATATTTAAGTTATTTAGCAAAAAAAAAGAGTTAAGCTATTTAGCAAAAACAGCACAAGTACTGGGATCTATGAATCTATGAAGACAAAGTGGCCTGGGACTATCATTGCGACTGGAAATTTTCACAAGGAAATTTCAGAAAAAGTTGGGCTTCTTTTATTATATATATATTATAATATACTAGGAGGGTCCGGATATAACGGGTGGTTTGGTTATCGGTTTGCGGTTCGGTTATATCGGTCGGTATAAAATATAAAACCAAACCAAATTTTTTGGTTTTTAAAAAAATGAAACCATAACTAATCCAAACCGTTATAAAACCGTAAATTTTGGTTTGGACAGTTTGAAACGGGTGGTTTGGGCGGTTTCGGAAATTTTTGCTCACCCCTAGCTCCAGCCACTTTCCAAAGGTGCATGATGAGCATCTTTTCTGACATGGTAGGGGATTTTCTCGAGATCTTTATCGATGACTTTTCCATCTTTGGTTCGTCTTTCCACCAGTGCTTAAACCATCTTGAGTTAGTTTTAAAAAGGTGTAAAGAAACCAACCTCGTTCTCAACTGGGAGAAATGTCATTTCATGGTTAAGGAAAGGATCGTTCTTGGTCATAAAATTTCTGAAAAGGGGATAGAAGTCGATAAATCCAAAGTTGACCTCATTGCAAATCTACCCCCACCCAAGTCGGTCAAAGCCATTCGTTCATTCCTAGGCCATGCAGGTTTTTATAGGCCTTTCATTAAGGATTTTAGCAAGAAGGCTAGACCCTTAACCAATCTTCTCGGGAAGGATGTCAAATTCGATTTCAATAGCGATTGTTTACAATCTTTTGAGCACCTTAAGAAAGAATTGACTTCTGCCCCAATCATTCGATCTCCCGATTGGAATCTCCCCTTCGAGTTGATGTGTGACGCTTCTGATTATGCGGTAGGAGCCGTTTTAGGGCAACGAATCGATAAAATGCCACATGTCATTTACTACGCTAGCAAGACTTTGAATGATTCCCAACTTAATTATTCTACCACCGAAAAAGAACTTCTAGCCGTAGTCTTTGCTCTCGACAAGTTTCGGTCCTATCTTATCGGTTCGAAAATCATTGTCTACACCGATCATGCCGCTCTTCGTTATCTATTCTCTAAGAAAGACTCTAAAGCCCGATTGATTAGGTGGATTCTCTTGCTTCAAGAGTTTGACCTAGAAATTAGGGATAAGAAGGGTTCTGAGAATGTTGTCGCCGATCATCTTTCCCGCTTGATAGTGGAGTCCACCATCGACTCTCCCGTAAACGAATCTTTTCCAGACGAACAACTTCTGTCCATCTCTACTCCCCCTTGGTTCGCCGATATTGTCAACTATCTTGCAACTGGCGACATTGCCTCTCATTGGTCCTCTCAAGATAGATCGAAATTTTTCTCACAGGTCAAACACTTCTTTTGGGATGACCCGTATCTCTTTAAATACCGTCCCGAACAAATCATTCGGAGGTGCGTCCCAAATCATGAATTCAAGAATATCATTTCTTTCTGCCATGACCAAGCCTGTGGAGGGCATTTTAGTGCTAAGAAAACAGCCGCTAAAATCCTCCAAAGCGGTTTTTATTGGCCCACTTTGTTAAAGGATGCTGCTGAATACTGTGCCGCGTGTAATAGGTGTCAACACTTAGGAAAGATCACTAGGAGAAGCATGATGCCAATGAACCCCATCTTAATCATTGAGATTTTCGATGTATGGAGTATCGATTTTATGGGCCCCTTTCCTAGTTCCTTTGGCAACCTCTACATTCTGTTAGCGGTCGATTACGTATCTAAGTGGGTGGAAGCCATTGCTACTAAGTCCAATGATAACAAGGTCATTCTTAAATTCCTCAAAGAGAATATCTTTTCTCGTTTCGGTACACCTAGGGCTATCATTAATTAGTGACCAAGGCAAGCACTTCAAGAATCGTCAATTTGAGTCTCTTTTGAAAAAGTACTCAATAACTCATCGGCTAGCCACCCCTTACCATCCTCAAACTAGTGGTCAAGTTGAAGTCTCGAATCGTCAAATTAAACAAATTTTAGAAAAGACTGTCAACTCGAATAGGAAGGATTGGTCAACTAAGTTGATAGATGCCTTGTGGGCCTATCGGATTGTCTTTGGAAATGTCTGTCACTTGCCCGTTGAGCTCGAACATAGGGCCATGTGGGCCATTCGAGAGTTAAATTTTGACTTACCAACCGCCGGTGGTCATAGGAAGTTGCAATTGTCTGAACTCGAGGAGTTGAGAAATGAAGCCTACGAGAACGCTAAAATCTATAAACAAAGAACTAAGCTTTTTCATGATAAATCTATTTTGAGAAAATCTTTTTCTCCCGGTCAAAAGGTTCTTTTGTACAATTCTAGGCTTCATTTGTTTCACGGGAAATTGAGATCCCAGTGGGAAGGTCCTTATGTTGTTAGGGTCGTTTTTCCTCACGGTGCTGTTGAAATTGAAAATCCTAAAAATGGTGATATATTCAAAGTTAATGGACAAAGACTCAAACCATTTTTAGAGCTGCCAATTGATCCCGAGGAAGAGGTTATCTACCTCATCGATCCATGATTCAAGTAAGTTTCTTCAGTAGGTAATTGTAAACTCTCTTTCATCCTTATCAGGTATTTTCTCACCATTCTCCCTTGTCATTTATCTTGCATTTTGCATACATTGAGGACAATGCATGATTTAGGTATGGGGGAGGGTTTTAGTGTAAATACAAAAAATTGAAAAATCCAAAAAAAATTAAAAATTTTAAAAATCCAAAAATAGAGATATTTTAGCTTAGTTGTCCTTCCCACTCTTTGAATTCTAGAACTAGTTGGTGTTGACTATTTTTCGAAAATTATATGTATAATGCCTTTAGATAATTTGAACGTAGTCAATTAAGGTTTTCCTCATGAAACTTGTGTCGAACAAATTTTTGCTTAAAAATCCAAGACGACACATTTGCACAAGACCTTTGATGGAAAAATTGTATAGGAATGTTATTCGATACCTGAGAGAGAACCCACATGTTAGAACAACGTCGAATCAAACCTTTGCGAAATCTTGCTCCTATAGTATTATATAAAAAAAAAAGTCAATAAATGTTTGTAATTGTAGAGTGCTAGTGTAATTCTGTGATAATAAATTCTTAGTAGGGAAATCGGCTAGGTTGGGCTCATTGATAACCCGAGTAAGTAAGTCCGAGGGGACTTTGTGCCTAGCAACCTAAGGTCCCTTGTGATCTGGGATTGTTGACCTAAAACTCGCTAAATGGGTATTGATGCAAAAGTCTTTTGGGACCTTAACCATTGCACAGTCGGTCTAACTACTAAGAACGTGAAGTTTGGCTAGAACCTTGTTTTGATAGAGATTGGGTCAGTTCAATATTGGTTGAAAAAGAGAGAATGTTCGTATGTAGTTAATCCATCAAGGGCCTTAAATTCACTACACACCTTGGGATTTTTTGTAAATTTTTAGTATAATCATGTGGATTGTGGTAACCTATAACCTGGCTATTATTAGAATAATCTTTAAGGTATATATTTTCCTACAAAATTGTTTTGTTGACACCAATGAAAGCTAGAGTAAAAGAGGAAAGTTGGATACTTGCTGACTTATCTCAAAGATTTTATGGGTATATCTTCTGTAAACCCTTAGGAGACAACACTCCTCTTGTAGAGATCGTCTACGGGTTTAACGGGTTGGTAAACCTAAAATTACCCGTCACACCTACGAAAAGGAGTATAGGACTTTTTATCTAGAATTTCTTTTTGTTTTACTCAAGGACGAGCAAAAGATAGGTATGTGGGCATTTGATAAGTGCATATTTTTGCATATTTTTATTACCTATTTATTGTTTGAACTCGTATTTTAATAAATTATTTTGTTGCATTTCAGGAAAATTCGAGAAAAATGAAGAAATGACAAAATAAAGAAATAAATGACAAAAGAAGAAGAAGAAGGACCAAAATAGAAGAAAAGGGAAAGAGAATGGAGGGTGGTGCACATTTTGCCAAAACAAAATGAAAGGCTAGGATTTAGCCAACCTAAAACCAAATCAATGGCTAGGATTTACCCACACCTACCTAAAACCCTAAAATTTTCCTATAAATATGCTTCACTTCTTCACTTGTAAAGAGACCATTACCTTACACACTAGAATTATGTTGTAGTAGTTCATCTCCAAAAATTTTAGTTGTAATATTTTTTTTTCTTCTTGTAAACACTCTTCATTTTTATGCAAAGTTCAAGTTCATTTAATTTCTTGCATCTCCTTACTTACCCTTATTTTGTTATTTTCGTAAATTCTTGTGTGGACAAAGTAGCGATGCTAACCACATGGGATTGAAAGTATCGATTTAAGAATTTGTTTTGTAATTTTAATATCCGTTTTAATATTAGTTTTACCCCTTTAAATTTCCATTTTATTGTGGGTTTTATTATTGTTAATTGCAGATTTAAATTTTAATGTTTTATGTGTTAGTGTAATTTAAATAATAATAATAATAATAATAAAACAAAAATATTTGTTTCGTTAATTTTCAACAATTAATTCGAAGCTTTGTTATTCTTCTGTTTTCTACTGAAGGATTTCTCCCCTGTTTCTTAATTTTTCTGTTTCTGTGTTTCCTTGTTTTAATTCCTGCTTTATTCCCCTGCTTGGTTTAGTCGTTTAATTCTTTTAGTTGCAAACTTCTGAGACACATCTCTCTACTCTTCTCTCCGGTTACAACACACACAAAACACACCCCTATCTCCTTCTTTACTCTCAAATTACAGCACCCTCCACACGAGCAAGCCCATCTCTCCTCTCTCTCATTTTCTTTCTCTCTATCTCTTTCCCATCTCCTAAATCCCTCCGCCTCTCTCCCCTGTTCGAACCTCAATCTCCCCTCACCCCCCTCTCGATTTTTCCCAGTATTCCTTCCCCCTTTTTATTTTCTATTAGCTGCTAAGATCACACCCCGTTCCCCTTTCCCTTGTTTGTAATTGCGTTAATTCTTTCTTTTTGTTTACCGACTAGTAGTTGTTTTTTTAACGTTGAAATTGTTTGGGTTATAGTGTTTGTACTGGCCGAGCGTTTTTGCGCTAAGTTTTGTTCTGTTCACCTTTTGGTTTATGCCGAGTTCTGTAAAATGCTAGTGAAACCCTATTGGTTTTGATGATGACACAATGCAGCAAGCTGACTGCTTGGTTTTGATGATGACACAATGCAACAAGCTAATTGCTTGTTACTAAATATATATTAGCGTGCTATCAAACTTTATTTGCAGGATGTTTTGATTGAGGGGGAGTTTTAGCTCAATCTCAAGTTAATATGTAATCATCAAAATTAGTTAGCAAGCTGGTACGCTTGTAATGGTATATTATAGCAAGCTTCTTGTGTATATTTCTAATTCTATTTTGCAGGACATATAAGTTATGCTATATACAAAGATATTAACAAGCTGGATATATGTACTGGACTAATATTGTTTTGTAGGATTATTACTTATATTATTTCTTAGCAAAACAGGGTATCTCAGCTAGCTGACAGTACAAGAGTTCTTATAACACAGCAAGCTGACAGATAACACAGCTAGCTGACAGTACAACACAGCAAGCTGGCAGTCTGTCCAGAATATTCAGAATATAAAGGGGAGTACGTTTTTTTATAGTAAATATTGTGGAAATCAGTTGTAAGATTGGTCTACTATATTTAAACATGATATTATATATATTAGAACACTACTCAAGTAGAAGTATCATGCTAGACAACTTCCACTCATTAAAGGAATCTTTTTATTACTTTAATGCTCCACTAAAACATCCCATGTGCTTCTTTTCAATCATGCTTGTATTAATAAACAAATAGTCCATACTTTTACTAACTCCACCATCTGTTGTCATGTGAGTAGTTTCAAAAGAAAACACTTTTACTCATTATCATATTTTGTTTTCTTCATTGGTGTCTAACGGATTTCTTCAAGTTTTATTTATAGAACAAAAAGCTGTGTTATTCACATTCTCATCACTACTCCACTGATTATATTCCTCTACATGAGAATCATGATATCTGTTAAATCATTCTATGACAAACCTGCCATGTGAACGTTAGTAGTGGGATTAATGGAACAGATCTAAACACGTGAGAAGTGCTCTTCAAGACCGTTGCAAGTTTGCTCATTAATTCTAATCTCTTTTGTTTCAATATATATATATATATATATACTTGTATGGTTGTGTTTCGGAGCAGCTTACACAACAAGAGCCTTCAAGCAAAATTCAAGAACATACAACAAACAACTCTGCACCTTCATTTCATATTCAACAAACGAGCTCAAGCGTTATATTCTATATCGAGATATTAGAGTTCATAGTTTTGAGTTGTAAATCTTCATATCCATTTGTATTGTTCAACTTGTAAAGTTGGTAGTTGCTGGATTGTCAAGCTTGTGGAACAAGGGTTCAAGGAGCATTAGGCTAGAGAAGTTTATACTTGGTATAGTATAGAACTTAGAGAGATGTGTTCAGGAAACAAGGGGTTCCAGCTAGCTGCAATCAGTAACTGGGGATTGGTTTCACTGCATAACAGCAAGGGGGTCTTGGTTATCACGGAGTATTGTGCTCAAGGGGAGCTCATTGGTCTATACAACAGGTTGTTCAAGGAACTAGAGGAATTCACGAAGTGGGACTTCAAGGAATTCAGTGTTCAAGGGAGCAAGGCTGTTAGAGAGGCATTGAGGTTCAAGGGAGCTGCTTTACTCAGGGGAAAAGTTCATTCCAGCAAGCTGTTATCAGTGAATTGGGTGATATATTATTGGATCTTGTAATTGGATTTCATTGTGATCAATAATATATTTTCTTACCCAAGTTGGTAAGGGACTAGGACGTAGACCATAGAAGATTAGGGATCGAACCTAGCTAAAACTCTTGGTGTTCTTTACTTACTGCACCTTTTATCTTTCTGCATTGCATATCACAGCTAGCTGCCTATTCATTAATCTGTCGAATCTGGTTAACTCAGCTAGCTGCTTATTCACTAATTTGTTGCATCCAGCTAGCTGCCAGAATAACTTTTCAGGCAGAATTTTTATTAGGTCATTGTTAGTCATAACACCTATTCACCTCTAGGTGTGTATTTTCAGCTAGTTCTTGTTCCGAGTCTTTGTCTGTGAATTTTTCTGAGTTTTCTGTTTTTTGCTGCGAATTCTTGTTTGGGTTCGTATAATTGGTTTGTTGCTTTGGGTTATTTGTTTTGATGTTCAAGTGTGCTGACCGAGTGTTTCCGAGTTTTGTCCTAAGTTTAAAGTCCTGTTTCGATCCTGCGGTTTGTGAGTTTGTCATGGCTTAGTTAATTTGGTTAAAGTAAGAGAAGCCAGTCGAAAATAAAGAGAAACATGCCAAATTTTCTGTAAATAAAAAAAAATGATTTAAATTCAAATAGTAAAATTACAAAATTGAGTTTTTAGTTTAAAGTAGATTAATTTAATTTTCTTAAAAAAAACAAACAAATTTCGATTTAGAAATTTATTAGGATAATTTAAGAATAAATTTTAGAATTTTTTAAATAAATTTTTTTTTTTTGATTAACTTTAGAATGATTTAGAATTTAGATTTGATTTGAATTTAGAATTTTAATAATTCAGTTTTTATATTTTCATTAACTAATTAATTAGAGTAAATCAAAAATCACCCAAAATCCACTTGCTCTAGTTCGATTAAATTAAAAATTAAAAGTCGCGAAATAAGTATTAGTCCCTGTGGATCGAATCTTAAATACTAAAACGGTGATCGTGCGCTTGCGATTTAAATACTTATTTTGAGCACATCAATTATTGAAAGCCCATGAGATCTCTCTATATCGAATGGGTGTAGGCATCCCTATGCAAACTATCTTTAAGACTTCATAGCACAACTAACCCAACAAGGGACGCGTGCAAAGTTCGCCAGAACTACATCTACATTTACATCTATTATTAACAGTCCCGCCAGAAACGAAGACACATCCTTATGTGGTTGCATCAGACACTTGAAAAGCGTGTACGCCAATTCGGGATATATACAAACGCCAAGGTCCTAACTAGACAATATGGATAGCAAAGGATTTCAAAATTATTACTTATGCTCGCACATTTGAAACCTTGGCAAAAATATATCTATCCTATAATGGTTATCGCATGCTATCACACTTGCATCCGCATACGCCTAACGAGCACAGTGGTTCTCTAATTGTTTTTTTAATCATCTATTTTCAGTTGTTTCAGTTGACTCGTGAAATATGGAAGCTTGAAGAATTTTTAGTTCTCCACTGTAGCAAGCTACATTGAAGAACTGGGGGTTAGTTGTTATGCCATATTTTTAGCATGTCTAATAATCTCCCAAATTTCTAATAATTATTAATTATTAATTCAGATGAATAATTACTTAATGCCTAAGTTTTATCCTCTCTCTGAATGAGAAAAGAATCAATCTCAATCAATCAATTACGGAAAATATCTCCAAACGATATTCTTCAAATCAGGAAGATATCACAACGATGAGATAAAATCAGTAATTACCACATTAACAAAGTTTATCCCTAAAGTCTCTCAGGGATAAACACAATTGCACAGAACTACGTGGGCTTGATCTAATATAAATTGGTACGTAGGCATCTTAGCAAAGGGACCGATACACGAGACAAATCGAGACACCTGCCAAGTCCAGCCCCCTCTTTTTCATAAACCCTAATCCCCTAAAACAACCACATATTCATATTATCACTCTATTATTCCAGCACAAACCTCTGATTTTGGTGATAAAAAAAAAACCTCTAATTTCGTGTTGTTACGAAATTCCTTCAACAACACTATTAATAGTGTTATTGTTATTATTGTAATTAGGGAGAAAAGTTCTATGGAGTACTGTTTATTTGGAGTACGTTGGAGTACATATGCGTTCTGCATTTAAAATAATTTAAAATTTATTATTTTGCAAACCTTGTTATATGAATATCATAATTTCATTGATAATTTTGAAAATCATGTATATTTTGAAATATGTTCATCTTGAAAATCCTTTATGTTTGCAATCAGAACATATATGTTTTGCAACCCAAATGTGTTTCGCAGAACAATTTATTTTACAATATTTTGTTAGCAAAACATAAAAAATTTTCAAGATTTTCGATGAAATAGTGATGTTCATGTAATAAGATTTGCAAATTAATAAAGTTTACAAGATTTTGAATGCAAAATGTATATGTACTCCAAGTACTCCAATTAAAAGAGTACTCCATAGAGTTGGACTCTATAATTAGGTTCACTTATGAAGTAACAAAATCCAATTACTGACTACCAAATCTTAAAAATTGTGGATTTTTTTTAAAAAATTTTTGATTTTCGGACTTGATAATGTTGTGCATATACGTTTTGTATTGAAGTCAGATCGAAATGAATTAATTATCCTCGATTTAGCAAAAAATTCATCACAGTTTTAGTTCAGAACATATAAAAACCGAACAATTCATGTGATTTATTCCAAACTGTAAACAGATTTAACGTTTGCGATGATAGCACTAGAATAATTTCAGTACAAAAAGTCACTATCACTATTTTAAGAACAGTTATTTCACCTTTTTTTGATGCCTAATTTACTTTTACTTATGCACGGTCAACTAGTTTAACATAATACTCCAAAAATTTAGATTTGCTTTAATTGGGTAAAAAAAAATTACTTTTAATATTTTCTAGGGACAGTTTACGTTTAATAAAAAAACAATACAAAAGATCAAAACTCAAAATTTGAATATTACCAAAAACATGTATACATAATATATATCGGCAAATTTTAAAATAATTCAAATACTTAATATGAAAATAATAATATCAATTATTATATAAATATAATTTTAAAATATACTTATACATCCACAATAATAACTCATGTTGTTCTTTTATTAAAAATTAATTTTATAAAAATCAAACATTACATTTTTTATTTTTTTCTTAAAATCAAAAAATCAAACATTACATAAAAAATATAAAAACAAATCTATTCATATATCATAAAAGTTAATAATATTTATTAAGCTGCAAATTGTTTGATAAGGTTATTTGATTTAAAAAAGAGTTGCTAATTTTTTTAATCAAAAGTTTTTATTTATACTTTAGTAATCAAGTAGTAAAGTATATGAAACAAAATGAAATATAATAAATTTTAAATTTAGATCAAGATTTTTTTTTTATTTGATTTAGGAATCATAAAAATATATCACATCAATATACTTCTATAATTTTGATCTTAAACGTATATATCAACATTTAAGTGAAAGATAATAAAAATGAAAAATAAATTTTAGAAATGAGAAATAATTGTATTACTATCTATCTCTATATATATATATATATATATATATATATATATATATATATATATATATATATATATCAAAATTTAAGTGAAAGATATTAGAAATGAGAAATAAATTTTAGAAATGAGAAATAATTGTATTACTATAATAGTAACCGTGACTTTGGAGTAAAAAAGAACGTAGGCCAATATTTATTCAGGTGTTGGCTAATCTATCACAATTTTAAATTAAATGGTTCCAAATATCACAATATGAAAGGATGATTTCAAATATCACTTTAAAAATTTAAGTGAAAAATATTAGAAATGAGAAATAAATTTTAGAAATGAGAAATAATTGTATTACTATAATAGTAACCATGACTTTGGAGTGAATAAGAACGTAGACCGATATTTATTCGGACTCAATCTATCACAATTTTAAATTAAAAGGTTCCAAATATCACAATAAGAAAGAATGATCCCAAATATCACTCTAAAACACTACATCGTCTGGCGTTTTCATTTTTTTAATGAAAAAGCTACATTGTGTAGCGTTTTGCTTCTTCTTCTTTTTTTCTTCTGAAAACGCTACTTCCAGTTTGGTCTTGGGTTGATTTTTTGTTTTTTTTAAAAACACTACTTTATGATTTGTTTGTTGGAATGGATGGAACAAAACACTAATTTATCATATGTTGCCTATTTTAAACTATTTTTTGCTAAATATATATTTGCAAATACTATTAAAAAATTATAATTAAATGATAAATTCAAATTGTGTTTTTTTTTCATTTCCTGACAAAAAAAAATTGGGTTTCTATATTGAGTCCGACTGCCTGATTTTTAAAAAATCGGGGGCCAGTCCCGATTTTTTAAAAATCAGGTTAAGTTAGGGTATATGGTCCTATACCCTAATAAGTTCGTATAAGCTTTATTCGTCGTTCTGAATATTTTTAAACCCAAAATGCAACTGTTGAACCCAAATGTTAACTATTGAAATCCCAAAAGTATACAAATAAAATTTAAAATTTTTGATTAAAACATTGAATCCGACATCCTGATTCTTAAAAAATTGGGGGCAGCCCCGACCTCGATGTTTAAAAATCAGGATAAGTTATGTTTAGGGTTTATTCGTCGTTCTGAATATTTCTAAAACCGAAAATGGAAACGTTGAACCCCAAAGGTTAAATGTTGAACCCTTAAACGAATACAGATAAAATTTAAAAAAATTAATTTAAAAGTTGGATATTTCTAAATCCCTAATGGAACCCGGCCCGTTGAACCCCAAATAAAAACTATTTAACCACAAAGGAAATATCAATAAAAAAATTTAAAATATTAAATTAAAAAAATAGAGTAATGACCCAAAATGGACCATTTCCGATCTTCATGGCTTACCTACTCCATTTCAAAAATGCGACCCCAAATACCCTAGAAATGCGACACACCGTCCTGCACAACACATGATACGCATCTTCGTGCTCCGCAACAATCCCTTATTGCGGCATTCCGTGCTCCGTAACAACCTCTAATGCGGTACATCGCATTCCGTAACACAGCTAATGCGGCACACGCATTAGCGCAATAGTAGAAAAATTCTGAAAAAAGAAGATGAGGCACCCGGAACAGCATATTAGGGGGCAGGTGAGGGCCGAACTTCTGTGGATAGCCCATTTTGGTAATTTTCTTTTAAAAAAATAATATATAAAATTTTAATATTTTAATAATATGCCACCTACCTACCCACCCCAAACAGGCGAACACCCACCCACCCCATTTCCTGCCGTGACTTGAAGTCAAGGGTGGCTACACATGGGTTCCGAAAATCGACCAAATTGGCCCTTTTTTAACCGATCAAATCGAACCGTCCAAAATTGTGGGTTAAACGGGTTAATTTTTTAAAAACCCAAACAATTGAGTTGGGTATGAGTTTAACAAATTTTAACCCTTAGCCAACCCAACCCGTTTACATAAAATACAAAATTTTTTGCATATTTTCTGCATATTCTGTATATTTTCTACAAATTTCTGCACTTTATAAATTGTCTGCACTATATAAATTTTCTGCAACACTTTCTTGCTTCTATAACATTCTACAACACATCTGATTTCTGCAACATTTTTTGCGAAGTGTAGAATTTTCTACAATGTGCTTGATTTTCTGCAAAGTTATTCCAATTAGCAAATTTAACCCGAACCAAACCGAATTAATTGGGTTGGGTCGGGGTTGGATTACAGAAATTTTTTCAATTAATGGATTCATTTTTTATAAAATCGAATTAAATGAGTTGGGTCGAAGTTTTACCCATGTGCAGTCCTAATGTCCCCTCCACAAATGCTATTTGGAATAGCATTCCCCCTCCCTCAACACTATTTAAAGCATCGTTCATCCTCCTTCCCCAAAAATACTATGTGATGTAGCGTTTCCCACCTCTTCATTTCTCTAATCGTTACATGATTCAGCGTTAAAAAATAACATACAGTGTTTTAGTGTGATATTTGAGACCAAACTTTTGATTTATTACATTTTGGATCAATTATTCTAAAATTATGATATTGGGTCTTTTCTTAATTTATTGAAAGACAATTTCCACGTCTATGCGTTACTTACCCTTTAACATTTCATTTCATTCGTTCAAAAAAAAAACATTTCATTTCATTATTATCAAACTTTTTCCTGTGGGCCCTATTGCATACTTTCATGACACGCCCCATAGCAGTTCCTATAAACCATGTTTCACTTTGTGTTTTTCTTGTGGAACTTTCGTAGCAGCTGGTAAAAATTCTCATCTGCGTTCATCTCAATTTTTCATATTAACCATCTGTATGTATATGTAGTAGTTTATTGCAGTTTTGTACTTTTTATTATTACTGATTGCTCAACTTTACTAATAAAATTTTGGGTTTTTTTTTTTGTGTTGTTTTTGGAGGTAAAGATTGTTTTTGATTTGATTGGAGATATGGGTAGGCTATTTGTTCAAACTCTTGAAGGGAGTATCTATTCTTGCAAGCATTGCAAAACCCATCTTGCTGTTGTTGAAGATATAATGTCCAGGGTCTCTCTCTCTCTCTCTCTCTCTCTCTCTCTCTCTCTCTCTCTCTCTCTCTCTCTCTCTCTCTCTCTCTCTCTCTCTCTCTCTCTCTCAATATATATATATATATATATATATATATATTGATATTGATGTTATATGATTGGTATGATTTCATAGTAATGATCGGTCTTGGTTAATGTAGGTGATTAGTTGATTATGGTTTTAGGTGTGATTGATCATTGTGTGTGGAAGTGTTATCAGTTATGTGGGTTGTTTGATTGGTGTTCTTGATGTTTTCGGGTGATGGATATGTGATAGTTGTTACTTGATTTGATTTGAGCAGAAGAGTCCCATTTGAATTTTTATTCCTAGCATGTTTGTAAAACCCTGATGTTTAGCTCTGAATATATATTTTAGGTCTGTAAACTTTAGTTGCATAACTGATCATGCTCTTAAACCATTAACTCTCCCATGTGACCTTAAACGTTTAGTGAGATTTCCCCTTAAATCCCATCGAAAGATGTATTGACGGTATACACTGAAAGGCTCTTTAACTTGAGTGACTTTTAAGGCCCTTAAACTCGGATCATGCTGTTTTCTCTTCAATTGCAACTTTAATTTGTACCACTTGATGAAGGTGCATATCTTTCACAAAATTAGAAGCAGAAGTTTGGGTTAATTGATTTATTGTATTGCTCAAGGCTGCTATGATATTCTTGAGGTTTGTGTTTATTGTTTGCTCACTGCAGTCTGTCTACAGCCTTTTTTTTAATAATTGTGCCCCACTTGCTCTTTCTTGCACAAGGAGCAAGTAATACGCTTCCTTCAATTCATAGAAAGCTTCCTTGTTTTCTTGATCTCACACTGGTCTATATGTTGAATAATGAGTTGAAGAGGGGAGATTGCAGAAGAGATTTAGGATTTCGGTGAGAGTGAGAGTGAGAGTGATGAATGGGAGAGCTGATGGCTGCAACTTTCCCCTTTTCTGGTTGTTATCTGTCATGTTTAATTGACATTTTGACACTTGTCTAACTCACTTACCCTTGGCACCATTTGGCATTGATGCCATGGTTCAGGACAACTACACTAAACTTCACAAGGGTCTTATGGGAGAGTTACTGGCTTGGAGGTCTGATCGGTTATGTATGTTCCTGTGTGCTTTAGTTTGTTTTATCTATAATTCCAAAATATTTTTCTCAATCAGACTGTCCCTCTATTGATTAAAATTTCTGATGACTGTGGCAAATACCATGTTTTGTTCGGAGTTTAAATTTCATTTTTACATGATATATTTACACTTCAATGGTTATGCCAATCTCTTAACCAAAAAAAAAAAAAGTAAGTGCGTGACACAAAAAGTACTGTGAAAGCGTTGAAACATTTTGAATTCATGTGATTTACGGTTCTTGTTTTCCCTTGTACATGATCACGATAGTAATTCTTTTTCTTTTGTCCTCACTTATAAAGTGATGCAAGAAGTCATCAAAACATGAGAGTATGGTCTGACAGTAGTGGTAGTTTTTTATGACAAGATCAATGTAAAGACCTCGTATCTAATATGAACTGTTTTGTATAAAAATTTGAAACTCAATGTAATTGACCCTTTAGTACTTCTGTTCAGTAATTTGTCGAGTGTATTTTCATTTCCTTCTGTGTCCAAGTTACTCTTAAATCCCTAGCATTTGAGGCTTGTAGCCTAGTGGATACTCCACTCTTCGTTGTAACAAGAGGGCGAGCATTCCAACCTTATTGGAGGTAGGGGGTGTGAGTATATAATATGTTGTTGGATATACCAAATAAAAGAAGTTACCCTTAAAATTTTAAAGTTGGGTGATCTCAGTAGAAAACAATATGAAAATAGGTTCCACATATAAATAAGCCTTTCTTAATTAAGTAAGATGACATTTTAGTATTTACACAATTACACCACAAATTTGAGCAATTCATGGCATGCACTTATAGTTTTTCAATCACTGGTATGATAAATTGTCGAAATTCATCTGTTATTTATACCACAGAATTATTTCTGCTGCTCACTGCATAAAGTCCTTATATAGGCTGTTGCATACTAAGGCATATTATCTTCGTAGGTATTAACTCATTATTCCTCGAAACTTCTCTGTTGGATGATATATTGTCTTCTATAGAGGCAGCAAGCGGTATAACAGTATTATCTTGTTTCCAACACTGTTCCGGGGGTGATTTGGACTATCTAGAATACTCCATATCATTGTGCTTGTTCTAATACTGCTTGGGAGTAAATTTAAATTGACAGCCGTATTCCTGACATGTTATTTGCATGTTCTTTCAGGCTTTTAGTTGTAGGCATGGGAAAGCTTATCTCTTCCGTAACGTGTAAGCCTTCTTATATAGTTTGTGCAAATTTGTGTTGTAGATTGGATATATGGAGATAGTGTTTAAAAAATTATTTACATTCAATAACCAGCCATCTGCGCCTGCGGCATCAATTTCTCTTCTGCCTTGTAGTGTGGCTGGGCAGAATAAGTATTTTTCCTCGTCATTTTGTTAAAGGATATTGGAGCTCTGAAATGCTTAACAGGAATTGCTTTTCCTTTTAAAATTGTATATTTTTGTTAGTAGTATATAAAAGTGTAAATTACAATAATCTAAAGAAAAGTATAGATGACAGAAGGATTTATGTATAAGAATGAATGTGAGAGTTAGGTGCACAATCGCTGCCTAGTTTTGCCCGGTATTCTTTAGAACATAAGATATTGTGTCTGAACAAACTTAAGTGCACTAGTGTACTTTTGGGCTAGATTTTACAGAAATACATACATATATCATCCATTTTGCCAGTTATGCTTCCAAGTGTTTTTTTTGACTTCGTCCGAATGTATATCTTTCATAGTGTGAATGTTACCCTTGGAGAGAAAGAGGATAGGATGATGATAACTGGAATGCATATTGTGGCTGACATTTTCTGTGTGTGCTGTGGATCTAATGTTGGGTGGAAATATGTAAGCTTAATTTCAAACAATCTAATTGCTTGATTTTATGCTTAACTTAGTTTTGACCTAATAGTAATGACGGTGAATCGTGTATTCCCAGGAGTCTGCTTATGAGAAGAGCCAAAAATACAAGATAGGCAAATTCATTCTCGATAGGTATCCCAGATTCTGTGTATTTTTTTTATCATTGTGTGATTCCCTTTGTGCACTATAATCCGTGAATCCTTTGTTTGAGCAGGTTTCAGATAGTGGGTCCTAATGGAAGCACCTATCGGGGAATTCAGGAAGCTCAGATTCTTGGAAGCGACGTTGATGAAGAATGATGCTGGAATAGTTTTTTGCTTCATAATTTGTATAAATTGCTAGTAACAAAAATATAACTATACATCCTCTAGAACTTGTTCTTTTTGGGGACAGAGTAGTTATAGTCATGCTTTATAGTGGTTAAAAGACCAGTTAGTTTTGCAGGAAAACTTAGGATCATGGTCCTGCCATTTTTTTATTTTCAGACTTCCAGTCATACATATAGGAAAACGAATCACCCATAGCCGTTACAATGAAGAACGGTAGCTTTTATATCCTACATAATTTCCTGTTGGTAAAACGATTTTAGTATGTGCATTAAAGTATATCTTGAGTAGACATATAGATTACAAATTCCAATGACCTGTTTAGCCTTGATGAATTATAGTATCTTTCAGTTTTAGATTAAATGTTTGACATCCTCGTCTTCACAGCTGCTATACTGTACTTCCCTTCTGCCTTCTAAATAAACCCGAAGCACAATCTGAATAGTCTTATCTGCTCTCGTTAGGCGGCAATGTTGTTCTTATATTACCGTGAGCATCATGAAATAATCAAATTATATAATTTGAAAGAGCTCCTTTCCTCAGCAGTCGGTACAACTGTGTTGGACATATATTACTCATCTTTGTGTTTGCACCGCCTAGCATTGATTAATCGACCGCCTAAACTAATTTTTAGAATACTGGTTGTGTGATATTTCCAAATATTCATACTGCATCGAATAAATTAGTGTTCTGTAGTTTTTTTGGCCGCAAAACATTTCTCCTGTCGCATGATTGCCTTAATCCCATGACATGAATGTGAATCTTATTTGATTAAGACGAAAAATTAATTCGTCAAAATTACTTTTTTTTTTAACAAGTAAATAGGTAAAAGGATGAAATTTAATCCATCTGACGAAAATAAAATTGCACAAATTTTAATGACTAAATGACAAACAATTTTTATGATTTAAATATTAAATCTAACATCTTCAAATATATTTCATGAACCAGTTTCCAAATTGAACACGAGCAAAATGAACCCGTTCAAAGTTAATATACACAAGTGACAAGACCACTACGAATAATTTCAAAAAATATCAAAATTCTCTTACAATATTTCGTTATTGGGGGAGGATTGAACCCTCCATATTTAAATTACTCAAAATTTTAACCCAATTAAATTATTGAATCAATATTTTTATTCAAAAAATGAAAATATTAAAAATAACATTTTTAATATTTTGACCAAATAAAAATATTGAATCAATATTTTTATTCAAAAAATGAAAATTTTAAAAATAACATTTTTAATTATGTGGTCAAAGTATCTTAAAATTCGTGGTAAAAAGTCAAGAAGCAAATATATTGAAACAGAGGGAGTGTTGTTTTTGGTTTAGGTCCCTGAACTATTAAAAAAATATCCGAATACCTAAACTTTTGAAATTTCTGATTGACATCTTTCCGTCAGTATTTGACTAACGGAAGTTAGTCAATGCTGACGTGACAATGTAGGAAAAATTGAAATTTCATGGAATGAAGTGAAAATTTGACATGTTAATCTACGACTTATTACAAAAAAATATTCTTGTAATCACTAGTAGATTAACATGAAATTTTCACTTCATTCCGTGAAATTTCAATTTTTCAGATATTGCCGCGTCACCATTGACTTACGTCCGTTGGTCATATACCGACGGAAGGATGTCAATAAGGAATTTTAAAATTTATGCAGAATATTTTTTTTATAATTCAGGGACCTAAACCAAAAACAACATTTGTACTATACTGTTATAAGCGAAATAGGGTATATTTAATTGGTCGTTTGGTACATTAAATTTGGTATACCGAATAACGACCGTTAGATTTTAAGATAGATATAAAAAAATCGTTAGATGTAATATTAAATAATATTTTTTTTATAATATCTAAAATATTTCTTTAAGTTCAAAGTTCGAATTCCGTCAATAACATATTATATTAAATATTTATATTATCTTATAAACTACTCCTAGAAGTTTAAGGTTTGATTCCTGTCAACAACATATTTCAGTTAAATATTTATATCTATTTTCATAAACATTTATATTATCTTATAAACCACTCCAAAAAATTCAAGATTCAATTGTCATCAACAACATATTAAATTTAAAAAGTTTTGTTATTTATTTACAATATAGAAGAAAAACACTAACGTGTAGAATACTATCAAATATGGATTATTATATTTTAGTATCTTCTATATTTTATTTTCCTACTAATTGAAAAACATATATTAAAATTATTAATAATAAAATAAAAATATTAAAAAAAAATAAAAATATAAAAAATCATCCGCGCGATGCACGGATTATAGGCTAGTACAGTAAAGCCTCCCTAATCGATAAATTAATAATCTCCCCCAGTTAATAATTTCTTCTGATCCCAACTTGGACTAGTTCAAAAAATTGACCAATTTCGATAAGATAATAATCTTTTTGAAAAACCATATATATATATAGGTCATTGCTCCATAAAGAACACTCTTATATAAAGAACAATAAAGAACACTATAGAATCATTTATTCTAATAGATCCAATGGCCCCGCCAGGGACACCCAATACAATTTTTTTTATTTTTTTATCCTTTTTCCATTCAGCAAAAAAAAATTCACCGTTCACTGGCGACGTCAGCAGTGACGTCATCATGAACAGTGATTTTTTTTTTTGCTGAATGGATAGAGGGTAAGAAAATAAGAACTTTTTATATTGGGTGCCATGACGGAACTCTTAGATTAGATTAAATATGAATGTTATAATGGTGTTCTTTATTGTTCTTCATATAAGGTGTTTTTCGTGGGGTGCAACTCTATATATATATGGTCCTAATAATATTATAAATTAATAATTTCCTTTATAATTATAGAAATATGTCTTATACTTTTGTAAAATATGAATCTAGGTTTATTAAAATTAAAATCTATATAAAACTCATCCTTAATCTTCTTTGTTGTATCCAAAAGTTCGAATATGGCATTTTCGTAAAACATAACAAAGTTATTAATTAATATTTTTGATGTCTTGAATGCTTCTTTACATGGAACATATTCCAAAAATATTATACTGTCTTTGATATCATATAAATATAGATGAATCTTCATTTTTGAATCTCACTAATACCCATTGAATTCGTAAACTACCGTATAATGAATTATCTGAATTAAGTATAAAACATAAATTGTTCAATTCATTCTATTTAAATTTATATAGGTAAAAGTTAATTTGTTTGATGTTGAAAATTCTTTATAAATTAATAATTAATAATTTATAATTTATCGATTAGTTAATAAACTCTATAAATTAATAGAATTACTCAATCCCAACTATATTAATTTATAAAGGTTTTACTGTATAATTTAAGAACGAAATAATTTATCTCGTTCTACAAAATGAACGTACTACCTCAAGGCATTTCTGTAAATATCACAAAAACCAGGTCTACATAAACAACCAGCCTCTCCCCCGCTCCTACCTGTACTGTATACACACTAGAGATGCACAAAAAGCCCATCGTGCCGGGTTTTGACCGGGCTTTTCAAAGTCCGGCCCGGGCTTTGACTTTGACCGGGCCGGGTCGGGCCGGGCTTCTGTGAAAAATGTGAACCCGTTTAGGTCCTCGAAGCGGGTCGCGATGGGCTTTTTTCCGGGCCTGAAGCGGGCCGGGCCGGATCGGGCTTTTTCTGGGATCAAATCGGATCGAGATTTTATGTTATATAAGAATGTTTTTTATGTAATAATGGCAGACATGTGTTAAACAATCTATATTGACGATACAAATATTACATTTATAGATTTACTTTTTGATTTGATGATATATTAATTGATTACAGGTGTACTTAACTTGTTTTCGTTCATGTATCGTAATATATGCATATAAATAATCTTATTATTAATAATGAATATGTAAATATATATGTACTTAAATTATTTTTATATTTGTAGGAAGTGTAAATACATAAATATTTATGTATGTATACTAGAATAATCGAATTTTACCCGGGTTTTTTTGGACCGAACCGAGCTTTTAATCGGGCCGGACCAAAGACCGGGCTTTTTAAAAGACCGGGATTTTGCCGGGCCAGGCCGGGCTTTGCCAAAAAATATAGGAACCTTTTAAGGTCCTCGGGCCGGGCTTTGACCGGGCCGAACTTTGACCGGGCTTTACCGGTCGGGCCGGGCCAGATTTTCGGGCTCGTGCTTTTTTCATCCCTAATACACACTCAAACATACTCCCCGCCTACCTCGCCCTCGGGTAAACCCCGACACTCTCTCTCTCTCTCTCTCTCTCTCACTAACAAACAAAACAGCCACTACTAGAAACACACAATCTCCATTTCAAATCCCCTTACCTATACACACAAAAGCCTGTATCTATAATTTCCCCAAACAATGACTGAGTTAGGGTTCAAATGTAAAGTCTATTATAAACACAATTGTGTTGGAGAACTAGACGTTGTTGATGTTCAATCCACGAATTTCAAGTTCCCAAACAATGAGATTTTAATTGATCATCTCTCGTTGAAGAGTAATCGATGCTCGCCTCACTCTGTTGCGCATTCGATTGCTTCGTCTTCGGTTTTGTGTAAGCTCGAGTCGTCTGATGAGCATTCGGAGTTGTATGATATGTATATTGATTGTATTAAGGAACTTAAGGTATTATTTGTGGTTTTAATTAGTCTAGTTAGGCATTTTTTTGAATGTTACTGTGTGTGTAGGTGACAGTTGATGTTGCTACTTATTATTGATTAGATTGTTTCTTAGAATTAGCGAGTGTGAGAGTGTGTGTGTGAGAGAGAGAGGGAGAGGGAGAGAGAGAGAGTAATGTTATATGTGTGTCTGCTACATAACAATGATTTGCATATTTCTCTCTCTCTCTCTCTCTCTCTCTCTCTCTCTCTCTCTCTCTGTGTGTGTGAGTGTGTGTGTGTGAGAGAGAGAGAGAGAGTTTTGTGTTCATATATATATCTATGTATGCTGGTAAAACCTCATTTGGTGTAATTGATACATTTCTGCTAGTTTCTGCGGTGAGAGAGGGAGGGATAGAGAGAGAGGGGGAGAGAGAGAGAGAGAGAGAGAGAGAGAGAGACCGTTTCGTATATGCACATAAAACCTTATTCTGCAGCAAATTAGTGGTTTATACATTTCTGTTGGTTTGGCAGATGCTAAGTTTTCTATACTAGCAACTGATTATTTTATTTTTAGCAAACCTTCTTATGGATGAAAGAATGATTTCTTTTATGATTTATGTTTAATGCTGTAGATTGTATATTTATTTGGTAAGTGATAAATTTAATTTAAATTTTAGACAGGAGTGGTGTTATTGGGAGAAGAAGAGGTGCATTTAGTGGCAATGGTGTGTAAGTACAGAAATTGTGCGTGTTTTTGGTGCTATGCAGTTCCGTCTGGTTTGTACAGTGTTTGTCTGCGGATGTTGGATCTGAGATGTCTCTGGATTGTGCTTGATCTTGATGAGACACTTATTGTGGGCAATACGATGAAGTCGTTTAACGATAGAATTGCTAGTTTACGGAGAAGGATTGGTAGAGAAACTGATCCAGTTCGGAAAGCGGAAATATTTTCTGAAATGGTACTGTATGAAAAAGATCAAAGGTTACTGAAGCAATACATTGATCGAGATTCAGTTGTTGAAAATGGTAATGTTTATAACGTTCAAGCAGAGGTGGTTACGATTTGCGAAAGTCAGAAACGAATTGTTCGTCCTGTCATACGGTTGCTGGACAAAAGCATAGTTCTAACTCGCATCAATCCAGAGGTCAGACTAGACACGTAATTAAGTGATTCTGTAATTTTATTAGTACCTCAGCTCTGCAATTGGTTTTGCTGGGGTGAATGTAGAGATTAGATTTGGTTGAATCGACCCAATTGTAAGTGAAATGATTAAATGTCTACCGAGCGTTCTTTTATCTTTTTGCTGAAAAGTAATATTGTCATTCTGTAATTGTTAGTATATGTGAGGTGATCAAGCAGTAACCCCTCTGTTACCTTTGTGTAGATGCCCATGCAGTGGATCTTGGGACTTGGATCCCTATGTAGTGTATCTTATCTGGCTCTGATACTTTGGTTTGTCATTAACTTTGTTTAGAGTCTACCAGTGTTTGATTATGTTTATGCTAGTGGAGTTTCAGGGAAAAACTGATAATCAAAGTATAAATACGTAGGCTCATAGATCTGCTGAACATAGAAATTTATTAAGACTTTAGAGTAAATTAGTGTATGCCAACTGATCAACTTTCTTCCTTGGTACAAGGAAGCCATGATTAGAATCAGTAGATATTGCTTTATGAAGAGGCACATTGCGTACCGGCAACAAAAGACGCCTTTTTCAGCCGATTGTATTTATAGTCCATGCAACATACATGTTTAGGATAAAAAAAGAAACATTTGCATCAGTTGAACCCCTCTTTCATTCTACTGCATTATATCACATATTATTCGTGTGAGTTGCATTTATGAGCTGGCTGACTACAATGTTGCTAAGCCGTTACCTAGGCGGAAAGGCGATAATTTATGGGTAAGCTTCCAGCCCGCCTTGATTCTAATGGGGTAAGTGATGTCATGTGGATTTTGATGGTCAAAGATGTCGCCTATATTTTGCCCGTAACGGTCCCGAACAGCTTAGATTTAGTTTGTAAACAGAATTGATTCGGTGGGTAACTTAGAACTCAAGTGATCACCTGAACTTAAGTGGATACTCCATTGATCCGCTCCTATTAAATCCAAGTGAGGAAAGACGTTTCAGCCTTCAAAATTCTTTTGCCATAATTATTCTTTTTTTTTTTCCCTCAATTTCCGAAGTGCTCATCTTTTCTTATGAATCTCTTGCCAATTCTCAACAATACAATCATAAGATAGTAGAAAGATTTTAAAAAGTGTCGCTGGCTTGGGGATAACTTTGATTCAATCTCCCACTGTTGATAACAATCCAACAACTGCAGATTGTAAATTTTGTTAGAATGATCGTGATTGAGGCGGGGAAACCAAGGATAAAGTTCATATTCCTGACATAGGGTTGTAATATTTTTGTGTTGGTGGTTCTTCTTGTACTTTGCAGTTGCAGGACTCCAAATCAAGCGGATCAGTATTACAAATCAATATTTATATCTAAATGACGAAGAAATTGATGGTGATTATGTTGATGCTGTTAGGGAGGGTGAAATGAAGACCCAATTAGTGTATCTACTAGTAGTTACTTGACTAGCTTTGTGTGTTGTCTTTTGTGGTGATCATGATGGAATTGGATACTACTATTAGATATGTTTACACTTATATGAATATCATCTTGGTGAATACTTAAAGTTCATAGTAATAATTTTATGTAGTTTTAAGGTTTAAAATAAACTTATTTTATTTACTATTTATTAAGTTATACTTAGTTATGTATTAGAAAAATAATTAATATATGTAATACACACACACACACACACACACACACAGAGAGAGAGAGAGAGAGAGAGAGAGAGAGAGAGAGAGAGAGATGAGCTGCTAATTTGCCTAATGGACGCGTAAGCTAGTGCCTTCCCACCAGGCCTCCTGGCGGTTGTTCACGCACTGGCTCGCCTTTACAACTTCAAAAAATATGTTAGAGATTAACTAAATCAACATAATAAAATCTGAACCCTTAACCTTCCTTGAATTTACAACATGCTGCATATGTAGAAACCAGAAACCCACGATACAAGTGTTAGTCAATGCGCGCTTAAAGCGCAGAATAAGCGCGAGGTGCTAGATTTGGGCTTCGCTTTTCAAAAGTACAGTGCATTTCGAAAAGCATTGATTAAGTTCAATTATGGGTGAAGCACAAAGCGCAAAAGAAGCCCACAGAAGCACGCTTCATTGAAAATGAGAACTTTGACCAACTCTGAACAGAATATTAAATTGTGGGCCAAATGTTTAAGTTTATTGGTATTTTTTAGAAAAATGACATTAAACACATATTGATGGAAAATAAGTGGCCCAGTGCTAACAATGTTGAAGATTTAAGCAGAACAAGAAATTTGCTATTTCTTGATATCTACCATTATTATTTGTTGCATATACATGCATTCTTCCTATATTATTTAGTTCAGTATACATGCATTCTTTTGTACCTGAAACTTCTATAGTTTAGATTGGATCAGATTTATGCTTTAGTAAGGAAGTGTATGGATTTGGTAATCTTAATTGCTCCTTATCTACTTTATTGTCTGAAGTTAATCATCGTTCCCTTACTGGTGCAGATACGTGACACTAGCGTACTTGTCAGGTTGCGGCCTGCTTGGGAGGACTTGAGAAGACACTTACATTCAAAAGAGCGGAAAAGATTTGAAGTTTACGTTTGTACGATGGCCGAAAGAAATTATGCATTAGAAATGTGGCGATTGCTTGACCCAGAAGCACACCTAATTGATCCCAAGCAAATATCGGATCGTGTTGTCTGTGTAAAATCAGGCAAGGATATATTGTTGACGACTTGACGCTGATATAGTTTTTTCATCTTATTCAATCAAGTTTCTGTTTCCTTTCTTTGAATTAATAGGGTCTAGAAAGTCTTTGCATAGTGTCTTTCAAGATCAAAAATTCCATTCAGAGATGACAATGGTCATTGACGATCGTTTGAAAGTTTGGGAAGACGTAGATCAACCTCGAGTTCAAGTTGTTCCAGCATTCTCTCCTTATCGTGCTCCTCAGGCAGACGTATGATGCTTTTATTTTGTATCAATCTACTCCGAAGCACATTGTTATGTGTTAATATATAATCAGTTTTTCCTTTTGTGTCATTGTCATCTGTGCTGTCAATAAAATAACTACACTGGGTAGATTGCAAATGGCGTTCCAGTTCTCCGTGTGGCAAGGAATGTTGTATGCAATGTTAGAGGTTGTTTTTTCAAGTAAGTGTAGCTTGATTTGCTATTAGTGCTTTTATATTCTATATTAAATAGTTGGAATATGTTGTGTATCGAGTTTGGAGTATGTAGCTAGTCAAATATTATTACAAAGCTCATTATACATATTGACATGTTTTTGACATGTTAACTAGAGAATTTGACGAGAATCTATCAGAAAGAGTGATTGGACTATTCTATGAAAATGAGGTCAAAAATCTGCCATCACTACCTGATGTCAGTACGTACTTGATGCCAGAGGTATATAGGTTTGATTTATTATACGTACATTTTTATTTTAGTTGCCGGTTGGTGCTTGTAAGTAGGGCTGACAATTTTGGACCCGAGACACGAACCCAACCTGCATGGGTCGGTTTCGGTTTTATATTTTTCGGGTTCGGGTTGAGCACCTGGAACCATTAAATTTTCGGGCCGGGTTCGGGTTGGGTCAAATTTGCGACCCGACCCGAAACCCGAAATTGCCAGCCCTACTTGTAAGTTTTGGATCATTGCTATCAGGATGCTAGTTTTATTGTATACTACAATACAAATGTTCCCATGGCTGATAAATTAATGGTTCTGAAATGATACGAAAAATGAACCCATTGGCCGAATGGCGTAGTACCTATTATGGAAATTCAGAATTGCACTTACTCTTCTATATTTGTTATTGTTAATCTAACCTAAGAGGGTTGAACGAGTGATTTAGGAATATGTAATTACTCCAGTTATTAATTGTATATTTTAAGTATTGATTTGTAGTGTACGTTACATACTAGTCAAAAAACGCAAACTGTATTACAGGGAGGTTGGTTAGTAGATGGACAAGGATGTGATTTATCTGGACCTGATAGACAGCACACTCGTCAGAATTCACTTGGTCAGAGTACAGTTGGTGCTGTATCTGTAGGACTGTCATCGCATGTGATGGAATCAAAAAGTAAAGAGGTCTGTTTGCAATATTTTGATTTCATTTTTAGATTTTTTTTAGTAGTATAGACAATCATGTATGCTTTAACTTCATAGTCTAAATATAGAACTTTACGTAGGTGATTACTATTTTTTGCAGGCACGTGAAAGGTTAGAATCAGATCAGCAGAATTTTTTAGAAGGATCCCATCCATCAGGTTTCTGAGAAACTAAGTGTTGCAATTAATCTCTTGCTTTACCACCACAATTGGGTTTTTTTTCCCTTAGATATCTGGGTACATGATATTAATTATTAAATACCACACACTATGCCTCTATTGAAGTTCGAGCCCTCAACCTCAGAGGTTGTTTAAACTTTGAGGAAGAGGCCAGAGGGGTAACAATTACGCTTTGGGCCTTAATAGTTTAAGATTTATAGAAACCTAATCTAAGAATAAGTGACCAGTTTCCAGGTCGACATTCTCTATTAGGCAAAGATATAGTGATGAAAGCTAGAACTTAGAAGGCCCCCATGCCATTCATGAACTTGTTATGAATTTTTCATTTGACTTTATGTTTTTGTTTTATACGTTAAAGGAATCCTCTCTTACAAAGTTCAGCGCCCATTAAATCATTGTTGCATATAACTTCGTACAAAATATTGTAGATTGTGTTTTCCTTTTGTGATGTCATCTCTCCTTGTTGATCATATTTTAACTAATCTTATCATGTGATTCATCTATAGAGTTCTTACATGTAGTACATGACATAAAGTATCCTAATAAAGCGATCCCGTTTTCTGTACTATCTCATTACCTTTTTTCTTGAAGCTCCGCAATGAGAAACTATATATGGTGTGGTTTGCTGTTACAAATAATCAAAATGTCTCTGATGGACAGTTGTTACCATTTTTGTTCTTTCTCTTTTTAGTAGGTACTGGAAATCAGTCATATCTAGTCAGCAGTATTTTTAAAGGCGGAAAAGAAGAATTACTGCCGCCTTCTATGTATGTTGAAAAGCTGCAAGAAATTGGAAAGAGATGTCACTTAGAGGTATGGTTACCAAGATTTTGAGCAGATTATTCATCCTTTCTTATGTTTCAATAATATTCTCTAAATTGTAGGTTGAGTATAAGTTTCTTGTAGGCACCGGCGATAATTCACAGTTCTCTGCTGAGGTAAGTGGCCTAGGTACTTTATCATAATAATAGTAACTGTTGCATATAGCTACTCGTTCTTGTTTAGCTAAAGACTGGAAATTTTTTAACATGATTTTCTGCAAGTAAAATAGATACTACTGTTATGGAAATAGTTATCTAAACTTTTAATTTTGCACCAAACATTAGTGCTGATCCCAGTGTTATTACCATTTTCATTGTTAAGATGAACATTGCCATGTTTTGTAGTGCAGGAGATAGCTTCAGTTATTGAAATTCCATATCTGATGTTCTTTCCTTGCTTATTTTGGATTAATGAGTTTGACTGCCAAAATGGATACAACTAATAAAAAACATAACTGGCACTGGACAAGATATCTTTGAGATGTGTAGTACTGTTAAAGTAACCTATGATTTACTTGAGCGGAACTGTGGAAGTAAAAATTATATTATATACGTTGTAGGCTTGTTGCTACATGCTTATGCTGTGGTTGGATCCGTTGAAACAGTCCATACAAAGTGAAGAATAAATTCTATACAGTTGTCCGATGGTCATTAACAACCCTATTATATTATGTACTTTTATTTGTGCAGGTCTTCTTTGGTTGTGAGAAAGTTGGCACTGGGAGAGGTAAGACTGAAAAGGATGCTCAGCAAAATGCTGCTGAGGATGCATTTCAAAAAATAGCTAGTAAGGCTATTCTGCAATTTTCTGGTTCAACACTTATGATTCTCTCTCGTTTCATTCTTCTCTCCTCTTAGATAAATAATAAATGTTGGCATTCTGTTCCTGCAGATGGCTATGTTTCATATGTTTCGGCTCATCCTGAAGTTATCAACCTGGAGTTTAAATAGCATTCTTCTGAATACGGGAGATTTTTTTGTTGGGATACAGTCGATCCCATCTAAATTCATCTAGGTCAAATGTATGTTACTTAATGGACAATAATTTTGAGGTGTACAATTGTGGTGTTGCCCCCTATTGACATAATTTTCTCTGTAGAGTATGCTTTGTTTAGACGACATGGAGGTTGGATACAGAGTAATCCACTTCCTATATTGTATGTTGCATTGCACCATGTCTGCAAAAGCAAGTAGAAGAAGCTGGTTTTATGTGATTACAATAGTCGTTTGGAACAGCTTGATTCCCTTTTTAGAGGTAAGATTCTGGTAGTCAGTTCGTATATCTTTCTGTTATCCATAAATTAGTGTGGGTTCAACATTTTCTTTCATTTACTTGTGTTAATGTTTACCATCTAATTGCTAGGTAATATTTTGTAGTGCATGTTGTATGGTTTTTGTACAATTGACTCTGTGATGCGGAAAAAGGAATTAAAACATTAATTTGTTTCTATTATATCTTATTAATTAAGAATAGATTTGATTGTAATTTATTAGATTTAGTTATATTAGATAAATAGATTATTAAGAATGTTCTAGATTATAGGAATGGAATAATAAAAAGGATTTACTTCCTTTATTAGAAGATCTTTACTTGATGGCTAAGTTTTAGGATTTATTATATAAACAATTGTAATCTTCATTATTATGGAGAGTTGAATTATTATTGAAATTGAGAATTGTTTCTTTTTTGTTATGGGTTGCGATCCTAACAAATCCTTCTCTTCTGCGGTTGAGAAACTCTAGGGGTAACACCTTAGGTTGTGCGTTTTCTGCGGTTAATCCACAATTATCTATCCTTCTTCTTGTTTTTCAACACCTGTCCTACATCACTCTGAAGGTGCAAGATATTGCATGTTACTACAAATTTGTTGGATTAAACGGGCTTTCACTATATTTGTAATCGATTATTTGCACAAGATTGAATTGCTAATATTTCAGTTTAGTCTATCACCTCCTGGTTTTGTGTCTGAGTGTCCGACACGGGTACGGTGACCGAAACAGAAGAGTCGGAGTAACATAGACTATCACATTCTCCTTTTCACATGAGAAAAATGATGGGCTCTTTTAGTCCTCTCCTTTGATTGTTTACAAATTAAGTGTTGTTCATGTCTATGAAACTATAAGTAGAATTATTAATTGTTAATAGAAAAGGATATGTAAGTATGAAAACTATATTAGTAAGAAATACATTTATTCAATATTCTTTCATCTACAATATGAATTAATCATAGAAGTTGTGTAATATATTAATTAAATTTAAATTAGTTAATCTTACGTGGTAAATAAAGTATTGATTACTATTAATGAATGATACTCACTTTTTTAATATATTTTTGAAAAGCAATTGATGTAAACATATTATATTTATATAAAAAGTGATGTATAAAGAACATAACATAAGATGTGCATATGATATTTAAATAAATAAGAAAGAGAATTAGCGATTCGTAATAATTAAAATGAGGGAAAATTACGTAAGATGGTGGAAGATGATGTTATCAAGTAAAAAGATGTAATGTGGAATTCGGTTTAGATATAGAAAGATTTTACAAATATGTTTTATCTATTTCTCATTTCATGAGAAATTTTGAATATTTTTCAGAAGTAATAGTAATGTGAAGCATGTAGCGGGGGATCATTTGGACAAGTTGGAGATGCAAATGGAAAATTGCAACAATCTTTACTAAAGGAAATTTGGCCCTTGCTCAATGTACATGACCAAAAAATTGTCCATTCCTTCCCTCGCTCAAGGTCTCTAACCCTCGCTCAAGGGGCGTGTAGCTCAAGGGTTTGAACTTTGACCCCTCGATGATTTTTTTTATATATAAAAAACTATAACATGTTTTTGGTTATTTATTAGGCCTTTTATTTAAGCGTTTTATGAACCATATATATTTGTTCTTTCTTTTGAGCTAGGTTAATGTTGAATTTTGATATTGAGACATTCTTTCTTCCCCTTTATTTAGTATATATATCTAGAATCAACGAATTTTGGATGCTTGTTACATGGTATTATATATAATCAATGGGTTTTAGGTTCACATATCCTTCTGTTACTTGTAATCAATCAAGGGATGAATATTTTGGTATTCTGCGGAATCAACTAGAGTATGTCTATTTCAATTTATCCCTCTTTTATTCAAGCTTCCGCTACATCAGTTAGTATCCGTTGACAATGGCTTAGTTTGAGGAGAAGTTATGTGAGACAGAAACATTTTATGTACCGGTGGGAAGAGCAGACGGATGCTAATGTGGTTCTTGAATCCGTTGCTCCACTTTTTGCAGAGTTTGGTGATATATTTCTAAAAAGTTACCAAATGTCCTTCCACCATTGCATGATATACAACATTCGAGAATTGGAGCCCGATGCATCATTCCCTAATCAACCGAATTAGAGGATGTGTCCTAGTGAGCATGAGGAGTTGCAAAGGCAAGTTTAGGATTTAATATCTAAAGGGCATGTTAAAGAAAGCTGAAGTTCTTGTGCCATGCCTGATGTTTTGATTCCGAATAAGGATGGTATGTGGCGTACATTTGTGTGTTGATAGTCAAGCCATCAACAATAAATATCATGTATAGATTACATGTTCCATGTTTAGATGATTTTTTGGATCAAATTAGTGCCATTATTTTGTTTACCAAATTTATTTTAAAAGTGATTATTATCAAATACTTGTTAAACCTGGGTATAATTGGAAAATAATCTTTTGGGAATAAATGGAAAATAATCTTCAAGAGTAGGGTGGTATTGTGATGAATTGTTGTTGATGCCGTTCGGTTTGTCCAACTCCACTAGTACTTGTATGCGTGTGATGAATCAACTTGTTGTTGAGGCCTTTTGTGTACTTTGATGACATTGTATTCTACGGTGCTAATCCAAAAGAACAAGTACAACATGTGCAATACGTTTTTAATGTACTGTGTAGAGAGAAGTTTTATGCTGCAAAGATATGGTTTAATTGGTTATTTAAATTTAGGGGAAGGTTGATGAAGCCAAGGTTGAGGCAATGAAACTGGGGTCTAAGCCGACAACAATCACGCAATACAAAATTTTCATGGCTTAGCTTCTTCTTACATGTGTTTCACTCCCTGCTATGATAACATTCATAATCGATTGCATGAAAGGCTACCAATTAATATTTTCAATGTGAATTTTTGATTAATGATCGCTTTTTCAACGGGAGATTACAATAATGAACTATTTGCCAAGTAGATTGGCTCCTTGGAGTTTATTGGATAAATTAATTCTAATGCCTATCAACTAAAACTACCAAGTTATATTCAAACTGTTGTGTGTTTTTGTGAAGCGTTCGGCTCCTTTCGTTCAAGGTTGTTACGGCGCCGCGGCGAGTCGCGACGCCCGAGGACCTTCACAACAATATGGCGTCGTGGCGTCAGTTGTGGCATCCGTATGGCGCCCAAACGTTCATATATATAAGATAGAGTTCTAAATATATATATATATAGAGAGTTGCACTCCATAACAACTACCTTATATAACAAACAATAAAGAACACCTCATATCTAATCTAATATAAGAGTTCTGTCATGGCATCCAATACAAAAAGTTGTTATTTTTTACCCTCTATCCATCAAGCAAAAAAAATAAAAAAATAAAAAAGAATTACTATTCATGATGACGTCATTGCCGTCGTCAGCATGACGTCATCATGAACAATATTTTTTTTTTGTTTTTTTTTTGTTTTTTTTTGCTTGATGGATAGAGGGTAAAAAAATAACAACTTTTTGTATTAGGTGCCCCTGGCGGGGTCATTGGATCTATTAGATCTAAGATATTCTTTATTGTTTGTTATATAAGGGTGTTCTGTATGGAGCAATGACATATATATATATATATATATATATATATATATATATATATATATCATATATTCGTACTATAAATTAGTACATCACTCTAATTACTAACTAATAATAACACAGCCACTATAAAATGTAAACGTAAGTACTTAGAATAACAACAAATCACAAGTCAGGTCTTAAAAGTTGAAGCATAACACTTGTAACTAGGTGGGGTAGTAGCACGATAAAGTAAAACCAATAACTAGCAAATTCAACTAGGCAGTGGGAAGATGTATTTATCAAGCACCAAATCATCTCTAACAACACTTGCACCCCTTAAGGCTACCGCTTTCATGTGCAACAGATGATCACCACAATCATCAACTTCTTCATCAACAATAAGAGTACTTTCTTCCTCTATTATAACATACACGTCGTCTGACTCATCAACAAAAGGATGCGTCTTTCGATTATTATTGTATGTTATCACGGTTTTCTTACCTTTATGTATCTACCTTAGTGGGGTTAGATCACTGGATCAGGTAAAGACCAGCGGGTCAGTCTTTATTTTAATTTTTTTTAAATTTTTTGTGGCGTCCCGTGGCATCAGAGGCGTCTTGTGGCGTCCCGTGGCGTCCTATGGCGTCCGAGGCGACCGCCTTATTGCATGTACGTTAGTCGAGGTGGACGTTTTTTGCCTTTTACACGCCACGACGCCATATGGATGCCAAATGGACGCCGTGACAACCCTGTCGTTGCTCATGGCCTCTAACCCTTGATCAAGGGTGTTAAGTTCAAATGTTTGACCACTTGCGAGTTGTTTTTTTTACGTATAACCTATTTTGGGTTATTTATTTGGCCTTCTGTTTTAGAATTCTTTTCCAAAATAATTAGGCCCGTTAAATTTTGTTTTAAAATAAAGTAGGTCGTAATGGGATCAATATAATTAGGCCCAGTTAGAATAAGTTAATAATAATTAAATTTGTTAAACTAGGTTTCTAAAATAAGTAGGCTTTATTGATGTGTTTAAATTAGAAAAGTTAAATGTATTTTAATCAAAATAGTTGTTTAAAACAAATTGGCCCATTAATATACAGATCATGATCGTGATGGTGGATCATGATTCTCTCCATTCCGCTTAAACAAGTGTTTAAATAAGAATTCAATTACTTAGAAGCCAAGTGAATCCCTAATAAAATCATAAACGTATTTCCTAATTAGGATTTGATTCAAATAAAAACCATTGTTTAAAAGAGAACTGGAGATCTGCTAATCACCGTTGGATCGATATGAAATTAATGGTTAAGATTGTTTCAGACAATTAATGTAAAATATTCACAAATCTATTGGGTTTGTGTAGTCTATCAGGTTTCAGAATTGGATCTTGATTTGAGTTAAGAATTCCGGAATTAGACTCTAATTAGAGTTAGGAATTTCAGAAATGGACTCTGATTTGTTTAGGCCCGGTTTCTTTTCTTATAAATATTCTCATGTAATTCTTAAACACCAACACAACACAATTGTGAGAGATCAATAATCAATACAGAATTAGTGCGGCTTGTGGAGTAGGAATTTTCGAACCACGTAAATCTTTGTCTTGTGTGATGGTACTTATCTTTGTTCTTGTTTATTCGCTTTGGGTTTTGCTTTCGTTGTTGTATACTCAACAACTGGTATCAGAGCCAGGTTTTTAGGCGAGTGTGAGTGATGACATAAGAATGGGTACATTAGGAGTGCTATGGATCATTGTTGTTATTTTAAACAGTTTGATTCATCTTATATCATATTGTTGTTGTATGTTGATGACATGTTGATAGTAGGATCAAACATGAGGGAAATCAATAGGTTAAAGAGACAGATGTCTGAGGAGTTTGAGATGAAGGATATGGGTATAGCAAAACAGATACTTGGTATGAGTGTCATAAGGGATATCTGAAGGTACTTTGAAATTATTTCAAGAGAAGTATGTTGAGTAGTAGTTGCAGAAATTCAGTGTCCAGGATGCGAAGACCAGAAGTACACCGTTGACGACTCACTTTAATCTCACGAAGAAGCAGTCACCTAAAATGGATGAAGGCAAGAATGATCTGGCTAAAATTTCGTATGCATCTGCAGTTAGCAGTTTGATGTATGTTATGGTGTGTACAAGGCCAGATATTGCTCATGCAGTGGGAGTTGTTAGCAGCTTCATGTCTAGTCCAGGAAAAGAACTTTGGGAAACAGTCAAGTGGTTGTTGCGCAACTTGAAAGACACATCCAAGTTTGCGTTATGTTTTAGCAAGAAAGATGTTAACTTGGAAGGGTTCTCTAATGCAGATTTGGGTGGATGTTTGGATACAAGAAAAAGTACTATGGGATATATTCACTTTGGGTGGCACAAGCAAGGAGATGATTTGGTTGAAAATTTTTCTTGAGGAGTTGGGCAAGGAACAGGCGGACATTGCTTTGTATAGCAATAGTCAGAGTGCCATTCATCTTGCAAAGAATCCTGTGTTTCATGGTAGGACGAAGCATATTCAGCTGAGATATCACTTTACAGGAAGCCCATCCGCCTTCTCTTGAGACCCATCTTGGGATAGTCCATCTGCCTCTTCTTAGGTCCATCTTGGAGCCCACTCGAGATTGTTATGGACTGTTATAACCTGGCTCTGATACCACTTATTGGGTTTGCTAAGCGTGCGGCGAGCCTAACTCCACAATAGTACAATAGTATGATATTGTCCACTTTGGGCCGAGCCCGCACAGATTTATTTTTGGGCACATCCTAAAAGGTCCCATACTAATGGAGTTATTTGGCTGTTTATTAACCAGCTATCTGCCCCTCCCACAAATAATGTGGGACAACTCTCAATAAAATCAACTAAAAGGGTAACCAAGTAGGTAAGAGATATTTGAATCAATTAAGAATCATTCAAATATTAATTAAATAAAAGGGTAGCCAAGTAATTATAAGATATTTTTATTAAATAAAATAAAGAAAAAGGAACCTGAGATCTCAGGCAACTTTTCCTAAGATAGTGAATAAATCCATGTGTTTTAATATGTATAGTATTTTGATATACACAATCTTTTTAAATCTTTTTTTTTTTTGATATACATAATCTTCCATATAATCAACTTATTTTACACAGTATCTCAGGTAAGTTACCTGAGATCTGAGAGTATCTCAGGTTCCCTAATCTCAATATAATAATGGTTCCTAAGTTCTTATTTTAGAGCGAAAGTGGTTCTCCATGGAGCGTGATCCTTCCTAATTCTATTCAAGTCCGAAATTTTAATCTACTGCCATAATCAAATAGACGGAACAAATCCTTTGATGACTATTGCCATATTACTAATGCAATATATTCCTAAGAATCTAATTACCTAATATAATTAAATATTTAAATACATAATCAAAGTACAATTGATATTATTCCTGGATAGTAATGTATAATATAGACATATCAATAAAGGAAACAAAGCCTTTCATGACTATTATTTAGTAAAGTTATAAAGCTAGAATATTCTTAAAAATCTAATTATTTAATATCTAAAATAACTAATCCTTGGCGATTATTTTATTCATGAATGATGACGTATAGTATCTATAAATTAATTTATTAGTGTTTAAATTACAAATAGATGCTACACCATGGCGTACCACCTACCACTGAAAGGTCTTTTCAACAATTTTTAAAGGATTAATGGATACGATGACTTGGTAGATTATGATCAACACGTTAGAATTTAAAATTTACATTCTATTAATGTTATTTTGGGTATGTGTTCTTAATAATTAGTAGAAGACATTATGTTTACTTGTCAGCTAATGGATGACTAGTCAGGCGCCTAGTTGTCCAGTCCATTTTCGACTCCGCTGTCTGTTCATGTTCTCCATGTACCCTAACACTGCAAGTATGGTAGTTGTTGAATGGCATTAAATTTACAATATTCGTCCAGAGCTTTTAATATATGAAATCTTTAGTCATATCAATGTTCTTATGTAAAATTTGACATGTGAAACTTGAGCAGATTACAATATACTTTTGGAAGAGTCGCTCGCTGCTGGAAGAGTAAGTCATGTCTCTTTGCAAGGCTGGAGTTTAAACTTCAAATTCAGTTCTTATAATTTGACATGAACTCTCTAGGATCCTTGTCATTTTGGTTATCTATCATTATTTGGCAGTAGGGCAGCTGGACAGGTAAAAAGTTGGGAGATTGATGTGATGTCAATTTGCTTGATGAAAGATTCAGCTGGTGGATGTCTTAATGTGCTTAAAACAAGAGGGAGAAACGAGGGAAATAAATGTATGAATATTTGGGTGAGTTATACATATCTTGTTCAAGCATTCGACTCGTTTATTTGCATCTCCAGTATTCCTCTACATGAACAGAATGATTTATTAACTGAGTTAGTAGAGAAGTAAAATGATAAACCCAGGACTACAATGAGGAGTTTGGAGATGATACAGGCTCATCCTTTTCAAAATGAGGCTTTGAATTGTTCGCAGCGCTTCGTTCAGCATGCAAGCTTCTTTTTTTTTTTTTTTTTTTTTTTGCTAATTAGCATGCAAGCTTCTAATTTAGTACAGATATTAAAGTTGATGAGTAGTTCCTGCATCTTCATATGTAGCATGTTGTATCCAGTATAGCTTAGGAACTGTTCTCTTAATTTCACAAAGCACTAGTGATTGTTGTTTGATGATTTCTTGATTTTATACAGATTTTTCAGATGTTTCTGAGTTTCAGTCTTCTTTAGTCTTCTTTCTGATATATATCCATAATCCATCCCTGCTTGAACTTGTCTCTCATACCAAGTTCCAATTTTTCAGTTCGGGGCTTAATTACACATCCCCCTGGAACTCCAGTTAGAAAGAAGAAGGTGCACAAGACTTTTGCACGGGCTTTCTCGTAAATCATACAACAATAGAAGGTGGACCGTGTTTGAATATACATTTGACAGTGGCCAAAATCACATTTTGTTTTTTGTTTATGGCACCACAATGAAATAAGTTATCGAAGGCAACAACACAGTAATCAGGGAGACTTCCCCTGTTATTACCATCTATCCATTGTATTGAATGCCAAATGTAGCCAACCGTTTCTGCACAGTTACTAGACCCCGTTGAATATTGTTTTCCTAAACAAGATCAACTGACTTGGGGTTATGCTGGTCTTCATCTTCGGATAATTGTGGCTTTACAACCTTAATAGTTTGATGCTACTTCTGGCAGTGATTATCTGAGAATCTGAGACTTCCTTCAGGTTCAACTGCCATTAGTTATGTTGTCCCAGTGTAGTAAAATAGCGAAGATTGAAAGAAAACCTGTAGTTTTAGACTTAATAGTTTTGTTGGAGAATCATATGGTGGCGATTTTTTATGTTCAGTTGATCCTATGTTTTACCTTTGGTTTTCAGTTAAATTTTTTTGATGGAAGCAGATTAATATTGTACCGAGTGACTTTAGCCATTGAAATCTTTTTACTTCTGTTTAGAAGTTGAAATCTTTGAGTTCAACCCTGAATCACCGCTATACATTGTAGAGTAGGAATTTATTTTGGTGGTTTCGACACCCATCATAATCTTTGACATTAACTATTTAGTATGCTTGTCAGTGTGCCTATTAATCATGTAATGTGATAGTAGGACAGGTATGTGAAATTTATGTGAATTCAATTTGCTATATGAAATATTTGAACCGAATATATTTAAAGCGCAGCAAGGAGTACGAAACTAGGGGAATGTGTATATAAATATATTTGGCCGACTAATCTAATCCTGCACTAACACTGCACTCGTTTATTTGCGATACTAATTCATTCTTACACATATGAGGTTACATCACTAACGGAGTATTAAATGTCATTCAGTAAAAGCAGATTAAAAAAAACCAAATTGAAGAGTTTGGAGTTTCGGGATGATGTTTTTGAGATTCAATCTCTCTTTCTCATACATATCCCAGCTACACCTTGTCTCTCTTTTTGTGTTCCAGTTTGCAACTCTATGTTCTATATTCCCTCGGTCCCATAATACTAATGTCTTTTGAGAAAATTGTTTTTTTTCATAATACAAGTTCATTTTCAATTTTCAATTTAAATTTGTAAATTAATGAGAAATGACGAAAAGTTTAAAGTAGGTTATGTTTTTAAAAAAATCAATGTATTTATAGTGGGTATAAGAGGAAATAAATTATCTAATTAATGTTTTACTAAGATGCGTATTTTTTTCAAAAGAGATTTGTATCGTGGGACGGAGGGAGTAATATATATTGATATCACACATATGTCACAATTAAGATTACAAATAAATGGACCGTGTGGCATCAATGTACACAAGGCGTTCTAGAAAGAAAAGCTTCTAAGCAATTTTGACTGTCCTCCATTTTTTGTAGAAGTTAAGTAGAGATCGAGCGGAGGAACATACGTTGAGATTTGAGAGAATTAAACCAAAATATTCGCCATGAAAGTTAAACAGGGGAGGGGGAAGTAAGTTTCAGTTAATGTTGAAAACAGCTCAGAATCCTACATAAATACTGAAGTGTTCATATTCTTTGTGATACACAAACATGCACTCCAATATCCCCAGAACATCCAATTAGAAAGAAGAAATAAGGTGCACAAACCTTTGTCATGTACATTCTCATAAATCATACAATAAAAGTATGAGGATCGTGTTTTTGTGTGTATTTACATGCGACAACGGCCAGAATTACATATTGTTCTCTGTTTTATTGCACAGCACTGAAATAAGTATATCTAGGACAAGAAAACAGTAACTAAGGAAATATCTCCAGTTATTACCATTTACCAAAAGCGAAATTTTGCCAAAAGCTTCTGCAGAGTTCTTAGACCCCAGTGAACATCGTTTACCAACACAAGATCAAATGACTTGGGATTGTGCTCATCTTCATCTTCAAAATATTGTGGCATTTCAACCTGAACAAGTTGACGCTGCTCTTGGTAGTCATTAACTAAGACTTCCTCCAATTTCAACTGCAAGTAGTTATGTTCTCAGTACAGAAAATATATTATAGGTATTAGTTAAACGAATTATATTTATTTAGTTTATTAACAATAAGTCCAACTGTTTATGGACTTTATTGATAAAGTAGATATTTGGCTTGCAAGTTTTTACCTTTCACTTGAAAGGGTTTTTCTTGTTTTAAGCGCTTAGGATTTTATATTTCAAGCTAGACCAGGATTTTAATGGTTTCCTAGTTGGGTTCAGGTATGAGTTAAATTCTAGCTGCTCTTGAATTCCTTTTTGGATTCCAACCTGGATAAGGTTATTTATTTAGCCTATATATACTCTTGTCTTGTAATCTTTTGGGGACAGATATTGATAATAAAATTTTGGCTATTCGGTAGTTTTGAGAATCGAATTCAGGAGTGAATTCAGAGTTTGAGTTTTGTTTCTCCATTCGGAGATTCAGAGTTAGAGTTTTGTTTCTCCATCTTTGGAGATTCAGAGTTTACTTTATATTTGTCTTTACTACATATTATTACGAGAACATCACGTTCCGTATCAATTTGGTATCAAGAGCCAAGGTTTCTCCATCAATTTCTTAATTGCTGGAAGATCTAGAGTTTTCGCAAAAAAAAAAAAAAAGTACTGTTCACGGGTACTGTTCACGGTACTGTTCATCGGCACTGTTCACGGGTACTGTTCACGCGATTATTCATCGGCACTGTTCACGGTACTTTTCATCGGCACTGTTCACGTCAAGTCTTTGAATTTGGTATATATTAGTTCTTGGGTTTGTATGGTTGCACGTTAATGGCAGGGGAAGGATCAGATGGAGATTTCTTGAAGTTGACTCTTAAAAATATTACTGAGCATATTGCTTATATGGCAGAGCAGCAAGCAGAGATCAAGGCAAGTTTACGAGCTACAAACGATAAGATTGAGGATTTACGAGCTACAAACGAGAGGATTGAGAGGGTTTTTACAACGGTGGAAAATACAACTCTTCGTGGTAGCTTTATAAGAAACCCTCGACCAACTACTAATGATTATGATGATACAAGTTTGAAGTGGTATGTACGAGAATTTAGTGGGGCTGGTAATGCCGATGATTTCTTAGAATGGGTGGATCACATGGAATTTTTTTTTGATTACAAAGGCTACGATGATCAAAAGTCTTATAAAATTGCAAACATGAAGCTAACAAGATATGCATCTGCATGGTTTGACAATTTGAAGTTCAAGCTCATGAGGGAAGAGGCTCCTAGGATCACAACTTGGACTGAGATGAAAAGGCAATTGAATAATCGTTTTGGTCCAAAAGAATACACACAAGATAAAGTGGTCAAGAGTAATGAAGTTGAAAGGGATATTGTTCAAGTTGAAGATACACATGTAAAAAATCAATCAGATATCGATAATGTGATCATACCACAATCTTTAAGTTGTGTAGAGCACGAGAATAGAGGGATTCTTGATGTTGATAAAGTTGAAGAATCTAATGTGGAGAAAGTTTCCCTTGTTCGAGAAAAACAAATTGATGATTTCATCGAGGTCGAACATATTGACTTTATAATTCCAGAATCCTTGATTAAGCCGCCTTCACCTAAATGCATGTTTTCACAGTTCTTTGCACCTCCGTCATTTTTGAAGATGTGCGAATTTTATTTTCTGGATCCATCTAAGTCGTGCATGGTAATCATTGCGTTCTACAAAACTCGTGGGCGAGTTTTTTCCAACAAAGGGAGAATGATGAGGAATAGAAGTGGAAGTAAAATAGAGTTATTATATACTTTATTCCTATCTAGTATTCAGAAAATATATTATAGGTATTAGTTAAACGAATTATATTTATTTAGTTTATTAACAAAATAAGTCCAACTATTTATGGACTTTATTGATAAAGTAGATATTTGGCTTGCAAGTTTTTACCTTTCACTTGAAAGGGTTTTTCTTGTTTTAAGCGCTTAGGATTTTATATTTCAAGCTAGACCAGGATTTTAATGGTTTCCTAGTTGGGTTCAGGTATTAGTTAAATTCTAGCTGCTCTTGAATTCCTTTTTGGATTCCAACCTGGATAAGGTTATTTATTTAGCCTATATATACTCTTGTCTTGTAATCTTTTGGGGACAGATATTGATAATAAAATTTTGGCTATTCGGTAGCTTTGAGAATCGAATTCAGGAGTGAATTCAGAGTTTGAGTTTTGTTTCTCCATTCGGAGATTCAGAGTTAGAGTTTTGTTTCTCCATCTTTGGAGATTCAGAGTTTACTTTATATTTGTCTTTACTACATATTATTACGAGAACATCACGTTCCGTATCAACTTATAGATTTATTCTTTATTTGTTGGGTGAATAATATGGTAGATTTTTCTATTTTGTTTGTGCACAGTTGATCTAATGTTTTCACTTCTGGTTTTCATTTGCATGTTTTGATGGAAACAGAATAATAGGTATTTTGGCATCAGCGGTCTGAAATCTTTATGCTTCTCGTTAAGAGTCGTAGTCGAGTTTATGCTTGAGCAAATTGATTTCTTTTAATGCTATGTTACATGTAAATTTCAGGTCATACTTTTAACATAATCTGCAAGTTGATTACAGACATCCATACTATGCTACAAACTCTCCCGTAACTGTATGTTTAAATTGCATACAAATTCTGTCCACCAAGTCATATTTAACTAACAAAAACCGAGTGGTATTCTAGAGTAAACAAACGAATGGTTTCATTTTTTAGAATGTCTTCCCACGAGATCATTTTATTTATACAAAAAGATACAGTGAAGATTTGATCCGCGTTAGCAGCAAGGAATCTCTAGCCCGCATCTTGTGATGGAAGTAGAAGAAATCAATTTTTTAAACACAGTGAGGAACAAAAACATAAGTGGTGCAGGTTAAGCATTTACCTCCGGCATATTACGCTCAAGTATATCAGCTTCAAGGGAGGAGGCCTTACTAAGGATATTCCTTTCAACTTTCTTTAGGGGTTTCTCTTCCGTATGATTTTTTGGCAATGGATCCAAGCCTGGTACCAAAAGAGGCAGTCTGTTTGTTGACAGCATCTCATCTGTACTGAGTTTTGATTCCTTAAGATTCATCAAGCTGCCATTGGTTCCTACCGTTAGCATATTCATATCCTCATCCAAAATATCAGCAGGGCTTTCCTTAGGATTGCTGACAAATCCTCTAACAGGAACAGTGTCATCTTTATCAATATTAGCTTCTTTGTGTGAGCTGATAATATCTTCTTCAATAATCATAGGTTCTTCTATTTGGTTAAGGATTAATTTCTCTTCTATGATCTTCTGAAGTTCTGCACTATCCCAATCTTCACAAACAGTTATTGTGTTCGGTGTCTCCGAGGTTTGAAGAATTCGGTCTGGATCAGGTTGCCATATGATATTTTCAGAACCGTCTTTTAGTATGATCTTGAACTTAATACATTTTCCTATGGGAATATCCTATATAAAACCAGTGAAAACATTGTATAAAATTAGATTTCAGGTTCAGTAAATCCACTCTTCCAAGTGAATCATAATTACAAGTTCTGTTCATTCTTACTAGCTCAGTTGTCCACACATGTCCGTCTGACCAGTTGAACGGCACAGCCTCTGATGGATCCCATTGTCCAAGCAGAGGATCGTCTCCAACAATGTAAAAATGCTGGCCAAATGAACATTCTCTTTGCAGCTGGAATCTGACATGAACAGTTTGCAACTGATCTGTATATTTAGTGAGATGAATTTATTATTTTAAAAACAATATACATCTTAATGCACCAATTTAGTTCTTGATAAATGATAAAACATTATAATATGAAGCTTACTTATATTATCATAAGTCTCTGTTTTGTCATCTTGGGTTTCTGCCTGCATTTGCAAACAATACAAGCATGGTATGAATTCTGGAAGGAGTAGAATGATTGTCCAAGACAAAAAAATACTAAGTTGTAATTTGTTCAAGGGGATGGAAAGTCCCATTACTAGATAAGGAATCTCCTAGTAATACGTATTCGGGTGCCTACAAACCTATGCTTAAACCTATTTATTGGTACCTATGCTAAAACACTTAGTGTAATTAGTTTATATCATCCAGCTAGCATAGCATTACTTAGTGTACATTGAATTTTAATGTAATAGCTGCGCAATTTGAACTACTTTTGCTTGATGTAAGAATTTGTTTATACATAATTGTTAACAAATGCTGTTAGCTATAATGCCAATTACTTGAAGTGCCTATAGAGTAGCCACTAAACTACCACAAAATTAAACTACAGGCCAACGAATTTCAATTCACTCTTCTTCAAATTAGTAATTGAATGTACTGGTATTGACTGATGAGCTGAGGAAAAGAATACTACAAAATGGAAAAAAAATCCGATATATATCACTAAGTTAACCAAACATAACTTAAGATTGTTAGTGTTGATGTGTTTATTGTTGCACATGCACTGATACACAGATGTACATATTTAAACACACACCTAGAGAGAGAGAGAGAGAGAGAGAGAGAGAGAGAGAGAGAGAGAGAGAGAGAGAGAGAGAGAGAGAGAGAGAGAGAGAGAGAGAGAGAGAGAGAGAGAGAGAGAGAGAGAGAGAGAGAGAGACCTGGATATCTGTGGATGACATAGAAGAAAAGGGAAGGATGGGTCTTCTCTCAGGGAGAGATTTACCCAGGGAGACACCAAGATTAGCAGCATGTTTATGAAGAAAAGTGGGTGGCCTCAAATAACATACTCCTATTTCAGAAGCAGCAGGTATACTAAGAAGAGAATCTCTCAGGCAAAAAAGCCCTTTATCTCCAACATATCTCAAAGCTTCCATCATTTACCTAAACAGTTTCTCAAATATCACACACTAAACACACAGTGAGTGTGAGATTCCAAAAGGAAAACAGAGAGCAGATTCTTTGTAGTTATGTTGTTTATACTATAGTTTCTTTTATTTGTTTGTTCTGTAGTAGTAATATCTTAAAGTAGTGGCTGGGGACGTGTAAAAACAAATTAACAAATATGATGTCTGGAGTACATTTAGCAAAAAAAATAGAATGGAGCATGTGGCTCTGTGTGTGGAAATGGATCAAGAAGCAAGTGTCATTTGCACACTTGTTTACTCCATTTTAGTGTTGCACTTCCCAATAACCAATCATAGTAAAAACAGAGGATCTAAAGGTTAAATATTACTCCCTACAATAATAATTTTTTTAGGAACCTAATTAGGGTATGAGGTTGTCTGCAAGGAAAAATTTTGAGATTAAAAGATTTTAATTCTGATGTTAAAAGATTTTGTTACTATAAAATATAAAATAAGTGATCTTGTAGGAACAATTTTTAAAATATAATTTTTTTTTGCAGAATTTAGCTATATACACTCAAATTTATACTGAAAATCTTTTAACCACTCAGAGACAACCTCAAGCACATCAAATCCTTCAAGGATAAACGTTTATTGTGATAAAAATATGTATTGTAGAAAATTTTTGTGATATATACATAATAGATTTTGATATTAAAATAAGAGATCACATCTCCTCATGTATCGTGTAAAGTTTTTACCATATAATTTGCTAGCAATAATTGCCAACCTTTTTTTAAATCCTAACCAAGATTGTTCGTCTTTTCTTGGAGTTATTCGTTGTTCTTGTTTTGATATTTTAATATTGTAGTCAAGGTTACGAAAGTCGAAAATCAATTCTACATAGAATATAATTTTTAAATATTTTATTTTAACATTCGAAAATGTGTGTTCTGAATTCTGATACAATTGATTTTCGATTTTTCGAATACTCGTTGGAGTAAAGACCTAGTCAATCGACCAAACTGTAACTAAAAAAAAGTAGAAATAATAAATTTTAAATTTTCTGAAAGTATACAGTATTGGTTACTTTATTAGTGTCTGCTGTCTTCACATGAAAACATTGGTTGGGTCACATGACTCGTCCCCGCTGTCACGGTTCGATTACATATTTTTTTTTTTTTTTTTTGCTAATTGTTCGATTACATTTCTGGTACAGAGTTGGACACAATTTTTAGTGGCTCCGGTTTCCTCCCAAACGGTTGTCAAACTATTGTTTGGCAACATACGATTTTATAATCGTTGAATTAACTATCTAATGATCTTGATTTCAAAAAAATTCGTCTCGTACAATAGAAACTTTTCGCGATAGAGGCAAATTACCAAAATGGATCCACCCTCGTATCGCATAAACTTTCCATGATACGAGCAAATTACCTAAATGCCCCCCTGTTTTCAAATCAAAAATCTATTGTACACACGTACCGTATAAAGTTTATGCGGTACATAGCATGTTCTATTTAAAAATATTTTAAATGATATTTAAAAAATATTTTAAATGACATTTTAAAAAATTTTGAAATGATATTTAAAAAATATTTTAAATGATATTTAAATGCATGCAAGTTTATGAAAAAAACATAAAAAAGAATTAAAAATAAAAGAAAGAAAAATAAAATAGATATTCGATGTTTATAATGGTTTCATTAACTAGTGAACTCTGTTCTATTAAGTAGTGAATCCTATTTTATTAACCAGTGAACTGTAGTGAACTGTAGCGAACTCTGTTTCATTAAGTAGTGAACTCTATTTCATACACCGTACCGCGAAAACTTTCTGCGGTACGAGGGGCGGGGCATTTTTGTAATTTGCCCGTATCAAAACTTTTCGCGGTATGATGTTGATTTTTTTTTAAATCAAAACCGTTGGATGATTGATCCAACGGCTGTGAAACAGTATGTTGTGTAACAATACTATGGCAAACGGTTGCTATAAACCGCGCCCCATTTTTAGTTAGTGCTATACTTCAACATAAGTTTTCATTTCTGATATAGCTAACAAAACATAATGGAAATCGCCACTTGAAGTGGAAAATTTTTTTACCTTTTTTTTTCTAGCACTTAACATACTTTTGTAACTAGAAAATGTACTTTCTAGTAGTCATCTTTTATGATTTTGAAAATTTTTACCTCGTATATTTTCAAGTTTTTTTGCTTATGCAAATGTAGAACGTCAATTCTTTAATACGGTTCAAAAAGAACGAAAAAAAAATTGTACAAATATGTTTTTTATGTCCCTCAACAAGACTCCATGAAGGTATTGTTAAGAATTTGATGTGAAGTTAGTAAGTTACCATATTCGGGCGAAAATTTAATGTAGTTACACAAATTATTTTTTCGTGAATTTTGGCTTACGCAAAAGTAGAACGTCAATATTTGAATACGGAACAAAAACAACGATAAAAAAGCATGTACAAATATATTTTTTTATGCTCCTAAACATGCCTACGCGAACGAATTCTTAAGAATTTGATGTGGAGTTGCCATGTTTGGACCAAAAAATAACATAGTTAAACATAATATTTTTTTGAAGATTTTTGGATTGTACAAAAGTAGGACATAAACTCTTCGATACGGATAAAAAAAAAATGAAATTTTTTTTATTTTTAAATACATTTTCTAAACCTATTAAACTGGGCATTAAGAAAGTACATATTTTAGTTACAAAAATATGTTAACTGCTGGAAAAACAAAAAGAAAGTGGGGGTGATAGAATTCGTCATTTCAAGTGGCATTTTCTATTGAAAATATGTTCAACAGAATTCGCCACTTCAAGTGTCAATTTGTTCAAATTTCTCAGCTATACCAAAAATGAAATGTTCAATGAAATGCAAACAAACCCGAATCTTATTATTATCCCAGTTATCTGATCGTCCCCACTCATAAAGTGGGGGTATGGTCTGCGTACATCCTACCCTCCCCAGACCCTGCTCTGAGCGGGATATACTGGGTATGTTTGGTTTAGTTTGGTTTGGTTTGGTTTTATCTAACCTATGTCTGGTTGGGTACATTATGTCCAACATGAAGCCCAGTAATGTTTACCAATGTGGGCTGGTTTAAGTAAAATGGGCCAATTAATTTTGGGTATGTAAGCGTACGCATGCTTTATCCTTTGGGCTACATTTTACATGCTATCTAGGGGCTACCCGTCAAGTGGTGATAGATACAAGTACTGAAGTACAATATGGGTGAGCATGGTTTTCCAAAAACCGATCAAACCGACCAAACAGAAAATTTAGGTTTTTTTTCGGTTTGGTTTGGTTATGGTTTTATATTTTTAAAAACCGAAAATTTTGGTTTGGATTAGGTTTCACTAGTTTACCCATCTGATTAAACCAACCCGACCATCAAATCGTATAAAAATATTATATATATATATATATATATTGTATTTTTCGTATGGTTATTTCTTCAACACACTTATAGACTATAATATTATATGCCTGACCATGCTTACGTGTGTGCACGTGTGTTTTGTATTTTGTTAGATTTATAGTGGTTAACTTGTTTTATTTCATATTAAAAACCAGTTAAAAGAAGAAAGTACCAAGAAGCTGTATATAAGACTTTTGAGACTTATTTTATTATTTAATGAAAATATTTGAGGAGTATAATTTATTTTATAACTATTTTTGATGATATTTTGTGCTACTATTTGTGCATTTATTTTGTTGGCTCTTTTAAAATAAAATTGAATCTTGTATTTAATGTTGGAGAAAATAAATACCATCAAGTATAAATATATATTTTATAACGGTTTTAAACCGAAACCGATCAAACCAAACCGTTATAATTTGGTTGGTTTTTTTAGAATGATATGGTTTTTGGTTTGGTTATGGTTTGAAAAATTAAAAACCCGAAATTTATGTTTTGGTTGGTTTGGCGGTCCCAAACGGCCCGATGCACACCCCCTAAGTACAACTATACAAGCATGCTAAAGCTGACTTTTCTTGTATACTTTTATAACGTACAGTACTGTACTCTTGCTTTTGGTAAAAAAAGACTGGACTTTCGCCTCTTGACGTGACGTGGATTTCTTTTCCTGATTCTTGCCATGATGGTAAAAATTGGGAACTGAAATTAGTTTTTTTTTGTTAGTAATAACATTTTCATTAATAAATTTATCGAATACAATGATTGAGAAAAAAAATTCTTTTGTTTATGAAAATTTATCATTTAACCAACAAGTATGTAAGTTACTTTTGGATGCTTAGACAATAAATCCTTAATACGGAAAAAATATCACCTATATAAAAATGTGTTGCAAATTCAATTTGAAAACAAAATCATCAAACAACATGATTCATAATTCTTGGTGTTGTACAAATATATTCCAATCAATAGTTTTTGAGTTACAAAAGAGGTTAGTTACGGGATGCGGACCTCGAATATGTGGAAGTATTTTAAATATGTAAAAAGAATATTTTTTTAATGTTACATCTAATAATTCTTATTAATCTGTCTTAAAATTTAACGATTGTTATTGAGTATAACAAAAAAATGTGATTCTTAGTTTGGTTATAATAGTATAGTATAGATAAATATGATTTTTAGTAACTTAGTACATAGATTTTCGTATTAATCTTAACAATATGTTTTGTCTCTAATTTATATTTTATTAATATTTTATTTTAAATTTAATTATGACAAACATAAAATTCAACTAAAATATTTTATTTTAAATTTAATTATGACAAACATAAAATTCAACTATGTGTAAGTGAATGTTTTATTAGAAAATAGGTAAGAGCCATGTAATATTTCTTAAAATTAAGAGCAAGTCCAAGAGCTTAATTATATGATGTTCCAAGTCCAAATATAAGTAAGGTAGAAAAAAATATTATTACAACAAAATCCTAGTATTTACTTAAATCACTTGTAGAGTCATCTCATTACCTATTTACAAGAAACAACCAACCATTACTCATTTTCACTTATTTTCTCTTTCTTCTCAAATTTATACTATTATATTAAAAACAAAATATTGAAATTTTGTCGATTTGCTTTTTGATACGGTTATCCTAATTATTAAAATAAATTATAATATAATATAATTAATGATAATTAACTGATTGTCTTTTTCACGTTTAGATTTAGTTGAAAAATATTACTCTTTATAAACACCTAGAAATATAAATCATATCATATCTTTCAATCATTAATATTTCTATCTAATTAAAACAAGTTATTTTTTTATTTAAATTAATCTTATAAGAAACAACCAACCATTACTCATTTTCACTTCTTTTCTCTTTCTTCTCAAATTTATACTATTATATTAAAAGCAAAATATTGAAATTTTGTCGATTTGCTTTTCGATACGGTTATCCTAATTCTTAAAATAAATTATAACATAATATAATTAATGATAATTAACTGATTGCCTTTTTCACGTTTAGATTTAGTTGAAAAATATTACCCTTTATAAACACCTGGAAATATAAATCATACCATATCTTTCAATTATTAATATTTCTATCTAATTAAAATAAGTTATTTTTCAATTTAAATTAATCTTGTAAGAAACAACCAACCATTACTCATTTTCACTTCTTTTCTCTTTCTTCTCAAATTTATACTATTATATTAAAAGAAAAATATTGAAATTTTGTCGATTTGCTTTTCGATACGGTTATCCTAATTATTAAAATAAATTATAACATAATATAATTAATGATAATTAACTGATTGCCTTTTTCACGTTTAGATTTAGTTGAAAAATATTACCCTTTATAAACACCTAGAAATATAAATCATACCATATCTTTCAATCATTAATATTTCTATCTAATTAAAATAAGTTATTTTTTATTTAAACTAATCTTGTAATCATTAATATATATCCAAAAATATTGCACCATATCTTTCAAACATTAATAAAATATATTAAAAATCAATATACATTATTTAGAATAAGAAAAGATAAGTATAATCCTTGAACATGAATATATCAAATTATATTAAATGAAATTTTCAAAAAAAAATTATTGAAAATAATGTTTATATAGAAATAAAATTATAAAATTAAATAAAATTTATGACATGTTAAAAAAATCTCGTGCATTGCACAGGTTACAAATTAGTATTTTATAATAATAATAAGAATTAAGTATAGTAAATATTGTTGGAATTGATATGCAAAATCAGGTTCTTAAATGACTAAAATTCATTATTATATAATATTTGTAAGTAACATAGTAGAACAATCAGGTTCTTAAATGACTAAAATTCATTATTATATAATATTTGTAAGTAACATAGTAGAACATTATTGGACTTGTTCTAAGAAGAAAGAAGAGACACTTGGACTTGTTCTAAGAAGAAAGAAGTCCGTTTGGCAAAACTTAAAATTATTATTTATGACTTAAAGTTGCTTAAAGTGATAAGTGAAAAAGTGAAATTTTAAGTCAATATCTGTTTGGGTAATTTTATATTATGAGTGACTTATGAATTATTAAAAATGTAAACATAAATATAAATTTAATAAATTATCTATTTGAATGATGATATTAACTTTTATCAAATAAAATTCTCAAAACAAAATAAGTCATTCAAAAAAGTACCATCTACCAACTTTTGACTTTAAACTGTTTTTTTTAACTTTAAGCCAATTTCTGACTTATTAAACAAACAGAAATTTTTTAACTTAAAGTAAAAAATGACTTTAAGCCCGGATTTTAAGCCGTAGCCAAACCGCCACTAAAACTTATTGAAAGTCAACAAAAATCTTTTGGAATTTAAATTATTTTTGATATTTATTACTTTCAGATTTAAAAATTTGTTTAAAAACTATTTTGAGATGCTCCTAGCATTTGAAACAAGGCCTTGTTTTTCTTTGTTTGCGGCTCATTTCAACTTATTTGAGACTCGGCATGATTTGTTCTCTTGCTAGGCAATTTTTCTACCATGATGTTCTCTTTCAACAAGTGTCAAGGTCGATTATTTGATAAATATCAAAATTTCAATTCTTTGACCTTTGATTGGTTGACATATGTAGGATAGTGCAGAACTAAAGTTAAGATGAATATTCGTCAAAAAAAAAAAAGTTAAGATGAATAAGAACGAATAAAATACTTTTAAAAATAATAAAAAATTTCCTCCGCACAACAAAACTTCATCGAATTCTTTTGCCAAAAACCCAATTTTCAACCAAATCATAACAAAAAATATGAAGCCAAAGCAAGCCTACTTGGATAATATTTCAAGATTCAATATATTACTTCTATTTTTTTTTTTTAATTTATCACACTTAGAAAAAGGACCCCGATCATTTCGACAACTAATTCATTGACAAAAATTTGTAGTGAAAAATAATTGATCGACAAATCATTATGCGATGCAATTTCAAAATTTAAATTAATAATAAATTTGTTATTTTCAAACGTAAGAAGAGACAACTGACACCGAAGTCGCTGTCAGAACTACTAACTCATCCCCTGTTTAGATTATTATTGGATTTACAAGATCCAACTAAAACCAAATTGACCCATCAGTCCATGCATGACCCACATTTCTGTTGCAAATGCATTTACCATTCCCTCCAAAAATCCAAGCAAGCACCACACAACTATTTCTCCTCTTTCCCATATGGGGATGGAATTGGTGTTGTGAAAATCGGATAACTTCATCGAGTACTCGAGATATTTGGAATCATGAGTGAGTGACTCAGATAACGTATAAATATTAATAATTAATTTTTTCCCACTAATTTCTATGGTTTTGTCTAGATTAGAGCAGTATTATTTTCTTTTTCTGGTAGGATCAATTTCGAACTGGTTCCGCTATAATATAAATCTCCGCATTCTTTTTTACTAAGAGCCTGTTTGACTTACCTTTTTTTAAATTCTTATGAACGGGTAAAAATTTCATATTTTGATAATTTTTTTATATACAAGTATTTATATTCTCTGTAAGAGCCGCCGTCTTCTCTGTGTTTTTTCTCAAGCTAATTGAGGGGCTTCCACTGGATTTTCTCCGGTGGAAAGCCCCGATCCTTTAATTTTCTTTCGTCTTTCGTTGATTTCCTTTCAATAAAACCCAATCTTTTGGGTGTTTGTGTGTCTCTCCTTTTGGAGTGTGTGTTTTGTCTCTCATTTTGGGGTGTTTTATTATGTTCTTAATTAGTTATGTTTGGGTTTGTCTGGTGTTCGATCTATTAAAAATGATATTGTTGATATTTTGGGATCTGGAAAGCATGCATCGAAGATGGGGTGGTGGCGTATATTGCAAGAGTTCACCTTTCACAACCAAAGATTATTCATCCTTCGGGGGTTTCCATTTTCGGCATGTCTATAGCTGGTATCCGATATATAGATTGCTGGGGTGCCGTTCCTCTAACCTCAGTTTATTCAATTGGGGCTAATGAATATTGGGCTAATATCGGGTGTTATGTGATAAGGTCAATTGTGATGCTGCTACTTTCAGGGATGTTGGTGCAGTTTGAATCGCTTGGGATATCTTCGATTTCATTTTTAGTTTCACGAAATTTTAAATGCTGTGTGTGACAGTTCGGGATTTGTCCTGGCTGTATTTTGGTTTATTGAATGAAAACTACTTTCTTTTTTGTCAAAAAAAATGTATGTTTAACAAAAAAAAAATGTTTGAAATTCTATAAATTACACAAAAAAAAATTAAGAATATCTAACTTTGCCTTTCTAGAAAAAATTTCCCCAAACACCCCTTTAATTCTTTCCATCATATATCCCCGCATTTTTGTACACTCTTAACAACACAAGCTACAGACTATGGCACCAGCTTTTGAGTTCAATAATGCACTCTCATTTTGCATAATTTTGTTACTTCTACCAAAATGCATTTTTTGTGCAAACAATGAGACTGATCATCTTGCTTTACTAGCTATAAAATCAAGAATTACTCATGACCCAAGTGGAATCACAACTGCATGGAATGATTCACAACATTTCTGCAAATGGGCTGGTGTTACTTGTGGTCATCTTCACCAAAGAGTCACTGTTTTGAACTTAACTTCCTTAGGTTTGGTGGGTACTTTGTCTCCTCATATAGGTAATCTTACTTTTCTTACTGGAATTAATCTTGAGGTTAATAATTTTTATGGGAGAATTCCGGAAGAAGTTGGTCACTTGTTTAGGCTTAAGTACCTTAATATGAGTAACAATTCATTTTCTGGTGAAATCCCGGGTAATATTTCTCGGTGTTCTTCGCTTTTGCAGATTAGTTTAGGGTTTAATAGATTGACAGGGAAAATTCCATTTCAGTTAGGTTCAATGCAGAAGCTAGAAAGAATGAAACTGCATTATAATGATCTCACTGGGTTGTTTCCTGACTCTTTTGGTAATCTTTCGTCGATAATTACATTTTCTTTGTCAGTTAATAATTTGGAGGGAAGTTTACCTGTTTCACTTGCGAAATTAAAGAACTTGAAATTTCTTGGATTTGGATTGAATAAGTTGTCAGGTGTGATACCTACCTCAGTTTTTAATATTAGTTCTCTTGTGACAATTACTTTGCCTTATAATCAGTTTTATGGTAGTTTACCATCATGTGTTGGGCTTGGTCTTCCTAATCTGCAAGTTCTTAATCTTGGTCACAATCTTGTAAGTGGATCCCTTCCGGAGTCTTTGTCGAATGCCTCTAATCTATTAGAAATTGATATTGATGGAAGCCAGTTTACTGGAAAAGTTTCTACTGATTTCGGAGGATTACCTAATCTATGGTGGCTGGTTTTGTCTTCCAACCATCTCGAGGGTGATTTGAGTTTTATGAATTCACTTACTAGATGTAGATTGTTGAAAATGCTGGTTTTGAATGATAATCAGTTTGAAGGATTCTTGCCTAGTGCTATAGCTAATTTATCAACTGAGCTTCTGACTTTAAGATTGGGAACTAACAAACTATCGGGAAGTATACCTTCTGGGATTGGGAATCTAGTCAACTTGACTGACCTACAGCTGCAGACGAACAAATTTAGTGGTAGCATTCCTAATGAAATCGGTAATCTAAGAATGTTGAGGCGATTAAACTTCTCAGAGAATGAACTTTCAGGTAGCATTCCACCTTCCCTCGCTATCATACCTCAGTTGTATTCTCTCCATCTGGCGAAAAATCGTCTAAATGGAACCATTCCTCCTAGTTTTGGGAACTTTCAGTACTTGCAAGATCTAGACCTGTCCCAAAATAACCTTGGCGGTACCATACCAGAAAGTGTCATGGGACTTTCTTCTCTTACCATTTTATTAAACCTGGCTCGAAATCATCTTAATGGCTTTCTACCTTCAAATGTGGGTTCTTTGAAAAACCTCGAGTACTTGGATGTTTCTGAAAATATGTTGTCTGGTGAAATTTCAACTAAGCTTGGTAGATGTCTTACCTTAGAACACCTTCACATGGAAGGAAACTTCTTTCAAGGTTCTATTCCTCCATCATTTAAACTTCTGAAAGGACTTCAGGTCATGGATGTTTCACGGAACAACTTGTCCGGAGAAATTCCAAACTTCCTTCAGATTATGTCACTGAAGACACTAAATTTGTCCTTTAACCACTTCGAGGGAGAAGTTCCAGCAGAAGGAATTTTCAGGAATACGACTGCAGTTTCCATTGATGGGAATTATAACCTCTGTGGTGGTGTGCCACAGTTTCATTTGGCATCATGCCCACAGAATGAAGAGGAGAAAGGCAGAACATCATTTGGTCTCAAGCTACTGATCCCAATACTTACTGGCCTTCTAGCACTTGTTTTGTTAATGTCGATTCTGATTATTAGGCGGCTAAGAAAAACTAAAAAAGAGCCATCTATAGCATCTTCGTCAACAAGAGGTTTCTTTATGAATGTCTCCTATCAGAATCTATATGAAGCTACAGGGGGGTTTTCCTCAACTAATTTAATTGGCAGTGGAAGCTTTGGATCTGTGTATAAAGGAGTACTTGATCCTGATGGAACTGATGTTGCAGTGAAAGTACTTCACCTCTATCAAAGAGGGGCTATAAAAAGCTTCATTGCGGAGTGTGAGGTTTTGAGGAACACAAGGCATCGGAATCTTGTCAAAGTCTTAACTGCTTGCTCAAGTGTTGATTTTCAAACTAACGAGTTTAAAGCTCTCGTGTACGAGTTCATGCCTAATGGAAGTTTGGAAAGTTGGCTGCATCATATAACAAGACCAGAAGAAGCTTCAAATGAACCAAGAACTTTAAACCTTTTCCAAAGACTAAATATTGCTATTGATGTGGCTTCTGCATTAGATTATCTCCATCACCAATGTCATAAACCAATTATTCATTGTGATCTTAAGCCTAGCAACATTCTTCTTGACAATGATATGACGGCTCATGTGGGGGATTTTGGGTTAGCGAAGTTCATTCCTGGCAGCAATTCTAGAGCATACTCAAATCAAAGCAGCTCTGTTGGGTTGAGGGGAACTATTGGTTATGCTCCTCCAGGTACCTTTTCATTTGCTTTTTGTTCTTTTCAAGAGTCAAGTTTCTTTCTACGAATTCTAGTGACAACAGCTGAAAGCCAATTAAAGAAATTCAAATTATTTACTTATAAGATTACCGTAAAATTTATTCTAACTATACCACTAATCTTTCTTAGAGTATGGCACGGGAAGCAAAGTTTCACCATATGGTGATGTATATGCCTATGGAATTTTCTTGCTTGAAATGTTCACCGGAAAAAGGCCAACTGACAGCTTGTTTGTTGATGGTTTGGATCTGCACAAGTTTGTTAAAAATGGGCTGCCTGAACAAATAACCAACATCATAGATCCAATACTTCTGTCTAGTGTGGAAGTTGAGAACGAGAATGATGACGAGGAGGAGACAATAGCTATGAATAAAATGGGCATGGAACAACTGAAAGTTGACCAAATGCAGGAATGCTTGATCTCCATACTCAGAATTGGAGTCGCTTGTTCAGTAGAATCGCCAAGAGAAAGAATGGACATTGGAGATGTCATTAAAGAATTGCAGCTAATTAAAGACATCCTTCGTGCATCAGGAATGAGTTACAGTTCAGTCAGCCAGTAAGTTCACCTCACTAACATATTGAGTTTTCCTTACCACTTACTTTACAGTTTGCTTGTTGGAAAGATTAAATAAAGTGAGAACTGAATTTAATCGGTATGATTATCTGGTATGTGTTTATAATTTTCTTTCACCTCATTAATAGCTCGAACCTATTAATCTAGAGATGATATCTCACTTGCACAAACTTCATCATAACAAATTTGCAGCATAACTTTCCTTTTTTAACTCTTATATGCATTTTTTCATTCCATTCCTACCACGTCCATTCCTTCTAATCAAACAGAATGTACGATGCTGACAATTTCTCTTCGGTTCTCTTGTAGAACACCGACATCATAATTCTGCATACTGTTGCATCGATTATAACTTACGAAATCTGATTGTTTTCTGGTATCAAAATCAGGAGCACAAAGTTCGAAGGTTCTTCCAGTCGTTCAGCAACGAGTAACTGGAAAAATGTCCTGTGATGTCCTGTGATGCATTTCGGTACTAGCTAAACTTATAGGCTGTAGTTTGAGAGTAAATATCACTACATTTAGATAGATCACTGCTGCCCTTGTAGTGGAACTGCAAATTCTGATAGTATCTATTGCACTTTTAATTTCGATAATATCAGTAAAAAATCTTGTGATCTCTGTTTGACTGAAGTGTACACAAATTTCAGATATTTGATGTCTTTTTAAATTTAGAGTTGCTTCTCTACTGCCTGTCAAAATCATTTATACTTTAGATGAATTCTTACAAAGACAATGTGCCTGTATATGCAAAATTAGTAAATTTCATGTGAGTATAGATAGATATTAAAGGCTAATAATTTGTTTCTTACTAATTGTGTTTCAGTATACTCTTTTTCTATTCCAATTTTTCATTTTGTTGTTTTCAAAAATTTATTTAGAAACCTTCTTATAATACTTCTAATATGAAAAATTCTGCCTTCTAACAATAATTTAAAAATTATTTATAAGTCACCTTTTTAGTACTAATAGGTCAAATAAAGTAACAAGATTGTTTATCAAAATAAACATGGAGAATCAATAACATTGATAATTAGTTAATACTTGATAAATTCATAATTCCATTTTTTCAATCTTGACATAGTAAAAAAAAATGAATATCTAGTTTCAGTTAATAAATGAAATGATCTATTTTTAAAATTATTACTAATATTCAAAAATTATTGTCTCACTTAACACCTTACACTGAGTTATAAGTGAGAGAGGATGTAAGTAAAAGATAAGTATAAAATAGTTTCACTTTTATCCATATTTATGCTCTCAAATTTTAAATAGAGACGAAAGTAAGTGAAAATATCGGGATAAAAATATTTTATTTTCTTGTATAAAAATTTAAACATTAAATTTTAGTGAAAAATTTTCTTTTCTTGTATAAAAATTTAAACATTAAATTTTTATACAAAAATTAGAAAATTGTAAAAATAAGTTTTGGAACTATTCTTAAAATGTACATTAAAATAAGTGTTCACACTCCTTGAAAAGAAACAAAAAAAGTTTTTACGTTTAGTTGCAATGGACCTAACTTCCTGTGCGTTGATTGCTTCAGCATGTCTGTTGGCTGCTATTTGCCTGTCAAAGTTGGAAAAATTCTAATTTCTTGAATTTTGAGTTCGATCCTTACTTACTCGAAAATTATTTATCAATGAATACTATTCGTAAATTCCGAAACTCTACTTCACATAAAGTCTGCGTCAATATATACCCGTTTTTTCCCTATTAAGATTGGGCTACACCAGGTGTCGGCCCTAAGTCCTCTTCTTTTCGCTCTTATCATAGATGTTATGTCGCGAGGGATTCAAGATGGCGTTCCTTGGTGCATGCTTTTCGCTGATGATATCGTGTTAGTGGCGGAGTCGAGGGGGAGGTGAACGAGAAGTTGGAGTTATGGAGATCTACTTTGGAGCCCCAAGGCTTGCGTCTGAACCGGTCTAAAACCGAGTATCTCTGGTGTAACTTCAGTGGTGAGGCCAACGAGGAAGGGGTGGAGGTTAGGATTGAAGATCAGATCGTCCCTCGTACGGATAAGTTCAAGTATTTGGGTTCGATCATCCAGAAGGAAGGCAAGATTGAAGACGATGTCACGCATCGTATCAAGGCTGGGTGGCTACGGTGGAAGGCAGCGTCAGGGGTGATGTGCGACAAGAAAGTCCCGTTAAAGTTGAAAGGGAAATTCTATAGAGCGGCAATCCGTCCTGCGATGTTATATGGTTCGGAGCGTTAGGCGGCGAAGAAGGCACTCGAGAGCAAGTTGGAAGCGGCTGAAATGAGGATGTTGCGGTGGTCTTGTGGGCGCACGATGTTGGATAGAATCCCGAATGTGGTATTTAGGAGCGAGCTTGAGGTGGCGCCTTTTTCTGCGAAAGTTAGGGAAGGGAGGTTGAGATGGTTCGGCCACGTCCGTAGGAGGATGGCTGAAGCCCCCAGTGAGGAGGGTCGAGAGTCTTTCGATTGTTGGGGTGAGGAGGAGAGGTAGACCGAGGAGGTCGTGGGAAGGGCAGCTTAGGTTGGATTTAAAGGTCTTAAACTTAAATGAGACCATGCCAGTTGATAGGTGTTCTTGGAGGCGCCATATCAGAGTGGTGGATTCTCTTTTAGGGAGCGGCTCTGTGGTTGAGAGCCTCAGAGTTGGATTGTCTCGGTTAGCTTTATCTTAGAAGTTCAGTTGTTTCGTTATCATTTCTTGTTTTATTGTCTTCTGTTTTCTAGTTTTGCAGTTTCAGGTAACTTGGCCAGGTGTCATCTTAGATCTGAGTGTTTTGCAGAGCGGAGTAGTCAATCCCCTGGTAGGTAAGCCTCATGTGTTCTAAGCCATGGGCTCAGGTATGACGAGGAGCCTTTTTCAAATCTTAGATAACCCTTGTGAATATCACTCACTATTAGCTTAATGTGCACTTAGCCGGGGGTCTTCAAGGAAATAGCCTCTCTACTGTTAAAAGCAGGGGCATGGTCTACGTACATCTCACCCCCCCAGACCCTGCTCTGAGCGGGATATACTGGGTATGTTTGGTTTGGTTTGGTTTCAACTGTACATCTGGACTTTTATTTTGAGACACAAATTTATTCTATATTTTTACTACTATTACAAAGGCGAATCATATAAATTTTGATGAGCTAGAAGAGGAATAAGAGCATCTCCAACAATCTCTTAGTTGGTTTTTAAATATAATATAAATTATAAGGTTTTTAGAGCAAGTTTAACAATGTTCTGGTTTGTGCCCTATAAATATAATAAATATAGTGTCCTAGTGATTTAAGTCATGATTTTTGTGTATCAATTCTAACAACATGCCTTATACTTGTGCCATATAAATTAAAATAATAATATATTTGAATTAGAATTGGAGGGAAGGGAAAAAAGAGAGGAGAGAGAAGTGTAGAAAATGAGGGAAGTTAACTTTTGATTGTTCAAAATGATTCAGGGTAAGTATAGAGGTGCCTTAAAAAAGGGCTTGAAATGGATGTCCTAGTGTTTTAAGGCACCACTAGGACATTGTTGGAGCACAAAAAGTGACTAAGTGTCATAAATATTGATTTAAAACAATATTTATGACATTATTGGACTTGCTCTTAGTAAGTTAGTACATAGATTTCCGTGTCAACTCCAACAATGCTCCTTATCTTGACTCCTAACTTATATTTTATTAATATTTCAAACCTAACTATGACATACATTTTATATCCAATCATGTGCAAGTGAATATTTAATTGGTAGAAAATAGTTAAGAGCCATGTAGTTGTGAAACAATCTGTGATAAATAACAATATATGTGCGCGAATAACAAATCGGTGTATAACAGTGAATAAGCAAATAAATAACAAGAAGGATATAAGAGATTGAAAGGCATATGACTCAGCCTATTTGTAGTTAGAGGATCCTAATCAACTTAAACCAAATTGTAATAAGTAAATATACATATGAACTGTCACAGGAATCTCAAGAAGTATTATCTGTCAGAAGAAAGAAGAAAAGTCAATCTATAGTTTTGATGTCATACACTGGAAGACGATTCAGTTATCTGATCAAGCCCCAGTACAGCATTGAAGTGAATGGATTCATTTGAACAGTGACAGAGATTTTTCGAGTGATAGTTTGAAGATCAGTTACAGTACAAGAGAATTGAGAGAAGAAACAAACCACATCCTAAAGTCAAATTTGAAGAAGCATCATTGAAGTTAGTCGTTCATGAACCAGACAGTACATCGAACGTCAACACAAATCAGTGGTAATTCTTTACTACCTTTAGTGGTTTGTAAGAATTAAATTAATTATTTATTGATTTAATTAAATTCATTTATAATTGATATAAATTATTTAGTTGATTTAATTAAATGAATTAATTCTGGAAGAATTAATTTATTAATTAAATTAATTATTGTATCAATTAAATATGAATTAATTAATCATTAACTAATTAAATGGATCAATAAGACTTAAAGAAAGAAAAATGATTAAGTCTTGGAGGAGGAAAAATTCGGTATGACTTATTTTAAGTCTTACCGACAGAAGCCTCTTCAGGTTTAAGTCTTACCGACCTAATTTATGTCTTACCGACCTCTGCCAGCTGTTGTAAGTCTTACCGACACATTTTATGTCTTATTGGAGGTTTGTGTAAGTCTTAATGAAGGAAAATCAAGTCTTGGAAGCAGTTTAAGTCATGCTGGAGCAATTAAATATCCTACAGAAAGCCAGCAAGACCTGTTACTGATATAAAAGAACAGAACAGACCAGATTAAGTCATAACGGAGAAAACACAGCAGAAAACATTTCATCAAGACCAGAATTCTCTCTCTCAAGAACACCAAGAACACCAAAGCTTAAACAATTCCCAGAAATTCAAGTTCTTCATCTTTGTGATATTCTATCCGATAGAACTTGTTTATTTGTGATTCTTGTACTACTAGCGAATTAAGTTTCCTAGTTCTTATCTTGATTATTATTAACTAAATTAGAAAAGTTCATGTCGAATTTTCTAATTAGTTATTAACATCTTGATAAGTTGTTATACTGATTTTGTAACACCACATCAAGTTAATATACAGTTATATTCAACTTGAAAAATTGTGTTAAATAATTCCGCAGATAAATTTGTCTTTATCAAATTTAATTTAAAGGACAAATTTCGATAAAAAGGTTAAGATTGTATTCAACCCCCCTTCTACAATCTTATCGGACCTAACAATTGGTATCAGAGCCGATTGATTGATACACAAATCAACGATCCCATTTTACTCGATTAAAAATCATCCCCGAATTTTTTAACTCTCTTAAAAAATTCATCATGTCTTCTAAAGTCGGAACTGTGAAAATTCCCATATATGACAAAAACAGTTATGATATGTGGAAGAACAAAATGTTAATGTTCCTCGAGGTTGCAAATCCTAAATACATGAAAGTCTTATCAGAAGGACCAATAATACCTTTTGGATTAACTCCTGAAGTTGTTACTGTTGGAAAAGTTGTTGCTCCTGCAAAGTTTGTACAAAAAGATTCTTCTGAATTCACTCTTGCTGAAAGAGAGGAAGCTGGACTTGACATTAATTTAAGACTGATCTTAATAGACTCTCTAGACTCTGTAATGTACAGTCATGTGATTAACTGCAAAACTGCAAAGCAAATGTGGGAAACCATTGAAACTGTGAATGAAGGAACAGAGGAAGTTAGGGAGAATCGACTAGAAATTCTGACCTCTGAGTATGAACACTTTCGATCAGCATACAATGAAAGTATTCAAGATGTATTTGAAAGATATAACAAACTTGTCAACAATTTACAGATGCATGGCAAGTATTACACTCAGAAAGAGATCAACAAAAAATTTCTACTGTCAACGCCTGTTCATCTAGAACATAGAATTACAGCTATCAGAGAGTCAAGGAATCTAAGTGAAATTACTGTAGAAAGACTCTTTGGTGTTTTAAAAACCTATGAACTGGAACAATCTCAACAAAAGGAGATTTATGGAAAAGGAAGAGTTGCTAATACTTCTACAGCTCTTATTGTTGAGAACAAACAGGAAGTGGAAAATAAGGTTATTCAATCTTGTAATGTTGACAGTGGCAAGCTTGAAGTTGAAGTTGGTCAAACGAATGCTAGTCCAGATGAAGGAGACTTCTATTCGTTAGAAGAGCAAGATCAGTTGGAAGATGAGTCCATGGCTTTGTTGGTAAGGAAATTCAGCAACTTCAGATTCAGGAAGAATCCCAAGTTCAGGTACAAATCTAACTATAACAGGTTCCAGAGAGGAGGTTCTTCATCCTCAAGTAACAGAGGAGGTTACAAAACTGGAACAGTTGAAAGAAGTAAAATTAGATGCTACAACTGTAATGAACTTGGACATTTCGCTACTGAATGTCAGAAGCCAAAACAAAACCAAAGAAAAGACTTTGGATCTGAGAAGAAGAAGACAGGTAGAGCCTATGTGGCTGCTGGAAAGAGTTGGGATGATACAGACTCTGAAGATGAAGAGTATGGCAATCTTGCCCTGATGGCAAAATCTGATAACTCCAGTGGTACTTCATCTGAGGTATCTTTTACTGAAAGTCAATATATTTATCAACTTACTGATACACTGGGTAATGCTAATAGAGAGATTGAAAGGATCAATTTGTTAAATACAGATCTTAGAAATCAATTATCAAAATTACACGATGTACAAAATTGCCATGTTATACAAAAATCAGAAATAAGAATTCTAAAAGAACTTGAGAGGTCTCTAGCAGAGATGGTGGTTCAACAACGTGAAACAATAGCTGAGTTAGAAATAAGAGTCAGTGCTTCTTCTAATTCATGTAAAATAGCTAAAGAGTTGTTTAACCAACAAGCTATTAATCAAACTGTAGGAATTGGGTTTGATTATAATGAAGCTATTGGACGGAAAAGCATTAATACCCCTAATCGTGTGAGTGATGTAGATAGGGGTATACCATTAGTGCTTAAGAGTGTTAGTAATCCACTCTTTAAGAAATCCATAGCAGAACCTTTGGATACAACATCTTTAATCATTAAGGAAGAGATGCGCATTGAGGATGTAGCTAATGGTGTAGTCTTAGAAAGTACTCAAGTTGTTAAAAATGATAAAGATAGAAAGACTGTGTTTGTAAAAGCAGAAAGAGTTGGTGAGTCTACTAGTTCCTTGAAAACTAGTAGTAGAAGTAACAACATGAATAAATGCAACAAAATATCTACCATGCATGCTATTCCTGTTATTGATACTGCTCATAAGAAATGCGATGCTGTTAATTGTATGTCTTGTGCTTTTAATATAATGTCTGCTTACTTTAACGGTAATCATGCATGTGTTAATAAGAATGCTCCTAGACAGCAGATGAGCAGAAATAAACATGTTAGATCCAGGACTGTAAAATCACCTAATTCTAAGATTAGGACTCCAAGTCCTTCTCAGGATATGGTGAAGACATGTTTACCCAAGCTGAAACCAAAACAAGTTAAAGCTGTTTACAGGGTTAAATGTCCAGTACCTAAAGAAAATGTTGTTAAAATAAAAAGTGTTGCTTTACCTGATAAAGGTCAATTCTTTAAGTACTCCGGACCCAATCAAATTTGGGTTCCGAAGAAAGTCTAACCAATTTGTCATTGCAGGGTTTGAAACAGGTTGAACGAGTCATGTGGATTCTGGACAGTGGATGTTCAAGGCATATGACCGGAGATAGAGCCCTGCTGACAGATGTGGTGGAGAAGGCCGGCCCAGTCGTTACCTTTGGAGATAACAGCAAAGGTAAAACTGATGGATATGGCAGATTAGAAGTTGGAAATGTTATCATTGAAGATGTCTCTTTTGTGAACGGCCTTGAGCACAATTTGCTCAGTATTAGTCAATTCTGTGACAAAGGTTATGAAGTTCATTTCAACAAGAAGAATTGTCTAATATCATACAAGAGAAATGAAAGGCCACAGTTGACTGGAGTAAGAAAAGGAAACTTGTACATAGCCAATATGAACTCTGGAAGCACAGAAGAAATTAGATGTTTTTATTCAAAGGCATCCACTGATGAAAGTTGGTTATGGCACAAGAAACTTTCTCACCTAAACTTTAAAACAATGAATTCTCTAGTGAAAAGAGAGTTGGTGAGAGGTTTACCTTCGATTGAATTTACTCAGGAAGGTCTATGTGATGCTTGTCAAAAAGGGAAGTTAAAAAGGGCAACTCACAGGAGCACTAACATATCATCAATAACTGAACCATTACAACTTCTCCATATGGATTTGTTTGGTCCAGTTAGTGTGATGTCTATGTCAAGGAAAAGATATGCTCTAGTGATTGTTGATGATTTCTCAAAATTCACATGGGTACTATTTCTGAACTCAAAAGATGAAACTCCACAACTGGTAGTTGATCACATTAAGTTAATTGAGCTGGATTCTAATCGTCCAGTAAGAGCTATAAGGTCAGACAACGGAACTGAGTTCAAGAATGCAGTTCTGAATGACTTTTGCACTGAAAAGGGTATAACCAGACAGTACTCGGCTCCCAGAACTCCTCAACAAAATGGGGTAGTTGAAAGAAAGAATAGAACCTTGATTGAAGCTACACGTACAATGCTAAGTGAATCAAGGCTTCCATTGAGCTTTTGGGCTGAAGCTGTCAACACTACATGCTATACCCAGAATCGAACACTTATCAATAAAGACTTAATGAAGACACCATATGAAGCTCTACATGACAAGAAACCAACTCTCAAGTACTTCCATGTATTTGGGACAAAATGCTTTGTGCTGAAAGAAGGAGATGATCAAGGTGGTAAATTTGAAGAAAAAGCACATGAACAATATTTATTGGTTATACTAGAAGAGCCTACAAGGTGTATCTTATTGATCAACAGAAAACTTTGGAAAGTGTCAATGTTACATTTGATGACACGAAACTCCCAAATATCCAAAATGAAGATCCATCTGAAAAGCTTAAGTTTGATGATATGTCAGACTCAGATTCAGATGATGACAATCAACCTGACGTTGTTGCTGATAATAATAATCCAAATGTTGGTGGTAATGATCAAGGTGATGCTGGTGAAAACAATGATAATTTTCAAGACACCACTGATACTCTTGAACCATCAACAAGTCAAACTGGCAACAACTCAGGGGGAGATAATGAAGGGTCAACAAGTCATACTCAACATCATACTGAAGAACTAGGCGAATCGTCAAGATCAATTCTTCCCAGACAAACTGTTTGGAATAGAGCTCATCCTTTTGAGCTGATTCTTGGTGATCCAGATGTTGGTGTGAAAACAAGAAGAGCTTATCAGAATCAATGTAATTATTCTGGGTTCCTGTCTGTCATGGAACCTAAGAAAGTAGAAGAAGCTCTATCTGATCCTGATTGGGTGATTGCTATGCAAGATGAACTCAATCAATTTAAGCAACTAGAAGTATGGAAGCTGGTACCAAGACCTAAAGATAGAAAAGTGGTGGACACAAGATGGGTATTCAGAAACAAACTAGATGAAGATGGCACAGTGATAAGAAACAAAGCAAGACTGGTAGCTAAAGGTTATTCTCAAGCTGAAGGCATTGATTATGACGGGACCTATGCTCCAGTGGCAAGACTTGAGGCCATCAGAATATTCTTGGCATATGCATCCTATTCAAGATTCAAAGTTTATCAAATGGATGTCAAGAGTGCCTTTCTGAATGGTAAGCTAGATGAAGAAGTGTATGTAGAACAGCCTCATGGTTTTGAAGATCAAGATCATCTGGACTATGTCTACTTTCTTTACAAAGCTATCTATGGTCTTAAGCAAGCCCCAAGAAAATGGTATGACACTCTTTCTGAATTTCTATTAGAAAATGGTTTTATAAGAGGTGTCATAGACAAAACGCTCTTCACTAAAAGACATAAGAATGATATAATACTAGTCCAAGTCTATGTGGACGATATTATATTTGGGTCTACTAATGAGCTTCTGTGCAAGAAGTTTTCTAAGTTAATGCAGGGTAGGTTTGAAATGAGCATGATGGGAGAACTGAAATTCTTTCTTGGATTACAAATAAGTCAGAGACAAGATGGAATATTTATTTGTCAATCTAAGTACATCAAGGAGCTCCTCAAGAAATATCACATGGAGGAGTGCTCATCAGCAAAGACACCATCAACTATAGCTGTCAAAATTGGTTTATGTGAAAGTTCTGCCAAGGTAGATATCACAGGCTATAGAGGTATGATTGGCTCATTGCTTTACCTAACTGCTAGTAGACCAGATATAATGTTTGCCACATGCTTGTGTGCAAGGTTCCAAGCGAACCCTAAAGAAATCCATCTCACTGCTGTCAAAAGAATCTTAAGATATCTAAAGGGTACGCCTAATTTAGGCATCTGGTACCCTAATGAATCTGGTTTTACTTTAATTGGATATACAGATTCTGAATATGCAGGAAGTGTTGTAGACAGGAAAAGTACATCTGGGAGCTGACAATACCTAGGTGGAAGATTGGTATCCTGGTTCAGTAAGAAACAGCAAACAGTTTCCAACTCTACAGCCGAAGCTGAATATATAGCTGCTGGAAGCTGTTGTGCTCAGATCTTATGGATAAGGAATCAATTAATGGACTATGGCATTGTATTGGAAAATGTTCCTATTTTATGTGATAATACAAGTGCCATAGCAATTGCAAGCAATCCTGTGCAGCACTCAAGGACAAAGCACATTGACATAAGGTATCATTTTATAAGAGAGCATGTAATAAATGGTACAGTGGAACTACTATTTGTAGGATCTGGAGATCAAACTGCAGATATTTTTACTAAGTCGCTTAATGAATCCTCATTCACTAGAATTGTTAGTGAATTGGGTATGTTAAACAGTCCTAGTAATTAATACTGTTAATATCTGAAATTTGATCTTTAATAATGTTACAAGTGATTATTCTGTGAATATTTGTTGTTTGAAATCACTTGTATAATTATTTTACCATTTGATTTTCTTGTTTGTTTAGTTATTTTTCACTTTGTTTATTCATATTATTTAATACTTCATACTTCTGTATTTTTAGAATATTTGTAAATATTTAGTTCTATTTTATTAATTAATTTATCATATGTTTTGTAATGTTTGCCCTGTTAATATTGCTTTGTTTTCGTTAATAGGTTAGCATATGGTATGATTTTATATAATATTTTTATTATTTTTATAAATTAATTGTATATTTTATAGTGTTTTTAATGTTTATTTAAAGTTAATATGACTTAAAAATAGGAAAAACAGTCAATATGACTTAATTTAAAATCGGTATGACTTAAACAGGTTAAGTCTTACCGAGATTTTAAATATAAGTCATATTCGCAGGTCAGTTTAAATTAAGTCTTATTCACCTGTTTTTAGATTAAGTCTTAGTCACCTGTTTTTAGATTAAGTCTTATTTAATTTAAGTCTTGTCAGTTTTATTAGTTAAGTCTTATTAGTAACAGTTTATTAAGTCTTGTTAATATTAAGTCTTAATTTAATCTTAGTTTTAAATTAAGTCATATTCGAATATATGTATATAACAGTTATGTCTTAATTATTTTAAGTCCTATTCATTTTAGTTCTTATTTGTCTTATTTTAATTAAGTCTTAATAGTTATTTTGTTTAAGTCTTATTCGTATGTATGTATTTTTAAGTCTTATTTGTCTTAATATAGTTAAGTCTTAATAGTTCTCTTTTTAAGTCTTATTCAACAGTTAGTATATATAGATAGTAGCTAAGTTAAGTTAAGTCTTAGTTTCATTTTAAGTAATACTCTCAAGTTAAGTCTTAGAGTACCAAAAGATATACATACGATACATACACACAATCTCAGTCGAATTCATGCCCGATTTTCACTAGAATCTAACTGGAATCAAGCAATAAACACGTTTAATCGATTCCTTGTTTGATTATCATCAGTTTGATCACTTAAAATCGAGTTTTTGTTCGGTTTTTAAGAGTTTTTATTTTCGAAAAATCGATTTTTAGATATGTTTTTGTGAAAAACTGAGCTTGATTCTTGCAAAACTAAAAATACACGTGTGTTTGTGTGTATACAAGGATCATTGTGTGAATTTTTCAGAATTTTTAAAGAACTTTTAATTTTTTCGAATTTTTAATTAATTATTAATTCGAAAAATTAATTTTTAAATTAAAAATTTGTAAAATCTGAAATTTTCAAGGAAATTAAATCTTGATTAAAATGGCTGATCGATTTGAAATTATTAAACATAATTTAATCGGTTATTTTGATCCAGAAAAATGTTTAGTTGAACGTTTTCGACCGTGGATTCGCTTTTTAAATGAAAATTCACTGGTTCGCAATGCTTTGAGATTGGATGCTCCTCTGAAAATAGAACCTTTGCGAATCATGTGTACTACTGCTGTCATTTCTAATGATAACAGATCTTTTGTCTTCTCTGTAGGAGATAATCAGTACACAGTGAATGAAAATACAATAAATACGGTCTTAAATTTTCCAACTGATAATTTCGAAGAATTACCATCAGATCAAGAATTGATAACTTTTTTAAATGGTGTATTCTATCAAGACAGTCCTGATCAAACTGTCTGGAATAAAAAGAACTTCGTTCAGGAATGGGATTATCTGTTTGACACATTAGGTAGAGTCTTTGCCAATACTACTAAAGGGAAATTCGGGGTATTACCATCTTTCTTGCAGCATATTGGATATGCAGTTGCACACAACCGAAGAATTAATATTGGCAGACTACTGTGTGTTCCGATGGTTAGAAGAATCATTAATGCAAAGAAGAATTTTGATGGTGGACATAAAGTATCATGTTATTATCCAAGATTCTTGTCATTGATTTTTAATCATCTTGTGGAACTAGAAAACCAAGCCCAATTCCTGAATGGAGAGTCACTGGCGTCAGGTAAACCTACTACCAGATTGTTCACTGAGTACAGTAACAAGCCAAAATTCACAAACATACCTGTAGTTGTCACCCAATACATGTCAAACTATATACAACTACCTGTCATTGAACCTGTACCAGAACCTGAACAACCTGATCAAAACCCTGAACCACCAGTGGAAAACATACTTGTTGATAATGAAAATCAAGGCAATCAACAAGTTGAACCTGCTCAGCAAATTGTTCCTCAGCCAGCTGCTCTTGCTGTTGAACATCCAGTGCAAGAAACTGCATCTGTCCCTGAACCTGAATCAGATCAACCCATCTTATCAGAGACTGTTGCGGAATCAGCTGACCAGGTATTGCCTTCTGTTCCTCAAACTACTACTTCTCAATCTATTTCTGAAACCCAAGTGGTTGGTAGGTCTGACCAAGGGGTTGTAGTACCACAACCTCTAACCAAGGTTGTAGAGCCAAACACTCAACCAACAAAACTAATATCTTTTCACTCCAGAAAGAAATTGCAAGTTAAAAGAAGTCGAATCAGTAGTGGCAGTATGAGTGAACCCACAGCTCTGCCTCTAGAAAAGAAAAACAGAACTCAATCTGAGGCAACTGTAAGCCCGTCTATATCCTCCCAACAGGATATGGAAGTTGATATGGCCGTTACACAGTTACTAGAATCATCTTCTCAACAGGATGATTCTATTGAAATTCGCCATAGGGCCGTGGCACCTTGTAGTGAGTCAAGCACACCTCCCCTATTACTCACAATGGGGGAAGACATACCTTTAAATGAGTCTCAGGACACACTGCAAGGAGAGCACGTAGAAAATGTGACAGTGCCTACCATAGTTACGGTAGAAGAGTCTTCACAGGCTTCAGAGGGAAATCTTGGTTCTCAGCCAAATTTAATAGAACCATCATCTCCCCTCCCAGGACAAACACTCCTGGCTCCCACAAGGGATTTTCCACTCGCAGTTTCGACTGGAGAAGGTGGAAGGCAACTTGATCAATCTACTACTGAAGCAATTCAGCCAACAATTTCAAATGTTCAAGTAGATTTAATTAAGGACAGGGATTTGCGAACTCCCATTGCACCACCACTGACCTTCCCAGAGGAGGCTAGGGTGATTTTACATGCAGGTACAAATCTGGAAGCAGTTAAGGAATCTGAGAGGAGTGATGTGAGGAATACCATAAAATTGAGTGAAACACATGCACTTCAGGTGAGTGGATCTCAAAGTGAACGTCATATTAGCGCACACACTGACACATACACTCTCTCATTATTAGAAAAGATAACTGCTTTAGAGAAAGAACTTGCAGTCAGCAAGGCTGAAACAGAAATCCTTAGAGCACAAGTGGGTGAGCGATCTTCTACATCCACCTCTGTCAACAGTCAGCTTGCTGTAATGAAGAAGGACATAAACTACTTAAAGACATCTTTCACTAAGAAGATAGAATCTCTCGAACTCTCTCATGAAAAGGCACTTGATGACTCTGGAGATATTACTGTTGCTCAAGACATGTTAATTTCTGAGATTTCCTTGAAAGTTGATAATCTACAGTCAGAGGTACAGCACAATCAAGAATCTACTGATTCTCGTCTGGACCAGATCGAAAAGCAAAATGCACACCAGGCTAAAGGGTTAAGACATTTGTTTAATCTTGTAAGTCAAAGTCGCAAACCTACAAATGAAGAAATTGAATTCTTTACAAGTAAGGGTGGTGATGATGATGAACAGGATCCTGAAGCTGGGACAACTGATAAATCTGTAGAGGATTCCTCAACTAAGGGGGAGAAATCAAAGGGGTCACAAGATAAAACTACTAAAGAAAGAGAGGGAGGAGAAGAACTTCCTGAACCTGATCTTAGTCACTGGGAAGATGAAGGACCAGTGATATCTGAATTTGAAGCTCAACAAGCTGAGAAAGAATCTAAAGAATTATTTGCTCAAAGGGAAGCTAATTTGCAAATGAGAGAAGAAAAACTTCAAAAATCTTTAGAGCAAATTGCACGAAATGAAGAACTTCAGAAAGTTGAACAGCAAGCATTACAACGACTACATGCTATAAATGTTGAGAAGAGAAAAACATATATCAGACTAAAGAGCGGTGACAAATGGGAACGTGCTCAAAGAGCAATTGATTCACCTCAGAGTTCTGATTATGAAGATCGTCGTCTTGGACAAATTCTCGAGGAATTCAAACTGGCAAATCCAATTCACGAAATGTATATAAAGGCCTTACAGGTAGAAGTCATCAGAATAACTACTGCATTTGAACCCAAATCTGATGAGCTAGTAATATTTGTAGATTGTCATAAAGTTGGAACATTCAGAGTATCTATTCAGTTCTTTTATGACAGATCACTGACAGAGATATGGATACTTAGGCCTAAGGTAAGAACATCTTCTGAGCTAGGTGTATTGTTACATGAAAAGTTCAAAGAATTTGCTGAAAGAGCTGGACCAGAAGTGATTAAGGAACCTCCACAAGTAAAATTTCTTAAGGGAGAGGTACTTCATACAATCAATCTTCAGACAGATGAGCTATACGAACATCATGCAAAGCACTTGGTATATGCTGAATATGCTCTCAGAAATCATGGATACTTGACTGAAGAAAAGGTAATAGCTGCAGATCACATTCGTTCCTATGCACAAACGAACATAAAGATTACAAGAAATTTCAAGGTGAACTGAGAAAGAAGCTTGGAATTCCTTTAGTCTTTAGAGCCTAGATAAATCTTGATAAGAATTTATATCATATGATCAGTCTAGAGGATCATCTATCTTGTATTTATCTTTCATGTTTGAATCTGGCAAATGTTAAATATAAACCAGATTTTTTTTTCATATTTACTTAGTATTTAAAGTTTTATCTTTCATTTGGTTAAGTTGGATTAGTTGAGGTATCCTCTAGGAATTTGCTTGTTATTGTCTAACAAACAAATAGGGGGAGATTGAAAGGCATATGACTCAGCCTATTTGTAGTTAGAGGATCCTAATCAACTTAAACCAAATTGTAATAAGTAAATATACATATGAACTGTCACAGGAATCTCAAGAAGTATTATCTGTCAGAAGAAAGAAGAAAAGTCAATCTATAGTTTTGATGTCATACACTGGAAGACGATTCAGTTATCTGATCAAGCCCCAGTACAGCATTGAAGTGAATGGATTCATTTGAACAGTGACAGAGATTTTTCGAGTGATAGTTTGAAGATCAGTTACAGTACAAGAGAATTGAGAGAAGAAACAAACCACAACCTAAAGTCAAATTTGAAGAAGCATCATTGAAGTTAGTCGTTCATGAACCAGACAGTACATCGAACGTCAACACAAATCAGTGGTAATTCTTTACTACCTTTAGTGGTTTGTAAGAATTAAATTAATTATTTATTGATTTAATTAAATTCATTTATAATTGATATAAATTATTTAGTTGATTTAATTAAATGAATTAATTCTGGAAGAATTAATTTATTAATTAAATTAATTATTGTATCAATTAAATATGAATTAATTAATCATTAACTAATTAAATGGATCAATAAGACTTAAAGAAAGAAAAATGATTAAGTCTTGGAGGAGGAAAAATTCGGTATGACTTATTTTAAGTCTTACCGACAGAAGCCTCTTCAGGTTTAAGTCTTACCGACCTAATTTATATCTTACCGACCTCTGCCAGCTGTTGTAAGTCTTACCGACACATTTTATGTCTTATTGGAGGTTTGTGTAAGTCTTAATGAAGGAAAATCAAGTCTTGGAAGCAGTTTAAGTCATGCTGGAGCAATTAAATATCCTACAGAAAGCCAGCAAGACCTGTTACTGATATAAAAGAACAGAACAGACCAGATTAAGTCATAACGGAGAAAACACAGCAGAAAACATTTCATCAAGACCAGAATTCTCTTTCTCAAGAACACCAAGAACACCAAAGCTTAAACAATTCCCAGAAATTCAAGTTCTTCATCTTTGTGATATTCTATCCGATAGAACTTGTTTATTTGTGATTCTTGTACTACTAGAGAATTAAGTTTCCTAGTTCTTATCTTGATTATTATTAACTAAATTAGAAAAGTTCATGTTGAATTTTCTAATTAGTTATTAACATCTTGATAAGTTGTTATACTGATTTTGTAACACCACATCAAGTTAATATACAGTTATATTCAACTTGAAAAATTGTGTTAAATAATTCCGCAGATAAATTTGTCTTTATCAAATTTAATTTAAAGGAGAAATTTCGATAAAAAGGTTAAGATTGTATTCAACCCCCCCTTCTACAATCTTATCGGACCTAACAGAGATCTCGAGTCCAGCGGAAGAGCTGTCTCCTTAAAGCTATTTCACCTCTCACCGTGTGTTTGAAACGATAGCCTCCCAGGATAAAACGAGGAAACGATGGCGTTGCAGAGAACGGCACCTTCGGCGAGCAAAACGAGCAAGAAACTATCACCAGGGAGAGAGAGGTATTGGATGTGTTTAGGCTGCGAATGAGATGATTAAACCTAGACCCTAAGGGGGTATTTATAGGACTGACAAATCTTGTTAGCTACACAATTGCCTAAAATAATTAACGCGTTAATTAAAAAGGCGGTAACGAAAAGATTAGGATAAGACTTGTGCACTACACAATATCTGTAATTAAATCAAATCTCGAATTTAATCAAATCAAACAAACCGACTCTGATTTAATCAAATTAATCAAAACAGATTTTGATTTATTTATTTTAAGCCCAGTGGAAATAATAAAATAGCAAAACTAGTTCGGGTTTAGCCGGCCCAATTTTCTGCTGCATTCGTGTCCGCAGGTCGCACACGCGGAAAGCCCGAAGGCTTACGAAGCCTCGGATTTCCCCTCGAAAGCCCACAATTCGCACCCCTCCTGCGCGCCCGCGTAGGAGATGGAGCAACACTTATCCAACACAAGTGAACACTACTCAAGTGTTGTACTATATAAAGTCATGGAAACTCCTTTTCCATTTCAATAAGGGACTTCCATTTTCTAAATAAAATTTCCACTCTTAAGGGACCATCTTTGAGCTATCATATCTCATTCATCCTTTAACCATTTTGAGTAAAACATGCCTCGGAAAGCTCTCTCGGAGAAGAACATAATCCAAGCATCACCCATTGTGCACACGCAATAAACGACTACTCAAAACTAGGCTCAAAATGACTAGTCAATGTGGGGCTAAAACCCACATTTTCCAACAATCCCCCACATGGATGAGATTGATAATGTAGTAGCACAAACTAGACAGACAGACACGGAGTTTGGTTTGGTGATAGAATTCTTCGATCAGATATAGCATACGATAGGTAGAGAATGCTTCTTGAACCTTCGCTTGAGTAAGCATACCGACTTTACTGGTAGACAGTAGACGTGCTTGTATTTGAACTGTTCGATCGTTTGTGTAAACGATGATATACTTATCACCATACCCTTTCTGACTCGTTCAGCTCTCATGATTAGGGATGGGCATTCATCCCGGCCCGCCCGATCCCGATCCGATCCCCGCTCCGAACGGGGCGGGGATTCGGGGATTTTTTCGGGTACGAGCCGGGGAGCGGGGACAATTTTCAAAAAAAACCGGGGAGCGGGCCGGGGCCGGGTTTTTATGTGTCCCCGGCCCGATCCCCGACCCCCGACCCCCGCCCCGATTTTCAATCCCGACTCGATTTCGCCACACTTTAATACATACATACATATATATATATATATATATATATATATATATATATATATATATATATATATATATATATATATATTAATCATATATTAATATAAACGAATTTCCAATACTTCATATTGGAAACAAAAAGATCTTTTAATTTTATATGTTTGTCTTTTTAGTAGTTAAATAACTTCATTTCCATGTTATTTATAATTGTTTCTTTAAGTTATATTTTTTTAATCTTAATTTAGTGCATTTGAGCTCACTAATTAGTATTTAAAATTATTTAAAATTATTTTTAATTTTAAATAAAATTCCCCGATTCCCCGCGGGGATCCCCGTTACTCGTTTGGGCCGGGGACGGGGAATTAAAAATAGTCCCCGACGGGGATCGGGCCGGGGACGGGGATCGGGTTCAAATTCGGGGATGGGGGCGGGGATAGCACTCCCCGACCCCGAAGTGCCCCGACGCCCATCCCTACTCATGATTATGTCCATTTTGACCATGGAACATCGTCCTGGTTCTGCAGGAGTTTCTAAAGAATTGTGCCTCGCAATTCTCCTTTGAAGCGGCCCCACTTCTCTCCCACATAGGTGATCTTTATCTTATAGAGTAACCCACGTTTACTCAACTGAATTCCATGCGTTCAAATCTTGAACTCCATGTATTCACCGAAAGATCATTAAAAGCTTAATAACTTACCCTCGTACCTTACGGGTCTCACTGTTTCTCATCATAGGAATAGGCCAGGGGTTACCCCCACAGTGATTTGGTCATCATGATTTAGTTGGCCCATTGAACCAAGTTCTTGGGACCTCCAGTCAGCAATGGTGGGGTGTCCACATGACGCCGTTAAGCAATAGGCTTAAGGCCCATCCCTCTCGATGATTTGTCAACCAGTTCTCTTGATAACCCCTTGGTTAGCGGATCCGCAATATTATCCTTTGACGGTATAAAGTCAATAGTGATAATTTCGGTTGACATTAACTATCTAATGGAACTATGTCGTCGTCGAATGTGACGAAACTTTCCATAATACATTGTGCTCTGTGCTCTGCCAATAGCAGACTGACTGTCACAGTGCAGTCCTATTGCAGTCACAGGCTTTGGCCATCTCGGAATATCCTTCAGAAATTGGCGTAAATATTCAGCCTCTTGTGCTCATTTATCTAATGCCACAAACTCAGCTTCCATTGTGGGCTGAGTTATCACAGTTTGTTTGGAGGATTTCCATGACACTACTGCTTCAGCTAGTGTAAACACATATCCACTCGTAGACTTCAGTGCCTTTTTGCTAGATATCCAGTTTACATCAATATAGCCTTCTAGTACTGCTGGATAACTGCCATAATGCAAACCATAGTCTCGAGTTCCCCTCAAGTACCTTAGTACTCGTATGATTGCTTTCCAATGATTAGCTCTCGGATTACTCGTAAACCTACTCAACTTACTGATTGAGTATGCAATGTGTGGTCTAGTACAACTCATCAGGTATATCAGATTACCAATTATCCTAGAGTATTCCAGTTGGGAGACTCCTACACCTTTGTTCTTGGATAGATGCAAAGTCATATCCACAGGTGTTCTAGCTTTCTCAAAATCATCCTTCAGAAACTTCTCAAGGATCTTGTCAACATAATGTGGTTGACTTAGTGCAAGACCCTCAGATGTTCTAGAAATTTGAATTCCTAGAATTACATTTGCTAGTCCCATGTCTTTCATGTCAAATCTTGATTTTAACATGTACTTAGTAGATTTGATCTCTTTATCATTGCTACCAGCAATAAGTAGATCATCTACATACAACGTCATCATAATATATCCATTCTCGTCATCCTTGTAGTAGGCGCAACTATCAAATTAATTGATTTTGAAGCCATTGGCCAACACGACCTCATCAAATTTTTCATGCCACTTCATAGGTGCTTGCTTCAAACCATACAGTGATTTCACCAATCTACAAACTTTCCTTTCTTGTCCAGGGACAACAAACCCTTCAGGTTATTTCATATAGATTTCTTCATCTATATCTCCATTTAGAAAAGCTGTTTTCACATCCATTTGATGCATTGTTAATTTCCACATTGCAGCGATAGCAAACATCATCCTTATGGACGTTATTCTCGATACTGGAGAATATGTATCAAAATAGTCAAGGCCCTTTTGTTGCTTGTATCCCTTGATTACAAGTCTTGCCTTGTGCTTATCAATAGTACCATCAGGTTTCAACTTCTTCTTGAACACCCACTTGCTTTCTAGTGATTTGCATCCGGCTTGCAAATCCACTAACTCCCAAGTATGATTCTGTAAAATAGAATCAACTTCACTTTTGATGGCCTCCTTCCACATAGGTCCATCAGGTGATGTTACCGCTTCCTTATAGGTTTTCGGATCACCTTCTTCGAGCAAATAAGTCATAAACTCTGACCCAAAGGATTTCTCCTTCCTTTGTCTTTTGCTCCTTCTCACTACCCCCACATTTTCATCTTCACTTTCATCACTCTCATTATCGTCATCAACAGACTCATGAGTTCGTTTAGACGTGGTCGGGCGTTCGACACCAGGATTACAAGGAAATACCGTCTCAAAGAATGAGGCATTCCTTGACTCCATGATCGTATTCTTTTGAATTTCAGGAATCTTCGATTCATGTACAAGAAACCGATACGCAGTACTATGTGGTGGATATCCGATAAAGATACAATCCATAGTCTTTGGACCAATCTTCACCTTCTTAGGTGCAGGGATTAGTACCTTCGCAAGGCACCCCCACACTTTCAGATTTTGGTAACTTGGTTTCTTTTTCTTCCACATTTCATAAGGACTTGCATCCTTGTTCTTACGAATCATCATATTCAAAAGATGATTTGCACTCAAGATGGCTTCCCCCCACATTGACTGCGGAAGTCCAGAGCTTAACAACATCGCATTCATCATTTTTTTGAGAGTGCGATTCTTCCTCTCAGCCACTGCATTTGACTGAGGGGAGTATGGTGCAGTAACCTCATGGATTATACCATGTTGTGAACAGAATTCCCCAAAAGGTTCAACATATTCACCCCCACGATCACTACGTATCGTCTTGATTTTCTCATCTTGTTGTGTCTCAACTTCTTCCTTATAGATTTTAAATTTATCTATAGCTTCGTCTTTGCTTTTAAGCAAATATATATAACAGTATTTTGTACAATCATCTATGAATGTAATAAAATACTTGTGTCCTCCTCTAGTTGGAGCAAATTTCAAATCACATATATCACTATGTATTAGGTCTAGCACTTTGGTGTTTCTTTCCACACGTTTAAATGATGATCTCGTTAATTTTGCCTCAACACAAGTTTCACACTTATGTTTTGAATCAATATTCAATTTTGGTATGTATTCTTTCATACTTAATCGGCGTAAAGTATCATAATTTACATGTCCTAATCTAGCATGCCATAAATTAGGAAACTCAAGCAAGTAAGCAGAAGAGTTCTTTATTTCATTATCATCTTTAACAGACAGCACATTGAGCTTAAAGAGCCCATCAGTTACATAATTCTTGCCAACAAACATACCACTCTTAGACAAAATAACCTTATTCGACTCTAAAACAATGCGAAAGCCATGCTTATTCAACAAGGAACCAGACACAAGGTTCTTGCGAATATCAAGCACATAAAGTACATTTTTCAAAGTCAAATTCTTCCCAGAAGTCATCTTCAGAATCACCGTGCCTTCCCCTTCAATGGTTGAAGTTGCTGAATTCCCCATGTAAAGCTTATCACCAGCATCAGAAGCTTTGAGGCTAGAGAAAATAGCCTTGTCCGAACAAACATGCCTTGTAGCTCCCATATCAATCCACCATTCCCTTGGATTAGAGCTAACCAGGTTCACCTCAGAAACCGTAGCACAAAGGTCTATGTCACCCATCTCCTTTGAGATATCATCGACCATGTTTGCTTCCTTCTTCTTGTTGGGCTTATTGGGTTCCTGGAATCAGAAGACCTATGACCCACTTTGTCGCAGTTGTAGCACTTCCCTTGAAACTTCGTCTTCGAAATTCCTCCCTTGGGTGCCAGCTTTGCCCCTTTACCAGAATTGTTCTTCTTGGGCTTATGTTCCACCATGTTTGCCTTTTCAGTGGCAACATTCATCTTCTTCTCGGATCCCATGTTGTCTTCTTCAATGCGAAGTCTAACGATCAGATGCTCCATAGACATCTCCTTACGCTTATGCTTAAGGTAGTTCTTGAAATCTTTCCATCCAGGTGGCAGCTTCTCAATCACAGCAGCAACTTGGAAAGACTCACTTATAATCATCCCTTCAGCATGAATATCATGGATGATCACTTGCAGCTCTTGCACCTGATTGACCACAGTCTTAGAATCTGTCATCTTATAATCAAGAAAGCGGCCAACAATCCACTTCTTAGCCCCAGCATCCTCGATTTTGTACTTATGGTCAATTGACTCCCATAAGACCTTAGATGTTGGCTTCGTACTGTACACGTTATACAACGAATCAGCCAAACAATTCAGCACATAATTCCGACAGATTCAGCATCAACAGCATAAACTGTTTGCGTGTTACTCTCAGCAGTGATCAACGGTGGATCCTCTTTGAGGTAGCGATCCATATGCATCGTGGTCAGATAGAACAACATCTTTTGCTGCCAACGTTTGAAGTTCGTACCATTGAACTTCTCAGGTTTCTCAACATGTGCATCAAGCACAGTAGGAACCGTAGGCATAACAGGTGCCATATGTGTGGTAGCCACTCCAGATGGTGGTACCATCGTCGATCCAACAGGAACAGTAAATTGTCCAATGACAGTATGTCCCGAAGGTATATGTCCCGGAGGCACATGTCCAACCGGCGTCGCACTCACATCAGATGTTATAATCTGTGCGTTAGAGTATGGCGGCGGCTAGTGATCCCCATCGGATGTTACAATCCGTGCGTTGGGATCAACCACAATATTTGCGTTGTTCACGTTATCAGCCATTAATCTGTTATTCACAGAAACAAACAGAAATAGATGTATTAGTCACATAAATATATAAATAAGCTTTAAGATTATGAAACAATCTGTGATAAATAACAATATATGTGTGCGAATAACAAATCGGTGTATAACAGTGAATAAGCAAATAAATAACAAGAAGGATATAAGAGATCTCGAGTCCAGCGGAAGAGCTGTCTCCTTAAAGCTATTTCGCCTCTCACCGTGTGTTTGAAACGTTAGCCTCCCAGGATAAAATGAGGAAACGATGGCGTTGCAGAGAATGGCACCTTCGGCGAGCAAAACGAGCAAGAAACTATCACCAGGGAGAGAGAGGTATTGGGTGTGTTTAGGCTACGAATGAGATGATTAAACCTAGACCCTAAGGGGGTATTTATAGGACTGACAAATCTTGTTCTCTACACACAACTGCCTACAATAATTAACGCGTTAATTAAAAGGCGGTAACGAAAAGATTAGGATAAGACTTGTGCACTACACAGTATCTGTAATTAAATCAAATCTCGGATTTAATCAAATCAAACAAACCGACTCTGATTTAATCAAATTAATCAAAACAAATTTTGATTTATTTATTTTAAGCCCAGTGGAAATAATAAAATAGCAAAACTAGTCCGGGTTTTGCCGGCCCAATTTTCTGCTGCATTCGTGTCCGCAGGTCGCACACGCGGAAAGCCCGAAGGCTTACAAAGCCTCGGATTTCCCCTCGAAAGCCCACAATTCGCACCCCCTGCGCGCCCGCGTAGGAGATGGAGCAACACTTAGCCAACACAAGTGAACACTACTCAAGTGTTGTACTATATAAAGTCAGGGAAACTCCTTTTCCATTTCATTGTGGGACTTCCATTTTCTAAACAAAATTTCCACTCTTAAGGGATCATCTTTGAGCTATCATATCTCATTCATCCCTTAACCATTTTGAGTAATTAAACATGCCTCGGAAAGCTCTCTCGGAGGAGAACATAATCCAAGCATCACCCATTGCGCATACACAATAAGCGATTACTCAAAATTAGGCTCAAAATGAATAGTCAATGTGGGCCTAAAATCCACATTTTCCAACAGTAGTAGCTCTTTAAATTGAGAAGTGAGAAGAGGTTTTTAAGTTTTTTAAGAGCCACAAAAAATCTCTTGAAGCTCATTTTTTTCCCTACTCTTTATTTTTAAGCTTAAGAACTTATTTAAGAATTTCTTGAAAATGCTCTAATAATATAAAGAACCAATCCCAACTAGCATTAGAATAAAGGACACTACGCACGCATTTCTTAGGGTTGAATATTCAAGTCAAATATCTCATTCTGGAACTGTTTGGAAATGCTAATGAATAATGTATAGCATTATTCCAACTATCATTATAAAAACATCGCATATGTTATTTAGTTTTTGTTTATATAAAAAGAAAAAGGATCCTGAGATTGATCTTAGCAAACTTTCGTGAGATACTTAAAAAATATGTTTTAAATTTGATTGGATTCGCAGGGTTAATTAAAAAATTCTGATTTTACAAAAATGCTCATCCCATATTTGCATATAAATTTCATGTATGTCAAGGAATTTACTTGAGATACATCTAAGGGTTCCCTAATGTGTTAGGGACTTCGGTTAATTTATCTATGAGATTAGGGAGCTTGAGATATATTTCAGATAAATTTCTTAAGATACCTATCTTTTATATGTAAAAATGGAATGAGTGTTTTAGTAAATTAAGAATTTTTTAATTAGACCTGCAATTCCAGTAAAATAGAAAAAGTTCATAAGGATCCTTTTTCTCTTTATCTATTATCATTTTAGATCTTTTCTCTTTATCTATTATCATTTTAGATCTTGAATTTAGTTCTTGCTCATTTCGAAATTTTTAAGAACAAATTTATTTAAAATAAAATGTATATATTTTTATATGAAAAAACTTTCCTTTGAAAAAGAACTAGGGATCATGATCATCATTCTTTATTGTTTCTTCCTCGCTATAACGAGAAAAGAAATAGTCCGTTTACTTTTCTCCTGATTTGCCTGAATATATCCACCAAATCATAATCCACAACAATTATCTGAGAAAAAATATGAAAGATATGTTTATCCAGTTATTAAGTGATGTCTTTCTCAAAGACACCGACTACAAATTGTGACAAGATAAATTTATATATTCATTGTACTCGTAATAAGTAATGCTAAAAAGGTTAAAATACATTCTCAGGAAAAATTTTCAAATAAAATTTTCTAGCATTCGTAATAAGTAATGTTACAAAAATTAAAATACCTTCTCAGGAAAATTTTTGAAATAAAGTTTTCTAGCATTTTTCGTTTGTACTTTTTCCATTTCATTTTTATTGTTTCCCGGATAGAATAAAGATGGATTTCAAAAATATAATATTTCTTTTCCTAAATAATTTGTACAAAAATGGGATTACATAGATTGTACTTGAATATACGGAGTACATTTTAAACGGATGTAGTTTAGTTTAAGTAAAGAATTAACAAAATTTAATTGCAAGGATCATTGGTTGTCAAAGTGTCACCAACTTGAAAACGAAGACTCATTCCAAATGTGACAAACACGAAGATTAACTAAACACATGCAATCATTGACTTGTAAATCTCCATAATATCTCTAACTTTTTTTTTTTTTAATGTGTGATTAGTCCTGGAAAGTTTAAGTACTCTTGTTGCATATGCATTATCATTTCATCCCCTCTCTTCAAATTCTTGTCCCGAAAAGGAGGCCTACTCTGCATCACCAGCATCAGATGTTTGTTTCGAGGAATTTTCGAAGACTTGATCGTGTTAAACTGCGAATAGTTTCGACTGTTTCATTTTTAGCAATATGTTTTCTTGTCATTTTTGCAGATAGTTTTGTCCTTAAGAATGATCAACTGGAGCTGCAAGGTACTAAAAGTACTAGGAAAGTACTAGAGTCAGTGTCAATATTTGTACCACAACGGGAGTCTCCGAAAGAAGTCGTCGAAGAAACTGAAAATTGTTGTCATGATTATATTAGTATGGTGCCTCCAGTGAATGTGTCTGTAGAAGAAAGAATTGCTTGGTTCAAGAAAACGTTACCTGATTTTGAGATATTGAAGTCAACTCCAAAGTCATTGCAATTCGAAAACAGGGTGAACGATTTCTTTGGTAGTGATGGTGATGATCACTGCCAAGTTAAGTTCTTTATGACATGGATATCTCCAGCTAGTTTATTCCGGGAAAGGGAGGTTCTAGCCCTGGAGTCACTTTTTAAATCTAATCCGAATGGATGTTTAATTATATTATCAAGAAGCATGGACTCTGTCCGAGGTTTAAAGTTACTCGATCCTATTATGAGACATAGTTTTAAGGTTGTTGCAGTAACTCCTGACTTGTCTTTTCTGTTCAAGAACACCCCAGCTGAATCATGGTTTGATGATCTTAAGAGTGGAAACAAGGACCCAGGCGAAATTCCGTTGGCACAAAATCTTTCAAATTTGATCAGATTAGCAGTTTTGTACAAGTATGGTGGCGTTTACTTGGACACAGATTTTATAGTATTGAAAGACTTTTCGGGGTTGAGTAATTCAATTGGAGCACAAAGTAGTAATGCTTTTGGAAATTGGACAAGGTTAAATAATGCAGTACTAGTTTTTGACAAGAATCATCCACTGCTTTACAAGTTTATTGAGGAATTTGCATCAACTTTTAATGGAAACAGATGGGGACATAATGGACCATACCTTGTTTCTAGAGTTGCTTCTAAATTTGCAACAAGTAAATATCTGAATTTTACTATCTTGCCTCCTATGGCTTTTTATCCAATTTACTGGACTAAGATTGAAGGGTTCTTCAGGAAGCCACTTGATCGAGCTACATCGAACTGGGTTGATGCTAAGTTGTTGCAGCTAAGTGGTGAGACTTATGGTGTGCATTTGTGGAACAGGCAAAGTAGTAGACTAAGAATTGAAGAAGGAAGCATCATGGGGAGGTTAATTTCGAAACATTGTATAATCTGCAAAGATATATATAGTTCTTAAAGATTGCAGCATCGTAGGCTAGTACAAGTTTTGCTTGTTAAGCTTACGATTATCATGATTCTTTATTCTTTAAAATTCTTTTATACAGATTCATAATCCCTTTTACACCTGTATATACTTGGAATTCTCTTATCTCTATTTGTATTATTGTTTTTAGCTAAGGCCTGTTTTTAGCTAAGGCTTTATTTGTACCGATATATTCTACATAGGTCAAACATGTATGAATTTCGAACTAATTCTGAATCTGAAACCTCTTCTTGAAAAGATCTTGGCAATCTCCTCATAGGTTTTCTGTTCTATCTGTGCTTATGCAATTTCTGCATCCTGTTTTGGTAGGCAACTTGTCTAATCGAAAAAGCTACCTTCTGCTGGTGAACCATTCACCCATATGAACTACTTAGAGCATTAACAAGTTCAACCTTCATAACTGTTGTCCAGTGAACAGTGTGGATTCCAGCGTCTGTAACACCGCCCTACAAAACGATAGGGCAGAACACAAGATGTACCATAATAAAGGTGTATTGAAGACCAGAACACAAGAGGGGACAAAGACAGTAGCAAAGCATGTGGCAGGAAGCAGATCTATAAATAAAAGCAAAATGAAATGAGGTTAAAAATTAAAGATCATGCTTCGAGATCTATCAGATGGTTTAATATATTATTGCTAACAAGTGAAATGTAACCAAAGCAACATTGTGCAAATATATCTCAGACAACAATATTTTCCTTGACTAAACCACAAATTATCTTGAACATTTTGAGGTCCATATACAAATATCTCAGCATTGATAGATAGCATAACCTCAAACCTTAAAGAATGCTTTATTTTAGTTAAACAACTAAACCACACAATAGGTGGTTTCAGTGGAACGGAGGATAGTACGCGCGAACAGCGTAGAAAGTCTGCACGACAGCTAGAATTATGAGCAAAGATGCAGCCAAGAATGCTATAAAACTCCATTTATTTCTGAAGTATTCTCTTTCCAAGTCCTTGATAGATTCTTTCCATCTAAACCACATAATACTAATATATCCCTTTACTCTGCGCCATCTCCAGAGAGGGATTTGATAATTTTCAACATCGTCACACAAAGCTTCAAAATAGAAGTCTACGAATATAACTTCTCTGCATAAACTCTTAAAGAAAGCAGAGGCGTCCTCCACCTCATCTGATGTTATGATGATACCTGCCCGTTCTAGTAAATGAGCGTCTTCTGGGGAACGAATTAAACTGCTCATAAGTTTTACATACGAGGTAATAGCCTGTCTGCCAAAGCTAGTCTGCTCTAAAGCGATAAGATTCCTAAACAATGTATCACTGGATTTATCTACAATCACTTGTGGGATAGAAATCTCTCCTGCATCAAATCCTATGTCCACTATGAGCAATCTATTGCCACATATAATTTTAAAGCCAGACTGTAGGAGTTCCGTTGCACATCTTTTAAATCCCCAATTTTTGTGGTAGTAATTTGAGGGTAACTTCTTGAAGCTGAAGAAGCAAGCATCGTGCAACAAATCCAATAAATGAGTGCAGGTGTCATCAATCGGTATTGTAATTTCTAAGAATTTGTAATGTAACATCGGTGCAGAGTTGAAAAACCAAATGGCGTACTCTGAAAGTGACGTGTCTGAAAACATGTCATCAGATGTTTGCTTAGAACTTTGTATGATGTTAAAAAGCTGTTGCAGAATGACATATGGGATTTGGTTCTCGAGTAGCATTAGATCATGAGCCAGAGTTTGCACCATAGTGAAATTACCTGCTAGCGTTACAAATGGGACTTTGTCCTGAGGAGGTGCATGAAGGTCATCATTAGTCCTTGGCATATCTGTCATTTTGCACCTGAGAAAGAGTTCGAGTATAAAACAACCATCAACAAGTAACATTTCCACTAGTTGATGCTTGTCTAAATTGATGTCTTCAGCATACCATGCTCGAGCTTCTTCTTCCAGTTCCGATATGATTGTGCTACACTTATCTAATGCTAATATTTCAGGGGAGTGCTCCCTAGACTCACCATCTAATTCCTTTCTTTGCACATTTTCTGTATCCGATTTTACCACTCGATCAACAAAAGATAACATGTATCTCCATTTGAACTCCTCCATAGCTTGCAAGTCAGGCTTGTCTCGATGATATGGACCAATAGATACCATTTGCGGTGTGTATGCTTCATGTTTTATTGCTCGAAGCTTACTGGGAACCCTGTAAGTACTTGCATCCCGTGGTCTGCTCCTTAGTAGACCTAGTGTCGCATCAACAGACTGTATCCAAACCCAATATTTTTCTCTATCATTTGGGGAGTAATTTTTGTTTATCCTCCCTTTAAAACTAGACGTTGGCTCCATTTCCTATATCCTGCAGAAAATATATTTGATTTGGTGCAAGTGCAATTTAGTTTCCCTCTATAGTTATAACATTTACAATTACGACATAGATCTCACTTGATAATTTTGCTAGCTCCGCGAAATTTTGATATAGTATTTTTTGACCACTGGCGACGATCTGCAAAATTTCCTGCACCACAAAGCTGATATTAGGGTTCATGGATGGAAATAATGAGAAACCTGCAGGAACATCACCCCGCTTTTCACTCTGGAAGCATAGCAATGATCTGGTAATTTCTTGGATACTCACATACATATCATCTGATACTCGCTAAACTATATAACATACTACTGAAAGTAAATCTAAGATGATCTAGCTTCTAGATTTTCGGAAGCAATGCATCTTGATTCTTTCAATTAAGAAATGAACTTGCATCACTCACACATGCAAGGTGTTGTTTCAATCAGTGACTACTTCAGTCTTCAGAAATTTTACAAGGTACTATCGTGTTTTCGGAAATGCAGAAAAACTGGAGCAATATAAATGAATTGAAAATTAATTAGTTGCTTTAATTATAAATGACTAGTTACTTGTACAAGAGGTCAGATCGTACTTCTAAACCATCGCAGTTGTAAAGAGGTTCTCTGTTCATATTAGTACTGCAAATGCACCAGTCGCTCGGAATACACCTAATATTGAGGATTTAACATCTACCAATTCTAATTAATTCAAATTTGCTTGCGAATTATCAATTTTCTATAAGCAAGACTAAAGCCTCTAGCTCGCACCTTGGATCAATACCATTAATACCAATGCTGTATTTTGTATCCCTAGACCCTACTTAGAAAAAAAACATTGCAATTCATGTACATCAAACACAATCTTCTGTTTCGAAAATTAAAAGGGATTTCAGGTGCTACTGATCATATCACTCCGGCACTCCCTGTCCTAACAAACATTCTAATTCCTCAGTGATTGACGCGTGAACTACAGCAACCTAACTGTCGAATATCTAATGTCAGCCACATAGGTGATGCTACATAAGACCAGATTGTAAACCAGCAACAAACATTAAGAACCAGGCATTGCAACTGCTACAAACTTATGAAGATCAACAAATCTTATAAATTTAAACATAAGAAGCTTTAGATAAAATTGGCACCTGTTGGTTTAGAGATGACTGGTGACCTTGAGTGGTGTCTGAGCCTTGGTAGAGTAAGGAGAGTAAATATGGTTGACTTGTATAATTGTATTAAAGCTAAACTTTTCATGCCTCCTTGTGGAGTATCAGCTTTGCAAACATGTGCGGTTTGTCCTACTGAAAAAAAATCTTGTACTAAAAATAAAAAAGATTAAGAATTTATTCACGTTTTAGAGTCAACTCAAGTCAAGCAGAGGAAAAGGTGGGAAATCCAGTCTGTTTACATACAACTTGTCAAGATTTTTTAAGACAAAATATGACTCAGAATTAAAAGAATAATCAATATTTTGGAGTCGACGAAGACTTTAGCATGAATTAAACTCCCTAGTTTGGTCGCTCCATAATAATAATTTGGAAAATTTTTATTCGCTTTTTCAAATGGTATCATTTCGTATTTTGATCTTATGAATGGTACCCTAGTTTTAAAATGACATATGGGATTTGGTTCTCGAGTAGCATTAAATCATGAACTTTGCAACATAGTGAAATTACCTGCTAGCGATACAAATGGGACTTGGTCCTGCAGAGGTACATCAAGGTCGTCATGAGTCCTTGGCATATCTGTCATTTTGCACCTAAGAAAGAGTTCAATTATAAAACAACCACAACAAGTAACATTTCCACCAGTTGATGCTTGTCTAAATTAATGTGTAATTTAACTTGATTCGATAATTAGAAAATATTGAATTTTTTCCTAATTATTGTATATAATTTGTCGCTTATCAGATTATAAGTGACATATTATATACGTTTCTATACTAATCAAATTATGTGGGATGAATAAGTAACTTCTGTTTATAGGCGAGTTCGTGAAAAATTTCAAGAGGCAAGTTTGCCAATTTTTTTAAATCAGAACCAACAATAACTCGGACAAACAGCTGATTATGTTTGACAATTTAGATACAGTTCTTTGATGAATTTCCTGCTCCCTGGAAAAAGAAATAAGAGAAGATAAAATCGGCAATGAAGATACCGACAAGAGATATGACCACAGCTGAAGTTGTCGATTCTCCAACACCTTTGGCACCCTCTGAGGTAGTGATTCCCCAGCCACAGCTTACAGTTGATATGATCAAACCAAAAACCTGTGACTTTAGCATTGCGCTAATTATATCCCACGCAGAAAGAGCTCTCTGCGCAGAATCCAAAATTATGTTGATGCTGATCCCGTAAACAGCATCCGCGAGGAGGGCACTAGATCCCATTCCTACTGTGAAGCACAGGAGAGTTAATAATGGTAAAGTAATACATGATGCAATAACTCTCGGGGTCACCATATAATCAACAGGATTTGCACCAAGAACCCTTAATGTGTCAGTTTGTTGAGAGATTAGTTCAGAACAGAGGGAAAAGTTCAGAACAGAGGGAAGAGAGAAACAAATATATTATCATTCTCACTTCTATATCTTATCCTTACACATACATAAAATATATAGCACAGATAAGGCAACCAAACTACCTACAATCACGCTATTACAATCATCATATCAATCTTCCTATAATTACGGAGAACTATCAATCTACCTATAATCAAGGAGAATTATAATAGAGAATCTTTGACCACTAAACTAATATTTCAACACTCCCCCTCAAGTTGGTGCATAGATGTCACACATGCCCAACTTGCTTAAAAACTTGAAGAACACTCGACTTGAAACAGCTTTTGTGAGAATATCGGCCAACTGATCTTCAGAATGAATCTTAGGTAACTCAACAACTTTCTCATCCAATTTTTCCTTAATAAAAAATCTGTCTATCTCCACATGTTTTGTTCGATCATGTTGTACAGGATTATAAGCAATATCACGTGCTGCTTTATTGTCACAATAAAGTCGAATTGGTTGCGTAGGCAGATAACCCAAATCCTTCAAAAGAAGTCTTAGCCACAATACTTCACATATTCCAAGTGCCATACCCCTAAATTCTGCTTCTGCACTTGAGCGTGCCACAACATTCTGCTTCTTGCTTCTCCATGTAACAAGATTACCACCTACAAAGGTGAAATATCCTGAAGTAGATCGTCTGTTGTCTACCGCTCCAGCCCAGTCAGCATCACTATATGCATCTACACTTTTACAATCAACATTTTTAGTGAACAAAATACCCTTTCCAGGAGCAGACTTCAGATATCTTAGAATACGCATAACTGCATTCATATGTTGCTCTCCAGGATTATGCATAAATTGACTAACAATACTCAATGCATAGGCAAGATCCGACCTAGTGTGGGCTAAGTACATCAATCTTCCAACAAGCCTTTGATATCTCTTTTTATCAACAGGCACCTGATCAGTCTCAACACTTAACTTCAATCCTTCTTCTACTGGTGTATTAGCTGGTTGACATGCAGACATGCCAGTTTCTTGTAACAAATCTAAAGTGTATTTTCTTTGTGACAAGAAAATTCCTTTATCAGATCGAGACACTTCGATTCCGAGAAAATATTTCAAGTCACCGAGGTCTTTCATTTCGAATTCGCTTGACAAGTAGCTTTGCAGAGCTTTCATTTCATCAGGATCATTTCCTGTAACCACTATGTCATCAACATAAACAATAAGGGCAGTAATCTTACCATGCTCCCGTTTTAAGAACAAAGTGTGGTCTGAATTACTCTGATGGTAACCAAAGGACCTCATGGCCTTTGTGAATCTCCCAAACCATGCTCTCGGAGATTGTTTTAGCCCGTACAATGCCCTTTTCAATTTACACACTTTATGACGAAGTTTTTCAGGTATCATGCACCCTGGTGGCAAATCCATGTACACTTCTTCAGACAATTCACCATGTAAAAAAGCGTTTTTTACATCGAATTGTTTCAATGACCAATTTAGATTCGCAGCTAGAGATAATAAAACTCGAACTGTGTTGATTTTAGCTACCGGAGCAAACGTATCTGTATAATCAATTCCATAGGTTTGGGTGTACCCTTTAGCAACTAGTCTCGCTTTGAAACGTTCAATTTTACCATCTGCCTTGTGCTTCACAGTATAAACCCACCGACATCCAACTGTTTTTTTTGAAGAACGATCAACAAATTCCCAAGTTTCATTCTTCTGCAAGGCTTTCAGCTCCTCATTCATGACAGCTTTCCATCTTGGGACATCTAAGGCTTCCTGCACACTGTTAGGAATAGATACAGTAGATAATTGATTCACAAATGATTTATTTGATTCAGACAAACGATGGTTAGACACATAATTACTCATGGGGTATTTAACTTTACTTGAAAGCTCAGGTTCATACGTGGGTCTGGGAATACCTCTAGTTTGACGTGGTGGTAGTTGTTTTCTCGGTGGTTCAGACACTATAGGAGGATTATCCGCAACAGGCGATTGGTTTGGTGTATCAGTTACCTGTGGTGCGAGGGATTCAGATGGAAGCTGCTCCACAATTTCATCTTCTGTATCTTCATTATGGTCATCACTATTATGGTCCAAATTTGTACCACTCAAATCCAATTCACCATTATTTTCATTACCAAGTTCAGTTTCATTAACATTCAGATTGTTACCAGGTTCATAGGATTCTTTTCCCATAGAGATGAGAAACTCATAGTCTAGAGCTTGAACTTCTTTCAAGTATCCCCCTTGAAGTTCTGGCTCAGAGGGAAAATACATCGAGTCTTCATGAATGACTATATCCAATGTAACAAACATTCGTTTGCTTGGAGGATGATAACATCGGTACCCCTTTTGATAAGCGGCATATCCTAAAAAAACACATCGTAGGGCTCGAGGTGTTAACTTGTCACGCTGATGCTTATGTAGGTGTACAAATGCTACACAACCAAAGACACGAGGAGGTAAGTTTGGACTATTCGGAGCCACAACTGCTTCAGTAAGAACCTGAGATGGTGTTCGAAAGTTAATAGTGCTGGATGGTACTCGATTGATTAAATATGCTGCGGAATTAAGTGCATATCCCCAATAAGATAAAGGCATATGTGCTTCTATTAATGAAGCACGAACGACCTCCAACAAGTGACGATTTTTTCGTTCAGCCACCCCATTCTGTTGGGGTGTATAGGGACAAGTAGTCTGATGAGTGACTCCATGGGCTTCTAAATACTGTTTTAATTCAGAACTTAAATATTCACCTCCATTGTCACTCCGGAGTACCTGAACATGTGCATTGTACTGACTACAAATCATTTTATGAAAATTTTGAAATAACAAGTTTACTTCGCTTTTGGATTTCATCAAACATACCCAAGTCATCCGAGTACAATCATCAATGAAAGTAACAAACCAACGTGATCCATCCAAAGCAGCAAGTTTAGATGGTCCCCAGACATCAGAATGTATAATCATAAACGGAACTGGACTTTTATTTAGATTTGATGGAAACAAAACACGATGGCTTTTTGCAAGTTCACAAATTTCACACTTAAAAACAGAAACATCAAGGTTCACAAATAAACTGGGAAATAATTTCTTTATGTAGCCAAAAGAAGCATGTCCCAGACGTCGATGCCATAAAGATATCTCAGATTTATTTTTTATTTCCTTTGAGCCACCAATCGTTAAAGCTCGACGTAAGTTATCTGAACTTTTGGGCACCAAGTCTAAGTAATACAGCTTCCCTCGCCTAACACCACAACCAATCGTCTGCTTTTTCCGGATGTCCTTGAATACACAAAAATCAGGCCAAAAAATGACAACACAAGATAAGGATGTGGTTATGTGAGAAACTGACAGAAGATTATAATTCAAGGAGGGAACAACCAAAACAGAATCTAAATTCAAGGTATTAGTAAGAGACAAGGATCCTTCTCCAATTATCGGAATTGGGTTACCATTAGCAGTGGTAACAGAACTTTGTGAGGAAGATTTGATAGGTGAAATTTGTCTGGAATCAAATGTCATATGTTCTGTAGCACCAGAATCAATTATCCATGCACTATTAGAAACAGGTGTAGAAATATTTAAAAACTTACCATCATTTCCTGCTACTGCTGCCAATGCCAAGAGCTTTTCATGGCTATCATCATCTGTCTTTGTTTCAACAATTGCAGCAGTAGAGGCATTCTTAAAATTTTTCTTCCGGGAGTCACGGTTATGATCCCACCATGCAGGATATCCCACAAGTTCATAACATCGATTCTTTGTATGACCTGTTTGATCACAATAGGTGCATTTGTATGATGTTTTGTCGCCATCATTAGCGTTCTTGGGGTGGCTGTTTGAGTTGTTTTTTCTTTTGTCTTGCTGGTATTGAGAAGACCAGTTTTGATTAGACCGGTTCCGAATCACCATGGCTGAAGCTTCAGCATGTTCCAGTTGTCCGTTCATCACCCCACGTCGAACATCTTCGCGACGGACCACAGCATAACACTCTTCTAAATCAGGGATAGGATCCTTCCTCAAGATTTCACCTCGTACTTGCTCAAAGATGTCGTCTAATCCAGCGAGAAAGATATGAACCCTTTGTCTCTGAAGTGACTTTTGGTAGGATGCAATATCTGTCTCATCCACCATGACCACCTTATCACGATGATCCAATTCACCAAAGATTTCAGTCAGTTCCCCATAATATATAGAGAGTGGTCTACCATTTTGTTTGGCAGAGAAAGCTCTCTGATTCAATGTAAAAACTTGTAATTCATCAGTTCCATCATAAAAAGCTTTAAACAGAGCTTTCCAAATATCTCGTGCAGTGGGTAAGCGAATATATCGCTTCATAATCTCTGGTGACATAGACATCAACAACCATCTTTTGACCTTCTGGTTGTCTGAATACCATTTTTCATAACCATCTTATTTCTCTTTCGGCATCGTTGATGTTCCACGTATGAAGGAGAGCTTTTCTTTCTCAGCAATTTGCATTTCCAGCATTTGAGACCATAGTTCATAGTTGGTCTCATTCAATACAATTCCTGCAGTGAATGATGAACCTTCGTGTTGAATAATGATAGGGTTAGATTCTAATGTGATAGGGTTAGATTCTGATGTGGCCATGGTTTAAGAAAAAAAAAGGTTTAGGCTCTGATACCAAGTTCAGAACAGAGGGAAAAGTTCAGAACAGAGGGAAGAGAGAAACAAATATATTATCATTCTCACTTCTATATCTTATCCTTACACGAATACATAAAATATATAGCACAGATAAGGCAACCAAACTACCTACAATCACGCTATTACAATCATCATATCAATCTTCCTATAATTACGGAGAACTATCAATCTACCTATAATCAAGGAGAATTATAATAGAGAATCTTTGACCACTAAACTAATATTTCAACAAGATTTGCATGGTTCCTAGCTCTGCAGCAAATGCACTTCCAATACGCCCTGCAATTATTATGGATGTGATCACAGGACTCAACTCCCTTGCAAAGGCAAGAGCTAAGACCCCGCCAATAGATCTGTTTAATCCTAATCTTGTGAATTCTCTGACAAATTGAATACCAAAGACCAGCCCAACAAAAGAAGCAGTTAACAAACAGACTCCTACTGATTTTGGACCAACTCTCTCTAGTTGCTGGAGTGTGTTCCTCCAGTGGACATTTCCCATCAAAGTCCTGCTAATGACCTGCCCTTCAAGAATAAATACTGATAATGCCCTCGACAAGTACTTCGGAGGTGACCATTCACTTAACCATGCATCTTCTTTTTTAGGTAATGTTTGGCTCGTGTTTGTATGATCCTCGGCCACAGATAAACATGTCTTCCCATCTTCTGCGTTGGGAATTGTAGATAACCTTGTCGGTCGAAGAAAAATGTTTAGGTTAGAGTTTTTAATCTCCCTGATGACCCCTTGTCAGGATGAGGGGGCTTTCAACTTTATCCAAGCACCCTGTTCCAGAGAGCTACTTCTGAAATGAGTTTTGGCACATCAGTTCAATTAACGTCATGGATGTACAAAAATACATTTTGTACTAACTTGTAGTTGAATAGTTGTGCATATATGCAGTGTGTGCACGGTTGCAGGCACAGAGGCATAAGAAGGGAACAAGAGAAAATGAACAAGAACCTTTTTCCGAAGAGACCAACTGGGCGAAAAAGGTAGGCTGCTTGCATTGCAGGTATCTCGATGCTTAACAGAGTAGACAAGTCGGATTTTTGAATGGTCTTTTAATAGGGGTAAATTGGTCTAAGGTGCTGAAGCAATGAACGACTTGCACTAGAAAGATGCAGTCGATTTTCCCTTGTAACATATGATTGAGTTTGAGTCCACAATGTAAAAAGAGAATGAAAATATTTCTTCTCATATTAGAACACACAAAATTGGATTATAATTTCTATTAGTCTCCATATCACAATCTACAAATTTGGCATTGTTAAACAAACTTAATGGCATTAATAATTACAGCTCCAATCTATATTAACTTCTATGTTCCCTATTCTTAGTTTCAGTTTTGAAGTTTTTTTTTCCTGAACCAGGGAAATATATTCTTTGTCCAAGAACTTTAAGATAATTTTCTTGACATCCTTGACCTAAGTATACAAAATTTTATGTGTTGTCGAGGTCCTGTCAAAAACTGCAATTGACATCTTACAAATTATGTGGAATTGCAAACTCGAGGCAATGACAAAACTTTATGCAACAAGAATTATTCACTGTACATAAAAGAACGCCAAAATAAACATGTTCGAGGATTCGTTGATAGCCTAGTAGCTAAACGTCACATTTTCCCCACCCCTCCGCCCATATATGTTAAAATTTAATGCACTAAAAAACTGGTAGCTTAATTACCAATAGACAACGATGGAGATGTTCATTAAGCAGGGACCAACAATACTAAATGAATCCGACTTATTTTAACCACAAAAAGACCTCTAAAACCCAAACCCCTAAACATAATATATTATCACTGTTATGGGATTATGGGGATGATCACAGATCATTCCAACATTAACATGCATAAAATCTAGAAATTTACCTTCAAGATTAAAAATTAGAATACGGGCTGCAACCAAGATGAGAAAATTGCAAGTTTTGTGTATGAGATGATGCAGTGACGAGTGACGAGGCTAGGATGAAATGACCTCTACAATTTTGCAGCCTGCAGGGCACATGAAAATTTTACTATTTGTATTCGGATTTTGGGGACTCTGAAGTCTGAAACATACAATACAAAATTACACAAAAAATTAGGTACATGAAATAATTAAAAAATGATAGATTTATAAATGATATGGGCTGAAAATAAGCCCTAAAGACACATTTAATGTGGCATTAATTAGGCCAAGAATAGTCCAAACGTGGGGCCCACCAGCTGGGCCCAAAACCCCAATTATAATATTAGTTTCGTAATTAATATTGGGGGAAATAAACAGCTCAGCAATAAGAGTTGGATAAGGATATTATTTCCACCAGACTTATCCACCAAGGCATCCAATTCAATATGGAAACTGATTCCTACAAGGAATAGATCTAGAACCTTCCTCAAAGACTTTTCTACCAAGTCTCTGACTCCTACCATAATTCTAAGGCTCCTGCAGCCTATTTAAAGGGCCAGACCCCTCATCATAGAACTACGTTTTTGGCTTGATCTTTGATATTCATCAAAGTACGTAGGCATCTTGTGAAGGCAGATTCAGCCACGAACACAGGAACAGCCATTAAAGCTCGAAGCTCAACCACCCTAGCATTAATTACAAATCGTAAACTAGTTTTTATTCCACAACATTTGGCGGCGTCTGTGGGAAGACAACATCAACCATGGTTCAAACACGAAGAACAACATCGACTAAGGCCATACCCCTTAGCTCTGCTCCACCTGCTATCTCTGATCCGCTCATCGCCGTTGAAGAAGGACAATTACCCCCACCAACAGGGACGGTCATTCAACCTCTAACCTCTCAACCCTCAGGGACGATTCCCCATGTTGAGGGAACTTTACCTGTGGCTATTCCTCAAAGCCAAGAAACTAACCCTCTTCAGATGGTGGTTTCTCCTCTTGATAGCGCTGGTCGTACGCTACCTCCGGGGGTACAGATCCACACCACGGATCTCCCTTTGAATACCAACCCGATGTATGGGCTGCCTAATTATCCCCCTCAACACAGGGAACCTGGACCGAGCGGTCATGCCAACAGATCCGAGATCGGGAGTACGATGATTACTCTGGTCCCTATACTGATGATTCAACGTCTGAGGATGACAATGATGATCGTGATGAAGCCCCGAGGAGGCGACGTGCTACTAAAGAACCTCGAAGGAGGTCCCAAAGAATCCATGATGGACCTCCACAAACGGCTGAGGAAAGGATTAAGGCTCATGAGGCAGAGATCCAAAGGCTGAAGGATGATATTTCTAGAGAGCAAGCAAGGCGAAGTCTGATTCAACCTCCTCCAGTTACAGGGAGGATTCCCATTATAAATCTGGAGAGGCCCTCAAGGAGACAACGAAGGGCCGAAGCCCCGATTGAAAAATCGACAAGGGTGGAGACCCCCAAAAGTAACCCTAGGGATCTGATGCCCCTTGGGGATCCTGATGATCCTACACCTCCATTCACTGAAGAGGTAATGAATGCTCGCATCTTAAGGAAGTTCAAGATGCCGACAATTAAGGCCTATGATGGAACGGGCGATCCCGCAAACCATGTTAGGACATTCTCAAATGCACTGCTGTTGCAGCCTGCGAGCGACGCCTTAAAGTGTAGGGCGTTCCCTCAAACCCTGTCTGGCATGGCTCAAAGGTGGTATAGCCGCTTACCTGCAAACTCAATCGGCTCGTTCAAAGAGCTGAGTGCCGCCTTTGTCAGCCAGTTCATTAGTGGGAGAGTTCATGAAAAAAGTTCTGCATCCCTTATGTATGTGGTGCAGGGGAAGAACGAGAATATCACTGATCTGGAAAATAAGGTGGCCAAGGAGACGCTGAATATCACTGATCTGGAAAATAAGGTGGCCATGGTAGCCCTGGAACACGGAACCACTGATCTCTTCTTTAAAAGGTCTTTGTCAAAACATCCTCCTGAAAATATGGCCGAGCTACAACGGAGGGCCGACAAATATATCAAGGCCGAGGACAGCATGAAGAAAGAAACCATAGGAGGCAATGGCAAGGGTTCTAATGATTCGAAGAAACGAAAGCAAGAGCAAGAGTACGATGCTAGGGACAAGTATCCCCGGACTAGCAAGGATTCCGAGTCACCACCAAAGAAGGGTTTGGGACCGAGGTTTTCTGATTATGCAAGGCTGAATGCTCCTAGGAGTCAGATCTTGCTAGATATTGAGAAGGATAAAGATTTCCGATGGCCGAAGCCACTTAGGGGTGATCCCACGAAAAGAAACAAGGATCAATACTGTAGGTACCACCGTGATGTGGGTCATGATACAGATGATTGTAGACAGTTGAAAGACGAGATTGAGTTCTTGATCCGAAAAGGAAAGCTAAGCAGGTTCACGAAGAATGATGATCGTGGAACCCAAAGAAGGGACTATGACAGGAGAGACAATGACAGGAGAGATAACGGTCGTGATCGTGATCGTAACCCACAGCCCCGAGGGCCAGTTGTTAATATGATTTGGAGAGGCCCGACAGCGGCCGGCACGACTCAAAACTCTCGAAAAGCGTATGCCAGAGAAGTAATGCACATCGTGGGAGAAGCCCCAAAACGTGCCAAGACTGAAATAGTTATTGGGTTTGATGATTCAATCTCGAAGGGGTAAAGTTCCCCCATGACGACCCGTTGGTCATAACTCCTGTGATTGGAAACTCGGAGGTGAAACGAGTCTTGATAGACAATGGAGCTTCTGTTGATATCTTGTTTCACGATGCGTTTGTGAAAATGGGGTACACCGATCCTCAGTTGACCCCCACCAACATGCCAATCTACGGATTTAATGGAGTTGAGTCCAAGGTTGAAGGGACTATTCAGTTACCCATGACGATTGGACAGGAACCTAGAGAAGCTACTCAGATGCTGAATTTCCTTGTGATCAAGGCATCCTCGACCTATAACGCGATCCTAGGAAGGACTGGACTTCATGCATTCAAGGCTGTGGCCTCCACATATCACATGAAGATTAAGTTTACAACCAGGAATGGTGTTGGAGAACAAAAGGGTGATCAGAAGATGGCAAGAAGTTGTTATGTATCCGCGTTAAGGGCTGATGGAATCGGGGGGCAGGTACTTCCGATCGAAGACATGGATGTCCGTGGTGATGATGAACATAGAGGAAAGCCAGCAGAGGACTTAATACCTATTCCTCTGGAGCTAGGCGACCCTGAGAAGGTGACTTATATAGGAGCCTCTCTGAAGGAACCCCTGAAGGGCAAATTGATAGCATTCTTGCAAGAAAATAGCGATGTGTTTGCTTGGACAGCAGCTGATATGCCAGGGATTGATCCCCAACTCATAACTCACAGATTGAATGTCGATCCTAATCGGAAGATAATACAGCAGAAGAAGAGGAACTTTGCACCTGAAAGGCAAGAGACCATAAAGCAAGAAGTGGAAAAGCTCTTAGAAGCTGGGTTTGTTGAAGAGATTCAGTTTCCAGAATGGTTGGCTAACCCTGTGATGGTCAAGAAAGCCAACGGTAAGTGGAGGATGTGTATAGACTTCACCGACTTGAATGATGCATGCCCTAAGGATTGCTTCCCTTTACCAAGGATAGACATGTTAATAGATGCCACAGCTGGACTTGAGATGCTGAGCTTCATGGATGGGTTCAGCGGCTACAATCAGATTAAGATGCACAAGGATGACGTCCCTAAGGTATCTTTCATAACTGACTTTGGTGTTTTCTGCTATATTGTTATGGCTTTCGGTCTAAAAAATGCAGGAGCTACTTACCAACGACTGGTGAATAAGATATTCGCCCATCTGATTGGAAAAACCATGGAGGTCTATGTTGATGACATGTTAGTCAAGAGCCTGTTCAAGGTAGACCACATTAAGCACCTCAGAGAGGCATTCGAAGTGCTGAGGCACCACAAAATGATGTTGAATCCAGCCAAGTGTGCCTTTGGCGTTGGATCAGGCAAATTTTTGGGTCTGATGGTTTCAAAGAGAGGCATAGAGGCCAACCCTGACAAGATCAAGGCGATCTTAGACATGGAGCCACCACGCTCTATAAGAAAGGTGCAGAAGTTGACAGGCCGGGTAGCGGCTTTAGGAAGATTCATCTCCAAGTCTGGTGACAAATGCTTGCCTTTCTTTCAAGCATTGAAGAAGGTGAAGAATTTTGAGTGGACTTCTGAGAGCCAAGAGGCCTTTGAACAACTGAAGAAGTACATGGTTGAAGCCCCGTTGTTGGCTAAACCTAGTCCCGGGGAGACTCTTTATCTATACCTAGCGGTATCTGAGCAAGCGTTGAGCGCCGTTCTCATTCGAGAAGAGAAGAAGGTCCAGAAACCTATCTATTATGTGAGCAAGGTGTTGCATGGGGCTGAGCTGAATTACTCTCCCATTGAGAAGTTCGCCTTGGCTTTGATAACAACGTCGAGGAAGTTACGTCCGTACTTCCAGGCACATAAGATTGAAGTCCTGACGGACCAACAGCTGAGAAACATATTGCATAGCCCGAAGGCTAGTGGAAGGCTAATCAAGTGGGCGATTGAACTTGGAGAATTTGACATCACGTATAAGCCTCGAACAGCCATTAAGGCTCAGGCATTGGCTGACTTCGTGGTTGAATGCACCATTAGCAACCAAGAAGTCGGGGGGCACGAGATAATAACAACCCCTGAGAAGCAAGATAAAGATGGAGAACTTGAACCTGATCAGAAGGAATATTGGGTGCTCTATTTTGATGGAGCATCAAAAACAAAATCTAGTGGCGCAGGCTTAGTATTGCAAAGCCCCGATGGGTTCACAATTGAATATGCTTTGAAGTTGGATTTCCAGACAACTAACAATGAAGCTGAGTATGAGGCCTTGATAGCTGGTTTACGCTTGGCCAGAATCATGAGAGTCAAGAATCTCAAAGTTTGTGGAGATTCATGATTAGTAGTCTCTCAAGTAAATGGTGAATTTGAGGCCAAGGATGAAACTATGGCCAAGTATCTGCGAGTTGTGAAAGCTGTCATGACTCAGTTTGATGAGTGTTATGTAGAACACATTCCGAGAGAAGAGAACGTTAAGGCCGATGCCCTATCCAAGTTCGCTTCTTCCGAAATAGAAAACTATGCAGGGAGTGTTTACTTCCAGGTCTTGAAGGCCCCGACTATCAACTCGAAATTAGTGGCACCAATTGATGTGGGAAGCTGTTGGATAGATCCTATCAAAGCTCACCTAGAAACCGGATGGCTCCCCGTCAATGCCTCGGGGGCACGAAAGCTGTCAGTGAGAGCATTGAGATATGCCTTGATCGAGGGCATTCTTTACAAAAGGTCTTTCGTTATCCCGTACTTGAAATGTTTGAGGCCCCAAGAGGCAAGGGAAGCTTTGGAAGAAGTTCATGAAGGTATTTGTGGGCAGCACTTGGGGGGCAGAGCCCTAGCTCACAAAATAACTCGTTTGGGATTCTACTGGCCAGAAATGCTGGCCGATGCACAGAGCTATGTCAAGCGGTGCGATCGATGTCAGAAGCATGCTCCGATAGTAAGGCAGCCGCCTGAGATGTTAACATCGGTTAACTCCCCTATTCCGTTCGCGATGTGGGGAATGGATATACTTGGCTCCTTCCCCGTAGCTTCAGCATAAAGGAAGTTTCTGATAGTGGCCATTGATTACTTTACTAAGTGGATTGAGGCTAAACCTCTAGCCAAGATAACCACCAAACAAGTTGCCCAGTTCTTTTGGGAGAATATAATTTGCAGGTATGGAATCCCACAAATTTTGGTGACAGACAATGGGACACAGTTCAATAATGAAGAGTTCAAGAAGTATTGTGAGGAGAATGCAATTGAGCTTCGTTTTACCTCTGTGGCGCATCCACAAGCCAATGGGCAAGCTGAGGTAGCTAATCGAATTATCCTTGATGGACTGAAGAAGAGGGTTGAACGCTCTAGAAACACTTGGGTAGATGAGTTGCTGCCCATACTATGGGCATACCGTACCACTGGAGCAACCCCGTTCCTGCTGGCTTACGGAGCTGAGGCAGTTGTGCCTTTGGAGATCATGCAAGCGTCACCTCGAGTTGAGGCCTTTGAACCAGAAACTAACGAAGAGGGCATGAGACTCGCCCTAGACCTGATTGATGAAGTCAGGGATGAGGCAAACGCTAGAAATGTGGAACATCAAAAGAAAGCATCATTTTATTACAACCATAGGGTTAAGGAAAGGTTCTTTCGACAAGGCGACATGGTTCTAAGGAAGATCGAGGCTTCTGGAGTTGGCCAGAAAGGAAAACTAGCCCCTAATTGGGAAGGGCCGTATCGAGTCAAGAAGACGTTGGGACAAGGATCATATATGTTGGAGACCTTGGACGGGGTTGAGGTGCCCCGTACTTGGCATGCCTTGAACCTCAAAGTTTATTATGTATAAGCTATCCTTGCATGGATTCAGCTTTCTATCTATTTATTATGAGGAGTAGAAATAAGGTTCGATGAAACCATTCCAGGGCTTTACGCCCCGAGTAGGACAATAATAAGCTATGTAAGGGTTAAACCCATTTCAGATTATTAATGCAACGTTTGTTTCCCTTCAATGATTCTGTGATTTTGTTTATGTACCAAGCACCTGTTGAGTGTGAGTCTAGGAAGGACAAATACCGAAAACAAGTAAACAAACAAATGAGGAAACAAATGCATAAATAAAGACCCCGAAGGGCCAACAGTTAGGTTACATCAACAAGACAGATAAAAGTTTGGTCCCCAAGGACCGTGAATGAAATCTAGACAAATAAAGCCACATACGGCTAACAAGGCCATGCAAGGCCACGAACTAACTCCAGCTACTCCTCCCCAGAATCCTCTTCGCCAGACTCCTCTCCGCCGCTCTCCTCTTCCTCACTTTCCTCCTCTGCGTCTTCGCTGGAGTCACCACCGGGCTCTGCTATCACCATTGGCTGAGCTCTAGCAACTTCGGCTCCTTTTTCCTCGGAAGATGAAGAAGAAGTAGAACTGCCCTCGTTCCGGATTAGTCTCTTCCCAGGGATGGGTTGGCGAACTACTCCAACTTTCTTTGCAGGCGGGATTTTCTTCCCACGGGAGCCAGAAGAAGAGGAGTCTTGGCTAGCAGCGGGAACAACCCCTTTTGAGTTGGACCCAGAACGACGATGACTGCCTCTGGAGCCGGATCCTGATGCCTGAGGAACAATTTTAGTTCCCGAACCAGAAGCTAGGCTAACCGGGATAGCACCCCAATTTGGGCAAGGAAAATTAGCCGGGTTGACAACAGATGGATGCCTATGTGTAACGCCCCCAAATCCGGGGTCAGTAGATTTGGGCGTCACGCTAACAAACTCAATAATTCTAACAAAAATTGGCCATGATGTATTCGTAAATACAACATAAACCTGCTGAATACTAAACTAAAAATCTGAAAATCAAAATAAAACTGAAATAAAAATTAAAACTCAATCAAAAGCTCTTTGACCCCCAACTCCCAACTCAGGATCTTAGGTTACAGTTCTAGAAACAAGAAAAAAACCCAAAACCAACTTAAATACAACTTTAATTACAAAACTTAATACAGACCTAAATCACTGATATAACTTCGAATAGAAGTATACCAGGCCAACTAATCAAATACATAATATCACTACTAAAATATATTTACATACAACAAATCAATTACAAATCTAACTACCGTGATCCACGTCAGCTTCACAACTGCATCCCGCTTCTTCTCTCCACTTTCTGAACTGTGCAGGCTAAGTCTCACCAACTAGTTTACTGAAAAGTTAGATTTTAAAAACAACAAGTGTGAGCCAAAGAACGCTCAGCAAGTTATATATATATAAAACTGAACTGGATTAAACAAGAATGCAATAGTTGCAATTCGAGAAATAGGAACGATAAACATGAGCGAAGAAATACTCACCAATTTATAACCAATACTATAATTGAAATCTGGATTCTTAACTTTAACAAGAGATTAATATCATTTAAAACCTTTATAACTCAAAATCAAGATTAATAACTGAGAAGGGTCGTAATACTAGATTCAATACTTTTAATACTTGCAAAAATACTTTATCTAAAACTTTAACGAAATCTCCAAGAAATTCTCAGTTACTCAAATCTCATTCATGTCGCTAAGCATTTGCATACCTAGCTGCCTAACCGGCCTGACAATCATGAGTTTGAATTACTAAGAAGATCTCAAATCATTCTCGGTTCTCACTATCACTGCGCAACACATGCCACAGTGACCGTAATAACCGTGAATTATTTTTCACCATTCAAAATACTAACATAACACTCTTTTATTTTCTACTAACCATCTCTGCCCCAGATAAAACTTTGAGAGAAAGAATATCAAGAATTTTTCCAATCATTCTTACTCCACTTTCACGTACAATGTTACTTGCGAAGGGAATAACTGAAAAACTTCTATCTATCCTTAATCTCATTATTTTACTGAGGTTTCAACTTTTAATCATATAGACAACAATTAACTCAGAAATACACAATTTCTAAACCGATAATCATTTATAGTAAAACCGGTATATCTTATCAAAACATTCATGTCCAATAAACCGTAAAACAGATATATCTTGCCAAAACATTCCTCTCATTAAAACTATTCCACAAATAAAACATACTTTCCGTGAAACTTTTTGAAACATTTAATTTGGTTTTATTATTCTTCAGATTACGGACAATACGGGTGATCAGCCACGTAAAGTCCCCATTCCTTTAAAACTGGGTTCCCATTGAGGCAACACATTGGCCTTTAATGCTGGACTAGGACCACCCTAGCCTCTTACGCTAAATAAAAGTGCTGGACTAGGACCACCCTAGCCTCTTACGCTTATCCAACTTATAAACCATCTTATTAATAATTTAAAACATTAAACCTTTTCAGTCCTTTATACTCACTGGCAAAAGACCAGCCCAGTATAAGGAAATTTTAAAAAAAAACATCTTTAATTACTTACGCCATTTTAATGAGCGACAATACTTAAGAAAGAATAATACTGGCAATAAAACTGTATTTCTACTTTTCACATGATATATGAATAAAATATATCCTTATCAATAATTTGAAGGAGAGAATACTAGCAATACGGATTTGAAGGGAATAATTATATTCAATAAAAACATATGTATCTCGCTTGAACGATAAGCGAGGGTTAGTACACTTGCCTCGTTTCCAGTGCGTCGATTCACCACTTACTGTACTTTGTTCTTTACTCGATCACTCGTTCATTTTCCTTCAACCGTCTCGTCAACTTGATCGCTGGGTCCATAACGAATCCCTAACTATACTCGGAATAATAGTAAAGTACTATTTAGTACATAAACAACCATTTAATAATCAATTACTTATAACTCGCAAACAATACATACATCAATATATATATATCCACACTTCATTAATCATCACATATGCACTTAAACACTTATACACATATATGCCTTTAAATCTTTAAATCAAATAATTTAAAAATCTTTAAAACGCAGGGGATTTTTAGAAAATTTCGGCATGTAGTATTCGTTTATCGGACTATGGGCTCAGCCCCTCCATGCCAAACAAAACAATTTATAACCCTGTTTTTGATAAAATAAAAGCCGCCTCAATTGCAGCAACATAAAGGTAAACAAATAATGAAAAGTACCCGCCCAGACATGCGGCAACTAATCACATAAAGAAATTTACCCGCCCAGACATGCGGCACCTCAACACTTAAGAAAAGTAAACTACGTTTATCCACATTTAAGCCAACACCACGTAGTTGGCACTTATACTTTCAACATATACTATAACTTGATTCATACCATTTAGCACATAGCCAATTAGCCATTCATATACTTACACCTCCTATAACAATAACAATTTAACTTTCTACCCAAAACCATTATTGATAATCATTTGACCAATTGTAAACAAATACCAAGTAATTGACTCGACTTATAGCACTTAGCACGTAAACATTTATCGATGGCCATAAACAACTAGCAATTAGTACTTAACATTTAAACCGAAATGTACTGCTTAAGAGATTATATATTCCTTTACCAAAACCACTTGACCACATATAATTCACCACCAAGAATGTGACAGATAAGCACTTAACAAATACAATTACTTGATCCATAACACTTAGCATATAGCCAATTACGACTAGCTAACTCACATAACTTATATATATAATACAACAACAATCATCAACTAACCACCATACAACTCCCGACTGAACCATCATTAAATAATCGGAAGCTTCGACATCCGAAATTAATATTTCAAACTAATATGTTAACACTAATTACCATCACAATTAACGTAATTTACCCACTAATATAAACTAAAACAAATTATCCAATTCGACACATCCAAAATCCCCAAATTCCACTTTTGAAATTATAATTCTAGTAATTAAACAACAATGATTACCAGCAACTAACACTTAACAATTATCTCTAATTTACGACAATAAGATATTCACCTCGCACTTTAAAACAAATTAAACCACAACAATATTCTCGAAATTTAATATAGATTAATTACGAGAATTAACATAATAACTAGCAATTTAAGTTAATTAAATTACCACAATAATCTCACAATTTAAATCTAATTAATTACCACTATGATTTCGCAATTCACCTCTAGATTAATTACATCACTTAAACCATATATCGACATTTATACTAATTAAATAACAAAGATTAAACAATACTCACAATTTACACAACTAAATTTAACACGAAAATTAAATAATTAACACGCGAAATTATACCATTTTCGTTTTGGTCCGAAACGACTCGCACAAAATTCCATCTCCTGCAATCTCTCTATCTCCCTCTCTCTCTCTCTCTCTCTCTCTCTCTCACACACACACACACACACAACATCACCACCACCACCACTGGACTGCTGCTATTTCTATCACCACCTGGCCGCAGCTGCACTCCACGCGACCACCAGAGAACACGCGGCCGCCCACGCGCCACCGCGCCGCCTGCCCTCTCCCCTTGCAGCACCGTTCGATCCCAGCCCCTTCCTTCCCCCTCGATTCACCTGCTCAAATCGCGAGTCCCTGTAAACACAGCCTCTTGCCTGATTGTTCATCCCCCACACACACATATACACACACAAATTTGTATGTAATTCGGCTAATTGTTTTCCCCCAATTCCAATTTCCAAATCCCTAATTTCCTTTCCCCTTCCTATTTTCTCTCTCCCCGTATCTCTATTTCTCTCGGTTGTGTTTGTTTTTTTTTGGTCTAAATGGGCTGGGCCCAAATACCTTATATGCTGACTACTACATAACATTTCGAGCCCAAATAAAATTCTACTTATCGCTTTAATACTAATACTCGACTTAAAAAAATACAATTAAATAAAACTTCCGGCAAATTACACTTTTTATTTTTAAAATAAAGAATATAAAATTACAAGCACGTACATATTTTCGAAATATTTTTCGGATCAAAAATGAATTAAATACGAATTTTCAAAGTTTTAATCCTTTAAATACAATAAAACTCTTAAAATCATTTTAAAATACTCAACCACCCAAATTAATCCACCTTAAAATTTTAAAAACTCAATAAATATATAAAGATATTTTTACAAAAGATTTCATGATTTTTAAGCCCTCCGATAATTAAATAAATATTTTTGAAGATCAATAATACTAGATTTAAATACTTTTAAATCACTAAAAATACCAATAAAATACTGGAGCACACATTGGCACACATAACTCAATATACTCATATAAACTCGACACTAAATATCGTTGAACTCCACAACGATATTCTCAAATCCAATTCCATACTTTAAATACTAATTAACATAATTAAAACAATAAAAATAATAATAATAATAAATCCTACAATAATCCGGGATCTTACATTCTACCCACCTTAAAAGGATTCCGTCCTCGGAATCAGGTAAAGAAGGGTTACTGGGGTTTACTCTACCAACTCGGGTTGCATCCGCAGCTCTACTAATCTGTACTCTGGATACTTATTTACTCTACTGGGATCTCTACTGATCTCTCTATATAGAACGACTCTAATCGTAGTACTATACGTCACGCGTTACTAGTATTCTAAACTCGATTGACATACGTTCAAGACTACTCGAGATCTTATGATTCATGATATTTGAAAAGAACGATTTCACATCGTAGCAAAGGTTTCTACAATGGTGGAATCAATGAGTTTTCAAACAAATATTCTTTGAAATGAGAGATTACTGAGTGATCAACATGATCAAATGAACCTTGTTGCGTGCCTTATTCAAGACATGACTAAAGGTAATTAACCTTCTTGTACTTCACAACACACAAGTGATGGCGTCCCATCAGACTGCTATCACACAGACAAACAGTCCTTGTGTCCCCTATAAATAGGGTTGTTCACCTCAGTTGGAGTAAAGAAACACAAAAAGATTCGAACATCGAATTAACAATCAATTGATGAGAAATTCTCAGACATACCCCTAGATTACAACTAAACGGATTCCATGGGTACTACTTCAGAAGAAAAGGATAATCAGGAAAGAAATGATTTGCAGAATACTAAGAAATAATGATTTATCAATAATAGAATCATTCACTGATGAAGAAAATTAGATACTCAAATATCACTTGACAGGGTTTTAGAAATAAAGGAAATAGGCATCAAAACAACCTCTGTCATAACTGGAATCCCAAATTCGGGGGAAAGACAATTGTCAAAATAACTCAACAAAGGAATATTTATCAAGAAGAAAGGTATTGCCAGGGTCTCCACGTACATCTTCTTTGTCGACTCCTTCGCTGACTCGCCATTCGATCTAGACTCTGATGGTTCCACTACCTACAGGTTCAAGGGTTTCTACCCAACTCCGCTCAACTATCTGCCACCACTCACATCTTAACTCACTAACTGGTACTATATCCAATAGTCCAACACGAGTCCTATATGAACTCTGACGTTCCTTACTTAACTATACATACTCCTACACACTCTCGTTTCTAGTTTACTATAACCTACGCTCTGATACCAAACTGTAACGCCCCCAAATCCGGGGTCAGTAGATTTGGGCGTCACGCTAACAAACTCAATAATTCTAACAAAAATTGGCCATGATGTATTCGTAAATACAACATAAACCTGCTGAATACTAAACTAAAAATCTGAAAATCAAAATAAAACTGAAATAAAAATTAAAACTCAATCAAAAGCTCTTTGACCCCCAACTCCCAACTCAGGATCTTAGGTTACAGTTCTAGAAACAAGAAAAAAACCCAAAACCAACTTAAATACAACTTTAATTACAAAACTTAATACAGACCTAAATCACTGATATAACTTCGAATAGAAGTATACCAGGCCAACTAATCAAATACATAATATCACTACTAAAATATATTTACATACAACAAATCAATTACAAATCTAACTACCGTGATCCACGTCAGCTTCACAACTGCATCCCGCTTCTTCTCTCCACTTTCTGAACTGTGCAGGCTAAGTCTCACCAACTAGTTTACTGAAAAGTTAGATTTTAAAAACAACAAGTGTGAGCCAAAGAACGCTCAGCAAGTTATATATATATAAAACTGAACTGGATTAAACAAGAATGCAATAGTTGCAATTCGAGAAATAGGAACGATAAACATGAGCGAAGAAATACTCACCAATTTATAACCAATACTATAATTGAAATCTGGATTCTTAACTTTAACAAGAGATTAATATCATTTAAAACCTTTATAACTCAAAATCAAGATTAATAACTGAGAAGGGTCGTAATACTAGATTCAATACTTTTAATACTTGCAAAAATACTTTATCTAAAACTTTAACGAAATCTCCAAGAAATTCTCAGTTACTCAAATCTCATTCATGTCGCTAAGCATTTGCATACCTAGCTGCCTAACCGGCCTGACAATCATGAGTTTGAATTACTAAGAAGATCTCAAATCATTCTCGGTTCTCACTATCACTGCGCAACACATGCCACAGTGACCGTAATAACCGTGAATTATTTTTCACCATTCAAAATACTAACATAACACTCTTTTATTTTCTACTAACCATCTCTGCCCCAGATAAAACTTTGAGAGAAAGAATATCAAGAATTTTTCCAATCATTCTTACTCCACTTTCACGTACAATGTTACTTGCGAAGGGAATAACTGAAAAACTTCTATCTATCCTTAATCTCATTATTTTACTGAGGTTTCAACTTTTAATCATATAGACAACAATTAACTCAGAAATACACAATTTCTAAACCGATAATCATTTATAGTAAAACCGGTATATCTTATCAAAACATTCATGTCCAATAAACCGTAAAACAGATATATCTTGCCAAAACATTCCTCTCATTAAAACTATTCCACAAATAAAACATACTTTCCGTGAAACTTTTTGAAACATTTAATTTGGTTTTATTATTCTTCAGATTACGGACAATACGGGTGATCAGCCACGTAAAGTCCCCATTCCTTTAAAACTGGGTTCCCATTGAGGCAACACATTGGCCTTTAATGCTGGACTAGGACCACCCTAGCCTCTTACGCTAAATAAAAGTGCTGGACTAGGACCACCCTAGCCTCTTACGCTTATCCAACTTATAAACCATCTTATTAATAATTTAAAACATTAAACCTTTTCAGTCCTTTATACTCACTGGCAAAAGACCAGCCCAGTATAAGGAAATTTTAAAAAAAAACATCTTTAATTACTTACGCCATTTTAATGAGCGACAATACTTAAGAAAGAATAATACTGGCAATAAAACTGTATTTCTACTTTTCACATGATATATGAATAAAATATATCCTTATCAATAATTTGAAGGAGAGAATACTAGCAATACGGATTTGAAGGGAATAATTATATTCAATAAAAACATATGTATCTCGCTTGAACGATAAGCGAGGGTTAGTACACTTGCCTCGTTTCCAGTGCGTCGATTCACCACTTACTGTACTTTGTTCTTTACTCGATCACTCGTTCATTTTCCTTCAACCGTCTCGTCAACTTGATCGCTGGGTCCATAACGAATCCCTAACTATACTCGGAATAATAGTAAAGTACTATTTAGTACATAAACAACCATTTAATAATCAATTACTTATAACTCGCAAACAATACATACATCAATATATATATATCCACACTTCATTAATCATCACATATGCACTTAAACACTTATACACATATATGCCTTTAAATCTTTAAATCAAATAATTTAAAAATCTTTAAAACGCAGGGGATTTTTAGAAAATTTCGGCATGTAGTATTCGTTTATCGGACTATGGGCTCAGCCCCTCCATGCCAAACAAAACAATTTATAACCCTGTTTTTGATAAAATAAAAGCCGCCTCAATTGCAGCAACATAAAGGTAAACAAATAATGAAAAGTACCCGCCCAGACATGCGGCAACTAATCACATAAAGAAATTTACCCGCCCAGACATGCGGCACCTCAACACTTAAGAAAAGTAAACTACGTTTATCCACATTTAAGCCAACACCACGTAGTTGGCACTTATACTTTCAACATATACTATAACTTGATTCATACCATTTAGCACATAGCCAATTAGCCATTCATATACTTACACCTCCTATAACAATAACAATTTAACTTTCTACCCAAAACCATTATTGATAATCATTTGACCAATTGTAAACAAATACCAAGTAATTGACTCGACTTATAGCACTTAGCACGTAAACATTTATCGATGGCCATAAACAACTAGCAATTAGTACTTAACATTTAAACCGAAATGTACTGCTTAAGAGATTATATATTCCTTTACCAAAACCACTTGACCACATATAATTCACCACCAAGAATGTGACAGATAAGCACTTAACAAATACAATTACTTGATCCATAACACTTAGCATATAGCCAATTACGACTAGCTAACTCACATAACTTATATATATAATACAACAACAATCATCAACTAACCACCATACAACTCCCGACTGAACCATCATTAAATAATCGGAAGCTTCGACATCCGAAATTAATATTTCAAACTAATATGTTAACACTAATTACCATCACAATTAACGTAATTTACCCACTAATATAAACTAAAACAAATTATCCAATTCGACACATCCAAAATCCCCAAATTCCACTTTTGAAATTATAATTCTAGTAATTAAACAACAATGATTACCAGCAACTAACACTTAACAATTATCTCTAATTTACGACAATAAGATATTCACCTCGCACTTTAAAACAAATTAAACCACAACAATATTCTCGAAATTTAATATAGATTAATTACGAGAATTAACATAATAACTAGCAATTTAAGTTAATTAAATTACCACAATAATCTCACAATTTAAATCTAATTAATTACCACTATGATTTCGCAATTCACCTCTAGATTAATTACATCACTTAAACCATATATCGACATTTATACTAATTAAATAACAAAGATTAAACAATACTCACAATTTACACAACTAAATTTAACACGAAAATTAAATAATTAACACGCGAAATTATACCATTTTCGTTTTGGTCCGAAACGACTCGCACAAAATTCCATCTCCTGCAATCTCTCTATCTCCCTCTCTCTCTCTCTCTCTCTCTCTCTCTCTCACACACACACACACACAACATCACCACCACCACCACTGGACTGCTGCTATTTCTATCACCACCTGGCCGCAGCTGCACTCCACGCGACCACCAGAGAACACGCGGCCGCCCACGCGCCACCGCGCCGCCTGCCCTCTCCCCTTGCAGCACCGTTCGATCCCAGCCCCTTCCTTCCCCCTCGATTCACCTGCTCAAATCGCGAGTCCCTGTAAACACAGCCTCTTGCCTGATTGTTCATCCCCCACACACACATATACACACACAAATTTGTATGTAATTCGGCTAATTGTTTTCCCCCAATTCCAATTTCCAAATCCCTAATTTCCTTTCCCCTTCCTATTTTCTCTCTCCCCGTATCTCTATTTCTCTCGGTTGTGTTTGTTTTTTTTTTGGTCTAAATGGGCTGGGCCCAAATACCTTATATGCTGACTACTACATAACATTTCGAGCCCAAATAAAATTCTACTTATCGCTTTAATACTAATACTCGACTTAAAAAAATACAATTAAATAAAACTTCCGGCAAATTACACTTTTTATTTTTAAAATAAAGAATATAAAATTACAAGCACGTACATATTTTCGAAATATTTTTCGGATCAAAAATGAATTAAATACGAATTTTCAAAGTTTTAATCCTTTAAATACAATAAAACTCTTAAAATCATTTTAAAATACTCAACCACCCAAATTAATCCACCTTAAAATTTTAAAAACTCAATAAATATATAAAGATATTTTTACAAAAGATTTCATGATTTTTAAGCCCTCCGATAATTAAATAAATATTTTTGAAGATCAATAATACTAGATTTAAATACTTTTAAATCACTAAAAATACCAATAAAATACTGGAGCACACATTGGCACACATAACTCAATATACTCATATAAACTCGACACTAAATATCGTTGAACTCCACAACGATATTCTCAAATCCAATTCCATACTTTAAATACTAATTAACATAATTAAAACAATAAAAATAATAATAATAATAAATCCTACAATAATCCGGGATCTTACACTATGACTCACAGCGTTAATAGCCTTATCCCAAACAACAGACATGTTGAAGGGACGCACCTCATCATTATGATCATCAATGAGCTTAAAAAAATCTTCAGACCTATGGTAGGCCTGGATCACCTTGTCGACATCAGAGGCCTTCTTTTTGGCTAGAGAAGCAAGCTGTTTGCGGGTAGATGCGGCATTAGCTTCAGCACGAACAACTTGGGAGTGCAGATCGTCAATCTCTTCCCTGAACCTTATTGAGTCATTTCTCAAGCTAACATTTTCGTCCCTAAATGCCTGGCCTTGGGTCGAAACAGTTTGAAAATAATCGTTGGCCTGCAACAAAGAAATAAGTGAGCCACAAGGAGTATGCGGAGTTAAAATCAATAACAATGTCAAACTTAACAGAAGGAATTTCATACCTGATACAAGGCCTGGGCGCCCATGAGCTGAGACTCATCCATTTTGTCACCTGCATGCATTGTCGCTTGGTCAGTCGAAGTTATTGAAAGCTTGGACCAGTCTAGGGCCAAATGAGGACTCCCGAAGACCGAGTCTTGTTCGCATATGCCCCAAGGAGGTATGAAGGGAGTCCGGACATCCCCGTCAGCGTTTCGGGATCGTTTACCACCTTGAGAACAACGCTCCAAGAAATTAGGGATGTGAGGCTTAGTGGGATTCAACTTCTCCTCAGCCCTTTTCTGCATCCTCTTGGTAACAGTTGGCCGGTTCTCGGGACAATTATCAATCTCCTCAACAGCTGAAATACAAAGAGAAAAATATCGGTATAAGAACAAACAGAGTTCATAATAAGTTCAAGTAAGAAAGTTACCCTCAATGGAAAGAAAGCTAAGGCCATCCCCAATGAGATTCTTTTCATTTAAAAAAGTTTTACAGTGTGTGCGGCCGTCGTTAGCAAGAAGCCTATCCCGGTCCAACAATTCCGAATCAGTAAGGTCACACACGAAGTGGGAACTATCTTCTACGGACCCGAATTTCTTCACAAAGAAGTTGCCCCAGTCACCACCCTTCCATTCAAGAACTACAAACTCCCTTTCCCAGAAATGTTGTGAATCTGGAAAGGAGAAGGGATTCACCATGTGTGGAAGTTTGGCTCGGTGCTTGAGGCTCACCCATCCTTTCTTGGAGTCAGAAGAGTTGCTGGCCCGAAAGATACTTCGAAACATTGTGGTTGTCGGATGAATCCCCAGCTCCCGACACCTTATCAAGAAAATAGAAATGTACCTCCAAGCATTGGGATACAACTGACAGGGGTGGATCTGATACTCAGCTAGCAGCCTAATAATAAAATTGTCAACCGGGAACCTGAACCCAGCATCTAAGGCACCCCAGTAAACACAGATCCTCTCAGGATGCCAGTTGCAAGTTCTATATGATGGATTCGGGAGACGAACCTGGATGGCACTTGGAAAGTGATAAGACTCCCTTATCATTTGGACATCCCGTTTCGACAATTTACTGGGACTATTAAAAGAATCTAGGCTAGAACAGTTGGGAAATGCATCCCTCATGATATTTAGAAGTTCTAGCAAGGATTCGAATCTATGTTCAACATATGTAGGAGGTTTGATTCTTTCTTTACCTTTGGCGGTCCTCATTTTACTCCTCTTTGACATAGCTTCCATCATGGAGACCGGGGGAGCCATTGGTTGATCACCTTCCGACATCTTGATACAGAAGCTGAAACTTGATCTTGGATCTGAAACCTGATCTTGAAGCTCGAATTGGATCTTGCAACTTGAACCTAAGAGAACTTAAGAATTTGAGAGCTCAGAAATGAAGAAGTGAATGGAAATGAAGGCTACTTCTCCTCTTTTATACAAAATACATGACCTGGTACATCAGGTTGAATCTCAGCTTGGTTCGTGTTTACAGGTCATCTATCGTTTATAGACGAAAAAAGGACAGAAATTATCCACGTTATACAGAAAGAATCGTTATAATTCATATCTGTCGGAAAAGAAATGGCTGGAATATTTACTGCATGGATGTTTACACTTAAAAAGATAAACAACGAGTTTAATCTTAAACACGAGGTTAGTAATGCTAATCCTGAATTAAGGTGTAGTACCGATGAAAGTCACGGGTGACCAAAATACTAAATTTAGAGATCGAGATCCAGCTTCTGAATCCCTAGGATCGAGATTCAGCTTCTGGATCCTTGAAAGTCACGGGTGACCAAAATACTAATTAGGGATCGAGATCGAGCTTCCGGATCCTTGAAAATGGCCGACCATGACACCTGAAGGAGCCATGGCCGACCACCTCGCAGCCGACCATGGCGTTTTGGGATGCCCCGGCCGACCACGAACCGGCCGACCAAGGCACGTCAAGGAGCCCCAGCCGACCAGCCCGCAGCCGACCAGGTGCCGGCCGACCACCTGGGATCAAGGCCTCCCAGCCGACCAGGTGTCAGCCGACCACCTTGGTTCGAGGCTCTTCGGCCGACCAGGAGCTAGCCGACCACGAGCTAGCCCTCGATCCGGCCGATCGCGGGTTAGCTCGTGGTCCTGAATCTTGATTTTTCAGCAATTCTCGGGTAGTTTCTGGACCTAAATCTCGATTTTTTCGTATGGTTTTAGGTGCACCGTTTAGTGCCGTTTAGCACCGTTTATCACCGTTTAGCGTCGTTTAACATCGTTTAAACGTCGTTTAAGGCTGTTTAGCACCGTTTAGTGTCGTTTAGTGCCGTTTAGCACCGTTTATCGCCGTTTAGCGTCGTTTAACATCGTTTAAACGTCGTTTAAGGCTGTTTAGCACCGTTTAGTGTCGTTTAGTGCCGTTTAGCACCGTTTATCGCCGTTTAGCGTCGTTTAACATCGTTTAAACGTCGTTTAAGGCTGTTTAGCACCGTTTAGTGTCGTTTAGTGTCGTTTAGCACCGTTTATCGCCGTTTAGCGTCGTTTAACATCGTTTAAACGTCGTTTAAGGCTGTTTAGCACCGTTTAGGGTCGTTTAGTGCCGTTTAGCACCGTTTATTGCCGTTTAGCGTCGTTTAACATCGTTTAAACGTCGTTTAAGGCTGTTTAGCACCGTTTAGTGTCGTTTAGTGCCGTTTAGCACCGTTTATCGCCGTTTAGCGTCGTTTAAACGTCGTTTAAGGCTGTTTAGCACCATTTAGTGTCGTTTAGTGCCGTTTAGTACCGTTTATCGCCATAGCGTCATTTAACATCGTTTAAACGTCGTTTAAGGATATTTAGCACCGTTTAGTGTCGTTTAGTGCCGTTTAGCACCGTTTATCGCCGTTTAGCGTCGTTTAACATCGTTTAAACGTCGTTTAATTCTGTTTAGCGCCGTTTAGAGTCGTTTAGTGTCGTTTAGCACCGTTCAATGCTACTGGCACAATCTAACATCGTTGTAAATGCGTCGGTCGCTCCACGCTTTACATCAAAACGATATCTAAGATAAACCCTGGCCCGAGTCTCGAATTAGACAAGTAGAACTTCAAGGAAAATCTGATCAATTTTCCTAGAAGTTGGGGGGCAAATGATATGGGCTGAAAATAAGCCCTAAAGACACATTTAATGTGGCATTAATTAGGCCAAGAATAGTCCAAACGTGGGGCCCACCAGCTGGGCCCAAAACCCCAATTATAATATTAATTTCGTAATTAATATTGGGGGAAATAAACAGCTCAGCAATAAGAGTTGGATAAGGATATTATTTCCACCAGACTTATCCACCAAGGCATCCAATTCAATATGGAAACTGATTCCTACAAGGAATAGATCTAGAACCTTCCTCAAAGACTTTTCTACCAAGTCTCTGACTCCTACCATAATTCTAAGGCTCCTGCAGCCTATTTAAAGGGCCAGACCCCTCATCCTAGAACTACGTTTTTGGCTTGATCTTTGATATTCATCAAAGTACGTAGGCATCTTGTGAAGGCAGATTCAGCCACGAACACAGGAACAGCCATTAAAGCTCGAAGCTCAACCACCCTAGCATTAATTACAAATCGTAAACTAGTTTTTATTCCACAACAATAAATTATTATATTTTTGTTTTTTTAAATAGTAGAATCTTCTTAAATTTATAATAATAGATATTAAAATTTTAAAATTTTAAAAGTGAAGATATTAATAGTAAAAGTGTTTCGAAACATATGAAAACGATATCATATTAGTAAAAGAGAAAAAGGACCCTGAGATTTATCTCAGGGAACTTTTCCTGAGATAGTAAAGAAATATACTTTAAATCTGATTGGGCCCGCAGGGCTAATTAAAAATTTCTGATTTTACAAAAATGCCCATACTATAAAAATTCTGTTTTGCATATAATTCACATGTATCCCAGGAAATTTACCTGAGATACATCTCAGGTTCCCCAATCTCTTAGTAAAATAATAGTTATTGATTTGGTCTTACATTTGAATTTTAATTTTTAATACACAAAATGTAAGTGTTGTGGAATAAAAACTAGTTTACGATTTGTAATTAATGCTAGGGTGGTTGAGCTTCGAGCTTCGAGCTTTTATGGCTGTTCCTGTGTTCGTGGCTGAATCTGCCTTCACAAGATGCCTACGTACTTTGATGAATATCAAAGATCAAGCCAAAAATGTAGTTCTAGGATGAGGGGTCTGGCAGTTTAAATAGGCTGCAGGAGCCTTAGAATTATGGTAGGAGTCAGAGACTTGGTAGAAAAGTCTTTGAGGAAGGTTCTAGATCTATTCCTTGTAGGAATCAGTTTCCATATTGAATTGGATGCCTTGGTGGATAAGTCTGATGGAAATAATATCCTTATCCAACTCTTATTGCTGAGCTGTTTATTTCCCCCAATATTAATTACGTAATTAATATTATAATTGGGGTTTTGGGCCCAGCTGGTGGGCCCCACGTTTGGACTATTCTTGGCCTAATTAATGCCACATTAAATGTGTCTTTAGGGCTTATTTTCAGCCCATATCATTTGCCCCCCAACTTCTAGGAAAATTGATCAGATTTTCCTTGAAGTTCTACTTGTCTAATTCGAGACTCGGGTCAGGGTTTATCTTAGATATCGTTTTGATGTAAAGCGTGGAGCGACCGACGCGTTTACAACGATGTTAGATTGTGCCAGTAGCATTGAAAGGTGCTAAACGACACTAAACGACACTAAACGGTGCTAAACAGCCTTAAACGACGTTTAAACGATGTTAAACGACGCTAAACGGCGATAAACGGTGCTAAACGGCACTAAACGACACTAAACGGTGCTAAACAGCCTTAAACGATGTTTAAACGATGTTAAACGACGCTAAACGGCGATAAACGGTGCTAAACGGCACTAAACGGCACTAAACGACACTAAACGGTGATAAACAGCCTTAAACGACGTTTAAACGATGTTAAACGACGCTAAACGGCGATAAACGGTGCTAAACGGCACTAAACGACACTAAACGGTGCTAAACAGCCTTAAACGACGTTTAAACGATGTTAAACGATGCTAAACGGCGATAAACGGTGCTAAACGGCACTAAACGACACTAAACGGTGCTAAATAGCCTTAAACGACGTTTAAACGATGTTAAGACGCTAAACGGCGATAAACGGTGCTAAACGGCACTAAACGACACTAAACGGTGCTAAACAGCCTTAAACGACGTTTAAACGATGTTAAACGACGCTAAATGGCGATAAACGGTGCTAAACGGCATTAAACGACACTAAACGGTGCTAAACAGCCTTAAACGACGTTTAAACGATGTTAAACGACGCTAAACGGCGATAAACGGTGCTAAACGGCACTAAACGACGTTTAAACGATGTTAAACGACGCTAAACGGAGATAAACGGTGCTAAACGGCACTAAACGACATTAAACGGTGCTAAACAGCCTTAAACGACGTTTAAACGATGTTAAACGACGCTAAACGGCGATAAACGTTGCTAAACGGCACTAAACGACACTAAACAGTGCTAAACAGCCTTAAACGACGTTTAAACGATGTTAAACGACGCTAAACGGCGATAAACGGTGCTAAACGGCACTAAACGAAACTAAACGGTGCTAAACAGCCTTAAACGACGTTTAAATGATGTTAAACGACGCTAAACGGCGATAAACGGTGCTAAACGGCACTAAACGGTGCACCTAAAACCATACGAAAAAATCGAGATTTAGGTCCAGAAACTACCCGAGAATTGCTGAAAAATCAAGATTCAGGACCACGAGCTAACCCGCGATCGGCCGGATCGAGGGCTAGCTCGTGGTCGGCCGAAGAGCCTCGAACCAAGGTGGTCGGCTGACACCTGGTCGACTTGGAGGCCTTGATCCCAGGTGGTCGGCCGGCACCTGGTCGGCTGCGGGCTGGTCGGCTGGGGCTCCTTGACGTGCCTTGGTCGGCCGGTTCGTGGTCGTTTAGCTCGTGGTCGGCCGGGCATCCCAAAACGCCGTGGTCGGCTGCTAGGTGGTCGGCCATGGCTCCTTCAGGTGTCATGGTCGGCCATTTTTAAGGATCCGGAAGCTCGATCTCGATCCCTAATTAGTATTTTGGTCACCCGTGACTTTCAAGGATCCAGAAGCTGAATCTCGATCCTAGGGATTCAGAAGCTGGATCTCGATCTCTAATTTGGTATTTTGGTCACCCGTGACTTTCAAGGATCCAGAAGCTGAATCTCGATCCTTGGGATTCAGAAGCTGGATCTCGATCTCTAAATTTAGTATTTTGGTCACCCGTGACTTTCATCGGTACTACACCTTAATTCAGGATTAGCACTACTAACCTCGTGTTTAAGACTAAACTCGTTGTTTATCTTTTTAAGTGTAAACATCCATGCAGTAAATATTCCAGCCATTTCTTTTCCGACAGATATGAATTATAACGATTCTTTCTGTATAACGTGGATAATTTCTGTCCTTTTTTCGTCTATAAACGATAGATGACCTGTAAACACGAACCAAGCTGAGATTCAACCTGATGTACCAGGTCATGTATTTTCTATAAAAGAGGAGAAGTAGCCTTCATTTCCATTCACTTCTTCATTTCCGAGCTCTCAAATTCTTAAGTTCTCTTAGGTTCAAGTTGCAAGATCCAGTTCGAGCTTAAAGATCAGGTTTCAGATCCAAGATCAAGTTTCAGCTTCTGTATCAAGATGTCGGAAGGTGATCAACCAATGGCTCCCCCGGTCTCCATGATGGAAGCTATGACAAAGAGGAGTAAAATGAGGACCGCCAAAGGTAAAGAAAGAATCAAACCTCCTACATATGTTGAACATAGATTCGAATCCTTGCTAGAACTTCTAAATATCATGAGGGATGCATTTCCCAACTGTTCTAGCCTAGATTCTTTTAATAGTCCCTATAAATTGTCGAAACGGGATGTCCAAATGATAAGGGAGTCTTATCACTTTCCAAGTGCCATCCAGGTTCGTCTCCCGAATCCATCAGATAGAACTTGCAACTGGCATCCTGAGAGGATCTGTGTTTACTGGGGTGCCTTAGATGCTGGGTTCAGGTTCCCAGTTGACAATTTTATTATTAGGCTGCTGGATGAGTATCAGATCCACCCCTGTCAGTTGTATCCCAATGCTTGGAGGTACATTTCTATTTTCTTGATAAGGTGTCGGGAGCTGGGGATTCATCCGACAACCACAATGTTTCGAAGTATCTTCGGGGCCAGCAACTCTTCTGATTCCAAGAAAGGATGGGTGAGCCTCAAGCACCGAGCCAAACTTCCACATATGGTGAATCCCTTCTCCTTTCCAGATTCACAACATTTCTGGGAAAGGGAGTTTGTAGTTCTTGAATGGAAGGGTGGTGACTGGGGCAACTTCTTTGTGAAGAAATTCGGGTCCGTAGAAGATAGTTCCCACTTCGTGTGTGACCTTACTGATTCGGAATTGTTGGACCGGGATAGGCTTCTTGCTAACGACGGCCGCAAACACTGTAAAACTTTTTTAAATGAAAAGAATCTCATTGGGGCTGGCCTTAGCTTTCTTTCCATTGAGGGTAACTTTCTTACTTGAACTTATTATGAACTCTGTTTGTTCTTATACCGATATTTTTCTCTTTGTATTTCAGCTGTTGAGGAGATTGATAATCGTCCCGAGAACCGGCCAACTGTTACCAAGAGGATGCAGAAAAGGGCTGAGGAGAAGCTGAATCCCACTAAGCCTCACATCCATAATTTCTTGGAGCGTTGTTCTCAAGGTGGTAAACGATCCCGAAACGCTGACGGGGATGTCCGGACTCCCTTCATACCTCCTTGGGGCATATGCGAACAGGACTCGGTCTTCGGGAGTCCTCATTTGGCCCTAGACTGGTCCAAGCTTTCAATCACTCCGACTGACCAAGCGACAATGCATGCAGGTGACAAAATGGACGATCACGGCTCATGGGCGCCCAGGCCTTGTATCAGGTATAAAATTCCTTCTGTTAAGTTTGACATTGTTATTGATTTTAACTCCGCATACTCCTTGTGGCTCACTTATTTCCTTGTTGCAGGCCAACGCTTATTTTCAAACTGTTTCGACCCAAGGCCGGGCATTTAGGGACGAAAATGTTAGCTTGAGAAATGACTCAATAAGGTTCAGGGAAGAGATTGACGATCTGCACTCCCAAGTTGTTCGCGCTGAAGCTAATGCCGCATCTACCCGCAAACAGCTTGCTTCTCTAGCCAAAAAGAAGGCCTCTGATGTCGACAAGGTGATCCAGGCCTACCATAGGTCTGAAGGTTTTATTAAGCTCATTGATGATCATGATGATGAGGTGCGTCCCTTCAACATGTCTGTTGGTTGGGATAAGGCTATTAACGCTGTGAGTCATAGGCATCCATCTGTTGTCAACCCGGCTGATTTTCCTTGCCCAAATTGGGGTGCCATCCCGGTTAACCTAGCTTCTGGTTCGGGAACTAAAATTGTTCCTCAGGCATCAGGATCCGGCTCCAGAGGTAGTCATCGTCATTCTGGGTCCAACTCAAAGGGGGTTGTTCCCGCTGCTAGCCAAGACTCCTCTTCTTCTGGCTCCCGTGGGAAGAAAATCCCGCCTGCAAAGAAAGTTGGAGTAGTTCGCCAACCCATCCCTGGGAAGAGACTAATCCGGAACGAGGGCAGTTCTACTTCTTCTTCATCTTCCGAGGAAAAAGGAGCCGAAGTTGCTAGAGCTCAGCCAATGGTGATAGCAGAGCCCGGTGGTGACTCCAGCGAAGACGCAGAGGAGGAAAGTGAGGAAGAGGAGAGCGGCGGAGAGGAGTCTGGCGAAGAGGATTCTGGGGAGGAGTAGCTGGAGTTAGTTCGTGGCCTTGCATGGCCTTGTTAGCCGTATGTGGCTTTATTTGTCTAGATTTCATTCACGGTCCTTGGGGACCAAACTTTTATCTGTCTTGTTGATGTAACCTAACTGTTGGCCCTTCGGGGTCTTTATTTATGCATTTGTTTCCTCATTTGTTTGTTTACTTGTTTTCGGTATTTGTCCTTCCTAGACTCACACTCAACAGGTGCTTGGTACATAAACAAAATCACAGAATCATTGAAGGGAAACAAACGTTGCATTAATAATCTGAAATGGGTTTAACCCTTACATAGCTTATTATTGTCCTACTCGGGGCGTAAAGCCCTGGAATGGTTTCATCGAACCTTATTTCTACTCCTCATAATAAATAGATAGAAAGCTGAATCCATGCAAGGATAGCTTATACATAATAAACTTTGAGGTTCAAGGCATGCCAAGTACGGGGCACCTCAACCCCGTCCAAGGTCTCCAACTTATATGATCCTTGTCCCAACGTCTTCTTGACTCGATACGGCCCTTCCCAATTAGGGGCTAGCTTTCCCTTCTGGCCAACTCCAGAAGCCTCGATCTTCCTTAGAACCAGGTCGCCTTGTCGAAAGAACCTTTCCTTAACCCTATGGTTGTAATAAAAGGATTCTTTCTTTTGATGTTCCACATTTCTAGCGTTTGCCTCATCCCTGACTTCGTCAATCAGGTCTAGGGCGAGTCTCATGCCCTCTTCGTTAGTTTCTGGTTCAAAGGCCTCAACTCGAGGTGACGCTTGCATGATCTCCAAAGGCACAACTGCCTCAGCTCCGTAAGCCAGCAGGAACGGGGTTGCTCCAGTGGTCACTTTACAAGTGGTACGGTATGCCCATAGTATGGGCAGCAACTCATCTACCCAAGTGTTTCTAGATCGTTCAACCCTCTTCTTCAGTCCATCAAGGATAATTCGATTAGCTACCTCAGCTTGCCCGTTGGCTTGTGGATGAGCCATAGAGGTAAAACGAAGCTCAATTGCATTCTCCTCACAATACTTCTTGAACTCTTCATTATTGAACTGTGTCCCATTGTCTGTCACCAAAATTCGTGGGATTCCATACCTGCAAATTATATTCTCCCAAAAGAACTGGGCAACTTGTTTGGTGGTTATCTTGGCTAGAGGTTTAGCCTCAATCCACTTAGTAAAGTAATCAATGGCCACTATCAGAAACTTCCTTTGTGCTGAAGCTACGGGGAAGGGACCAAGTATATCCATTCCCCACATCGCGAATGGGATAGGGGAGTTAACCGATGTTAACATCTCAGGCGGCTGCCTTACTATCGGAGCATGCTTCTGGCATCGATCGCACCGCTTGACATAGCTCTGTGCATCGGCCAACATTTCTGGCCAGTAGAATCCCAAACGAGTTATTTTGTGAGCTAGGGCTCTGCCCCCCAAGTGCTGCCCACAAATACCTTCATGAACTTCTTCCAAAGCTTCCCTTGCCTCTTGGGGCCTCAAACATTTCAAGTACGGGATAACGAAAGACCTTTTGTAAAGAACGCCCTCGATCAAGGCATATCTCAATGCTCTCACTGATAGCTTTCGTGCCTCCGAGGCATTGACGGGGAGCCATCCGGTTTCTAGGTGAGCTTTGATAGGATCTATCCAACAGCTTCCCACATCAATTGGTGCCACTAATTTCGAGTTGATAGTCGGGGCCTTCAAGACCTGGAAGTAAACACTCCCTGCATAGTTTTTTATTTCTGAAGAAGCGAACTTAGATAGGCATCGGCCTTAACGTTCTCTTTTCTCGGAATGTGTTCTACATAACACTCAACAAACTGAGTCATGACAGCTTTCACAACTCGCAGATACTTTGCTATAGTTTCATCCTTGGCCTCAAATTCACCATTTACTTGAGAGACTACTAATCTTGAATCTCCACAAACTTTGAGATTCTTGACTCTCATGATTCTGGCCAAGCCTAAACCAGCTATCAAGGCCTCATACTCAGCTTCATTGTTGGTTGTCTGGAAATCCAACTTCAAAGCATATTCAACTGTGAACCCATCGGGGCTTTGCAATACTAAGCCTGCGCCACTAGATTTTGTTTTTGATGCTCCATCAAAATAGAGCACCCAATATTCCTTCTGATCAGGTTCAAGTTCTCCATCTTTATCTTGCTTCCCAGGGGTTGTTATTATCTCCTGCCCCCCGACTTCTTGGTTGCTAATGGTGCATTCAACCACGAAGTCAGCCAATGCCTTAGCCTTAATGGCTGTTCGAGGCTTATACGTGATGTCAAATTCTCCAAGTTCAATTGCCCTCTTGATTAGCCTTCCACTAGCCTTCGGACTATGCAATATGTTTCTCAGTTGTTGGTCCGTCAGGACTTCAATCTTATGTGCCTGGAAGTACGGACGTAACTTCCTCGACGCTGTTATCAAAGCCAAGGCGAACTTCTCAATGGGAGGGTAATTCAGCTCAGCCTCATGCAACACCTTGCTCACATAATAGATAGGTTTCTGGACCTTCTTTTCTTCTCGAATGAGAACGGCGCTCAACACTTGCTCAGATACCGCCAGGTATAGATAAAGAGTCTCCCCGGGACTAGGTTTGGCCAGCAACGGGGCTTCAACCATGTACTTCTTCAGTTGTTCAAAGGCCTCTTGGCTCTCAGAAGTCCACTCAAAATTCTTCACCTTCTTCAATGCTTGAAAGAAAGGCAAGCATTTGTCACCAGACTTGGAGATGAATCTTCCTAAAGCCGCTACCCGGCCTGTCAACTTCTGCACCTCTCTTATAGAGCGTGGTGGCTCCATGTCTAAGATCGCCTTGATCTTGTCAGGGTTGGCCTCTGATATACGAACAAAAATAACAGAATGTCCTACATGAAACAGACGTAAATAATACGAACATATATGCATGAACTACTACTAATATGCAAAGCATGAAATCCTACATGAACACAATGACTAACAATCACATATATATACACTACTTATCCCTCAAACAACCCCCAAACTTAAAATATTCAATGTCCGCATTGAATGGAAGTAAATACGAGGGAAAGTATAAAACATACCAGTATACAACAATGCTTGGGTTGCCTCCCAAGAAGCGCTTCTTTAACGTCAATAGCTTGACGTTACTTCCAAGCCTCCATTACGGATGATAATAGTTTGCCTGGTCCTCTCTTCGTGAGACTTCATCGTCATCACGGCGGCACACTTTCTGCCCCTTCTCCTTGCTTGGCCTATTCATGTAGCAACTTTGTCTTATTCCAATGCCTTCATCAGCTGACCCAAAATCTGTCAATTTGTAGAACAACACACACTCGCGGGCCTCGATTGAATATAATGGAGGAGGGTAAATGTAAATTGCTGAAGCCTTTGGTTCCTCAAAGAGAACTTCCTCCATTGGCTCTAATGCGCTACCTCCATCTTTAAATTCTGAGACAAGTAGAAGATCTGCATCTTTCCCATGTTCTTCAGCCTCTTGGTACGCACATAACAATTTTTGAAATTTGTGCAGCTCATCAGTGTCTGTCCCATATAGTGCCCTTTCCAAATCATCCACCATCTTAACATGATCAAATTCCTCACATGGCTTGCGAATGCTCACCTCGTCTTGGAATTTGTCTTCTTCAATTATGCATGCAGTACCTTGCTCCAAGTCATCATTATTTTCTGGTATTGCTTCTGGTGTGAATTATTGTTTCTCTTGTTCCAAGGCTCTCACAGCTTGAGCAACTAGAATCTCCAAAGATTTGAGAGAATCCTCGCTACTCTTTACAAACATCATAATCTCCTCCCTAGTAGGAACCTCATCTGATTGAAAAGTAGGAGTAGGTTGCTGATGTTGAAACTCTTCACTTCCATAGTAATATGACATATCAGGAACATCTTACTGGTACTGTTGAGGATGGTATGGAAAATATGGTTGTTCCTCATAAGTGACATATGGATCAACTTCTTCGTAGTAACAATATTGTGAGGGATCATGAACGCCAAAACACCGCTCACATTGATAAGGCATGGATGTCCTCGAATATGCCCACCATGGAAACTCCTCGCATGCCATCTTCAAAAACTCAAGTACCTGAAACACAACGAACTAAACAAGATAGTTAAGAAAAAAAAATCCGAGTCAGTGAATTCTAACGACCACTATTGACAAGCACATAAACCAAAAATAAAACACCGATGATCCCCGGCAGCGGCGCCAAAAACTTGTTTACACTAATACACGCAAGCGTACGTGGTCACAAGTAATATAGATAGAAGTCAAGTTCGTTCCCATAGAGATCTTAGGTTTCAATTCAGTTTTGTACCTATGCAACAATGTATGGTTATAATGCACTGCTAAGACAATTAACAATATTAAGTTTTTTACTAACTATAATATACTAAGATACAAATTAACAAACTAAAAATTACTAACTACTTATATGCGAGAAAAACATGGAATCCTAACTTCATTAAATACTTCGCTTAGATCTGACGCCTTTAATCTCTATATGCAATGGTTTTGATATCTGATCGGACAACACGAAACAAGTACACGCTACCTCTCAGTATACGTATACCAAACTAAACATACATCCACAAAAGAGATAGAAGATGAATAGACACCAATTATGCTTAGACCCTATATGTCTATAGAATTTGAAAACATAACGGTTGAAGAACAAGTTATCCATAAAGATCACACAGGGCAGTATAAGTATTCTCATCTCACACCACAAATCATATTGATAAACAATTATGAACCTATGCTAGCATGGCAAGTTCTAAATCTCAAGATCCACTTTCACTTCACAAGAGATTAACAAATTAGATGTTAGCTACGCATCTAACAATTAAGCACAACCATACGAGGATATCAGATATACATCACACACAGATCTTTAAAGCAATCAAGATACTAAAGCTCCATAAATAAATCCGTTAGAATCCCATGACAACGATTAGTTCACAATCGAACCTCTCGTCATCATGGGATCTAATGAAACCATGATAAAAACAAAGTATGAAAAGATACAAATAAAACTAAGCAATTGATATGTAATGGTTCTCTCCTAATGATACAAATTACAAGGGTTGGATGTGTTTATATAGGCTCTAGAAGTCTTGCCCACCAAGCAATTGCCGTTTCAGAGTTGGAATAGAAGATTGGCAATTTCCGTTCTTGAATGAGAATAGAATTGCAAATTCCATGTATAGATCTGATTCTGGAATGTTCTAGCCGCCCAGAGAAATTACCATACTTATTAGAAGTAGGAATTATAGCAATTTCCTTGTCAAAGTTGAATTTCTGCAGCTCGGCACATAATACGTTTCCTAAACTGATTCGGTTTTGAAGAAAAATTTGTAGCTGACTTTTCTTAAGTATTTCTGGAACGTTCCAATCATAATTGGACCTCTGGACAACCTTAGAATGATAGAGAATCTCGTTATCTTCGCGTGGACTGCTTACGGGCCTCAAACGGACTTCTAGAACTCAAGATATGGCCAAAACAGTAATTTTCAAGATTTTCCGCGCGCAACCTGCGCCCAGCAGTCTGTTTGTCGCGCAGCCTGCGCTAACCACGCGCAACCTGCCCGTGCAACACCTGTCCCATATTGTAGAAAATCTCCCAAGCTTCGCGTGGGCAGTAAGATCGCTGAAAACGGACTTCTAGAACTCCAGATATGTCCAAAACAGTGTAGACTGCGCAACTGTCTCAGAAATCCGAATTTCAATCAATTAATTCTCCAAAAACGATAGAAGCATCCACCTTAATCAACATTCTCGTAAATCTGCACAACTAAGCAAAACACATCAAAATTACAACAAACTTGAGCCCAAGACAATCAATTTAAGCCGATATGGAACGCTCCAAGTGGATATAAATCCACTTATCAGCCTCTATGCCTCTCTTTGAAACCATCAGACCCAAAAATTTGCCTGATCCAACACCAAAGGCACACTTGGCTGGATTCAACATCATTTTGTGGTGCCTCAGCACTTCGAATGCCTCTCTGAGGTGCTTAATGTGGTCTGCCTTGAACAGGCTCTTGACTAACATGTCATCAACATAGACCTCCATGGTTTTTCCAATCAGATGGGCGAATATCTTATTCACCAGTCGTTGGTAAGTAGCTCCTGCATTTTTTAGACCGAAAGCCATAACAAGATAGCAGAAAACACCAAAGTCGGTTATGAAAGATACCTTAGGGACGTCATCCTTGTGCATCTTAATCTGATTGTAGCCGGTAAACCCATCCATGAAGCTCAGCATCTCATGTCCAGCTGTGGCATCTATTAACATGTCTATCCTTGGTAAAGGGAAGCAATCCTTAGGGCATGCATCATTCAAGTCGGTGAAGTCTATACACATCCTCCACTTACCGTTGGCTTTCTTGACCATCACAGGGTTAGCCAACCATTCTGGAAACTGAATCTCTTCAACAAACCCAGCTTCTAAGAGCTTTTCCACTTCTTGCTTTATGGCCTCTTGCCTTTCAGGTGCAAAGTTCCTCTTCTTCTGCTGTATTATCTTCCGATTAGGATCGACATTCAATCGGTGAGTTATGAGTTGGGGATCAATCCCTGGAATATCAGCTGCTATCCAAGCAAACACATCGCTATTTTCTTGCAAGGATGCTATCAATTTGCCCTTCAGGGGTTCCTTCAGAGAGGCTCCTATATAAGTCAACTTCTCAGGGTCGCCTAGCTCCAGAGGAATAGGTATTAAGTCCTCTGCTGGCTTTCCTCTGTGTTCATCATCACCACGGACATCCATGTCTTCGATCGGAAGTACCTGCCCCCCGATTCCATCAGCCCTTAACGCGGATACATAACAACTTCTTGCCATCTTCTGATCACCCTTTTGTTCTCCAACACCATTCCTGGTTGTAAACTTAATCTTCATGTGATATGTGGAGGCCACAGCCTTGAATGCATGAAGTCCAGTCCTTCCTAGGATCGCGTTATAGGTCGAGGATGCCTTGATCACAAGGAAATTCAGCATCTGAGTAGCTTCTCTAGGTTCCTGTCCAATCGTCATGGGTAACTGAATAGTCCCTTCAACCTTGGACTCAACTCCATTAAATCCGTAGATTGGCATGTTGGTGGGGGTCAACTGAGAATCGGTGTACCCCATTTTCACAAACGCATCGTGAAACAAGATATCAACAGAAGCTCCATTGTCTATCAAGACTCGTTTCACCTCCGAGTTTCCAATCACAGGAGCTATGACCAACGGGTCGTCATGGGGGAACTTTACCCCTTCGAGATCTGAATCATCAAACCCAATAACTATTTCAGTCCTGGCACATTTTGGGGCTTCCCCCACGATGTGCATTACTTCTCTGGCATACGCTTTTCAAGAGTTTCGAGTCATGCCGGCCGCTGTCGGGCCTCCCCAAATCATATTAACAACTGGCCCTCGGGGCTGTGGGTTACGATCACGATCGTTATCTCTCCTGTCATTGTCTCTCCTGTCATAGTCCCTTCTTTGGGTTCCACGATCATCATTCTTCGTGAACCTGCTTAGCTTTCCTTTTCGGATCAAGAACTCAATCTCATCTTTCAACTGTCTACAATCATCTGTATCATGACCCACATCACGGTGGTACCTACAGTATTGATCCTTGCTTCTTTTCGTGGGATCACCCCTAAGTGGCTTCGACCATCGGAAGTCTTTATCCTTCTCAATGTCTAGCAAGATCTGACTCCTAGGAGCATTCAGCCTTGCATAATCAGAAAACCTCGGTCCCAAACCCTTCTTTGGTGGTGACTCGGAATCCTTGCTAGTCCGGGGATACTTGTCCCTAGCATCGTACTCTTGCTCTTGCTTTCGTTTCTTCGAATCATTAGAACCCTTGCCATTGCCTCCTGTGGTTTCCTTCTTCATGCTGTCCTCGGCCTTGATATATTTGTCGGCCCTCCGTTGGAGCTCGGCCATATTTTCAGGAGGATGTTTTGCCAAAGACCTTTTAAAGAAGAGATCAGTGGTTCCGTGTTCCAGTGCTACCATGGCCACCTTATTTTCCAGGTCAGTGATATTCAGCGTCTCCTTGGTGAACCGCTTGAGGTAATCTCTCAGATTCTCGTTCTTCCCCTGCACCACATACATAAGGGATGCAGAACTTTTTTCATGAACTCTCCCACTAATGAACTGGCTGACAAAGGCGGCACTCAGCTCTTTGAACGAGCCGATTGAGTTTGCAGGTAAGCGGCTATACCACCTTTGAGCCATGCCAGACAGGGTTTGAGGGAACGCCCTACACTTTAAGGCGTCGCTCGCAGGCTGCAACAGCAGTGCATTTGAGAATGTCCTAACATGGTTTGCGGGATCGCCCGTTCCATCATAGGCCTTAATTGTCGGCATCTTGAACTTCCTTGAGATGCGAGCATTCATTACCTCTTCAGTGAACGGAGGTGTAGGATCATCAGGATCCCCAAGGGGCATCAGATCCCTAGGGTTACTTTTGGGGGTCTCCACCCTTGTCGATTTTTCAATCGGGGCTTCGGCCCTTCGTTGTCTCCTTGAGGGCCTCTCCAGATTTATAATGGGAATCCTCCCTGTAACTGGAGGAGGTTGAATCAGACTTCGCCTTGCTTGCTCTCTAGCAATATCATCCTTCAGCCTTTGGATCTCTGCCTCATGAGCCTTAATCCTTTCCTCAGCCGTTTGTGGAGGTCCATCATGGATTCTTTGGGACCTCCTTCGAGGTTCTTTACTAGCACGTCGCCTCCTCGGGGCTTCATCACGATCAACATTGTCATCCTCAAACGTTGAATCATCAGTATATGGACCAGAGTAATCATCGTACTCCCGATCTCGGATCTGTAAGGCATGACCGCTCGGTCCAGGTTCTCTGTGTTGAGGGAAATAATTAGGCAGTCCATACATCGGGTTGGTATTCAAAGGGAGATCCGTGGTATGGATCTGTACCCCCGGAGGTAGCGTACGACTAGCGCTATCAAGAGGAGAAACCACCATCTGAAGAGGGTTAGTTTCTTGGCTTTGAGGAATAGCCACAGGTAAAGTTCCCTCAACATGGGGAATCGTCCCTGAGGGTTGAGAGGTTAGAGGTTGAATGACCGTCCCTGTTGGTGGGGGTAATTGTCCTTCTTCAGCGGTGATGAGCGGATCAGAGATAGCAGGTGGAGCAGAGCTAAGGGGTATGGCCTCAGTCGATGTTGTTCTTCGTGTTTGAACCATGGTTGATGTTTTCTTCCCACAGACGGCGCCAAATGTTGTGGAATAAAAACTAGTTTACGATTTGTAATTAATGCTAGGGTGGTTGAGCTTCGAGCTTTAATGGCTGTTCCTGTGTTCGTGGCTGAATCTGCCTTCACAAGATGCCTACGTACTTTGATGAATATCAAAGATCAAGCCAAAAACGTAGTTCTAGGATGAGGGGTCTGGCCCTTTAAATAGGCTGCAGGAGCCATAGAATTATGGTAGGAGTCAGAGACTTGGTAGAAAAGTCTTTGAGGAAGGTTCTAGATCTGTTCCTTGTAGGAATCAGTTTCCATATTGAGGATGCCTTGGTGGATAAGTCTGGTAGAAATAATATCCTTATCCAACTCTTATTGCTGAGCTGTTTATTTCCCCCAATATTAATTACGAAATTAATATTATAATTGGGGTTTTGGGCCCAGCTGGTGGACCCCACGTTTGAACTATTCTTGGCCTAATTAATGCCACATTAAATGTGTCTTTAGGGCTTATTTTCAGCCCATATCAGTAAGAATATACTAGACGGAAAGTATACTAAATACAAAAATACGATATGAGGTTCGGACCTAGTCTCGTCAGGAAACCTTGATATGAAATTTCATATTTTAATTTCATACTGGCTGAAACTGGGGATTCCTAATTGTTAAACAACAAATAGGGAAGAAATTAACTATTAACTTTTTTTTTTCCATTTTTGTTAGAGAAATTTTAATTTGAGATTTTGGAGCAAGACATAGTAAGGTTCTGCATGGCTCCAGAAACTTGTATATATAATAACTGTCAATGGTTATCCATTGATCCAAGCCCATTTCTCAGAGCTCAAAAAATATACTGTTACATTTGTGTATATCATCCATAATTGTCAAACAATCGAGCTGTTTGGATCAAATGAAAGCACTATTTGACATCAACTATTCTATCCAAACAAACTGATGCCGGAAATTTGCCCTTTAAGCTTCTTGGAGTCATCATATACGTATAACCGTTGCTACTACAACAAGAAGGCATGCAGCTCAAAACAACCAGTTCATACTGATGTTGCCAAGCCACACATAAAGCGGGAGCTGAGCTACACCAATGAAGAGCAAGAGGTAATGGTGTCTGCTTGAATCGTATGTCCTTACCTCTGCAAAAAGTACCCTCTTCATCGTCTTTACCAAGAAAATTCCCATGCACAAGCATGTCCAAGGCATCAACAAGTAGTATGAATAGCTCCACACAATTTTCCCGAGTACAGCCATACACATACCAGTGAAGGTGTATCCAGCATATGCCACAATATCAAGTAAAGGTGCCTCGCCACTTCCTAATGAAAACAATGACATTTTCAGCAGTGAAACTTGCAAGAACCAACCCACCAACCCCTTGATAAACAGCCAATTCAAAGCTTCGGGGGTAAACCTGTTAAAATTGAAGAAATCAATTTACAACTGTTTTTCTTTCTTTTCAGTCATGCACTTTTAATAAAGACAAAAAATGATGAACACTGACACGGATCCCAAAGATGGTGCACTTGGGAGTTAACATATGAAATTGTAGTTGTAAAAACTACGTAATAAAGGTCTTTCAAATCTCGTAACAGTATGAACATACGTTAAGAACAGTTCGACATAGATCTAGAACTCTAGAAGTGCAAAACTATCCTGTCAAAATTCATAATAGCCTTTTCTTTTAAGGAGTACAATTACCATTATGAGTTCTTACGAAACCATACTATTTGTTAATGAATTTGGCAAATATCCTTAAATGTTCTGCATGCTACAACATAAAACTATAAAAAAAACTTAAGCAATATCTGGTCTTGCTTCTAAGATATTTAATATGTAAAGAAGTAGACCAGAAACAATATACTTTTATTTGTAATCACTAGCATATTGTGCTAAAAAATATGGAAGGCAAGAAAAAATACAGTATTTATATAGTAGCCCTGCCAAATTAATACAAAATTGGTAGTAACTCCGGAGAAGGAGAACCATTAAACTTATTTAGACGCAAACATAAAATAAAGTAAAATCGTGAGAGCAAGTATATGACTAGGAATTCCTTTGGATAAAAAACATATAGGAAATATGAAGAAACTTGTACATTCTGGCACTTACTTCCCATGAAGACCCAATAAGAACCCAGCAAGAACAACGTAGGTACCAAATGCCATGAATGGAATATAGAGATCTGGAGCATTAATATCATATACTGGGGGCTTATAGGAAAGTCTACCTCCAACTGGTTCAGTAATTCTTGTCCAATGACCCTGGAAAAGCAAAAAGAAAAAAAGTGGGGGAAGAATAAGTTATTAATCAAAGACAGGAAGTATCTAGGAGAAAAGAAGGGAAAGAAATACATAAAACTTACTCTGTGCAGGAAAGGGAAAAGAACGACCTTTAATTTGTTCCTTACATAGTGGTCATTGACTTGGAAATAGTATTGGGGATCAGAGAAGTACCTACTTATCTGTTAGCAATGGAAAAATTATTAATATACATCCAAAAATCGTATCTCCGATTCATATCATATTTTGAATCACAATAAATCAAATGTGCCAAGACAAAAGTAACTAATCAACAATTACTTTTGGCAGTAACATATGCATAGATTAATTTGCCTCGACAATAAAAGTATTTAAAATAACGCCATGCTACTTACATTGCTTTGCACATACTCTGAACTTGATCCTAAAATCTTCTCTCCATAAGCGCCTAGTCCACCTCTTATAAGCCCTGAGCCTGCACCAGAGAATGCACTCCCAAAAGGAATTTGTTGCCCATTACTAGGAACTCTTGTTCCACCTGGTTGATTCCCGATATTATCATACATTCCTGCGCCATGACAGAAAAATCACATCCATCCTCAGACCCCAGTTGCTTCAAAACACAATCGCAATACAAAACAAATCCCTTCATATACCATTCAATCCCAAACAATACGTAACCCACCGACCTCCCGTCTTTCCCTACACAAACCGCCCTTTCACAATCCTTGCTAGCCTAGCCTAGTATCTCAACATAGTAACAATATTGCATTACTTAATACCATACCATCATTAATTCACTCGAAAAACAAGAACTCCTATTAACAAACATTTCAAAGCTCCCAAATACCAACACATTTTTTTTTATTAATCAGTTAGTTACTATTCAAGAATCAATATACATAGATTTCCACAACATCCCTGATTAATTACACTTTCACAAACTAAAAAGGCAACAAGAGCTCAAACAAATGCATATCTAACATAAAGATCAAAAAAAATCAAGAAAATCATATACACATAATCACATTGAAATTTAAAACAAACACATCTTACAAAAACACCCAAATAGAATAAAGTTCATAACTTTATATGAATCTGCAATCACAAATCAAAGATACAACATATACAAAGTGTGTGTACATATAGTGCACAGACAGAGAGAGAGAGAGAGAGAGAGAGAGAGAGAGAGAGAGAGAGAGAGGGAGAGAGAGAGAGAGAGATGGGCATACTTGAATTGTTGCGGAGGAAACAAGAGATTCAAATGGGTGCAGAGATTTGATTGAATCTTGCCTCTATTTCTTCACTTTCCTCTCTGGATTGGAAAAAAATCAGATCCGACGGATACCCGATCCGAAACCCGAAATTTTGGATAACCCGAACCCGATTTTTTGGATTTGGATTTGGATTTGATTTTCAGACCCGAAAATTTTTGGATTTGGATTTGGATATTATGAAACCCGATCCGAAACCCGATCCGAAACCCGAAAACCGATCAAAACCCGATCCGAACCCGAAACCCGAAAAAACCCGAATATATATATATATATATATATATATATATATATATATATATATATATATATATATATATATATATATATATATATATATATATGTATATAATTTATACTATAATATATTTCATAATGTAATACATTTATCTACGTGGGACGAAGCACTAGTTACGAGTACAGGACAACATAATAGTGTTCTATTAAGATCTCCAACCAAATTAATTTTTTATTTTGTGAAAATTTGGGAATATCTTTTAATTAGATATATATTGACATCCGTACGGTTGGATCGTCGAAAAATATTTTTAAAAGAATAGAAACAATAATGTGGGACGAAACACTAGTTACGACTTACGAGTACAGGACAACATAGTAGTGTTCTATTAAGATCTCCAACCAAATTAATTTTTTATTTTGTGAAAATTTGGGAATATCTTTTAATTAGATTTATATTGACATCCGTACGGTTGGATCGTCGAAAAATATTTTTAAAAAAATAGAAACAATAATTATACTATTAAAATTAAAATAGACCACTAAGAATATCAACTTTTATCTATTTAATAAATTGTCATGGATGTAGCGGTATTTTTTAACTTACTTACACTATTTTTTTGTTAAGCAACTTATTTACACTATTTTTAATTTTGAATACCCGAAAAAACCCGATCCGATCCGAAACCCGACGGATTTGGATTTGGATATTGAGTTTTGGATCCGAAACCCGATACGATCCGAAACCCAAAACCCGAAAATATTTGGATTTGGATTTTGCAAAACCCGAGCCGAACCCGACCCGTTCCCATCCCTACTTCTTGTGTATGTATACGCATATACATACAGTGAATATATAGATAGGCTTATTTGGATTTTGTTATGGGCTGAATTAAAAGCCCAAACCCCGAAAATAGACTTAATTGCACGACGATGGCCACAACTATTTTTTTTTGGCACAAAAATGGCCCAAGTATAAAAATAGACAGTGTGATGGTCAAACTATTTTTTTTTTAACAGATGAGTGTATTCAATTTGTGACTTAATTGCAGCAAGATGGTCGAACAATGTTTTTTTTAACACAAAAATGGCCCAAAAATAAAAATAAACAACATTTTTTAGATTAATTTAGACGGAATGCAATCATCTGCTTAAAATAATACTTGGGCCATTTTTGTGCAAAAAAGAAATAGTTGAGGCCATCTTCCTGCAATTAAGTCCCGAAAATATTTTCTTTCACTAATTTACGGTGAAAGTATATATGCAAATACATATTTTGTAAATAAAATAAATTTGATTTAGGATTATATAGAGAATTTTGAGGATATAATTATAAATTTTTTGATCCAAGTCTATATACTATATATCTATCTATCTATACTATTATATTAAAGCCAAAACATTGAAAGTTTTGATTTTCGGTTTGGTTATCCTATTTATTTTGGTTTTCGGTTTGTTTATCCTAATTATTAAATAAATAATAATATTATTATATAATAAAAATAATATCTCAAAAAGTTAATTACTAATGTTAAGGTAATTATATTACAATTAAAATTCCTCCGCCCGCTTGGACTCTTTCCTTTACTATGACAACTCAATTACCCATCTTCTCTGAAGATCTCACTTCTAATTAAAACACGTTATCTTTTAATTTAAAATTAATATTACAATAATTAATATATACCCAAAATATCACACAATATCTTTCCGTCATTATTTTAGTAATATTTTATTCTGAATAAAACACGTTACTTTTTAATTTAAAACTAATCTTGCAATCATTAATATACACCCAAATATATCACACCATATATTCAAATCATTATTTTAGTAATAAATAGGAATCGTCAAGTTTAATAATAAGATATATTATAGATTAAATTACTTACTAAAAAGGTTCGAACCGGTCAACGAGATATTTAATTTAGAATTTTACAATATAAATTTTAAACCATGCATATAAATATTTAAATTTATATTAAATTAAAATTTAGAAAACATTATTGAAAATAATGATTATATAAAAACATAATTATAATGTTAATTAAAATTTATTAGATATTAAAATAAACCCATGCTTCGCACGGGTTATAAGCTAGTACTATTATATAAAAGCCGAAACATTAAAAGTTTGGTTAGTCGGTCGGTCGATCGGTTGGTCGGTACAGTACTTGTTGATTTTATTTATTTACCCTTACTCAATTACAGATCTACTAACTAATCAATTTCCTTCTTGAGGTTAAATATATTATCTTTTGTATTTTTAAGAACTAAATAATTTCCTCAAAACTGATCTACTAACTAATCAATTTCCTTCTTGAGGTTAAACATATTATCTTTTTAATTTTTCAAGAACTAAATAATTTCCTTTTTTCAAGTAAAATACAATATCATTTTATATTTTATATAACTAATCAATTTCCTTGTTGAGGTTAAACATATTATCTTTTTTTATTTTTAAGAACTAAATAATTTCCTCAATTACAGATCTACTAACTAATCAATTTCCTTCTTGAGGTTAACCATATTATCTTTTTTATTTTTCAAGAACTAAATAATTTCCTTTTTTCAGGTAAAATACAATACCATTTTATATTTTATCTAACTAAAAGTTTTCCTTTATTACACATCTACTTCTTTCTTGAGGTTAAACATATTATCTTTTCTATTTTTCAAGAACTAAATAATTTCCCTTTTCAGGTAAAATACAATATCCTTTTATATTTTATCTAACTAAAATTTCTCCTTTATTAATCAATTTCCTTTTTCAGGTTAAACATATTACCTTTTCTATTTTTCAATAACTAAATAATTTTCTTTTTCAGGTAAAATAGAATATCCTTTACATTTTCTATTTTTCAATAACTAAATAATTTCCTTTTTTAGGTAAAATACAATATCCTTTTATATTTTATCTCACTAAAATTTCTTCTTTATTAATCAATTTCCTTTTTCAGGTTAAACATATTACCTTTTCTATTTTTCAATAACTAAATAGTTTCCTTTTCAGGTAAAATAGAAAACCCTTTACATTTTATTTAACTAAAATTTCTCTTGTTTTTAAAAATAGTACGAGTAGTTTTGTTTAATAAAATAACATAATTATATTATAATTAATATTAAGTAATCAATTACCCCTTTCACCCAAAACACATTACCTTTTCTTCGTTCTCTAACTAACATCTCCCTTTTTCCAATTATATCATGGACGGCTACAATTTTCAGCCAAAACACGTTACCTTTTTTCTTACAAAAACCTCTCTTTTCCAATTATATCACAGACTTTTCTATCTAATAAAAATAAAATAATAATATTATAATACTAATAATTATCCGATTACATTTTCAGTTTAAACGTATAATCTTTTCTACTTTTTCTAATTAAACTCCCTTTTTTCTAGAAATATTACCGGCAACATTAATTTCTCATTTTTTAAAAACTATGAGCAATTAGTAAAATGACATAATTAAATTATAATTATTATAATTACTATTAACTAATAAGTTACCTTTTTCAGCCAACACACGTTATAAATTCTTTTTACTCTAACTATAATCTCTCTTTTTCCAATTATATCACGGGCGGTTCCATTTAATAAATATAAAATAATAATATTATAATACTAATTATTAACAAATTACCTTTTTCAGCTAAAACGTATCATCTTTTCTATATTTACTAATTAAATTCCCTTTTTCTGTAAATATCACGAGCAACATCAATTTCTCATTTTCTAAAAACACTACGAGCAATTTTATTTAATAAAATAACATAATTAAGTATAACTAAATAATTTCATTTTTCAAGTAAAATACTCTATATTTTATCTAACTAAAATTTCTCCTTTTTCAAAAACACTACGAGAAATTTTGTTTAATAAAATAACATATTTATATTATAATTACTATTAACTAATCAATTACTTTTTTTAGTCAAAACACGTTACCTTTTTTCTTTTCTCTAACTAAAATCTCTTTTTCTCCAATTATATCACGGGCGGTTCTATTTAATAAAAATAAAATATTAATATTATAGTACTAATAATTAACCGATTACTATTTCAGCTAAAACGTATCATCTCCTCTATTTTGTCTAACTAAATTCCTTTTTTTCTAGAAATATCACGGTAAATATTAATTTCTCATTTTCTAAAAACAATACGAGCAATTTTATTTAGTAAAATAACATAATTAAACTATAATTACTATAAACTAATTCACGTTACCCTTTCTATTTTCTCTAACTAAAATCTTTTTTTTTCCAATTATATCACAGGAGTTTCTATTTAATGAAATACAATAATAATAATAATAATAATAATAATAATAATAATAATAATAATATAATACTAATATCGATTACCTTTTTTCAGTTAAAACGTATCATATTTTCTATATTTTCTAACTAAATCCCTTTTTTTTCTAGAAATATCACGGACAACATTAATTTATCCTTTTCTAAAGACATTACAAGCAGTTTTATTTAGTAAAATAACATAGTTAAATTATAATTACTATAAAGTAATCAATTACCTTTTTTACCTAAAACATGTTATCTTTTTATTTTTCTTTAACTAAAACCTCTTTTTTCTAATTATATCACGGACATTCTATTTAATAAAATAAAACAATAAATTTATAATTACTAATAATTAACAATTACCTTTTTAACTAAAACCAATCATTTTTTCTATATTTTATAACTAAATTCCTCATTTTCTAGAATTATCATGGATAACATTTAAATGATTACTATCAAATCATCTCATTAAAAAATTTAAGCCTCCAAAACATGTTTAAAAAAAATTATTCAAATTAATGAAAAAAATTCATATAATAAAAAAAAATCCGTGCATCGAACGGGTTTTAGGCTAGTCTATACTATTATATAAAAGCCGAAACATTAAAAGTTTGGTTGGTCAGTCGGTCGATCGGTCGGTCGGTTGGTCGGTACAGTACCTCTTGATTTTATTTATTTACCCTTACTCAATTATAGATAAAATCCATCATAACTAATCAATTTCCTTTTTCAGGTTAAACATATTATCTTTACTATTTTTCAATAAATAAATAATTTCCTTTTTCAGGTAAAATACAATATCATTTATATTTTATATAACTAAAATTTCTCCTTTATTAATTAATTTCCTTTTTCAGGTTAAACATATTACCTTTTCTATTTTTTCAATGACCTAATAATTTCCTAAAAATACAATATCTTTACATTTTATCTAAATAAAAATTCTTCCTTTTTAAAAACACTACGAGCAGTTTTGTTTAATAAAATAACATAAATATATTATAATTACTATTAACTAAAATTACCCTTTTCAGCCAAAACGCGTTACCTTTTCTATTTTCCATAACTAAAATCTCTCTTTTTTTAATTATATCATGGACGGTTACCTTTTTAAGTCAAAACACGTTACCTTTTTTCTTTTCTCTTACTAAAACCTTTCTTTTTCCAATTATTTCACGGGCATTTCTATTTACTAAAAATAAAATAATAATATTATAATACTAATAATTAACCAATTACCTTTTCAGCTAAAACGTATCATATTTTCTATTTTTTCTAATTAAATACCATTTTTTCTAAAAATATCACGGACAACATTAATTTCTCATTTTCTAAAAATTATGAGTAATTTTCTTTAGTAAAATAACATAATTTAATTATAATTACTATAAACTAATCAATTACCTTTTTTCACATAAAATCATGTCATCTTTTAATTTTCATGTTACCATTCTATTTTCTCTAACTAAAATTTCTCTTCTTCAAATTATATCACGGGCGTTTCTATTTAATACAATAAACTAATAATATTAATAATTTCCATCATACTAACTAATCAATTTCCTTTTTCAGGTTAAACATGTTAGGTCCGATAAGATTGTAGAAGGGGGGGTTGAATACAATCTTTACCTTTTTATCGAAATTTGTCCTTTAAATTAAATTTGATAAAGACAAATTTATCTGCGGAATTATTTAACACAATTTTTCAAGTTGAATATAACTGTATATTAACTTGATGTGGTGTTACAAAATCAGTATAACAACTTATCAAGATGTTAATAACTAATTAGAAAATTCGACATGAACTTTTCTAATTTAGTTAATAATAATCAAGATAAGAACTAGGAAACTTAATTCGCTAGTAGTACAAGAATCACAAATAAACAAGTTCTATCGGATAGAATATCACAAAGATGAAGAACTTGAATTTCTGGGAATTGTTTAAGCTTTGGTGTTCTTGGTGTTCTTGAGAGAGAGAATTCTGGTCTTGATGAAATGTTTTCTGCTGTGTTTTCTCCGTTATGACTTAATCTGGTCTGTTCTGTTCTTTTATATCAGTAACAGGTCTTGCTAGCTTTCTGTAGGATATTTAACTGCTCCAGCATGACTTAAACAGCTTCCAAGACTTGATTTTCCTTCATTAAAACTTACACAAACCTCCATTAAGACCTAAAATGTGTCGGTAAGACTTACCAGAATTTCGGTAAGACTTACAACAGCTGGCAGAGGTCGGTAGGACTTAAATCAGGTCGGTAAGACTTAATCCTGAAAAGGCTTCTGTCGGTAAGACTTAAATTAAGTCATACCGAATTTTACCTCCTCCAAGACTTAATCATTTTTCTTTCTTTAAGTCTTATTGATTCATTTAATTAGTTAATGATTAATTAATTCATATTTAAATGATACAATAATTAATTTAATTAATAAATTAATTCTTCCAGAATTAATTCATTTAATTAAATCAACTAAATTAATTTATATCAATTATAAATGAATTTAATTAAATCAATAAATAATTAATTTAATTCTTACAAACCACTAAAGGTAGTAAAGAATTACCACTGATTTGTGTTGACGTTCGATGTACTGTCTGGTTCATGAACGACTAACTTCAATGATGCTTCTTCACTTTTGACTTTAGGTTGTGGTTTGTTTCTTCTCTCAATTCTTTTGTACTGTAACTGATCTTCAAACTATCACTCGAAAAATCTCTGTCACTGTTCAAATGAATCCATTAACTTCAATGCTGTACTGGGGCTTGATCAGATAACTGAATCGTCTTCCAGTGTATGACATCAAAACTATAGATTGACTTTTCTTCTTTCTTCTGATAGATAATACTTCTTGAGATTCCTGTGACAGTTCATATGTATATTTACTTATTACAATTTGGTTTAAGTTGATTAGGATCCTCTAACTACAAATAGGCTGAGTCATATGCCTTTCAATCTCCCCCTATTTGTTTGTTAGATAATAACAAGCAAATTCCTAGAGGATACCTCAACTAATCCAACTTAACCAAATGAAAGATAAAACTTTAAATACTAAGTAAATATGAAAAAAAGTTCTGGTTTATATTTAACATTTGCCAGATTCAAACATGAAAGATAAATACAAGATAGATGATCCTCTAGACTGATCATATGATATAAATTCCTATCAAGATTTATCTAAGCTCTAAAGATATAACATGTAGAGCAATTCTTTATCTTCAATTGTCTTCCCTTCTGAATTCTCCTTCTTCTGGCTCATCTGTGACTTGAAGTTTCATATGTAAATCAGAATCAACAAGACGTTCTCTTCTTGATGACAATCCTTGAGGTAAGACTAAAGGAATTCCAAGCTTCTTTCTCAGTTCACCTTGAAATTTCTTGTAATCTTTTATGTTCGTTTGTGCATAGGAACGGATGTGATCTGCAGCTATTACCTTTTCTTCAGTCAAGTATCCATGATTTCTGAGAGCATATTCAGCATATACCAAGTGCTTTGCATGATGTTCGTATAGCTCATCTGTCTGAAGATTGATTGTGTGAAGTACCTCTCCCTTAAGAAATTTTACTTGTGGAGGTTCCTTAATCACTTCTGGTCCAGCTCTTTCAGCAAATTCTTTGAACTTTTCATGTAACAATACACCTAGCTCAGAAGATGTTCTTACCTTAGGCCTAAGTACCCATATCTCTGTCAGTGATCTGTCATAAAAGAACTGAATAGATACTCTGAATGTTCCAACTTTATGACAATCTACAAATATTACTAGCTCATCAGATTTGGGTTCAAATGCAGTAGTTATCCTGATGATTTCTACTTGTAAGGCCTTTATATACATTTCATGAATTGGATTTGCCAGTTTGAATTCTTCGAGAATTTGTCCAAGACGATGATCTTCATAATCAGAACTCTGAGGTGAATCAATTGCTCTTTGAGCACGTTCCCATTTGTCACCGCTCTTTAGTCTGATATATGTTTTTCTCTTCTCAACATTTATAGCATGTAGTCGTTGTAATGCTTGCTGTTCAGCTTTCTGAAGTTCTTCATTTTGTGCAATTTGCTCTAAAGATTTTTGAAGTTTTTCTTCTCTCAGTTGCAAATTAGCTTCCCTTTGAGCAAATAACTCTTCAGATTCTTTCTCAGCTTGTTGAGCTTCAAACTCAGATATCACTGGTCCTTCATCTTCCCAGTGACTAAGATCAGGTTCAGGAAGTTCTTCACCTTGATCAGGGAATTCAAGATCAGCAAAAACATCGAAGTTATCCGGTTCACCCGTGTAATAATAACCTGTGTTCTTGTCTTGAATTTCTTCTTCAGTTTGTTCAACTACTTTCTTCCTCTTATCTTCACCTTGGTCAGATTTACCAGATTTTCCTTCTCCTCCCTCTCTTTCTTTAGTAGTTTTATCTTGTGACCCCTTTGATTTCTCCCCCTTAGTTGAGGAATCCTCTACAGACTTATCAGTTGCCCCAGCTTCAGGATCCTGTTCATCATCATCACCACCCTTACTTGTAAAGAATTCAATTTCTTCATTTGTAGGTTTGCGACTTTGACTTACAAGATTAAACAAATGTCTTAACCCTTTAGCTTGGTGTGCATTTTGCTTTTCGATCTGGTCCAGACGAGAATCAGTAGATTCTTGATTGTGCTGTACCTCTGACTGTAGATTATCAACTTTCAAAGAAATCTCAGAAATTAACATGTCTTGAGCAACAGTAATATCTCCAGAGTCATCAAGTGCCTTTTCATGAGAGAGTTCGAGAGATTCTATCTTCTTGGTGAAAGATGTCTTTAAGTAGTTTATGTCCTTCTTCATTACAGCAAGCTGACTGTTGACAGAGGTGGATGTAGAAGATCGCTCACCCACTTGTGCTCTAAGGATTTCTGTTTCAGCCTTGCTGAATGCAAGTTCTTTCTCCAAAGCAGTTATCTTTTCTAATAATGAGAGAGTGTATGTGTCAGTGTGTGCGCTCACCTGACGTTCACTTTGAGATCCACTCACCTGAAGTGCATGTGTTTCACTCAATTTTATGGTATTCCTCACATCACTCCTCTCAGATTCCTTAGCTGCTTCCAGATTTGTATCTGCATGTAAAATCACCCTAGCCTCCTCTGGGAAGGTCAATGATGGTGCAATGGGAGTTCGCAAATCCCTGTCCTTAATCAAATCTACTTGAACATTTGAAATTGTTGACTGAATTGCTTCAGTAGTAGATTGATCAAGTTGCCTTCCACCTTCTCCAGTCGAAACTGCGAGTGGAAAATCCCTTGAGGGAGCCAGGAGTGTTTGTCCTGGGAGGGGAGATGATGGTTCTATTAAAGTTGGCTGAGAACCAAGATTTCCCTCTAAAGCCTGTGAAGACTCTTCTACCGTAACTATGGTAGGCACTGTAACATTTTCTACGTGCTCTCCTTGCAGTGTGTCCTGAGACTCATTTAAAGGTATGTCTTCCCCCATTGTGAGTAATAGAGGAGGTGTGCTTGACTCACTACAAGGTGCCACGGCCCTATGGCGAATTTCAATAGAATCATCCTGTTGAGAAGATGATTCTAGTAACTGTGTAACGGCCATATCAATTTCCATATCCTGTTGGGAGGATATAGACGGGCTTACAGTTGCCTCAGTTTGAGTTCTACTTTTCTTTTCTAGAGGCAGAGCTGTGGGTTCACTCATACTGCCACTACTGATTCGACTTCTTTTGACTTGCAATTTCTTTCTGGAGTGAAAATATATGAGTTTTGGTGGTTGAGTGTTTGGCTCTATGACCTTGGTTAGAGGTTGTGGTACTACAACCCCTTGGTCAGACCTACCAACCACTTGGGTTCCAGAAATAGATTGAGAAGCAGTAGTTTGAGGAACAGAAGGCAATACCTGGTCAGCTGATTCCGCAACAGTCTCTGATAAGATGGGTTGATCTAATTCAGGTTCAGGGACAGATGCAGTTTCTTGCACTGGATGTTCAACAGCAAGAGCAGCTGGCTGAGGAACAATTTGCTGAGCAGGTTCAACTTGTTGATTGCCTTGATTTTCATTATCAACAAGTATGTTTTCCACTGGTGGTTCAGGGTTTTGTTCTGGTTGTTCAGGTTCTGGTACAGGTTCAATAACAGGTAGTTGTATATAGTTTGACATGTATTGGGTGACAACTACAGGTATGTTTATGAATTTTGGCTTGTTGTTGTACTCAGTGAACAATCTGGTAGTAGGTTTACCTGACGCCAGTGACTCTCCATTCAGAAATTGGGCTTGGTTTTCTAGTTCCACAAGATGATTAAAAATCAATGATAAGAATCTTGGATAATAACATGAAACTTTATGTCCATTATCAAAATTCTTCTTGGCATTAATGATTCTTCTAACCATCGGAACACACAGTAGTCTGCCAATATTAATCCTTCGGTTGTGTGCAACTGCATATCCAATATGCTGCAAGAAAGATGGTAATACCCCGAAGTTCCCTTTAGTAGTATTGGCAAAGACTCTACCTAGTGTGTCAAACAGATAATCCCATTCCTGAACGAAGTTCTTTTTATTCCAGACAGTTTGATCAGGACTGTCTTGATAGAATACACCATTTAAAAAATTTATCATTTCTTGATCTGATGGTAATTCTTCGAAATTATCAGTTGGAAAATTTAAGACCGTATTTATTGTATTTTCATTCACTGTGTACTGATTGTCTCCTACAGAGAAGACAAAAGATCTATTATCATTAGAAATGACAGCAGTAGTACACATGATTCGCAAAGGTTCAATTTTCAGAGGAGCATCCAATCTCAAAGCATTGCGAACCAGTGAATTTTCATTTAAAAACCGAATCCACGGTCGAAAACGTTCAACTGAACATTTTTCTGGATCAAAATAACCGATTAAATTATGTTTAATAATTTCAAATCGATCAGCCATTTTAATCAAGATTTAATTTCCTTGAAAATTTCAGATTTTACAAATTTTTAATTTAAAAATTAATTTTTTCGAATTAATAATTAATTAAAAATTCGAAATAATTAAAAGTTCTTCAAAAATTCTGAAAAATTCACACAATGATCCTTGTATACACACAAACACACGTGTATTTTTAGTTTTGCAAAAATCGAACTCAGTTTTCCACAAAAGTAGATCTTGAAAACGAATTTTTCGAAAATAAACTCTTCAAAATCGAACAAAATCGCGATTTTAACCACTCAAAACAAAGATAATCAAGCAAGGAGTTCAGATATGTGGTTAATTCGTGATTAACAGCAAGATTTGAGACGAAAAATGGGCATGAATTCGACAGAGTTCTTGTGTGTATATTGTATGTATCTTTGTTGTTCTATAAGACTTAACTTGATAGAAATATGAAATAAGACTTAAAAACTACTAACTCTCATATATATACTAAGCTAACCGAATAAGACTTAAAATATAACTAATAAGACTTAACTATATTAAGACATAACTAATGTGTATATATATTCGAATATGACTTAATATTAACAAGACTTAAAAACACTATTACTAAAAAGACTTAACTAATAAAATTAAGACTTAAATTGACTAAGACTTAATCTAAAAACAGGAGAATAAGACTTAACTTAAAAACAGACAAGACTTAAAAATAATTAATTAAGACTTAACTAAATACATGTGATTAAGACTTAATAAATACTGACCTGCGAATATGACTTAGATTTAAAATCTCGGTAAGACTTAACCTGTTTAAGTCATACCGATTTTAAATTAAGTCATATTGACTGTTTTTCCTATTTTTAAGTCATATTAACTTTAAATAAACATTAAAAACACTATAAAATATACAATTAACTTATAAAAATAATAAAAATATTATATAAAATTAAACAAATAATAAAAATAATTATACATACCATATGCTAACCTATTAACGAAAACAAAGCAATATTAACAGGACAAACATTACAAAACATATGATAAATTAATTAATAAAATAGAAATTAATAATTACAAATATTCTAAAAATACAGAAGTATGAAGTATTAAATAATATGAATAAACAAAGTGAAAAATAATTAAACAAACAAGAAAATCAGATGGTAAAATAATTATACAAGTGATTTCAAACAACAAATATTCACAGAATAATCACTTGTAAAATTATTAAAGATCAAATTTCAGATATTAACAGTATTAATTACTAGGACTGTTTAACATACCCAATTCACTAACAATTCTAGTGAATGAGGATTCATTAACCGACTTAGTAAAAATATCTGCAGTTTGATCTCCAGATCCTACAAATAGTAGTTCCACTGTACCATTCATTACATGCTCTCTTATAAAATGATACCTTATGTTAATGTGCTTTGTCCTTGAATGCTGCACAGGATTGCTTGCGATTGCTATGGCACTTGTATTATCACATAAAATAGGAATATTTTCCAATACAATGCCATAGTCCATTAATTGATTCCTTATCCATAAGATCTGAGCACAACAGCTTCCAGCAGCTATATATTCAGCTTCGGCTGTAGAGTTGGAAACTGTTTGCTGTTTCTTACTGAACCAGGATACCAATTCCTTACAGCTAGCTTCCTTACCTCCGTGGCATCGTTTGGCAACCAGCCATTCTCAAGGTGTGCTTTGATAGGATCTATCCAACATCCTCCTATCCCGATAGGAGCAATATGCTTAGAATCAATTATAGGGGTTCTCAAAAGTTGGAAGTAGACACTCCCAGAATGGGTCTCGACCTCTGAAGAAGTATACTGAGATAAGGAATCGACCTTTGTATTCTCCTCCCTTGGGATACACTCAACGTAGCACTCGTCGAACTGGGCTATCGCAGCTTTCACAACGCTCAAGTATTTGGCCATATTCTTTTCTCTAGCCTCAAACTCTCCATCGACTTGTGAGATTACCAGCTTTGAGTCTCCACCCTCAGGGCTCTTGTTCATCCAAGGCCGACTATCAGAGATTCATACTCTGCCTCGTTGTAGGTTGTTTGGAAGTCCAACTTCAAGGCATACTCGACTGCGAACCCATCGGGGCTTTGCAGAACTAAACTTGTACCACTGGTTTTTGTTTTTGATTCCCATCAAAATAGAGCATCTAATACTCCTTCTTCTCTTCCAGGGGCTTCTCACATTGCTGACCTTCCTGGTCTATTACCTCCTGCCCCCCGACTTCTTGGCTGTCAATGGTATATTCAACCACGAAGTCAGCTAGAGCCTGGGCTTGATGGTCGTCCTAGGCTTGTACTTAACATCAAATTCTCCTAGTTCGATTGCTCACTTGATGAGCCTTCAATTACATTGAACGCGGCCTATTCGAGCCTTCAATGGCATGGAACATGGCCTATTAGAGTCTTCAATTGAATGGAATGCGGCCTATTCGAGCCTTATTTCCACTTAGTCTGATCAGGTGGAGTGTCCAAACCGGATGCTCAAATACGATAAACCTTGAGGTTTGGGGTTTGCCAAGTCTAGACACCACATTTCTTTCAAACAATTCCAGCTTGTAAGAGCCTCATTTTTGAATTGTCATCCATTTCTGGCTACAAGGATTGGTGGAAGTCCATATCTACGAACCACACTTTTCTACAGGAATTGTGTTATTTACTTGATGGTTATCCAGGCTTGGGATTTGGCCTCAGTCTACTTCATGAAGGTATCAATTGCAACTATCAGGAACTTCCTCTGGGCATTTGCCATTGGGAATGGTGGAACAGATGGTTTTCAACATTTCAGTGGATTGATCAACAGTTGCTTGTTTATGTATATCGATCGTACATAAATCTGGCATCAACCATCATGCCTGGCTAGTAGAATCCAAATTGGGTCATCTTTTGGGCAAGGGTCCTGCCCCCGAGTACTGCCCCCATATTTTCAGATGAATTTCTTTCAAGGCTAAATTTTCATTTTGAGGCTTCAGTGTTCTTATTGACAACTTTCGTGCCTCCAAGGCATTGTCGGGTAACCAACCGGTTTCCTGGCGAGCCTCTGTAGGATCTATCCAACGGCTTTTCATACCTATAGGTGCTATCATCTTTTCTATCAACGCTTCGGGTCTCTAAGACTTGGAAGTAAGAACTTTCAACATAATTCTATATCTCTGAGGAGGCAAACATAGATAGGACATTAGCCTTTACGTTTTCCTCCCTCGTAACACTCATTGAATTGAGTCATGTTTCAAGTATTTTATCACGGATCCGGCCCTGACCTCGAACTCACCATTCACTTTTGGTACTACCGATCTTGGGTCTCCACAGACTTTAAGGTTTTGACCCTCGGGCCTCCGGCCAAACCAAGTATGGCTATCACGGCTTTGCGTTCAACCTCGTTGTTTGTCATTGGGAACTCCGACTTCGGGGAATACTCAAGCATGAGCCAATCGGGATATGTTCTGACTTAATTTTATTTTTGATTCTCCATCAAAACTGAGCATCCAATACTCTTGAGTACCGCTCTTCAATCTACCCTCTGTAATTCCTTGTCCTCCTAGGGTACTACCTCATGCCCCCCGACTTCTTTGTTATCAATGGTGTATTCAACCATGAAGTCAGTGAGTGCTTGGGGATTTATTGTGGTTACTATGTCCAATGCAAGACTTTTTCCACGTAACAGATGGGTTTCTGAACCTTGTTTTCCTCTTTCGCGAGGACGACACTCAAAGCTATATTAAGTACAGCCAAGTATAGATACAATGACTTTACGTAATTCGGTTATGTCAACACGTGAGGTTCTGTGTCAAGGATTGCTCTACGCTTATCAGGGTTGGCCTCAATTTCCATGCTTGGAGACCATCACACCCAAAAATTTCCCTGATCCTATGCTGAAGGCGCATTAAGTCAGATTCAGTATCATCTCGTGGTACCTTAACACCTCAAACATCTCATGTGAATGCGCAATATGATGTGCCTTATCGAGACTCATGATTAACATGTCATTTACATAGACTTCTATAGTCTTCCCAATAAGATGCTCAAAATTCTTATTCATCTATCTTCGATATGTCGCCCATTTGGGACGTCACCTTTATGCATTTTGATCATAGAATTTCGTGACCAGCTGCTGCATTGGTCAATATATCATTCCTTGGTAGGGGGAAGTAGTCCTGGGACATGCATAATTCATATCAATGAAGTCCATGCACATCCATCACTCTCCATTGGCTTTCATGCCTTTTGGAATCAAACTTTCTTTCCTTCCGTTTCATCGTCTCCCTATTCGGGTGGATGTTTATTTTACGTAACCAATTAGGGATCGCCCCCTGGCATATCAGCTACTGTCCAAGCAAACACAAACCGTTCTTTTGTAGGAACGCATCCAATTCGTCCTACAAGGATTCATTCAGCAATGCCCTACGTAGGTAACTTTTCCGGTTCTTTAGGGACTAAGGGAATGGGGACCAAGTCCTCGGTGAGATTTCCTCTTTGTTTCTCAGCTTCTTGGACATTCTTGTCTTCAATCGGGAGGTCCTGCCCCCCGACTTCTTCAGACCTCAAAGTGAATGGGTAACAACTCTTTGTTATTGTTTGATTTCCATTCTCTTCCATCAACTCCATTCCTTGTAGGAAATTTGATCTACAGGTCTTAGCTTGAGGCAACCGCCTTAAAGGCATGCAAGCCTGTCCTACCAAGGATAACATTGTAAGCCAGATTTTCTTTAACCACCAAAAGGTTCGACATCTAAGTAGCCTCCCTAGGCTCCCGTCCTATTATCATGGACAACCGAATAGTTTCTTCTACTCCTGACTCAACTCCATTGAACCGATAGATGGGCATGTTGGAGGGGGTCAATTGAGAATCGTTGTATCCCATCTTCGAGAATGCATCATGAAACGAGATATCCACTGAGTCCCATTGTTTACCGAGAATCCTTTCACTTGCGAGTTGCCTGTCACAGGTGTTATGACCAACGGGCCATCATGGAGGCACTTCACCCCTTCCAAGTCAGAATCATAAAAGGAAAATGCCATTTCGGTTTTTCCTTATCGTAGAGCTTCTCCTATAATGTGCATAGCTTCTCGAGTGTAGGCTTTATGAGAGCTCCTTGTATTCCTGATTGTCGTTGGGTCTTCAGAAATCATGTTTATCATTGGCCCCCGGGGCTATGGATTGCGATCTTGATCGCCATCCTTCCGTTTATAATCTCTACTTCATAGTCCTGCATTAGGTTACTCTATTGGCCATCCTTAGTGAACTTATACAACCTTGTTCTTCTGACCAGAAACTTGATCTTGTGTTTCAACTGTTTAAAATCGTGAGTGTTATCCCCCAATGGATTATGGAACCAACCGTATTGGCTCTTGTCTCTCTTTTCAGGATCAGCCCTTAGTGGCTTCGGCCATCGGAGATTCTTGTGTTTCTCAATGTCTATCAGGATTTGGGTGTTGAAAGTATTCAAACGTGCATAGTTGGTGAACCTTGGTCCTTGATTGCTCTTCTTCTTGGGAGAGTTAGAATTTTTACTTATTCGAGGATACTTATCCTTAACATCCTACTCGTGACTAATTTCGTTTCTCGTTTACCTCCATTGCCTCCAGCAGGGGTTGAGGCTTCCTTTACACTTTCCTCTATCTTGATGACCACTCTATCATTCAGGTTCGGGATCTTCAAGGTTTCCTTGGTGATTCGGTTCATGTAATTCCCCAAGGATTCATTCATTTTCCACATTCACGGGGATGTAAAACGTTTCTCATGAACTTTCCATCGATAAACGGGGGGATGAATGCCTTTTTTAGTCCTTTAAAGGAGCTGATTGAGCTCGGGGGCAACCGACTTTATCATCGTTGTGTCATGCCCCCCAGGGTTTGAGGGAACGCCCTATACTTGATTACGTCAATCACGGGTTAAAATTTGTAGTGCATTGGAGGATGTCATCACTTGATTAGTGGGGTCTCTTGCCCTAACACACACCTCGATGGTGGGCGTCTTGAATTTTCTTGATATATGAGCATTCATTATCTTGTTGGCGAATAATAGGATATGATCTCCTAGAGGCATAGAATCATCGGGATCATCCCTTTGTGTATCAACCCTTCTCCTCATAGAAGGAACAACTCAAATTAATAACATGGGGATCCTAGCCCTTAGGGGCTGCCTAGCCTATTGTATTTCCAGATCTTTCTTTAATTTTCAGATAAGTGCTTCTTCATGAGCGATTATATATTCTCCCTCCTGAAGTCTTGGGAGCCAGTCCTTTGGATCCTCGGGGCTGAGAAGGCCCTAACCCTCATTCGAACTCCTTGCCTGGTTCTCCTTCTGAGATATTTATCTTCTTTAGTGAATGATAATTTGTCAAGAATATAGGGTCCGGGAAAATCAAGACTCCTTCATTGGTGTTCTAGGCATTGAATTCATTGAGGTACGTATGCCTCGTGTTGTTGGCTACTCCTACCATCGATGAACGACATCTCATTGGTGGGAACCTAATTTCATCGTTTAACGATGGAGATGGACATCTATAGTCCCAACGGTGCACTGGAGGGGCGACACCACTGTCCGGAGGGAATTCATCCCTGAATTCATTAAACCCACAAATCCTTTCGTTTATGGCCTAAAGAGCCGTTCCTTGAGTCCCCCGGGGTTAAGAACGTCCCGATCCTATGACGGGCTCCTTGCCTTGACGTCTCTTGCTATAACGGACGTCCTCTTCTTCATCTTCTTCGAACGAGAAGTCGTCTTTTGTGTATGATCCAAATAGACTTTGATTTCCTCCAACAAGGGGACCAAGCCTTCAATGTATTGAGGCACATACTTCTCATGAGTAAATCGATGGTTCCATCAGCAGTTGGGAACAATGACAACCCATAAACGGGGTTTTGAGTTATTGGGATCAATCATGACGGTGGTGGCGATCCGTGTTCATGGTGCTCTATTAGTCAGAGGTAAAACCACCATCTGCAATTAGGGATTCTTTCTTTGAGTCAGTAAATTTTGGGTCTCCCCTTGGGGATCACCTCTTGGAGACGCGACCCTGGATGAGTTGCTCCTTGATTGGAAGTCGAGGGGAATGGATCATCAATCCGAATGTTCTTTCATTGTCATTAGTGCACAATTGAGACTTCTTTCTCCTGCTATATATGGAGGTCTCAAGCCTTAAATACGTGGCGAATCATCCCCTCGTTGGGGTGGAAGCCCTTAACTTGGGTTCTGATCTGTTAGTGGTGGAAGCACTATGGTAGAGATTTGTAATCATGCTTGTCTATTATGGGCATAGCCATGCCTAGGATTGGGGATCCGCTCCTTGAGAGTTTAGACTCATTCTTTGGACTCCATGGAGGCTCGTTTAAATTCCTGTTCCTAGAGGGTTCAACCCTTGAATAGTGGTACGTGTTGGCTACATGCCAACAGTGGTGATCAGAACGCGAATTGAGGCTGGTGGATCATCACATTCATTTTTTATCTCCGTGTATTTTTCATGGTTGACGTCTTTTTCCCACAGACGGTGCCAAATGTTGTGGAATAAAAAGTAGGGTATATTTATTGCGTATTAAGTACAAGGGTTTGTGGGAGCTTCGAGCTTTAATGGCTGCGCTTGTGTTTCGTGACTCAATTCTGGTCCTCACAAGATGCCTACGTATCTTTGTATTTCTAGAGAATCAAGCCAAGACGTAGTTCTGAGAATGAGGGGTCAGACCCTTTATATAGGCTGAGAAGCCTTAGAATTAAGGTAGGATTCGAATACTTGGTGGGCAAGCAACCTCCTTGAGGAAGGTTCTAGATTCCTTCCTTGTAGGAGTCTGTTTCCATGTATGACTGTGTGCCGTGGAGACTACTCATAAAGATATTGTATCCTTATTTGACTCTTATTTGCAAGCTGTTAATTAGCCCCTAATATTAATTATGAAATTAATATTTAATTGGGGTTTCGGGCCTCATTAATGGGCCTCATTAATGGGCTTCATCTTTGGACCAGGTTGGGTCTAATTAATGCAACATTAATTGTGTCTTTAAGACTTATTTTTAGCCCATATCACAACTAAAAATAATTTTAAAAAAAACTGTTTTTAAAATTTACCAAACAACATTTTATCTATTTTTCAAAAATAAATAGCTATTGTTTACAGCAACACCAAACGAGGCCTAAGTTTTTAAAACAAAGAAGCAACATATCTTTAACGCTAAAGAAAAAAAAAACAAAGAATAACATAATTTTCTTTTCGTTAATTACCCAAATATTTTGCTCCCCTGTTACTCCTATTTTTCTGTTAAATTTTTTCAAGGGTTTAACAAGAGCAACACACACAAAAATCACACTTCAACATGTTCACCATGAGAAGAGCTTCATCAAAACTCATACCCTTCACCAAACCCTCTCTCTCTCTTCTCTCTAGAAATCTCTCTACTCAGAACCCCATTACTCACAACTTCTCATCTAACCCTAATTTCAAGAACTTGACCAAACCCCATGATTTTCTCTCATCAAGATCCAATTTTTATGCTAGCCCATCTCAAGATTTCACCACTTATGCAGATGCAAAGCTTCAAATCCCACAAATATCATCAAGACAAAGAAAAATCAAAGAAAAATCACAGCTTGAAGAGGCTTTTGAGGCTGCTGAGACTGCTGATGAAATGGTGAAAGCTTTTAAAGAAATGGAAGCCAGCTTCGAAGAAAAAGAACTCGGGTTGGCTTGTTTGAAAATGGGGCTTAAATTTGATCAAGAAGGTGAGGATTTCGAAAAAACATTGTCTTATGGTTTAAGGGCTTTGAAAATTTTAGATAATAATGATAGTTTGTCGTTTCCGCTTGCGATGACTTTACAATTGTTGGGTTCTGCTTGTTATAATTTGAAAAGGTTTAGTGATGGTTTGGGGTACTTAAATAGGGCTAATAGGGCATTGAGTAAGTTACAGGAAGAGGGTGTGATTAGTGTTAATGATATTAGTCCGGTTTTACACGCGGTTCAACTTGAGTTAGCGAATACGAAGACTGCGTTAGGGAGGAGAGAAGAAGCTCTTGTTCATCTTAGGACTTGTTTGGAGATTAAAGAATTGACTTTGGAAGAGGATAGTAAAGAACTTGGTGATGCTAATAGGGATTTAGCTGAGGCGTATGTTGCGGTTTTGAATTTTAATGAGGCGTTGGCACATTGTTTGAAGGCTATTGAGATACATAAGGCGAAATATGGGTTGAATTCGGTGGAGGTTGCACATGATAGGAGGTTGCTTGGAGTGATATATACTGGATTGGGACAGCATGAGAAGGCGTTGGAGCAGAATCAGTTGTCGCAGAAGGTGTTGAAGAATTGGGGTCATAAATCTGAGTTGCTTCGTGGTGAAATTGATGCGGCCAACATGAAGATTTCATTAGGAAAGTTTGACGAGGCTATTAATACTTTAAGAAGTTCTGTTCAACAGACTGAAAAAGACAGCGAGGAGCGAGCTATGATCTTTGTTTCTATGGCCAAAGGATTTTGTAATCAGGAAAATTTTGCTGACTCAAAGCGGTGTCTTCAGATTGCTTGTGGGATTCTAGATAAAAATGAAACCATCTCCCCAGAAGTTGTTTCTGAGGCATTTATGGAAATATCAATGCTATACGAGACAATGAATGAGTTTGAAACAGCAATCTCTTTGTTGAAGAGATCGCAGGCCATGCTCGAGAAGCTTCCACATGAACAGCATTCAGTTGGAGGTGTTTCAGCAAGAATTGGTTGGTTACTTTTGCTGACAGGAAAGGTGAAGCAAGCTGTTCCATACTTGGAAGAGGCAACTGAAAGATTAAAAGAGAGCTTTGGTTCTAAGCATTATGGAGTGGGGTACATTTACAATAACTTGGGTGCAGCATATTTGGAACTGGGTCGACCTCAGAGAGCTGCACAGGTTTTTGCATATGCGAAGGATATTATGGATGTTTCTCTTGGTCCTCATCACACTGATTCAATTGAGTCGTGCCAGAACCTTTCAAAAGCTTATGATGCCATGGGAAGGTAAACAAGTATATTTAAGTAGATCTCGATAGCATCAAATACCTAATGTGGACTAGTGGTACAGTTATATCATTATGCTGTATATTATTCCCAAAAAAAACATGATGTGTGTTAGCCTATATACTACAGATAACAAAATGTATTTATGATAATCTCACGTTTAGGTCGTTTCTAATATCACTTGGAAAGTAACAGTAAATTGACGTTACCCACAAGGATGATTATTTTTTTGATATTTCATTTTAGGTTCTTTTTTGTTGAAGTATATAAATCATTTCAAAGGTCCCCTGTTCTCTTAGAAAAACAAATTTTTTATACTTCAGATATAGCTGGACTGTACCAGCTTTGTCTATGTGATTTTTTTTATAATCATCATAAAGTACCTTTAGCAGTCTGTAGTCCCCCACATACGAATATACTGTCTTCCCTGTATTCATCCCTTGATTACTTGCGTGAGACTTCGAAATTCAATTGCTTATCCCAAGACTTACCAATAAAACACTCCTGGAAAATTCCGTTTGAAATGCAACTCTCTACTTTTGCCATTTATACTGCCATGGTAGAGCTTAGCATAATAGTATTGAATAAATTCATCATTTTGAACAAAAGAATACCTTTTCCAAAAAGTACCTCTTTCACAATAGTAGAAGAAATATAGTTCCAAACACCTATATTGTACACGAATAAGATGATTTAATCTTGTATGTTCCCAGTTCAAAAGATTCCACTTTGAGACTTCCAAGCAGTTGTTGAAATTCGTTGTGTGCTACAGCCTCTCTTCTAATTATAAGACAGCCCAATTTTTGTAGTGATTTCAGATTTGTAACATTAAAGTACTTCAAGTTCAAAAATATTTTCTGCGAGTCCTCCTTTCTCCAACCTCCAGGTAGTGGTACATGAGTAAATAACTAGTGTTATTACAAGAATTTTCTTTACTTCATAGTCACTATCACGGAAAAAATAAGTATTAGATTGCTAATGTAGGTTTTGTTAAAAATTCAGAAGCTGATGGTTCTGTTCACATTTATAAAAGAACTCAATCATCCAGATAAACTTGGCCTATTGCATGTGCGAGAATTAAAATCTGACAGCCATCTCTTTTTATGAGATCTTGAAATGCATGTATTTATCTAATTAAGCTCGTGTTATTGGCTAGTCAACTACTTGATGTTTTCCTTTTCTAACTTGGAAATTTGAACGATATTTAGTACATTTTGAAGTTTCTGTTGATACTTGTAGAACCAAAAACCTAAACAAATGTTTTGATTTAAGAGTTGGGACCTCAAGGTTCCTTTGTGATCAAATATCATACTTGGTTGCATTTTTGTGATGTTGCGGTAATACATTATCAAGATTTCAGTTATAATAAGTTAATAGCAAATGGGATAATCATGTCGTATGTGTCCATAATTGCATATGGATGTTTTACTCATATTTTCTAAATTTTTCCTGATGTAGTGTTTTATGTTTATAGTTTCTTTTAGTAATTAATTATATGTGTGTAATCTTTAAGTAAAACACATAAATATGATAAAAGAAAGACTTTCCACTTTTGAATCTGCATTATTATTAGATCTATCTCATGATTTGGAAAAAAGAGGATATATCATTTCTTTTTAGGTTTTAGCACAAAACTTGGGATTCAAGAGGTATTTTTTCTAAACGGACATATCCTTTCTGAATTACCCGAGGCCAAGGCTTTGTCTTTTCATGGTTTGTAAGTTTTCAAGTATGTTGTTTGACATCATCTTTTGAATCTGCAGCTATGCACTGGCAATTAACTTCCAGGAGAAAGCGGTTGAGGCTTGGGAAGGCCATGGTCAGAGTGCAGAAGACGAACTTGAAGAAGCACGTCGTCTTCTTGAACAATTAAAGCAAAAAGCTCACGGTTCATCATCAAAAGAGGGTCCCCAAAAGGCCCTTCCTATTCCCCACACTAAAGAATCTGTCTCAGCTAGGACGTCACAATCGGACTTTGCAGACACTGAAAAGCTGTCAAAGGCAGCATAATAGGTAATATATTGTGCAGAAAGACACATTCTTCAGCTTGTAGTGAGCTTTATTATGGAACACCCAAGAGTTATGGGTTGGTCATTTCTATATTTTGTGATATCTCTAGTAATCATCAATGGTGGTTAGCTGAATTTAAGAATGCAGTAGGCTGGTAGTCCTTTGTTACCTGATACACTCTGTAGTTTGTTCTGCAAATACTGGTAGTTAATGTGTGGAGACAGTCCTCAAAACTTGTTCTTGATTGCATTTTAACTCTATTTTTCTTACCTATTAGATGAATGTTGACGTCGTCCTTTTCTTTTGTGCTGCTCTATTTTTAAGATGTTACTAATAGTCAGATACAAGATTCAGCTTTGTTATGATTTATAAATGGAATGGAAATGTTCAGATAAGTGTTTTGAAACTCTGCAATACAATCTGACAATTGACCTTGTTAGCATAATTCCGTAGCGCTGCATCATCTCATCCTAACCCAAATAGCCAAATCAGTTGCCAGTTAAAAAGTAGTACCTTCGTCTAGGACTCTAGATCTTGTGTTGGATAATTACAAGCATTGTTATGATGTTTGTAAAGAAAATTTGAAGAATGTAGGAATGAGCATTAGCTTGTGGAAACAAAGTATCTAGTAGAGGTTAATTCAATTACAATAAGTATTTTAACAAAAAAAAATGTTGCATAAAAGAGCGATAGCATGGTACTGCTTTAAAAAGTGGATGCTCACAAGATTAAGAGTAAATGCTTTTTTTCCCCTTCAAAGTATGAAGGGTAAAATTGTTTCATGGCATAGACAAGGCATGAAACACAATTTTGTGGATGTTATCATTTTAAGTAACTTCCCGTTTGGAATTCGGATAATAAGAATTTGTTTTTATCTTAAAACTAAACAGACAAGTAGCGAGTCTATAGCAGTCAGAAATAGAAGGAAGGGAAGAAGGTCAAGTTTAGCAAGCTCGTCAGAGTACGTCCAAGAGGGGAGCAGAACAACAATATAACATGTCACAGTGTTGAAATAGGAGTCTGGGAATAAAATTTGGATGACAGAAGTTTGTCAAGATTTGGGGTAAAATGTTCTTAACTATAAATTTTAGAAAATCAATCTTCTTGTTTATACGTCCATTCGAAGTTTATCCAGACTAGTCTTCCCTCAACTCTGAGGGTGATCTGAAAATTAGTATAGATGAGACATAAAAAATTTTAGGATTTTAATAATATAAATTATGAATCTTAAATTAAATATATATGGTATTGAGAAAAAGGACCCTAAGATATATCTCAGGAACTTTTCCTAATATACATACAAAATAACTTTAAATTTTGCTGGGCTCGCAGGATTAATTAAAAATTTCTGAATTTAATAAAACACCCGCCTCATTTTTGCACATAAAAGAGAGGTATCTCAGAGATATATCTCATGCCCTACTCTCTATGGTATGTTAGGGAAGATTTTGGGAGAGAGATCATAACCCTGGCAACACCCAACTGATTACACAGGGGAAGAGATGAATACAGACCTGAGAAATAGTTATGATATTGGTTATAATTTTACTCTTAAGGTGTAAATAATTTTTCGCAACTTAAAACATCCTTTCTCAGCTTAAGTTTATCCTTATATTCTGTAAAAAAAGAAAAACAAACTATATTTGAGTCGAGAACAAGATTAGTTGAGACATTCTTCAGTAATTATGGTATGGAGTACAAGGACAAAGGTTTAGGGAGTTTGTTTTAAGTTGCCCTATCCCACATCTGCTCTTCTCAGATCGAGTTTCTAACTAGATCGACTAACGTTTAAATCATGAGTTTTTCGTCAAAAGCATCCAATCATACAAGTTGGCACATCCAGACATTTCTCTTCAAGAGATTGTCTAATGGAAAAGTGTTTAGGATATGATCATACAAGCTGTAGACCCATATTTTATTGCAAGACAGTGAAGAAGATTATTATTAAACTACATAGGTATGGGGTCAACAAATAGATATGTTGAACGTTCTTTATCCTTGAGAGTTGGGGCACCATGTCCATCTCCATACATGTATATGCTTAAGGCTATCCTACCCAGATTCATACACATGTCAATGAAAGGCTTCGAGAATGTAGACTCTGCAGCTAGCCTCTCTTCATTCAACTCCTTCCAGTTCTCAATTAACAAGTGCCTAACGTATTCTCTAGCTGCTTCTTCTGAAACACCATTATCGTTCATGTAACATTGGACCAATTTTGGATTGTCCCCTCTCTCTAATTCATGCTGCAATATCATCATCATTGAAAATTGTTTTTAAAATATATCAACATGCTATGTACATATGATTTGGTTATATGATCGACAAACAATAGTACGTACATATGAGGTTCCCATGTCATCTGCAATTCTCAGAATAGTGGCCGCGAGACGAACTATTTTTGGATAATTTCTTATGCTTTGTAAGGCTTCGTCAGTGAAGGATGTTGCAGTTAAGAAATATGAATGAGTTAGTACTACAGGGCCTGTTATTGAGATCCATGCATTGTCGAGGTATTCTTTGAGACTTGGTTTATAGCCACTGTGGTACCACTTAGCCTCCAACAAATAAGTTTCAAAAAGATCTGTCCACTGTATCAATATATATTAATATCACTTATTAAATTAAGAAATTATACATTTCACATGAATATGAACAGAGTACTGTACTTAAGTTGAACAGAGTTTAAACAAAATGTAGCTAAGGTAAGTGAACTTGCCACTTTCTGGAAGTAAGGAAGGATGGAGGCACCATGTTCCCTTTCTGCAACATTAGCTACTTCATTGATGTCATTATAGAACACTGTAAAACAAACCTTTACATAATCTGGCAGTTGGTCCAACTCCGCAGCATCCCATCTGATTAACGCCACAAGATACATGTTAATCATGTGCGCGATAAACTGAAAAGTAAAATGATACAAGAGAAGATGGATATCTACTAGACTACTATAGTATGGGAATGCTGAGTTTCTTAATAATCACAGTTCACCTTTTTGTTAATTTTGTCAACACTTCAAGTTCCTCCAAAGTAGCATAAACGTCATAGATATCGTCAATAGTAGTTATAAAGGCTGTAATGGCAGTGAGCACCTTCCTTCCATAACTAAACTCAGGGTGAGAGTTATAACCCACACTCCAGTAAAAGCACTCCATCAATCTTTCTCTAGCGAAGCCTAATTTTTCGCCCCATTCTGTGTCCTTCCACCATCTATACACAAATCATAGTGAGAAATTCAGTTAAGTAAACAAAGAATCAAATCGTTGATAAAAAAAAAAATGTCATTAACAAATTAGCTAGGTAGCTAGCTAGTACGTACTTTGACAAGTATTTGAGATCATCTTGATAAATTGACTGCACCATGTTGTAGTCCAGTTTTGCAAAGTAGAGCAAGTTAGAAACATAGTCATCTGCTGGTGCCGACGTCTCATAGAAGTCAATGAACCACCTAGCTTCTTGCCTTGGCTCCCTCCAATGCTGAGGAAACTCCAGTGCATGACTCACAAGTTTAATAAGATTTTCATCTTTAGAACTGTCAATATCATTTATGTAGTCCTTCATATGTTTGGTCGCGAAATCTTGTGCCTCGTCCATAATTTTTTCATTCTTTATCGAAAGGTATGATGCCTCGTACAAGGATATCATACCCTTCATATCTTTGCTGAGGCTGGGCTTAAATTTCCCGGATTTATCCATAAACTCCTTAAAAATATCTACACAATATTCATCAAAGAAATATCAGTTGTCACAATTATTTTCGAGGTACTCTTACGAACAATTTAACGTACCAACTGAAGAGAAAAAATAATTACCTTGAGGAACATCGAAACTATGTTGCCTAAAAAAACAAACTTTTCCACCGAAAGAAAAACTTTTCCTTCAGCTTCTTCTTCTTCGTGGTCAGTCGCCTCTCCTCCGGCGGTGGTTTATCCACCGACCGGAGGCCCCTTTATTGTCTAGTTTCTTTAATTCTTTCAATAATCATCCTCCTTCTACGAGGATTGTGAGTTTTTTTGACTTGTTTATCCATTAATTGGATTTATTTGTCTCTCCTTGTGAGAGTTTGTTTTGTCTCTCCTTGTGAGAGTTTGTTTGGTTTGTTTGGTTTGATGAAGGTCTGCAATAGATCAGACCTGTTGAGAATGATTTTGTTTATGTTTTGGGAGATTTGGATTATTGCAAGAGCTCACAACTCACAATTAAAGATGGCTCATTACCTGTGGGGGGTCTTCACTTGCGGCATGTCTATAGCTGGTATCCGGCATGTAGATAGCTGGGGTATTGCTCACCCTTTGAAGGTTTTATTTTTCAGCATGTCTATAGCTGGTATCTGGCATGTAGATAGCTGGAATGGCGTTACTCTAACCATAGATTATGCAGCTGAGGCTTCTGAACACTGGGTTCGGAATTTGTTCGAGGGTTGGAGGGAAGAGCAGGTGGGAGCGAGCTGTTGGCAAGAAGCCATTTCTTGGACAAAATCTCTAAAGCACAATTATCAAGTGCTATCAGTTCAATTATCGGTCTGCGAATCGTGTGGTTTTTTGCTTGCAAATGCTGCATATATTCTATGTCAGACTATGGAGAGTGGTCTGTCACTCCTCCTAATTTTAGTAATCATGTATTTTATAATTTTTAAGTAATGCAAGTACGATTTATTCAAAAAAAAAACTATGTTGCCTTAAGAGTCTAAATTTCAGAGATGCGGCATTTAGATCGTGTCTGTTTAACTTCTCATTGCTGTTGTCATATATAGCCTCCAGAATTCTTTTAATTTCATCCTGAAAGTGATAAGAAACTCCGAGCCTTTGAATAGAATCAATTAACTCAAGTTTATGGAGGCTGTCCAAATCCTCTTTGTTGAGCAGCATCCTCACATTTTCCTTTTGTTCACTAGCATGTTTACTGCAGATGTCTCCCTGCATATACATTTAGAATTTAAAAAATGAGTTATCTATACATTATAAATCAGTAAAGAGGTTATCAGGCATAGTCATAAATACGATTAATTCCCCCGTACCTTGAAATCACTAGAAAGAGATTGGAAAAAATCATAATCCCACATGGATGGAGGATAATTTCCAGATCTTCTAACATTCGATATTTCATCATCACTAACATTACCGGTACTCACTACTGCGGTATCATGAGTACTACTGCATCGGATCCTAGTAATCTGGAAAACTTTCCTGGCAGTAGAAGACGGGTTTACGCATGTAAAAGAAGTTGGTTTAAGCATAGAATTCCGAATCGAAGAGAAATTGAAGCCAAGATTCACAATACTTTGAGCCATTATTGGTAGCTAGTAACCTCTAAATGTTTAGTTCAACTTGCTTATGTTGTGCATGGGAATAAGTGGATGATATCTTTCTCTTTAAATAGAGAAATCAAACATTATTTTGGTTTATGTAGTCAAAACTAAACAACAAGAAATTGAGTACTGATATCGTGCAGTTCTGTACATTATTTTGGTTTGCGGATGATTTGTACACCCCTACTGTACACAATCCGGGGCGGCAATACTACTTGTTGTCCTATGCAATTTTGAAAATATTTCATTGTATTTTTATTACTTACTAGGAAAAAGGGCAAGATATTTTTTTTTGGGACCCTAGACTCTCTATGTTCACTTGAATTGAATGAAATGAAATTTATACTATTATTTAGGGGAGATTGGGGAAAGTGTTTATAAATTTCATTCCTCGCTTCATTCCTCTCCAAATAATTTGAACTACAATTCTAACCCACATGTTTTGGAAGGAATGTTCCATTCCCAATCTTCATCATTTTCCTTGCAATCTTCATCATAAAAAACTTCTTCTCCCTCATATTTGTTCATTATTTCCCCCAACATCCCATTTTCTTCATAAATTTTGTTTACAATTTTCATTCCATTCCTACCTCATTCCATTCTTTTCAAGTGAACACACCTAAGAGAGATAAATTCTTATCACTTCAACCATATCACTTCATTCATGTAACTATCTCATCGTGCTCGTATTTTATTACAGATAAAATGAATTTCCGTTGCAATTGTAAAACATAAATACATACTCAAAGATGAAATAAAATTTAAAACTTACCAAATCGCAATGTAAATACTAGGACCGATCATGATTCGGATTAAATAGCATAATCTGCATTAATCGATTCAATTTTAAATTAATTCGAACCAAAACCAAAATATGGTTCGCGATTTCTGTTCAACTACATTAAAAATCCGCTAGTTATGGGTTGGTTTCGATTTGAGCTCAACCCAACCCATTTTCAATCCGGACCGCATCTATATACTTATATACTTTAATTTCATATTCATGATTATATAACGTAAAATAATTTTATCTTATGAATCACAAATTAAATTGCTGTTAAATCTTAACAATTATTTAATTATCAATTTATCATAAATATCAATCAATTATGTATTATTTCATTTCAAAAGAATGTGGAAAACTTTTGTATTACTTTTTCCACTAACCTTCTTTATTGCAACTAAATTAATCGTCAGATTATTAATCGTAAAATTATTAAGCTTAGTCAGTTGCAAGTGATTTACTTTGTTATGAAGTAATTATTATTATTTTTTTTTTATCATGAAGGGCTTTTAAGAATTTAAATTTAGATATGTATTTCTTAATTTTATTAATCAAGCAATGTCGTGAACCATCAAAATTTGCTAATTTGAACGGACTAAAATTGATCCAAATGAAGTTTTGTTGGATTACGGGTTGATTTAAATTTTTAAGAATCGCTATTATATATACGGTTTGGTTTCAGTTTGTCCTCCAACCCCGAACCAAACCACTTAATCGCGATTGGGTCTGGTAATTGTGTCGTGTCATGTACTTTCGTTTCGTATACTTTCGTATTTTCGTTTACTCAAAGCTAAAATCGACACCGACCCGAAATCATTTCGTGTATTTGACTACCCACCCGAACCCGAAACGAAATATTTCGTATAAAAACGAAACGAAATGAAAGTACACGAAATAAAAATATAAAAAATTATAATATAATATTTTGTGTACTTTCGTGTACTTTTCGTGTAATTTCGTGTACTTTCGTGTACCAAAACGAAAGTACAAAATAAAAATAAAAAATAAAAAAATTATATATATAATATTTCGTGTACTTTCGTGTATCCAAAATGAAAACCCATATCTGACACTAAATATTTAGTGTAATTTCGTGTTCGTGTACTTTCGTGTTTCGTATACCAAAAACCAAAATCCAAAACCATATTTTTCATGTCGTTTCATGTTGTGTTCACGCGTCACGTGTCAAATTGTCTAGCCTAATTGCGATCACCTCTATAAAATACATTACACATAATCAAAGTGCAACCCTACCTACATGGTGCACGTACTCCAATAATTCGAGGAACCATGAAAATTTTTGAAATATATAATATAGTGGACTAAAATTCTTCCTTCTTTTAATCAGAACTAGACTATGACCCACGCGATGCACGGAATTTATTGTTTAGTTTATAAATTATTTTATTAAAATGATAGTTTTTGTAAAATATATTTATTAAATTTGTTCTTTTTTATGATTATCATATTCATACTTCTTTTATTAAATAAATCACATTATCTTATGATGGAATATATTTTTTTTCAAGGGGATTACATTTTACATTTAATGTTTCAACATACTTATTCATTTTTTTTTCACTAACATTTCTTTTGTATTATTTTAAATTTTTAGGATGTGTTTTTTATCTTCTAAATTTGCCAAAATTGTAGAACCATCTTCTTCGCGTGGAAATAAGAGTGGATAGTGTAGAGCTCTGTAACTTGGATGAAGTTCTGAAATTCTATGCACACTACCATCTTTATATCCAACACTGATATCTCGGTTATCTTCTAAATTATCATCAACAATTAATGCGGCAAATTCAAAAGCATTTGTAAGATCTGCACTCTCTCGACCAGTTGTTTCTCGATTTGCAATCAAACAGAGTATACATGGTACAATATCATCTAAATTAAACCTCTTTTGTACATAGTGATATATTTTAACCAATGCATTCTCACGATCCAACATTTTCGAAATAGAATTAACTATTCCTGCATCTAAGGGTTCATTATCTAAGGGTTCATTATGTGAAAATCTGAGTCGGCTTTCTAATTCTTGTTGATTATCAAACATGTAGATCTGGGAATAAATAGCTTTTGAACCATCTGTTGGGTTTCGACCTAATATGATGTTATGGGTTTGGGTGATCCAAGATATATATTGGTAAGATAATAATTGTATGTGTAGACAATTATTATATATGGTATGTCTTGATCACTAATTTGGGTAGTTAGGTGCCAAGAATTGGAAGACTTATATAACAAGTATGGTAAGACTTTTAGAACAAGTATGGTAAGTCTTGGTAGCTAAGTTTTGGATGGCTATATATACATAGTCATATTGTATTTGTTTGATGAGGTGAAAGTTTAAGAGATGTAGTCTTAATTATTGTTTGGGAGATGCTTGAGCATTGTTGTCTCAAGTATCAGGGGTTGGGACACCTTTAAGGTGTTATTGTTTTGATGTATTATTGATATTGTTAAGATTAATAATACAAGTTTGGGGCGTGGGTGTTTCCACGTCAAATATTGTTTGGTGTTCTTGTTTTGCTTTTACTTATTGATGATAGAAGTATAAGTAATACTTGAATAATGTTTGACCGCACTTTGAGGGATCTTGTCAACTAATCAATTGGTTGTGTATGTGCTCTTTATTGGTGTTTGTGAATCTCGGATTGTGTAAGTCCCCTAACCTAACAAGTGGTATCTAGAGCCAAGGTTCGGGTTCAAGATGGATAAGGTTGAGGGAAAGTTCGAGGTTCAATTGGTATGACAAAGTACAATGATGGATTTGCTGACAAGGAGATTGCTACTAAAGCGGGTAAAGGCAAAGTTACGTGCGGTTTGGCGGTTGGCTTCCACCTTGGATCAATCCTGTGTTCGGACTCGAGATGGAAGAATATGGAAGAGGTCATCGCAATTGTTTCAATGGCTTGATCAACCAGGTGAACTATTTGGATGATACTAGTGATTTTCTTCAGGAGACCGAAGGATTGTGAAAGCAAGGATCGGGTGATTCAACATGTGGAAGAGCACTCATGGTGGTTGATGCACGTGATTTTGTAGATTGGATACCGTTATGATAAAGAACGATGGCTTGGAGGGTCACTATATGGGTTTTAGCGATACTCAATAATTGGAACAACAAGAGGAGGTTCTTGTTCGAGGGGAGGCGTTGGCGAATGGACATCGATGGCTTGATTGGTTACCGTTCAATCCGATATGGGTATTGGGTTGAAGGGGAGGATTGTTAGGTTTCAACCCAATATGATGTTATGGGTTTGGGTGATCCAAGATATATATGGGTAAGATAATAATTGTATGTATAGACAATTATTATATATGATATGTCTTGATCAGTAATTTGGGTAAATAGGTGCCAAGAATTGGAAGGCTTGTATAACAAGTATGGTAATACTTGTAGAACAAGAATGGTAAGTCTTGGTGGCTAAGTTTTGGATGGCTGTATATACATAGTCATATTGTATTTGTTTGATGAGGTGAAAGCTTAAGAGATGTAATTTTAAGTATTGTTTGGGAGATGCTTGAGCATTGTTGGCTCAAGTATCAGGGGTTGGGACACCTTTACGGTGTTATTGTTTTGATGTATTACTGATATTGTTAAGATTAATAATACAAGTTTGGGGCGTGGGTGTTTTCACGTCAAATATTGTTTGGTGTTCTTGTTCCTTTTACTTATTGATGATAGAAGTATAAGTAATACTCGAATAGTGTTTGACCGCGCTTTGGTGGATCTTGTCAACTATTCAATTGGTTATGTGTGTGCTCTGTATTGGTGTTTGTGAATCTCGGATTGTGTAAGTCCCCTAATCTAACACCATCATTCGGGAACAAAGACCCCATTTGATGGTAAGTCTCCCCAAATACACTAAAGACGTTAGGACCTCCATGATTATATCTGTTATCTATCTTCCCACCTAGAGATGCAATTGCAAATGCATAGTTGTAGATCTTATTATTCTTCTGATAAAGTTTACTGATCGCATCTATTCCATCTAGTAGATTTTTCAGCTCAGGGGAAGTCTCTTGTAATTTGGTTAATTTGACTTTGCCTTGGCTACAACATAGTAAGAATGCAGATGAATTTGATTATTTTTGTTGTTTTATTCTTTCATATTTTCACATTATTGCTCCACAATACATGAACTCTTTGTCAGCACTTCCTATGTTAAGGATATAATTTGTTTTTGCTATGACAAAGTAAGAACAAATATAAGAGCTATTAAAGTATTTTCGAGGCAACTATATTTTGAAAAATATTTTAATACTTACCGAAAGCTATCTTGCTTGCATTAATTTTGTTTCTCTTACGTGTACTCAAATTTGTTAAAGCTCTAAGATGTGCACATTCATCGTTAAAGACTTTAAATGTACATATAATTTGCATAATGTGTAGTTAACTGTATTGTAGATAATTCAAATTTAACAGGTTTTAATGCAAACAAATATATATCTTTGGTTGAAAAAGTCTGCCTTTTAATTATTTGGATTGTATCGAGAGCAGTAGCATCTGTAAGTGTAGTTGATGATCAAACTATAACTCTACAGTGGTATATTCAAGATGTATATATCTAATTATAAGATATCACATATAGGAAATTATTGATTTGCTAATTATTTTATTATCATATATTTGGTGGCTTCTCCGTGCACAACGTTGTTTGTTCCGTTCAGTTCTCTACTCATCTGTTAACTGTCTACATTTTTCATGACGAATCTTATTTCATACACTTTTTTGGTCATTCTTTGCATGTTTTGTTCTCCTTGGCAAGTCTATAGCATATTATTTAGAAAAGATTAAGATTGCAATAAATAGATTTGTAAAATTAATATGCAATTCACAATGCTTTTACATCAAAAAATAAAACATAGTTGCTCGCATATTTCATAAAATTTAACATATAATTGCATTATAGCATTTAGAAAATAAAAATGTTATCAAAAACTTACCATTATTGTTTTGTGGACATTGAACATTACTTTTCTTTTTATGTAATTATTGCATTATTATCTCCTTTTCTATTTAGTATTAGATGTTCCTATCCTTTTAGATATCTTATTAGAAAAAGTTAAAAGAAAAAGGAATCTGAGATATATCTCAGGTAACTTTCCTGATATATGAATAAAATCCCATTAAAATTTATTGGGCCCGCAGGGCTAATTAATAAAATTTTAAACAAATCTTGATTTTACAAAATTGCCCACTCTCTATTTATATATAAAATACATATATCTTAGGGAAATTACCTAAGATATATCTTAGGTTCCTTACTCTCAAAAGTTAATAATATGATTTGTATTAATTTAAGAAAATAATAATTTATTTCTTTTCAAAAAAAAGTTGTGTTATCATATTTTTTTTAAAAAAAGAAAAATTTGTGCAAATACATTATTTAACATGTTTTTAAATGACGTAAAAAATATCAGGTTATGTATAAATTATTTGTGTTTTTTTATAAAGTTGTATTCCTAGATTTTTTTATAAAAAAACAGAATTTTTGAAAATTCATTATTTGATTATTTTAAATATTTGACCGTGCAGTAATTGATTGTGCTTTAACTTTCCAGTTGAGTTCTTTTACATAGAAAAGAGTCTATCTTTTGTTACCTCCTAGAAATTATACACTATATTTCCTTTTCTATTTAGTGTTAGATGTTCCTATCCTTTTAGATGTCTTATTAAAAAAAGTTAATAATATGATTTGTATTAATTTAAGAAAATATTAATTTGTTTATTTTCAAAAAAAAGTTGTGTTATCATTTTTTTAAAGAAAGAATTTGTGCAAATACATTATTTAACATGTTTTCAAATAACGTGGAAAATATCATGTTGTATATAAATTAATTTGTGTTTTTTTTTGTATTCTTAGATTTTTTTGTTAAAAAAACAGAATTTTTGCAAATTCATTATTTGATTATTTTAAATATTTGACCGTGCAATAATTGACTGCTTTAGCTTTCCAGTTGAGTTCTTTTACATAGAAGAGAGTCGATCTTCTTGTGTCCTTTTCGGTTATCACCTTTGCATTAAAAGTTGATTTAATAGAATTATAATCTTTCATAATTCTCTCTAACGGTCATCAACTTGTCTGAGTTCACTGACCGGCGGATCGCCGGAATCTTCAATTCTCATTACAACCAAGCATATTCTCATATTCATACACTTACACACACTCTTACTCACATTTTAATTTGTGTTCCCTTCGATTTATTCACCACCTAACCAATCCAGCCTCGTATCATTCCATATCTCTAGCCTTGTTTTGTTTTACTTTATATTGAATTAAAACCTCTAAACCCACGATCCAAACTCCACCTCAATTTTTCTCCTTTTATTTCCTTATATTTTCTTCTCTTTTTTCTTTTTTTCTTCTTTTTTCTTTTCTTCTTTTTAGTTCACCCTCTCATCCTCTCGTTTTTAATTTGTTTTGGGATCCTTCGATTTGCCTTTTTTTTCTGCTTTTTTTGTTTCTTGTTTCGTGTCCGGCTATCTATACTGGTGCTGTTAGTATTTTTATTAGGTTTAATTTGTACTATATCTATTACATATATATTTCTTTCTCCTCACCTGTCTCTGTTTTTCTATATGTTTGTATATTTTGTTATTATATCGCTTTTTGTGTTGTTATTTTGTTCGTTTTATCTTGTTTTATTTCGTTATTATCTCTGGACTTGTTCCCAGTTTTTTTTTTGATGTCGCGTAATCTGCGTGTTGGCAGTTTGAATATAGGTACCTTGTCAGGTAAACTGTTGGAGCTAGTGGACGTACTGAAGAAGCGGAGAGTGGATGTGGCTTGTATCCAAGAGACTAGGTGGAAGGGGGCCAATTCCAGAGTAGCGAACGGGTATAAATTGTGGTACTCAGGTCTTGCCAACTCGAGGAACGGAGTGGGTATTCTTTTGGCGGAGGATCTAAAAGACAACGTTGTGGAAGTGAAGAGGTGCAACGACAGGATCATGTCCGTCAAGGTTGTGGTTGGGGAGAAGGTGGTGAACGTGGTGTGTGCGTATGCACCTCAAGTCGGTTTGTGCGATTCTGAGAAGGAGCGTTCTGGGTCTGTTTAGATGAGTTGGTTGGCAGTATTCCTGACGACCAATTCTTAGTGCTGGGTGGCGATTTCAATGGTCACATTGGTGAGCGGGCAGATGGCTACACCAGCGCTCATGGCGGTTTTGGCTTCAGAACCAGAAATGTCGGTGGGTCCGCCTTGTTGGACTTTGCTACTGCCCAGGAGTTGGTAATCGTGAATTCTGTTTTACAGGAGAGGGATGAGCACTTCATCACCTTTAGTAGCGGGGGAAACTTCACTCAGATTGACTACCTACTTATGCGCAGGCGGGATGTCAGGACGTGCATGGATTGCAAGGTGTTCCGGAGTGAGGCGTGTGCATCCCAGCACCGGCTGTTGGCCATGGATCTGACCATGGAGGGTCTAGTTATCCGCAGGTCGAGAGAGTTCAGACCGAGAATCCTGTGGAAAGATCTGAAGGGCGAGAAGGCGGTCGAATTCAGGGAGTCGCTGGTCATCGAAGGTAGTTTTGCTCGTGATGGAGATGCTAACTGTAGGTGGACCAGCATGGCGAAGGACATTCGGTGTGTGGCCGAGAAAGTGGTGGGGATTTCCTCGTGTAGGTTCAGGAGCCATAAGGAGTCATGGTGGTGGAACGTGGAGGTTCAAACGAAAGTTAAGGCTAAACGTGCGCTCTTTAAAGAGCTTTTGTCGATGAGTGCAGGGGCGGAGAAGAGTCGGAAGATGGAAACGTACAAGATGGCGAGACGGGAGGCAAAGAAGGCCGTGGCGAAAGCCAAAGGGGAAGCCTATGAGGGGTTGTACAAGCGCCTGGATACCAAGGAATGAATGAATGCTATCTTTAAACTAGCTAAAGCTAGGGAGAGAGGGCGGCGCGACCTGGGTGCTGTTAAGTTTGTTAAGGATGATTCAGACCGAGTGTTACTAAATGAAGACGCTATTAAGGAGAGGTGGAGTTCGTACTTCCATAACCTTTTCAATGAGAATAGGAGGAGTTGGGCCGGTGGGGAACTAGAGATCCCCCCTTCGTCTCCATGTGAGCGTATCAGCGAGGACGAGGTCAAGGGGGCCATTCGTAAGATGGCGAAAGGGAAGGCGGTGGGTCCGGATCAGATCCCAATCGAGGTGTGGATTTGTCTTGGCGAAGTTGGAGTTCAATGGCTAGTAAATCTGTTCAATGATCTCCTCTTGGGTGCTAAGATGCCAGCAGAATGGAGGCGTAGTGTTGTAGTTTCTTTTTTCAAGAACAAAGGAGATGCTCAGAGCTGTTGTAACTATCGGGGTATTAAATTACTCAGCCATACTATGAAACTCTGGGAGAGAGTGGTAGAAGGCCGGATTAGAAGAGAAGTTCAAATCTCAGAGAATCAATTTGGTTTTATGCCGGGGAGATCGACGACCGAGGCCATCCATCTAGTCAGACGCCTTATGGAGAAGTTCAGGGAGCGCCGCAAAGACCTCCATATGGTGTTCATTGATCTCGAGAAGGCATATGATAGTATCCCCCGTGAATCGATTTGGAAGACCCTCGTAGAGCGGAGTGTATCGTCGTCGTACGTAAGAGTGATTCAAGACATGTACTCCCAAGCTAGTTCTTGCGTCCGGACCCCAGTGGGTGACTCACATTTCTTCCCTGTTGAGATTGGGCTTCATTAGGGATCGGCCCTTAGTCCTCTTCTTTTCGCACTTATCCTTGATGTCATGTCAAGAGGGATCCAAGATGCCGTCCTGTGGTGCATGCTCTTCGCTGACGATATTGTGCTAGTGGCGGAGTCAAGGGGGGACGTCAACGAGAAGTTGGAACTTTGGAATCACAAGGCTTACGGGTGAGTAGAACTAAAACCGAGTATCTCTGGTGCAACTTCAGTGGCGAGGTCATCGACGAAGGGGTGGAGGTTAAGATCGTAGATCAGATCGTCCCGCGTACGGATAAGTTCAAGTATCTGGGGTCGATCATCCAGAAGGAAGGTGAGGTTGAAGACGATGTCAAGCATCGTATCAATGCTGGGTGGCAAAGGTGGAGGGCAGCGTCAGGGGTGATGTGCGACAAGAAGGTTCCTTTAAAGTTGAAAGGGAGATTCTATAGAGCGGCTATCCGGCCTGCGTTGTTATATGGTTCTGAGTGCTGGGCAGCGAAGAAGACCCACGAAAGCAAGTTGGAAGCAGCTGAAATGAGGATGTTGCGGTGGTCATGTGGCCGCACGATGCTAGATAGAATCCCTAATAGGGTGTTCAGGACAGAGCTCGAAGTGGCGCCACTTTCTGCGAAAGTTAGGGAAGGGAGGTTGAGATGGTTCGGCCACGTCCGTAGGAGGCGGCCAGAAGCCCCAGTGCGAAGGGTCGAGAGTCTTTCGGTTGTTGGGGTGAGGAGGAGAGGCAGACCGAGGAGGTCATGGGAAGAACAGCTTAGGTTGGATTTGAAGGCTATGAACCTAAGCGAGACCATGACCGCTGACAGGTGTTCGTGGAGGCGGCAGATCAGAGTGGTGGACTCTCTTCTAGGGGACGGCTCTGTAGTGGAGAACCTCAGAGTTGGGTTGTCTCGGATGGCCGTATCATAGGAGTTCGGCTTTTTCTGCTATCTTTTTCCTTTTTCAGTTTTAATTTTTATTATCATATATGTTTCCCGGTTATGCAGGTGCACGGAACTTCGCTTGGTGGTATCTAGGGGCTTGGTAGGTAAGTCCCGTGTGGAGAAAGCCATGGGCTCAGGTATTGCTTTTTCACATATCTTTTAGATTCCTTTGTATATATCACACACAGTATATGTCGTGCACATAGTCGAGGGTCTTCACGGAAACAGCCTCCCTACCCTAAAAGTGGGGGCATGGTCTGCGTACAACCTAGCCTCCCCAGACCCTGCTCTGAGCGGGATATACTGGGTATGTTTGGTTTGGTTTGGTTTTTATAATCTTTCATAATGTAATATAATTTTAATATAATCTTGATCGTTGATTTAATTTAATATCGATCCAATGGTGGTTATTCTATTATGGTATAGCCAATCAAATATTCAACTTATACTTATTATATATAATATATAGGATATAAACTGTCAAAAGAACAGTAAGAATGTGTACAAATATTACCCTGCCTAGTTTTCAAGCATGATGATCAGCCTTTGTTTGCCTTTTCCTTATTAAAATATATAAACATACTATATTTCATATAACAGTGACTGTTTTTTTTTAATTGACATTGCATAATAATATGATTGGATTATAAAATGGATAACATTTTTATAAACAGGGGGCAACCTTTTCAACTTAAAATTAATAATATTATTATTTTAGGGAAATATGGATTTAAATATTGTAATTATTTCAAAGTTACAGCAGGACTGCGAGACGTATTTATTTTAAAATTCACATTAAAATTATAAGGTATATAAGGTAGAATTAAGTTCTATGGAGACCAACATTTGAGTGGAGACCGTGGAGACCATATACATTATGCACTCAAAATATTGCAAAACATATTTATTTGCAAAGAATGTTTAATGAACATTATTATTTTTTTCAAAATCTTAAAAATCATATATGATTTGCTAGAAAAACATGTTCTGAAGAACAATACATTCTGCAATATTTTGTTTGCAGAACATACATGATTTTCAAGATTTTTAATGAAATTGCATGTAAAACATATATGATTTTCAAGATTTTCAATGAAATAAATGCAGTAGTGATTTTCATAGAACATGATTTTCAATGAATAGGTTTTTGCAATGTTTTGATTGATATATGGTCTCCGGTCTCCACTAAAAAAGTTGGTCTCCATAGAACTTAACTATAGGGGTGTTTGGGGAAACTTATTTTCCAGAATAAGTCAAATTATTTTAAGTTGAAAGTTAAGGCCTATTTGGGGTTTCATTTTTCAAGCAACTTATGACTTATAAGGGCATAAGAACTTATGAGGGATGTTTGCCTACCCAACTTATTAGGTTAACTTATAACTTATATGTTGATAAGTTGAATGTTAGGAATCCTAACGTTGTGGGTGTTTGGGGTATCTTAAAATGAGTAAATTATGGCTTAAAAGCATAAATGTCAGATAAGTAGATCAAATCTTATAAGTCAGTAGAGTGTTTGGTAAATCAGAACTTATAAATCAATAGAGCGTTTGGTAAATCAGAACTTATAAGTTAATTTTTTTTATTATTTTTCAAAATATTTGTTTTTTAGTATATATCAATGGATATCAATGGATGGATCTCGATGAGTAGAGAAATTTGATATATACATATCAATTTTCAAAAGATATATAATTTTGAATATTTGAAGGATATTATATATTGCGTATATCGAGGAATAAGCCAAACATTCACGCAATATATAATATTATTCAAATCTTTAAAATCATATATCTTTTATCCGTTCATTAGACAATTAATATGTATATATCAAATTACTCTACTCATCGAGATCCATTCATTAACATCCATTGATATATACTAAAAAACAAATATTTTGAAAAAAAAAATTAACTTATAAGTTCTGATTTACCAAACGCTCTATTGATTTATAAGTTCTGATTTACCAAACACTCTACTAACTTATACATTCTGCTCTACTTATCACTTATATGACATTTATGCTTTTAAGCCTTAAGCTACTCTCCTTAAAATACCCCAAACACCCACTAAGATTCCTAACTTTCCAACGTATTTTTCAACTTATTTTCGCAACCTCTTGAGTCTGAGACATACATTAAATACTTGTATAAAAAAAAATTATCAAAATATAAAATTTTTACCGGAAAATAAGTTCATAAGTCCTTAAATAAAACTGCGCCAAACAAGCACTATATGTATATGTTATATTGGGTCGTATATGCATGTAGAATGAATTGTCGATACGGTGGCTAACTTAAAATTAGGCCACATTTTAGGTATTGCATAATGTACATGATTAATTAGTTAGTAGGGTTTAATTATATAGGAACACCAGGGGCCATAAGTAAAATATCTTATAAGTAAAACATTTTCCAAAAAAAAAAATTTTCAAGAGAAAAATGTTTCTACAATTAAATGTAGGAAAATTACCTAAAATCATTTGAATTTTATATACAAAAGTTAGATGACATTTTTGTAATAATAGAATTTACCGCATGTATTTATAAAAATATCCTTACTTTTGTATTGAATATGACTTAAGTTTAGAATATTAACTATAATTAATTATAGGATCATTAAGCCCTTTTTTCAATAACATATTTTCTAAATTTAAGTTATCTATATATATTGGCCCATGATTAAAAAGAAAATAAAAAATGAAACAGATCTCGAGCACAACACCATGTAACCTAGCCTTCAGCAACACCCGGTGCGGAAATGCTCCCCTTCTTTCATTAGAAAAGTGCTAGAAAATCTAAAACTTTTTCCAAAATTTGTCCCAAATGTTTATGTATCATTCGTTTAATTAGTAACTTGTTTAATAAAAATTTGAGACCTCGTATGCATACATATACGTACCAAATCGAAACGTAACATATGTAATGTCACATCGTTTCGAACAAATTTTAAATATAATTTTAGATTCTCTAGCATTTTTTTATTTTTTATCCAAAAATTTGAATCCATCTCGACCCAATCCAAACAAGGAATTTTGCTCAAATCCTAAAAATTCTTGTTACCAATAACAATCAGCCTCACTATCAACACGTAACTTTCACTACAAGAAAATCGTTTTAAACCGACCGTCAAAAATGGTCGGTTATAAATGGAATCGGTCGGTTTAACGACTAAAACCGACCAAAGACGCTGGTCGGTTTAAGCCTGGTTGGTTATGTCATTTGGTCGGGTTTAATACACATAACCAACCAATAATTAGGTTGGTTATATGTGTTTACAAATTCTCTAATGTGGGGTCCGAATTGGACATGTGGCACCACGTGGCGACAGCTGGTGACAGACGTCATCAACACATAACCGATCGACAGCGGTCGGTTATGACTTAAAAAATAGAAAAATACATTTTGACTGGCACACATAACCGACCACAGTCAAACGTGCAAAATCGGTCGGTTTCATGCCAGTAGCTGTGCTAATTTGTATAACCGACCACTTATAACCGACCACCATAATATAACCGACCACTTAAACCGACCACCCTCGAAGGGATCGAATGGTAAAAAATGGTCGGTTATGTCTTTTTTTGGTCGGTTTTATGGGAATTGAATGGTAAAAAATGGTCGGTTATAAGGCACGTCGGTCGGTTTTCTGGGTTTTTTGTAAAAAAATTGCAGGTTTTGCCAGTACTGCAGCCTGCCATTCCATTTCAACATTAGCAATTCACCAAACCATTCAACTTCATAATAACATAATTAAACATACAAACATAAAAACCAATTTCATAAGTTCGATCATTCCAACAAATATAAAAACCACGTTCATACAAACATTCCAAGTTTTCTGGTCATTCAAACTAATTACAAACAGCTTAGAAAAAAAACAAATCATAAAAACCGATCACACTTAAAAACCTAATGATCCGACAAAGAAACATCGGATGATTGATGACCATCTTTTTCACCCTCTTCCCCACCATCATCACCAGCGCCATCACCATCATTTTCACCACCATCTTCACCGCCACCCATATCCACATCCTCGGAGGTATAGTCCTTTTCATCTTCCAATGCAAGCCGATCCTTTGCCTATGTACACATATAACCAACTAATTAAAAAGTAAGAAATATAAATATTTAAGGACAATTTAGAAACTCCCTTTTCCCAATATTTAGAAAGATCCTTCCAAAATGTCTCGGACCAATACGGGGGCCATCATACACACGATCATTGAAACCATTATGATCATCACTAGTCAACTGAGCACCTAAAATTAAAAAAAAACATTAGTACACAAACAAATCGAACATAAACGTGGAAAGAAAATCGAACATAAGTACACAAACATAAATATCTTATTAATTTAACTATAAGTACACAAACATAAGCAAATTGAACATATAAGTACACAATGCATATTTAACTCTAAATTCAAATACAATTTCATATACAAAATCGAAGCAATTACAAATACATGACCTTCAATTCAAATACAAGTCAATATCGTATACAATTAATTATAAGCACTTAGGGGAAAATCGATACCTTAAATTGAACAAAATATAAGTTCATGTGTCTATCATTATATGACATAAATCGATGCTTAATTAAACCCATTAATCAAACCTATAAATCGAACCCATAAACCCAAAAATCCAATTTCAAATAAACAAATATATATAAACATGAAAATATAAACAAATGGGAGAAGATATATGCATGAATTTCAAATGGGAGCAAATTAAACTATGAAAATATAAACAACAAACAAGAAACATATAATTAAAAGCAAACAATACAAACAAGAGAATAAAATAGACCAATTAAAGGCACAAAATGGAAGATAACAATACTTTGAAGAAGAGGAAGAGTTACAAGAAGCTTACATCAACACAAAATGGAGAAGAGGAAGTTTGGGTCCGAATTGAACGAAACGATTTTAGTTGGGAGCGGATTGAGTTTGCACGGGTAAGCGCCTTTTTTACTTGAACGAACTGAGTTTGAATGGATTTTAGTTTGTATTGAGAGGAAGATAGGAAGAGAGAGATATGAGAGAGTAAGAGTAATGAGAGATAAAATGAAAGGGGGAGGGGGTTTCTTTTTTATTTAAACTTAAACTATAACCGATCGATCATAATCGACCGAATGATCGGTCGATTATGTCATTGGTTAGTGTGACTCGAAAATTTGGGCAAGGGCGGGATTTTTGACTTTTCACGAAAATTTTCCCACCCAAAAAAATCGGTCGGTTATACGTCAATTCGGTCGGTTTTAACGTGAAAAGAAAAAAAATAGAATAAATATAGGGGAAAAAATAGAATAAAAATAGTAAAAAAATCCTATATTTAATTTAAAATTTATACAATTCCAACTATTCATGCTAATTATTTTTGTGATTATTATTACCTAATTTTCTAATAATTTGAATTTTCCCTCATTTTTAATTTAGTTCGTAAAAAAAATAAAAATAGAAAAAATGTCAATCTTTCGATAAAAGATTAGCATACTCACTATGAACACTACAAAACAACTAAAAATAGTAGTAGTAGTAGTAGCAATGGAAAAAGAAACGGGTCAAATAACTCAAATTAAAATTTTAAACAATGACGGTGTTTAGGGTTTCGGGTTTCGCTTTTTAAAAAAATATTTATCGATGACCCAACCTTAGGGAAGTCAAGATCCATCCTTTTTAATGTTATTGGAAATATTTTGGGGAAAAAAAATTTAGTTGGTTTGCTAATTTAACGGTCAACTAGTAGTTGACTAGAACCCTAAACAGGGTTTCGTCACGGTTTAGGATTTCAATTTTTTTAAAAATATTTCTCGATGACCCAACCTTACGGAAGTCAATATCCATCCTTTTTAATGTTATTGGCAAAATTTTAGTGAATTTTTTTTTATGTGGTTTGGCAATTTAACAGTCAACTAGTACGTTGACTAGAACCCTTAAACAGAGTTTCGTCAGGGTTTAGGTTTTTAATTTTTTAAAAATATTTCTTGACTGGACTCCTTTTTCTTAACAAAATATATATCAATTCCAACCGGGATTCCTACTTTAAGAATATATCACTTTCCATATTTTTGTGATAATTTTATTTTCTTATAACCCGTCCAGGTGTAAGCTACGGTCTCTTGATGATCTGAAACCGGATTCCTTTTGCTTAACAAAAAATACAACAATTCTAACCGGGTTTCAGTATTAAGAATATATCACTTAGAATTGATAGGTCTCTTACGAATTTTCTAAAAAAAATAAATTTATAAATAATTTACATTAATTATTAGTTGGAAAAATACTCTGATTATATATCTAAAATTTTGATAATCTTAAAAATATCACAAATATATAAAAAAATTATAATACGAATGTAATATTTACGATCAAAATTTACAAATATTGAATATATAACTTTTGTTTCAATTAAATCTTTCGATAAAATGGTTGAGTTTATTCAATTTAATTAGTTTGGTCATAACTCATGTGTAATTTATTCAAGTACAAAAGTAAAAATATGTCTATATTATTTGTTTACAAATTTTAGATATTAAGTAAAGATCTGTGTACTTCTATAATTTATTACGATTCCACAATCATTGATAATAAAGATTGTTTGAGAAGTTTAGGTTAAAAACGTTTTTAAACAAATTAAATAGAGTAAATTTAATAGATATTTAATAGGTGTAATTAGTGACTAAATAAATTGGCATTAATAGCTATTTAATGCAAGAAAAAAATTTACATAAAAAAATCAAAATACAAAAATTTAAGAAAAATATCTCAAATTGTTTTGGTGAATTTTCGATCTCCTGACATTATAATATATATAAATTATTAAGACATCGATCATTTTAGCAAGTGATGTCCAGAAAGTTGTTTAACATCGCTTTTAAAATAACTGATGTTAAAAACGTTTTTAACATTGATAGTTTTTTAAACCGATGTAAAAGGTGTGATGTCTAATCCAGTTTTTCTAGTAGTGCAATAACGTAGTAAAAGTGTTGTTTCCTATCATGGGACACGATCCAGTTTCTCTGAATAATTTTTTTGAATAATTTTTTGACTATCGAACCGTACGGATGTTAATAAACACTCATTTTAGTGTTGGAAAAAAATATTCAAAAAATAAAAAGGTCGATTTGTTCAAGATTTTAACAAAAACGTAGTAAAATTGTTGTTTCCTATAACGGGCACGATCTAGATTCACTGAATAATTTTTTTGAATGATTTCTTCGACGATCAAACCGTACGAATGTTAATAAACACTCATTTTAGTGTTGAGAAAAAATAATTAAAAAATGAAAATGTCGGTTTGTTCAAGATTTTAACAAAAATGTAGTAAAAGTGCTGTTTCCTATAACGGGGCACGATCTAGATTCACTGAATAATTTTTTTGAATGATTTCTTCGACAATCGAACCGTACGGATGTTAATAAACACTCATTTTAGTGTTTGAAAAAAATAATCAAAAAGTAAAAAGGTTTGGTGGTAGGAGATTTTAACAAAAATGTAGTAAAAGTGCATCTTTCGATAACAGAGCACGATCTAGATTCACTGAATAAATTTTTTTAATGATTTATTCGACGATCGAACCTTACGTATGTCAAAAACCATCATCTCTAATGTTATTGCCAAAATTTCAGAAAAAAATAAAATTATTTGATTGGATAATTTAACGGTCAACTAGTATTTTGACTAGCGATAACGGTCGGTTATATACAGAATCGGTTGGTTTTCTTGTTTTTATTTTTGGGAACGGTCGGTTATATATGAAGACGGTCGGTTTTATGGCGTTGCAATGGTAAAAGACGGTCGGTTATATATGAAGACGGTCGGTTTTCTGGAAATTGAATGGTAAAAAGTGGTCGGTTATGCAAGTTGTCGGTCGGTTTTCTGGGTTTTTAAAAACAATATTGCAGGTTAATTTTGCCAGCAGCCTGCAGCCATTCCATTTGATTTCAAGACTGCAATCACCACTAAACCATTCAACTTTAAGAAACTACAGATTCACACCTACAGTGAATTTAAATCCAAAAACAAACTCATTACAATCATAATCAAACTCATTACAAACAACTTTAATATTCAACTTTTGGACTACAATATCTATTACAACTAATAGAAACTAGTCCATATCTTCAAAACCATCGGTCTCATCACCATCTTATTCTTCTTCATTTTCTTCACCTTCTTCTTCTTCTTAAACAATCATTAGCATCATAATACACCAGACACATAACCAAATCATCGCCTTATACAAGTAGCTCTGACACCATTGTTGGATTTCGAGGTAGTAAAACACAACGATAGTAAGGATAAGCATAAAAAAATCGAAATCCAAAACCATTGATCCATGTATAAGGGAGATGATTTGGAAAAAGAGTTTTTTTAGTCCAAATTTCGAAAATGAAAGTTAAAAGGGAGAGGAATTTTGGTGAAGTGGATGTAAGGATATAGATGAAATTTGGTGAATTGGTTTGTTTAAATGAAATTTGGCAAAAAATTTGAATTTTTTAGTTTGGGCTCCATTTTTAAAATTTTTGTGAAATCAAGGCTTATTTCCGACTGATATGTGGTCGGTTATGAGTTTGATCAAAAATTTGAATTTTTCATTTGGGCGGTATTTTTGAAATTTAGAAATTTTCATAACCGACCACCTAAAACCGACCGTCATTTATAAAACCGACCACCTAAAACCGACCGACAATTATCGGTCGGATTTGACATCTAAAACACGTCATCAAAACGACAACATTTCTTCGTTTGGTTAAAATGTAACCGACCGCAGTGGTATCGGTCGGTTTTAGATGACGTGTCATGGAAACCAGAAATGTGAGTCAGCAAAACGGGCCCGGGTCCACACCGGTCGGTTTTAGATGGTCGGTTTTATCTTAAAACCGACTACCTACGGCAGCGGTCGGTTATAATTATTGGATTTGTGACGGTCGGTTTTGTAACAGTCGGTTTAAAGCTGTTTTCTTGTAGTGTTTGGAAAGAATGAAAGATCATCCTATACCAGTACATTCGATCGGGCCTTGTGTCCGATAATAGCCTTTACATGCGACATATCTGAACTATTTTGCAGTACATGCTATAAAGCTTGCTGAAGTGGACTTCTTAAACACTTGACAAGCCTCTTTCAGCTACTGCTAGTGCGTTAATGTGCAAATCATTTTAATGTTCATGCTTGACCGAAGAACATGGGCCTATGTCCCTATTTCACACACAAATTTGTTTAAAAAAAGGAATGTAAGGATTCTCTACCTTATACTCCCTCTATCCCTCTCATTTATTTACATTTCCTTTTTGGGATGTCTCACCATTTCTTTACATTACTAAAAATAGTAACTTTTAACAATAAAATACTCCCCCCATCCCTAATTAGTTGTCAAGTTTGATTTTTAAGTGGTCAAATTGACCAATTTTTGACCGAAGATTAAAAGCCATCCTTCTATTATTTTAAAAAACGGAAAAGTACATATTAAAATAGATTAGATATACTTTACAATGATATTTTTTTAAATATACAATCTATACTATTATATAAAAGCCGAAACATTAAAAGTTTTGGTACCTGTTTTTTGGTATTTCGTGAATTTACTTATTTACTCTTCAAATAAAGAAAAATAAATACATCTAAAATAAATAATAACATAATATAATTAATCGTAATTAGTCGAGATATTACCTTTTATAAACACCTAAAACATCAATCGTATCATATCTTTCCATTTTTAATATATCCTTTCGAATTAAAACATGTTACCTTTTTAATTTAAAACAAATCTTACAATCATTAATATATACCCGAAAATATCACACCATAATTTTCAAGAAAAAATATAACACCTAAAATAAATAATAACTTATTTTAATTAATGATAATTAGTCGATTAACATAATAAAATTAATGGTAATTAGTTACCTTATTTAATTATTTTAATTTATTACCCGTAATTACTTTACTTAATTATAAAAAATAAAACACAACACAATATTTTCTAAAAATATTACATGCAGCTCTTCCCAACAATTCTCCTAATTAATAACTAACCAATTAACTTTTTCAGCCATTCTAACTTTTCTAACTTAAATCTCTTCTTTCCTAAAATATGGTCATTTTAATTAATGAAATAAACTAATAATATTATAATTACTAATAACTAACTTATCACCAACTAAAAAGTAATATATTTTCTAACTAAAATATCTCAATTTCTCCTCAATAATAACTAACTGATAATGTGTATTTTATACACGTTTTGTCCCTTATTCTCTTGCATTTTTGTTAGTTTCAAATGTAGTTTTATCGATATTAATTAAGTTTTTCATCTTTCAGTGTCTCGTGCTTAATTGTTGAAAAGATGACTTATTTTGGGCTTGAAAGAAAAGATTATTCAAGAGGGAAGTTAGAAGATGCAAGCTCGCGATGCCGGGAGGTGTTTATTGTATAATCTTGAAGATTTTGTCTCGCACGGCCGTTCGTAAGGTCGTTCAATGAGTTTAAAAGGAGTAGTCAACTGCACGGGCTGCTACACGACCGTTCAGCAGGCCGTGCAGAGTGTTGCAAGTAGTTTAGATTGGACAGTCTTTCTCACGGGCTGCTGCACGGCCGTGCAACAGGCTGTGCAGCACCTGCTTGTATTAAAAGAAGTAAATCCAAACACATCTTAATATCTTATCTTCACATCTAACTTCATCTCTTCTTTGCCTCTTCAAGAACACAATTAGGGTTAGTAGGAATTAGAGAGGAGATATTAATTACTCATAATCTAGCATTGATTATGAGTAACTAACTCCATTTATTTGGATCGAGGAGGGATTCTTGTACTAAACCCATTTCATTTTAAGTAAGATTTGTTTTAACTCTATCTTGAATGCTTGTGATGTAATGTTTATGATTTTGCTTTGAGATTTGTATGTTTCTTCACCTTACTCTTTTTGTATCTTCAATTGCTAATTGTATATTCTAATACGTAATCGTTAGTACATTTATTATAGTAGCATAAGATTTAGTGCACCTAAATCCACAAGATTCAATTGCAAATACCTAGGTTGAGCTTCCCATCTTTGGGTTTGTCCTAGCCTCTATTTATTTAATTCCTTGACTTGGTTAAATTGATAATGCTTCATTATTGGTTGCTAATGTCAAGAGAGCTAATTTATGTGCTTCACTAAATTAGTGTTTTTAGAAGAGAAATAAGTAATTGTGTGCTTCACCAATTATCTTGGTTAGGTAGAGTTGGATATATTTTGCTTGTTGTTGGGTTGAAGTGCTTGAGTTTCCATTATCCTTGGGTCAAATATCTCTATATCTTGCTTATTCACTCATTGTGTTGGTAAATTTGATGATTGTCATTAACTTAGTTGTATTTTTATAACAATTTATTTCTTGTGTTCAAGGTGTTTGATAAAACACCACAACCAAATCAAAACACCCCTTGTTCATACTTCTAAATTGTAAGAGATAATCTACTTGAAATCAATATTGATAGTCCTTCCCTGTGAACGAACTTACGAAAAACACTACCTTCAAATTGGCGCCGCTGTCGGGGAAGGCAACAATATTAATTTTGAGTTTATTGTTTCTTATATTTTAGATTTTATCTTTGTGTATAATTTCTTCTTTCTTTCTTTGTTTTTTTTTGGTGTGTCTTCATGTTTATTGGATATAGACATGAACTAACTCTTTCAGGAGATAATGGAGAATTATTTTGGTTGGAATAACACTCAAGATTTCACCCACAATCAAGAACGATATCAAGATTTTAATTCTTTTCAGAATTTAAATGCGTATCAGGTGAATTCTTTATATTCTACAAACTCATGCTATTCTCCTTACCCTCCTAGCATCGATTATTCATATGCTTTTGAAAATCAATGTTATGATCCGCAATATAATTTCCAAGACCATCAAGGGTCTTCTTCATCTTCCTTATCATCATTAGAGGAGATGATGAAACAAATGGCGGCGAACAACCTCCAATTTGCTTTTGAAAATCGATGCTATGATCCGCAATATAATTTCCAAGACCATAAAGGGTCTTCTTCATCTTCCTTATCATCATTAGAGGAGATGATGAAACAAATGGCGGCAAACAACCTTCAATTTCAAGACATCACTTCTCAAAGCATATCCAACTTGGAAAAGCAAATGAGTCAACTAGCCAAAACCATGAGTCGATTAGCGGAGGTCAATTCTCCTACTGATCATGATTCTTGTTTTGTTATTGATAAAAATGTTGTACATGATGAATCTGCTTGTTTAGTTGACGATTGCCCTAGGCTTAATAATGATAAATTGGATGCAGTGGAGGATCTACCAAATGTAGAGAATGCCTTTGAGTTTAATGAATTGGTAGATGAGATAAAAATTGATGAATGTCCAATGAAAATTGAGAAGGAATTTAAGATTGAAATTTTTGCTTGGGTATATGAGGATCCAATTTGGGAAAAAATTTCGAGTCGTAGTTATAAAGATTATTCTGACACTTTTTCTAGCTACTTTGATTTTTCAAAGTCTCTTGAAGATGTGAAGATCATAAAAATATTTTTATATTTTTATGGATCAAAGGTATATTTGCACACCTTGTTTTTATTATTGATTCGTAGGTATGTGCATTTATTTGCTTTTTCACCTCATTAGTTATAATACTTGTATAAATAAGTCGAGCCAACGACAATAAACAAAAGCGCTTTTTGGGAGGCAACCCAAGGTACGCATGTATTTATATATTTTTATGTGTGTGTTAGATTATAATAGAGTTTAAAAAAAATTAATTTTCCGATCAATAATATTTAATATCGTTAATTCTAATTTTTATATTTGTTCCACACTTGCCTTGATGTGTTTGTTCATGTTTTCAAGAATTAATATTTTATTCAAGCATTCAAGGATTTATGTGAGTGTTATTTGAAAAAAAAAGAGTGTTTGTATAATTTTCTACAATTTTTGGAGCTGTACGGGCGTTAAATGGCCCGTACAGCAGGCTATGAGATTTTAGCTCCATTCTGTCAAAACATACTTCACCCCACCCTCCTTGCACACCATTTTGCACGGCTGTGCAATCCTTCTAAAAAAAAGCAAAGCAGACAAAAACAATCCCACCATTCCCCTGCATTTCTTCTCCATTCCCCGCTCTCACTCTCACTCAATTTCCCTTTCCAGTTCACCACCCTGTCTCCTTCAACGCCTCGCGACTCCATTCGTTCAAACCCACCACTGCTGCTTCTTCTTCCCACAACATCGCCCTCTCTTCATTCTCCTTCACCCACACCATACCATCGAACTCCCGCAACTCCCCTCAACCCACCTCCGTTTTCCTGCATTCGCGCAACCTCCCATCACCTCCGTTCACCCATCCTTTTTCATTCACCTCGACACCATTACTGCACCACCGCGCCACCTCCTATCGCCTCCACCTGCACAACCCACAATCCCATTTTCATTCCACCGCCAACAGCCACCGTTCACTCCTTCACTGCTCCTCCCCATTTCCTTCAACCGCCAGCTGTAGCCCACCTCACCTATAGCCGAGACAACAACTCGCCTCTCTCTCAACACATCTCCCTTCCCTTGCCTCCTTCCTTCCTCCCAATTCCGACTACTAACAGCTCCCATCCCCTTTTTGTTTTGTTTGTTTTTTGTTTAGTTTAGTTTTTATTTTGTGTTTGTTTCATTTTATTTTATTTTTGTTTTTTTTGTTTTTTTGTTTTTTATTTCTTTTTATTCACTTCTTTTTATTTTACTTTTGATTTTCAGTTTTAATTTTCTAAATCAATTTTAAATTTAATTTTTGATTTTATTATTATTTGGTTAGTGATTTATTTTATTTTATTTTATTTTATTTTTTTTAAAAAAATTAAAAATTTTATTTTAAATTTGATTAAATTTTATTTTTGATTTTATTAGTTTGCTTTTTCATTTTATTAGTTATTTTTTTTTAAAAAAAAAAACACAAAAACATATATTTTAATTATTTATATATATCCTTAATTAGTTTTTTTGAGTGGCTTTGAAGGGTGTTGGGTGTGGTCTTGTCGATTATTTTGTTCGGTTGATTATGGTGTGTGGCGGTATGTTCATTCGTGGTTTGCAAGTTCGGAGTTGAATTTTGGCAAATATGAGTGGAGCTTCTAGGCTTTACTCCCGGTCCTGGTTGCTTATTTTTAAGTGAGTTTTCTTTCACTCTTGTTTCTCCTTCATTTTTATTTGTCATGCATGAGGACATGCCATGTTTTAAGTGGGGGAAGGATTGTTTATGTTTATCTTTGTAGTGTAGTATGTAGCTAGTATTATTACTATCTTTTGTTTTATTTGATGTCCGTCTTGTCTACTTTAGCAACGAGTTCGATCATGAGCTTGTTTACTTGTTTGTAAAATTTAAGACATTGTGAGATTGCAGCCTTGTTTTCTCCTATTTCGTGCCTAGCATTACCAATTTGATGCGAATCTATAAGTTTGATGCACCCTTTTTTGTACACACGCACTTAAAATGACATGAAAAGTCTAGATTGTTGTAATTAAATTGTGAGCATGACGATTATCTCTTAGCATGCATGGAATCAAATCGAGAAGATGTTATTAAAACTTAAACCTTGTGAGGTCTTGAACGATGATTTCTTTTGCTTGTGTGTTTCTCCGTCTTTATGTTTGTGTGTTGCTCTAGGGCCTGCATTAAACCTTTATTCATGGATGCACCATAATAAGGAAATTCTTTTTAGGATAACTATTTTTGCCATTTTAGCTTGTGAACCATGAGAATAATCCCTAGTTACCCCTTTGAAGCTTATACCCATGTTTTTCTTCATCACTTTCCCCTTTTATACATGAGTCATAGCCAAATACTTCACTCTCGACCTAGTTGAGCTAGTTGAGTCTTGGAAAGAATTGATTGTTGAGCATGAGAATTTGGAGTTGTTGTGAAGAGGAAGAATGCTATTTATTGTAAGTGGGAGCTAGTGTGATATGCATGTTTAGATATGGTTCAAAGTTCTTTGTAGTCCTTATATATGTAATGCGTCCCCTTTGCTTAAAAAAAAAGAAAAAAAATAAAGGGGATATAAAAAAAAATGAAAAAAAGAAAAAAAAAGCAATAAATCTTTGTACTTTATTTTGTTTCAATTTTCTTGGTAAATGTGGTTGTGTTTTGTAATTGTAAATGAGTGGAGATCTACTTTAGTTTGAGATTTTGGTGTATGAAGAGAGCAAGCGTCATTTTGACTCAACTAGCGAAACTTTTACACCTTCCTTGAACTTAAATTTTCACACCTTCACCGATGCCTCATTACAACCCATTTTATGAATTCCTTGTTTTTGGTGCAATCCGGAATTTAAGTGGACATTCAAGGTCAAGTAGAGCGCATGCATTTAGACTTGGAGTTGAGTGAAATCTCTAGCCCATACTTGTGTGATGCATAATTGAGAGATGTGAGATTTTTCACCATACAATTTCATCTTCTTAATGCGAAGCCATGTATGCTTTGTGATAATCTTGTCTAGTGTTCACGATTGAAGTACATTCATTCTAGCTTTAATGTCATGGTTACATTTTACACAAGGTGTGTTATCTTGATTTTTGAATTGGTTGTTAGCTCGTTATAATGGATGACAAGGTGAATAGCTCTATATGTTTGATTTTAGTTACGAGTAGATATAGCACCATGCTTGGCTTGTTTCCTATTTGTATGACGATTCAGATATGTGAGTGTAGTAGTTAGTTTAATTAGTAGGTATTGTTGGTTTCTTGTTTATTAGTTGTTTTGTGATTTTTTGGGTACATCATCTATAAAACCTCGTCCTCCAAGGCTACTTGGGGGTTTAAACGATGGTTTGAATGCTTTTGTTCAACCATTTTATCTTTTAGAGTAATAAATTTAGTTTAATGATCTTGTTATTAATAATAGTTTGCTCGGGACTAGCAAAGTTCAAGTGGGGGAAGATTTGATAATGTGTATTTTATACACGTTTTGTCCCTTATTCTCTTGCATTTTTGTTAGTTTCGAATGTAGTTTTATCGATATTAATTAAGTTTTTCATCTTTCAGTGCCTCGTGCTTAATTGTTGAAAAGATGACTTATTTTGGGCTTGAAAGCAAAGATTATTCAAGAGGGAAGTTAGAAGATGCAAGCTCGCGATGCCGGGAGGTGTTTATTGTATAATCTTGAAGATTTTGTCTCGCACGGCCGTTCGTAAGGTCGTTCAATGAGTTTAAAAGGAGTAGTCAACTGCACGGGCTGCTGCACGGCCGTTCAGCAGGCCGTGCAGAGTGTTACAAGTAGTGCAGATTGGGCAGTCTTTCTCACGTGCTGCTGCACGGTCGTGCAACATGCTGTGCAGCACCTGCTGTGTATTAAAAGAAGTAAAGCCAAACACATCTTAATATCTTATCTTCACATCTAACTTCATCTCTTCTTTGCCTCTTCAAGAACACAATTAGGGTTAGTAGGAATTATAGAGGAGACATTAAGTACTCATAATCTAGCATTGATTATGAGTAACTAACTCCATTTATTTGGCTCAAGGAGGGATTCTTGCACTAAACCCATTTCATTTTAAGTAAGATTTGTTTTAACTCTATCTTGAATGCTTGTGATGTATTGCTTATGATTTTGCTTGGAGATTTGTAAGTTGCTTCACTTTACTCTTCTTGTATCTTCCATTGCTAATTGTTTGTTCTAATACGTAATCGTTAGTTCATTCATTATAGTAGCACAAGATTTAGTGTACCTAAATCCACAAGATTCAAGTGCAAATACCTAGGTTGAGCTTCCCATCCTTGGGTTTGTCCAAGCCTCTATTTGTTTAATTCCTTGACTTGGTTAAATTGATAATACTTCATTATTGGTTGTTAATGTCAAGAGAGCTAATTTATGTGCTTCACTAAATTAGTGTTTTTAGAAGAGAAATAAGTAATTGTGTGCTTCACCAATTATCTTGGTTAGGTAGAGTTGGATATATTTTGCTTGTTGTTGGGTTGAAGTGCTTGAGTTTCCATTGTCCTTGGGTCAAATATCTCTATATCTTGCTTATTCGCTCATTGTGTTGGTAAATTTGATGATTGTCATTAACTTAGTTGTATTTTTATAACAATTTATTTCTTGTGTTTAAGGTGTTTGATAAAACACCACAACCAAATCAAAACTCCCCTTGTTCATACTTCTAAATTGTAAGAGATAATCTACTTGAAATCAATATTGATAGTCCTTCCCTGTGAACGAACTTACGAAAAACACTACCGTCACTAACCAATTATCTCTATATTATTATATAAAAGCCGAAACACTAAAAGTTTTGGTACCTGTTTTTTGGTACTTCGTGAATTTATTTATTTACCCTTCATATAAAGAAAAATAAATACATCTAAAATAAATAATAACATAATATAATTAATGGTAATTAGTTGAGATATTACTTTTTATAAACTCCTAAAACATCAATCGTATCATATCTTTCCATCTTTAATATATCCTTTCGAATTAAAACATGTTACCTTTTTAATTTAAAACAAATCTTACAATCATTAATATATACCCGAAAATATCACACCATAATTTTCAAGAAAAATATAACACCTAAAATAAATAATAACATATTATAATTAATGATAATTAGTTGATTAACATAATAAAATTAATGGTAATTAGTTACCTTATTTAATTATTTTACTTTATTACCCGTAATTACTTTACTTAATTATAAAAAAATAAAACACAACACAATCTTTTCTCAAAATATTACACGCATCTCTTCCCAACACTTCTGCTAATTAATAACTAACCAATTAACTTTTTCAGCCATTACTTTTTCTAACTTTTCTAACTTAAATCTCTTCTTTCCTAAAATATGGTCATTCTAATTAATGAAATAAACTAATAATATTATAATTACTAATAACTAACTTATCACCAACTAAAAGGTAATATATTTTCTAACTAAAATATCTCAATTTCTCCTCAATAATAACTAACCAATTATCTTTTTCAATTATTACCTTTTTTTAACTTTTCTAACTAAAATATCTTCTTTCCACAAACACGGTAGTTCTAATTAATGAAATAAATTAAAATATCATAATAAGTAATAACTAAGAGATTCAAGAAAAATATAACATCTAAAATAAATAATAACATAATATAATTAAGGGATATTTACAAAAATATATATGTTTTTAACTTTCTTTTACGTTTTTACTATCATTAACTTCCTCTTTCAATTCTATACTTTTACTTTTACAAAAATACTACCAACTTTGTTTTTAACTTTTTAATTTTCTAAAAATACGTTTTGCAACTTTTGCAACCTCATTTGAAACTTCAGGGCGGCGCCAGCCGTGTGAGTTACAAATGAGGTTGCAACTGAAAACTGGAAGTTGCAAATCAGGTTGCAACTGAAAACTGGAAGTTGCAAAAGTTGCAAATGAAAACTGGAAGTTGCAAATGAGGAGCAAACGAATTTCTGATTGTAAGTTTCTGTTTTCAACTATCATTTTCGACCTGTTTTTTGAAATATATATATATATATATATATATATATATATATATATATTGGAACTTGAACTTTCATTTTTCAGTTTTCAGTGTTCGGTTGCATATAAGGTTGCATATGAGCAACCTCATATGCAACCTTATATGCTATATAGGGGAGCAGACGAATTTCCGATTGCAAGTTCCAGTTTTCAGTTGTTATTTTCGACCTGTTTTTTGAAATCTATGATATATATGTAAATATATATCATAGATTTCAAAAAACAGGTCGAAAATGACAATTGAAAATTGGAACTTGAACTTCCAGTTTTCAGTTTTCAGTTTTCAATTTTCGGTTGCATATAAGGTTGCATATGAGGGTGCTACGAAACCTCATATGCAACCTTATATGCTATATAAGGTTGCAATCAGATGAATTTCTGATTGTAAGTTCCAGTTTTCAGTTGCAACCTCATTTGCAACTTCCAGTTTTCAGTTGCAACCTCATTTGACTTCCAGTTTTCAGTTGCAACCTCATTTGCAACTTACACGGCTAGCGCCGCCCTGAAGTTGCAAAGGTTGCAAAACGTATTTTTAAAATTAAGAAAAGTATGGTGGTAATTTTAGAATTTTAGAAAGTTGGGCTGTATATTTTTAAAAACCCAATAGTTGACATAGGTAGTTTTGAACTTATCCCTATAATTAATGGTAGTAGTCGATTAACATAATAAAATTAATGGTAATTAGTCAATTGTCTTTTTCACATTAATAGAATAAAATTTATGGTAATTAGTCGATTGCCTTTTTCATATTTACTTTTTGTTGAAAATATTACCTTTTATAAACATATATAAACATCAGTCGTATCATATTTTTTGATCATTAATATTTCCTTTCAAATTAAAACACGTTACCTTTTTAATTTAAAACAAATCTTACAATCATTAACATATACCCGAGAATATCACACCATAATTTTCAAGAAAAATATAACGGTTAAAATAAATAATAACATAATATAATTAATGGTAATTAGTCGATTGTCCTTTTCACATTTACTTTTAGTTGAAGATGTTACCTTTTATAAACACCTAAAAGATCAATCTTATCATATCTTTCAATCATTAATATTTCCTTTCTAATTAAAACATATTACCTTTTCAATTCACAACAAATCTTACAGTCATTAATATATACCTGAAAATCTAACATCATATTTTTTAATTATTAATAAAATATATTAAAAATCTTATACGTTGTTTATAATAAGGAAACATTAGTATAATCCGTAAGTATGAGTATATTAAATTATATCAAATTAAAATTAAAAAATTTATTAAAAGTAATAAATATATAAAAACATAATTATAATATTAAATAAATTTATAACATAATACAAGAAATCCGTGCATTGCACGGGCTATAAGCTAAATTTCAGTCAAAATTTGGTCAATTTGACTACTGAAAAGTCAAACTGAACAACTAATTAGGGACGGAGGGAGTACATTATTACATTCATTATTTCACTCTACTTTTTTAATACTTTATGTTATTACATACCCACTACTTCACTTATTTTCACTTATTTTAACAATAAAATCATTACTACACCCATTACTTTATTTATTTTAACAATATTACATTCACTATCCTTGATCTCCCTATCCAAATACAATGTAAAGAAATCAAAGGAAATGAGGGAGTAATACAGTATCTACAAATTATTTAGCACCCCTCTAAAGAAATCATGCACCAAAATAATGCAGCCATCAATCGTAGATCATTTTTAAACTTTCTAAATGTTAATATTAATTATTTTCAAAAATTATGCCCGAATATTTTAGTGTTGAAAGGTCATGTTAGTTACCATTTCATGTCCACTTTTAGCATCGTGTTGCCAGTGGTATGTGGGATCGTTTAACTTATCTTAACAAAAATTTGGTATTATATAAAGTTATTTATATAATCACAATTTAGGACCAGTCGTTTTAAGTAATAATCAATTTTATTAATTGATTGTAGCATTCGACTGCTAGCAGCATGCATGCGCAGGAAGACTAGCGCAGAAACTGGAAAAGAGTTTACTAATGTAGATCTACAATTAATTTTGTGTTCTAAGAAACGATCGATCAATCGATTAATTAATTGATAAACGGATGGGTTTCGTATTAATTAAGCAAAATCGGATCAAGAAATGGGTTTTTGTAAAATTGATCAAAAGTCACGGAATTAATCGATCGAACGATAAAAAAATCGGTATTAATCGGTTAAATTTGAAAAAAATTATTGTTTTTAAAACACAAAAATATAGAAAACGAGTTAATAAAAAATATATTGACTATTTTAATGAATATGAGTTAATTAATTAATGAACTAAATGGTTTACTAAATTTCTAATATATTAATTATTCTATCAAATTGAATTTTTTTCGTTAATACTACGTATGAACTAATGATATGTGGTTTGTTTTTGTAAATTTTTAACACTTAAATATCAACATTAGAATAAAGATATTTGATTTTTTTAAAATCTTTTGGTAGCTTGATTTTGTTTAAATTGATTAATATTTAATTTATTGATTCGATTAAATCCCAATTATCATATTAAATATTACAATGTACTTTTACTGTTTAATTCCAATTTCCGTCTTTTAAAACATAAATAACACATTATACATTGTACATTAGTTTACTACAATTATGCCCACACTGTTTCTTCGTGTCACTGTATTTACGCAGCTTTGGTCACTGAAATACCAGACTATATAAATAAACTAGCTCCTTGAATCGGTGAAACATGCATGCCTTATCTATGCACACTGAGAACATATATATCCGTATAGTGGAATCGGGATTTTATTGTTCATATTGATAAAATTTGAAATATCAATCGGGACTAAAATAAATTTTGTAGCACTAATATTTGATAATCAGCCAATACTACGTGCATGTTTGGATGAACTTATTTGCCGGAACTTATGTCTTATCCATAAGTGCTTATGGGGGTGTTTGCCTATTTAAATTTTAGCTCAACTTATGATTTATATGTTGATAAGTTGAATGTTACGATTATGCTTATAACTTATTCTCGATATACACAATCCTTCAAATCTTCAAAATCGTATATCTTTTGATCCGTTTATTAAAAAATTGATATGTATATATCAAATTTCTCTACTCATCGAGATCTATCCATTGATATCCCACTAGTACAAAAATGGCCTTTTACGTCGGTTAAAACAGCCTTTTACGTCGGTTAAATGGCGACGTATGGGCAGGCGACGTATAAAGTCATGACCCTTTTACGTCGGTTAAAAAATGCGACGTATATTGTAACCTTTTACGTCGGCTCTTCTAAACAACCGACGTATAAGGTCCAAAAAATTAAAAAAAATAAAAATAATTCATTAGTGACCGACGTATATTGTTAACCTTTTACGTCGGTTCTTCTAAACAACCAACGTATAAGGTCCAAAAAATTAAAAAAATAATAAAAATAATTCATTAGTAACCGACGTATATTGTTAACCTTTTACGTCGGTTCTTCTAAACAACCGACGTATAAGGTCCAAAAAATTAAAAAAAAAAATCTCGATGCCTTTTCAAACCCACCTCCTCCCCTTTCATTCATCTCCACCGAAAGGCTCATTATACCAAACCCAATAATTAAAAGTAAAGAATACAATAAAAGAATAGGGAAATTAAACTACATTTGAGCTTCAGTGGGCACACAATAATAGAGCCAATCCACAAAAATTACAATGTATATGCAGGAATAAACTTCTGAACCTTCTTTGTGGCCCTTAAGTATGACACTAAGTATGACATGAACACTTCTTTGTGGGAACTGATATATATTAATCACAGCCTCACCACTATTGCTGATACATATATGCTGTTTATAGCTTGAAAAGAATTTAATTTCATCAACAAGCCGTGGCATTGCTTCTTGAAGTTCAGTCATAGCCCTGGTAACTGTCCATCAGGTCCAGAAAGAAGCTCTTGGAATAGTTTGGAGTGCATTTGCAAATATACTCTTCCACAAGGAGGATCAATTCGATGGCCCGGCATTGTCAGTCTTGGTAGAACAGGTATTGGACATTGCCCCTGCAAAAAGTTAAACAAGGTGTGATCACCTGCTAAGCAATATTGCAGGTAACATTCTGAAACATCTGCTAAGCAATTCCAAAGCTCCAGCATGGATGTAGCAAGGTCTTGCAGCTGGTACAATATAACAGGTAATGTGTTAAGCAATTTATATCATTCTATACAAACCAAATGACATTCTGTGCAAGCATTATTACCCGCTGCATCCTTTGTATCTTTAGCACTAACAACCTTTTAATTGCAACTGCTAAACTATCTATAGTATCATTACTAATGCTTTTTGTTCCATCTGAATCGCGTAAACTGGGATGAACCTCGTTAACAATGTTCTGGAAATCCATTCCCAGCACCCAGCATTGTGAGTTCAAGGTATTCAGGTGTTCCAGGACCTTATACGATTAACAGTGTTCTGGATTACACGCTATGGTAGGATAAGAGCGCAGATGATACAATAAGGGAATATTTGAACCAACACTTTATCTTATCAAGCAGTTACACAAGCAAGATCTATATAAAAAGAATAGAGTTACAAACTCACTTCTCGTAAATGAACAAAAAGTAAATACCGTAATGTTAGACGCATTGAAGCAGTTTGTATTCAAACTACCACCACGAGCATTTGTTACATCCTTGAGCACTGCCCTCCTTTTGTTCTGATTAGTAGGAGCACAACTGTCCTTTTCAGCCAGAGCTACTCTTTTGGAGGTTTTCCGTGAATCCCGCTTCTGGCATTGCTGCTTTGATGAGTCCAAACTAAGCAGTCCTTCAGAAGATTGTGAGGCAGCAGCAGCTCGTGCTCTTGTCACTCGAGCTGTTGGCTCTCTAACAGTAGCAGCTAACAGATTTTCCTTCTTCATCTCTAAAACTTCAGTAAAGAGCAAAGAAGGCTTCCTAATTTGAAATTAGTTGCCTTGTTACCTGCAATAATTTTCACCATGAACACTAAAAGAAATATACATAGTCATAACCATACTGTAAAAAAACACCGGAGAAATCACTGAACTTATGTAGGCTCCAGTTATCACCGGATATCATAATAGCCTTAATAAGATGATCAATGATGGAAAAAATCATTACAAAATTATAAAGTTTTCACAATAAGGGACATGTGAAATAACAGTAATTATAACCAATTAGTTTACTAGATCCTGCTGAAAAAATTGAAAAACAACTATGACATGAAATAACTCATAAAAAAAATGATGCAGACATATACACAATGATAAACAAGACATAAATGCTGCAGTCACTCATTAGCACAAAGAATTACAAATCTTCAATCTGGAAAATCATACAAAACTGGTCACAGACAATCAAATATAGGGACACACAATGAGAAGTAAAAACATCAAGGACTGTAATCTGACCTTGTTAACAGGCCCTAAGCATATATACCGATTATTTTCATCCTCATAATGTACCTGTTCCATAACAGTGCGAAGAGACTTCTCTCTTAATTTCTTTCCGGGCCAATGCATTAATAAAGGTTCCATGACCTTATATAGAGTTTCCTAAAGTAAATCTTGTAAAAAAGGTCGTGGATAGAACAAATCTTCCTGCAAAAACGTGACAGCTATTTTTAACAACTCAAGAACAGGGATATAAGGTGTAATCCATATACCAACAATTAGATACCCAAGAACAGGGCTTCCTAAACATTAAAACAAACAAAATATATTACTTAAAAACCCCACATAAACCCCACACATTTCCAAAACCCCACATAAAAATTTAATCTTTTTACAAAATTCATATACCAAGAATCAATAAATTTAAAATTCATAACAAAATCTAGAAACCTCACCATCAAATCAAATTCTTTTTCTTCTTTTCCATACATTAATCGCTTAAAAATTGCATCTTTTTTCTTCACATTGGGATGAACCTCGTTAACAGTGTTCTGGATTGTTATTCACAATTAAGAACAGAGAGGGAGAGATAAGGGCTGAGGGAGAGATAAGGGAGGAGAGGTTGAGAGAGATGGAGATGGGGTTTGAGGGAGAGAGAGGCAGGCGGCGAGAGAGAGAGATTGGGGTGGGAGAGAGTCGATGGCGGAGAAAGAGAGGCGGTGGTGTAGAGATTGAGAGAGGAAGATAAAGGAGACAGGGAGAGATTTGAGAATGACGAGAGTGAGATTGGAGAAATTAGATAATTGTGTTAAAATGAATGGTCGAGATTAATTGCATCCAACGGTTCTAAGTAACGATCCATGTGGTCAAGTATTACCCAATAATAATATGACACGTGGCCTAGCACCCACTTTTATACGTCGGTTATATTAAGAAGTATAACCGACGTAAAAGAGAATATTATATACGTCGCATTTTCCTTAACCGACTTATATAATAGTATCATATACGTCACCTTTTACCCAACTGACGTATATAATACTATCATATACGTCACCTTTTTACTCAACCGACGTATATAATAGTATCATATACGTCGCCTTTTCTTCAACCGACGTATAAAACACTCATATACGTCGGTCAAATAAAAACCCGACGTAAAAAGTCATCAATTTAACCCTTTTACGTCGGTTAAAACAACAACCGATGTATAAAAGTAGTATATACGTCGCTTTTATATTTAGCCGACGTAAAAGGGGCAACGTATAATGTCAGTTTTGTACTAGTGTCCATTGATATATAATAAAAACAAATATTTAAAAAAATAATAAAAAAAGTTAACTTATAAGTTCTGATTTACCAAACACTCTACTGATTTATAAATTCTGATTTACCAAACACTAAAACCAAACCAAACCAAACAAACCCAGTATATCCCGCTCGGAGCAGGGTCTGGGGAGTGGGGAGGATGAGATGTACGCAGACCATACCTCTACTTTTTACGATAGAGAGGCTCTTTCCGTGAAGACCTCCGGCTTAGTGCTCAACAAAAATAGTGTGTGTTCTATACAAAGATGATTACGAATGTGAAAGTATTCAGCCGAACCTGGGCCCATGGCTTGGACCTCATGGGACTTACCTAAGCGGCCATTGGAAACTCATCTCCTGATATAGGTCGGCTCCGAGCAACACTCCCTGCCAAAAACTCCTCTCCTGCCAAAACACTAAACTACAAGCATTAAACAGTCAAATATTAAAAGCTAAAAGAGACAACCCAACTCTAAGACAAAGCTAAACGGGACAACCCAACTCTCAGACTCTCAATAACAGAACCACTCCCTAGAAGAGAATCCACAACTCTGATACGACGCCTCCAAGTGGACCTGTCAGCTGTCATGGTCTCGCTAAGGTTTAAGTCCTGCAAATCTAACCTTATTTGCTCCACCCAAGTTCTCCTCGGTCTACATCTCCTTCTCACCCCTACGACCGAAATACTCTCTACCCTCCTCACTGGGGCCGTAGCCGGCCTCCTGCGGATGTGACCGAACCATCTCAATCTCCCTTCCCTAACTTTCTCAGCAATAGGCGCAGCTTCTAAATCATTCCGGAAAATAGCATTCGGTATTCTATCCAGCATAGTGCACCCACATGACCAACGCAACATTCTCATTTCAGCCGCTTCCAACTTGCTCTCCAGCGCCTTCTTCCCCGCCCAACATTCGGAACCGTACAACATCGTAGGTCTGATTGCTGCTCTATAGAATTTACCCTTCAATTTTAAATGGATTTTCCTATCGCACAGCACTCCTGACGCTGCTCTCCATCTAAGCCACCCAGCCTTGATACGATGAGTTACGTCACCCTCCACCTCTCCTTCCTTTTGAATGATAGAACCCAAATACTTGAACTTGTCCGTGCGAGGAACAATCTGATCTCCAATCATAACCTTAACCCCTTCCTCAATGGGCTCACCACTGAAGTTACACCAGAGATACTCGGTCTTAGAACGGCTCACACGTAGGCCTTGGGATTCCAAATTAGATCTCCATAATTCCAACTTTGCATTCACCTCCCCCCTCGACTCCGCCACTAACACAATGTCATCAGCAAAAAGCATGCACCACGAGACGTCATCTTGGATCCCCCGCGAAATGACATCTAGTATTATGGCGAAAATGAGAGGGCTTAGGGCCGACCCCTGGTGCAACCCTATCCCAACCGGGAAATAGAGGGTATCACCAACTGGTGTCCTAACGCAAGTCGAAGCTTGAGAGTACATGTCTTGGATCGCCCTAACGTACAATGAAGACACCCTCCTTTCTTCTAGGCTCCTCCAAATAACATCTCGTGTGATGTTATCGTACGCTTTCTCAAGGTCAATGAACACCATATGCAGGTCCTTACGCCTTTCTCTAAACTTCTCGATAAGGCGACGAACGAGATGAATAGCCTCAGTCGTCGATCTCCCAGGCATGAAACCAAATTGGTTCTCTGAGATCTCTACCATTCTTCTCACTCTACCTTCAACCACTCTCTCCCAAAGTTTCATAGTATGACTGAGTAGTTTAATACCCCGATAGCTACTACAACTCTGAGCATCACCTTTGTTCTTGAAAAAAGCCACCACAATATTCCGCCTCCATTCCGCCGGCATGTTAGCATCTCTGAGGAGAATGTTGAACAAATCTGCTAGCCATTGAACACCTACCTCCCCCAGACAAATCCACACCTCAATAGGTATTTGGTCCGGGCCAACCGCCTTAGCTCTACCCATCTTAAGAAGGGCGCCTTTTACTTCTTCTGTGCTGATACGCTCACAATCCCCTAAAGTTTGAGTAGAAGATTGACTAACACCTTGCACCTGTGACAGCCCAAGATCCGGGGTCATGGATCCGGGCCGTCAAGGTCCAATTTCCATTCATTAACAACATTTCCTGGATTTTTTTTTTATATATAATTAATACAAATTAAACCTTTCATAAATGACCCCACACTAATATCATCACACACCAGTCATATGCTCAGAGAACAACATCCACAATATTAAAAGTTTAGAGTTAAAGGAGTTATTACAAACCAGGATCATACTTAAATACATTGTTGAATAATACTTCGACATGAAGCATTTCAACAATCAAAAGTTTAATACACCAGCTTACACACTTAATGTACATAATCTACCAGAACCCGCTTGCCTACACGCTACCTCCGGGATGGGTGCCAGCGTTCTCTCAGAAGGTCGCCTTTCCCTTACCCTCTTGCGTGGTGTAGTGCGGAGTATCGGCATGCCTAGCTGTTGTATAAAATAAATAGCAAGAATGAGCTAAAATAGCTCAACAAGATAACTTCTATCTACTACCATAAAAGGGAAAATAAACTTTTACATATATATATAAAAATGGGAAAATTCATCATAGTCATTAAGAAAAGAAATAATTCTTATCTATCAAATGCACCATCTATTCCTCTTCGTACAAAAAGTAATATGTAGTATTATAATATTAGTTTCTCTTCTTAAATAATATAATAATCCATACTTCGTTTCCGTATAATTTTCCAAAAATAATATTCCATTTGAATAAGATCTCGCAATAATATCCTTCTGTTTCTTGTATACGACAACCATATATAAATAATATAAAATCAGTTTCTCTTCATTCCATATAAATAATTCCATCACCTTATCTCATTTTCTTGGTTTCAGCATATAACTCTGAAAACCATTGTCAACCCTTTCTTTTCAAAAAAACATTGGGGATATCTGCTGTCGCCTGATACATTAGGACGATGATCAGTCGCCTAATCGTACCTGCTCTCTTTTTACTACCGGTAGAAGGAATGAAGATCATCCCTGGAGGAAGGCCACCTGCTAACATCCTCCCTTGGCATCTTCGTGCCGTAATAAAAATAATAAATGCTGGACTGTGTCGCACACAGCCCTGACACAGCCACTTACGCAAGTCTGTTGCAATCCCCCTTTTTGTCAAATCATTTTTCCATTTACATTTATCATTTCCATTTCCATTTCCATTTCCATTTCCATTTCCATTTCCATTTCCATTTCCATTCACATTTATTCATCACCTTTAAATCATATGTCATAATACTTTAATTATGACTCATACATCTTTTCTATAATTATTAAAGTCAAATATGCCTTTAGAACATAAAGTATATTCGCTCTATCCATATTCGTATCTATCTTTCTTTAATTCTCAAAATCAGGAAATAAATCCTTAGCAATATAGCATCGTAGAAAAACATATATATTCCAAGAAATCATTTTACTTTAAACAATAAAATAGTTTTCTAAAGTAAGAGTAGAAGAAATCTTGCTCTCTTATATACACATATTTATATATGTTGTTCCATCTACTTTTAAAAATAGTAGATAATAATCAAATAATACTTATTAAATCACAATATTTAAAAAGAATATCTTTAGTAAAATATTATAAATCATATAACCCTAGATAACAACTGATACCATTCCTTTATTTACTTTAGATAACAACTGATACCATTCTCTCATATTCTCTTAATCATAAGGCATGTTCACTTCATGCATAATCATCTCTATACATATTCATCTCATACTCATATCCATCTTCATATACATCTTCGTATACCTTTCTTTTCGATATCAATACTCAAGGAAGACAATTTCTTCACAATATAGTAATAATAGCATCACATATATATTCCATGAAATCAAGTTTCTTTGAAGATAAATAGTTTTCCAAGTAGGGATAGAAAAGATCTTGCCTGGATCTCTAAAGCGAGTAGGTGGAATCCTGAGTTCGTCTCCCGTTTCTATAGGAACGAAAGGATCACCATTAGTATATATCACACTTAATCACTTAATCTCTACACCATAACACCCTTAACTCATATTATAAGTTTAACATGGTTTTTATGCACCAAAAGTTTACATGCACTTAACCATTTTTAAACTCGATCTAAGTTTTAGCATATTCCACCATTCCCCTTAATAACCACACTCGACTGTAAAAATTCTCAGAAAATATAGATTTCGAATTTTAATGCAAGGTCAACTGTCAAGGGTCCTCTGATCACCCTACTACACTATCCCAAAATTTCGTGACTTATAAAAATGTCTAAGTATGGTAACTTTAGCCTCAAAGTTGATACAATTACGTTTTCTTGGTTTTCGAACGTCTTTCACTAAAACTGACTTTTCTCCTAAACCGTACGTCAGATTTTAACGCACCTTATATCGAAACGATCTATGAACTAAGCTCTATCATCTCATGGTCACTTAGTGTGCTGGACAGTAACCTACCGTGTGTGCACAGTTGCTAAAAACAGGGCAGTTTTCTGGTTTAACGAAAATCGGGCATTATAACGGCTATAATTTCGTACTTTCCAAATTTTTCCCACCTCCCAATTCATCACCAAGCACATATATCTACCCTACACCATGTGGTCATCATACCAACCATGGATTTCCAAGTCCACAACACAATTTCCATATCAAAACTAACCATTTATAACACAAAATCATCATAAACTAAACATTAACACTACCTAACTATGAATCAACTCAATTTCCACCATAAATACAAAAAGGCAAGAGTGGTTATACCTCTTTGAAGCTCTAACAACACTTAACAAGCCTTGGGTAATCCTTAAACAACCTTGTACTAGCTTGAATCAACTAAAGAAACCATAAAAACAAAGTTAGTTTCTAAGGGTTACTATTCATCATCACTTTTGTAAAAATCATAACAAATCGAAAAATAAGAGTTTGGCTCTCAAATTTTTACCACATCTTGGCATCTGTATAAGCTTTGATTCGAGCTATAGATCACCAAAAACAAAGCTTCCTAGCCATGGTTTTGAGCTCCATCTTTCCGCTGGATAGAAACTGGACAGATTGGGTTGTCCAACTTTGAGCATGGATTTGACTAGGCTATACTACTTTGTTGGCCATGAAATTTGGAACGAATAAGGACCATGGAGTGGAGAGATTGTGGTTAAAATTTGGTGATTTTATCATGGATAGAAATGGAGATATGAATTTTTCTTTCATTGTTGTTCTTGCTTGGCAGTTTTGAAGAGATTGTGTTTATCTTGCTTTATCTTCACTTTTGATCCAATATTGACTTATCCAACTTTGATCTAATGATATTTACAAGATAATATCAGATGTATGGCTGTGTAGGATCCTTGGTTCTTGTACAAGAAGTATCTAAGAAGCTTGGTTTGATATTTTTACAAGTTAAATGACTAATCTACCCTTAAAAACAAGTTAGTGGAAAATGATGTCATTATTATGTCATAATAATTCCTTCTTCTTGGTTTTCTTTTCTAATTATCATGCTAGCACTCTTGGTAATTATAATATGGTATGTATCCTTGTTACATTATTAATCTTGGGTATGAGGTCTCCATACTCGTCTAATTGTGGTTCGTTTCGAATACACCTCATTATCTCAGTGGTTTCTCCTTTGTAAATTCCTTGGATATATAATATCCTTTCCCACATCATATATTAGTGTGTTAGGGTGATTCTAATCCTCAAGTAGGTATTAGATCCAATATCCTTGGTATATTCTCTTTTTCTCAGAAGTTGCTCTCCCGGTTATCTCTCGGGTTCTCAAGCATTCCCAAACTCGTTTAATAACCTAAATTCCCTTGGCATTTCCTTGACTTGATCACTCTTTGGTTTAATCTAATTTCACTAATTCCTCAATATATAATTTCCTTAAATATCTCCATGCTCCTTAATATCCAATAGAAGCTTATTCGAAATCAAAATCCTCAAAATCCATATTCAGGAATTTCTGAAATCTATCGTCATTTCGAGTCACTTATTTTCATTGTATAACACTAATATGGTTTCTGTTTACTCATTTTCTGTTTCTCTTATAGAGTACCTACATACCATTTCCATAAATCCTCAAAATTTACTATTCATTTGATCACTGTAGCATTGCTAAAGTTAGGGGATATTACAGTCTTCCCCCCTTAAAAGGATTCCGTCCCGGAATCACGTTGAAGATATCGACGAATACCTTTCTCACATTACACCTTCTAATTCTCGTATTACTTCCTCCTTCCTTTAGTTTCTCCTTAAACATCTCTATCTTGTTTGTACAGAAATACACCAACATACACTTGCTTGTCATTCATCAACATGCCATTTAGCTTATCAATAGCAGTACTTTCACTATCTTTTCCTTACTAATCTCCTCCTGTTTCCAGTCATTCTATATTATCTCATTCCTCCTTTCTCTTTTAATTAAGGTATCGGCCACCGCATTGGCATTTCCTGAATGGTAGTGTATCTCACTTATGGTTTAACTATATTTTGATCTCTATCATGACATAAAATATTGATACTCCAATCTTCCTATATCTCATTTCTGTAAAATTTTCCAGAAAATAAGTTCTACTAATATTCCTTAAAACATTTGTAAGAAAATATTATCTATAATATATATTTCCTGTTCGTGTCCTACAAGGTTGTGTTTTTCCACAGAATACTCTTACTCTCTTTTCCTTAGATCGGTATATCCTACTTCCTGATCAGATAGATTATTCTTATCTATTTTATTAACTTATTTACACCATTAATAGATTAAGTCGATCCCTAACCAAACATTTACACCTAAAAGGTTAAATTAGAGCATACTTGCAATTTCCTCCGGATACCTTATCCCATATGTCTATTGTTCACTATACACTCTTTACATCTTGCTGATCCACCTTAGTTCTTTCATGATATACTATCTACTCCCCCTTTGTAATTTCCCTTTATTATTCTCATCAAAATCTTTACCTCAAGTTTTTACTCATTCACACCTTTTCGATTAATCCTTTGAATAATTAAGATCTTTAATCTCTCTCTGCTACTTAGGATATTAGTCGCAATATTGACCTTCCCCCACTAATAGTTATTGCACCTCGAATCCTTCATTAACTATCCCCACTTCCTTTGTTTATCCTTATTCTGACTCTATCCTCAAAATACCCTTACTCTCAATAGTAAATCTCAATTATACCTTAAAATTCCTCATATTCTTTTCTCTTACTAATAATCAAATATACCCATTTCTCCTCACGAAATTCCTTCCTCTCTTATATTGAAACGCTTCTAGCTCTAATTATTTCTTAACGAAGTTTCCCTTGGAATCTCGAGTTTCCTCGTATAATCACGTATACTATAAACATTGCTTCCATCCATTAATGAAATCTTCTATTTTCAAAACAATTAATAGAATTTAAGAGACTTTGAATTGAAACGAACCCAGAAACAAGCAAGGGTCCCACAATAATTTATAAAATTAAGAGTTTTAAATAACCTTTATTCGAAACAAAAGAATATCTGAGAAATCAATATAATGGAAGAACCCGTATGTCACACAAAGGAGGGCGTCCCCTCCGACTTTCAATCACACAGACAGATCGTCCTTGTGTATACATATAGGGTTGTTCCTCTTAGTTGTAGTAAAAATATAAAGAAAAATTTAAATCAAAATGATCAATACCATCTTCCGAAAGTATTCTTAGAGGAATATTTTGACTAAGATAGATAAAATAAAATTTTGAAACACATCCCCAAGGGTACCAGAAAGTTTTTAAAAGATGCCGGCACTTAATGAATAATTACCCACCAGTTGAGGAAAATTTGAAACTCAATAATGTAATTTAGCAGGGCTGTAGGAGCTTGAAAATGGGTACTGTTAATAGCCTCTGCCCAATTGAAAATCCCAATAATGGAAGGTTTTCCTCAAATACTATTTATATCTTAGGCTGCGTACTCTCCAAAATTTCTTAAATTTGGCACTCACCATGTAGCCTTAACCTATCGTCTGCTATTCCCAATTATCTTCATTTACCTAGTCGTGACTTGGCTCGATACTCTCTGCCTTTATTCATAATAGAACACAACCTTCTAATCGATATACTTACGTAATGTTGATCGTCTTATCCTGACAATGCTCCGGTATCAAAGACCCTTTTAAAACTATTCTTTATAATTGAATATTCTAACGTACCACTTATACTCACGAGATTGTCTAACGTACACTTCCCAATACATCAAATATTCCCTTTTTCAAATCAATCCTGTGTGCTACATAAGTTTAACACTTTTAGCATAATAACCTTTTCATTTAAGTCAATCCCGAGACCTCTCAGTCTGTCTTGGTCCTTAAGGTATATCTTGGCTTTACCGACCAATCTCAGTTTCACCATTTCATCTCCGCAATCAATTGAAACAATCAGTGTCTATTCACCAATCCACTTACAATATTACTTCAAACTCCCTTCAGCTCAAGAAGATTTAAATACCCTTAACTTTGGCTTACCAATCTCATCTCCCTATACTAAAACATAAACGTTTATTAGTAATAATCTAAAAAATTATAATCACTACTTAGAATAAACGCTTCGTTCGATAAACCACCCTTGAACTCGATGTGAGTTCATATTTTATATCATTACATATATTTCTATATGTGTATATTATTATCACTTTTGTTCCTGAGCAATATGACTCTAAGCTCTGATACCAACTGTGACAGCCCAAGATCCGGGGTCATGGATCCGGGCCGTCAAGGTCCAATTTCCATTCATTAACAACATTTCCTGGATTTTTTTTTATATATAATTAATACAAATTAAACCTTTCATAAATGACCCCACACTAATATCATCACACACCAGTCATATGCTCAGAGAACAACATCCACAATATTAAAAGTTTAGAGTTAAAGGAGTTATTACAAACCAGGATCATACTTAAATACATTGTTGAATAATACTTCGACATGAAGCATTTCAACAATCAAAAGTTTAATACACCAGCTTACACACTTAATGTACATAATCTACCAGAACCCGCTTGCCTACACGCTACCTCCGGGATGGGTGCCAGCGTTCTCTCAGAAGGTCGCCTTTCCCTTACCCTCTTGCGTGGTGTAGTGCGGAGTATCGGCATGCCTAGCTGTTGTATAAAATAAATAGCAAGAATGAGCTAAAATAGCTCAACAAGATAACTTCTATCTACTACCATAAAAGGGAAAATAAACTTTTACATATATATATAAAAATGGGAAAATTCATCATAGTCATTAAGAAAAGAAATAATTCTTATCTATCAAATGCACCATCTATTCCTCTTCGTACAAAAAGTAATATGTAGTATTATAATATTAGTTTCTCTTCTTAAATAATATAATAATCCATACTTCGTTTCCGTATAATTTTCCAAAAATAATATTCCATTTGAATAAGATCTCGCAATAATATCCTTCTGTTTCTTGTATACGACAACCATATATAAATAATATAAAATCAGTTTCTCTTCATTCCATATAAATAATTCCATCACCTTATCTCATTTTCTTGGTTTCAGCATATAACTCTGAAAACCATTGTCAACCCTTTCTTTTCAAAAAAACATTGGGGATATCTGCTGTCGCCTGATACATTAGGACGATGATCAGTCGCCTAATCGTACCTGCTCTCTTTTTACTACCGGTAGAAGGAATGAAGATCATCCCTGGAGGAAGGCCACCTGCTAACATCCTCCCTTGGCATCTTCGTGCCGTAATAAAAATAATAAATGCTGGACTGTGTCGCACACAGCCCTGACACAGCCACTTACGCAAGTCTGTTGCAATCCCCCTTTTTGTCAAATCATTTTTCCATTTACATTTATCATTTCCATTTCCATTTCCATTTCCATTTCCATTTCCATTTCCATTTCCATTTCCATTCACATTTATTCATCACCTTTAAATCATATGTCATAATACTTTAATTATGACTCATACATCTTTTCTATAATTATTAAAGTCAAATATGCCTTTAGAACATAAAGTATATTCGCTCTATCCATATTCGTATCTATCTTTCTTTAATTCTCAAAATCAGGAAATAAATCCTTAGCAATATAGCATCGTAGAAAAACATATATATTCCAAGAAATCATTTTACTTTAAACAATAAAATAGTTTTCTAAAGTAAGAGTAGAAGAAATCTTGCTCTCTTATATACACATATTTATATATGTTGTTCCATCTACTTTTAAAAATAGTAGATAATAATCAAATAATACTTATTAAATCACAATATTTAAAAAGAATATCTTTAGTAAAATATTATAAATCATATAACCCTAGATAACAACTGATACCATTCCTTTATTTACTTTAGATAACAACTGATACCATTCTCTCATATTCTCTTAATCATAAGGCATGTTCACTTCATGCATAATCATCTCTATACATATTCATCTCATACTCATATCCATCTTCATATACATCTTCGTATACCTTTCTTTTCGATATCAATACTCAAGGAAGACAATTTCTTCACAATATAGTAATAATAGCATCACATATATATTCCATGAAATCAAGTTTCTTTGAAGATAAATAGTTTTCCAAGTAGGGATAGAAAAGATCTTGCCTGGATCTCTAAAGCGAGTAGGTGGAATCCTGAGTTCGTCTCCCGTTTCTATAGGAACGAAAGGATCACCATTAGTATATATCACACTTAATCACTTAATCTCTACACCATAACACCCTTAACTCATATTATAAGTTTAACATGGTTTTTATGCACCAAAAGTTTACATGCACTTAACCATTTTTAAACTCGATCTAAGTTTTAGCATATTCCACCATTCCCCTTAATAACCACACTCGACTGTAAAAATTCTCAGAAAATATAGATTTCGAATTTTAATGCAAGGTCAACTGTCAAGGGTCCTCTGATCACCCTACTACACTATCCCAAAATTTCGTGACTTATAAAAATGTCTAAGTATGGTAACTTTAGCCTCAAAGTTGATACAATTACGTTTTCTCGGTTTTCGAACGTCTTTCACTAAAACTGACTTTTCTCCTAAACCGTACGTCAGATTTTAACGCACCTTATATCGAAACGATCTATGAACTAAGCTCTATCATCTCATGGTCACTTAGTGTGCTGGACAGTAACCTACCGTGTGTGCACAGTTGCTAAAAACAGGGCAGTTTTCTGGTTTAACGAAAATCGGGCATTATAACGGCTATAATTTCGTACTTTCCAAATTTTTCCCACCTCCCAATTCATCACCAAGCACATATATCTACCCTACACCATGTGGTCATCATACCAACCATGGATTTCCAAGTCCACAACACAATTTCCATATCAAAACTAACCATTTATAACACAAAATCATCATAAACTAAACATTAACACTACCTAACTATGAATCAACTCAATTTCCACCATAAATACAAAAAGGCAAGAGTGGTTATACCTCTTTGAAGCTCTAACAACACTTAACAAGCCTTGGGTAATCCTTAAACAACCTTGTACTAGCTTGAATCAACTAAAGAAACCATAAAAACAAAGTTAGTTTCTAAGGGTTACTATTCATCATCACTTTTGTAAAAATCATAACAAATCGAAAAATAAGAGTTTGGCTCTCAAATTTTTACCACATCTTGGCATCTGTATAAGCTTTGATTCGAGCTATAGATCACCAAAAACAAAGCTTCCTAGCCATGGTTTTGAGCTCCATCTTTCCGCTGGATAGAAACTGGACAGATTGGGTTGTCCAACTTTGAGCATGGATTTGACTAGGCTATACTACTTTGTTGGCCATGAAATTTGGAACGAATAAGGACCATGGAGTGGAGAGATTGTGGTTAAAATTTGGTGATTTTATCATGGATAGAAATGGAGATATGAATTTTTCTTTCATTGTTGTTCTTGCTTGGCAGTTTTGAAGAGATTGTGTTTATCTTGCTTTATCTTCACTTTTGATCCAATATTGACTTATCCAACTTTGATCTAATGATATTTACAAGATAATATCAGATGTATGGCTGTGTAGGATCCTTGGTTCTTGTGCAAGAAGTATCTAAGAAGCTTGGTTTGATATTTTTACAAGTTAAATGACTAATCTACCCTTAAAAACAAGTTAGTGGAAAATGATGTCATTATTATGTCATAATAATTCCTTCTTCTTGGTTTTCTTTTCTAATTATCATGCTAGCACTCTTGGTAATTATAATATGGTATGTATCCTTGTTACATTATTAATCTTGGGTATGAGGTCTCCATACTCGTCTAATTGTGGTTCGTTTCGAATACACCTCATTATCTCAGTGGTTTCTCCTTTGTAAATTCCTTGGATATATAATATCCTTTCCCACATCATATATTAGTGTGTTAGGGTGATTCTAATCCTCAAGTAGGTATTAGATCCAATATCCTTGGTATATTCTCTTTTTCTCAGAAGTTGCTCTCCCGGTTATCTCTCGGGTTCTCAAGCATTCCCAAACTCGTTTAATAACCTAAATTCCCTTGGCATTTCCTTGACTTGATCACTCTTTGGTTTAATCTAATTTCACTAATTCCTCAATATATAATTTCCTTAAATATCTCCATGCTCCTTAATATCCAATAGAAGCTTATTCGAAATCAAAATCCTCAAAATCCATATTCAGGAATTTCTGAAATCTATCGTCATTTCGAGTCACTTATTTTCATTGTATAACACTAATATGGTTTCTGTTTACTCATTTTCTGTTTCTCTTATAGAGTACCTACATACCATTTCCATAAATCCTCAAAATTTACTATTCATTTGATCACTGTAGCATTGCTAAAGTTAGGGGATATTACAGCACCCCTTCTGAAACGCTCCCCCTAGAACCATTGAAAAGCTCAGAAAAATACCCATTCCACCTCTCCTTAATAGCCTCATCGTCCACCAAAACACGGCCCTAATCATCCTTAACAAACCGAACGTGACCCAGATCGCACCGCCCTCTCTCCCTAGCTTTCGCCAGTTTGAAGATAGCATTAGCTCCTTCCTTGGTGTCTAAGCGCTTGTACATCTCCTCGTACGCCTCACCTTTAGCATTAGCTACTGCCTTCTTTGCCTCTCTTCTCGCCACCTTATAAGCTGCACTCTTGAAGATCCTCTCCTCACCAGTGCTAGCTGACAAAAGTTCTTTAAAGAGTAGTTGTTTAGCCTTAACTTTCCTTTGAACCTCCTCGTTCCACCACCACGCCTCCTTAAGACCACTGAACCTTCTCGAAGAAATCCCCACCACCTTCACGGCCACATTTCTAATAGCATTGGCCATACTGATCCACATCTGGTTTGCATCACTCCCCAGGTTAAAACCACCTTCGCGGAGCAGAGCCTCCTTGAATTCAGCCGCCTTATCACCCTTCAGATCCTTTCAAAGGATCCTAGGTCTAGCTTCCCTTACCCTGTTCACAACACGACCACCCATGGAAAGATCCATAGCTAGCAGACGGTGTTGCGAGGCGCAAGCCTCGCTCGGGAACACCTTGCAATCAACGTACGACCTCACATCACGACTGCGCATAAGTAAGTAGTCGATTTGAGTTTTGTGCCCCCCACTACTAAAAGTGATGAGGTGTTCAGCCCTCTTCTGGAAAACAGAGTTTACGATTACCAACTCATGAGCAGTAGCAAACTCCAACAATGCGGAACCTCCGTCATTCATAACCCCGAATCCGAAACCCCCATGAGCGCGATGGTAACCATCCACCCGTACACCAAAGTGTCCATTGAAATCTCCACCCATCACTATAAATTGGTCGACAGGAATACTTTCGACCAGCTCATATAAACAAACCCAGAAAGCTGCTTTCTCAGACTCGCTCAAACCGACCTGTGGAGCATACGCGCAAACCACGTTCACCATCTTCTCCCCAACTACCATTCTAACAGACATAATCCTGTCGTTACACCTCTTCACTTCCACGACGTTATCCTTGAGCTCCTTCGATAACAGAATACCCACCCCATTTCTCGAGTTCGCAAGACCTGAATACCACAATTTATACCCGTTCGCTTCTCTGGACTGAGCCCCCTTCCACCTAGTCTCCTGAATACACAGCACATCCACCTTTCTATTAGGTAGCACATCCACTAGCTCCAAAAACTTTCCCGTCAAGGTACCCACATTCAAACTGCCAACTCGAAGACCACGAGGCATCGACCTACACAAAACACTAATGTACTACCCACAGATACAACTACACTACCAATCAAATCTACTTATTTCTAAGGTCTCAAAAGTACTAAATGAAGGTAAAAATTTAGATCACAATTTATATGTAGGCAACTGACAACAGTAATTTATGAAAAAAAAAATGAAATGATACCAGACTTCGAATCGTAACACGCCGGCATTGCAACTTCGGATGAACTGCCTTATAATTTCTGATCTACTTATTACTTATATGACATAAGTGCTTATAAGTCATAAGCTACTCATTTTAAGGTAAGCCAAACGGCCCATATGTTGGCAAAGCTAACTTCCTGGGTTGCGGGCCGTTTTTCTAGTTGTAAATAAAATAAATGGGTTTTGGAAAAGGTCTAATATCGATATATAGAAATTGAGACATTTTCTACAGACCCCTTTTGATAAAAATTCCTTGATCCGAAAATGATGCCCTGTGAAAATGCCACCTAACAATTAATGTGGGACCCATGATGATTCAAAATCTAAAAATTCAACCTAAAAATTCTTGTTACCGATAACATTAAATAAACCTCACCATGAACAAATGATGGTAAGACATATATACATAATTATTATTATTTTTTTTTACTATCAACACGTAACTTTGGAAAGACCGAAAGATCATCCTATAATAGCCTTTACATGCGACATATCTGAACTATTTTGCAGTACATGCTATAAAGCTTGCTGAAGTGCACTACTTAAACTCTTGACAAGCCTCTTTCAGCAGCTGCTAGTGCGTTAATGTGCAAATCATTTTAGTGTTTATGCTTGACCGAAGAACATGGGCTCCGTTGCTTTTTTGGTATATTAACGTCCCCTTATTTCATAAATGGTATAGCTGAGTTCAACTTTGCAAAAATGGTACAGGGCGCCACTTCAAGCAGCGACCCAGGAAACAAACGCCACTTGAAGTGGCGACTAGTAACGGGACGCCACTTCAAGTGGCGACTAAGCTTATATTTTTTTCGTTTACTCACCTGTTACTTTTCCCATTGTGAGCTATAAATTTTTGAGGTGCTAAGTAACATTTTGAAGTGCGAATTTGACACTATTAAAATTTAACTTTTGAAAATAAATTTTTCATTAAATTTTGTTCCGTATTCGAGTTTTGATATTCTACTTTTAGGTAAGTTAAAAATGTGGAAAAAATAATTTATGTAGATATGTTAAAATGTTGTGTGATTATGGGAAGTCCATATCAAATTTGTAAGAATTTATTTGTGTAGGCATGTTTAGGGGCCTAAAAACATATTTTTACATGTAATTTTTTCAATCCTCTCTAGCAACAAATGGATGCAAACGAGTAGCAGGAGGCCTAGCTGCTTGTCCACTTCTCGTACGTGCACACGACGAGGCCTGATAGGTGCAGGGGCTGGAGGTGGTCTCTACTGAAGCTCTGGAAAACCTGTATGCCCCAAGGTACTCTGTAGAACCTCTAATGTATCATCCACAACAGTCTCATCATCAGCAATATCGTCACGCCTAAGGCCGTGATAAGAACGGGAAATCCCCTCAACCCGCGTCATGCATTTTTTCAAGCCCAACGTCATAATCTCATGTAGTGAAAATGAAATCTATAATATGATACAGTACTTCAAGTGAGAACTAAAATATTTATAGCCATTAGGAGGTGTCCCTGCGTACCTTGGAACCCCTGTTGCTGGGGCCATACAGCGGGATTGATGATAAATCGACGAGTGACTCTATTATACCACGAAGAATACTCATCAGTACATGTAGGTCTTCTCATAGAGCAATATCCGGGTGGTGCCATGATGCGATCCCCTCGTGTATGCCAAATGTGAAAGAGATCGGCTAGTGGTGTTTCCCAATCATCGGGAACCCTATGGAAAGTAGCATGCCTAGGCACTGGTGAGGCAGTAGGAATCGGCTGTAGAAAACCAAACTGCCTGGTCACTCGATCTGTATAACACCACTCTACCAAACCATCAAAAAACAATGGACAAGGTGCTGTCATAAGTTCCCTCTCATCACCAGGGATCTCGAAGGAATCTGCTGCGCTGTCCTCGTATGGCATCCATACAAAGTCACTCTCCCTCATGGTATCAAGATAATAACGAACCAACCGTGAGCTGTGATCAACCACATCCGCACAATACATACGGATCCTGACCCACCTGAAGTAAGACAAGGCAAGTTAGTACGCTAAACATGAAGCATCTACGTAAAGGTGGAGGTGTATTAGTTATGTCACTTACCTAAGAGCACGGGGATGTACCATCAAATAAGGATCTCGCGATACAGGAGCTAGGCCTCTAAAATGATCGTATATCCATACCTAAGATACATGGATGAGATAATAAGGCTAATGCATCCCAGTAGCGTCTAACAAAATTGAACGAAACAATAACATGGAAGTGGTTAAGAATATAGACTAAAATAAAGAAAGGAAATGTACCTGGAGTAGAGTCATGGATCCACATAGATTCTTAACATTCCCTATGCTTTCTGTACACAACTGCCTGTACAATTAAGCAAGACAAGCATTTCCCTAACTGTAAGTCCTAACAGCATGGATGTGGCGTACATAATGCAGCAGTCGTGACTGAAGGGGGTTCCCGCTGGAGTTGGGGAACAAAGAGCCAAGTAGGAGGAGGAGGTGTGCACGTATGTGAAATGCAAGCTGTTCCTCGTAAGCATTCGAGTAATCCCTAATGGCTGCACATCTACCAAAGTTCCTAACCAACCAACCAATATTAATCCCACCTTTCTGCAGGACACCTCGCTCAGGCTCCAACCCTAAAAGCTAATGTACCATCATCATCGGGCATTTCCTCCTGTAACACCACTGGATGTCCTCCGCTACGAAGGCCTAGAATGAAGTACACATCCTCTAATGTGATAGTGACCTCGCTAAAACGCATATGGAAGATATGAGTCTCGGGACGCCATCTATCAACAAAAGCAGTAATCAGTCCAGCATCATGTCTCAACATCCCTGTGGCATACACCCCAAATAAGCCAGCATCCGTAATGGCCTCAATCACCGACCCAGGCGGTGGGTGCTCCTTAACTGTATCCCAGTAAGACTTGAAGTTTGTACGCAGACGAAAATCTTTTGTAATCTGCATAAATTGCCATGATTATGTTATTACATACTACCACATGCATATTAACAATAATTACAAAATGCTCAATACCTTATAATCCCAGATTAACTCTGAACGATGCTCATGTTGTCGTGTGAGCAATGATGGGTGAACAGGACCTGGGTGGTAAATAGCCTGCTCCATAGATCCCTGTAAATATTTTAGATAGGCGTTACTAAAGTTAAGATCATAAATACATAAATAAGATAGGCGTTACTAAAATATCTATAAATAAATAAATAAAGTTTCAATTTTTAAAAAATCTTGATTAATAAGACAAAGTTTCAATTAATTGTAAATTATAATTATGCAAGCTAGGAGGGAGAATGTAATTCAAGTTATGCTAATATAATTATGCAAGCAATTCTCTTAGGCATTTAAACAAACATCTTTTATGCAAGCTAGGAGGGAGAATGTAATTGAAGTTATGCTAATATAATTATGCAAGCAATTCTCTTAGGCATTTAAACAAACATCTGTTATGCAAGCTAGGAGGGAGAATGTAATTGAAGTTATGCTAATATAGTGAACACCAAATCACTGATTTATAGCATTAGACATCTACAGAATGATACATGGATACTTTCAAATGAGATACAACAAAGAATATGGAGGCTCACACAATATAGGCAAAAGCTTCGACAAAGTTAATGAAAAATAAAAAAACTGACATGCTAAGTCTGCTGTTGGGAATGAAAGTTCGTGGCGTTGCTTGCTTAGTCGCCAATTGAAGATGCGTCGGCTGCTAAGTCGCCAATCGGACTGGCGTCCCTGCAGTGTGGTTTTTTCTGTGTTTGTTTGCAAGAAACAGATATGGGGGGTAGCCTTTGTGAGTTTAAAAACTAAACTTCTGATTTGGTCACCACTTCAAGTAGCGTCTTAGGCTAAAATACTGTTGTACGGGCAATGATTCGCTAGTTGAAGTGGCGACCAGGCAACTTTCTTATTTTTATATATATATTTTTAATTTTCTTATATTGCGTTTGTTGATTATAATTAGAATACTTATAATTACTTATTCATTATTATTATTATTATTATTTTTTATTTGTAATTTGTTTGTCATTTTTAATTTAATATCTAAATCAATTAATTTAAAAATTATTAGGTAGTACAATAATAATTAATAATAAATTTTTATTATCACATAAATATAAGTAATCCGAATAAATATAGATGCCTTTTATGCAGCTTATGACATCAACTTTTTCAGTGATGCAGATATCCTGTTACAGTAAAATAAAGCTCCAAATGTTTAAAGCTGTGACTTTCTGTATAAATCACATGCCTGTGAAGTCATCACCAAAACTGCATCTTATTACATCAACTTTTTCATTGATGCAGAGATCCTTTTTTTAAGCAGAAATCTTATCCCATATCATAATACTAGCAAAAATCGACAGGAAAATCTTATCATCTTCGTATCTTATCCCTATTTTCCACAGCACCCATCCACTATAAAAACCCAATCAATACATGTATCTTGCAACACTCCACCAAACACTAAAGAAAACTTAAACATAGAAACACTTATTTATCTACATTACACCACATGGAGGACTATGTGAATTTTAACTTCTTTTGGGGTGGAGAAATCGTTCGTACTTTGAATGATATTAGGTATTCCAAAGATCCAAAGAAGCAGGACTACGTTAAGTTGGGAACTACGTATGAAGAGTTGAAGACCTATGTTTACGATATCATGCAAATAAGTCGTTACCATTGGAAATTAAACATGACTTTCAAATATCCACGCTTAGGTGATTTCAACATGCCCAACGGATGCTGGCTCTCCCATATTACTTGTGATGCTGATGTGACGAGGATGCTTAGTGTTCCCGCTACCATGCTAATGGGTTTCGGAGATGTTTCAATGTTCATTGAAGCTGAGCAAATTGATATGGATGACCCAGGCTCTTTTCACATGAATTTGGGATTACAACCAACACAAACAACATATGGAGGGGGCTCGACTCGACCACTTCAAGGGTGTGGATGGGGGTGGTCAGATCAATATTTCAGTACTGAAGCGTATGAAGGATATGGTGGGGGCTCAAGTCAACAATTTGAAGGGTATGGTGGGGGTTCAAATCAACAATTTGAAAGGCATTGTGGCGGGTCGAGTGAAGCATTTCAAGGTTATGCAGGGGGGTCCAATCAAGAATACCAAGGGTATGGAGGGGGTTCCAATCAAGAATACCAAGGGTATGGAGGGGGTTCCAATCAAGAATACCAAGGGTATGGAGGGGGGTCTACTGGCCAGTTTCATGAATATTCTAGAGGCAACGAGGGTATACACTTTTCTCCACCAAGACATGTTGCAATTAGGAGCTCGGGTAGGCAGTTAGCCGAGTTTGAATTGGAGTTAGGGGATAAATATAGGCATTCGGAAAGCGAAGCCTCGTATGACTTTGAGGACGACGATGAAGATTATTCAGAGAGCGATGACGGTGATGATGATGATGATGATGGTAGGACTTCACGAAGGACGGAGGAAGTGCCCATGAGTTTGGCAGTTGTGAATCAACATCATGTTCCTGTGGTTCCTTGTTTTGAGACCGAGGCATATACACCGATCCCATATGATAACCGAAATGACATTTACCTTGATTATGAGCCAAATGATGATGGTTTATCTGTTGGCTCTTTATTTGCGGACAAACAAAGTCTTTTTGCTGCAGTGAAGAAAGCTCATATTTCAACGAATCCCTACATTGTTAACAGAAGTAATAAAACCCAATTCATTGCGTCATGCACTGTGCCGGACTGCAAGTGGAGGCTGAGAGCTGCGAAGAAGGACATACATGGATACTTTGAAATAACCGTGAACAAGGAAGAGCACACTTGTTTGCTTACACGGCCCTTGCAAAAGCATAAGAAGATATCAGCAAGAATGATATCCAGGCTTGTGAAGCCACTTGTAAGTTCTTTACTTATAATTCTAGCCAATGTTGTTTTAATAATTTTACATTTATTTATAATCCTTGAAACAGGTTATAGAGACACCAAAAATAGCCATCAAAACAATTATACCGCTTGTTGTCAAGGAATAGAACCATCAAGCGACATACTTCAAAGCATGGCGAGGAAAACAAATCGCCATTGAGGAGGTATATGGCAGTTGGGCTACAACCTACCAAACACTTCCGATGTTTCTAACAGCCCTTCTACATGCAAATGAAGGAAGTTATGCTCAAATTGATGCTGTTCCTCATGTGGACCAACGGGGTATGTCCGTTTGAAACCGTATTTTTTGGTGCTTGAAAGCAATTTCTGACGGTTGGCAACATGCCCGTCCAGTAATTTCAATAAATGGCACCTTCTTGAAGGGAACATATAGAAGGAAAATACTCATTGCTCTGGGTGTTGATTCTAATAATCACCCTTTTCCTCTATGTTATGCGTTGGTGGATGAGGAGTCATATGAGAATTGGTCTTGGTTTCTTAAACTTTTGCGTGAACATGTGTGTAAGCAGAGGAAGGGTGTTTGCTTAATTTTTGACCGTGCTGGAGGTATTCTTGTTGCGGTGAGAGACCCCGATAATGGTTTTCGTATGCCATTGGGAATTCATAGGTTTTGTTTATTCCATGTCAAGCAACTTCAGCCCACATAATCCAGGAGGTGAACCAAAAGTCTTGATGTGGAAGGCTGGAATTACACCACAAGTGGGAAAACATGAAGCCTACATGAAGCGCATTGCTAAAATTTCTCCGGCTGCATTTGAGTATCTTGACAGAATACCAAAAAACAAATGGACCTTATCTCATGACTCACATGGTGCTCGTTATGGTCAGGCTACGACAAACATGATGGAAGGTTTTAATGGCAACATACGGAGGGCTCGTTTTCTTCCGGTAACAGCAATAATGGAGTATTTATTTTACAAGATTATCAAAATTATGAATACACATCGGAACAGTGTTGAAGAAAACCTCCAGAGGGGAGAAGATTTGTGCTCACGTACCATGGCTATGTTAGCCAAAATTCAAACCAAGGCCACTGCACATACGGTCAGGACTTTCAGTCGTCCTGATGGAATGTTTTCAGTTCATACGCAGCAGTATACAGTCAAAGGTGTCGTGAAGGGTGGTAACACCCAAGTCGTGAACCTATCTACGCGTAGTTGTACATGTGGGAAATGGGCGACCCATCATTTACCATGTTCTCATGTAGTGGCAGGGTGCATGAAAAATAAACTTGATTGGCACCAGTTTATTGAGCCTTACCATTACAACATGCAACTGCAAAAGGTGTGGAGACCGGTTATATATCCACTTCAACCTACTCCACTGTGGAACTATGAATTACCGAGGTAGTGGCAACGGTTTGGGAAATTGGTACCTGACGAGGCCTTGAAGAAGTTAAAGAAGAAATGCGGGGAAAAGGGCCAATCAGTCAGAATTCGCACTGAAATGGATGCATCCCGCACTGGGATAAAATGCAGCATATGCAAACAAGAGGGTCACACAAAAAGGAGTAAAAGATGTCCAGGACCCGGGGGAGCACGAACATGATGCTTTTTCAATATCTTTGTTTGCACTTCGTAATTTATTTGATGTTTGAACTTTGAATGAGATTAATTCGTTGTTTTCAATTACTCTTTCCTAAAACTTTACGTTTACTTAAATATTTAAAGCAAACGAATTGAAAACTAATTTCAAAAATACATGGAAAATGACACTACCATAATCTTTGTAAATTGATGGAAGTAATACATAAAATCACTTGCCACAAACGATATCAAAAGTAAACAACTTCTAAACTACTTTCAGAAGTACATGAAATATTACATTTGCATAGACTTTATTCATCATCGGACATATAGCAATCAGAGTTCAGATCAGGACTCATACTATAGAGCTGAAATATCCTTGCTTCTCTTAAGTCGCCCTCTTCAAAATATGCATCACGGTCATCACGTAGACTCTTTCATCGTAATCGTAATCTCATCTAATTTTCTTCCTCTCGTGCACGAAACAACGCTAATTCCAGTTGTTGAGGAGTGTCACGCGACATAAGTATGGCACGCTAGTTTGGTATTCTTAATTCATTCAACCGACATTGTTCTACACAACAAGATAGTTCATGTTTTCGCCACTCCCACTCCCGACGCATTGTCCTATTGACATAGTTGAGTAACGTAAATTTGGATCGAGTGGGTAGTCAAAATCATCATCACACCACCAGTGCCTACCCATTGCTTTGAAAATATCACTAGGAGTATAAATCATATTCAATTGTATGAGACAAGTGCTAAATTTTTGGTAGTGGTTGGGTGAACAAACCTCAACACATACTCGTTTTTTTATAGCATCTTGAGTGAAAGCACATAACAAATAAATAAATCACAAGAATGCAGAGGACAAAACACTGGGATTCCTCCATAATACATGTTGTGTTAGTATTCATTATTTCACCTTCTGACTGTGTATAGTTAAAATAAAGCTCCAAATGTTTAAAGCTGTGGCTTTCTGTATTCATGCAAGTTATTCAGTTTTACTTATCACATCATCAAAACTTTGTGCTCAGGTGGGGTAATAAATCACATGCCTGCAAAGTATAGTGGTCAGTTCAAATTTTAATTTCGTTGAAAACATAAACTTTAGATATGGGATCACAAGGTTGTGTAGTCTCTTCAACCTGTTGCAACTGTGCATCTCAATAATGTGTGGTCTCATCTTCAACAGTATGCAGATAACAGTGGCATAAATTTACTTAAAGTTATTGACATTGAGTAGTCACATCTTCCTATAACTGTGCTCACAGTCATAATTCACATGTGTGTACATCTCAATTATTTATGAATGCATGTTATTGTGAAGCTCAATAATTCACGTCCTACTTTATGTGTGTGTATAAAGTTCTTTAGTGTCATCAACAATAATATAGCTGACATATTTTTCCCAAAGTCACTTGCATGAAATGGGTAGTGAAGATGATGGAGATAACATTTCCGATCATAGTTGCAACTCCCGTTGTAGTTGCAATTGGGATTGGAATAACCTTACATTCTATCAGCAACAAGCAATTGATGAGATCAATCAAGATGGTGATGATTATTATGCAGCACACCCGGATAGTCCCCTAGACTTCTCCTAACCCCCCCTTAAACAGAAATTGGAAACACTTCCAATCCTCGGCCAATCACTCCAGAAATTCCACAAATAATCGATCCAATCCCTCTAGAACCACTCGCTCCAAATTCCGATCATAGTTACAATTGGGATTGGAATAACCTTACAATTTCTCAACAAGAAGCAATTGATGAAATGTATAGAGCTGCCGATGCTTTATATCAACCACAACCGGATAGTTCTGTAAACCTTCCCCAACAGTCCCCTCAAAGAGAAAGTGGAACCACTTCCAATCCTCAACCAATCACTCCAGAACTTCCTAAATCAATCACTCCAATTCCGCAAGCCCCCCGAATTGATTACAAAAGTAAGCAGTGGAAGGATTGTAAAATGTTCATCCAAAGTGGTGGTAAGATCATTTCTACAAATTTCATGTTACTTGTAATGATTTATTATTAATTTATTTAAATTGCTAAAATATGGAATTTTGCAGATGCGGAATATTACGTTAACATGTACCGAATCCAATGATGATAGAATGCAAAATACCTTATTCTGTCACTTGCAGGACTCTTAAAAGAATATTAAAATATGCATTTGAAGAATACGATGACTTTGTGGGCATCGAAACCATACCAATCGATTATGCAAAGGGATGGATCGTAAGCATCCGCGACTCGGACCTATTTGGTAAAAGAATCATCGTAATAGATGATGGCACACAGCAAGTTGATTGTTATCTCTGATTGGATAAGGATAGGTACCCACTTATCCGTAAACCGGTTGAAGTCGGATGTGTTATTGTTCTCTACAAGATATGTTGTAAATTTGAGATCACTTTTGCCGCCGACGTTATAGACTACGAAAATTTCACTTTTCATGGGGACTGTTCAAATCTATTAGCTGTATTCTAGAATCTTCTTTTCACTATGTAATGAATTAACCATTTGTGTGCTTCAATTCATGTACTTTGTTTGCTTCATTTCAATATAATTTTATGTCAAAATTTTGGAATTTGTATCATTTTCGGACCTTAACAAAACATAATTGTGCATTATATTTGTTCATCTTTTTGTGCTTACACCAAAGTAGGACGTTAATACTATAATGTGAAAAAAAAATATCGACAAAAAAACTTGTAAAATTAAGTTTTTTAGGCCCCTCAACATGCCTCCCCAAACTAATTGTTAAGAATCTTATTTCTAGTTGTCACTTTCAGACAAAATAATACCATAATTACACTTATTCTTTTTTTAAGATTTTTAGCTTAGAAAAAAGTAAGTCTTTTATACTTAAATTCGAACCTATAAAATTAAAAAAATATCATTTTAAAATTAACTTATATTTTGTGCAAAACTGCCTCCTCACATGTATATTTTACCTGTATATTTCTGTTCATTTGCTGCCTAATAAACGAAGAAAGATTAATTAAAAAAAGGTTCAGGATCGCCACTTGAAGTGGCGCCCAATGACTAGTCGCCACTTCAAGTGGCGTCTTTTTCCTGGGTGGCCACTTGAAGTGGTGCCCTGTACCATTTTTGCAAAGTTGAACTCATCTATACCATTTATGAAACAAAAAAACGTTAATGTACCATAAAAGCAACGGAGCCGAAGAATATGGGCCTATGTATACCCTATTTCACACACAAATTTGTTTAAAAAAAGGAATGAAAGGATTCTCAACTTTTATACAGTATTTAGAAATTATTTAGCACCCCTCTAAAGAAATCATGCACCAAATTAATGCAGCCATCAATCATAGATCTTGGCTAAGCATAGCAGTGATTCAAGTAATTTGGTAAGAAAGTGACCGAAAAAGCTTATATACCAACGCTAAAAGAAGCAATCGACTATTTCTGTAACATTTTTCTATAAGAAAATACATGGATTTTGTGAGCTTACATGAAATAATGATTTAGAAAAATGCTGAGTTAGAGCATTTTTAACCGTGTTTTGTAAAAATGATTGGCTATTTAAAATTTGTTGAACGTGTGATGTAGAATTTTATTACAGGTTGCTAAAGGTTCGACAAATATAACCAATCTATTATGATTATTTAAATTTATATCTAAGGTTTTGTCCAGTTGGAATGGACAAAATATTAAAAATTCTTAATAATACTTTATTAAGGTAATTTATCTTAATTTTTATCTAAAGATTTTAGATGGTTGGAGATGCTGTTACTCAATTTTTTTTTTTCAAATGCTGATTTATAATTCATGTAAAAGTTAACTTTTTTACTAATAATATATATCCGGTGTGTATAAATATGTGTCCACCAATGAAAATTTGTTACATGTGATACCATATTAATTAATTATTTGGTAAATTTTTGGAAATTTTTTTGAAGAATGTAGTACAATTCTAATTCATGTTATGAAATCTTAAACATTATGTCATGAATCTATATATCTATATATATTATAATAGCAGGAGATCGAAGAGGTTTTCACTCTGAAGCTTCAAAATATTTTTTTTTGATTTTTCATATTTTTTATTAAATAATTTACTCGCATTTAATAGGATTATAATTAGTCATTTATTGTACCTATTAAACTTATATTAAATACACTTTATTTTATAGTTAAAACAAAATTTTAGCCAATAATTATTGTAATTATCTATATAAAATATTTCAATTATTATTATTTCTTTATTAGAACATTTTAATTATTATATTAATATAAAAAATTAATTATCCATATAAAATTATAATTATTTAAAGTTAAAATGATAAAATAAAATTATTTATATAGTTAAAATATTAATTATCCATATATAATTATAATTATTTAAAGTTAAAATGATAAAATAAAATTATTTATATAGTTCATTTCTAATCTTTATTCAAAATCACTACAATTTTTTCGGCAATAATAAATAAACGATTTTAACTTTTCGATAAATTCGTAATCAATGACCGTGAGAATCATGATAAGTTACGGAAGTATATAAATTTTTCAATTAACATCTACAATTTAAAATAAAAGTAATATTATATAATTTACTTTTACACATGGGGTGTGATCAACTCGATTAAATTGCACCAATCCAACCTTTTTCTTTACTGATTAAATCAATGAAAAAGTTATACATTCGTTGTTTCATTATATTGTGTTGGAATAAATTAATATTCTAGCTAAACACATTCTTATACTATTACTAATCAATTAATCGCACATGTATGTTATGAGATGGGCGTCGGTTTTGAATAATATTTTATTTAATATTTATAAATTTTTATTATAAAAATTATGTTGACATTGTAATTTGGTAGGAAAAAAAATAAGAGGCCTTTATGGAGTTGATGAAGTTGATAATATGTTAGAGGATCTTCATTTTGCTTAAATAATTAATTTTAAAGGACTAAGCGTTTATTCTGAATCCAATAATTTTTAAATTCATTTTTATTGGAGATAGAATATAATTACATGTACATATTTATTATAAGATTTACTATCAAAGTATTAAAATATGTAAGTACCATTTTGAACATGGGTCCATGAATTAAAATTTAATATTACATAAAAATAAAGTTCTTACAAATGTTCAAAAAAATTAATCAAATGAATAGATACAGGTGTCGGATCCCTCCAAAAAATATGAAACATGATATGCATTTGAATTCTGTTTTGTTTGTCATATAACCAAATTTATCGACACTTCTTATCATATTTACATTCTGCTTCTTTTTTTCTTCATACAAACAAATTTATCAACAAACTAAGTGAAAATACACCTAGAGGGGGGGTGAATAGGTGTTATGGCTAACAATGATCAAATAAAATTATTCTGCCTAAAAATATATATACTGGCAGTTAGCTGGGTACGATAGGCAGCTAACTGGGTTAACCAAATGAGACAGATTAATGAACAAGCAGCTAGCTGTGATATGCAATGCAGAAAGACAAAATTGCAGTAAGTAAAGAACACCAAGAATTTTAGTTAGGTTCGACCCCTAATCGTCTATGGTCTACGTCCTAGTCCCTTACCAACTTGGTAAGAGAATATATTATTGATCACCAGAAAATCCAATTACAAGACTCAATAATATATCTCCCTTATCACCCAGTTACTAACTGCAGCTAGCTAGAACCCCTTGTTTCCTGAACACACCTCTCTAAGTTCTATACTTAAACCAAGTATAAAATTCTCTAGCCTAATGCTCCTTGAACCCTTGTTCCACAAGCACAACAATTCAGCAACTATCAACTTTACAAGTTGAACAATACAAATGATAAAAATAATTACAACTCAAGGATATGAACTCTATAAAACTCGATGTATATATTATAGTACAGGAGCTCTTTTGAAAAGATGTGCAGAGTTGTTTCTTGTATTCTTGAATATAGCTTGAAGGTTCTTGTTATCTTCAGAGGAGAAATATGCAAGCCTTTATAGTGAAGTACATGAGCTACAAAATATGAACAATCTTGCAACGGTCTTGAAGATCACTTCTCACGTTTGGCTTTGTTCAAATTAATTGCACTACTAATGTTCACCTGCAGGTTTGATATTAATCTGAAGATATAATGATTCTCATGCAGAGGATATATTCAGTGGAGAGAGATGAAAGCAAAGCCTTTTGTTCTTGAATAAATCCGTTAGTGACAAATAAAGAAAACAATAGATAAGATACTTAATGAATGTGTTTTCTTTGTAATCTTTTCTATAAGACAACAGGTGGTGGAAATATAGAAACATGTAAGCTTTTATTATTTAAAAAGAGCATGCTTGAAAAGTGCACATGGGTTGTTTTTAGTGGGGCATTAAAGAATTCAAAAGATTCTTTTACTAAGGAAAGTTGTTTTTAGAAATACTTTTGTAAAGAAGAGTGTTTTAATATATATATATATAAATTCAGGCCACTCTTATTTATGAAGTGTAATTGAAATTTATATAGCTGAACTCCCCTTTCATATTCTGGGCAAACTGCTAGCTTGCTGAGAAGCTCTGTAAGCTAGCTGAGATGTTCTGCCAGCTAGCTGAGATGCCCTGTGTTTTGCTATTAATTGATATGAATAATGAACCTGCAAAACAGTATTAATCCAGAACAATACCCAGTTTGCTTCCTATGTACGATCATAAAAAACATGGAGTTTCAATCTCCCCCTTTTTGATGATTATACACCAATTTTAGGAAAAATATAAACCTCCCCCTAAATATAGCAATTGTATGAATAGTAAGCAAAATAACAAAATCATAGAACCACATATAGTTGAAATTAAATTAAACCAAGTGCATAATCCACCCAAGTACTAGAATTTAACACATAGCAATCATGTTCAAATAACTTAAACAAACCACATAAACCAAGTACCATAGTTCAGAAATACTTAGACATAAATAATTAAACACATAATCCTAAAATGCTTCTCCCCCTTAATCATTAAAAAGAGAAAACTGAGGATTCATTCACATCATCATTCTCCTTGGGATCAGCAGTCTGTGCAGCAACCTGAAAGATTTCATCCATATCCGGCTCAACAGTGGTTTCCTTAGGCATAGCTCCAGTAGCAATGTTGGCAAGGTCATGAAGAATAGAAGCATTGGCTGAGTGAACACCAGTCCTAGTCGAAACCGGAGTACGAGAACCAGTAATTTCCTCACGAAGGAATGACATTTCATTACCCATATCATTGACCTTATTGGTCAAAAACTTGAGAGCATCTCGAATTTCCTTCATGTCTTCAGAATGACCAACATCAGAGACATTAGAACTACCCAAATGAGCTGGTGGAGAGGCGAGAGGAGTAACAGGTGGAGGAGGTTCCACACGAAACAAGGAGCCATTTGATTCAATCTTCAAGTGAGATTGTTACAAACTCTTAGCATCTAAAAATTCTTTAGAAGTTTCAGACTCTTCCTCACTCAACTTGATCCCATACCATTCAGAGACTTGAGTTAAAAACAGACCATATGGAAGACTAGCAGATGTGTGAGGCTCGAACACATCCATCATGTTTTTCAAGATTAAACTAGCCAAATTAAATGGCTTACCAGACAGCAACATGGCAACAACAGTAACATCTTGCCCAGCAAAATTCGAATGACTCCCAGCCCTTGGATTAATATTATCAATACAGATCTTAGAAAGAAGATGAGCCATTGGAGTAACTATAGAAGTAGTAGGAGCAACATACTACAGTAGACCAGACATATTCCTAAGAACCCTTAATTGCTCTAACTCAGAAAAGCCTTCTATAGCAGTTGGTCCTTTCTTGGTAGTTATAGACACAGACGAGGGATTCTCAATTCCAAGAATATCATTTATCACATTAGAAGTTAACATGATTTTCTGACCTCTAACAAATGAAGAGAACACAATAGGTTTGACAATTATAAGATTTGCATAAAACTCATACACTAGAGATGGATAGCAAACTCGAGGCAAATCTTTCAAAAAGGATTCAAACCCTAATTTCTTGAAATAATCATATGCACCACACTTAATGTACGAGTTACCTGACAACGGGCGACCAAACACTATCTTGCGCGATCCTAAATCGAATTCCTTAAATCGTCCCTCGAGTTCATCTGAAGAGAAGTTAATTCCATACTTGAATCGCTTAGCAGATGGTCCTTCTCGAACCCCTGATCGTTGAACCTCAGACATTTCATCTCCACTATCCACTTGAATTGAAGCGAGAATCAAATCATCGTCTTCATCGATTAGCCTCTTGTTTCCTTTCACAGATTTGGAGCTCGTAACTGGAGTTTTCTTGGAAGCTCGAGTTTTCCCCATTGATTGATATTACTAGACAAAGAGATTGAGAGAATATGTGTGTATCGAATGAATGCGGCTAGAAACCCTAATTTCTATTTGGGGCGGAGTTTGGTGATAACTAAAGAGTCAGAGTGAGATACACTAAGTAACCCTCTTTTATTAATTAAGGGGAAAAATGATTTTTAGGATAAGACTTAATAAAACTTATTCCGAATAAAATGACTCAAAAGAAATCTAATCATAATCTCACCATATAATATCATGATTTATATTTATATAAACCTTACAAGACCTAAATTATTAGTCAAATAAAATGAATTAAATCAACCATTTAAAAAGTAAAACAACATTTAGCAAATAAAACAAGTAAGTGGACTAGATTTTACACAATAATCAATATTAAATCTGAATGAGAAATAATGTCATATGAGAATGTACCAAACTTCCATAGCAGTTAGCTGGCTAGACATGAATGTTTCCAATCTCCCATGGCAGCTAGCTAGTTAGACATTACACATGCCTAATTCGCGACGCAGCACAGTGAAACGCTCCTCGGCTAATGGCTTTGTGAAGATGTCAGGTAGCTGGTACTTTGTACTTACAAAGATTAGCTCAATTTTTCCTTTTGCAACATTGTCTCTCAAGAAATGATGTCGAACGTCGATATGCTTTGTTCTTGAGTGATTCAATGGATTCTTTGATATGTTGATAGTGCTTGTATTATCACAATAAATGGGGACTTTGACACATTTAATTCCAAAATCTCGTAGTGTTTGAATCATCCATAGCATTTGAGAGCAACAACTTCCAGCTGCTAAATATTCCCCTTCAGTTGTGGATAATGAAACAGAAGTTTGCTTCTTGCTTTGCCAAGATATTAAACTCTGTCCTAGAAATGCACAAACACCACTTGTACTCTTTCGATCTGTTTGACAACCTGCATAATTTGCATCACTATAATCCAAGAGTAGTAGTTCCACTTAAATATTTGAAAATTCTTTTAATAGAATTCAAGTGAGACTCTTTAGGTTGAGTTTGAAACCTAGCACAAACATATACACTATACATAATATCAGGTCTAGAGGCTGTAAGATATAATAAACTACCAATCATACCTCTATACTTTCGAACATCTACATCTTTACCTCGTTCATCTGCAGCCAGCTTGCTGGCAGAACTCATAGGTGTAGATTTTGCCTTGATATTCTCATATTCAAACTTCTTTAGCAAGTTCTTGATGTACTTGGACTGATGTACATATATTCCATCTTGAGTTTGCTTGATTTGGAGCCCCAAAAAGTAGTTGAGCTCACCCATCATACTCATGTCAAACTCACTATGCATACACTTAGAAAACCACTTGAACATATTATCATTAGTTGATCCAAATATAATATCATCTACATATATTTGTACAACTAGAATATCATTACCAGTAAGTTTAGTAAACAAAGTAGGATCGATTTTACCTTGAATGAATCCATTCTTTATCAAAAACTTACTTAGCCTATCATACCAAGATCTAGGAGCTTGTCGTAATCCATATAGTGCCGTCTTTAATTTGAAAACATAATTAGGAAATTGATCACTCTCAAATCCAGGAGGTTGCTTGACATATACTTCTTCTTTCAAGTATCCATTAAGAAATGCACTTTTCACATCCATTTGATGTAGCTTGAACTTCTTGAAGCATGCAAATGAAAGTAACATCCTTATTGATTCTATCCTTGCAACCGGGGCATAAGTTTCATCAAAATCGATTCCTTCTTGTTGATTATATCCTTGTGCAACAAGCCTTGCTTTGTTTCTAGTAACAGTACCTACTTCATCAACTTTGTTCTTGAAAACCCATTTAGTACCAATGATTGAAGCATCTTTAGGTGGCTCTACAAGTTCCCAAACATCACATCTTTCAAATTGATTAAGTTCTTCTTGCATTGCCATGATCCAATTCTCATCTTTTAGTGCTTCATTGACATTCTTTGGTTCCTCTTGAGCTAGGAAGGCAGAAAATGCACAAAAGTTAGCTTGACTTCTCCTTGTCTTGATGCCTTCTGATTTATCACCAATAATCAACTCTGGAGGATGGTTCTTTACTGTCCTTGTTGATTTTGGAAAATGGTGATGAGCCATAACTTATTCATTGGCTCTAATTCTTTTAGATGGTGGAGGGGATTCATCCCCATTATAAATTGGCATCTTTTCTTGTGATCTCTGACCTCTAGAATCTTCCAAGGAGAGTTTTGACATATTATCACACGTTTCATCTACTGGAGGAGATAATTCAGCTTGGTTATCATTGGATGAACTTGATTCAGTTTCTTCTACAGCTCGCTGGGTTTCTGCATTTTCTGAATCTGCTTCATTGGTAGCTAGCTGAGTTGCTGTATTTGACCTTGGCAGCTCGCTGGCATCATCTGAACCTGCAATATCTTCCTCATCTCTTGACAGATCAACATTAGATTCTTGAAATGAAACATCAATTGACTCTTCAACAGTACGTTTAGATATATTATAAACTCTATATGCACGACTTGTTAAAGAATAACCCAAAAATATTGCTTCATATGATTTGGCATCAAATTTACCATCTCTATCAATGGATTTGAGTACAAAGCACCTAGATCCAAAGACTTTGAAGTAGCCTATGTTTGGCTTCTTATTCTTCAGTAATTCATATGGAGTTTTGTTGAGAATGGGCCTGATTAGTACTCTGTTAAGAACATAGCTAGCTGTGTTGACTGCTTCTGCCCAGAAACTTCTTGGCAGCTTGCTCTCTTGCAGCAATGTTCTAGCTGTTTCTTGTAATGATCTGTTCTTTCTTTCCATAACTCCATTTTGTTGTGGGGTTCTTGGAGCAGAGAATTCATGTGAAATGCCTCTATCTTCACAATATGAGATAAAGTCTTTTTGGAATTCACCACCTCGATCACTCCTTATACTTACAAGTTTTATCTTAAACTTTTTCTCAAGCAACTTAATTAGCTTCTCAAATTCACTGAAAGCACAATCTTTAGTACGAAGAAACAATACCCATGTATATCTAGAATAATCATCTACAATAACAAATGCATATTGTTTTCCTCCAATGCTTTTATATGCTTCCGGACCAAATAAATCTAAATGAATAAGCTCTAAAGGTTTAGAAGTTGATACCATATTCTTAGATTTATGTGGAGTCCTGATTTGTTTGCCTAATTGGCAAGCCGAACAAGTTTTCATCTTGACATACTTCAATTTTGGCAATCCTCTAACTAGCTTCTTAGAAGACAGCTTGCTGAGTAAGTCCATATGAGCATGTCCAAGCCTTCTATGCCAAATTTCTGGATTTGTATCAACTGTAGTGTTTTGCTAAGAATCTTCCCTTTCCCAAGAATCTGGAGTGTTTTGCTATCACCAATGGTGACACTTCCACCCTTTTTCTTACTGAAAGTAAGGAATTGAGATTTATCACCACTCATATGTCTTGTGCATCCACTATCCAAAATCCATTGTTTTGATCTCACTTTGACAACAAGACATGCCTACGAAACAAATAAGGAGCCAACTCAACATTTTGGTACCCATACTTTCTTGGGTCCATTATGGTTAGTTGATAGAACATATAGAACATTTAAGTCAGATTTCTTGATCCACATTTGGATCACTTTAGAAGCTGAATTCTTGTTCCAGCTGTTCTGTCAGCTAGCTGCCTGTGAGGAATCTGTCTGTTCCAGCTAGCTGGGTTGGCATTCTGAACTTTCCAATGATTTGCCAAATGACCTTTATTTCCACATCTATGGCATATTCTCCATGGCATGGCATAGTCATAAGAAATTCCATGTTTGCCATCATACTTTAGTCCTGATGTTGAAGCCAATCCAACTCCTTCACTTTTAGTTGGAACTTTTGCATATTTCATCATAGACTTGAGTGTGTCTTCTCCTTGAACAAATTTTCCCATTCCTTTCTGGAGATTCTTGACTTCAGTTTCCAATTCTTTGATTCTTTCAGCTTGTTGAGATATTTCTACTAAGCATGATTCCCTTGGACTAAATGCTTCTAAACATGCATCTTGAACCTCTATTTCTGTTCTCAGCTCGCTGAGTTCCTTCATAAGTGTATCATTTCTTTTGACAAGAACTTTGTTTATCCCTTCAAGCTGGGATATCTCAGCCTTAAGATCAGTAAGATTTTGAGCATGGTTTTTAGCAGGAGTCTTCTCATCCATTAACTCAATTATGATCTTCTTAAGTTGAAAATTCTTCTTTTTGAGTTTAGCATTCTTATCTTTCAACTCTTCGAGTATCTCATTAGATAAATTACTATGATTCTGCATGTTTAATTCATCTAACATTGAAGAATGAGAATATATATCAGAAAAATAATTTACCTCACTATTGTTGTCATCCGAATCCGAGACATCACTATCTACAAGACCATCTTGAAAAATTCCTTGAGCATCATTCTCATCATCAAGAAAACAAGAGCTAGATTCACCATTTCATCACTTGATTCATTATCAGAATCTGAATCTTCATCATCACTCCATGTCAAAAGTGCCTTTGCTTTCTTTTTGTCTTTAGAGGCAGCTAGCTGCTTCTGCTTATTTTTCAGCTTGTAGCAGTCTCTTTTGTAATGACCTTTCTTGCCACATTCAAAACATGCTTCCTCTTTGACATCTTTCTTTGTTCCAGAAGCTCTACTTTTCTCCTTCTTTAGCTTGTTCCTCATGTCAAGCATTTTCTTGATTTTTCTGGATAAAAGAGCCAATTCTTCATCCGAATCTGATTCTGATTCTGAATCCAGCTTGCTGCTACTGGAATGTAAAGCTAAATTCTTCATCTTTTTAACTGGAGCCTTGACTGATTCCATCTTGCTATTAATGATTTTGCTTTCAAACTGCTCCAACTCAGCAAACACGGCCAAGTGATCCATAAAATCAATGGAGGGACTAGATGCCAATGCAGTGACTTTAGCTTCGAATATAAATGGAACTGCACTTAGAACTTTCATGTTGATTTCGTCTTGAGGTATGGTCTTTCCAAGTCTCTTTAGAGTGTTGATAGTGACTTGAAACCTTGCTTGGCTTTCTTTGATAGTTTCACCATTCTTGAGCTTGAAATTTCCAAAGTCATTCATTAATTTGCTAAGTTTAACTTTTCTCAAAGTTTTCGAACCTTCATGATATGATTCCAAAGCATCCCACATTTCTTTTGATGTCTTTAGAGAAGAGACTTTGTCATATTCTGATTGATCTAGTGCATTCATAATGGAGTTTCTTGCTTCTCCATTATAACCACATTTGATAATCTCATCGAGAGTAAGATCATCAACATCTTTTGGTTCGTTTTTGTCATTTAGAAATTCGTAGTTTCCTTTCTGCACAACTCTTAAAACCAGAGGTTTCTTGGACAAATAAGTCTCCATTCTGCATTTCCACCAATTGTAGTTCTCCGAGCCAGTGAGAAGAGGTGCTTTATAATCCAACCTTGCTTCAAGATAATTGTCAGCCATTTGATCGATACTTTTCCTGTTACAGAAATATTAGTATACCAAAGCTCTGATACCAAGTGAAAATACACCTAGAGGGGGGGTGAATAGGTATTATGGCTAACAATGATCAAATAAAATTATTCTGCCTAAAAATATATATACTGGCAGTTAGCTGGGTACGATAGGCAGCTAACTGGGTTAACCAAATGAGATAGATTAATGAATAAGCAGCTAGCTGTGATATGCAATGCAGAAAGACAAAATTGCAGTAAGTAAAGAACACCAAGAATTTTAGCTAGGTTCGACCCCTAATCGTCTATGGTCTACGTCCTAGTCCCTTACCAACTTGGTAAGAGAATATATTATTGATCACCAGAAAATCCAATTACAAGACTCAATAATATATCTCCCTTATCACCCAGTTACTAACTGCAGCTAGCTGGAACCCCTTGTTTCCTGAACACAGCTCTCTAAGTTCTATACTTAAACCAAGTATAAACTTCTCTAGCCTAATGCTCCTTGAACCCTTGTTCCACAAGCTCAACAATTCAGCAACTATCAACTTTACAAGTTGAACAATACAAATGATAAAAATAATTACAACTCAAGGATATGAACTTTATAAAACTCGATGTATATATTATAGTACATGAGCTCTTTTGAAAAGATGTGCAGAGTTGTTTCTTGTATTCTTGAATATAGCTTGAAGGTTCTTGTTATCTTTAGAGGAGAAATATGCAAGCCTTTATAGTGAAGTACATGAGCTACAAAATATGAACAATCTTGCAACGGTCTTGAAGATCACTTCTCACGTTTGCCTTTGTTCAAATTAATTGCACTACTAACGTTCACCTGCAGGTTTGATATTAATCTGAAGATATAATGATTCTCATGCAGAGGATATATTCAGTGGAGAGAGATGGAAGCAAAGCCTTTTGTTCTTGAATAAATCCGTTAGTGACAAATAAAGAAAACAATAGATAAGATACTTAATGAATGTGTTTTCTTTGTAATCTTTTCTATAAGACAACAGGTGGTGGAAATATAGAAACATGTAAGCTTTTATTATTTAAAGAGAGCATGCTTGAAAAGTGCACATGGGTTGTTTTTAGTGGGGCATTAAAGAATTCAAAAGATTCTTTTACTAAGGAAAGTTGTTTTTAGAAATACTTTTGTAAAGAAGAGTGTTTTAATATATATGTATATATATATATATATATATATATATATATATATATATATATATCATATTATGAATAAATTCAGGCCACTCGTATTTATGAAGTGTAATTGAAATTTATATAGCCGAACTCCCCTTTCACATTCTGGGCAGACTGCCAGCTTGCTGAGAAGCTCTGTAAGCTAGCTGAGATGTTCTGCCAGCTAGCTGAGATGCCTTGTGTTTTGCTATTAATTGATATGAATAATGAACCTGCAAAACAGTATTAATCCAGAACAATACCCAGTTTGCTTCCTATGTATGATCATAAAAAACATGGAGTTTCACTAAGCAATCACGTATTTATAATGACATCGACAACAAAAATATTTCAAAAATGTTACTTTTACTTATCCATTGTCAAACTTTACAAATGTTTATCAATATTGAATTTCAAAATCATTTTTTTTGCAACAAAATAGATGTCATCAATATTTTCGAAAATATTATTATTAACACTTAAGAGTTTAACTAAAATATGTTTTATTTATGATAATTCTTTTCTCTATAATTCCTAAACATTTAAATTTAATTAAATTTTACACAAGTTTCAATTTATCGTATCAATTTTCAGATAATAAAACTCAACGAATAATGATATTATATATACAATTTTTAAAAATATTTTCGTGCCGCGCGTAGCGCGACTTTGTTAGTTTCTTTAATTTTGTAGCTTTACTTGGTAAAATATATACTATCTTGTGCTATGAGTTAATAGCATGTCTCTACTTTGGAAATTGAACAATTTAATCTTAGGTAAATGACATGTTTAATTCTGTCAATTTTACAAGAAAATTTGCATTCGCGGACGGAAAATTCTGTCACCAACAACATCAGCATTTCAAATCTCGACAGAAATTTCCCTAGCTAAAATTGTTGTTGTGCAATCACAATTATCAATCGTCATGTAATTAGCTAGTCAGCATGGATTAGAATGGATAATTAATATAATCATATCGTAATCGAAATATACACGCCTCTATCAGAAACTTGATGTTTAAGCATTTATTTGATATTGAAAAACTGAAAACGAAATTAAGAAAAATTAGTTTTCTATGCATTTGGTCACGCATAGTCGCATATATATTCCCTGACAAACGCTGAGGTCCAAGCCGACTATTATCCTTTTTTTTTTTTTTTGACAAAATTATCCTAAGGTTTAATTTAAAAGTATACTTTTGCAATCAGATGATCGTGTTTGGCATGATAGTCAAGTATTTATGTTTATAATTAGTTAACGATCGTGTTCTACCTATAAAAAAAATTTAGTTATATAAGCGTGGTGATCTTTTTTCTCGTAATCCAATAACGATATATGTGGATTAAATATTAATGGTCAAAATTAATCTTCTGCTCGTGAAAAAGAAGTTTATCAATTAGTGCATTTAAATTTTACAAGTGGGTATTATGAAATGAATTTAAATTTTTGCAAGTAGCTATTTACAAAAATTACAGTATAGTTAGCTACATTACAGAGATATCGGTCCCCGCCTCTAATCCTTTTCAAGAGATCAATAATTTGTGCTGGACCACCAGAAAAAATACTAATTAGTGTAGCAACAAGATAATTATAATTAAGAAATAAATTAAGAGTCAGATGTTACTTGATCTTGGTAATAATTGTGTTGACACTGATGAATTATTGAGTTCTGCAGCTTATAAGTTTGAGTGCTTATAAATATGATTCGAGATTATTAGTGTACAATTAAACTGAATATGGATGTTCTTATGTCAAACTGGAAAAATGTTGAATCAGTACCTAAAAGTTTTGTATTTCCACCCCATAGAAGACCTGGAAACAACATTGTTTCGATTAGCCAGGACATTCCGGTTATCGACTTTGGAAATTTTAGCCATCATGGAGTTGAAATCATTCAGCAGGTTTTAGAAGCTAGCCAGGAATTTGGAATATTTCAGGTTAATTTAGTTTCAGTGCTTACGAAATCTTCAATTTATTCGATATTCATTCGGTGTTTGGGATAACACTTTAAAATAACACAAATTCAATATTTGCTAATTGATTATTCGACTAGTATAGGTGATCAACCATGGAGTTTCAGCAAGCTTAATGAATGAGACAATGAATGTCTGCAAGGACTTTTTCGATATGCCAGGGGAATACAAGGCAAGTTTTTACTCAAATGATCCGACTAAAAACTGCAGGCTCTACACAAGTACTTTAAACTATGACAAAGAAGAGTTTCATTACTGGAGGGATAATCTCACTCACCGCTGTCATCCTCTACATGAAGATTACATCCTGTCTTGGCCTAATAAGCCTACTACTTATCGGTATCGTCAACTCCAAAGCTAAATTATATTTTACAAATACAGATTATGTGTATAGTGTTTGTGTACATAACTGTTATTGATTGCTTTTCAGAGAAACTGTTCGCGCATATTCTGTACAAATACGGGAGTTCTTGTTGAATATATTGGACATTTTGTGCAAAGGTTTGGGACTTGAAGTCGGATATTTTGAGGGCGAGCTCACAAAAAATCAATTAATGTCAATCAATCATCACATTCCATGCCCTGATCCGAGCCTTGCACTAGCTATGCCTGAACACTGTGACCCTAATCTCATAAGTATGCTGCAGCAATGTGATGTTCCTGGCCTTGAAATCTACAAGGATGGCCAATGGACTGGTGTGGAGGCTATTCCTGATGCAATTGTGGTCATTCCTGGTCTTCAGTTACGGGTAAAGTTAAATTCTTAGCCCACTCTTGTGTACAGAGTACCAAATTTCTAAATGAGAAAATGACTAGGTTTGAAAACTGTTATCTTGCAGGTGATTAGTAATGACAAGTTAAAGAGTGCAATACATCGTGTGGTGACTAATTCAACAGAGTCTCGAACGACCATTGGGATGTTTGTCATTCCGTCGAATGACATTACTATAGAGCCTGCAAGGAACTTAACAAGCGATTTACCTGCAGTTTACGCATCCTATGTGTATAAAGATTTTTTCAGCACTTTCACAGGAAAAGGTTGTGAAGCTGAAACTGCACTAAAGTGTTTTCGACTTGTGGACTGATATATCCAACCAAACGACGTCTTCACAGAAACAACATTTCTACTTGGCGTACATGATATCTCAGTTCTGACTTCTGAGATCCTATTTTCCCTTGTAACATATTTTAAGCGTGGTATCATTTTGTATGTACAACAAAATTTGTTCCAAGGCCTCTTCTACTACCTGACAAGTTTGTAAAGGTGTTAGATGCGTGTAGATAAATAAACTTGGACTGTGGTTCCAATAATATTATAAATTAATAATTTTTTTATAATCATAAAAATATATGTATTACATTTTTGTAAAATATGATTCCAGGGTTCTTAAAATTTGAATCTATATGAAACTCATCTTTAACCATCTTTGTTGCATCCAAAAATTCGAATGTGGTGTTTTCGTAAAATTCGAATGTGGTGTTTTCGTAAAACATTAAAAAGTTATTAATCAATGTTTTTGATGTCTTGGATGCTTACTTACGTGAAAAAGGTTAAAAAAATGTTGTTTTATCCTTGATATCATTTAAATATACATGAATATTTACTTTGTATCTCGTAAATACTCATTAAATTTGTAAACGATATATATTGAATTAATTGAATTAAGGAGTAAAATTCAGGATGAGAACATTTTGAAAATTGGGATAAAGTTTAGCCACCACCATGAAATTTACTCTTGAATTAAGTATTAAACATAAATTGTACAATTCATTCTATTTAAATGTATATAATTGGAAATTAATTTTTTTTGATGTCAAAAATTCTCTATAAATTAATAATTATAATTTATCGATTAGTTAATACCTCTCTAAATAATAGAATTCTCCGGTCCCAACTATATTAATTTATAGAGGTTTTACTATAGGCTCAAATCTGTTTAATGTTGTACTGTGTTACCAAAATAATTATCATCTCAACTCAACTTACAAAAAAATGATAAAAATAAAAGGAAAACAAAACTATATATTAGATGGAAATATCGAGTTTAACGATTATGTACATTACTCAGTATCATTTTGCCCCCAATTCAGGGGCGAATGTTAAGGTAAGCGGGCCCAGCTTCTACTGGGTAAAAATTTATAAGTAAAGGATAAAAAAGTTTACCGCTGGGTAGGAAAAAATAATAAGAAATATAAATTTCATTATAAGTTTTTTTTATAACTTGTTACTTGTCCTAAACTAAACACCAGAGACAAACTACAAGAGCGGAGAAACTAGAGTGTTGACACTGGAGAAATTTAATTAAAGGCTTGCACAGCAATTTTTTCACCAAGCTTTGTATATCATCATCCAAATTTGGATATTCATCATTAAGAAAAGGTAATTCTCTATCTTTGAAACAAATATTAACTCGTATTCTAAGTGTTTGAGCAAATGCCTCAAAGAAAAATTTCAGTTTTGTGTTCATATAATTCTTATTATTTACTAATGTACCGTGTTCTACTCCCAAAAACAACAATTGTCTTAATTTTTTGCTAACTTCTTTCTCACTATATTTCGCAGCTGATTTTGGTCACTGCATGAAATATCAGAGTTTATAAACTCCTTTAAAAACGTGCTATCGCTGTATATTGAAAGTGCGACAATCCAACTTTCGGCACTAATAATTTTTGGCTGAAAAGTAATACATATTCTGATATAAATTCAAATAAAAGAAAACGCAAAAGCAAAACATAATGAGTAAAACATTATTCCAAAGTACTTGTAATTTATATAAGATTCATTTTTTGTCCGTTTTCAAAAATCAAGCACTTGAAAATTTGTAATTAATGAGTTACACAAACCAAAATGCAACATTCATTATTTCAATAATAGATGCAACCTGGTTTGGAACTTCAAATGGAATATTTGCAATCTGGTTTGCAATATTTTAACCTGGTTTGCAACTTTAGATAATATTTTTGAAAATATTTTCAAAAATTTAGGTACTTTTGTAAATACCCCTTAAATCTATTAATGAGATCATAATTTAGCATAAATTTCTCTTTTTCATTTCTCTCGTAAACAAATAATGTAAAATATTAAAGATTTAATTTTTAAATTGTTAATTATAGAAATGTATCTCAAAAGGTATATATCTACTTATTGATAGAGAAAGAGAATACATATTAAAATGAAAAGGTATAGGACTAACAAAAAGATATAATTTCCCGACAAAATAAAAACAAAGAGATATAATTTATAATTGGAAAATGCTAAAGACCCCAAAAATTTTCCCAAAACTTTCCCCAAATGTTAATGTGTCACATATATTTGGTAACTTTCTGTCCATGTGCATTCATATGCGCCCAAAAATCAAAATTTGTCATATGTCATGACAAATCATTTGGTAGAAATTTTAATAAATATTTTGGAGTACTTAACACTACTCTTTACAATTAGCTTAAAAATAGAGATGTAATTTACGTTTTTTATTTTTAGAAGTTGGAGCATAAGAGCAACTTTAACGCTGGTGTTTGGTGAGGTTGTTTGCTGACTAGGACAGAGGTGAGGAGGTTGTTTACCATTGGGGAGAGAGGTTGTTTAGAATGTTGTTGAGCAAAGTTGGTGAAATTGAACAACGGTTGTTTGGGTGAAAAGTAATATTATTTTATTCTATTTGAGGGTCCCATGAATCACATGCATGCTGCTCCTTTCTTTTGAAGCTGTGCATAGCCGTTTGTTTACAAACGGTTGAAATTTTTTTTTTTTTGCCTATAAATACTCCCTTGTTTATTAATTTCTAATATCATCTTACAAATACTACATTTCAAATGGATTCTCAAAATTCTCAATATTCTGAAAATTCTCCAAATTCTAATCCTCAAAATCCAAATTTTCAATATCCCCAATTTAATCCAAATTTTCCACATGTTAGCTCTCAAAATCCAAATTTTCATTATTCTCAATTTTATCCAAATCCTTCACAAATCAATCATCAAAATTCTAATTTTCAATATTCTCAATTTAATCCAAATTTACCACACACCAACCCTCAAAATCCAAATTTTCAATTTTATCTATTTAATCAAATGTTTTCAAATTCACCTTCTAGTCCCAATTATCCAAATTTTAATTATCCTCAGGCAGATTTAATTGAGCATTTATGGTCTAAATTTGGAAATCATTTTAATTAATTTTTTTATGTTTATTTTATAATAATGATGTTGCTTTATTTAGTACTTTTTAAATTTGGTGTAATTCATATTTTATGTAATTCGTATTTCATATCAATAAATAATTTTTTAAATATTTGTTAGAATAATATTTAGAATTAAAAAAGGATATATATCAAATAATAATAATATGTGTGCTAGCAACTTGTGCTAACAACTTGGCGGAGGTTGTTTAGCATTGGAGTGAATTTAAAGTGAAAGTTGTTATAAATGAGGTGGAAGAGAGAGAGTGTAAAATATTAATTTTTTATATGACGTGGATGATGTAAACAACATTGTTGGTTGTTAGCGTTAAAGTTGCTCAAATGTCCCTCTATAAAGCTATTCTAATATTCAAACTTAAAAGTCACAAATCTACTATTCGTGAAAGATTGGTTATCTTATCATGTACAACCTTTATATTAGTGATTTCACCGAAATTTCCAAAATAGTCACGAAGATGACGCTCAGAGAGATACTTAAAGGCAATTTCGTCACATTAATTTCTATATCAAGATCAATCTAAAAATTAAATTCAGTAAATGATCAAGGATAATATACACATGTAAAACATGTGAAAAGGTATATAACAGACTAAATTCATGAATTACATGCAAAAAAGAATTAGATATATTTCTGATGCCACACACAATATGGTAACAAACTTGGGTTCTCAAATCGCAACTCAATTTAAAATTATATATAGTCATCGTGTCCATATAAATATAAACATGAAAACCTTAAATAACATAAACAATCAGAAAAATAAGAAAAGATTTTGCTCGAGTTGCAAAGTACTGGAGTGAACTTCTGAGATGGAAAGGTTAGTAAGATTTTTCTTGGCTCATGTACTTTTTACCTATGAAAAATAATACCAAAACTTTAAATACTAGTCATCGAAACAAAGATGTCATGTAATTTTGGTCATTCACAAAAAGAAAATTCTTTTATATAATTTGAAACGTGTAAAAGAGGTGTTATAATTTGAAAAAATGAGAAGTAAAACAAGAGATCAAATGGATGAAAAAAGGAGGGAGGATTATACATATATTATGGGGGTGTTTGGGGTAACTTTTTTTCAGAATAAGTCAACTTATTTTAAGACAAAGTTAGAGATTCCTAACTTTCCAACTTATTTTCCAACTTATTTTTACAACTTATTGAATCTCAAACATATATTAAATACTTATATAAAAAAAATTATCAAAATATAAAATTTTTACTCGAAAATAAGTCCATAAGCCCATGAAATAAGCTTAGCCAAACAGGCTATATATACTTATGTACATAGATATATTTTATTTTTTAAAATTTAGTATGTGTGAAATGTGCTATTGCACAGATATATAAGTTACATTTTATTTTTAGATTTAGTATATATATATATAATTTACAATTAAAAAATAAAAATATTTATATTTTACTCTGTTACATTCATATATACATATGATATATTTATTGCAAATTTTGTCATTTCATTTGAATTTGAAATATATAAAAACAAGATAACTATGGATAGATTTCGAGAGTGAGACAAGAGATAAAGAGAGAGATAGAAACAGAATAACAGACCATTGAGAGAGAGATGTATGTGAATATATATTTAGAATACAAAAACAAAGAAATATTACAAAATATAAAATCAAAATCATATTCTAAACAGTCGATTTTGACATCCTTAATAAGCTGAAACATCTTTATTTTATCATCATTCGCCTGTTCAATCAATTGAAGCATCCTGTTCTTATCAACATTCATCTCTTTAATCAATTGAAACATCTTCTTATTAGCATTCATCTCTTCAATCAATTGAAACATCTACTTTTTATCATCATTCCCCTCTTCAATCAATATCCTTGCATCATTGAAATCACCACCTACCTTCATATCATTCACACGATCACTCAGATACTCGACTTGTTCATAACAAACTCGTATAATCTTCTGTTCCAACCAACTTAAACTCAAATTTATCAATACTTTTGTGCATTGCTTCTACCATCTTACTCAACCTCTGATAATCAGCATCCTTGAAGTTCGATTCATCTCTAGCTCACCTTCCATCAATTGAAACAAACATTTATCCCCACCTACTCTCTTCTTTTTCGCTTTCTTGTCATCCATTTTACATACTTCTAATATATATCAAGATAAACCAAACCCTGAAGAAATAGCAAACAACAATACACATTACAACTAATGCACATTTAAAGTCAGTAACAATCACATATATAAAACCATCAAATTTTGTTAGGCAATGAATTCGTTACATAGTCAAAATCGCAATTCACCAAAGATTTCATATTTCCAAAGTAATAATCAACAAATAACTATCATTTACTCCCCTCGCCCCTCTCATTTCTTTATATATGAGTTGGGTACGGTGGTTAAGAAAATGTGTAAAATAGTGGTGAAACGTAAAAAAAAAAAAAAGAAGAGTAAAATGATGGGATCAACAATATTTTATGTATAAAGTGGGTAGAGTGGATGAAAGTTGTAGATATAGTTGAATTTCATATTATAAAATTTTACTATCTATGAAAAGTTTTGGGATAAAAAATTGGAAGAGAAGCCAAATAACGTAAGTGTAAATAAATGGATGGTACGGAGGAGTATCATCTAATCTTAGTAATGACAGGAATGATCAAAATCAAATACAAAATTAAAATATGAACATAATTGATATGATACATCTGTAATTGATGATGTTTATGCTTCGTAAAATAGCGATAACGAGAATACTCCTTCCAATTACACCAACAATCGACTTTAACAAAAAAAAACCAATAATTCGAATTAAAACCCTATTTTTTAACACAAATTCGTAACAATACAAATACAACACTATAAAAATACTTCTTGTGATTGCTGGTTATGCTTATGATCGGGAAAATAAGTAAAACTTATCCGAATTGCACCTTCTTCAAGTCGCCCATCTCTTCAATCTCAAATTTCAACATGCTGTAATTGGTATGTACGAGGGCATTTTGGCCTTTTGTAATTATTTACTCGTATTAATAATATTTTGCTCAATTTCCAATTGGATGATGGTCCTTTCCATCATAATTTACAAAAAAATGGTCCCAAATATTAACGAGAGAGTTTCAAATTTTTACAGTCTGCCAAATTTTGTAAATGCATTCCACGGCCTTAAATAATACAGCCATCAATGATAGATCTTATCTAATAACGTGATTTAAGGGGTTTGGCAAGAAAGTGACGAACAAGGTTACCCACCAACTAAAAGAAGCAATCATCTAATTTTGTGACATTCTTTTATAAGAAAATACATGGATCTTGTAAACTCTTAGAGCATCTCCAATGATGTTGGCTAAATTGATTGGCTAAAATGATATAAAATACTGATTATGTTTTATTGAACCTGTAAGGCATTGTGCTCCGATGGTACTGGCTATAATGTTTGACTATATTTTAAAAATGGTATGTTATTATTATTTCAAATTGTTATAAATAGAATGTATTATTTTATTATGGTAATAGATGATGTGGAATCTTCTTACAGGTCTCTAGAGGTTCGACAAATATAGCCAACATCACGAGATTGGCTAAATTTTTAGACAACAGTAATATGTGGTTGGAGTTGATTTTTTTTTACATATTCTCTATAAATTTTATTTATGGTATCAATTATCCAATTTTACCTCAGGGTTTTGGAGGGTTGGAGATGCTCTTATGTAATAATGATTAATTCATGTTATATATATATAACATCTTAATAAAAAATAGAGTGTTTGAGATTTTTATAAAATGAATTAATAATTAAGATAATATTAAAATAATTTATCATAAGTTATGGAGCCCATATTCATCGAGGACTTGATGTAATATAGAACCCGTTTGGCAACACTTAAAGTTGAGGGTTTTAAGTGATTTTTTGAACTTAAAGCTGAACTTAAAGCTAGAAGTTGGTGAGAGGTATTTTTTTGAACTACTTATTTTATTTTTGAAATTTTATTTGATAAAAATCAATATCATCAGTCACATGCTCAACTTAATAATTATATTTTTATTTTTATAATTTTAATAATTCATAAGTTATACCTAATATTAAATTATTCAAACAGATATTAACTTAAAATTTTAACTTTTCATTTATAATTTTAAGTAACTTTAAATTATAAGTAATAATTTTAATCTAACCCAAACGGCCTCTCTCGAAATGGTTGTGAAGCTGAAATTGTATTATAAAGTGTTTTACAATCGTGGATTAATAAAACAAAATTTCTACTTCGTCTGCATGATATTTTATTTCCTTTGATAGGTTGCACGGGTTATTTAAGTTTGGTTCCTTTTACATAATTTGTCATTTCTAGATTTGAAATGGATATAAATAAATAAAAATCCTATCTGCTATAAAGAAAGAATTATCTTAACATGAACACATGTCAAACTAAAAATAAGTTTAATCCGTTTTACAATAAAGAAAAAATCCTCTAAACACAAACACATGTTACTATAAAAAAGAAATTATCTGAACACAAACACATGCCAAAATAAGCTTTATCAATGTTACATTTTTTGACTAGCAAAAACATTGACTAAAATTGGTCAACAAAACAAAAAAATGTATTTCACTTTAGTTAGCTCTCATATCTCGTCATAATTAAATTATATTAATTACAAATAAATACATGTAGGCATATGAGATTATGGTACACTGTTTATATATAATTTCTGTTAAACAGAATTCGCATAAGTGTTAAACGACAAAACCATGAACATAAAATCATGAATGATGGATGATTTAACAAAAGATATATGTGTTGTGGAATAAAAAGTAGGGTTATCGAATTGCGGCTGGGGTTCTTGAGCTTCGTGCTTTAATAGCTGCGCTTGTGTTATCGTGACCTAATTCGGGTCCTCACAAGATGCCTACGTATCTCAGAGTTGAGAATCAAGCCAACGTAGTTCTAGGATGAGGGGTCAGGCCCTTTATATAGGCTGTGGAAGCCTTAGAATTATAGTAGGTTTTGGAGACTTGATGGATAAGTCACCGTAATTGAGGAAGGTTCTGACTCCTTCCTTTTAGGAATTAGTTTCCATGTCGAATTTGGTGCCTTGGAGGCTACACAATATCCTGGGGATATTCTAGGACGTTCTTAGTTTCTAGAACGTTCCTGGTTTGTGGATCAGACCCATGTTAGAGATAGGCTTTTACCGGGCGTCCCCAGTTTGGGCCGTTCTTTTGGGCCTGACCATTAATTACGAATTTAGTGCCCAACTAGGGTTTCGGGCCATATTTACGGGCCAATAAATGTCACATTAATTGTGTCTTTAAGGGTTACTTTTCACCCATATCATTTGCCCCCCAACTTCTAGGAAAACTTGATTTCGTAGAAGTTTAAGGTCATACCGGCCCTACTAGGGTATCGTCTTACAGTGAAGTGTGGAGCGAACTACACATTCACAATGACTAAAATTCTCTCCCAAGTTAATACTTAAGAAAGTTAAACGTTCCTTGGCCTCTCGAACCTTTTTTCTTAAGGTTTCTGGGCCTTTCGGGAATAGGATTAGTGCCGTTTTGAGCTCGTAGACACTAATCCAAGTGCAAGTCGTGCATAGGATCCTTTATCACAAATTCATTAGTGCTTTATTTCCCTAAACTTATCTAAGTTAGGGTCAATATCAGGCAGTCATTGCTCATAAGCTTTGATCAGGGCTAATTTTTAAGCAGAAGACGCTATTTTGGCCCTAATCGGGGCTAAACAACCCTAAACGGGGTTATAAAGGTCTTGATTTAGGCCAACAAGTTCATACTTGATGTAATTACTATTAGGATATCCACTTTTAACCTTTGGATAGGTTAATTCTTGAGTGGAAGTCCTTAAACGTTGATAATTGAGGCTAATCACCCCCTAATTGCGATTAGCGAAGTCCTAACCCCAAATTTTGGAGTCAAGTTAGTTAAGTAGAGCTTCTTATAACCTCCTGGTTGCAAAAAGAATCGCGTGAAAATTCTCATTTTTGAGTTGTCTAGGGAAGAAATACTATCCCCTAGAAGGTGTTTCAGGGTCTTTCAATATCCCTGGTTTTCTAAACACCCCTGGCATCACCAAACCCAAACTTTGAAGTTGAGCTTATATGATGGGGATTCTTATAATCTCCTGGTATAAAGAAGAATCACATGAAAACATGCATTTTTGAACGTTCTGGAGGCGAAATACCCCATTTTTAGCTGATTTTCAGACCTGGTCTCACACGTGATCATAACACCTTCCAAATTTCATGGAAACACTTGGCCACCTGCATAGGCTTGTAGAGGGCCTCACAAGGTTCTTGAATCTCAAATTTGAGCTCAAACGGAGCGTTTTTGAGCGTTCTGGAGGGTCATGAAAACACCTTAAAAAACAGGTCCCCCGAAAGCCTTCCGAACACCCTACCAAGGTGGCCTGGTCGGCTCACCCTGGTCGGCCATTCGGCCCATGGAGCCTGGTCGGCTAGGGCTGGTCGGCTGGGCCCCCCTCAAAATTTTTTTTTTTTTTTTTGAATTTTGGCCATTTTTTGGCTAGTTGACTTTGACTTTTGACTTTGACTTTGACCAAAATCAAAACTTGTCTTAAACTCCCTTCCTTGTTCCTAGAAAGGATTTGGTGATACCTTGGTTGGTTTGATGACCCTTGGCCTCAAACAACCTACTTCTTGGTTTTCAGGACCTTCCGGGTCTAAACCTTTCTTGAACTCTTGATATCAAATAACCTTTGGTTAAACTATATCCCTTAGCTTCCAGGCATTCTCATGTACCTATGATAGAGTGTTTTAAACAACCTTAGCCTTGCCCCCCTTGTGTTGAGGGTCTTTACTTCTTTATTTGAAGATGTGGGGACTTCCCTTGTTTTCAACACCTGACTTCGAGTCTAGGATATCGTAGTTAGTTTCTCATCCTAGGTTTTAAACTTAAGGTCTTCACATCTCCTTCCTTGTTTGTAGGATCTTGTCCTATCTTAAGCTCATCATCCTTAGGCTAGCCTCAGGCCTTAGGCTTAAGCAATCAGCTTGATTCAGGACAATCAACCTCGTTGGCCATCTAGGCTTATATTTTGTGCTGGGATCCAAAACCCACATTCCATACTCCAGAGTAGGTCTTCTCATATCCTTAAAGATGTTAGCCTTTTAGCTAATCATCCTGCTTAGTGGCTCTAATCATGGTTTTTAGCTTAATCCCCTGTTTAGGCTTGATAAGCATATATTAATCAACCTGGGAGGTTGTTAACTATATTGTTGCTCCTGCCTGTATTTCCATTCGTTTCTTTCACATATTTTACGAATTAGATCGTTTATTTGACCCAATTCCGGGTTCACAGAGCCCTTTTCCTGCTATTTTCGGCTATTTAACCTGTAAACGCGGGTCGTTGGAAAGACGACCTGCTATTGAGGGTCATCATTTTCCTTATAAAAGAGTGTGAATTGAAGTCATTCTTCACACTTCCTTTTTCTTTCAAAGAAAATTTCTTTCTGTGAGCTCTCAAGTTTCAAGCACTTCTTTCAGTTTCAGACAAGGCTGCAATGGCAAGTGAGGGTGGTCAGAACGCCTTAGTTCCTTACAAGGGCCTTCTTCAGGCGATTAACAGGAGAACCAAAGACAAGAACAGAAAAGGTAAGGTCTTTCCTCCTCGTTATCAATTATCTTTATCTGAGCTCTTAGATGAGCCCGGGGATGTGTTTCCGAACAACGCGGAATTCGACTCTTTTATGTTCCCTAGTACTTTGGATGCGGGAGATATCAGGAACTTACTCAAATATGAATTCCCTGCTGAGATGAAGCTTAGAATTCCCACACCAGGGGACAGAACTTGTAACTGGCATCCTGAGAACTTGTTTGTGTACAAAGGTGCCATTGATGCTGGCCTTAGGTTTCCAATTCACCCTTGGCTTGTTAGGTTATTAGCTGAGGTTAAAATCAACCCCTGTCAACTATACCCCAACTCCTGGAAATTCATCTTCATTTTCATGGTTGAATGCATCAGAGGAGGCATCCGCCTTAGCATCCCGTTGTTTAGGCATCTATTTGCTTTTAAGAATAGCCCTATCACTAGGAAAGGATGGGTGAGCATCCAACACCGCATAAAATCTAGGATGATTATTGACGCTTCTTCTGTGCCTGATTCTTGTCATAACTGGAGGCACGAATTTTTCATCCTTAGATGGAAAGGAGGTGATTGGGGTAACTTTTTCAGGTCTAAATTCAATCACGTGACTGATAAGGGTGTTAGTGAGCTTCAACTCACAACTGAAGAAATATCCCAACGGGATTGGCTTATTTCAGTCTTTCAGAAAACCCACTATCGTGAAGTTGTGACTGAACGTGCCTTGTTGGAGGCCGGGCTTAGTTATATCCCTCTCGAGGGTAATTCTTACTTTAACTTCTTTTCTTTCGTCGTACTTGTTCTTATTCCAACATCGTTTCCTTTGCTTTGTTTGCAGTTGCTGAGGAGATTGACAACCATCCGAGCCGACTTCCCCATATCACCAAAAGGATGATTAAGAAAGCTGAGAAAGAAGCTAATCCTGAAGACGTACCGGCCCCTGAGTTCCTTCAGCATTGTTCGAAGGCGGGGAAGAGAATTAGGAGTTCAGATGGGAGCATGAAGACAGCATTCATGCCTGATTGGGGGATATGTGAGCAGGATGCTATCAGGGACAGCCACCTCCTTGCTCGAGAGTGGTCTCGAAACGCCATAGCCCCGGCCGACAAGGTCCATTTTGCAACAGCAACAGATTTAGAGGAAAATGAAAGCATGAGGGCATATCATGCCTATAACGTAAGTCGATCTCCTCTTCCTTTTCATTGTTATGGTTGTATATTGGCCGTCGTGGCTTAACACATTTTCTTATGGCGTTTTTGTTTTGGTAGCTAAATGCTCACTTCCAGAATGCTATCCAACTCGGGAGATCTTACAAGGACAAGGAGAGAACTGCCCTTAAGGCTGTGGAGAAGCTTCAGAAGGAGTCTGAAGAGTGGGAGGCTAAGTATTTCACCTCGGAGGACCAACTCTCATCCCTTAGGGGAAAGTATGCGGCTCTGGAAAACAGGACCCAGAATAATGAGAACTCCATCATTCAGAACTACTTAGGTTCAGACACTTTTCTTGCCTTCATTGATGAGCATGACAGGGAGGTCCAGCCGGACAGCATGACCATAGGTTGGGAGAAGGCTGTGAACAGGATTAGCCAAGATCATAAGGGAGTTGTCTTTCCTTCCTTTTATCCGAGTCCATGGAAGGTGACAGAAGACGATGACCTTGTTGAAGGTGTTGGGACCTCCCCTGTGAGCAAACGTGCTTCTGGTTCTGGGACAAAAGGCATTCCTCAACAAGCAGGGTCTAGTTCTGGGAGACGTCCCTCAAGATCCCATCAGAGCGGGAGTTCAGAATGCCCCTTAGCGGGACGAATCCGTGAACCCAAGTCGGTTAGTATCAGTAGCTCCTCAACCTCAACTTCCCGGAGCGAAGAAGAGGGTGAAGAAGAAGTCCCTGCTCAGACTGCTCCTCCAAAAACCAAGAAGCGGTTGGTGAAGACTGCTTCTATCAAGAAGTGATTGAGCCTTGCATGGCCTGTGTTAGCCTCGTGTGGCTTTAGTTCTTTTAATATCCCGTCTTCGATTATGGTCTTTCATGAACTTGTACTTTTATTCGTATGTGTGTAACTTAAACTTTGATTGTGCCCTCCTGGGTATTTTATCTACGTGCTTGTTTTCTATGTTCCATATGTTCTTTTATTTTCGGTACTTGGTCATCTTAGACTTACACACATCTGGTGCTTGATACATCACAAGGATTTACAGAATCATAGAACAGAAAACAAGCTTGTATTGATAACGCAAAATGGGCTCAGCCCTTACATAGAATATTATGTCCTACTAGGAGCAACATGCTCTGCAATGGTTTCCTATGATCCTTATTTCTACTTCTATTAGATAGGCTAAAAGCTAAGTCCTTAATAGGAGAGCTTTAAACATAGTAAACCTTGAGATTCGAGGCGTGCCAGGAGCGGGGTACCTCGTTTCCATCCACGGTTTCCAGCTTATAAGAGCCTCTTCCCAACGTCTTTCTCACTCTATATGGTCCTTCCCAATTAAGGGCCAACTTTCCTGTCTGTCCAACTCCAGAGGCTTCAATTTTTCTCAAAACCAAGTCGCCTTGTTTGAAGAACCTTCCTTTAACCCTATGGTTGTAGTGAAAGGCTGCTCTTTTTTGGTGCTCAACATTACGGGCATTTGCTTCATCTCTGACCTCATCGATTAAATCAAGAGCAAGTCTCATGCCTTCCTCATTGGTTTCTTGCTCATATGCTTCCACCCTTGGAGATACGTGCGAAATTTCCAAAGGGACAACTGCTTCTGCCCCGTAGGCTAGCAAAAATGGAGTAGCTTCTGTTGTTACCTTGCAGGTAGTACGATACGCCCACAGTATAGGCAGTAATTCATCAACCCACGTGTTTCGAGATCGTTCGACCCTCTTCTTAAGTCCATCAAGGATAATTCGATTTGCTACCTCAGCTTGGCCATTAGCCTGGGGGTGAGCTACTGAAGTAAAACGAAGTTCAATGGCGTTCTCCTCACAGTATTTCTTAAATTCCTCATTGTTGAATTGGCGTCCGTTGTCCGTCACTAGGATTCGTGGGATCCCATATCTACAAATTATGTTCTCCCAAAAGAACTGGGCAACTTGTTAGGTGGTTATTTTTGCTAGCGGCTTGGCTTCAATCCACTTGGTAAAATAATCGATAGCCACTATTAGGAACTTCCTTTGCGCTGAGGCCACGGGAAAAGGACCAAGTATGTCCATCCCCCACATGGCAAACGGAATGGGAGAGTTAATTGACGTTAGCATCTCTGGTGGCTGCCTAACAATTGGAGCGTGTTTCTGGCATCTGTCACACTTTTTAACATAGCTTTTGGCGTCAGCCAACATTCCTGGCCAATAAAATCCCAGGCGGGTGATCTTATGAGCTAGGGCCCTGCCCCCCAGGTGCTGCCCACAGATCCCTTCATGAACTTCCCTTAATGCCTCTTCCGCCTCTTGAGGCCTCAAGCATTTCAGGTATGGGATAACAAAAGACCTCTTATAAAGGATGCCTTCAATCAAAGCATATCTCAATGCCCTCACCGATAGTTTTCGTGCCTCCGAGGCATCTTCGGGGAGCCAACCAGTTTCCAGATGAGCCTTGATAGGATCAATCCAACAGCTTCCTACTTCAATAGGTGCCACCAATTTTGAGTTGATGGTAGGGGCCTTCACGACCTGATAATAGACGTTCCCTGCATAATTCTCTATTTCAGAAGAGGCGAACTTTGATAAGGCATCGGCCTTGACATTCTCCTCCCTTGGGATATGCTCTATACAGCATTCATCAAACTGAGTCATAACAGCTTTCACAACCCTTAGGTATTTTGCCATAGTTTCATCCTTGGCTTCAAATTCACCATTCACTTGTGATACTACGAGCCTCGAGTCCCCGCAGACTTTAAGGTTCTTGACTCTCAGTATTCTGGCCAAGCCTAATCCGGCTATCAAGGCTTCATATTCAGCTTCATTGTTGGTCGTTGGAAAGTCCAACTTCAGAGCATATTCTACTAAGAACCCATTAAGCCTGCACCACTAGACTTTGTTTTTGATGCTCCATCAAAATAGAGCACCCAATACTCCTTCTGATCAGGTTCAAGCTCCTTAGATTTATCTTCATCTTCCTTGTTTAATACTACCTCTTGCCCCCCGACTTCTTGGTTAATGGTACATTCAACCACGAAGTCAGCTAAAACCTGAGCCTTAATGGCTGTCCTAGGCTTATACGTGATATCAAACTCCCCGAGTTCGATTGCCCACTTGATTAGCCTTCCACTGGCCTTCGGGCTATGCAATATACTTCGTAACTGTTGGTCCGTCAGGACTTCAATCTTGTGTGCCTGGAAATAAGGTCGTAGTTTCCTTGAGGCTGTCACTAGTGCGAGAGCAAATTTTTCAATGGTCGAGTAATTCAATTCAGCTCCATGCAGCACCTTGCTCACGTAGTAGATGGGTTTCTGAACCTTGTTCTCCTCTCGAATGAGGACGGCACTCAGTGCTTGTTCAGATACCGCCAGATACAGGTATAGGGTCTCTCCAGAACTAGGTTTGGCCAACAACGGGGCCTTGGTCATGTATTCCTTCAATTGTTCAAAGGCCTCTTGGCTTTCTGATGTCCACTCAAAATTTTTTACTTTCTTCAAGGCCTGAAAGAAAGGTAAACATTTATCGCCAGACTTTGAGATGAATCTTCCCAAGGCAGCTATTCTACCAGTTAATTTCTGCACGTCTTTCACGGAACGTGGTGGCTCCATGTCGAGAATTGCTTTGATTTTATCTGGGTTGGCTTCAATGCCTCTTTTTGAGACCATCAGGCCCAAGAACTTCCCTGACCCAACGCCAAAAGCACATTTGGTTGGGTTCAGCATCATCTTATGGTGCCTCAGCACTTCAAACGCCTCCCTTAGGTGTTCAATATGGTCAGCTGTAAGCAAGCTTTTGACCAACATATCATCAACATATACCTCCATGGTTTTCCCAATCAGGTGGGCAAATATCTTATTTACCAGTCGTTGATAAGTAGCTCCTGCATTCTTTAGTCCAAAACCCATGACAAGGTAACAAAAAACACCAAAGTCAGTTATGAAAGATACCTTTGGGATGTCATCCTTGTGCATCTTAATCTGGTTGTAACCACTGAAACCATCCATGAAGCTTAGCATCTCATGTCCTGCCGTAGCGTCTATTAGCGTGTCGATCCTTGGTAGAGGGAAGCAGTCCTTAGGGCACGCATCATTTAAATCAGTGAAGTCTATGCACATCCTCCACTTACCGTTAGCTTTCTTGACCATCACAGGGTTAGCCAACCATTCAGGAAACTGAATCTCCTCAACAAAACCAGCCTCCAAGAGTTTGTCCACCTCTTGTTTAATGGCCTCTTGCCTTTCTGGAGCAAAGTTCCTCTTTTTCTGCTTAACGGTCTTCCGCTTAGGGTCGACATTCAACCTGTGAGTTATGAGTTGGGGATCAATCCCTGGCATATCAGCTGCTGTCCAAGCGAACACATCCTTATTTTCTTGTAGGAATTCAATTAACCTGCCCTTCATGGGTTCTTTCAGCGACGCTCCTATGTACGTGACCTTTTCAGGGTCCTTACTGTCCAGGGGTACAGGAACCAAATCCTCTGCTGGTTTCCCCCGGTGTTCGTCATCCCGAATATCCATGTCCTCAATCGGGAGGACCTGCCCCCCGACTCCATCAGCTCTTAACGCGGCCACATAACAACTTCGGGCCATCCTTTGATCACCCTTCTGTTCTCCAACACCATTCCTGGTTGGAAACTTGACTTTCATGTGATAACTAGAGGCAACAGCCTTGAACGCGTGGAGTCCGGTCCTTCCGAGGATCGCGTTATATGTGGAGGCGGCCTTAATTACCAAGAAGTTCAACATCTGTGTGGCCTCCTTAGGCTCCTTTCCAATAGTAACCGGGAGTTGGATAGTTCCTTCAACGCTAGATTCGACTCCATTGAACCCATATATGGGCATGTTATTTGGGGTCAGCTGGGAATCATTGTATCCCATCTTCACAAACGCATCATGAAACAGGATGTCAACAGAAGCACCATTGTCTATCAAGACTCGCTTCACCTCCGAATTTCCAATTACAGGAGTTATGACCAACGGGTCGTCATGGGGGAACTTTACCCCTTCTAAGTCCGAGTCATCAAATCCGATCAATACTTCAGTCTTTGCCCTTTTCGGGGCTTCTCCCACGATATGCATCACCTCCTGGCATATGCCTTTCGAGAGTTCCTTGTTGTTCCGGCCGCAGTAGGACCTCCCCAAATCATGTTGATGACAGGCCCTCGTGGCTGGGGGTTGCGATCACGATCGTTATCCTTTCTATCATTATAATCTCTTCTATCATAATCTCTTTTTTGGTTCCCACGACCTTCACCCTTTGTGAATTTGCTCAGCTTTCCCTTGCGGATCAAGAATTCAATCTCGTCCTTGAGCTGTCTACAGTCATCAGTGTCATGTCCAACGTCCTTATGGAACCTGCAGTATTGATCTTTGTTTCTCCTTGCGGGATCACCCCTAAGTGGCTTCGGCCATCGGAAATCCGCATCTTTTTCAATATCCATAAGGATTTGACTTCGAGGAGCATTCAACCTTGCATATTCAGAGAACCTTGGCCCCAAATTCTTCTTGGAAGCAGAATCGGAGTCCTTGCTTGTTCGGGGGTATTTGTCCCTTGTGTCATACTCCTGTTCTTGCCTTCGTTTCCGGGAGTTTCCGTTTCCTCCATTAGTGGTGGGAGCTTCCGTCTTCTTCATGCTTTCTTCTGCTTTTATGTATTTACTTGCCCTCCTTTGGAGCTCAGTCATGCTCTCAGGGGGATGTTTTGCCAACGACATCTGAAAGTAGGGGTTCGTCGTTCCATTCTCCAAGGCTATCATAGCTACTTTGTTCTCCAGATCCGGGACATTCAACGTCTCCTTAGTGAAACGCTTGAGATAATCCCTCAGGTTCTCGTTCTTTCCTTGTTTTACTTGCATGAGAGAAGCAGAGCTTTTTTCGTGGACCTTTCCACTAACAAATTGATTGATAAAGGCAGTACTCAACTCCTTAAAAGAACCAATCGAGTTTGCGGGCAATCGGCTGTACCATCTTTGAGCCATGCCTGCCAAGGTTTGAGGAAACGCCCTACACTTAAGAGCGTCACTAGCGGGTTGTAACAGTAGAGCGTTCGAGAATGTCCTAACGTGATTCGAAGGATCACCCGTCCCATCATATGCTTTTATCGTGGGCATCTTGAATTTTCGGGAAACATGAGCGTTCATCACTTCGTCCGTGAATGGAGGTGTGGGGTCGTCAGGGTCCCCAAGTGGCATCAGGTCTTTGGGATCACTCCTAGGGGTTTCTACCCTCGTAATTCCTCCAGTTGGGGCATCAGCCCTTCTCGGTCTTCTTAAGGACCCTTCCAAATCAATGAAGGGGATCTCCCTTGAGATTGGAGGAGGCCTATTCAGATTTTGCCTTGCTTGTTCTCTGGTTATATCATCCTTCAGCTTTTGGATCTCGGCTTCAAAAGCCTTGATTCTCTCAGCAGCTGTTTGAACGGGTCTATCATTGATCCTTTGAGTCCTCCTCATGGGTTCTTTGCTTGTACGTCGCCTCCTCGGGGCTATATCACGTTCATCATCCTCGGATGATGAATCATCGGAGTAAGGTCCAGAATAATCGTAATATCCTTGCTCAGGGGGGGCTAGACCCCTAATATAAGGTGGCTGATACGACTCGGGTATCCGTAGAGCGTGTCCACTTGGTCCAGGATCCCTTCGATTTGAGGGATAGTTTGGCAACCCGTATAACGGATCGGTATTCACGGGGAGTGTAGTGGTGGAGATCTGAACTCCTGAGGGCGGTGGACGGCTAGTCAATGGAGCAACCACCATCTGAAGTTGGTTAGTCTCTTGTCCTGGGTGATCAATCACCGGTAAGGTTCTCTCAGCATGGGGATTCGTCCCTGTAGTCTGAGAAACTTGAGGTTGTGTAATAGTCTCAGTCGATGGGGGCACAAGCCCCTGCTCCGTAACAACGGGTAGTGTAGAGGAGACGATTGGTGGGTCAGATGTAACAGGAACGTTCTCGGTTGACGTTCTTCGTGTGTTAACCATGGTTGATATCCTGTTCCCACAGACGGCGCCAAATGTTGTGGAATAAAAAGTAGGGTTATCGAATTGCGGCTGGGGTTCGTGAGCTTCGTGCTTTAATGGCTGCGCTTGTGTTATCGTGACCTAATTCGGGTCCTCACAAGATGCCTACGTATCTCAGAGTTGAGAATCAAGCCAACGTAGTTCTAGGATGAGGGGTCAGGCCCTTTATATAGGCTGTGGAAGCCTTAGAATTATAGTAGGTTTTGGAGACTTGATGGATAAGTCACCGTAATTGAGGAAGGTTCTGACTCCTTCCTTTTAGGAATTAGTTTCCATGTCGAATTTGGTGCCTTGGAGGCTACACAATATCCTGGGGATATTCTAGGACGTTCTTAGTTTCTAGAACGTTCCTGGTTTGTGGATCAGACCCATGTTAGAGATAGGCTTTTACCGGGCGTCCCCAGTTTGGGCTGTTCTTTTGGGCCTGACCATTAATTACGAATTTAGTGCCCAACTAGGGTTTCGGGCCATATTTACGGGCCAATAAATGTCACATTAATTGTGTCTTTAAGGGTTACTTTTCACCCATATCAATATGATTAAATCTATTAATGAGATCATAATTTAGCATAAATTACACTTTTTTGTTTCACTCATAAACAAATAATGTAAATTATCAAAGATTTAATCTTTAAATTATTAATTATAGAAATTTATTTGGTGACTGAAATCTCAAAAGGAATATATGAGAAAGAGATTACATATTAAAATGAAAGGTATAGGATTAACAAAAAGATATAATTTCCTGACAAAAAAAAACAAAGAGATATAATTTACAATTAGCTAAAAAAATAGAGTTGTAATTTACGTTCTTTATTTTTAGGAGTTGGAGCACCATGTCTACAAAGCTATTATAGAGCATGCTGCAGTTTTAAGTGATTTTTAACTTTAAGTTAAAAATTATTTGTATGTGTAATAAGTCAAAAAATTATTTAAAAATCAAAAAACAACTTAAATTCAGAAATTGATAAAGGTACTTTTTTGAAAAAACTTATTTTTTTATGATTATTTTATAAACAAAATATAATCATTCAAATAAACAACTCATTTGATTTAATTTTGTTTTTATATTTTTAATAACTCATAAATAACTTATAACTTTTACTTTTCACTTATCACACTTTTAAGTGATAAGCAATAATTTTAACTCCATTTATACATGTACATACTCAAAACTATTCTAGCCAGATTTACATAAAAGGCTTCGAGAGAAAGTAGACTGTGCAGCTAGTCTTTCTTCATTTTAGACGAACAAAATTTGCACTTAGGATCTTCAACACTCAAAGTATCCAAGTTTTTTGAATTCTTTGTATATAAGTTTATGTGCATGTATATTAGGGCTCGAATAACACTGATTTTGACTAAAACTCCAGTTCTAGATTATCAAGAGAAGAACATTAGAACACCATTATATCTCTAAATCTAGCAAGTATGCTGCACCTATGAGATTAGGGTCACAGTGTTTTGGATTTTTTACAGGTGATCATGACACTTGAATTTTCCGCACCGCATGTACACCTTTGTCAAGTGGATTTATATCGACTTTTGCACGGACAAGCACATTAATTAGTACGTACAGGGACGGACCCAGGATTTTAAATCTACCTGGGCTGGATTAATTTTTTTTTCGCCAACTTAAAAAAAAGGAAATTATTAATTTTTTTCGACTTTTGCAACAAACCAAATTTAATTAACAAAGGTATATTAGATGCAACAAAATTATAAATTATTATTGAAAAATGCAAATATAATACTATAACTACATATTCTGGAACATCTACTACATATTCTGGAACATCTAACTTAATACAATCTACATGTTCTAAGTTAAGTCTGTGTACAATAAGTATGTGCAAAAACCAAGATAGTGAATCTTAATTCTAATTAAGTAGATCTTATAAAACGAAGAGCTATCGATTAGGAATAATTAGTTATTTAGTTAAATATTTTGTGAGCTAACTAGCTAAGCAATAACTTAAAAGTAAACAATCAAGGAGCCAAACTTACAAGTAAACAATCAAGGAGCCAAACATATATAACAAAGAAATCATAAATTTAACAAAGCAAATTCTGCAAAATTTAGCAAAGCAAACTATTGAAAAAATTAAACAAATACTTACATTTTTTTTGTGTATTCGTAGTGGCAATAGACAAAAATAGGAAGCTACAAGGTTGAAGTTTCAGTGAGGAATAAAGAACAAACAGGCGTATAAGAACAATTAGGTCCGACCTAATTTTTTGATTTGGGTTTTTTTACTTTTTTTCCTATTCTAATCGTATAAGAACTGAGAACAGACGTGTGTGTATTCAATTTGATGGCTTTGATAAAAATAATATCAATGATATGGGCTGAACAAATAAAAGAGAGATGTAAATATATATTGTGGGCTAGGCTTAACATATATAATAACAGGGCTGAATTTTTTTGCTACCCGGGCTGAGTTTATTTTCATACTAAATGTTAAGTGGGCTGGTAAAATTTCCCCCGGACCATAGCCAACCCGAGCCCAGCAGCAAGTCCGTCCCTGAGTACGTATCCTATTAAGATCAATGTGCAGATCACCTATGTCTACATACTTGACCATAGAATAGTAAAAGTTGAGACTGAAAAGTCATGTTTGATAATAGGAGAGTATCTATTTAGCTTTTCTTAGAGGCCGTTTGAGAAATCTTAAAATAAGTTACTTAACATATGAAGTAAGTAATAAGTTACTTATAACTTATATTTAGTATTTGGATGTTTAACTTATAAGTTAAAGGTGTTTGGCAATTATGACTTATAAGTTATTAATTTTTTCTAAATAAATTATACTATTTCTAATTTGATGCATAAGTTTACAATAAAATATTAACCAAAATGTATAAGCTTACAATAATTCGGATGAACAATAATTTATGTTCTAAAATAAATTATTTGAGCACAAAATTTACGTTCTATAATAATTTTTAGGAAATGCGAAAATAAAAACTTTCGAACAAAGTACGTGAATTTATAAAGTAGTACCATAAATTTATAAAGTAGTTAATTGAAAAAAGAAGATAATATAATTACTAAGTTCATCAAAAAAATATATAATTACTAAGTTGTAAGTAAATTATGAATATTTTGAGCTTTAAAAATGAAATAGAAATTAATAAAAGCACTGCTCAACGTTAAAAAAAACACTGTGAAGGCTTGCAAAAAAATGTATCATTTTTATATATTTCAAAATATATGTAAAAAATTAAAAATGAAATGGAGCACAAAAGAGAAAGAACACCGGAATAATGATGAATAAAAAATTGATAATAAACATATTGATTATCCCAACACTGTGAAGGCTATGACATAGGTTCACACAGTACAGTAGAGCGGTTGAGAATCACTGACTTAGGGCCTGTTTGGGTGCTGTGATAAGGAGTTAAATGGGTCTTAAGCCCATTTCAACTTATCTCGTACTGTTTGGCAACATTAGTAGTTCCAACTTATTTCGTATTACTTGATTTTTTTAATTTGTTTAATATTTTTTATTTTTACATTTGTATTTATAAATGTTATATGCATGTATTGGGATTATTATATTAAATAATTAATATTTTTTAATTTAATTTAATAAATATTTTACCAACTTATAAGTTAAACATCCAAACACCAAAATATAAGTTGTAAATAACTTATTACTTACTTCATATAAATTACTTATTTCATATAAGTGTTAAGTAATTTATTTTAAGATTTCCCAAACGATCCCTTAATTCAAAAAAGTACGTGAACCTTTACTTATCCATATCCTCACATAAGTTCATAAAAAGCTGGATTTAAAAATTTGCCAAACACACCATAATAAGTCAGCATGAACTTAACACCCGAATAAGTCGGCTTTTATATTTCCCAAACAGCCACTTAATTTCTTCTACAAATTTATTTGATTTGGTTTGGTTTAAATAAAAAGATCTCTTGTTGCTCTCCTATTGTACTCGACAAGTATATAAAGTAAAGGTGCTCATGCATGCATGTAAATAAAGTTGGACAGCCCACCGGCCCAAATTTTAACAGCTTTGTTTGTTAGTATTCTGCCAAGGGCCTCAAGAGCTGGCCAGTATAAATGTTTGCCAAGGGCTTTCGCGAATAATAAATAGAATTTCTTTTTCCTACATTTAACCAACACCAAAATTCTTCATTTACCTCAATAATTATTCTTACTTAATTATTTATAATTACTAATAATTAAACTATACTATTATATAATAACCGAAACGTTAAAAGTTCGATCATCTGTTGATTTTACATATTTTCCCTTACTACATATTACTAGCTTATAACCCATGCCTTTTGATATAGTTTAAATTTTAATTTTATATTACAATTATATTTTTATATAATCATTATTTTCAATAATTATTTTTATTTTAATTTGATATAATTTAATATAAATTTGATTAATGACATGCATGGTTTGAAAATTATATTACAAAATTTAAATTATGTGTATCATTGACGGGTTTCGAATCTTAAATTTTTAATAAAGTAATAAAGTAATGCCTTGTATAATTTACTTTATTATCAGATCTAATGGTTACTAAAAATATAATGATCATTATTCATTGTATTGTTGAACTGTTAAATCAAAATATAAACAATTATACTCAATTATACTCATGTCTACATATTATGAACATATATACACCAAAAATTAAACACCAAAATTTTCAAAATTTCAGGTTTAATATAATAGTTTAGATAGATACAGGTTTTAAATATATTTTATTAATGACTGGAAGATATGGTAAGATACGAATTTTGTAGGTTTAAAATTTCTAAATGATATTATTTAATTATAATAATTATATATATGGTGCCCGTGATATTTTCAAAATAAAGGATTTTTAATTAGAAAATATAGGAAAGATAATACATTTTATCTGAAAAGGGTAATTGATAAGTACTTAGTGATTATAATATTTTATTAAATAAAAAGTGTTTTAGTTGAAAAGGAAATTAGTTTGGTATTATTAATTATAACATTATTATTGTATATTATTAAATAGAATTAACCGTACTATTTTTAATAAAAAAGAGAAATTTTTGTTAGAAAAAATATAGAAAAATGTGTTTTACCTGAAAAAGGAAATTGATAATTAGTTATTGAAAAAATATAAAAGGTAACTTGCTTTACATAAAAAAGGAAATTGATTAGTTATTTATAATTACATATTTTTTTGATATCTTTCAATATTTGACTTTAATATAGTAGCGTATATAGATATAATTAAGGATATTTAGGTAAAAATATGCTAAAATATGAGTAAGAGTAATTAAGTAAAAATACGAAGTATCAAAAAATAGGTACCAAAATTTTAATGTTTCGATTATTATATAATAGTATAGATATAGATTACAATTATGTTTTTACACAAACATTAGTTTTAATAATTTTTTTATTTTTAATTTAATATAATTTAATATACTCATGTTTACGGATTATATTAATGTTTTCTTATTATAAATAACGTATACGAATTTTTAATATTTTTTATTAATAATTGAAAAATATGGTGTGATAATTTCGGGTATTAATGATTGTCAGATTAGTTTTAAATCAAAAAGGTAACGTATTTTAATTATAAAGGAAGCATTAATTGTTGTATTTGACTTATTTTGTCAAATATAATATAATTAATAAATATATGAATATTGCATTTAGTATAATAAGTTACAAATTGATTATGTAATTTAAGTTTGCAAGTTACATGTTGGATAATAATGTGAATTAATATGCAATAAATTGGCGGTTACATTTTGGAGTGGAGGTGGTAAAAAGAATGCCAATATATAGTAGATCATATCCATTAGAAAAGGCAGTCAAAAAGATAGAGAAGGGAAGGCCTGCTCATTTTATACTCGGAACTCCAAAACATATATTACATTTTTTTTCTAATAATAATTTTCCTTATCTATTGCTGCAGGTTGGACATTCTAAAGTTTTTCTCTCCGTATATGAGTTTGCCATGAATGCTTACTTGCTCCTGCTTGCGGTTACCAATTTTCAAGCTGGGTCCGTTTTCAATATAGATGTCATTACAGGTTATTTTGTCATTTCTGTTTGGTCACGTGCTTTCTACTTATTCAGTTTTCTTTTGTGCCCGTGGTCTCGGGAATTTTATCCACCCATTAGATGTTTTATTTAGCTTATGTTTCGGTTTAATTTATTTTACTAGTTTGGTTTATGTTTTTGGTACATGCTGCTCTTATTTCTGTAATTGCTTGTTTTCGTGCCATATTTGTATTTGGTGAGTAATTTGTTATATTCTTATACATGTTTAATTTTTGTGTGTATTCGTCTAGTGTTTTTTTTCATAGCGATTTCTGTTATTTATTATTTGTTTTCTTTATTTTATGTTCTCCTGGACCATCATTTACCATTATCAACCATTCGTGTATTGCTTGTATAGAATATTATTAGTAGCCATCACTTTATGTTAGACACTTGGTTTTGGTTTTGCTTTTGTTTGTCTAATCTATAATTGTTTATTTATTTTTTGATTTGTCTCCCTATGTAGTTCTTGTTTTCTGTTAGATGTTTAGTTTCAATTCTGTTTCATTTTGCTAGTTTATTATTTTTTGTGTTTATTGGTTTGTGGTTTGTCGCTAGAGTGCATGTGTAGTGCAGTGGTTTGTGATAGATTTATTTAATTTTTATTAAAAGTTGAGATGACAATTTTTTTTATATCTAAATTGATAAATCTGGAAATTTGATTGGCTCTCAATATTTTATATAGAACCAAGAAATTTATTATTTCGAGATGAAATAGAAATTATCGTTTAAAAAAAATGATACTATATTGAAGAAAATTCTAGTGATTCTTTGGAATATTGGAGTGTTGATTTTGTTAGTGTCCGATTTCCTTGTAAAGAAAGTCGGAGTGCAAAATGTGTTTTTTTATGTAGCACAATTTTTGTTACATAGAACTATTAAAAATGGAGTATGGATTGTTTTAAGACAATCAGAAATTTTATCGGTGAAAGTCGATATTATAAAAGAATTTGTTTTATGATGTTCAGAACAGAGCACGAGAATAAAAGAAATTTTTATGTGACGCTTGGAAAAGAAAACTGGAGAATAATAAAAAATATGACACATGTGAATATTTCTTTAAGGAAATGGAACATTATTAAATGTTTTGTACTTGTGGTCGCATTTTGGATATTTTATAAAATTAGCAAAATTGGTTGGGTTAACATTTTTCGATGTGTCGATGCACATATTGAACTAGATCCGATTGAGAAAAATAAATCGAATCTGAATATTGGTTATGAACCAATCGTGTATGGTTGAATATATGAGATTGAGAATTTCACTAAAGTGGGTGATTGAATTTTATGGATATGGTAATGAATATTTTTTAGACATGGATATTTAAGGAAGTGGAGTCCATAGAAATAATCGAAAGTGGGAGCAGTTTGATTAATTTGAAGATAAATACCCACAGATTGTATGGATTTTCGAATGAAATTATGGAATTTGGAATGAAATTATAAGTCTGGTGGATTTGTTAGATAAATTTAAGACCCACAAAATTATAAAAGGCATTATATGAAAACAGAAAGTTGATTATAAAGAAATGTATTCTTATCTTGTGTTAGAATTTGTTTATAAATTTGAGCTGTGTCTAGTTGGAAAATATTTTACGAAAAAATTTAAAATTTTATATCGAGAAAGAATTAGACAATTGTGTTTGCATTTTTGAAAGTGGGAGTTTGTTTACGATTATATCGAATATCCTAATGATAAGTCATTAGCGAAAATGAAAATGAAATGTTAAATTATGGAAACTCGATTAGATATTGAGAAGAAAAAATTGGTGGTAATTTTTTTTTGTTCTAAGAATCCGGTGTGTACGGGATAAATGAACATTGAATGGAATTGAGAAGTATGCATTATGTTTAACCATTTTAGGATGGAGAATAGCAGTCCGGCGCCAACCCTATTGGTAATGGGAATATCATTAATTCAGAAAAGGAACCACTGAATGTATCATGTGCAAGTAGTCAGAAGTTCGATATATTTTATGTTGTGTTATCGATTAACTTGACTTGACATTTTTAGTTAGTTTTGTAAGTGGATTGTGAAGCAATTTTGTTTGAGCCTAGTGAGAAGTTGTTAAGAGGATCATGATCATGTACTTTAAGAGTATTTTAATTAATTGGTTAATTTGGCAGACGTGCCTGAAGTTATTGTTTATTGCAATATATGTTTCGAAGGTGATCTTGGTAATTGAGAATTCAACTTCGGGATACACATTTAATTAATAGTGTGGAATTGAAGTTGGAAAGGTTATATGAGACATGAATGTGTTGCAATGCACAAAGTGAAAGTGAAAATGTGTAATACATTTTACTAGTGATATGATTGTAAACTTATTAAAGGGATTTTTTTTAAAATTTATCGAACATGTTGTTTTGATAAGTGCGAGAAATATTAAGTTTGTAATAACCACGAATTTTCGAAATATATTTTAATTTTGAGCCGAATTTTAGAGTCTCGTTTTAATTAGTCAGCGGGAGAAAAACGAAATCTTTCACTAAATATTTATATTAAATATTTGCATCATTATATCAAATCAATTTGTCCCCCATTTGTTTTATTTCTTTTTAATTATTAATTGCCACTTAAATAATAATGATGAGGCTTTATTGACCACTAAAAATTTTTGCAATGATTTTGTCTCCATGTTTTAATCTTTTAAATTTTTTTATCCCAACCATTATCAATATCATGATTAATCAGTACCTAATTGTTGTTATATAAAGGATTGGTCTCTGCATTAACAAAACATCACCAACGATCTCTTTTATTCACCAAACAGATACACTACACAATTCCTTTTACAGAAACAAAACACTACAGTTGACACAGAGAGGCTATATATCTTTTTGTTACTAAACACTGCAACAACAGAAGCCGGGCCAATTTACTTCACACAAAACACACAGATACAACACAGCTTATTCTCTCCCTTTTTAAACAAAAACTCGGTTCAATATATATGCATACAAAACACAAGTCCTGTCTCTTTTAACCAAAAACCAAAACCGGACTTAGTGTTTTTTTAACAAACCCATTCATATATTCATAGCAGGTAGTTTAACTTCTATTTTTCATTTCTTTCGATTCGTTGTTATGCTTGTATTGTTGGGCTTTGTGTCTCGTTTTTCCGATTGTTTCGGTTGTATAGAATTGATATATGTTGGTTTGTTGTGTTGTAATCGAAGTGAGGAGAGATTGTTGTGTTGTGCCGTGTGGGGTAATCGGAGTATATGGTTGTTGAATGGTTTCGAGTGTAGTCCATGGAGGGAGATGGGTGTTGGTGAGTACGGGGGACAGGGCAGTGGTCGGTGTTGGAAAGAAAAGGGGGTGAAGGGAGAGATTAGGACAAGATTTAGGAGATGTTTTGGTGTTGTTGTGATGTAATCGAAGGAAGGAGGACGGGGTGGTGTACTCGGCAGTGAGGGGGGATAAGGGAAATGGGCGACGGGGAGAGAGAGTGGAGAGATAAGGAGAGAGGAGGCGGAGAGATTGTTGGCGGAGAGAGATTGGGACGAGAGAGATTCGAGAGAAAGAGAAGAACGAGGGAGATGGCTGTGATGGGTTAATCGGAAATTGGAGATGTTGAGGGAGAGAGATAGAGAAAAGAGAGAGAGAGAGAGAGAGAGAGAGAGAGAGAGAGAGAGAGAGAGAGAGAGAGAGAGAGAGAGAGAGAGAGAGAGAGAGGGGGGAGGTTGTGGGAGAGAGACGGTGCAGGGGAGAGAGACGGAGGGGGTGTGGGGCCACGGTGGTGGTGTCGGTGGGGCCCACGCCGTGGTTGCCGTAGAATAAAATATTAAAATATTACGGTACTAATAAAACGATATCGTTTAGTAATTTGGCGATAGTTCGTTAACAAAATCAAGATTTTATGATTTGAACCGTTATTTAAATTATTGGGTAAATAATAATTTAATTGCGTTATTAACTAAATAGAATTATTTAGAGTTTTTAAAATGTAATTTAGAATTTATTATTTACTAATTAAATAAGTGTTGTTATGTGATTTTGAAAACAAATTAGAGGTTTATTAAGTTGAAATAAAAAGGGGTATATTTGTGAATAATTAGAATAAAATATGTTTTATTTTGGAAAGGATGTTTTTAATATTTTCCGTTTTATTTTTTTTATTAACCGGATCGAGTCAGATTTAATTTAGAGATTAATTATATTAAATAAATTAGGATTTGTGAGGTTTATTAAAAGTGGAATTCTTTGATGAATTATTTTAAAAAATGAGAATAATTATTTTGGATTTAAATTGAATAAAAATTGATGTTTGATTTTTTTTTTTTTTTCATTTTGAGTAAGAATTTAGATTTCCAGATATTAAAAATAGGATATATTCTCCAGATTTAATTCCTGTGTTCGAAGAAATATTTATTTATCCCAGAATTAATTTCTGTTATTTATTCCGGAGATTTTATGAGATATTATATTATTAATTAGATTATCGGATCGGGAGTATTTTATTCTGAAGAATCGCTCACGTATTTCTGGTTGCCATTTTTACAGAATAATCCCCGAGCCGTAGACCGAAGCCGAGTTCACGGGTAGAGTATAATTTTTATCTGCATTCATTTGCACTTCGTGATCGAGGCAAGTTCATTCCTACCCTAACTTTTGGAAACTGAGAATTTCTGTTCGTGTTATTTAATTCCTTAATTATTTTCGAGATATTATATGTTGAGATTTATCTGTTGCTCTGTATGATGCAATAATTTCTTTTGAATATTATTTCTTCTTAAATATTATTATGTTGTTAAGTTAGTTTATTTGAGAATTATAATCCCTATAAGCGTAGAAATAATTTCGTTGCTATCGGGTCGATCTCATTAATTCGAGACGACTATTATTTTGATTCAGTGAAACTAATCTCATTCGTCTGAGATAGTTAAATTTATTCTTTTCGATTGAATTTATTGTACAAATTCAATCGTTATTTATTGATTATCTTTTAGTTAGTTCATCGTTTGAACTAACCGATAGGAGTTTAAAATTATAATTGTTAGAGATTTTTATTCGTCGATCAAGTGAAAAATATTCTATCTAAACGTTCATCAATGTTGAGTATTATAAATATCGAGAAGTACTATTCGTTCAGTACGACTCCCAATTACTTCAATCTTAAGACTATTCTCATAAATTCGAGATAGTCGATTTTACTGTCAAGGTTTGGCATTTTGTTCGTGTCAACCAATAAATTATTATTATTTACATCAATCCATTGTTCGGATTGGTGGTAAAATCGAATCATACTGGCAGTCCGCCAGATTTGTAAATATTTTCTGAAAGAGTTATCTCAAGTTATCTGTACCCCAAATATTCGGGAATTCTGTATTCTACTGGTCAATTTTGGGCAAGAGGCCCATTATAGAGAAAGAGAGACTCGTGTGCCGTTTTACGGACCCGAGAATATTTAGGCATTCGTTGCCTTGGTTGAATTGATAACCATTATGATGCTAGCATTCATACATATATATTATAGTTGATATCATATTGTAGCCGTGATCGGGCGAAGTGCGGTGTCATTGGAGGCCGGTATTCTTGGTTGGTTAGTTGATCGCCCCACCGAGATACGGAGAGGTGAAAGACCAGTTCATTCTTAAATCATGAGTTATCAGAGTTATATCAAATGAGTTATCGAGTATCCTGTTTCGAGATGAGTATTGAGTCTTTTGAGTATTCTTTTATGAGATGAGTTTTGAGCCTTTCGAGTATGATATTTTCAAGATGTATTTGAGCCAAATCATATTGTGATATCCGATATTCAACTTTTGAGTATTTATTTCGGTAAACTTTATTATATTTATACAACAAGCGAGAAGAGAACTTGCTGAGCGCTATAGTTGCTCATTCTTGCTTTACAACATTTTGTTCAGCTGTCAAGACGGAAAGATGAGAGACGTCCAGCCAGGGCTATAAAGGCAAGGGGAAAGCGCAAGGCTATGGCGACAATAATTAGAAGATCCAGATGGAATCTTTATATTTCTACTGTTGTGAACTTTTGTAACATATTATTTCGAGATGTATCGAGTTGGTTTGTACTATGTTGTGAAGACGATCTTGGACCTGCGGAGTGGGACATTTATGCTCCGTTGTAATAAAATTTGGTATTGTTATTGCGTTATCATTTTGAGACAATGTGACGACCCGGGTCCCCTGTCAGGGTGGATTTGGGGGCGTTACAGTTTTGGTATCAAAGCTATAGTTATATTTTTAGGAATCGTACGAGCCTAGAATTATAACGCGACGTGAGAATTTAGAAGTATTATACAACGGGAAGATTTTAGCACCTAGTGTCTTACACCCTTATATATTTATATGCGTTTATAGTCGACTAGAACCTGTTTATGACCGAGGCTTTTTGCTGTTGTAGATAACTTCTTCAGGATCTATCGGTTTCTTTCCTACTGGAGACAGATCCCCTACCCCATACCCACTAGGACCTCTAGATCCTAGCTCAGGGACGGATAGTGACCCATTAGAGGAGTACATGGTGATCAGTAGCGACTCGGAGGATTCTTCTGTCCAAATACTTACACCTTCACCTCCACATGTGATTGACTTAGATACACCTCCACATGAGGTTCAGATAGAGACTGAGCAGATAGAGCAGACTACCTCACTGTTTACCCCCTGAGATGTTTAGAGCTGAGACCCTAGAGCCAGAGATTGCTGATCAGGTTGATGAGAGGCTGCATTCACCTGTCCACACTGACGTAGTGCCTAGTTCAGCTGCCCCAGAGTCTAGAGTTGATACACCCACCAGAGTGGTAGCTTTTGCTGACTGGTTTACTTCCCAGGTTCCAGTATATGTTACGGCTCTATCAGTCCCTACCATACCGAACTACATGTTTCCACAGGCCGGTGATACTCCTGCTTGTGATACTGCTCCATCGGCACCTACTATACCTGTTCGTGCTCCGACTCAGCCCACTGCGGCCCCTGTTACTACTACTGCGATGCCACCTGTTCACCCGGAGTATGAGGGAGCGGCAGGAGGGATGGTCCCTTGGCACGTTCATCATTCCCTTTTCCAGCATTATCGATGGTTATGGGCTCGTTATGAGGAGATCTTTGCTACTAGGGATGGTATCCTTAGATTGTTGGCTGTTCCTGATCCTTTTGTTGTGCATCACGGAAGGAGTTTACTGGTGAGAGATGTCCGCATGGAGATTATGCATCAGATTGCTCTTACCGTTTTGATGGGACTACAGACTGACTTTGCTGCCTTGCCGTCATCGATTACCAGGAAGATTGACCGTACAAGAGTTGCCACCATGATTGCAGATATCATAGCAGAGTTCCATAGGAGGGTTGGTGAGATGTTCCCACGTTGATGACCTATTTGCACGTTTGAGCATCCTCATCGTTTGGCTAGAGTAGCTAGCGGTGAACCAGTTCTGGATGGCGTCACATTAGATCTTTCTGTATTGGGATGTACTTAGTTTCTTGTTATATGTATTTGATGTAGCTGAGATGTGTTATATTCAGTGTAATGACACGTACCGTACCAGTAGTTGTACCTTTTCATTATTGTATATTCTGATCTGTTAACTGCTATCTTGCTTTATTTATTGGAAAATTGTGTTACAGTAGAGTATCATGTGATATTGTATCCTCATGCTACCCTGATATAGACAACAACTTATTTGAAAAAGTCACGATTTAAAATGAGTTTAACCAAAATTTGAGAACCAGAGATTAATAACGATTGAATTTTAGAACTTATAAGGTTTCCCGAGAACTGTCAGTTATACTAAGAATAAGAGTAATAGTTTATAAAGAGACCAGAGAGAGTCACGATTTTGAGTATGATTTATTTCGAGGAACCAGGAATTTGACCGAGTAATTATTTTAGAATGCCTATCGTAACTGTGCCAGCAATGGTGTCGTATAATTACAAACCTGAGATATAACGTACCTTATTGTTTTCGCTCTTATAGAAAAAGATGGCACCAAAAAGAGGAAGACCCGCAAAGAATCCTCGTCCTCAACCCGTGGTGAATCCAGAGAATGAGGTTCCACCTCAGAACCAAGTTCCAAACCCGGAACCACAACTCGCTCGAGATCCTAATCAAGAAAATAACCCGATGAGTCTACTTATGAACTTTCTTATTCAGCATACCCAGAACCTTCAGCCCCAACGGAACCAACATCCAGTGGGAGGAAATCTACCTCCAGCTCAACTGACACAGGCTACCGTTAGTTTCAAATCATTTAAAAAATCTGAATCCCCCTGAGTTTAAGGGTACTACCGATCCCGTTGAAGCAAGAATATGGTTACGTGAAATAGAAAAGACCTCTAAGATCGTAGGGGTAGAAGAAGAGAAGAAAACCATCTTTGCAGCCTACATGTTAAAAGGTGAAGCGAATTATTGGTGGGAATCAAAGAGAGCAATGGAAGGGAACGTAGTCATACCCTGGACCAGGTTCACGCAGCTATTCTTAGAGAAATATTTTCCTAAATACTTGGAGAGTCAAATGGAGGTCAAGTTTCTGGAACTCAAGCAAGGCAACATGACTGTAGCTGAATATGAAGCCAAGTTTTCTGAACTCTCTAGGTTTGTGCCTTACCATGTGGATACGGACGAAAAGAGAGCTAAATGTTTTCAACTAGGGCTGAAGCCGTGGATCCAGAATCGAGTTGCGGTCCAAGAAATCACCAACTATGCTACTGTGTTAGGTCCAATAAGATTGTAGAAGGGGGGGTTGAATACAATCTATGTAATTTTCTCGAAATTTGTTCTTTGAATAAAATTTATTTTAAACAAATTTTGTGCGGAATAATATAACACAGAATTCAAGTTGAATATATCAATATATTAACTTGAGGGGTGTTACAAATTAATACCAAGAGATTAATAACTAGTTAGAAAATTCGACATGAACTTTTCTAATTTTGCTAATTAAAATCAAGATATCAAGATATAAACTAGGAAACTTAATTCGCTAGTAGTACAAGAGTAATCAATAAACAAGTTCCAGCGGATCAGATATTACAATAGGCTTGAACTGAATTTATTGTGTGAATTAAAGCTTGAGCACTTGTGTGTAGAAGATGAGAGTGTTTTATGTTCTTGGTTTTCTTTTTTTCTTCTTGTTTCTTCCTTTCTGTTCTTCTGTCCAAGTGTTTGTTTTTATACAAAAAACAAAACACTTGCTTCTGTTGAGCTGCTACATATTGACACGGTGATAGTATAGATGCCACGCTGATAGTATAACTGGCACGGTGATAGTATAGCAGCCTAGGGATAATAGAACTCATTCCCTTAAAATAGTATGGATTTACTTAGAAATAATATACATTTACCTAGAAATAGTTTACTTAAAAACTTAGGTAATAGTATAAATATTTCGGTAATAGTATAACTGGCACGGTGATAGTATAGTTTAAATATTTCGGTAATAGTATAGTATATTATTATTTGATCAGTAATAATATCTATAATACTTCAGAAATAGTATACTATAAATTCCAGAAATAATATAACCTCGGAAATAGTATAAATTCGGGGATAGTATAGTATACTATTACTAATGCAGTAATAGTATCTATATTATTCCAGAAATAGTATACCACCTATTTCAGAAATAGTATAATTGAATTTCCAGAAATAGTTCAACTGAAATTCAGAAATAGTATAACCAAAATTCTCCGAAACAGTATAATCCATATATTTTTACTGATTAAATAAATCAGAGATTAATTAACTTAATTAATTAATTAAATAAATTAATTCGAATTGAATTAATTTGTTTAATTAAATTAATAATATAGTTAATTAATAATTGACTTACTCCTTGTGAATCACTGTAAATTTTGAGAAACTTCCACTGGATAATTGTTGACGTTCGATGTACTGTCTGGTTCATGAACGACTAACTCCAATATCTGTTCTTCAATTTGACTCTCAGTTGTGATCCACATACTTTCTTAGCACTCTTTAATAACTCCTGTACTGATGCTGTCTTCACGGTAATCTCTGTCACTTTAAACGAATCCAATTTCTTCAATGCTGAACTGGGGCATGATCAGTAAACTGACTCTTCTTCCAGTGTAAAACATCAAAACTATAGATTGACTTTCTTCTTTCTTCTGGCATATAGTACTTTGTGAGATTCCTGAGACAGTGAGCATTAATTACTTATTACAATCTAATTTAAGTTGAGTCGAATCCTCGAACTACAAATAGGCTGTGTCATATGCCTTTAAATCTCCCCCTATTTGTTTGTTAAAAACTTAACAAGCAAATTCCTAGAGGATAACTCAACTAACTCAACTTAAACTAGTAAAAGGTAAAACTGTAATTGCAAAGTAAATAATGAAAATGGTTCTGGTTTATATTTAACATTTCCAGATTCAAACATAAAAGATAAATACAAGATAGATGATCCTCTAGACTGATCATATTTCACATTAACCTATCTTGTTCTATCTAAGCTCTAAAGATATAACATGTAGAGCGATTCTTCACTTCGGGCTGTCTTCTCTCCTTATCTCTCCTTCTTCAGGTTCATCCAAGTTTGGAAGCATCTCGTGCAATTCTGCATCAGTAATTAATTCTCTTCTAGATGATGACACTGGATGAACTAGAGGTGTTCCAACTAGTGGTTTTTCAAGAGGTATTCCCAGCTTCTTTCTTAACTCACCTTGATAAAACTTATACTTCTTCATGTTGTCTTGAGCATAAGACTTAATATGATCTGCAGCTTCACTTTTCAATGTAGTTGCAAAACCATGATTTCGTAGAGCATATTCAACATACACCAAGTGTCTGGCATGATGTTCACGGAGTTTCTTGGTCTGAAGATTAACAGTGTGAATGACATCTCCTATAAGAATTTTAACTTGAGGAGGATTACTAATTACTTCAGGACCTGCCTTTCCAGCGAAATCTAGGAATTTTTCATGAAGTAGTACACCAAGTTCATAAGAAGTTCTGACTTTTGGTCTCATTACCCAAAATTCTGAAAGTGATCTATCATAGAAGAACTGAAGAGATACCTTTTGAGTTCCAAGCTTATGACAATGAACAAAGATTAGTAACTCTTCCATCCGATCACTTGCACAAGTTATGCTTAAAATTTCAGACTTCAAAGCTCTTAGATAATCGTCTTGGAAAGGGTTCTTCTCTTTAAACCTTTGAAACATATCACCTAACCTACGATCATCACAGCCAGAAATTTGTGGTGAATCTATGATTCTTTGAGCACGCTCCCACTTATCACCACTCTTGTACTTAATGTACATCCTTCTTGCTTGAAGCTTTTGAGAATGTTGTCGTTGAAGTGCTTCCTGTTCAGCCTTTTGAAGCCTTTCATTATGAGCCATCTGTTCCATTGTTTTTCTAAGTCTTTCTTCTCTCATTGTCAGATTAGCTTCATTTTGTTCAAGTTCTTGATTGGCTTCAAAATTCATTCTTTGGAGTTCAGCAGGATCAGGAACTACAACTTCTTCATCCTCATCCCAGAAATTGAGATCTGGTTCTCCAAATGCTTCACCTTTATCTGAAAAGTCTAAATCAGCAAAAACATCAAGGTTATCAGGTTCACCTGAGTAGTAATAACCTTCTACAGTGTCATCCTTCGGTGTTGATTGAGCTCTCTTTCCCTTGTCACCTTTATCAAATTCTCCCCTTGTTGATTTGTCTTTGTCTCCCCCTTTAGTACCAGCTCCCCCTGTTGACTTCTCCCCCTTAGTTGAGGAATCCTCTACAGATTTATCAAATGCACCATCTTCAGGGTCTTGCTCATCACCATCTCCACCTTTTCCTTGAAAGAATTCTACCTCTTCTGTTGTGAGAATGATAGTGCGGCTAATCATGTTATAAAAGTGTTTTAGCCCTTGACTTTGATGTGCATTTTGGCTTTCAATCCGATTAAGACGACTTTCAGTAGATAACTGATTTTCATGTACTTCTGTTTGAATGTCTTCAACCTTATTTGAAAGAGCCGTAATAATTCTGTCTTGAGTAACTGTTATGTCCGAGGAGTCTGAGATTATCTGTTGTTGAGAGAGTTCAAGAGTATTGATCTTGGTGTTAAATGCAGTCTTCATTATCTGAATGTCATGTTTCACTCCCATAAGCTGACTGTTGACAGAAGTAGATGAAGAAGACGGTCCATCCACTTGTGCTCGAAGTAAATTTGCTTCAGCTTTAGTTGCCTCAAGTTCCTTTTCTAGAGCTTTAATCTTTTCTTCCAATGAACGAGTGTATGTGTCAGTGTGTGCACTCACCTGATTATCACTCTGAGTTTCACTCATCTGACGTGCATGTGTTTCACTCAATTTAGTGGTGATCCTCACATCACTCCTCACTAATTCCTTAGCTGCTCCAGAAAGTGTACCTGCAGGTAAAATCACCCTAGCCTCCTCTTGGAAGGTCAGTGGTGGTGCAATGGGAGTTCGCAAATCCCTATCCACAGTCATTTCTGTCATGTCAGTTGGAATTGAAGTCTGAATTGCTTCAGTGACAGAAAGACTGAGTTGCCTTCCACTTTTTCCAGTTGAAACTTCGAGTGGAAAATCCCTTGAGGGAGCCAGGAATGTTCCTCCTGAGAGGGGAGATGATGACTCCATTAATTTTGGCGGAGAGTCAAGATTTCCCTCATTAGCCTGTGAAGGCTCCTCTACCGTGACTATGGTAGGCACTGTTTCAGTTCCTAAGTGCTCTCCTCTCAATGTGTCCCTATTTTCATCCAGTTCTACATGTTCTCCCATTGTTAGTAATAACAGTGGGGTTGTGCTTGACACATTACAGGATGCCATGGCCGACTGCGAAATTCAATGGACTCATCCTGTTGAGAGAATGGTTCCAGAAGCTGTTCATTTGCCATTTCAAAGTCCATATCCTTTTGGGAGGGTATGGATGAGCTTACAGTTGCCTCGGGTTCATTTCTACTCTTCTTTAGTAGAGGCAGAGCTGTGGGTTCACTCACTTCTTCACTACTTCTTTCAGTTCTTTTAAGCTGTGATCTCTTCTTTCTGACTTGATAGACTTTATCTGTTTTTGACTTTGTGTTTGGCTCTTTGACCTGGGATAGAGATTGTGGTTCTACAATCCCTTGGTCAGTCCTAACAACCACTTGGGTTCCAGAAGAAGATTGAGAGATAGAAGTAGTTAAGGGATCAGAATGTAATACCTGGTCAGCAGATGAAGTGACATGAGCCTCTTGTGATTGAAATTCCGGCTCAGCTTGTTCAAGAGCAGATGCATTTTGTTCTGGATGCACAACAGCAAGTGCTTGTTGTTCTATGATTGGTTCTGGTTGCTCAAGTACAGGTCCAGGAATAATTGGAAGATGTATGAATGTGGACATGTACTGAGTAACAAGCACTGGTACGTTGTTGTAGTCATTCTGTTGCGAGGCAGCTCTTGTATGAAATTTCTTATGAAAAGACTTTGAATCTTGAGCTTCCTCATCAACAAATGTATTCTGTAACTCCTCAGAAACCAAGTGATTAAAAATAAGAGTGAAAAATCTAGGATAATAGATTAACACCTTTTCACCCTGTCTAAAATTCTTTTTAGCATTTATTATTCTTCTGAACATGTTCTTCCAAAGAATTTTACCTATATCAATTCTTCGATTGTGGACAACCGAATAACCAATATACTGAATCAGAGAAGGAATATTTGAAAAAGAAGTGTTAGCACAGTTAGCAAACACTCGAATTAAAGTATCAAACAACAAGTACCATTCAGCTACCAAACCATTTTTCGGCAAGTTGCTCAATTTCAACTGTCCCTGATAATTAATATCAGTGAAAAACTGAGTCAATTCAGTGTTGGACGGATTATCAACAAAATCAGCAGTAGGAAGATTCAACACTGTCTTGAGTACTGATTCATTGACTCTGAACTGTGAGTTCCCAACCTTGAATGTAAAGGCATTGGTAGATATAATAGCTGTAGAACACATCAGTCGTAGAGGTTCCAATTTTATTGGAGCGTCAAGAGATAAAGCACTACTGACGATTGGTTGTTCATTCAAGAAACGAATCCAGGGCTTGAATCTTTCAACCATACATTCCTCCGGATCATAAAATCCAACCATGTTGTGCTTAACTAGTTCGAATTCAACAGCCATTTTAATACAGATTTTAAGCTTTTGAAATTTTTAAATTTTAGCACAAAATTCAATTAAACTTAATTAATTCGAATTAATAATAAATTAATAATTCGAAAAATAAAAAAGTTCTTGAAAAATTCTCAAAATCTCAGTATATGATCTAGATACAATCACAAACAACCAGGTAATTTTCGTTTTCTGAAAATCAAACCCAAACTCCTTGAAAAACAGATCGAAAAATTCAATTTTTCAAAACAAAAACTCGAAAAAATCGAGTTAAAGAACAGTTTAATCAATGATTTTGATCAAGGAATCGATATGAGATCTTGGATTGTTGATACAGTGATGATTTCAGTCTAAAATCCGGCAGCAATTCGTTATCCCGATGTGTGTATATTGTGTGTATCTATATCGAGTTCTCTGTGACTAAACACGAGAGATAGTATGGTAATGATAGTATAGTAGAGATAGTATAGTAGAGATAGTATGGAAATTATATATGCAGCTGTTTATACTATCACCGACACTCTTATACTATCACCGACACTCTTATACTATCACCGCAGCCTATACTATTTCTAAGGTTATATCTATACTATTTCTAGTGCCTTAGACTATTACCGAACACTTATATTATTTACAGATTAACTCTGTTATTACTAACAAGAATTCTATATTATTTATAGACACTTATATTATTACCGACACTGTATTGGAAATTCTATACTATTACTTAGATACTAAATAATTTATAGAATTAACAACTATTTACAGATTTAATCAATTATTGCTAATAATCTATATTATTACTGAAAAATACATTAACAGATTTACTAGATTAAATTTAAACAAGTTATGTACAGGTTATACACTTAGTAATTTACAGAAGTTCGAAATCTTAATAAAATAATAATTTATAACAAATTATTTATTTACAACACAAAAATCAACATAGGTTAGCCCTTTTACGAAATCAAACAATAATAACAAAAGGACAAACATTACAAAACAAATAAAATTAAAATATTCACATAATTATATTATTTCTAATTTCATAATTGACCAAATAAAATATTAACATGATTGACAAGTGTTCGAAAATAAGCAAGTGGAATTAATTAATGATAAAATAATTACACAAGTGATTTTAAACAACAAATATTCACAAAATAATCACTTGTTAAATTATTAAAGAACAGACCTCAGATATTAACCAGATTAATTACTAGGACTGTTTAACATACCCAATTCACCAACAATTCTGGTGAATGTGGATTCGTCAAGAGACTTAGTAAAAATATCTGCTGTTTGTTCTTCCGTGGGAACAAAATGTAACTCCACGGTACCATTCATGACATGCTCTCGAATAAAATGATACCTGATGTCAATGTGCTTTGTTCTTGTGTGCTGCACAGGATTGTTGGAGATTGCTATGGCACTTGTATTGTCACACAAGATAGGAATCTTGTCAAGTACAAATCCATAATCCCGTAGCTGATTTCTGATCCACAAGATCTGAGCGCAACAGCTTCCAGCAGCTATGTACTCAGCTTCGGCTGTAGAGTTGGAAACTGTTTGCTGTTTCTTACTGTACCAAGAAACCAACCTGCCACCTAGGAATTGACAACTCCCAGAGGTGCTTTTTCTATCTACAACACTTCCTGCATAATCTAAATCTGTATATCCAACAAGATTAAAACCAGAATCTTTAGGGTACCAAATTCCCAAGTTAGGAGTACCCTTAAGATATCTCAAGATTCGTTTTACAGCAATGAGATGCACATCTCTAGGATCCGCTTGGAACCTTGCATACAAGCATGTAGCATGCATAATATCAGGTCTACTTGCAGTGAGGTAAAGTAATGAGCCTATCATACCTCTGTAGCTTGTGATATCTACCTTGGCAGAATTTTCACATGCTCCAAACTTAACAGCTGTAGATGATGGTGTTCTTGCTGAAGAAGAGTCCTCCATCTGATACTTCTTGAGGAGCTCTTTGACATACTTGGATTGACAGATAAATATTCCATCTGTCCTTTGACTGATTTGCAATCCAAGAAAGAACTTCAGCTCACCCATCATGCTCATTTCAAATTTACCCTGCATTAACTTAGCAAATTTCTTGCACAAAAGATCATTAGTAGACCCAAATATTATATCATCCACATAGACTTGGACTAATATAGTATCATTCTTATGTTTCTTAGTGAAGAGAGTTTTGTCTATGACACCTCTAACAAAATCATTTTCAAGTAAAAATTCAGAGAGAGTGTCATACCATTTCCTTGGTGCTTGCTTAAGACCATAGACAGCTTTGAAAAGGAAGTAGACATAGTCAATTAGATCTGGATCTTCAAAGCCAGGGGGCTGTTCTACATAGACCTCTTCATCTAGCTTGCCATTTAAGAAAGCACTCTTGACATCCATTTGATAAACTTTAAAGTTTGAGAATGCAGCGAATGCCAAGAATATTCTTATGGCCTCAAGTCTAGCCACTGGAGCATAGGTCTCATCATAGTCGATGCCTTCAGATTGTGAATAACCTTTCGCTACCAGTCTTGCTTTATTTCTCGTCACTGTACCATCTTCATCAAGTTTGTTCCTGAATACCCACCTGGTGCCAACTACTGGTCTGTCTGTAGGTCTGGGTACCAGCTTCCAAACTTCTTGTTGTTTAAATTGATTGAGTTCATCTTGCATTGCAATCACCCAATCAGGATCAGAGAGAGCTTCTTCAGTTTTCTTAGGTTCCATTTCAGACAGGAACCCTGAGTAATTACATTGATTCTGAAAAGCTCTTCTAGTCTTGACACCAACAACTGGATCACCAATGATTAGCTCAAAAGGATGAGCTCTATTCCAAACAGTCTGTCTGGGAAGATTAGATCTTGATGATTCGCCTTGATTTTCATTGTGATGTTGTGTGTGACTAGTTGACCCTTGATTATCTCCCCCTGAGTTGTTGCTGGGTTGACTAGATGATTGTTTAGAGGAGTCAGGGGTATTTTGACTACTATCATTGCTTTCATCACCATCACCCTGATCATCATCATTGTTGTCATTAGCATCAGCAAAAATCTCAGGTGCATTGTCATCATCTAAATCTGTATCTGTCATGTCATCGAAAGATAGCTTTTCAGATGGATCCTTAGTTTGGATACTAGGGAGTTTAGTGTCATCAAATGTTACATTGACACTTCCATCATCTTCTGTTCATCAATCACATACACCCTGTATGATCTCATTGAGTAGCCAATAAAAATTGCTTCAAATGCTTTGGTTTCGAATTTGCCACCTTGATCATCACCTTCTTTAAGCACAAAGCACTTTGCCCCAAATACATGAAAGTATTTGAGTGAAGGTTTCTTATCAGCCATAATTTCATAGGGTGTCTTCATTTGATCTTTATTGATTAGAGTTCGATTCTGGGTATAGCACGCAGTATTGATGGCTTCAGCCCAAAAGTACAATGGAAGCCTTGATTCACTTAGCATAGTACGTGCAGCTTCAATCAAGGTTCTATTCTTTCTTTCCACTACCCCATTTTGCTGAGGAGTTCTTGGAGCTGAATATTGTCTGGTTATACCCTTCTCAGTGCAAAAGTCATTTAGAACTGCATTCTTGAATTCAGTTCCATTGTCTGATCTTATAGCTCTCACTGGATACGTAGAATCTCGCTCAATTAACTTGATGTGATCAATCACCAGTTGTGGAGTCTCATCTTTAGAATTCAAAAACAGAACCCATGTGTATTTTGAAAAATCATCAACAATCACTAGAGCATATCTCTTCCTTGACATAGACATCACATTAACTGGACCAAACAAATCCATATGAAGTAATTGTAATGGTTCAGTTATTGAAGATGTATCAGTGCTCCTGTGACTTGCCCTTTTTAGCTTGCCCTTTTGACATGCATCACACAGTCCTTCTTGAGTGAATTCCATTTAAGGCAAACCTCTCACCAATTCTCTTTTGACTAGAGAATTCATTGTTTTGAAATTGAGGTGAGAAAGTTTCTTGTGCCATAGCCAACTCTCGTCATTAGATGCTTTAGTGTAGAAGCAAGTGACTTCTTCAGTGCTTCCTGAGTTCATATTGGCTACGTACAGATTGCCTTTTCTAACTCCTGTCAGTTGTGGCTTTTCATGTCTCTTGTGTGAAATTAGACAATTCTTCTTGTTGAAATGAACTTCATAACCTTTATCACAGAATTGACTGACACTGAGCAAATTGTGCTCAAGTCCTTTCACAAAAGACACTTCATCAATGATAACATTTCCAGCTTCAAGTCTGCCATATCCATCAGTTCTACCTTTGCTGTTATCTCCAAAGGTAACTACTGGGCCGGCCTTCTCCACCACATTTGTCAGCAGGGTTCTGTCTCCAGTCATATGCCTTGAACATCCACTGTCCAAGATCCAGGTCACTCGTTCAACCTGCTCAACACCCTGCAATGACAAACGGATTAAACTTTCTTCGGAACCCAAATTTGATTGGGTCCAGAGTACTTAAAGAATTGGCCTTTGTCAGGCAAAACAACATTCTTTATTTTAACAACAGCTTTATCATTATTCAACAAACATTTCACTTTATAAACAGATTTGACAGTCTTTTGTTTCAGTTTAGATATCCATGTTTGTTTAGTAACAATATCATTGACTGGACATTTGACTTTGTAAACAGCCTTCATAAAACTTTGTTTAGGCTTTGGTACAAATGTTTCTCTCCTAACATAAGGAGGACTAGCAGTCTTTGATCTAACATTATTCCTGTTCATATGTTGTCGAGGAGCAGTCTTATTATCACATGCATGATTACCATTAAAGTAAGCAGACATCACATTAAAGGCACAAGACATACAGTTGACAACACCATATGCTTTATGATTAGAATCAATGATTGGCATGTTATTGTTCTGCTTCAACTTGTTACTATCTAATCCAGTCTTAGAAAAACTAGCTGATTCAACAACTTTGACTGGTACTTTAGGTACATCTTTCTTGGATGAAACATCTGTTGTGTTAACGTCCTCAACTGATTTAGCCTTAACAAATACTGTGACATTTTTCTTGGATGACACATTCTTTGTATTATAGTTCTTAGCATTTCTATCCTTAACACATTTATTCTTAACAAGAACTGTGCCATTTGCAGCGTCCTCATTTCTCATTTCTTCATGTATAACCATAGAACGAATATCTGGTGGACCAGCATCAGATTTCGTAAACATTGGTTTTTCAACATTCTTGAGAATATATGGTATACCTCTTTCTTTAGCTGGGATAGAATTAGGAGAATGATTACTCAAAGAACCAACAGCTTGACTGTAATCAAATCCTATTCCTACAGTTTGTTCTACTGCTTGTTTGTTGAAGAATTCTTTAGAAACTTTAACAGTATTATAACACGCTCTAACCTGTGTTTCAAGTTCTCTAATCTTGGTTTCTTGTTCAGCAATTTTATCAACTTGTTTTGACATGTATTCTCCTAAACCCTTTTCTCTACAGTTAAGTCGAGCTATTTCTTCTATATTCTTATCTTGATTAACCTGCACCTTTTTTAAATCTAACATTTGATTTTCAAGGTTAGTGTTAACAAGACTTATTCTCTCGTACCCTCTTTGTGCATTATTCAGGGAACTACGTAAACTATCAATTAACTGAGCATCAGTAAGAATTACCGGTGTGGTATAATAAGTTGAAGATTCTGCATTTGCCACCAACGCAAAGTTTCCATATTCTTCATCTTCGCTATCTGTATCATCCCAGCTTTTTCCAGCAGCCACATAAGCTCTTCCACTTTTCTTCTTTTCAAAGGCATAATCTTTCTTCTGTGCTTGCTTGGGTTTCTGACACTCAGTAGCAAAATGTCCCAACTCATTACAATTGAAACAACGGATTTTGCTTCTGTCAACAGTTCCAGTTTTATAACCTCCCCTGTTACTAGAGGATGAAGAACCTCCTCTCTGAAATCTGTTATTTGACTTAAACCTGAACTTTGGATTTCTTCTGAATCTGAAGTTACTAAATTGTCTCACCATCATTGCCATAGATTCATCTTCCAATTGATCCAGCTCTTCAAGTGAATAAAATTCTCCACCATCCTGAGTAGCTGGTGTTTGGCCAAGTTCTACTTCAGTTTGTTCCTTGTTGAAACTGATAGGTTGAACAACTTTAGTTTCCACTTCCTTAGGAACTTCAACAACTAGAGCTGTAGAAGAATTCGCCATTCTGCCTTTGCCATAGAATTCCTTTTGCTGTACTTGTTCTAATTCATATGTTTTCAGAACACCAAACAGCCTTTCAAGAGCAACCTGAGTTAGATCTCTAGATTCTCTGATGGCAGTGATTCTATGCTCCAAGTGAGTAGGCATAGTTAGTAAAAACTTCATGTTTATCTCCTTCTGAGTATATTGCTTGCCATGAACTTGCAAGTTGTTGATTATCTTGTTATACCTTTCGAACACTTCCTGAATGCCTTCATTAGGGCCAGCTCTAAAGTGTTCATATTCAGAAGTTAGAATTTGTAGTCTATTTTCCTTGACTTCATCAGTCCCTTCATTAATGATCTCAATAGTTTCCCAGATGTGCTTAGCAGTTTTACAATTTCTCACATGGCTATACATTACAGCATCTAGGGAATCCAATAGAATGAGTCTCAAATTTTTATCCAATCCAGCTTCCTCCTTATCTTCAGAGGTATAGTTCTTAGGGTCCTTTGGATAGGATTTGGCAGGGACTGTTACAGTTCCATTGACAACTGTTTCAGTATCATGTTGCATAGGAGTTACTGGTCCATTTTCCAAAACCCACAAAAATCTTGGGTTTGCTACATCAAGAAATAACTCCATTTTGTTTTTCCACATATCATAATTATCTTTATTAAAGATAGGAATTTTAACATTGCCTTTGGCTGACATGACGAATTTTTAAGAGAGTTAAAAATTCGAGGTTGATTTTTGATTGAGTAAAAATAGGATCTTGATTTGTATATCAATCAAATGGCTCTGATACCAATTGTTAGGTCCAATAAGATTGTAGAAGGGGGGGTTGAATACAATCTATGTAATTTTCTCGAAATTTGTTCTTTGAATAAAATTTATTTTAAACAAATTTTGTGCGGAATAATATAACACAGAATTCAAGTTGAATATATCAATATATTAACTTGAGGGGTGTTACAAATTAATACCAAGAGATTCAAACTAGTTAGAAAATTCGACATGAACTTTTCTAATTTTGCTAATTAAAATCAAGATATCAAGATATAAACTAGGAAACTTAATTCGCTAGTAGTACAAGAGTAATCAATAAACAAGTTCCAGCGGATCAGATATTACAATAGGCTTGAACTGAATTTATTGTGTGAATTAAAGCTTGAGCACTTGTGTGTAGAAGATGAGAGTGTTTTATATTCTTGGTTCTCTTTTTTTCTTCTTGTTTCTTCCTTTCTGTTCTTCTGTCCAAGTGTTTGTTTTTATACAAAAAACAAAACACTTGCTTCTGTTGAGCTGCTACATATTGACACGGTGATAGTATAGATGCCACGCTGATAGTATAACTGGCACGGTGATAGTATAGCAGCCTAGGGATAATAGAACTCATTCCCTTAAAATAATATGGATTTACTTAGAAATAATATACATTTACCTAGAAATAGTTTACTTAAAAACTTAGGTAATAGTATAAATATTTCGGTAATAGTATAACTGGCACGGTGATAGTATAGTTTAAATATTTCGGTAATAGTATAGTATATTATTACTTGATCAGTAATAATATCTATAATACTTCAGAAATAGTATACTATAAATTCCAGAAATAATATAACCTCGGAAATAGTATAAATTCGGGGATAGTATAGTATACTATTACTAATGCAGTAATAGTATCTATATTATTCCAGAAATAGTATACCACCTATTTCAGAAATAGTATAATTGAATTTCCAGAAATAGTTCAACTGAAATTCAGAAATAGTATAACCAAAATTCTCCGAAACAGTATAATCCATATATTTTTACTGATTAAATAAATCAGAGATTAATTAACTTAATTAATTAATTAAATAAATTAATTCGAATTGAATTAATTTGTTTAATTAAATTAATAATATAGTTAATTAATAATTGACTTACTCCTTGTGAATCACTGTAAATTTTGAGAAACTTCCACTGGATAATTGTTGACGTTCGATGTACTGTCTGGTTCATGAACGACTAACTCCAATATCTGTTCTTCAATTTGACTCTCAGTTGTGATCCACATACTTTCTTAGCACTCTTTAATAACTCCTGTACTGATGCTGTCTTCACGGTAATCTCTGTCACTTTAAACGAATCCAATTTCTTCAATGCTGAACTGAGGCATGATCAGTAAACTGACTCTTCTTCCAGTGTAAAACATCAAAACTATAGATTGACTTTCTTCTTTCTTCTGGCATATAGTACTTTGTGAGATTCCTGAGATAGTGAGCATTAATTACTTATTACAATCTAATTTAAGTTGAGTCGAATCCTCGAACTACAAATAGGCTGTGTCATATGCCTTTCATACTGTGGTTCAAAAAGCATCTATTGTGGAAAGTGGATCTGAGTTGTACTCAAAGGACAAGGATATGAAGAAAAGGAAGTTTCAGAATCGTGGAAATAATTTTGAAAGGAAGCCGGACGATCGGAATGGGAAGAGACCTTTTGTGAAGCGGGAAGACAGAAGCAATGATACAAAGAGAACTGAGAATCAAGACACTAGGGGAAACAACCAAAAGTCCAGACCCACTCAGGCAGCCAATCTAATTCAAGGAAGGCCACCGCTACCCGAATGCAAAACGTGTGGAAGGAAGCACCCAGGACCATGTAATCTGGCCAGCATTGTTTGTTACAACTGTGGACAAAAAGGCACTATTCTTCTCACTGCAAGGATAAGGCCGTTACTTGTTTCAATTGCGGAAAGAAAGGACATATTGCACGAGATTGCAAGTCACCACCAAAGGAGACAAATGCACCTAGACTCATGGCACCTCCCAGCAATAAGCCAACTGCTCGTACTTTCAACATGACAGTGAAGGATGCTATTGCTAATAGTGATGTGATTGCAGGTACGCTTTTAGTCAATTCTGTAGATGCATGTGTTTTGATTGATTCGGGAGCAACAAAATCTTTCATATCGGAGAATTTTAGGAATAAATTGGATATTCAGTCCGTACCATTAGGGGAGACATTGATTATAGAAGTAGCAAATCAGGGAAAAGTCCCTGTAGATCAGATATGTCCAGATTGTGGAATCGAAATCCAAGGACAACGTTTCGAAGCAGACCTTCTTTATTTTAATTTAGGGGAGTTTGATATAATTCTGGGAATGGATTGGTTGACACGTTATGATGCTCAAATCAATTGTCGGCGTAAGTGGGTTAGTGTAAAGGGACCCAACGGCAAAAGAATACAATTCCGCGGAAGGAAACCTACTAGTAATTTTCTGACCATGATTCAAGCGAAGAAACTACTAGGGAGTGGGTGTCAAGCCTACTTAGCTTATGTGGTTGACAACGAGAAGCAAGCCCCTGCCATTGATGAAATCCCTGTAGTGAATCAATTCGAAGATGTTTTTCCTGAAGAGTTACCTGGATTGCCGCCCGACAGAGAAATAGAATTCAATATCGATCTTGCCCCGGAAACTGCACCAATTTCCAAAGCACCATACCGAATGGCTCCAGTTGAGATGAAGGAGTTGGCTACCCAACTACAAGAATTACTTGACAAAGGCGTAATCAGACCAAGTGTATCCCCTTGGGGAGCTCCAGTGCTGTTCGTGAAGAAGAAGGACGGATCCATGCGACTATGTATTGATTATCGGGAGTTGAACAAGATTACCATCAAGAATAAGTACCCTCTACCTCGAATCGACGATCTGTTTGACCAACTTAAGGGAGCTAGATGTTTTTCAAAGATTGATTTGAGATCCGGCTATCATCAACTAAAGATCAAGCCTGAAGATATTCCTAAGACTGCCTTTAGGACTCGATATGGACATTACGAATTCTTAGTCATGTCTTTTGGATTGACGAATGCGCCAGCTGCTTTCATGGATTTGATGAATCGTGTGTTCAAGAGGTACTTGGACAAGTTCGTGATTGTATTTATTGATGACATCCTGATATACTCGAAGTCTCCTGAGGAACATGCTGAACACCTCCGTTTAGTTCTGGAAACGCTGAGGAAGGAAAAGCTATATGCGAAATTCTCAAAGTGTGAATTCTGGCTAAAAGAAGTTCAATTTTTGGGACACATTGTAAGCGGCGAAGGGATTTCTGTAGACCCCGCAAAGATAGAAGCCGTAGCAGATTGGGAGAGACCCAAGACTCCAACCGAGGTTAGAAGTTTCCTTGGATTGGCCGGATACTATCGTAGATTCGTGAAGGATTTCTCAAAGATAGCTACGCCACTGACTCGACTTACCAGAAAGAGTGAATAGTTTGAATGGACCCCCAAATGCGAAGAAAGCTTTCAAGAATTGAAGAAGAGATTGACTACTGCCCCGGTGTTGACCTTACCCGATGAAAAAGGCGATTTCGTAATTTTCAGCGACGCTTCTCACAAGGGCTTAGGATGTGTTTTGATGCAACACGGAAAAGTAATAGCTTACGCCTCTCGGCAACTGAAGGAGTATGAGTCCCGTTACCCTACTCACGATTTGGAACTTGCTGCTATTGTTTTTGCACTCAAGATTTGGAGACATTACCTTTATGGAGAGAAATGCGAGATTTACACGGATCACAAGAGCTTAAAGTATATATTCACGCAGAAGGAATTAAACATGAGACAAAGAAGATGGTTAGAATTGATCAAGGACTATGATTGCTCGATAAACTACCACCCAGGGAAGGCTAATGTTGTAGCTGATGCATTAAGTAGAAAGGAGAGACTAAACCTGTTGACAACCTCAGAAGAATTGGTTAGAGAATTTGAGAAGATGGAATTAGAAGTCAAGATCCCAGTCCAAAACAATGAAAGAGTTTACAGCATTCAGTTTCAACCAGAGTTACTCGAGAAGATTCGACGTTGTCAAGAACAAGTAATGGAAGAAAGAAGATCAGAATTGACCGGAGAAGAAATTCTAAGTTCAAAAGATGAAAAGGGAATTAAGCGATTTGCATCGAGAATATGGATTCCTAATGTTACAGAGTTGAAGGAGGAAATTATGAGCGAAGCGCATAACTCGAGATATTCCATTCACCCAAGGAGCACAAAGATGTATCAAGACATCAAGTTGAACTATTGGTGGCCCAACATGAAGAGGGAGATTGCAGAATGGGTAAGTAAGTGTTTGACATGTCAGAAAGTGAAGGCTGAACATCAACGACCAAGTGGACTTCTACAACCTTTAGAGATACCCGAGTGGAAATGGGAGCATATTACCATGGATTTTGTCGTAGGATTGCCCCGAACTAGAGCCAGCCATGATGCTATTTGGGTTATTGTCGACCGACTCACTAAATCTGCGCATTTTCTACCAATTAGTGATAAGTATTCCGTTGAGAGATTGGTGAACATATACCTAAAGGAGATTGTAGTTCGTCACGGAGTACCTGTTTCAATTGTATCTGATAGAGATGCTCGTTTTACTTCTCGATTTTGGAAAAGTTTTCAAGAATGTCTTGGCACGAAGTTAAATCTGAGCACTGCTTATCATCCACAGACCGACGGACAAAGTGAAAGGACGATTCAAACAGTTGAAGATATGTTAAGAGCCTGTGCACTTGATTTTAAAGGAAGTTGGGATGAGCATTTGCCCCTTGTCGAGTTTGCTTACAACAATAGTTACCATTCGAGCATATGTATGGCACCTTATGAAGCTTTGTACGGAAGGAAGTGTAGATCACCGTTATATTGGGATGAAGTAGGAGAAAGAAAGATACTAGGACCGGAATTACTTCAACAAACTAAGCAAGCAACCGAGGTTATTCGAAAAAGGTTAGTTGCAGCTCAAGATCGACAGAGGAAGTATGCAAATCAAAAGAGGAAAGACAAAGCGTTTGAAGTGGGAGATAAAGTGATGCTAAAAGTTTCACCTTGGAAAGGAGTAATGAGATTCGGAAGGAAAGGCAAGTTAAGCCCCAGATATATAGGACCTTTTGAGATTCTTAAGAGGATAGGACCACTAGCTTATCAATTGGCCCTACCTCCAGACCTTCAGCATATCCACGATGTGTTTCTTGTTTCTGCGTTAAGAGAATACCATTCTGATTTCAGGCATGTTATAACCTACGAACCAGTGGAAATTCGTCCTGATTTGACATACGAAGAAAAGCCAATGGAGATCCTAGATTACAAAGTGCAAGAGTTAAGAACTAAGAAAGTAAATTTAGTGAAAGTACTTTGGAGAAACCACCAAGTAAAGGAAGCCACGTGGGAATTAGAAAGTGAAATGCGGAATAATTATCCTGAATTGTTTAGTGCATTGTTTGATTCTGAGGACGGAATCCTATAAGGGGGGAAGACTGTAATAACCACGAATTTTCGAAATATATTTTAATTTTGAGCCGAATTTTAGAGTCTCGTTTTAATTAGTCAGCGGGAGAAAAACGAAATCTTTCACTAAATATTTATATTAAATATTTGCATCATTATATCAAATCAATTTGTCCCCCATTTGTTTTATTTCTTTTTAATTATTAATTGCCACTTAAATAATAATGATGAGGCTTTATTGACCACTAAAAATTTTTGCAATGATTTTGTCTCCATGTTTTAATATTTTAAATTTTTTTATCCCAACCATTATCAATATCATGATTAATCAGTACCTAATTGTTGTTATATAAAGGATTGGTCTCTACATTAACAAAACATCACCAACGATCTCTTTTATTCACCAAACAGATACACTACACAATTCCTTTTACAGAAACAAAACACTACAGTTGACACAGAGAGGCTATATATCTTTTTGTTACTAAACACTGCAACAACAGAAGCCGGGCCAATTTACTTCACACAAAACACACAGATACAACACAACTTATTCTCTCCCTTTTTAAACAAAAATTCGGTTCAATATATATGCATACAAAACACAAGTCCTGTCTCTTTTAACCAAAAACCAAAACCGGACTTAGTTTTCTTTTAACAAACCCATTCATATATTCATAGCAGGTAGTTTAACTTCTATTTTTCATTTCTTTCGATTCATTGTTATGCTTGTATTGTTGGGTTTTGTGTCTCGTTTTTCCGATTGTTTCGGTTGTATAGAATTGATATATGTTGGTTTGTTGTGTTGTAATCGAAGTGAGGAGAGATTGTTGTGTTGTGCCGTGTGGGGTAATCGGAGTAGATGGTTGTTAAATGGTTTCGAGTGTAGTCCATGGAGGGAGATGGGTGTTGGTGAGTACGGGGGACAGGGCAGTGGTCGGTGTTGGAAAGAAAAGGGGGTGAAGGGAGAGATTAGGAAAAGATTTAGGAGATGTTTTGGTGTTGTTGTGATGTAATCGAAGGAAGGAGGATGGGGTGGTGTACTCGGCAGTGAGGGGGGATAAGGGAAATGGGTGACGGGGAGAGAGAGTGGAGAGATAAGGAGAGAGGAGGCGGAGAGATTGTTGGCGGAGAGAGATTGGGACGAGAGAGATTCGAGAGAAAGAGAAGAACGAGGGAGATGGCTGTGATGGGTTAATCGGAAATTGGAGATGTTGAGGGAGAGAGATAGAGAAAAGAGAGAGAGAGAGAGAGAGAGAGAGAGAGGGGGGGGGAGGTTGTGGGAGAGAGACGGTGCAGGGGAGAGAGACGGAGGGGGTGTGGGGCCACGGTGGTGGTGTCGGTGGGGCCCACGTCGTGGTTGCCGTAGAATAAAATATTAAAATATTACGGTACTATAAAACGATACCGTTTAGTAATTTGGCGATAGTTCGTTAACAAAATCAAGATTTTATTATTTGAACCGTTATTTAAATTATTGGGTAAATAATAATTTAATTGCGTTATTAACTAAATAGAATTATTTAGAGTTTTTAAAATGTAATTTAGAATTTATTATTTACTAATTAAATAAGTGTTGTTATGTGATTTTGAAAACAAATTAGAGGTTTATTAAGTTGAAATAAAAAGGGGTATATTTGTGAATAATTAGAATAAAATATGTTTTATTTTGGAAAGGATGTTTTTAATATTTTCCGTTTTATTTTTTTTATTAACCGGATCGAGTCACATTTAATTTAGAGATTAATATTTTATTAAATAAATTAGGATTTGTGAGGTTTATTAAAAGTGGAATTCTTTGATGAATTATTTTAAAAATGAGAATAATTATTTTGGATTTAAATTGAATAAAAATTGATGTTTGATTTTTTTTTTTCATTTTGAGTAAGAATTTAGATTTCCAGATATTAAAAATAGGATATATTCTCCAGATTTAATTCCTGTGTTCGAAGAAATATTTATTTATCCCGGAATTAATTTCTGTTATTTATTCCGGAGATTTTATGAGATATTATATTATTAATTAGATTATCGGATCGGGAGTATTTTATTCTGAAGAATCGCTCACGTATTTCTGGTTGTCATTTTTAGAAAATAATCCCCGAGCCGTAGACCGAAGCCGAGTTCACGGGTAGAGTATAATTTTTATCTGCATTCACTTGCACTTCGTGATCGAGGCAAGTTCATTCCTACCCTAACTTTTGGAAACTGAGAATTTCTGTTCGTGTTATTTAATTCCTTAATTATTTTCGAGATATTATATGTTGAGATTTATCTGTTGCTCTGTATGATGCAATAATTTCTTTTGAGAATTATTTCTTCTTAAATATTATTATGTTGTTAAGTTAGTTTATTTGAGTATTATAATCCCTATAAGCGTAGAAATAATTTCGTTGCTATCGGGTCGATCTCATTAATTCGAGACGACTATTATTTTGATTTAGTGAAACTAATCTCATTCGTCTGAGATAGTTAAATTTATTCTTTTCGATTGAATTTATTGTACAAATTCAATCGTTATTTATTGATTATCTTTTAGTTAGTTCCTCGTTTGAACTAACCGATAGGAGTTTAAAATTATAATTGTTAGAGATTTTTATTCGTCGATCAAGTGAAAAATATTCTATCTAAACGTTCATCAATGTTGAGTATTATAAATATCGAGAAGTACTATTTGTTCAGTACGACTCCCAATTACTTCAATCTTAAGACTATTCTCATAAATTCGAGATAGTCGATTTTATTGTCAAGGTTTGGCATTTTGTTCGTGTCAACCGATAAATTATTATTATTTACATCAGTCCATTGTTCGGATTGGTGGTAAAATCGAATCATACTGGCAGTCCGCCAGATTTGTAAATATTTTCTGAAAGAGTTATCTCAAGTTATCTGTACCCCAAATATTCGGGAATTCTGTATTCTACTGGTCAATTTTGGGCAAGAGGCCCATTATAGAGAAAGAGAGACTCGTGTGCCGTTTTACGGACCCGAGAATATTTAGGCATTCGTTGCCTTGGTTGAATTGATAACCATTATGATGCTAGCATTCATACATATATATTATAGTTGATATCGTATTGTAGCCGTGATCGGGCGAAGTGCGGTGTCATTGGAGGCCGGTATTCTTGGTTGGTTAGTTGATCACCCCACCGAGATACGGAGAGGTGGAAGACCAGTTCATTCTTAAATCATGAGTTATCAGAGTTATATCAAATGAGTTATCGAGTATCCTGTTTCGAGATGAGTATTGAGTCTTTTGAGTATTCTTTTATGAGATGAGTTTTGAGCCTTTCGAATATAATATTTTCAAGATGTATTTGAGCCAATCATATTGTGATATCCGATATTCAACTTTTGAGTATTTATTTCGGTAAACTTTATTTTATTTATACAACAAGCGAGAAGAGAACTTGCTGAGCGCTATAGTGAATATAAAATAGTGGGAGTTACAAAGTTTGTGACATGGTGAATATTATTCTCACAAATAGTGGGAGTGAATAAAGAAATCTGATATTATGTGAAAAGTGGGAGTTAAAAGAAAATGTTTATCAAGCAAGTTAGTTTGATCGGAGTTGAAAAAGATTTGACGAAGAAGTCAAGTGGGAGATGTTGTATTTGACTTATTTTGTCAAATATAATATAATTAATAAATATATGAATATTGCATTTAGTATAAATAAGTTACAAATTGATTATGTAATTTAAGTTTGCAAGTTACATGTTGGATAATAATGTGAATTAATATGCAATAAATTGGCGGTTACATTTTGGAGTGGAGGTGGTAAAAAGAATGCCAATATATAGTAGATCATATCCATTAGAAAAGGCAGTCAAAAAGATAGAGAAGGGAAGGCCTGCTCATTTTATACTCGGAACTCCAAAACATATATTACATTTTTTTTCTAATAATAATTTTCCTTATCTATTGCTGCAGGTTGGACATTCTAAAGTTTTTCTCTCCGTATATGAGTTTGTCATGAATGCTTACTTGCTCCTGCTTGCGGTTACCAATTTTCAAGCTGGGTCCGTTTTCAATATAGATGTCATTACAGGTTATTTTGTCATTTCTGTTTGGTCACGTGCTTTCTACTTATTCAGTTTTCTTTTATGCCCGTGGTCTCGGGAATTTTATCCACCCATTAGATGTTTTATTTAGCTTATGTTTCGGTTTAATTTATTTTACTAGTTTGGTTTATGTTTTTGGTACATGCTGCTCTTATTTCTGTAATTGCTTGTTTTCGTGCCATATTTGTATTTGGTGAGTAATTTGTTATACTCTTATACATGTTTAGTTTTTGTGTGTATTCGTCTAGTGTTTTTTTTCATAACGATTTCTGTTATTTATTATTTGTTTTCTTTATTTTATGTTCTCCTGGACCATCATTTACCATTATCAACCATTCGTGTATTGCTTGTATAGAATATTATTAGTAGCCATCACTTTATGTTAGACACTTGGTTTTGGTTTTGCTTTTGTTTGTCTAATCTATCATTGTTTATTTATTTTTTGATTTGTCTCCCTATGTAGTTCTTGTTTTCTGTTAGATGTTTAGTTTCAATTCTGTTTCATTTTGCTAGTTTATAATTTTTTGTGTTTATTGGTTTGTGGTTTGTCGCTAGAGTGCATGTGTAGTGCAGTGGTTTGTGATAGATTTATTTAATTTTTATTAAAAGTTGAGATGACAATTTTTTTTTTATATCTAAATTGATAAATTTGGAAATTTGATTGGCTCTCAATATTTTATATAGAACCAAGAAATTTATTATTTCGAGATGAAATAGAAATTATCGTTTAAAAAAAATGATACTATATTGAAGAAAATTCTAGTGATTCTTTGGAATATTGGAGTGTTGATTTTGTTAGTGTCCGATTTCCTTGTAAAGAAAGTCGGAGTGCAAAATGTGTTTTTTTATGTAGCACAATTTTTGTTACATAGAACTATTAAAAATGGAGTATGGATTGTTTTAAGACAATCAGAAATTTTATCGGTGAAAGTCGATATTATAAAAGAATTTGTTTTATGATGTTCAGAACAGAGCACGAGAATAAAAGAAATTTTTATGTGACGCTTGGAAAAGAAAACTGGAGAATAATAAAAAATATGACACATGTGAATATTTCTTTAAGGAAATGGAACATTATTAAATGTTTTGTACTTGTGGTCGCATTTTGGATATTTTATAAAATTAGCAAAATTGGTTGGGTTAACATTTTTCGATGTGTCGATGCACATATTGAACTAGATCCGATTGAGAAAAATAAATCAAATCTGAATATTGGTTATGAACCAATCGTGTATGGTTGAATATATGAGATTGAGAATTTCACTAAAGTGGGTGATTGAATTTTATGGATATGGTAATGAATATTTTTTAGACATGGATATTTAAGGAAGTGGAGTCCATAAAAATAATCGAAAGTGGGAGCAGTTTGATTAATTTAAAGATAAATACCCACAGATTGTATGGATTTTCGAATGAAATTATGGAATTTGGAATGAAATTATAAGTCTGGTGGATTTGTTAGATAAATTTAAGACCCACAAAATTATAAAAGGCATTATATGAAAACAGAAAGTTGATTATAAAGAAATGTATTCTTATCTTGTGTTAGAATTTGTTTATAAATTTGAGCTGTGTCTAGTTGGAAAATATTTTACGAAAAAATTTAAAATTTTATATCGAGAAAGAATTAGACAATTGTGTTTGCATTTTTGAAAGTGGGAGTTTGTTTACGATTATATCGAATATCCTAATGATAAGTCATTAGCGAAAATGAAAAGGAAATGTTAAATTATGGAAACTCGATTAGATATTGAGAAGAAAAAATTGGTGGTAATTTTTTTTTTGTTCTAAGAATCCGGTGTGTAAGGGATAAATGAACATTGAATGGAATTGAGAAGTATGCATTATGTTTAACCATTTTAGGATGGAGAATAGCAGTCCGGCGCCAACCCTATTGGTAATGGGAATATCATTAATTCAGAAAAGGAACCACTGAATGTATCATGTGCAAGTAGTCAGAAGTTCGATATATTTTATGTTGTGTTATCGATTAACTTGACTTGACATTTTTAGTTAGTTTTGTAAGTGGATTGTGAAGCAATTTTGTTTGAGCCTAGTGAGAGGTTGTTAAGAGGATCATGATCATGTACTTTAAGAGTATTTTAATTAATTGGTTAATTTGGCAGACGTGCCTGAAGTTATTGTTTATTGCAAATATGTTTCGAAGGTGATCTTGGTAATTGAGAATTCAACTTCGGGATACACATTTAATTAATAGTGTGGAATTGAAGTTGGAAAGGTTATATGAGACATGAATGTGTTGCAATGCACAAAGTGAAAGTGAAAATGTGTAATACATTTCACTAGTGATATGATTGTAAACTTATTAAAGGGATTTTTTTTAAAAATTTATCAAACATGTTGTTTTGATAAGTGCGAGAAATATTAAGTTTGTGACATGGTGAATATTATTCTCACAAATAGTGGGAGTGAATAAAGAAATCTGATATTATGTGAAAAGTGGGAGTTAAAAGAAAATGTTTATCAAGCAAGTTAGTTTGATCGGAGTTGGAAAAGATTTGACGAATAAGTCAAGTGGGAGATGTTGTATTTGACTTATTTTGTCAAATATAATATAATTAATAAATATATGAATATTGCATTTAGTATAAATAAGTTACAAATTGATTATGTAATTTAAGTTTGCAAGTTACATGTTGGATAATAATGTGAATTAATATGCAATAAATTGGCGGTTACATTTTGGAGTGGAGGTGGTAAAAAGAATGCCAATATATAGTGGATCATATCCATTAGAAAAGGCACAAAAAAAGATAGAGAAGAGATGGCCTGCTCATTTTATACTAGGAACTCCAAAACATATATTACATTTTTTCTTCTAATAATAATTTTCCTTATCTATTGCTGCAGGTTGGACATTCTAACATTGGTATCAGAGCTTCAATTGATTAGTGATCTTGGAGTGATTGGTCGTTCACTCTCCCTTTGTTTTTGTTTTCATCGTCACGGTTGATGTTAGATAAGTTTTTCTCTCTCGTCTCCGTATATGAGTTTGCCATGAATGCTTACTTGCTCCTGCTTGCGGTTACCAATTTTCAAGTTGGGTCCGTTTTCAATATAGATGTCATTACAGGTTGTCTTGTCATTTCTGTTTGGTCACGTGCTTTCTACTTATTCAGTTTTCTTTTGTACCGGTGGTTTCGGGAATTTTATTCACCCATTAGATGTTTTATTTAGCTTATGTTTCGGTTAGATTTATTTTACTAGTTTGGTTTATGTTTTTGGTACATGCTGCTCTTATTTTTTTGTGGTGGTGTTTTTATTTTTTTTTTATCCTTTTTTCCTTGTATCGTCATTACATGAATAGTTTAAATATTGTTTTCTTGGTGTCAAGATTGGACTCTCTGTACTTGGTTTAGTATTCGTTATTGTTTTCGTGCCATATTTGTATTTGGTGAGTAATTTGTTATACTCTTGTACATGTTTAGTTTTTTTTTTTTTGCCAGAGAAATACATTCTCGTAAAATGAATTGTACCGAAATACAATACCGTAAAAAAGGGATTTCTTTCATTCAATAAAGCTTATCATCTAACCGAAGGTCATGCAAAGATGCCCTGGAAGTTTAGACAATAAAACCTTAAAGTCCGAAAAGAGCCCAAAGAACAAAAATGTCAGTAAAAATGAAAATACTTATCTGAATCACGAGATTAGAAAGAAACTATTGTACACCATTTTTGCCTTTGTAAACATATTCCATCCAACCAAGACGTCCAAAAGCACCTATGAAAAGAAAAAGGCAAGAGAACATTAGTCCATAAAATATAATCTTTAGATATTTTATAACTATTATCAACATAATATCTGAATAGACATATAATTCACACCAAATGTAAGAAAATCTAAACCAAAGGGGGTTCCTTTGGTTAGATACTAATTTAAATGCATTTTTAATACAACTCATAATTATTAATATTGAGTTGATAAACAAAGTAATTATTATTCCTGGACATGTAAATAAAGGAAAAATTGAAAATATATATATAAAATAAATGCTATATAAACTTTAATTCGATTAAGCATGAGGGAGACGATAAATACATATAAATCTAATATTAAACATGAGACTGAAATTTGAAATCACATGTATGTAATTAAATCTTAACATCTCAATAGAGCAGGGAGACAAAATACATAAAATGATTAATTAAGAAAACAGAGGAACGATCCGGTGATCACTAACTTGCTAACTTGCTAAACAGAAGAAAATCGAAGAAATGATTAGTTAAGATGAAAAGAAGTTTTCATAGGGTTGTTTACTCCTCAATTCCTACATATTTCTCTTCAGCTCTCTTTATACACCTTAAAGAACTGCTTCACAACATGTCTACTCGTATCATCATGTGACAATCCCAATTAATGATATCTTCTTTTACATTTTACATACAACAACTGTCCAATCTACAATGAAATGACAATCAACCTGTAATCCTACATTTTACATAGAAAAGATGCATTATTTATGCACCAAATATAATGTAGACAAACAAAGATCGCCTAATTACAGTTTGAAAGGTCAGGGGTTTGAATTGTAGATTAAAAGATGTGTGCTCGAATGTGAGTCTATTTTGAAAAGAATGTGATGTATATGTATATAATAGTAACATATCACAACAGAGTTGTTTGGCTATCTACTTTGTTTGGCTGTAGTCCATTTCAAAAGAAAAGAAAAAATCTTTCACATTTATGAATGAATCTTAGTTAACTTAAGCATTTAGCTTGTTAAATCACAACTAATCACTTTTATTTAGGATGAACGTTATATAATTACCGTGCACCAAATGAATTAGGTAGAACAGAACATTCTGAAGTCTAGCTACATCAACAAAATAAAAGTTTACTGGTTTACTGAGCCATATATGCTAGTAATTTCTTTCCATTGAGAATATGCTATTACACAGCACTAATCACCAGTTAAAGCTCGTGGTCTATGCTCTATGGTCAACAGAGACATTCCTGTTTGCGAAACGGCTCTCACAAAAGCCATATTTGCACTCAAAGTTGGAGCATGCCATGAATCTCCGGTTCCAAAAACAACCTTGTTCTTCAGGGCTAACTTTCTTGTGGTCGCTAAGCTCATCATGCGTGTCGAAGGACTATCAGGCACAACTCTGCAACAAGTATTAACTCATTATTCGTAATATCAAGAACCGCAATAGTCAATTCAATACTTTGCATGATAGCATAACCTCAAATGCAAATCAATTACTCTTTTACAAAAAAAGAAGAAGAAATGTTGTATACATTCTTCGTGGAACATATTTCCTACACAAGTTAGTTACATCCGTTTCCTCAAAAAATATTATGACTAGTTCATTGGTATATAGAATTATAAAAATTAATGATTAAAAGCACTTCAATAAAATCATTGGAAAAATACTTGTTTATATAATATAAAAATTGATAACATATTTTATATCACTTCATCACTGAAAAATAAGAGCCCACCATAAAGATAACTTTAAATACATAATGAAAAAATATTTAAATTATTAATCTATGAAACCAGCAACAGTATGAAATAAAAATATTGTATCATTAGTAAATTAATGACAGTTATCATTAGTAAATACTCAATATTAGATTCTAATTATCCAAAAAATTATTAGATTAAATTAATTAATCAGTTTACTGTCTTTATTTAAGATTCAAATATAATATATTAATATATAATGGGAGTTGGTTACTACTACAATTTATTTAGAGTTAGTAACGAACACTCCCATTGGCAAATAGATTTGGACTCTTGTTAGCATAGAGAATCATCTCTCTCTCTCTCTCTCCCGCTCCCTCCTTCCCTCCCTTCCTCTCTCTACAATATCCTGCTCCCTCCCCTTTCTCCCTCTCTCTATAATATGAAAATAACTAAAACAAATATGTAGCTAATAGCATATGATACTAAATTATTTATGGTAGAGTAGAAAATTTTCTCAGCTTGTAAATCGTATATCCAAAAGATACAACATTTTCTCTAAACATAACTGATCCTGGAAAACTATTCGAGAAAATGAAGCAACTTGGTTCTAGTTATATCTCAACAAGACCTCTCTAGTTATAGGTGCTCTGTAAATTGTCGCAAAATCCTAATGATTTACCTGACATCTAATCAGCACATTAGCAGTATCAGTTATTTTTCTACTGAAAAGGATAAAAATGGTTTACATATCCCTAGATTATATCAGAAAGATAGTTTATTTTTTAAGTGTTCTACAAAATATCATAATTTACACAATGGATCCATGACATTAGCTAAAGATACAGTAGTCGTGGCGTAATAGTGCTCAATGTGACTAAAATAAATAAGGGCACATTAGGAACAACATACAACTTTATAGTCTATCTAAAAATGTCTTTTTAATGTTAATACAGATCCGAAGGCAAATGTAGTTGTATCTTTGGAATGTATGTACTAGTAGATAACCACATAATTGACTTAAGCGAATTGATCAAACTTTGAAGCACTTTAAGATCAAGTGTAAAGGTATTCTATCATTGTAATGATTCAAACATGTGAAGAACATTCATATGATATAATTACCGATGATAAGTTTAAGAAATAACTAAACAAAGAAGCATCTGAACTCACATGAGATGCTCTAGTAGGTGCTTCGCCCTTGACTTTTCATTAGGACCACCACACATTGACACTAGCTCGTTAAACTCTGAACATACAGTTTTACATATAATGCCTCCTTTTCCGGATATCAACCCACCTAATTCCATGTGAATTGGATTCTGAACTTCAGACATGACCTAGAAATAGATTACAGACCATAGAAGATTTCAAAGCTTCAGGACACTAGCCAACATTTTTCACTAATATGTCGGTAAGAAAATCATTAAGATTTCAAAGTTTCACTAATCATTAATATGTCGGTAAGAAAATCTTTTTCACTAAAAAAATTACCGTAAAACATAGAATGCATAAAATTAATATCTAAAATTTGTCACTAAAATATCTACCTAAAATTTATAATGCATAAATTTTGTTCTTTTTTATCAAATCTTATAATAATCATTAGTATCAAATTAAAGTAAATAAATTAAATTAAACTAATTACTTTGAAATGAATGAAATGAAAGAAAGAAATAACTCTGTTTTTGGCAGCATTCTGACTTGTTAACTAATACTTCTGTTGTATACTTGTATCTACTAAACAATTTCCAAACACAAGTTCTGAGGTGTAGCCTGGTGTTTAAGGCAACCTCTTCCTATGACAAAGTTTTTGGCTTCAATTCGCCCATGTAACTTGAGGTTCCTCTTCGTCCTAGGTTGCCAAGTAGTTCAAACCATCCCATAAAAGCACCAAACTTCCACATTCACCATAGTACAATACAGTGTCTTTCTATGTCTACAGAGATGAAAAACTTCCATCCAAAATCATATATATAGAATTTCAATTTATGACATGGGAACTGAATTTGGATTACAATGAGGAAAACACCAAACACCGCCATTCTAAAACCTATGTGAGTTGTATTGTGTGAACAAACATGACACCTCTAAGGTTCAGTTATACAATATGCTGAGATTACTAAATTCGGTCAAAAGTTCAGTCAAGTATAATAAAACAATGTAACAAAATAGAACAGTAAGTACAACACTTCCTCAAAAAACAAGAAAACATGATGATCCTCATTTTTAAAACATCCATTATAACTTAAACTTACTTTAATCAACCATTTTCTTTCGATTCCCCTCTTCTTATCTACATTTTACTAATCTTGAATAACCAAACACTCTTATTATGCTAGTAAGAACTTAACAGTTTTGCATTAAGCAGCAGGCATCACCATTCAAGTAACACTTTAACAATCTTTTTTCAACACACATATTTAAATCCAAAAAATTGAACTTCCCCGTGAAAACTTTTTATTTTGGGAGATGTAGCTAACAATGGTTCTCAGCATCTTGAGAAATTTCGTCCACCCATGAGAGTTCGTCCTCTAATTCGATCGCATGTGTGGACAAGTTATGAGCCGTAGCATTACAATTACGACTGACATGGGAGATCGATACACCTGGGAAATCTGCCAATAGCATCCTAATGTCCCCAAAAATGATGCCCAATTCATTATGATACACACTTGTGCTATTCAAAGCTTGGACCAGAGACAACGATTCTGATAGTATATACTTTATTGGTAGGCCCACATCCAGTGTCCATCGTAGACCAACCAGTATTTCCAAAGCTTCCGCATGAAATGCTGATAGTGAACCACTCAGAGGTTTTGAAAGAGCTGCTAGAACCTTTTTGTTAGCTGCACAAATTACAGCTCCTAGACCTACCATCTGTGTATTCGTACAGATTGCTGCATCCACGAAAATTGCAATATCCTGAATTTCTATTGACATTTGATCACCATCTAGCAAAACCTCTCTGTACGTCAATCCGCCTTCTCTACCACGCGCTTCCTTTATTTCCTCATGGTATGCAGATAACCATATTTTTATTAGTTGTGGTGATCTAGGTTGCTGGCCATGAGTCTTCTTATTCCTTTCAGCCTATATACCCCATGCAATAATCAACATCTTCTCAATTGATCTCTTTTTAAAAGTTCTGTAGCATAGAATAACACACCCTTAAAAGAGATATCTTCTTTTTTCCCAACCAAAAATGGATATTCAAAGAGAACCTACACTTCCTGTGCGAAGGGGCACCAAAACACTGCATGTGCATTAGAATCTTCCCCATATCCACATAATGGGCAGCCGCTGTGAGGAACTACATTTCTACGGTGTAAACCTTTAATTGTGGGTAAGATTTCGTGAAAACCTCTCCATCCAAAAGTTAAAATTTTACGTGGGATCTTAACAGCCCAGAACACTCTCCACCATGCTGAAAGGACCTCAGATGAAGAAGATGGACTCGCTCTATCAACTCTTAAAGCTAAATTGTATCCACTTCTTACCGAGTAACTCCCATTTTTATTATAATGCCACAGCCATGAATCTGGATGATCAAAAGGACTAAGTGGGATTGTTAATATAAGCTGAGAGTCTGGAGCCAAAAAACATTGGTGAATTAGCCCCCTATTCCACCTACCTTGATGTTGGATTAGATCAGAAACATTCATATTGTCATATAAACCATGAGTTATCGGTAGAAAAGACGGTGGCCTTGGGATCCAAGGATCTTTAAAAGCATTTGTGTTCCGTCCGTTCCCTATACGCCTTCTTAATCCCGCACTTAGTAAGCTTTTTCCCCAGCAAATACTTCTCCAAGTCAAAGACGGGCAGCTACCTTCCCTAGCTTCCAGAAAGCCCGAGTTTGTGAAATATCTGGCCTGTAAAACCTGTGAGAGGAGAGATGTTGGATTTATCAAAATTCTCCATGCTTGCTTAGCTAGTAGCGCTTGATTATATTGACTGAATTTTCTGAAACCCAGTCCTCCCTCGCTCTTAGGTACACAGATATCTTTCCACTTTCTCCAATGGATTTTTCGTTTTGCTTGAACAGACCCCCACCAATACCGTGCCATTAATTTCTCAATTTCTTCACATTGCCCCTCCGGAATTCTCAAACAAGACATAAAATATGTTGGCATGGCTTGGATGACCGATTTTAAAAGAATTTCCTTGCCTGCCTGTGAGAAAAGATCAGTCCGCCACGAATGTAATTTTACCCATATTCTATCCTTTATTGATCTAAACATAACTTTCTTGTTTTTCCCCCCATCATTGGCAAACCTAAATATGTTTCAATGGTATCAGTTGTTTGCATATTGAGAGAGGCTATGAAGATAGAGCGAATGTCTTCTGTGGTATTCGGGGAGAAAAATAATATTGATTTATTGAAGTTAATCATCTGCACGTAATACAAAATTGTCAACAAGCTTGTAACCAGGCCCATTAAAAAATTAGTTGATCAAAACATTTTCATACAAGGTAACTGTATAGCAATTAGTTGCCTTTTGACACCAAACGGTGAGATATAAGATAAAATATATATATGCAGGTATATTTATATATATACATATATATTATATATATATATATATATATATATATATATATATTTATATTTGATGCCTCAAATAAAACATCAGTGTTTTATTTTACCTGCCCTGAGTATTGAGAATAGAGAGAGAAAATATTCTGTATAGATTGTAGAGAGCTTGTTGAGGCCTTAAGAAAAAGCAAGCTATCATCAGCAAAAAATAAATGACTTATAGATGGTGTTGTTCTTGCTATTTTCAGACCCATGATGTCTCTCCTGCTTTATGCTTGTCGTATCAATGAGGAAAAACCTTTCGCAAATATAAGGAATAAGTAGGGTGAAAGAGGATCTCCTTGACGCAATTCTCTTGATGGAGTCACCTCCCCATAAGTCTGTCCATTAATTTGCAAAGAGTAGCGCACTGACTTGACACATCTCATTATTTTGTTTACCCATTGCAATGAGAAGCCCAATTTTAATAGCATCTTCTCTATGAATATCCATTCAACCCTATCATACGCTTTACTCATATTCAATTTCATTGCTGCATAACATCTTCTTCCATCCTTCATTAATCTCAAATGATGTAAACATTCATAGGCAATCAATGCATTGTCTGTTATGAGTCGACCGGGAACAAAAGCGCTTTGTGTGCCACTAACAATCAACGGTAAAATTGGCTTCAATCTATTTATTAAAACCTTTGAGATTATCTTGTAAAGCACATTGCATAAGCTAATTGGACGAAAATCCCCAACAGACATGGGTTCCTTGACTTTAGGTATCAAAGTGACAAGTGTATTATTTATTTGGTCCAAATCAGCCTTTTCATTCAAGCAATCCAGTACCGCCTTCGAAACAAGTGGTCCTACAATGTCCCAATGCTGTTGATAAAACATGGCATTCATCCCATCCTGGCCCGGACTTTTGTCAGCAGAAATAGAGAACACAACATTTTTAATCTCTTTCATAGCAAAGCCTCTTTCCAGGGATGAATTCATCTCTTCTGTTACTAGTGGCTGGACTGATGTCAACAATTCTTCAATTTTTTCAATGGTAGGAGAAGTCGAAGTACATGTTTAGTTTTTGTGTGTATTTGTCTAGTGTTTTTTTTTTCATAACGATTTCTCTTATTTATTATTTGTTTTCTTTATTTTATGTTCTCCTGGACCATCATTTACCATTATCAACCATTCGTGTATTGCTTGTATAGAATATTATTAGTAGCCATCACTTTATGTTAGACACTTGGTTTTGGTTTTGCTTTTGTTTGTCTAATCTATCATTGTCAATCGTTTATTTATTTTATGATTTGTCTCCCTATGTAGTTCTTGTTTTCTGTCAATTCTGTTTCATTTTGCTAGTTTATTATTTTTTGTGTTTATTGGTTTGTGGTTTGTCGCTAGAGTGCATGTGTAGTGCAGTGGTTTGTGATAGATTTATTGAATTTTTATTAAAAGTTGAGATGACAAATTTTTTTTTTTATATCTAAATTGATAAACTTGGAAATTTGGTTGGCACTCAATATTTTATATAGAACCAAGAAATTTATTATTTCGAGATGAAATAGAAATTGTCGTTTTAAAAAAAGATACTATATTGAAGAAAATTCTAGTGATTCTCTGGAATATTGGAGTGTTGATTTTGTTAGTATCCGATTTCCTTGTAAAGAAAGTCGGAGTGCAAAATGTGTTTTTTTATGTAGCACAATTTTTGTTACATAGAACTATTAAAAATAGAGTATGGATTGTTTTAAGACAATCAGAAATTTTATCGGTGAAAGTCGATATTATAAAAGAATTTGTTTTATGATGTTCAGAACAGAGCACGAGAATAAAAGAAATTTTATGTGACGCTTGGAAAAGAAAACCGGAGAATAATAAAAAATATGACACATGTGAATATTTCTTTAAGGAAATGGAACATTATTAAATGTTTTGTACTTGTGGTCGCATTTTGATATTTTATAAAATTAGTAAAATTGGTTGGGTTAACATTTTTCGATGTGTCGATGCACATATTGAACTAGATCCGATTGAGAATATTAAATCGAATCTGAATATTGGTTATGAACCAATCGTGTATGGTTGAATATATGAGATTGAGAATTTCACTAAAGTGGGTGATTGAATTTTATGGATATGGTAATGAATATTTTTTAGACATGGATATTTAAGGAAGTGGAGTCCATAGAAATAATCGGAAGTGGGAGCTGTTTGATTAATTTGAAGATAAATACCCATAGATTGTATGGATTTTGGAATGAAATTATGGAATTTGGAATGAAATTATAAGTCTGGTGAATTTGTTTGATAAATTTAAGACCCACAAAATTATAGAAGGCATTATATGAAAACAGAAAGTTGATTATAAAGAGATGTATTCCTATCTTGTGTTAGAATTTGTTTATAAATTTGAGCTATGTCTAGTTGGAAAATGTTTTACAGAAAAATTGAAAATTTTATATCGAGAAAGAATTAGACAATTGTGTCTGCATTTTTGAACGTGGGAGTTTGTTTACAATTATATCGAATATCCTAATGATAAGTCATTAGCGAAAATGAAAAGGAAATGTTAAATTATGAAAACTCGATTAGATATTGAGAAGAAAAAATTGGTGGTAATTTTTTTTTGTTCTAAGAATCCGGTGTGTAAGGGATAAATGAACATTGAATGGGATTGAGAAGTATGCATTATGTTTAACCATTTTAGGATGCAGAATAGCAGTCCGGCGTCAACCCTATTGGTATTGGGAATATCATTAATTCAGAAAAGGAACCACTGAATGTATCATGTGCAAGTAGTCAGAAGTTCGATATATTTTATGTTATGTTATCGATTGACTTGACATTTTTAGTTAGTTTTTAAGTGGATTGTGAAGCAATTTTGTTTGAGCCTAGTGAGAGGTTGTTAAGAGGATCATGATCATGTAATTTAAGAGTATTTCAATTAATTGGTGAATTTGGCAGACGTGCCTAGAGTTATTGTTTATTGCAATATATGTATCGAAGGTGATCTTGTTAATTGAGAATTCAATTTCGGGGTACACATTTAATTAATAATGTGGAATTGAAGTTGGAAAGGTTATATGAGACATGAATGTGTTGCAATGCACAAAGTGAAAGTGAAAATGTGTGATACATTTTACTAGTGATATGATTGTAAACTTATTAAAGGGATTTTTTTAAAAAAATTTATCAAACATGTTGTTTTGATAAGTGCGAGAAATATTAAGTTTGTGACATAGTAAATATTATTCTCACAAATAGTGGGAGTGAATAAAGAAATCTGATATTATGTGAAAAGTGGGAGTTAAAAGAAAATGTTTATCAAACAAGTTAATTTGATTGGAGTTGGAAAAGATTTGACAAAGAAGTCAAGTGGGAGATGTTGTATTTGACTTATTTTGTCAAATATAATATAATTAATAAATATATGAATATTGCATTTAGTATAAATAAGTTACAAATTGATTATGTAATTTAAGTTTGCAAGTTACATGTTGGATAATAATGTGAATTAATATGCAATAAATTGGCGGTTACATTTTGGAGTAGAGGTGGTAAAAAGAATGCCAATATATAGTTGATCATATCCATTAGAAATGGCACTCAAAAAGATAGAGAAGAGATTGCCTGCTCATTTTATACTCGGAACTCCAAAACATATATTACATTTTTTTTCTAATAATAATTTTCCTTATCCATTGCTGCAGGTTGGACATTCTAACATTAATGATTAGGTTGGACATTCTAACATTAATGATTGGAAGATATGGTATGATTGATGTTTTTAGATGTTTATCAAATGTAATATATTCAACTAAAAGTAGATGTAAAAAAGGCAATCGGCTAATTACCATTAATTAAATTATGTAATTATTTATTTTAATAATTATGATAACCAAACCGAAAACCAGAACTTTTTAAACTTTCAATGTTTCGACTTTAATATAATAGTGTAGATTTTTACTTATTTATCCTTACTTAATTACTTATAGTTACAAGTAACTAATAAATTTACTTTTTTAGGTAAATCATATTCTACTATTTCTAGTTTTCAATAACTAATCAATTTCCATTTTCACGTAAAATACATTATCTTTTATATTTTATCTTACAAAAAATTTTCCTTTTTCTAAAAATACTATGAGCAATTCTATTTAAAAAAATATTGTAATTATAATTTTAATTACTAATAGTTAATCAATTACCTTTTTTAGCTAAAATACGTAATCTTTTCTATTTTTTCCAATAAAACCTATTCGGGTACCTTTATTTAAGTAAAATAAAATTATAATATTATATTGACATAACTAACCGATTACGTTTTTCAGCAAAAACATATCACATTTTCTATATTTTCAAACTAAAATCTATCATTTTCTAAAAATATCACCAACAACATATATATATATATATATATATATATATATATATATATATATATATATATATATAAAATTAAAATTTTAAACCTACAAAATTTATGTCTTAAATTTTTTAATTCAAACTAAAAAAAATGGATTATAAACTAATTACATAATACTAGTAATTGTTAAATTAATATATATCTAATTAGCAGGTAATTGTTCCAAACTTCTTTGATCATAACCAATATCTCTCCTATTGCAGTTTGACTTGATCCATATTTTAAAATGTATAAATAATCATTTCAGTTGTTTTTCAACTTCCTTATTGACAATAACAAACTTATTTTTTTAAGCCAAGTAGCAAGACAAAACTTATATGTTGTATTATTGCTTTTCTTTAATCATATGATGTATGATGTCGTAAATTGTTATTTCTCATCGGAATTATGATGGGGTCCATAAAAAAGAGTAGTGGTACGTATTCAGAAAATTTTCACAAAATAATTATCCAATGACATGGTATAATACAAGGTGATTTTAATTTGTGGGTGCATATGAATATATCATCCATCTTATTATTGAATAGTTACCTAACATTCTGCATTTGTGAAAAAATTTGGAACCATTTCGTGATACCTAGCATTTTCGGATAAAAATATGAATGAAATTTGTAAATTACAATTATATTCATGAATACTATGCATATTGTTAGACTAATTTATTGCAGTAGGAGGAATTTCTGTGCTAATTGAGACTCGAGAAGGTAACAACAAAATAAAGGCATGAACACGCTGCTAAGGATGTTTGATGGCATGACCACGCACATGATCATGCCAAATTGGAAAATATTGGCAGAGATTTTTAGCGAGAAAATGGGGAGATTGTGCATGATCATGCTCAAACCCGCATGATCACGCTTGCTTTAAAATAAATATTTTATTTTAATTAGAATTAGGTTTTATTTGTTTTTGTTTAAGGATTTTATATCCTTACATATATAAACAACATTATGCTGTATTGGATTATTAATCTTTTATTTAAATCAAAACCATAAGAGTTTTCTCGGATTCAATAAACTCCTTGTGGATTCAAGGATCGCCTTGTGAATTCAAGGTTTTTAAGGATTACTTATGTAAGAGTCCTTGTGAGGATTAGCGCTTGCTTTTTCTTGGTTTCCGTGCTGCGTCATATCAAGCATACTCAGCAGCGTACTCATACCTTTATTTTACTGTTGCCTTCTCGCAAGTCATGAGCCTTAGTTAACACGGAAATTCCTCCTACAATCATTTATTAAGAGCTTCTATAAGCTTACTCTATCTAAATTCAACAACTTTAATTTTCACTAGTATCTCATTCTAAAGAAATTGTTATAAAAAGTGAAGTATTATGATTACTATCATAATAATCGTGCCAGCTACGAATTATTTTCTAAAAAAGATGGAATACGGATGTAATAATGTTATTTGAAAAATATCAATGTAATTTTAATAGACCTTTATTTGTATGTGACTTATTTTGTTCTAATACCCTTACTTAATTTCGTGTACAATATAAATTTTTGCGAATTTAGTTAAAAATTATAAATAATAGAAAATACAATATTTAAATACATTTTAAATTATAAAACAAATTTTGAATTGTCTAGAAGGATTGTCAATTTTAAATACATCATTTTTAACTCTGAAAAATATTTAGTAAATTGGTAAAATAATAGAAACAAACTTGAAAAAAGTAATATAATATTTTTGTAAGTTAGTTTCTTTTTGTACTAACAAGTAATTTTAGCATTCCTTATTTATTTATGGATAAATAAGATGCAATGTGTCACGATTAGCAAATACAACTTAATTAATTATCCATGTGATTTGTGTGTAAGACATTATCAACCCGGAAACGCTACTAATTTAGCTGATTAATTGAATGATAATAACCCGTACAAGATACATGTCATTTTCTATAAATAAAATTTACAACAAATAATTATAATAATTTTTATCATTCGCTTATTGATAAATATGTATAATATTTTAGATATATCAAATATAAGTTGACTAATTATCAATGTTTATGATTTGTACCTTGCTTGCGTAACGTTGCTAATAATTATGCTGATAATTCATCGTAAATGGACTGATTTGATTTGTTATAGTGTGAACATTGATATACAAACCATGTATGAATTCTATAACTTTAATTTTCTCTTATATCTCATTTTAACTGTAATATTATCCAAATGAATGAATATGTTTATATTGAAAGCATATGTTCATCTAAAAGAAAAAAAATGTGCCATAAATCCTCTTAAAACATTAACATTACATTCTACATTGTCATAAAAAGTGAGTGTAAACATAAATTAAAGCATGAATGTAGGACAGTTGAAAATATACATGACTACATCTATCAAATCAAATAATCAGTACTAAATCAATCATTTTTATTTAACATCAATACATAGAGTATTCTCCCAAGACAACGAGTTCCCTAGCTGAGCTTAATTGTCTCCGAGTATTTTGTATTTCATATTGTCAATTTGTAAATTTTAAAATAGTAGCAATTCACTACAAAAAAAAGGGGCATTTACGACGGATTTTTTGAGCTGAAACCGTCGTAAATGGGGTCAATTACGACGGAATGTTTTCGCCGTTTTTGCTCGAGTAGGAAGTTCAGATTTCCGTCACAAATTACAATTTTCGTCATAAATTAATTTTTTCATCGTAAGTTCAAATTTTCGTCGCAAATTCATATTTTCGTCGTAAGTTTGAGCAAAGGTCCCACAAGCTGCAATAAATTATTAAATCAACTTACTACGGAAAAATCCGTCGTAAGTTCAATCAGGACCCATTTCATTTAAAGATTAAAGGAAATAAAATCATTTTTCAACAATTATTTACGACGGATTTTCCGTCGTAAGTTAGTCGTATTTTCTGAACATACGACGGAATATGAATGATGACCAACCGTCGTAAATTCTGCCCAGAAAAATTTCTAGCCAAATTCCGGTGACTCGAAAATTTGCCCAGAAAAATCCTAATAAATTATATGCAGTACTTAACACCCTTATGTACTAACCTAGAATTTAGAAAGAAAAATTAGATCAACAATTCCGGCCAACAATCTAAAATCCGGTGAACCAAAACCATTTTTAATAAATCTAAAAAAAAACATACAATCATCTACACATCATAACTTAAGCATTCGCCAATATACAATCTCGAAAATAATTGGTTCTAACAAAATCCGGTCATCGGAAAAAATTTCGACGAACACCAACCACCTCAAGAAACTTGGAATCGTCCCCAAACTCGCCCATCAACAATATTATAAGCTCATAATCATCAAAAACATCTTGAATCATCAAAATCGAATTAAAATCAAAATATTATAAATATCAAAATGAAGATTTTGATTTTAGGAGCCCAAATATATATGCATAAATTGCAGATGATAAACAGAAATGAAGTTATGAATTTTTGAAGATTAATAATATATATGTATAAATGATATGTGTTATGTGTTATAGTATATATGATATGTGTTATAAACTGGGAAGGGAGGTGGGAGAGGGGATGGGTTTTGATGTGGACCATTGGATGTGTGTTTCTTGATTTTAATCTAACGGTGGAGGGGTGTGATCCGCATGAATTGTAAGTAACCAATGGGAGTCATTTTTTTTGTCACGGAACTTACGACGGAAATAAAAATCCGTCATAAGTTTCGTGCCACACCTACCGACAAGTCGACAACCACTGTTGATTATGGGCATATGGTGGTCCAATAATGAATATGTGCATATGGTGGTCAAATATTTCTTTTCATGCCCCTGTTGATTGATTTTTCAGTTTAATTCTTTACTTGGGTAATTTAATAACCAAATTTTTTATACAAATTAAATTATAGTCCCAAAATTTCAAAAAATAAAAAAATAATTTGGTTGGAGATTTTAGTACATCAATACTATATTAAATTATTGACTAGTACTCGTAACTAGTGCCTTATCCCATATTATTGTTTCTATTATTTAAAATATATTTATCGACGATCCACTTTTAATGTGACACGTGGCCTAACGACACACCCACTTTTAATATTTTCCATAATTATCAAATATATACATTATTATCTTTTATATTTTATTTTTATTGTATTTTAAAATTATGTAATATCTAAAGTTATAATAAAATTAAATACTATTATAGAATAATAATATTGTTATAATAGTCATGATATTAAATTATTGTAATAAGTTGAAATTTTAAATAAGTTATGTTACAAATGTAAAAAAGAAAAATGTCAAACTATATAATTAATATTTAGATTTAATCAATATTATTGTTTCATATTATTGTTTCTATATTAATATTTTAATTAAAAAATATTTATCGACGATCCAACCATACCAATGTTAATATATATCTAATTTAGTGATATTCTCAAGATTTTAAAAAATAAAAAATTAATTTGGATAGTAAAATTAGTAGTCAACTATTGGTTTGACTAGTACTACTAACTAGTACTTTGTTCCAGATTATTCTTTCTAATTTTTAAAAAATATTTATCGACGATCCAACCAAACCAATATCAATATATATTTAATTTAGTTATATTCCCAAGATTTTTAAAAATAAAAAATTAATTTGGATGGTAAAATTAGTAGTCAACTATTGATTTGACTAGTACTACTAACTAGTACTTTATCCCAGATTATTGTTTCTATTTTTTAAAATATATTTCTCGACAATCCAACCGTACGGTTGTCAAGACATGTCTAATTTAATGATATTCCCAAATTTTCGAAAAATGAAAAATCAATTTGATTGGTGATCGTAGTAGATCACTACTATATTGACTAGTACTCGTAACTAGTGCTATGTCGCATATTATTGTTTCTATTTTTTAAAATATATTTCTTGACGATCGAACCGTACGAATGTCAAGATATATCTAATTTAATGATATTCCCAAATTTTCAAAAAATAAAAAATTAATTTGGTTGAAAATCTTAGTAGATCACTACTATATTGACCAGTACTCGTAACTAGTGCTCTGTCCCATATCATTGTTTTTATTTCTTAAAATATATTTCTCGACGATCGAACCGTAGGAATGTCAAGATATATCTAATTTAATGATATTCCCAAATTTTCAAAAAATAAAAAAATTAATTTGGTTGGAGATCTTAGTAGATCACTATTATATTAACTAGTACTCGTAACTAGTGCTACGTCCCATATTATTGTTTGTATTTTTTCAAATATATTTCTCGACGATCGAACCGTACGAATGTCAAGATATATCTAATTTAATGATATTTCAAAATTTTCGAAAAATAAAAAATTAATTTGATTGGTGATCGTAGTAGATCACTACTATATTGACCAGTACTCGTAACTAGTGTTATGTCACATATTATTGTTTCTATTTTTTAAAATATATTTCTCGACGATCGAACCGTACGAATGTCAAGATATATCTAATTTAATGATATTCCCAAATTTTCAAAAAATAAAAAATTAATTTGGTTGAAAATCTTAGTAGATCACTACTATATTGACCAGTACTCGTAACTAGTGCTCTGTCCCATATCATTGTTTTTGTTTCTTAAAATATATTTCTCGACGATCGAACCGTAGGAATGTCAAGATATATCTAATTTAATGATATTCCTAAATTTTCAAAAAATAAAAAAATTAATTTGGTTGGAGATCTTAGTAGATCACTACTATATTGACTAGTACTCGTAACTAGTGTTATGTCACATATTATTGTTTCTATTTTTTAAAATATATTTCTCGACGATCGAATCGTACGAATGTCAAGATATATCAAATTTAATTATATTCCCAAATTTTCAAAAAATAAAAAATTAATTTGTTTAAAATCTTAGTAGATCACTACTATATTGGCCAGTACTCGTAACTAGTGCTCTGTCCCATATCATTGTTTTTATTTCTTTAAATATATTTCTCGACGATCGAACCGTAGGAATGTCAAGATATATCTAATTTAATGATATTTCAAAATTTTCAAAAATGAAAAATTAATTTGATTGGACTAATAAAAGATTAAAAAAAAATTATATGTTAACTTACGTCGGAAGTCGTCGTAAGTTATTTACCTCCTATTTTTTAGATGAAGATTTGAATTGGCCACCTATTTTTAGATGAAAATTTGAATTTTCCGCCTGACAACTTACGACGGAATCCGTCGTAAGTTTAATTTAAGCTAAAATATTCTTATAATATACATAATTTTTATTTAAAAAATAAAATAGTGAACTTTGCCGCTTATTTTGTAGGTGAAAATTTGAATTTACCTCCTGACAACTTACGACGGATTCCGTCGTAAGTTTAATTTAAGTTAAAATATTCTTATAATATACATATTTTTTATTTAAAAAATTAATAAAGTGAATTTACGACGGATAATCCGTCGTAAGTTCGCTTCTAGAAAAAATAATTCATTTTACAATTAAATTTAATTACAATAAACGAATTTACGACGAAAATTCCGTCGTAAGTTTTCTGCAAAAACGGCGTCGTCTCGTCAACAGTAAAGTTAATTCATTTTGTAATTAAATTTAATTGAAAAAAATTAATTTAAGACGAGAAGTCCGTCGTAAGTTTGCTGTTAACACCGAACTTGCGAAGAAATCCTGTTCCGTCGTAATTATTTACGACGGTTTTCCGATTCCGTCGTAAGTGTTAGGTCCGATAAGATTGTAGAAGGGGGGGGTTGAATACAATCTTTACCTTTTTATCGAAATTTGTCCTTTAAATAAAATTTGATAAAGATAAATTTATGTGCGGAATTATTTAACACAATTTTTCAAGTTGAATATAACTGTATATTAACTTGATGTGGTGTTACAAAATCAGTATAACAACTTATCAAGATGTTATAACTAATTAGAAAATTCGACATGAACTTTTCTAATTTAGTTAATAATAATCAAGATAAGAACTAGGAAACTTAATTCGCTAGTAGTACAAGAATCACAAATAAACAAGTTCTAGCGGATAGAATATAACAAAGATGAAGAACTTGAATTTCTGGGAATTGTTTAAGCTTTGGTGTTCTTGATGTTCTTGAGAGAGAGAATTCTGTTCTGAATATTATGTTTTCTGCTGTGTTTCTCCGTTATGACTTAATCTGCTCTGTTCTGTTCTTTTATATCAGTAACATGTTTTGCTGGCTTTCTGTAGGATATTTAACTGCTCCAGCATGACTTAAACTGCTACCAAGACTTGATTTTCCTTCATTAAGACTTACACAAACCTCCATTAAGACATAAAACTTGTCGGTATGACTTAACAGAAATTCGGTAAGACTTACAACAGCTGGCAACAAGTCGGTAAGACTTAAATCAGGTCGGTAAGACATAATCTTCAATTTCAATGCTCGGTATGACTTAACTCAACAGCTGTGTTCGGTATGACTTAACTGATTAGGTCATACCGAATTTTAATCAATAATACTTAATCCTTTAAGTCATTTCTTTAAGTCATATTGATCCAATTAATTAATTAATGATTAACTAATTCACATTTAATTGATACAATAATTAATTTAAATAAATTAATTAATTCTTCCAGAATTAATTAATTTAATTAAATCAATTAAATGATTTATATCAATTACAAATGAATTTAATTAAATCAATAAATAATTAATTTAATTCTTACAAACCACTAAAGGTAGTAAAGAATTACCACTGATTTGTGTTGACGTTCGATGTACTGTCTGGTTCATGAACGACTAACTTCAACGATGCTTCTTCACTTTTGACTTTAGATTGTGGTTTATTTCTTCTCTCAATTCTCTTGTACTGTAACTGATCTTCAAACTATCACTCGAAAAATCTCTCTCACTGTTCAAATGAATCCATTCACTTCAATGCTATACTGGGGCTTGATTAGATAACTGAATCGTCTTCCAGTGTATGACATCAAAACTATAGATTGACTTTTCTTCTTTCTTCTGACAGATAATACTTCTTAAGATTCCTGTGACAGTTCATATGTATATTTACTTATTACAATTTGGTTTAAGTTGATTAGGATCCTCTAACTACAAATAGGCTGAGTCATATGCCTTTCAATCTCCCCCTATTTGTTTGTTAGACAATAACAAGAAAATTCCTAGAGGATACCTCAACTAATCCAACTTAACCAAATGAAAGATAAAACTTTAAATACTAAGTAAATATGAAAAAAAAAGTTCTGGTTTATATTTAACATTTGCCAGATTCAAACATGAAAGATAAATACAAGATAGATGATCCTCTAGACTGATCATATGATACAAATTCCTATCAAGATTTATCTAAGCTCTAAAGATATAACATGTAGAGCAATTCTTTTTCTTCAGTTGTCTTCCCTTCTGAATTCTCCTTCTTCTGGCTCATCTGTGACTTGAAGTTTCATGTGTAGATCAGAATCAACAAGACGTTCTCTTCTTGATGACAATCCTTGAGGTAAGACTAAAGGAATTCCAAGCTTCTTTCTCAGTTCACCTTGAAATTTCTTGTAATCTTTTATGTTCGTTTGTGCATAGGATCGAATGTGATCTGCAGCTATTACCTTTTCTTCAGTCAAGAATCCATGATTTCTGAGAGCATATTCAACATATACCAAGTGTTTTGCATGATGTTCATATAACTCATCTGTCTGAAGATTGATTGAGTGAAGTACCACTCCCTTAAGAAAATTTACTTGTAGAGGTTCCTTAATCACTTCTGGTACAGCTCTTTCAGCAAATTCTTTGAACTTTTCATGTAACAACACACCTAGCTCAGAAGATGTTCTTACCTTAGGTCTAAGTACCCAAATCTCTGTCAGCGATCTGTCATAAAAGAACTGAATAGATACTCTGAAAGTTCCAACTTTATGACAATCTACAAATATTACCAGCTCATCAGATTTAGGTTCAAATGCAGTAGTTATCCTGATGACTTCTACCTGTAAGGCCTTTATATACATATCATGAATTGGATTTGCCAGTTTGAATTCCTCGAGAATTTGTCCAAGACGACGATCTTCATAATCAGAACTCTGAGGTGAATCAATTGCTTTTTGAGCACGTTCCCATTTGTCACCGCTCTTTAGTCTGATATATGTCTTTCTCTTCTCAACATTTATAGCATGTAATCGTTGTAATGCTTGCTGTTCAGCTTTCTGAAGTTCTTCATTTCGTGCAATTTGCTCTAATGATTTTTGAAGTTTTTCTTCTCTCATTTGCAAATTAGCTTCCCTTTGAGCAAATAATTCTTCAGATTCTTTCTCAGCTTGTTGAGCTTCAAATTCAGATATCACTGGTCCTTCATCTTCCCAGTGACTAAGATCAGGTTCAGGAAGTTCTTCACCTTGATCAGGGAATTCAAGATCAGCAAAAACATCGAAGTTATCCGGTTCACCCGTGTAATAATAACCTGTGTTCCTGTCTTGAATTTCTTCTTCAGTTTCTTCAACTACTTTCTTTCTCTTATCTTCACTTTGGTCAGATTTTCCAGATTTTCCCTCCCCTCCCTCTCTTTCTTTAGTTTTATCTTGTGACCCCTTTGATTTCTCCCCCTTAGTTGAGGAATCCTCTACAGATTTATCAGTTGCCCCAGCTTCAGGATCTTGCTCATCATCATCACCACCCTTACTTGTAAAGAATTCAATTTCTTCATTTGTAGGTTTGAGACTTTGACTTACAAGAGTAAACAGATGTCTTAACCCTTTAGCCTGGTGTGCATTTTGCTTTTCGATCTGGTCCAGACGAGAATCAGTAGATTCCTGATTGTGCTGTACCTCTGACTGTAGATTATCAACTTTCATGGAAATTTCAGAAATTAGCATGTCTTGAGCAACAATAATATCTCCAGAGTCATCAAGTGCCTTTTCATGAGAGAGTTCGAGAGAATCTATCTTCTTGGTGAAAGATGTCTTTAAGTAGTTTATATCCTTCTTGATTACAGCAAGCTGACTGTTAACAGAGGTGGATGAAGAAGATCGCTCACCCACTTGTGCTCTAAGGATTTCTGTTTCATCCTTGCTGACTGCAAGTTCTTTCTCTAAAGCAGTTATCTTTTCTAATAGTGAGAGAGTGTGTCAGTGTGTGCGCTCACCTGACGTTCACTTTGAGATCCACTCACCTGAAGTGCATGTGTTTCACTCAATTTTATGGTATTCCTCACATCACTCCTCTCAGATTCCTTAGCTGCTTCCAGATTTGTACCTGCATGTAAAATCACCCTAGCCTCCTCTGGGAAGGTCAGTGGTGGTGCATTGGGAGTTCGCAAATCCCTGTCCTTAATCAAATCTACTTGAACATTTGAAACTGTTGACTGAATTGCTTCAGTAGTAGATTGATCAAGTTGCCTTCCACTTTCTCCAGTCGAAACTGTGAGTGGAAAATCCCTTGAGGGAGCCAGGAGTGTTTGTCCTGGGAGGGGAGATGATGGTTCTATTAAAGTTGGCTGAGAACCAAGATTTCCCTCTAAAGCCTGTGAAGACTCTTCTACCGTAACTATGATAGGCACTGTCACATTTTCTACGTGCTCTCCTTGTAGTGTGTCCTGAGACTCATCTAAAGGTATGTCTTCCCCCATTGTGAGTAATAGGGGTGGTGTGTTTGACTCACTACAAGGTGTCACGGCCCTATGGCGAATTTCAATAGAATCATCCTGTTGAGAAGATGATTCTAGTAACTGTGTAACGGCCATATCAACTTCCATATCCTGTTGGGAGGATATAGACGGGCTTACAGTTGCCTCAGTTTGAGTTCTACTTTTCTTTTCTAGAGGCAGAGCTGTGGGTTCACTCATACTACCAGTACTGATTCGACTTCTTTTAACTTGCAATTTCTTTCTGGAGTGAAAAGATATGAGTTTTGTTGGTTGTGTATTTGGTTCTACGACCTTGGTTGGAGGTTGTGGTACTACAACCCCTTGGTCAGACCTATCAACCACTTGGGTTCCAGAAATAGATTGAGAAGTAGTAGTTTGAGGAACAGAAGGCAATACCTGGTTAGCTGATTCCGCAACAGTCTCTGATAAGATGGGTTGATCTGATTCAAGTTCAGGGACAGATGTAGTTTCTTGCACTGGATGTTCAACAGCAAGTGCAGCTGGCTGAGGAACAATTTGCTGAGCAGGTTCAACTCGTTGATTGCCTTGATCTTCATTATCAACAAGTATGTTTTCCACTGGTGGTTCAGGGTTTTGTTCAGGTTGTTCAGGTTGTTCAGGTTCTGGTACAGGTTCAATGACAGGTAGTTGTATATAGTTTGACATGTATTGGGTGACAACTACAGGTATGTTTATGAATTTAGGCTTGTTGCTGTACTCATTGAACAATCTGGTAGTAGGTTTACCTGACGCCAGTGATTCTCCATTCAGGAATTGGGCTTGGTTTTCTAGTTCCACAAGATGATTAAAAATCAATGACAAGAATCTTGGATAATAGCATGATACTTTATGTCCATTATCAAAATTCTTCTTTGCATTAATGATTCTTCTAACCATCGGAACACACAGTAGTCTACCAATATTAATTCTTCGGTTGTGTGCAACTGCATATCCAATATGCTGCAAGAAGGATGGTAATACCCCGAAGTTTCCTTTAGTAGAATTGGCAAAGACTCTACCTAATGTGTCAAACAGATAGTCCCATTCCTGAACAAAGTTCTTTTTATTCCAGACAGTTTGATCAGGACTGTCTTGATAGAATACACCATTCAAAAAATTTATCAATTTTTGATCTGATGGTAATTCTTTGAAATTTTTAGTTGGAAAATTTAAGACCGTATTTATTGTATTTTCATTCACTGTGTACTGATTGTCTCCTACAGAGAAGACAAATGATCTGTTATTATTAGAAACGACAGCAGTAGTACACATGATTCGCAAAGGTTCAATTTTCAATGGAGCATCCAATCTCAAAGCAGTGCGAACCAGTGAATTTTCATTTAAAAATCGAATCCACGGTCGAAAACGTTCAACTGAACATTTTTCTGGATCAAAATAACCGATTAAATTATGTTTAATAATTTCAAATCGATCAGCTATTTTAATCAAGATTTAATTTCCATGAAAATTTCAGATTTTACAAAATTATAATTTAAAAATTAATTTTTCGATTTAATAATTAATTAAAAATTCGAAAAAATTAAAAGTTGTTGAAAAATTCTGAAAAATTCACACAATGATCCTCTTACACACACGAACACAAGTATATTTTTAGATTTGCAAGAATCGAACCCAGTTTTTCAGAAAAACAGATCTTAAAACCGATTTTTCGAAAATTAAACTCTTTAAAAACTGGACCAAATCACGATTTTAAACAATCAAAACGTAGATAATCAGTCAAGGAATCCAAATATGTGGTTAGATCGTGAAATGGGTGAGTGATTCCGGTCGAAAATCCGGCAGAGCTTCGACTGTGTTATGTGTGTGTATCGTATGTATCGGTTCTCAATGACTTAACATGTGAGAAGACATAAAATGAAATTAAGACTTAACACTTCTATTTGCTATATATATACAAACTGTCGAATAAGACTTAAATAAAGTATATACTACGAATAAGACTTAGATTACATACGAGTAAGACTTAAATAAAATACATATTATGAATAAGACTTAGATTAATTACATACGAGTAAGACTTAAATAACACTACTGACTTAAGACTTAATTTAAAAACTCGCTAAGACTTAACTAAGAAAACTAAGACCTAAATTGAATAAGACTTAAAAATACTAATAAATAAGACTTAACTTATATACAGGTGAATAAGACTTAATTTATATACAGACTAGCGAATATGACTTAAATTTTTTTAAAAAACTCGGTAAGACTTAATCTGTTTAAGTCATACCGATTTTAGGTTAAGTCATATTGACTGTTTTTCCTAATTTTAAGTCATATTTACTTTAAACAATCATTAAAAAACACAATAAAATATACAATTAACTTATAAAAATAATAAAAATATTATAGAAAATTAAACAAATAATAAAAATAATTATACATACCAAATGCTAATCTATTAACGAAAACAAAGCAATATTAACAGGACAAACATTACAAAACATATGATAAATTAATTAATAAAATAAAAATAAATATCTACAAATATTCTAAAAATACAGAAGTATGAGGTATTAAATAATATGAATAAACAGAGTGAAAAATAACTAAACAAGTAAGAAAATCAGATGGTAAAATAATTATACAAGTGATTTCAAACAACAAATATTCACAGAATAATCACTTGCAAAATTATTAAAGATCAAATTTCAGATATTAACAATATTAATTACTAGGACTGTTTAACATACCCAATTCACTGACAATTTTAGTGAATGAGGATTCATTAAGCAACTTAGTAAAAATATCTGCAGTTTGATCTCCAGATCCTACAAATAGTAGTTGTACTGTACCATTCATTACATGCTCCCTTATAAAATGATACCTTATGTCAATGTGCTTTGTCCTTGAGTGCTGCACAGGATTGCTAGCGATTGCTATGGCACTTGTATTATCACATAAAATAGGAATATTTTCCACAATGCCATAGTCCATTAATTGATTCCTTATCCATAAGATCTGAGCACAACAGCTTCCAGCAGCTATATATTCAGCTTCGGCTGTAGAGTTGGAAACTGTTTGCTGTTTCTTACTGAACCAGAATACCAATCTTCCACCTAGGTATTGACAACTCCCAGATGTACTCTTCCTGACTACAACACTTCCTGCATAGTCAGAATCTGTATATCCAATTAAAGTAAAACCAGTTTCATTAGGGTACCAGATACCTAAATTAGGCGTACCCTTTAGATATCTTAAGATTCTTTTGACAGCAGTGAGATGGATTTCTTTAGGGTTCGATTGGAACCTTGCACACAAGCATGTGGCAAACATTATATCTGGTCTACTAGCAGTTAGGTAAAGCAATGAGCCAATCATACCTCTATAGCCTGTGATATCTACCTTGGCAGAACTTTCACATAAACCAATTTTGACAGCTATAGTTGATGGTGTCTTTGCTGATGAGCACTCCTCCATGTGATATTTCTTGAGGAGCTCCTTAATGTACTTGGATTGACAAATAAATATTCCATCTTGTCTCTGACTTATTTGTAATCCAAGAAAGAATTTCAGTTCTCCCATCATGCTCATTTCAAACCTACCCTGCATTAACTTAGAAAACTTCTTGCATAGAAGCTCATTAGTAGACCCAAATATAATATCGTCCACAAAGACTTGGACTAGTATTATATCATTCTTATGTCTTTTAGTAAAGAGCGTTTTGTCTATGACACCTCTTATAAAACCATTTTCTAATAGAAATTCAGAAAGAGTGTCATACCATTTTCTTGGGGCTTGCTTAAGACCATAGATAGCTTTGTAAAGAAAGTAGACATAGTCCAGATGATCTTGATCTTCAAAACCAGGGGGCTGTTCTACATACACTTCTTCATCTAGCTTACCATTCAGAAAGGCACTCTTGACATCCATTTGATAAACTTTGAATCTTGAATAGGATGCAAATGCCAAGAATATTCTGATGACCTCAAGTCTTGCCACTGGAGCATAGGTCTCGTCATAATCAATGCCTTCAGCTTGAGAATAAACTTTAGCTACCAGTCTTGCTTTGTTTCTTATCACAGTGCCATCTTCATCTAGTTTGTTTCTGAATACCCATCTTGTGTCCACCACTTTTCTATCTTTAGGTCTGGGTACCAGCTTCCATACTTCTAGTTGCTTAAATTGATTGAGTTCATCTTGCATAGCAATCACCCAATCAGGATCAGATAGAGCTTCTTCTACTTTCTTAGGTTCCATGACAGACAGGAACCCAGAATAGTTACATTGATTCTGATAAGCACTTCTTGTTTTCACAATAACATCTGGATCACCCAGAATCAGCTCAAAAGGATGAGCTCTATTCCAAACAGTTTGTCTGGGAAGAATTGATCTTGACGATTCACCTTGATCTTCTGTATGATGTTGAGTATGACATGTTGACCCTTCATTATCTCCCCCTGAGTTGTTGCCAGTTTGACTTGTTGATGGTTCAAGAGTATCAGTGGTGTCTTGAAAATTATCATTGTTTTCACCAGCATCATGATAAGTGGATTTTATATTTACTTGGATCGCTTAATTTCGGCTTAAATTGATTGTCTTGGACTCAAGTTATTGTAGTTTTGATGTGTTTTGCTTAGTGGTGCAGAATTACGAGAATGTTGACTAAGGTGGATGCTTCTATAATTTTTTGGGAATTAATTGATTAAAATTCGGATTTTCGAGAAGGGTTGCGCAGTTTACACTGTTTTGGCCATATCTTGAGTTCTAGAAGTCCGTTTGAGGCCCGTAAGCAGTCCACGCGAAGATAACGAGATTTTCTATCATTCTAAGATAGTCCAGAGGTCCAATTACGTGGGGAGCGTTCCAGAAAATCTGAAGAAAAGTCAGCCACGAATTTTCCTTAAAAACATAATCAAATTAGGAAACGTAACTTGCAGAAATTCTATTATAATTCTGTTTTTGTATTTTCTTGCTGGGCAAGACTTGGAGTGCCTATATAAACACATCCTACCATGTAATTTGTATCAGATTTTTATTATTGTAACGTAGAATTGCAAGAGAGAAGAGTGGAGAAGGATTCAAGCTCGGTGACAAGCAAGATCTAGATCTACTTCATCTTTTGTATACTTTGGATAATAGATTTGTTTTCTAAACTCTTGTTTTTATTAATATTATTGCTTCTTTATTTTATATCTTGTTTAATACCATGTTTTCATCTAATCCCATGGTGACGAACGGTTCAATTATGAACTAATCGTTGTCATGGGATCCTAATGGATTTATCTATGTAGCTTAGTAGTTTATATGCTTTAAAGATTTACGTGTGGTGAATTCTTGATATCCTCGTATGGTTGTGTTTCATGTATTTAGATGCGTCGCGAACATCTAATTTGTTAATCTCTTGCTAAACGAGAGTGGATCTTGAGATTTAGAACTTGCCATGCTAGCATAGGATAGATTGATGTTTTAACATCATGATTTGTGGCGTAAATAGAGATATTATGCTACCATATGTGATCTATGTGGATAACTTGTGCTTAAACCTTTATGTTTTTAAATTCTATAGAGATATAGGGTCTAAAAATATTTGGTGTCTACCCATCTTCTATCTCTTTTGTGGATGCATGCGTAGTTTGGTATTAGTATACCGAGAGGTAACTTTTACTTGTTTCTTGTTATCCGATCAGATATCAAAACCATCACATGTATTGATTAAAGGCTGCGACTCTAAGTGAAGTAGATAATGAAATTAGGATTCCATGTTTTATCTCATATAAGTAATTCATATTAAATTCTTATTAGTTAATTATTCTTAGTTTAATAATTTGCATCCTAGTTAATTTAGATAATTAAAACCTCATTCTTATTATTTGTCTTAGCAGTGGATTAAAACCAAACATTGTTGCATAGGCATATTTACTGATTTAAACTTAACCAGATCTCTGCGGAACGAACTTTAATTATATTACTTGTGACTACGTGCGCTTGCGTAATTTTGTGCTAACAAGTTTTTGGCGTCGCTGCCGGGGATCATCGGTGTTTTGTTTAGTTTATGTGCTTGTCATCAGTGGTCGTTAGCGTTCACTGACTCGGATTTCTTACTTAGTTGTTTGTTTCGTGGTGTTTTCAGGTACTTGAACGTGTATGCGAACACGTTTGCAGGCTCGTAAGGAAAAACTGGCAGAAGACGGTCTTGTAGTAGATAATCAGAAAGAGGAACTTGAAACTACTGTAGAGATGGCAGATTTACCAGCAGCAGTTAAGGCTTTGAAGGACTATTCGCAGCCGAAGATTACTGACATACAATCTAGTATTGTCAGGCCAGCTATTGCAGCGAATAACTTTGAGATCAAGCCGAGCACAATTCAGATGGTGCAGAATTCGGTTCAGTTTGGGGGTGCTTCGACAGAGGATCATAATATGCACATCCGGGACTTTATCGAGATCTGCGACACTTTCAAATTTAATGGTGTGTCGGATGATGCTATCAAGTTGAGGCTTTTCCCATTCTCCTTAAGGGATAAGGCTAAGGGCTGGTTACATTCTCTACCAGCTGGTTCCATTACTACATGGGATGATCTTGCTCAGAAGTTTCTTACTAAATTCTTCCCTATGGCGAAAACTGCAGCAATAAGGAACCAGTTAACTCAATTTCAACAACAATCTGGCGAATCTTTGTGTGAGGCTTGGGAACGTTATAAGGAGATGCTACGAAGGTGCCCTCATCATGGCATGCCTGATTGGATGGTTATTAATGGTTTCTACAATGGGTTGGGAGCACAGTCTAGGCCTTTGCTAGATGCAGCATCTGGTGGAGCTCTGTGGGCGAAGAGCTATGAGGAAGCTTATGATCTTATTGAGATGATGGCTGCTAACGTATATCAAAATCCAACACAAAGGCTTTCTCAAGGTAAGGTAGCAGGTGTTCTTGAAGTTGACACAGCTTCAGCTATTGCAGCTCAGTTGAAGGCTCTTTCGATGAAGGTGGATTCTCTTGCTAATTATGGAGTTCAGCAGGTTGCTAGTGTTTGTGAGCTATGTGCGGGCGCACATGAAACGAATCAGTGTGCTATCTCTTCTGAATCAGCACAGTTCGTAAGTAATTTTCAGAGACCTGCTGCACCAGTACCAGCCACCTATCATCCAAGCAATAGGAATCATCCTAACTTCAGCTGGAGCAACAACCAAGGTGCTCAACAACCTCAGCAACCCTATCAGCAGTTTCAGGGGCAGCAAGCAAGGCCATTCAATCAAGGTTACCAGCAGCAGTATACTCCAAAGCAATCATATCAGCCTCCTGGATTTCAGCAGCAACAGCCCCAGGCTCATGCGGGGCAATCTTCTAATGAAAAATCAGATGATGTGTGGATAGCGTTAAAGAACCTACAAGCTGGTCAGAAACTCTTGGAAACTCAGATAGGACAGATTGCAAGTGCCTTACTTAGTAGGCCTCAAGGAACTCTTCCTAGTGATACGGAAGCAAATCCAGGAAGGAGGGATAGCAAAGAACAGGTGAAGGCTGTGACTTTGAGATCGGGAAAAGTTATAGCAAGCCCTAAATCAGCAGTCGAAGAAGATGAAGATGTTCAGAATCAGCAGGTTGAAAACACTCAGATTTATCCTCCTCCTCCATATCCTAGAAGACTCCAGAAGCAGAATTTGGATACAAGGTTTGCTAAGTTCTTAGAGGTGTTCAAGAAGTTGCATATTAACATTCCTTTTGCGGAAGCTCTTGAACAGATGCCGAGCTATGCCAAGTTCATGAAGGGTATTCTCTCTCGGAAATTGAAGCTTGATGCATTAGAGACCGTTGCCTTAACAGAAGAATGTAATGCCGTTCTGCAACAAAAATTGCCTCCGAAGCTAAAGGATCCGGGTAGTTTTACTATTCCATGCACTATTGGTAATCTATTCTTTGAAAAGTGCTTGTGTTACTTGGGAGCCAGCATCAATCTCATGCCCTTGTCAGTATTCTTGCAACTTGGTCTACCGGATCCAAAGCCAACTAATATCTCGTTACAGTTGGCCGATCGTTCAATTACTTATCCTAGAGGCATAGTGGAGGATGTCTTGGTGAAAGTTGATAAGCTCATCTTCCCTGCTGATTTTGTTATCTTGGATTTCGAGGAAGATAAGAAGATTCCCATAATCTTGGGAAGGCCATTCTTAGCAACGGGTAGTACTTTGATCGATGTGCAGAAAGGAGAGCTCACCATGAGGGTGCAAGACCAGAATGTTACTTTTAACGTGTTCAATGCAATGAAATTCCCCACAGATGAGGAAGAATGCTTGATGGTGGATTTGGTTGATTCTGCGGTTACTACAGAGATGGAGCAATTGCTTAAGTCAGATTCTTTGGAGAGAGTGCTAATTGGTGATTCTGATTTTGAAGATGAGGAAGTAGCCGAGCAATTGCAACAATTAAATTCAGCTCCATGGAAGAGGAAATTTGACTTACCATTTGAATCTTTGGGGTTAGGAGAACCGAGAAATTCTGAGGGTCGTCTTAAACCATCTATTGAGGAAGCTCCTACACTTGAACTCAAACCATTGCCCGAACACTTGAGGTATGCGTTTCTTGGTGATGCATCTACATTACCGGTTATTATTGCTTCTAACTTGTCAGGTAGTGAAGAAGACAAGCTCTTGCGAATTCTGAGAGAGTTCAAATCAGCCATTGGCTGGACTATAGCGGATATCAAGGGAATCAGCCCTTCCTATTGCATGCACAAAATTCTGCTAGAGGAGGGAGCTAAGCCTACTGTTGAGCATCAGCGGAGACTTAATCCGATTATGAAAGAGGTGGTGAAGAAGGAAATTCTAAAGTGGCTTGATGCGGGTATTATCTATCCTATCTCAGACAGTTCTTGGGTGAGCCCGGTTCAATGTGTGCCAAAGAAAGGAGGCATGACAGTTGTTGCTAATGAAAAGAATGAGCTCATCCCTACACGAACAGTCACGGGGTGGAGAGTGTGCATGGACTATAGGAAGCTCAACAAGGCCACGAGAAAAGATCACTTTCCTCTGCCATTCATTGATCAGATGCTAGACAGGTTGGCAGGACATGAGTATTATTGCCTCCTTGATGGTTATTCAGGCTACAATCAGATTTACATTGCTCCAGAAGATCAAGAGAAGACCACATTCACATGTCCTTTTGGTACCTTTGCTTTCCGACGGGTTTCTTTCGGACTTTGTGGTGCTCCCGCCACTTTTCAAAGGTGCATGATGGCTATTTTCTCAGACATGATTGGCTCGAATGTGGAGGTATTTATGGATGACTTCTCAGTTTTTGGTACTTCATATGATGAGTGCTTGCATAATCTTGGCTTGGTTTTGAAACGTTGTGTGGAGACTAACTTGGTGCTTAATTGGGAGAAGTGTCACTTCATGGTGCGAGAGGGAATTATTCTTGGGCACAAGGTATCTGGTAGAGGACTTGAGGTGGATAGGGCTAAGGTGGAAACAATCGAAAATCTTCCTCCACCTATTTCTGTTAAAGGAATTCGTAGTTTTCTTGGTCATGCGGGTTTCTATCGGCGATTCATCAAGGACTTCTCAAAAATTTCTAAACCCTTGTGCAATCTCTTGGAATAGGATGTTCCTTTCAAGTTTGATGATGAGTGTCTTGCAGCTTTTGAGCTCTTGAAGAAGAAGTTGACTACTACACCAGTCATTACCGCACCTAATTGGGAGGAACCATTCGAACTTATGTGTGATGCTAGTGACTATGCTGTTGGAGCTGTGCTTTGTCAAAGGAAGGATAGAATTTTTCATGTGGTTTACTATGCTAGTAAAACCCTCAATGATGCACAGCTGAACTACACTACTACGGAGAAGGAGTTGCTAGCAGTTGTCTATGGTTTCGAGAAATTCAGGTCTTATTTACTTGGTACGAAGGTGATTGTGTATACGGATCATGCTGCAATTCGATATCTCATGTCGAAGAAGGATTCAAAGCCTAGATTGATTCGTTGGGTGCTTCTTTTGCAAGAATTCGATGTGGAAATCACGGATAGGAAAGGCACGGAAAATCAAGTAGCGGATCATCTCTCACGCTTAGAGGACCACGGTAAGGATTCGCATAACAAATCTCTTATTAATGAATCTTTTCCAGATGAGCAGCTTTTTGGAGTACAAGGTGAAGAGCCATGGTTTGCAGATTATGTGAACTATTTGGTTAGCAATGTTATTCCTCCGGAATTTTCTTATGCTCAAAAGAAGAAGTTTCTGCATGATGTGAAGTGGTACCGTTGGGATGAGCCATTCTTGTTTAAGCTTGGTGTGGATCAGATTTTGAGGAGGTGCATTCCGTATAGTGAAACGGAAGGTATTTTGCATGATTATCATTCTACCACATATGGAGGCCATTACGGTGGTGATAAAACAGCTCAGAAAGTACTTCAAGCAGGATTCTATTGGCCAACTCTGTTTAAAGATTCTCATAGGTTCGTGATGAGTTGTGATCGATGTCAAAGGGTTGGTAATATTTCCAGGAGGAACGAGATGCCTCTTAGTACGATCCTTGAAGTTGAGATTTTTTATGTGTGGGGAATTGATTTCATGGGTCCGTTTGTTTCGTCTTGCAACAATCAGTATATTCTCTTAGCAGTGGATTACGTGTCTAAATGGGTCGAGGTGAAGGCTTTACCGACCAATGATGCTAAGGTGGTGCTGAATTTTCTTCACAAGCAGATTTTCACACGTTTTGGAACTCCACGAGCGATTATCAGTGATGAGGGGACACACTTCTGTAATCGTCAATTTACTACTATGATGGCAAGGTATAATGTGACTCATCGTGTTGCTACAGCTTATCATCCTCAAACTAATGGTCAAGCGGAGGTTTCGAATCGCGAGATCAAGAGAATTCTCGAGAAAGTGGTAAATCCATCAAGGAAGGATTGGTCTTTGAAGTTAGACGAAGCGGTTTGGGCGTATAGAACTGCTTACAAGACAACCCTAGGTATGTCTCCTTATCAGTTGGTATTTGGTAAGGCTTGTCATTTGCTGGCAGAGTTAGAGCACAAGGCCTATTGGGCGTTGAAGAAGTTAAACTTGGATATTTCAGCTGCGGGTGAGAAACGTCTACTTCAGTTAAATGAGCTCGAGGAATTTCGTGAGCAGGCTTATGAGAATGCTAAGATGTACAAGGAGAAAGTGAAGAGGTGGCATGATAAGAAGTTGGTGCATAAGTCGTTTGTGTCAGGCCAACAGGTTTTGCTTTATAATTCTCGCCTTAAACTTTTTCCGGGTAAGCTCAAATCAAAGTGGTCCGGTCCGTTTACAGTCAAAACCGTGTTTCCACATGGAGCAGTGGAGATATTTAGGGGTTCTATTGATGATGCTTTCAAGGTAAATGGACAGAGACTTAAGCCGTATTATGGAGGAATGGTGAACCGCGAGAAGGTTGCCGCCGTTTTATCTTGTTCGTGATTTTTGGAAGGATGTCAAGCTAATGACATTAAACGAGCGCTTCTTGGGAGGCAACCCAAGTGATGTAGTAATTGTTGTATGCCCTTGTCCGTTGAAAAAAAAAAATGAGTGTTGTGAGTGTAAAAAAAAAAAAGAAAAAAAAAAGTTGTTGTGAAAAAAAAAAGAAAAAAAAAAGAAGAAGAAAACAAAACACAACAACAACATTGAATGCAGGAGTCAGCCGCGCCACAGGCGGTGGTCGCGCCTCAAGCGCATGAGTAACGCAGGAGCAATGCGCGCTACAGGCGCCAGACGCGCTACAGGCGTGTCACGCAGGATCGAGTGGCGCAACAGGCGCTGTTTGCGCTGGAAGCGTTGTGAAACGCAGGAGTAATTGGCGCAACAGGCGCCATTGGCGCTGGAAGCGAGCAGGGCTACTGTTCACACGAAAAAAAAAATTTCTTACTTTTCTCTCATCTCGTATCCTAATATTTACACAATTCCTTTCCTACATCAAATTCAATTCCAACCCTAATTCTCAAAAATCATATCCTACATCTAATTTAATCTCCAATTCCTTTTCCATCTCCATTATCTATATACATACACCCATCTTATCTATACATACACAAACACATCTATATAAACCCAAATTTCTCAACTTCCATTCATTCAAAGTGCAAGGGAGATTAAAATTTGAATTTTTTTTAGGGATTAATCTCGCAAGTTCACCTCTTTGATTCAATTGGGTAATATTCTATCTCATATTTTATTTGAATTTGTGAATTTTGCAAGCTAGGGTTCTTGGAGTGTGTAAATTGGGGGTTCTTTTGTTTGGTGAATTGTTTGAGATTGTGGTTCTTTGCTTGATAATTGTTGTCATGGCTCCTAAACGACAACGATTAGTAGGTAGTGGTAGTAGTACTCGTCCATCTTCGGATGAGAATGCTATTGTGGGAGATGGATTGGACAAGTTTGTGAATGAGGATGCCAAGGTGGAGTATGATAGGTTAGTTTCCAAGGGGGTTATTCAGGAAAGAAGGCTTGTGCCATGTACTTATGAGCAAATGACGGCTATGATTGGTGAGCGGGGATGGACTTTATTTTTTGAGTTTGCTAATGATGCCCCATTGGATGTGGTTAGGGAGTTTTATGCTAATGCTTCGATAGCGAGGAATAACTCCACGGTTGTTAGGGGCCAGAAGGTGGATTATTCGCCTCGTGCGATTCGTACTTTGATTAGGCAACCGCCTAAACCTAGAGGTGCTAAGGATTGGGGGAAAAAGACTAGGGATGATGTTGATCTTGATGCTATCATTAGTGAGCTATGTGTTCCGGGTACGGAGTGGAAGTGTAGGTCGGGTACCACCGAGAAAAGGATTTTTCCAGCTGCATCATTGTCTAGTTTTACACGGGCTTGGTTCTTGTTCATAAGTTCTAATATCATTCCGTCAAGCCATGTGTCCGATGTTACTGTTGATAGAGCTATTCTGTTATGGGGTATTCTCAAAGGTAAGTATGTTGACCTTGGTTACCTTATTAATCAAAATATTCTTCGTTATTTGGGGAGTAATTCGATGGCTAGTATTCCCTATGCTTCTATCATAGCGTACTTGTGTGATGCTTCGAAAGTAAAATGGTATGACGGTGAGCCGGTGCATAAACCTATGTCTTCCATTACTGATGCTACTATTGACCGGTTGACGGAGTGGCCGGGCGGCATTCCTCATCCTCGGGGTTTAGGATTTGTTGTTGATGGTAGGGGTGAGCAATGGTCGGGTTGGTCGGGTTGAACGGACTAAACCACCCAACCCATATTTTACGGTTTTGGAATTTAACAACCCGTTACCATAACCGTTACCGTTAGTACTAAAAAAACCCGTCCAAATTATAACGGTTTGGTTTGGGCGGGTTGGGTTTTAAACCACTTAAAAAAAAAATAAACTTGCAAAAAATTAATCAACACAATTGTCCAATGCATCAATGGACTGACATCACAAAATATCATCAAAATCTGGTAATTAAGTTACAAAGTCTTACGGACTAGCAAAATAACGTACAAAATCTCATAAAATATAATCATACATCACCATTCAGAAAAAATTATAAAACAAACATTAAAACTCAGAATCATGATGCATTAGAACTGAAACATTAACAAAAAAAATTATAAAACAAACATTAGAACTCAGAATCATGAAGCATGATTATGATAGATTCTTTCAACACAGACATGCTTATGATAGATTCTTGAACTGTACAAGCATCTTAGTTTTAATTTATGGTAAATTCTTAAACTTCTGTCCAAGTTACTATAAAAGAAACTCCAGCATATCGCAAGAGTTTTCCAAGTTTATACCAACCAATAAGTAATAAGTTTTCAATAACCAATCAATAAGTAATAAGTTTACATAAGTGATATTGTAACTTGTAAGCACATTTTTTTCCTTTTTATATAATTATATGTTAATTATTAATTTGAATTATATTTCTTAAATAATAATAAAAATTAATTAATATATGTTATTATATATTCGGGTGAAACGGATTATATTGGTTGGGTTAACAAGGCAAACCGAACCCATCCATTATTTTTCGGTTTTTAAAAAATCGAAACCGTTACCAACCCGAACCGTTACAAAACCGTAAATTCTGGTTTGGGCGGTTTGGATTGGATGGTTTGGGCGGGTTTGGAAAATTTTGCTCACCCCTAGTTGATGGTGGTCAGGGAGCGGGCGCTCCACCACAGGGTTCTAGGGTACCGGGAGTTGTTATGGCAGGTCCTCCGCGGCGTACAGTGGATATGTCGGTTTTTGATACCTATTTTCGTCGCATGACTAGGCGGTTGGATGCTATGCATGTTAGCAGTCGCCAGTATTCCGAGGACATGGCCGTGGCTTTGGATGCAGCTTTTCAGTCGCCAGGTACTCCTGTTCAGTGGCCTATATTTGGAGCTCGGACTCCGTACCCTCCGCCTGATTCATCTGAGGAGGATGACGAGGGTGACGATAGCGAGGACGAGTAGGTATGTTTCTACTATCCCTTGTATTTACTTCCATTCAATGCGGACATTGAATATTTTAAGTTTGGGGGTGGTTTGAGGGATTAGTAGTTGTTGTTGTATATATGTGTTCATGTAGGATATCATGTTTTGCATGCTTAGTAGTAATTCATTCATGTTATGTTCGTATTAATTATGTTTGTTTCATGTAGGGCATTCTGTTTTTTGTTTCGTATACCATGTGAGTTCATTCTAGTTGCATTTTCATAGCATGCATGTTTCATGATCCCTTAGAACGAGCTAATTCCGATTGGTAGGTAGGTGTCTAATTGAGTGTGGTAATGATGAATAGAGGGTTGACTTATAATTTCTATGAAATTGACTTATGTGTTTCAGAAACAAAACTAATTTCACAGTCTCATTGGGTGCTTTTGGGCTAGGTTAGGGTCATGCTTGTTTGGATGTTTTGAGACTTAATCACTTGATTATATTTAGAATTTTCATTATTCCCTTGATGGCCTAGAACATTTAAGTCTAAGTTTGGGGGAAAACAAGGATTTCATGCTTAAATTGTAAATAATTGTCAATAATGGCTAGGCGTCAAATGGCTAGTAGCCGGCTCATGTTTATATGAGTAGTCTAGGGCTGGAATTGAGAATTCTCATTCCAGATTGCATAGAAAAAAAGAGAAAAAAAAAAGCAGAAAAAAAAAAGAAAAGAAAAAAAAAGTGTCAATTGTTTATATGCAAAATTAACCAGGGTGAGCTCTTTAATACTCGAGCAATTAAGTTCGCGGGGACTTTGTGCCTAGTGACCTAAGGCTTTTATAGTCTGGGATCCACTAACCCAACGCTCGCTACATGGGTATTATTGTATAAGCCTTTCGGGGTCTCATCCATTGCACGGTTAAATAAGCATGCTTGTATATTATGTGTCGTAGTTGTTTAGTAATAAAAGCATGAATTTCTATCTACCTTGGATAAGGATGGAGGTGTTCCTGGGTTATGAAGTGTCTAAGGTCTATTCTATTTATAAACATGTGATTGTCTTGACGAAGAGCATGTATGATTTTTGACCTAGTTTTGGGAGTATTTCTGATGAGCATTGCACACACGCACGTTTCTGTTCATGTATTGTTAGTATATGGGAACTTGGTCGAGCTCTATTTGGATTTAGTTGTATTCTCTAAGATATTTGCTTGCTGGTTGGTTTTGGTTAGTTTGAAGGGGATCGTTGCATTTGCATTCTAGTTGCATTCATGCATTGCATTGCATTAGGTTAAATGGATTTTGTGGGTACATTCGCTATAGGCCCTCACGAGACAATACTCGTCCACTAGGGCTACCTAGGGGTTTAAAGGGCTTGTTGCATATGCCAAATGCAACCGTGATCACCTACGGAAGTGGTACTAGTTAGTTAGTTAGTTAGTTGTAATTGTTTATGCTTGAGGACAAGCATCGGTTTAAGTTTGGGGGTGTGATAAGTGGATTTTATATCCACTTGGATCGCTTAATTTCGGCTTAAATTGATTGTCTTGGACTCAAGTTATTGTAGTTTTGATGTGTTTTGCTTAGTGATGCAGAATTACGAGAATGTTGACTAAGGTGGATGCTTCTATAATTTTTTGGGAATTAATTGATTAAAATTCGGATTTTCGAGAAGGGTTGCGCAGTTTACACTGTTTTGGCCATATCTTGAGTTCTAGAAGTCCGTTTGAGGCCCGTAAGCAGTCCACACGAAGATAACGAGATTTTCTATCATTCTACGATAGTCCAGAGGTCCAACTACGTGGGGAGCGTTCCATAAAATCTGAAGAAAAGTCAGCCACGAATTTTCCTTAAAAACATAATCAAATTAGGAAACGTATCTTGCAGAAATTCTATTATAATTCTGTTTTTGTATTTTCTTGCTGGGCAAGACTTGGAGTGCCTATATAAACACATCCTACCATGTAATTTGTATCAGATTTTTATTATTGTAACGTAGAATTGCAAGAGAGAAGAGTGGAGAAGGATTCAAGCTCGGTGACAAGCAAGATCTAGATCTACTTCATCTTTTGTATACTTTGGATAATAGATTTGTTTTCTAAACTCTTGTTTTTATTAATATTATTGCTTCTTTATTTTATATCTTGTTTAATACCATGTTTTCATCTAATCCCATGGTGACGAACGGTTCAATTATGAACTAATCGTTGTCATGGGATCCTAATGGATTTATCTATGTAGCTTAGTAGTTTATATGCTTTAAAGATTTACGTGTGGTGAATTCTTGATATCCTCGTATGGTTGTGTTTCATGTATTTAGATGCGTCGCGAACATCTAATTTGTTAATCTCTTGCTAAACGAGAGTGGATCTTGAGATTTAGAACTTGCCATGCTAGCATAGGATAGGTTGATGTTTTAACATCATGATTTGTGGCGTAAATAGAGATATTATGCTACCCTATGTGATCTATGTGGATAACTTGTGCTTAAACCTTTATGTTTTCAAATTCTATAGAGATATAGGGTCTAAACATATTTGGTGTCTACCCATCTTCTATCTCTTTTGTGGATGCATGCGTAGTTTGGTATTAGTATACCGAGAGGTAACTTTTACTTGTTTCGTGTTATCCGATCAGATATAAAAACCATCACATGTATTGATTAAAGGCTGCGACTCTAAGTGAAGTAGATAATGAAATTAGGATTCCATGTTTTATCTCATATAAGTAATTCATATTAAATTCTTATTAGTTAATTATTCTTAGTTTAATAATTTGCATCCTAGTTAATTTAGATAATTAAAACCTCATTCTTATTATTTGTCTTAGCAGTGGATTAAAACCAAACATTGTTGCATAGGCATATTTACTGATTTAAACTTAACCAGGTCTCTGCGGAACGAACTTTAATTATATTACTTGTGACTACGTGCGCTTGCGTAATTTTTTGCTAACACATCACCTTGATCATTACCACCAACATTTGGATTATTATTATCAGCAACAACGTCAGGTTGGTTGTCATCATCTGAATCTGAGTCTGACATATCATCAAACTTAAGCTTTTCAGATGGATCTTCATTTTGGATATTTGGGAGTTTTGTGTCATCAAATGTAACATTGACACTTTCCAAGGTTTTCTGTTGATCAATAAGATACACCTTGTAGGCTCTTCTAGTATAACCAATAAATATTGCTTCATGTGCTTTTTCTTCAAATTTACCACCTTGATCATCTCCTTCTTTCAGCACAAAGCATTTTGTCCCAAATACATGGAAGTACTTGAGAGTTGGTTTCTTGTCATGTAGAGCTTCATATGGTGTCTTCATTAAGTCTTTATTGATAAGTGTACGATTCTGGGTATAGCATGCAGTGTTGACAACTTCAGCCCAAAAGCTCAATGGAAGCCTTGATTCACTTAGCGTAGTACGTGCAGCTTCAATCAAGGTTCTATTCTTTCTTTCAACTATCCCATTTTGTTGAGGAGTTCTGGGAGCCGAGTACTGTCTAGTTATACCCTTTTCAGTGCAAAAGTCATTCAGAACTGCATTCTTGAATTCAGTTCCGTTGTCTGACCTTATAGCTCTTACTGGACGATTAGAGTCCAGCTCAATTAACTTAATGTGATCAACTACCAGTTGTGGAGTTTCATCTTTTGAGTTCAGAAATAGTACCCATGTGAATTTTGAGAAATCATCAACAATCACTAGAGCATATCTTTATCTTGACATAGACATCACACTAACAGGACCAAACAAATCCATATGGAGAAGTTGTAATGGTTCAGTTATTGATGATATGTTAGTGCTCCTGTGAGTTGCCCTTTTTAACTTCCCCTTTTGACAAGCATCACATAAACCTTCCTGAGTAAATTCAATCGAAGGTAAACCTCTCACCAACTCTCTTCTCACTAGAGAATTCATTGTTTTGAAGTTTAGGTGAGAAAGTTTCTTGTGCCATAACCAACTTTCATCAGTGGATGCCTTTGAATAAAAACATCTAATTTCTTCTGTGCTTCCAGAGTTCATATTGGCTATGTACAAGTTTCCTTTTCTTACTCCAGTCAACTGTGGCCTTTCATTTCTCTTGTGTGATATTAGACAATTCTTCTTGTTGAAATGAACTTCATAACCTTTGTCACAGAATTGACTAATACTGAGCAAATTGTGCTCAAGGCCGTTCCCAAAAGAGACATCTTCAACGATAACATTTCCAGCTTCTAATATGCCATATCCATCTGTTTTACCTTTGCTGTTATCTCCAAAGGTAACGACTGGGCTGGCCTTCTCCACCACATTTGTCAGCAGGGCTCTATCTCCGGTCATATGCCTTGAACATCCACTGTCCAGAATCCACATGACTCGTTCAACCTGTTTCAAACCCTGCAATGACAAATTGGTTAGACTTTCTTCGGAACCCAAATTTGATTGGGTCCGGAGTACTTAAAGAATTGACCTTTATCAGGTAAAGCAACACTTTTTATTTTAACAACATTTTCTTCAGGTACTGGACATTTAACCCTGTAAACAGCTTTAACTTGTTTTGGTTTCAGCTTGGGTAACCATGTCTTTACCATATCCTGAGAAGGACTTGAAGTCCTAATCTTAGAATTAGGTGATGTTACAGTCCTGGATCTAACATGTTTATTTCTGCTCATATGCTGTCTAGGAACATTCTTATCAACACATGCATGATTACCGTTAAAGTAAGCAGACATTATATTAAAAGCACAAGACATGCAACTAACAGCATTACACTTTTTATGAGCAGTATCAATAACAGGAATAGCATGCATGGTAGATATGTTGTTGCATTTATTCATGTTGTTACTTCTACTACTAGTTTTCAAGGAACTAGTAGACTCACCAACTCTTTCTGTTTTCTTAAACACAGACTTTCTATCTTCATCATTTTTAACAACTTGATTAATTTCTAAGACTACGCCATTAGCTAAATCCTCAATGCGCATCTCTTCCTTAATGATTAAAGATGTTGTATCCAAAGGTTCTGCGCATCTCTTCCTAACACCCTTAAGCACTATTGGTATACCCCTATCTATAGCACTGACACGATTAGGGGTAATAATGCTTTTTCGACCAATAGCTTCATTATAATCAAACCCAATTCTTACGGTTTGATTAATAGCTTGTTGGTTAAACAACTCTTTAAACACTTTACATGAATTAGAAGTAGCACTAACCCTTATTTCTAGCTCAGCTATTGTTTCACGTTGTTGAACCACTATCAACGCTAGAGACCTCTCAAGTTCTTTTAGAATTCTTATTTCTGATTTTTGTTTATCATGGCAATTTTGTACATCATGTAATTCTGATAATTGATTACTAAGATCTGTATTTAACAAATTGATCCTTTCAATCTCTCTATTAGCATTACCTAGTGTATCACTAAGTTGATAAATATATTGACTTTCAGTACATGATACCTCAGATGAAGTACCACTGGAGTTATCAGATTTTGCCATCAGGGCAAGATTGCCATACTCTTCATCTTCAGAGTCTGTATCATCCCAACTCTTTCCAGCAGCCACATAGGCTTTACCTGTCTTCTTCTTCTCAGATCCAAAGTCTTTTCTTTGGTTTTGTTTTGGCTTCTGACATTCAGTAGCGAAATGTCCAAGTTCATTACAGTTGTAGCATCTAATTTTACTTCTTTCAACTGTTCCAGTTTTGTAACCTCCTCTGTTACTTGAGGATGAAGAACCTCCTCTCTGGAACCTGTTATAGTTAGATTTGTACCTGAACTTGGGATTCTTCCTGAATCTGAAGTTACTAAATTTCCTTACCAACAAAGCCATGGACTCATCTTCCAACTGATCTAGCTCTTCTAACGAATATAAGTCTCCTTCATCTGGACTAGCATTCGTTTGACCAACTTCAACTTCAAGTTTACCACTGTCAACATTACAAGGTTGAATAACCTTATCTTCCACTTCCTGTTTGTTCTCAACAATAAGAGCTGTAGAAGTATTAGCAACTCTTCCTTTTCCATAAATCTCCTTTTGTTGAGATTGTTCCAGTTCATAGGTTTTTAAAACACCAAAGAGTCTTTCTACAGTAATTTCACTTAGATTCCTCGACTATCTGATAGCTGTAATTCTATGTTCTAGATGAACAGGCATTGACAGTAGAAATTTTCTGTTGATCTCTTTCTGAGTATAGTACTTGCCATGCATCTGTAAATTGTTGACAAGTTTGTTATATCTTTCAAACACATCTTGAATACTTTCATTGGATGCTGATCGAAAGTGTTCATACTCAGATGTCAGAATTTCTAGTCGATTCTCCCTAACTTCCTCTGTTCCTTCATTCACAGTTTTAATGGTTTCCCACATTTGCTTTACAGTCTTGCAGTTAATCACATGACTGTACATTACAGAGTCTAGAGAGTCTATTAAGATCAGTCTTAAATTAATGTCAAGTCCAGCTTCCTCTTTTTCAACAAGAGTGTATTCAGAAGAATCTTTGTGTACATACCTTGCAGGGGAAATAACTTTTCCATCAGTAACAACTTCAGGAATTAATCCAAAAGGTATTATTGGTCCTTCTGATAAGACTTTCATGTATTTAGGATTTGCAACCTCGAGGAACATTAACATTTTGTTCTTCCACATATCATAACTGTTTTTGTCATATATGGGAATTTTCACAGTTCCAACTTTAGAAGACATGATGAATTTTTTAAGAGAGTTAAAAAATTCGGGGATGATTTTTAATCGAGTAAAATGGGATCTTTGATTTGTGTATCAATCAATCAGCTCTGATACCAATTGTTAGGTCCGATAAGATTGTAGAAGGGGGGGTTGAATACAATCTTTACCTTTTTATCGAAATTTTTCCTTTAAATAAAATTTGATAAAGACAAATTTATGTGCGGAATTATTTAACACAATTTTTCAAGTTGAATATAACTGTATATTAACTTGATGTGGTGTTACAAAATCAGTATAACAACTTATCAAGATGTTAATAACTAATTAGAAAATTCGACATGAACTTTTCTAATTTAGTTAATAATAATCAAGATAAGAACTAGGAAACTTAATTCGCTAGTAGTACAAGAATCACAAATAAACAAGTTCTAGCGGATAGAATATAACAAAGATGAAGAACTTGAATTTCTGGGAATTGTTTACGCTTTGGTGTTCTTGATGTTCTTGAGAGAGAGAATTCTGTTCTGAATATTATGTTTTCTGCTGTGTTTCTCCGTTATGACTTAATCTGCTCTGTTCTGTTCTTTTATATCAGTAACATGTCTTGCTGGCTTTCTGTAGGATATTTAACTGCTCCAGCATGACTTAAACTGCTACCAAGACTTGATTTTCCTTCATTAAGACTTACACAAACCTCCATTAAGACATAAAACTTGTCGGTATGACTTAACAGAAATTCGGTAAGACTTACAATAGCTGGCAACAAGTCGGTAAGACTTAAATCAGGTCGGTAAGACATAATCTTCAATTTCAATGCTCGGTATGACTTAACTCAACAGCTGTGTTCGGTATGACTTAACTGATTAGGTCATACCGAATTTTAATCAATAATACTTAATCCTTTAAGTCATTTCTTTAAGTCATATTGATCCAATTAATTAATTAATGATTAACTAATTCACATTTAATTGATACAATAATTAATTTAAATAAATAAATTAATTCTTCCAGAATTAATTCATTTAATTAAATCAACTAAATGATTTATATCAATTACAAATGAATTTAATTAAATCAATAAATAATTAATTTAATTCTTACAAACCACTAAAGGTAGTAAAGAATTACCACTGATTTGTGTTGACGTTCGATGTACTGTCTGGTTCATGAACGACTAACTTCAACGATGCTTCTTCACTTTTGACTTTAGATTGTGGTTTATTTCTTCTCTCAATTCTCTTGTACTGTAACTGATCTTCAAACTATCACTCGAAAAATCTCTCTCACTGTTCAAATGAATCCATTCACTTCAATGCTATACTGGGGCTTGATTAGATAACTGAATCATCTTCCAGTGTATGACATCAAAACTATAGATTGACTTTTCTTCTTTCTTCTGACAGATAATACTTCTTGAGATTCCTGTGACAGTTCATATGTATATTTACTTATTACAATTTGGTTTAAGTTGATTAGGATCCTCTAACTACAAATAGGCTGAGTCATATGCCTTTCAGTAAGTGTGGCGCGCAAAAAAAATCCGTCGTAAGTTGGTCGTCGTAAATGCCCCTTTTTCTTGTAGTGATTCTTTACTAACTCTCGTCATGTCATGTGGTGCGAGAATCGAATCAGAAAAAAGAAAATGAATTTTTAAAGTAAATATTAAACTTTAATATTTTGTGTAATTAAAACGCCCAATTTTTACTAGAGTAAGCAGTCTCATTATTTTAAAATACACCTACTATTATAACCTTTACACTAAATTCATAGGGACAACAGTGCTTATGGTGTGCACTGTGTAGCTTACATAATCATGCTCATGCCTAATACTTAGTATCACCGTAATCATGCTTACATAGCAGCTTAGCTACAATCGCATCATGTCGATTCACTACTACAAATATGTCAATATACATCGGTTTTTAGCCGTTGTAAAAAAAAATCTGGGCGAGGTCTATGCGAGTGTAGAGAAAGGTCCAAACTTTAGACATCGGTTTTTAGCCGATGTCTATTATGGTTTTAGACATTAGTTTCTAACAGATTTACGATGTCTAAGCTGCATTATGTGCAGTAGTTCTTTTTAAATAATGCTATATTATGTGCATTGGATCAACATAAATAGTGCACAAACAAGGTAAATAAAGACATATACATCGATTTCTTGGTAAAACCGATGTTATATATCATCTCAGACATCAGTTGATATGTGAAACCGATGTTATATAATGTTACATTGTCTAGTATGGGAAGACATAGACATCGGTTTCTTGGTAATACCGATGTTGTATGTTCTAATAGACATCAATTCTTTTAAAAAATTTGATGCAATAGCCCAACATGTACATCAATTATTTTAGAAAAAGTGATGTGAATTATAATTAGACACATCAGTTTTGTTTTAATAAATGATGTATCTTGTTGAGGTTTTAGCATGTAGTGATCGTTTATATGCACCCAAAAACTAAAATCAAACCAAAACACTAAAATACAAAAAACCAAGTACTTGCCATTTACCAAACATCCCAATGTTTACAATAACCATAATTGGTACCAAAATTCTACCTGTCCAACTATTTGCACTCTTTACATTGAAAAATATTTACATAGAACAATACATGGAGATTTTCTTTTATCTTTCCTTCATCAATCCTACCTGCAGGATGTCAGAGGAGATCAGGCTGTTGGCGATCTGCAGATCTCTAGGCTTCATGGGAACTCACACCTGTAGGCTGTTGGCTTTCGCTGTCCTCCAGATATACCTCTATTCATGTTATCATCTACCAATATATCAGCACATCTATCAAGTCCCAAAATCTGCACTCAGATTGAAGGATCAAGTTAATGCACTCATATGTTACCTACTGAGTCACACACACCCCATCTGTATTGCATTGTCATTTTGCTATTGGATTCTGGAAGGAAACGAACCCAAATCCTCTTGAACGCCCAGTTTTCTGACCCCACATGACTCTAGCGTCTCTGAAACCATATTTCTCAAGATGTATCAAGAGAATGTCTTATTTCCATCAAATTCACTTTACATGCCAGGAGTTTGTATTTTATTAAAAAATGAACAAGAATTTATATATATCAAGTGAAAACGTAAACTTACGAGCAACTACTATAAACAGAGAAGCAAGCAAATAGAGTGGCATCTGTAATCTCAGGGCTAAGATCACCCACAATAATGTTAAAGTGACCTATAAAACCAAAGGAAAAGGGCATAACTTACAACCATTTTATTATTCTAAGTTTGAAGAAAATATCTAGAGGAGGAGAGAAAAGAAACCTGATGTGTCTGCTCTCTGAGTACTGGCATATGCCCAGTTAACTTTAATAGGTTGTCCAAATCTGCAATATTAAAGTTCAGCAAGCCAATAGAGCATAATCAAGATTCAAGGTGATTACAATTAACGTGAATACTACTCACAAGTGCCTTCCATTAAGAGAAACAATAGCAAGAGCAGCTTATCTACGATCGAAGTAGACCACAAAGCCATAGGATGACTGCAAAAAAAGATAAATGACAATGAATGTGCAAAGCCTAGCACCAGATCCTTAAACCATTTCAAAATAAGTGCTTAAACTAGATCTATGCCTTATTTAAAACTCCAAAGTATGTTGTTGAATCACCATGTTTCTGATTAAATCCGACTGATCAGTTTTATTATTTAGTACCCACCAAGTAGAAGAATATCGACCCTCAGTAATTTTCATTTAAATGCTACAAAATACAATATCTTCACTAAAATATTGTAACTGTATTGTTGGTTTACACATGAAACATTCTCATCTAATACAATTATTTGTGCAAAAGTGTGTATAGATATTATGCTTTACAAATCTGAAAATATGGACTTACACTTGATGTTGAATAAGAGGGTAAATGCCGCTCTCTTATTGGTCTTTCTTTCTCTCAGAGCAACTCATTTCATGCAAGCAGAATCCAATAGCACAATGACAATGCAAGCTATAGAGCAAAATAAAAAATCTAGTATAACTGAAAAAACAAACTTGTTGAACCATCACCATACGACCACATATCAGCTGCACGAACCAAAGCCCTGCATAAAGGGCAAGTTCTTTCTCCCTCAAACCAGTAAATTATTCAGAAAAGGCACATGATAAGTCCTCCAAATATCATAAACTAAGCTAGCAACACTTGCAAGAGATTGCAGACAAAATACAGGAATAGTAAAAGAACTGGAATTAACACATTATGTATACATATTACTCATTTGCATATCAAAAAGACACTTCTAAATGCTGTTGCAAATAATACAAACTGTAATATACAACACCATTTCACAATTAAGTTGGATTCATTTTAATAAAAACATATAATTCAACAGGAAAGTAAGCAGAAGAAACAATTCTTCCAAAAATCACAGCAAAAACATCATGTAAGGTTTCATGCCTAACTCATACTGGCAAGGTGCATAATATGCACATAATCTTGTACCTCTGCCAGACCGATATTAAAAAGTCAACTGAAAGCAGCATTAATTGTTCAGCATCATGAGGAAGTAAATCTGACCAGTATGAACAAGAGGTCCTTCTTTACCAAGGGCTAGACCACCTCCAACTGGACCAATACTTCTGAATATCTAGAAACAACACAAGTAAAGCTATTCAGAAAACCTTACATTGCATAAAGCTCAAAATTTTATTTATAACCAAAAAACCATCAGACCTTCCCAATTAAGGTTCTGAAAAGAAGAATTCTGCGAGTGTCAATTCCCGCCAATCCGAATGTATTAGATACTCTCAAGTTACAGAAAAGTTTTCTCACAAGTCATAATGATAGAAGTTTATTACAAAAAAAGTTGATAGAAAATAAGTGTATAAATGTTACCATTTAGCTAACCCTTGAGTTCAGGAATACTGGACCCTGCAGCTGGTGGTGCAAATTGCGTAATTATATACACAGACGAATAAACTAATGCCAAGTTGATCAATACATAAACAATAAACCCAGTGATATATGACTTATGTATACAGCAGCTATATTTCCATCCAGCAAAATTCTTGACAGATATATTGATAAATACAACAGCTAAACCAGTGCTTGTGAAAAAAGGAGAAAAGAAGTCAGATATATGGCTGCACTACAAGACTCTATCATATAAAGCAATGATTCACTGACTCACAACAAGTTTTAACCACAAGAACTTAACAAACAGCAGATTGTTAGTTATGAATCTTGTCTCTTGTGTGCACTAATATAAAGAAGACATGTCCACAATAATCAGCATAAAAAATAAACTTAAAAACTAAATATCTAAAGATTGAGGAAGTGTAAGACAACCGGAGAATCAAACCCAGCATAAAAATCATTAGTAACTTACACCGACTGTAATTTGGTGAGATTTCAAATCCCTGGTGATATCGTTCCATACAAACTCTGACTAGATAGCCCCCTGAAAAGGGATCAAAGCATTCATAAAGAAGTTGAAAATCGCTTTGACCAAAGTACACAATTCAATTTAATTGAAACTCTCTGTTTCGCATAATCGACTAATCACGGATCGATCTCTTGAAATTGTTCTGTAAAATCCTTTTTTAAAATTTTAAAAATATCATCAAAGTTGTAGAATGATTCCTATGCAAAAGTAACTAGCATAAAAGAAACGAAAGCAACTCACAAAGCAGAAACACAGCCATCGGAGCAGGTAACCATCCTCCAGCTACACGGATCTACGGAAGTAATATCCCAGTTCTCCAAAACATTGTATGGGTCAACTAAACCACTTTTAACATTGTATCCAAAACATTGTATGAGAAAATAAATTACTTACGATTTGAGCTTCCTCTTCTCCTAATTCGAGCTTCCCTCTTCTCTATTTTGATTTAGAGAAATCGTAATTAATTAGATGTGGGTTTAATTAGGGTTAATTAGAGAAAAGTGAAGGATGCCGGTGAGAGAGACAAAGAGAGGGGGTCGAGTAGTGATGAGATTGAGAGAGAGAGATGAGTGAGAGAGAGAGATGAAAGAGAGATGAGTGAGAGAGAGAGAGAGATGAGGGTCGAGTGAGAGAGAGAAAGAGAGAGAGAGAGAGAGAGAGAGAGAGAGAGAGAGAGAGAGAGATGAGAGTTTTGTGGGGAAAGTTCAGGGGGAAAACAATTTAGGGAAAATGTTAGTAAGGGGGGAAATGAAATTTCAAAGGGGGAAATGAAATCTCTAAGGGGAAATGTTTTATTAGAAATGGGGGGAAATGTTCAGCGCGTGTTTTTTATTTTTTTAAAAAATCATGAAAGACATCGGTTATTTTAGCTACCGATGTCCGGAAAGCTGCTTAACATCGCTTTAAAAAAAACCGATGTTAAAATAACATCGGTGGTTTTTCAAACCGATGTAAAAGTTGCGATGTCTAATCCAGTTTTTCTAGTAGTGATTAGTAAATTAATCATCTTATTCAGCTGATTAATAGAAATGAAAATAAGATTTAAATACATTATTGTATTGAAAATCCATTTTTATTACCATTAATCGGGTAATTTTCCATGATTAGGGACATTTAGTTTTCTTTAATTTCTTCTATACCGCATGGTCTCTTGTAGTTCTCCTACTTTAAATTTAAATTAACTTGGACAAGTATGTAAATTAATTTTGTATCCGACAAGTATGTAAAGGTGCTAGATGAATGTAAGTAACTTTGACCAAACCCAAAATTTATCAACTTTGTTTGTGATTTTAGTATTTTGCCAAGGACCTCAATACCTGGCCCGTATTATTGTTTGTCAAGGGCTTTCGTGGATAATAACTAGAATTTCTTTCTCCTTTATTTAACCAACATCAAAATTCTTCTCATTTCAATAATTATTTCTGTAATTGAATTGAATAAAATAATAACTCAAATTAGCATGTATCTGATCGAATGTACTTATTTAGCAAATATACAAAAGCCATATACGGAATTGTTGGAGTTGAAAAAGATGGTTCAATTTTTTATATTTTGTGTGGGACGTCTATTATACAGAAAAGAATGGAAGGATCGGAGATGCTCTAAACGTGAATATTATAACTACTGTTAGATTAATTTATTTTGAGCTCTAATAACAAGACTATAATATGTATATATATCCAACAACTTTAATTTTCTCTTATATCTAATTCTAAAGAAATTGTTATCAAAATTGTGCAGTAATAACTTAGATTAGGAGCATATATGTTCGTCAAAAAAAGAAGGAAAATGCTAACCATAGTCCTGAGGGCTATGGTTAAGCATTAAATACTCTTATATTTTTAGCATTTTTTGTAAGGTTTTTAGTTGTTTTTAGTTTCTCAATGTCTTTTTGCAATACAAATATAATTTTCCAAGTAATAATAATGGACCCCCTGCATTCACATTAATTTCTAACGATAAAAACATCTCAAATTTCTAAATAATCATATTGAATTTCGTGTAAAATTGATGTATTAAGTGCAAAACTGATATATTAAATGAATTTATCCATTTACATTAATGTTTAACCATAGCCCTAAGAATTATGTTTAGCATTATCCAAAAAAGAAATGCACAAAAATTCAATTGAAAAAATTACATTACATTCTACATTGACACAGAAATTGTGTGTTAAAGCATAGCAAACAGAAATTAAAGCAGGAATGTGGGCGGACAAAATGTACATGAATCACAAACTTCCAGTTTTCATGTTTCAATATACCAAATAGCAAGAATTGAAACATACACTCGATATTTTACAAGTCAATAGAATTCACAAAATATTTTTCAAAATCAATTTTTTTCGATAAACAAACAAAACCTTATTTATCGCAATTTTTTTTTGTTGCAAAAGAGGTTATAAATAAATCGCATTGAATAAATTTTGGGCTACACCTTTATACATTACTAAAACACTACCTAAATTATAGGACTAGTATATTATTCTATAATTAAATTTTTAATTTTTAATTTTCTTAAAATGGGCCCTTCCAGGGGCACTTTTTTAATACTAGTAGTATTTTAATAATGTATAAGGTGTAACCCAAGATTTACTCAAATCGCATTAGCCCATATTCTTGTAAGAGCATCTCCAAGGGGATGCAACTGTTAGCTATATTTTCTAGCTGGCACATAATTTTACCTAATATCAAGAAAATGGGATTCTATATTTGTTGATCTATATTTAGATAACACCGATATGTCATCTATATTTGTTGATCCATCAGCTGTCATTTAAAAATATCCACGTCACCTCCCGCTTGATTACTTCCCACTATTCTTAATCATGCACACATGTTTATACGCACTGTTTACATCATTTTGATTTATCTATAAGAAAAATTATATTTTGAGGAGAAAATAATTTATATGTTATTTTTTGCTAACAAAATATGAAGTTTTTATTTTTAAAATATTTTTAAAAAATTAGGAATGAAATTAAATTTAAAAAAATGTACAATTTGTATTATATAATAAAACTACTTTAATTAATTAATTAACATATATCCTTATATATACAAAACCTTTATTTGATTGAATTTGACAATAGTAAAATAACATATTTCAAATAATAAGATATTTAAATTAATTAAATAACATATATATTCATGTAAAAAGTTATTTGATTGAATTTAGAAAAAATTTATTTTTGAGTTTTATCCCGAATAAATAACTACTATTTGAAAATATAGTCGTTAGGATTTCAAAAATAATAAAGTAACAGATTTTTAAATATAGCTAACGTTTTTAGCTAACACCGCTGGAGGACATAATCTTACAAGTTCAGCAAATTTAACATAATCATCTATTTTCCTGATTTTAGCTAACAGTTATAGCTCTCTCTCTTGGAGATGCTCTAATGTTATAACTTTTTCACTAGTTCATACTGAAGGCATTGCTTAAGTTGTGCAGCTTACATAATTAATCACGCATATGTCTAATGCCATCATGGGATGTTTAGGTGAACTTATTTCCAGAATAAGTCAATTTATTTTAATACAAAGTTAGAAATTCTTAACTTTTTTTTTGAAAAATTTTTTTTTTTTTCTTTTTTTTTGCAACTTATTGGAATCTCAAACATACATTACATACTTATATAATTTTTTTTCTTCAAAATATGAAATTTTTAACCGAAAATAAGTCCATAAAAACTTATTATACGTTTTGCCAAACAGCCAGTTACATCGCAGCTCAGCTAAAATCGCATCTTAGTTACGTCATTAGGACTGTTCTTGAGTATGGATTAGTAAAATAATCATATTATTCACCTCCCTAAATTGACCTTTGTTCTATACTACAGTATCAGCAGTGTGCACTATAATATGCCCCCTATGTCATACTAGCTTAACTATGTATAGCTTACCTATAATTTTTCGTGAAAAAATTAATATTAAAAAATTTTAGTAGTAAATGGAACGATGTCATCTACCAGCTAAATTAATACATCATTTTTAGCCTTTTTTTCTTTTCACGAAAAATTTTAACAAAAAATTGATTATAAATAATAGCTTATTATGGATCCGATTTCATCCATAATATGACTGTTCATGTGTCTATTGTTTGATTTTAATATTTTAATGTGAAACTTAAGCAGGATTTAATTAAATAATCTTGCATGTAAAATCTGCTTTGCCATCAAATTCCTTGTCAACATGCAGGTATATTGAAAATTCTGGAAACACACTTACAACCTCAGTATTTCATGCTCAAAATATATGATCTAAATAGCAAGATACACGTAAAATTCGATGCTATATATAACGCTCTCGGTCTGGGTATTTTTATAGATCTTATAAGGAACATTTTAACATTTTTTATATTTTTGTGATTGTCTCCTTATTTAAAATAAAAGATATTTATCGTAAACATTAACATACAAAAAATAAAGACAAAATATCAGTATGTCGAGTGTCCCTTCCTAGATACGATCCCAAATGTTCGTGAAAATTTGAGGACGTACCGTTTTGATCATAGAAATTCAATCCGATTAACGATAATAAGAATAAAATTTTGATACATTTTTGTATTGAAATCTCATTCTAATTTCCCTTAACTGAAAAGGTACTTGGACAATTACCTAAATTTGAATTTTACTTGGTTAAAACTGTACATAATAGGTAATATAATATAACACCACCCATAGATTTAGTCCAGGAGCACCATTGAATAATATTTAAATGCTTTGAAGTCTTTATACTGGAATTTCTTTTTTGTTTATTTATTCAACCAACATCAAAATTCTTTTTATCTCAATAACCATATATAATACTTTATTTTTTTTGGAAATAATAACTCAAATTAGCCTTTACTTTTCCAAAAATTTGTCCTGATTTCCTTCCATGATCAATTTGAGTTTTTAACCCTGTTTCAAATTTCCAATACTTTTCAAATTTCATACTAGCTACACAAAACATTACGATTTTAGTATAATATTATGTTTTTATCAACACAAAGTAAATTATTGAATTCCTTTAGTAATATCATGTTTTGAACATATCAAATGTCATCTGATGCTGTTGCACCCCAACTTTAATTGTGTGCATTAAAGTAAATTATGGTTACTATCATATAGTACTTTATACTTTCTAATTAGAGTATGCTCACTACAAGAAAATAAGGTTAAATGTGACCAAAAATATTCGATCATGGCTAAATTTGATCGTAATTGGTTGATCGATTTTGACCCGGCTAAATTTGACCGTTTTCGGTCGAAATCAAAACCCGTCGTAATTAGGCGGTCGAATTTTGCTTTAATCGAATTTAGTTGGTTGAATTTAGTAACTATCAAATTTGACTGGTATTTTCGTTCGGTCAAATTTAGAATCGGCCAAAAAGGGGGGAAAGTCCCGCCCATAATATTTTGGGATGTGCTAAATTCAACCGAATGTGCTCGAATTTAATAGGGGAGCGGGAAAATTGCCATCCAAAATTTTTTTCGAATGTGGCTGAAATTCGATCGAATTTATAAATGTGACTGAATTCGGTCGAATATTCAATTCGACCTAATTTGGTCGAATTTAATAAATGCGATCAAATTCGGTTGAATTTATTATTTTCAGAAATTGAAAAAATATTATTAAATATATAAATGTTTTTTGCTAAGCAGATAGGATGATATTAATAAACAGGCCATGCTTGAGGACTACAAACCACAGTAAACAAAACCAAAGGAAAAAGCAGACATCACTTAATTAACCAAACCAAACCAAACCAAACCCCAGTATGTCCCGCTCAGAGCAGGGTCTGGGGAGGGTTGGTTGTACGCAGACGATGCCCCCACTTTTTAGGGTGGGGAGGCTGTTTCCGTGAAGACCCTCGGCAATGTGCACGACATATACTGTGTGTGATAAGGACAAAGAAATCTAAAAGTTACGCGACAAAGTTCACAGCAATACCTGAGCCCATGGCTTTCTCCACACGGGACTTACCTACTATGCCTCTAGATACCACCAAGTGAAGCTCCCTGCACCTGCACAATCGGGAAACAAATGATAATAGAAATACCAAAAGAAAAAGGGAAAAGATATCGCAAAAAGCCGAACTCCTAAGATAAGGCTATCCGAGACAACCCAACTCTGAGGTTCTCCACTACAGAGCCGTCCCCTAGAAGAGAGTCCACCACTCTGATCTGCCGCCTCCACGAACACCTATCAGCGGTCATGGTCTCACTTAGGTTCAAAGCCTTCAAATCCAACCTAAGCTGCTCTTCCCATGACCTCCTCGGTCTGCCTCTCCTCTTCACCCCCACAACTGAAAGACTCTCGACCCTTCTCACTGGGGCTTCCGGCCGCCTCCTACGGACGTGGCCGAACCATCTCAACCTCCCTTCCCTAACTTTCGCAGAAAGTGGTGTCACTTCGAGCTCGGTCCTAAACACCCTATTAGGAATTCTGTCTAGCATCGTGCGGCCACACGACCACCGCAACATCCTCATTTCAGCTGCTTCCAACTTGCTTTCGAGGGCCTTCTTCGTTGCCCAGCACTCAGAACAATGCAGGTCGGATTGCTGCTCTGTAGAATCTCCCTTTCAACTTTAAAGGAACCTTCTTGTCGCACATCACCCCTGACGCTGCCCTCCACCTTAGCCACCCAGCATTGATACGATGCTTGACATCGTCTTCAACCTCACCTTCCTTCTGGATGATCGACCCCAGATACTTGAACTTATCCGTACGTGGGACGATCTGATCTTCGATCTTAACCTCCACCCCTTCGTCGATGGCCTCGCCACTGAAGTTGGACCAGAGATACTCGGTTTTAGTTCTACTCACCCGCAAGCCTTGAGACTCCAAAGTAGATCTCCAAAGTTCCAACTTCTCGTTGACCTCCCCCCTAGACTCCGCCACAAGCACTATATCGTCAGCGAAGAGCATGCACCACGGGACGGCGTCTAGGATCCCGCGTGCCATGCCATCAAGGATAAGTGCGAAAAGGAGAGGACTAAGGGCCGATCCCTGATGAAGCCCAATCTCAACAGGGAAGAAACGAGAGTCACCCACTGGGGTCCGGACGCAAGAACTAGCTTGGGAGTACATGTCTTCAATCACTCTAACGTATGGCGACGATACACTCCGCTCTATGAGGGTCTTCCAAATCGCTTCACGGGGGATACTATCATATGCCTTCTCGAGATCAATGAACACCATATGGAGGTCTTTGCGGCGCTCCCTGAACTTCTTCATAAGGCGTCTGACGAGATGGATGGCCTCGGTCGTCGATCTCCCCGGAATAAAACCAAATTGATTCTCTGAGATTTCAACTTCTCTTCTAAGCCGGCCTTCTACCACTCTCTCCCAGAGTTTCATAGTATGGCTGAGTAATTTAATACCCCGATAGTTACTACAACTCTGAGCATCGCCTTTGTTCTTGAAAAAAGGGACTACAACACTACGCCTCCATTCTGCTGGCATCTTAGCACCCAAGAGGAGATCATTAAACAGATTAACTAGCCATTTAACGCCAACTTCGCCAAGACAAATCCACACCTCGATTGGGATCTGATCCGGACCAACCGCCTTCCCTCTCGCCATCTTACGAATGGCCCCCTTGACCTCGTCCTCGCTAATATGCTCACACGGAGACGAAGGTGGGATCTCTAGTTCCCCACCAGCCCAACTCCTCCTATTCTCGTTGAAAAGGTTATGGAAGTACGAACTCCACCTCTCCTTAATAGCGTCTTCATTAAGTAACACTCGGTCTGAATCATCCTTTACAAACTTAACAGCACCCAGGTCGCGCCGCCCTCTCTCCCTAGCTTTAGCTAGTTTAAAGATAGCATTCGTTCCTTCCTTGGTATCCAGGCGCTTGTACAACCCCTCATAGGCTTCCCCTTTGGCTTTCGCCACGGCCTTCTTTGCCTTCCGTAACGTACTAGATAAAGCTCAATAGTAATACTACACAAACAAAAGATTCATACTTCCCCCAAGAAATTCCATCAACTCCATCAACTCCATCTCAAATCCTTCCTTGATATTTAAACGATGTTCCGACGATTAAATTCAATCTCCTCCATTAGAACCATTTTCATGATAACTTTATCTACCTCCATAAACTCTTCACTTAGTGCATCAAGGGGTTTCTCAAGCATTGGAATCACCGGCAGCACAACATTGTTGTTGATTTTTAAAGCACTTGCACTGGAATTCAACTGCTGCATGAAGCACATTCTTGAGTCTTACTCCACTAGCAACTTCTTCTTCCATGTCTAGAACAGTTCTCATGAAGGCTTTGAAGATTGCCTTAAGTCTCCCTTCCTCCAGTATTTTGATAGCTTCCTCACTAAGAAGTCCATCCTTATAGAATGCAAATTCTTTTCCTTTAGAGATCACTGATAGGTGGAGAGTTGATTGGAGGAGCTTCTATCATCAGAAATTGATTTTCTGGCGGCTGGAGCATGACTTCTCTCTAAGGAATTTCTTCCACCCTAAAAACAGCTTGGTTCATCAATTGTAAGTCACCATTCCACTCAGGAATTAACACTTCCCATTGATCATTATCAAAATCATTCTCCATGTTAACGCCGTATATAGGGGTGACTGGATGGGAAGCATCAATCACTTCCCCCATTCCGAAGTCAAGCATAATGTCAAAAGGAAAAGCCCTGCTTGCATCAATGTTGAGAAAATGTTGCACAGTACCAAAGGAGCCCGGAGCTTCTACGTAAGAATGAGAGTTATTCATACCATATGATGCCATATAACTAGCTGTGGCATTTGTTGCATTTGAGATAAGAGAGATTCTTCGTGTAGTACTCCCTTCCGTGTAAGTACTCGCGTAAAGGGCGTCAAACTGTGTCATAACGTCTCTTAATTCTTCTGGAAAGATGATGTGTTCCCTGAGTCGTATATATGGAAACTGTGAAATATTTAAATGTTTGTACACGTCATGAAAAAATATTTATAAATACAAGGATAACATTATTCATATGTATAAATTTAGTTTGTGCATAAAAAATATTCATATGATAGGAGAAAGTTAAATTTTAATTTACTGGATTATCTAAATAAATTAAATAAGTATTTAATTAGTTTGAAAAAATATTATTAAATATTTAATTGTTTGTACACATGAAAAAATATTTATAAATACAAGAATAACATTACTCATATGTATAAATTTAGTTTGTGCATAAAAAATATTCATATGATAGGAGAAAGTTTAATTTTTATTTAGTTGATTGTCTACATAAATTAAATAAGTATCTAATTAGTTTGAAAAAATATTATTAAATATTTAAATGTTTGTACACATCATGAAAAAATATTTATAAATACAAGGATAACATTATTCGTATGTATAAATTTAGTTTGTGTGTAAAAAATATTCATATGACAGGAGAAAGTTGAATTTTTATTTAGTAGATTGCCTAAATAAATTAAATAAGTATATAATTAGTTTGAAAAAATACAAAAAAAATTATGAGGGTATTGGAAAGACATATTGTATATAACCTAATTTTTTTAAAAAAAAATAAAGAGCAAATTCGACCAAATTTGGTCGAATGTAATAAATGTGAGCAAATTTGATTGAATTTATTATTTTTAGAAATTGAAAAAATATTATTACATATTTAAATGTTTGTATACATCATGAAAAAATATTTATAAATAAAAGGATGACATTAATCACATGTAAAAATTTATTTTGTACAAAAAAAATATTCATATGATAAGATAATGTTGAATTTTTTCTCATTAGATACTTGCAAAAATTTTGAAAAATATCTAATTAGTTGTAAAAAAATATTTAAAAAAAATGAGAGTATCCGGAAGACATATTACATTCTATAAAAAAATTAGAAAATAATAATGAGGGGAAAAAAATTAACGGTCAACTAGTACTTTGACTAGAACCATCCTTTTTAATGTTATTTCCAAAATTTTTAAAAAATAATAAATTAATTTGGTTTGGTAATTTAACGGTCAACTAGTACTTTGACCAGAACCCCTAAAAAGGTTTCGTCAGTGTTTAGTGTTTCAATTTTTTAAAAAATATTTCTCTACGACCCAGCCGTACGGTAGTCAAGATCCATCCTTTTTAATGTTATTTCCAAAATTTCAGAAAAATATCAATTAATTTGATTTGGTAATTTAACAGTGATATGGGCTAAAAGTAAGCCCTAAGGACATAATTAATTATGCATTAATTAGACCTGGTTTGGTTCATATACGAAGCCCATTAATGAGGCCTAAAACCCATATTCAATATTAAATTCGTAATTAATATTGAGAGTGATTAACTGCTCAGCAATAAGAGTCAAATAAGGATATTACCCCTACAAGAAGTAGCCTCCAAGATACCTAATTCAACATGGAAACAGACTCCAACAAGGCAGAAGTCTAGAACCTTTTTCAAGGAGGTGACTTGTCCACCAAGTCTCCTAACACTACTCTAAATCTTAGGCTCCTGATGCTTATATAAGGGCCTGACCCCTCATTCTCAGAACTACGTCTTGGCTTGATTCTCAACTCTGAGATACGTAAGCATCTTGTGAGGACCCGAATTAGGTCACGAAACACAAACGCAACAAGTAAAGCTCGAAGCCCACCATTCCTTGTATTTAATACATAAAAACCCTACCCGCAATTTATAAACTCTCGTTTTTATTCCACAACATTTGGCGCCGTCTGTGGAAAAAAAACATTAACCATGGTTCAAACACGAAGGACACCAGTCACAACCGAGGCGACCATCGTTATCTCTACTCCGCCTGTCATTACTGAACAGGGGTATGTACCCCCGTCAATGGGGACAATCAAACAACCTTAAGTTTCTCAACCTCTAGGGACGACTTCCCATACTGAGAGAACTCTGCCCATGGTTGTCCATCCAAACCAGGAGACCAACCCTCTTCAGATGGTGGTCTCTCCGCTTGTCAATCATCCACTACCTCCGGGGTGCAGGTCTCTACTACAGATCTTCCTAGAAGCACGAATCCGGCATACAGGTTGCCTAACTACCCTCCAAATACTCGAGGTGTTGGGCCAAGTGGCCATGCCCTGTAGATCTATACATGAGCCGTATCACCCTCCTTACATTAGAGGCTTGGGCCCTGATCAAGGATATTATGACTACTCCGGTCCTTATACTAATGATTCTTCATCTAAGGATGATGTTCGAGATAAAGACCTGAGGAGGTGACGTGCTAGCAAGGAACCTCGAACAAGGTCTCGAAGAATCCATGATGGACCCCCTCCAACAGCTGCTGAGAGAATCAAGGTTCATGAGGCTGAGATCCAAAGGCTGAAGGACGACATAGAAAGAGAGCAAGCATGACAGAATCAGAATCAAACTCCTCCGACTTCAGGAGATATTCCATTTATTGATTTGGAAAGGCCTTCGAGGAGGCAGAGAAGGGCTGATGCCCCAACAGGTGGAACTACAAGGGCAGAGGCCCCAAAGGTTGATCCCAAAGATATGATTCCACTTGGAGACCCTGATGATCCCACACCCCCGTTTACTGAGGAGGTTATGAATGCTCATGTCTCTAGGAAGTTTAAGATGCCTACGATTAAGGCATATGATGGAACGGGCGATCCCACAAACCATGTGAGAATGTTTCTGAACGCACTGATGTTGCAGCCTACAAGTGACGCTCTCAAGTGTATGGCATTCCCTCAAAGGTTCAAAGATGGTATAGTCGTATTCCAGCAAACTCAATTGGCTCTTTCAAGGAACTGAGCACGGCTTTCATCAATCAATTTGTTAGTGGAAATGTCCATGAGAAGAGCTCTGCATCCCTTATGCAAGTGGTACAAGGAAAGAATGAGAACCTAAAGGACTATCTCAAGCGCTTCACCAATGAGACGCTGAACATCCCTAATCTGGAAAATAAAGTAGCTATGATAGCCTTGGAGAATGGGACCACAAATACCTTCTTTCAGATGTCGTTAACAAAACATCCCCCTGAGACATGACTGAGCTCCAAAAAAGGGTAAGAAAATACATAAAAGATGAAGAAAGCATGAGGAAAATAGAGACCTCTTCGGGAACTCTAATAAGCGAAAGACAGAGCAGGAGTATGATGTTAGGGACAAATATCCCCGAACTAGCAAGGACTCCGACTCTGCTCTAGGACCGAGGTTTTCTAAGTATTCAAGGTTGAACACTACTAGGAGTCGAATCTTGTTGGACACTGAGAAGGATAAGGAATTTCGATGGCTGAAGCTACTCAAGGGTGCTCCCGCAAAGTGAAATAAGAATCAGTATTGCAGGTTCCACAAGGATGTGGGGCATGACACTGATGATTGCAAGCAACTCAAAGATGAGATCGAGTTCTTTATCCATAGAGGGAAACTGAGCCACTTCACTAAGGGTGAAGATCGTGGAAATCAGAGAAGAGAGTATGATAGGAGTGACGATGATCGATATCGTAACCCACAACCCCGAGGGCCAGTAATCAACATGATCTCAGGAGGTCCAACCGCGGCCGGGACAACAAAGGATTCTCGAAAGGCTTATGCCAGAGAAGTAATGCATATTGTTGGAGAAACAACAAAAGTGCAAAAACTGAGGTAACAATCGGATTTGATGATTCTGACCTTGAGGGGTGAAGTTCCCCCATGACGACCCACTGGTCATAACACCCGTGATTGGAAATTCAGAGGTGAAATGAGTCTTGATAGACAATGGAGCTTCTGTGGATATCTTGTTTCATGGCGCATTTATGAAGATGGGGTATAATGACTCTCAGTTGACCCCCTCCAGCATGCATATATACGGGTTCAACGGAGTAGAATCTAAAGTTGAGGGAACTATTCTGTTACCCTTCACCATCGAACAAAAGCCAATAGTGGCCACTCAGATGCTGAACTTTTTGGTTATCAAAGCATCTTCCACCTTCAATGCCATCCTCGAGAGGACTAGACTCCATGCTTTTAAGGCTGTGGCCTCAACCTATCACATAAAGATCAAATTTCCAACCAGGAATGGTGTAAGAGAACAAAAAGGTGACCAGAAAATGGCTTATGAGCAGTTATATAGCCGCGTTGAGGCCTGACGGAATCGGGGGGCAGGTCCTTCTGATTGTAGACATGGATGTCCGAAGTGATAAGGAACACCAAGAAAGGCCAGCAGAGGACATCACACATACCTCGGATAGCTATTAAGGCTAAGGGTTCAACTGACTTCGTGGTTGAATGTACCATTGGCAACAAAGAAGTTGGGGGCAGGAGATAGTACCCCAAGAAGGAAGTAAGTTTCAGAACACGAATGAGCAGCCTATATCTGACCAGAACTCTATTTTGATGGAACATAAAAAACAAAATCAAGTGGTGCAGGCCTAGTCTTGCAAAGCCCCGATGGGTTCAAATTATCCTAGTAGGACTTAGCTTCATATTTATCTAGTAGAAGTAGAAATAAGGTTCGATGAAACCATTGCAGAGCATATCGTTCCGAATAGGACAATAGTACTCCATGTAAGGGTTGAACCCATTTCAAGTTATTAATGCAAGTTTGTTTTCCATTCATTGATTTTGTGATTTTATTTATGTACCAAGCACCTGATGTGTGTAAGTCAAAGATGACCAAGTACCGAAAATAAAAGAAAACATGAATGGAAGCAAACAAATGCATAAATAAAAACCCCGAAGGGTCGAGAGTTAGGTTACAGTACAACCGAATAAGTGTTTACAGTCCTTGAAGGACCCGGGATAAAAGACAAGTTAGTAAAGCCACGTGTGGCAATTAAAGCCATGAAAGGCTGTGGAGGCTAAGGACTAGTCACTCTTCAATATTTTTTTTAAAAAAAGACTTGAATGAAAGGTCTAAGGTAGAAGACCAACAGAGAACCTTGAATTTAGTCCTAAGATCAAGGGATATAAGGATATCGTTAAACAAGGATCAAGAAGTTCAAGCAACTCTCGTCTCAGGAGTTTAAAAGGCAAGAAGCCCAAATGATTGTATCTCTTGAAATCTAAATCGAGGAATCAACCTTGAATCCTTGACCTAGAATCAAGAAAAATAAGAGACAAAGATGGAACCAAGACACACGTTGGAGTCCTGATGGACCACCCGTCGAAGAAACATATTGCATAGCCCGAAAGCCAATTGAAGGCTAAGAAAATGGGCAATTAAGTTAGGAGATTTTGACATCACATATAAGCTTCGGACGACCATCAAGGCTCAGGCATTAACTGACTTCGTGGTTGAATGTTACCATTAACAACCAAGAAGTCGGGGGGCACGAGGTATTAACCCAAGAGGGTAAGGACTAGAAAACAAGAACGAAGATGAAAACATGACCCTGAAAGAATTGTGGGTACTCTATTTTGACGGAGCGTCAAAAACAAAATCAAAAAGATTAGCTAAAATGCTATTACTACAAAGAATTGTATGGAGAATACATTCCAAGACTAAGGATTGAAGCCTTGAACTTCAAATCTCAACAAAAGATTTAAGCCTTGATGGCCAACAAGGCTGTCTGCCTCCAATCGGGCTTGTCGCTTGAATTTAAGGCCATGAATTAAGAGCCGTCAGTTAGATTAAAACCTAATCAAGGTTCTATGAACATAACTATAAGGTTGGAAACCCAGAATCAAGATAAAGGGTTAAAACTAACTAAGGCACAGCAGGCCTGAGGTCAAGCGCTAAGGAGCAAGTGGACTTCCTGAACGATCAACCGAGAAGTAAGACCTTCTCCATGTGAAACGAGGGGGAGACAAGAACTAAAGAACTTCATCACAAGTTCTACATCTTAGAATGAGAGTCAAGGGTTGATGCTAACCTTAAAATCAAGGATTCAGCAAACAAGTTAAGGCCCGGAAGGTCATGAGGACTAAGAAACAAGTCGTTTGAATTCAAGGTTCACGAAACCATTCAAGGCATATCAAACACCTCCTACTGACCTGAAACCTCGTGTTGGTGGTCCCAAACACCCCCAACCTGACAGATGTTTTGGTAGTCGATTAAGAATACTTATTGGGAAAACTAATAAGAAAGGTTGATACCTCAAATTGGAAATTGAAAAATCAACTTGGGATCCTGGGTCCTTAATCCAGAACACCAACGTTGAACATCAACCTCGAACGTTCAAATGTGAACTTTGAATTATGGGTTGGTAACGTTATGAAAACTTAGAATCCTAGCCTTGTGTACTAAATCAAGGACTAAGGAACTAAGTTGAAGCCATTGAAGGCCAGCGAAGCTACTAGAGGCAACTTTAGATCAAGAGATTCAAAAATATCTCAAGAATGTGCCACTGAGTCAACATTCCAACATGGTGATTGAAAGGTTCGAAGTAATTCTATTTAAGATCAGGCAAGCGTGAAACCATTAAAAGGAGTTTGAAGCTTCCACATGGAAGGTCTGAGACCTATACAATCAATTAAGGATGATTGTTTATCAACATCCAATTGTCGAAGGAGGGTGTTCAAATGCTGTCATACAAGATTCAAACATCTCCAAGAAGCCTTAGGAGGCATGACCAGCAGCCATGGAGGGCCTCAACTGACCCCTTAGTAGCGACTTGCTGTCAAGGGATGCCTCAGCCGACCCCTTGGCAGCCGACCTGCTGTCAAGGGAGGCTTCATCCGAACCCTTGGCAGCCGACCTGCTATCAGGGAAGGCTTCTGCCGACCCCCTGGCAGTCGGCTAGCCACCGGGTGATCCCAACGTCTCCGAAGATATTCGAACATCTCAGACAACCTTCGAATATCACTTCTGATGTTTGACTTATGACCGACTGACCAACGTTTTAGAAAAACGGCAGCCTAAGCAGGTCACCCTTTCAGAAAAACATCAATCGATCGCCGTTTTAGCGTCGTTCAGCGCCATTTTCTACCATTTTGCACCGTTTAAGGCATGGCCATCCTCTTGCCAGCAGACCTCATGCCCCAAGGAGCACTTGGTAGCCAACCACCTGTCATGGGAAGGCTTCAGCCAACCACATGGCAGCCAACCACCCGTCATGGGAAGGCTTTAGCCAACCACTTGGCAGCCAACCACCCGTCATGGAAAGGTTTCAGCCGACCACCTGGCAGCCAGCTAGCCGCCAAGGAGCACTTGGTAGCCGATCAGCCGTCAGGGGAGGCTTCAGCCGACCACCTGGTAGCCAGCTAGCCACCAAGGAGCACTTGGCAGCTAACCAGCCGTCAGGGGAGGCTACAGCCGACCACATGGCAGCTAGCTAGCCGTCAAGGGCACTCGTCAGCTGACAAGGCGCCCGAGAAGCCCCCGACCGACCAATCGTCAGTCGACCAGGCACCCGAGAAGCCCCCGGCCGACCAATCATCAGCCGACCAGTCGTCAGTCGATCAGGCGGTCGAGAAGCCCCCGGCCGACCAATCGTCTGCTAAGCAGCTGCTCGGGGAGCTTTTAGCCGAGTAGTTGCCTTCTAGGTGATCTGAACATGTTTAACAATATTCGAATATGTTCAACAATATTCGAACGTGTTCGACAATATTCGAACGTCTCCGACAATCTTCGAAGCCGACCTCCTAATAGCCGACCAGGTGCCCGAGGGGCCTTCGGCCAACCACTCACCTTCCAGGTGATCCCAACATGTTCAACAATATTCGAACTTGTTCAACAATATTCGAACATGTTCGACAATATTCGAACATTTCCGATCTTCGAACGTCTCTGATAATCTTCAAACGTCACAACAGATGCTCGAAACGTGGCTGGCTGGCTGCCGTTTTAGAAAAAAGGCAGTCGAAGCCAAAGCCGTTCTAGCGTCGTTTAGTGTCATTTAGCACCGTTTAATGCCGTTTAACATTAATTAAACGTCATTTAATGTTGTTTAGTGCCGTTTAGCACCGTTTAATGCCATTCAATGCCGTTTAACACCGGTTAAACGTCGTTTAAGGCCGGTTAGCACCGTTTAGTGTTGCTTAGCACCGTTTAATGCTATTCAACGCTGTTTAACACCGTTTAAACGTCGTTTAAGGCTGGTTTGCACCGTTTAGTGTCGCTTAGCGCCGTTTAGTGCCGTTAAATGGCATTCAAGGCCGTTTAGCATTGCTTAACATCGTTTAAGCATCGTTTAAGGTTGATTAGTGCCATTTAGCACCGTTTAAACATCTTCGTAAATGTGTCGGTCGCTCCACGCTTTACATCAAGACAGTATTCGTGAAACACTAGTGTACAAAGAAAAACCCCGAGTCTCGAAAAAGGCGATTATAACTTCAACGAAAACCTGATCAGTTTTCGTAGAAGTTGGGGGGCAAATAATATGGGCTAAAAGTAAGCCCTAAAGACATAATTATTGATGCATTAGTTAGACCTGGTTTGGTCCAAATACGAAGGCCATTAATGAGGCCTAAAACCCAAATTCATTATTAAATTCGTAATTAATATTGAGGGTGATTAACAGCTCAGCAATAAAAGTCAAATAAGTATATTACCCCTACAAGAAGTAGCATCCAAGGCACCCAATTTAACATGGAAACAGACTCCTACAAGGCAGGAGTCTAGAACCTTCTTCGAGGAGGCGACTTGTCCACCAAGTCTCCTAACCCTACTCTAAATCTTAGGCTCCTAACGCCTATAGAAGGACCTGACCCCTCATTCTCAGAACTACGTCTTGGCTTTATTCTCAACTCTGAGATACGTAGGCATCTTGTGAGGACCCGAATTAGGTCATGAAACACAAACACAACCATTAAAACTCGGAGCACACCATTCCTTGTATTTAATACATACAAACCCTAGCAGCAATTTACAAACCCTCGTTTTTATTCCACAACAAACGGTCAACTAGTACTTTGACCAGAATCCCTATATAGGATTTGGTCAGGGTTTAGTGTTTCAATTTTTTAAAAATATTTCTCGATGACCCAACCGTATGGTGGTCAAGATCCATCATTTTTAATGTCATTTTCAAAATTTCAAAAAAAGATAAATTAATTTGGTTTAATAATTTAACGGTCAATTAGTACTTTGACTAGAACACCTAAACAGGATTTGGTCGAATTTAGCATATAAATTCGACTAGATTCGGTCGAATTTAGGGTACTAAATTCGACCAAATTCGGTTGAATTTAGTGCACTTTGGGCACCAAATTTAAAATTTTGAATTTTTCACCAAAATTTGAAATTTTCAAAAATTTGGAATTTTTGGTTGAATTTATAATTCGACCAAAAACGGTCGAATTAGTACTATCAATTTCGACCAAATTTGGTCGAATTTATCCTAAATTTGACCGCATTACTAAATGTGACCAGCTTAAATGTGACCAACAGAAATTCGGTCGAATTTATCTAAATTCGACCGATTCGATCACATTTAGCCGTTTTTCTTGTAGTGGCTTAATCTAGATATTCAAACCAAACCCTGTATGAATTTTATAACTTTAATTTTTCTTTTATATCTCTTTTTAACTGTAATATTACCCAAATGACTGAATATATTTATATTGAAAGCATATGTTCATCTAAAAGAAAAAAATGTGCCATAAATCCTCTTAAAACACTAACATTACATTCTACATTGTCATAAAAAGTGAGTGTAGATATAAATTTAAGCATGAATGTAGGATCGTTTAAGAAAACAAACATGATTGCATCTACTAAATCAGATAATCAGTACTAAATCAATCATTTTTATTAAACATCAATACATAGAGTATTCCCAAGCCAACGAGATCCCTAGCTGAGCTTAATTGTCACCGAGTATTTTGTAGAGTATTTCATATTGTCAACTTGTAAATTTTAAAATAGTAGCAATTCTTTACTAACTCTCGTCATGTCAGGTATGCGAGAATCGAATCAGAAAAAAGAATGAATTCTTAAAGTAAATATTAAATTTTTGGGTTTTTTTGAAAAATATCTATTAGTTTTAAAGTTTTTGAAAAAATACTTTAATTTTCAAAAATACTTTTGCAAAAATACAATCTTTATTACAAAAATACTATTTTTTTAAAACAAAATTGCAAAAATACGTTCTTCCTGTACATACAAATTAGAATATGGTTGTCGTTGTTTTCGGTGGAGCATAGAGGAAGAAAACAAGGAGATTGAGGGGGAGAGAGCAGAGAGAGAGAGAGAGAGAGAGAGAGAGAGAGAGAGAGAGAGAGAGAGAGAGAGAGACTGAGGGAGAAAGAAGCGAGAGAGGAGGGAGCTCAGGAGAGAGATGAATGGAGGAAGGAAGATTCCACCGCGGTCATGGTGTCGCTGGTGGTGATGATGATGGCGGCGTCAGAAGGTGAAAGGCCTGCGACTCCGGAGTTCGGGAAAGGGGGTGGGCGGCGGGAGTGGGGGTGGGGTAGATCGGAGTCGGTGGTGGAAAGGCTTGCGGTCCCGGAATTCGGGGAAGGGGGTGGGCGGTGGGGACGTCGGAGAAGGAGGTGGAGGTCGATGGAGAAGGCCTTCGGAGGAGGCCCGACTAGATATGGTGGAAGTGGGGATTGGGGAAGGAAGAGAGAAGAGAGAATAAGAAAGATGGAGAATATATTTGCAATTAAGATAGTATTTTTGTAATAAATTTGAAAAGATAGTATATTTGCAAAACAAACTAGAAAATATGGCATTTCTTATAAATTCTCTATATTTTAATATTTTGTGTAATTAAAAACCTTGGATTAATTATTTGTCACAAGCCCAATTTTTACTAGAATACGCAGTCTCATTATTTTAGAACTCACCCACCATTATAACTTTTACACTAAATTCATAGGGACGGCTAGGGCTGTTAAACGAATATTTCGGATGCGGATTTGCCAGTATCTGAATCCGAATCCGAAAATTTGAATCCGAATCCGTATCTGGATCCGAAAATACCTTTAAAAAAATATTTGAATCCGAATCCGGATAATATCCGAATCCGTTTTCCAATCAGATTTTTATATTTTAAATTCAGTTTTTAATTCCAAAAAATAAAAAAAATAATAATAAAATTAATAAAAATATAGATTCTAAACTTGTCAAAAACTAAATAAAAAATACAATTACTTGGACATGTTTTATTTTTTTATTTTAAAAAATAATTTTAATATAACTTAATATGTATATTTTTGTATCTTAAAATATTGAATTTATATGATATTTATATAAATTTATACCTATATTATGTTTACAAATATATTTATCTCTTATAAATAAATTATTTGATGAATAAAGAATATAATAATTTCTAAATTATATGAATCTAAATATAAATCAATATATATATATATATATATATATATATATATATATATATATATATATATATATATATATATATATATATATATATATATAAAGGAGGATAAGCGAGAGTTTAGGTTGTGCTCTAAGATCGTATCAATCTATTTTTATAATATTCTAAGAATTTTAGATTTTAAAATATTAACAATTAAAATATTATTTAACTTATTAAAATTAGAATATGTGTTCGCATTTACATAGGAGAAGAGTTCGAATTTCGTTAATCATCTTCTAAATCATAAAAACTATATAAAACGATTTCCACCTTAGAAGAACAACACGTCCGCGTGCCTGATTTGTTATAATGGTTTTTATAATCCAGTGACGGTTGTAATTTGTGATTATCCAGTTGTTGCAATTTCTTTTCTTAGTTGAAGATACCAATCAAGTTGAATGGAAAGGCCAAGATGCATTATCAATTATATTTTATGCACAAAAAATTGTATACAAGGTTAGATTTTTGCATGATCCAATGGTCAAGGTAGAGACTAATTCAAACCGTGAGCAAAGAAAAAAATAATTAAATTATGATATATGATTTTCTTAAATTTTGCGTTTTTTTAATCTATTTTTACTGTCTTGGTACCTATTCTTATGTAAAGTAAGTTCTTGAATTTAAGTTGTATATAATTTTGCTCTCTTTCTAATATTATTTTTTGCAGTACTCATCACGACGAAATGTAGTAAAAGTGTAAAAATGAAATTGCATAGTCATTCAATTTGATTGTGTAGATTTATTTGAGTTTTAATGTATATACATAATAAACGAAAATTTCGATTTATTTTATTATTTGAATTGATTCTTAGCTAGGCGTTAACTTCAACTTAATTCGTCGATTTTAGAGAGCAAAACAGGTATTCCGAGAAAAAGTATCGGAGCCCCGAGAACACTATTCAGATTCTGGACATGCCAAACGATGCCGCTTTTGTTTTCGTTGGCTTTCCCATGTTTCCAGGTTAGTAGTTGTTGATTATTTTATTACATGTTTTATTATTTTAATAATTAATGATTTGACAACTAAATCTGGTAGATCAATTTCCAAAAGGTTAGGATTATAATTGGTTTTAAATTAATTTTAAAAATTTTATATATTAATAACAAAAATCTAATGTAACATATTCGAAGTAGAAAAGACATAAAAATTTATTGGCAAGAAGATGTATTCGAAGTAGAAAAGACATACAAATTTAAAAGTAAGAAGAATTACAAATCTAGAAAAATACATATAATTTTAACTTTTTTAGCATATTCAATGTAAAAAAACAATTTTTTTTACGCATAGAAAAACCATTTTTAATCATAAAGAAAATGAATTTGAATTCGTAAGAAAACATATAATAGAAAGGAGTAAATTTATTCAAAATAAAAAACCAATACCCTTCCACAAAATAGAAAATTATCAAAATTCAGTCAACATATAATAAAAAGAGGCTCTAAAATTGAAAATATGGTATTTACTCTATTATGATGTATTTTTGTCCCGAACAATTGTTTTTAGTTTATTTGTTTTGGTTTTGGTTTTTAGAGTTCGAATTTATAGAAAAAACATATAATTAAAATTTTTATTCGAAGTAGAATAGGTGTTTGAATATATAAAGGAAAGATATAATTAAATACTTTTTTGAAAGTAGAATACAAGGACGTTGGTGACATCTTTTACAATCTTCTAAAATTATATATCTTTTATATAAGTTAATTATACTTCTATTCTATTAGGAATGTTTATTCATAAATCCAATACTATTCTCATAAAAAAAGTCTTCGTATTTAAAAATAATAATTGATGTGTTAACATAATAAAAGAACATTCTCATGCGAGAATCCTAAATAAATACAAGAGTATCTATAATATAAAGAGAAAATAAGATGTATTTTCATTTTTTAAAACTCCAAAAAATTTAGAAAGTTTAGAGAAAGTAAAAATTGAAATTTACTCTATTTTTAGGTTTTGATTTTATGGGAAAAAAATTGTTCTATAAAATAAGTATCATCAATAATATGTAATTAAGTTGGAATCTCGATCTCAAACGAGAGCTGCTCCAAACGTGTTTAACGGAAAAACCACTCATTATAAAAGATTGTATTAGCTATTAGAATTTGATATTGATGTTATAAGTTTATTTTTTTTTAGGATTCGATTTTTGTTCATAAACGTTGTTATATAATATGTAAAAGTTAGAGTTTTGGTCTAGCGGTTTAATAGGAATAATCGTGTTTAACAAGAAAGTTGTTCATTAGAGAAGACCGTGTTGAATATTAAAATTTCATTTTATTGATACAATAGAAGATAAATATCTTTTGAATTTTTTCGAATTCTAAGATTTTAAATATTAATAACTAAAACATAGCAAAAGTATAATAGGGAAGACATATAATTAAAAGTTTTATTGGAAGTAGAATAGGTGTTTGTAAAACATATATTTAAGAGTTTTATTGTAAGTAAAATACGAGTTCTAATTTATAATTTATAGAGAAGAAGTGTTTGAACTTATGGAAAATACATATAACTAAAAAAATTATTGGAGGTAGAAAAGATGTTTGAATATATAAAGAATACATATAATAAAATATTTTATTGGAAGTAGAATAGGACGGTGGAGACGTTTCATAAGTTTTTTTTACATCTTTTTTTCTAGATATTCTTTATTTTAACTTTTTTAAACAGGTTAATTATATTTGCATTACACAAATATATCCATAAATTCAATATTATTTCCATAACGAAAAGTCTTCGTACTTAAAAAAATTGATGTGTTAACATAACACAATTCCCATGCGGAAGCTGTAAATAAATATAGGAATATCTATAATATACATAAAATATAAGATATGTTTTCATCTTTTGAACTCCATAAATACTAGAAAATTTGAAAAGTATAAAAATTGAAATTTACTCTCTTTTAAGATTTTAATTTTTAAGAAAAAAAGTTGTTTTATAAGATAAGTGTTATCAATAATATGTAATGAAGTTAAAATTTCAGTTTCAAATAAGAACGACTCGAAACGTGCTTAACGGGAAGACGACTCCCTGGAAAGGATTGTATTAGCTATTAAAATTTGATATTAAAATTTGATACCGATGTCATATATTTTTTTTTTAATTTTTAGTATTCGATTTTTATGAATAAAAATTATTATATAAGTCTTTATAATAGATGTTAAAGTTGAGATTTCGGTTTTAATGAGAGAGCGGCTCAATCGAAAGAATCATGTTTAACAAGAAATCGGTTCATTAGAGAATATTGTATAACTACTAAAATTTAATATTAATAATAACGTAAATATGTATTGTATTTTTTCAAAAAAAATTGTTTTGCCGCAGCGAAGCGCGGCTTTATCGACTAGTATAAATATAAAAATTATAATATATATGTATATGTTGAGTATTGAATACAGTAAAAGAATACAGAGGGAGGGGTGAATGGATTCTTGAACTTTTCTTTGTTCTTGAATCTTTGCAACAAGATATGTGTTGAGTGTGTGAGATATGTAAGTGCAGATAACAAAGACAAACACAACACAATATCACTATAATCTAATATTTTATTAGATAAAGATTTTGCTACAATCTGTGAATACAAATGATAGTATTCTCAGCTTCGTTTTTCTTAGAGAGATATTTCTTTTGATGTATCTTCAAAAACTTATCTACTAAGGAAGTGAGGCTGTATCCTTATAGACATGGATACCTACTTACTACAAATTAGGTAGGTAAAACAAACTACTTTCCAGTATGTCTATCTTATTTGAGTAAGAGTCCAAACGGCTACAGATTTGACTTTGCAAAGCCTGTTCAGATCCACTTCTTTAGCTCCTTGTCCCTTTGTCTTATCTCTCCAAGCTTCTTTGTAGGCTTTCCAATGTGCTTTATATTACATAGTCAAATAAAGCGACTTGGCTTGTTGCAGGTTTATGACTTGTACAATTCTTCAGTATTTTGTCTCCAAGAATGTATTCGAGAAGTGGCTAAGTGACTGATTCGAGAACTCGAATTGACTTAATCGATAACTCTGAGTTCTCGAATAGTGTTATATTGACATATCAAATCACTTCTCGAATAGCTCTTTTCTCTGGGACTCCTTGAGATATCGAATAGAGCATTTTGACATATCGAATCCCTGAGATGTCGAATAGCTTCTTTAGTCCTTGAGATATCGAATAGAGCATTTTGACATATCGAATCCCTGAGATGTCGAATAGCTTCTTTAGTCCTTGAGATATCGAATAGAGCATTGACTTGTTGACCCTTAGAGAACTCGAATGATGCTTTGACTTGATGACTCCATGAGTTCTCGAATAGAGTAATAGACATATCGAATCTCTGAGATATCGAACAAGATATCGAACAGTGTATTCAGAGATATCGAATAGTGTCTTCTGAGATATCGAATCTCTGACTTCTCGAATGCTAGACTTCTCGAATAGACAAAGGTACTTCTCAAATTGGTACTTAGGCAAATTCTTCATTTCTTCAAATCCCAACTGTGATTATTTGGTAGTCTTTATCTCCTTGCTTGAGGCATGAACCTTGGAACTTCTTTCAAGCATTATTCTTGACTTTATAATTACAGTAACACAACTAGAATTTGATGCCTATTACAAGTACAGAACAAATAGAAACTCTACAACTAGAGGTTCCCTCAGTTAAGAGGTCATGTATGTAATGCATAGCATTACACACACTTAGGCTTGTTATTAGATGTATTCAGGCATGCCTCTGTGACTAACAATCTCCCCCAAATTGTGAGTAAGACCCTTAGTCACAATTTCATGTCTGATAACAAGCCTAACATACATAAAGATAAAACTTGACAGTACATGTATGAATTTTGATTAGCAATGTGGATAGAACTACAGGGAGAGTAATCTTACTGCCTATGATGAAGTACTAGCCATTGTCATTTGCTTCCCTTTCCATAGCTTTGGCTTGCAAATCATCATATGCTTTCTGTCTTTTTCTTTCTCCTTCCTTGTATTCTCATCCATAGCTTTTATTATTTCTGCCATAGCATCCAATTCTTCAAGCAAAATTGAGTCTTTGAAATATTCAAGTACTGAATTTAGAATGCTTGTAGGATAGTGGTTGAGTAGATTCATTCTGATGTGGATCTGATTCCCATTTCTCCTCCTATACTTCACCACATAGGGGTTAAACTGAACTCTACACAATCCCTTTGCCCTTAGCTTTTCTGCTTCAATCTCCAGTCTCTCAATTTCTTTCTCCCTTGTTAGCCATTTCTCAAGACACTCTTTTCTGATTCTCACCTCATGGTCTCTCTTCATCTTCACAAAATCAATTAGCTCCAGCTTCCATACTCTTTCCACTTTATCTTCTGAGCTCAACAATGCAATGATTCTTTCTATGTCATGTAGCTTGCCCTAGTGTTGACATCCTCCTTGTTTGAATTTCTCCTCCCTTCCATCAGTATATTTGATCTCAAGGCAGTTATCAACAATAGCAACATGATAGATTCTTTGAGCTTGGCAGTTATCAACAATAGCAACATGATAGATTCTTTGAGCTTGTAAGAATTGCAGTTGGTCTTCATCAAAATCTTCATCTAGTGGTTGGAGTTTTAAGCCTGGATAGATTGTCAGAGTCCTTGATTTGGATAGCTTTGGTTTCCTTGCAGCTTGTTTGAATTTAATCCTTTTGACATGGTTGCCTGGCAGTAGCATGTGACCTTTGTTTGTGGACCATTGTAGTATTCCATTAGCAGTATGCTTTTTGAAATATACAGATGGTTTCTTGACTTGAATCTTCTTCTCTTCGTGAGGTGGCAAGACAGTTGCAGAAGCAATACATGTAGATTTTGGTAGGTCACTACTAACAGCATTCACCCTAGACTTAGAGTCTTGTGATGTGGTGAGGTTACTGTCAGCAATGCCTAAGGCTTGCTGTCTTCCACTTTTCCTCTCAGAGACTTTACCTTGGTCATCATCATTCTTCTTCTCCTTACCATCCTTCGTTTTCTTTTTGTCTTCATCACCCTTATCACTCCTGTGATGTCTTCTCCTTCCATCACTTTTGTCTCCATCCTTGTCTTGATCACCATCCTTGCTAGGGTTGAACTTAGCAGATTCAGGTACAATGCCAGTTGCAATGTATGACCTGAGATAAGATATAGCTTTCAATTCTTCTGCTGTTCTTAAACCTTTCTTCTTGTTTAGCTGCTCAATAATGGCAATAATGAGAGATTTGTTCTGATGAATTAGATGCTTAGGGATGACCAACTGCTTGATATCATCAATTCTTGTTGCAGCCTGATAGATGATTGTTCTAGGTTTTGTGAATACTTCAGGAAGCCTTGCTGGTTGACCATCCCTTAACTCTTCAAAGAGACTCTTGCAGTTTTCATCCTTCTTTTCAATCATTCCAAGGAACACATCCACTTCTGAGTGCTTTAGACCCTGTAGAGTATTGATGGTTAAGTGCCATATCTTATTCTTTCCTACCATCATTATCTCTTTGAGCCATAGGCCATAAACTCTCCTTGGTACTACAGTGAGAAAGTCAATCTGACTCTTCAAACTCCCATGATATGATAAAGCATCACCAGCCTATTCTTTTGAGACTTTCAGAAACTCCAAGAATGCATCATCAGGATAGACATTTGAGTTTGCAATTTCTTGTAGCTTGGCCTCAGTGACTACCTTCACTTCTACTGGCTTGGCACTCTTAGATATGGAGATTTGAGGTTTGTCAGATAGCATACTCCCTGCAACCACTATGGTTGTAATAGATTGCTTTTGACCACTGGAAGTAGTGATGTGCACAGTTGGTAGAGTGACAACTGGCAGAGAAGTAGGAGGCTCATCAACTTTGTCTTTTCCTTTGCCAGGCACATGAATTAGAGATTTGGAAGTTCTTTGATGAGCACCTTCAATGATTTTGATGCCCTTTACTGCTGGTGGTTTCTCCCCCTTTGTATTTGAATTTCTTGATGTCCTCTTCTCCCCCTTAGGCTTGTTGTCAGGCACAGAGGCTGTAGGATTGACCTTTGGGGTTGAAGATTCTTCAGGTAGAGGAAGACCCATGTGCTTCATCATTGCAGACAACATTGATTGTTGATGTAGAAGAACATCAACTGTGGTGGTGGCTTGAGTGTTCAACTGCTCAGTCAGAGTTTGTACCTTGTCTGTAAGATGAGCATTAGACTTAGTGAGAGTAGCTACCTCTTTCTCAAATGCATCTACCTTACTGAATAATGCAGTAGATTTGAAGCCAGACAGGGATTGTTCTTTAAGTCTCTGCACTTCAAATCTAGACAGCTCATGCACAGGGACCTTAGTGACCAGCTTGTCTCCATATTGATTTTAAAAGAGTGTCCTAAGCATGGCATTGGCGTCTGTAGTCTGGTCAGATAGAATTTAAAATTTGCTTCCTAGACCTGTGACTGTATCTTTAAGTAGGGCTAGACCATTATCCATCTTGGTGCAGGTGGTGTTGCAGTGTCTGAGATCTTTGACCACACTGTCTAGTTGAGGAAATTTGGCATCAAAGGCCCTCTTTATCTCTTCTACTGAAGTGGCTGTCTTGTCACTCACCTTGTTGACTTCAGTTTTGACTCCCTTGCCAAGATAGTGTGCAGCCTTGAGGAAACCCTTGTAGGAATCATTGACAGCTTCATACACTTCACTAGGGGACAGGGATTTTGCATTTGAACCCAGTGAAGTGATGTATTCCTCTCTAAGATATTGAAGTGCTTCACTGAGAGTTACATCATACTTTCCTTGCATCCAGGCATCTACATTGCCATCTCTCTCAGCATCATCAATAATCTTGGCCTTCTGCATCTCCACATCATCCCTATGGCATAGTAGGATGGCTTCATAATCTGGATTTGAGATGTTGGAGGTGACAAGGTTCTGGGCTATTTTTACAAACTCAAGAATCTGATCCACAACATAGCTTTGGAGATCTTCAATGGACATTTGTGGTGGAACAGACCCTGATCCTGAAGCACTGTCATGTTGTACAGGCTTCAGCCATTGGGACAGAAAGTGAGAGCTAGAGCTAGGCAAGCTAGACTCCTCAGTTACAGATGCAACTTCTGTAACCGAATGGAAAGACTCTGCTACTGTTGTCTCCACAGAAGTGGGATGAGTTACAACAGTAGTTGACACAGGCACAGAGTCTCTAGTTAAAACTAGTGAATCCTCTATGTTTGTGATGGTGTCATTAGGAGATGCCCCAGCATGCATTCCCTGACCATCTAAATGTGGTACCTGGGTGGTGAGCAAGGTGTCATGCACCAAGTCACTTGAATCCATTGGCTCATCAAGAGAAAAGAATTCTTGATGATCAATGCCTTGCTCCTCAATTGCTTGAGTTGCAGGCTCCAAAGAAATATGAGTGGTAGATTCTGGAAGAGAAGTGTGTTGTAGATTAGATTTTGGCAACTCCCCCTGAGAGATAGAGGGAGTTTCAATTGTGATGTGCTCCCCACTCAGTGTTGTGCCAGCCTTATCACTCCCATGTGCTGACTCTGTACAAATAGGTGCATTGGGGAGGATGCTTGATTCTATAGATGCACCCTGTTGAGAGGATACATCTAGTGAGCTGTTTGCCCCTGATTTTACAACTTCAGCCATTTGTGTGACTGAAGAGGTGGTTTTAGATTTCTTCTTCTTCTTTAGGCTAATGATAGGTGACTCAGTTTCCTCACCTCCTAAACCTAGTTCTACAGCCAAGGCTGCTTCAGTTAAGATGGTTAAAGGTTCAGAAGCAACCTGTTTTCTCTTCTTTTTACTAACATCACCCTTTTGAGAGGATGATGCAGTTGGCTCTCTGTTTGGTAGAGTGTTTTTCTGAGAGGGTTGGTTAGCAAGCCTTGGGTTAGCATTGTGTTCTTCTTGCTTAGGCGGTGCTAACTGAGACTTAGACTCAAATATTGGCATGTTGTGGGGGTAAGACCTAAACAAACTCTCCATGTGGGGAGTTATTTTAAGCGTTACATCCACATCATTCCCAGTCTCCAAGTTACCAAAAATAAGTTTGGTCATGGACCTAGGATAGCCTATTTTACTTTTATCTAATCCAGGAAATTCAATCAATGAAGCATTTTTAAAATTAAGTACTGATTGAATAAAGCGGGGAAAGAAAATTTCAGCACCTCTCTTGGCTGTGTTCTTACCAAGTCTCCCATATAGCTCTTGTATGATGAGATGTCCAACATCTATCTTTCTCCCATGAGCCAAGGCATAGGCAAGCTGCTGCACAGGTGTACTAATCTGATCAAAGCTCGATTTCCTGGCAGTGAATACCTGAAGGAGTGTAGCAAAAACATAGCTCCATTCCTTTCTCAAGTACTTCCTATTCAGCTTTCCAAGTTTAATAGCCTCTGAGTAGTTGATAAATTCAAAGAATTCTTCCAACTCAGCATCTGTGACCAGGGAGTCATATGCCTCTTGCTGCAAATCCACGGCTTCATTCATGTCTGCGGTAGTGATAGAAATATCCACGCCTTGAATCTTGCAGTAGACAATATATGAGGTGATAGCATTCTCAAGGGCGATGACCTCCACTGTAGCTGTCCTCCAGAATTGTTCTAATATGTCTATATACAGGGTTGGGTTGGCTGATAGTGCACCCTTGATGTAAGATTCAGACAACCATCGAACAAATCATTTGAAATTAGCATTTGGTGCTTCCACATCACTGGTAATTGTGATGAAATTGGTTTGGGATGGTATGGTGAGTTGAGTGTTTGCCATTTGGGTAGAGAAGAGAAGAGAATTAAGGTTGAAGAAGAAATTCACAGTTAGGGTTTTCAGAGGTTTTAAGAGTTTAGATGCTTGAGAAATCGAACGAAATGAGTTGAACAGTTGTGAAATTGTATATATGTGAGTGACTTGAGTTGTCGATTAGATATAAGTTTTGTATCGACAAGACAGTCATTCGAGAAGTATAAAACAACTATTCGATAAGTCAAGAAAGGCTTATTCGATATCTCAAGCAGTTTGTAACTCACAGCTGGCAGTTATTTAACTCAGAAAATAATTCTAAGCTAAATAAAATATGTTTTTATGAGCGAAATGAAATTTTGAATATAAATCCAAAAAGCGATTAAGTGTCAGCGAGAAATCGGCCTTTTCAAATGATTCGATAACTCAAATACAGTATTCGAGAACTCCATCATTAGAGAACTAAAATACTCTATTCGAGAACTCAGAGTGTGCTATTCGATTTCTCCAAAAGACACTATTCGAGAACTCAGGAGGGTTCTTGATAGGCCTATTCGAGAACTCGAGCCATAACAAAACAAAGAACCATTCGAGAAGTCTGACTTATCGAACTATACTTTTCACTCATAAAATTCAATTTTCACTATCTTTTAAAATTTACCAGAAATTTTCACTGAAGAATATTCTACTAAATTAAATAGTGATTCTCTCAAAATTTCCCAGAAATTTCAAGCTAAAGATGTATGATTTTCAACATATGCAGCATTGTGGAATATTTATAAATCATAATCCAGCCAATACTTACTTCAAAAATATTGAGCATTTGATAAAGTAAGTATTTACTGCTGCAACAATCTGGTTGATATATTCACTTAGCCAGAATTTGAAGAATTCAGCATTCCAATCTCACTAACCATCCTTGTGAAGGTGGCTTCATCTAATGGCTTAGTGAATATGTCAGCTAGTTGTTTCTCTGTGAAAACATAATGTAACTCAATGGTTCCATTAGTTGCATGCTCCCTTATGAAGTGATATCTGATGTCAATGTGCTTTGTCCTAGAATGATTGACAGGATTGGAAACTATAGAGATTGCACTTGTGTTGTCACACATGATTGGAATTCTTTCCAACACAAGTCCATAATCTCTAAGTTGGTTTCTGATCCAAAGCACTTGAGTACAGCAACTTCCAGCAGCTATGTATTCAGCTTCAGCTGTGGAAATTGACACAAATTGTTGTTTCTTGCTGTACCAAGAGACTAACCTTTGTCCAAGAAACTGGCAGCTACCTGAGGTGCTTTTCCTATCCACTCTGCATCCAGCATAATCAGCATCAAAATAACCAATCAGATTGAACCCTTTGTCCTTAGGATACCATAATCCCAAGTTTGGTGTGCCCTTCAGATATATGAAAATCCTCTTTATTGCTATCATATGTGATTCCTTTGGATTTGATTGAAACCTTGCACACAAGCATGTTGCAAACATGATGTCTGGCCTACTAGCAGTGAGGTAGAGTAGAGAACCAACCATGCCTCTGTAGATTGAGATATCTACCTTCTTGCCCTTACCATCTTCATCTAACTTGGTGGCAGTGGCCATGGGTATCTTTGCAGGTGAGCATTCTTCTAAGTCAAATTTCTTCAATATATCCTTGATGTATTTGGTTTGACTTATAAAAATGCCATCCTTCCTTTGACTCACTTGCATCCCAAGAAAGAATGTTAATTCTCCCATCATACTCATCTCATATCTGCTCTGCATGAGCTTAAAGAATTTCTCACACAGCTTCTCATTTGTAGAGCCAAATATGATATCATCCACATAGATTTGAACTAAGATAATATCATCACCATGTTTCTTGTTAAATAGTGTCTTGTCCAGTGTGCCTCTAGTGACTTGATTCTCCAGTAGAAATTGTGACAATGTGTCATACCATGCCCTAGGAGCTTGCTTAAGTCCATACAATGCTTTAAGCAATCTGTAGACAAAGTGAGGGAATTGTGGATCCTCAAAGCCAGGTGGCTGTTGCACATATACTTCTTCTTCCAACTCCCCATTCAGAAATCCACTCTTGAAATCCATTTGATAAACCTTGAAATTAGAATGTGCAGCAAATTCCAAGAAAATTCTGATGGCCTCTAGTCTAGCAACAGGGGCAAAAGTCTCATCAAAGTCAATGCATTCCTGTTGAGAGTATCCTTTTGCAACCAACCTTGCTTTGTTTCTTATGACTACACCATTTTCATCCATCTTATTCCTTAGAACCCATTTTGTTCCAACGATGGTTCTATCCTTTGGTGCAGGCACAAGTTCCCATACTTTGCTTCTTTCAAATTGGTTTAGCTCCTCTTGCATAGCAATTATCCAATCAGGATCCAACAATGCATCTTCAAGTTTCTTAGGCTCAACTTGGGATAGAAAGCGACCATAGAGACATTCATTTAGAGTTGCTCTCCTTGTCCTCACTCCTGTATTTGGATCTCTAATTATCTGATCTGCAGTACGTGATCTATCCCATTTCCTTGTATGTTCAGATTGATTTCTCATCCTTGATGTTGCTTCATCATCCAGATCATGATCATTTACATTTCCTCCCCCTGTGAAGTTTCCACTAATCATAGGTGTGTCTTGGATGCTTGTTTCTTCATTGTTGGTTGACACAGGTTCTTCATCCACTTGAGTTTGTTGGATTGTGGGTTCAACTTTAGTTTCAATCTCCTCATCAGAATCATCTAGATTGTCAAACTTCAAAGGATCTTTATCTTCATCATTGGCTTCTTCTAATCCAGGTAGTTTGCTGTCATCAAATGTCACATCTGTGCTTTCCATAACTTTCTTTTGAGTGATGACATAAACTTTGTATGCAATTCTTTCCATAGAGTAGCCAAGAAAAATTCCTTCAAATGCTTTTGCATCAAACTTTCCAACATATTCTGAGTTGTCTTTTAACACAAAGCATTTGCTTCCAAAAGTATGAACATACTTTAGAGTGGGTTTCTTTCCAGTCATCAAGTTGTAAGGTGTCTTTCCAGTGTTTTTGTTGATGAGGGTTCTGTTTTGGATATAGCATGCAGTGCTCACAGCCTCAGCCCAAAAACATGTAGGCATCTTTGCATCAAGTAACATTGTTCTAGCAGCCTCAATCAGAGTTCTATTCTTTCTCTCAACAACTCCATTTTGTTGTGGAGTCCTTGGAGCTGAGAATTGTTGAGAAATACCATTTTCTTTGAAGAATGCTTCAAGCATGGCATTTCTGAACTCTGTTCCATTATCACTTCTTAATGCAATCACACTTGCATTGTTGGCCTTTGCTTCCTTGTCAATTTTCTTTATATGCTCAATGATTACTTGTGGAGTCTCATCCTTTGATGCCAGAAATTCTACCCATGTGTACCTTGTGAAATCATCAACCATCACCAGAGCACACTTTTTCCTTCCTAGTGACATAATATTGACAGGCCCAAACAAGTCCATATGAATTAGTTGTAGGGGCTTGGTTATTGATGTCACTGTCTTTGACTTGTGGCTTGATCTTGTCATTTTTCCCTTTTGACAAGCCTCACATACTCCTTCTTGACAGAATTCAAGTGTGGGCATGCCTCTCACTAACTCCCTTTTGACTAGAGAATTAATGCCTTTGAAGTTCAAGTATGATAGCTTCTTATGCCACAGCCAACTATCTTCATTTGATGCTTTTGAGTAAAAGCAACAAATTTTATCCTTGTTTACAAAGTTCATATTGGCTACAAACAGGCTTCCTTTCCTTACTCCAGATAGAGCAAAGTCACCAGTCTTCTTGTGGGTGATCAAACATTCATCTTTGTCAAAATTCACTTTGAAGCCTCTGTCAGTAAATTGACCAACACTCAGTAGATTGTGCTTGAGTCCCTTGACCAGTGCTACATTTTTAATGATCACATTTCCAATTTCCAACTTGCCATATCCCAGTGTGTTTCCAATGCTGTCATCTCCAAAAGCAACCATTGGGCCAGCCTTCTCCTCATACTGTGATAGCAGGGCCATATCACCAGTCATATGGTTTGAGCATCCACTGTCCAAAATCCACATGACCTTTCTTTCACTTTCTTTGCCCTGCAAACACAAAGGTATTACTTCTCCTTTGGTACCCAAACAAGTTTGGGTCCATGTGGCTTAGCAACAGTTTTATCATAAACAGCATGCTTATTAATTTTCTTGATGTTAGTCTTCTTGTCACTGTTAGAAGTCTTAGAATCAGGGTTCTTAGACTTAGGTGACAGAGGCACCTTCCTAACTTTAGGAGGACTTGAAGACTTTGTTCTTGTGTAGTGTGTGTGAACATTGTGACTGATGCAGCCTTCCATGAATTGTCTTCTCAAATTAATGCAACTAGTCATTACATTCATGTTACATGGCATACAATCAAATTTATCACAGAAAGAAGAGTCTCTATGTCTTAAAGGCACAGAGCAATCATAGAATGGTTTAGCAACACTACCAGATGGTTTCTTGCATGCATGAGTTAAATGATTAGTGCTAAAACAATTTTGACAAACTTTCCTAGGGGCATTTGGCACATAAGCATAATTGTTGTCCTTGTTAATCCTTAATTTTCCATTCCTGTTTTGTTTCTTTTTTAGCCACTTTCTTCTCAAACTCATTATTCCCAGCTGAAACAAACTTCACAAATTTCTCAAGTCTAGGTCTACCTCCTACTGACTCCTTGGCTTTGGTTTTGACATTCTTACTCTTAGAGGATGCTTGTTGTTCATTTTATTGTGCCTTATCTTCATCATCCAACATTTGCTTAATGAGTAAGGCATCCTCATCAATCTCAAGTGTTGGTGTTTTAAATATTGGGGTCTCAGCCTTTTTCAAAACCTGAGGCACTTCCTCTTGAACAACAATGTCATATTCAATGACTGCATAGCCTTTCCTCTGTTTGAGAGTGTCATAATCAAGTCCAATAGCAGCCTTAGGTCTATCTAGATTTTTCTCATGGTAGGACTGCAATAGACTAGAGGAATTCTTGAATGTTTTCAATTTAAATTCATTTTCAGCTAGTTCATCCCTATGAGCTTTCTCAACTTGACTAGCACATAGAACCTTATTCTTTAGATATTCGATTTCTTGTTTAAGGTTTTCTACTTGCATAGCAGTTAGTTCTAGTTCCTCATTTCTCTTGTTCAACAGTTCATTCTTAGTAGACAGTTTAGCAATCTCTTCATTAGCAGCAGTCATACTAGTATGAATATTAAACATCTCAACAGATAGTTGTTCAACTATAGATTTGTATTCAGAAACAGACATGTCTATAGTAGTGAGGGATGGTACCTGAGAGTCTGATTCAGATGGTTGTTCCTTGGAGTTGGCCATCAAGGCATAGTTGCAGAATTCTTGTTCTTCTCCATCACTATCAGAATCATCCCAACACTTCCCTTCAGCTATGTAGGCCTTACCTGGTGTATGCTTCTTTAGCAGAGCCTCATACTTAGCTTCAAGCTCAAGAAACTCCTTATCCTTCTTCTTAGGCTTCTTGCATTCACTGGCAAAATGCCCTAGGTCATTGCATCTATAACATCTCACAGATGACCTATCCACATAGCTGGTTTTGAATTTGTTTTTGTTTGCTTTCACAGGTGCCTTGCTCTTGTTGAATGAATGATTTTGAGATCTAAATTTGAAGGGTTGATTCCTCTTAAATCTGATGTTTGGGAATTTTCTAGCCATAAAAGCATATGAAGTGTTTTCCATGGCATCCAACTCTTCAAGAGTATAGAACTCATCTTCTTCCTTTTCATCAACAGGTTCAGTCACTTCTTCTTCAGTCTCTTCATCATCTACTATCTCTTCTATTCTCAGTTGACTTGTAGATGCTTCCAGGTCTTGAACGGATTTGTTGACAATCAAGGCACAGGATGAGTTTTTAAAACCCCATAGAGCACATCATATGTGACTTTGTTCAAATCTCTTTCTCTTAGAGATATGACCCTTTGCTCTAGATGGTTTGGTGCAGACTGCAGATAGTAGAAACTTCATGTTTAATTCCTTAGTGCTGTAAACCTTCCCATTCATTTGAAGCTCAGTCACCATCTTGTGAAATCTCTCAAACATATCAGTAATACTTTCTTTGGACTGTGCCATGAAAGCTTCATACTGTGTGACCAGTATCTGTTTCCTATTTTCTCTTACCTCCTTTGTCCCTTCACATAACACCTCGATGTGGTTCCACATGTCCTTGGCTGATGTGCATGATGCTATATTGGCAAACATCGATATATCCATGGAGTCTATTATCAGCAACATGAGATGACTGTCTAGGGCAACCTTTTCCTTCTTTAAGTCCGTCCATTTGGATGGCTCTTTTGCAACATATGATCTAGGAATGACTGTTGTGCCCACTGTGGATTCAGCAATTTCTTGTTGTGGTACAAATGGACCATTCTTGAGGATGTCAGGGTAGAGAGGATTGGCAGCTTTGATGAACAACAGCATTTTTAATTTCCAGAGGTTGTAATTCTCTTTGTCGAACTTAGGGACCTTCACCGTACCTGTAGTCTTTGGTGTATTCGAACTCATGATCGTTTTCTATTTAGATTAAACAGCCTGCTTTGATACCACTTGTTGAGTATTGAATACAGTAAAAGAATACAGAGGGGGTGAATGGATTCTTGAACTTTTCTTTGTTCTTTAATCTTTGCAACAAGATATGTGTTGAGTGTGTGAGATATGTAAGTGCAGATAACAAAGACAAACACAACACAATATCACTTTAATCTAATATTTTATTAGTTAAAGATTTTGCTACAATCTGTGAATACAAATGATAGTATTCTCAGCTTCGTTTTTCTTAGAGAGATATTTCTTTTGATGTATCTTCAAAAACTTATCTACTAAGGAAGTGAGGTTGTATCCTTATAGACATGGATACCTACTTACTACAAATAAGGTAGGTAAAACAAACTACTTTCCAGTATGTCTATCTTATTTGAGTAAGAGTCCAAACGGCTACAGATTTGACTTTGCAAAGCCTGTTCTGTAAGAACCCCAAATTTTGGATATAATTAAAACTTTTTATTAAGTAATGATAAAATGAGGAACAATGATTCCGATAACAAGGTCACCAGCTCTAATGAATGGTGGTTTCAAAGAACAATGATTGTAATGAATGGATATTGCTTTGGACAATGATCCTGATGCATTGGTATATTGTCAGAATAGAGTAATTCGATGGTTGAGGACCTAGATAAGAATAATCTACCATCCAGGAAGGAGCTAATGGATCCTTGAAGGGAAATGAGTACGTGCATAGTGTTTCCCGTACGTGCATAGTGTTTCCCGTACGTGCATAGTGTTTCCCGTACGTGCATAGTGTTTCCTGTACGTGCATAGTAATTTGGTGGATGAATAGTGATTTTGTAAGTTGGAAAACTTTTCACTCCACCCTATGTACGGGACGTGATATGGATGTTTCGAAGTCATATTAGTAATACGCGGAGGAAATAAGTGAATGCAGAGACGATCGGAATTCAGAAATTCCAAATTCTTTTCGGTATAATATTTGACCGGACAGTGGATTAAATATTATTATAATCCAAGAATTGAGATATTAACTTTGAGGATTTGATATTTTGGGATGTTATTATATTTGATTTAAGAATGAAGGTAGGAAACCACTGAGGAGTGGTTATGGCTACAATGTAATTATTGATATTTGGAAAGAATGAATGGAATTCGACCTTATTATGTTTATGTCTTGAAGAATGCTAAAGGGTGACAACATAGGTAAGAATAATCTATCTTCTAAGGGAATAAGATATGGCAACTTCAAGCAAGAGAATACCCTCATGTCATCCAGATCGATAACGATTAATCCAGTAGTTCCGTAAAAAGGTTAAGGAACGATCGAAAGAGAATACGGACAATTGTACCACCCTAAGAGAACAAGTAAAGAATACAGAATGAATAGTGTTTGGTGGGAGTATATAATAATATGAGACGACACTATACAGAAGCATTCGGAACGGATTTCCGAGTTCGTATTAGTGATCCAGGGGGAAAATAAGTGTATATAATAATATGAGACCGCACTTTTATTTTCTCCGAGAGTTCCCTGGACACTGATAGCCTTAAGTATTTAACGAATGGATTTAAGGAATATAAATTGGAAAGTTAGAATGAAAGATGGAGAATGAAAGTATTAATATTAAAGAGGATTCCCGGTAAACCCTAATTAGAAATCCGTGAAATATTCTCACGAACGATCAATCGAAACGGGTAATAACCGGACACAGAAACAAGCAGAGGAAGCAAGAGTCTTGTGTAAGCTACTAGAATAAATATCTAGCAACCAAGTGGCTTAAAGTAACTAGCATACTTGGAGATGGAAGTAGTACTTAGAAAAACCAACCAATACTTAGCCTTCCACCATCCAAAACATAACACTTGTCTCTCCAAATTGCCTCATCCATGACATCACACTCCACTAACACAACTAGGATGAGATATTATCTATCCAAATTCACTTTATGCAAAATTTACCAAGGAAAAGCAAGAAACCAAGCAAACACTCTCCATTCCTTTCTTTTCTTCAAAGTTTCGGCCAAGGAGCTAGAAAAGGAGGTTCCCACCTTTGTTTGTTCTTTTAATTTTTAGGGTAAGTACTACATATCATATCTTAGATCCCCTAGAAATTTCAGCCTCAAATTCACTTCCTTTCATTTTCAAATAAATCATCAAAGGTGATGATGAATAGTGTTTCTAAGAACTAATCTTTGTTTTTCTTGTTTTCATGGTTGATCCTAGCTAAGTTAAGGCCATCCAGGGGCAATACCAAGCTTTTTGAGGCTATTACATACTACAAGGAAGGTATAATACTTGAAAACCCTTGCTCTACTTTGAGTTTTAAGCATGTTCTTGATGGATCTAGCTTAGTTATGATTATGTTCATGTTATAAGCATGTTTAGTTAGTGATTTAGTGATTTGATTAACTTGATGAGTTTGATACTAAGATCAGTGGCTTCTGGTCTTGTTGGGGTGCTTATTATGTGTATAAGTTGATTAGATGCCCGGTGTGGCTTGGTTGTTGCGTAATGAATTTTAGAACGCTCGATTCGTAGCCGTCGTAATGCCCGATTTTCATTAACACTAAGAAACCGAACTGGTCAGTAGCCATAACTCTTTGTTCTTGGCAAGTTAATGAACCCTACTGATAGATTTTTGAACATAGATCACTTTGGCGAAAGAATCGAAGCATTTTGATTTACGGTTTAGGAATTATGACCAAATTACTAAAAGTAGTTCGAATCCGTAAACGAAAGTTCGTAACTGAAATTGAACCCTCGTAAACTATGTAACGTCATGGCGAATCTTGGTAAATAAATACTAGGGGTAAGAAGGAAGGTGTGAAAGAAAACCGTATGTCAAAAAGAGCATTTTTCGATTTATTAAAAATGTTCGAGTCAAGGTTAAACGCGAACGAACCCCTAAAAGACGACTCTTTTATAACTTCGGTAAAACACTTAGAAAACGGGCGATAAAACTCGGAGTATAATATTGGTTCGTAACGATCAACCTTAGAACTCATATGACTTAAGTATGTCCCAAGTATAAGTGCAGTGACATGTCGTATTAACGAACGAATGTCGGGTCGGATCAGTGATAATAAGTAATCCACTAAAAAGGGGTATAACGAGATAACTCGAGAACGTGTTTCGAATTAAGTATAACTTAACTTTTAATATGTTAAGTGATTAATCCCGAATGCCTTGGCTATTTATAGATCACCAAGCTGAACCGGGACCCGCTACCACTACCCCTTACCGTACTCGACTACCAGGCAAGTTTCAATTCCCTTCTTTTAGGCTGTTGTTGTGATTGAATAAATATATATATATATATATATATATATATATATATATATATATATATATATATATATATATATATATATATATGATTGCTGATATACATATGCCATTGCATGCATGCCTACTTTCAAGTTAAATTGATATACTTGTTCCCTGAATGTTATTGTTGGCTTATAAGCTAGATAGTTATACATCAGTTATAAGCCGGTTATTGTAAGACCCTCATAGAAGGGCGTATACATCTTATTCATCAAATATAGACCGGGAGTCAATATTTCTTGATATATCGAGATTACCTCGGAGGAAAATATTTAAGTAAATATTTTCCATTATTCGGGCGACGAATATTATTTGAATATTCGTTCGAGATTATTTATTTTAACGATCTTTACTTCAAATAATTATTTGAACGTAACTATTCGACGAATAATATTTTTAATATTCATTCAGAGTCGAATTATTTATCGATTATTATTGCGAATATTCTTCTAAAGGTTGGACTACTAAATGAATATTAATTGGATATTCATTTAGAATATTATTCATTAAATGAATATTACTTTTGAGTATTCATTTAAGACAGTAATTACCTATCGAATATTATTTTAATGTTCATCTGAAACTTGATTTATTTATCGAGTCTTATCTCGAATATTCCTTTAAAGCTTAGATTACTAAATGAACATTACTTGATATTCATTTAGAATATTATCCATTAAATGAATATTACTTTATCAATATTCATTTAAATTCCTAATTAATTATGAATATTATTTTGAATATTCATCCAGGGTTCTATTTAATCATCGAATATTATTTTAAATATTTTAAATATTCCTTTCAGGTCTTATTAATTAATGAATATTATTTGGAATATTCATTTGAATATTTAGTTATGCAATAAATATTCTCTCGATATTTCTTCAAGAATTATTTGAGAGATACTCTGATTAAAGATATTCTTTCATATTCCTAAATATTCCGTAAAATATTTTAATTCAATAAATATTCTCTGAATATTTATTCCATACTTAGAATAACCTCGATAAGGTTTATCTTCTTCGATTATTACAGAAAATATTTCGGAGTCATATTATTATTAATTTTATATCAAGAAAGGTTCTCAGACATCATTCTTCTTTGAGTCTATCTCCTTAATAATAAGGGAACCTTACTTGGAAAATGTTATTTATCTTGTCGACTTCCCGGTCATAAAGTATTCCCTTCACTCGCAACTCGGGTGCTGTTGACTTATTAAGTCGTTGCTTACCTTCTCATCTTTCGAGGGGTAAGATTACTGGAACAAGTTGATATCCGTTACCAAGTAATAGCTTGGGAGTTATTGGTAAATTTTCCTTTCCAACTAGATACGACTACTTTGTGGAGTCTTATCAACAAGTATTATACTTGGGGAAAGGGGGACGAACGTTACATTCGGAATCATGAATTCTATTTAAACTAGGAGTCGTGTATGAGGCCGAGTAGCGCCGGTCCATCCCCTTTGGCCCAACCGTTGGCCGGGGAGAGCTATCAAGGCGGTATACAAGTAAAGCCGTCAGTTCTTCCTTCTACCGGTAGTAAATCTAAATTGAGCTGTACGATCTCGACTGATCATCAAGATTGGAACAGCGGGCGCGGTGAATACTCCATCATTGGTTCATCATCCAAATTTATTTATTTCCTGCAACATGATTACTGTTGGCAGAGTTGGAAAAGGGTCATAACTGGAATTGCAACCTTTTCTTGCAAACTCCTCTTCTTAATAACAATAAGAATATCTCGCTTACTTTGATGTAGCAGATATTTCTACAAACAAATACTTTAAGTTACCTTGTAACTTCATCGTTCATATTATACTGGCATCATTTCCGTAAATGCATGGCATATGGTTTGAAAGATACTTTTGAACTGTTATACATTATCGTTCAGTTATATATTATTGTTGGTGGGCTATTGCTCACCCTTGCTTTATTATTATATCACAACAACAGCTAGATCAGATGACTCGCACAAGGCGCACTCGACGCGGGCGAGGACGATGAGACTACCAGAGCTGAAGAAGAAGCTATTGGTAGGGTATATTTATTCTTTCAGTACCAAGAATATGGTCTAGTATGACTTATGTAAATGGATGGCAAAGAGTATGTATTTATATTGAAATCCTTTTGGATTGTAAGAACTCATAATGTGATTAATAAAAATTTGATTGTTACTCTGATTTCATCTCTGGGACTATAACGGGTGTGTTTTATATTGTTGTGTTGGGTTATAGAGACGTAATTTATTTTATGTTAAGGAAAGTTCAATTGTTGTGGACAGAATTGGAAACCGTAACCACCGGATCCCGGACCCCGGATCTGGGGGTGTTACAGAAGTGGTATCAGAGCGTACGTTATAAACCCCAGAGATGAGGTGACGTTAAAACAATAAATTCAATAAGATAATAAGAACTCTTGCCAAGTTCATAGTCGGACTACTTAATGTAGTCATGACATATAAAACCCTTATGGGAACTCGTAAGTATAATGATAGTAACTTAGCTCGATATCGTATCGACGAGTAAGGCGACTGACCTTGAGGCATACGAGCAACAACGCGATGATGCTTTATATGCTAAAGATCAGCGGGTAATTCGATGGAGTACCCTACTGGAGACCCAGAAGAGGTTCCAGCAGATAAGGAAAATCCTGTTGGGATAAGGAGCTTACCCATGGGTAATGAGGGTCGCAGCCAGAATGACTGCGATGATTAAGATATGGTGCTCAGAAAAGTGAGTATAAAGAACCGAGATATTATTAAGAGATCTGAAGATGCATGTTGAATTCATAGCCGGACTACCAGATGTAGTACCAGCAAGAAAGAAGGATTGGAAGAATTACTTGAGATCTTATACGGAAATAGATTAGAATCCTTAGAGATTTTCATCTTAACAAAGAAAGAGCTAGAAGGATGTATGATTATCAAAGACATCGATTTAGGGCGAGGAGCAGAGTCCCTAGGAATAGTTGAGAATGAGGCAGTAAGTGCCATATCATTTGATAAATGAATCAGTATGAATATTGTCAGTAATAATTCGCCATGAGAAGGCAGGTGTCGTAGGTTGTAAATTATGGAACCAAATTAAGGTTAATAAGGTGGTTTTATTAAGGAAAATGTTCATTTTATGAATGAATCATTTAGAAAGTAAAGACATTGGGAAGTGATAGCATGATTGGGTAAAATTATATAAGGAAGTAGCAAGCAAGACAATGATCTCAGAACCTACCGAAAGATAAGACCAGTGAGTCAAGATGAACTCGTAATGAGACTACTGCCAGAGACTGAGTATAGAGTTAATTCAACTCAGTTAAATGATGAACCAGAAACGTTAGATGCATGTGATTTAGAGGAATATAAAATTCCTTCTTCTCTTTGAATGGATTATAGTAGTACCTTAAGTTTATTCCGATGCGGAATTATAATAGATCAAGTAATACGATCAGTAGTTAAAGAGAAAAATGTGAGAAAATCTTCCTGGAGCTAAAAGGTGAAATTGGTAATGACCAAGAGCTGGCATTGCTTAATGGAAAAAAAAGGAGACTTTGTGCTTCCAACGACGCTTCGCATAAAGGGTTAGGTAGACCGACATTTGGTAGTATTGAATATCAGGACGTATAGGTATCAGGACGTTGTGACGGGTTTCAGTTTGAAACTATTGATTCCCTTCTAAGGTATGGATATAATTGATTCCTTTCCAGTGGGTAAACTTCCAATCTGATGATGATTATTTCGTTAACTATGACTGCTTATGATTCCACCTGCTTGGAGGTTCAAAGAACTATTCTTCAGGTTTCGAAACTGGTCTCCTTAATGTTACCAGTAGGTGGGTAGATTGATCAAAATTTCCCTGAGTCTGGAAAGGAATTCGGTGAATTTTGGCAAACCTTGTCTTTCTGATTATCAGAGCATGTCATGGAAGAGAGTAAAAATTGGAGCAAACCCTGTGATTTGGGTAAGGATGCTGTAAAATGGGTTAGTAAACGGACCCTGAGCATTACAATCGACGGTAGTGATAAAATGATGAAGTGAGATTGGACGAAAATAGGAAATGTAAGTAAGAAACTAGCCGGACTGAGAAATTCCAGGATTGACTTAAATGAAAAGGCTGTTGTGCCAGGAATGGTAAGCTTGTGTGGCACGCAGGATTGATAAGAATAGTTGAAAAGATAAAAGTGGAGGAAAGGTGACCGGAGACAGTGCCGAGTAGTCGATTAAGACTTATATGGAGTAAAGTTTTGGAAAGGTAGAAAGGTATCAAAGAAGAAGGCACTATGCCGGCAATTGCTAGAAAAGTAATGCTATTAGCCAACCCCTAAAATCATATATTTTTATTTTAGTGTGGCCAGTTGAGGCCAAGTCACAACGGACTATAAAGTGACTAGACCATCAATGAAAAGACAAAGCAGGGTTGCTTCTAAGTAAGCACCGACTGCAAGGGCTTCTGATATAAAGGAAATATTAATGAGATCGTAGGAGTCTTCTACTAAACCCTTTGCAACCCATGTTTTGATGGGGAATTTACTAGACCTTTTTGGGATGGGGTAACCCGTACTAAAGTGACTCATGTGTATATGGTTGTCCAAGATTACGAGTAAAATGGAAGTATAGTGACTTGAGATGTATGATGTTAGGGTATCGTGAATACCCTGAACATATTACGACTAAGGGAAGTAAACAACGAAGGTTTATGAAGAGAGTATAGAAATGGTCAAAGATGGATCAGTATGCTGTAGAAATTTTGTCTAAGGCAAGTACATTTGAGAAGAACGATAAGTACTAAGAGATTCACGTTGAACTCGACCAATATCTTCCAAAACATCCTTGCTGCCATTACCAAGTTCTGTAAGAGAGGAGTTAGGCATACGTTGCCTTTTTGGAAGGCCAAATAGGCTGACAACTATCTGAAAGAAGAGGGTGGCATTAAGCCACCGATCGATTATCAAATGAGAATGATTGAAAAGAGACCTTTATTAAGGATACATGGTCTGATTGCCAATTATAAGATGCAAGAATTCTTTGGCAGTTGAATTAAGGATAGGATATCCATAAATTAAGACAAACCCTAGGGAATGCACAAGGGGTGGCATTAACCCTAATAACGACATTATGACTTCAGATGATATGAGTTGGACTTGCTAAGGCAACAATGACCGGTAAGGATTATTAAAAAGAGTTCTGGAAAGAACATAGATAGAATTATTAGAAGTATTGATCAATGACATTTTGATATACCCTGTACCCAGAAAATACAGGAGGAAGGATGAGGATGACCTATGAAACCTTACAAGGAAAAAGGTAATATTCCGAACTTCAAAATGGAAGTTTGGTAAGGAATGTATGACATAGTAACAGTAATGCCAGATGAGGCATGTATGAGACCCTGAGGAAGTATGGATTGAACCTATAAAGGTTGAGATTATCCTAAGATAAGGAAAGAACTAAGAAGAGAAGTATCCTAAGTAGGATTGGGAATAAACGTGATAAAGTTCCCACGGGTAGGTGGAAGCAATGACTTATGGAGAAACACTGATAAATATATTTTTCTCCATCAGCAGAGCTTAAGGGAGAATGCTTTCACCCAAAAATGATGGGAATGAGGTAGAAATGTTTGAATTGGAATATATCCAAGGAACAAGGATTACCAGAAATTATTATTATCAGGAAAGGCCAATGAGGTGGCCGACAGTCTAAGTATAAAGGAATAATTATAAATGTTCATACCGAAGAAACAAAATGATATTTGGAAAGACCTTGAAGGTCATATTGGAGTGGAGGAAGTTACATTCCTTTTGATGATTGTGCAAGAATCGAAGGTAATAATAGTTTAAGTAAAGATTCGATTCCTGATGGAGTCTTAAGCATATTACGTACCTTAGAAGGTCCCGTTTTGAGGCAAACCAGGACCATGGTACAAAATTGATGAAGTAAACCGTTAAGTTTCCAGTCTTTTATGGAAGATGCATAAGTGATAGTTTCATCAACCGGACCTAGCTGCGATGCCTGAAACTCTTCTGCAATTCTATCTACTTCATGTTATATCTACATCAAGTTCAGGAAGTGTTCCTTATGGATAAGGAATAGTGATTACTTTGTCTCCCTAAGGGATTTGAAACCCGTAGGGTTAGCTATTAATGCACTACGTAAACAACAAGTGATGGTGATTCTTCTAAGAAAGTAGATGACAATGTAAAGATAAAGAAAGTGCTGCCATTGATTAACTAAATGGCATATTGATGAATGACAAACAAGTTTATGTTAGTGTACTTCTGCGCAAACAAGATAGAGAATATGAGGTTGATGATTCATGATGTTAAAGATATTCCCATGGAAAGAATTAATGAGACTTGGAGGGAAGGGCGGTTGAGCCCGAGACTTATTGGGCCACCTGAGAGTTTAAAGTGTTCGGACGGCGGTATTCGAGCCAGCCTTACCCCCAAAACTTATAGCACGGTCATAACGGGTTTTCATGTGGCCAGGCTACGTCAGTAAAATGCAGATGTTCAACAGATGATAGGAGTACGAGCATGTAGATATACGACCTGGTCTGACTTACGAAAGACAACCTGTGGAAAACCACGGTTAGAAAAGAACAAGTGATGAGAAACACGGTTGGCAGAAGTAGATTATATGAATCTAAGTTAAAGGAATCGGGCCAGATTCATTTCGGAAAGTTTAAATTGAAATAACGTGATGATTATAGAATAAATGAGACGGAATACCGATAAGGAGGTACCAAGTGCAAAAAGGTGTCTCAATAAAGAGGTGAAGGTGAAAGTAAATAATAGAAATGAGTAAGAATCAGCTAATAAGAAGGATGTGATTGATAAAGAAAAAGGGTGGGGAAGCAACTATGGAATGAGAAGCAAGGAATGTTATGAATGGGTTTTCTAATGAATTCTCAGGATGACAACCTGATAGTGTCAATATTATAGTTATGAAAAAGCTAGTAACATGATATGGGATGTCAGTAATAATGATGTCAAGTGAGAAATCTAAGATTTAACCTGAAAGGTTGAAGGATTTCCCGAATGTGAGTATCGCTAAGATTGAACAAGAGTATTTGTCCATAGAATAATGGACAAAGCAGCAAGATATGTTGACACGTGAGATTGCGATCAAATAGTATTGGATATAATTATGATTAATTTCTTCTTTGATAAACCTCTATAGTTCAGAGGTAAATTCTGAGTATGATATTCTACAATCATGAAAGCTTTCTATAATCCTTTAGAACTCTTTTCTCTTCTTCTCTCTTATTCATCTTCTTTATGAATTGAGAAGAACAACCCTTTTAGGAGGGGAGGTACTGCTACGTGACTATCTGTCTATGTGATAGAAGTCTAAGTGGAATACCATGACTTGTTTAATTGCTTGTCAAGTACTAAAGGCTGGCCCCCTTCTGTACTAACTATGCAATATAACAAATGTTCAATTGATCATAGTGATCTCTCAATAAATCTTTCCACTTCTCTATATTGATCGAGATTGCGAAGATTAAAGCAATCAGGAAATGCACAGTACGAGCGAGGTTACCTCCGAATTCGTAGGGTGATAGTGATACCAATGTTACTGCAGGTATCAATAAGGATAAGACTGAGTAAGAATATAACCCGGATAGTGAGTTGTACGAAAAGTAGCAACGTTGATGGAAAAAGGATACAATATGGATTGTAGCACTAGAAGATGTGCTGAGGAAGGGTAGAACAACTAAGAATTGACCGGGAAGCTAAAAAGTGAACGACAGGCAAACGACTCTTTGCTTCCTACCTGATTCCGGGACGGAATCCTTTTAAGGAGGGGAGACTGTAAGAACCCCAAATTTTGGATATAATTAAAACTTTTTATTAAGTAATGATAAAATGAGGAACAATGATTCCGATAACAAGGTCACCAGCTCTAATGAATGGTGGTTTCAAAGAACAATGATTGTAATGAATGGATATTGCTTTGGACAATGATCCTGATGCATTGGTATATTGTCAGAATAGAGTAATTCGATGGTTGAGGACCTAGATAAGAATAATCTACCATCCAGGAAGGAGCTAATGGATCCTTGAAGGGAAATGAGTACGTGCATAGTGTTTCCCGTACGTGCATAGTGTTTCCCGTACGTGCATAGTGTTTCCCGTACGTGCATAGTGTTTCCTGTACGTGCATAGTAATTTGGTGGATGAATAGTGATTTTGTAAGTTGGAAAACTTTTCACTCCACCCTATGTACGGGACGTGATATGGATGTTTCGAAGTCATATTAGTAATACGCGGAGGAAATAAGTGAATGCAGAGACGATCGGAATTCAGAAATTCCAAATTCTTTTCGGTATAATATTTGACCGGACAGTGGATTAAATATTATTATAATCCAAGAATTGAGATATTAACTTTGAGGATTTGATATTTTGGGATGTTATTATATTTGATTTAAGAATGAAGGTAGGAAACCACTGAGGAGTGGTTATGGCTACAATGTAATTATTGATATTTGGAAAGAATGAATGGAATTCGACCTTATTATGTTTATGTCTTGAAGAATGCTAAAGGGTGACAACATAGGTAAGAATAATCTATCTTCTAAGGGAATAAGATATGGCAACTTCAAGCAAGAGAATACCCTCATGTCATCCAGATCGATAACGATTAATCCAGTAGTTCCGTAAAAAGGTTAAGGAACGATCGAAAGAGAATACGGACAATTGTACCACCCTAAGTGAACAAGTAAAGAATACAGAATGAATAGTGTTTGGTGGGAGTATATAATAATATGAGACGACACTATACAGAAGCATTCGGAACGGATTTCCGAGTTCGTATTAGTGATCCAGGGGGAAAATAAGTGTATGTAAAAGCTGTCGGATTCTGAAAAACCGCACTTTTATTTTCTTCGAGAGTTCCCTGGACACTGATAGCCTTAAGTATTTAACGAATGGATTTAAGGAATATAAATTGGAAAGTTAGAATGAAAGATGGAGAATGAAAGTATTAATATTAAAGAGGATTCCCGGTAAACCCTAATTAGAAATCCGTGAAATATTCTCACGAACGATCAATCGAAACGGGTAATAACCGGACACAGAAACAAGCAGAGGAAGCAAGAGTCTTGTGTAAGCTACTAGAATAAATATCTAGCAACCAAGTGGCTTAAAGTAACTAGCATACTTGGAGATGGAAGTAGTACTTAGAAAAACCAACCAATACTTAGCCTTCCACCATCCAAAACATAACACTTGTCTCTCCAAATTGCCTCATCCATGACATCACACTCCACTAACACAACTAGGATGAGATATTATCTATCCAAATTCACTTTATGCAAAATTTACCAAGGAAAAACAAGAAACCAAGCAAACACTCTCCATTCCTTTCTTTTCTTCAAAGTTTCGGCCAAGGAGCTAGAAAAGGAGGTTCCCACCTTTGTTTGTTCTTTTAATTTTTAGGGTAAGTACTACATATCATAGCTTAGATCCCCTAGAAATTTCAGCCTCAAATTCACTTCCTTTCATTTTCAAATAAATCATCAAAGGTGATGATGAATAGTGTTTCTAAGAACTAATCTTTGTTTTTCTTGTTTTCATGGTTGATCCTAGCTAAGTTAAGGCCATCCAAGGGCAATACCAAGCTTTGTGTGGCTATTACATACTACAAGGAAGGTATAATACTTGAAAACCCTTGCTCTACTTTGAGTTTTAAGCATGTTCTTGATGGATCTAGCTTAGTTATGATTATGTTCATGTTATAAGCATGTTTAGTTAGTGATTTAGTGATTTGATTAACATGATGAGTTTGATACTAAGATCAGTGGCTTCTGGTCTTGTTGGGGTGCTTATTATGTGTATAAGTTGATTAGATGCCCGGTGTGGCTTGGTTGTTGCGTAATGAATTTTAGAACGCTCGATTCGTAGCCGTCGTAATGCCCGATTTTCATTAACACTAAGAAACCGAACTGGTCAGTAGCCATAACTCTTTGTTCTTGGCAAGTTAATGAACCCTACTGATAGATTTTTGAACATAGATCACTTTGGCGAAAGAATCGAAGCAGTTTGATTTACGGTTTAGGAATTATGACCAAATTACTAAAAGTAGTTCGAATCCGTAAACGAAAGTTCGTAACTGAAATTGAACCCTCGTAAACTATGTAACGTCATGGCGAATCTTGGTAAATAAATACTAGGGGTAAGAAGGAAGGTGTGAAAGAAAACCGTATGTCAAAAAGAGCATTTTTCGATTTATTAAAAATGTTCGAGTCAAGGTTAAACGCGAACGAACCCCTAAAAGACGACTCTTTTATAACTTCGGTAAAACACTTAGAAAACGGGCGATAAAACTCGGAGTATAATATTGGTTCGTAACGATCAACCTTAGAACTCATATGACTTAAGTATGTCCCAAGTATAAGTGCAGTGACATGTCGTATTAACGAACGAATGTCGGGTCGGATCAGTGATAATAAGTAATCCACTAAAAAGGGGTATAACGAGATAACTCGAGAACGTGTTTCGAATTAAGTATAACTTAACTTTTAATATGTTAAGTGATTAATCCCGAATGCCTTGGCTATTTATAGATCACCAAGCTGAACCGGGACCCGCTACCACTACCCCTTACCGTACTCGACTACCAGGCAAGTTTCAATTCCCTTCTTTTAGGCTGTTGTTGTGATTGAATATATATATATATATATATATATATATATATATATGATTGCTGATATACATATGCCATTGCATGCATGCCTACTTTCAAGTTGAATTGATATACTTGTTCCCTGAATGTTATTGTTGGCTTATAAGCTAGATAGTTATACATCAGTTATAAGCCGGTTATTGTAAGACCCTCATAGAAGGGCGTATACATCTTATTCATCAAATATAGACCGGGAGTCAATATTTCTTGATATATCGAGATTACCTCGGAGGAAAATATTTAAGTAAATATTTTCCATTATTCGGGCGACGAATATTATTTGAATATTCGTTCGAGATTATTTATTTTAACGATCTTTACTTCAAATAATTATTTGAACGTAACTATTCGACGAATAATATTTTTAATATTCATTCAGAGTCGAATTATTTATCGATTATTATTGCGAATATTCTTCTAAAGGTTGGACTACTAAATGAATATTAATTGGATATTCATTTAGAATATTATTCATTAAATGAATATTACTTTTGAGTATTCATTTAAGACAGTAATTACCTATCGAATATTATTTTAATGTTCATCTGAAACTTGATTTATTTATCGAGTCTTATCTCGAATATTCCTTTAAAGCTTAGATTACTAAATGAACATTACTTGATATTCATTTAGAATATTATCCATTAAATGAATATTACTTTATCAATATTCATTTAAATTCCTAATTAATTATGAATATTATTTTGAATATTCATCCAGGGTTCTATTTAATCATCGAATATTATTTTAAATATTTTAAATATTCCTTTCAGGTCTTATTAATTAATGAATATTATTTGGAATATTCATTTGAATATTTAGTTATGCAATAAATATTCTCTCGATATTTCTTCAAGAATTATTTGAGAGATACTCTGATTAAAGATATTCTTTCATATTCCTAAATATTCCGTAAAATATTTTAATTCAATAAATATTCTCTGAATATTTATTCCATACTTAGAATAACCTCGATAAGGTTTATCTTCTTCGATTATTACAGAAAATATTTCGGAGTCATATTATTATTAATCTTATATCAAGAAAGGTTCTCAGACATCATTCTTCTTTGAGTCTATCTCCTTAATAATAAGGGAACCTTACTTGGAAAATGTTATTTATCTTGTCGACTTCCCGGTCATAAAGTATTCCCTTCACTCGCAACTCGGGTGCTGTTGACTTATTAAGTCGTTGCTTACCTTCTCATCTTTCGAGGGGTAAGATTACTGGAACAAGTTGATATCCGTTACCAAGTAATAGCTTGGGAGTTATTGGTAAATTTTCCTTTCCAACTAGATACGACTACTTTGTGGAGTCTTATCAACAAGTATTATACTTGGGGAAAGGGGGACGAACGTTACATTCGGAATCATGAATTCTATTTGAACTAGGAGTCGTGTAAGAGGCCGAGTAGCGCCGGTCCATCCCCTTTGGCCCAACCGTTGGCCGGGGAGAGCTATCAAGGCGGTATACAAGTAAAGCCGTCAGTTCTTCCTTCTACCGGTAGTAAATCTAAATTGAGCTGTACGATCTCGACTGATCATCAAGATTGGAACAGCGGGCGCGGTGAATACTCCATCATTGGTTCATCATCCAAATTTATTTATTTCCTGCAACATGATTACTGTTGGCAGAGTTGGAAAAGGGTCATAACTGGAATTGCAACCTTTTCTTGCAAACTCCTCTTCTTAATAACAATAAGAATATCTCGCTTACTTTGATGTAGCAGATATTTCTACAAACAAATACTTTAAGTTACCTTGTAACTTCATCGTTCATATTATACTGGCATCATTTCCGTAAATGCATGGCATATGGTTTGAAAGATACTTTTGAACTGTTATACATTATCGTTCAGTTATATATTATTGTTGGTGGGCTATTGCTCACCCTTGCTTTATTATTATATCACAACAACAGCTAGATCAGATGACTCGCACAAGGCGCACTCGACGCGGGCGAGGACGATGAGACTACCAGAGCTGAAGAAGAAGCTATTGGTAGGGTATATTTATTCTTTCAGTACCAAGAATATGGTCTAGTATGACTTATGTAAATGGATGGCAAAGAGTATGTATTTATATTGAAATCCTTTTGGATTGTAAGAACTCATAATGTGATTAATAAAAATTTGATTGTTACTCTGATTTCATCTCTGGGACTATAACGGGTGTGTTTTATATTGTTGTGTTGGGTTATAGAGACGTAATTTATTTTATGTTAAGGAAAGTTCAATTGTTGTGGACAGAATTGGAAACCGTAACCACCGGATCCCGGACCCCGGATCTGGGGGTGTTACATGTTCAGATCCACTTCTTTAGCTCTTTGTCCCTTTGTCTTATCTCTCCAAGCTTCTTTGTAGGCTTTCCAATGTGCTTTATAGTACATAGTCAAATAAAGCGACTTGGCTTGTTGCAGGTTTCTAACTTGTACAATTCTTCAGTATTTTGTCTCCAAGAATGTATTCGAGAAGTGGCTAAGTGATTGATTCGAGAACTCGAATTGACTTAATCGATAACTCTGAGTTCTCGAATAGTGTTATATTGACATATCAAATCACTTCTCGAATAGCTCTTTTCTCTGGGACTCCTTGAGATATGGAATAAAGCATTTTGACATATCGAATCCCTGAGATGTCGAATAGCTTCTTTAGTCCTTGAGATATCAAATAGAGCATTTTGACATATCGAATCCCTGAGATGTCGAATAGCTTCTTTAGTCCTTGAGATATCGAATAGAGCATTGACTTGTTGACCCTTAGAGAACTCGAATGATGCTTTGACTTGATGACTCCATGAGTTCTCGAATAGAGTAATAGACATATCGAATCTCTGAGATATCGAATGAGATATCGAACAGTGTATTCAGAGATATCGAATAGTGTCTTCTGAGATATCGAATCTCTGACTTCTCGAATGCTAGACTTCTCGAATAGACAAAGGTACTTCTCGAATTGGTACTTAGGCAAATTCTTCATTTCTTCAAATCCCAACTGTTATTATTTGGCAGTCTTTATCTCCTTGCTTGAGGCATGAACCTTGGAACTTCTTTCAAGCATTATTCTTGACTTTATAAGTACAGTAACACAACTAGAATTTGATGTCTATTACAAATATAGAAACTCTACAACTAGAGGTTCCCTCAGTTAAGAGGTCAAGTAGGTAATGCATAGCATTACACACACTTAGGCTTATTATTAGATGTATTCAGGCATGCCTCTGTGACTAACAGTATAATTTCGGATTCGGATATTATCGGATACGGATGTGCCTATATCCATATCCGTATCCGAAATTGACGGATCCGAATACGGATAATATCCGATTAATTTCAAGTACGGATAATATTCAATTTATTTCGAATACGAATACAGATATTTTGAACGGATATCAAATTTTTCAAATTTTTTTGACAACCCTAGGGACGACAATGCTTACGATGTGCACTGTGTAGCTTACATAATCATGCTTATGCCTAATACTTAGGCCCCATTTGTTAACAGGTGAATGGTTCAAAATTTACTAGACGACTGCTGATGCAATTGTTAAGATTGTTTGACAAATAATATAATCGGTGGACGATACTTGTAAATATCTGAACCAGTGACTTTCTATATACAAGCCTCATTCGTCCAGATACTTGTCCAGATTTGCTATCATGTTTCTAGTGCAATTATTTTAAAATAATTTATGTATTGAGAGGGCTGTATGTTCAGCTTTGCAATCCCCTTTTGTTAAAAATAAATATTTTAATCATCTCTTCCTATTTCTTTTTTAAATGTTTTTTCTTATTTTTATTAGATTGTTCAAGTCAAGCATTTTACTATAAAATAAGAACAGCTAGCTACTTAAGTTATAGAAAATTATGTACAAAAATAAAATAAGATATTCAAGTTGTAAATGGATAAACAAATAAATTAATTTAAATTGCAGTAATAAATATAATTTTCCTGAAATAATTAAGTTAATATAACCATGTGCTAAAAATTAAAATTTAATTATATAAATTTCAAAAAATTGTCAGTAATATTGTTCAGAAAATTTTCATAATTTATTTATCAAACAACATCATTCATTTCGTATTAAGATTTAGTATTCATTCAGAATTTTACTCATTCAGAATATATTGTCCAGATTTAACAAATGACTCCTTTGTATTACCCCGGTAATCATCCTTACATAGCAGCTTAGCTATAATCGAACCTTAGGTAAAAATCATCTATTCACCTAATTAATAAAAATGGGAATTAGGTTTTAATACAATAATCTTGTATTGAAAGTTCATTTTTATTACCATTAATCGGGCAATTTTCGTTAATTAGGGACATTTAGTTTTTTAATTTCTTTTATAACGCAAGGTCTCTTGTAGTTCTCTTACTCTAAATTAACTTGGACAAATAGGTAAATTAATTTTGTACATCCGACAAGTATGTAAAGATGCTAGATGAATGTAAGTAAATTAACTTGGATAGGAAATGCTTTAAACATGAACATTATACCTACTGTTAGACTAATTTATTATGAGCTCTAATAACCAGACTATGTATGTAATCAGCAACTTTAATTTTCTCTTATATCTAATTCTAAAGAAATTGTTATCAAAATTGTGCAGTAATAACTTAGATTAGGAGCATATATGTTCATCAAAAGAAGAAATGCACATAAATCCACTTGAAAAAATAACATTACATTCTACATTGACATAGAAATTGTGTGTTAAAGCAGAGCAAACAGAAATTAAAGCAGGAATGTGGGCGGACAAAATGTACATGAATCACAAACTTCCAGTTTTCATGTTTCAATATACCAAATAGCAGGAATTTAAACATACACTCGATATTTTATAAGTCAACGGAATTCACTAAATATTTTTCGAAATCAATTTTTTTCCGACAAACAAACGAAACCTTATTTATCACAATTTTTTTTATTGAAAAAAGGTTATATATAAATCTCATTAGCCCATAGTCTTGTAGTGTTTTAACTTTTTCACCACTTCATACTGACGGCATTGCTTACATTGTGCAGTTTACATAGGGAATGTTTAGGGAACTTATTTTTCAGAATAAATCAACTTATTTTAAGATAAAATTAGAGATTCCTAATTTTTTTCTAAAAAATTAATTTTTTTTTTGCAACTTATAGATTATCAAACATACATTAATAACTTGTATAAAAAAAATTATCAAAATATAAAAATTTTACCCGAAAATAAGTCTACTAAGGACTTATTTTAAGTTAGTGCCAAACAGGCCCATAATTAATCACTCTTATGTCTAATACTACCATAATCATGCTTACATCAAAGCTTAGCTAAAATCGCATCTTAGTTACGTCATTAGGACTGTTCTTGAATGTGGATTAGTAAAATAATTATTCACCTCCCTAAATTGACCTTTGTTCTATACTATAAGCAGTAGTGCACTATTATATGCCCCCTATGTCATAGCTTAACTATGTAGTAATTAACTAATGAGTGATCATAATCGTGCTGATTAAATGCAGTCATCATAGTATGACATACCACATAAGTCATCTATTTGGATTATGTGAACTTCAAGCAAGAACAAAAAAAATTGTATCTTTTCTAAAATATATTGGGTCATAGTTCTTGTAATTGATTGATTGAATCATCTTTCTGCTATAATTTTTCGCGAAAAAGATTATTATTAAAAACTTTCAATAGTGAATGGGGTGACGTCATCTACCACGGTTAATTCATCATTTTTAGTCTTTTTTTTCTTTTCACGAAAAATTTTAACAAAAAATTGATTATAAATAATAGCTTAGTATGTATCAGATTTCATACATAATATGACCGCTCATGCGTCTATCCAATATTGTTTGACATTCATTTTAATCTGAAACTTAAGCAGGAATTATATAAATAATCTTGCATGTAAAATCAGCTTTGCCATCAAATTCATTGTCTACATGCAGGTATATTAAATTTCTGGAAACACACTTACAACCTTAGTGTTTCATGCTCAAAATATATGATCTAAATTAGATCCGGCAATCGTTTCGTATCGTTTACTTTCATATTTTTGTGTACTCATAGCTAAGTCCGAAACCGATTCGAAATCATTTCATGTACTCATAGTTAAAATCGAATCCTAAACATTTTGTTTCATGTCAACACGAAAGTACAAGTAAATATACGAAATTTTTGTGTACTTTTTGTTTACACGAAATGACCCGAAAAATAACACGAAACGATTATATCCGAATACACGAAATATACACGAAATAGTACTGAATATGTAAAATGAGTGATTAAAAAAACACAAAATACTAATAAATATGTAAAATAAAATACCTATATAATATTTATTATGATATATAAAAAAATAAAAAAATATACATAATATTTCGTGTACTTTCGTGTACCCAAAATGAAAATTCATATTCGACACTAAATATTTCGTGTAACTTCGTGTTTGTGTACTTTCGTATTTCATGTACCAATAATAAAATTTAAAACCGTATTTATCGTGCCGTTTCGAGTCATATTCACGTGTCATATGTTAAATTACCAGGTCTAATCTAAATAACAAGATACACGTAAAATTCGATACTATATATAACGCTCTCGGTCTGGGTAATTTTATAGATCTAATAAGGAACATTTTTAAATTTTTCATATTTTGTGATCGTCTCCTTATTTAAAGTAAAAGAAATTTATTGTAAAATTATCATAAGAAAAATCAAGACACTATGTCCGTGTGTTTGTTGTCCCTTCCTAGATACGATCACAAACACTCTTGCATGATCAGATATATCATGAAAATTTGAGGACTGTTTTGATCATGGAAATTCAACTCGATTAATGGTAATAAGAATGAAATTTTGATAAATTTTTGTATTGAAATGTCATTCTCATTTCTGTTAATTAAAAAGCATTGTTCTAAAAATCGTCCAATTTTTTCAAAAATTACCGATTTAATATTTGACCAATTTGATTTTTAAAATCTGATTTATCGATATGAAACTTTTTTAAATGGTATATTATATAATAAATTAGAGTAAAATATTAGAATATATCCTATTTTTGTACCGATTTATCATTCCAATAAATTCCCGATTTACCGATAAATCGTTATTATATATCTAAACCGATTTATTCCGATTTTCGAAAATAACCATGCTAAAAAAATGCTTGAATAATTACTTAAACTTGAATTTTACTAGGTTAAAACTGTACATAATAGGTAATATAATATAACACCACCCATAGATTTAGTTCGATCAGGAGCACCACTGAATAATATTTCACATGCTTCGAATCTTCGTTATCAAGGGGCGGGTGAGGACCGGTGGACCACAATATTCAAACATGAAAATTTATGCATATATTACAAGGGAGTGCTTTGGTGACCTTTATTCGAAGCGCCATGCATTTCCCTCCTAGTATATATGCTAGAAGAAGCCAAAATAATAGTCATCAAAACTTGTGGCTCAGACAAAACTCAATAGATTACTTCAAATGGAAAATTCCAAAGAAGAAAGTAAGGACCTGAAAGAAGGAGATGATCAAGTGAGATACAGAGGGGTAAGAAGGAGGCCATGGGGAAAATTCGCGGCGGAGATTCGTGATACGAAAAGGCAGGGGCAGAGGCTCTGGCTAGGGACATTTGCGACAGCAGAGGAAGCTGCAAGAGCTTATGACAAAGCTGCTTATGCAATGAGAGGTGCATTAGCTGTTTTGAATTTCCCTGATGAATATCCTCCTACTTTGTGCTCTTCATCAGGGGCTACGGCCTCGTCTTCCGTTCCGTCGGGTTCTGGTGGTGGCAGGGGAAAGGAGGTTTTTGAGTTTGAATGTATGGATGATCAGGTGTTGGAGGATCTTCTTGAGTTTGATGAATATAAGAAATACTAGGAATGGTGGCTAACTGCAACTGGCTATATTAACACTAAATAGTACTGGAAAATGGCAATGTACTCTGCTAAATGGAGTAGTATTTTATTTTTGTTTTAACTGTTGGATTTGATTATCAACATATTATGATCATTAGTAATGATCTTAAATCTGAGTTACTACTCACTCTATCCATATTTATCATAGTTTCATGTAATCTGTATGCATGTGCCAGTTGAAATATCTATAACTACCTGTTTATGAAGCGAAAAAAAATTAGGACTTTTCTGTATGTTGATGTTGTAAAGTTTCTTTAATTTTATGGATATCCACATATTTTAGTTTGAAATTTCAATGTTAAATTTATTATTAAGTAATAGTATTTTATTAACATAATATATTCACTTTGTCAAAAAGGTCCAAAAAGTTACAAATAAAAAAAAAAATTGAAGTTAGTTTTGTTAAAATTTATTAAATCAAATTATTAAGGGCATGTTTGGCAACTCTCTCAAATAAGTATTTATGGACTTATTTTTGGGTAAAAAAAATCATATTTTGATAATTTTTTTATACAAGTATTTAATGTATGTTTAAGATTCTATAAGTTGTAAAAAAAAAGGTTAACTCTTGAAAGAAAAAGTTTGGAATCTCTAACTTTGTCTTAAAATAAATTGAATTATTCTGAAAAATAAGTTCTCGAACCACTCCCTAACTTGCCACATAAAGTTAAACGAAGAAGATATAGCTTTGACTCTATGCCGACTTTTGAGTTTATAATCCTTAATATCAATGTTATAGAAATCGCTAGGCGGATCAAGGCGGTTGAGGTACCGTCTAGCGATTAATCGGGTAGTGTTATGTAATAAAAACTAGGTTACGAATATTGTGGTTTGTGTGTGTTTAATGCAAAGGGGTTGATGAGCTTCAAGCTTTAATGGTTGTTTCCGTGTTCGAGACTAATCGGTCCTCACAGAGTGCCTACGTATCTCGTATTGAGAATCAAGCCAAAAACGTAGTTCTGAGATGAAGGATCAGGTCCTTTATATAGGCCTGGGAATCCTTAGAATTATGGTAGGATTTGGATACTTGGTGGGCAAGTCACCGCCTTGAGGAAGGTTCTAGACTCTTTCCTTGTAGGAGTCTGTTTCCATATCGAATTTGGATGCCTTGGAGGCTAAGTCTTGTAGGAATAGTTTCCTTATCTGATGCTTATTGCTGAGCTATTAATATCCCTTAATATTAATTACGAAATTAATATTAAAATAGGGTCTGGGCCCCACAAATGGCACCCACGTTTGGACCACGTTGGGTCTAATTAATGCAACATTAACTGTGTCTTTAGGGCTTACTTTTAGCCCATATCATTTGCCCCCCAACTTCCAGGAAAACTGATCAGGTTTTCCTTGAAGTTATAACGGCCTTATTCGAGGCTCGGGTCAGTGTCTATCTTTATACACTAGTGTTTCACGAATATTGTCTTGATGTAAAGCGTGGAGCGACCGACGCGTTTACGACAATGTTAAGTAAATGCTACTTGGCGCTAACAACGTTTAAACGATGTTAAACGACGTTAAACGACCTAAAATGGCACTAATCGATGCTAATCAACTCTAATCGGTGCTACTCGGCACTAATCGATGCTAATCGGTGCTACTCGACACTAATCGGTGCTACTCGGCACTAATCGATGCTAATCGACTCTAATCGCTACTACTCGACACTAATCGGTGCTACTCGGCACTAATCGATGCTAATCGGCACTAATCGGTGCTACTCGACACTAATCGATGCTAATCGGTACTAATCGGTACTACATTGATTGGCCAAAAAGAGACCCGGATCAGCTACAACCACCCTCTGGTCAGCTGCTAGGAGGTCCTGGTCGGCTGCCAGGAGGTCCTGGTCGGTTGCCAGGAGGTCTTGGTCGGTAGACAGGAGGTCCTGGTCGGCTGACAGGAGCTCCTGGTCGGCCTGACCCCTCCAATGGCAGCTGGTCGGCTGACAGGAGGTCCTGGTCGGCTGACAGGAGGTCCTGGTCGGCTGACAGGAGTTCCTGGTTGGCTGAGTGGCTGACAGGAGCTCCGTGTTGACTGCAACAGGCAATAATCGATGCTTAAACGACATTTAATCTGTGTTGAACGACGTTAAATGGCATAAGACGGCACTAATTGATGCTAATCGATGCTAAACGACGCTAAGTTTTACGAATGTTTTGAAGGTCGACACTCGTTTTGGAAAGTAAAAGCTTCCACCAAAACCATCACCCGGGCCAACCAACTGACGGGAGGTGCCAGAAGGTCAGCCAGACCCCCTCCATGGCACCTGGTCGGCTGCCAGGAGGTCCTGGTCGGCTGCCAGGAGTACCTAGTCAGCTGATAGGAGCTCCTGGTCAGCCTGACCCCTTCAATGGAGCCTGGTCGGATACCAGGAGGTCCTGGTCGGCCACCAGGTGCTTCTGGTCGGCTAGGACCCTTCAAGGTTGTGGAAAACTTTGTGATCTTCGCGTGGACTTTAAGATCGTCCAAATCCGATACCCGGAGCTCAAGATATGGCTGAAACAGCGTTGAAAGGTCCGGTACCGGCTTGCCATGAGATCCTGGTCGGCCAAGGCTGCCAAGAGGTCGGCCTGACCCCTCCTCGGGTGGCTGATCGGCTGACATAAGGTCCTTCGTCGGCCAAGGCTGCCAAGAGGTCGGCCTGACCCCTCCTCGGGCAGCCGGTCGGCTGACATGAGGTCCTTGGTTGGCCAAGGCTGCCAAGAGGTCGGCCTGACCCCTCCTCGGGCGGCTGGTCGGCTGACATGACGTCCAGGTCTTGTCTTGAGCGCTTTGTCGTGCCTCTCGGAGCATTTTCGCAATATCTGAATTCTCGGTCTTGAATCGTGACCTTGGCCATTGGCTGTAGAGTATCACCTTTTGAAGCATAACTAGCCTTTTGATTAACGAAGCTAATCTCTTGCACTCTATCTTTCTTAAACGTAATTGACTTTTAATGCTTAGTTAAGCGTCAGCCGACCAGGACCTCCTGGCAGCCGACCAGGACCTCCTGGCAGCCGACCCCTTCAATGGAACCTGGTCGGCTGCCAGGAGGTCCTGGTCGGCCACCAGGTGCTTATGGTCGGCTAGGACCCTTCAAGGTTGTGGAAAACTTTGTGATCTTCGCGTGGACTGTAAGATCGTCCAAATCCGATACCCGGAGCTCAAGATATGGCCGAAACAGCGTTGAAAGGTCCGGTATCGGCTTGCCATGAGATCCTGGTCGGCCAAGGCTGCCAAGAGGTCGGCCTGACCCCTCTTCGGGTGGCTGATCGGCTGACATAAGGTCCTTCGTCGGCCAAGGCTGCCAAGAGGTCGGCCTGACCCCTCCTCGGGCAGCCGGTCGGCTGACATGAGGTCCTTGGTTGGCCAAGGCTGCCAAGAGGTCGGCCTGACCCCTCCTCGGGCGGCTGGTCGGCTGACATGACGTCCAGGTCTTGTCTTGAGCGCCTTGTCGTGCCTCTCGGAGCATTTTCGCAATATATGAATTCTCGGTCTTGAATCGTGACCTTGGCCATTGGCTGTAGAGTATCACCTTTTGAAGCATAACTAGCCTTTTGATTAACGAAGCTAATCTCTTGCAATCTATCTTTCTTAAACGTAATTGACTCTTAATGCTTAGTTAAGCGTCAGCCGACCAGGACCTCCTGGCAGCCGACCCCTTCAATGGAACTTGGTCGGCTGCCAGGAGGTCCTGGTCGGCCACCAGTAGGGGTGAGTATTCGGTTTAAACCGAACCGAACCGAATTTTAATTCGGTTAACCGAAACCGAAATTATAGAAAAATCAAAACCGAAAACCGAACCGAATTAAATTAGGTTTTTAACCGAACCGAAATTTTTATTTCGGTTATTACCGAAAACCGAAATATAAAACCGAAATTTTAAAATAGTGCAAAAAAAATGAATAAATGTCTTACAAATTAAAATTTATCCAACATCCAAGTTCAATTAAAATTAAAATTACAAATTTAAGCTTAAAAGTAGTCAAAGAAAGTACATTTCAAGTGAAAACAATCATCATATCTCATGATGCATTAGAAACCACAAGTAATATATAGTAATATATTAATAAATAATATTTTATTATTATATAAAAAAAATTCGGTTATTTATTTCGGTTATTCGGTTAACCGCGGTTAAAAACCGAACCGAACCGAAAACCGAAATTTCAGAAAAAGGAGAACCGAAAACCGAACCGAAATATTAATTTCGATTAACCGAACCGAAATTATTTCGATTATTCGGTTCGGTTTTCGGTTAACCGAACCGTATACTCACCCCTAGCCACCAGGTGCTAATGGTCGGCTAGGACCCTTCAAGGTTGTGGAAAACTTTGTGATCTTCGCGTGGACTGTAAGATCGTCCAAATCCGATACCCGGAGCTCAAGATATGGCCGAAACATCGTTGAAAGGTCCGGTATCGGCTTGCCATGAGATCCTGGTCGGCCAAGGCTGCCAAGAGGTCGGCCTGACCCCTCCTCGGGTGGCTGATCGGCTGACATGAGGTCCTTGGTTGGCCAAGGTTGCCAAGAGGTCGGCCTGACCCCTCCTCGGGCAGCTGGTCGGCTGACATGAGGTCCTTGGTTGGCCAAGGCTGCCAAGAGGTCGGCCTGACCCCTCCTCGGGCGGCTGGTCGGCTGACATGAGGTCCTTGGTTGGCCAAGGCTACCAAGAGGTTGGCCTGACCCCTCCTCGGGCGGCTGGTCGGCTGACATGAGGTCCAGGTCTTGTCTTGAGAGCCTTGTCGTGCCTCTCGGAGCTTTTTCGCAATATCTGAATTCTCGTTCTTAAATCATGACTTTGGCCGTTGGCTATAGAGTATCACCTTTTGAAGCATAACTAGCCTTTTGATTAACGAAGCTAATCTCTTGTAATCTATCTTTCTTAAACGTAATTGACACTTAATGCTTAGTTAAGAGTCCAAGCGTAACATACTCTTTTAAACGCTTCTTTGTTCAGAATCGTATAAATATGTTACGATTCTTTCCATATATATCGGATGATTTTCATCTTTTTCTGCTCATAAACGATAGATGACCTGGAAACATGAACCGAGCTGTCTTTCCACCTGGTATAGGAAGTCACCCATCTTCTATAAAAGAGTGGGAGAAGCCTTCATTTTCATTCACTTCATCTCTTCTTACTTCTAAAATTCTCTCTGAAAGCTCTCCAGCTCCCAGGCTTCCAAGTTCTAGTTTCAAGTTCCAAGTTCGAGTTCAAGATGTCAGACGGCAACCGAGTACCTGCCCCATCATTCTCTATGTCCGAGGCGATGTCCAAATGGCCATAGCAAGAACTCTTCGAGGTAAAACTAGATTGCAACCTCCCTCCTATATTGATCGTAGATTTCATTCTTTATTAGACTTGTTGAGTACTATGAGGGATGCATTCCCTAACAGTTCTGAATTAGCCTCGTACCATAGTCCGTGCAAGTTAAACGAGCGTGACGTAGCCAAAATTAGACAGACGTATGGCTTCCCGGACTCGGTCAAGGTCCGCCTTCCTGGCCTAGGTGACAAAACCTGTAATTGGCATCCTGAGAAGCTGTGTGTTTTCAGGGGTGCCCTTGAAGCAGGTTTGAGATTTCCAGTCGATCCATTCATTGTCAGGCTTCTAGCAGCGATCCAGGTTCATCCCTGCCAACTATATCCTAACGCATGGCGTGCTATTCTCATTTTCATGTTAAGGTGCAGGGATCTAGATATCCAGCCGACCACCACATTGTTCCGGAGCATATTTTCAATAAAGAATTCTTCTGACTCTAAGAATGGATGGATCAGTATCCAACACAGGTCCAATGTTCCTCATATTGTGAATGCCTTCTCCTTCCCAGATTCCCACCATTCTTGGGGAAACGAGTTCGTGATTCTGAAATGGAGTGGTGGCAACTGGGGCCATATCTTTGTGTCAAAGTTTGGAGAAGTGAAAGACAGTTTGCACTTCGTGTGCGATCTCAGCCCAGAAGAGCTGCTTGATCGAGATAAACTAATTGCGGACGATGGTCGAACTCATTACAAAGTTTTCTTGAATGAGAAGAGGCTTGTGGGAGCTGGCCTTAGCTTACTTTCTATTGAGGGTAATTTTTTTATAGCACATTATGACCTCTGTTTGTTCTTATTCCAATATCTTTTCTGTTGCAATTTTAGCTGCTAAAGAAATAGATAGACGTCCAGAGAACCAGCCGAAGGTTACTAAAAGGATGGTCAAGAGAGCCGAGGTGGCTGCTGCACCCCCTGGTCAGAAAATTCCACAGTTCCTGTCGGGATGTTCTTCAAAAAGATCCCGGAATGCTGACGGGAAGATCAAGACCCCTTTCAACCCTAGTTGGGGCATTTGTGAACAAGACTCTGTCTTAGGATGCCCGGAGTTGGCCTTGGATTGGTCTAAGTGTTGCATCACTCCCCCTGATCTTTTGACAATAACTGCCGGGGATAAAATTGATGAGGCAGAGATTCTAGGAGCTCAAGCCCTGTATCAGGTTTCACACTCTCTATCTCAAACGTAATGTCTTCATATAACTCATCATTGTCAATATCTTACTAACCCTTTGTTTTAGGCTAACGCCTACTTCCAGGCCAGCTCTCGTCAAGGCCGAGCATACCGAGATGAGAACGTGGCCTTAATAGAGGAAAAGGCAATATTTGACGAGAAATGTCAGGACTTAGAGTCCAGAGCCATTCGTGCTGAAGCTGATGCACGTTCTTTCCAGAGGCAATATGACTCCTTGTACAAGAAAAGGGCAGCTGACTACAAATTGGTGGTGAAGGCTTACCAAGAGTCTGAGGACTTCTTCCAGCTTATAGACAAGCATGATGACAAAGTACGCCCGAATATCATGTCTGTCGGCTGGGACAGGGCTGTTAATGCTGTGAGCAAAAGGCATCCAACCGTAGTCAACCCAATGGACTTCCCAAGCCCTTATGGTCACATTGCTTCAGGCTCGGGAGTCAACACAGTGGCCCAAGCATCGGGTTCTGGCTCTAGGGGAAGCCGTCGTCGTTCTGGTTCTGGCTCAAGAGGGGGTGCCCAAGCTGTTAGTCAAGACTCAAGCTCTTCGGGCTCTCGTGGAAAGAAGCCCATGAAAGCGAGAAGGGATGGGACGATTCGTAAACCAATCCCAAATAGTAGGAGGCTTCAAAAGGAAGCAAGCCCTTCTTCCAGCTCCTCCGAAGAAGAAGAAGAGGGAGAAGGAGGGGAAGAGGCCGAGAGGGATGGGGCACACCCGACTGCAATGGCAACCGAAGATGACGGCGGCTCTGATGATGATTCGGGCGAGGAGGGTTCTACTGAGAAAGAGGGTTCTGAAGATGCTCCACAGGAGTAAGTGGCCTTGCATGGCCTTGTTAGCTGCTTGTGGCTGTGTTTATTTTCATTCGGGGTCCTTCATGGACTTAGACTTTTATTTGGTATGTCTGTAACTTAAACCTTGGCCCATAAGGCCATATTATCTATGCAGTTCTTTTCCTTTATTCGTATGTTCTTTATCTTCTGTACTAGATCATTCTAGACTTATACTTAACATGTGCTTGGTACGTAATTAAAATCACAGAATCATAGAACGGAAAACAAACTTGCATTAATAACTCAAAATGGGTTCAACCCTTACATAGATACTCTATCTCCTACTGGGAGCAACATGCTCTATAATGGTTTCATTCGAACCTTATTCCTAATAAATAGATAAAAGTCCAAGCCTTTGTCAAAAGAACTTAAACGTAATAAGCTTTGAGGTTCACAGCATGCCAAGTTCGGGGCACCTCAACCCCGTCCATGGTTTCCAACTTGTAGGATCCTCGACCTAACACCTTTTTGACTAGATACGGTCCTTCGCAGTTTGGTGCTAGCTTTCCTTTCTGGCCAACTCCTGAGGCTTCAATCTTCCTTCGGACCATGTCGCCTTGTCGAAAGAATCTTTCCTTAACTCTCTGGTTGTAGTGAAAAGAGGCTCTCTTCTGATGTTCAGTATTTCGGGCATTTGCTTCGTCCCTAACCTCGTCAATCAGGTCTAGGGCAAGTCTCATGCCTTCTTCATTAGTTTCTTGTTCGTATGCCTCAACTCGAGGTGATGCATGCATTATTTCCAAGAGCACTACTGCTTCGGCTCCATAAGCCAGCAAAAACGGGGTTGCTGCAGTCGTCACCTTACAGGTGGTGCGATATGCCCAGAGTATGGGTAGTAACTCATCCACCCAAGTGTTCCTTGAGCGTTCAACCCTCTTTTTCAATCCATCCAGGATGATTCGATTGGCAACCTCTGCTTGCCCATTTGCCTGCGGATGTGCTACTGAAGTGAAACGAAGCTCAATTGCATTTTCCTCACAGTACTTCTTAAACTCTTGATTGTTAAACTGCGTTCTGTTATCCGTCACAAGAATTCGGGGGATTCCATATCTGCAAATAATGTTCTCCCAAAAGAACTGGGCAACTTGTTTGGTGGTTATCTTGGCTAGGGGCTTAGCCTCAATCCACTTGGTGAAGTAGTCGATGGCCACTATCAGAAACTTTCTTTGGGCAGATGCTACGGGAAAGGGACCAAGTATATCCATTTCCCATATTGCAAACGGAATAGGAGAGTTAATCGAGGTTAACATCTCGGGCGGCTATCTTAAAATTGGAGCGTGCTTCTGACACCTATCGCACCGCTTGACATAATTCTGTGCATCGGATAACATGTCTGGCCAGTAGAATCCTAGTCGAGTGATTTTGTGAGCTAGGGCTCTGCCCCCCAAGTGTTGTCCACAGATCCCTTCATGAACTTCCTCTAGTGCTTCTCTTGCCTCTTGGGGTCTCAAACACCTCAAGTATGGGATGACAAACGATCTTTTGTAAAGGATGCCTTCGATTAAGGCATATCTCAATGCTCTTACCGACAGCTTCCGTGCCTCCAAGGCATCGTCAGGGAGCCAACCGGTTTCTAGGTGAGCCTTGATAGGATCTATTCAACAGCCTCCTATATCAATTGGTGCTACCAACTTAGAGTTGATGGTTGGGGCCTTCAAGTCCTGAAAGTAGACACTCCCTTCATAATTCTCGATCTCAGAAGAAGAAAACTTAGACAAGGCATCAGCCTTAACGTTCTCTTCTCTAGGAATGTGCTCAACATAACACTCCTCAAACTGAGTCATAACGGCCTTTACGACTCTCAGGTATTTCACCATAGTTTCGTCCTTAGCTTCAAATTCACCATTTACTTGTGATACCACAAGCCTTGAATCTCCACAAACTTTGAGGTTCTTGACCCTCATGATTCTAGCCAAACCCAAACCAGATATTAATGCCTCATACTCCGCTTCCTTGTTGGTAGTAGGAAAATCCAACTTCAAGGCGTACTCAACCGTGAACCCATCGGGGCTTTACAAAACCAAACCTGCACCATTAGAGCACCCAATATTCCTTCAGATCAGGTATAAGTTCCTCTTCTTTTTTCTCTTTCCCACGAAGTCAGCCAATGCCTGAGCCTTAATGGTTGTTCGAGGCTTATATGTTATATCAAACTCTCCTAACTCAATCGCCCACTTTATTAGCCTTCCACTGGCCTTAGGGCTATGCAATATATTTCTCAACTGCTGGTTTGTCAGAACTTGAATCTTATGTGCCTGGAAGTAAGGTCGCAACTTCCTCGAGGCAGTCACTAATGCCAAATCAAACGTTTCAATGGGTGAGTAATTCCACTCTGCCCCATGCAACATTTTGCTCACGTAGTAGATAGGTTTCTGGATTTTCTCTTCTTCTCGAATGAGGACAGCACTCAATGCTTGTTCAGATACCGCCAGGTATAGGTAAAGAGTCTCCCCAGGACTTGGTTTGGCCAACAACGGGGCTTCAGCCATGTATTTCTTCAGCTGTTCAAAGGCCTCTTGGCTCTCAGGAGTCCACTCAAAATTTTTCACCTTCTTCAATGCTTGGAAGAAAGGCAAGCACTTGTCACCTGATTTGGAGATAAATCTCCCTAGGGCTGCCACCCAGCCCGTTAACTTCTGTACATCCCGTATAGAACATGGTGGTTCCATGTCCAGAATCGCTTTGATCTTGTCAGGGTTGGCCTCTATGCCTCTTTTTGAAACCATCAGACCCAAAAATCTGCCTGATCCAACGCCAAAGGCACACTTGGCTGGATTCAACATCATCTTATGGTGCCTCAGCACTTCGAATGCCTCTCTGAGGTGCTTAATGTGGTCTGCCTTGAATAGGCTCTTGACTAACATGTCATCAACATACAGCTCCATGGTCTTTCCAATCAGATGAGCGAATATCTTATTCACTAATCGTTGATAAGTAGCGCCTGCATTATTTAGACCAAAAGCCATAACAAGATAGCAGAAAACACCAAAGTCAGTTATGAAAGATACCTTTGGAATGTCATCCTTGTGCATCTTAATCTGATTGTAGCCGCTGAATCCGTCCATAAAGCTCAACATCTCATGTCCGGCTGTGGCATCTATCAACATATCTATCCTTGGCAGGGGAAAATAATCCTTCGGGCATGCATTATTCAAATCAGTGAAGTCTATACACATTCTCCACTTCCCATTTGCCTTCTTGACCATCACACGGTTAGCCAACCATTCGGGGAACTGAATCTCTCCAATAAACCTAGCCTCTAAGAGCTTGTCAACTTCTTGCTTAATGGCCTCTTGCCTTTTAGGAGCAAAATTCCTCTTCTTCTGTTTTATTGTCTTCCGCCCAGGATCAACATTCAACTTGTGAGTTATGAGTTGGGGATCAATCCCTGGCATATCAGCTGCTGTCCAAGCAAACACGTCGCTATTCTCTTGCAAAAATGCTATCAACTTGCCCTTCAGGGGTTCCTTCAAAGAAGCTCCTACATAAGTTATTTTCTCAGGGTCGCCCAACTCTAAAGGAATAGGGACTAAGTCCTCTGCTGGCTTCCTCGGTGTTCATCATCACCACGGACATCCATGTCTTCAATCGGAAGTACCTGTCCCCCGATCCCATCAGCTCTTAATGCAGATACGTAACAGCTTCTTGCCATCTTCTGGTCTCCCTTTTGTTCTCCAACACCATTCCTGGTCGGAAAATTAATTTTCATGTGATATGTAGAGGCAACGGCCTTGAATGCATGAAGTCCAGTCCTTCCCAGGATCGCGTTATAAGTCGAGGATGCCTTGATCACAAGGAAATTCATCATCTGAGTAGCTTCTTTAGGCTCTTGTCCAATTGTCATGGGTAACTGGATAGTTCCTTCAACCTTAGACTCAACTCCATTAAATCCGTAGATTGGCATGTTGGTCGGGGTAAATTGAGAATCGGTGTACCCCATCTTCACAAACACGTCATAAAACAAGATATCAACAGAAGCTCCATTATCTATCAAGACTCGTTTCACCTCCGAGTTTCCAATCATAGGGGTTATGACCAACGGGTCGTCATGGGGAAATTTCACCCCTTCGAGGTCTGAATCATCAAATCCAATGGCTATTTCAGTCCAAGCACGTTTTGGGGCTTCTCCTACGATGTGCATTACTTCTCGGGCATACGCCTTTCGAGAGTTTCGAGTCTTACCAGCCGCTGTCGGTCCTCCCTAAATCATGTTAAAAACTGGCCCTCAGGGCTGTGGATTACGATCACGATCAGGATCGTTATCCCTTCTGTTATTGTCTCTTCTGTCATAGTCCCTTCTTTGGGTTCCGCGATCATCACCCTTCGTGAACTTGCTCAGTTTTCCCTTTCGGATCAAAAACTCAATCTCATCTTTCAACTGCCTACAATCATCTGTATCATGCCCCACGTCACGATGGTACCTACAGTATTGCTCCTTGTTTCTCTTTGCGGGATCACCCCTAAGTGGCTTCGGCCATCGAAAGTCTTTATCCTTCTCAATATCTAACAAGATCTGACTCCTAAGAGCGTTCAGCCTCGCATAATCAGAAAATCTTGGTCCTAAACCCTTCTTCGGTGGTGACTCGGAGTCCTTGCTAGTCCTGGGATACTTGTCCCTAGCGTCGTACTCTTGCTCTTGCTTTCGCTTCTTTGAGTCGTTGGAACCCTTGTTATTGCCTCCTGCGGTTTCCTTCTTCATGCTGTCCTCAGCCTTGATGTACTTGTCGGCCCTTCGTTGGAGCTCGACCATGTTTTCAGGAGGATGTTTTGCCAAAGACCTTTTAAAGAAGAGATCAGTTGTTCCGTGTTCCAGGGCTACCATGGCCACCTTATTTTCCAGATCAGTGATATTCAACGTCTCCTTAGTGAATCCCTTGAGATAGTCCCTCAAATTCTCATTCTTCCCCTGCACCACATACATGAGAGATGTAGAACTTTTTTCATGAACTCTCCCACTAATGAACTGGCTGACAAAGGCAGCGCTCAACTCCTTAAAAGAGCCAATCGAGTTTGCAGGTAGGCGGCTATACCACCTTTGAGCCATGCCCGACAGGGTTTGAGGGAACGCCCTACACTTTAAGGCGTCGCTCGTAGGCTGCAGCAGTAGTGCGTTTGAGAACGTCCTGACATGGTTCGCGGGGTCGCCTGTTCCATCATAAGCCTTAATCGTCGGAATCTTGAACTTCCTTGAGATGCGGGCATTCATCACCTCTTCAGTAAACGGAGGTGTGGGATCATCAGGATCCCCAAGTGGCATCAGGTCCTTGGGGTTGCTTCTGGGGGTCTCCACCCTTGTCAATTTCTCAGTTGGGGCATCGGCCCTTCGTTGTCTCCTTGAAGGCCTCTCCAGATTTATAATGGGAATCCTCCCTGTCACTGGAGGAGGTCGAATCAGACTTTGCCTTGCTTTCTCCCTAGCAATATCATCCTTTATCCTTTGGATCTCAGCCTCATGAGCCTTAATCCTTTCCTCAGCCATTTGTGGAGGTCCATCATGGATTCTTTGGGACCTCCTTCGAGGTTCTCTACAAGCACGTCACCTCCTTGGGGCTTCTTCGCGATCGTCATCGTCATCTTCAGATGTCGAATCATCAGTATAGGGGCCGGAATAGTCATTGTACTCTCGATATCGGATCTGTAAGGCGTGACCGCTTGGTCCTGGTTCCCTTTATCGAGGGGGATAATTAGGCAGCCCATACATGGGGTTGGTATTCAAGGGGAGATCCGTGGTATGGATTTGTATTCCCGGGGGTAACGTATGATCAACGTTATCAAGAGGAGAAACCACCATCTGAAGAGGTTAGTTTCTTGGTTTTGATGGATAAGTGAGGTTTCTTTTATTAAATAACCACTTATTTAAATAAGAGGTCTCTTTACTTATATTATAAGAGACCATTTTTTGAAAAAGTGTGGTTTCTTTTCTTAAGTAATCAATTATTTGAATAAGGTGGTATCTTATTAGCGATTCCTTTGCCTATATTTGTAGTAGTGAGAGTTCCCTCAACATGGGGAATCGTCCCTGGGGGTTGAGAGGCTAGAGGTTGAATGACCATCCCTGTTGATGTGGGTAATTGTCCTTCTTCAGCAGTGATAAGCGGATCAGAGGTGGTAGGTGGAGCAGAGCTAAGGGGCATGGCCTCAGTCGAGGTTGACGTTGTCCTTCGTGTTTGAACCATGGTTGATGTTTTCGTCCCACAGACGGTGCCAAATGTTATGGAATAAAAACTAGGTTACGAATATTGTGGCTAGGGTTTGTGTGTGTTTAATGCAAAGGGGTTGGTGAGCTTCAAGCTTTAATGGCTGTTTCCGTGTTCGAGACTAATCGGTCCTCACAGAGTGCCTACGTATCTCGTATTGAGAATCAAGCCAAAAACGTAGTTCTGAGATGAAGGATCAGGTCCTTTATATAGGCTTGGGAAACCTTAGAATTATAGTAGGATTTGGATACTTGGTGGGCAAGCCACCGCCTTGAGGAAGGTTCTAGACTCCTTCCTTGTAGGAGTCTGTTTCCATATCGAATTTGGATGCCTTGGATGCTAAGTCTTGTAGGAATAATATCCTTATCGGATGCTTATTGCTGAGCTATTAATATCCCTTAATATTAATTACGAAATTAATATTAAAATACGGTCTGGGCCCCACAAATGGCACCCACGTTTGGACCACGTTGGGTCTAATTAATGCAACATTAACTGTGTCTTTAGGGCTTACTTTTAGCCCATATCAGGTAGACGGGGATTAATCGGAAAGATTAATCAGAACATTAATCGGTTATATTTTAAAATTATTATATATTTAAATTTAAAGTATATACATGTATATAATACTAATTATATTAAATCAAATTGTACATGCATTTTAAAAATTATATTATTTATATAGGATAAAAGAGATAAAAATAAATAAAAAAGGATTGAAGTAAAATGAATTTATAGCTATCTTGAAGTAAATCAATTGAAAATATCCCAACCACCTCTAATTTTGGTTATATTGGTATTCATGTTTTATCTTTGTCAATCATACTTTTTTACAGCATTGTCTGTATCATCTTTTTGTGAAGTACTCCTCAGAAGAACACTATCAAAGCCAAGTAAATTTATATAAGTTTCCTTTTCATATTAGTTTTAACTTAGTTTTAACTACTACTTTCACGTATGTTTATATACTACACGCATGTGCCTTGTTACTTCATTTTTGGGGACTCTTTATCAGATTGTGGCAACAACAATAAGCTTCAAACTCTTGCAAAAGTGAATTTTCTTCCTTACGACGTTGATTATCCTGATGGAGTCACTAGCACAAAGCAAGTATTCCACACACTGAACCCAATTTCACTATCCCAGTTTATCTCCGTCGATTAAATAATTCATTGCCTTTCGACTGATTCAGCCGCCAAAAACCGATTTTGACCGTTTTTACCATAAAATGCTTAAATATCCGATTATCTCTGAATCGTGGCAGTCAGAGCTCGCCCAGCATATAGGCGCTGCCTAGGCGGCAGCCCAGTCCATCTTTTAGAACACTGTTTAATATAGAAATTAAAGCTGTTTGAAACTGGGTCGGTAGTGAAAATTCCAAAAACTCATCTTTAATGAAAGATTGTTTATATTATGAGAGAATTTATTTCTTCAATTTCAACTGGTGCAAATGTAAATTTTGAATATTATCATTTAAAATTATATCTAACTTAAATTTAAAATTATCATTTTCCACTTAAAGTAAGTAATTTAAATTTTTAATTATAAAAAGCAGGATGACCGTCTAGTAACCTGTCATCCGATCGCATAATCAATTTCACCTAAGCATCCTTGGCTTCTACTCCTTCTAGCATATACAGTATAATTCATAAAATAATTACATTCATTGAATTCGACGCATAATATAAAGATTCATGACCCCTGCTATAAAGAGTACGTAGCTATGTAGTACTAGTACCAAATTTTATATATTTACCCACTTGATCGATAATATTAATCCAACACATGTTTGATTTGAGTGCAATAAATATTTAATTTATTTTGTTAATTCAATAAGTTACTCTCTCCATTTTAAATTAGTAGCTCATTTTCAAAAAAAAAAAAAAAATTGTTTCAAAATAGTTGTCTTACTTCTACTTTCAAGGTAACTTTTTACTTAAACTTCTCATATACTCTTGAGTTTTAATCATAATAAATAATATGTGTACATATAAAATTAGATCATAATTAATATTTGATTTTCTTAATATAATTTTTTGAAAATGGATTATTACATTGAAACGGAGGAAATAGAAATATAATGTTACTGTAGTAGAATAAAAAAATGCAACTTGTGAGAAGCTCCTTTTTAAGTACAAAGAACCTGTTAAATGCTAAGTTTCGTTTTTATTTATATATGTCACGTTTTAACTTTTAGAATATTTAGCCACCTCCTGTATATATATAGAGTTTCATTCCATGAATAACACCTTATATAAAGAATAATAAAGAACACCTCATATTTAATTCAATATAAGAGTTCCGTCATGACACCCAATACAAAAAGTTCTTATTTTTTTATCTTCTATCCATTTAGCAAAAAAAAAAATTAAAAAATTTTTTTTTTTTTGAAAAAATCACTGTTCATGATGACATCAGCAGTGACGTCATCATGAATAGTGATTTTTTTCAAAAACTTAATTTTTTTTTTCTGAATGGATAGAAGATAAAAAAATAAAAACTTTTTGTATTGGGTGCCCTGGCGGGGCCAATGAATCTATTGAAATAAATGATTTTATAGTATTCTTTATTGTTTGTTATATAAGAGTGTTATGTATGGAGCAAAGCCCAATATATATATATATATGAAGTCATTTTCCTCGTCCGAAAGGTTAGATATTTCTTTTTTTATTATACAAGAAGTGTTGTTTAGTTAGTCTAGTTTATATTTATAATTGCTTTGAATTCCGTTTGTAATTAAATAATATTGTGATTTCTTGACTAATGAATCATGCAAATGACGAGTTTAGTTAGACGTAATCATCGAGATCATGATATTAAGCTCATTAGAATCACATCGGATTAGTTTATATACATGTGACGCACTTATTTAATTACTACTTGTACATCGTGATGGGCTAATTTAATCCTAACACTTACTATTTTAAATTCTACTTGCTTCTTTACAATTTATATAATGAGGTTTTCGGCCTCCGTATAAAACATTTTATTTAAAAAAAAATGTATATTTTTTCGTAATTTTCTCCACTAGATGATTAAATTTTTTTCAAGTACTCTACAAGATAACTTAATTATTCGTACTTTCGAATTCGAAATATCCACAGGCAGACCACCACTTCTTACAAAATCTGTTTTGAAAGGTTATATTTTTCTGGCTAAAAGGAGGAGAACTCCCGAAAGTGAAAATGCCTTCGTTGGCCAAGGCCAAAGAGCAACTCAAATATAAGGCTGAAATGACATTCACTTCGTTACGACTCATACTCTAAATAAGAAGAAGGTCTCTACTTGATCTTATATTATATTTTAATACTTTCTTTCATTCAAAAATCTACTTTTGAATCGAAAAATGGATTTCATTTTTTATTCGAAGAATGGATTATAGGCGTCCGTAAATTTGAATCCTCTACCAACATGATCTCCGATACCATGTTAAATAATTAATTATTCTAAAATTTTAAGGTTTTACAAAAAACCACAACTAGATCTTATATTATATTACGACGAACAATAATTTTGAACCCTTGACAATAAATTCTATATCTGTTTGACCCGTGCGATTAATTGAGGTGTCACAAAAGGTACAAGAGGACTTAGCTTGAAGCGGTTTTTGCGTTCCTTAGGTTTCTGTTAACTCTTCAAAAATCTTAAGATGTTAATAAATAGGTTTACCATGATCATGTATTATCTTAACAGTTTTGTTAATCTGTTTGTCGATGCTCTAATTAAAGAGCAAGAAATCCATGTTCAGAACAAAGACCATAGACTCAAATCTGTTTTAACAGGTGGAAAATTCTCATTATCCAATACCACCATCCACGGAAGAGGTCAGGAAAAGTATATGATGGTACTTATAGGAGATTTGGACGAAATGGTTGGTCCTAGTTCAAACCGTTTATGTCAACTTCAATGGTTCTTCTCAATAACCTTATCCTAATATAATTAGGGTTCAAATGTATCCGGCTTATGTTTTGATCAGATGATTCATTTTTATTCTACAAGTGATTCTGCATTTTCTTTATCGTATTTGAAACTAAATGCAGTCCTTAATTATGTCATCTCCATCAATTACTACTAGAAAAAAGTAGGGATGGGCATTCATCCCGGCTCGCCCGATCCCGATCCGATCCCCGCACCGAACGGGGCGCGGATTCGGGGATTTTTTCGGGTACGGGCCGGGGAGCGGGGACAATTTTCAAAAAAAACCGGGGAGCGGGCCGGGGTCGGGTTTTTATGTGTCCCCGGCCACATATATATATATATAGGCCATTATTCTAGAGAGGACCTCCTTATATGGAGAATATGAGAGAACTACCAATTTTATGATTCAATAATAGAATCAAAGTTCTAATTTTTTGGTTCTATAAAAAAAATACCAATTTTTTTTGGTTCTATAATTAAAAAAAGACCAATTTGATGATTCTGTAAAAGAACCAAATTTTTTTTTTTAAAATTTAATTTTGAGAAAAAGGCAATTTGGCTGGCTATCTTTTTTGTTTTTGACACTTGGATGGCTGAGAATATTTTTTGACATTTTGTCTGGCTATAATAAAATTTTTAAGCACTTGAGGGGCTTCCGTCAAAACGCTAGTAACGCCGTTAAACGTCAGGGGTAAATGTGACTTTTCAGCATGTTTGTTCTTGAACATTCTTGAAGATCAAACAGCCTTTTGAAGGTGATTCTGAAATTCAAATCCTTCATATGAGTAATCAAATCGAATCTCATGATCTGTACTACATGTTTATGTGTGTGTATATATTCGAATATGCTTTGTTCGTGATTTAATAATTTTCGGATATTAATTCGAATTTCTTGAATTTGGTGTTGCTTTTATGATGATTTGTTGTTTATGTGGTTAGTGTCTATACATTGTTTATGATCTCAGGAATTTTATGATGATTTTTAATTGATTTTTCGTGTACTAAATATGAAAAACGAGTTTTGGTGGGGTGAACTTTGATTTCGAATTTTTGGGTTCTTGGTTAATTGGTTGTTGTTATTGATACTTGGAATAGATTGTGGAAGTCATAAGCTTCGTTTTGATATATAGAACTCGTAGTTTGGTGTTGGATTTAGGTTCGCCGGAAAAATCGAAGAAGCTCGCCGGAAAATCTTGGCCGGTTTCTGCATTTTGGGGTTAAATCCTAACGGTGCTTGACGGCAGCCCTTCAAGTGCTTAAAAATTTTATTATAGCCAGATAAAATGTAAAAAAATATTCTCAGCCATCCAAGTGCCAAAAACAAAAAAGATAGCCAACCAAATTGTTTTTTTCTCTTTAATTTTAAAAAAAAAATTTTAATAAAAAAAGTCTGCTGACGTGGTAGTGACACGTCAGTGACGTCAGCAGTGCTGGCGTGACACCGTCACGCCATCAGTGACATCAGCAGTGCTGACGTGACACTGCCACGTCATCAGTGACGCCAGCAGTGATGCCGTGGCACTGCCACGTCAACAATGATGACGTCACTGCTCACGTGGCAGTGACACGTGGCAGTGCCACGCCATCACTGCTGATGTGACAGTGATGACGTGGCAGGTCAGAATTTTTTTTATTTGAAATTTAAAAAAAAAAATTTGCAATAAAAAATTAAAGAAAAAATTTGGTTCTACTGTAGAATCAGAAAAAATTATATGGTTCTCTCCAATTCTCTATCTAACAAGTTCTCTCTAGAAGGGGACTCTATATATATATATATATATATATATATATATATATATATATATATATATATATATATATATATATTAATCATATATTAATATAAACGAATTTCCAATACTTTATATTGGAAACAAAAAGATCTTTTAATTTTATATGTTTGTCTTTTTAGTAGTTAAATAACTTCATTTCCATGTTATTTAAAATTGTTTCTTTAAGCAATATTTTTTTTTATCTTAATTTAGTGCATTTGAGCTCACTAATTAGTATTTAAAATTATTTAATATTATTTTTAGTTTTAAATAAAATTCCCCGATTCCCCGCGGGGATCCCCGTTACCCGTTTGGGCCAGGGACGGGGAATGAAAAATAGTCCCCGACGGGGATCGGGCCGGGGACGGGGATCAGGTTTAAATTCGGGGATGGGGGCGGGGATAGCACTCCCCGGCCCCGAAGTGACGGAATTTTAAGCCTAAATCCGTCACAAATAGTCTACTTGTGACGGATTTCATCCGTCACTTATAATCCTGTCTAAAGTTCAAGATTTTGTCACAAGCCCAGTTTTTTGTCACAAGTTAAATGATTTGTCACGAGTCTAAAGTGGGATCCACAAGCCAATTATTATATTACATAATCCAATTTATGACGAACAATCCGTCATAATGCAATATATTATTATTTTATTCAACTAATAAAAATGAATAATATAATATACTTGTGACGAACGCTATTGTCACAATAATTATGACAGATTGTTAAAATAACAAGTGTACTTTTGACAGATTTTTATTGTCACAATAATTATGTCATAAGTTTAGTTGTGACGAACAAACAAATTAATAATCCATAACAAATTCAATATAATCACATCCAACAACCAATATCAACGAAAAACACATAAGAGTTGGTGCCATTCAAAAACCAAACCAAAATTTCGAACAAATATATTAAGGGACGATTCCGGCCAACAGTAGATATATCGGACAAAATGAATTTTTTACAAAAAAAAAAAATTTAATACATAAGCATCTACAACCTAAGATCTATAAATTGGCTAAAACAAAATTTCGAAATACATATTAAAACTTAGATTCCGGTCACCTCAAGAAATATCCGGTGAACAAAAACATTCTCAAAAAAATCTGAAAATAATCTACATGCAGTAACGGAACCCGACTTTTAAACTCGTGTGCTCGGAATCACCAAAATCAACCTCTAAATCAAGAACCAAATTAAAATAAAAAATAGCCCAAAAAAAATTAGTTCGAAACTTGAAGATATATATATATATATCACTGGAAAGCTCTTGATTTGTAGAACACATACATATAAAAATCATTGATTTTCGATAAGTAGATTGAGAGATGTGATTATTTGAAGATTAAATGTATGTATATGTGTGTGTATAGTGAGGCGAGAGAGAGAGAGAGAGAGAGAGAGAGAGAGAGAGAGAGAGAGAGAGAGAGAGAGAGAGAGAGAATTCTGGGGGAGGGGAGTGCGCTGTTGATAGATGATAGTGATAAATGGATTTTATATCCATTTAGAGCATTCTAAATCGGCTTAAATTGATTGCTTTGGCCTCAAGTTTGCGGTAGTTTTGATGTGTTTTGCTTAATTGTGCAGGGTTGAAGAAATGTCGATTAAAGGTGTAGTTTTCGTCGTTATTTGGAGTTGATTTATGATATGGAATGAAGAATGGAGGCTAATGTCAACTCCCAAGAAGTATACAAGTCATTAAGGATGAAAGACGGAAGCTCATGCAAAAGGAACGGAAGAAAAAGCTTAAAAATCGAAGAAAAATCAATTTTCGCAGATCGGGACCAAGCCGGGAGCCTAATTGGCGCCCCAAAGCTGTTTATGCAGATTGAGCTGGCGCATCAGGCGCTGGCGCCGTTGCCGGGGATCATCGGTGTTTTATTTTTGGTTTATGTGTTTGTCAATAGTGGTCGTTAGAGTTCACTGACTCGGATTTGTTTTTCTTACCTATTTTGTAGTTTGGTGAGTTTCAGGTACTTGAGTGTTTGAAGATGGCATGCGAGGAGTTGCCATGGTGGGCATATTCGAGGACATCCATGCCTTATCAATGTGAGCAGTATTTTGGCGTTCATGATCCCTCACAATATTGTTACTACGAAGAAGTTGATCCATATGTCACTTATGAGGAACAACCATATTTTCAATACTATCCTCAACAGTACCAGCAAGATGTTCCAGATATGTCATATTTTTTGGGTAGTGAAGAGTTTCAACATCAGCAACCTACTCCTACTTTTCAGTCAGATGAGGTTGATGATTTGAAGGAGATTAGGAAGGAGATTAGGATTCTTGTAGAGGGTCATGAGATGAATCTCAAATCTATGGAGACACTAGTTGCTCAAGTTTTGAGTGTCTTGGAACAAGAGAAACAGCAATCCATACGAGAGGTTCGATTATGAACTAATCGTTGTCATGGGATTCTAACAGATAGATTAGTAAAAAAGGTTAGATATATAAAATAATGGGGTGGGTATGTTAGTATGTGTTTTTTGACTTTTAGTGTATTGTTTTTTTTATGTTGTTAAATGTGGACCGTTGGATATTGCTTATTCAAATTTAATCAAAAGCTATAAATTGCCAAGAGTTGGCAATCCTTGTGCTAAGTTTTCAACCAATAGCATCTTACCACATGTCATTAACAGATTGTTTTTTTTTTCATTTCACCAATAAAAAAGAAACAACTTAATATATTAAATAATACCCATAAAATCAAAAATGCTCCAAAAATTATGAAATTTTGTCCAACACCTTGAAATATTAAGAAAAAAATAATTTAATTTTCTTTTATTTTTAAATGAAAATGGGCCCATGAATTATCTCACCCTAAAAATTGTGACGCACTAACCTTCGCAAAAATCATTTTTGAAAATTAAGACATTCAAAAATATTATTTAAAAAAAATATATAAAAGAAATTTATTATAATATAGTAGACCATTAATATAAATTTATAATATAAATTTAATAATATCGTTTAAATCCAAGTTGATCATTACTAAAATACACACGTAGTATATGAGAAAATTTAAGAAAAATATATCATTAAAAAGTACATCTAATCTATTTTAAAATAATATGTAAATTCATAATATTTATATATTTAGTGATATTGCCAAAATTTGAAAAAATAAAAAAAATAATTTGGATAGCGAAATTAGTAGTCAACTATTGATTTGACTAGTATACTAACTATTACTTTGTCCCACATTGTTGTTTCTATTTTTTTAAAAATAATTATCGACGATCCAACCGTACGGATATCAATATATATCTAATTTATTGATATTCCCAAAATTTTAAAAAATAAAAAATTAATTTGGATACTAAAAGTAGTGGTCAACTATTTATTTGATTAGTGATACTTACTAGTACTTTGTCCGGGATTGTTGTTTCTATTTTTTAAAATGTTTTCTCGACGATCCAACCGTACGGATGTTAAGATGTTAATATGTATCTAATTTATTGATGTTCCCAAATTTTAAAAAAAAAATAAAAAATTAATATGGTTCGAGATCTTAGTAAGAAATTACTAAATAGACTGGTACTCGTAACTAGTGATTTATCATAGATTTTTGTTTCTATTTTTTTAAAATGATTTCTCGACGATCCAACTGTACCGATGTTAAGATATATTTAATTTAATGATATTCCCAAATTTTCAAAAAAAAAAAATTTAGTTGGCGGCATTTAATTTGTGGTAGTGAACTTGTGACAAACATACAACTGTACGTCACAAGTTTGCTTTTTTGTATATTTAACAAATATATGAGTAAAGGACCCCATAAAATAATTATAAAATATTATTCTTGTGACGAATGTATACCTTCGTCACAAGTGACTTGTGACGGATGTTTGTAGTTGTCACAACTTATGATGTACCCGCAATCCGTCACAACGTATAGTCACAAGTAAGCTATCGTCACAAGATTGTCGTCACAAATAACAGATTTTCTAGTAGTGAATAATTATAAATAGCAAGAGAGGGTTCTCATCGATCTAACTACTACAAAATCATGCATGAAATCTAATCGATCAATAATCATGTACATATACCTGTTACACATACATGCACCTTCATTGCCGAGTACTGCAATAAACTAAAGTTTTAAATATGTATATTCAGAATTGGCACATTTTTCAGAATTAATGAATCAAATTACGACTTATTATTAGTTTAATTGCAACATAAACAATCAATGAAACAAACAAAAATTAAAAGGACTTTGATCTTTTGTTCGAAGCTTGTGTCCCCAGAAGCTCATCCAGCAAACTATCTTCCGTATACTCGAACTCGATAAACCGCTCCATTGGTCTTTTGAATGTCATGGTACTCTCTCCAGGAGCATCTGCATAATTTATAATTCTAGTTGCATAACTTTGCGATGATGATGATGATGATGACTCCTCGTGATTTGCGATATCATTAACAACATGTTTAGAAATTTCTGGTGGACTTGATTTTTTGTAATGGTTCTCATTAGGGAAATTGAGAAGTGCTTGATGTCCCCTTAAAGCATAAGCAGCCCGATCATACGCACGCGCTGCCTCTTCACCGGTTGAGAATGTTCCAAGCCATACGCGTGCTCCATTCTTGTTCGGATCACGAATCTCCGCCGCATACTTCCCCCATGGCCGCCTCCTTATGCCACGGTACTTGATCTCTTTAGGAACATGTGTTTCGTCAGTTTTGCTAGTTTTTCTTGTAGTGTTTCCTTTCGTCGCAACTTCATTACTGTAATTCTTGCTTGATCCCTGATTTGCCTCCATTGTGGTCAACTTATAAAATTTCTTTCAAACCCTAAATGCAAATGAACTTGAGATGTGAGTCCGGTGTTTGATTATGTGCACATATTGCGTATATATAGGATACATATATTTTATCCAAGTTGTTTGTGTACGCAGGAGCGCATTGAACGAGTGGAACCTTCTAGGGAAGTGACAACAGTAAATTCTATTGCACAAAGTAATTTTGTAAATTAAAATTAATAATTTATAGGTTAACTACTTATAATTCTATTAATTTACTGTTAATGTAAAAACTATTATAAGTGGCCGGTATTTAAGAATCATCAAACTTCTAATGTGATCACGAATTTCAAATTATAATGCTAATTAATTACAAACAAATTGAGAACGAGCTTTCTTATGCAAATCTCGAAAGAAATTTATATAATTCCTCCTTAGGAGCTTGTCCTTTTTTATAATCCCTCATCTCAAATCCATGATTCTCTATAAACATATTACATAGTATATAGTAATTAAACTAATGATTAGGAGAGAAATGTGAAAGTTAATCATGTAATTAACAAGTATCAAAATTGGCTCCTAAGAGAAGAAACGGGAAGAGAGTAATTCAAATTCATAGGCAGCCAAAGGTGAGTCAATAAACCTTTCTTCTGGTTCTTTCTTCCTCTCTGATGGCTTATATGTAATTTTCTAAGTTTTTTTAATGATGCTTGCAATTATTTAAGAAAGAGATTGTGTTTCAAAGTATAAGGTTTCACAATATTTTTTTGTAGTATTGATAACACTTTTGATCATATCCTAATGGGTGCATGAACACATATAGATATATCTATATTTATCATATTCAAATTTAAGATAATTAATTATAGATTGTGGTAGATTCTGCATAACATTTTAGTAGGTAAAATTTTAAATTTATAATATTAAAGTAGACATTACTTTATTTTTTAAAAAGATGATTTGAAACCATTTTTCTGGGAAAAAAAAAAAGGAATCACTAATCCTAATTTCTTCCAAATATAAAAGTAATACATGAATGATCATAATCCCCAAAAATTAAATTGTTAAGTTAAAATTCAGGCACCATTTTAGCATGTTCTCAATTTACAATATGCATGTAAAACTAAGAAAAATGGAATTGAGTTTGATTCTGACCTGACTTGACTTTTCAACAGAAGGAAAAGTGTGTTGAAAGTTGAAATTTCAAGATGAAAAATACTGCTTTAATTCTTTGCTGACTTTACGTTGAGTTTAAATGAGGCCAATGATAAACTCATAAACAAATGCTTAATATTTAAAGGCGATTGAACCAGGGACAGATTTAAGAAGGGTTGGGTTGGTCATGGTTTTCTAAAATTTTTTCCAGAATTTGTATTATTTTTCCAATTTTATGCACCAAAATTGGTTGTAAATGTATTTGATCCTCCCATAAGCTTATAAATTTTAGTGGTTTCCCAAATATATTCACGATTCTCGTATATTTTTGAATCTCATACATATAAATTCTTCTTCTTGAAAATTTTGAATGTCTTGTGAATTTTCGACTTCAAAAAAGTGTTCTTGATTTCGCCCTTTCATATTTTTTCCGTTCTTGGATTAAACTGAATTCTTTTCATGTAATAAATCACAAATTTAACTTTTAAATGGATCCGTTCTCATTTTTTGTGGCTCACTAACATCAAGCGAAAAAAAAAATCATATATGATAGCAATAAAATTACATAGTTGTTCAAAATTAAGGGAAATAGGAGTTCATTAAAAATATTTTTATAATTATTACTGACATTATTATTTTTCTATATTCTTTTTTGAAAACCTATTATTTCTAGATAATTAAGAAGACAAATAATTAAAGATATAATCCAGCAAAATCTAAACTTTACAAAAGATGTGCAATTACAATATTAATAAAACCAACATTTTTTATATACACTTATTAAATGAAATGGTGAGTAAATCTAAGGAGGAATAAACTAGGGTCAACAAAAGACAAAGCTAGCGCAAAGCTAGTGTCAATTAACAAAGAAAAGAGGAGGCAGCAACAGAACAGGTTCATGCATCCATGCTATCACACACATGCCATATATAGTACTTATATTTATTATCAGTTCTTATTTATAAATTATTCTGAAGATAAAAAAATAATTAATTTTTACGACTTGAATTATCTTGTTAGTTTTAAATATATAATTATGAAATATACCTAATTAAGGGCTCGGTGTCCCATTATAAGGGGCACTCTTTATATAATTTGTATGTGTTTATGAGAAAACGAAAGATCGGAATTACGGATACTATGAATCTGGTATGTTTCAAATAGTTGTGTGTGCCAAGAGAGCATTTTGCTTGGCCAATTCGATTAGTCCCAAAAATTATCAAGTTGTGTGTTAACACACACATGCATGAGCATGACACATAAACATGTAAATTATTAGGATATATAGAATCTTTAGATCCATTTATCCACGAGGGCAACTGCAATCTGCAACTCAATCTAGGCTAAGTTCTTATGAATCTAGTTGAGTCTTGGCAATTACAAAACCTACTTGCTATTTTGTAATTACCCGGAGATCACACATATGATATGTAATAAATATATTTATGATAAGTACCCGCTGATAGCTATCAGCGGGCACCCGCTAATATCAAAATATTAATTTCCTAAAAATACAATTCTGGAATACTTGACAAAATATATCTAATTTCAAAAGTATTATTTCAACAAATACAAAAAAATATCCGCAAAAAGTATTTCAAATCATCATCTCTCTTATACTAATCCACTTGCACAAAAATATCTTGCTTTATCCATTTGCACACCCACTTGCCCACTTGCATAAAGGTACACCCACTTGCCCACCTGCATAGAGGTATCTTGCTCCATAAGACAAAGAGGCAATATAATATTCAAAGACACCCAGTTGCAACAGACAAAATCTGACTGAAGTAGCTCAAGGGGCAGAATCAAGGTATGTTTGAGGGGACATCAATCACTATTCCAATAGTGGCTCACTGTAGCTTTAACGGCACAACTAGTGGGCAACAGTGATTGGGAAACCCAACCTATAAATACCCCCATTCTACACACAGAAAGATATACAATCTTTCATACACATAAAAACTCCTACAAAATAGAAGCTCTCTACATTATTCTTCACATACGATATATTTTCACCAGCCCGGTTATTATTATTTCCGATTACTGATTCTCACGCCGGAGGTGCTTGACGGCCACCACCCCCGGGAAAGCATTGTTTTGCAGGTACCCCAAACTCAGGTGAAGTGCTTCCGGTAAAGTGCCCAGAACGGTGATCGGAAGCCTCTAATCGGCCGTGGGAATTATCATTTGGCGCTAGAAGGAGGGGCATTATTTTCCTAAAGAAAATTCCCTCACCTGCTCTAACCAATACGACAGAAATCCCAACACAAAAACCTCACATCCCAAGAGAAACCTAACACATACACATCACCAAAATAGCCCCAAATACTCGATCCAAAACCATGACAGATAATCAAGAAGAGCAGCCAAGAGAAGTAAACACAAACGTCCCCCCCACAAACCCGCAAAATAATCAGTTAATAAACCACCCCCCCAACAAAGATAACCAAGAACAACCGCTTAGCCTGAACCTCACGGGATTCAACCAGCAACAAGTCGATCTAATCATGCAAATAGCTTCGGCTTTTCCACAGCAAGGACAACCACCAGCACAGGGCTCCCAAGTCCGTTCTCACAACGACCAAGACGAAGAGGTACATAGTCAGCCTAGGAAGGCTAACTCAGCTTTCTCTCGACTAGGCTCCTCCCAAAACACAAACCACAAAAAACACGGCAAAAGTCACCACAGACCGGAGACATGGGAACAGAATAGAAAAGAAAGAGACCTAAGAAAAATCATCAACGACAAGAAGGCCGCATACGAGAAAGTGTTGGCGGAATATGAAAATCAAAGGCGGAGAGAACGATCCCCCATCCGCCCGCACGAAACGGAGAATACCCAACCATCAAATGCAGACATGATGCACACCATCATGGAGCTAAAGAGAAAAATAGAGGGCACAAGCGAACCAGAAATCAGCGGGTCACCATTTACCGCAAGACTAGAGGCGGAGCCTCGACAGAAAGACATCAAGCACCATAGCTTCAATTCCTTCGACGGGCTGGGCGACCCGGAGGAACATCTCAGCTACTTCGACCAACTGGCCCTCCATTACGAGTATAATGATCTCACGGGGTGCCGTTTCTTTGCCGCAACTCTCCGCGGTAACGCCCAGAGATGGTTTTGTCGACTGACCGCCAGATCCGTTGATACCTGGTTGGAATTCAAGAAACTTTTTCTAAACAAGTTCAAAGCAAACCAGCAACACGAGGTGCATACCGTGTTTTTGGAAACAATCGCGCAACGCAACGGAGAAACCTTGCAGAGCTACATCGACCGCTTCAAAGAGGCCGTTAACAAGGTCGTTTGTGTAAATGAGACAGAAGCCTTGGTTCACCTAAGAAGAGGTCTCAACCCCTACGAATGTGAAAAGTATGTATGCAAACTCATGGAAGCCAAACCTACCACCTTGGCAAAAGCATATGACCTGGCTTCACAGGCCATCAATGAAGCAGAATCCTTGAATGTGCTTAAACAGTCCAGGGCCCCGCCCACTCAATCCTACTTCCAAAAAGAAAGATACACGCCCTATCAAAGGCAAGAACCGGCCCAAAATCAGGTACAAACTACTCACGGGCCGCCACCTTCCGCCCAAAAATCTCAGCCCGCAGTCCCAGTAAGAGACCGCTTAGGGCCAACAAACCCGCAGAGGACAGACAGGCGTCCCGAGCCTAAATGGACGGACTTCACACTCCCCAGGGCGACCATTCTACGAGAAATCAGGGGAAAGCCTTTCTATCTACCACCAGCCCCAATGTACACACTACCTGAAGATAGACCAAAGGACAAGCACTGCAACTATCATGAAACACATGGTCACACTAAAAAGAGCTGCTTGTCCCTCAAATATTTTCTAGAAAAACAGTTAAAAGCGGGCAACCTATCTCAGTACTTGCCCAGACAAATACATGGGGCAGCCACGTCTCAAGGGCAAGACAGAAACATCGTACATACCGTCTTCGGCGGACAATCCTCCCCGTCAAGAGAAGAGCATGACATTTATGAGATATACGAGGGACCCCCGAACATCATTACTTTTACCGATGCAGACTATGAGGGTATTAACCCGAACCACACTGAGGCACTAGTCGTGTCATTGGGCGTGGCCAACAACGAGGTAAAGAGGATCCTCGTTGATAACGGATCCTCAGTCGACATCTGTTTCAAACACACATGGGACAGGCTCAAGTTAAATGGCGAGAAACTCGAAACATGTCCCGACGAGACACCACTTTACAGTTTTGGGCACAACGCCGTCCCAATTGCGGGCATTGCTAGACTCCCCGTCTATTTTGGCGAATCGCCCAGGCAAGTATGTCGAACGATCAAGTTCTATGTCATCAATACGGTATCTTCCTACAACATGATTCTGGGGAGGCCCACATTGAACATGCTCAAAGCAGTCACCTCCACCCCTCATCTAAAGATTAAATTTCCTACTCTGAACGGGGTAGGAGAAATCAAGGGTGATTCTGAAACCTCCAAAAGATGCTATGGCATAGCACTCACCCTGGGTAAGACTGAACCCAGCAACCTCCGCAGAGAAAAGGCGAACAAGAGGAAGAGGGAAAAAAGACAAAGACATATTGAACATCAGCAAAACAACAGCAAAAGAAAGAAGGAGGTACAGTTCATTGACGGACACGACCCGCAAACAAAAGACCCGCCACGAATAGATGCAAATCTCTTGAAGTGTCTCAAACGGGAGGAGAAGCCGCCAATAAGCCCCACGGTACAGACAAAAAAAATAGAAGTTGTGCCCGGAGACTCAAACAAAAGTGTGAGTGTGGGAACGGGTTTAGATTCAGTCTTTAAAGCTGGCCTCACAGACCTCCTAAGAAAATACGCCGCTGTCTTTGCATGGAGCCCAAAGGATATGCCGGGTCTGGATGAGTCGGTAGCAATCCACAAACTAAATGTGGACCCGGAAAAGGCACCCAAAATACAGAAAAGAAGGAATTTTGATCCTGAGCGACAACAGGCAATTGATGTCGAAATTGACAAACTCTTGGACGCAGATTTAATTTGCGAAGTCACCTACCCAAAGTGGGTTGTAAATGTAGTACTGATGAAAAAGGCCAACGGAAAATGGAGAATGTGTGTGGATTACACTGATCTAAACAAAGCATGCCCAAAGGATCCATACCCACTCCCCTCAATGGATCAACTCATTGACGCAACCGCAGGCCACCTAATGCTGAGTTTCATGGACGCATACTCCGGTTACAATCAGATCAAAATGTCTCTAGAAGACAGAGAGAAAACAGCCTTCATTACACACAGGGGGGTCTACTGCTACAAAGTCATGCCTTTTGGATTGATCAACGTGGGCGCCACATTCCAGAAAATAATGAACAAAATCTTCGGCAGTCAGATAGGCCGCAATATGGAGGTATATGTGGACGATCTCATAGTAAAGTCTCTCTTAACGGCTTATCACTTACAAGACTTGGTGAAAGGCATATGACACAGCCTATTTGTAGTTCGAGGATTCGACTCAACTTAAATTAGATTGTAATAAGTAATTAATGCTCACTGTCTCAGGAATCTCACAAAGTACTATATGCCAGAAGAAAGAAGAAAGTCAATCTATAGTTTTGATGTTTTACACTGGAAGAAGAGTCAGTTTACTGATCATGCCCCAGTTCAGCATTGAAGAAATTGGATTCGTTTAAAGTGACAGAGATTACCGTGAAGACAGCATCAGTACAGGAGTTATTAAAGAGTGCTAAGAAAGTATGTGGATCACAACTGAGAGTCAAATTGAAGAACAGATATTGGAGTTAGTCGTTCATGAACCAGACAGTACATCGAACGTCAACAATTATCCAGTGGAAGTTTCTCAAAGTTTACAGTGATTCACAAGGAGTAAGTCAATTATTAATTAACTATATTATTAATTTAATTAAACAAATTAATTCAATTCGAATTAATTTATTTAATTAATTAATTAAGTTAATTAATCTCTGATTTATTCAATCAGTAATAATATATGGATTATACTATTTCGGAGAATTTTGGTTATACTATTTCTGAATTTCAGTTGAACTATTTCTGGAAATTCAGTTATACTATTTCTGAAATAAGTGGTATACTATTTCTGGAATAATATAGATACTATTACTGCATCAGTAATAGTATACTATACTATCCCCGAATTTATACTATTTCCGAGGTTATATTATTTCTGGAATTAATAGTATATTATTTCTGAAGTATTATAGATATTATTACTGATCAAGTAATAATATACTATACTATTACCGAAATATTTAAACTATACTATCACCGTGCCAGTTATACTATTACCGAAATATTTATACTATTACCTAAGTTTTTAAGTAAACTATTTCTAGGTAAATGTATATTATTTCTAAGTAAATCCATACTATTTTAAGGGAATGAGTTCTACTATCCCTAGGCTGCTATACTATCACCGTGTCAGTTATACTATCAGCGTGGCATCTATACTATCACCGTGTCAATGTGTAGCAGTTGGACAGAAGGAAATGTTTTGTTTTTGTATAAAAACAAACACTTGGACAGAAGAACAGAAAGGAAGAAACAAGAAGAAAAAAAGAGAACCAAGAACATAAAACACTCTCATCTTCTACACACAAGTGCTCAAGCTTTAATTCACACAATAAATTCAGTTCAAGCCTATTGTAATATCTGATCCGCTGGAACTTGTTTATTGATTACTCTTGTACTACTAGCGAATTAAGTTTCCTAGTTTATATCTTGATTTTAATTAGCAAAATTAGAAAAGTTCATGTCGAATTTTCTAATTAGTTATTAATCTCTTGATATTAATTTGTAACACCCGTCAAGTTAATATATTGATATATTCAACTTGAATTCTGTGTTATATTATTCCGCACAAAATTTGTTTAAAATAAATTTTATTCAAAGAACAAATTTCGAGAAAATTACATAGATTGTATTCAACCCCCCCTTCTACAATCTTATTGGACCTAACAATTGGTATCCGAGCCATTTGATTGATATACAAATCAAGATCCTATTTTTACTCAATCAAAAATCAACCTCAAATTTTTAACTCTCTTAAAAATTCGTCATGTCAGCCAAAGGCAATGTTAAAATTCCTATCTTTAATAAAGATAATTATGATATGTGGAAAAACAAAATGGAGTTATTTCTTGATGTAGCAAACCCAAGATTTTTGTGGGTTTTGGAAAATGGACCAGTAACTCCTATGCAACATGATACTGAAACAGTTGTCAATGGAACTGTAACAGTCCCTGCCAAATCCTATCCAAAGGACCCTAAGAACTATACCTCTGAAGATAAGGAGGAAGCTGGATTGGATAAAAATTTGAGACTCATTCTATTGGATCCCCTAGATGCTGTAATGTATAGCCATGTGAGAAATTGTAAAACTGCTAAGCACATCTGGGAAACTATTGAGATCATTAATGAAGGGACTGATGAAGTCAAGGAAAATAGACTACAAATTCTAACTTCTGAATATGAACACTTTAGAGCTAGCCCTAATGAAGGCATTCAGGAAGTGTTCGAAAGGTATAACAAGATAATCAACAACTTGCAAGTTCATGGCAAGCAATATACTCAGAAGGAGATCAACATGAAGTTTTTACTAACTATGCCTACTCACTTGGAGCATAGAATCACTGCCATCAGAGAATCTAGAGATCTAACTCAGGTTGCTCTTGAAAGGCTGTTTGGTGTTCTGAAAACATATGAATTAGAACAAGTACAGCAAAAGGAATTCTATGGCAAAGGCAGAATGGCGAATTCTTCTACAGCTCTAGTTGTTGAAGTTCCTAAGGAAGTGGAAACTAAAGTTGTTCAACCTATCAGTTTCAACAAGGAACAAACTGAAGTAGAACTTGGCCAAACACCAGCTACTCAGGATGGTGGAGAATTTTATTCACTTGAAGAGCTGGATCAATTGGAAGATGAATCTATGGCAATGATGGTGAGACAATTTAGTAACTTCAGATTCAGAAGAAATCCAAAGTTCAGGTTTAAGTCAAATAACATATTTCAGAGAGGAGGTTCTTCATCCTCTAGTAACAGGGGAGGTTATAAAACTGGAACTGTTGACAGAAGCAAAATCCGTTGTTTCAATTGTAATGAGTTGGGACATTTTGCTACTGAGTGTCAGAAACCCAAGCAAGCACAGAAGAAAGATTATGCCTTTGAAAAGAAGAAAAGTGGAAGAGCTTATGTGGCTGCTGGAAAAAGCTGGGATGATACAGATAGCGAAGATGAAGAATATGGAAACTTTGCGTTGGTGGCAAATGCAGAATCTTCAACTTATTATACCACACCGGTAATTCTTACTGATGCTCAGTTAATTGATAGTTTACGTAGTTCCCTGAATAATGCACAAAGAGGGTACGAGAGAATAAGTCTTGTTAACACTAACCTTGAAAATCAAATGTTAGATTTAAAAAAGGTGCAGGTTACTCAAGATAAGAATATAGAAGAAATAGCTCGACTTAACTGCAGAGAAAAGGGTTTAGGAGAATACATGTCAAAACAAGTTGATAAAATTGCTGAACAAGAAACCAAGATTAGAGAACTTGAAACACAGGTTAGAGCGTGTTATAATACTGTTAAAGTTTCTAAAGAATTCTTCAACAAACAAGCAGTAGAACAAACTGTAGGAATAGGATTTGATTACAGTCAAGCTGTTGGTTCTTTGAGTAATCATTCTCCTAATTCTATCCCAGCTAAAGAAAGAGGTATACCATATATTCTCAAGAATGTTGAAAAACCAATGTTTACGAAATCTGATGCTGGTCCACCAGATATTCGTTCTATGGTTATACATGAAGAAATGAGAAATGAGGACGCTGCAAATGGCACAGTTCTTGTTAAGAATAAATGTGTTAAGGATAGAACTGCTAAGAACTATAATACAAAGAATGTGTCATCCAAGAAAAATGTCACAGTATTTGTTAAGGCTAAATCAGTTGAGGACGTTAACACAACAGATGTTTCATCCAAGAAAGATGTACCTAAAGTACCAGTCAAAGTTGTTGAATCAGCTAGTTCTTCTAAGACTGAATTAGGTAGTAACAAGTTAAAACAGAAAAATACCATGCCTACTATTGATTCTAATCATAAAGCATGTGGTGTTGTCAACTGTATGTCTTGTGCCTTTAATGTGATGTCTGCTTACTTTAATGGTAATCATGCATGTGATAATAAGACTGCTCCTCGACAACATATGAACAGGAATAATGTTAGATCAAAGACTGCTAGTCCTCCTTATGTTAGGAGAGAGACATTTGTACCAAAGCCTAAACAAAGTTTTATGAAGGCTGTTTACAAAGTCAAATGTCCAGTCAATGATATTGTTACTAAACAAACATGGATATCTAAACTGAAACAAAAGACTGTCAAATATGTTTATAAAGTGAAATGTTTGTTGAATGATGATAAAGCTGTTGTTAAAATATAGAATGTTGTTTTGCCTAACAAAGGCCAATTCTTTAAGTACTCTGGACCCAATCAAATTTGGGTTCCGAAGAAAGTTTAATCCGTTTGTCATTGCAGGGTGTTGAGCAGGTTGAACGAGTGACCTGGATCTTGGACAGTGGATGTTCAAGGCATATGACTGGAGACAGAACCCTGCTGACAAATGTGGTGGAGAAGGCCGGCCCAGTAGTTACCTTTGGAGATAACAGCAAAGGTAGAACTGATGGATATGGCAGACTTGAAGCTGGAAATGTTATCATTGATGAAGTGTCTTTTGTGAAAGGACTTAAGCACAATTTGCTCAGTGTCAGTCAATTCTGTGATAAAGGTTATGAAGTTCATTTCAACAAGAAGAATTGTCTAATTTCACACAAGAGACATGAAAAGCCACAACTGACAGGAGTTAGAAAAGGCAATCTATACGTAGCCAATATGAACTCAGGAAGCACTGAAGAAGTCACTTGCTTCTACACTAAAGCATCTAATGACGAGAGTTGGCTATGGCACAAGAAACTTTCTCACCTCAATTTCAAAACAATGAATTCTCTAGTCAAAAGAGAATTGGTGAGAGGTTTGCCTTCAATGGAATTCACTCAAGAAGGACTGTGTGATGCATGTCAAAAGGGCAAGCTAAAAGGGGCAAGTCACAGGAGCACTGATACATCTTCAATAACTGAACCATTACAATTACTTCATATGGATTTGTTTGGTCCAGTTAATGTGATGTCTATGTCAAGGAAGAGATATGCTCTAGTGATTGTTGATGATTTTTCAAAATACACATGGGTTCTGTTTTTGAATTCTAAAGATGAGACTCCACAACTGGTGATTGATCATATCAAGTTAATTGAGCGAGATTCTACGTATCCAGTGAGAGCTATAAGATCAGACAATGGAACTGAATTCAAGAATGCAGTTCTAAATGACTTTTGCACTGAGAAGGGTATAACCAGACAATATTCAGCTCCAAGAACTCCTCAGCAAAATGGGGTAGTGGAAAGAAAGAATAGAACCTTGATTGAAGCTGCACGTACTATGCTAAGTGAATCAAGGCTTCCATTGTACTTTTGGGCTGAAGCCATCAATACTGCGTGCTATACCCAGAATCGAACTCTAATCAATAAAGATCAAATGAAGACACCCTATGAAATTATGGCTGATAAGAAACCTTCACTCAAATACTTTCATGTATTTGGGGTAAAGTGCTTTGTGCTTAAAGAAGGTGATGATCAAGGTGGCAAATTCGAAACCAAAGCATTTGAAGCAATTTTTATTGGCTACTCAATGAGATCATACAGGGTGTATGTGATTGATGAACAGAAGATGATGGAAAGTGTCAATGTAACATTTGATGACACTAAACTCCCTAGTATCCAAACTAAGGATCCATCTGAAAAGCTATCTTTCGATGACATGACAGATACAGATTCAGATGATGACAATGCACCTGAGATTTTTGCTGATGCTAATGACAACAATGATGATGATCAGGGTGATGGTGATGAAAGCAATGATAGTAGTCAAAATACCCCTGACTCCTCTAAACAATCATCTAGTCAACCCAGCAACAACTCAGGGGGAGATAATCAAGAGTCAACTGGTCACACACAACATCACAATGAAAATCAAGGCGAATCATCAAGATCTAATCTTCCCAGACAGACTGTTTGGAATAGAGCTCATCCTTTTGAGCTAATCATTGGTGATCCAGTTGTTGGTGTGAAGACTAGAAGAGCTTTTCAGAATCAATGTAATTACTCAGGGTTCCTGTCTGAAATGGAACCTAAGAAAACTGAAGAAGCTCTCTCTGATCCTGATTGGGTGATTGCAATGCAAGATGAACTCAATCAATTTAAACAACAAGAAGTTTGGAAGCTGGTACCCAGACCTACAGACAGACCAGTAGTTGGCACCAGGTGGGTATTCAGGAACAAACTTGATGAAGATGGTACAGTGACGAGAAATAAAGCAAGACTGGTAGCGAAAGGTTATTCACAATCTGAAGGCATCGACTATGATGAGACCTATGCTCCAGTGGCTAGACTTGAGGCCATAAGAATATTCTTGGCATTCGCTGCATTCTAAAACTTTAAAGTTTATCAAATGGATGTCAAGAGTGCTTTCTTAAATGGCAAGCTAGATGAAGAGGTCTATGTAGAACAGCCCCCTGGCTTTGAAGATCCAGATCTAATTGACTATGTCTACTTCCTTTTCAAAGCTGTCTATGGTCTTAAGCAAGCACCAAGGAAATGGTATGACACTCTCTCTGAATTTTTACTTGAAAATGATTTTGTTAGAGGTGTCATAGACAAAACTCTCTTCACTAAGAAACATAAGAATGATACTATATTAGTCCAAGTCTATGTGGATGATATAATATTTGGGTCTACTAATGATCTCTTGTGCAAGAAATTTGCTAAGTTAATGCAGGGTAAATTTGAAATGAGCATGATGGGTGAGCTGAAGTTCTTTCTTGGATTGAAAATCAGTCAAAGGACAGATGGAATATTTATCTGTCAATCCAAGTATGTCAAAGAGCTCCTCAAGAAGTATCAAATGGAGGACTCTTCTTCAGCAAGAACACCATCATCTACAGCTGTTAAATTTGGAGCATGTGAAAATTCTGCCAAGGTAGATATCACAAGCTACAGAGGTATGATAGGCTCATTACTTTACCTCACTGCAAGTAGACCTGATATTATGCATGCTACATGCTTGTGTGCAAGGTTCCAAGCGGATCCTAGAGATGTGCATCTCATTGCTGTAAAACGAATCTTGAGATATCTTAAGGGTACTCCTAACTTGGGAATTTGGTACCCTAAAGATTCTGGTTTTAATCTTGTTGGATATACAGATTCAGATTATGCAGGAAGTGTTGTAGATAGAAAAAGCACCTCTGGGAGTTGTCAATTCCTAGGTGGCAGGTTGGTTTCTTGGTACAGTAAGAAACAGCAAACAGTTTCCAACTCTACAGCCGAAGCTGAGTACATAGCTGCTGGAAGCTATTGCGCTCAGATCTTGTGGATCAGAAATCAGCTACGGGATTATGGATTTGTACTTGACAAGATTCCTATCTTGTGTGACAATACAAGTGCCATAGCAATCTCCAACAATCCTGTGCAGCACACAAGAACAAAGCACATTGACATCAGGTATCATTTTATTCGAGAGCATGTCATGAATGGTACCGTGGAGTTACATTTTGTTCCCACGGAAGAACAAACAGCAGATATTTTTACTAAGTCTCTTGACGAATCCACATTCACCAGAATTGTTGGTGAATTGGGTATGTTAAACAGTCCTAGTAATTAATATGGTTAATATCTGAGGTCTGTTCTTTAATAATTTAACAAGTGATTATTTTGTGAATATTTGTTGTTTAAAATCACTTGTGTAATTATTTTATTATTAATTAATTCCACTTGCTTATTTTCGAACACTTGTCAATCATGTTAATATTTTATTTGGTCAATTATGAAATTAGAAATAATATAATTATGTGAATATTTTAATTTTATTTGTTTTGTAATGTTTGTCCTTTTGTTATTATTGTTTGATTTCGTAAAAGGGCTAACCTATGTTGATTTTTGTGTTGTAAATAAATAATTTGTTATAAATTATTATTTTATTAAGATTTCGAACTTCTGTAAATTACTAAGTGTATAACCTGTACATAACTTGTTTAAATTTAATCTAGTAAATCTGTTAATGTATTTTTCAGTAATAATATAGATTATTAGCAATAATTGATTATATCTGTAAATAGTTGTTAATTCTATAAATTATTTAGTATCTAAGTAATAGTATAGAATTTCCAATACAGTGTCGGTAATAATATAAGTGTCTATAAATAATATAGAATTCTTGTTAGTAATAACAGAGTTAATCTGTAAATAATATAAGTGTTCGGTAATAGTCTAAGGCACTAGAAATAGTATAGATATAACCTTAGAAATAGTATAGGCTGCGGTGATAGTATATGAGTGTCGGTGATAGTATAAGAGTGTCGGTGATAGTATAAACACACTACTAAAAAAACAGGATTAGACATCGCCCTTTAGACAGCGGTTGCAAATGCCACCGATGTTAAAAACCTTTCTTACATCGGTTATTTTAAAACCGATGTCTTTGATACATAAGACATCAGTTTTTCGTATCAAGCGATGTCTAATACTTTTAAAAAAATTCTAACAACGACTTAGACATCAGTTGTCATTTGAAGCGATGTTAAACTCTTTTTTAAAAAATTGAACTGTATACGACCTCTCCTCTTTTTTCCCCCTTAGAACTTTTTCTACAATTTTAGTTTCCCCCTTAAACAAATTTCCCCCCCTTAAAACATAATTTCCTCCCGCCCATCTCCCATATCAGTACCTATCCTGCCACCTGTCCCTAAAACATTAAAATTTTAACACCAAATTCATTAAAACAAAACAAAAAACCTAAGTCTAAAAAACGTAAACATACACACACACAAACAGATCTGGAGCTTTTTCCTTACTTCCTCAAACGTAAAACTCCGATTAAACTCCGATTGAACTTCGTTTTCGTCGTTTTCTTTCAATTAAAAGTCCCATTGAACTTCATTTTCTTTCAATTAACTTTCTTTTCTTTCAATTACATAGTATAAAACTACTCCGGTTAACCCTAGATTTTCATTTTCTTTGTTTCTTCAACAGATTTGGAGATTTGGAGCTTTGGGTTGCGAGTTTGGAGCTTTGGAGCTTTGGGTATTTTCTTGCAACTGAGCTTTGGGTTGTTCTTTGTTATTTGTTTTCTGTTGCATGTATAAAATCTTTGCATTTTAAGCTTTGGGTTTGCGAGTTTGTAAGATATTTTCTTACAACTGATCTTTCGGTTCTTTGTTTTTTGTTCTTTGTTTATGTATATGGGTTGCATGTATAAAATCTTTGTGTATTATATGGTTTAAATATTTATGTGTTTCAAGTGTTTGTTTATAATCCCCTGAGAATATAACTTGTAATTTACTGCTAAATCTTTGTATAAAATATGTATTTTAGTTGTATTCATATTATTAGGATAAATGTAGTATATAATCATAAAAAGATTCTATCTAAATAACCATATAATTTTTGGTATAGGTCATACGAATATGGATAAGTCGTGGATATTTAAAGATAGAGATTCTTTAGAATACGACATTGGGGTTGAAAGTTTTTTGATACATGCCGAAGAAAATTGTAAAGATCCTAAGAGAATTCCTTGCCCATGTGGAAAATGTGTTAATTTTAAAAAATTCTCTGTTAAAATAATAAGGGGGCATCTCTATGAAAATGGTTTTAGTATGGGGTATGTTGATTGGATTTGGCATGAAGAAAAGTCAGCTAGGACTACTAAGTCATCTGTAGGCAGTTCACACCCTCCTTCGGAGCAAGCACCTGAGCACTTTGTTGCTTCACAAACCGTTAATGTTTGTGAAGCAGCATTTAACTCCGAAGATTACGATAAAGATTCGTACGAGTTCAAGAGGTTTGTGGTTGATGCTGAACAACCATTGTATAAGGGCAGTGAGTGTACTAAGTTAGAGTCGATGTTAAAATTACACAATTGGAAATCTAGGTTTGGTATTAGCGATAGTGCTTTCACTGATTTGTTATCTTCAGTTGGTTCCCTACTTCCCAAAGATAACGTGTTGCCTGCTAATGCATATGAAGCAAAAAAAACTCTATCCGATTTAGGCCTTGAGTACATAAAATTCCATTCGTGTCCGAACGATTGTGTACTATACAGGGGTATACATTCTGATGCTTCTCAGTGTCCCAAGTGTCATCTATCTCGTTGGAAGTTGGGGAAAGATGGTCAACCTAGGGTTAATCTTCCTGCGAAAGTCATGTGGTACTTTCCGATCATTCCGAGATTTAAACGGATGTTTAAATCTCCTTCCACTGCTGAACTCATGACTTGGCATGCAAACATGACGGTATTTTAATTATATAATGTCTCTATTTTTTTTACATGTCTTATTGCTTAGATAAAAATGCCATTACAGAAAATACTCTTATTCTTCTTAATTATTTGTAGAAAAAGAAAAAGGTAGTGGTTCAATCTAAGCCAAGAAATGAGCAGAGAAATCAGGGCTTGAAAAAACTGAAGCTGAATAAGAATGTGCCCAGTGAGTACAAGTTTTTGTACAATTATGTGTTAACAACAATGAAAGACAATGGAGTATCAGTACCGATTCCATGTGATTCCGACGTGTTTGGAGTTGAGACGAAGATAATTTATATATTGCATGAGAATTTAAAAGCCTTGTTAGAGTTTGACATGATCGGACAAGCTGCCATATCTGCTTATATGGCGTAAGTAATTTTTTTTCGTTCTTTTAATTTTTCATATTCCGCAAGGATGTTGTAGGCACTTGCAAACTGAAATTTTCTCCCATGTAGGCACTTGCACACTGAAATTCAGAAGAATCGAAAGAATGATAATGCAGTCTTGTATTACTTTTTCGATCCTGGATTGACATATAATTTGGGTGATGAATTTAAAAGTTATGTTGTTAGTCGTTTGAGAGAGGGTAATCACAATCATTTATACTTCTTGCCGCATAATCATAAGTAAGTCTTTGTAGTTAAGTCTATTTTATTAATTTTTATATTTAGGTCAAATTTAAACATTCTGACTTGTAATAAAATTTTGACTTGTAATACAGCTACCATTGGATTTTGGTTGTAATATGGGGTGGTGATGTTTACCTTCTGAATCCTTTGCCTCATCCTGTGCATTTTGACGAATTGGAAAAAGCTTTATCAGAGTAATATATTCCCTACTTGTAAAAAGCATTCTGACTGCTTGTAGATTTAGAGTGCTAAATATATTAATTATTTTCCTACTTGTAAAATTTAAGTATATTAACAATGTGTCATTCTTTTATGCAGGGCACTTAAATCTTAAAATTCTGAAACTGGAAGGGGAAATAAACCTTGCAAAATAAAGAATCTTTTAGTAAGTATTTTGCATTTTAATTTTTACTATTACTGTCTATTAAGTTTCAATTTTTTGGGGTTTTGACTTATATTATTATTATTATTGGAATAGGGATCTCCGAAACAACCTGGTGGGGTTGAATGTGGTTATGTCGTCATGCGGTACATGAAAGATATCATTTTGGAGGATGAGGAAATTTCTTTTACTACCAAGGTATTTATGAATTGTCTAAGTCTAATTGGGGGCGTGGTATAGGACTGTTTAGGATCAGTTTTATGCTAATTTTTATTTTGTGTTTTACTTCTTAGTGGGGGACCAAGAGTCGGACGACTTACAAAGCGCAGGACTTGGATGAGGTGCGCATGGAGGCTATCAAGTTTATCCAGGATAAAATGTGAAACATTGGGTTAAGTCTGCTGGTTGTTGGTAATGCAAGTGAGATTCTGTTTTGTTGGTGTCTTGTCAGGGTGGAGAGTTTGACTTGGAGTTGTTGGGTGTTAGTTTTAGGTTTTTTGGTCTTGGGTCTGGTGATTGTCGACGGTACATAGATGGGTCTGTCAGTGTGCTTGTGTGTTTGCTGGTGGGATTGATAGAATATGTGATTGGAAGTGTGATTCTGTTTTGATAGAATATTGTCGGATGTTTAGGTTTGGAATGTATGTTTTGCTAATTGGTTATCGATGGTAACCTTGAATTGTAGCCATATGAGGCCTTTTGTGAATTCATCTTGAAGTTTGAATTTGGTAATATGATCAATATTAGTTATGTGTTATTTTTGTTGAGATTTTTGGTAAATGTCTATATTTGTAGATTTTGGTAATTGAGCAGGGGACAATTCAAATTAACATCACAGCCAACTAAAAATGATGTCTTAAAACTGATGTGAAAATAGATTAAACTAATGTTTATAGCAAAAAAGACATCAGTATATTTCCAAAAATCGATGTGAAAGGTATCATTCGTAAAAAATTAACTAGTGAAACCGATGTCTTTAAAGTATCTTACATCGGTTATACAAATAAGTATGATGTCTGATAGTATCTTTAACATCGGTTCTAAATATGAACTGATGATAAATAACCTCTTAGACATCGTTATTATAGTTGTTATCGATGACATTGTCTATTTCTAACTTGTGTGTTACATGCTTAACTGGCTCTAACCTTGATAATATAACAATATTGAAGTTGCCAATATTACAAAATATTGTAAAGTAGTAATAGATTCAGGGCAAAGACATCAGAAACACATATAAAAGCGATGTCTAAATATGTATTAGACATCGGTTAAAAACCGATGTCTAAACTTCAGACTTTTAACATCACACGCGAAGACATCGGTTTGGTTTCAAAAAAGACATCGGTTTTTACCCGATGTCTATTGACGTATTTCTAGTAGTGACAGCTGCATATATAATTTCCATACTATCTCTACTATACTATCTCTACTATACTATCTCTACTATACTATCATTACCATACTATCTCTCGTGTTTAGTCACAGAGAACTCGATATAGATACACACAATATACACACATCGGGATAACGAATTGCTGCCGGATTTTAGACTGAAATCATCACTGTATCAACAATCCAAGATCTCATATCGATTCCTTGATCAAAATCATTGATTAAACTGTTCTTTAACTCGATTTTTTCGAGTTTTTGTTTTGAAAAATTGAATTTTTCGATCTGTTTTTCAAGGAGTTTGGGTTTGATTTTCAGAAAACTAAAATTACCTGGTTGTTTGTGATTGTATCTAGATCATATACTGAGATTTTGAGAATTTTTCAAGAACTTTTTTATTTTTCGAATTATTAATTTATTATTAATTCGAATTAATTAAGTTTAATTGAATTTTGTGCTAAAATTTAAAAATTTCAAAAGCTTAAAATCTGTATTAAAATGGCTGTTGAATTCGAACTAGTTAAGCACAACATGGTTGGATTTTATGATCCGGAGGAATGTATGGTTGAAAGATTCAAGCCCTGGATTCGTTTCTTGAATGAACAACCAATCGTCAGTAGTGCTTTATCTCTTGACGCTCCAATAAAATTGGAACCTCTACGACTGATGTGTTCTACAGCTATTATATCTACCAATGCCTTTACATTCAAGGTTGGGAACTCACAGTTCAGAGTCAATGAATCAGTACTCAAGACAGTGTTGAATCTTCCTACTGCTGATTTTGTTGATAATCCGTCCAACACTGAATTGACTCAGTTTTTCACTGATATTAATTATCAGGGACAGTTGAAATTGAGCAACTTGCCGAAAAATGGTTTGGTAGCTGAATGGTACTTGTTGTTTGATACTTTAATTCGAGTGTTTGCTAACTGTGCTAACACTTCTTTTTCAAATATTCCTTCTCTGATTCAGTATATTGGTTATTCGGTTGTCCACAATCGAAGAATTGATATAGGTAAAATTCTTTGGAAGAACATGTTCAGAAGAATAATAAATGCTAAAAAGAATTTTAGACAGGGTGAAAAGGTGTTAATCTATTATCCTAGATTTTTCACTCTTATGTTTAATCACTTGGTTTCTGAGGAGTTACAGAATACATTTGTTGATGAGGAAGCTCAAGATTCAAAGTCTTTTCATAAGAAATTTCATACAAGAGCTGCCTCGCAACAGAATGAATACAACAACGTACCAGTGCTTGTTACTCAGTACATGTCCACATTCATACATCTTCCAATTATTCCTGGACCTGTACTTGAGCAACCAGAACCAATCATAGAACAACAAGCACTTGCTGTTGTGCATCCAGAACAAAATGCACCTGCTCTTGAACAAGCTGAGCCGGAATTTCAATCACAAGAGGCTCATGTCACTTCATCTGCTGACCAGGTATTACATTCTGATCCCTTAACTACTTCTATCTCTCAATCTTCTTCTGGAACCCAAGTGGTTGTTAGGACTGACCAAGGGATTGTAGAACCACAATCTCTATCCCATGTCAAAGAGCCAAACACAAAGTCAAAAACAGATAAAGTCTATCAAGTCAGAAAGAAGAGATCACAGCTTAAAAGAACTGAAAGAAGTAGTGAAGAAGTGAGTGAACCCACAGCTCTGCCTCTACTAAAGAAGAGTAGAAATGAACCCGAGGCAACTGTAAGCTCATCCATACCCTCCCAAAAGGATATGGACTTTGAAATGGCAAATGAACAGCTTCTGGAACCATTCTCTCAACAGGATGAGTCCATTGAATTTCGCCAGTCGGCCATGGCATCCTGTAATGTGTCAAGCACAACCCCACTGTTATTACTAACAATGGGAGAACATGTAGAACTGGATGAAAATAGGGACACATTGAGAGGAGAGCACTTAGGAACTGAAACAGTGCCTACCATAGTCACGGTAGAGGAGCCTTCACAGGCTAATGAGGGAAATCTTGACTCTCCGCCAAAATTAATAGAGTCATCATCTCCCCTCCCAGGAGGAACATTCCTGGCTCCCTCAAGGGATTTTCCACTCGCAGTTTCAACTGGAGAAAGTGGAAGGCAACTCAGTCTTTCTGTCACTGAAGCAATTCAGACTTCAATTCCAACTGACATGACAGAAATGACTGTGGATAGGGATTTGCGAACTCCCATTGCACCACCACTGACCTTCCAAGAGGAGGCTAGGGTGATTTTACCTGCAGGTACACTTTCTGGAGCAGCTAAGGAATTAGTTAGGAGTGATGTGAGGATCACCACTAAATTGAGTGAAACACATGCACGTCAGATGAGTGAAACTCAGAGTGATAATCAGGTGAGTGCACACACTGACACATACACTCGTTCGTTGGAAGAAAAGATTAAAGCTCTAGAAAAGGAACTTGAGGCAACTAAAGCTGAAGCAAATTTACTTCGAGCACAAGTGGATGGACCGTCTTCGTCATCTACCTCTGTCAACAGTCAGCTTATGGGAGTGAAACATGACATTCAAATAATGAAGACTGCATTTAACACCAAGATCAATACTCTTGAACTCTCTCAACAACAGATAATCTCTGACTCCTCGGACATAACAGTTACTCAAGACAGAATTATTACGGCTCTTTCAAATAAGGTTGAAGACATTCAAACAGAAGTACATGAAAATCAGTTATCTACTGAAAGTCGTCTTAATCGGATTGAAAGCCAAAGTGCACATCAAAGTCAAGGGCTAAAACACTTATATAACATGATTAGCCGTACTATCATTCCCACAACAGAAGAGGTAGAATTCTTTCAAGGAAAAGGTGGAGATGGTGATGAGCAAGACCCTGAAGATGGTGCATTTGATAAATCTGTAGAGGATTCCTCAACTAAGGGGGAGAAGTCAACAGGGGGAGCTGGTACTAAAGGGGGAGACAAAGACAAATCAACAGAGGGAGAATTTGATAAAGGTGATAAAGGTGACAAGGGAAAGAAATCAGCACCGAAGGATGACACGGTAGAAGGTTATTACTACTCAGGTGAACCTGATAACCTTGATGTTTTTGCTGATTTAGACTTTTCAGATAAAGGTGAAGCATTTGGAGAACCAGATCTCAATTTCTGGGATGAGGATGAAGAAGTTGTAGTTCCTGATCCTGCTGAACTCCAAAGAATGAATTTTGAAGCCAATCAAGAACTTGAACAAAATGAAGCTGATCTGACAATGAGAGAAGAAAGACTTAGAAAAACAATGGAACAGATGGCTCATAATGAAAGGCTTCAAAAGGCTGAACAGGAAGCACTTCAACGGCAACATTCTCAAAAGCTTCAAGCAAGAAGGATGTACATTAAGTACAAGAGTGGTGATAAGTGGGAGCGTGCTCAAAGAATCATAGATTCACCACAAACTTCTGGCTGTGATGATCGTCGGTTAGGTGATATGTTTCAAAGGTTTAAAGAGAAGAACCCTTTCTAAGACGATTATCTAAGAGCTTTGAAGTCTGAAATTTTAAGCATAACTTGTGCAAGTGATCGGATGGAAGAGTTACTAATCTTTGTTCATTGTCATAAGCTTGGAACTCATAAGGTATCTCTTCAGTTCTTCTATGATAGATCACTTTCAGAACTTTGGGTAATGAGACCAAAAGTCAGAACTTCTTATGAACTTGGTGTACTACTTCATGAAAAATTCCTAGATTTCGCTGAAAAGGCAGGTCCTGAAGTAATTAGTAATCCTCCTCAATTTAAAATTCTTATAGGAGATGTCATTCACACTGTTAATCTTCAGACCAAGGAACTCCGTGAACATCATGCCAGACACTTGGTGTATGTTGAATATGCTCTACGAAATCATGGTTTTGCAACTACATTGAAAAGTGAAGCTGCAGATCATATTAAGTCTTATGCTCAAGACAACATGAAGAAGTATAAGTTTTATCAAGGTGAGTTAAGAAAGAAGCTGGGAATACCTCTTGAAAAACCACTAGTTGGAACACCTCTAGTTCATCCAGTGTCATCATCTAGAAGAGAATTAATTACTGATGCAGAATTGCACGAGATGCTTCCAAACTTGGATGAACCTGAAGAAGGAGAGATAAGGAGAGAAGACAGCCCGAAGTGAAGAATCGCTCTACATGTTATATCTTTAGAGCTTAGATAGAACAAGATAGGTTAATGTGAAATATGATCAGTCTAGAGGATCATCTATCTTGTATTTATCTTTTATGTTTGAATCTGGAAATGTTAAATATAAACCAGAACCATTTTCATTATTTACTTTGCAATTACAGTTTTACCTTTTACTAGTTTAAGTTGAGTTAGTTGAGTTATCCTCTAGGAATTTGCTTGTTAAGTTTTTAACAAACAAATAGGGGGAGATTGAAAGGCATATGACACAGCCTATTTGTAGTTCGAGGATTCGACTCAACTTAAATTAGATTGTAATAAGTAATTAATGCTCACTGTCTCAGGAATCTCACAAAGTACTATATGCCAGAAGAAAGAAGAAAGTCAATCTATAGTTTTGATGTTTTACACTGGAAGAAGAGTCAGTTTACTGATCATGCCCCAGTTCAGCATTGAAGAAATTGGATTCGTTTAAAGTGACAGAGATTACCGTGAAGACAGCATCAGTACAGGAGTTATTAAAGAGTGCTAAGAAAGTATGTGGATCACAACTGAGAGTCAAATTGAAGAACAGATATTGGAGTTAGTCGTTCATGAACCAGACAGTACATCGAACGTCAACAATTATCCAGTGGAAGTTTCTCAAAGTTTACAGTGATTCACAAGGAGTAAGTCAATTATTAATTAACTATATTATTAATTTAATTAAACAAATTAATTCAATTCGAATTAATTTATTTAATTAATTAATTAAGTTAATTAATCTCTGATTTATTCAATCAGTAATAATATATGGATTATACTATTTCGGAGAATTTTGGTTATACTATTTCTGAATTTCAGTTGAACTATTTCTGGAAATTCAGTTATACTATTTCTGAAATAAGTGGTATACTATTTCTGGAATAATATAGATACTATTACTGCATCAGTAATAGTATACTATACTATCCCCGAATTTATACTATTTCCGAGGTTATATTATTTCTGGAATTAATAGTATATTACTTCTGAAGTATTATAGATATTATTACTGATCAAGTAATAATATACTATACTATTACCGAAATATTTAAACTATACTATCACCGTGCCAGTTATACTATTACCGAAATATTTATACTATTACCTAAGTTTTTAAGTAAACTATTTCTAGGTAAATGTATATTATTTCTAAGTAAATCCATACTATTTTAAGGGAATGAGTTCTACTATCCCTAGGCTGCTATACTATCACTGTGTCAGTTATACTATCAGCGTGGCATCTATACTATCACCGTGTCAATGTGTAGCAGTTGAACAGAAGGAAATGTTTTGTTTTTGTATAAAAACAAACACTTGGACAGAAGAACAGAAAGGAAGAAACAAGAAGAAAAAAAGAGAACCAAGAACATAAAACACTCTCATCTTCTACACACAAGTGCTCAAGCTTTAATTCACACAATAAATTCAGTTCAAGCCTATTGTAATATCTGATCCGCTGGAACTTGTTTATTGATTACTCTTGTACTACTAGCGAATTAAGTTTCCTAGTTTATATCTTGATATCTTGATTTTAATTAGCAAAATTAGAAAAGTTCATGTCGAATTTTCTAATTAGTTATTAATCTCTTGATATTAATTTGTAACACCCGTCAAGTTAATATATTGATATATTCAACTTGAATTCTGTGTTATATTATTCCGCACAAAATTTGTTTAAAATAAATTTTATTCAAAGAACAAATTTCGAGAAAATTACATAGATTGTATTCAACCCCCCCTTCTACAATCTTATTGGACCTAACACTTGGAGGAATGTTTCTCAACCCTCAGAAAACACAACATGAAGCTCAACCCAGACAAATGTGCGTTCGCACTAGACGCGGGCAAATTCCTGGGATTTTTGGTATCTCACAAGGGCATTGAGGCCAATCCCGAAAAAATAAAAGCAATCATCGACATGCAACCGCCAAAGACCTTAAAGGAGATACAAAAGTTAACAGGGAGACTAGCAGCCCTCAGGAGGTTCATAGCAAAGTTGGCCGACAGATGCCTCCCATTCTTTGATACCCTGAAGGGAGCAACAAAAACAAAGGTAATATCCTGGACAGAGGAGTGCCAGAAAGCCTTCGAGGATCTTAAAACTTATCTCTCCTCCGCTCCTTTATTAGCGGTCGCGGCTCCTTCAGAACCATTATCACTATACTTATCTGCAACAGACAAGGCTGTGGGGGCAGTGTTGATCAAAGAGGAAAAAGGCGAGCAAAAGCCCATCTATTATGTCAGCCAAGTGCTTAAAGACGCAGAAACTCGCCATCCAAATGTCCAAAAGTTTGCTCTAGCTCTGGTAATAGCAAGCAGAAAATTAAGACATTACTTCCAAGGCAGACAAATCCGGGTTATCACAGACCAACCGCTGAGAAAAATACTGCACAAACCGGACCTATCTGGTAGACTAATCAATTGGGCCGTAGAGCTCGGTCAATTCGATTTAAAATACAAGCCAAGAACCGCAATCAAAGCACAAGCATTGGCGGACTTTGTCACTGAATGTTCATTCACCACAATGGAAGAAAAAATACCAACGGAAAGCAGGATCACCACCGGTAACAATTGGCAGTTGTGCGTGGACGGGTCCTCCACCAACACCCGCTGTGGGGCAGGGTTAATCCTTACCAGCCCCGACGGTTTCCTAGTCAAGCAGGCCATACAGCTAAACTTCAAAGCGACGAATAACCAGGCAGAGTATGAGGCACTCCTGGCCGGTTTAGCATTGGCAAAAAGCTTACAAGTAAAAGAAATCACCATCTACAGCGACTCACAACTTGTAGTTCGCCAGATAATGGGTGACTATTCTACCAAAGACACAAGTCTCAGCAAGTACCAGGAAATGGTACAAGCTATGCTATCACAATTTGAGAAACATACCCTCGAGCAAATAGACAGAACGGATAATACAGTGGCGGACATGTTATCCAAACTAACAAAGGGGGAGAAAACGGGTAGCGACACAGTCTATTTCGAGGAATTGCAAACTTCCAGCATAAACAGTCTGCCTGTAATGGAGGTAGGCCCGCCACAAGATACTTGGATGACTCCTTATATCCGGTACTTAAAATATGGTACCCTGCCTGATGACAGCATTAAGGCTAAGGTACTCAAATCTCAAGCGGTAAAGTACTTTATGCGAAAAGGCACCCTGTACAAAAGGAGTTTTGATTCTCCTATACTCAAATGTGTTGATGAGGAAGAGGCTCTATACTGCATGAGAGAAGTCCACGAAGGCATCTGTGGCGACCACATGGCTGGAAAAGCATTGGCACATAAAATACTCAGACAAGGCTATTACTGGCCCAAGATGCACAAGGAATGCAAAGCTTTCACAAAGAAGTGCCACCAATGCCACTATTCAGCAACATGTCCCGGAAAGCAACAGCCCTTCCAGCAGCAATCTTGTCGCCAATACCCTTCGCAGTTTGGGGCATTGACATAATGGGGCCCTTCCCCAAAGCAAAGGGTGACCTACAATATGTAATGGTCGCCATTGATTACATGACCAAATGGGTCGAAGCGAAGGCACTCAAAAACATCACACAGGATGATGCAATCCGGTTTGTCACAGATCAAGTCATCACGAGATTCGGGATTCTGGTGGTACTCATATCCGACAATGGGACACAGTTTGTTGGGTCAAAATTTACAAAGTTCCTATCCGACCACGGGATCAAACACAAGAAAGCTTCTGTCTGCCATCCACAGAGCAACGGACAGGTTGAGGTGACTAACCGCACCATTGTTCGAGGCCTGGAAAAAAGGCTAACTACTTCCAAAAAGAAATGGTCGCATGAGTTGCCTAACGTCCTTTGGGCATACCGGACATCAGCTAGGACAAGTACAGGGGAAACCCCGTTCAAACTAGCTTTCGGTACGTAAGTTCTTGATCCAATCGAGATTGGATCCCCATCCTACCGAGCTATCAACTTCGAAGAAGAGGCCAATAGCCAAAGACTCAAAACAAACCTAGACTTGCTAGATGAAGCAAGGGAAGCCGCTGTCGAAAAAATGACCGCTTACAAAGAAAAAACAAAGGAATTTTTCGGCAAAAGAGCCAGAGTCAAGGCTTTTTTAGAAGGTGATTTAGTCAACAGGGCAACTGAGGCATCCGACCCTAGACACACGGGCAAGCTTATGCCAAAATGGGAAGGCCCATACAAAATCATTCAGGTCTTAAGGCCGGGCTCTTACAAACTAGCACGCCTGGATGGCACGGAAGTCAACAACACTTGGCACGACGATAAATTGAGAAAGTATTATCAATAGACAGTTAATCAATCTGTACTTTCTCTTTCTTGTACTCAACAGTCATGAATGGAATACTTTTTTACCAACAAATTGACTACAATAGCATCCTACTATCAAGTCCCCTAAGCGGGCAAGCATCCTATTATACAGTCCTCTACGCGGACAAGCATCCTACTATCAAGTCCCCTAAGCGGGGCAAGCATCCTATTATACAGTCCTCTACGCGGACAAGCATCCTATTATCAAGTCCCCTAAGCGGGCAAGCATCCTATTATACAGTCCTCTACGCGGACAAGCATCCTACTATCAAGTCCCCTAAGCGGGCAAGAATCCTATTATACAGTCCTCTACGCGGACAAGCATCCTACTATCAAGTCCCCTAAGCGGGGCAAGCATCCTATTATACAGTCCTCTACGCGGACAAGCATCCTACTATCAAGTCCCCTAAGCGGGGCAAGCATCCTATTATACAGTCCTCTACGCGGACAAGCATCCTACTATCAAGTCCCCTAAGCGGGCAAGCATCCTATTATACAGTCCTCTACGCGGACAAGCATCCTACTATCAAGTCCCCTAAGTGGGGCAAGCATCCTATTATACAGTCCCCTACGCGGACAAGCATCCTATTATACAGTCCTCTACGCGGACAAGCACTCTATTACAAAGTCTCCTAAGCGGGCACGCGACCTACTCAAAGCATTCTATTACAAGGTCCTTTACGCGGACAACCATCCTATTACTCAAGCATCCTATTATACAGTCCTCTACGCGGACAAGCATCCTACTATCAAGTTCCCTAAGCGGGCAATCAACCTATGGAATTCCACCAACAAAAACAAATAGTAATAGAGTCCCTAAATGGGCAAAAGCAAAAGACAACCGGAAAAGAAGTTATCAAGTGTGACACCGTACTGCAGATGTGCAAAAAATATGCAACAAAGAAAAGATTGCCAAACAAGTTCAAACGGAAAGAGACAAATTTATTCATTTTTATCATTTATTACAAGGCTGGACAAAATACAAGATTTGGATCCCTAAAGTCTAAGCCTTGCAGCTTCCACCTTCTCCATCACCATCGTCTTTCTTCGGTGGGGGCGGATTCTTGGAAGCTTCGCCTTTCTCCCGACGCTTCGCCAGAGCATCCTCAATCTTCCGAAAAACTTCCGGAAAATCGGCCTCTGACTCCGGCCCGTCGAAAACCATTCCATCGACTATAACCTTGTTGTTATCATAGTAATACATCATTATGCGGGGATCCATGAAGAGAGTGCAGTGACAGGAACAAAGAAAGCTGAGAAATAAGAAAGATGCTCAGGATCAAGCACGTTAACCCCCCTTTTATAGGGGGGTAAAAACAAATTAAAAGGTGCACAGTTAATACTACCATTTCCAAGCCATGGAATAGTGCACGCACAGTGAAAAAAAAAATCCATCCCCATGCAGACTGCAGTAAAAGCACGGTCAAAAGAACGTGATTTCCATGCAGCATTTAATGCTTGTAGCAAATCCCCACAGTCAAACGCACAATTTCCAGGTAACACTTCCCGAAAGCCTATTTATTCCTTCCTTTGACAAACAAACACAATACACACAATACAGTTATATTTCACCACAGAAATGCAAAATAAATATCCCACCAAACACACAAAGTATTTCAGACTTTAAAGAAACAATTTACAAGTACGAGAAAGAGCAAACTATTTCCAAGTCACACAGCAGACAGACCCGCAGAGCGACTTCGAAACACATTAACAACGGGCAGTCATAGTATGGACTCATCCCCAGCGGGAAGCTCTCAGCGAACTGGACATGCCTATTAAAGTTTCCTCTTCACCCGGATCCTCGCCGTACACGGCTGTTATGGCCGACAACGGAGCTACGGCGTCCAACTCATCCAACCTGGACATGCCTTTTAACGGCTCCTTTTCATCCGGTTCCTCACCATACACGGCTGCTATGGACGACAACGGAGTAGCAACATCAACCTTATCCCCACCCGTTCCACGCTCAGGAATTTGCACATCAACTTCACTTGCCACAGGCTCCGCTTGACAACCAACACTAACTCTGACCGTCTCTCCTAGACGGGCTTTCAATACTTTCACCTTGCGCTTAGCTCTTTTGGCCTTAGACTTCAGTTTGGACGCTTCGTTTCTCAAACGGTCAATCTCTGCACCATTCTCCGCGGCTTTTCGCCTTAACTCACCAAGCTCAACAAGCTCATCTTGTAATACCGCTACACGCATCTTTGCGGCCTCCTCTTTCACAATTCCAGCAAACTCGGCACTGTTTTTAAATTTCCTAATCGCAGCCTCTTCCGTCGGACGGGAGTCAAGGTGGCTTTCAGCATCATTTGCACGGTCCCTCTCATACTTCAGTGAAGTACTTAAGTTCTTTATTTGCTCCGTCAAAGCAGCCTTCTCGGCCTCAAGCTCAATTTTGTCCTCCGCCAAAAACCTTCGAAGATCAGAACTATAAGCAAAGCTTGCTTTGATATCGGTTTTCTCGGTCTCAATCTCAAACAAAGCCTTGGCAGCATTATCCTTCATTATCCTCTCGGCGGCCAATTCCCGCTCAAGCACTCTCACTCTCTCCTTTAAAGCAATATTGCTGCTGCGGTACATATTACCCCGGGCCATCAGACCCGTATACATGCACTGATTCTACAAAAAAACAAACACACAAAAAATGTAACAAGTCACGAACGGGCACAAGTAAGAGCAAACACCAAACTACTAGACAGATGCATACCCGTGCAGCGTACTTCTGCGAAAGGCGACACATCCGCCCCCAACTCAACTCATTCATCCTCAGCAGATCGTCATCAGTCATAGAATCCGCTGTGAAAGTATTAGGCCCTGACTTGAAGAGAAAACAATAGCCGGGCCTATTGCCAAACTCAGCATCATTCACTTCATCATCACTACTTGTATAATGAACAATCTCTTCAGAAGACTCTCCATTATCCCCACCATCCTCTTTCTCAGTACCATCAGAAGCGGTGCCTGCGCTTTCATCAACGACCAGGTTGGAAGGAACGTAATCATCTACCCTAGAAGGCTCGACCCGTCTACGCTTAGACGGACCAACATCATCGATAGTTCTCCGTTTCAAACTTGGAGGCGGAACATCACCCGCCACATCGACATGTTTATCCGCCCCAACATCGGCCTCCTTTGCGGTCCCCAAAGTCTCTTCAGAATCTAAATCAACGACTACCTTGCTCCCAGGAATGCCAACCGCTTCAGGAATGTCAGAAACACCCCGCTCAACTCTTCGAATGGACGCTCTATACTCCTTTGAAAGAATATCCGGTTCATGCTCACCAACTCCTAGGCTGGCAGCATATAACCTTACCACAGTACCAGGACTATTGCCTCCACTTTCAGTGGCCATTTCCTCAACATTAGCGGGCTTTTCACCCCCAGTTTGAACATCTCCCACAGCGGCCTTGTCAACTTCAACTGCAGCCTCATCCTTGTCACTCTCCTTGTGCAGGTTTTTCTCCCTCTAACTCCAACTCAATGCTTTCCTCAACTGCCTGACCTTCCCCACCTAAAAATTCCTCAGACTCACCTAGCAACTCCTCAGATAGCGACTCGGCTTTCGAATCAATGTCATCCTCGTCCACCTCCTCCTAAGTATCTTCCTCCACAACGGTTTCTGGATCTTCAAAAGGAACAGAAGGTTCAGCCCCTCTACCTTCACCTGACAAATCAAAAGCATCCAATATATTTGTAGCGGAAAAATGACCGTCACGGAGACGGTTGGGTCTGGGGGGCAGTGTCAATATAAACTTTGCATACAACCTCGATTCACTCAAACCCAAGGTCGGGTGTACATCCAGCTCCGGTTTACGAGGATCCAATACTACACAAAACAAACGATATTGTCAATAGCAGATACAACAAAAACAACTGAATACATGAAACAGAGACTTACAGCAATGTCTTCTCAAATCGGCCGGATCAACAAAATTGGATTCCGTCCACACTTCGCCTAGCGCCTTCACAAGCCTCACCAAGATATCAATCTCAACGCGGCTCAATCGATTGCGGTTCACCTTATAAGAACACTCAACTTTCTTCGTAAAATTCTTCTGCCAGGCAAACTCACCGCCACCGATAACCAAAAACTCCTCATGCCAACCCGGCATACCCTTGGGAAATAAAAACGGGCGATAACCATCCAAGGCCTTCCCAATCACGGTATTTGGCTTCACAAATTGCAGTTCATAGAAAGGCTTTGCACGACTCGATTTCACATCAAAGAGACAGAAAAATGACTTGAACGTCGGCTGCTTACCCATTGCTTCACTACTGGCTATAAACCAATTAATAGCCCTTATGGAGTTGGGAGTAAACTGGGCTAACGGACACTGAAAATACACTCGGAATAAATCCATGATAAATTTGTGTGGGGGAACCCGAAAACCAGCCTTCAAATGACTAACTGGGAGGCACACAGAACCGTCATCAAAACGGTGATACGGCCTCTCACCCGGCTCCGCCCGCCTCCAGAAATAGCCATCTTCTATCCGGAACATCCTACTAACATACTCTGACCATTCCTCACCCAGGAATGTACTGTCGTGTTGAAGATGAGGAAATCTAGAAAAGACGGCATCCATCTGCGCCTTCGAATACGCTATCGGTGCCACATTGGCTGCCCGGAACAAACTCTCACTACTCTCAAAGTATCTATACCGATTTCTCTGAAGAACCGCTGGGTAGGTCATTTGCCCAATATCCACCCACCGCCCGTAGACGTTTATCAACGGGCCCTTCTCTCCGGTCCCATGATCTGTGAATTTGTCACCCATCTACACAAATTCAAAGTAAAAAACCTGTACCACCTACACAAAACCCGCTTACAAATATCAAGGTACACGTGGATTTTCACAGCAATTTCATTTTTTATAAATACAAGAAAAACGATTCATATTCCATTTCCCTCCACAAACATCGAAGCCACACCATCACAAACCAATTTATACAGCATTTACCACATATACATACATATATACACACCATTACTGGCCTAAACATCAAAAGATTACACTACCCAAACTCATAAACTATGAACAACAAACAAAACACCACCAAAAGTCATGACCAAAAACATAAATCGAACTCTTTTTCATAAAAGAGGAAATCGAAACAACATCCACTTACCACTGAAACAAAAAACAAACACAAACCCACATTCAAAACCACCTACCTAAACAGACATCACAAAATTGGAAATACATACATGGCACGGTTATCTATGAAACAGAAATCACAAAAGAAAAATGCAAGGAAAGAACAACAAATCTTACCGCAAAGCAGGAGATACGAACGGCTTTAAAGAGATAGAAACCTCGTCGATCACCGGAATAGCACAGCCACAACAAAGAACAACCGAGTAAGAACTCAAAAGTAAGAGATATGAAGACAGTAAAAAGATGAGAGAAATAACTGAGCAAACCTCCCTTTTTATTACGTGAGGCGCGTGAAAAGGGGGGGAGAGATTATAACACGCAACGTGGCAGCTTCTGACTGGTCCACGCCAAAAGCACAATAATAACTGTCTCGGTACAAAACACCAACTACTCACTTGGTAATAACTCCCCACTTCTCTTCACATATTATTTCAAAGGTACACTCTCTCTCCACCCAAAGGTCACTTCACTCATTAATACGCACTGCCAGTTATCATTTCTCTTATTATTGGCATTTAATATTACTTTCATTAATTGGCAATAATAAGCATTTATTCGCATAGCAGTTACGCATATCAAACAAAAATCTTTTCAACTTCGCATACGTCAAGCACCGCAAACCGCTTAAGTGTTGTCCGCCAACACTTGGGGGCACATTTTTACAAAGATTTTCCAGGGCCACATTTTTACAAATATTTTCTAACTCCTAAGTGTTGTCCGCCAACACTTGGGGGGCACATTTTTACATAAAAATTTCTCATCTCCAAAGTGTTGTCCGCCAACACTTGGGGGGCACATTTTTACAAATATTTTCTAACTCCTAAGTATTGTCCGCCAACACTTGGGGGGCACATTTTTACATAAAAATTTCTCTTCTCCAAAGTGTTGTCCGCCAACACTTGGGGGGCACATTTTTACAAAAAATTTCTAACTCCTAAGTGTTGTCAGCAAACACTTGGGGGGCACAGGCATTACGTAGTTTTGCATTTCTTCCGCTTACCGTTTTCTTTTACTCCCCCTACCCGGTAAAGCGCCTAGAGGGAGTGGGGGCAATGATAAGTACCCGCTGATAGCTATCAGCGGGCACCCGCTAATAGCAAAATATTAATTCCCTAAAAACACAATTCTGGAATACTTGACAAAGTATATCTAATTTCAAAAGTATTATTTCAACAAATACGAAAGAATATCCGCAAAAAGTATTTCAAATCATCATCTCTCTTATACTAATCCACTTGCACAAAAATATCTTGCTTTATCCATTTGCACACCCACTTGCCCACTTGCATAAAGGTACACCCACTTGCCCACCTGCATAGAGGTATCTTGCTCCATAAGACAAAGAGACAATATAATATTCAAAGACACCAAGTTGCAACAGACAAAATCTGACTGAAGTAGCTCAAAGGGCAGAATCAAGGTATGTTTGAGGGGACATCAATCACTGTTCCAATAGTGGCTCACTGTAGCTTTAACGGCACAACTAGTGGGCAACAGTGATTGGAAAACCCAACCTATAAATACCCCCATTCTACACACAGAAAGATATACAATCTTTCATACACATAAAAACTCCTACAAAATAAAAGCTCTCTACATTATTCTTCACATACGATATATTTTCACCAGCCCGGTTATTATTATTTCTGATTACTGATTCTCACGCCGGAGGTGCTTGACGGCCACACCCCCGGGCAAGCATTGTTTTGCAGGTACCCCAAACTCAGGTGAAGTGCTTCCGGTAAAGTGCCCAGAACGGTGATCGGAAGCCTCTAATCGGCCGTGGGAATTATCAATTTATACATATATTATGTTGGAGCCTAGCTAGAAATGAGAAATTAACAAGGGACTGAGTAAATATCATCTTCGAACGTAATTGAAAACTTTTAACGCATTTTAAATATTTGATTAGGACCTTTTCGAAGAACCGATCACTTCCACTTGAATAAAATGTATATTAGTACATATCGAACCTCCAAATAAATAAATAAGCAAAAACATGCCGCCCCTTTCAAACTCTCTCTCCTCTCTCTTGATTAACAGGTTCTAAGTGTCTCCCTCCGGTGGCTCCTTCATCGGTCGGAGGAATGTTGTCTTAAGAATGATTTTTATGGTGTTTTAGAAGATCTGGAAAACCCATTTCAAATATGGAATAGTGGTGATTATCGCGAGAGCTCACCTTGCACAACGAAAGATTGTTCAATATATGGGGGTATCTGTACCCCCAACCTCAGTTGGTGTAACTGGTGGATATGAACACTGATCTATCACCGATTTTTAATATGCGCAGATCAATTGTGATGCTAATATTTTCAGGGACGTTGATGTCGATTGGATTAATCGGAAAATTTTTGTAATCATTTTTATTATCATGAATATTTATATTCTATATGTTAAGCGATCTGAAAACAAAACGACTATTTACTTAGGTAGTTGACAGTTGAATTTGTCCTAGCTGAATTCCAGTGTTTTAATATTAATAAAAAAAATTGTTAAAAAAGTTGGTAATAAAAAGATAAAAATAGATCTTTCTCACTTTCTCTCCCTGCTCCTCGTCTTTTGCTAATAGCCGCCGGGGCTTCCATCGGATCTCCATCGGTGGAAAGCCCCAAAATCTTCCATTTTCTTTGTTTTTTCTTCCTTCTTTCAATAAAGCTTTGTTTTTTCGGATCTAAGGTTTCAAAGCATTTTCCGATTTGGCCTTCAATTTATTATATCTCAATTCCACGGAACTCCGGAGATCTTGGTCTCGTAAGTGGTCCGAGTTATCTTGTTCTGGTGGGTTTGTTCCCAGATCTACGGATTGCTAAGGTTCTAGTTTGGTTTTAGTTTGTAACTTTATTTTGTAATCTCATTTTTAAAATTGTAAGATCGGTTTGTTTTTTGTTGTCTCACCGTTTGTGTGAGTTTTGTTATTGTCTCACCGTTTGTGTGAGGTTGCTATTGTCTCATTGTTTGTGTGAGTTTGGTGCTTGATCATATGATCTTGGAAGATTGTACGGATATGGATAAACACTTTGATGAAGTGTTAGCGACATATGATCTTACTGAGTAGAATGTTTATGCTCTGTATTTTATCATCTGTATGCTTGATTCTGAGAAATTTTAATGCAGGTACGGTTTTATAAAAAAATAAAAAATTGTTCATCGAAACAAATTTTAATTTTCCGACTACGAGGATATTGAATAATAAGACGTACAGTCATGAATCTGGACCGGTCAATATACTCTCAATAATAGATTTTTAGGTCATTTCCAACTAATGATCCGGCCAAATTTAAATTACTAAATGATTAGATTAAATTTAAAATTTATTCCAATCACGTAATCCAAATGTAAATCCAAATTCAATCATTACTACTATATTCATATATTTAGATTCTTATAATTATTTGTTTCAAAAAAAATAAAATTATAAAGCAATATTCAGTAAGCTCATTGAACAAAACATTCCAATTGACTTGGGGCGCGGCTGTCTGCCAACTTGTCTTTTCAGTTAGAATCAAGTTAAATGTTTAAAATTATTTTAGTTGACTGTTTGAATTTGTATCAGATGTCGTTTAAATTAATTTACTCATTTCTTGGAACAAAATGATTAGATTAAATTTAGATTCTATTTCAATCATGTAATCCAAATGTAAATTCGAATTCAATCATTACTTATTCATATATTTTGATTTTAAATATTTTAAAAAAAAATAATTTAACTATAAATCATAATAATAACATCCAGAATCAGATCATATCTAAAATACATGATAAAGATAAAATAATACAAAAAAATTCAAAAAAATAGATACATAAAAATAAATATAAAATATTAAAAAATTAGATAAAAAATCCACCTCTCAAAGTCGAACATTGAAACTCAAGGGTTTCAAAATAACAATTATGAGATGGACGTGCTTTGATTATCTAGAAGGAAGAAGAACTGATTTTATTTGAAGTTGTATTTTCATGAAATTTTCTAAGTTGTATCATTTTATTTTATATTTTTAATTTTCATGTATTTTGAAAATTTACTTTATAATATATCGTGAATTTTAATTGTATTCTAAATTTAATTAATTTACATTTAATAACATTAACAGAATCACCAAAATAGAAAAGTTAACAATATTACAATAATAAAAAATTTAGAGTAGCTAGTGCTATTAATTTATCCAAATTTAGATCAATTTTCAGTTCACGATTGAAATAATTTAAAACAAAATTTATCTCAAATTTAAATTTTTAATTTACTATTGGAATTGCTCTAAATACATTCCTCCCTCCATCCTAGTAAATTATACCTTTGGCCAAGAAAATGTATAAAAGTGAGTAAAGTTAGATGAAAAGTGGTGGGATCCATCCATATTTAATAATAGATTTAAGGTAGTGGAGGAAAGTAATGGGTGTAATAGTGTTTTATATTAAAAATTTTAGATAGTGGAGGAAAGTTAGTGAATGTAATAGTATTTTTTATTATTAAATTTTACTATTTTTAGAATGGATAGAAATGATGGAACATCCAAAATAGTAGGTAAATAGAAATGAATGGGATATAGGAGTATCTACGTTACGAAAGTTAACTTATAATTATTTGTTTCATAAAAAAATAAAATTAAAAACCAATATTCAGTAAAGCTCATTGGACAAAACATTCCACTTGACTTGGGGCTGTCTGCCAACTTGTCTTTTCAGTTAGTATCAAGTTAAATGTTTAAAATTATTTAAGTTCACTGTTTGAATTTGTATATGTCGTTTAAATTAATTTAATAATTTCTTGAAACAAAATTTTACTTAACCAGAATTAATAATATTATTAATCAGTAATAGAAACTTTAATTTCAATTTTTGAAGGGGGATTCTTCCATCTTCCATAAATTTCGAAGTTCAATATTATTGTAATTTTTATTTATTCTTCATTCACAATTTTTCATGAGAAGAGGTTTTCACAATCCATCCAAACATTCTTCTAAATTTTTAATTATAACTTTATAATACAAATTATGAAATTTTTAACGATCATTATATAAATTTTTTCTACTATATTGTCTACAATAATATTTAATGATTGGTTTTCAACATTGTACGGTCCGGATGCAAAAATTAAATCAGAATATAATTGATAAATAATTTTTATATTTTTTTATCCAAATGAACAATGAAAGCGGTATAAATTACAAAGGTGCGGGAATCAAATATGTAACCTCAAATTATTATAAATAATATTTATGTAAATTTAAGTTAATTTGTTTTTCTTTTATAATGATATTAATTTTTTATATGATGTGAATGCTAAAGATTGATCACTTACTTTATATTAAAATATAATTGATTCAAGTTATTAACTTATATATATATATATATATATATATATATATATATATATATATATATATATTAACATTGATTCCTCAGATTAATAATTTGAGATGCATTAAAAAATGGATATTCACAAAAATATTCAATTTTTTAATTTTTTTTTTAAATATGTTACAGATGAGGTTATAAATATTGCATTTAGGTTTCAAACGAGGAAAATGTTACATTAGGGTTACAAATCATATTGCGTTGCAAATGTTATAACGGTATTTTTAAAAAAAAAAAAATCTGTAATTTGGATATTTTAGAAAAAAATTCTTAAAAACTTATATTATAACCTTTATATTCTGTGTTTTCTGTATATATTTGACTAAGGTAATGAACTAATGATCAACAAACTTTCAGTCTTTGCTGTATATGTTTCTATTTGATTGAAATGTTCAACCTTCTGCTTCAATTTGGTCGAGAACTCCCAAACACATGACACTTGGATAATGACGTCATCATGAGTGCACATTGCAGCCATGCTGGGTCCCCAGCCGCCGGGATGAAGACCCACGTGTAATGAAAACAACCTGCAACTTGTGCGGGCCTATGTATATTAGAAAAACCAAATGGGGGCCGCGGGTCCCAGGCCCTACTTTGCCATTTCTACTATAATAATCTTGTATTGACATAAATAGTACTCCTATTCATTGAGTATATAAACGTGGTCAGTGAACACAAACTTTGTCAACAACATCAGATTAATCCAATCATCTTAAAATTCAGAGCTTCATTTGAGCTATGGATCCTACTTTCACTAGATTTTCATCAATGGATTACTCACCAGAATCATCCTTTGGTTCTCCACCGGAGTCTTTCGTGTCGTACGGGACTGATTTTGATCTTAGTTCACTCCCATTCGATTTTAATGACTCCGAAGAAATGTTACTCTTTGGCATTTTATCAGAATCTGCTCCACAAACAAATTGTTCCACTGTGATCAAAGAAGAAGAAGTGAGTTCCAGTTCGAAAACCGGAGAAACCAAGAAAGAAAAGGCGTATAGAGGAGTTAGAAGACGTCCGTGGGGAAAATTTGCTGCAGAAATTCGAGATTCGACAAGAAATGGAATTCGGGTTTGGCTTGGAACATTTGATGATGCTGAAACTGCGGCTATGGCTTATGATCAAGCTGCATTTTCGATGAGGGGCTCGATGGCCATTCTTAATTTTCCCGTGGAGAGAGTTAAGGAATCACTTATGGAAATGAAGTCATGTGGACTTGAAGAAGGGTGTTCACCTGTGGTGGCATTGAAGAAAAAACATTCGTTAACACGAAAATCGATTAGCCGGAAAAACAAGAAGAAAGATTGTCAAATGGAAAATGTTGTGGTATTGGAGGATTTGGGTGCTGAGTATCTGGAAGAGTTATTGAGTTCATCTGAAAGTGTTGGATTTTGGTGAGTATGAATCGTGAGAATAAGAACTGTCCAAAGGCAAAACAGTCAGTGTCCACACTTCCCCTTGTTCATCCACTTTCTTCTTTTTTTTAGTTTCATTTCATTATCCAATTTATAATATATTTGTTTATTTTATATTTTAGTCTCCTATCTAAAGTGTTTGGTTACCTTGTTTGTGCTCTTCTCCGGTCTGTCTGTATATACTGAATTCAACTCTTGCTCATTTATAATTTTTTATCAAAAATTTATCTATTTCGATATCATGTTAAAATTAAATGATCAATTCATCAGTCAATATTAGCGACATTCGCCTCAAATTCAAAAATCTTTTCTCAACAAGGTAGATAATTTTATAAAAACTCTAAAAATTTAGATGTCTCCCCTCTCCTATGATGCTCATGTTTTTTGCATCGCTGGTTTTTGTACTTCCTAACAAACATTGCAACTCTTTTGACACAGCATTGTTTAAGGTTATGAGCTCAATTAACAAGCGAACTGATCTTAATTAGATGAGCTCTATAGGTTAAAACAAAATAAAAAGTACAGGAGTATTTGTCAGACAACAAGAAAAAAGAAGTAAAATTATGAACAAGACAGCCTTTGAATTCTTAGAAAACTAAGTGCCCGTTTGGCTTACCTTAAAATAAGTAACTTATAGCTTAAAGTGATAAGTGTCATATAAGTGATAAGTAAATCAGAACTTATAAGTCAATAGAGTGTTTGGTAAATCAGAAATTATAAGTCAGTAGAGTGTTTGGTAAATCAGAACTTATAAGTTAATTTTTTAAAATATTTTCAAAATATTTGTTTTTTAATATATATAAGTGGATATCAATGGATAGATCTCGATGAGTAGAGAAATTTGATATATACATATCAATTTTTTAATGAACGGCTCAAAATATATATGATTTTGAAGATTTAAAGGATAAGAATATTGCGTGTATCGAGAAATAAGAATAAGTTGAAAGTTGAATGTTAGGATTTCTTAACATTCAACTTATCCCATATAAGTTGTTAATAAGTTCATTCACTTATTTTGCCAAACACTACAAAATAAGTTGAAACGGACTTTGGCCATATAAGCTAACTTATATGGTTAGCCAAACACCCCATAAAATATATATTGGTAGGGACATGTTTGTCGCTTGTATTGTTTCTCTTGTAGTCTGTTAAAAACAATGCTGACTTCGTAGGAGATCACATCCATTCTATTTGGTTTCGTCACTTTGAGGTTACATGGTGACGGTGAGGTTATATGGTGACACATGATATTGGGTTGAATAATAACCAAACTAAACATTATCTGTAATAAAATAAAGGATATTTATTATTATATCATTTTCTTAAGTTTTTTTAGCAATTTTAATAAATTCTCAATATATTTATAAATTTTTTTTTGTAAAAAACTTTTTATAAAAATATCAATTTATTTGCAAAAATACGATCTGCAAGTTGCAAATAGTTGCATTTGGTTGCATCCGTTTGTAAATGGGTGATGGCCCAAAATGGACCATTTTCAATTTACATGGACCTCCCTATCCCATTTCAGAATTTCAGCCCAAAATATCCTAGGGATACGATGTTTCGTGCTCTGCAACTGCTATTGCGTTACTTCGGTCAGCGTATCACCCCCCTAATGCGCTACTTCGTCTAGCACATCATGATCTACTGTGACACATCATATGCCGAAACACAGTAAACGTGCTACACGAAGTAGCGCAACAGCAAAAAAAATTTGAAAATCTTGTTACGCTGCACGAAATGACAAATCATGGGGGTAGGTGAGGGCCGTTGGTCTTGAAAATTGAGCATTTTGGTTATTATCTCTTTGTAAACCGTATTTTTGAAAATAAGTTGATATTTTTGCAAATTATATATTTTTTAAAAGTATTTTTTACAAAAATAAATTTCTAAAATTGGGTATTTATGAAAAAAGTCCTGAAATAAACTCAAATATTATCTTGAAATGAACTCAAATATTATCAGTAATTTGTCACATATAATTATTTTATCATATTATAAATGCTTTAATATTTAATATTATTTTATTGAGATTTTTTATAAATAAATTGTTACAAGTAATTTTTTGCAATTTTACTGTTTCAAAAAAATAATTTATAAATTTACCATCTTAATTGCAATTATACCTATTGGTCCCAGAGTTTTGCAAAGGGGGGGTTGAATGCAATACTGATAACTTCAAATCTTTATCTCAACAACAATAATAAAGATTGTAAACTATCAGTACAGCAATTGCAAACACAAGTGATAGATCAAGATATTCTCATAAATATATGTTTTATTTAATTTGCAAAGAGTGTTGCTACAACCTTGAGAGAAAAATATTTTCTCAAGCTTTGGCTTCTTAAGTGATTACAGAAAAAATGAGAGATGAATCTCTATATAGACTTCATCTCTAACATCTCTGTCACATGGGGTGACCCCGGATAATGGATATGGTTTATTGCTTCGAGACAGTGACTTAAAAGAGTTGGTTATTGCTTCTAACATGACTGGAGTCTACAAGATTCATGTCTTCCATTCCTGGTCCACAACTACTGCACCAGTTTGCGTTGAAGAAGAATACCTAGGTATACTCATTTTTGACTTCTTATATTTATTCATGTGTATGTATAATGAACAGATCAATCCTGTAATTGCTAAAGGTTCTTATACTGGTTGTAGGTGGGGGCAATGAGGAACTTAAGGATCAATATTCAACGAAAGAGTGTACCAAAAAAAAGGAGAAAGCACAGAAGAAGGAGAAGGCGTAGAAGAATAATGCAAACAGGAGCAACAAAAGAATGCTATCAAAGCTGCGTACCAGGTTTACAAATTCTGGTAAAAAAAGACATGAGGTTGAATTTGACTCACTTGGTAGGTTAACGGAGGAATACATATCAGAATTTATGAGCTTTTTGGGAGACACGGTCAGGAAGCATGTGGGATTAATATGGTTAACATGGAAGGAGGTGCCAAAAGAAGTGAAGGCTAAGCCGTGAGATCAAATAACGGTAAATCAGCTACTTCGCATTAATTACTCTAAATATATGTTACATTTTCAATATGAAACACTATTGTTCAACTTATCTGCTTGCCTTTTATGTGTATTAACACCATGTATTATATGTTGCAGCATTTTTTTGATATAGAACTTTGTCGTCGAAAGTTTGTAATGACTCGGCTTGGTGGGCTGCTTCGCAATTTTAGAAGAAAGATGTATGTAGGATTCATACGACCTAACCTGAATAAACCAGCAAAACTTGCAAAAGTTCCTAGGCAGTATCGTACACTGGTAGAGCAAGCTGATTGGGATAGGTTCGTAGCCCACACGCAAACGGAAAAATTCAAGGTTGTAATCCTTTAATATACGGATCATCGTTTGAATTTACGTATATTTCCAATGCACTTTGCTAAAATAATTCTTTTGTCTATTGGAAGGATGTCTCCGAAACTACGAAAAAAGCGCGATCACGGTCCGTTTATGATCATCACTTGGAACGAGGAGGATACCCTGCTCTCAGAGAAAAATTGGTAATTCAGATGTGTTTTTTTTGTGTTACTAGTGATTATTGTGGATATTAAATGTCTGATTGTGTCGTCATTGCATTATGCAAGATTTTAAAAAATGAAATTGCAGTTGATGAGGTCCCCATCCGTGCTTTTATGTGAAGGATGGGGAGGGAAAATAAAGATGGAGAGTTGGTAGATCCTAAAGCAGAGAACATGGCGGATTATTTAGTAAGTTTAAATATGAGAGTTAGTATATCCTAAAGTGAAGAACATGTCCTTGTTACTAATTTTCTTCACTTTTTTCTTTATAGATGGATATTGAAGCATAGATAAAGGACGAAGGAATCAAGATTGGGCCGGATAAGGATGTCCTTATAGTGGTTTTTGGCAAGGAGCAGGGTGCATACTTGAGAGGTGTTGGTTGTGGAGTCACTCCCAGTACGTACTGGCATTGTCCTCGACAAAGGACAACAGGAAAAGATAAAATCAAGATTCTGGAGATTCAATTGGAAAATGAGAAACTGCTGCGTGAGAAGAAGGATGAAGAACTGAAGAACCTATCGTTGCAGATGGAGGCAACGAACAATAAACTGAATAAAGTCAATTGGATTCGCAAGGACTGCTTTCAGCAACAAAACAAGATGTATGGACTAACTGAGCTAAATTCAAAATCCAAATCTGAGTACAATAAATATGGAGAGTTGGTAGATCCTAAAGCGAAGAACATGACGGATTATTTAGTAAGTTTAAATTTGAGAGTTAGTATATCCTAGAGTGAAGAACATGTCCTTGTTACTAATTTTCTTCACTTTTTTCTTTACAGATGGATATTGAAGTACATATAAAGGACGGAGGAATCAAGATTGGGCTGGATGAGGATGCCCTTACAGTGGTTTTTGGCAAGGAGTAGGGTGCATACTTGAGAGGTGTTGGTTGTGGAGTCACTCCCAGTACGTACTGGCATTGTCCTCGGCAAAGGACAACGGAAAAGATAAAATCAAGATTCTGGAGCTTCAATTGGAAAATGAGAAACTGTTGCGTGAGAAGAAGGATGAAGAACTGAAGAACCTGTCGTTGCAGATGGAGGCAACGAACAATAAACTGAATAAAGTCATGGCTCAATTGGATTCGCAAGGACTGCTTTCAGCAACAAAACAAGATGTAAGGACTAACTGAACTAAATTCAAAATCCAAATCTGAGTACAATAAATATATAAGCACTGCGTAAATTGTTGGAGTTTTTTGTGCTCGAATTTAGTTATATTGTGTCTATATTCCAAAACATAGTTTACAAAACTTGTGTTATCACTTGACTTTCCCATTTGACGTTACATTCTGTAGGGAACATCGATAAGTGGGAATGCTTCGAGGGACAGCTACATTAATGTTACCATCCCAGCATCGAAAGAGTTTTTAACACATGTAAGTAATGGCTAATTTAGTTTCTTTTTAATTTTTTCAAAGTAATTACTGATTTCTTGTCCAAATTTCTTAAATTGTAGGTTAAATATGTGGAAAAGCAAGTGACTCCTATTACCGACACATCCATAATGGTGCAAAAGGTGATCACCACTAGGAGGAAAGTTTATGTATCTCCGCTTACCACTAAATCACAACAAGATCCAATAATTGTGCAACAGGTATTACAATATTGTTAAATGCACATGTATATTGAGGATAACTATAACTTTAATATGTTGGCAATTATGCTACTACTTTTGTAGGAAAAGGTGATTAGATCCAGGACCATGAAGAAGATTAATTTATCTCAGCCTAGCACTATCTCTGGTCAAATGCCATCTTAGTCAAATCAAACCTCAACAATTGCCCAATCGGTATGCATTATATTTCTAAATGCGAATGTATATTAATTCATCACTTTTACCTTTATGATGTTAATTATGCCACTAACTTTTGTAGCCAATAATCAAGTGTACTCTATATACGTTGAATTTGAACAACCCGATTGCACGTGGTACGACTTTCCTTTCAGACCAGCTAGGAGAAACCATTCATGGAGTCCCCCTACAAGATGATTGCTATAGAGTTTCTGTTGATGAAGTTGTTAAGGGGGCAATATTCTTACCTTATGAAGCCGGTGATATGCGGACAGTTGAGGAAGCTTTGGCTTCTTTTGTGGCTTGGCCCAAAAACCTTATCAAGAAAATTGATCATCAAGTACGTTTCTTACTTTGCATTCCATTTTGGTTGTGTTCATTTATTCTCCTGGTTTATAATTTTGTTTAAAATGCTTTTTTTTTCAAATGTACTTGTGTAAATTGCTGCTTATATGATTCTGAAATTACCTGAACTGATGGAGCTTTAATTATATAACAGTATTTGAAACTCTGTATTGTGTGCATTGCTTCTGTTTTCATGTGTACATGTTTATGTATATATATATATATAAGGAGAGATATAATTACATGTTTATTAATATAAGTAGCACGAACTATCTATAGTCTGTCGAGATGGGAGCTTGTCTATTTTTTGCTTATCTATAGAATTATATTACTTGTGTTAGAATGGTCTTAACTTGAGGGCTGTTAGAATGATCATCGTATTTGTTTTCATGTTTTACTCTATGTACCAAATCCAACGGCCAATGGGGAAGGGGAAGAACATAGCGCAGCTCAAGCTAAGGAAGAACATAGCGCAGATCATGCTAAGGAGGGGAAGAGATGTAATACCATTACTGATTCCCTAGTAACACGTTCAAAGGCTAAGGCGAACAAGGCAAACAAGATGAGGAATAAGTGAAAGCTGGTGGTACAACTGTAAACTGAATTTGACTCATGTTAATGTGGTTTTCTGGTTACTTGTGAACTTTTCGATAACTTGTTAGTTTTTTGTACTCTGGTTATGTGGTTTTTATGGATTGTGGAGTCTCCATATGGTTGTTATGGATCATGGATTTAGTATGGTTTTTATGGATTATGGATTAGTAGTATTGTTTTAATATGGATTATGACTAGTTTGGAATTTGGCATTTTTGTTTACTTAGTTGTATTTTGGCATTTTAGTTGTTTGCATATTGTGGCCTTTTTGGTTTGGATTGTGGCCTTTTGGTACTGTGATTGGTATCGGCCTTTTGGTACGATGGTCATTTATAATACAAATGAAACCTTTTTCTAATTTGGTTAAGTATGTGTGGTTAGTATCACACTTCAGCCACACTACCTATTACAAACAATCTATATTATATTGGGCGATAGTTACTACAATTATTAGTGACTAAAATCAGTTATTTAATATTGTATATAACATAGAAATGACCACACAAAAATTTTATAATATGGCCATACCAAAGCTTTTTGCCACGATTTACCAATCAATAGTGCGACCAAAACTAAGCCTTTGATGAATGTTGGTATTTCGCCACATTATTAATTCTCTTTCGCCACTACGCATCCTGTGGCTGCAATCTGGTATTTAGTCACACTTTTGAGCTTGAAATGGGGGCTGTCAGACCCAAGTGGTGGTATGCTTTAGTCACTCTGTTTTGAGTTACAGCCACACAACAGGGGTGTGTCCGTAGGGGACGTAAAATGATCCGACCTTATGTCACACTTGGCTGAAAATTTAAAGAATGACGTAAAGTTCATAGCCACACATATTTTATGTGGTTGAAGCCAAAATTTGACGTAGTGTTAGTATGGGCTATGCTGTTGTGTTGCTTTAATTTATCTGCTTGTATGAAGATCTGATTGCAGAGTGGTTCGAGATTCCGTTTTTATGTGTTTTTTATTTGTTCTTCTGGTGCAAGTGCTAAGACTTTCATGATTTTTTTTTCTGGTGTTATAGCAAAAGAAAAGAGAGATGGTTGCATCCGCATTCGGAGAGGATGAGACCGGTAGTCGTCAAACTCGTCTTACTGTAAAGGACTTGCAGTACCTATTCAATGTATAATTCGGGATTCATTGTAGGAGAATTTTGTCATCTCAACATGTGTTTCATTGGATTCTTTAATGGGCAAGAATTAGCATGGCAGCAACAACATCAAAATTACCTTCACTGCTGAAGCCTATCCTGAGGTTCTGAGGTGTGTTGTGTGATAGAGTATGGGTTAGTTATATTTCTGATAAATAGTTCCTGCAGTCAACCATTTGTATAGGATTGAGAAGTTCATAGATTACACCAGCTGGCGAGAGGCAATTTTATCCACAGATACAATCATATGTTTTTCCGGCTGACACATAATACACTACTAGAAAAACTGCCTTAGACATCGCTTATTAGCTGATGTCTTTTAAAAATGCAAGCGATGTCTTCGCATGCGATGTAAAAAGTAGGGGCCTTAGACATCGCTTTTTAGCCGATGTCTATAAGCCTTTAAGACATCATTTCCTTAGACAATCTGATGTACTTTCCTTCAATTTATATCTTGACTGTGATTTCAGTTCTGCTATAATATGACATCTATATCATTTTGAACATATCACATATCAATAAAATGAGACATTAACATCGAGTACTTCTTTAAACTGATGTGCAACTTAACATTTTACATCAGTCGTGTATTAGAAGCAATGTCTATTAAGTACTTTAACATCGGTTCTATTATGTAGTGATGTCTATTATATACTTTAACATCAGTTCTTTTCTGTAAAATGTCTTCTTTGTTGATATTTTACATCACTTCTTTTCTTTGTAAAGTGATGTTAGTTTTCTTTTTGTAATTCATGAATCCCATGTTTCAATGAAATGCCCAAATACCAAACATTCATCCAAAAACTAGGCCAAACAAATGTCGCAAAATCAAACATTAATTAATTTAACAAGATTCTAATTACATCATCCACCAATCCAAACAAACTACATAAATTAAAACTAACTACTCTACATATTTCCTCATCATAGTTTACCAATACATTTCCCCATCAACATAGACCATAAGTCATACTACTTAAGTCAAAATAAAAATGGCTAGCACTCCAAGCCTGCTGTTACCCAAGCTTTAAATGATTTAGGTTAAGACCATAAGTAACCGCCAAGCCTTTGATGCCTGTAAACAGATATATCACGAACATGGGTGGAGAAACTTAGAATAGTGGATTAGGAAAATCAAATGCACAAGTAATTTTCTGAAATGACCAATAATCGAACCACGTACTCGGGTCTATTGTTCCATGTGGAACAAAGATCAGGAAAACCAACGAGAAGGAAAATGTTAGAGAAGACAATATATCCAAGCGAAAGGTCAGCCACTCCATAGCAAACTGTGAAACTTTGTCCGGGAGCTTTCATTAGTTCCATATTTGTTTCCCGGAATCTACATTCTTGATTAAAACTCCTAATCATAGTTGATCCTGAGATTGTTTCAGCAAAATGTTGTATAACTGGAGCTTTACACTTTCCAACTAATCGGGCCAGTTCACGTGCTGAAGGTAGATAAAATTGCTGCAATATAAAATATGACATTCAGCTGAGATAAAGGACAAGTTATTATAGAAAATACTTTTTGCCTCTCACAATATTTGTTTTACAGCATTCTACCTTCATTTTTACCACAAAAATGATAAACCTGCTGACAATCATATATATCTTAAAACAAGATCATGCTTAATCATTTTCAAATAGAGAAAATTAATAGAGCAAATTAATTGGAACAGTGAGTGTTTCAGGAGGTAGATATGTCCTTTATTGGGGCAGTGAATCTTCCAAGAGGTACATATTTGGATAATGACTTTTTTTTTCCTACAGATGACTTGAATGTGAATTGTAAGTACTATGCTACTGGGCAAAGCAGAAAATAAAAGCAAACAATAGAAGGTGTAATAAAAATTAAATTGAAACTGGAAAAATTTGTAGAACCATTTTGTATCAACTCAAAATTATAACCAGAGCACATGAATAATTCAGTTCCAAATTCAGAACCTAATCATCTCTCGGACTTCTGGTTCTTCCAAGATGAGCATGCACATTGGCATACCGTACAATCCCCTACACCAAGAGTGTTTGTGTCATAATATCAATAATCCATAGTCCAGAGATACATTAACAGGGTACACAAGAAAGAAAAAAGAAGGTGAAGATCATGTGAGATACAATACCTAAAAACATCTGGGCGCTGATCATATTCAACATGTTGGCTTGAGCTATCTCTCCACTTAGTAGCTGATATTATGTAGCATATAATAAGAAATCAAAACTCGAGCACCGTCAAAAATCATAAGAACATTAAATAATGTACAAGGTATTGAAATGTTTAAGATTGATGCCTTACCTAATCCGAGGTCAATGAGAATGAGCTTCTTCTCTTCTGGTGTTCCAGGTGGACCAAGAAGAAAGTTATCTGGTTTCACATCCCCGTGCAGATATCTACACAAAATTTAGTTAATCTTATTATAACAATATACTTCATTCATCAAAACTCATCCATAGCTTTAATTATCTAGTAAATTATTTATTTAGTGAAATAAAGCTAAAATAGAAGCAAGACATTAAGAAGCAACTGGATAGTTTTCATGTGTTCTCAAGTGCTCTATATGAATCACAAAGAACAATAAAAAATAAGAAGTGGTCTAATATTTATTATACAAGCAAAATGGCACTTAATAATCACACAATTAAGCACTACTCAGGAGTAACCTTGCTGTGCATAAAATATTTTATTTTTGTCCATGAAGTCTTTGGTAACAAGTGGGATCGGTTGTGTAAAATGAAAACATTTTAGAATGGTTTGGTTTGTTACAGGAGATCACAAGGAAGAATAAAAAAAGGTGAAAAGTATTTATAACATGGTCCTCTTGTTTATAGATTATACATTACACAACATAGAACCATACTCTATGTAAATACGCAAAATCCTTTTACGAAGGACTGAAGCTATGTTCCTAAACTCAACAAAGGTAATCACTAAATTATTTTACTTAATTATTAAGACTACAAGTACAGATCGAAATTACCCTTTAGAATGCACCTTCTCGAGAATAGAGATTGCTTGAATAGCAATACATGCAACCATTTTAGTCGACATCCTAGAGTTAACAAAGTCAAAACATCACTAAATGTTAATTAACCCATAAACTATGATAAAAAGTTTGAAGACATTGTATCAAATGACGGTTTACGTGTGAGACTTGTTGTTCCAGATGTCCAATAAACTAGATCCAAACATGTTCATAACTTACGGAAGTTGTTCAGAGAATAAAAGAGATGTAATTAATACAGGAGCAGCGCCATCAATTACTATATTTAACCAAAAATAAGAATATTGACATACCAATATGTAGTATCCAAGAGTACTGAATGAACAATTTTATTAAAATTTCTAGTATGAGTGCACCCCGATATGCTATTGTAATATACTTTCGGTAGACTAAGAAACCAACTCTCCTTTTCTTCTTCTTTAACAAGCTATCCTTTTGGTCCTACTATTTCATCCGGTGGTTTAGCCCTCTGAACATCTACAGTCTCAAATACAAACATCCGGTGGTTCATCTATATATAGACTTTTAAGAGGACTATATGCAAATACTTTTAAACATGTCTCAAATAACAAGCACACATACAACTACACACAGATTTACATGTTGCGAAAGAAATATAGATGAACATGTAAATCAAGCAAATACATGACCAAGCAAACCCAAAATCAAACCCTAATATTGAACCCCAAAATCGAAATGAAACTAAGAACAAATACCTAATTAAGCTCAAACTCAACGCTCCAAGCTCCAAATCTTCATGCTCCATGCTCGAACAAACACCACTCTTTAAGCTCGAACTGAATAAAAATAAACCAAATCAGTAAATCGAACAATTAAAACAAACAAAAAAAGAAAGTAAATGAAGAAATTGAAAGCTGTAATCTGAGATTGAAGGTGTAATTGAACAAAATGAACTTCTAGGGTTTGGGGTCAGCAGCGATATTGAAGAAACGGGAGAGAGTGTTTTTGAAAAGAGGGAGAGAGTATGTTTTGTTTTAATTAAGAGGGTAGGTGTAATTGTATTTTATTTTTGTTTTTTATTATTTTTAATTTGGGGAAAGGACAGAGCGGGAGGGGGAAATATGTTAAGGGGGAAAATTGAACTAAAAGTGAAAATTTTGGCTTAGGGCGGGGAGAAAAGGGAGGGGTAGGTGGTTTCAATTTTTTTAAAAAGGGCTTAGACATCGCTTTATATATTAACTGATGCACAGCTATTAAAAAGACAAGGGGTAGCGGGTTTCAATTTTTTTAAAAAAGGACTTAGACATCGTTTTACCGATTGACTGATGTACGGATATTCAAAAGACATCACTTTTTAATTCGGTGATGTCCAAAATGCTTTTAACATCAATTCTTTTTCTAACTGATGTCTAATGTGTCTAATGCTGTTTTTCTAGTAGTGATATAGATATCATAGTTTTGATATGCTAGAATAATCGCAATATTCCCCATCTTGTGTTTATTCTAGTCCTAATCACCAGAGATGTTGCAATGGGTCATGTACTCATAGGTGGTGAATTCTGCCAGATTTTATATTAAAAGTTTACAAATTGAACATTACTAGTATAGTACTAGTAGTATAGTTTAAGAATTCTGTGGTTCCTGGTGATCACCAGGACTATCTGAATTATTTCCTTCATTTTTGAATCCAGCAAATAAGGTTTCTATTTTTTTATTTTTTAATTTTTAAAACAAAGATTGTTTCATCAAATACATTTGTTTGGATAATGAAACATACATCTTCAACATGGATTCTGCAGTTGATTCTGCAACCTCGCCAGCCTCATGCTTCTTACAACTTCTAGATAGAACATTATAACTGAGCTCTATAAATTAATCCTTGCAAAGCCTGTCAATAGATCTTTGTGCAGGAAGTACCCAAACTCCAAAGATCTATCTACTGTAGCTTCAAAAAACAGTTCCCTAACTTCCAATACATCCTCTCCAGCAAGCTATCAGTTAAACAATAAGCTGTAAAGGATGTCCTTGTGGCGACATGTACTCAAAGAAATATTGAACACCTCTCATGCTGCTACGAACTCTCCAACCTTGCAAAAAGCACTAATTTGATATTTGAAGAAAGATATAATATATTAGAGGACAAACCCTTTAGTAAAATTTCATCTAGAAGATTAATGACATCTTCTGCTCTCTCACTCTCACACAGAAAGCTTATCAAATTATTGTACATAGCTACATTTGGAGACACGCCTTTTTCTTTCATTTCATCCATCAGTCCATAGTAAGTTACTAAGTTCTACCCAAACCACAAATTATAGTCATTAGTTACTAAGTTCTACCCATGACCTTTTTCCTCCATATCCTTTAGAACCCGAAATGCAGATGATAGTTTTCCTACTTTACAGAAACTTTGTACGAACATATTATTTAGTAATGAATCAGGAGATCAACTTCTTTTTCATCATTTCAATAAAATTCTTTAATTTTAGCTCCGTAAATGTTATAACGGAAAAAAAAAAATTGATAAACATAAGAGAAATAATTTTATAGATCTGAGAGGATAAACAGATTACAGAGATTTTTCAGATGATATTTACAATCCTTACATGCATATCTATTTATAGACACAATCTAAGGGGTTAGGTGTTGTAGGTGGGTCAAATCCGGCGGCTACAGTGGCGTCGCCGGCGGCCGGCGGCAGCGGCTAGTCAACAGATTCAAGGCATTCACATTCTAACAAATCTCCACCTTGACTTAAATCCTATCACAAAAATAGATAACAGATGTACAAGATGCATCATAATAATGCCAGATGTACCAGATAACAGATCTTCACCTTGACTTGAATCCTCTCACAAAAACAGATAACAGATGTACCAGATGCATTGTAATAATGCCAGATGTACCAGATAAAACTCTTCTGCCTCAGATTTTGCCCTAAAAGGGCAATCAGTAACTCTGAACATTTAGCAAGTCCAAATAATGTTGAAACTTGCTATGTGGAACTAGCTTGGTAAGCATATCAACTGGGTTATCAGCAGTACCCACTTTTCTCACTTAATTCTCGTCTCACTTCTTAGAAAATGATATCTCACATCTATGTGCTTAGTCCGCTCATGATGGACTTGATCCTTGGCTAAATAGATTGCACTGAGACTATCAAAAAATACTCTAGCCTGATCATGATGTAGACCTAGATCCCTGATCAATCCTTTCAACCAGATTCCTTCTTTTGCGGCTTCTATCAATGCCATGTACTCTGCTTCTGTAGTAGACAAAGTCACTATAGGTTGCAGAGTAACTTTCCAACTGACAATCGAACCACCCAGAGTGAAAGCATAACCAGTTATAGATCTTCTACTGTCAACATCTCCAGCATAATCAGAGTCTGAAAATCCTATCACCAAACACTCAGTATCACCTCCATAAATGAGACCAACATCAGACGTACCTTTTAAGTACCGAAAAACCCTCTTCACAACTTGCCAATGCTTCTTTCCTGGATCACCCATGAACCTACTAACAACACTGACAAACTGTGCAAGATCGGGTCTAGTGCAGACCATCGCATACATCAAGCTTCCTACTGCACTAGCATAGGGAACTCGAGACATGTACTCTTTTTCCTCAATAGACTTAGGTGCAAAAGCGATAGACAGATGTGCATTTGCAACACTAGGAGTAACTATGGGCTTTGCTATAGACATGCCAAACCTTGACAAAATCTTCTGAATTTCTTGTTGTGGTTCACTCTTATCTTGAGTGACTTCCCGCTCCACCTGTTTCTCAACACCACCACTTTCTGTGTGAGGTCCACAATTAATCAAATAACACGTTGTACTAACCGTCTCTGCCCAGAATCTTCTAGTTAGTCCAGCATTAGATAGCATGCACCTAGCTCTCTCCAGAAATGTCTGATTCATACGCTCTGCTACACCATTCTGTTGCGGTGTATCCCTAACTGTATGATGCCTAGAAATCCCTTCATTCTTATAGAACTCATCAAACTTAGATGAGCAAAATTCTAGACCATTATCAGTTTGCAGCCTCTTAATCTTCTCCGAGGACACGACAACAACAGAACCTGATAACGTAGAACCTTGAAGAAGATACAAGGTACCACGTTTAACACCTTTCAGAACAACATTAGAATCCTTGCAGACATGTAGAACTCCACCTTCACCTTGAAAACTGAAACCCTTGTTGTCTAACATACTCAAAGATATCAGATTCTTTGTCATAAGTGGAACATGCCTAACATCATTCAATGTGCAGAATTTACCATCATCTGTCCGAATTTTAATCGAGCCTATTCCAACCGTCTTACAAGCAAAACTGTTAGCCATAGAAATATTGCCACCGTCTACTTGCTCGTAGGTTGTAAACCACTCCCCGCACGGACATATATGATAAGACGCTCCAGAATCAAGAATCCACACATTAGAGTGATGCATGTGATCAGCAGCAACAAGAGCAATATTTTCTTCAGAAGTAGCATCAGCTACAGCAACAGTATCTATCAATTTATCCTGTTGCTTCTTTTTCTTGGGACAGTCAGATTTCCAGTGTCCCTTCTCTTTAGAGTAATTACAGATATCATTAGGTTTTGGACCCTTAGGAACTGATTTCTTCCCCGACTTTCCATGTCCATTACTTCCGCTAGCTACCAACCCAGCAGCAAGATTATCTGCACTTGTACCAGCCGCCTTATGGCGCAGCTCTCTAGTATGGAGAGCAGATCTAACCTCCTCTAGAGAAATAGTATATTTACCAACAATAAATGATTTCACAAAGTTCTCGTACGATAATGGTAAAGAAACTAACAGAATCAAAGCAGCATCCTCATCTTCAACTTTAACATCAATATTACGCAATTCTAATAAAATTGTGTTTAATTGATCTAAGTGATCTCGAAGAGGCATACCTTCCTGCATTCACAGACTAAACAGACGTTGCTTCAGCAACAATTTGTTTGTTAAAGACTTCGTCATGTAGAGACTTTCAAGCCTCAACCACAGACCAGACGCGGTATCCTCCTCCGCGATTTCAGTAATAATATCATCTGCAAGACACAACAGAATTGTTGAATGTGCCTTTTCTTCCAGAATGGCCATCTCAGCGCTTGTAGAAGCAGTCGTTTTTGTGTTCAACGGTGCCCAGAGCCCCTGTTGTTTTAACAGGGCACGCATCTTGATTTGCCATTGACTGAAACTATTTCTCCTAGTAATTTTTTCGACCTTAACGTTAATACCACCAGACATCTTTCTCCCAGAACCGTATAGGTGAACAATACCCGTGAACAGTGCCCGTGAACAGTGCCGTATGAACAATACCTTCTTCTCCGGTGATGAACAGTGTCGTCTTCTCCGGTGATGAACAGTAACTCCGCCTGAACAGTGTCGGCTTCTCCGGCGATGAACAGTAACTCCGGCAAAAATTCCGGCGAGCTTTAAAAAAAATCGGCAAAAAATTTGTAGTAGCTTCAACCAAAGCTCTGATACCAGTTTGCTATAACGGAAGCAAGAAAGATGATATATGCAGAAGAGAAATAATTTTATAGATCTGAGAGGATAAACAGATTATAGAGGTTTTTCAGATGATATTTACAATCCTTACATGCATATCTATTTATAGACACAATCTAAGGGGTTAGGTGTGGTAGGTGGGTCAAATCCGGCAGCTACAGTGGCGCCACCGGTGGCCGTCGCCGGTGGCTAGTCAACAGATTAAAGGCATTCACATTCTAATAGTAAAGTGTGAATGTTGAAAGGTAGAAGAAGATGAACTCAGACTGGAAAACTAAAAGATATCTATTGATTGAAATGTTTGTTATAAGTTGCAGAACTCTGCTGCACAACTGAGTATATATATGTACAAAAGGCGGGAAAAGCTGTTATAAAATCTAACTAACTACACTATTAACTTCTTGACTATTTTGACTATTTACAATATTTATAAAATAAATAATCAATTAACTAATACTCCCAACACCCCCCTCAAGTTGGAGGGTGGAGAAGACAGACCCAACTTGCTAAGAATGCCATGATGTTGAAGACCAGTGAGAGACTTGGTAAACACATCAGCTAGTTGAGTTTTTGTAGGTGTGTAACTCAAAGTAATAAGACCAGAATTCAGCTTTTCTCGAACAAAATGACAATCAATGTCTACGTGCTTTGTACGTTCATGATAAACTGGGTTTTTAGCAATATAGATTGCTGCTTGATTATCACATTTGACTGGAATTTAAATAACATCAGGAACTTCTAGTTCAGACAACAAACGAGATAACCATGCTAATTCTGCAGTGATTCTTCGAAGGGATTTATACCCAGCCTCTGCTGAAGAAAGAAAAACAGTATGTTGTTTCTTTGACTTCCAGGAAACAATGCTATCGCCAAGTAGAATAACAAAACCACTGATAGATCTTCTAAAATAAGGGCAAGCAGCCCAATCTGCATCACAATAAAAATGGACAGAAAATGAAGATGTATTGCTAAAAAATAAACCTTATGGAGGATCCCTTTTAAGATATCTAAGAACATGAATAGCAGCATCCCAATGAGGTTTTCTTGGATCAGACATGAATTGACTTAAATGTTGTACACAAAAGGAGAGATCAGGTCTGGTGTGAGTGAGAAAATTTAGTTTTCCAACTAATTTTCTGTAAAGAGAAGGATCAAAAATAGTATCACCCTGACTGTAAACAAGTTTAACATTGAGATCAAGAGGACTAACAACTGGTGTATAATCTTGACAACCAAATTCTTCAAGCAATTCTAAAGTAAATTTTCTCTGAGACAATGTCATTCCATTTGGAACAGAATTGAATTCAATACCCAGGAAATAATGCAAAGAACCAAGATCTTTGATTTTGAATGTAGAATCTAAAGCTTGCTTAAGCGAGTTGATTTCAGAAATATCATTGCTAACCACCAAGATATCATCTACATAAATAGCTAGAAATACAAAAGAGGATCCAGATTTTTTATAGAAAAAAGAATAATCATTCTTAGAAGTACTGTAACCTATGTCCAACAGAAAAGAATGCAACTTAGAATGCCATGTCTGGAGGCCTGTTTAAGACCATAAAGAGACTTTATCAGCTTGCACACTAAATGAGGGTCAGATAGAGAAAAACCAAGTGGAGGTTTCATATACACATCTTCATCTAAATCACCGTGAAGAAAAGCATTATTAACATCATGCTGAGACATATGCTAACCTTTCTTAATTGCAACAACAACTAAAGCTCTAATAATTGTCATTTTTACAACAGGAGAAAAGGTTTCTGTGTAATCAACACCATGCTTTTGAGTATAGCCTTTGACAACTAGACGAGCTTTGTATCGTTCAATAGAACTATCAGCATGACGTTTAATTTTAAAAACCCACTTAGGAGATATAGTCTTCTTTCCAGGAGGTAGATGAACTAATTTCCATGTGTTGTTGCCTTCTAAAGCAGAAAATTCTTTGGCTATAGCTTCTCTCCATTCTGGAAAAAGAATAGCTTCTTCATAGGTAGTTGGTTCAGTAAATGGAGGAACAGATTGAATAGCATTATGACATGAAGCCATAGGTATAGGAACAGATATAGATTGGCTGGCATCAGTACAAAGAGAAGAAATTGTGTAAGCACAATTGACTATAGAGGTACAAGGATGGACATAATCCTGTAAATAGGATGGTGGCTTAGTTGTTCTAGTGGACCTTCTGAGTATAGGTTCAATAGTTTGTGAACAAGAATGATCAGAAGCACAAGAATCATCAGATGTAGAGGAATTATCAGATGTGGTAGGAATAGTTGTTTCAGGTGTTGGTATTTCAAAATTCTCACATGGTGTAGAATTGGTGTCACCAACAGAAGCCTCATCAGAAACAGATAATGGTAGGAAATGAGATGAAGAACTATGAACATAAGGACATATACTCTCATGAAAAGCAGCATCTCTTGAAATCTGAATAGAATGTGTTTCCAGATTCAAGAACTTATAAGCCTTTTTTCCAAAAGTATAACCCAAGAAAATACAAGGTACTTCTCTAGGAGAAAATTTAGTTCTGTGAGCAGGGATGGTAGAAATGTAACTCAAACAACCAAAAGCCCTAAGATGAGAATAAGATGGTTTAACACCAAATAAGACTTCATATGGAGAGAGACCCTTAAGAATGGAAGAAGGATATCTATTAATCAGATAGGTGGATGTTAAAACACAATCACCCCAATATTTAATTGGAAGATTGGAATGAAATAATAAAGCCCTGGAAGTTTCAAGCAAGTCTTTATGTTTTCTCTCCACAACACCATTTTGTTGTGGAGTATAGGCACAAGAGGTTTGATGAATTATTTCCTTAGAAAGAAAAAATGAACTAGCAGTAGTACTTAATCCTAGCTCTAAGGCATTGTCTGTTTTGACTATTTGAACTACTGCAGAAAACTGAGTTTCTACCATAGCTATAAAATACTTTATGAAATTGAAAGCATTACTCTTGGAACTCAATAAATGAGTCCAAGTGGCCCTCGAAAAGTCATCTACAATAGTTAAAAAAAATTTATACTTATTGTAGGTTGGTACAGAGTATGGGCCCCAAACATCAACATGTATGAGTTGAAAACACTTAGATGTATGAATTGAACTATGAGGAAATGGAAGCCTTTGCTTTCTGGCTTTAGCACAAACTTCACAAGCATCAATACTATGATGATTGTCAACATTACACAAGGAAAGAGTTTTTAGTTTGGAAATAGGTAAATGACCTAATTTAGAATGCCACACAGAAATTGTACTATTACAAGTAAAATTGTTAAAAATAGAAGACACTAGAGAGTCTGAAAGAACTGAAGATGTGGCAATCATAGGAGTAGGAACATCATGAGAAAAGATGTATAATCCCTTCTGAAGCTTACCAAGAGCCAGAGGCATCTTCAGAGAAGAGCCCTGCAGAAAGCAACCATTATCAGTGAAACTAATGGTGCAATAAAGTTGTTCATCCAATTTGTGAACAGATAGCAAATTGAATTTGAAATGAGGCACATACAAGACATTTTGTAATACAAGATTAGTGGAAATGGGAACTGTGCCTACTGAAGTGATGTCAATAGTATGACCATTTGGTAAAGACACAGAAATTTTAGCAGACAAATGATGCATAGAAGAAAATAAAGATTTGTGAGCACACATATGATCACTAGCACCACTGTCTATAATCCAGTGTATGCAATTAACAGCATTTGTAAAACAAGCAGTATGGACAGAGTTACCAGCAAAATTAGCAGAAGTAGGTTCTGAAGTTTGAGCAGACTTGAGTAAACTCATCAACTGAGAACACATCTCTGGAGTTAATCCTCCAAAAGTACCAGCACCACCATTTGTAGAAGAACCAAAACCACCTGCAATACCACCATTTGTAGAAGGACCAAAACCTCTTGAATAACTAGAAGCATTATCATTAACTTCCACTTGAGCAGCAAACCGTTTAGGTTTATTAAACTTGAAATCAGCAGGAAAACCATGAAGCCTGTAACATTTATCAATGTTGTGGCCTGTTTTCTTACAGTAATTGCAATGCAAATTAGATTTCTTAGGATCAGAACCAAATCTCTTATGAAAACCAGCAGAAGAATTATTGGAACCAGTCTGAGATCGTGAAGAATTAGCAACCAAAGATGCTAAATCTGATATAAAATGAGCACCAGAATGAATTTTTCTTTGTGATTCTTCTTGAAGTAAGATATTATAAACCTGACTTATAGATGGCAATGGTGAACTCATCAGGATGGAACCTCACATAACAGAATATGTATCATTCAACCCCATTAGAAACTGAATCACTTTTTGATCTTGCTGCATCTTAGACAACTTTTGTGCAGCACCACATGTGCAACTACAAGTACAAGCAGGGGCTAGGCAAAGACTATCAATATCATCCAAAATCATTTTGAGTTTAGTAAAGTAATCAGCTATACTAGAATTTCCTTGAGAAAGTTCACTTAAATCCTTATGAAAATTAAACATTTGAGTTCCATTAGAAACACCATAACGCTCCTCTAGTTCAGTCCACATTTGATGTGCATTATTGCAGTATATGACACTATGACCAATAGATTTTGACAAAGCACCAAGAATCCATGATATCACCATATCATTACATCTTGTCCAACTCTTAAAAGTATGACAGGTTTCAATTGGCTTAAGTAACGAACCATCAATAAATCCAAGTTTATTTCGAGCCGAAAGAGCAATTGACATGGATCTTTTCCAATTACTGAATCTAGTTCCATCAAAAGACTCACTAACAAGTTTCATACCAGGACTATCAGATGATTGCAAGAAGAAAAGATTGTCTTGTTGAGAATTAAGAGTATTCTGAGTGTTATTTAGAGGTGTCGTAATGTGTGTCGAAGACATTTCAGCCATTGAAACAAGTGAAGAATCTTATGATCAAGACTACACAAAAAGTGTTCGATAAAATGTCTATTAGAGATTGATAAAGATTGATCAAGATAACAGATGATGATCAACAATACGTTTGATAATGGCAAACATTCAATGAATTTACAGTAGACTACACAAGAAATCAACAATTAACACTGAATTTTGTCAATTTTTATGAATTATTTGAGTACGATCAAGAACAAAAAGATGAATCTATACAAGAAAAACACGATATGTACAGATTTGTGTATTTTCAAGAATTGAACGATATGGATCAACGAAAAATCACAGAAAACTCAACAGAAAACACAAGAAAATGAGCATAATATGAATCGACAAGAGAAGAGATGAAGAAAGTACGATACTGTAAAGGTCGCCATTAACAAAGAACATAAAGCTTCAACCATGCTCTGATACCATGTGAATGTTGAGAGGTTGAAGAAGATGAACTCAGACTGGAAAAATAAAAGATATCTATTGATTGAAATGTTTGTTACAAGTTGCAGAACTCTGCTGCACAACTGAGTATATATGTGTACATGAGACGGGAAAAGCTGTTACTAACTACACTATTAGCTTCTTGACTATTTTAACTATTTACAATATTTATAAAATAAATAATCAATTAACTAATACTCCCAACATAAAGCCTGATATCCTTGCATAAATATTTATTAAGGTTGGAGCAAGTGGCCAAGTCAGGCATGCATTTGACTGCGCAAGTATTATTAACACCATCCACCAAACCAGTATAAAATTTCCCAGCTCACCAAGAGCAGCGATTCCAATATTGTCCACATTCCGTCAGCAATTTCAATTTCTCTGCCAGCCTTTCCACTCTCACACAGATCCTCTATCACAATATTGCAAGTCACTGTATCCCCGCTACAATCTCTCTCATTCATATTTTGCAGGAATTTCTCTGCTTCCGATATCTTGCCTTGTCCCCAAAGCTACGCAGCAAGATATTGCAAGTATGCATTTGGAAAACAGCCACTTTTGATCATCTCATGTAGAATCTTTGTGGCTTCACCTGCATTCTCTTTTTTGCACTACCCGTGAAGTAAGCTACTATCTGTTAATGTATCAGGAGGAACTCCACTGCTCTTCATCAGTCCCATAACAGTTCTTGCATCAGCAAACATCCATTCTTGCAGAGTCCATCTATCACAATGTTGTATGAGAACTTATTAGGTCCAATGCATTTATCAACCATCTCATTGAGAACCGACTGAGTCTCCAATAGTTTTCCATTCCTCACCAAGCCTAATAACCATATACTATAGTTCTCTAGTTGGGTGGAAATGCCATTTCTTTTCATAGTATCTAAGAGTGTACTAGCTAGCTGCAACATACCAAGTGTAAAGACCTTGAAGCATCTGGCGTCCACTCTGGCCACTTCTTTACAATAACCCGGACAGGCAAGCCAAAAAATTCCTTCAAATCCTCCTCGGCTGCAAACTGATAGCTATAGGAAATATTTTTATAACACTTGAGACTCTTGAATTAATATGGATCAAAAGAGAATGGTTGATCGTCATTGCTAAGAACATAATCTTGTGTGTATCTTTTAAATGTTCAAATGCTTGAAATAATCTGTTCTGCACATAGGTAGTTGTATATGGATCCTCACCCCGCAGGATCCAAAAACTTGTGTTCAATTTATTCAACCATAGAACTCTCTGATTGGGCTCAAGTCTGAAGATGCTGAAGCATCCACAGAACACGCATATTATTACTACAGTTCATTCTTCCTTTTCCTCTTGGAAAACCTTTTTTAATCCAGCTTTGAGTTCCAAGTGACTTATATGAATTGCATCTATTTCTGAAAGTGATATGAGGAAAAATTTGAAGCATTTGGTGACAAACCCTGCTGCCAAAATTTAAAAGCTGTGGTTCGACCGACATCCATCATCAAAGAGATCAGAGAACAGGAAATAAAGCAGACTCCAGTTCAATTATGTTGTGGTAAAAGCTTCTAAAATAAAGTGCTGTTAATCCACCTGCACTTACCATTGCTCGATAAAAAAATTCTTTGGAACTGCAATCAGAGAACAGGAAATAAAGCAGACTCCAGTTCAATGACAAGGTGGTTCTGATACTTTTCAGTAAAGCTTGTTAAATCAAGATTTAGAAAGGGGTTGACAGCATGACAGCAAGAAAGAAGAATCCTCTAGGCTGTGTGTGGCTGACATAAAACAGAAGATATGATTCACCAGTCTCAAAGTTCAAACAACAATCAAAAGAAGCAATCTTTTGGTTCATTGAGGTCACCACAAACCAAAAGTACTATACTTTGGGAGGTGAATTCTGATGAAGAATTCCTCACAAACCACAAACCAAAAGTACTATACTTTGGGAGGTGAATTCTGATGAAGAATTCCTCACAAAACAGTAGAAACATAATAGAAAAGAAAAAGTGAACCCAAAATCTAAAGAATCACAAATTAAACCATCAGCCCACATCTCAAAAAACAGAATCCATACTGGTTTTAATCAGTGTTCTAAAAAGCGGGCTAAGCGGCCGCCTAGGCAGAAAAATACTACTAACCGACTCGATTTTCTACTAATCGGACTTTTAAGCGTTTTTTGTAACTAAGCGGGGATTAAGCGGAATTAAGCGGGTTTGACCGGAATTAGGCGGGTTTGACCAAATTTTGAACCTTAAAATATATTTTTTTAAAATCTTTTTATTTATTTATTTTTTTAATCTTTAATTATTTTTCAAATTTCATATTATAAATGAATATATGTATTAAAATTTAAACTTGTATAATTCACAACCTCTAAATATATAATTAAAAAATTAAAAAATATTTATGTATATATTCACAATCCGCTTAACGTCCCGCTTAGAAATCCGCCTAGGCGCCCGCCTAGGCGCTAGAAGGTCCTCCTACCGCTTAGAACCGCTTAGAACCGCTCTCCGCTTTTTACAACACTGGTTTTAATACCAATACAAACAATTATAAAAATAATAAATAGTATCAAATAAGGAGGGAAATAGAAGAAAGTGACTCGCTTCATGAAGATTATTTGGGCACTCCTAATCTAGATAGTATTTGTGTATGCTTGTGCAAAACAGTCACAAGATACATCAAGCCCTCTTGGAATAAACTAAATCCACCAGAAAATAGTGCACTCTTTATATATTTGTTTTCTTTATTTGTAAAAGATAGGGAGTATTGTTCTAACCCCAGGTTTGCTTCTGGCTAAGAAACACAAGGATTTGGTTGTAAACAACTGGTCACAATTTTACACAAACTAGCTACTAGCAATATTGCAGGTAATAAATTATTTAGGAATAAAAAAGCAAGCTGGTAATATTCATACAAATCCGGACTACAACCATTTGTACAGATAAACTCTGCACTCAGTTCGATTAAGTTACAATAAAAACTATGAAAAATAAATTATTCATTGAACTCAATACATTAACTTGATCATTGAAGAGTGCCACTTCTACAATCAATCCCTTCGTTCAGACTTCAGCCTATATTCAGCATTTATACTTCCACCTTGGTGTATCCAAATCTTTGGCTTTACCAGTGCCAATACCTGCAAGGTTTAAGATCAAAAGTTGTCTGATGTTGTGATGCACAACAGCTACGGCAAGTAACATATGCACACTGAAAAAGAAAACTGTAAAATACTAAAGTGTCAAAGCAATCAATAATGATAATAATACTTAAATCATTTAATTGACCTTATCAATGAGTACGGAATGAGCTAAACCCGCCTACCTCAGTTTGTGCTAACATAATCGATTATTCAACCAATGGAACTTGTGTTTAACCAAAACACAAGCAGTTGTAATTTGACAAGAAAACACTTTATAACATGTACATACCATGTTCCTTACATTGCTAAATATTTGTAAGGAACATAAAAAAAAAGACAAGAGTCCAAATTGCAATGTGAAAATTCCGGCAATCTCATGAACAAGCTAAATAGCTGCTGACAGACTTTACCTTAAGGAGGCGACGTTCCGTACATTGATAGCTCTTGCTTCATCAACTCCATTCCTTGGACACGGACCAAACTAGGCGTATAACTGAAAATCCAGGTGAAGCCGAGACCACAGTTGGACTTAATAATATCCTTAGTGTCTTTGGTTTCAGGATCATAGAAAGAAAATATTGGACATTTTGAAATTAAAATCTCACCACCATTCTTAAAACCTTGCGACAAGGCCCAATAACCGGAAGAAAGATCTATGGGGCCGATGGAATACATCTTGCTCCAAACACCACTAGGAGATTCCTCGTCTAAAGAAAAGATATCCACATTGCTATGTTCACACCTTTCCTTATAGGCCATCCCAAACAGAGAATCCTTGATATTCACAATACTGAAATGCTTTCCGCGAGTTTTGATTGTATTTAAATCTGGCAACAAGCGAAACTCATTATTGTCGGCCACAAACTTGAAAGTAGTGATAAACTTGCGCCTAAGCTTCTTTCCAGGCAATTGCAAGTAGTGTGAGTAAGTCCAATAAGGGATTCCCTTGACAAGTGCAGAGGGAGGCGTTAATGCTGCAGGTCCACCAATTACATTTTTAAGTCCGAATACACTAGCATTTGGCAACACCGAATGAGTTGAGACAAGCGGTACTTGAGTCCAAGTAGCGGAATTAGATGAGTAAAGTAGAAAGCAGCTAGGCGAAAACGTTTGCCACTCATAGCACACTAGTACCAACTTATAATCATTTCGCACAGGATCCCAACTAAATCCTCCAACAGAGTGTCTACAAGTACCACATCTATCAGTAGAATGGTCTGATGGTAAAAAAAAGTTTTTCACTTGAGCTATCGCAGGGTTCCACAAACTAAACTGTTTTTTCCCATCCGAGCAGCATAAACAAACTAAACCATTAATAGAACCAAGGATGAGTGGACTTATTACCTGTGGCACGAACGGGGCACGAATTTCTTGGTTGCGAGAGATAATGCTTATCCCGTGATCACCATACGCAAGTTTCCTAGCTATAATAACATCTTCCTCTGGCTCACACCGGGAGTGTTGACGAGTAAGATGCAATTTCACAAAATTAGGATCCGACAAGAGAGAATACCAAGACTTACACACCAATCGGCATCCAAGTATATATTTAGTTGGCAGTCGAGTCAATATCTCATGGTGGATGATAGCTTCAGGCAGCACCACAATCTTACTTATCCTCCTCTTCTTCTTCCGACTCTCTTCTTCCAAATGAAAACAACGTTTAACAGCTTTTCCTGGGCTGCTGGATTTTAAACTTCTTTTAGATCTACATCTTCCATTCAGAGGTGGTTTGTATGCTGCTGCTACTTCTTCCATGCCGTTGGTGATTGAAAATATCAACTCATTTCCCCCCTTTTATAAAAAGGGGCTAGTCAGAGACAAAACTCAATTAGGATTACAAATCCTTTCCAATTCCTTCCCAATTCTATTCTATTTTATCTAGAATTTAATATTCTTTTTTTTTTTGAAATATAGAATTTAATATTCTTATTTACTACTAAGATTTTATATCTTAATAATATGTTATATTTTGTAAAATAGTTTATATAATAATTTCATTTTGTAAATTTAAAATAATTGATACACTTAAATATTTAAAATAATTGGCATTATAATTTTTTAAAAAATTAAATACATATTTACGTTATATTATATTTTCAATATTAAATTTTAATAATCACATAATCTTCTCTAATAAAAGCAACTGATTTCTTGTTAAGCACAATTCTTTCGAATGAGCCGCTCTCTCGGTAAAATTGAAATTCCAATTTTAACTTTTATTATAAAAACTTATATAATAATTTTTATCCATAAAAAACAAACCATAAAAATTAAAAAAAAATATATGACATCAGTATTAAATTCTAATACTCCCTTCGTCCCTTTTTAATTGTCACATTTGGGAAAAAAATTTGTCGTTTAGTCTCACTCTTATTCCAATACATTTTTTATACCAATTTTTCCATATCTATCTGGTCATTCATAATTCCAATGTTTGACTTTACAACTAATCTCATCATTTAATATAATAATTAGGGGTAATATATGGAAACAATTTATGGCATCAAATTTTTATGTGGGTTTTTTTTCCAAATGTGATAATTAAAAACGGACGGAGGGAGTAGCTTATAATTATAATACTGTTCTAGTGACACGTTTTTCCGTTAAACACGTTGGAACAAAAATTCTAATTTCATTACATATTAATAACATTTCTTTTATAAAATAACATTTGTTTCCTTAAAAATTAAAATCTTAAAAAAAATTTACAACTTTTACATTCTTTAAATTTTTAGATCTAGATCTTCTATTCAAAGGTTTGTATGCTTCCATGCCATTGGTGATTCAAAATATCAATCAGTTCTCCCACTATTTTAGTATTTTATAAGGGCTAGTCAGACTAAAATCAATTATGATTATCATTTCATGTTCCCAATTCTACTTTATCTAGAATTACATAATTTAATATTCTTATTTATACTAAGTTTTTATATTTGATATATAAATAATGTTATATTTTGTAAAAATGTTTATAAAATACTTTTATTTCATAAATTGAATTAATTGATACATTTATATATTCAAATTAGTTACTGATTTTTCAAATGAGTACATAATTATATCCTATGAAAGATATGTATAAAAGTAATTAATATGCATATTTTAATATATATTAATATGTATAAAATTGATGCACACGTGGATTGAAAGATGAGTTTTTCAAACTCTATCTTTTATTGTTTTTTAAATTCTGATTATATAGACGTGATATGATATAGTGCGATATGATATACTCATTTAATTATGAATTGACAAAACACAACATTTGTTTTTAACTAATACAAAAGTTTTATATAAATGAATTTAAAATAATAATAAATTTGAAATGATTTCATATAAAGTAACTTGCCTAAAATAATACTTTATTGTAAGTTCATTCCAATCTATAAGTATTATTGACCCAAAAAACTAATTTTTGCGGTAGTAGCTCCCTTATTCTTATAAAATAAGTATTTATTTTAAAAAATATTTATAAATAAATTTTTACAAATATATATTTATGTACGATAGTTAGGGTATACTCACCTTTTAAATTACAAAAATGACTACTTCTATTTAGAAAAAATATGTAAATGTGTATTTTTTTCTAAAAATAATTACTTATTTCTAATTTTAAGATAAGTCCAACAAACCCTAAAATTCTTTAAAGATTTCAGGATACGGATTGAGGAAAATGCTAGAAATCTCAAGTTATGTCCCAAAAATTAAATATTTCTGAATGATTGATAACTTTTCAGCAATTATAATCCGTGCAATGTACAGTTCTTTTTGTATTATGTTATAAATTTTATTTAATATTATAATGTTTTTATATAATAATTATTTTTAATATTTTTTAATTTTAATTTGATAAAATTTAATATACTCATTTTTACGGATTATACTAATGTTTCCATATTATAAATAATGTATACGATTTTTAATATTTTTAATTAACAATTGAAAAATATGGTGTGATATTTTCGAGTATATATTAATGTTTAAATTAAAAGTTAATGTGTTTTAATTAGAAATCTATACTAATATATAAAAATCGGAACATTAAAAGTTTTGGTACTTTGTGAAGTTACTTATTTACCTTCATTAAAAAAGAAAAATATATTCGATATCTATACTATTAAAACACTTAAAATAAATAATAACATAAAATAATTAATGCTAATTAGTCGATTGACTTTTTCACATTGACTTTTTAGTTGAAGATATTACCTTTTATTATATAAAAGTTTTTGTACCTATGTTTTGGTACTTTATGAAGTTACTTATTTACACTTCATTAAAAAAGAAAAATATATTCGATATATATACTATTAAAACACTTAAAATAAATAATAACATAAAATAATTAATGCTAATTAGTCAATTGACTTTTTTACATTGACTTTTTAGTTGAAGATATTACCTTTTATTATATAAAAGCCAAAACATTAAAAGTTTTGGTACTTATTTTTTGGTACTTTGTGAAGTTACTTATTTACCCTTCATTAAAAAGGAAAAATATATTCGATATCTATACTATTAAAACACTTAAAATAAATAATAACATAAAATAATTAATGCTAATTAGTCTATTGACTTTTTCATATTGACTTTTTAGTTGAAGATATTACCTTTCATAAACACCTAAATATATCAATTGTATCATATTTTCCAATTATTAATATTTTCTTTCGAATTAAAACACGTTACCTTTTTGATTTAAAACTAATCTTAGCACATCATATTTTTCAATTATTTAATAAAATATATTAAAAATCCATATTCGTTATTTATAATAAGGGAAAATATTATTATAATTCGTAAACATGAGTGTATTAAATTATATTAAATTAAATTAAAAAATTATTAAAATAATGATTATATAAAAATATAATTGCAATATTAAATAAAATTTACAAAATAATAAAAGAAACACCATATCAATAAATTTTAATTATAACATAATAAAATATTATTATAATTTTATAAATTTATATCTTCCAATCAATAATATTTTTTCTTAACTTAAACACGTTAACTTTTAATTTAAAACATAATTTTGCAATAATTAATATATACCCAAAAATATCATACCATATCTTCTAATCACTAAAAAAATATAATAGAAATTTGTATATTACGAATAACGGTCGTTAGATTTTTAGTAAAAAATTAGAATCGTTAAATATAATGATTAGATATATTATATGATTAAATTAATTTACTAAAGTTTTAAGGTTCGAATTCCATCAATGACATATTTATTTTAAAATTTAATAATATAAGTTTTAAACCATTCATGTCATTATTTAAATTTTTATTAAATAATTTAAGTTAAAATTAAAATAAAATATTGTAAATAATTATATAAAAATATAATTGTAACATAAAATAAAATTTATTATATATCAAAAAAAATTCGTGCATCGCACGGGTTATAAGCTAGTGAATATTAATGATTGAAAGATATGATACTGTTGATCTTTTTAGGTGTTTATAAAAGGTAATATTTTCAACTAAAAGTAAATATGAAAAAGCCAACCAAATAATTACCATATTATTTATTTTAGGTGTTAGATTTTTCTTGAAATTATGGTTTGATATTTTCTGATATATATTAATGATTGTTAGTGATAGTTCCATAATTTATCATATTTTTACCTATTTTATCTCCGTTTTCGTAATTTTATTATTTAATACATTGTTTTATTTTATTTTGTAGGAAAATAAATAAAATCAGAAAAAGGAGAAAAAAAGGCAAGGAAGTGGAAAATACTTGAAATCAAAGAAATTGGAGGAAAAATCGAATACTTATCGGAGAAGTAAAAGGAAATTGTAGAAATTATATTCTAGATCTGATTTGTAATCGAGGACCCAGCCCATTATTTTGCCCTATATACATGGGAGTTCTCTCTTGTATTTAAGACAACAATTTAGGCACCAATATAAGAGTAGGAGTAGATTTAATTATCTTTTAATACAAACACTTTTTATTTTGTTCAAACACTTTTTCTATTATTTAATTTAACAGTTCCAATTGGTTAGTTTCTTCAGCGTTGACATTATATTCGAGATCTGATTTGTAATCGAGGACCCAGCCCATTATTTTTCCCTATATATATATGGGGGTTCTCTCTTATATTTAAGACAACCATCCTATTTGTAAAAAACACACATATTAAGTTAAAAGTTAGTTGGATAATATTTTCCAACTAATGCCTTAATTTAATACATTAAAAAATGAGAGTAGAGTTAAGTTTGAAAAAGTCAAATTTTAGATACAACAAATGTAGGGATAGTTTTGTAAAACTATCATTAAATTTGCATTGAAAGAAGAAAAGGAACATATAATTTGGATAAATTTATTTTTGAAAAGGGACATATATTTGGGACGGAGGGAGTATTATTTAATTTAACAGTTCCAGTTAGTTAGTTTCTTAGTCGTTGCCTTATTTGCTCGGTAGCATTCGTTAATTTATTTGCATTACTTTTGTAGAGATGGTTGCATCCGCGTTCGGAGAGGATGAGACCGGTAGTCGTCAAACTCGTTTTACTGTAAAGGACTTGCAGTACCTATTCAATGTATAATTCGGGATTCATTGTAGGAGAATTTTGTCATCTCAACATGTGTTTCATTGGATTCTTTAATGGGCAAGAATTAGCATGGCAGCAACAACATCAAAATTACCTTCACTGCTGAAGCCTATCCTGAGGTTCTGAGGTGTGTTGTGTGATAGAGTATGGGTTAGTTATATTTCTGATAAATAGTTCCTGCAGTCAACCATTTGTATAGGATTGAGACGTTCATAGATTACACCAGCTGGCGAGAGGCAATTTTATCCACAGATACAATCATATGTTTTTCCGGCTGACACAGAATACACTACTAGAAAAACTGCCTTAGACATCGCTTATTAGCTGATATCTTTTAAAAATGCAAGCGATGTCTTCGCATGCGATGTAAAAAGTAGGGGCCTTAGACATCGCTTTTTAGCCGATGTCTATAAGCCTTTAAGACATCATTTCCTTAGACAATCTGATGTACTTTCCTTCAATTTATATCTTGACTGTGATTTCAGTTCTGCTATAATATGACATCTATATCATTTTGAACATATCACATATCAATAAAATGAGACATTAACATCGAGTACTTCTTTAAACTGATGTGCAACTTAACATTTTACATCAGTCGTGTATTAGAAGCAATGTCTATTATGTACTTTAACATCGGTTCTATTATGTAGTGATGTCTATTATATACTTTAACATCAGTTCTTTTCTGTAAAATGTCTTCTTTGTTAATATTTTACATCACTTCTTTTCTTTGTAAAGTGATGTTAGTTTTCTTTTTGTAATTCATGAATCCCATGTTTCAATGAAATGCCCAAATACCAAACATTCATCCAAAAACTAGGCCAAACAAATGTCGCAAAATCAAACATTAATTAATTTAACAAGATTCTAATTACATCATCCACCAATCCAAACAAACTACATAAATTAAAACTAACTACTCTACATATTTCCCCATCATAGTTTACCAATACATTTCCCCATCAACATAGACCATAAGTCATACTACTTAAGTCAAAATAAAAATGGCTAGCACTCCAAGCCTGCTGTTACCCAAGTTTTAAATGATTTAGGTTAAGACCATAAGTAACCGCCAAGCCTTTGATGCCTGTAAACAGATATATCACGAACATGGGTGGAGAAACTTAGAATAGTGGATTAGGAAAATCAAATGCACAAGTAATTTTCTGAAATGACCAATAATCGAACCACGTACTTGGGTCTATTGTTCCATGTGGAACAAAGATCAGGAAAACCAACGAGAAGGAAAATGTTAGAGAAGACAATATATCCAAGCGAAAGGTCAGCCACTCCATAGCAAACTGTGAAACTTTGTCCGGGAGCTTTCATTAGTTCCATATTTGTTTCCCGGAATCTACATTCTTGATTAAAACTCCTAATCATAGTTGATCCTGAGATTGTTTCAGCAAAATGTTGTATAACTGGAGCTTTACACTTTCCAACTAATCGGGCCAGTTCACGTGCTGAAGGTAGATAAAATTGCTGCAATATAAAATATGACATTCAGCTGAGATAAAGGACAAGTTATTATAGAAAATACTTTTTGCCTCTCACAATATTTGTTTTACAGCCTTCTACCTTCATTTTTACCACAAAAATGATAAACCTGCTGACAATCATATATATCTTAAAACAAGATCATGCTTAATCATTTTCAAATAGAGAAAATTAATAGAGCAAATTAATTGGAACAGTGAGTGTTTTAGGAGGTAGATATGTCCTTTATTGGGGCAGTGAATCTTCCAAGAGGTATATATTTGGATAATGAATATTTTTTTCCTACAGATTACTTGAATGTGAATTGTAAGTACTATGCTACTGGGCAAAGCAGAAAATAAAAGCAAACAATAGAAGGTGTAATAAAAATTAAATTGAAACTGAAAAAATATGTAGAACCATTTTGTATCAACTCAAAATTATAACCAGAGCACATGAATAATTCAGTTCCAAATTCAGAACCTAATCATCTCTCGGACTTCTGGTTCTTCCAAGATGAGCATGCACATTGGCATACCGCACAATCCCCCTACACCAAGAGTGTTTGTGTCATAATATCAATAATCCATAGTCCAGAGATACATTAACAGGGTACACAAGAAAGAAAAAAGAAGGTGAAGATCATGTGAGATACAATAACTAAAAACATCTGGGCGCTGATCATATTCAACATGTTGGCTTGAGCTATCTCTCCATTTAGTAGCTGATATTATGTAGCATATAAAAAGAAATCAAAACTCGAGCACCGTCAAAAATCAAAAGAACATTAAATAATGTACAAGGTATTGAAATGTTTAAGATTGATGCCTTACCTAATCCGAGGTCAATGAGAATGAGCTTCTTCTCTTCTGGTGTTCCAGGTGGACCAAGAAGAAAGTTATCTGGTTTCACATCCCCGTGCAGATATCTACACAAAATTTAGTTAATCTTATTATAACAATATACTTCATTCATCAAAACTCATCCATAGCTTTAATTATCTAGTAAATTATTTATTTAGTGAAATAAAGCTAAAATAGAAGCAAGACATTAAGAAGCAACTGGATAGTTTTCATGTGTTCTCAAGTGCTCTATATGAATCACAAAGAACAATAAAAAATAAGAAGTGGTCTAATATTTATTATACAAGCAAAATGGCACTTAATAATCACACAATTAAGCACTACTCAGGAGTAACCTTGCTGTGCATAAAATATTTTATTTTTGTCCATGAAGTCTTTGGTAACAAGTGGGATCGGTTGTGTAAAATGAAAACATTTTATAATGGTTTGGTTTGTTACAGGAGATCACAAGGAAGAATAAAAAAAGGTGAAAAGTATTTATAACATGGTCCTCTTGTTTACAGATTACACATTACACAACATAGAACCATACTCTATGTAAATACGCAAAATCCTTTTACGAAGAACTGAAGCTATGTTCCTAAACTCAACAAAGGTAATCACTAAATTATTTTACTTAATTATTAAGACTACAAGTACAGATCGAAATTACCCTTTAGAATGCACCTTCTCGAGAATAGAGATTGCTTTAATAGCAATACATGCAACCATTTTAGTCGACATCCTAGAGTTAACAAAGTCAAAACATCACTAAATGTTAATTAACCCATAAACTATGATAAAAAGTTTGAAGACATTGTATCAAATGACGGCTTACGTGTGAGACTTGTTGTTCCAGATGTCCAATAAACTAGATCCAAACATGTTCATAACTTACGGAAGTTGTTCAGAGAATAAAAGAGATGTAATTAATACAGGAGCAGCGCCATCAATAAATATATTTAACCAAAAATAAGAATATTGACATACCAGTATGTAGTATCCAAGAGTACTGAATGAACAATTTTATTAAAATTTCTAGTATGAGTGCACCCCGATATGCTATTGTATTATACTTCCGGTAGACTAAGAAACCAACTCCCCTTTTCTTCTTCTTTAACAAGTTGTCCTTTTGGTCCTACTATTTCATCCGGTGGTTTAGCCCTCTGAACATCTACAGTCTCAAATACAAACATCCGGTGGTTCATCTATATATAGACTTTTAAGAGGACTATATGCAAATACTTTTAAACATGTCTCAAATAACAAGCACACATACAACTACACACAGATTTACATGTTGCGAAAGAAATATAGATGAACATGTAAATCAAGCAAATACATGACCAAGCAAACCCAAAATCAAACCCTAAAATTGAACCCCAAAATCGAAATGAAACTAAGAACAAATACCTAATTAAGCTCAAACTCAACGCTCCAAGCTCCAAATCTTCATGCTCCATGCTCGAACAAACACCACTCTTTAAGCTTGAACTGAATAAAAATAAACCAAATCAGTAAATCGAACAATTAAAACAAACAAAAAAAGAAATTAAATGAAGAAATTGAAAGCTGTAATCTGAGATTGAAGGTGTAATTGAACAAAACGAACTTCTAGGGTTTGGGGTCAGCAGCGATATTGAAGAAACGGGAGAGAGTGTTTCTGAAAAGAGGGAGAGAGTATGTTTTGTTTTAATTAAGAGGGTAGGTGTAATTGTATTTTATTTTTGTTTTTTATTATTTTTAATTTGGGGAAAGGACAGAGCGGGAGGGGGAAATATGTTAAGGGGGGAAAATTGAACTAAAAGTGAAAATTTTGGCTTAGGGCGGGGAGAAAAGGGAGGGGTAGGTGGTTTCAATTTTTTTAAAAAGGGCTTAGACATCGCTTTATATATTAACTGATGCACAGCTATTAAAAAGATAAGGGGTAGCGGGTTTCAGTTTTTTTTAAAAAGGACTTAGACATCGTTTTACCGATTGACTGATGTACGGATATTCAAAAGACATCACTTTTTAATTCGGTGATGTCCAAAATGCTTTTAACATCAATGCTTTTTCTAACTGATGTCTAATGTGTCTAATGTTGTTTTTCTAGTAGTGATATAGATATCATAGTTTTGATATGCTAGAATAATCGCAATATTCCCCATCTTGTGTTTATTCTAGTCCTAATCACCAGAGATGTTGCAATGGGTCATGTACTCATAGGTGGTGAATTCTGCCAGATTTTATATTAAAAGTTTACAAATTGAACATTACTAGTATAGTACTAGTAGTATAGTTTAAGAATTCTGTGGTTCCTGGTGATCACCAGTATTATCTGAATTATTTCCTTCATTTTTGACTCCAGCAAATAAGGTTTCTATTTTTTTATTTTTTACTTTTTAAAAAAAAGATTGTTTCATAAAATACATTTGTTTGGATAATGAAACATACATCTTCAACATGGATTCTGCAGTTGATTCTGCAACCTCGCCAGCCTCATGCTTCTTGCAACTTCTAGATAGAACATTATAACTGAGGTCTATAAATTCATCCTTGCAAAGCCTGTCAATAGATCTTTGTGCAGAAAGTACCCAAACTCCAAAGATCTATCTACTGCAGCTTCAAAAAACAGTTCCCTAACTTCCAATACATCCTCTCCAGCAAGCTATCAGTTAAACAATAAGCTCTAAAGGATGTCCTTGTGGCGACATGTACTCAAAGAAATATTGAACACCTCTCATGCTGGTACGAACTCTCAAACCTTGCAAAAAGTACTAATTTGATATTTGAAGAAAGATATAATATATTAGAGGACAAACCCTTTAGTAAAATTTCATCTAGAAGATTAATGACATCTTCTGCTCTCTCACTCTCACACAGAAAGCTTATCAAATTATTGTACATAGCTACATTTGGAGACACGCCTTTTTCTTTCATTTCATCCATCAGTCCATAGTAAGTTACTAAGTTCTACATAAACCACAAATTATAGTCATTAGTTACTAAGTTCTACCCATGACCTTTTTCCTCCATATCCTTTAGAACCCGAAATGCAGATGATAGTTTTCCTACCTTACAGAAACTTTGTACGAATATATTATTTATTAATGAATCAGGAGATCAACTTCTTTTTCATCATTTCAATAAAATTCTTTAATTTTAGCTCCGTAAATGTTATAACGGAAACAAAAAAATTGATAAACATAAGAGAAATAATTTTATAGATCTGAGAGGATAAACAGATTACAGAGATTTTTCAGATGATATTTACAATCTTTACATGCATATCTATTTAAAGACACAATCTAAGGGGTTAGGTCTTGTAGGTGGGTCAAATCCGGCGGCTACAGTGGCATCGCCGGCGGCCGGCGGCGGCGGCTAGTCAACAGATTCAAGGCATTCACATTCTAACAAATCTCCACCTTGACTTAAATCCTATCACAAAAATAGATAACAGATGTACCAGATGCATCATAATAATGCCAGATGTACCAGATAACAGATCTTCACCTTGACTTGAATCCTCTCACAAAAGCAGATAACAGATGTACCAGATGCATCGTAATAATGCCAGATGTACTAGATAAAACTCTTCTGCCTAAGATTTTGCCCTAAAAGGGCAATCAGTAACTCTGAACATTTAGCAAGTCCAAATAATGTTGAAACTTGCTATGTGGAACTGGCTTGGTAAGCATATCAGCTAGGTTATCAGCAGTACCCACTTTTCTCACTTAATTCTCGTCTCACTTCTTAGAAAATGATATCTCACATCTATGTGCTTAGTCCGCTCATGATGGACTTGATCCTTGGCTAAATAGATTGCATTGAGACTATCAAAAAATACTCTAGCCTGATCATGATGTAGACCTAGATCACTGATCAATCCTTTCAACCAGATTCCTTCTTTTGCGGCTTCTGTCAATGCCATGTACTCTGCTTCTGTAGTAGACAAAGTCACTATAGGTTGCAGAGTAGCTTTCCAACTGACAATCGAACCACCCAGAGTGAAAGCATAACCAGTTATAGATCTTCTACTGTCAACATCTCCAGCATAATCAGAGTCTGAAAATCCTGTCACCAAACACTCAGTATCACCTCCATAAATGAGACCAACATCAGACGTACCTTTTAAGTACCGAAAAACCCTCTTCACAACTTGCCAATGCTTCTTGCCTGGATCACCCATGAACCTACTAACAACACTGACAGACTGTGCAAGATCGGGTCTAGTGCAGACCATTGCATACATCAAGCTTCCTACTGCACTAGCATAGGGAACTCGAGACATGTACTCTTTTTCCTCAACAGACTTAGGTGCAAAAGCGATAGACAGATGTGCATTTGCAGCACTAGGAGTAACTATGGGCTTTGCTATAGACATGCCAAACCTTGACAAAATCTTCTGAATGTATCCCTTCTGTGACAAGAAGAGCTTTCTTTTGCTTCTATCCTTGTAAATCTCCATTCCCAGAATTTTCTGAGCTGCACCCAAATCTTTGATTTCAAACTCAGCACTGAGGAGACCTTTCAACTTCTGAATATCAGACTTGTTCTTCACATCGAGTTGTTCAAACTCCAGATTCTGATGTGCAACTATCGCTAGTAGCACCCTGATGGAAGTGTGTCTGACCAAACTGTGCTGATTTACTACTGGTACTGATGATTCTGATTCTGACTGTGGTTGTTGAATTTCTTGTTGTGGTTCACTCTTATCTTGAGTGACTTCCTGCTCCACCTGTTTCACAACACCACCACTTTCTGTGTGAGGTCCACAATTAATCAAATAACACGCTGTACTAACCGTCTCTGCCCAGAATATTCTAGTTAGTCCAACATTAGAGAGCATGCACCTAGCTCTCTCAAGAAATGTCTGATTCATACGCTCTGCTACACCATTCTGTTGCGGTGTATCCCTAACTGTATGATGCCTAGAAATCCCTTCATTCTTACAGAACTCATCAAACTCAGATGAGCAAAATTCTAGACCATTATCAGTTTGCAGCCTCTTAATCTTCTCCGAGGACACGACAACAACAGAACCTGATAACGTAGAACCTTGAAGAAGATACAAGGTACCACGTTTAACACCTTTCAGAACAACATTAGAATCCTTGCAGACATGTAAAACTCCACCTTCACCTTGAAAACTGAAACCCTTGTTGTCTAACATACTCAAAGATATCAGATTCTTTGTCATAAGTGGAACATGCCTAACATCATTCAATGTGCAGAATTTACCATCATCTATCCGAATTTTAATCGAGCCTATTCCAACCGTCTTACAAGCAAAACTGTTAGCCATAGAAATATTGCCACCGTCTACTTGCTCGTAGGTTGTAAACCACTCCCCGCACGGAAATATATGATAAGACGCTCCAGAATCAAGAATCCACACATTAGAGTGATGCATGTGATCAGCAGCAACAAGAGCAATATTTTCTTCAGAAGTAGCATCAGCTACAACAACAGTATCTATCAATTTATCCTGTTGCTTCTTTTTCTTGGGACAGTCAGATTTCCAGTGTCCCTTCTCTTTAGAGTAATTACAGATATCATTAGGTTTTGGACCCTTAGGAACTGATTTCTTCCCCGACTTTCCATGTCCATTACTTCCGCTAGCTACCAACCCGGCAGCAAGATTATCTGCACCTGTACCAGCCGCCTTATGGCGCAGCTCTCTAGTATGGAGAGCAGATCTAACCTCCTCTAGAGAAATAGTATATTTACCAACAATAAATGATTTCACAAAGTTCTCGTACGATAATGGTAAAGAAACTAACAGAATCAAAGCAGCATCCTCATCTTCAACTTTAACATCAATATTACGCAATTCTAATAAAATTGTGTTTAATTGATCTAAGTGATCTCGAAGAGGCATACCTTCCTGCATTCGCAGACTAAACAGACGTTGCTTCAGCAACAACTTGTTTGTTAAAGACTTCGTCATGTAGAGACTTTCAAGCCTCAACCACAGACCAGACGCGGTATCCTCCTCCGCGATTTCAGTAATAATATCATCTGCAAGACACAACAGAATTGTTGAATGTGCATTTTCTTCGAAAATGGCCATCTCAGCGCTTGTAGAAGCAGTCGTTTTTGTGTTCAACGGTGCCCAGAGCCCCTGTTGTTTTAACAGGGCACGCATCTTGATTTGCCATTGACTGAAACTATTTCTCCTAGTAATTTTTTCGACCTTAACGTTAATACCACCAGACATCTTTCTCCCAGAACCGTATACGTGAACAATACCCGTGAACAGTGCCGTATGAACAGTGTCGTATGAACAATACCTTCTTCTCTGGTGATGAACAGTGTCGTCTTCTCCGATGATGAACAGTAACTCCGCCTGAACAGTGTCGGCTTCTCCGGCGATGAACAGTAACTCCGACAAAAATTCCGGCGAGCTTTAAAAAAAAACGGCAAAAAATTTGTAGCAGCTTCAACCAAAGCTCTGATACCAGTTTGTTATAACGGAAGCAAGAAAGATGATATATGCAGAAGAGAAATAATTTTATAGATCTGAGAGGATAAACAGATTATAGAGGTTTTTCAGATGATATTTACAATCCTTACATGCATATCTATTTATAGACACAATCTAAGGGGTTAGGTGTGGTAGGTGGGTCAAATCCGGCGGCTACAGTGGCGCCGCCGGTGGCCGTCGCCGGTGGCTAGTCAACAGATTCAAGGCATTCACATTCTAATAGTAAAGTGTGAATGTTGAAAGGTTGAAGAAGATGAACTCAGACTGGAAAACTAAAAGATATCTATTGATTGAAATGTTTGTTATAAGTTGCAGAACTCTACTACACAACTGAGTATATATATGTACAAAAGGCGGGAAAAGCTGTTATAAAATCTAACTAACTACACTATTAACTTCTTGACTATTTTGACTATTTACAATATTTATAAAATAAATAATAAATTAACTAATACTCCCAACACCCCCCTCAAGTTGGAGGGTGGAGAAGACAGACCCAACTTGCTAAGAATGCCATGATGTTGAAGACCAGTGAGAGACTTGGTAAACACATCAGCTTGTTGAGTTTTTGTAGGTGTGTAACTCAAAGTAATATGACCAGAATTCAGCTTTTCTCGAACAAAATGACAATCAATGTCTACGTGCTTTGTACGTTCATGATAAACTGGGTTTTTAGCAATATAGATTGCTACTTGATTATCACATTTGACTGGAATTTAAATAACATCAGGAACTTCTAGTTCAGACAACAAACGAGATAACCATGCTAATTCTGCAGTGATTCTTCGAAGGGATTTATACCCAGCCTCTGCTGAAGAAAGAAAAACAGTATGTTGTTTCTTTGACTTCCAGGAAACAATGCTATCGCCAAGTAGAATAACAAAACCACTGACAGATCTTCTAAAATAAGGGCAAGCAGCCCAATCTGCATCACAATAACCTTGGACAGAAAATGAAGATGTATTGCTGAAAAATAAAGCTTATGGAGGATCCCTTTTAAGATATCTAAGAACATGAATAGCAGCATCCCAATGAGGTTTTCTTGGATCAGACATGAATTGACTTAAATGTTGTACACAAAAGGAGAGATCAGGTCTGGTGTGAGTGAGAAAATTCAGTTTTCCAACTAATTTTCTGTAAAGAGAAGGATCAAAAATAGTATCACCCTGACTGTAAACAAGTTTAACATTGAGATCAAGAGGACTAACAACTGGTGTATAATCTTGACAACCAAATTCTTCAAGCAATTCTAAAGTAAATTTTCTCTGAGACAATGTCATTCCATTTGGAACAGAATTGAATTCAATACCCAGAAAATAATGCAAAGAACCAAGATCTTTGATTTTGAATGTAGAATCTAAAGCTTGCTTAAACGAGTTGATTTCAGAAATATCATTGCTAACCACCAAGATATCATCTACATAAATAGCTAGAAATACAAAAGAGGATCCAGATTTTTTATAGAAAAGTGAATAATCATTCTTAGAAGTACTGTAACCTATGTCCAACAGAAAAGAATGCAACTTAGAATGCCATGTCTGGAGGCCTGTTTAAGATTATAAAGAGACTTTACCAGCATGCACACTAAATGAGGGTCAGATAGAGAAAAACCAAGTGGAGGTTTCATATACACATCTTCATCTAAATCACCGTGAAGAAAAGCATTATTAACATCAGGCTGAGACATATGCTAACCTTTCTAAGAACATGAATAGCAGCATCCCAATGAGGTTTTCTTGGATCAGACATGAATTGACTTAAATGTTGTACACAAAAGGAGAGATCAGGTCTGGTGTGAGTGAGAAAATTCAGTTTTCCAACTAATTTTCTGTAAAGAGAAGGATCAAAAATAGTATCACCCTGACTGTAAACAAGTTTAACATTGAGATCAAGAGGACTAACAACTGGTGTATAATCTTGACAACCAAATTCTTCAAGCAATTCTAAAGTAAATTTTCTCTGAGACAATGTCATTCCATTTGGAACAGAATTGAATTCAATACCCAGAAAATAATGCAAAGAACCAAGATCTTTGATTTTGAATGTAGAATCTAAAGCTTGCTTAAGCGAGTTGATTTCAGAAATATCATTGCTAACCACCAAGATATCATCTACATAAATAGCTAGAAATACAAAAGAGGATCCAGATTTTTTATAGAAAAGTGAATAATCATTCTTAGAAGTACTGTAACCTATGTCCAACAGAAAAGAATGCAACTTAGAATGCCATGTCTGGAGGCCTGTTTAAGACCATAAAGAGACTTTATCAGCTTGCACACTAAATGAGGGTCAGATAGAGAAAAACCAAGTGGAGGTTTCATATACACATCTTCATCTAAATCACCGTGAAGAAAAGCATTATTAACATCAGGCTGAGACATATGCTAACCTTTCTTAATTGCAACAGCAACTAGAGCTCTAATAATTGTCATTTTTACAACATGAGAAAAGGTTTCTGTGTAATCAGCACCATACTTTTGAGTATAGCCTTTGACAACTAGACGAGCTTTGTATCGTTCAATAGAACTATCAGCATGACGTTTAATTTTAAAAACCCACTTAGGAGATATAGTCTTCTTTCCAGGAGATAGAGGAACTAATTTCCATGTGTTGTTGGCTTCTAAAGCAGAAAATTCTTTGGCTATAGCTTCTCTCCATTCTGGAAAAAGAATAGCTTCTTCATAGGTAGTTGGTTCAGTAAATGGAGGAACAGATTGAATAGCATTATGACATGAAGCCATATGTATAGGAACAGATATAGATTGGCTGGCATCAGTACAAAGAGAAGAAATTGTGTAAGCACAATTGACTATAGAGGTACAAGGATGGACATAATCCTGTAAATAGGATGGTGGCTTAGTTGTTCTAGTGGACCTTCTGAGTATAGGTTCAATAGTTTGTGAACAAGAATGATCAGAAGCACAAGAATCATCTGATGTAGAGGAATTATCAGATGTGGCAGGAATAGTTGTTTCAGGTGTTGGTATTTCAAAATTCTCACATGGTGTAGAATTGGTGTCACCAACAGAAGCCTCATCAGAAACAGATAATGGTAAGAAATGAGATGAAGAACTATGAACATAAGGACATATACTCTCATGAAAAGCAGCATCTCTTGAAATCTGAATAGAATGTGTTTCCAGATTCAATAACTTATAAGCCTTTTTTCCAAAAGGATAACCCAAGAAAATACAAGGTACTTCTCTAGGAAAAAATTTAGTTCTGTGAGCAGGGATGGTAGAAATGTAACTCAAACAACCAAAAGCCCTAAGATGAGAATAAGATGGTTTAACACCAAATAAGACTTCATATGGAGAGAGACCCTTAAGAATGGAAGAAGGATATCTATTAATCATATAGGTGGATGTTAAAACACAATCACCCCAATATTTAATTGGAAGATTGGAATGAAATAATAAAGCCCTGGAAGTTTCAAGCAAGTGTTTATGTTTTCTCTCCACAACACCATTTTGTTGTGGAGTATAGGCACAATAGGTTTGATGAATTATTTCCTTAGAAAGAAAAAATGAACTAGCAGTAGTACTTAATCCTAGCTCTAAGGCATTGTCTGTTCTGACTATTTGAACTACTGCAGAAAACTGAGTTTCTACCATAGCTACAAAATACTTTATGAAATTGAAAGCATTACTCTTGGAACTCAATAAATGAGTCCAAGTGGCCCTCGAAAAGTCATCTATAATAGTTAAAAAAAAATTATGCTTATTGTAGGTTGGTACAGAGTATGGGCCCCAAACATCAACATGTATGAGTTGAAAACACTTAGATGTATGAATTGAACTATGAGGAAATGGAAGCCTTTGCTTTCTGGCTTTAGCACAAACTTCACAAGCATCAATACTATGATGATTGTCAACATTACACAAGGAAAGAGTTTTTAGTTTGGAAATAAGTAAATGACCTAATCTAGAATGCAACACAGAAATTGTACTATTACAAGTAAAATTGTTAAAAATAGAAGACACTAGAGAGTCTGAAAGAACTGAAGATGTGGCAATCATAGGAGTAGGAACATCATGAGAAAAGATGTATAATCCCTTCTGAAGCTTACCAAGAGCCAGAGGCATCTTCAGAGAAGAGCCCTGCAGAAAGCAACCATTATCAGTGAAACTAATGGTGCAATAAAGTTGTTCATCCAATTTGTGAACAGATAGCAAATTGAATTTGAAATGAGGCATATACAAGACATTTTGTAATACAAGATTAGTGGAAATGGGAACTGTGCCTACTGAAGTGATGTCAATAGTATGACCATTTGGTAAAGACACAGAAATTTTAGCAGACAAATGATGCATAGAAGAAAATAAAGATTTGTGAGCACACATATGATCACTAGCACCACTGTCTATAATCCAGTGTATGCAATTAACAGCATTTGTAAAACAAGCAGTATGGACAGAGTTACCAGCAAAATTAGCAGAAGTAGGTTCTGAAGTTTGAGCAGACTTGAGTAAACTCATCAACTGAGAACACATCTCTGGAGTTAATCCTCCAAAAGTACCAGCACTACCATTTGTAGAAGAACCAAAACCACCTGCAATACCACCATTTGTAGAAGGACCAAAACCTCCTGAATTACTAGAAGCATTATCATTAACTTCCACTTGAGCAGCAAACCGTTTAGGTTTATTAAACTTGAAATCAGCAGGAAAACCATGAAGCCTGTAACATTTATCAATGTTGTGGCCTGTTTTCTTACAGTAATTGCAATGCAAATTAGATTTCTTAGGATCAGAATCAAATCTCTTATGAAAACCAGCAGAAGAATTATTGGAACCAGTCTGAGATCGTGAAGAATTAGCAACCAAAGATGCTGAATCTGATATAAAATGAGCACCAGAATGAATTTTTCTTTGTGATTCTTCTTGAAGTAAGATATTATAAACCTAACTTATAGATGGCAATGGTGAACTCATCAGGATGGAACCTCTCATAACAGAATATGTATCATTCAACCCCATTAGAAACTGAATCACTTTTTGATCTTGCTGCATCTTAGACAACTTTTGTGCAGCACCACATATGCAACTACAAGTACAAGCAGGGGCTAGGCAAAGACTATCAATATCATCCAAAATTATTTTGAGTTTAGTAAAGTAATCAGCTATACTAGAATTTCCTTGAGAAAGTTCACTTAAATCCTTATGAAAATTAAACATTTGAGTTCCATTAGAAACACCATAACGCTCCTCTAGTTCAGTCCACATTTGATGTGCAGTATTGCAGTATATGACACTACGACCAATAGATTTTGACAAAGCACCAAGAATCCATGATATCACCATATCATTACTTCTTGACCAACTCTTAAAAGTATGACAGGTTTCAATTGGCTTAAGTAACGAACCATCAATAAATCCAAGTTTATTTCGAGCCGAAAGAGCAATTGACATGGATCTTTTCCAATTACTGAATCTAGTTCCATCAAAAGACTCACTAACAAGTTTCATACCAGGACTATCAGATGATTGCAAGAAGAAAAGATTGTCTTGTTGAGAATTAAGAGTATTCCGAGTGTTATTTAGAGGTGTCGTAATGTGTGTCGAAGACATTTCAGCCATTGAAACAAGTGAAGAATCTTATGATCAAGACTACACAAAAAGTGTTCGATAAAATGTCTAATAGAGATTGATGCAAATTGATCAAGATAACAGAGGATGATCAACAATACGTTTGATAATGGCAAACATTCAATGAATTTACAGTAGACTACACAAGAAATCAACAATTAACACTGAATTTTGTCAATTTTTATGAATTTTTTGAGTACGATCAAGAACAAAAAGATGAATCTATACAAGAAAAACACGATATGTACAGATTTGTGTATTTTCAAGAATTGAACGATATCGATCAACGAAAAATCACAGAAAACTCAACAGAAAAAACAAGAAAATGAGCATAATATGAATTGACAAGAGAAGAGATGAAGAAAGTACGATACTGTAAAGGTCGCCATTAACAAAGAACATAAAGCTTCAACCATGCTCTGATACCATGTGAATGTTGAGAGGTTGAAGAAGATGAACTCAGACTGGAAAAATAAAAGATATCTATTGATTGAAATGTTTGTTACAAGTTGCAGAACTCTGCTGCACAACTGAGTATATATGTGTACATGAGACGGGAAAAGCTGTTACTAACTACACTATTAGCTTCTTGACTATTTTAACTATTTACAATATTTATAAAATAAATAATCAATTAACTAATACTCCGAACATAAAGCCTGATATCCTTGCATAAAGTATTTATTAAGGTTGGAGCAAGTGGCCAAGTCAGGCATGCATTTGACTGCGCAAGTATTATTAACACCATCCACTAAACCGGTATAAAAATTTCCCAGCTCACCAAGAGCAGCGATTCCAATAATGTCCACATTCCGTCAGTAATTTCAATTTCTCTGCCAGCCTTTCCACTCTCACACAGATCCTCTATCACAATATTGCAGGTCACTGTATCCCCGCTACAATCTCTCTCATTCATATTTTGCAGGAATTTCTCTGCTTCCGATATCTTGCCTTGTCCCCAAAGCTACGCGGCAAGATATTGCAAGTATGCATTTGGAAAACAGCCACTTTTGATCATCTCATGTAGAATCTTTGTGGCTTCACCTGCATTCTCTTTTTTGCACTACCCGTGAAGTAAGCTACTATCTGTTAATGTATCAGGAGGAACTCCACTGCTCTTCATCAGTCCCATAACATTTCTTGCATCAGCAAACATCCATTCTTGCAGAGTCCATCTATCACAATGTTGTATGAGAACTTATTAGGTCCAATGCATTTATCAACCATCTCATTGAGAACCGACTGAGTCTCCAATAGTTTTCCATTCCTCACCAAGCCTAATAACCATATATTATAGTTCTCTAGTTGGGTGGAAATGCCATATATTATAAGTAAACTACCTGTGGTTTTAAAAGGGACGGGAAAGAAAAGTTTAGTAAGATTGAAACAAATGAGGTAAGTTGTTGTCCTGTTTGTTTTAAGAGACAAGGCCGGTTTTTGGTTAAAAAGAAACGATACATGGGGACTAAAAAAAATGTTTAGAACATTTTTTGTTTTGTAAAGGTGGTGTTGTGTTTTGTGAAAGGAATATTTTTGTGTCTCATGAAAGACATGTCGTGCTTTGTGAAAGAATTATTCGTTTTCTGTGATCGAAAAATGTTGTCTACTCCTTGTGCTTAGCAATCCGATCAGTAATATTAATCTCGTTTTTTCCCCCGCTATCCAAATTAAACGAGACCTAATTTCGTCTTCTAAAATAAATTTGATCCAAAAAAAAAAAATCCTATTTTCCTAAATTTTCCTAATTTCAATAAATACCAAATAAATATAACTAAATAAATATAATATCATATTTACTCACATATGATATATAAAATTTTTAAAATTAACTGAAGCGCGCTAATTAACATATACTAATGCATCGCTCTTAATTAAAATTTAAATATCAAGTAGGAAAAATTATTCGAAAATTCGCGGTTATTACATATATTAGGAAAATTTATTCATAAATCCAATACTATTGTCATAAAAAAGTCATCGTATTTAAAACAAATGATGTGTTAACATAATAAAAAAACATTCTCATGCAGAAATCCTAAATAGATAAAGGAGTATCTTTGGAAAATTTATTCATAAATCCAATACTATTGTCATAAAAAAAAAAGTCATCGTATTTCAAAAAAAAATTGATGTGTTAACATAATGAAAAAAAATTTCATGCAGGAATCCAAAATAAATACAGGAATATCTATAATATAAAGAGAAACTAAGACGTGTTTTTCATTTTCTAAATCTTCATAAATTTTAGAAAGTCTAGAAAAAGTATAAATTAGAATTCACTCTATTTTTAAGGTTTTGATTTTAAGGAAAAAAGTTGTTATGTAATATAAGTATCATAAAAAATATGTCATGAAGTTAGAATTTCGAACTCAAGCGAGAGCGGCTCGAAATGTGTTTAACGGGAAGACGACTCACTATAAAAGATTGTATTAGCTATTCAAATATCATATTGATGTTATAAATTTTATTTAATTTTTAGGATTTGATTTTTATGGATAAACATCATCATACAAGTGATATATGTAAAATTTAGGTTTTTGGCGTTAACGAGAGAGTGGATCAGTAGTAATAATCATGTTTAACGCATATGATTATAAGTTCTATTGAAAGTAGAATAGGAATTCGAATTTATAGAGAATAAGAGTTCGAATCAATTGAAAAAACATATATATATATATATATATATATATATATATATATATATATATATATATATATATATATATATATATAAGTTCTATTAGAAGTAAAATAGGTGTTTGAATATATAGATTATACATATAATTAAATATTTTATAGAAAGTACGATATTTTTAAATTATATATTTTTGATGTAAGTTAATTATACTTATATTAGGAAAATTTATTCATAAATCCAATACTATTGTCATAAAAAAATCATCGTATTTTAAAAAAGAGAAAAAGAATTGATGTGTTAACATACTAAAAAAACATTCTCATGTAGAAATCCTAAATAAATACAGGAGTATCTTAGGAAAATTTATTCATAAATCCAGTACTATTTTCATAAAAAAAAGTCATCGTATTTAAATAAAAAAAATTTGATGTGTTAACATAATAAAAATACATTTTTCATGCAGGAATCCTAAATAAATACAGAAATATATATAATATAAAGAGAAACTAAGACGTGTTTTTCATTTTCTAAATCTCCATAAATTTTAGAAAGACTAGAGAAAATATAAATTGGAATTCACTCTATTTTTTAGGTTTTGATTTTAAGAAAAAAAGTTGTTGTGTAAGATAAGTATCATCAAAAATATGTCATGAAGTTGGAATTTCGAACCCAAGCGAGAAAAGGTCGAAACGTGTTTAACGGGAAGACGGGTCACTATAAAAGATTGTATTAGCTATTAAAATATCATATTGATGTTATAAATTTTATTAATTTTTAGGATTTGATTTTTATGGATAAATAGTATCATACAAGTGATATATGTAAAAGTTAGGTTTTTGGTCTTAACGAGAGAACGGATCAATAGTAAGCATCATGTTTAACGAGGCAGCCGTGTTTAACGAGAAATCGGTTCATTAGAGAAGACCGTATAAAAGATGTTTGAATATATAAGGAATACATAAAATAAAATATTTTATTGGAAGTAGAATACGAGGGCGGTGGATACGTTTTATACAATTTTTTAAAACTATATATCTTTTTTCCTAGAAATCCTTAATTTTGACTTATATAAGTTAATTATACTTGCATTAGAAAAATATATCCATAAATTTAATATTATTCCCGTAACAAAAAGTCTTCGTATTTTTTTCTTGATATGTTAACATAATAGAAAGACATTCCCATACGGAAGTTGTAAATAAATACAAGAATATCTATAATATACAAAAATATAAGATGTATTTTCATCTTTTAAAACTCCATAAATATTAGAAAGTTTAAAGAATATAAAAATTAATTACTCTCTTTATATAATGAAGTTAGAATTTTAGTTCCAAAAAAAGCGGCTTGAAACGTATTTAACGGGAAGACGACTCACTAGAAAAGATTCTATTAGCTTTTAGAATTTGATACAGATGTCATAGTTTTTCTTTATTTTTACGGTTCGGTTTTATGCATAAAAATTATTATACAAGTCTTTATAATATATGCTAAAGTTTGGATTTCGATTTTAACAAGAGAACGGCTCAATCGAAATAATCGTATTTAACAAGAAATTGATTCATTAGGGAAGATTATTTAAATATTAAAATTTAATATTAATATTATAATATAACGTAAATGTATTGAAGTTTTTTAAAAATAATGTAACGTCGCCGCGAAGCGCGTCTTTATCGACTAGTTATATATATAAAGGAGAACCCGCAGGAGCTCTAGAATCGCTCGAATCATATTTATCTATTTTTCTAGAACTCCTCTATTTTAAATAATAAAATCAAAACTTCCTTTTTTAGCCCCTATTTTTTAGAAAAGAAATCAAAACTTCCTTTTTTAACATTAAAATTAACATCTTCTAAATAGAAAAGATTTTCGAATTTAAAGGGAAGAAGAAGTCAAATTTACATTCACATATTCGAAATAGAAAAGAAATTTTATATTGTTAAAATTTTAAATGTCCTTTAAAATTATAAATCTAATGAAATTCTAATATTTTTAGGACCTATATATACATGTACCAAGATCTTGATTGTTTATCAATTTATTAATATATGGATCGTATTTATTTTGATTCCTATTTTGACATTAACATATTCAATATAGAAAAGGTTTTAACTTCCTTTTTTAAATCAGCACTAACATCTTCGAAATAGAAAAGGTTTTCGAATTTGTAGGGAAGAAGAATTCAAATTATATATTCGAAATAGAAAATGTTTTCGAATTTGTAGGGAAGAAAAATTTTTAAATTCAAAATAGAAAAAAAATTTTATATTCTTATATATATATATATACAATATCACTCTTAACAATCAAATTTTATCAACATGTTTGTAACTCTATTCTAGCTTTCGTCGTCTGAAAATTTCTTTCTACCAATTATTTTTCAGGGATTTTGAATGGATGCAGAAATCGGAAACAAGAACAAAACCAAGGTAGTATTGTTGTGCATGTATGTATTATTTTGATAAGGTTAACTTTTTTCATTAAGATTTATTTGTATGCATGTGTAACATGTATTTGTTTTTATATTATCAATTTCTATGGTTAATAAAAATATATTATAATTTTATCAGTTAGGAAAATTCTTTGTTTCAATAGGATCGGAGGACATGTAAATTTCTTAATGGTGTAAATATCTTTACACCTATTTCTTTCTTGCCTATCAATGTATTTAATTACGTTTTATTTTGATTAATCTTAAGAGTGTTCGCTGCATGTACAAAATTTTGTTTCTATGATTATACATAGCAACTAATCATAGTATTATAATTCTAAAGTGCAAGCACTTCAGAAATTCCAAGCTAAAGGAACATCAAACTGATGTAGTGATGTGCAACCACTTTCATATCTATTTTTTATATAAAGGAGAATCCGCAGGAGCTCTAGAATCGCTCGAATCATATTTATTTATTTTTCTAGAGCTCCTCTATTTTAAATAATGAAAATCAAACTTCCTTTTTTAGCCCCTATTTTTTAGAAAAAAAATAAAAAATTCCTATCTTGACATTAACATATTCAATATAGAAAAGGTTTTTGAATTTGTAGGAAAGAAAAAGTCAAATCTATATCTATATTCGAAATAGAAAGAAATAATCAAATTTTATCAATATGTTTGTAACTCTTTTCTTTCTTTCGTCGTCTGAAAATTTCTTTCTACCAATTATTTTTCAGGGATTTTGAATGGATGCAAAAATCGGAAACAAGAACAACAACCAAGGTAGTATTGTTGTACATGTATGTATTATTTTCATAAGGTTAACTTTTTTCATTAAGATTTATTTGTATGCATGTGTAACATGTATTTGTTTTTATATTATCAATTTCTATGGTTAATAAAAATATATTATAATTTTATCTGTTAGGAAAATTCTTTGTTTCAATAGGATCGGAGGACATGTAAATTTCTTAATGCTGTAAATATCTTTACACCTATTGCTTTCTTGCCTATCAATGTATTTAATTACGTTTTATTTTGATTAATCTTAATATTGCTCGCTGCATGTACAAATTTTTTTTTCTATGATTATACATAGCAAGTAATCAAAGTATTATAATTCTAAAGTGCAAGCACTTCAGAAATTCCAAGCTAAAGGAACATCAAACTGATGTAGTGATGTGCAACCACTTTCATATATTTATATAAAGGAGAACCCGCACGAGCTCTAGAATCGCTCGATTCATATTTATCTATTTTTCTAGAGCTTCTCTATTTTAAATAATGAAAATCAAACTTCCTTTTTTAGCCCCTATTTTTTAGAAAAAAAATAAAAAATTCCTATCTTGACATTAACATATTCAATATAGAAAAGGTTTTCGAATTTGTAGGGAAGAAAAAGTCAAATCTATATCTATATTCGAAATAGAAAAAATTTTTATATTTCAGAACTTCCTTTTTTAACATTAACATCGAGTGTCGGCTTTTAATATTTCAGAATAATATATACAACGGGTGTCGGCTTAAGAAAATGTGATACAATGTCAACACAAAAAATAAGTGTAATTTTTATAATATATACAACGGGTATCGGTCTAAAAAATTGTGAGACAAAATCAGTATAAAATGAATAATTTGTCTTATCATCAATGTATATTTAATTTATATAATGTTGTGCCCGCTAATTATAATCGATATTTATAGATATATTTTTGTCGACATTTTTATTAAATTATCTTTATTTAAAATTCAAAAAAAAAATTTGTTATATGCCGCCGCGAAGCGCGGCTTAGTCGACTATTTTTCTAGAGTTCCTCTATTTAAAATAATTAAAATCAAAACTTCCTTCTTTAGGTTCTATTTTTTAGAAAAGAAATCAAAACTTCCTGTTTTAACATTAAAATTTAAAATTAATATTTAAAATTTAATTAAAATCAAAACTTCCTTCTTTAGTTCCTATTTTTCTAGAGCTCCTCTATTTAAAATAATTAAAATCAAAACTTGCTTCTTTAGTTCGAAATAGAAAAGGTTTCCGAATATTTGTGGGGAAGAAGAAGTCAAACTTATATATTCGAAATTGAAAAGAAAAATCAAAACTTCCTATTGTAACATTAAAATTTAAAATTAATATTTGAAATTTAATTAAAATCAAAACTTCCTTCTTTAGTTCCTATTTTTCTAGAACTCCTCTATTTCAAATAATTAAAATCAAAACTTCCTTCTTTAGTTCGAAATAGAAAAGATTTCCGAATATTTGTAGTTTTGTGGGCTTAGTTTTGTTATATATATATATATATATATATATATATATATATATATATATATATATATATATATATATATATAGAAAGGATGATACGTGGGAGCTTAGGTGGCGTTCTAAAATCGTTTCAATCTATTTTTCTAATTTTTTAGGCTTTTAGGATTTTAAACACTAATAAATATAAAAATATCTTTTAACATATTAGAATTAGAATTTGAATAGGTGTAGTAGAATAGGTATTTATAACGCATATGATTAAAAGTTCAACTGAAAGTAGAATAGAAGTTTGAATCTATAGAGAACAAGAGTTATAATAGAATAGGTATAATATAATTTTAAATACCAATAAATAAAAACATATTTTTTAACATAGTAAAAATAAAATAGATATTCAAATTTATCAAGTAGAATATCTATAGCATGTCTCTTTACCAAAATCTTATAAATACGAGTTTATTTTTATTGTATTGTATCCTTTTCAAGTTATATTTTCTTTACCATTCTAATGTATTGTATGTTCATCAATTTTTATTGTCCTTTTGATGAATATTGACAAGTCTTTTGTATATAATTAATGTTAAATTTAATTTTTTTTCTCACAGGATTCCACCGAATGAGCCAAAAACCTCTTGTAACTGAATTCCATCAATTTTACTGCAGGTAGTAGCCTTTTTCTTTCTACCTTTATTGTCGTTCTTGCTTATTGTATCAAACTTTTTAAAAATTTACAGGATGCATATTAAATAAGAAAGATGGATGTATCAATTTTGAGTGATAGATTTCATCAAGTTATTGCAATCCAGATTTACAAAATTCAATTAAATTTTTTTTATTGTTCAATTACTATGTAATAAAATATGTAGGGTAAAATTTAATCTTTAAAAAATTACAAGGGTAGTGTAAGAGAACCATCAAAATTTAGCTCTCAACACTACAACTAAAAAAGGTGAAATTATTTTTGAATATATTTTATGCACAAAAACTTTTTTGCACGTTCAGGTTCTCAATATATGCATAATTTTTGCATATACCACAAAAAGTCTCGAAGATAGTTTTTTCTTCATATTTTTTATTTACCATTGCTAATGGTTTTGATATTACCTTTACAAGTATTTGAATCAATATTTCAAAAACACCTATTCAATCTTAAAATTAATTTATCTTGTTTTTTACAAGTGAAAAATTAATTTATCTTATATTTTCTATTTGGATGTTAAATGTGGAATGTCATTAAATTTTCGAAAATTACTTTTCATTTAAAAATAAAAAGTGTCAAAATAGGCATTAAGTAAATTTTTACTTAAAATTTATTCGTTGTTTGGATAACTTTACTTGAAAGTGAAAATAATCGTTTGGTATAAAATATAAAAAAATTATTTGGAAAATTATCACTTACATATTATATTATAATTTATAGATTGGAAGATTGAGATGATCTTTCTACATAGTTAGAGTAACTATGCAGTTAGAGAAAAATAAGGCGTTCGAATTTCTAGATGGGAAGAGTTTGAATTTGTAATAACCGCGAATTTTCGAATAATATTTTTCTACTCGTATTTTAAATTTATTTAAGGTCAATGCATTAATATATTTAATTAAGCGCATTTTTGGTTAAATTTTTAAAATTTTATATTCGTATGTAAATATATATATTTATTATATCTATTTATTTATATTTATTAGGTATTCATTAAAATTAGAAAATTTAGGAGAATCGGATTTTAATTTTGGACGGGTATTAATATTTTTAAAACGCAAAATTTATTTTTGAGAACGACTTTTGGGTTTCGTTATAATTATCCAGCAGGAAAACGACGATATTAGTATTTCGGTTTTAACTGATTGGGTCGTTAAACACGAGGAGGAGACAGTATTTCTCGATCTCAGAAAACGATAACATTCTCACAAAACACAATTATTCTTCACAAAGCACGACATTTTTCTTTTACGGAACACGAATATTCCAGTTGGTTATTTTTATTTCCTGTTCCCCACGTTCTGTTTCGTACAGATTGTTTAAACGCAGGAAGTAACAAATGACCCGGCCTTATATCTCTATACAAACAAAACACAGGAACGAGCTATCTTTTCTTTCATTTTTTTTTCTTTCCACCTCCTCTGCTCACAGGATACGAACCACAGGTAATTACTTTCAAAATTCTTTTCATTATTATTCGATTGGCCATAGTTATCAATTCGATTTCGTGATTAGAGCTTTGGTTTGGGTTTGTTGTGGCTGACTGGTGGTTCGAATGGACTAAGGGGGAAGTGGGGGGGTGCAGTTTGTGGTGGTGGTGTGTTGCCGTGCGAGAAAGTGACGGAAGAGAAGAGAGACGAGACAGAGATTATTGTGTGTTGGGATTGTTGTTGTCGGAGGTATAAGGGGGGGGGGATTATTGTTTTGTCGTTGGTTGTGTTGAATCGAAGAAGGAGAGCGCGAGGGAGATTGGGAGAGAGTTAGAAGGGGAGGCGGAGTATGTTGATGTTGTCGAAGAAGAAAAAAAAAGGGGGGTCGACGGGTGTGTGTTGGGTGGTTTTGACGACAGCCACCACCGATTTGTGGTGGTGGTGGTGGTTATGATGGGACGAGGGGAAGGGGGAAATAGAAAGGGAGAGAGAGAGAGAGAGAGAGAGAGAGAGAGAGAGAGAGAGAGGAGGGAGAGAGATGCAGGTTGAGAGATTGTAAGAGTTGTACAGGGGAGAGGTAGACGCAGGGGTAGCAGTTTTCCGGACGGCGGTGGTGGCGCGTGGGCCCCACGCGTCGTCGTGTTCTTTTCTTTTCTGCCGACTTTTAATCGTAAAAGAATTAATAATAAGATATACATATATATATATATATATATATATATAATAAAAATAATAAAACTAATAATGAGATAATTAATTAAATAAAAGAGGTGATTGTTTTAAAATTTGTATTAATAATTGGTTTATTAAATTGTGAGAATAGAAAGAGTTTAATAATATAGTAAAATTGAGTAATTAATTAAATAAAGAGTTTAATAAATTGGACTAATTTATTAATTATTTTAAAAGAGTTAAATTATGATTTTTGGACGGAAATCGGAGAATTCATTATTGTGTCGATAAAACGAAGAATAATTAGAGTAAAAGGCGGTATTTATTTAGAAGACTTATAAACAGCTATTCGGATTATTTTAAGTAACCGGATCGAACCGAATTACTTTTAGAGGCTAAAATTTTGGATATTAAGTTAATTACGAGATTTAAAACGAAAGAGAAATTTATTTGCGACACGGAATAAAATTAGGATTTTCTATTAATGGATGTACGTTCTTTTTCTAAAAAATAGAAATAATATTAACTACGGATTAAATTGAATGAAAATGGATTGTCGGATTATTTTGAGAATAATTAGAGAGTTAAATTATTTACGAGACGTAAGACACGGAGTATCGCCGTAGCCGTATTTCATAATAAGTCGGATTTACGATAAATCTTACGGGTTTATTTTGTGGTTCGAAGAGAGATTTATTTATCCGGGGTTTATTTTTCGTTAATTATCGAGCGGATTTTCGAGAGTTATGTTATTATTATATTTAAATATTACATTATCGGATCAGGGATATTTTTCTTTTGACGAATCGCTCACGTATTTTCTGGTTGACATTGTTAGTGCCTAATTCTCGAGCCGTAGACCGAAGTCGAGCCCACGGGTAGAGTATAATTTTATCTGCATTTTCTGCACTGCGAGACCGAGGCAAGTTCCTTCCTACCCTAACTCTTAGAGACTTGTATTTCTGTTCGTATTATTTCATTCGTTAATTACTTTTGAGCTATCAATTATGAGATTTATTTGTGGTTCCTTATGATGCAATAATCATTATTTTCTCGTCGCGATATTTTGCTACTGTTAAAGTTACCTTACTTGCGAACTTTATATCCCTTATAACCGTAGTATCAATTTCGTTGCTATCGGGTCGACCTCATTAATTCGAGACGACTCTTATTATGATTCAGTGAAACTAATCTCATTCGTTCGAGATAGTTATATTTATTCTTTTCAGTCGAACTTATTGTACAAGTTCGACAATAGTTATTGATTATCTTTTGGTTGGTTCATCTCTCGAATCAACAAATAAGAGTTACAAAAATTAGGATCGTTCGGATTTTACTCATTGATCAAGTGAAAAATATTCTATCTAAACGTTCATCAATTATGAGTATTATAAATATTCGAGAAGTACTATTTGTACAGTACGACTCCTAATTACTTCATTTTAAGACTATCCTCAATATTTCGAGATGGTTGACTTTATTGTCGAGGGTTGGCATTTCGTTCGTGTCAACCAATGAAATATTATTATTGAGAATTACCTCAATCCATTGTTCGGATTGGTGGAACAATTGAGTCAGACTGGCAGTCCACCAGATTTATAATTACTTTCCTGGAAGGGTTATTTTATCTCATCTGTTCAACAAATATTCGGGAATTCTATATTCTACTGGTCAAATTTGGGAAAGAGGCCCATTTCAGAGAAAGAGAGACTTGTGTACCGTTATGCGGACACGAGATATTTTTGGCACTATGCTGCCAGGGTTTAATTAATAACCCCTATGATGCTAGCATTCATACATTTATATTATATCGTTGATAACGTATTGTAGCCGTGATCGGGCGAAGTGCGATATCATTGGAGGACGGTATTCCCGGTCGGATAGTTGATCGCCCCACCGAGATACCGAGAGGTGGAAGACCAGTTTATTCTTAAATCATGAGTCACCAGAGTTATATCAATTGAGTCTTTCGAGTAATCAGTTTCGAGATGAGTATTGAGTCAATGCCAGATTGTGTTATCAAATTCTAAAATTTCGAGTATTTCTTTTGGTAAATCTTTCTATATTTATTTACCGAGCAAGGAGAGAACTTGCTGAGCACCATAGTTGCTCATTCTTGCTTTACAACATTTTATTCAGCTGTCAAGATGGAAAGAGGCGAGACGTCGAGCCAGGGATCCAGAGGAAAGGGAAAAGCTCCAGGCTATGCTGACAAGAACTAGATTATCCAGCTGGAACCTTGATATTTACACTTTTGTAAACGTTTGTAAGATATTATCCTAAGATGTACTAAGTCGTATTGTAATATTTTGTGAGACCGATCTTCGATCTGTGGAGTGGAACACTTATGCTTCGTTGTATTAAATATTTTGCTTTATTATTGCGTTAACGTGTGCTGCAGGATATTGAGACAATGTGACGACCCGGATCCCCGGTCCGGGCGGATCTGGGGGCATTACAGTTTTGGTATCAGAGCCTTAGTTATATTTTTCGGAATCGTACGAGCCTAGAATTATAACGCGACGTGAGAATTTAGAGATATAGTACAACGTTGATATTTTAGCACTAAGTGCCCTACACCATTATATTTATACCTTTATCTAATCGATTTGGAACCTAGTTGTAACCGAGACTTTTTGTACTTTGTAGATGTCTACATCCGGACCAGCTGACACTCGTTCTATCCGAGATAGATCTCCTACACCTTACCCGCACGGACCACTAGATTCCAGTTCGGGTCCGGACAGCGATCCGTCAGAGGAGTACATTCCGATTGATAGTGTTTCGGAGGATTCTTCGGTTCAGATTCTTACACCTTCTCCTCCGCAGGTGATAGACCTAGCAGATTCTCCTGATCAGGTAATCGAGGTAGTCGATTCTCCTATCCCGGTGACTGATGTAGAGGCTCCTACTCTTGAGGCTGAGCAGCTAGCTCAGATTCCAGCTCCCGAGATGTACAGACAGGAGACACCTGTGCCTTTTCTGTCCGAGTCGATTGTGGAGGGCCAGCTTTCGCCCATTCGCACCGGAGTAGCAGCTCCCATTGGCGTGTTTCCTCCTTCTGGGCCAGTCTATGTGACGACTTCAGCAGTTCCTACCATACCCGATTACATGCTTCCAGCAGTCAGTGATGCTCCAGCTTGTGACACTGCTCCATCTGCACCTACCATCCATACCCCTGCTCCAGTGGGGATGATTTCATCTGCTCCGCCTTTTCCAGTTCAGCCAGTCGGTATGCCTACACAGCCGATAGTAGGTCGAGAGCCAGTGCCTTGGATTGTACATGATTACCTTTACCAGCAGTTTCGCTGGGTATGGATGCTTTACGAGGAGATTTTTGCTACGAGGGATGCTATTCTGCGATTATTGTCAGTTGATCCTATGGCAGTTCATGGGGGTGGTAGCCTACTTCTGAGGGATGTATCCATGGATATTGTACATCAGATCTCTATCTCTATCCTGACAGTGCTGCAGACTGATATTACAGCATTACCATCTTCCAGTACCGGAGCTGTGGATCGTAGTACTGTTGCCGACCTGATTGCTAGAGCTATTGAGGAGTTTCACAGGCGTGTTATCGAGATGTTTGGTCGCTGAGACCCCTCCTGATGTTGTAGTTCGGGTTTTTGCCACTTTTGGGGGATAGACTTCTGTTTAGAGTGCTTATGTTTGTATCTAGTCTGTCATAGGTAGACCCGCACTCTGTGGATTTAGTAGTTTGATGTACTAGCTGACTAGAGGATTTTGGATGTAGTCTTTGGTCTTGCCTGATGTACCATTTGGAATTATATGTTGATATTCGTACTCTTGCGCTTTTATCTGTATCAGATTTTATTACTGTTACACTTTATTCATAGCACTCCTGTTAAAAAAAAATAAAAAATAAAATAAAAAAAAGGAGTGTTTTCGAGAACCAAGGATTAATGACAATTGAATTTTTTAAACTTATAAGGTTTTCAGAGAATCGCCTTTTTAAACTGGGATAGATCCTTACGAATATCGGAAACCTTTTTATATCAAGGAATAAGAGTAATTGTTTTGAGTATGATATTTTTTGAGAAACCAGGAATTTGATCGAGTAATTATTTATGAATACCTTTCATAACTGTGCCAGCAATGGTGTCTTATAACTGCATATCTGTGATATAACATACCTTATTGTTTTCGCTCTTTATAGAAAGAGATGCCGCCAAAGAGAGGAAGACCCCCAAGAAATCCTCGTCCTCAACCTGAAGCGAATCGAGATGAGGAGGTTCCACCTCGGAACCCAGTTCCGAACCCAAATCCAAACCCAGGACCAGAGCCCGCTCAAAATCCCGACCAAAATAATAACCCGATGAACATACTTCTGAACTTTCTTCTTCAACATGCTCAAAACCCTCAACCTCAGCAGAACCAAAATCAGATTAGAGGAAATCCACCTTCGGCTCAACTGACTCAAGCTTCAGTGAGTTTCAAATCGTTCAAATCTTTGAATCCACCTGAATTTAAAGGTTCCACTAACCCAGTGGAGGCTAGAGTCTGGTTACGAGAAATAGAGAAGACTTTTGAGATTGTGGGGGTGGAAGAGGATAAGAAGACGGTATTTGTAGCTTATATGTTAAAAGGTGAAGCTAACTACTGGTGGGAAGCGAAGAGAGCTATGGAAGGTAATGCGGTTATACCGTGGGCCAGATTTACAACATTGTTCCTAGAGAGGTATTTCCCCAAGTATCTGGAGAATCAGATGGAAATTAAGTTTTTGGAACTCAAGCAGGGGACAATGACTGTTGCAGACTACGAGGCCAAGTTTACAGAACTCTCGAGGTTTGTGCCCTATCATGTAGACACTGAAGAGAAGAGAGCAAAATGCTTCCAACAAGGATTGAAGCCCTGGTTACAGAATCGAGTCGCAGTGTTTGAGATCACCAATTATGCAACCTTAGTTCAGAAGGCGGCTATAGTGGAAAGTGGGAGTGAACTGTACCCTAAGGATGAAAAGAAGAGGAAGTTTCAGGGCAGCGGAAGTAACTTTGTGAGAAGATTTGATAATCGGAGCGACAAGAAACCATTTGTGAGGAGGGAGGATAGAAGCGCTGATACACGGAGGATTGGGAATCATGACACCAGAGGAAGCAACCAGAGGTTCAAACAGCCACAGACAGTTAGTGTGATGCAAGGAAGGCCACCTTTGCCAGAATGCAAGACATGTGGGAAGAAACACCCTGGACCCTGTCATCAAGCGAGTGTGAACTGTTATAACTGCGGACAGAAGGGTCATTATGCTTCTAGTTGCAAGGATAAATCTGTCACCTGTTTCAACTGTGGAAGGAAAGGTCACGTGTCCCGAGACTGCCGACAACCTGCAAAGGAAAATCCAGTGCCTCGACTCACAGCACCTCCCAGCAACAAGCCAACAGCAAGAACCTTCAATATGACTGTACGAGATGCCATCGATGACAGCGATGTGATTGCAGGTACGCTTCTAGTAAACTCTGAGGATGCATGTGTTCTAGTTGATTCTGGAGCTACCAAATCCTTTATTTCTGAAAACTTCATGTATAAGTTGAATCTTGAATATGCGCCCTTAGAGGGAATTTTGAGCATAGAAGTAGCTAATCAGGAAGTCATACCAGTAAACCGAGTGTGTCCAAATTGTTCTATAGAGATACATGGGCAACGTTTCGATGTAGACCTAATTCCTTTTAAGTTAGGGGAATTTGACGTAATCCTAGGGATGGATTGGTTATCATGTTATGATGCTCAAATAAATTGTCGTCGTAAGAAGGTCAGCTTAAGGGGAACTGATGGTACAAGAATTCCGTTTTGCGGACGGAAACCGACTAAGGATTTCATGTCAATAATTCAAGCTAAAAGATTACTTCGGCAAGGATGTCAAGCCTATCTGGCTCATGTGATAGATACCGAGAAATAGACCCCTACGATCGAAGAGGTCCCTGTAGTTAATCAGTTTGAAGATGTTTTTCCTGACGAGTTACCGGGGATGCCACCGGATCGAGAGATAGAATTCACAATCGACCTAGCACCAGGAACTGCACCAATCTCAAAGGCGCCGTACAGAATGGCACCAGTGGAAATGAAGGAGTTGGCAACACAACTGCATGAGTTACTGGACAAAGGTGTGATCAGACCAAGTGTATCCCCGTGGGGAGCTCCAGTGTTGTTCGTAAAGAAGAAGGACGGATCCATGCGACTCTGTATTGATTATCGTGAACTAAACAAGATGACCATCAAGAATAGATACCCTCTACCTCGGATCGACGATTTGTTTGACCAACTTAAGGGAGCTATGTATTTTTCGAAGATCAATTTGAGATCCGGCTATCATCAACTAAAGATTAAGCCTGAGGATATTCCTAAGACTGCCTTTAGGTCCCGATATGGACATTACGAGTTCCTAGTCATGTCTTTTGGATTGACGAATGCGCCAGCTGCTTTCATGGATTTGATGACTCGTGTGTTCAAGAGGTACTTGGATAAGTTCGTGATTGTATTTATTGATGACATCTTAATATACTCGAAGTCTCCTGAGGAACATGCTGAACACCTCCGATTGGTGCTGGAAACGCTGAGGAAGGAGAAGTTATATGCAAAATTTTCGAAGTGTGAATTCTGACTAAAGGAAGTTCAATTTTTAGGACACATTGTGAGCGGAGAAGGGATTTCTGTAGACCCCGCGAAGATAGAAGCTGTAGCAGATTGGGAGAGACCCAAGACTCCAACAGAGGTTAGAAGTTTCCTTGGATTGGCCTGATACTATCGTAGGTTCGTGAAAGACTTCTCAAAGATAGCTACGGCACTGACTCGGCTTACCAGAAAGAGTGAAAAGTTTGAATGGACCCCCAAATGTGAAGACAGCTTTCAAGAATTGAAGGAGAGATTGACTACTGCCCCAGTTTTGACTTTACCCGATGAAAAAGGCGATTTCGTGATTTTCAGTGATGCCTCTCACAAGGGTTTAGGATGCGTTCTGATGAAACATTGGAAAGTAATAGCTTACGCCTCTCGACAATTGAAGGAATATGAGTCCCGTTACCCTACTCACGATTTAGAACTTGCTGGTATTGTTTTCGCCCTCAAGATTTGGAGATATTACCTTTATGGAGAGAAATGCGAGATTTACACGGATCACAAGAGCTTAAAGTATATATTCACACAGAAGGAATTAAACATGAGACAAAGAAGATGGTTAGAATTGATCAAAGACTATGATTGCTCGATAAACTACCACCCAGGGAAGGCTAACGTTGTAGCTGATGCTTTAAGTAGAAAGGATAGACTTAACCTGTTGACAACCTCAGAAGAATTGGTCCGAGAATTTGAGAGAATGGAATTTGAGGTCAAGGTCCCAGTCCAAAACAATGAAAGAGTTTACAGCATTCAGTTTCAACCAGAGCTACTCGAGAAGATCCGCCGTTGTCAGGAACAAGTAATGGAAGAAAGGAGATCAGAGTTGACCGGAGAAGAAGTTCTAAGTTCAAAGGATGACAAGGGAATTAAGCGATTTGCATCGATAATATGGATTCCTAATGTTACAGAACTGAAGGAAAAGAATATGAGCGAAGCGCATAACTCGAGATATTCCATTCACCCAGGGAGCACAAAAATGTATCAAGACATTAAGGTGAATTATTGGTGGCCTAACATGAAGAGAGAGATTGCAGAATGGGTAAGCAAGTGTTTGACCTGTCAGAAAGTGAAAGCCGAACATCAACGACCTAGTGGACTTTTACAACCCTTAGAGATACCCGAGTGGAAATGGGAACATATCATCATGGATTTTGTCATAGGATTGCCCCGAACTAGAGCCAGCCATGATGCAATTTGGGTTATTGTTGACCGACTTACTAAGTCGGCACATTTCCTACCAATTAGTGATAAGTACTCAGTTGAAAGATTGGTGAACATATACCTAAAAGAAATTGTGGTTCGCCATGGAGTGCCTGTCTCAATTGTATCTGATAGAGACGCCCGTTTTACTTCTCAATTTTGGAAAAGTTTCCAGGAATGTCTAGGCACAAAGTTAAATCTGAGCACTGCATATCATCCACAGACCGACGGACAAAGTGAAAGGACAATTCAAACAGTTGAGGATATGTTGAGAGCCTGTGCACTTGATTTCAAGGGAAGTTGGGATGATCATTTGCCCCTGGTTGAGTTTGCATACAACAATAGTTACCACTCCAGCATAGGCATGGCACCATACGAAGCGCTATACGGAAGAAAGTGCAGATCACCGTTATACTGGGATGAAGTAGGGGAAGGAAAGATACTAGGGCCAGAACTACTTCAACAAACTAAGCAAGCAACCGAAGTGATTCGAAAAAGGTTAGTTGCAGCTCAGGATCGACAGAAGAAGTATGCAAATCAAAAGAGAAAGGACAAAGCATTCGAAGTGGGAGATAAAGTGATGCTGAAGGTTTCACCTTGGAAGGGAGTTATGAGATTCGGAAAGAAAGGCAAATTGAGTCCCAGATATATAGGACTTTTTGAGATTCTCAAGAAGATAGGACCCCTAGCTTACCAGTTGGCCCTACCTCCAGACCTCCAGCATATTCATGACGTATTTCATGTTTCTGCATTAAGAGAGTACCATTCCGATCTCAGACATGTCATAACCTATGAACCAGTGGAAATCCGTCCTGACTTGACATACGAAGAGCAGCCAGTGCAGATTCTAGACTACAAGGTGCAAGAGTTAAGAACTAAGAACGTAAATTTGGTAAAGGTACTTTGGAGAAACCACCAAGTCGAAGAAGCTACGTGGGAATTAGAAAGCGAAATGCGGAATAAATATCCGAATTTGTTTAGTGCATAGTTTTGATTCCGAGGACGGAATCCTATAAGGAGGGAAGACTGTAATAACCGCGAATTTTCGAATAATATTTTTCTACTCGTATTTTAAATTTATTTAAGGTCAATGCATTAATATATTTAATTAAGCGCATTTTTGGTTAAATTTTTAAAATTTTATATTCGTATGTAAATATATATATTTATTATATCTATTTATTTATATTGATTAGGTATTCATTAAAATTAGAAAATTTAGGAGAATAGGATTTTAATTTTGGACGGGTATTAATATTTTTAAAGCGCAGAATTTATTTTTGAGAACGACTTTTGGGTCTCGTTATAATTATCCAGCAGGAAAACGATGATATTAGTATTTCGGTTTTAACTGATCGGGTCGTTAAACACGAGGAGGAGACAGTATTTCTCGATCTCAGAAAACGATAACATTCTCACAAAACACAATTATTCTTCGCAAAGCACGACATTTTTCTTTTACGGAACACGAATATTCCAGTTGGTTATTTTTATTTCCTGTTCCCCACGTTCTGTTTCGTACAGATTGTTTAAACGCAGGAAGTAACAAATGACCCGGCCTTATATCTCTATACAAACAAAACACAGGAACGAGCTATCTTTTCTTTCATTTTTTTTTCTTTCCACCTCCTCTGCTCACAGGATACGAACCACAGGTAATTACTTTCAAAATTCTTTTCATTATTATTCGATTGGCCATAGTTATCAATTCGATTTCGTGATTAGAGTTTTGGTTTGGGTTTGTTGTGGCTGACTGGTGGTTCGAATGGACTAAGGGGGAAGTGGGGGGTGCAGTTTGTGGTGGTGGTGTGTTGCCGTGCGAGAAAGTGACGGAAGAGAAGAGAGACGAGACAGAGATTATTGTGTGTTGTGGTTGTTGTTGTCGGAGGTATAAGGGGGGGAATTATTGTTTTGTCGTTGGTTGTGTTGAATCGAAGAAGGAGAGCGCGAGGGAGATTGGGAGAGAGTTAGAAGGGCAGGCGAAGTATGTTGATGTTGTCGAAGAAGAAAAAAAAGGGGGGTCGACGGGAGTGTGTTGGGTGGTTTTGACGACAGCCACCACCGATTTGTGGTGGTGGTGGTTATGATGGGACGAGGGGAAGGGGGAAAACAGAAAGGGCGAGAGAGAGAGAGAGAGAGAGAGAGAGAGAGAGAGAGAGAGAAGGGAGAGAGATGCAGGTTGAGAGATTGTAAGAGTTGTACAGGGGAGAGGTAGACGCAGGGGTTGCAGTTTTCCGGACGGCGGTGGTGGCGCGTGGGCCCCACGCGTCGTCGTGTCCTTTCTTTTCTGCCGACTGTTAATCGTAAAAGAATTAATAATAAGATATATATATATATATATATATATATATATATATATATATATATATAATAAAAATAATAAAACTAATAATGAGATAATTAATTAAATAAAAGAGGTGATTGTTTTAAAATTTGTATTAATAATTGGTTTATTAAATTGTGAGAATAAAAAGAGTTTAATAATATAGTAAAATTGAGTAATTAATTAAATAAAGAGTTTAATAAATTGGACTAATTTATTAATTATTTTAAAAGAGTTAAATTATGATTTTTGGACGGAAATCGGAGAATTCATTATTGTGTCGATAAAACGAAGAATAATTAGAGTAAAAGGCGATATTTATTTAGAAGACTTATAAACAGCTATTCGGATTATTTTAAGTAACCGGATCGAACCAAATTACTTTTAGAGGCTAAAATTTTGGATATTAAGTTAATTACGAGATTTAAAACGAAAGAGAAATTTATTTGCGACACGGAATAAAATTAGGATTTTCTATTAATGGATGTACGTTCTTTTTCTAAAAAAATAGAAATAATATTAACTACGGATTAAATTGAATGAAAATGGATTGTTGGATTATTTTGAGAATAATTAGAGAGTTAAATTATTTACGAGACGTAAGACACGGAGTATCGCCGTAGCCGTATTTCATATTAAGTCGGATTTACGATAAATCTTACGGGTTTATTTTGTGGTTCGAAGAGAGATTTATTTATCCGGGGTTTATTTTCCGTTAATTATCGAGCGGATTTTCGAGAGTTATGTTATTATTATATTTAAATATTATATTATCGGATCAGGGATATTTTTCTTTTGACGAATCGCTCACGTATTTTCTGGTTGACATTGTTAGTGCCTAATTCTCGAGCCGTAGACCGAAGTCGAGCCCACGGGTAGAGTATAATTTTATCTGCATTTTCTGCACTGCGAGACCGAGGCAAGTTCCTTCCTACCCTAACTCTTAGAGACTTGTATTTCTGTTCGTATTATTTCATTCGTTAATTACTTTTGAGCTATCAATTATGAGATTTATTTGTGGTTCCTTATGATGCAATAATCATTACTTTCTCGTCGCGATATTTTGCTACTGTTAAAGTTACCTTACTTGCGAACTTTATATCCCTTATAAGCGTAGTATCAATTTCGTTGCTATCGGGTCGACCTCATTAATTCGAGACGACTCTTATTATGATTCAGTGAAACTAATCTCATTCGTTCGAGATAGTTACATTTATTCTTTTCAGTCGAACTTATTGTACAAGTTTGACAATAGTTATTGATTATCTTTTGGTTGGTTCATCTCTCGAATCAACAAATAAGAGTTACAAAAATTAGGATCGTTAGGATTTTACTCATTGATCAAGTGAAAAATATTCTATCTAAACGTTCATCAATTATGAGTATTATAAATATTCGAGAAGTACTATTTGTACAGTACGACTCCCAATTACTTCATTTTAAGACTATCCTCAATATTTCGAGATGGTTGACTTTATTGTCGAGGGTTGGCATTTCGTTCGTGTCAACCAATGAAATATTATTATTGAGAATTACCTCAATCCATTGTTCGGATTGGTGGAACAATTGAGTCAGACTGGCAGTCCGCTAGATTTATAATTACTTTCCTGGAAGGGTTATTTTATCTCATCTGTTCAACAAATATTCGGGAATTCTGTATTCTACTGGTCAAATTTGGGAAAGAGGCCCATTTCAGAGAAAGAGAGACTTGTGTACCGTTATGCGGACACGAGATATTTTTGGCACTATGCTGCCAGGGTTTAATTAATAACCCCTATGATGCTAGCATTCATACATTTATATTATATCGTTAATAATGTACTGTAGCCGTGATCGGGCGAAGTGCGATATCATTGGAGGACGGTATTCCCGGTCGGATAGTTGATCGCCCCACCGAGATACCGAGAGGTGGAAGACCAGTTTATTCTTAAATCATGAGTCACTAGAGTTATATCAATTGAGTCTTTCGAGTAATCAGTTTCGAGATGAGTATTGAGTCAATGCCAGATTGTGTTATCAAATTCTAAAATTTCGAGTATTTCTTTTGGTAAATCTTTCTATATTTATTTACCGAGCAAGGAGAGAACTTGCTGAGCACCATAGTTGCTCATTCTTGCTTTACAACATTTTATTCAGCTGTCAAGATGGAAAGAGGCGAGACGTCGAGCCAGGGATCCAGAGGAAAGGGAAAAGCTCCAGGCTATGCTGACAAGAACTAGATTATCCAGCTGGAACCTTGATATTTACACTTTTGTAAACGTTTGTAAGATATTATCCTAAGATGTACTAAGTCGTATTGTAATATTTTGTGAGACCGATCTTCGATCTGTGGAGTGGAACACTTATGCTTCGTTGTATTAAATATTTTGCTTTATTATTGCGTTAACGTGTGCTGCAGGATATTGAGACAATGTGACGACCCGGATCCCCGGTCCGGGCGGATCTGGGGGCGTTACAGTATAGGGAAAATATATAATTAGAAGTTCTATTGGTAATGGAATCAGTATTTAATTATAAGGTATATGATTACAATTTCTATTGGAAGTAGAATAAGAGTTTGTATAAATAATTAACAAATATAAAAATATCTTTTAACATATTAGAAGTAGAATAGGTGTTTGAATTTATAGATGATAAGAGTTCGAATTTATAGGGAAGACATATAATTAGAAATTCTATTGGAAATAGAATAGATATTTATAAGGCATATGATTAAAAGTTCTATTGGAAGTAGAATAGAAGTTCGAATTTATAGAAAAAACATATAATTATAACTTCAATTGGAAGTAAAATAGGAGCTTGAATATATAGAGGAGACATATAATTAAAAAAATTATTGGAAGTAAAATACAATGATGGTGGTGATATCTTTTACGATATTCAAAAATTATATATTTCTATACAAGTTATTTATACTTCTATTAGGAAAAAAATTCATAACTCCAATACTAATTTCATAAAAAAAAGTATTCGTATTTAAAAAAAAACTTATGTGTTAACGTAATAAAAAAAAACATTCTCATGTGGAAAACCTAAATATATACAGGAGTATCTATAATATAAATACAAAGTAAGATGCTTTTTTATTTTTTAAAACTCCATAAATTTTAGAAAGCTTGGAGAAAATAAAAATGGGAATTCACTTTATTTTTAGGTTTTGATTTTAAGAAAAAAAGTTGTATAAGATAAGTATCATTAATAATACGTAATGAAGTTGAAATTTTGATCCCAAACGAGAGCGGATCAAAACGTGTTTAACGGGAAGACGACTCACTAGAAAAGATTGTATCAGTTATTAAAATTTGATATTGATGATATAAATTTTATTTCATTTTTAGGATTCGATTTTTATGGATGAACATTGTTATACATGTAATATATGTAAAAGTTAGGATTTTGATCTTACGAGAGAATGGCTCAATAGGAATAATTATGTTTAACGAGAAAGTGGTTCATTAAAAAAACCGTATTGAATATTAAAATTTAATATTTATGATAAAATAGAAAATAAATATATTTAAGTTTTTTAGAATTTTAGGATTTTAAATATTAATAACTAAAAAACTATCTTTTAATATTTTAGAAGCATAATAGATGTTCAAATTTATTGAGAATAAGAGTTTGAATTTATAAAGTAGACATATAATTAAAGGTTTTATTGGAAGTAGAATAGGTATTTGTAAAATATATAATTAAGAGTTTTATTGTAAGTAAAATAGGACTTCTAATTTATAAATAAGAAGAGTTTGAATTTATAGAAAATACATATATTTAAAAAATTAATTGGAGGTAGAAAAGATGTTTAATATATAAAGAATACATATAATAAAATAATTTATTGGAAGTAGAAAACGAGGACGGTGAAGACGTTTTATACGATTTTTTTTAAAACTATATATCTTTTTTCCTATAAATCATTTATTTTAACTTTTTTTATACAAGTTAGTTATACTTGCATTAGAAAAATATGTCAATAAATTCAATATTATTCCCGTAATGAAAAGTCTTCGCATTTAAAAAAATTGATGTGTTAACATAACAGAAAAACATTTTTATGTGGAAGATGTAAATTAATGCAATAATATCTATAATATATAGAAAATATATTTTCATTTTTTAAAACTCCATAAATATTAGAAATTTTAAAGAATGTAAATTTTGGAATTTACTCTCTTTCAAGGTTTTAATTTTTAAGAGAAAAGTTATTTCATAAAATAAGTACCATTAATAATATGTAATGAAGTTAGAATTTCAGCTCCAGATAACAACGGCTCAAACATATTTTAACGGGAAGACGGCTCACTGGAAAAGATTGTATTAGCTATTAGAATTTGATACTAATGTCATATTTTTTTTTTTAGGATTCAATTTTATGGATAAAAATTATTTAAAATGTACTGAATTTTATGGATATAATATAACGTAAAAATGTACTGAATTTTTAAAAAAAAATTATAATGCCGCCGCGAAGCGCGGCTTTATCAACTAGTTATATATATAAAGGAAAACCCCTGGGAGCTCTAGAATCGCTCGATTCATATTTTTCTAATTTTCTAGAGCTCCTCAATTTTAAATAATTAAAATAAAATTTCCTTCTTTATGTCCTATTCTTTAAAAAAGAAAGTCAAAATTTCCTTTTTTAGGCCCTGGTTTTTAGAAAAGAAATCGAAATCTTTTTTTTAATTGGATAGGAGATTTTTATAATTCAAATATCAAAACTTCCTTTTTTATGTCCTATTTTTAGAAAAGAAATTCAAAACTTTTTTTAAATAATTAAAATTAAACTTCCTTTTTTAGGTCCTATTAATTAGAAAAGAAATCAAAACCTTTTTCTAATTGAATAAAAGATTTTTATATAATTAAAATATCAAAACTTTCTTATTTATCTATAACACATTATTCGACAACTCTATATAAATAAATCTATGACCAGCATGATCTTTTAGCATTGCATGTTTCGTTTTTTGTTTATATTTCTCATGTTTTCGTAACTTTTGCTCATATGGTTCTAATGTTTCTTAGATTAAGGGGCTTAATGATTTTTTTTTGTTTTCAGGATTTTTTTAAAACTATTAACAAGAAACAAGAAGCCAAGTTAGTATTATCAACTTATTGTCCGTATATTTATTTTAATGTATGTTAATTAGTTTCTTTATTATAATTTGTTTGTGTCAACCAATATAATTTTCTTTTTGATCTCTTTCTTTTTAAGTCTGGAGTGATCGCACCCTTTTTCGTACTTCTATTCAAAGTTTGTTTATTATCATGTTTACTAATATAGTAATATATTATTTGTATTTTTTATAGAGAGTATCTTACTTTTGTTTTTTGGTTGCCAACAAGGATCATTGGAGGAGCATGCTAAAATTCTTCTTTGATGTAAGTTTCTTTACGTAGGGTCATGTTCTTCACTTTCGTTATTTCTATTTGTTGCTAACTTTGGTATAATAATTTTTCGTCATCGTTGAATTCTATATATCTATTTTTCTAGAGTTTCTATATATATTTTTTTGAAGGGGAACTCGCAGGAGCTCTATAATTGCTCGATTCATATTTATCTATTTTTCTAGAGCTCTATTTATCTATTTTTGTAGAGCTCCTCTATTTTAAATAATTAAAATCAAAACATCCTTTTTTAGCCCCATATTTTTTAGAAAATAAATCAAAACTTCCTTTTTTAACATATTCGAAATAGAAAAGGTTTTCAAATCAAAATAATTAAAATAGATAAGAAAATCAAAGCTTCCTTCTTTAGCTCCTATTTTTTAGAAAAGAAAATTGAAACCTTTTTTAAACTGGATAAGAAATATTTATAACTGAAATATCATAACTTCATTTTTAGGTCCAAATTGAGCCCTCTAATTCAAATATTAAAAATCAAATTTCCTTTTCAATGTCCTAAATTTTAAGGAAGGAAATAGTCCTCCAAAATTATAAACTGACCATATTCAGAATCTAAAATCCAAAAAACATAGTACAAGAATTTTATGGTCCCCCTATATAGAATAAAAAAGAAGTCCTCTCTGCTATCTCTTGTTACCTGATGCCTAGCTCTAGAGCAGAGATCTAGCAAGACATTCTAGGCACAGATCGTTGGTATTGGATGTATCGTTAGGTTGTGCCGAGTCAAATCTGCTCCATTTTTTCTATTGTAGAAAAACGATTTTTCTTTTAAATTTTTTTATTCATTCTTATTTTGAAAGACGAAGACCATCGCTGACCGCTGCGGATGTTAACTCATGCTACAAAATCAAAAATACTAATATTTTATTTCATTTAAGTTGTTGCTATTACATGTTTTAGCTTTTGTTATTTCTTGAATATTATTGTTGAATTTTTTGATATGTATTGATATATTTTTCTCTTTTTTTTTGGAAGGGAGTATACAAAGTTGTTTAAAGGAAAAAGAAATCCATGATTTAATTTTGATGTGGTTCTGGTTGTTGATACAAAATATGGACCCGGTCCTGAATAGATATTCGACTAAACCCAATATAATTGGGAATATAATAAACGAGAAAACTTAACATCTATAGGTGACTTGCTCCTAAAGAATAAGAGCATGGGCCTAAACCAGATCTGATACCGAAAAGAACTACGTGGGCTTGATTCCTTATAAAAGGATACGTAGGCACCTTGAGAAGGGATCCCCGAAATTCTACTATCAATTAGAATTAATTCTCTCAAGCGCAGCCCAAAAACACATTAACCCTAGTTTTCCCCCAAAATCGTCATGTATATTAAATTCAAGCTCTATACTGTAACACCCCCAAATCCACCCTGACCGGGGACCCGGGTCGTCACATTGTCTCAATATCCTGTAGCACACGATAACGCAATAATAAAACAAATTATTTATTACAACGGAGCAAAAGTGTCCCACTCCGCAGTTCCAAGATCATCTCACAAAACAATAAAATCCAACATATTACATCTCGGGATAATTTAATTAAAAGTTCACAAAAGTAGCAAGACAAAGGTTCCAACTGGATATTCTAGTTCTTATCAGCGTAGCCTTGAGCTTTTCCCTTTCCTTTGTATCCCTGGCTGGACGTCTCGCCTCTTTCCATTTTGACAGCTGAATAAAATGTTATAAAGCAAGAATGAGCAACTATAATGCTCAACAAGTTCTCTTCTTGCTCGGTATATAAATATAATATGGTTTACTGAAAGAAATACTCAAAATTTTAAAGTAGGATATCACAATCTGAATTGGCTTAAAACCCATCTCGAAAATAGCATACTCGAAGACTCAATACTCAATCTCGAAACAGAATACTCGAAAGACTCATGTGACCAAACTCTGATAATTCATGATTTAAGAATAAACTGGTCTTCCACCTCTCGGTATCTCGGTGGGGCGATCAACTATCCGACCGGGAATACCGTCCTCCAATGATATCGCACTTCGCCCGATCACGGCTACAATACGTTATCAACAATATAATATAAATATATGAATGCTAGCATCATAGGGGTTATTAATTAAACCCTGGCAGCATAGTGCCAATATATATCGTGTCCGCATAACGGTACACAAGTCTCTCTTTCTCTAAAATGGGCCTCTTTCCCAAAATTTGACCTGTAGAATACAGAATTCCCGAATATTTGGTGAACAGATAACTTGAGATAATTCTTCCAGGAAAATATTTACAAATCTTGCGGACTGCCAGACTGACTCAATTGTTCCCCCAATCCGAACAATGGACTGAGGTAAATTCTCAATAATAATATTCTATTGGTTGACACGAACAAGATGCCAACCCATGATAATAAAGCCAACCATCTCGAAATATTGAGAATAGTCTTAAAATGATGTAATTTGGAGTCATACTGTACAAATAGTACTTCTCGAATATTTATAATACTCATAATTGATGAACGTTTAAATAGAATATTTTTCACTTGATCAACGAGTCAAACTCTAACGATCCTAATTTTTATAACTCATATTTGTTTATTCGAAAGATGAACCAATTAAAAGATACTCAAAAATTATTATCGAATTTGTACAATAAATTCGACTGAAAAGAATAAATGTAACTATCTCGAACAAATGAGAATAGTTTCACTGAATCACAATAATAGTCGTCTCGAATTAATGAGATCGACCCGAAAGCAACGAAATTAATTCCACGCTTATAAGGGATATAATTCACAAAAAAACTAATTTTCAACAGTAACAAAATATCGCAACGAGAAAATAATGCTCAAAAGAACATATAAATCTCATAATTGACAGCTCGAAAATAAATAAGGAATTAAATAATATGAACAAAAATTCAAGTCACTAAGAGTTAGGGTAGGAATGAACTTGCCTCGATCTCGAAGTGCAAATAAGTGTAGATAAAATTTGTACTCGACCCGTGAACTCGGCTTCGGTCTACGGCTCGTAATTTATCCTCTAAAAATGGCCACCAAAAATACGTGAGCGCTTCGTCAAAAATAGAATATTTCTCAACCGATAATATAATATTTAAATATAATAATAAGATATCTCTCAAAAATATTTACGATAATTAACGAAAAATAATTCCCGGATAAATAAATCTCTCTTCAAACTCAGGAATCAAATCTCGAAAATATATCCTATTTTTAATTTTCCGTGAACCCGACTTAAAACGAAAATAGGGTTACGGAAATTAACGGCAATACTCCATTTTTAATCTCGTAAATAATTAAATATTACTCCAATTTTAATCTCTAAAATAATTTAACTCGATCCGGTTAATTAAAAATAATCTGAAAATATTAATTATCAGATTTCTAAAATTAAAATCATATTTAATTCTATTTAATCACAATTATACCCCTTTTATTTATAATTCATTAAATCTCTAATTATGTCCAAATAATCACAACATATTCTTATTTAATTAATAAATCAATAAATTTCTAAATTACGTCTAAGAACTCTAAATAATTCTATTTAACTAATTAAATAATTATACCATTTCTATTAAACTATTTTATTTCCCAAAATTTGAAATCGCAAACCAAATAATTAAGTATCGATTTTAAACATTCAATCGTTAATTTACTAAAATGTATCGTTTTATTTTTATTTATTCAACATCGATGTGGGCCCCACCTACACCATGTGGGTCCCACATACTACCATGTGGGTCCCACCTGCACGTCTCTCTCTCTCAACCACTTCTCTCCCTCACTGCCTCCGTTTCTCTCCCAGTTCTCTCTGCTCTCTCTTTCAATCTCTCTCCCTCTCCTGATTCTCTCTCTCTCTCTCTCTCTCTCTCTCTCTCTCTCTCTCTCTCTCTCTCTTCTCCTTCTTCTTTCAATCTCTCCGCCTATTCTCTGTTAACTACCACCACCAATCGGTGGTGGCTGCATCATCCAAACCCCCGACCGAGCCCCTCTCTCTCTCTCCAACTCTCTCTCAATCTCGCCTCTCTCTTATCTCTCCAATCTCTCATCTTCATCTCTCTCCCGTTCTTTCTTCCACCACCACCATCAATCTCTCAATCTCTACTCTGTCCTCTCCCCCTCTACTTCTCCCTTCGACTTTATCTCTCTCTCTCTCTTCCCCGTTTTCTCCGGTGACAACAACACACAACATCTCTCTGCCTCCCTCATCTCTCTCGATTCAACCCACACCCACAAAACAATACACACAACATTCACTAAAATCTCTATATCAATCTCCCTCTCGTCCCCATCCTCTCCCTCTCGACTACCACACAATACTCCCCTGCATCTCCGATTCAACCCACAATGAACCAAACGGAACAATCAAGAATTAACCAAAACACGCACCACAAAACTAATCAACAAATCAAACAAAAATTTGGGAGATAACTACCTGTGCTCGATTGTATGTATATATGAATATGGTCGAATTTTGTTTTAAAGAGGAGTAGTATTTTGCTGTCTCCGGTGGTGTAGAAAAAAAAAAGAGGATTTTGTTTCGTTTTGTGACAAACTGAGCCTGTATACGGTTTGTATAAATAAGGGACCCGGTTGATTACTCTGTGTTAATCATTTAAATTGACAAACTGGGGGACAAAGTATTGTGGAGTATTTAGTGGTCATCATACCTAATTATTTTTTTGTAGGTGGGAATTATTAAATAAAAAAATAAAATATGGGGGACAAAATGAAATGTCATAATGATGATAATATTTAGTGCAAATATTTGGTAAAAAGAGCTTTTTTCCCCCCTGCTAGCTAATTAAACGATAATCTAATTTTGTTTTCTAAAATAATTTCGACCCAAAATAAAAATTCAATTTTCTAAATGTTTTTCGTAATTTTAGTAAACACTAAATAAATAAATTAAATATAAAACGAATATATAAAATTTCAAAAAATTTTAAAAACGCGATAATTAAAATATAATAACGCATCGCTCTTAAATAAAATATAAATATCGAGTAGGAAAATTAATTCGAAATTTCGCGGTTATTACAGTCTTCCCCCCTTATAGGATTTCGTACTCGGAATCAAAATTTACGCACTAAACAATTCAGAATATTTATTTCGCATTTCGCTTTCTAATTCTCACGTGGCTACCTCAACCTGGTGGTTTCTCCAAAGTACCTTTACTAAATTTACTTTCTTAGTTCTTAACTCTTGCACTTTGAAATCTAGGATCTCTACTGGTTGTTCTTCGTAGGTTAAATCAGGACGTATTTCCACTAGTTCGTAGGTTATAACATGTCTGAAATCAGAATGGTATTCTCTTAACGCAGAAACATGAAACACATCGTGGATATGCTGAAGGTCTGGAGGTAGGGCCAACTGATAAGCTAGTGGTCCTATCTTCTTGAGAATCTCGAAAGGTCCTATATATCTAGGGCTCAATTTGCCTTTCTTTCCAAATCTCATAACTCCCTTCCAAGGTGAAACTTTCAACATCACTTTATCTCCTACTTCAAATGCTTTATCTTTTCTCTTTTGATTTGCATACTTCTTCTGTTGATCCTGAGCTGCAACTAACCTTTTTCGAAAAACTTCGGTCGCTTGCTTAGTTTGTTGTAGTAGTTCTGGTCCTAGTATTTTCCTTTCTCCTACTTCATCCCAGTATAGCGGTGATCTACACTTCCTCCCGTACAATGCTTCATATGGTGCCATACCTATGCTGGAGTGGTAACTATTGTTGTAAGCAAACTCAACTAGGGGCAAATGCTCATCCCAACTTCCTTTGAAATCAAGTGCACAGGCTCTTAACATATCCTCAACTGTTTGAATTGTCCTTTCACTTTGTCCATCGGTCTGTGGATGATATGCAGTGCTCAGATTTAACTTCGTGCAAAGACATTCCTGAAAACTTTTCCAAAATCGAGAAGTAAAACGGGCATCTCTATCAGATACAATTGAAACGAGCATTCCATGACAAACCACAATTTCCTTTAGGTATATGTTCACCAATCTTTCAACTGAGTACTTATCACTAATTGGTAGGAAATGCACAGACTTAGTGAGTCGGTCGACAATAACCCAAAATCACATCGTGGCTAGCTCAAGTTCGGGGCAATCCTACGACAAAATCCATGGAAATATGCTCCCATTTCCACTCGGGTATCTCTAAAGGTTGTAAAAGTCCACTAGGTCATTGATGTTCGGCTTTCACTTTTTGACATGTCAAACACTTGCTTACCCATTCTGCAATCTCTCTCTTCATGTTAGGCCACCAATAATTCAGCTTGATATCTTGATACATTTTTGTACTCCCTGGGTGAATGAAATATCTCGAGTTATGCGTTTCACTCATAATTTCTTCCTTCAATTCTATAACATTAGGAATCCATATTCTTGATGCAAATCGCTTAATTCCCTTATCATCTTTTGAACTTAGAAATTCTTCTCCGGTCAACTCTGATCTTCTTTCTTCCATTACTTGCTCTTGACAACGGCGAATCTTTTCGAGTAACTCTGGTTGAAACTGAATACTTTAAATTCTTTCATTGTTTTGGACTGGGACCTTGACTTCTAATTCCATTCTCTCAAATTCTCTGACCAATTCTTCTGAGGTTGTCAACAGGTTGAGTCTTTCCTTTCTACTTAAAGCATCAGCTACAACATTAGCCTTCCCTGGGTGGTAGTTTATCGAGCAATCATAGTCTTTGATCAATTCCAACCATCTTCTTTGTCTCATGTTTAATTCCTTCTGCGTGAATATATACTTTAAGCTCTTGTGATCCGTGTAAATCTCGCATTTCTCTCCATAAAGGTAATGTGTCCAAATCTTGAGGGCAAAAATAATAGCAGCAAGTTCTAAATCGTGAGTAGGGTAACGGGACTCATATTCCTTCAGTTGTCGAGAGGCGTAAGCTATTACTTTTCTGTGTTGCATCAGAACGCATCCTAAACCTTTGTGAGAAGCATCGCTGAAAATCACGAAATCGCCTTTTTCATCAGGTAAGATCAACATTGGGGCAGTAGTCAATCTCTTCTTCAATTCTTGAAAGCTGTCTTCGCATTTGGGGGTCCACTCGAAATTTTCGCTCTTTCTGGTAAGTCGAGTCAGTGGCGTAGCTATCTTTGAGAAATCCTTCACGAATCTACGATAGTATCCGGCCAATCCAAGGAAACTTCTAACCTCTGTTGGAGTCTTGGGTCTCTCCCAATCTGCTACGGCTTCTATCTTTGCGGGTTCCACAGAAATCCCTTCGCCGCTTACAATGGGTCCTAAAAATTAAACTTCTTTCAGCCAGAATTCACACTTTGAAAATTTTGCATATAACTTTTCCTTTCTCAGCATTTCCAGAACCAAACGGAGGTGTTCAGCAGGTTCCTCAGGAGACTTCGAGTATATCAAGATGTCATCAATAAATACAATTACGAACTTATCCAAGTGTCTCTTGAATACACGATTCATTAAATCCATGAAAGCAGCTGGCGCATTCGTCAATCCAAAAGACATGACTAGGAACTCGTAATGACCATACCGAGTCCTAAAGGCAGTCTTAGGAATATCTTCAGGCTTGATCTTTAGTTGATGATAGCCGGATCTCAAATCAATCTTTGAAAAATATGTAGCTCCCTTAAGTTGGTCAAACAGATCGTCGATTCGAGGCAGAGGGTACTTTTTCTTGATGGTCATCTTGTTCAGTTCACGATAATCAATACATAGTCGCATAGATCTGTCCTTCTTTTTCACGAACAATACTAGAGCTCCCCACGGGGATACACTTAGTCTGATCACACCTTTATCTAGTAATTCTTGCAGTTGTGTTGCCAATTCCTTCATTTCCACTGGTGCCATTCTGTACGGCACCTTTGAGATTGGTGCGGTTCCTGGTGCTAGGTCAATTGTGAATTCTATCTCTCGATCTGGTGGAATTCTCGGCAACTCGTCCGGAAAAACATCTTAAAATTGATTAACTATGAGGATTTCTTCGATCGTAGGGGTCTGCTTCTCGGTATCTATCACATGAGCCAAATAGGCTTGACATCCTTGCCGAAGTAATTTTTTAGCTTGAATTATTGACAGGAAATCCTTAGTCGGTTTCCGTCCGCGAAACGAAATTCTTATACCATTAGGTCCACCTAAACTGACTCTTTTACGACGACAATTTATTTGAGCATCATAACGTGATAACCAATCCATCCCTAGGATTACGTCAAATTCCCCTAACTTAAAAGGAATATGGTCTGCATCAAAACGTTACCCATGTATCTCTATAGAACAATTCGGACATAATCGATTTACTGGTATGACTTCTTGATTAGCTACTTCTATGTTCAGAATTCCCTCTAAGGGCACAGACTCAAGATTCAATTTATTCATGAAGTTTTCAGAAATAAAAGATTTGGTAGCTCCCGAATCAACTAAAACACACGCATCCTCAGAGTTTACTCGAAGTGTACCTGCTATCACATCACTGTCATCGATGGCATCTCTTACCGTCATGTTGAAGGTTCTTGCTGTCGGCTTGTTCTTTGGAGGTGCTGTGAGTTGTGGCACTGGATTTTCCTTCGCAGGCTGTCGACAGTCTCGGGACACGTGACCTTTTCTTCCACAGTTGAAATAGGTGACGGATTTATCCTTGCAACTAGAAGCATAATGACCCTTTTGTCCACAGTTATAACAATTCACGCTCGCTTAATGACAGGGTCCTGGGTGTTTCTTCCCACATGTCTTACATTCTGGTAATGGTGGCCTTCCTTGCATCACACTAACTGTCTGTGGCTGTTGGAACCTCTGGTTGCTTCCTCGAGTGTCCTGATTCCCAAACCTTCTTGTATCGGTGCTTCTGTTCTCCCTCTTTACAAATGGTTTCTTGTCGCTTCAATTATCAGTCCTTCTCATAAAGTTACTTTCGCTACTCTGAAACTTTCTCTTATTTCCATCCTTCGGGTACAGTTCGGTTCCACTTTCCACTATAGCCGCTTTCTAAACTAAGGTTGCATAATTGGTGATCTCGAACACTGCAACTCGATTCTGTATCCAAGGCTTCAATCCTTGTTGGAAACGCTTTGCTCTCTTCTCTTCAGTGTCTACATGATAGGGTACAAACCTTGGGAGTTCTGTAAACTTGGCGTCGTAGTCTGCAATAGTCATCGTCCCTTGTTTGAGCTCTAAAAACTTTATTTCCATCTGGTTCTCTAGATACTTGGGGAAGTACCTCTCTAGAAACAACATTGTAAATCTAGCCCACGGTATAATCGTATCACCTTCCATGGCTCTCTTCGCTTCCCACCTGTAGTTAGCTTCACCTTTCAACATATAAGCTGCAAATATTGTTTTCTTATCCTCTTTCACTCCCACTATCTCAAAGGTCTTCTCTATTTCACGTAACCAGATTCTAGCTTCCACTGGGTTGGTGGTACCTTTAAACTCAGGTGGACTCAAGGATTTGAATGACTTGAAACTCACAGTAGTTTGAGTTAGTTGAGCTGGAGGTGGATTCCCTCCTACTAGATTTTGGTACAGCTGAGGCTGAGGGTTCTGGGTATGCTGAAGAAGAAAGTTCATAAGTAGACTCATCGGGTTATTGTCTTGGTTGGGATCTCGAGCGAGTTGTGGTCCCGGGTTTGGAACTGGGTTCTGAGGTGGAACCTCATTCTCTGGATTCACCTCGGGTTAAGGACGAGGATGTCTTGCGGGTCTTCCTCTCTTAGGTGGCATCTTTTTCTATAAGAGCGAAAACAATAAGGTATGTTATATTTCGGATATGAAATTCTCAAACACCATTGCTGGCACAATTATAATTGGTATTCATAAATATTTACTCGTCAAAATTTATGGTTCCTCACAATACTCACAATTACGACTATCTCTTGTCTCTTTATAAACAATTACTCTTATTTCTCGATATAAAAAGATTTAGATACTCGTGAAGATCTATCTCAGTTCAAATGGCGGTTCCCATAAAACCTTATAAGTTCAAAAATTCAATCGTCATAAATCTCTGGTTCTCGAAAATTCTTTTTGAGTCGTAGTATCAGAAAAGGAATTGTTAACTAATTCAGGGGTAATATGGAAATTAGTCTAACATGCTATTCTAATAGACAGAGTTCTATAATAAACAAAAGGAGATAACGGTATTATAGCATATCACAATATAATACTGATAAGGTTCCATACTAGTAAAGTCCAGGTCATGGTACTGAATACAAACTGGTCGCTGATAATAAGTACATCGTAAAAGTATTTAACCGACATGCTAGTCTAGTAGAGATAATAAAGGTCACTACCCAACAGGCTGGGCATAAGGTCTAAAATACAAAGATCATCATAATATGTGAACCCTACTACATAAAGATCTATCTCGACGTCATCACTGGGGAAACATCTCACCCACTCTCCTATGGAACTCTCTGATAATGTCTGAAATCATGGTGGCAACTCTGGTCTGATCAATCTGTCCAGTACTGGATGATGGCAAAGCAGCAAAGTCATTATGTGGTCCAGTCAAAGCAGTGAGAGCAATCTGATGCATGATCTCCATCGGAACGTCTCTAACCAGTAGACTCCCTCCATGATGCACAGCAAAAGGGTCTGGAACAGACAATAGTCGAAGAATTCCATCTCTAGTAGCAAAGATGTCCTCATAGCGAGACCATAACCATCGGTAATGCTGGAATAGGGTATGGTGAATGTGCCAAGGGACCATCTCTCCCGCCACCCCAGCATACTCAGGGGGAACATGTGGCATAGCAGCAGTAGCAACAGTAGCCACAGTGGGCTGAGTCGGAGCAGGAATAGGTATAGTCGGTGTAGAAGGAGCAGTATCACAAACAGGAATGTCGTCGATACGTGGAAACATATAATCAGGAATAGTAGAGACTGTCGGAGCCGAGGTAAAAATCGGAATAGGCGCAGTAACCGAATCTGGAAAAGCTGTAGCCCTAGTAGGTGTAGCAATTCTGGATACCGGAACAGCTGAGCTAGGCACCATCTCCGTGTGGACGGGTGAAAGCTGGCTCCCATCATCTGGATCAGTAATCTCGGGCACTGGGGTCTCAACTCGGAACATCTCGGGAGTGTAAATAAGTGTAGTCTCAGGAGTAGGAGCCTCTAGGTCGATCGCAGGCATAGGAGAATCATCTATCTCAATGACCTGGTCAGGAGAATCTACCAAGTCTATCACGTGTAGAGGAGAAGGTGTAAGAATCCGAACAGAAGAGTCCTCCGAGTCACTGACGATCATCATATACTCCTCAGATGGGTCACTGTCTGAACCTGAGCTGGGATCTAGTGGTCCATAAGGGTAGGGTGTAGGAGATCTGTCTCGCCTAGGTAAGAAACCAGTAGATCCTGATGAAGACATCTACAAAAGTAAATAGTTTCGCTCAGAAACGGGTTCTAATCGACTAGATACGTATATAGATATAGCTAAAGGTGTAAGGCACAAAGTGCTAAAATCTCAACATCGTATTATACCTCTTAAATTCTCACGTCGTGTTATAAATCTAGGCTCGTACGATTCCTAAAAATATAACTAAAGCTCTGATACCAAAACTGTAACGCCCCCAAATCCACCCTGACCGGGGACCCGGGTCGTCACATTGTCTCAATATCCTGCAGCACACGATAACGCAATAATAAAACAAAATATTTATTACAACGGAACAAAAGTGTCCCACTTCGCAGTTCCAAGATCGTCTCACAAAACAATACAATCCAACTTATTACATCTCGGGATAATATTTTATTAAAAGTTCACAAAAGTAGCAAGACAAAGGTTCCAACTAGATATTCTAGTTCTTATCAGCGTAGCCTTGAGCTTTTCCATTTCCTTCGTATCCATGGCTGGAAGTCTCGCCTCTTTCCATCTTAACAGCTGAATAAAATGTTGTAAAGCAAGAATGAGCAACTATAATGCTCAGCAAGTTCTCTTCTTGCTCGGTATATAAATATAATATGGTTTATTGAAAGAAATACTCAAAATTTTAAAGTAGGATATCACAATCTGAATTGGCTTATAACCCATCTCGAAAATAGCATACTCGAGGACTCAATACTCAATCTCGAAATAGAATACTTGAAAGACTCATGTGACCAAACTCTAATAATTCATTATTTAAGAATAAACTGGTCTTCCACCTCTCGGTATCTCGGTGGGGCGATCAACTATCCGACCGGGAATACCATCCTCTAATGATATCGCACTTCGCCCGATCACGGCTACAATACGTTATCAACAATATAATATAAATATATGAATGCTAGCATCATAGGGGTTATTAATTAAACCCTAGCATCATAGTGCCAATATATCTCGTGTCCGCATAACGGTACACAAGTCTCTCTTTCTCTAAAATGGGCCTCGTTCCCAAAATTTGACGAGTAGAATACAGAATTCCCGAATATTTGATGAACAGATAACTTGAGATAATTCTTCCAAGAAAATATTTACAAATCTGGCGGACTGCCAGACTGACTCAATTCTTCCCCCAATCCGAACAATGGACTGAGGTAAATTCTCAATAATAATATTCTATTGGTTGACACGAACAAGATGCCAACCCATGACAATAAAGCCAACCATCTCGAAATATTGAGAATAGTCTTAAATTGAAGTAATTTGGAGTCGTACTGTACAAATAGTACTTCTCGAATATTTATAATACTCATAATTGATGAACGTTTAAATAGAATATTTTTCACTTGATCAACGAGTCAAACTCTAACGATCCTAATTTTTATAACTCATATTTGTTGATTCGAAAGATGAACCAATTAAAAGATACTCAAAAATTATTATCGAATTTGTACAATAAATTCGACTGAAAAGAATAAATGTAACTATCTCGAGCAAATGAGAATAGTTTCACTGAATCACAATAATAGTCGTCTCGAATTAATGAGATCGACCCGAAAGCAACGAAATTAATTCCACGCTTATAAGGGATATAATTCACAAAAAAATAATTTTCAACAGTAACAAAATATCGCAACGAGAAAATAATGCTCAAAAGAACAAATAAATCTCATAATTGACAGCTCAAAAATAAATAAGGAATGAAATAATATGAACGAAAATTCAAGTCTCTAAGAGTTAGGGTAGGAATGAACTTGCCTCGATCTCGAAGTGCAAATAAGTGTAGATAAAATTTTTACTCTACCCGTGAACTCGGCTTCGGTCTACGGCTCGTAATTTATCCTCTAAAAATGGCAACCAAAAATACGTGAGCGCTTCGTCAAAAATAGAATATTTCTCAACCGATAATATAATATTTAAATATAATAATAAGATATCTCTCAAAAATCTCTACGATAATTAACGAAAAATAATTCCCGGATAAATAAATCTCTCTTCGAACTCAGGAATCAAATCTCGAAAATATATCCTATTTTTAATTATCTGTGAACCCGACTTAAAACGAAAATAGGGTTACGGAAATTAACGGCAATACTCTATTTTTAATCTCGTAAATAATTAGATATTACTCCAATTTTAATCTCTAAAATAATTTAACTCGATCCGGTTAATTAAAAATAATCTAAAAATATTAATTATCAGATTTCTAAAATTAAAATCATATTTAACTCTATTTAATCACAATTATACCCCTTTTATTAATAATTCATTAAATCTCTAATTATGTCCAAATAATCACAAAATATTCTTATTTAATTAATAAATCAATAAATTTCTAAATTACGTCTAAGAACCCTAAATAATTCTATTTAACCAATTAAATAATTATACCATTTCTATTAAACTATTTTATTTCCCAAAATTTGAAATCGCAAACCAAATAATTAAGTATCGATTTTAAACATTCAATCGTTAATTTACTAAAACTATATCGTTTTATTTTTATTTTATTCAACATCGATGTGGGCCCCACCTACACCATGTGGGTCCCACCTGCTACCGTGTGGGTCCCACCTGCACGTCTCTCTCTCAACCACTTCTCTCCCTCACTGCCTCCGTTTCTCTCCCAGTTCTCTCTGCTCTCTCTTTCAATCTCTCACCCTCTCCTGATTCTCTCTCTCTCTTCTCCTTCTCCTCTCAATCTCTCCGCCTGTTCTCTATTAACTACCACCACCACCAATCGGTGGTGGCTGCATCATCCAAACCCCCGACCGAGCCCCTCTCTCTCTCCCTCCAACTCTCTCTCAATCTCGCCTCTCTCTTATCTCTCCAATCTCTCGTCTTCATCTCTCTCCCGTTCTTTCTTCCACCACCACCATCAATCTCTCAATCTCTACTCTGTCCTCTCCCCCTCTACTTCTCCCTTCGACTTTATCTCTCTCTCTCTCTTCCCCGTTTTCTCCGGTGACAACAACACACAACATCTCTCTACCTCCCTCATCTCTCTCGATTCAACCCACACCCACAAAACAATACACACAACATTCACTAAAATCTCTCTATCAATCTCCCTCTCGTCCCCATCCTCTCCCTCTCGACTACACACAATACTCCCTTGCATCTCCGATTCAACCCACAACGAACCAAACGGAACAATCAAGAATTAACCAAAACACGCACCACAAAACTAATCGACAAATCAAACAAAAATTTAGGAGATAACTACATGTGCTCGATTGTATGTATATATGAATATGGTCGAATTTTGTTTTAAAGAGGAGTAGTATTTTGCTGTCTCCGGTGGTGTAGAAAAAAAAAAGAGGATTTTGTTTCGTTTTGTGACAAAGTGAGCCTGTATACGGTTTGTATAAATAAGAGACCCGGTTGATTACTCTGTGTTAATCATTTAAATTGACAAACTGGGGGACAAAGTATTGTGGAGTATTTAGTGGTCATCATACCTAATTATTTTTTTGTAGGTGGGAATTATTAAATTAAAAAAAATGGGGGATAAAATGAAATGTCATAATGATGATAATATGTAGTGCAAATTTTTGGTAAAAAGAGCTCTTTTCCCCCTCCTGGCTAATTAAACGATAAGCTAATTTTGTTTTCTAAAATAATTTTGACCCAAAATAAAAATAAAAATTCAATTTTCTAAATGTTTTTCCTAATTTTAGTAAACACTAAATAAATAAATTAAATATAAAACGAATATATAAAATTTCAAAAATTTTTAAAAACGCGATAATTAAAATATAATAACGCATCGCTCTTAAATAAAATTTAAATATCGAGTATGAAAATTAATTCGAAATTTCGCAATTATTACATATACGAATACCCGATTATAAATCTTATCTTGACCCTTAGTCTGTGACGAAAATTGGCTTCAACATTGGCGCCGTCTGTGAGAATCGTTTAGAGAATATTTTAAACCTATAATTCTCCATGGCTGACAAGAAACACAAGGGGGGGAAGGTTTTATACAAACGCAGTCAAGACAAATTAATTACAACCAAGAAAACAGCTTGATAAAATTGGTGGATGCAGCAGAGTCAAATATTCCACCCGTGATAAAATTAGTGGATCCAGCAGTGTCAAACAATCTACCTATGCGACTTCACCAAATCAGATCATCGAAAAAAGTTATATATCTTAATACTCCTGGACAACCTGGACAAAGCGGACGGTGATATTATACCCCCAGTGGTCAACAACCCTTGTAGGAATTCTATTTGTTGTTCTTTAAAAAAATCTCAATAATTACAGTACTCTTGTCCAATCTACTCGTCGCACAATAAAAAGTATTAAAGATGATGATGAATATGAAAAAAAATCTAAAAGTATCTCCGATGGGGCTTCCTTGAAGGAAAAGTGTTGGAACTTTACTTTATTCCTTTATTGACCACTATTGTTAATTGACAGATATTACTTGTATTATGGAGCATCATTACACATGTTTCCTGCCTAAATTGGTGGCACTAATATGCTCACTCAAACATATATATTGTATCATGTATCATGTAATACGTACACTTGAATATATATTACTTTTCTTCTTCTCGTGCTGTTGGTGCATTGCAGAAGCATGTAAACATTTTTGTTTAGTATTTCATTTCATGGTATCAAAGCGGGTTGCTACAAAGTAATACATGGCTGAACCAGATTCTAATCCTGGTTGGAAACTTTCAACTGTCCTACTCAATGGTGTAAACTATGTGTTATGGTCAAGGGCAGTGACTTTATCTCTTGGTGGCAAGAAGAAATTTGGCTTCGTGGATGGAACTCGAAACTGTCCATCAAAGGCAGAATCAAGCTACGAAAACTGGAATGCAAGTGACCAACTTATTCGATCATGGTTACTCAATTCCATGGAGCCACATATTGCTGAAATATTTACCTTTTCAAATTCGTCAAAGGAATTGTGGGAAGCTGTTGCAGAGCTTTATGGTAATCAAAATAATTCTACTCGCATATTTGAATTAAAACTTGAGATTGCAGCGGCAAACCAAGGTGAAAAATCCTTCAGTGAACACCTTGGATATATGAAAAGATTATGGGATGAGTTGAACATGTATCGTCCCCATACAGTTGATGCAAATACTCTATTAAAAAGAGCTGAGGAAGACAAAATATTTTCATTGTTAAGTAGCTTAAAGCCAGATTATGAAAATGTCAAGAGCAACATTTTGATGGATGCCACAATGCCTCCATTCTCAACCGTCTGTGCCACTATCCAAAGAGAAGAAACTCGAAGAAAGACTATGAATTCTGAGCCAATGAAATCTTCTTCTGAAAATGCTGCAGAATCCAGTGTCCTTTTCGCTGAGAAGGATGATAAAAAGAAACAAGTTGGGTATGATAAAGGCAAGTCTAATTTTCGGAACAGGGGAAGAAAAGGGACCTATCGTTGTGATCATTGTGGCAAAGATGGACATACCAAAGATCGATGCTGGGAATTACATCCTCATCTAAAACAATCCAGGAAAGATCATGCATCGCTAGCAGATTCTACCATCTCCTTGAGCCAATTAAACCAACTACTTCAACAATTCAGTAAGTCCATATCAACTGAAAAAGATCGTTCTAGCTCTACTCATATCTCAGGTAACTCTCGTGCAAATCTTAGTTATATTTCTAAATTAAATTGTTGGATTATTGACTCGGGGGCTACCGATCATATGGAAAATGATTCTTCTCATGTGGATGGTTTTATTAAAAATTCCATTAAGCATAATGTTTCCATTGCTAATGGAAATATGGTACCAGTAGAGGGAACTGGAAAAGTAGAATTTTTCTATAATGCTCCATCTTCTGATGTTCTTGTAATTCCATCATTTCCAATACAAGTACTGTCTGTTGGTAAGATTACAAGAACTTTAAATTGCAATGTCATTTTTTCTTCTGATGTTGTAAAATTCCAGGATCGCAAGAGCAAGAAGACGATTGGTGAAGGAATTTATTCACATGGGCTTTACTCGTTAACTCGTATTGGTAGAGCATGTTTTACTAGTGATATTGTGGAATCTTATACATTGCACAAGCGGCTTGGACATCCATCTCATCGCATTTTGTCACAACTTTTTCCTACAATTCCAGTTAATTCTGATCGTTGTGGTATTTGTCAATTTTCGAAGAAAACTAGATTGCCTTTTTCGAATTCATTATCTGTGTCTTCAGAGTCATTTGAATTAATACACTCTGATTTATGGGGCCCTGCACCCATTGATTCCTATGATGGATATAAGTACTTTGTTTTGTTTATTGATGATAAATCGCGTGCTACATGGTTATATTTGCTCAAATCAAAAACTGAGGTTGCATCTGTTTTTGAAAATTTTCATAATATGGTGATTAACCAGTTTCGTGCAAGAATTAAAATTTTTCGATCAGATAATGGCACTTAATACACTAAAGGACAGCTTCCTCAATATTTCCGCAGTCACGGAATCATTCATCAAACAAGCTGTGTTGGTACACCACAGCAAAACGGCGTAGCTGAGAGGAAAAATCGCCACATTCTTGAAGTTGCAAGGGCACTTATGTTTCAAACAAATGTCCCTAAGTGATATTGGTCACATGGGATTTGCACAGCTGTATATCTAATAAACAGGCTTCCCAGCAGAGTCATTGGTTACAAATCACCACTTGAAGTTCTAAAAGATTGCAAACCTGACATATCACATCTGAGGGTGTTTGGATGCGTGTGTTATGTTCATCAACAAGCAACTCATCGTGATAAGTTGGAAGCTAGATCAGTTCGATGTGTATTCTTTGGATATTCATCCACAAAGAAAGGATATGTATGTTACAATTTGTCATCAGAAAAAATTGTTGTATCTCGTGATGTTCGGTTTGCTGAATCAGAACCATATTTTCAAGCCTTACCCAAAATAGGGAATCAATCCGAGGGGGAGTACATGTCTGATTTTTCAGTACCCCTGCCACTAGTCATTGAAAATGTTAATGACATAGAGCATGCTAAAAATGTTCCCCTACAACAAAACCATGAAAGTGAGAATTCTGAAAATGTTCCATAAAATGTTCCAGCTGAAACACTAGCTTCGAATGTTCCACAAAATGTTCTAGCTGAAACGCTAGCTTCACAAGGCCCTCGAAGATCAAGTCGGGTATCTCAACGTCCCACAAAATTAAAAGATTTTGTTAGTGCAGTCCAATACCCTATTCAAGCTCATTTAGCTTATAACAACATTTCAGAACCTCACCGCACTTTCTTGAGCACATTGTCTTCTGTTCAGGAACCAAATAATTTTCGAGAAGCAAATTCTAATCCAATTTGGAGGAAGGCCATGAATGAGGAACTAAAAGCTCTTGATGAAAATCAGACATGGGAGATAGTGAGATTGCCCCCTGGAAAGAAGGTCTTTAGCTGTCGTTGGGTTTTCAAAACAAAATACAAAAGTGATGGAACAATTGAACGACACAAGGCAAGAGTTGTAGCCAGAGGATTTACACAAACATATGGTGAGGATTACAAAGAAACTTTTGCACCTATTGCAAAAATGAGTACGGTTAGAATTCTCATATCCATTGCAGCAAATCAGGATTGGAAATTATTTCAAATGGATGTTAAAAATGCTTTTTTACATGGTGATTTAAAAGAAGAGGTCTATATGAGCATCCCACCTGGTCATGCACAAGAATCCAAATTTGGATTGGTGTGTAAGCTAAAAAAAACAATTTATGGACTCAAGCAATCATCGCGAGAATGGCATGCCAAGTTGAGTTCAGTTCTGATTATAAATGGCTTAAAGCGAAGTAATGCTGATCATTCACTTTTTATTAAGAAATGTGCTTCTGGGACTTCTATCGTTTTAGTATATGTTGATGACTTAGTCATTACAGGCGATGATCAAGTTGGAATCTCTGAGGTAAAACATCTCCTGCGTAAGCAATTTGCTATAAAGGATTTAGGCATTTTGAGATATTTTTTGGGGATGGAAGTTGCTTATTCTAAGAAAGGTATTTTTCTTAACCAAAGATAATATACATTAGACTTGTTACGAGAAACTGGTAAACTTGGAGTTGAACCAGCTCAAACACCTATTGATAATGGTATGAAACTTGATGATAGTGGTGAATCATTCTCTGATGTTGGTCGTTTTCAAAGATTAGTTGGCAGACTTATTTATTTAACTGTGACTCGACCGGATATTTGTTATGCAGTAAGTCTGGTTAGTCGTTTTATGCATGACCCAAAAGTCGTTCATATGAATGCAGTTAATCGCATATTAGAGTATCTGAAGAGTTCCCCAGGAAGAGGAATCTGGATGCGTAACAATGGAAACACATTTCTTACTGCTTATACAGATTCTGACTATGGTGGAAGCCTAGTTGATCGCAAGTCTACAACCGGATATTGCACCTTCATTGGAGGTAATCTGGTAACCTGGAAGAGTAAAAAGCGAAGTGTTATTGCTCGATCTAGTGCCGAAGCGGAGTACCGGGCAATGGCTTCCACAATATGTGAAATTGTTTGGCTTCGAGCCTTATTGAGGGATTTGGGGTTTGTTTCATCTGAGCCAACAAAAATGTACTGCGACAATCAGGCTGCTATCCAAATTGCCTCAAATCCAGTGTTTCACGAAAGAACAAAACACATCGAAATAGATTGTCATTTTGTCCGCGAGAAATTAGAAGCAAATGTTATTTGTACTCCCTTTGTTCGCAGTAACCAACAACTAGCTGATGTGTTTACCAAGGGTCTAGCTCATGCCAAGTTTCATGAATTGTTGTCCAAGTTGGGCTCAATTGATATCTTCGCACCAACTTGAGGGGGAGTGTTGGAACTTTACTTTATTCCTTTACTTTATTCCTTTATTGACCACTATTGTTAATTGACAGATATTACTTGTATTATGGAGCATCATTACACATGTTTCCTGCCTAAATTGGTGGCACTAATATGTTCACTCAAACATATATATTGTATCATGTATCATGTAATACGTACACTTGAATATATATTACTTTTCTTCATCTCGTGCTGTTGGTGCATTGCAGAAGCATGTAAACATTTTTGTTTAGTATTTCATTTCAAAAAGACGGGACCAGCTGTTTAGAAGGAAATTTCTGACAACTTATATTGTGCGAGGGAAAGATGAACATCAGATTCGAGGAAAGTAAAATTTCTTAAATCAAGTATACAAAGAAAGGGTCCAGAGCAACATTCATCATCTAAAGCCAACCAACATGAAACAATGTCTCAAAGACTTTGTTATCTAGAGCAACATGATGTTATCTCTGATATAACCAGATTCAAGTCATTGACCTTCAACCATCATCTATGAGTGAAAAATTTACAACAATCAACTATTGAACGTGGTAGCATTGATAAAATCTAGTGCCATGCATCATTAAGGTCTGATTCAAATCGGTGCCACAATGTGATGATAAAATAAGGAGTTGAAGGATACAATGATACAAGGACTTAAGGAGTTGAAGTTAAAATAAGAGAGAAGAAACACAGCTTGAAGGTCACTGGGATTTGCACTCCGTGTTTAACAGGAAGCCAAGAATGGTACATGCAGAGAGATGGAGATTGGGGAGTCAATATAGATACAAATAAAACTGTTGGTGGATTTTAGCACATGAACTAGTCCTAAAACAAGAAAAATGCAGACTAAATGAAAAGAATAAAGACAAGGGAGTAGCAGCTGTTTGCTAAAAATATGAAGCAATCGCATATGAGGTGAACTAAAGCGAAGCATGAAGGTCAAAACAAACCACACCAACAGATACATATTTTTCTTGACATGGGAACAAAGAAGCAGGATGCAGAAGGAAGCTAAATAAAATAAAAATTATAGCACGGGTACTACGTGGAAATTGAAAAAATTGCTGCAGCAAGGAGTCGAATTCAAGAATGAGAAAAAGAAAGTCCTTATCAATTAATCATCGCCAAAAATAAGGCTGCTGAAATTAATCAATTAGGATGAAGCAAACGTGACATAGGCAATGGAAATTATTGAATCTTGTACTGCAGAATGTCTAACTTCCCAGAATAAACTGCTTTGATCTAGGAAGTTTGGGGCTGTGAATCATATGCCGTTTGAAAGGTCTCGGAATCTAGTTTTTAATGCAAAAAACGGTGCGTGAAAATAAATTTTCTACAGGGAGTTATGGAAGTTTTAGTGAAGAAGGGTCTAGCTGTCCAAATTTGTAGTCTGCAACTTTTTCTACATTTCTTGATGGCCAGGAAGGGAAAAAAAAACAAAAAACAAAAACTAGAATATCCAATTTCAGAGGATTGTATAAGAAGAAGTTGATGGGGCAGAGGTGGTATACTAGTCGGTGGTTCAGCTGCAACCGTTTGTTCACCAACTGCACCACAAAGCAATGGTGTCATCTCAGAATTCTAGTCATGGTGATTCAGAAAATGCTTGATAAAGATGATGAATAAAAGAAAATCACAGAACCAACGGCGAAAAGCTACTCCTAAGTACAAACACTTGGTACAACAACTTGAATTATACAAATCATCTCAAGACAGAACTCACTCTGTAAATCGTAAATTATGAGGCAACCTGAGAAGTTTCAGAATTTTTAAGCATGGGCACCTGGCCTGACCAAGAGTAGCCAAGCAAACAAGCATCTTACTCAACAAAAACTTGGTTGTGATCTAATCCTTTAAGCTTAGTGTGCCCAGGTTCGGTCAAATGCAACAAAAAGAAAAAGTATTGCAGCGAGCAAAGAGAAAATAAGACGAAGAACAAGGTGTGATTCTAGTAAACAAAAAAGAAGTAGCCACATCATGAGAAAAAGAGCACAGCGTATATTAGTTAGCACAATGAATTTGATCGATTAGTTCGTGGTTTGGAGATCACTCAGATGAGCATAACCAGACAAACAAAGAAGAAAGTCGACTTGGGAGACAAATTATCATTACTCGTCCACAAATAAATGGAGAAAGAGGTTGTGCTTAGAGATTATAAATCATCTAGTCAACCATCAAGAAAAATACATGATTCCAAAAGAATTAGAGAAAAATCGATGTACACATGTGCGATGGTGAATCAGTCAATCAGAGGTACAACAAAAATGTACTGAATCCTCCTAAACAACTACTAGTCAAATTCCTAGGAATTTCACATAATCTGAAGTGGGAAATCGGTTGAATCATCAATGCAACACAATTTGGAGTGTAACTAAAACAGGAAAAAAAGAAGCAGCAATAAACTGCTTTCATTGAAAAGGTTTTGGGCAGTGAATTATATACCATCAGAAAGATCTCAGAGTCTAGTATTTTATGCAACAAACGGTTCGTGAAAAGGATTTTTTTACATGAAGTTATGACTGTTTTAGTAAGCATTGGTCAAGCTGTTCAGATCGGGAGAACTGCACAAGGCCTGACTTCGTGGAATAAATTGCTTTCCTACAGAATTTTCTGAGCAGTAAATTATTTACCGTTAGAAAGATCTTGGAGTCTAGTTTTTAATGCAAAAAATGGTTCGTGAAAGTAAGCTTTCTACAAAGAGTTAGAGCTATTTTATTGAGCAGGGGTTGAGCTGTGCAGATTTACGAACTTATGTTTATGTTAATAGAAGACTTTCTCTCGACAGTACATACTCTCTACCTTACCTACAACTAAGGCTGTCCAAAAAAAGAAAAGTAGAACATTTAGTTTCAAAATTTCAGATCCGTCGAGAAATCTCAAAAAGAATTCAAAGGAAGAAGCAATAACTCTCAGCTACTACATAATTTTTCTGATCGAGGTACGCATTATTCCAAAATCATAACCAGCCGGTGGGGAAGGAAAAAAAGAAAATATGACATTCAAAAGGGAGTATCTATACAGCAGTCGGATAAAAACAGCTCCAAAGGTTTTCACTAAGCTAGTGGAATAATGCAAAAACTAGGGAAGGGGCTGTGCAATCATGCAAATGAAGAAAAGGTTTAACATCAATGGGAGATAAAAAGGCGATGCTTTAAATAGTATACATCAAAATCTGGAACAAAAAAGGACTTGAATCTTCAAGATCAAAGCATCAGCACAAAATACGAACACATTAAACCACTTCTAGAAAATGCAACAAAAGGAAAAAATGTGGCAGCAGCAAACCATGGACAGACATAGCAAGGAGTGACTGTTTAAACTTCTGAAACACATATATAACTTGTTTTCTGTGCAACACGCACCGGTCACCCCAACAATCAGGCTGCTACAGCAAACGAAACTATATGTTTCAAACTATGGTGATCGATAATCAAAATCTACACCAAGAAAATCAAGATAAGTGTTATTTTTCTTTAGCATTTACGAATTTCATGGCGTGCATAAAATCGATTTTTTTAATGATATTATTTATGATATTATGAAGAAAAATTAGTCCAACCCAAACAAGTGTTCACCGAGGGTCACTGGGGCAAAAATTTGTTTCAGTCCTGGACTAGTGACCCATCGTCAAACACTTGGGGGATCAAACTGCTCTAATCCTACACTTATGACCAATTGATAATCAACTGAGGGCAAAAATTTAGACCAAGTCCCGACTTATGATTTATCGACACTCACAAGACTCGTGACCTACCGACAGTCAATTGGGGACAAATATCAAAATTAATCCAACTTTGATTTGTCGAGACTCATTTGGGGACAAGAGAATCTTCATTCCTACACTAGTGATATATCCCTTCAAAATTGAAGCAATAAATCACCAGGGGGCCGAGCATAGATCTGGCCGGATATACGCTTCAGTGCGAACCTATGATGGTCAACCCGCCAACTTTTAAAGTTGGGATATGAGAAAGTGGTGATCTACAGTTTTTTAGATTTAACATTTTATAGATCACAGAAAATATCTCATCGCTGCACAATCTGAACCAAAGGTGATTAAATTGACTTTTGAGGATTGGAAGCAGAAGCTGAACCGAAAAACTGCCATTTATGCTATGATGGTTCGGCCAAACAAAAATTCAACCCAAATGAGTGTTCAACGAAGGTCACTTGGGGGCAACGAATTTGTTATATCCTAGACTAGTGAACCATCGTCAAATACTTGGGGGGAATAAAAATTTTAAACCTAGACTTATGACATATCGACGATCATTTGGGGACAACAAATTGATCAAATCCTAGACTTATGATCCGTCGATAGTCACATGAGGGTTAGAAGCACAAAAATGAACCGAAAAATTACGTTTAATGCTATGATGGTTCATATGCTGGGGACTTTGTACCGGGAGATGAGAATTGGTAAGCAAAGTATTTGGACAATTTTGTGGCTTACGGACGACCTCTCATCAAAAGCAAGCAAAGTCAAGCAAGATTTTATTTTATATAAATCAAAATACTTGATGCTTGGAAACATATTCTATGCAAGCAAAATCTAGCAATGATTTGGGCCCGAATCAAATTGCTTGATGCCTGGAACCACATAGACAAAAACAAAGTGTCAAACACACAAAAGTTAACATTGTGGTAGATAAAAAATATAGCTAATATTTAAGCTATATCATTATTCATGCTCGAAAACATAAATATATTGGTGACTGATCACAACTTAAGAGGTTTGCTCCGGACACTAAACAAAGAAAGTGTTCACCGAAGGAAAAACCTCCGATAAACACTGGGGACTTGTTGATACAAAATATGGACCCGATCCTGAATAGATATTTGACTAAACCCAATATAATTGGGAATATAATAAACGAGAAAACTTAACATCTATAGGTGACTTGCTCCAAAAGAATAGGAGTATGGGCCTAAACCAGATCCGATACCGAAAAGAACTACGTGGGCTTGATTCCTTATAAAAGGATACGTAGGCACCTTGAGAAGGGATCCCTGAAATTCTACTATCTCTTAGAATTAATTCTCTCAAACGCAGCCCAAAAACACATAAACCCTAGTTTTCCCCCAAAATCGTCATGTATATTAAATTTGGGCTCTATACGAATACCCGATTATAAATCTTATCTTGAAGCTTAGTCTGTGACGAAAATTGGCTTCAACACTGGTGATGTTACATTCTTTGGTAAAAAGATATTTCTTTTGTTTTAAAAAATGTGCATTCTTTTGTATATAAAATACTTTTTTAATTGGTATATATATATATATATATATATATATATATATATATTATTTGATTAAATTATTTGTTCAATAATTTCAATATACAAGCATTCAATAAGTCATAGTTCCTCAGGAAATCAGCATACTCATATTTTAATTTTTGTAAACCAGGCCTGAAGAGAGTTGAACAAAACAGGCACTCATTGAACAAAACAAAACAAAAAACATGCACTCGGACCTTCACTTTTGGCTCTTCTCCAATGAGCACATATTTGATGTATTTTTTCATTTAATTACATTTTTAAATAAATCTATTTTGCAAGTTATTATTGTTCAATATTTGCATCCCCATTACAATATATGTAAATCTTTATCTTATATGAAGGAAATTTCTCGAACGTTTGATGGAACTCTTAAATTTATTTATTTAATTTTCTAAATTATTTCAATTTTCAAATATAATAAATGCAATCAAAGAAATAATCGATGGCATTAAAAGTAAGTCTTACCTCAAAACAGTATCTCCTTATTTTAATCGAATCCTAAAAAATTTCACCAACATGCAAATCGAAATCAAAGTCAAGGAGGCTTTTAGTATTTAAATTTTTATTATTGTGTATGCTTAGAATTTTTATAATATATACAACGGGTGTCGGCCTAAAATATCGTGAGAGAAAATCGGTTTAGAAAAATATATAAATAATTGTTAGGAATATGTTGTAGTTGATGATAACTTTACATTCAAGCAAATTGTACAAGTATTGTAACTGTCAACGGATGAGGATTTATAACTCTATCCGTTGATAGGTAGCTCATCAACGGATGAGGTTTTGTAGCATGCTGCAATGTCACCATTTATCAGTTGATAGTGTTTTGATTCTTGAGTCATGTTGACCATCAATGGATAAGCAGAATAGAATAACCAATTGTATATATTCTATGTTATAGAATTCTGTCTAAGTGAAAGAGCATCAACGGATGAAGACATCATACTATCAACGGATACAGCAAAACAACCATCAACGGATAAGGTTGTATGTCATCAACGGATACAGTCCAGTTAGCCATCAACTGATGCAACCTGCTATCAATGGATGCTACATTGGATCATAGCTGGTAATTAGCAGTTGATTATGGCAAGTTGTCTGACAGAACACATGGGTTGACAAAAGGTGCATAAAGCGGCGTGGTAGCCATAATTTGAAGAAAAAGAAGAAAAGATTCCACTCCTTTACAGTGGAATAGAAAGTCAAGTTGAAATAGTTTAATGTAACCATAATTCAGCTAGGACTTGTAAACTTGGATATATATAACCAAGTGTAGCAACTCTTTGGTAGTTAAAAAGAAAAACTGTTTAGAAAAATATATATGCTTAGGTTTTTCTTCATTACTCTTTGAAGCAAAGAGTTGTAAACATAAGTTGTGTACATTTGTATCACATAGTTTTCTTCGAAATAAAAGTAGTAGGTGGTGCATTTAACCACCTGATTTTATACATGTTTGTGTATGTTTTTCACATAGCAATTGTTTCTGCAAAAATCTCTATATAACATTCTGTTGTTCTTATCAGAATTTTTAAATATCAAGAATTGTATTCAACCCCCCCCCTTCTACAATTATACAAGTGTGTAATCTGGGAATAACAATTGGTATCAAAGCAAGCTTCTAACATATCTGAAGTTTAAAGATCAACACACTTCCAACATGTCTAAGAAGGATTATGGAGTAAAGATACATGTTCTTGATAGAGAGAATTACTTTCACTGGAAAGTAAAAATGCGTCTACATCTCATGTCTATTGATGAAGGTTTTGTAGAATGCATTGAGAAGGGTCCTCATATTCCAATGAAGACTGCAGCAAGAGTTAACATTGTTGCTGATGCACCTGATGTTCCAATTCCCAAACCTGTTTCTGAATGGAGCATTGAAGATGTGGCAGAGGTTCACAAAGACAAAAAGACCATGAATATTTTGTTCAATGGTCTATAAACTGATATGCTTGACAATGTTATCAACTGTACTACTTCAAAGGAAGTATGGGACATTGTTCAAACTATTTATGAAGGAACCGAACAGGTAAGGGAAAATAAGATGCAACTACTAATCCAACAGTATGAGCACTTCCATTTCAAAAGTGGAGAAACATTGAATAACACATTTAGTAGATTTCAAAAGCTACTAAATGGCTTGAAACTGTATGGAAGAATCTATCAAGTGAAGAATTTTAATCTCAAATTTCTGAGATCACTGCCCAAAGAGTGGAAGCCAATGACTGTTTCTTTGAGAAACACTCAAGAGTACAAGACATTTACTCTTGAAAGGCTCTATGGAACTTTAAAGACATATGAACTAGAAATGGAGCAGGATGAAGAAATTGAGAAAGCCCAAAAAAAAAGTGGGTCAGTTGCACTTGTTGCCAATTTAGAGCAGAAGGAAGAGAAGAGGACAAAAGCTACTCATTCTACATCAAACAGGGAGGTTTGTGAAGGTAGAGAAGAATCAAGCAAGATCAAGGAAAAGGTGACTGAAGAATTGAATATCCTTCAGCAGGATGAATTAGATGAGATAGATGAGCATTTGGCTTTTCTATTTAGGAGATTCTCTAAACTGAAATTCAAGAGACACTCTGGGATGACCAAGCCATTTAACAAGGACTACTCCTCAAACAACTTTGTGGATAAATCAAAAATTAAATGCTACAATTGTGGAGTTGCTGGTCACATGATAAGTGAATGCAAGAAGCCTAGGTTTGAGGGCAAGGGAAATCCAACTGAAGCAGTTGACTACAAAAAGAGATATTTTGATCTCCTCAGACAGAAAGGAAAGGCATTCATGTCCCAAGAGTATAACTGGGCTGCTGATGGTAATCATTCTGATGATGACACTGAATATGTCAACCTTGCATTGATGGCTGATTCTGGAGAGCAGGAAGCAAGTTCAGCTAGCAATCAGGTAACCACTACTAATCTCTCTGAGCACACCAAAGAGGAATGTTCTAGTGTTATAGATGAAATGTCTAATGAGATCTATCACTTGAGTGTTACTCTTAAATCACTTACTAAAGAAAACAATAGAATTAAAGAGACCAATTTGTTTTTAAGTGATAGGAATGCTGCCCTAGGAACTCAATTTCTAGAATTTGAGAAAATGAGAGTTAATTGCAAAGATGCTAAAAATGAACTTGAAGCTGTGTTAAAAAGAGAAATTCTCTTAAAAGACCAGCTTGAAAAAGAACAAGGAATAATTGCTAAATTTCAAAGTTGTAGGAACATATCACAAAACATAGTAGAGTTCCAGGGAATAGAATCATTTGTGAAGGAAACCTGGAATAAAAAGAATAAGGAGCTAGAACCTTGTTTTGAGGATCTAGAGACAATTTATGAATCAACGGATAGTGACCATCCGTTGACAAATGAAACATCAACGGATGAGAGTTATCCGTTGACTAACAAAAAGTCTGTTAGAAAGAAGGAACTCAAGAAGCTGGATAGTAAGTATGGTCCAGTTGCCAAGAACTTTGTTTCTGGTGAGTGTAGCCAAGTCAAATCTAGTGAGAAGGCTAATGCAGGAGATTTACACAACATAAAAGGTGTTGGTAAATCAGTCAATGAAAAGGTAGAAATTGAAGGTAAAAAGAAAAAGAACAGAAATGGTAAAATAGGCATCAACAAGAAAAACAATTACTCTCCTGACAAGTTTGCCCCTAGGAAAACTTGTGGTAATTGTAATAGTGTCAATCACATGTCTTCCAATTATAAGTCTATTAATAAGGCTTCTGTTCATGTACCTCAAACTATGCCATGGATGCTTGCAATGCCTGTTATGCCCAATTTGTATCAAAATGCTCATTTTTCAAATCCATATGTGAACATGCCATGTGTGTCTAATCCTTATTTTCAATCTGTGAATATGCCACAAATGTCATGGAACATTCCAAGCATGAATAACATGTATGCCAATCCACAAATGCATGCATCAAATATTTATGCAAATGAGCATCTATCAAATTCTATCACTCAAGCATCTACATCGAAGATGAAGAATGCCAGGAGTGAAAAGACAAAGGCTAACAAGAAAGGACCCAAGGAAACTTGGGTACCAAAATCAACTTGATTTGATTTGGGATGTGTGCAGGGGAACAGGAGGAATCTATGGTATCTAGACAGTGGATGTTCTAGGCACATGACAGGAGATTCAACCCAGCTCACAGAGTTCAAGGAAGTAGCTGGCCCTAGAATTACCTTTGGAGATGACAGCAAAGGATATACTAAGGGATATGGCTTGATTTCGAAAGATAATGTCATCATTGAACAAGTGGCCTTAGTTGAAGGTTTGAAGCACAATTTGCTGAGCATCAGTCAAATCTGTGACAAAGACTATGAAGTAAGGTTCACAAAAGAAGCCTGTGTTGTCTATGCCAAGAAAGACAACAATGTGGTATTGACAGGCTTTAGAATAGGAAATGTTTACATAGCTGACTTCAACTCAGTATGCTCAGAATCCACTACTTGTCTCTTCAGCAAAGCAAGTAAGGATGCGAGTTGGCTATGGCATAAAAAGCTGTCACATTTAAATTTTAAAGTTATGAATGACTTGGTAAGAAAGGATCTTGCTAGAGGAATCCCTAAATTGGAATTCATCAAAGATGGATTGTGTGATGCCTGCCAATTAGGGAAACAAAAGAAATCATCTTTCAAAAGCAAGACAGAGTCATCCATTGTTCAGCCACTTCAATTGCTGCATATGGACTTATTTGGCCCAGTGAATGTCATGTCCATCTCAAAGAAGAAATACTGTCCGGTGATTGTGGATGATTTTTCTAAATTTACATGGACATTCTTTTTGCACTCCAAAGACTGTGCAAGTGAAAACCTCATCAATCATATCAGATTAGTAAACAATGGTTTTGAGTTCAAAGTACAAAGAATCAGAAGTGACAATGGCACTGAGTTCAAGAATTCCACAATGAAGATTTTATGTGAAGAGAATGGAATTGTTCATGAGTTTTCTACTGCTAGAACACCTCAACAAAATGGGGTTGTTGAAAGGAAAAATAGAAATCTTATTGAAGCAGCTAGAACAATGTTAAATGAATCAAGATTACCAACATATTTCTGGGCTGAAGCTGTCAACACTACATGCTTCACTCAGAATATTTCCTTGGTCAATCAAACTAGAGGATTGACTCCTTACCAGTTATTAACCAGCAAGAAGCCAACTTTAGCTTTTCTCCATGTCTTTGGATGTAAGTGTTTTGTGCTAAGAAATCATGGAGATAACTTAGGCAAATTTGAAGCAAAGACAGATGAAGCTATATTTGTTGGATATACAGCAGGGAAAACCTATAAAGTCTACAATCTAAGAACCAACATTGTTATGGAATCTGTACATGTTGTGTTTGATGATCAAAAGATTTTAGGTCTAAATGATGAAGGCTTCCATAAAAAGTTGGAATTTGAGAATGAGGAGGAAGGAAGAATGTATTACGATGATGATGAGGAAAATGAAGATTATGACCGTGAAAATCCACCAAGAGTTGTATGTCCAACTAGAAGTGATGCTCATACTGGAAATGAAGCATCCATTGACAGTCATATTGAAGCTTCTGATGCATCTGTTGATAGGCATTATTATGCATCTGTCGACAGGCAAAATGGATCATCCGTTGATAGACAAAGAGATGCATCAATTGACAGTCAATTTCAAAACTCTGCAAGGACAACAAACTCAGGGGGAGTTTCTCAAAGTCAACAATCAATGACTAATCAAAAAAATCATGCTCATGAAAATGAAGCAACCTCATTTAGATCAAACATTCCACCTGCTAGAAAATGGACTAGAAGTCACCCATTTGAGTTAATCATTGGTGATTCAAATTCAAGAGTCCAAACTAGAAGGGCCACTCAAGAAGAATGTTTATACAGTAGTTTCCTGTCTCAAGAGGAACCTAAGAGAGTGGAAGATGCTCTTCTAGATCCAGATTGGGTGTTAGCAATGCAAGAAGAGCTAAACCAATTTGAGAGGAATAAAGTATGGAAGCTTGTGCCCAAACCTAATGATAGAAGCATCATAGGTACTAAATGGGTTCTCAAGAATAAGACAGATGAAAATGGCATATTTTATGAGGAATAAAGTTAGATTAGTGGCAAAAGGCTATTCTCAAGAAGAAGGGATAGATTTTGATGAAATTTTTGCTCCAGTGACAAGACTTGAGGCAATTAGAATCTTCCTAGCCTTTGTAGCACATGCCAATTTCAAGGTCTATCAGATGGATGTCAAAAGTGCCTTTTTAAATGGAGAACTGGAAGAAGAGGTTTATGTCCATCAACCTCCTGGTTTTGTAGATCCAAAATTTCCAGAATATGTATATCTTCTCATGAAAGCACTTTACGGTTTGAAACAAGCACCAAGGGCCTGGTATGACACTTTATCTCAATTTCTTTTGGAGAATCACTTCACTAGAGGTATAGTATATAAAACATTATTTCATAAAAATGTCAATGGTTCTTCTTTACTTGTTCAAATCTATGTAGATGATATTATTTTTGGTTCTACAGATCAGAAGCTTTGCAAAAATTTTGCCAAACTTATGCAAAGTAGGTATGAAATGAGTATGATGGGTGAATTAACTTACTTTCTTGGATTACAAGTGAAGCAAGTTAATGAGGGTATTTTCATAAGTCAAACAAAATATATTTATGACCTTTTAAAGAAATTTGACTTAATGGATTGTGCTTCTGCAAAAACACCTATGGCCACTACAACTAAGCTTGAATTGAATACTAAGGAGAAATGTGTGGACATCTCAAGCTATAGAGGCACGGTAGGCTCACTTCTATACCTAACAACTAGTAGACCAGACATAATGTTTTCTACTTGTCTTTGTGCTAGATTTCAAGCTAATCCTAGAGAGTCTCACTTGATTGCTATTAAGAGAATTTTTAGATATCTCAAGGGAACACCAAATCTTGGCATTTGGTACCCTAGAGATACTGGTTTTGATCTAATTGGCTATTCAGATGTAGATTATGCAGGTTGCAGAATTGATAGGAAAAGTACTACAGGGTCCTGTCAATTTCTAGGAAACAAGCTTGTTTCATGGTTCAGTAAGAAACAGAACTCACTCTCTACATCTACCGCTGAAGTTGAGTACATTGCAGCTGGAAGTTGTTGTACACAGATTCTATGGATGAGAAATCAGCTCTTTGACTATGGTTTCAAGGTTGATAAAATTCCAATTTTCTATGACAATACTAGTGCTATTGCCATCACTGAAAATTCAGTGCAACATTCGAGAACCAAGCACATTGACATCAAATACCACTTCATTAGAGAGCATGTGATGAATGGTACTGTGAAAATGCACTTTGTGCCAACTGAAAAGCGGATTGCAGATATCTTCACAAAACCCCTTGATGAATCATCATTCACAAGATTGGTAGGTGAACTAGGTATGCTCAACTTCTCAATGTCCTAGAACTATTTGCATAAAACACTGTAATGCAACTGGTAAGTAGTTATAGTTTTTCTGAAAATTGATATCTATCAGAAAAATTGTCAAAATTTGTTTAAGGAAAAATTACACTATCAACGGATGTTCTTTATCCGTTGCTAGCATAACTCATAACCATATTTTCACGGGTCAACGGATAACAGTTTGTCAACGGATAAACTGTACTTCAACCGTTTATTTATTATCCGTTGATACCTTTTTATTTTTTGGGTAAATCTTATCCGTTGATAAATTTATTGGCTTTCTATTTCTAGCCGTTGATACATGCATACACCCCTGTATGTATAATCGTGGCTATTTTTCTGCCTAATTCATTTAATCGTGACAGTTACTTTTGCCCAATAGAATAATTACTCTTAATTATTTTATGATTAAATTCTGAGAAGTATAAAAGCTGTTTAATCTCTTTACAGTTCCTTTCATCTACTCACGAATTTTCTTAAGCAAAAATTTACATCTTCTTCTTCACAAAGCTTTCTGTAACTTAACCTATCTACTTCAATGGCGCCTATTGTTAAGATGATGTCCTCAACTAGATTCACTTATGAGAAGAACAATTTTGCTGCCCTGGTGGATACTGCTAGCTCTCCAGAAGCGTATTACACTATGATGAAGTTTGTGAAGAACTGTAAGTTGTCCTATGCTATGACTACCATTACACCCCTCATCCATGAAGTAATTGAGGAAGTGTGGACATCAGCTGAGTACGACAGTACTGATGGTACAATATCTTTTTCTCTTAAGGGTAAAAATTAAGTAGCTAATTCTGATGTGATAACTACATGTTTTAAATTGCCTGAGAATAACTGTCTTACAGAACCAACTGATGCTGAAATCGTTGCCATGCTAAAATCAATTAATTATGCTCTTAGTACTGATAATTTAGGCAAAATTGTTAGGAAGGGTAAGGTTAAGGAATGGAGCTATCTCTGTGATGCCTTCATTAAAACTTTTTCTGGTAAAATTAGTAATTTTGATGCTGTTACTAAATCCATGCTAGTTATGCTTTGTATGCTTCTCACTGATAAGTATTACAATTTTAGCACACTAGTTATGTATGAAATAGCAGCTAAATTAGGCAAGAAATAAACTAGGGGCAAAATATCTATTTTGCTAGATTTGTAATGCTCTTAGCCCTACATATGTCTGAGAATGAGCTATCCCCCTCTAACCCGGATAGCAAGTTCAATTATTTTGTACAAAAGAAAAGAGTCCTTAGTGACTTGATTCGAATGAATCTAAATGCAGGGGTACAATTGGTATATCTACCAATTGTTCAGGTAACTGTTTCCAACACTGAAACTCCCATCTCCAACCCCCAAATTTCTTTGCCTTCAAGTGTCACTATGGAGTCTGTAGCTGTGACCAAACAGGCTCCTACCAAAGTGGCCAAATCTAAAATTTTCAAACCACATTCTAAAAAGCAAACCTCAAGTGTCTCTCAAAAGGCACCTGTTGTAAAAACTACTACAACTCTTGAGCGGAGTGTGAAGGAGGTAGTGAGTGGTGAGGGAAGGGGTGAAAGCCCTAAGGATAAGGAAGGTGAGGCAAGTGCAACCACCATTTCAGCCTCTCAAAAGACTGCAAATGTACCTTCAAACCAAACTCTAGTTACATCCTCTCAACATGGTGTGACTACTAATTTAAGTTCTCCACAAAGAACAGTGCATAAAAGGGACAGAGACACAGCTACCCCTCTATCTAAAATCTATGAAAGAAGGGTAAAATCTAAAACCACTGGGGCTGCACAGGGCGCACACACGCAGTACAGGCCACTGTACCATCTCAAATTCAGTTTAATGTGGCTTCAATAAATGTGGAGTCACAGCCCCCTCCTCATAACCTTCAAATCGAAATACATGAAAATCCATCATCACCACCTCTCTCTCTGGATGTGGACATGATTCCCACATCAACTCCTGATTCTCCATCTTTAATATTCTTGGAGAAGCCCCACTCACCAATTAGTGGTCATCATCTTTTAGATGATTTGTTGGGCCATCAATCTTCCATTCCTGAATTCACAACACAATCTGTGCCCTCATCTCTAAAATCAATCTCCACAGATTCAGTGTTGGTTTTCACTTCAACGGATAACATCATTTCTTCATCAACGGATAACCTTCATCTGTTGACAAGTGTTTCTCCATCAACAGATGTTCCTATCACTAGCCATCCGTTGACAGCCATAACTACTACATCAACGGATACCCCTTATCCGTTGATGACTTCCTCTACCACAGAAATATCTGACATTCCTATGTCAAGTATAGAGGAATTTGAAGTAGTTGAAACACTTTTAGGAATGAGGGAAGGGAGTGAGAGACTGCCTTGTGAGAAGGTAAAAGGAGAGGAAAATATTGAGGGGCTGGCCATTTCTTCAGGTCAGGCAAAAGGAGAGAATGAGAGTACCACCTTAGTAGGTGAAGGTGAGGGTGTGAGCCAAGGGGATCCCTTGATGCAAGAAAAGAAAGATGAGAGGAGAGAAGGGACTACAACTATGGAGGTGGATGTTGTAGCCAAAGAAATGGCCTATCAAAGAGAATATCAGTCAACTATTGACTCCATTTCTTTGGATGCAGACACTTTCACTCCACCTCCTGCATATCAGGTTCTTACAAGTCAAAGCAATGTGGAAGTAGAGGAGTCCATGCACCTAGTGCACACTTCAGAATCACTGCAAAGGGCCAAAGAGTCACTGGCTAACCTTTTACCTATTGCTGATAGTGAAGAACTTGAAATTGAAATTGAAGACAGCCAAGACTTTGGTGAGGGTCCTAGTAGTATCCATGACTGGAAATTTAGTACACACTACAACTACAAGGACCTTGATCATGAGATTATCAAGCAATACAAATCTGCCATATTTGAGCACCCTACAACAGATCCACAAAGACAGGCTGCTCTTCAACAAGTCATTGACTCCCTCAAGCTATAAATGATGCAAATTGTTATCCATAGAACAGGCTTGGAGGAAGTAAAGACTGAAATCAAAGAGGTGAAAGATTCTGTAAATTCTAAGATTGATCAACTGGCACCCACCACTACTCACAAGGTGTTGCAACAAAGAGTTCTCAAAGAAGACTCAATGGCTAAGTCTCTGCAACAACTCACCTCGAGGGTGGAATCCATGGAATCACAGATGGAGACATTTCTTCAACAACAGAAACTGCAAACTCAGCTTTTAGAAAAGCTAGTTGAAGCTCCAATTTCTCTTCAAACCCTTGATGCTAACAAAAAGGGGGAGAAAGAGGTTGTGGCTACAACTACTACAATAAGCCAAATCCAAGTTTCTGAAAGCAGAGAAGCGGCAACTAAGGGGGAGCAGCAGCCAACTATAGTGGTCAATCCTAGAGATTTCATAATAGAGGCTTCCCCTATGGAAAAACAAGTTAGCTTGCCTGAGAATCTGAATCTTGATATATCAGAGCTCTCAGATGGTGAAAATCAAGCAAGAATAGAAGCCTTAATGAAGATCAACAAGGAGGCAAGTGAAAGAATTATGAGGACAGAAAGAATGATCAAAGAATCAATTGTATCAACTCTGTTCTCTACTCAAACCTCAGCTCCAACAATCTCAACCACAATTCCGAAGGTGCTCACTCTAGAGATTGTGGCTCCCACATACTATGATGCAGAACCTTCTTGGGTCAAAGAATTTGAGCCTCTACTTAAATCCAGAGCCTTTTCTCCACCAAAGGAGAATGGAAAGAACAAACTGCAGTTGGACTATCCATTCCCTAATGATGATGGAGAGAAGCGAATGGGAGGTTCAATTAATGAGTTCAAAGAAAAGACTAATTAAAGGGAGAGGGAATGGATGGCTGTAATCATAAGGAATGGAAAAGTTTTGAATATATCCAACAGCCATCCTAGATTTGTTTAAGCTAAGAGAGAGGAGATCTCCAGACTTCAAAGGGAAGCTCATCCAAGTGCAGAAAATCAATATGAAGACTCAGCTGAGAAGCAATCCAGGCTGGCTCAGGAGTTATGGGATGAGATAGAGGATGAAACAAGGGAACCTGAGGTTGAGGAAATTCCGAAATCCAAAACAAGGAGAGTGAAAGCAAGAGCTAAAAGGCCTGCTTCTCTAGAAAGCAAAGTGAAGAAACTACTGGCTCATCAACATCTATGCCTACAACAGTTATCAACCCAGCTGTGAACTTTCATGGTGACCCTATAATACCTAAGGAGGAACCAATGGACTTTGACTCAATTGAAGTACCCTCATTTCTCCTGGAATCAAAACAGAAGAAAAGGGCTTCAAAGAAGCAACCTCCAAAAGGACCAATTCAAATTACTAGGGTGCCTGCTATTGTCAAGCAGCCAACTTTGGAAAGCAAGGAGGACTTTATCTTTCAGGCAGAAATTGAAGAATACTCTGGCATGAATCTATTCCTGGATGAATTGTCAGAAGTAAGAGGAATTGACAAATTTAAGCAACTGCCTGAAAGACTAGTTTTTGTCTACAAGGGAGGTAAAGAAAGGACATGGCCACTACAGAGGGTTCTTGGAGAAAATTATATGACTTTGACCAAAGTGTTCTCTGCAATCAAGAGAGACACGGGGTTCTCCAGGGTAGCTAAAAGGGAGATACTGAAGAGGATAGAAGATATAAGGAGAGAATGGAACTCACCATCAAGCTTACCAAGGAAGATGAAGATCCCATATAATGGACAGAAAATCCACATTCAACCCTACTGGATGATGGAGTTCAGGGATGAGGATGGTTGCAGGAGATTCTTTAGGTTAGAAGACCAACTGTCTAAGGCTAGTTCTCAATACCTTAGATGGTTACAACTAAAGCTAAATCCAAAGGTTGTTGAAGAAGAAGCCTTCTACAGGCAACTCCAAACACAAATTGAGTCCAACTCTACCAAGGAAGGAAAGTCAAGGGTGCTGCCAACCAGAGAGAAGAAACTTCATTAATATGCTCAGCCTAGAGGTGCACTCTCTCTGTAAAGTTTCTTAAAACTCTTAGTTTTTAATTTTTGTAGCTTAATACAATTTTTGCATTTTTCAGTAAATATCTTTAGGAATGTTTTGTTATCATCAAGGTCTTGAATTTATTCTTTATTGCCATCAAGTATAAATTGGGGTACATTGTTAGGAATATGTTGTAGTTGATGATAACTTTACATTCAAGCAAATTGTACAAGTATTGTAACTGTCAACGAATGAGGATTTATAACTCTATCCGTTGACAGGTAGCTCATCAACGGATGAGGTTTTGTAGCATGCTGCAATGTCACCATTTATCAGTTGATAGTGTTTTGATTCTTGAGTCATGTTGACCATCAATGGATAGGCAGAATAGAATAACCAATTGTATATATTCTATGTTATAGAATTCTGTCTAAGTGAAAGAGCATCAACGGATGAAGATATCATACTATCAACGGATACAGCAAAACAACCATCAACGGATAAGGCTGTATGTCATCAACGGATACAGTCCAGTTAGCCATCAACTGATGCAACCTGCTATCAACGGATGCTACATTGGATCCTAGCTGGTAATTAGCAGTTGATTATGGCAAGTTGTCTGACAGAACACATGGGTTGACAAAAGGTGCATAAAGCGGCGTGGTAGCCATAATTTGGAGAAAAAGAAGAAAAGATTCCACTCCTTTTTAGTGGAGTAGCAAGTCAAGTTGAAATAGTTTAATGTAACCCTAATTCAGCTAGGACTTGTAAACTTGGATATATATAACCAAGTGTAGCAACTCTTTGGTAGTTAAAAAGAAAACTGTTTAGAAAAATATATATGCTTAGGTTTTTCTTCATACTCTTTGAAGCAAAGAGTTGTAAACAGAAGCTGTGTACATTTGTATCACAGAGTTTTCTTCGAAATAAAAGCAGCAGGTGCTGCATTTAACCACCTGATTTTATACATGTTTTTGTATGTTTTTCATATAGCAATTGTTTCTGTAAAAATCTCTATATAACATTCTGTGGTTCTTATCAGAATTTATAAATATCAAGAATTGGATTCAACCCCCCTTCTACAATTATACAAGTGTGTAATCTGGGAATAACAATAATTCACTTTTTTTGGTGGAGCTCTGAAACATTCGAAAACTATTTATCTAATTTTAAAAATCATCCATTTTCAAACATAGAATATCAATGAAATAATTGATGTTATTAAAAGTAAGTCTTACCTCTAAATTATACTATAGTTAGGATATAAAAAGCAAGTTCTAACCTTTATTTTTACTATAGTATTTCGCAAGAAAATATCATTGGCGTGCAAACCGAAATCAAAGTCAAGAGGATTTTGGTATTTAATTTTTTATTATTTTTGTACCCTTACTATTTTTATAAATTTAGGGTAAATTACAGAGTCGTGGCCATATTTTTCACCAATTTTCAAAAAAGTGGCCAAATTTTTAATTTTGTAAATTAATGGTCAAATTTTATTTCCTTCTTTCAGAAAAATGGAAACTTCCTTTATTAACATCATCACTAACATCTTCGGAATAGAAAAGGTTTTCGAATTTGTAGGGAAGAAAAATCAAAACTTCCTTCTTTAGGTCCTATTTTTTAGAAAAAAATCTGAACTTCCTTTTTTAACATTAACATTAACACTAACATATTCGAAATAGAAAACAAGATTCGAATTTCAAGAATTATAATTATAAATCTAATCGATTTCTATAATGTTATTAAAATTTTATAGTCCTATATAAACCATCATTACCCTCACAAAATACAATACATGTTTTATGTTTTTTAAATATATTTTATAATAGATGTAATTATATTTTTTCATTGTGCAGGCTAATAGTATTGAGTTTCTATTATGAATTTGGTTGATCAAATCATTTTGATCATAAATTTGATTAAAATGTATACGTTTGTGGAAAAAATTTTGGTGATACAAGCATCAAAATAGTTGTTATAATATGTGTATTTTTCTTTAAACACTGTTATCATCATCTTTATTATGATTTTGCACTTGAAAATTTAATTACACTGATTCTCTCATAGCTTTTTACTAAAAAAATATTTTAAAATTTAAATTTTTATTATTGTATATACTTGGTATTTTTAAAATATATGCAACGGGCGTCGGCCTAAAAATTGTGGGACAAAATCGATAAATCAAAGTCAAAGAGTATTTTAGTATTCAAATTTTTATTATTGTGCATGCTTAGTACTTTTATAGTATATACAAACGACCTAAAAAATTGTGAGACAAAATCGGTGTAAAAAAATATATGAATTATTTATCTTAATATCTATGTATATCTAATTTATACAATATTGTGTTCACCAATTTATATTGATATTTTAGATATATTTAAATTTTTTAAAAAGAATTGTGAGGTAAAATCGATAAATCAAAGTCAAAGAGCATTTTGGTATTTAAATTTTTATTATTGTGTATGCTTAGTATTTTTATAATATATAAAATGGGTGTCGGCCTAAAAAATCATAAGACAAAATCGGTATAGAAAAATATATGAATAATTTATCATATAATCTATGTATATTTATTTTATACAATATTGTGTTCACCAATTTATATTGATATTATACAAATGTTTTTGTTATTTTTTTTTCTTAATTGATCATTATTTAAAGTTTTAAAAAAATTATAAGGCCGCTGCGAAGCGCGGCTTAGTAGACTAGTCTATTATCTATCTATTATAAATATAAAGGAGAACCCGCAGGAGCTCCATAATCGCTCAAATTCTATTTATCTATTTTTTTAGAGCTCCTCTATTTTAAATATTAAAATTACAACTTCCTTCTTTAGGCCCTATTTTTTAGAAAAGAAATCATAACTTCCTTTTTTAACATTAAGATTAACATATTCAAAATAGAAAAGGTTTTCGAATCCTATTTATTTATTTTTCTAGAGCTCCTCTATTAAAAATAATTAAAATCGCTCAAATTCTATTTATCTATTTTTTTAGAGCTCCTCTATTTTAAATATTAAAATTACAACTTCCTTCTTTAGGCCCTATTTTTTAGAAAAGAAATCATAACTTCCTTTTTTAACATTAAGATTAACATATTCAAAATAGAAAAGGTTTTCGAATCCTATTTATTTATTTTTCTAGAGCTCCTCTATTAAAAATAATTAAAATCAAAATTTTCTTCTTCAAGCCTTATTTTTTAGAAAAAGAAATCGAAATCTTATTTAAATGGGACAATAGATATTTAAATTTGAAATAGAAAAGGTTTGCGAATACTATGAAGAAAAATTATCGGACATATTACCATTTTTAAATCAATTTATGTATTATATAAATCCTTCTCTTGGCTCTAAAAACTCTCTATATTGCACTTTGTCTTCTGATGTTTTCTGTTTTAGTTATCAATGCAAATTTGCATTACTAATATTTTCTTAATTTCTGTTGTTTTTTCGTTGACAGATTGAAAGCAGTCTATATATGTGATTTCAGGCAACTCAATTTATGCCATCCATTGTTGATGTAGGTCATCTTCATCCTTTGCGTCTCTGAATTCTGAATCTATACTATTTAATGTAATCTAAATTTTTCTTCGCATCTCTATTTTTTTAATTTGCTCTTTCGATTCTATAGGTTAATGCATCATATTGAGTTTCAAACTTTGGTATTATTAATTATTTGTTTGGTCATCATATATACATATACATCAAGATAATTCAAGTAAACTTATATCGTTGATTTTGATGAATTCATGTTGTTTTACGTTCCTTCTCATTCTTAGGTATTGTGCAAGATTCTAAACCTTTACACTTCCAGGTAAATGGTAACAAGGAAGCTTTCATTCTAGCTGGGATTATTTTTGTTACAACCTCCGCATTAGTTTTAATTAATGAAATTATATGCCATGCACATCATATATTATTTTGACAAGTATAAACTTAAAAGATAAATAGTTCCTTTACTTTGACGTATGAAGACTAAAGAACACTGTATTATTTGTAATCAAACGATTTTAATTTGGATTGTCAATTCTGGAAGAGCTCTCAGATTGTTCAAATCATATTTATCTAAGCTCTAAAATTGTTCGAATCCTAATTATCTACTTTTTTAGAACTATTCTATTTTAAATATTAAAATTACAACTTCCTTCTTTATGCCCTATTTTTTAGAAAAGAAATCTGAACTTCTTTTTTTAACATTAACATTAACACTTTCAAAATAGAAAAGGTTTTCGAATTTTCTCTAAATTATATTATAGTTACGATATAAAAAGGAAATTTTAACCTTTTTTACAACAGTATCTCCCAATTCTAATCGCTCGAGTCCTATTTATATATTTTTCTAGATCTCCTATATTTTAATTAATTAAAATCAATACGCTCTTCTTTAGGCCCTATTTTTTTTAAGGGAAATGCTAACCATAACCCTTAGGGCTATAGTTTAGCATTAAATATTCTTATAGTTTCAACATCTTTTTTAAGGTTTTTAATTGTTTTTAGTTTCTCAATGGCTCTTTGCAACAATAATTTAATTTTCCAAGTAATAATAATGGACCCCCCATTAATTTCCATCGATAAAAACATCCCAATTCAATATAATTTTTAAAAAATCATATTGAATTTCGTGCAAAATTGATGTATTAAGTGCAAAATCCGATGCATTAAATGCATTTATCCATCTACATTAATTCTTAACCATAGCCCTAAGGTCTACGTTTAGCATTACCTTTTTTTAAAGAAATCAGAACTTTCTTTTTTAACATTAACAACTTTTATATAAAAAAGATTTTCGAATTTCCCCTAGATTATATTTTAGTTAGGATAAAAAAAGGAAGCTCTAACCCTTTTTTTTACAACAATATCTCATAATTCTAAGTTATCAAATCCTATTTATCTATTTTTCCAAGAGCTCCTCTATTTTAAACAATTAAAATCAAAATTTATTTCTTTAGTCCCTATCTTTTAGAAAAGAAATTAATTTTTTTTTTAACATTAACATCTTTGAAATAGAAAACGTTTTCGAATTTCCCCTAATTATATTGTAGTTAGGATATAAAAGGAAAGTTCAAACTTTTCTTTTGCATTGTAAAGTATCTCCCAGTTCTAATCCTAAGAAAATCTCATCGACATGCAAATTGAATCAAAGTCAAAGATAATTTATCATTTAAAGTTTTATTAGCATGTACGCTTTTTATAATATATATAACGGGTGTCGGCCTAAAAATCGTGAGACAAAATCGTTATACAAAAATATATGAATAATACATCTTATTATCTATGTATATTTAATTTATAAACAAAGGAAGTTCTAGCCTTTTCTTTTAAAATAGTATCTCCTAATTCTAATTAAATTCTAAGAAAATCTCACATCAAAGTCAAAGAGAATTTTAGTATTTAAATTTTTATTAGTGTGTACGCTTTTTATAATATATACAACGGGTGTCGGCCTAAAAAGTAGTTTTACAAAATTGGTATAGAAAAATATATGAATAAATTATCTATGTATATTTAATTTATTCCATAATTTGTTCACCAATCTTTATTGATATTATACATATATTTTTGTCGATTTTTTTCTTAAATAACTTTATTTAAAATTTAAAAAAATTGTTATAAGGCAGCTGCTTCGCCGCGGCTTAGTCGACTAGTCTATCTATCTATCTATTATTATATATATAAAGGAGAACCCGCAGGAGCTCTAAAATCGCTTGAATCATATTTATTTATTTTTCTAGAGCCCCTCTATTTTAAATAATTAAATTCAAACTTCCTTCTTTAAGTCCTATTTTTTAGAAAAGAAAGTCAACACCTTTTTTAAGTTGTTTAAAATAAAACATTGTATAAAAGGAAAGTCAAAACCTTTTTTAAGTTGTATAAAATTAAATACTTAAAATTAAAATTTCCTTCTTTAGCCCTTTTTTTAACAAAAAAATCGAAACCTTTTTAAAATTGGATAAGAAATTTTTTATGATTAGAACATAATTTAAGAAATCACCTTTTAATCCCATACCGTTTCTGATAAGAATATATTCGAGAAGTCTTATATAAACGAAGTCCTAAAATTAAAAGTGGTCATTCTCACTTTTTCTATGTTTTTGTGTTCGCTTATTCTCTTTTGTATACTCTGTTTTTTATGTTTTTGTCTACCTGAATTTCTTATCGGTAGAGATGCTAATATGTTTCTTGACGTGTTTCTAGGTGGATCATAGGTTATAAAGATGTGTGGTCATAGGTTATAAGATGTGTAGAAGATATGAACTTCCTTATCAAAACTTCCTTCTTTAATTCATATATTTTAGAAAAAAAATCAGAACTTCCATTTTTAACATAAACATTAACATATTCAAATTTGTATGAAAGAAGAAGTCAAATTTGTATCCAAATAAAAAAGAAATTTAATGTTTCAAAATTTCTTTTTTTAACATTAACATTTTCGAAATAGAAAAGTTTTTCGAATTTGTAGAGAAGAAGAAGTCAAATTTATATATTCGAAATAAAAAAAATTAATATTTAAAAATTTCCTTTTTGGATTAGAAAAGGTTTTCGAATTTGTAGGGAAGAAGAAATCAAATTTATATATTCGAAATAAAAAAGAAATAAAATTTTTCAAAATTTCCTTTTTTTTACATTAACATTTTCGAAATAGAAATTTTTTTTTTTGAATTTGTATGGAAGAAAAATTCAAATTTACAAATTCAAAATAGAAAAAAATCTTATATTCTGTTGTGGAATAAAAACGAGGGTTTGTAAATTGCGGCTAGGGTTTGTATGTATTAAATACAAGGGATGGTGAGCTTCGAGCTTTAATGGCTGTTCTTGCGTTCGAGACTGATCGGTCCTCACAAGATGCCTACGTATCTCTGTATTGCTAGAGAATCAAGCCAACGTAGTTCTGAGAATGAGGGGTCAGGCCCTTTATATAGGCTGAGAAGCCTTAGAATTAAGGTAGGAGTTAGAGACTTAATAGATAAGTCACCTCCTTGAGGAAAGTTCTAGACTCCTTCCTTGTAGAAGTATGTTTGTGACGCCCCTAGATCCGGGGTCAAGGATCCAGGTCATCACGGTCCAATTTCCATTCAATATCAATATCTCTTTGGTCTTTTTTTTTTTACTTAATATTTATGCAATTGACCCCACATTAATACACACACACACACACCAGTCATATGCTCATAGAACAACATCCACAATATTAAAAGTTTATAGTTAAACAGTTATTACAACCCAGAATTCTACTAAGTACATTGTTGAATAATACTTCTACATGAAGCATTTCAACAATCAAAAGTTTATTATACCAGCTTACACATTTAATATACATAATCTACCAGGACCCGCTTGTCTACGCTACCTCTGGAATAGGTGCCAGCGTTCTCTCAGAAGGTTGCATTTCCCTTACCCTCTTGCGGAGTGTACTGCGGAGTATCGGCATGCCTAGCTGTTGTATAAAATAAATAGCAAGAATGAGCTAAAATAGCTCAGCAAGATAAATTCTATCGACTACCATCAAAGGAAATAGACCATTACACACATATATATATATATATATATGTGGAAATTCATCATACTTATTAAGAAAGAAAAATCTTTATTTATTAAATACACCATCTATTCATCTTGATAGGAAAAGAAATTTAGGATAATATAATATGAGTTTCTCTTCTAAAATATTATAATAATCCATACTTCATTTCCGTATAATATTTCAAAATAATATATACTATTTGAATCAGATCTCTTAATAAAATCTTTCCATTTCCTTGTATATGACACTTATATAAAAATAATATAAAATCAGTTTCTCTTCATTCCATATAAATAATTCCATCACCTTATCTCATTTTCTTGGTTTCAGCATATAAATCTGAAAACCATTATCAACTCTTTCTTTTCAAAAACATTGGGGATATCTGCTGTCGCCTGATACATTAGGACGATGATCAGTCGCCTAATCGTACCTGCTCTCTTTTTACTACCGGTAGAAGGAATGAAGATCATCCCTGGAGGAAGGCCACCTGCTAACATCCTCCCTTGGCATCTTCGTGCCGTAATAAAAATAATAAATGCCGGACTGTGTCGCACACAGCCCTGACACAGCCACTTACGCAAGTCTGTTGCAATCCCCCTTTTTGTCAAATCATTTATCTACTCACATTTATCATTTCCACTTCCATTTCCATTTCCATTCACATTTCCATTCACATTTCCATTCACATTTATTCATCACCTTTAAATCATATGTCATAATACTTTAATTATGACTCATACATCTTTTCTATAATTATTAAAGTCAAATATTCCTTTAGAACATAAAGTATATTCGCTCTATCCATATTCGTATCTATCTTTCTTTAATTCTCAAAATCAGGAAATAAATCCTTAGCAGTATAGCATCGTAGAAAAACATATATATTCCAAGAAATCATTTTACTTAAAAAAATAAAATAGTTTTCTAAAGTAAGAGTAGAAGAAATCTTGCTCTCTTATATACACATATATATATTGTTCCATCTACTTTTAAAAATAGTAGATAATAATCAAATAATACTTATTAAATCACAATATTTAAAAAGAATATCTTTAGCAAAATATTATAAATCATATAACCCTAGATAACAACTGATACCATTCTTTTATTTACTTTAGATAATAACTGATACCATTCTCTCATATTCTCTTAATCATAAGGCATGTTCACTTCATGCATAATCATCTCTATACATATCCATCTCATACTCATATCCATATTCATATCCATCTCATACTCATATCCATATTCATATTCATATACATCTTCGTATACCTTTCTTTTCAATATCAATACTCAAGGAAGACAATTTCTTCACAATATAGTAATAATAGCATCACATATATATTCCATGAAATCAAGTTTATTTGAAGATAAATAGTTTTCCAAGTAGGGATAGAAAAGATCTTGCCTCGATCTCGATGTCCTGAAGGTATGGCTCGTGGCTCTCCCGGAGTTTCTATAAACACGAAAAGGACCGTCGTTAGAATACCACATCTCTTACTCACCTCACTCTTGCATAAAAATACCATTGACACTTTAATATATGTTTCACATGTTATTCATAACCCAAGTGTTCCAAAAACCTAACCATTTTTGGTTAAATCAAGATTTCGGTGCTTATTCACCATTTCCCTTAACAACCATACCCGACTGTAAAAATTCTCAGAAAATCTCAATTTCGAATTTTAATGTAAGGTCAACTGGAAATGACTCTTTGACCACTCCACTACAATATCCCAAAATTTTATAATTTTTAAAAATGTTTAAGTATGGTAATTATAGCCTCAAAGTTGACAAAATTGCAATTTCCCAGTTTCCGAATGACTTTCACTAAAACCCACTTTTCTCCTAAACCGTTCATCAGATTTTGACGCACTTTATATCAAAACGATCTATGACTCAAGCTCTATCATCTCATGGTTAGTTGGTGTTCTAGACAGGAACCTACCATACGCGTATGAGGTTTCAAAAATAGGGCATTCTTTGGTTAAACGAAAATCGGGCATTATAACGGCTATATTTTCATACTTTCCAAAATATTACTCCTCCAAATCCATCATCCGCCTTATACACCATCACCTACACCATGTGGTCATCTTACCAACCATGGTTACAAGCACCAAACACTTCTATATATCATCTCATCACTTATAAACACACATCTACTCATGATTTATACTTAAAACAAACTTAACCATTAAACTCATCATAATCCATCATAAACTCAAAGTAATACTAAGGGTTCTTGAATTTTATACCTTCCTTGGAGCTTTAACAACACTCAATAAGCCTTGGATAGTCCTTAAATAACCTTAAGGTAGCTTGGATCAACTAAATAAATCATAAAAACAAAGTTAGAAATTCGGATTCACTAGACACCAGTTGAAAGAATCGCAAAAACGAAGGCCTTACCTACGTTTTCTGGATGAGGCTTCTAAAGGAAAGTTGTAGAGCATCTAACCAGATTTCCAAACATATAAAGAACACAAAATTCTATTGAGTAATGAAGGAGATATGGCCGTTTGAAAATCATCACAGAAACTGTCAAAGATTCTGGCAGCTCGGTTCTTCAACTTGGGGAGGCGATTTGACTAGGCTATACTCATTAGATTGCCATGAAATTTGGAGCGAATAATGCCCATGGAGTGGAGAGGTTGTGGTTCAAATTTGGTGATTTTATCATGGATAGAAATGGAGATATGATTTTTCTTCTTGAGCTTGGTTCTGCAGGGAAGTTTGTGAAGAATGAGAGAAATGGAGTAATGAGGAAGATGGGGAGAGATTTTTTTGTGTTAACTTTGATCTTATCTTCCTATAATCTTGATTATTCTAGAGTGTAGTGGAAGCTTGGTGAAGAGTATGGAAAAATCCTCATGCAAAATGACTAATCTACCCTTAAAACAAGTTAGTGGAATGTGATGTCACTTATGGTGATCTCATAATCTCTTTTTCTTGTTTTTTCTAAGTATTATGCTAATAATCTTGGATAATAATAATGTGGTATGTATCCTTGTTATATTACTAATCTTGGTTGTTTGGTTTCCATACTTGTCTAATTGTGATTCGTTTCGAATGTACCTCATTATCTCAGTGGTTTTGAAATCATTTAACAATCCAAATTCCTTTGGTATTTCCTTAACTTAATAATCCCTTAGTTTATACTAATCCACTAATTCCTCAATATATAATTCTTTTAATATCTCCATGCTCCTTAATATTCAATAGAAGCTCATTCGAAATCAAAATTCTCAAAAATCCATATTCAGGAATTTCTGAAATCTATCGTCATTTCGAGTCACTTATTTTCTTTGTACAACACTAATATGGTTTCTGTTTACTCATTTTCTATTTCTATTATAGAGTACTTACATACCATTTCCTAAATCCTCAAAATTTTATTATTCATGTGATCACTGTAGCTTTGCTAAAGTTAGGGTTATTACAGTCTTCCCCCCTTAAAAGGATTCCGTCCCGGAATCATGTCGAAAATATCCATGAATACCTTTCTCATCTGACACTTTCTAACTTCTACACTACTTCCTTTATCCTTTTGCTCTTTCATAACATCTCTATCTTGCTTGCGCAGAAATACACCAACATAAACTTGCTTGCCATTCATCCACATGCCATCTAGCTTATCAATAGCAGCACTTTCACTATCTTTTCCTGTATTCAGTCATTCTATATTATCTCATTTCTCCTTCCTCTTTCGACTAAGGGTATCGGCCGCCACATTGGTCTCCCCTGAATGGTAGTGTATCTCACTATGGTTTGTCTATATTTTGATCTCTATTATGACATAGATATTAACACCTCAATATTCCTATATCTCATCTCTGTAAAATTTTCCAGAAAATAAGCTATAATAATATTCCTTGAAACAATTGTAAGAAAATATTGGTTATAATATATATTTCCTGTTCGTAACTATACGAGCATGTACTTTTCCTTCATCCTTAAAAATATTCTCGCACCTCCTCTCATACTCTTAATCTCTTTTCTATAGAGTCCTCTAACCCTTAATAGATATTGATTTTCCTTATCTAGATTGTCAACCTACCTACACCATTCATTGACTTAGTCGATCCCTAACCAAACATTTACACTTAAAAGGTTAAATTAGAGCGTACCTACAATTTCCTCCGGATACCTTATCCCATATGTCTATTGTTCACTATACGCTCTTTACATCTTGCTGATCCACCTTAGTTCCTTCATGAAATACTATCTATTCCACCTCTGAAATTTCCCTTTATTATTCTCATCAAAATCTTTACCTCAAGTTTTACTCATTCACACCTTTTAGATTAATCCTTTGAATACTTAACATCTTTAATCTCTCTATGCTACTTAGGGTATTAGTCACAATATTGGTCTTCCCCTACTAATAGTTATTGCACCTCGAAATCCTTCATTAATTAACCCCACTTCCTTTGTTTATCCTTATTCTAATTCTATCCTCAAAATATACCTTGCTCTCAATAGTAAATCTCAATTATACCTTAAAATTCCTCATATTCTTTTCTCTTACTAATCATCAAATATACCTATTTCTTCTCACGAATTTCCTTCCTCTCTTATATTGAAACGCTTCTAGCTCTAATTATCTCTTATTGAAATTTCCCTTGGAATCTCAAGTTTCCTCGTATAATCACGTATACCTTAAACCTTGCTTCCATTATTCCATCCAGTAAGGAAATCTTTTATATTCGAAATAATTAATAGAATTTAGCAGACTTTGAATTGAAACGGACCCAGAAACAAGCAAGGGTCCCACAATAATTTATAAAATTGAAAGATTTAAATAATCTTTATTCGAAACAAAAGAATATTTGAGAAATCAATATGATGGAAGAACCCGTATGTCACACAAGTGAGGGCGTCCCCTCCGACTTTCTATCACACAGACAGATTGTCCTTGTATATACATATAGGGTCATTCCTCTTAGTTGGAGTAAGAAATGTAGAGGGAAATTTAAATCACGATGATAAACCATCTTCCGAAAATAATCTTAGAGGAATATTTTGACTAAGATAGATAAATAAAATTTTGAAACACATTCCCAAGGGTACCAGAAAGTTTTGAAAGGATACCGGCTCTTAATGAACAATTACCCACTAGTGGAGAAAATTTGAAACTCAATAATATAATTTAGCAGGGCTTTAGGAGATTAAAAATAGGTACTGTTAATAGCCTCTGCCCAATTGAAAATCCCCATAATGAAAGGTTTTCCTCAAATACTATTTATATCTTAGACTGCGTACTCTCCAAAATTTCTTAAATTCGGCACTCACCATGTAGCCTTAACCTATCGTCTGTTATTCCCAATTATCTTCATTTACCTAGTCGTGACTTGGCTCGATACTCTATGCCTTTATCCATAATAGAACACAACCTTATAATCGATATACTTACGTAATGTTGATCGTCTTATCCTGACAATGCTCCGGTATTAAGGACCCTTTTAAAACTATATTTTATAATTGTGTATTCTAACATACCACTTATACTTACGAGGTTATCTAACGTACACTTCCCGATACATCAAGTATTCCCTTTCTCATATCAATCCCGTGTGCTACATAAGTTTAACACTTATAGCATAATAACCTTTTCATTTAAGTCAATCTCAGAATTTCTCAGTCTGTCTTGGTCCTTAAGGTATATCTTGGCTTTACCGACAAATCTCAGTTTCACCATTTCATCTCCAAAATCAATTGAAACCATCAGTGTTTGTTCACCAATCCACTTACAATATTTCTTCAAACTCCCTTAAACACAAGAAGACTTTAAATACCCTTAACTTTGGCTCACCAATCTCCTCTCTCTATACTAAAACATAAACTTTTATTAGTAATAATCTATAAAATTATAATCACTACTTAGAATAAACGCTTCGTTCGATAAACCACCCTTGAACTCGATGTGAGTTCATATTTTATATCATTACATATATATCTATATGTGTATATTATTATCACTTTTGTTCCTGAGCATTATGACTCTTAGCTCTGATACCATCTGTGACGCCCCTAGATCCGGGGTCAAGGATCCAGGTCATCACGGTCCAATTTCCATTCAATATCAATATCTCTTTGGTCTTTTTTTTTTACTTAATATTTATGCAATTGACCCCACATTAATACACACACACACACCAGTCATATGCTCATAGAACAACATCCACAATATTAAAAGTTTATAGTTAAACAGTTATTACAACCCAGAATTCTACTAAGTACATTGTTGAATAATACTTCTACATGAAGCATTTCAACAATCAAAAGTTTATTATACCAGCTTACACATTTAATATACATAATCTACCAGGACCCGCTTGTCTACGCTACCTCTGGAATAGGTGCCAGCGTTCTCTCAGAAGGTTGCCTTTCCCTTACCCACTTGCGGAGTGTACTGCGGAGTATCGGCATGCCTAGCTGTTGTATAAAATAAATAGCAAGAATGAGCTAAAATAGCTCAGCAAGATAAATTCTATCGACTACCATCAAAGGAAATAGACCATTACACACATATATATATATGTGGAAATTCATCATACTTATTAAGAAAGAAAAATCTTTATTTATTAAATACACCATCTATTCATCTTGATAGGAAAAGAAATTTAGGATAATATAATATGAGTTTCTCTTCTAAAATATTATAATAATCCATACTTCATTTCCGTATAATATTTCAAAATAATATATACTATTTGAATCAGATCTCTTAATAAAATCTTTCCATTTCCTTGTATATGACACTTATATAAAAATAATATAAAATCAGTTTCTCTTCATTCCATATAAATAATTCCATCACCTTATCTCATTTTCTTGGTTTCAGCATATAAATCTGAAAACCATTATCAACTCTTTCTTTTCAAAAACATTGGGGATATCTGCTGTCGCCTGATACATTAGGACGATGATCAGTCGCCTAATCGTACCTGCTCTCTTTTTACTACCGGTAGAAGGAATGAAGATCATCCCTGGAGGAAGGCCACCTGCTAACATCCTCCCTTGGCATCTTCGTGCCGTAATAAAAATAATAAATGCCGGACTGTGTCGCACACAGCCCTGACACAGCCACTTACGCAAGTCTGTTGCAATCCCCTTTTTTGTCAAATCATTTATCTACTCACATTTATCATTTCCACTTCCATTTCCATTTCCATTCACATTTCCATTCACATTTCCATTCACATTTATTCATCACCTTTAAATCATATGTCATAATACTTTAATTATGACTCATACATCTTTTCTATAATTATTAAAGTCAAATATTCCTTTAGAACATAAAGTATATTCGCTCTATCCATATTCGTATCTATCTTTCTTTAATTCTCAAAATCAGGAAATAAATCCTTAGCAGTATAGCATCGTAGAAAAACATATATATTCCAAGAAATCATTTTACTTAAAAAAAATAAAATAGTTTTCTAAAGTAAGAGTAGAAGAAATCTTGCTCTCTTATATACACATATATATATTGTTCCATCTACTTTTAAAAATAGTAGATAATAATCAAATAATACTTATTAAATCACAATATTTAAAAAGAATATCTTTAGCAAAATATTATAAATCATATAACCCTAGATAACAACTGATACCATTCTTTTATTTACTTTAGATAATAACTGATACCATTCTCTCATATTCTCTTAATCATAAGGCATGTTCACTTCATGCATAATCATCTCTATACATATCCATCTCATACTCATATCCATATTCATATCCATCTCATACTCATATCCATATTCATATTCATATACATCTTCGTATACCTTTCTTTTCAATATCAATACTCAAGGAAGACAATTTCTTCACAATATAGTAATAATAGCATCACATATATATTCCATGAAATCAAGTTTATTTGAAGATAAATAGTTTTCCAAGTAGGGATAGAAAAGATCTTGCCTCGATCTCGATGTCCTGAAGGTATGGCTCGTGGCTCTCCCGGAGTTTCTATAAACACGAAAAGGACCGTCGTTAGAATACCACATCTCTTACTCACCTCACTCTTGCATAAAAATACCATTGACACTTTAATATATGTTTCACATGTTATTCATAACCCAAGTGTTCCAAAAACCTAACCATTTTTGGTTAAATCAAGGTTTCGGTGCTTATTCACCATTTCCCTTAACAACCATACCCGACTGTAAAAATTCTCAGAAAATCTCAATTTCGAATTTTAATGTAAGGTGAACTGGAAATGACTCTTTGACCACTCCACTACAATATCCCAAAAGTTTATAATTTTTAAAAATGTTTAAGTATGGTAATTATAGCCTCAAAGTTGACAAAATTGCAATTTCCCAGTTTCCGAATGACTTTCACTAAAACCCACTTTTCTCCTAAACCGTTCATCAGATTTTGACGCACTTTATATCAAAACGATCTATGACTCAAGCTCTATCATCTCATGGTTAGTTGGTGTTCTAGACAGGAACCTACCATACGCGTATGAGGTTTCAAAAACAGGGCATTCTTTGGTTAAACGAAAATCGGGCATTATAACGGCTATATTTTCATACTTTCCAAAATATTACTCCTCCAAATCCATCATCCGCCTTATACACCATCACCTACACCATGTGGTCATCTTACCAACCATGGTTACAAGCACCAAACACTTCTATATATCATCTCATCACTTATAAACACACATCTACTCATGATTTATACTTAAAACAAACTTAACCATTAAACTCATCATAATCCATCATAAACTCAAAGTAATACTAAGGGTTCTTGAATTTTATACCTTCCTTGGAGCTTGAACAACACTCAATAATCCTTGGATAGTCCTTAAATAACCTTAAGGTAGCTTGGATCAACTAAATAAATCATAAAAACAAAGTTAGAAATTCGGATTCACTAGACACCAGTTGAAAGAATCGCAAAAACGAAGGCCTTACCTACGTTTTCTGGATGAGGCTTCTAAACGAAAGTTGTAGAGCATCTAACCAGCTTTCCAAACATATAAAGAACACAGAATTCTATTGAGTAATGAAGGAGATATGGCCGTTTGAAAATCATCACAGAAACTGTCAAAGATTCTGGCAGCTCGGTTCTTCAACTTGGGGAGGCGATTTGACTAGGCTATACTCATTAGATTGTCATGAAATTTGGAGCGAATAATGCCCATGGAGTGGAGAGGTTGTGGTTCAAATTTGGTGATTGTATCATGGATAGAAATGGAGATATGATTTTTCTTCTTGAGCTTGGTTCTGCAGGGAAGTTTGTGAAGAATGAGAGAAATGGAGTAATGAGGAAGATGGGGAGAGATTTTTTTGTGTTAACTTTGATCTTATCTTCCTATAATCTTGATTATTCTAGAGTGTAGTGGAAGCTTGGTGAAGAGTATGGAAAAATCCTCATGCAAAATGACTAATCTACCCTTAAAACAAGTTAGTGGAATGTGATGTCACTTATGGTGATCTCATAATCTCTTTTTCTTGTTTTTTCTAAATATTATGCTAATAATCTTGGATAATAATAATGTGGTATGTATCCTTGTTATATTACTAATCTTGTTTGTTTGGTTTCCATACTTGTCTAATTGTGATTCGTTTCGAATGTACCTCATTATCTCAGTGGTTTTGAAATCATTTGACAATCCAAATTCCTTTGGTATTTCCTTAACTTAATAATCCCTTAGTTTATACTAATCCACTAATTCCTCAATATATAATTCTTTTAATATCTCCATGCTCCTTAATATTCAATAGAAGCTCATTCGAAATCAAAATTCTCAAAAATCCATATTCAGGAATTTCTGAAATCTATCGCCATTTCGAGTCACTTATTTTCTTTGTACAACACTAATATGGTTTCTGTTTACTCATTTTCTATTTCTATTATAGAGTACTTACATACCATTTCCTAAATCCTCAAAATTTTATTATTCATGTGATCACTGTAGCTTTGCTAAAGTTAGGGTTATTACAATGTTGCCATATCGAATTGGATGCCTTGGTGGCTAAGTCTTGTAGAGATAATGTCCTTATCTGACACTTATTGCTGAGCTGTTTATTACCCCTAATATTAATTACAAAATTAATATTAAAGATAGGTCTGTGGACCCTGTTGGTGGGCCCCACGTTCGGACCATACCGGGTTTAATTAATGCAACACTAAATGTGTCTTTAGGGCTTATTTTTAGCCCATATCATATTCTTATATATATATACAATCATTGCTTTCAACGATCAAATTTTATCACCTTATTTGTAACCTTTTTTCTTCCTTTTTTTTGCTTCTATCTTCGTCTATTTTTTTTAGTTTTTTATTCATTCTTATTTTGTTTAATTTTCAATATACATGGCTATGTTTGTGGTTCACTGATTTTTTGGGATTTTCATGTTGCTTTTTTTGTTGATTTTTAAGGTTTGAATTTAGATTTAACATTTGCTTTCTTTGTTTTAATTTTAAATTTATGATTTGCAATTATTTTAGTTATAATTATGAATTATTAGTAACCATCGTTTGTTCTTTGCTTTGGATTTTGAATTTTTTTGGATTTTGAGCAAATGATTTAATAAAGAGTGGTACTACATGACTCGAATTGGATCCCAAATATGTTCTCAAATGATATATATTTTGTTTTTATTCGTGAAATTCATATTTATGCACGAGGGGGTCATAACATTTATGATAAAATATTCAATATTTTTTTTTATGAAAAAATTATCCAATTCTATGATCCATGAAATCGAGCAGTCGATGATTAGGGAACCTTGGTACAAAGTCCTAAAAAACATACAAATGAGGACATTAGACATGCAAGTAACATACTCTATATATCGTGTATATTATATATATTGAATTAAAAGGCACACATGCATCACCCTAAATATTCTATATAAATATATATCGTATATGTATAACTCATACGGGGGATACACGATAGGTTAGGTGACGCTTCTTAGATTTTCTTAATTTATTTTTCTAATTTTTAAAATTTTAAAATTTTAAATACTATTAATTGTAAAAATATCTTTTAACATATTAGAATAGGTGTTCGAATTTAAAAAGAAGAAAAGTTCAAATTATAGGGAAGACATATAATTAGAATTTCTATTAGAAGTATAATAGGTTTTTATAAGACATATGATTAAAAGTTCTATTGGAAGTAAAAGAACATTCTCATGTGGGAATTTCAATAATATGTAATGAAGTTGAAATTTCAATCCCAAATGAGAATGACTCAAAACGTATTTAACGGGAAGACGACTCTCTATAAAAGATTGTATTAACTAATAGAATTTGATATTGATGTTATAAATTTTATTTTATTTTTAGCATTCGATTTTTAAGGATAAACATTGTTATACAAGTAATATATGCAAAAGTTAGGGTTTTGGTCTTAACGAGAGAGCGGCTCAATAGGAATGACCGTCTTTAACGAGAAATCGGTTTATTATATAAAGCTGTGTTAAATATTAAATTTAGTATTGATGATATGATAAAAGATAAATATATTTTAAATTTTTTAGAATTTTAGGAATTTAAATATTAATATTTAAGAAACTATCCTTTAACATATTATAAGCGTAATAGGTGTTCAAATTGATAGAGAATAAGAGTTTGAATTTATAGTAAAGACATATAATTAAAAGTTTTATTGAAAATAGAATTGATGTTTGTAAGACATATAATTTAGAGTTTTATTAGAAGTAAAATAGGGGTCTAATTTAAAGAGAAAAATAGTTTGAATTTATTAGAAAATACATATATATTTAAAAAAATTATTGGAGGTAGAAAAGATGTTTGAATATATAAAGAATATATATAATAAAATGTTTTATTGGAAGGAGAATACGAGGATGGTGGAGGCGTCTTATACGATTTTTTAAACTATATATCCTTTTTCCTAAAAATTCTTTATTTTAAATTTTTTATACAAGTTAATTATACTTGCATTAAAAAAATCCATAAATTCAATATTATTCTTGTAACGAAAAGTCTTCGTATTAAAAAAAATATTGATGTATTAACATAATAGAAAGTTATTCTCGTGCAGAAACTGTAAATAAATACAGAAATATCTATGATATACATAACATATTAGACGTATTTTTCATCTTTCAAAACTTCATAAATATTAAAAAGTTTAAATAATGTTAGAATTGGAATTTACTCTCTTTTAAGGTTTTAATTTTAAGAAAAAAAAAAGAGGTAATTTTATAAGATAAGTGTCATCAATAATATGTAATGAAGTTAAAATTTCGGTTTCAAATAAAAGCGATTCGAAACGTGTTTAATGGTAAGACGGTTCACTAGAAAGGATTATATTAACTATTAGAATACTGGTGTCATAATTATTTTTTTTGGGGTTTGATTTTTATGGGAAAAAGTTATTATATAAATCTTTATAATATATGTTAAAATTTGAATATCGGTTTTAACGAATGAGCGGCTCAATTGAATTGTTTTTAACAAGACATCGGTTAATTAGAAAAGATTTTGTAACTATTAAAATTTAATATTAATAATATAATACAATATAAATATGTATTTATTTTTTAAAAAAACATTGTAACGCTACTGTGAAGCGCGGCTTTATCAACTAGTTATCTATCTATCTATCTATCTATTATATATATAAAGGAAAACCCCCAGGAGTTTGGTGGAGCTCTAGAATCGCTCGATTCATATTTATTTATTTTTCTAGAGCTCCTCAATTTTAAATAATTAAAATTAAAATTTCCTTCTTTAAATCCTATTTTTTAGAAAAGAAGTCAAAACTTCCTTTTTTTAAAATTAACATATTCAAAATAAAATTATAAACCAAAATCCTATTTATCTAAATTTTTGAATTATCTCTATTCTTTAAATAGGATAAAAAAAAGTCACCTGTATCTCTCCCAATTATAATAAAGCTCCTGAATTTTAAATAATTAAAATTAAAATTTCCTTCTTTAAATCCTATTTTTTAGAAAAGAAGTCAAAACTTCCTTTTTTAACATTAACATATTCAAAATAAAATTATAAACCAAAATCCTATTTATCTAAATTGTTGAATTATCTCTATTCTTTAACTAGGATAAAAAAAAGTCACCTGTATCTCTCCCAATTCTAATAAAATACTTATAATCTTTATTACCGGCATCCAAAACCCAACCCAATTCTAACTGATTTCTTACAAAATCTCAGTCGCATACAAAATCTCAGCCATATATGAAAAACAATATCCATAAATACAATATTATTATGTTTTATTATTAAAAAATAATACAATAATATATTTTATTATATTAAGTTAATAAATACAATAATAAAATTTATTATTATTATCACCATAATCTATTTTTCTATTTTTCTAGAGCTTCTCTGTTTTAATAACTAAAATAAAATTTCCTTTTTTAAACCCTATTTTTTAAAAAAGAAATCAAAACTTCCTTTTTTAGCATTAATATAAACATTAATATAAACATCTTTGAAAAAGAAAAGGTTCTCGAATTTGTAGGGAAGAAGAATTCAAATTACATATCTGAAATAAAAAAAGTTTTCGAATTTGTTGGGAAGAAAAAATTATATATTCGAAATAGAAAAAAAGTTCTCAAATTTTTAGGGAAGAAGAATTCAAATTACATATTCGAAATAGAAAAGGCTTTTGAATTTGTTTGGAAGAAAAAATTATATATTCGAAATAGAAAAAAAAAATATATTCTTATATTATATATTAGAAATAGAAAAGAAATTTTATATTCTTATATATATACAATCATTACTTCTAATAATCAAATTTTATCACCATGTTTGTAATCATATTTTCTGGATTAATAAACAATTTTTCGTAGTCCAAAAATATTAGTTCTCTTTATATTTATGTTTGCGTTTAGAGTATCTGTATCTTCTTGAACATAAACAATTAGTCGTGATTTTGATTGTTCTATTTTTTGTAAGATGCAGGAATAAACGCCAAAGTTTTGTCGTAGTACAAAGAAGTTGGATGTAATTTGATGATATTTCTATTATCAAAGAAAGAACTTGGATGCATGATGATGATATGCACCTATCAATTCAGATTCAGGAGTTTCCTCAAGTCCTACTACGCACTACAAGTTAAGAATTTACGACATCAATTTTTTTTATATATTGTTATGACAAAAGTTTTAGTTTGAATTTCTTTAAGAAACTACTTATATAATTTTATTATGCATTAGAATTTTATGTTTGAACTATACAGTTTCACCATGTCCACCTTCACGTGACAGAGAAAAGAGATCGTGCCAGGTGATCATGATCAATTGATATCTGTAAAATTTTATGTTTGTTTTTTATCTTTTCTTTTAACCACTCTTCGTTTCTTTGTCTATTTCGATCATAAATTTGATTTATATATATACGTTTGTGGAAAGAATTTTGGTGATACAAGCATTAAAATAGTTGCTATTATATTTGTATTTTTCTTTAAACACTGTTAACATCATACTTTATTATGATTTTGCACTTTCAAATTCTAATTACACTATTCTCTTATAGTTTTTTATGTTTTTTAAACCGAAATTAAAATAAAAAAAGATTTTAATATTTAAAATTTTATTATTGTATATACTTTGTATTTTTAAAATATATGAAACGGGCATCGGCCTAAAAATTGTGACGCAAAATCGATAAATCAAAGTCAAAGAGTATTTTAGTATTCAAATTTTTATTGTTGTGTATGCTTGGTATTTTTATAATATATAAAAATGAGTGTCGGCTTAAAAAATTGTGAGACAAAATTGGTATAAAAATATATGAATAATTTATCTTATTATCTATGTATATTTAATTTATATAATATTATGTTCACCAATTTATATTGATATTTTAGATATACTTAAAATTTTAAAAGAAATTATGAGGTAAAATCGGTAAATCAAAATCAAAGAGCATTTTAGTATCTAAATTTTTATTATTGTGTATGCTTAGTATTTTTGTAATATATACAACGGGTGTCGGCCTAAAAAATCGTAAGACAAAATCGGTAAAGAAAAATATATGAATAATTTATCTAATCATCTATGTATATTTAATTTATACAATATTGTGTTCACTAATTTATATTGATATTATAAAAAAATTTCGTTTTTATTTCTTAAATAATCTTTATTTAATTTATTTTTTTCTAAAAATATGAGGCCGCCGCGAAGCGCGGCTTAATCGACTAGTCAATATATATATATAAAGGAGAACCCGCAAGAGCTCTAGAATTGCTCGATTGCTATTTATCTATTTTTCTAGAGCTCTTCAATTTTTAATAATTAAAATAAACTTCCTTTTTTAGCGCCTATTTTTTTTAGAGAAGAAATCAAAACTTTCTTTTTTAACATTAACATCTTTGAAATAGGTTTTTGAATTTGTAGGGATTTATTTTATCTTTATATTACACGGAAAACAATAACATAATTATTTATTAATCGATATCGAATTTAAATTATAAATAAGGTAATCACCAGAATGTGTATTATATATAAATCACGAAGTAGGACCTTGAATCAATACTATGACCCTGATCTTAAAAACAAGCCATGTCCACCTCAATTTCTTTCTACGTACTTCAGTTATGATTATATTTATGTTTGATGATTTAATCCGATTTGTCGATTATATTAGTGATATGCTTTAATTTTGATGATTGTGTAAATATAATATATTTTGTGATCTAAACTTTAGTGTCAATTAATAATTCGGTTTCCGTTAACTATGCATCTTTTGATAGATAAGGAGTTATTCAAGTATATGCAGAATCAAGCCCTTTTAAAGGTATAAATTTCACGGTGGAACTATGTCTCTTTAAAAGTATAAATTTCGAGACCTTCAATTATTAATCGGATGCATCATGTAGCATCTTTTAAATATAGTTTTTGTTTGGTTAGATTAAATTGAATTGTGAAGCGTTTGAAAAATTGATGGGAAACAACATAACTAACAATTTTTTCTATTTGATTCGGAAATTAGTTGCAACTTTCCATGGATGATTGTAGCTTTTTTAATGTCCCAAGAACAAGTTCTCACACTACTAATTATTAGCTTTTTTATTATTGTAATCCTTTTTTTGCTTTTGTTTATTTTTGTGTTTGCCTATTTTTTTTTTAATTTTTTTATTCATTCTTATTTTCTTTAATTTTCAATGTACATGGGCACTGTTTAGTGATTTTCAGGTTGTTTTTTCTGTTAGTTTTTAAGGTTTGAATTTACTGATTTAATATTTTCTTTTTTCATTTTATTTTTAAATTTATGATTTGTTATGATTTAGTTATAATTATGGTTGGCTACTCTTTACTTTACTTTTGCTTTTGTATTTGTTTTGTTAGTGATCTCGGTACAAAAACACCTGATCGTGTGAACAAGAATTACGAGATTTTTTTCGGGTTGAGAAGTAGAAGCACTAGGAAAAACTTAGACACAAAAGGTTTAAACTTTTACCATTTTCTCTTTATTTATTTACTATTAATTGTTAATTTATCGTCATTATCTTCTCATTGTTCTTGATAATAATATTCCAACATTTTCTTTTAATTAATTCAATCAAATCTATTTTTTAATATATATGCATTTATTACAACGGGTGTCGGTCTAAGAAAACGTGACACAAAATCGACGTAAAAAAATAATTATATAGTTTATTTTGTTATATATATATATATATATATATATATATATATATATATATATATATATATATATATATATATATATAAATTTGTACAATATTGTGTTCACTAATTTATTTATAGATATTTTCTTTTTGATAAAATTTTAAAAAATATTACAAGGCCACCACGACAGTGACTTATATGTATTTATTACAACGAGTGTCGGCCTAAAAAAACGTGATTACAAAATAAAGGAGAACCCGCATGAGCTCCGAAATCGCTCGAATCCTATTTATCTATTCTTCTAGAGCTCCTCTATTTTAAATAATTAAAATCAAAACTTTCTCTTTTAACATTAACATTAACATTTTCGAAATGGAAAAGATTTTAGAATTTGTTGGGAAAAAAATTCAAATTTACATATTCGAAATAGAAAAGAAATTTTATTTTATTTTAATATCTTCAAAACAGAAAAGATTTTCGAATTTGTAAGAAAAAAGAGTTCAAATTTATATATTCGAAATATAAAAAAAATTCATATTCTTATACATATACAATCATTACTTTGAACGATCAAATTTGTGTAGCAATTGCTTTGTATATATTGATTTCGTGTTAATTTGAGTGTAATCATGATGCATGTATGGTCATTATTAATTATAGTTTTATAGTTAGTTCATTATCCACAAGGCAATCCCCAAACAACCACAAAATTAGAGTATAAGGAAACTGCATCACAATCAATTGAACCAGACAAGAAAACTACTTTAAATTGCTTAACTATAATTATCCTTTTGTAATTTGTAGATGAGAATTTTAGTTGCCAAATTCATATAGGCAAGAATTATTATTTAAGAATGAATACTTCATCTTATTGTTGATGCTTCCTTTGCTAAAAATCATTTGTTTGTTGCAAGAAGTTAATAGGTCGAAAAAAAGCTAAGAAAGCACCTACAATTCTCTCACATGAAAAAGAAAAAAGAGTCAATAGTCAAAGACTCCATCTTACTCGGATGTACTTTACAATTGTACCCAAAGACTTAAAGGATAGGTTTTCAATAGGTGTGCTATAATGTTGGATCTTATCCAAAGAAAATCTCACAACAAAGTTAAAGAAAATTATAGTATTTAAATTATTATTAGTGTTTACGTTTTTTTGTAATATATACAATGTATGTCGGTCTAAAAATTAGTTTTACAAAATTGGTATAGAAAAATATATGAATAAATTATTGTTGTGAGAAAATTCCGCAACAACACCCCGAGAGAATATCGCTGGAATAACCGAATTTGTCCTTGGATATCGGACGTTGAAGCAGGATCGCACGTCCGCAGCTTCAGCTTCGCACTACAGCTCCAGCTGCCAGAGCGGGTGGAGATTTGTGGTGTTTTGGGGCTGAATCGGCAAGGTCACCGGACAATATGGCATTAAATTCTGGCCAAGATGTGTCCAGGAAAGTATCACTAAGGTTACACGTGCCTTGTGTAGAGAGAAGTGAAATTCTGAACCCCCTTGCCAACTGCCTACATATCCTATTTATAGGAATCAAGCCCGATGTAGTTCTTTAGGTTATGGACTCCTTTTCTTGATCAATAAGCCACGAAATTGATGTATTTTATCCTTCCTCCAATGCTGATCTTGAAGTGTTTGTGTAGAAATATGTCTTATCCTAGATTCAGCTAGCCACTTAGTAGAGTCCTATTCGAAGTAGAACTCCCAAATCCTACTCATATGAGAACTCCATGTATGTATAGACATATATCACAAATATCCAATATTTATCATATTAGAAACGGTCCCTCATTAAAATAGACTATTAACAGGACTCAATTCGTATTTCCTACAAATTAGGAGTCAATCCTTATCCGTTCGGCCAGCAGAGGTGGAGCCTGTAAGCCCATCTGCACCTACACAGCTTCCCCCAAATGTGAACCTCCACCTCCAGAGCTACCCTCAAAATATACACCTCTCCAGCTTCCTTCAAACTAGTACCTGCCTTCCAAATATGCTAACAATCCTTAATACCCGTGGGCCTAAAATTAAGCCCATTACAAATTTTGGGCACAACAATGTGTATAACGTGTATATCCCATTTGATGTAGTAGAATCCATCTCAAAGTACATCTTTTGAGTCCATTCCCGTAATCCTAAAGTTTAGGAACAAGAGTCCTTGTCCAACTTTACTTCTGTTAGTCAGAGGTGGAGCTGTAAGCAACACCTGCATGGCTTCCCTCAAAACAGCACCTGCACAGCTTCCCTCAAAACAGCACCTGCACAGCTTCCCTAAAAACAGCACCTCCACAGCTATCTCCAAAACTGAACCTCAACATCTATTACCCAAACCACCTTAATTGGGCCTCTCAATATCCATGGGTCTAAAATTAAATCCATTACAAATTTTGGGCACAACAACTACCCCCCGGTTCCTTGATGTCATGAAATGCGAAAGGAACCTTTACAAAAGAAGAGGTCCAATCCTTCCTTACCTTCTCAGATATATACATAGCTTCAGCACCGCACTTCCAAGCTTACATGAGCTAACTCGGCGTTAGAAACAGGAAGCATAATGCTTTCGCATAGGTACCTCAATATGAATCCTTAAATGAAACCCCTCCTTATACCTTAGATCACGTACGACACTCCAACTCCAGTTATAAGCTTCCTTAGCTTCGTACATGAACCTACTAGCTTCCGGCATTTTTCCATTAAAACCATAATCTGATTCCTCAAGATGCTCCTTTCTCCTGCTAAGATACCATCGTGTACGAATTCCTCGTGAGCCATGCCATGGAGCTTCCGTATGGAGCTCCTGCTATTGCAAAGATACCTTAACATTCCAAACCTGAGCTACGACAATAATTAGAAACGGTAATTAGTAGTTGGAGCTAAACAGCTCACCTATATAATGCATACAGCTCATACACATAGAAAAAATTCATGCAAGTATGCAAGTGCAAATGATTTTGTATATAAATCCGTTGTTGCCTCTACAATCAAGCAGAACCTTGGCGAACACACTTTTCAAGACATAATACCACAATTTTCAGAAATTTCCATGAACATATCACTATGGACCTCCAAAGATGTTAAGTATTCTGAGGGCTTCCCCTATAATGCCCAGCATCACGGGATTTTCCAGACCTTTCCCATAAACCTTGGGATCCTCCGAGCGTTGTAAGTTATAAGTGATTCCGTATACGTACCACAAGAGGGACCAAAGGAAGCTATAGAGACCTCCTCGATTGCTGCTATGTCTTTCAAAGAGGTTACATTATGGGGCATATAGCGTGCCTAGGTACCTACTTAACAGCTTCAGGTAGCAAGTTTGAAAACATCTTTGAAATCCATGCATTGTGAAAGTAAATGTATATGAAATTATGGCCTTTTTCTTTATAAATCCATGCCAACTTGTTTTCTTGAAATCATATGAAATGCGCATTTTGATAATCATAAGCTAATGCAATGCTAAAGATAATGATCCATTTATAAAGATGAGGTTCGAATGATGTTTCTAGCTTAAGGCTATGAAAAATTTCCATCCATGTACATAAAGCATGCATGATAATGAATATGTAAAAACATGAGAGTAGAACTTATCTATTTTCTTATGGTTCCACTTCAGATCAGGTTCGGCCGTCGAACCTACTTGGTAGAAGCTCCCTCTCTACAAGCTTATGATGAGAACCTCCATTCCAATCTGCCAGCTCTTCCACAAAAATCTGATATACCCCCCGGTTCATTGGATTTCCTTTCGATATGACATGTAAAACCTTCTCCAACATGAATCTTAAACTTGTTGAGATGTTTAGAAGTTGTTGGCCCTTATAGAGATTCCAGCAAGGACACCCCTGAGAGGCCACCTCCTCGAATGAGCAAAGAGGGCCTTAACATTATCAGCTGAGATTACCTGAGATAAGCTCCTGAGATGTGGATTCATTCCAGGATGTCCAGCTGCATCAGCTACAACTGTTAAGGGAGCTATAACTGAGTCCGCCATAAGTTTTAGCCGTTATTGAGTCCTCCGTTGTATTTTCCAACTACCTTATGTGGGCATAAATCTTGTAGCTCAACTAGAGGTTCCCATCTTCAATCCAAGAGATAAGACATACCAATCCATGTTTATTCTATTTTGAAGTATTCCTGCACATTATTCCTTTCTAACAACGTTTGGGATCATGATTCCCATTCAAACCTACTTCTGCTCCGTATTTCCATAAACCCAGCACTTTGAGGTTCCCCGTAATTCGAACCTCATAAGAAAGTTATGTCCTTCTATCCAGCCAAAGCTCATATCCGATTTTATAAATCCAAACATTCGTACATCCGCACAAACAGCAGCCTTCACCCAACATGCGTTCCAGCCTTTCTATAACCCTTCCTTATGAGCCATCGAACTTCCTTTCCATACAATATTTAAAACTTTCTTCAGCTTGAATTCCAAATATATTAGCTAGACGTGAAGCAGCTGGTCAAAAAACCAGCAGCTGTACCTGAACCTCAACAAACCATAAGCAGTTGCAGGCAAACCTCACTCCAAAACTTATCCATCAACTTTTAAATTTATGTAGTTGTAACTCATATCGAAGCTCCACATGCCTTTAAATATCACTCCATTGCCATAAGGTTTTTCCAAAAGAAAAACTATATCTTTAATATGGAAAGAGCTTCCCTTCCTCACTAAGGGTTTGATGAGCTCATAGTAAAATCCAAATATCAATCCTTATTCCAATCCATATTTCAATCCGTTACCATTCCATATTCCCATCCATATGCCAATCCATATTCCAATCCATATTCCTATCCATATGCCATCCATTTGAGGTCCCCCTATATTGGATCCTCTCATGATAATCCACTCAGCTATCCAGTTGGAGCTTACATAAATCTTAATGCATGTCAAAACATATGTACACATGTTTAAATCAAAATATACATGTGGCCTGTGTTCCGGCTCCCACATATTCCATCCTTTCGCCTGGCTCTCCATGTGCCTAATATCCCTAGGATCCACATGAACCTGATGGCGCAGTTCTATTATAGCTTCCAATGTAGGATGACCTTATAGGTTTATCCATTAATCACAATCTGCGGACCTATATCCATAAGAACTCCTCACCTCCAAGATCCGTTAAGGCACCCCGCGAACCTATTTTCATAGAAGCTTCGCGAGCCAGAACCAACTTGATTACACAAAAGCCTCACGGCATTACGCCTTTTCGAGGTTCAAGCGAGCGAACCTCCAATACCGAAGGACCTCATAGGTCTAGTTCCAATTCTATTCACATGTAATCCACATGTTATCCATTCCACTCATGTATAATCCATACATGTTCCAATCCAATCAAGATTCATATAATCCGTGTAATCCATAAGCATATAATCCATATGTTTCCAGTCCATCAGCATATAATCCATATGCTTTCAATCCATTAACCCCGGGGAGGTTCATACTTAAGAGGTCCTATCTAAAAGGTTTCTACCTAGCATGTCCATACATCCACTACCCCCCTAGTTTTTTTAACATATGACTAACGATAATAAAGAACTAGATCCAACCATTCAAACATTCAAGATTCACACATAGAAAAAGAGCAAATAAACACGTAAACATATAATCTACATAGATCATGTAAACATACAATCCACATATGTCATGCAAATAAAGCGACACACACTTTAGTGATGACTAAACATAAACCTAAGCATGATAGTCGTACCTAATAGACCGTTTTATCTCTCCGAAGCCTAAAGAGGTCTACCGAATCCTTACCCAAAGGTGTCTACTGGGGAGGTATCTCCAAAATTCCAATATCCAAATCCGTCCAAGCCATGCTTGAATATCGCGAGCTAGAAAATATAGGGAAGCTCCACAAGAATGTGCACCTGCATACTGTAGATTAAACCAATGAACCTGTTGCCAGTAAGTGAAGCCAATGAACCTGCAATCAATAGGTGAATTCCAGTGAAGCTGCAATCCGTAGCTAAAATCCAATGAAGCGGCACCTGCAGCTAAATCCAATCAACCTGCAACCAGCAGGTGAATACCAAAGAAGCTGCTCCTGCAACTGAAACCAATCAACCTGCAACCAGCAGGTTAATACCAAGGAAGCTGATCTTGTAGCTGAAACCAACCAACCTGCAACCAGCAGGTTAATACCAAGAAAGCTGCTCCTGCAGCTGAAACCAATCAACCTGCAACCGGCAGGTGCAATCCGAAGAAGCTGCTCCTGCAGCTGAAACCAACCAACCTGCAACCAGCAGGTTAAATCTGAAGAAGCTTCTCCAGCAGCTGAAACCAACCAACCTGCAACTAGCAGGTTAATACCAAGGAAGCTGCTCCTGCAGCTGAAACCAATCAACCTACAACCAGCAGGTTAATACCAAGGAAGCTGCTCCTGCAGCTGAAACCAATCAACCTGCAACCAGCAGGTGAAATTCGAGGAAGCTGCTCCTGCAGCTAAAACCAACCAACCTGCAACCAGCAGGTTAATACCAAAGAAGCTGCTCCTACAGCTGAAACCAATCAACCTGCAACCAGCTGGTGAATACCAAGGAAGCTGCTCCTGCAGCTGAAACCAATCAACCTGCAACCAGCAGGTTAATACCAAGGAAGCTGCTCCTGCAGCTAAAACCAACCAACCTGCAACCAGCAGGTTAATACCAAGGAAGCTGCTCCTGCAGCTGAAACCAATCAACCTGCAACCAGCAGGTGAAATTCGAGGAAGCTGCTCCTGCAGCTAAAACCAACCAACCTGCAACCAGCAGGTTAATACCAAGGAAGCTGCTCCTGTAGCTGAAACCAATCAACCTGCAACCAGCAGGTGAAATTCGAGGAAGCTGCTTCTGCAGCTAAAACCAATCAACCTCCATTCTCTTAACAAGAAAGCTGCCAATGATAGTGCCTTGGGGGGAACCTCTTGATAGATAACAATCTCCTTGTAAGGTTCACCTTCAAAACTGAGATGAATATTTCGCTCATGTGCGACCCAGGTTGCCTTTCGATCCTTCAGATTTCATTAAGATTACCGACATCTGCCAATTTTGAGATGGTGTCTTCATTCACACCTGATTTCCTTCCACTACCTTAGCATGCAAAGATGTAGCTCCACTATTTCTTGAGCTTTTATAGCTTCCGGTGATTTTTCCCTTGAGAGGTTCTTGCTTATATGCCTTTAACATAGGTTTCCATTCTGCATCCGTTGATTGGTAGGTAGCTCCATATGTGAACCTCGCACCACTTTCTTTAATAACCAAGAGGTCGTTCGTATCTCCTTCTTTATCCAGTAGCATCTTTTCCAGAATCTGATTGAGAATATTATCATCTACTCCTTCTGCAATTCCTTCCATGAGGTATTCCCAAATTCCAGCTTCCAATATTCGAGAAGCTTATAGCAGCAGAACCTCTTTGTGAGACACCTTCCAACTTATCATGCCTAGAAGGCTTACAGTTGAGAACCTCCTCGGGATTCATCACCATGATGATCATCATATAATTAAATTGCTTGAAGCTTTCACGAGCTGAGATGGTTCCTTTCCAGGAGCTTCCTCTTTTAACCTTATTGTTGGCTCCTCTATCAATTGAGCACCTTAGAAGCTTCATAAGTCCCTCATGCTGTATTTTTTAGAATGGGCCACTCCTCTTTCAGTCTATAAGAGGTACCAATTCGCCTTTAGCTTCCCTTATGCCTATTTTGTTGGAGCTTCAACATCACCTAGATCATACCTTGGCACCTTTGCTCAATGCCTTCAACTAGATATTCTGACCTTCAACCTTCCACTATTGGTGAAGCTTCAGCTATAAGCACCCCTATAAGTTTCTTTCGCCTACTTCTGTAGGTGCTGCCACATGACCAACCAAGAACTTCGCGAGGTTCCCTTGCACTTTTTTTTATAACTTCCACATGGTGTGCCTTGCCATCATTATCCTTCATTAGAGCAGCAATTTTCATCAATGCCATGGGTGGTTACCCCCCGAAAAATTGGAACCTTCATCGTGAGGTTCCTCCATTAAGGCTACCTGGTAACATGCTTTCTTCGTTATTCTACATTGAGCTTCCTGTAGTGAATTTCGTCATGCATAAGGTGGATCCTTCAGAGAACCTCAATCAAGTGTAGTATCTTGTTGTAGTGGAAGCTCCAGGTTCAACTGTCGAACCTCAAGTTGCGTGGTAGAACCGCTACGATTGACCCAGATTGCTTCCTTTGATCTTCTAGCTTCCTGTAGAGGTTCTTGTTATTCAACTTCTTGTTAACTCCAGTAGTTGGACCTCTTCCATGAACCTCATTCCTCATGCCTTTGTTGCCTGGTTCATTGGTACCTCCTTGGTCAAGAGGTTCGCATCTAGCTCCACCTTCCTTCCCAAGCAAGTTCACCTCCAATCGGATTATTCCTGGATTGTTGGAGCAGGGAAATGGGAGCAGCTATGTTGGAGGCATTTGCCTGAGCTTCAGCTGTCTCTTTCATGGGAACCTCCACCTCATTCTCCTTAACAGCTGGATTCACTTCATCCAGCTTGATTTTGGCAACCTCCTTTTTCTTGATATCCTCCACCGCTTTAACATCATCTTCGCCAAGCTGAGACCAGTCTAGGTCAGGGAACCTGAGGTGAGTGGATTTGATATAGTCGTTGATGGCAATGTTGTAGCCTGCTTCATAGGCTTCCTTCCTTCTTTCCTTCTGAGCAGACCTTTCCTGGGCAAGCTTTGTGTTCAGAGCTTCCATCTTCAGCTCTAGCTGGGGACCGTATACAAATTCCCGAATTTGTAGATAACTCGGGGTGTTATCTCATATACATTGAGATTGAACCTCCAACCGATTGAACCTCTAAATTGAGATTCACCATTTTCTGACCATAAGAATCTCCTTATCATATGCCAAGATGAAGTATTTAGGGGTACCTTACGGAAACCTTCTTCCATAGGTGCAACTTCAAGATTGAGGTCTCTCCTGTCTTTGCCATTAGAAACTCTCGACCAAACCTCTCTAGATGGTCGTACCTTCATTAGCAGGTGGATATGGTCGTACCTCCATTAGCAGGTAGATGTTCAGCTTCACCTATCTAGTTAAACATATCGGCACCCCTGATTGAGGGAAGCTCTCATCGCGGGACCTCATTTCTGGGTATTTCCGATCGAAATTAACATCAGAAACTTTCATTTTCCGGCCATTCTTTTCAGGTCTCTTCCATCAAGCCAAAAATATGTGCATCTCCGAGCCATATATCGTCATTTATGCATTTTCACCATCAAATGACTAGTATGAAGGTAATCACCTCCCTTCTTCCATCAAGCCATGATTTTTCCTCCGTTTCTCCATCTTTTCCGGTTATTTTCCATAGTAATGATTCTCCTAACCATATGTGGAATTCAATCCGTGAAATCCTTGCTCAAGAATTTGTTTTCGGGCTTATCGCCGGAGCTCTTAGACATTGTTCCTCTCAAAAGATCAGAGATGCCCTCCTTCTAGCGCCAAAAATGTTGTGAGAAAATTCCGCAACAACTCCCCGAGAGAATATCGCTGGAATAACCGAATTTGTCCTTGGATATCGGACGTTGAAGCAGGATCGCACGTCCGCAGCTTCAGCTTCGCACTACAGCTCCAGCTGCCAGAGCGGGTGGAGATTTGTGGTGTTTTGGGGCTGAATCGGCAAGGTCACCGGACAATATGGCATTAAATTCTGGCCAAGATGTGTCCAGGAAAGTATCACTAAGGTTACACGTGCCTTGTGTAGAGAGAAGTGAAATTCTGAACCCCCTTGCCAACTGCCTACATATCCTATTTATAGGAATCAAGCCCGATGTAGTTCTTTAGGTTATGGACTCCTTTTCTTGATCAATAAGCCACGAAATTGATGTATTTTATCCTTCCTCCAATGCTGATCTTGAAGTGTTTGTGTAGAAATATGTCTTATCCTAGATTCAGCTAGCCACTTAGTAGAGTCCTATTCGAAGTAGAACTCCCAAATCCTACTCATATGAGAACTCCATGTATGTATAGACATATATCACAAATATCCAATATTTATCATATTAGAAACGGTCCCTCATTAAAATAGACTATTAACAGGACTCAATTCGTATTTCCTACAAATTAGGAGTCAATCCTTATCCGTTCGGCCAGCAGAGGTGGAGTCTGTAAGCCCATCTGCACCTACACAGCTTCCCCCAAATGTGAACCTCCACCTCCAGAGCTACCCTCAAAATATACACCTCTCCAGCTTCCTTCAAACTAGTACCTGCCTTCCAAATATGCTAACAATCCTTAATACCCGTGGGCCTAAAATTAAGCCCATTACAAATTTTGGGCACAACAATGTGTATAACGTGTATATCCCATTTGATGTAGTAGAATCCATCTCAAAGTACATCTTTTGAGTCCATTCCCGTAATCCTAAAGTTTAGGAACAAGAGTCCTTGTCCAACTTTACTTCTGTTAGTCAGAGGTGGAGCTGTAAGCAACACCTGCATAGCTTCCCTCAAAACAGCACCTGCACAGCTTCCCTCAAAACAGCACCTGCACAGCTTCCCTAAAAACAGCACCTCCATAGCTATCTCCAAAACTGAACCTCAACATCTATACCCAAACCACCTTAATTGGGCCTCTCAATATCCATGGGTCTAAAATTAAATCCATTACAAATTTTGGGCACAACAATTATCTATATATATTTAATTTATACAATATTTTGTTCACCAATCTTTATTGATATTATAAATGTATTTTTGTCGATTTTTTCTTAAATAACTTTATTTAAAATTTAAAAAAATATTATAAGGCCACCGCGAAGCGCGGCTTAGTCGACTAGTATATATAAAGGAGGATACGCGGGAGCTTAGGTGGCGCTCTAAGATCGTCTCAGTCTATTTCTCTAATTTTTTAGAATTTTAGAATTTTAAACATTGTTAAATATAAAAATATCATTTAACATATTAGAAGTAGAACAGGTGTTCGAATTTATAGAGGAGAAGAGCTCGAATTTATAGAGGAGACATATGATTAGAAGTTCTATCGGAAGTAGAATAAATAATTATAAGACATATGATTAAAAATTCTATTGGAAGTAGAATAGGAATTCGAATTTATAGAAAATACAAGTTCAAATTTATAAAAAAAAACATATAAGTAAAAGTTTTATTAGAAGTAGAATATGTGTTAGAATATATAGAGCAGACATATAATTAAATATTTTATAAAAGGTACGATCTTCTTATATTATAATTTTTTATATAAGTTAACTATACTTCAATTAGGAAAATTTATTCATAAATCCAATACTATTATCATAAAAAAATCATCGTATTTAAAAATTGATGTGTTAACATAATAAAAGAACATTTTCAATGCGCTCTAAGATCGTTTCAATCTATTTCTCTAATTTTTTAGAATTTTAGAATTTTAAACATTATTTAATATAAAAATATCATTTAACATATTAGAAGTTGAATAGGTGTTCGCATTTATAGAGGAGAAGAGTTCGAATTTATAGAGGAGACATATGATTAGAAGTTCTATCGGAAGTAGAATAAGTATTTATAAGACATATGATTAAAAATTCTATTGGAAGTAGAATAGGAATTCGAATTTATAGAAAATTAAAGTTCAAATTTATAAAAAAAACATATAAATAAAAGTTCTATTAAAAGTAGAATAGGTGTTAGAATATATAGAGCAGACATATAATTAAATATTTTATAGAAAGTACGATCTTCTTATATTATAATTCAATTATAAGTTAACTATACTTTTATTAGGAAAATTTATTCATAAATCCAATACTATTATCATAAAAAAAAAAGTCACCGTATTTAAAAATTAATGTGTTAACATAATAAAAAAACATTTTCATACAAAAATTCTAAATAAATACATGAGTATCTATAATATGAAGAGAAAATAAGATGTGTTTTTATTTTCTAAAGCTCCGCAAATTTTAGAAAGTCTAGAGAAAGTATAAATTGGAATTCACTCTATTTTTTAGGTTTTGATTTTAAGGAAAAAAGTTGTCGGGTAAGTTAATTATCATCAATAATATGTAATGAAGTTGGAAATTCGATCCCAAATGAGAGCGGCTCGAAACATATTTAACGGGAAGACGGCTCACTATAAAAAATTGTTTAACTATTAAAATATCATATTTATGTTATAAATTTTATTTTATTTTAGGATTTGATTTTTATGGATAAACAATATCATACAAGTGATATGTGTAAAAGTTAAGTTTTTGGTCTTAACGAAAGAGCGGATCAATAGTAGTAGTCATGTTTAAATAGAAAGCGGTTCATTAGAGAAGACCGTATAAAAGAGGTTTGAATAAAATAAATACAGAAGTATCTCTAATACAAAGAGAAAATAAAAATAAAATGCGTTTTCATTTTCTAAAACTCCATAAATTTTAGAAAATATAAAGAAAGTATAAATTAGAATTTACTCTATTTTTAAGGTTTTGATTTAAAGGAAAAAAATTGTTGTGTAAGACAATTATTATCGATAATATGTAATGAAGTTGGAATTTCTATTCCACGAGAGCGGCTCGAAACGTGTTTAACGGGAAGACGACTCATTATAAAAAATTGTATTAGTTATTAATATATCATATTGATGTTATAATTAATTTATTTTTAGAATTTGATTTTAATGGATAAACATTATCATACAAGTGATATATGTAAAAGTTAGAATTTTTGTCTTAACGAAAGAGCACAAAAGAGTGGATCAATAGTAATAATCGTGTTTAACGAGAAAGCGATTTATTAGAGAAGACCATATAAAACATGTTTGAATATATAAGGAATACATAAAATAAGATATGCTATGTGTTGTGGAATAAAAACGAGGGTTTGTAAATGGCGGCTAGGGTTTGTATGTATTAAATACAAGGGATGGTGAGCTTCGAGCTTTAATGGCTGTTCTTGCGTTCGAGACTGATCGGTCCTCACAAGATGCCTACGTATCTCTGTATTGCTAGAGAATCAAGCCAACGTAGTTCTAGGTGTGAAGGAGCAGGTCCTTATATAGGCTGAGAAGCCATAGAATTATGGTAGGAGTAGGAGACTTGGAGGGTAAGTCACCTCTTTGAGGAAGGTTCTAGACTCCTTCCTTGTAGGAGTCAGTTTCCATGTAGAATTAGGTGCCTTGGAGGCTAAGTCAGGCAGGAGTTATATCCTTATTTGACTCTTATTGCTGAGTTGTTTATTACCCATAATATTAATTACGAAATTAATATTAAAATAGGGTTTTGGAACCTGTTGGTTGGCCCCATATTTGGACCATACTGGGTCTAATTAATGCAACATTAAATGTGTTTTTTTAGGGCTTATTTTTAGCCATATCATTATGGGAAGTAGAATACGAAGACGGTGAAGACGTCTTATATGATTTTTAAAAACTATATTATCTTTTTTCCTATAAATTCTTTATTTTAACTTTTTTATACAAGTTAATTATACTTGCATTAGAAAAATATATCCACAAATTTAATATTATTCCCGTAACAAAAAGTCTTTGTATTAATTTTTTTAAATGTGCTAACATAACAGAAAGACATTCTCATGCGAAAACTGTATATAAATACAGGAATATCTATAATATACAGAATATATAAGATGTATTTTCATCTTTTAAAACTCCATAAATATTAGAAAGTTTAAAAAATTAGAAAATTGGAATTTACTCTCTTTACGTAATAGAGTTAGAATTTTGGTTCCAAATAATCATTTCGACTCAAATTTCTGAATTTTAATCACAAATTTCGATCAGGAAACTTCACATTTTTCGACCAGGATTTCGACAAGGATTCTGGTCGAAATAAGGTCCAAGGTTTCTCCTGGTCGAACGGATTTTCGATCAGAATTCATAGTCATTTCGACCAGGATTCTGGTCGAATTAAGGGCCAAATTTTCTCCTGGTCGAATGGATTTTCGATCAGAATTCCTAGTCATTTCGACCAGGATTCTGGTCGAATTAAGGGCCAAAATTTCTCCTGGTCGAACGGATTTTCGATCAGAATTCCTAGTCATTTCGACCAGGATTCTGGTCGAATTAAGGGCAAAATTTTCTCCTGGTCGAATGGATTTTTGATCAGAATTCCTAGTCATTTCGACCAGGATTCTGGTCGAATTAAGGGCCAAATTCGTGGCCTCGTCGAAGAGTTTTTCGACCAGGATTCTTGGTCATTTCGACTAGGATTCTGGTCGAATTAATGGCCGTTTTCGTGGCTTAGTCGAACAATTTTTCGACAAGGATTCTGTTCTTGTTGAATTAATGGCCTCTTAATGGCTTGGTCTGTCAAGACCTCGCTTTTACGTGACTAAAAAGTAAGGTCTTAATTTTCTTGAGGCCATGACCGTGCCTAAAGCAAACTTCTCTATAGCGGAGTGATACAGGTCAGCTTCATGAAGCACCTTGGTGACATAGTAAATGGGTTTCCAAACCTTCCACGAGAAAACTTCAAACTCCTTTCAAAGGTTTCATGCTTGCCTAATCTTACATAGAATTACTTTGAACCTTTCAACCACCTTGTTGGAATGTCGATTCAGTTACTCATTCTTGAGTTGTTCACGAATCTCTTGATCTAAGGTTGGATCTGAGCTTTGTTGGCCTTCTAAGGCTTCAACTTGGTTCCTTAGCCCTTGATTTAGAACACAAGGCCTGGATTCTAAGGTTGATGTTGGTGTTCTGGACCACCAACATGAGGTTTCAGGTCAATAGGAGGTGTTTGTTATGCCTTAAATGGTTTCGTGAACCTTGACTTGTGACCTTCCGGGCCTTAACTTATTTGCTGAGACCTTGGTTTTAAGGTTATTATCAACCCTTAATTCCCTTGATTCTCATTCTAAGATGTAGGAATGATGAAGTCCCTTAGTTCTTGCCCCCTTGCTTCATACGGAGGAGGTCTTACTTCTCAGTTGATTGTTCAGGGAGTTCACTTGCTCCTCAACACTTGACTTCAAGTCTGGTGTGTCTTGGCCGGTTGTTAACCTTCTTATCTTGATTCTAGGTTTCCAACCTTCTTCTTATGCTCACAGGACCTTGCTTTGGTTTATATTCGATTAAAGGCTCTTGATTCAAGTCCTTAAACTTCAAGTGACAAATTCGATTGGAGGCAGACAGCCTTTTTGGCCATCAAGGCTAAAATTTTGTGTTGGGTTTGAGATTCAAGGTTTTAAGTAAAGAATGACAAAGGACCTCTCATCTCAACACTCTCACTAACTGTTTCTATGCCTTCAAGGCATTATCAGGGAGCCAACTAGTCTCAAGATGAGCTTGAAGAGGGTCTATCCTTTAGCTTACATCAGCTGGTGCTACCAATTTTGATTCGATGGTGGGGTCTTCAGGACCTGGAAGTAAAAGCTCTATGCATAATTCTTTATCTCAGAAGAGCCATACTTAGACTGGGCTTCGGCCTTAATGTTCTTTTCTCTCTTGGGATATACTCAACATGGCACTTATCGAACGGGGCTATCACGGCTTTCACAATCCTCCAGTATTTGGCCATATTCTTTTCTCTAGCCTCAAACTCTCCATTGACTTGTGAGACTACCAGATTTGAGTCTCCACAAACTTTCAGCTTTTTCACCCTCAGGGCTCTCGTCAATCCAAGGCTGGCCATCAGAGCTTCATACTCCGCCTCATTGTAGGTTATTTGGAAGTCCAACTTTAAGGCATACTCAAGTGTGAACCCATCATGGCTTTGCAGAACTAAACCTACACCATTGGTTTTTGTTTTTGATGCCCCATGAAAATAGAGCTTTTTTTTTTTATTCCCCATCAAAATATAGCATCCAATATCCCTTCTTCTCTTCCAGGGGTTTCTCACCTTGCTGATCTTCCTGGTCTATTACCTCCTGCCCCCCGACTTCTTGGTTGTCAATGATATATTCAACCACGAAGTCAGCTAGAGCCTGGGCATTGATGGCCATCCTAGGCTTGTACTTAACATTGAATTCTCCAAGTTAGATTGCCCACCTGATGAGCCTTCCATTGGATTTCGTGTTATGTAATATGTTTCTTCAGCGGGTGTTCCATCAGGACTTCAACGTTTATCTTTTATTCAAGGTCCTGCAAGGACTTAAACTCTACCCTTCGGGGTTTTTATTTATGCTTTTCTTTGTTTCCATTCGTGTAGTCTTTTACTTTCGGTACTTGGTCATCTTTGACTCACACATCAGGTGCTTGGCACATAAATAAAATCGTACAATCAATGAATGGAAAACAAACTTTCATTAATAACTTAAAATGGGCTCAACCCTTACATAGAGTACTACTGTCCTACTCGGAGCAACATGCTCTACAATGGTTTCAATGAACCTTATTTCTACTTCTACTAGATAAATATGAAGCTAAATCCTGCTACGATAACTAGAGCCCATCGGGGCTTTGCAAGACTAGGCCTGCACCACTTGATTTTGTTTTTGTTGTTCCATCAAAATAGAGTGCGCACCAGTCCTTCTAGTCTCCTCATTTTTATTCTGAAGTTCACTTTCTGCTTGGGGTACTACCTCCTGCCCCCCGACTTCTTGGTTGCCAATGGTACATTCAACCACGAAGTCAGTTATCGCCTTATCCTCAATGGCTGTCCGAGGCTTCTGTGTGATGTCCCTTGCTGGCCTTTCTTGGTGTTCCTTACCTCTGCGGACATCCATGTCTTCAATCGGAAGGACCTGCCCCCCGACTCCGTCAGGCCTTAACGAGGCTACATAACAGCTTCGTGCCATCTTTTGATCACCTTTATGTTCTCCAACACCATTCTTGGTTGGGAACTTGATCTTCATATGATAAGTTGAGGGAACAGCCTTGAATGCATGAAGTCCAGTCCTTCCAAGGATAGCGTTGTACGTTGAAGCCGCCTTGATTACCAGGAAGTTCAACATCTGCGTGGCCTCCTTGGGCTCTTGCCCAATAGTTACAGGCGACCGAATAGTCCTTTCAACTTTGGATTCTACTCCATTAAATCCATATATAGGCATGCCATTGGGGGTCAATTGAGAATCACTGTACCCCATCTTCACAAACGCATCATGGAACAAAATGTCCACTGAAGCTCCATTGTCTATCAAGACTCACTTCACCTCTGAGTTTCCAATCACAAGAGTTATGACCAACGGGTCATCATGGGGGAACTTCACCCCTTCCAAGTCTGAGTCATCAAAACTGACCACTACCTCAGTTTTTGCACGCTTCGGGGCCTCTCCCACGATGTGCATCACCTCTCGGGCATAAGCCTTCCGAGAGTTCCTAGTTGTCCCGGCCGCAGTCGGACCTCCCGAGATCATGTTGATTACTGGCCCTCGGGGCTGTGGGTTGCGATATTGATCTTCATCCCTTTTATTATAGTCTCTTTTATGATTACCACGGTCTTCACCCTTAGTGAAGTGGCTCACTTTCCCTCTACGGATCAAAAACTCAATCTCATCTTTGAGTTGCTTGCAATCATCAGTGTCATGCCCCACATCTCTAAGGAATCTGCAATACTGATTCTGGTTTCTCTTTGCGGGATCACCCCTGAGTGGCTTCGGCCATCGGAAATCATTATCCTTTTCAATGTCCAACAGGATTCGACTCCTAGGAGTATTCAACCTTGCATACTCAGTGAACCTTGGCCCTTGGTTCTTCTTAGGGGCAGAGTCGGAGTCCTCGCTAGTTCGAGGATACTTGTCCCTAACATCATACTCTTGATCATCATAGTCCTGGTCTTGCTTTCGCTTCTTGGAGTCATTGTTACCTCCTCCTCCACCTACGGTGGTTTCTTTCTTCATGTTATCCTCAGCTTTAATATACGTATCAGCCCTTCGTTGGAGCTCAGCCATGTTCTCAGGGGGATGCTTCGCCATTGATCTCTTGAAAAAGAGGTCAGTGGTTCCGTGCTCCAGGGCTACCATTGCCACCTTATTTTCCAAATCAGTGATATTCAGGGTCTCCTTAGTGAATTGCTTGAGGTAATCCCTTAGATTTTTATTCTTTCCTTGCAACACATACATAAGAGATGCGGAGCTCTTCTCATGCACCCTTCCGCTAATGAATTGGCTAACGAAGGCGGCACTCAACACCTTAAAGGAGCCAATAGAGTTCGCAGGCAATCGGCTATACAATCTTTGAGCCATGCCCGACAAGGTTTGGGGGAACGCTCTGCACTTTAGGGCATCACTTGCAGGCTGTAACAGCAGTGCGTTCGAGAATGTTCTCACATGATTTACGGGATCACCCGTTCCATCATAAGCCTTTATAGTAGGCATCTTAAATTTCCTGGAGATGTGAGCATTCATCACTTCCTCGGTGAATGGTGGTGTGGGATCATCAGGATCTCCAAGTGGCATCAGATCTTTGGGGTTACCCCTGGGGGTTCCACCCTCGTAGCTTCTCTTGTTGGGGCATCAGCCCTTTTTTGTTTCCTTGAGGTCCTCTCCAAATCTATAATGGGAATCCTTCCTGAGATTGGAGGGGGTCGAGTTAGACTCTGTCTTGCCTGCTCCCTTGCAACATCATCCTTTAACCTCAAGATCTCAGCCTCATAAGCCTTGATCCTCTCAGCAGTTGTCAAAGGGGGTCCATCATGGATGGTTCGAGTCCTCCTTCATGGTTCTCTACTAACATGGCGCCTCCTTGGGGCTTCATTAGGATCATCATCATCATCATCAGATGACGAATCAGTATAAGCGTCCGAGTAGCCGGTATATTCTCGATCTTGAATCTGCAAAGCGTGACCACTTGGTCCAGTTCTTTGAATATGAGGGTAGTTAGGCAGACCATACCTTGGGTTGGTATTCAAGGGAAGATCCGTAGTATGAATCTTTATCCTTGGTGGTAGGTTGTCAGGATTGAAAAGGGGAGGAACCACCATCTGAAGAGGATTGGTTTCTTGATTTGGTTGGTTACCCACAGGCAGCGTACTCTCAACGTGGGGATCCGCCCTTGACTGTTGAGAAACTTGAGATTGGGTGATCATACCTGATGCTGGAGGAGCCTGTTGGATGATCGCCCCTGATGCTGGGGGCACCGGCTCAGTGGCAAGTGGAGCAGAGTTGAGAGGTACGGCCTCAGTTAAAGCCGGTGTTGTTCTTCATGTGTTCACCATGGTTGATGTTGTCTTCCCACAGACGGCGCCAAATGTTGTTGAATAAAAACGAGGGTTTGTAAATGGCGGCTAGGGTTTGTATGTATTAAATACAAGGGATGGTGAGCTTCGAGCTTTAATGGCTGTTCTTGCGTTCGAGACTGATCGGTCCTCACAAGATGCCTACGTATCTCTGTATTGCTAGAGAATCAAGCCAACGTAGTTCTAGGTGTAAAGGAGCAGGTCCTTATATAGGTTGAAAAGCCATAGAATTATGGTAGGAGTAGGAGACTTAGAGGGTAAGTCACCTCTTTGAGGAAGGTTCTAGACTCCTTCCTTGTAGGAGTCAGTTTCCATGTAGAATTAGGTGCCTTGGAGGCTAAGTCAGGCAGGAGTTATATCCTTATTTGTCTCTTATTGCTGAGCTGTTTATTACCCATAATATTAATTACGAAATTAATATTAAAATAGGGTTTTGGAACCTGTTGGTTGGCCCCATATTTGGACCATACTGGGTCTAATTAATGCAACATTAAATGTGCTTTTTAGGGCTTATTTTTAGCCATATCATTATGGGAAGTAGAATACGAAGACGGTGAAGACGTCTTATATAAATTTTAGAAACTATATTATCTTTTTTCCTATAAATTCTTTATTTTAACTTTTTTATACAAGTTAATTATACTTACATTAGAAAAATATATCCACAAATTTAATATTATTCCCGTAACAAAAACTCTTTGTATTAATTTTTTTAAATGTGCTAACATAACAGAAAGACATTCTCATGCGAAAACTGTATATAAATACAGGAATATCAATAATATACAGAAAATATAAGATGTATTTTCATCTTTTAAAACTCCATAAATATTAGAAAGTTTAAAAAATAAGAAAATTAGATTTTACTCTCTTTACGTAATAGAATTAGAATTTTGGTTCAAAATAAAAGCAGTTCAAAACGTATTTAACGGAAAGACGGCTCATTAGAAAAGATTGTATTAGCTATTAGAATTTAATAGTGATGTCGTAATTTTTTTTATTTTTACGGTTCGATTTTATGAAAAAAAAATTATTATATAAATCTTTATAATATATGTTAAAGTTGGGATTTCGATTTTTACGAAAGAATGACTCAGTCGAAAGAATGGTGTTTAACAAGAAATTATTTCATTAGAGAAGATTTTATTAAAATTTGATATTAATATTTTATATAACATAAATGTATTGAAATTTTTTTGAAAATATTGTGATGCCGCCGCGAAGCGCGGCTGTTGTGGAATAAAATCTCAGGTATATTCGTATTTAATGCAAAGGGATGGTAGAGTTTCGAGCTTTAATGGCTGTTTCTGTGTTCGAGATTCAATCGGTCCTCACAGAGTGCCTACGTATCTCGTATTGAGAATCAAGCCAAAAACGTAGTTCTAGTTGTGAAGGAGCAGGTCCTTATATAGGCTGAGAAGCCTTAGAATTATGGTAGGAATAGGAGACTTGGTGGGTAAGTCACCTCCTTGAGGAAGGTTCTAGACTCCTTCCTTGTAGGAGTCTGTTTCCTTATTGAATAGGGTGCCTTGGAGGCTAAGTTAGGTAGGAATAATATCCTTATTTGACTCTTATCTGCTGAGCTGTTTATTTCCCTTAATATCAATTACGAAATTAATGTCAAAGATATAATTTTGGCCAATTTGGTGGGCCCCACGTTTGGACCATGCTGGGTCTAATTAATGCCACATTAAATGTGTCTTTAGGGATTATTTTTAATCCATATCATTTGCCCCCTAACTTCTAGGAAAACTGATCAAGTTTTCCTTGAAGTTTTTATGGCCTTTTTCGAGACTTGGGTCAGGGTTCATCCTTTTATACTATTATTTTACGAATATTGTCTTGATGTAAAGCGTGGAGCGACCGACGCGTTTACGACAATGTTAATTCGACGCTAATCGGCATTAATCAGCCTAAAATAGCGTTAAACGGTGCTGAACAACACTAAACGGTGCTAAATAGCCTTAAACGACGTTTAAACAACATTAAACGACGTTAAACGGCATAAAACGGCACTAAATGGTGCTAAACGGCGCTAAATAGCCTTAAACGACATTAAACGACGTTAAACGGCATAAAACGGCACTTAACGGTGCTAAACGGCACTAAACGGTGCTAAACGGCGCTAAACGGCACTAAACGGCGCTAAACGGCGCTAAACGGCACTAAACGGCGCTAAACGGCCCTAAACGGCGCTAAACGACGCTAAACGGCGCTAAACGACGCTAAATGGCGCTAAACGGCGAAATCGCGTATCGTCGGACGATGTCGGTCGGCCGGGGCAAAATCTCATACCGTCGAACGATGTCGGTCGGCCGGAGGGCTCGCGGGAGGCCGATCGGCCAAGCCTCGGTTGGTTTTTTTTTTTGCGCGAAGCCAAATCGCATACCGTCGGACGACATCCGTCAGCCGAAGGGTTCCCGGGGGGTCAGCCGGCCGAAGGACGGTCTGCAATGGCAAAAACTCACATCGGTGGACGACGTCGGTCGGCCGGAGGGCTCGCGGAAGGCCGGTTGGCTGATTAGCGGTCGGCTGGGTCGAAACGTCACACCGACAAACGACGTCGGTCGGTCGGTGGGTTCCCGGGAGGCTGGTCGGCCGAGCCTCGGTCGGCCATCGACCCCCGCGTGCCTCGGTCGGCCGTCGCGCCCCGCGTGCCTCGGTCGGCTGTAGTGCGGTCGGCCAGGGCTTCCGTCAGTGCCTTGGTCGACCGGTTTTTGGTTAGCGGACCTGTCCTTCAAACGTGGCTATCGACCTTGATTATCAATATCGTGTCCCGGTGTCAATATTCGTACATCGATTTTCGTTGCTTAAAAACCGATTGACTTGGTCATTCACGACTTTCATTTAAGGTTTTACTTAAAACCTTGGCTATCATGATTATTAATCCCGTATTTAGGACTAATTTCTTGATTATCTTTCTTTAAGCATGCTTAGTTTCCAAAGCTCAACTGATTGCTCTAGCAAGATGTCCTTCCGGATATTTACTTAAATTCTCCGTTTCTTATCCAGAATTTCATGAGTTGTAACGACTCTTTCCATCTATAACAGATAGTTTTTGCTCCTTTTTAATATTTTATTGATGCTTGACCTGTAAACGCGAATCGGGTTGCATTTCAACCTAAGGTAGCAGGTCATCCTTTTCTTATAAAAGGAGGGAGGATCCTTCATTTTTATTCACTTCTTCATTTCTCAAACTTTTCTCAAGTCTTCAAATTCTTTGGTTTTCAAGCTTCCAAGTTCAAGCTTCAAGTTCAGTATGGCCGACAAGCATGCATCTGCCCCCCAGATCTCCATGGAAGAAGCCTTCAGTAAGAGGAGCATGGCGAGAACCATGAAAGGTAAACTAAAATTCATGCCTCCTAAATATATTGAGCGTCGATTTGAGTCTACATTAGATTTGTTAAAGACTATGGGAGAATCATTCCCCAATAGTTCAGCTTTAGATGCCTTTCACAGTCCTTGCAAGTTAAAGAGTAAGGATGTAGAGATGATTGAAAGCATGTATGGTTTTCCAAGTGCGATCAAGGTTTGTCTTCCAGGCCCTGGGGATAGAACTTGCAATTGGCATCCCGAAAGGATCTGTGTTTACAAAGGTGCCTTAGAAGCGGGGTTGAGGTTCCCCGTCCATCCATTCATTATCAGGTTCCTAGCGGAGCTCCAAGTTCATCCCTGCCAGCTATATCCAAATTCATGGAGGTTCCTTATCATTTTCATGTTGAGGTGCTGGGAATTGGATATCCCTCCGAGCACAACAATGTTCAGGAGCATCTTCAAAGTGAAAAATTCTCCTGATTCTAAGGTAGGACGGGTTAACTTCCAACTTCGAAACAATACTCCTCATGTAGTAAACTCTTTCTCCTTTCCTGGCTCCCATCATCTCTGGGATAGAGAGTTTGTTGTTTTGGAGTGGCAGGGCGGTGACTGGGGTCAGTTTTTTGTCAAGAGGTTTGGACGTGTGGAGGATAGTTCGCACTTCGTGTGTGATCTTAACCATGAAGAATTGCTAAACAGAGATAGATTGCTTGCTGATGATGGTCGCACCCATTACAAAACTATTTTAACAAAAAAGAAGCTTATCGAAGCTGGCCTAAGCATTCTTTCTTTTGAGGGTAATTTTTCTTTGTTACTTTACCACGAACTATGTTTGTTCTTATTCCGATATCTCTTTCTTTTTTGTTTCAGCTATTAAGGAGCTGGACAGTCGTCCCGAGAATCAACCACATGTTACCAAACGAATGATAAAAAAAGCGGAGGAGCAACTGAATCCTACTGGTCGAAAGGTTCCTGCGTTCTTGGAGGGATGTTCCCAAGGGGGGAAGAGGTCCCGAAACGTTGTTGAAGGTGTTTGAGTCCCATTCACTAAGGATTGGGGTATTTGCGAGCAGGACTCTGTCTTGGGAAGTTCTTCCTTAGCCTTGGCCTGGTCCAGGCTCTCTATCACTGCTCCCGATCTCCTGACAGTCACTGCGGGGGATAAGATCGATGAATCTGAGCGCCTTGGAGCTCAGGCTCTTTATCAGGTACTAAAATATGCATTTGATCTTCTTGTTTGCCCAATTTTTGTTAAGTGCCTTACCTATTTCCATATTGTAGGCAAATGCTTATCTTCAATCCGCCACCCGTTAAGGCCGAGCCCATAGGGATAGCAACGTGGAACTGCTGAATGAGCAAGCGCGGTTCAAAGAACAAGTTCAAGATCTAAACTCCAAAGTTGCCCAAGCTGAGGCAAGTAGCCTGTCTTACCAAAAGAAACTCCGCTCTCTTGCCAAGAAGAAATCCTCCGATGCTGACAAGGTGATTGATGCTTACCATCGGTCGGAAGCTTTTACAAAGTTTATAGATGATCATGATGATGAGATGCGACCCTTCAACATGTCAGTTGGGTGGAACAAAGCTGTTAGCGCTGTTAGCCACAAGTATCCTTTAATGGTGAATCCAGCGGACTTCCCTTGCCCTAGCTGGGCTACCGCTGTCGGAGGTCACGGGGATCATGCATTAGGCTCCGGGGATAGTCACCGTCCTTCTGGTTCTGGTTTGAGGAAGGCGGCCAAATGTTGTTAGTTCCAGTTCGGCCTCTTCCCGTTCAGCCGGGAAAAAGGCCATGTCTGAGAGGGAGGCGACCGTGAGACGATCCTTTCCTGGAAAACAGCTTCGGATTAGATCCAACTCCTCGACCAAGACTTCAGACGAAGAAAGGGATGTGGTGAAGAGAGGGGTGGCGCAACCCATGGAAACAGAAGCCGAAGATGATGACAATGAAGGCTCCGAAGAGGAGGGAGATGGAGAGGAGAAGAGAAGGGAGAAGAGCGGGAAGTGGTTGACGAGTCCTCCGAGGAGTAGATGTTTTCGATCAAGGGCCTTGCATGGCCTTCACAGCCGTATGTGGCTTTGTCTTTTCAGTTTTAAATCAAGGTCCTCGAGACTTAACTTTTATTTTTGGAGTGTAATTTAAAACTTAGCCCTTCAGGGCACTTTATTTATGCATTTGTTTTCCTCATTCATATGTTCAATTATTTCCGGTACTTGATTTTAAACTCACACTCAACGGGTGCTTGGTACATAATCAAAATCATAGAATGGAAGACAAACTTGCATTAATAAATCGAAGTGGGTTTAACCCTTACATATGTAATACTACTGTCCTACTCGGGGCACTAGGCCCTGGAATGGTTTCATCGAACCTTATTTCTACTTCTCCTAGTAAATAGATAGAAAGCTGAATCCATACAAGGATAGCTTACACATAATAAATCTTCAGGTTCAAAGCATGCCAAGTTCGCGGCACTTCGTTCCCATCTAACATCTCCAACTTGTAGGAACCTCGTCCTAGTGTCTTCTTGACTCGGTACGGCCCTTCCCAGTTAGGGGCTAGCTTTCCTTTCTGTCCGACTCCAGAAGCTTCTATTTTCCTTAGGACCAAGTCGCCTTGTTGAAAGAACCTCTCCTTCACCCTTAAATTGTAGTAGAAAGACGCTCTTTTCTGATCCTCTGCATTCCTGGCATTTGCTTCATCCATAACCTCATCAATTAGATCAAGGGCGAGTTTCATGCCCTCTTCATTAACTTCTGGTTCATATGCTTCAATTCGAGGGGATGCATGCATAATCTCAAGGGGCACCACTGCTTCGGCCCCGTAAGCCAACAAGAACGGGGTTGCTCCAGTTGATACTTTACAGGTGGTACGATACGCCCATAGTATAGGCAATAGCTCGTCCACCCAAGTGTTCCTAGAACGTTCGACCCTCTTCTTCAGTCCATCAAGGATGATTCGATTGGCGACCTCTGCCTATCCATTTGCCTGCGGATGTGCTACTAAAGTAAAACGAAGCTCGATGGCATTTTCCTCGCAGTACTTCTTAAATTCTTCATTATTAAACTGTGTCCCATTGTCCGTCGCAAGGACTCGAGGGATCCCAAATCTGCAAATGATGTTCTCCCAAAAGAATTGGGAAACTTGTTTGGTGGTTATTTTGGCCAAAGGTTTAGCCTCAATCCATTTAGTGAAGTAGTCGATGGCAACTATCAGAAACTTCCTTTGCGATGAAGCTATAGGGAAAGGACCAAGTATATCCCATTCCCCACATTGCGAATGGAATAGGGGAGCTGATCGACGTTAACGTCTCAGGTATATTCATATTTAATGCAAATGGATGGTAGAGCTTCGAGCTTTAATGGCTGTTTCTGTGTTCGAGACTTAATCGGTCATCACAGAGTGCCTACGTATCTCGTATTGAGAATCAAGCCAAAAACGTAGTTCTAGTTGTGAAGGAGCAGGTCCTTATATAGGCTGAGAAGCCTTAGAATTATGGTAGGAATAGGAGACTTGGTGGGTAAGTCAACTCCTTGAGGAAGGTTCTAGACTCCTTCCTTGTAGGAGTCTGTTTCCTTATTGAATTGGATGCCTTGGAGGCTAAGTTAGGTAGGAATAATATCCTTGTTTGACTCTTATCTGCTGAGCTGTTTATTGCCCTTAATATCAATTACGAAATTAATGTCAAAGATATAATTTGGGCCCATCTGGTGGGCCCTACGTTTGGACCATGCTGGGTCTAATTAATGTCACATTAAATGTGTCTTTAAGGATTATTTTTAATCCATATTAGCGGCTTTATTGACTAGTTATCTATATATATATATATATATAAAGGAGGATAGCGGGAGTTTAGGTGGCGCTCTAAGATCGTCTCAATCTATTTTTCTAATTTTCTAGAATTTTAGAATTTTAAACACTAATAAATACAAAAATATCAATTAACATATTAGAAGTAGAATAGGTGTTCGAATTTATGAAGGAGAAGAGTTCGAATTTATAGGGAAGACATATGATTAGAAGTTCTATTGTAAGTATAATAAGTATTTATAAAGCATACGATTAAAAGTTCTATTGGAAGGAGAATAGGAGTTCGAATTTATAAAGAATAAGAGTTCGAATTTATCGAAAAAATATATAGATAAACGTTCTACTAGAAGTAGAATAGGTGTTTGAATATATAGAGCAGAAATATAATTAAATATTTTATAGAAAGTACGATCTTCTTAAATTATATATTTTTTCTATAAGTTAATTATACTTATATTCGGAAAATTTATTCATAAATCCAATACTATTGTCATAAAAAAAGTCACCGTATTTAAAAAAAAAAAAAGAATTGATGTGTTAACATAATTCACCGTATTTAAAAAGAAAAGAATTGATGTGCTAACATAATAAAAGAAAAATCTCATGCAAGAATCCTAAATAAATACAGGAGTATCTATAATATAAAGAGAAAATAAGATGTGTTTTCATTTTCTAAAACTCCAAAAATTTTAGAAAGTCTAGAGAAAGTATAAATTGAAATTCACTCTATTTTTTAGATTTTGATTTTAAGGAAAAACATTGTTGTGTAAGATAAGTATCATCAATAATATGTAATGAAGTTGGAATTTCGATCCCAAACGAGAGCGGCTCGAAACATGTTTAACGGGAAGACGGCTCACTATAAAAGATTGTACTAGCTATTAAAATACCATATTGATGTTATAAATTTTATTTTATTTTTAGGATTTGATTTTTATGGATAAACATTATCATACAAGTAATATATGTAAAAGTTAGGTTTTTGGTCGTAACGAAAGAGCGGATCAATAGTAATAACCGTGTTTAACAAGAAAGCGGTTCATTAAATAAGACCGTATAAAAAGTGTTTAAATATATAATACATAAAATAAAATGGTTTATTGGAAGTAGAATACGAGGACGGTGGAGACGTTATATACGATTTTTTTAAAACTATACATCTTTTTTCCTAAAAATCCTTTATTTTAACTTTTTTATACAAGTTTATCTAAAATATACAGAAAATATAAGATGTATTTTCATCTTTTAAAACTCTGTAAATATTAGAAAGTTTAAAGAATATAAAAATTGGAATTTACTCTCTTTATATAGTGAAGTTAGAATTTCGGTTTCAAATAAGAGCGGCTCGAAACGTATTTAACGGGAAGAGGGCTCGCTAGAAAAGATTGTATTAGCTATTAGAATTTGATACTGTAGTCATAATTTTTTTTTATTTTTACGGTTCGATTTTATGGATAAAAAAATATTATATAAATCTTTATAATATATGTTAAAAAGTTGGGATTTCGGTTTTAACGAGAGAGCTGCTCAATCGACAGAATCGTACTTAACAAAAAATTGGTTCATTAGAGAAGATTATTTAATTATTAAAATTTAATAATAATATTATAATATAACGTAAATGTATTGATTTTTTTTAAAAATAAAAATTGTAATGCCGCCGCGAAGCGCGGCTTTATCAACTAGTATATATATAAAGGAAAACCCCCAGGAGCTCTCAGATCGCTCGAATCATATTTATCTAATTTTCGAGGGCTCCTCTATTTTAAATAATTAAAATCAAAACTTCCTTCTTTAGACCCTACTTTTTAGAAAAGAAATCAGAACTTCCTTTTTTAACATTAACATCTTCGAAATTGAAAAGGTTTTCGAATTTGTAAGATTTTTATAACAAAAATATCAAAACTTCCTTTTTTAGATCCTATTTTTGAAAAAAAAAAATCAAAACTAATTTAAAATCAAAATCTTTTATTTTTTTTAGAAAAGTTAATAATTGTATAATTTTCTTTTTTATGATCGAATTTTAAGAATCAATATATATATATAAAGGAGGATAACGGGAGTTTAGGTGGCGCTCTAATATCGTCTCAATCGATTTTTCTAATTTTCTAGAATTTTAAACAGTAATAAATATAAAAATATCAATTAGCATATTAGAAGTAGAAATAGAATAGGCGTTCAAATTTATAAAGGATGAGAGTTCGAATTTATAGGAAAGACATATGATTAGAAGTTCTATTGGAAGTTCTATTGGAAGTTCTATTAGAAGTTCTATAGGAAAGACATATACTATAAAAGATTGTATTAGCTATTAAAATATCATATTGGTGTTATAAATTTTATTTTATTTTTAGGATTTGATTTTTATAGATAAACATTATCATTCAACTGATATATGTAAAAGTTAGGTTTTTGGTTTTAACGAGAGAGCGGATCAATAGTAACAACCGTGTTTAACGAGAAAACGGTTTATTAGAGAAGACCGTATAAATGATATTTGAATATATAAGGAATACATATAATAAAATATTTTATTGGAAGTAGAATACGAGTACGGTGGAGACATCTTATACAATTTTTTAAAACTATATATTTTTTTCTAAGAAATCCTTTATTTTAACTTTGTTATACAAGTTAATTATACTTGCATTAGAAAAATATATCCATAAATTTAATATTATTTTCGTAACGAAAAGTCTTTATATTTAATATTTTTAGATATGTTAACATAATAGAAAGACATTCCCATGCGGAAGCTGTAAGTTTAAAGAATATAAAAATTGGAATTTACTCTCTTTCTTTATATAATGAAGTTGGAATTTCGATTCCAAATAAGAGCGGCTTGAAACGTATTTAACGGGATGACGGCTCACTAGAAAAGATTATATTAGCTATTAGAATTTGATACTAATGACATAATTTTTTTTAATCTTACGGTTCGATTTTATGGATAAAAATTATTATAAAGTCTTTATAATATATGTTATTGGGATTTCGGTTTTAACGAGAGAGCGGCTCAATCGAAAGAATCATGTTTAACAAGAAATCGATTCATTACAGAAAATTATTTAATTATTAAAATTTAATATTAATATTATAATATAACATAAATGTATAGTTTTTTTTAAAAATATTGTAACGCCGCAGCGAAGCGCGGCTTCATCGACTAGTATATATATAAAGGAGGATATGCGGGAGGTTATGTGGCGCTCTAAGATCGTCTCAATCTATTTTTCTAATTTTTTAGAATTTTAAATTTTAAATACTAATAAATATAAAATATCTTTTAACATATTAGAAGTAGAATCGGTGTTCGAATTTATAAAGGAGAAGAGTTCGAATTTCAATATAGTAGAACTAGATGTATAAATTGTATTCGAGTTTATAAAGGAAAAGAGTTCGAATTTATATTGATGAGATCAATTTTCGATTATTATATAAATCATAAAAAATGGTGACATAAATCAATTCGTACGTATGCCAATAGTTGACAACCAAGTACATAAGGTTAAGGTGCTGTGTTTTTTTTGAGATGATGCATAAGCTGTAGTATTAAGTTACTTATTTACATTTATGCATATAAATAAATATATACGGTTAATTATTACGTGATTGGGGCATCATCAATATATATATATAGGCTAGTGTTCAAATAGAAACCAACCTTAGAATAGAAACTAGAAACCTACACTAAATAAATTATATTTCATTTATTTTAATGGCCCCGCTAGGGGCACTTTCACAAAAAACGTTTAAAATTCTTGGCTCTATTCAACAAAAATATTAAAAAAAAATTAAAAAAAAAAGTTACTGTTCACGTGCCACGTCATCACATGAACAGTAACTTTTTTTTAATTTTTTTAAATTTTTGTTGGATAGAGACAATAATTTTAAACGTTTTTTGTACTGGAGTACCCCTAATTTGGTCATTAGATTAGCTTGAAATATTTAATTTAGGTTTAGTTTCTAGTTTCTATTCTAGGTTAGTTTCTATTAGAACAAGACCCTATATATATAAAGGAGGATAACGGGAGTTTAGGTGGCGCTCTAAGATCGTCTCAATCTATTTTTTTAATTTTCTAGAATTTTAGAATTTTAAACATTAATAAATATAAAAAAATCAATTAACATATTAGAAGTAGAATAGGTGTTCGAATTTATAAAGGAGAAGAGTTCGAATTTATAGGGAAGACATATGATTAGAAGTTCTATTGGAAGTATAATAAGTATTTTTAAGGCAAACGATAAGGAGGATACGCGGGAATTTAGGTGGCGCTCTCATAATGTTTCAATTTATTTTTCTAATTTTCTAACTTTTTTGTAATTTTAAAAAATAAAAAAATTGAAAAATTCCTCCAACCTATTTGAAGTAGAATAGACATCCGAATCTATAATCATCGTAGTAGAAAACATATTATAAAAGAAGAATTCTAATTCTAATCTAATAGAAAGCAATAGTATTTAATCCTGGATATATACAAAAAAAACAATTGTCTTCAAGCTAACTATCACGAACTTTATATTTAGATATACTGTATAGAGCTTTTTGAGTTTCGTATATTGGTGAACTGGAATTTTATATTTCAAAACATTAATACTTACCTTTGATTTTGTTTTTTATATGTCACATTTAATGACATGGTCAAATGGATGCTTTCTGACAAGATTCCAAGTAAATTTTAATTTTATAGCACTTTTCAATAGCTTTTGTTAGGGCTGAGCAAAACCAAACCGAAACCGAAAAACCGAACCGTGCAAATTCGGTTCGGTTCGGTTCTAATTTTTTGAAAATTCGGTTTATTCGGTCCGGATCGAATAAACCGAAATAAAAATCGGTTCGGTTCGGTTCTTTGAAAAATATTTCGGTCCGAACCGAATAGACCAAATAGTCCGAATAATATATACTTTAATTTTTATATTTATGTTATATACATTTTATATATATCTTATAAAATATAATTATATTATCTAATTTGTAAATTCTAATTATATCTATGTTGGTGAAATAGTGATGATTAATTGATTATTATTTTTGTGATAAATCATGAAATTTTAGCTTTATTTATAATATAGGTTTTTTTTAAAAGAAAAAATTCGGTTTTTTCGGTCTGGACCGAACCGAACCGAATTATTTCGGTTCGGTCCGGTTCGGTCCATGATTAAACTTCGGTCCAGAAAAAAATGACATTTCGGTTTTCGGTTTATTCGGTTCGGTCCGGTTCTGGACCGAACCGACCGAATGCTCAGCCCTAGCTTTTGTCAATTTTTGCATATTTGTTTCTATCTTTAGATATTTTATTTGATTATTTTTTACTATATGAATGTTTCTCTTCAAATGTTGTCCATATAAAAGGTATATATCACACAAAATTTTGAGCAAATGATTTTTATAAAGAGTGGTGCTACATATCTAGATTGGATCCTGAATATGTTTTTGAATGATATGTATTATATTTTTTATTTGAAAAATTCATATTTATGTACGAAAGTTTCATATCCAATTTTTTTTACAAAAAATTATCCAATTCTATGATCCATGAAATTGAGCAGTCGGTTGATCACGGAACCTTAATGGTATAAAGTCATAAAAAACATATAAAAGAAGACATGCAAGTAACTTACTCTATATATCATGTATATTATCTATTTAAATTAAAAGGCACACATGCATCACCGCAAATATTATATATAAACATATATCATGTAATACGTAGGTTAGGTGGCGCCTCTTAGAAGTTTTCAATTTATTTTTTTAATTTTTTAAAATTTTAGAATTTTAAACGTGAATAAACATAAAAATATATATCTTTTAACATATTAGAATTAGAATATGTGTTCGAATTTATAAAGGAGAAGTGTTCAAATTTATAGGAAAGATATATAATTAGAAGTTTTACTAGAAATAGAATAGGTATTTATCAGACATATTAAAAGTTCTACTGGAAGTAGAATAGGAGTTCGAATTTATATAAAAAAACATATAATTAAAAATTTTATTAGAAGTAGAATATATAAAGGAGACATATAATTAAATATTTTTTTGAAAATAGAATACAAGGACGGCGGTGATATCTTTTACGATCTTCTAAAAAGAAAATTTATTCATAATTCTAATACTATACTCATATAAAAAAGTCTTCGTATTTAAAAAGAAAAGACTTGATGTGTTAACATAATAAAAGAACATTCACATGTGGGAATCCTAAATAAGTACAGGAGTATCAATAATATAAAGAGAAAATAAGATGTACTTTCATTTTTTAAAACTCCATATATTTTAGAAAGTTTATAGAAATTAAAAATTAAAATTCACTCTATTTTTAGCTTTTGATTTTAAGAAAAAGTAATTGTATAAAATAAGTATCATAAATAATATATAATGAAATTTGAATTTCGATCCCAAATGAGAGCGGCTAAAAACCTGTTTAACGGGAAGACGACACACTATAAAAGATTACATTAGCTATTAGGATTTGATATTGATGTTATAAATTTTATTTTATGGATTCGATTTTTTAGGATAAACATCGTTATACAATTAATATATGTAAAAGCTAGCGTTTTGATCTTAACTAGAGAGCGGATCAATAGGAATAACCATGTTTAACGAGAAATCGGTTCATTAGAGAAAACAGTGTTGAATATTAAAATTTAATATTGATGTGTTAACATAACAGAAGATATTTCCATACAGAAGCTGTAAATAAATACAGGAATATATCTATAATATATAGAAAATATAAGACGTATTTTCATAAGAGCGGCTCAAAACCTGTTTAACGGGAAGACGGCACACTATAAAAGATTACATTAGCTATTAGGATTTTATATTGATGTTATAAATTTTATTTTATGGATTCGGTTTTTTAGGATAAACATCGTTATAGAATTAATATATGTAAAAGCTAGCGTTTTGATCTTAACTAGAGAGCGGATCAATAGGAATAACCATGTTTAACGAGAAATCGGTTCATTAGAGAAAACAGTGTTGAATATTAAAATTTAATATTGATGTGTTAACATAACAGAAGATATTTCCATACAGAAGCTGTAAATAAATACAGGAATATATCTATAATATATAGAAAATATAAGACGTATTTTCATATTTTAAAACTCCAAAAATATTAGAGAGTTTGAAGAAGGAATTTACTCTATTTTTAAGAAAAAAAAGTTATTTTATAAGATAAGTGTCATCAATAATATGTAATGAAATATAATTTTGGTTCCAAATAAGAGCGGTTCGAAACGTGTTTAACGGGAAGACGGCTCACTACAAAAGATTGTATTAGATATTAGAATTTAATATTGATGTCATAATTTTTTTTATTTTTATTTTTAGGGTTCGATTTTATGGACAAAAATTATTATATAAGTCTTTATAATATATGTTAAAGTTTGGGATTTCGATATTAACAAGTGACCGGCTCAATTGAAAGAATCGTGTTTAAAAAGAAATCGGTTCATTAGAGAAGATTATGTAACTATTAAATTTAATATTGATAATATAATATAACATAAATACATATTTAATTTTTTTTTATATTTAATTTTTTTTAAAAAAAAATAATTTATGCCGCCGCGAAGCGCGGCTTTATCTAACTAGATAAATTACAATTATAATCTTGAAACTATTTTTCTAATTTTTCTTGAATTTTTCATTTTTAAATATTTATTATTAAAATATCCTTATTTTTCTCAACTCGAAATCTAATTAAACCCATAAATATCATAATGATACAATAATCGAAATCGAATTAATATCATAAATCTATGTATTATATAAAGAGGAGTTGCTCTCAAATAAGTCAACATTTTCATGCAATATGAGATGTGATCTGCGTTCAAAGTTTTACCATTATAGTGTATCTAATAGATGTAGAATTCTTATTTCCATTATAAAAGTTGTAATACTGCTGTATACTCTTCGATGCAGTTTTTTTTTTTTTTGGATCAATTCTCTTAGATGCAGTTTTGACTTAAGTTGGTGGTCTAATAAACTTTTGCTTCTACTTATCCTGTTTTATAGGGATATATATTGTCAAAAACACACAAAAGTCCGAGCCCAGAAACGAGAAGCATGTCAGTATTAAAAACATCAATAGTCCGAGCCCAGAAACGAGGAGCATGTTAGTATTAACAACTTTAATCGTTTTTCTGAGATTTTTAAATGCTTTTTTTTTAATTCATGCATTTAGCTTTCATGTAAACAAATCTTAAAGAAAGACATACGCTTTCTTTAAAATTCGTTTATATACATGAACGTAAATATTTGTATTTTAGTTGCGGAATAGGCTATTGAGAGGAATGATAAATTAATTTGAATCGATATATATCCAATTATAAAATCTGAAATTTTGCATTTATTGAAGTCAAAATTATAAATTTAGTGGGGTCGAAAGTTTGAATTTGGATATGGGTTAAGGGAGGTCTCAAATTGCTCGAATCATATTTATCTATTTTTTTGGAGCTCCTCTATTTTAAATATTAAAATTACAACTTACTTCTTTAGACCCTATTTTTTAGAAAAAATAAAATAAAAAACTTTCTTATCAACATTAAGATTAACATGTTCGAAATAGGATAGATTTTGGAATTTATAGGGAAGAATAATTTAAATTTACAAATTTAAATTAGAAAAGAAATTCATTTTCTTATCTGTCATCATTGCTTCTAACGATTAACTTTTATTACCACGTTCGTAACTCTTTTTTTGCTTCTGTTTACTTTTTTCTTTGTCTATTTTATTTTAATTTTTTATTCATTTTTATTTTGTTTAATTCTCAATGTACATGGCTTCTTTTTAATGATTTTCAGGTTACTTTTTTTTTTTGTTGGTTTTTAAGGTTTCACTTATTTAATATTTGCTTTCTTCATTTTATTTTAAAACTTATTATTTGTTAAGATTTTAGTTATAATCATGGATTACTAGTAAAAAGTGATTGTTCTTTATATAGGCTTTTTTATTATTTTTTAGTGATCTCGGTACAGAAAACCTAATCGCGTGAACAAGAATTAGAAAAACTTTCTCTGTTTAGAAAGTAGAAGCACTTGAGAAACTTGGCACAAAATTTTTGAAATTTTACCATTTCCTATTTATTTATTTATTGTTAATTTATCTTTATTATCTTCTCATTGTTCTTGATCTTAATATTTCAACATCTTCTTTTTAATTAATACAATCAAAAATGCTTTTTTTATCTAGATGTATTTATTACAACGGGTGTCGGCCTAAAAAAATATGACACAAAATTGACGTAAAAAATAAGTATATAGTTTATTTTATTTTCTATGTATATATTAAAATTTGTACAATATTGTGTTCACTAATTTATATGTAGATATTTACTTTTTAATTTCTTTCTTAAATAGTCTATATTTTAAATAGTCTATATTTTAAATATATATATATATATATATATATATATATATATATTACAAGGCCGCAGCAACACGCTGCTTATATGTATTTATTACAACGGGTGTCGGCTTAAGAAAACGTGATACAAAATTGACATAGAAAATAAGTATATAGTTTATTTAGTTATCTATATATATATATATATATATATATATATTAAAATTTGTACAAATTTGTGTTCATTAATTTATTTATTGATATTTTATTTTCGATTTCTTTCTTAAATTTATATTTTGCATTTTTTTCAAAAAATGTTACAAGGCCGCCGCGAAGCGCGGCTTAGTCAACTAGTCTATTATATATATAAAGAAGAACCCGCAGGAGCTCTCAGGTCGCTCGAATTCTATTTATCTATTTATGTATTATAAGGCCGCTGCGAAGCGCGGTTTAGTCAACTAGTTATCTATTATATATATATATATATATATATATATATATATATATATATATATATATATATATATATATATATATATATATATATATATATATATATATAAAGGAGAACCCGCAGGAGCTCTAGAATCGCTCGATTCATATTTTTTTAATTTTCTAGACCTCCTCTATTTTAAATAATTAAAACAAAACTTCCTTTTTTAGACCCTATTTTTTAGCAAAGAAGTCAAAACTTCCTTTTTTAAAATAAACATTAACATCTTCGAAATAGAAAAGGTTTTTGACTCGATTCATATTTTTCTAATTTTCAAGAGCTCCTCTATTTTAAATAGTTAAAATGAAACTTCCTTTTTAGGTCCTATTTTTTAGCAAAGAAGTCAACACTTCCTTTTTTAAAATTAACATTAACATCTTTGAAATAGAAAAGGTTTTTGAATTTGTTTGGAAGAATAATTCAAATTTACATATTCAAAAATAGAAAAGAAATTTTATATTCTGATATATATATATATATATATATATATATATATATATATATATATATATATATATACAATCATTACTTATAACGATCAAATCTTTTTTTTAGAGCTCCTTTATTCAAATAATTAAAATCAAAACTTCCTTCTTTAGTTCCTACTTTTTAAAAAAGAAGTCAAAAATTCCTTTTTAGAGAAATTTTATATTCTTATATATATATATATATATATATATATATATATATATATATATATATATAATCATTACTTATAACGATCAAATCTTTTTTTTAGAGCTACTCTATTTAAATCATAATTAAAATCAAAACTTCCTTTTTTTTAACATTAACGTTAAAATATTTGAAATAAAAAAGGTTTTCAAATTTGTAGAAATGAAGAATTCAAATTTACATATTCAAAATAGAAAAGAAATTTTATATTTTTATGTTAACATCTTCAAAATAGAAAAGGTTTTCGAATTTGTATGAGAAAAAAATTCAAATTTACATATTCGAAATTGAAAAAAAAAAGTATATTATTAATATACAATCATTACTTTTAACGATCAAATTTACTTTTAACGATCAAATTTTATCCTCGGTCGCTTAGTTGAGCTCTAGAATCGCTCGAATCATATTTATCAATTTTTCTAGAGCTCCTCAATTTTAAATATTTAAAATTAAAACTCCCTTCTTTAGTTTCTATTTTTAGAAAAAAAAACTTTCTTTTTTTTAACATTAACATTAACATATTCGAAATAAAAAATGTTTTCGTATTTGTAGGAAAGAAGAATTTAAATTTACATATTCAAAATAAAAAAGAAATTTAATATTCTTATATTAACATCTTTGAAATAGAAAATAATTTCAAATTTGTGGAAAAGAAAAATTCAAATTTACATATGCGAAATAGAATAGAAATTTTATATTTTTACATATATACAATCATTACTTTTAACGATCAAATTTTATCACTATGTTTGTAAACGTTTTCTTGCTTCTGTATACTTTCGTCTTCATTTATTTTTTTTTAGTTTTTTTATCATTCTTATTTTGTTTAATTCCCAATGTACATGGCTCTGCGTGTGCATCACGAGTTATTGTGATTTTTAGGTTGAATCTTTTGTTGGTTTTTAAGGTTTGAATTAACTGATTCAATATTTGTTTTTTTCGTTTTATTTTTAAATTTATGATTTGGTTATGATTTTAGTTATAAAAATTGATTATTATTTAGTAACCATTTGTTGTTCTTTGATTATTATTTAGAAACTTGACACAAACGGTTTGCACTTGTACATTTCCCTATTTATTTATTTATTGTTAATTATTAATTTGTAGTTATTATCTTCTCATTGTTCCTGATCATAATATTTTAACGTCTTCTTTTAATTAATTCAATAAAATTTGTTTTTTTATCTATATGTATTTATTACAATGGGTGTCGGTCTAATAAAACGTGATGCAAAATCAACTTAAAAAATAAGTATATAGTTTATTTATAGATATTTCCTTTCTGATTTCTTTCTTAAATAGTCTATACTTTGAAAAAATTAAAAAAATATTACAAGGCTACTGTCAAGCATGGCTAATATGTATTTATTACAGCGGGTGTCAACCTAAGAAACGTGATACAAAATCGACATAAAAATAAATATATAGTTTATTGTTGTCTATTTGCTTCTGTTTATTTTTGTCTTCGTCTATGCCTATTTTTTTGGTTTTTTATTCGTTCTTATTTTGTTTTATTATCAGTGTACAAGGCTATGTGTGCTCCACTGATTATTTTGCGATTTTCAAGTTATTTTTTAATTGGTTTTTAAGGTTTGCATTTTTTAATTTAAAATATTCTTTCTTCCTTTTATTTTTAAATTTATAATTTGTTATGATTTTAGGTATAATTATGGATTATTAATAACCATTGGTTGTTCTTTGCTTTGAATTATGTATTTTTTTTGTTTGTGATCTCGATACAGAAACACTTGATCGTGTGAACAAGAATTAGGAGATCTTTCTCTGTTTGAGAAGTAGAAGCACTTGAGAAAATTGATACAAAAGGTTTAAAATTTTACCATTCTCTCTTTATTTATTTATTATTAATTGTTAATTTGTTGTTAATATCTTCTCGTTGTTCATGACTATAATATTTCAACGTCTTCATTAAAATAATTCAATCAAATTTGTTTTTTTATCTATATGTATTTATTACAACGTGTCGGCCTAATAAAACGTGACATAAAAGCGACGAATCAAATCTGGTTTTTTACAACGGGTGTCGGCCTAATAAAGCGTGATATAAAAGCGACGTAAAAAATAAGTATATGATTTATTTTGTTGTCTATATATATATATATATATATATATATATATATATATATATATATATATATATAGGGTGTGGCTCAAAAGAGAACTCATTTTTTGAAGAAAACTAAGGTACTAATCCTAACCATTGGATGTATTATAATCAATGGCCCCGCCAGGGGCACCCACACACTAATCAAATACACCCTCGCACACACAATCCCACCTAATCCCCTCCGTTTTTATTTTGATTTTTCCAGTCAATCGGTGATATTTTTTTAAAATCTAATTTCACCACATTTTTCTCCATCTCCTAACGATCAGTTTGCATACCATATGTGCTATATTTTAATTTAGTTTTCTAAGTTCTCCTTTTAAAGGGGTTCTCTCTAGATCCCTAATTTTTGCAATATTGTCTTCATTAATTTATTTATAGATATTTTTTTGATTTATTTCTTAAATAGTCTATGTTTTGAAAAAATTTAAAATATAATATAAGATCTACGAGAAACGTGTCTTATATTTATTTTTAAAATGGATCTCGACCTAAGAAAACGTGATACAAAATCAATATAAAAAATTAATACATAGTTTATTTAGTTGTCAACATTCGATAAAATTTTTACAATATTTTATTTATTAATTTATTTATAGATGTTTTCTTTTCTATTTTTTTCTTAAATTTATATTTTGAATTTTAAAAAAAATATTACAAGGCCGCCGCGAAGGCTTAGTCAACTAGTTATCTATTATTATATATATAAAGGAGAACCCACAGGAGCTCTAGAATCGCCCGAATCCTATTTATCTATTTTTCTAGAGCTCCTCTATTTTAAATAATAAAATCAAAACTTCCTTCTTTAGGCCATATTTTTTAGAAAAGAAATCAAAACTTCCTTTATTAACATCAGCACTAAGGAGAATCTCAAGGAAAATCTCCTACTGTACGTAGGTATCCTAATCATTTCCATTATTTTAGTTTTATGGACTATCAATCTATAGTTAGTTGGAATGTCAGGGGAGCTTCAAATGCAATAAGCAGACTCAACATCCGATCAGTAGTTCAAAGGCATAATCCTTCCTTCCTTTGTATTCAAGAATCTAAGTGCCATCTTTGGACGATTAGATCAATCAAAGCCATTGGTGTAGGAGCCAATATAGACTGGAAGGAATCTCCCTCACAGGGCCTATCAGGTGGTATTATTACGGTATGGAAAACGGATTCTTTCAAACTATTGGAGTCAAAAGTCTCAAAGCATTGGATATGGGTCCAGGGTTTATGTCTATATTCCCAGAAGCCGTTTGCTTGTTTAAATGTCTATGCACCACAAAGAATATCTGAAAAAGTTGATTTATGGGCAGGACTGTCTGAAGTTTTACAACTTTCAAGTAATATCCCAACAGTTCTAATTGGCGATTTCAACTCAGTATTACAAGCTTCAGAAAAAGAAAATTGTGTGGTCAATTCAACTGATTAAAATTTCTTTTCGAACTTTATCTCCTCAAATGATCTCTTTGTAGTTCCAATGATTAATTCTCTCTTTACTTGGTTTGGGCCTGCAAAAAAGAAAAGTAGACTTGATAGAGCTATAGTGAATTCAGCATGGGTCACATCGTCGGATTGGGTCTCAATTGCACTCAATCGTATGCATTCTGATCATAAACCTCTTTTACTGAAAAGCTCATTTCAAAATTGGGGTCCAAAGCCTTTTAAATTTTTTAATTGCTGGTTGGAAGATAATGTGCTGAAGAAAAAGCTAGACTTCACATGGTCCAATTCCAAGTATATTAATCTCAATGCTAAATTCAGAGAAATCAGGCAGTGTACAAAGGAATGGAACTCTTCTCAGTTTGGAAACATAAATGACAGAATTGACAGTTCTGAAAAGCTACAGGAGAATGCTGATCAATTGAATTGGTCAGACAATCAGAAATTGGAAATCAAGTTGCAGTTGGACGACTTGTATAGGATGAAGTCAAGCATGCTTTGCCAGGTAGCTAGAGTCAATTGGCAGCTGAGGGGAGAAAAGAATACGAAATTCTTTCATAGGGCAATTTCAAATAGAAGAAGATCAAACACGGTGCTTGGATTACAAGTTGGTAATTTATGGGTTGCAGACCCTGAGAAAATAAAAAATGAACTTTATGGTCATTTTAAGAATTTCCTTTGTTCTGACCAAAGCAATAATGTCTTCTCTCTGAATCAAGGCTTGCTCAAAACCTTGCCAACTTTGGAAAAGAAAGGTTTAATAGAAGATTTCACCATCAAGGAAATAGAAAGTGCATTACAAGATACATGCTCGACTAAGGCCCCGGGTCCTGATGGTATAAATGCTGGGGTACTGAAGTCAATGTGGGGGGTTATAAAAGAAGATATCCTAGCTTTTTTCAGCAAATTTCACCATGAAGCCAGTATTCCAGGGGGCTACAATTCCTCTTTCATTGCACTCATTCCAAAAGTACGTGAACCAAAAACTCCTTCTGATTTCAGACCAATTAGCCTAATGAACTCAATCATGAAGCTGCTTTCAAAGGTCCTTGCAAGAAGATTAAAATCAGTAATGAATCTTTTGGTATCTGAAACACAATCAGCTTTCATTAAAGGCAGGAATATCTCTGACTGTATATTAGTGGCAAGTGAGGCATTTGCAAGTTTGAAATCAAAAAAATGCGGAGGTGCAATCATGAAAATTGATTTTGCCAAGGCTTTCGACACAGTCAATTGGGATTTCTTATACCAGGTTTTAAGGTTCATGAGTTTTGATGAAAAATGGATAAAGTGGATCAAGGCAATTCTGGAATCTGCAAAAATCTCAGTACTGGTAAACGGATCACCTTCAGCAGAATTCATTCCTAAAAGGGGACTACGTCAAGGTGACCCTTTATCCCCTCTCCTATTCAACTTAGTGGGTGAGGTTCTAGCATGTTTGCTTTCAGTGGCTAGTAAGCAAGGTATCATCTCGGGTGTTAAGCTTCCAAACTGTCAAACGGAGCTCACACATCTTCAATTTGCAGATGATGTCATTCTATTCATCAAAGATGATTTAGAATCAATAAGGGGAGCGAAAAGGGTCCTCCTATGTTTTCAACTTCTTTCAGGCCTAAAAATAAATTTCCAGAAAAGCTATATATGTGGCTTTAATCAAGAAGACCGAACTTTGGATATCTGGGCAAATTGCTTGGGCTGCAAAGTGGGTAGGGGTTCAGTAGAGTACCTGGGTGTTAATATTGGTGCCTCTCCCAAATCTATCTCTTATTGGGATCCAATGGTAGATAGATTTAAAGGTAAAATTTAGGGTTGGAATTCAGACTCAGTCTCAATGGGAGGGAGGTTAGTTTTGCTAAAATCTGTATTGGATAGCATGCCAATTTATTGGTTTTCTCTCTTCTCAATTCCATCCACAGTTATTAATTCTTTAGAAAGAATTAGAAGGAATTTTCTATGGGGTCAAAAACCAGAGTCGACAAGAAAATTACACCTCCTCAATTGGGATCTTATATGCAGGCCGAAGAAGCAAGGTGGACTGGGCTTAGTTCCATTGAAAGTAAGGAATTTAGCAATGCTGGGTAAATGGTGGTGGAGATGCTATAATGAGAGAGGTAGTTTCTGGAATGATGTACTGGTTCAAAGGTATGGAAGGGCTACAAATCATAATCTGACTTCACTATCATCTAGGAATGATCTTTCTCCAATAGTTCAAAGCTTCTTGAATCTTTCTCATCATCCTTGGACATCTCAGATGCTTAAAGAAGGGAACTTTGTATGGAATGTACGAAATGGTGAAAGTGCACTCTTTTGGGAGGATCAGTGGACCATTTCTGGTCCACTTGCAAAGCAATTCCCCAGATTATATAGAATCTCAAAGCTTAAATACTGGACCATCAAATCTGTTAAGCAATTGTGGTCCACAAGGCATGATGATCTTTTTAAATGGACTAGAAGACTACATAACAGAGATCATGGTTGTATTAGCAGCTTAGAGCAAATAATAAGGGCTACCAATCTGTCAATGGGCAAGGACTTTCTTATATGGTCACCGGGGAAAAAAGAATTTTCTTCAAAAGAGTGCTGCAAGGTAATGCTAAGTCTGTCAAACAATTCTGGGAGCCTCTCACACGTCTGGCAATTAATTTGGTCACTGAAGGTACCTCCAAAAATCTCTTTGTTCGTATGGAAGTTACAATGGGGTATAATTCCTACCAGGAGCTTCCTACGGAGTCGTATACATAATATACAACAGGAATGCCCATGGTGTGGTGTAGAAGTAGAGTCAATCAATCATCTGTTCTGGATGTGTGAAATCGCAAAATGGGCATGGGATTTTGTAGGATCGTGGTGGAGCACTTCGACATCGTTATCCAGGATCACTAACTTCTCTCTGCTTGCTATTCTTGACATTCATAAGGATGCAAGATATAGGAAAATTTGGAGTTTGGTGGTAGCAGCATCTTTGTGGACTATATGGCTGGCAAGAAATGAAGCTGCTTTCAACAAAGGTAGATTAAAAAGACAATCGTTAGAATTGTTGATCAGAGCAAGAGTTAACAAGTGGGGAAAAGCATCAAAGTTATTGGATTTTGGAGATGATCCAATATGGCAAATAAATCTGTTAGGTGCAATTGCTCTACATCATTTTCAAATAAACAAGAAATTTTGGAGTTATAGGTTTGAGTCTTTCGACTTAGTCTGTGCGGTGGATGGAGCATGGGATTTAAATTCATCTGGTTCAATTGGAGGAGGTATGGGAGGGACAGTAAAAAATAAGAATGAAGTTTCTTTATACACCTTTTCTGGCCCAGTAAAGGTATCGAATAGCGTCCAAGCTGAAACGGAAGCTATCTTGCATGTGTTACAAATTGTTTCAAGAATGAACCTTTCTAATAAAAATGTGGTGATTTGTTCTGACTCAGTTGAAGCTATCAATATTATATCCAAAGGTATAGAAAATCATTTCTCTTTACAAATAACTCCTCATGAAGTTAAACAACTACTGGACTCTTTTGTTTTTCTCCAATTCGTGCCAAGGGAGTTAAATGTAGATGCAGATTCTCTTGCAAAAGATGGGCTCAACAGAGGTTACATGTGCTCATTTTGGAAATCTTAACTATTTTCTTTCTTTTCCAATGAAGTAGTACTGCAGAGTATATGGCCACATATTGGTATGCATCATCTATCAGTTATAGTGAAGATCCAGATACTTTCGGTGGCGTATGCCTGCTTTTGGGGCAGTGAATGTCCACGGTTTTTCTCTGATGAGCCACTGCAGAACGGTAATAAGTCAGTTATTGGTGTTGTAATCAGGGACCACAGGGGGAAAATCATTCGATTGTATGCTGGTTTTTGTTGATTGAGGATCAAAGAGTTAATGAGTTATATGCCATGTTTGAGGGGCTGACAAGAGCATATCTGGATGACCAAGAAGTATTGGAGCTTGAGACTGATAATCTAGCAGCTCATTAGGAATGGGAGAACTCTCTAAACAATGGTGTTCCACAGGAACACTTATACATTGTGCAACAGTTGAACCAACGGCTATTGGTGGAGTTAAAGAGTTGCAGGACTGGCACCTGGGTTATGGGCTTGATCATCCTAGTTTTCAGGATGTGGCTCATCCCGAACGGGGCACCTGACCCTGAGGATTTTGATGATGCTGTTTTGCTCTCAGACCAAACTGATTCGTTAGGTTTGGGCCAAGTCAATGTTCAACCTTCTCATAATGTGGACACAGAGGTGGATGAAGAGAATAACATCGAAGAGATCATGATGGAGGAAGCTTTCAGGGAGGCTTAGCAGCTGTTGATGGATATGTTTTTGCAGGAGACACAATCCCTATAGAAGTTGCTTGAGAGTTCCTAGAGCTGGAGTCGCACAGCTGGGCTTTTGTTAACTATGTAAATTATGATTTTTTTCAAAGTAATAATCATGGTCGGATAATTTATATAGTAAGCTAGGTATGATCTAGAGGCTAGAGTATGTTCTGGTCTGTCTGATTGTAAGATGCACAAACTCTCCGGGTTGTATTCAAACGAGTTTCGTACTTGTTTTATTAATCTAATGTTGCTTATAAAAAAAAAAAACATCAGCACTAACATCTTCGAAATAGAAAAGGTTTTCGAATTTGTAGACCCTATTTTTTAGAAAAGAAATCAATACTTCCTTTTTTAAGATTAAACATTAACATATTCAAAATAGAAAATGTTTTCGAATTTGTAGGGAAGAAGAAGTCAAATTTATATATTCAAAATAAAAAAGAAATTTAAAATTTCAAAATTTTCTTTTTTAACATTAATATTTTCGAAATAGAAAAGGTTTTTGAATTTGTATGGAAGAAGAGCTCCTCTATTTTAATTAATAAAATCAAAACTTCTTTCGTAGGTCCTATTTTTTAGAAAAGAAAATTAAAACCTTTTTTAAATTGGATGTAAAAAGCAAGTTTGGAAGAGATTTAAAATTTATCTTTTTCTATTTCGAATTTGTACCTTTTTCAGACATCTATATAAACAACAATGTGTGTAAACGAAATCATGAATCTATAAGCGTTTTAACCCTTTCTTTTAAATCATGAATCTATAAGCGTTTTAACCCTTTCTTTTATGCTTTTGGATAAGCTTATGTTTATTTTTCTTTTTATTTTTATTCGTATTTGTTTACTTTGTGGAGTTCTAGAATCGCTCGAATCATATTTATCAATTTTCTAGAATCCTCTATTTTAAATAATTAAAATCAAAACTTCCTTCTTTAGGCTCTATTTTTTAGAAAAGAAATCAGAACTTCCTTTTTTAACATTAACATATTCGAAAAAGAAAAGGTTTTCGAATTTGTAGGGAAGAAGAAGTCAAATTTATATATTCGAAATAGAAAGAAAAATTACATTTCAGAAATTCCTTTTTTAACATTAACATGTTCGAAATTGGAAAAGGTTTATAAATTTATATGGGAGAAGAATTCAAATTTATATTTTTGAAATAGAAACGAAATTTTTATATTCTTATATATATAATCATTGCTTCTAACAAACAAATTTTATCACCATGTTTGTAATCTTTTTTCTTGCTTTTGTTTGCTTTTTTCTTCGTCTATTTTTTTTAGTTTTTTAATTCATTCTCTTTTTTTTAATTCTCAATGTACATGGATATTTGTGCTCCACTAATATTTTACGATTTTCTGATAAAAGAAACTAGAACTTTCTTTTTTAACATTAACATCTTCGAAATAAAAAAGGTTTTTTAACATTACCATGCTATTGGTTTTTCATGATTTTTAGGATACTTTTTTTTGTTGATTTTTAAGTTTTTATTTTTGTTTGTGCAGAGATGCTTTTTTTGTTGATTTTTAAGTTTTGATTTTTGTTTGCGCAGAATCAAAAGCTCAAGGCCAGAGTGTACAAACGTGATTCGAATTAAAATTAAGGATCGGAAATCAGAGTCGTGGTTCGTGGCCCAGTCATGGTATGCTTATAATTTATTATTTCAAGTTTTTTATAACTTCTCTTTGAAAATCTTTGTGTAGTTTAATGTTAATGTTTATATTACAATATTTGATATAATATAAAATATTGTAATATTATAGTTTTGATGTGTAATAACCGCGAATTTTTGAATAATTTTTCTTACGTGATATTTGAATTTTATTTAAGAGCGATGCACCAGTATATGTTAATTAGCGAGCTTTTGTAGAATCTTAATATTTTATATATTCGTTTGGGAGTAAATATTATATTATAATTATTTATTTATGTTTATTTGGTATTTACTAAAATCAGGAAAATTTAGGAAAATAGGATTTTAAATTTTTATTCGGTTGATATTATTTAGTTAATGTCCAAAATTTATTTTTGAGAACGAAATTAAAATCGCGTTTTATTTGGCCAGCGAGGGAAAAATGAGATTATTATTACGGTTTCGACTAATCGGGTCGTCAAACACGAGAAAGAGACAAAGAGACAACATTTTTCGATCACAGAAAACGAGTTTTATTCTCACAAAACACGAACCGCTTTTTACAGAACACAAGTATTCTTTTACAAAGCACGAAACATTCCAGCACGTTCTTTTTGTTTTGTCCCCACATTTTGTTCCTTCTAAATCAACTAAACACAAACAGGTATATCACTCTTTTCTTTTCACAAAACAGATGTGACCACTTTCCTTTCTTTCCTATTTTTCTGATACCCTGTTTATTTTATTTTTTTTAAGAGACAATAATGAGCCTTATAGTTACAAAACATAATAAAGAACCGGGCCACATTATTTTTATGACAAAGAGAGTATTAGTGATACACGGCAAAGCTATACAAATGGGTTTTCTTTTCTCTCTACAAAAGGAAAACCAAGTAACTGCAGGACAGGATTTTTTTTCTCTCGGCAAAAACCACAGCCAAGGGAGAAAAAGGAGATGCACGGGGGGGACTGAGAGATTGTTGGGGTGTGTTCGTGAGATAGAGAGAGGACAGAGATCGGAGTTATAAGGGGTCGGTGTTTGGTTCTTGTCGGAGAACCACCAATCGGTGGCGATTGGAGAGAACGGAGAGGTGATACGATGAGAAAGAGGGAGTGATAGGGAGAGAGATTGATAAGGAGAGAGATGGGTCAAAGTTGATGGACTGGAGAAGACAGCCACCACCGATTAGTGGTGGTGGTGGTGGTGGCGGTTAAAGTGTAACCGGAGAGTGCAGAGAAGAGAGGGGCGGTGAGGTTGTTGTTGTGTGGTGGTAATCGGGTGTTGTTGTATTATCGGAGAAGAGGGCAGAGATTTAGAGGTAGAGGGAGATTAGAGGATTGAGAGAGATTTTAGAGGGAGAGAGATGAACTGAAATTGTGGTTGTTGGAGAAGAAGAAATCGGAATGAAAATGGGGATGGTTGTAGTGTTGTCGAGTAGGGAGAGATAGAGAGATTGAGAGAGAGAGAGAGAGAGAGAGAGAGAGAGAGATTGCAGAGAGAACAGGGGAAGGGGAGGTCGAACAGTAGGTCCCACAGGTGGGTCCCACGGGGGGGTCCCACGGGTGGGTCCCACGTTGCTGTTAGAATAATATTATAATAATATGGTACCAATAAAATTAATGATCGCAAGTTTATTCGGGAGTTATAAAATGGGTTCAGTTTGTTAAAATTGGAATATGGGAATATTATTTAGAGATTGTGAGAAATAAATAATTAAAATGGTTGGTAATAAATGATTTAGTAAAAATGTTATAATTGAGTTATTAATTAAATAGAAAATATTTTGTGATTATTTGGGCATAATTTAGAGATCTAATAATTAGTTGATAAAAGAGAGATTTAATTGTGAATAAAAATGAAGTCTTGAATAATTTTCTTGTGAGATTAATATTAATTAAATTAGGGAATTTTAGAGAATTTATAAGAGTTAATTTAAATTAGAAGTACAATTTGATTAATTAATTGTTAACAATCATTTAGAAATAATTAGTGATTATTTGATCGTGATTTTAGTAATTTATTAATTGTTGATAAAAGCGGAGATAATTATGAATAAATAAAGATAAATACGGATTTATTTTGGAAGACTGATATTTACTATTAACCGGATCAAATTAGATTATTTTAGAGACTAAAACCAGAATTATTATTAAATTATTTACAAGATTAAAAATGGATTCTTTGCTTTTGAGAATAAATAGAGATTTATAATATTATTATTGCCCTAAAATGGATTTAATTAAAATAGAGCTTTTATGTGAAAATTTTGAGATTGGTATGAGCCAATTATTTTAGAGGCTAAAATCGGATTAATATTAAAAATGAGTAAAATAAATTAGAATTGTGAGGATGATTAAAAGTAAAATTATTTTGATAAATTATGTTGGGTTAAAAGTCAGAATAATAATTATGGATTTAAATTGGATAAAAATGGATTGTGGAATTATTTTGAGTATAAATAGAGGTTAATATTATTAAACTAGTGAAATTTAGAGAATTATAGAAAATTCATAAGAGCCAACTTAAAGTAGAAATGCTATTTGAGAAATTTTTGGTTAGCGAATACTTAGAAATAACTAGAGACCTTTTAAATGGAGAATTGTCGTTATATTCGGTAACCCTATTTTCGTTTTTAAGTAGGATTTACGGATATTAAAATATTATATATAGATTGGATTCCTGAGTTCGGAGAAGATGTATTTATCCGGGGATTTAGTGGAAAGTTTGACTCAGGATTGTCGGCGGTTATAAGTGAGGGTTAAATGAGGAAGGATGAAGATGGATGAGGCATTGCTTGGGGTTGTTGGATTCACTGTGAGGCGTTTTCCCACGGGAAAACATATATGTTCAGAGGGGACGTCTTCGATTATCTTCTTCCAACAGAGAAATTGGTGAGTATGGTTAATACGTTCAAGTTGAGTTTATAAGCGTTTATAGAAACTATTAGAATTGTCGTCTAGAGACTAAAGTATTGTCTTATGTTTGATATTGGAATTGACGCGCGAGCTCGATATCGGCGGATTAGACTCGTGGCAACCGCAAGAGCGTTGAACCAAATAATGATCAAATTAGAAGATTGTGACGCCGTAAGATAGAAGATGAAAGCAGTATTACCGTGACGTTTCATGATAGCTGAGAATTCGAGGCAAGTGTTTTCCCTTCACTTCTTGTTCAAGTGAGATTATTTTAAATATGCTTATTATGGTATTATTCCATTTATTGTCGATCTTGTCGACATTTATTGTCATTCTTGTTTATTAAATCTATACCCCATTTACTGTATCGAACTTGTCGATAACCTTTGAGACTATTATTTCCTTAATGATGCTTCCTTGTTAGGAGTACAACTAAACCAATTATTTAAGTAGTCGGGATCCCACTAGTAGAGCACTGAACTTATCATGTCCGAATACCCATTTCATACCTTATTTTTAATCTATGATGTGTTGATAGATTTTTGATTCAGAATACTTCACTCATGATTTGAGTTTTGATAGATGATATCTGTTTTCATTTACGATGATTTATTATTCCTATTTTACTACACACTTGCTGAGCATTTCTTCCGCTCATACTTGTCTGTTTTGAAACCCTAACTTTTCAGTAAGGTAGTTTGGCGAGACATATTCGTACAATTCGAAGAGAGAAGAAGCAGACGCTATCTTGAAGAAAACTTGACACGGGATGTCCTGATCCGGAGTAAGGTCTATTTAATATAGTTAAACTCTAACAATTATTATTATGTATTGTCGGCCTGATATACTTCTTGTCGAAGTTATACCAGTGATTTAGGTTTTGATTTAAGAGAATGTGGTAAAGCTGAAAGTTGATATTTTATGGAGATTTGGATTCTTGTTTCTAGCACTATAACCTAAAAGATCTTGGATTGTTTGAGTCACAGAGATTATATTTAAATTTTCGACAACTGCATGGAATAATGTTTTATTAAAATGGTGATGTTTATTTTGAGGATTTTCAGGTAACGACCAAATCTCCTAACCCGGATTTGGGGGCGTTACACGATGAAAAAATGTAGATTTGATCTTATTTAGCATGTATTTGTTTCAATTTAATTGTTTTTTAGATATCGTATGACTTTTAACTAATAAATTATTTGATTTTCAAAAAAAAATTACAATATTTGATATTCTCTCGAATCCTTTTTATATATTTTCTAGAGCTCTTCTATTTTAAATAATTAAAATCAAAACTTCCGTGTTTGTACCCTACTTTTTAGAAAAAAAATATAAAACTTCTTTTTTTAACATTAACATTAATATTTTCGAAATAGAAAAGATTTTCAAGTTTGTAGGGAAGAAGAAGTCAAAAGTCAAATTTATATATTCGAAATAGAAAAAAAAATTATATTCTTATAACCCACTTATTTTAAATATAAAAATTACAACTTTTTTCTTTAGGCCCTATTTATTATAAAAGAAATCAAAACTTTTTTTTTTAACATTAAGATAAACATCTTTGAAATAGAAAAGGTTTTGAATTTGTAGGGAAGAATAATTCAAATTTACATATTCGAAATAGAAAAGAAATTTTATTTTCAAATATACATACATACATACATACATACATACATATATATATATATATATATACACACACACACACACACACACACATTCATCATTGCTTATAACGATTAAATTTTATCACCATATTTGTAACCCTTTTCTTGCTTCTGTTTACTTTTTTCTTGGTCTATTTTCTTTTAGGTTTTTTATTCATTCTTATTTTGTTTAATTCTCAATGTACATGGCTTCTGTTTAGTGATTTTCACGTTGTTTTTTTTGTTGGTTTTTAAGATTTGAATTTACTGATTTAATATTTGCTTTCTTCGTTTTATTTTAAAACTTATGATTTATTATGATTTTAGTTATAATCATGGATTATTAGTAACGAGTGGTTGTTCTTTACTTTGGCTTTTGTATGTTTTTGTTAGTGATCTCGGTACAGAAACACCTGATCGTGTGAACAAGAATTAGGAAAATTTTCTCTGTTTGGAAAGTAGAAGCACTTGAGAAACTTGGTACAAAATGTTTAAACTTTTATCATTCTTTCTTTATTTATTTACTGTTAATTGTTAATTTATCATTATTATATTCTCATTATTCTTGATCATAATATTCCAACGTCTTCTTTTAATTAATTCAATCAAATATGCTTTTTTATCTATATGTATTTATTACAACGGGTGTCGGACTAAGAAAACGTGACACAAAATCGACGTAAAAAGTAAGTACATAGTTTATTTTGTTTTCTATGTATATATTAAATTTGTACAATATTGTGTTCACTAATTTATTTGTAGATATTTACTGTTTGATTTCTTTCTTAAATAGTCTATATTTTGAAAATATTTAAAAAATATTACAAGGCCACAGCAACATGTGACTTATATCTATTTCTTACAACGGGTGTCGGCCTAAAAAAATGTGATACAAAATTGACATAGAAAATAAACATATAGTTTATTTAGTTGTCAATATATATTATAATTTATACAATATTGTGTTCATTAATTTATTTATAAATATTTTTTTCCAATTTCTTTCTAAAATTTATATTTTATATTTTTTTTAAAAAAAATTACACGGCCGCCGCGAAGCGCGGCTTAGTCAACTAGTCTATTATATATATAAAGGAGAACCCGTAGGAGCTCTAGAATCGCTCGATTCATATTTATCTATTTTTCTAGAACTCCTCTATTTTAAATAATTAAAATCAAAAGTTCCTTCTTTTGGTCCTATTTTTTAGAAAAGAAATCCGAGCTTCCTATTTTAACGTTACCATTAACATATTCGAAACAGAAAAGGTATTCAAATTTATCTGAAAGAAAAATTTTAATTTACATATTCTAAATAGAAAAGTTTGGTCCTTATTTTTAAAAAAGAAATCTGAGCTTCCTATTTTAACATTAACATATTCGAAATAGAAAAGGTATTCAAATTTATCTGGGAAAAAATTCAAATTTACATATTCGAAATAGAAAAGAAACTTTATATTCTTAGATATATGTAATCATAACTTCAATTTATGTAGTCATTTGTAGATTTAGTTTGCTTTCATCTTTGTTGTATCTTATTTTATGTCTATGTGGATTTAACTCATCTTTCAATCTACGTATAGGATTATGGATGGTTGATTTATAATGAACAACGATGACTAGAAAGAGGTATGATTGTAAGGTTAATAGCAGTATTTATCCTTTTTTCTTCATGTAACATGAACTTTCTATGAACAAACTAATGGTGAGTTGATATTCTACCTTCACCTTACCAAACTTTTTACAAAATTACGCAGTTGCATGTGATTTCAGTTTTGGTAGCTTTTGAATTAATTTCTTCAGCTAATTTTTTTCAATATATTTGTTATCCTTTACGTTCTTATGGAAAACATGATGTTTTCTCAATCTAATCTTACTGAAAACTTTTTTTTTCTTTTGCCATATTTTGTGGTGTAGATATGCAGCATTCATTAAAAGATTTGAATCGAGTGGAAACTTGGAATAAGAAATATTTTTCAAGATTACGATGGTTGAATTTTTTTTTTTTTTTTTTGCAAGATACGATGGTTGAATTATATAAACTAATATTCATCTTACTTTTTGTTAATCGAATAACAATAGTTTTTGTTAATCTGCTATGCTCGCAAGTTTACATTATATCGTCTGTGAATGTTTGTTAAATTTGTTTGAGTCCCTTCTTTTGCTATATTTATTTATTAATGTATTTTAACTTTTTAAAACTTTACTATTTTAATATATGTTTCATTTAAATCAATGCATTAAAACAATCCAATATCAGGATTCTTTATTAGTAAATTTGTAGTGTCAAAGTAGTGCATGTAGATTCTTCCTATTTACAATCTCATGTTTATTATTTTATTGCCATGTAATCATATGATGAATTATTTTTATGAAAATGATAAATTTATTAATTCTTTTCTTGCTTCTGTTTATTTTTGTCTTCTTCTGTTTTCTTTTAATTTTTTCTGTTTTTGTTAATCGAATAACAATAGTTTTTGTTAATCTGCTATGCTCGCAAGTTTACATTATATCATCGGTGAATGTTTGATAAATTTGTTTGAGTCCCTTCTTTTGCTATATTTATTCATTAAGTATTTTAACTTTTTAAAACTTTACTATTTTAATATATGTTTCACTTAAATCAATGCATTAAAACACTCCAATATCAGAATTCTTTATTAGTAAATTTGTAGTGTCAAAGTAGTGCATGTAGATTCTTCCTATGGACAATCTCATGTTTATTATTTTATTGCTATGTAATCATATGATGAATTATTTTTATGAAAATGATAAATTTATTAATTCTTTTCTTGCTTCTGTTTATTTTTGTCTTCTTCTGTTTTCTTTTAATTTTTTCTATTTATTCTTATTTTATTTAATTCTTTTTTTGAGATTTTCAGGTTGCTTTTTTTGTTGGTTGTAACGCCCCGAAATCCACCCTGACCGGGGACCCGGGTCGTCACATTGTCTAATATCCTGTAGCACACGATAACGTAATAATAAAACAAAATATTTATTACAACAGAGCAAAAGTGTCCCACTCCGCAGTTCCAAGATCGTCTCACAAAACAATACAATCCAACTTATTACATCTCGGGATAATATCTTACAAAAGTTCACAAAAGTAGTAAGACAAAAGTTCCAACTGGATATTCTAGTTCTTATCCGCATAGCCTTGAGCTTTTCCCTTTCCTTTGTATCCCTGGCTGGACGTCTCGCCTCTTTCCATCTTCACAGCTGAATAAAATGTTGTAAAGCAAGAATGAGCAACTATAATGCTCAGCAAGTTCTCTTCTTGCTCGGTATATAAATATAATATGGTTTACTGAAAGAAATACTCAAAATTTTAAAGTAGGATATCACAATCTGAATTGGCTCAAATCCATCTCTAAAATAGCATACTCGAAGACTCAATACTCAATCTCGAAACAGAATACTCGAAAGACTCATTTGACGTAACTCTGATAACTCATGATTTAAGAATAAACTGGTCTTCCACCTCTCGGTATCTCGGTGGGGCGATCAACTATCCGACCGGGAATACCGTCTTCCAATGATATCGCACTTCGCCCTATCACGGCTACAATACGTTATCAACAATATAATATAAATGTATGAATGCTAGCATCATCATGGATTATTAGTTCAACCCTGGCAACATTGTGCCTAAATAATCTCGTGTCCGCATAACGGTACACAAGTCTCTCTTTCTCTGTAATGGGCCTCTTTCCCAAAATTGACCAGTAGAATACAGAATTCCCGAATATTTGGTGAACATATAACTTGAGATAATTCTTCCAGGAAAATATTTACAAATCTTGCGAACTGCTAGTCTGACTCAATTGTTCCACCAATCCGAACAATGGACTGAGGTAAATTCTCAATAATAATATTTTATTGGTTGACACGATCAAAATGCCAAATTTTGACAATAACGGCAACTATCTCGAACTAATGAGAATAGTCTTAAAATGGAATGTTTTGAGTTGTACCGAACAAATAGTACTACTCGAATATTTACAATACTCATAATTGGTGAACGTTAAATAGAATATTTTTCACTTGATCAACGAGTGACAACTCTAACGATTCTAATTTTGTAACTTTTATTTGTTGATTCGAGAGATGAACCAACTAAAAGATAATCAATAAATTATTGTTGAATTTGTACAATAAATTCAACTGAAAAGAATGAATTTAACTATCTCGAACAAATGAGATTAGTTTCAGTGAATCAAAATAATAGTCGTCTCGAATTAATGAGATCGACCCGATAGCAACAAATTTATTTCTACACCAATAGGGAATATAATTCACAAGTAAACTAAATTATCAGTATAATAATATTTAACAAAAAATAATGCTCCAAAGAAATTATTGCATCATAAAGAGCAACAGATAAACCTCGATATTGGATAACTCGAAAATAATTAAAGAATGAAATAATATGAACAGAAATACAAAATTTCTAGGAGTTAGGGTAGGAAAGAACTTACCTCGATCTCGAAGTGCAAATAAGTGTAGATAAAATTTGTACTCTACCCGTGAACTCGGCTTCGGTTTACGGCTCGTAATTTATTCTCTAAAAATGGCAACCAAAAATACGTGAGCGCTTCGTCAAAATAAAATATTTCTGATCCGATAATATTAAAAATATTAATAATAAAATATCTCTTGAAAATCTCTACGATAAATATCGGAAAAAAAAATCCCGGATAATAACTCTTCTCCGAACTCCGGAATCAAATCTAGAAAATATAAACTATTTTTAATATCCGTAAATCCGACTTAAAACGAAAATAGGGTTACGGCAATTAATGGCAATACTCCATTTTTAATCTCGTAAATAATTAAATATTACTCCAATTTTAATCTCTAAAATAATTTGATTCGATCAGGTTAAATAAATAATCCGGTAACGTTAAATATAAATCTCCTAAAATTATATCGCTTTTTGATCCTATTCATTCACGATTTTTCCTCTTTTTATCGATAAATTATTAAATCTCTAATTTTCGTCCAAAAATCACAAATTAACTCTTTTTAAATAAAAACAATATTTTACGCTATTATTCATAAATATTCCCTCTTTTATTAATAAATCATTAAATCTCTAATTATGTCCAAATAATCATAAAATATTTTTATTTAATTAATAAATCAATCACCATTTTATTAAACTCTTTTATTCTCACAATTTAAACAATATTACAATTTTATAACTCCTTTTTATTTCTCACCATTTTTAAAATAATAACTCAATTTATTAAAACCAAATTAAAACATTCACCCATTTATTTTATTATTGTCTCTTTATTATTAATATTATATATATATATATATGTATATTCATTTATTTTTATTCCAATTATAATAGATTTAAGAACAATACAGAAAATTATTTTTTCGGTGACGGCGTGTGGGGCCCACGCGCCAACACCGTCGTCCAGCCGCCGCCCCTTTCTCTTCCAAACCATCTCTCTCTCTCTCTCTCTCTCTCTCTCTCTCTCTCTCTCTCTCTCTCTCGTCTGTTATCTCCCTCCACTCTCTCTCTCCCTCTCCCTCCGCCTTATCTCTCCCTCTACTCTCCGTTCTCTTATCTCTAGGCATCTCGTAACCCCCTCTGTCTCACCGTTCTCTCCTCAATCTCCCTCACCTCTGTCTCTCTATCTCGATCGATCTCTCTCCCTCCGCTTCTTTCTTTCTTTTCGTCTAATCTCTCCCTCCGCCTCTCTACCTATTTTCTCGTTATCTCCTTCTCCCTCTCCCGTCTCCCTCACAAAATTGAACAACACCAACCTCCTTATCTCTCCCTCCGCTCGTACAACAACGACAACAACCGCCACCACCATCGTTCGATGGTGGCTACCCTGTCCAAACGCGCGCACACACACACACACTCAACCTCTCATCAATTTCAAACCACAAATCAATCATTCACTCCTTCCTTCCCCGTCTCTCCTCTCTACATCCGCCGCCACACCACCCAAAACCCCCTTCTCCGATAACAAAACAACACTCCATCCCCATTATTAACTTCGATTTCAACCCAAAATCCACATCAAACACAACCAATCTTAATTATCTAGAAGCTCATACACACCGAATTTAAGAAGCAAAGAAACGAAAGAAAACAAAATCAAAACAAACAATTTAAGGAAAGAGAATGAAACGAAAAAAGAAAAAGAAAAATTATAAGCTACCTGTGTTGAACTCTGTTTTTGTATACATATGGTCGGGTAAAAATGGAATAGACTATGGGTGTAGTATTTCGTTTTTAAAGGAGAGACAATACTGTGTAAACTAAGTGCTGTGATAATGGTGTAACGCCCCCAAATCCACCCTGATCGGGGACTCGGGTCGTCACATTGTCTCAATATGATAACGCAATAACAATACCAAATTTTATTACAACGGAGCATAAAATGTCCCACTCCGCAGGTCCAAGATCGTCTTCACAACATAGTACAATCCAACTTGATACATCTCGAAATAATATGTTACAAAAGTTCACAATAGTAGAAATATAAAGATTCCATCTGGATCTTCTAATTATTGTCGCCATAGCCTTGCGCTTTCCCCTTGTCTCTGTAGCCCTGGCTGGACGTCTAGCCTCTTTCTGTCTTGACAGCTGAACAAAATGTTGTAAAGCAAGAATGAGCAACTATAGTGCTCAGCAAGTTCTCTTCTCGCTCGGTATATAAATATAATAAGGTTTACCGAAATAAATACTCAAAATTTTAATATCGGATATCACAATATGATTTGGCTCAAATTCATCTTGAAAATATCATACTCGAAAGGCTCAAAACTCATCTCAAAACAGAATACTCAAAAGACTCATTACTCATCTCGAAACAGAATACTCGATAACTCATTTGATATAACTCTGATAACTCATGATTTAAGAATGAACTGGTCTTCCACCTCTCCGTATCTCGGTGGGGCGATCAACTAACCAACCAAGAATACCGGCCTCCAATGATACCGCACTTCGCCCGATCACGGCTACAATACGATATCAACAATAATATATATGTATGAATGCTAGCATCATAATGGTTATCAATTCAACCAAGGCAACAAAGTGCCTAATTATTCTCGGGTCCGTAAAACGGTACACGAGTCTCTCTTTCTCTATAATGGGCCTCTTGCCCAAAATTGACCAGTAGAATACAGAATTCCCGAATATTTGGGTATAGATAACTTGAGATAATTCTTCCAGAAAATATATACAAATCTGGCGGACTGCCAGTCTGACTCGATTTTACCACCAATCCGAACAATGGACTGATGTAAATTCTCAATAATAATAATTAATCGGTTGACACGATCAAAATGCCAAACCTTGACAATAAAATCAACCATCTCGAAATTATGAGAATAGTCTTAAAATTGAAATAATTGGGAGTCATACTGAACAAATAGTACTTCTCAATATTTATAATACTCAGCATTGATGAACGTTTAAATAGAATATTTTTCACTTGATCGACGAGTAAAAATCTCTAACAATCATAATTTTTAAACTCCTATCAGTTAATTCGAACGAGGAACTAACTAAAAGATAATCAATAATTAATTGTTGAATTTGTACAATAAATTCAATCGAAAAGAATGAATTTAACTATCTCAGACGAATGAGATTAGTTTCACTGAATCAAAATAATAGTCGTCTCGAATTAATGAGATCGACCCGATAGCAACTAATTATTTCTACGTTTATAGGGATTATAATTCTCAAATAAACTAAATTAACAGCATAATAATATTTAACGAGAAATAATCCTCAAAAGAAATTATTTCATCATACGGAACAACAGATAAATCTCAATATTTAATATCTCGAAAATAATTAAGAAATCAAATAATACGAACAGAAATGCACAGTTTCCAAAATTTAGGGTGGGAATGAACTTGCCTCGATCTCGAAGTGCAAATGAATGCAGATAAAAATTATACTCTACCCGTGAACTTGACGTCGATCTACGTCTCGAGAATTATTTTCTAAAAATGGCAACCAGAAATACGTGAGCGATTCTTCAGAATAAAATATCCCCGATCCGATAATATAATTAATAATAAAATAATATCTCATAAAAATCTCCGGAATAAATAACGGAAATTAATTCCGGGATAAATATCTCTTCGAACACAGGAATTAAATCTGGAGAATATATCCTATTTTTAATATCTGGAAATCTAAATTCTTACTCAAAATGAAAAATTCAAAAATCCATTTTTATTTAATTTAAATCCAAAATAATTATTCTCATTTTAAAATAATTCATCAAAGAATTCTACTTTTAAGCAACCACATAAATTCTAATTTATTTAAACTCATTAATAACAAATTTAATCTCTAAATTAAATCTGACTCGATCCGGTTAATTAAAATAAACCGGAAAATATTAAAAAACAGCTTTCCAAAATAAAATCATATATTATTCTATTTATTCACAAATATACCCTTTTTATAATAAATCTCTAATTTGTTTTCAAAATCACATAATAATACTTATTTAATTAATAAATTAATAAATTCTAAATTACATCTAAAATTCTAAATAATTCTATTTAATTAATAAGCCAATCACTATTTTGTTTAAATAAATCAATATTAATAAAACTATTTAATCTTCTAAATTTAATAATGTTCCAATTTTAATGGCCAATTAAATCCTATTTAATTAAAACACGAATAAAACGTATGGTCCTAAATTGGGTACGTTAATATTATATTATATTCTGCAGCAACGTGGGGCCCACCTGTTCAATCTCCCTTTCCCCTATCTCTCTGCAATCTCTGCTCTATCTCTCCCAGTTTCTCCCTTCCCCCCGACTTCACAACAACACCATAACCTAATAACAACAATCATCTCTCTGCATCTCTCTCATTCTCTCTCTCTCTCTCTCTCGAATTCTCTCTCTCGAATCTCCTCTTTGTCGACTCCCCCTCTATCGGAAATCTCTCTCCGTCCCAACCCTTTCCCCGAATCAATCTCTCTGCAAACCCTCTTATCCATCAATACTAACCCACATCTTCATCCCATCTCCTCAACAATCTCTCATCTCTCTTTTAAACTTTCATCTCGAACTCTCTCTCTAAATCTCTATCTCGCCTCCCTTTCCCCCTTCGCACAACAATAACACCGCCACCAGAGCCTCCGATTCAAACCAATCGGGAAAAATAAAACAAAACAAACACGAACCAACCAATTCTACCGGTACCAAACGAAAACAAAGAAAAAGAAAGGCAATTAATCAAAAAAATCTAAATAAATAAACTACCTGTTTGTGTGTAGTTTGTTTGTGTAAGAAAAATGTAGAGGTTTTGTGATTTAAGGGGAGTAGTAGTCTTTGTCAGGAGAGAAAATAACCTGTGGTTTACTCTTTGTTTGTTTCGTGTTTTTGATTAAAAGAACGAGACATGAGTTTATGTTTTTAAAGAGGAGTAGTCAACTGGTGAGTGCTGTGTATGTATTTTGTATGCATAAGTGGATGCTTATCAAATTAAAAAGAATCAAATCATGGGGAACAAAATAAGTGTCATAATAATGACAATAGTTAGTGCTATATATTTGGTAAAAAGAGCTCGTTTCCTCCGAGCTGGTTAATTAAAACGCGACTCTAATTTCGTTCCCAAAAAAATTCGACCCAAAAATTAAAATCTTATTTTTCCTAAATTTCCTAATTTTAATGAATACCACATAAGTATAATTAAATAGATATAATATAATATTTATTTACCCATGAATAAATAAAATCTTAAAATTTCACAAAAACGCGCTAATTAAATATATTAGTGCACCACTCTTAAATAAAATTTAAATATCGAGTAGAAATATTTATTCGAAAATTCGCGGTTATTACAGTCTTCCCCTCTTATAAGATTCCGTCCTCGGAATCAAAATTTACGCACTAAACAATTCAGGATATTTATTCCGCATTTCACTTTCTAATTCCCACGTGGCTTCCTCAACTTGGTGGTTTCTCCAAAGTACTTTCACTAAATTCGCTTTCTTAGTTCTTAACTCTTGCACTTTGTAATCTAGGATCCCTACTGGCTTTCTTCGTACGATAAATCAGGACGTATCTCCACTGGCTCGTAGGTTATAACATGTCTGAAATCAGAATGGTACTCTCTTAACGCAGAAACATGAAACACATCGTGGATATGCTGAAGGTCTGGAGGTAGGGCCAACTGATAAGCTAGTGGTCCTATCTTCTTAAGAATCTCAAAAGGTCCTATATATCTGGGGCTTAACTTGCCTTTCTTTCCGAATCTCATTACCCCTTTCCAAGGTGAAACTTTCAACATCACTTTATCTCCCACTTCAAATGCTTTGTCTTTCCTCTTTTGATTTGCATACTTCCTCTGTCGATCTTGAGCTGCAACTAACCTTTTTCGAATAACCTCGGTTGCTTGCTTAGTTTGTTGAAGTAATTCCGGTCCTAGTATCTTTCTTTCTCCTACTTCATCCCAATATAACGGTGATCTACACTTCCTTCCGTACAAAGCTTCATAAGGTGCCATACATATGCTCGAATGGTAACTATTGTTGTAAGCAAACTCGACTAGGGGCAAATGCTCATCCCAACTTCCTTTAAAATCAAGTGCACAGGCTCTTAACATATCTTCAACTGTTTGAATCGTCCTTTCACTTTGTCCGTCGGTCTGTGGATGATATGCAGTGCTCAGATTCAACTTCGTGCCAAGACATTCTTGAAAACTTTTCCAAAATCGAGAAGTAAAACGGGCATCTCTATCAGATACAATTGAAACAGGTACTCCGTGACGAACCACAATCTCCTTTAGGTATATATTCACCAATCTCTCAACGGAATACTTATCACTAATTGGTAGGAAATGCACAGATTTAGTGAGTCGATCGACAATAACCCAAATAGCATCGTGGCTAGCTCTAGTTCGGGGCAACCCTACGACAAAATCCATGGTAATATGCTCCCATTTCCACTCGGGTATCTCTAAAGGTTGTAGAAGTCCACTTGGTCGTTGATGTTCTGCCTTCACTTTCTGACATGTCAAACACTTACTTACCCATTCTGCAATCTCCCTCTTCATGTTGGGCCACCAATAATTCAACTTGATGTCTTGATACATTTTTGTGCTCCCTGGGTGAATGGAATATCTCGAGTTATGCGCTTCGCTCATAATTTCTTCCTTCAACTCTGTAACATTAGGAATCCATATTCTCGATGCAAATCGTTTAATTCCCTTTTCATCTTTTGAACTTAGAAATTCTTCTCCGGTCAACTCTGATCTTCTTTCTTCCATTACTTGTTCTTGACAACGGCGAATCTTCTCGAGTAACTCCGGTTGAAACTGAATGCTGTAAACTCTTTCATTGTTTTGGACTGGGACCTTGACTTCTAATTTCATTTTCTCAAATTCGCTGACCAATTCTTCTGAGGTTGTCAACAGGTTTAGTCTCTCCTTTCTACTTAATGCATCAGCTACAACATTAGCCTTCCCTGGGTGGTAGTTTATCGAGCAATCATAGTCCTTGATCAATTCTAACCATCTTCTCTGTCTCATGTTTAATTCCTTCTGCGTGAATATATACTTTAAGCTCTTGTGATCCGTGTAAATCTCGCATTTCTCTCCATAAAGGTAATGTCTCCAAATCTTGAGTGCGAAAACAATAGCAGTAAGTTCCAAATCGTGAGTAGGGTAACGGGACTCATACTCCTTCAATTGTCGAGAGGCATAAGCTATTACTTTTCCGTGTTGCATCAAAACACATCCTAAACCCTTGTGAGAAGCATCGCTGAAAATTACGAAATCGCCTTTTGTTATTCCCAGATTACACACTTGTATAATTGTAGAAGGGGGGGTTGAATACAATTCTTGATATTTATAAATTTCTGATAAGAACTCCAGAAATCTATACTTAGATAATTTCTTGTAAAAAGATTAATGCACAAACACATAAAAAATCAGGTGGTTAAATGCACCACCTGAAGCTTTTATTCGAAGAAAACTCTGTGATACAAAAGTACACAGCTTCTGTTTTACAACTCTTTGCTTTCTAAGAATATTCAATATAAACCCTAAGCAAAATGTATCTGTTTTCTTAGTCTACAGAGAGTGGCTATACTTGGTTATAAATCCCAAGTTTTACAAGTACTACTGGAATAAGATAATATTAATCTAATTCTAGTTGACTTGCTACTACACTCCAAATACACATATAGCCGAAAGGTTGTCCTTGTGTTCAGACATGTCTCCTGCACCTTTCTTGTATTCATAGTGTAAATGGAATGCTTCTTTCTTCTGTGTTTCCGAAGTATGGCTGCCATACTGCTTTTTGTATCTACTATCAACCCATGTGATCTGTCAGTCAAACATGTCCTTATCAACTGCTAATCCCCAGCTAATCATAGAAGACAGTGTCAATGATTATCCGTTGATATTGTACACTGACATCCGTTGATGATGTATTGAGCTGTATCCGTTGATATTGAGACTTGAGCTGTATCCGTTGATAGAGTGGATTTGAGTTGTATCCGTTGATAGAGTTTTGTCTTCATCTGTTGATACACTTTCACTTAGACAGAATTACATAGCATAACTTATTTACAATTGGCTACCCTATTCTGCCTATCCGTTGATGGTCAACATGACTGTGGATAAAAACACTATCAACTGATAACATAGAGATACTACAGTATGCTACAAAACCTCATCCGTTGATGAGCTACCTGTCAACAGATAGAGTTATAAATCCTCATCCGTTGACAGCTACAAAACCTTATACAATTTGATTGATTGTGAAGTTATTATCAAGTACAACATATTCCTAACAATCTCCCCCAATTTATACTTGATGGCAATAAAGCATAAATTCAGGACCTTGATGATAACAAAACATTCCTAAAGATATATATAGAACAATGCAAAAATTGTATTAAGCTACAAAAATTAAAAACTGAAAGTTTGAGAAATTTACAGAGAAGTGCTCCTCTAGACTGAGCAGATTAAGACTGTTTCTTTTCTCTTGTTGGCATCACCCTTGATTTTCCTTCTTTGGCAGAGTTGGACTCAATCTGTATTTGGAGTTGCCTATAGAAGGCATCTTCTTCATCAACCTTTGGATTTAGCTTTTGTTGTAACCATCTCAGGTATTGAGAACTAGCCTTTGGTAGTTGGTCTTCTAACCTGAAGAATCTCCTGTTACCATCTTCATCCCTGAACTCCATCATCCAGAAGGGTTGAAGGTGGATTTTCTGTCCATTGTATGGGATCTTCCCGTAGACTTGATGGTGAGTTCCATTCCCTCCTTATCTGTTCTATTCTGTCCAGTATCTGCCCTTTTGCTATCTTGGAGAACCCTGTGTATCTCTTGATTGCAGAGAACACTTTGGCTAAGGTCAGATAATTTTCTCCAAGAACCCTCTGTAGTGGCCATGTCCTTTCCTTTCCTCCCTTGTATACAAAGACCAATCTCTCAGGCAAATGTTTATATTTGTCAATTCCTCTTACTTCTGACAATTCATCCAGATAAAGATTCATGCCAGAGTATTCTTCAATATCTGCCTGATAGATAAAATCATCCTTGTTTTCCAAGATTGGTTGCCTGACAATAGCAGGTACCCTAGCAACTTGAATTGGTTCCTTTGAAGGCTGCTTCCTTGGTATCCTTTTCTTCTGTATAGGCTATTATTGAGGCTTCAGCGAGAATGAAGGAACCTCAATGGAGTCAAGATTCATTGGTTCCTCTTTAGGTACTATAGGATCACCATGGAAATTCACAGCAGGGTTGAACACTTTTACAGAAGTAGGTTGTGATGAGCCAACTGTCTCCTTGCTTTCAATTTCTGGAGAGACAGGCCTCCTTTCCTTTGATTTCATTCTCTTGGATTTGGATTTGGGGACTGATTTCCCTTTCCTTTTGGATTTGGGGACTTCCTCAGGTTCCCTCATTTCATCCTCTACCTCATCCATTAACTCTTGAGCCAGCCTGGCTTGCTTCTCATCTGAGTTTTCATATTGATTTTCAGTGCTTGGTTGAGATTCTCTTAGCAGCCTTGAAGTCTCTTCTCTCTTGGCTTCAACAAATCTAGGATGGTAGTTGGATATGTTTAGAACTTTTCCATTCCTTATGATTACAGCCATCCATTCTCTTACACAACTGTTAGTCTTCTCCTTGAATTCCTTAATTTTCTTACCCATCAGCTTCTCTTCATCATCCTTGGGAAATGGAAAGTCCAGTTGTAACTTGTTCTTCCCATTTGCTTTTGGTGGTGAGTAGGGTCTTGCTTTGATGTAGGGTTCAAATTCTTTAACATGAGAAGGCTCAGCATCATAGAATGTAGGAGCCACAATTGTTGGAGTGAGCACCTTCAGAATTGTGGTAGATATTGTTGGAGCTGAGGTTTGGCTAGAGAACAGATTTGATACAATAGATGCATTGATCAATCTTTCTGTCCTCATTATTCTTTCATTGTTCTCCTCTTTCTTCCTTTGCAGGGCTTCAATCTTGGCTAGCTTTTCCTCTTCTGTCAAGTTTGAGAAATCAAACTCTTTAGATAGAGCTACTTGTACAGGTTTGGATTTGCTGGGGGAAGCTGTGACAATGAAGTCCTGTGGATTGACCACTATGGTAGGCTGCTGCTCCCCCTCACTTGCTGCTTCCCTTCTTTCAGAAATTAAGATTTGACTTGTAGTTGCCACAGCCTCTTCCACTTTCTCCCCCTTTTTGTTAGCATCAAGGGTTTGACTAGAAGTTGGGGCTGCAACTAACTTTTCTAGCAGTTGGGTTTGCAGTTTTTGATGTTGAAGAAATTGCTCCATCTAGGATTCCATCTTTTCCACTCTTGAGTTGAGTAGTTGCACAGACTTAGCCATGTTGTCTTCTTTGATGAACCTTTGTTGCAACACCCTCTGAGTGGCTGTAGGAGCTAGTTGCTCTAACTTTGAATCCACAGAGATCTTCACATCCTTGATTTCTTGTTTGACCTCCTCTAAGTTGGATCTCTGAATCACCATTTGCATCTTTTGTAACTTAAGGGAGTCAATTGCCTGTTGAAGAACAACCTTTCTCTGTGGATTTGCTTCTTGGTGCTCAGCCAGGGCAGATTTATATTGCCTTATGATTTCCACATCAAGTTGATGATATGTGTAGTTGTGAGCAAATTTCCAATCATGAATACTGCTACCACCTTCATCTTCAGGGCTCTGGCTGTCTTCATCTTCAGAATCTTCAAATTCTTCACTCTCAGCAGTGGTTGGCAGAGCTTCTAAAGATTCCTTAGCTCTAAGTAGAGACTGTGAGGTGTGCACTAGGTGCATTGCCTCCTCTGCTTCCACATTGCCCTGTTGTGCCAGAAATTGATAGGCAGGAACAGGGTGAGTAAAGGTTTCAGCATCCAAAGAAATGGAGTCAATCATGGACTGATATTCTCTTTGAAATTCCATTTCCTTGGCTGCATCCTCAACCTCCATTGACTCACTAGCAATGGCTGCTTCTTCCATCCTTATTTCTCCTGTAGTCCCTTCTCTCCTCTCATCTCTCTTTTCTTGCATCAAGGGCTCCCCTTGGCTCACACCTCTCACACCCTCACCTTCACCTACTAAGGTGGAACTCTCAGTCTCTCCTTTTGCCTGACCGGAAGAAATGGCCAGCCTCTCATTATTTAGCTCTCCTTTTGCCTGCTCACAAGGCAGCCTCTCACTCCCTTCCCTCAATCCTAAAAGTGTTTCAACTACTGAGAACTCCTCCACACTTGACACAGGAATGTCAGATATAGCAGTGGTAGGGTGAGTTATCAACGGATAAGGAATATCCGTTGATGGAGTAGTTATAGCTGTCAACGGATGGCTAGACAGAGGCGCATCCGTTGATGGAGAAACACTTGTCAACGGATGAAGGATATCCGTTGAGGAAGGAATAATTTTATCCGTTGAAGAGAAAACCAACACTGAATCTATGGAGATTGATTTTAAGTTCGAGGTCACAGTCTGTGTTGAGAATTCTGGAAGGGAAGATTGATGGTCCAACAAATCATCTAAAAGATGATGACCACCAATTGCAGAGTGGGGCTTCTCCAAGAATCTTAAAGATGGAGAATCGGGAATTGATGTAGATATCATATCCACATCCAGAGATGGAGTTGGTGATGGTGGATTGTAATGTGTATCGATTTGAAGATTAAGATCAAGGGGCTGTGACTCCACATTTATTGAAGTCACATCAAACTGAATTTGAGAAGGTACAGTTTCCTATACTGTGTGTGCACCCTGTGATTCCCCTGTGGTTTTAGATTTCACTCTTCTTCCATAGGTTTTTGAGAGTGGGCTATTTGTGTCTCTAAGCCTCTTGTGCAGTGTTCCTTGTGGGGAACTTGATTCAGTAGTCACCCTCTGTTGAGAGAGTGTAACTAGAATTTGGCTTGTAGTTACATTAGCAGTCTTTTGAGAGACTGAAATGGTGGTTGCACTCATCTCTCCTTCCTTATCCTTAGGGCTTCTTTGATGTTCACCCTGTCCCTCACCACTCACTACCACCTTCACACTCCCCTCAAGAGTTTTGGTAGATTTTACAACAGGTGTCTTTTGAGAGACACTTGAGGTTTGCTTATTAGAATGTGGTTTTGGAACTCTGGATTTGGTCACTTTGGTAGGAGCCTGTTTGGTCACAACTACAGACTCCATTGTGACACTAGAAGGCAAAGAAATTTGGGGGTTGGAGATAGGTGTTTCAGAGTTAGAAATAGTTACCTGAACAATTGGTAGATATACCAATTGGACTCCTGCATTGAGGTTCATTCGAATTAGGTCACTTAAGACTCTCTTCTCCTGAACAAAACATTGGAACTTGCTATCCGGGTTAGCAATGGATAGCTCATTCTCAGATACATGCAGTGCTAAGAGCATTAAAAATCTAGCAAAGTAGATATTCTTGCTCCTAGTTTCCTTTTTACCTAACTTTGCAGCTATCTCATACATAACTAATGTGCCAAAATTATAGAATTTATCATTTAAGAGCATACACATCACAGTTAGCATGGACTGGGTAACAGCATCAAAATTACTAATTTTGCCTGAAAAAGTTTTAATGAAGGCATCACAGAAATAGCTCCATTCTTTAACCATTCCTTTCCTAACAATTTTCCCTAAGTTTTCAGTACTAGGGGCATAATTAATAGAATTAAGCATGGCAACAATTTCAGCATCAGTGGGTACTTTCAGACAGTTATTCTCAGGCAATTTTAAACAAGCAGTTATTACATCAGAATTAACTACATAGTTTTTACCCTTTAAAGAAAAAGAAATTGTACCGTCTGTGCCATTGTACTCAGCAGATGTCCACATTTCTTCAATTACCTCGTGGATTAAGGGAGTGGTGGCAGTCATAGCATATGACAGTTTGCATTTCTTCACGAAACTCATCAAAGTGTGGTAAGCTTCTGGAGCATTCACTGTGTCAACAAAGGCCGCGAAATTGTTCTTCTCATAGGTAAACCCAGTGGAGGACATCATCTTAACAATGGGCGCCATTGAAGTGTTTGAACTTTGGTTACAGAGAGTTTTAGAGAAGAAGATGCAGTTAACTTTTGATATGCTTGAAAATGAATAAAAGTGAGATGTGAGAGTACAAGTCAGCCTTTTATATTTTTCAAGAATTAAAAATGAAATAATTAAAAGTAATTACTCCATTGGTCAAAAGTAACTGTCAGATAATAAATGAAAAGAAAATAAGTACAGCCATGATTAGATATACACGGTTACCAACGGCTATATAAAAAAATGTATATCAACGGATATAGAATGAACGGTTGAGATACAGTTTATCCGTTGATGACGTGGATAGCCTGTTACCCGTTGACATGCGAAAATCTAGTAATGTGTTTATACTATCAACGGATAAAAGGATATCCGTTGATAAGCGAATTTTGCCTTAGACAAAATTTCTGCAGAAAATTTTTCTGAAAGTTTTAACTTTCAAGTAAATCATAACACATTTCTAGCTTTAATGCAGTGAAGTCAAATATCCCTAGGAATTATGACAAGTTAAGCATACCTAGCTCACCTACCAATCTTGTGAATGTGGATTCATCAAGAGGCTTGGTGAAGATATCTGCAAGCTGCATTTCACTTGGCACAAAGTGCATTTTTACTGTACCATTCATCACATGTTCTCTAATGAAGTGGTATTTGATGTCAATGTGCTTGGTTCTCGAATGTTGCACTGGATTCCCTGTGATGGTAATAGCACTTGTGTTGTCACAGAAAATTGGAATCTTCTCAACTTTTAGACCATAGTCAATGAGTTGGTTTCTCATCCATAGAATCTGTGCACAACAGCTTCCAGCAGAAATGTACTCAGCTTCAGCTGTAGAAGTGGAGACTGAGTTTTGTTTCCTACTGAACCATGAAACAAGCCTGTTTCCTAGAAATTGACAGGAACCTGTAGTACTTTTCCTATCAACTCTGCAACCTGCATAATCTGCATCTGAATAGCCAGTTAGATCAAAACCAGATTCTCTTGGGTACCAAATGCCAAGGTTTGGTGTTCCCTTGAGATACCTGAAAATTCTTTTAATAGCTATTAAGTGAGACTCTCTAGGGTCAGCTTGAAATCTAGCACAAAGACAAGTAGAAAACATTATATCAGGTTTACTAGCTGTTAGGTATAGAAGTGAACCTACCATGCTTCTATAGCTTGAGATGTCCACAGACATTTCCTTAGTATTCAACTCAAGTTTAGTTGCAGTGGCCATAGGTGTTTTAGCAGAAGTACAATCCATTAAGTCAAATTTCTTTAAGAGATCATAAATATATTTTGTTTGACTTATGAAAATGCCCTCATTAACTTGCTTTACTTGTAGGCCAAGAAAGTAAGTTAATTCACCCATCATGCTCATTTCATACCTACTTTGCATAAGTTTGGCAAACTTTTTGCAAAGCTTCTCATCTGTAGACCCAAAAATAATATCATCTACATAGATTTGAACAAGTATTGAAGAGCCATTAATATTCCTATGAAATAAGGTTTTATCTACTGTACCTCTAGTGAAGTGGTTCTCCAAAAGAAATTGAGATAAAGTGTCATACCAGGCTCTTGGTGCTTGCTTCAAACCATAAAGTGCTTTCATGAGAAGATATACATATCCTGGAAATTCTGGATCCTCAAAGCCAGGAGGTTGATGGACATAGACCTCTTCTTCCAGTTCCCCATTTAGAAAGGCACTTTTGACATCCATCTGATAGACTTTGAAATTGGCATGTGCTGCATAGGCTAGAAAGATTCTTATTGCCTCAAGTCTTGCCACTGGAGCAAAAGTTTCATCAAAATCTATTCCTTCTTCTTGAGAGTAGCCCTTTGCCACTAATCTAGCTTTATTCCTCACAATTATGCCATTTTCATCTGTCTTATTCTTGAGAACCCATTTAGTACCTATGACACTTCTATCATCAGGTTTGGGCACAAGTTTCCATACTTTATTTCTTTCAAATTGGTTTAGCTCTTCTTGCATTGCTAACACCCAATCTGGATCTAGAAGGGCATCTTCCACTTTCTTAGGTTCCTCTTGAGACAGGAAGCTACTGTATAGACATTCTGCTTGAGTGGCCCTTCTAGTTTGGACTCTTGAATTTGATTCACCAATGATTAACTCAAATGGATGATTTCTAGTCCATTTTCTTGCAGGTGGAAGGTTTGATCTTGATGAGGTTGCTTCATTTCCATGAGCATGATCATGTTGATTTAGCATTGAATTTTGACCTTGAGAAACTCCCCTTGAGTTTGTTGTCCTTGCTGAATTATGAAGTTGACTGTCAATGGATGCATCATTTTGCCTGTCAACGGATGCTTGAGAATATCTGTCAACGGATGCATCTCTAATAGTGTCAACGGATGTTGCAGAATGACTGTCACCGGATGTTGCAGAATGACTGTCAACGGATGCTTCTTTTTCAGTGTAAGCATCACTTCTAGTTGGTATAACAGCTCTAGGTGGATCTCTGTGGTCATGATCTTCATTTTCCTCATCATCATCATAGTACATTCTTCCTTCACCTTCATTCTCAAATTCCAACTTTTCATGGTAACCTTCATCATTTAGGCCTAGAATCTTTTGATCATCAAACACAGCATGTACAGATTCCATAACAATGTTGGTTCTTAGATTGTAGACCTTGTAGGCTTTCCCTGCTGCATATCCAACGAAAATAGCTTCATCTGCCTTTGCTTCAAATTTGCCCAAGTTATCTCCATGATTCCTTAGCACAAAACACTTACATCCAAAGACATGTAGGAAAGCTAAAGTTGGTTTCTTGTTGGTTAATAACTGATAAGGAGTCATTCCTCTAGCTTGATTGACCAAGGAAATATTCTGAGTAAAGCATGCAGTGTTGACAGCTTCAGCCCAGAAATATGTTGGTAACCTTGATTCACTTAACATTGTTCTAGCTGCTTCAATGAGAGTTCTGTTTTTCCTTTCAACAACCCCATTTTGTTGAGGTGTTCTGGCAGCAGAAAACTCATGGACAATTCCATTCTCTTCACAGAAAATCTTCATTGTGAAATTCTTGAATTCAGTACCATTGTCACTCCTGATTCTTTGCACTCTGTCTTCAGAACCATTGTTTAGTATTCTGAGGTGATTGATGATGATTTCACTTGCACAATCCTTGGAGTGCAGGAAGAAGGTCCATGTGAACTTAGAAAAATCATCTACAATCACCAGACAGTATTTCTTCTTTGAAATAGACATGACATTTACTGGACCAAATAAGTCCATATGCAGCAATTGAAGAGGCTTAACAATGGATGACTCTGTCTTGCTTTTGAAGGATGATTTCTTTTGTTTCCCTAATTGGCAGGCATCACACAGCCCATCTCTGACAAACTCCAATTGAGGGATTCCTCTAGCAAGATCCTTTCTTACCAAATCATTCATAACTTTAAAATTCAAATGTGACAGCTTCTTATGCCATAGCCAACTCTCATCCTTACTTGCTTTGCTGAAGAGACAAGTAATGGATTCTGAGCATGCTGAATTGAAGTTAGCTATGTAAACATTTCCTTTTCTAAAGCCTGTCAATACCACATTGTTGTCTTCCTTGGCAGAAACAACACAGGCTTCTTTTGTGAACTTTACTTCATAGTCTTTGTCACAAATCTGACTGACACTCAGCAAATTGTTCTTCAAACCTTCAACTAAAGCCACTTCTTCAATGATGACATTGTCTTTTGAAATCAGGCCATATCCCTTAGTATATCCTTTGTTGTCATCTCCAAAGGTAATTCTAGGGCCAGCTCCTTCCTTGAACTCTGTGAGCAGGGTTGAATCTCCTGTCATGTGCCTAGAGCATCCACTGTCTAGGTACCATAGATTCCTTCTGTTTCCCTGCACACATTTCAAAAACAAATCAAGTTGATTTTGGTACCCAAGCTTCCTTGGGTCCTTTCTTGTTAGCCTTTGACTTTGCACTCTTAGTATTCTTCAACTTAGGTGTAGATGCTTGAGTGATGGGGTTTGACAAATGCTCATTTGCATGAATATTGGATGCATGCATGTGTGGAAAATTGGCATACATATTATTCATGTTAGGTATGTTCCATGGCATTTGTGGCACATTCATAGATTGAAAGTAAGGATTAGACACATATGGCATGTTCACATATGGATTTGAAAAACTAGCATTTTGATACAAACCAGGAATAACAGGCATTGCAGGCATACATGGCATTGGTTGAGGTACATGAACAGGAGCCTTGTTGACAATCTTGCAATTAGAAGATAGATGATTGACACTATTACAATTACTACAAGTTTTCCTAGGAGCAAACTTGTCAGGAGAGTAATTGTTTTTATTGTTGATGCCTATCTTACCATTTCTGTTCTTTTTCTTTTTATCCTCAATTTCTACCTTTTCATTATCTGATTTACCAACAGCCTTTTTGTTGTGTAAATCACCTGCCTTAGCCTTCCCACTGGATTTGGTTTTGCTGCACTCACCACTAACAAAATTCTTGTTGACTGGACCATACTTGATATCCAGTTTCCTAAGTTCCTTCTTACTAACAAACTTTTTGTTAGTCGACGGATACCTCTCATCCGTTGACGGTTCATCTGTCAACGGATGATCACTATCCGTTGATTCACAAATAGTCTCTAGATCCTCAAGGCCAGGTTCTAGCTCCTTTTTCTTTTGAGTCCAGGTATCCTTCACAAACGATTCTATTCCCTGAACTTCTATTATGTTTTGAGAAATATTCCTACAACTTTGAAATTTAGCAATTATCCCTTGTTCTTTTTCAAGCTGGTCTTTTAAAATCAGTTCTCTTTTTAACACAGCTTCAAGTTCACTTTTAGCATTATTGAAATCAACTCTCATTTTCTCAAATTCTAGAAATTGAGTTTCTAGAGCAGCATTTCTATCACTTAAAAACAGATTAGACTCTTTAATCCTATTGTTCTCTTTAGTAAGTGATTTAAGAGTAACACTTAAGTGATATAGTTCAGTAGACATTTCATCTATAACACTATTGCATTCCTCTTTGGTGAGCTCAGAGAGATTAGTAGAAAATACCTGATTGCTAGTTGAACTTGCTTCCTGCTCTCCAGAATCAGCCATTAAAGCAAGGTTGACTAACTCAACATCATCATCAGAATGATTGTCATCAACAGCCCAGTCATACTCTTGGGTCAAGAATGCCTTTCCTTTCTGCCTGAGAAGATCAAAATATTTCTTCTTATAGTCAACAGCCTCAGTTGATTTTCCCTTGTTCTCAGATCTAGGTTTCCTGCATTCACTTATCATGTGACCAGCAATTCCACAATTTTAGCATTTAATTTTGGATTTATCCACATAGTTGCTTGTGGAAAAATCCTTGTTAAATGGCTTGGCCACCCCAGAGTTTCTCTTGAATTTCAGCTTAGAGAATCTCCTAGATAGAAAAGCTAAGTGCTCATCTATCTCATCCAATTCATCCTGCTGAAGAGCATTCAATTCCTCATACACCTTTTCCTTGCTCCTGCTTGATTCTGCTCTACCTTTACAAACCTCCCTGTTTGGTGTAGAACTAGCAGTTTCTGTCCTTTCCTCCTTTTGCTCAAAGTTGGCAACAAGTGCAACTGACCCACTTTTCTTTTGAGACTTCTCAATCTCTTCATCCTGCTCCATTTCCAGCTCATAGGTCTTTAAAGTTCCATAGAGCCTTTCAAGAGTAAATGTCTTGTACTCTTGAGTGTTTCTTAGAGAAACAGTCATTGGCTTCCATTCCTTGGGCAGTGATCTCAGAAATTTGAGATTAGAATCTTTAACTTGATAGATTCTTCCATACAGTTTCAAACCATTTAGTAGCTTTTGAAATCTACTAAATGTATCATTCAATGTTTCTCCACTCTTAAAGTGAAAATGTTCATACTGTTGGATTAGTAGTTGCATCTTGTTTTCCCTTACCTGTTCTGTTCCTTCACACAGGGTTTGAACAGTGTCCCATACTTCCTTGGCGGTAATACAGTTAATAACATTGTCAACCATGTCTGTTTCTAGACCATTGAACAGAATATTCATGGTCTTTTTGTCTTTGTGGACTTCTGCAATATCTTCAAGACTCCACTCAGAAACAGGTTTGGGAATGAGAGTGTCAGGCACATCTTCAGCCAGGCCAACTCTTGTTGATGTCTTCATTGGGACGTGAGGACCCTTGTCAATGCAATCCACAAAGCCATCATCAACAAACGAGAGATGTAGACGCATTTTTACTTTCCAGTGAAAGTAATTTTCTCTATCAAGAACTGGAATCTTTACTCCATAATCCTTCTTAGACATGTTGGAAGTGTGTTGATCTTAAAACTTCAAATATGTTAGAAGCTTGCTCTGATACCAATTGTTATTCCCAGATTACACACTTGTATAATTGTAGAAGGGGGGGTTGAATACAATTCTTGATATTTATAAATTTCTGATAAGAACTCCAGAAATCTATACTTAGATAATTGCTTGTAAAAAGATTAATGCACAAAAACATAAAAAATCAGGTGGTTAAATGCACCACCTGAAGCTTTTATTCGAAGAAAACTCTGTGATACAAAAGTACACAGCTTCTGTTTTACAACTCTTTGCTTTCTAAGAATATTCAATATAAACCCTAAGCAAAATGTATCTGTTTTCTTAGTCTACAGAGAGTGGCTATACTTGGTTATAAATCCCAAGTTTTACAAGTACTACTGGAATAAGATAATATTAATCTAATTCTAGTTGACTTGCTACTACACTCCAAATACACATGTAGCCGAAAGGTTGTCCTTGTGTTCAGACATGTCTCCTGCACTTTTCTTGTATTCATAGTGTAAATGGAATGCTTTTTTCTTCTGTGTTTCCAAAGTATGGCTGCCATACTGCTTTTTGTATCTACTATCAACCCATGTGATCTGTCAGTCAAACATGTCCTTATCAACTGCTAATCCCCAGCTAATCATAGAAGACAGTGTCAATGATTATCTGTTGATATTGTACACTGACATCCGTTGATGATGTATTGAGCTGTATCCGTTGATATTGAGACTTGAGCTGTATCCGTTGATAGAGTGGATTTGAGTTGTATCCGTTGATAGAGTTTTGTCTTCATCTGTTGATACACTTTCACTTAGACAGAATTACATAGCATAACTTATTTACAATTGGCTACCCTATTCTGCCTATTCGTTGATGGTCAACATGACTGTGGATAAAAACACTATCAACTGATAACATAGAGATACTACAGTATGCTACAAAACCTCATCCGTTGATGAGCTACCTGTCAACGGATAGAGTTATAAATCCTCATCCGTTGACAGCTACAAAACCTTATACAGTTTGATTGATTGTGAAGTTATCATCAAGTACAACATATTCCTAACACCTTTCTCATCGGGTAAGGTCAACACCGGGGCAGTAGTCAATCTCTTTTTCAATTCTTGAAAGCTTTCTTCGCATTTGGGGGTCCATTCGAACTTTTCACTCTTTCTGGTAAGTCGAGTCAGTGGCGTAGCTATCTTTGAGAAATCCTTCACAAATCTACGATAGTATCCGGCCAATCCAAGGAAACTTCTAACTTCAGTTGGAGTCTTGGGTCTCTCCCAATCTGCTACGGCTTCTATCTTTGCGGGGTCTACAGAAATCCCTTCGCCGCTTACAATGTGTCCCAAAAATTGAACTTCTTTTAGCCAGAATTCACACTTTGAGAATTTCGCATATAACTTTTCCTTTCTCAGCATTTCCAGAACCAAACAGAGGTGTTCAGCATGTTCCTCAGGAGACTTCGAGTATATCAGGATGTCATCAATAAATACAATCATGAACTTGTCCAAGTACCTCTTGAACACACGATTCATCAAGTCCATAAAAGCAGCTGGCACATTCGTCAATCCAAAAGACATGACTAAGAATTCGTAATGTCCATATCGGGTCCTAAAGGCAGTCGTAGGAATATCTTCAGGCTTGATCTTTAGTTGATGATAGCCGGATCTCAAATCAATCTTTGAAAAACATCTAGCTCCCTTAAGTTGGTCAAACAGATCGTCGATTCGAGGTAGAGGTTACTTATTCTTGATGGTCATCTTGTTCAACTCACGATAATCAATACATAGTCGCATATATCCATCCTTCTTCTTCACGAACAGCACTGGAGCTCCCCACGGGGATACACTTGGTCTGATTACGCCTTTGTCAAGTAATTCTTGCAGTTGGGTAGCCAACTCCTTCATCTCAACTGGAGCCATTCGGTATGGTGCTTTGGAAATTGGTGCAGTTCCCGGGGCAAGATCGATATTGAATTCTATTTCTCTGTCGGGCGACAATCCAGGTAACTCTTCAGGAAAAACATCTTCGAATTGATTCACTACAGGGATTTCATCAATGGCAGGGGCTTGCTTCTCGTTGTCAACCACATAAGCTAAGTAGGCTTGACACCCACTCCTTAGTAGTTTCTTCGCTTGAATCATAGTCAGAAAATTACTAGTAGGTTTCCTTCCGCGAAATTGTATTCTTTTGCCGTTGGGTCCCTTTAAACTAACCCACTTACGCCGACAATTGATTTGAGCATCATAACGTGTCAACCAATCCATTCCCAGAATTATATCAAACTCCCCTAAATTAAAAGAAAGAAGGTCTGCTTCGAAACGTTGTCCTTGGATTTCGATTCCACAATCTGGACATATCTGATCTACAGGGACTTTTTCCTGATTTGCTACTTCTATAATCAATGTCTCCCCTAATGGTACGGACTGAATATCCAATTTATTCCTAAAATTCTCCGATATGAAAGATTTTGTTGCTCCCGAATCAAACAAAACACATGCATCTGCAGAATTGACTAAAAGCGTACCTGCAATTACATCACTATCAGCAATAGCATCCTTCACCGTCATGTTGAAAGTACGAGCAGTTGGCATGTTGTTGGGAGGTGCCATGAGTCTAGGTGCAGTTGTCTCCTTTGGTGGTGACTTTCAATCTCGTGCAATATGTCCTTTCTTTCCGCAATTGAAACAAGTAATGGCCTTATCCTTGCAGTGAGAAGAATAGTGCCCTTTTTGTCCACAGTTGTAACAAACAATGTTGGCCAGATTTCATGGTCTTGGGTGCTTCCTTCCACACGTTTTGCATTCGGGTAGCGGTGGCCTTCCTTGAATTAGATTAGCTGCCTGAGTGGGTCTGGACTTTTGATTGTTTCCCCTAGTGTCTTGATTCCCAGTTCTCTTTATATCATTGCTTCTGTCTTCCCGCTTCACAAAGGTCTCTTTCCATTCCGATCATCCGGCTTCCTCTCAAAATTATTTCCACGATTCTGAAACTTCCTTTTCTTCATATCCTTGTCCTTTGAGTACAACTCAGATCCACTTTCCACAATAGATGATTTTTGAACCACAGTAGCATAGTTGATGATTTCTAGGACCGCAACTCGATTCTGGATCCACGGCTTCAGCCCTAGTTGAAAACGTTTAGCTCTTTTTTCGTCAGTATCCACATGGTAAGGCACAAACCTAGAGAGTTCAGAAAACTTGGCTTCATATTCAGCTACAGTCATGTTGCCTTGCTTGAGTTCCAGAAACTTGACCTCCATTTGACTCTCCAAGTATTTAGGAAAATATTTCTCCAAAAATAGCTGCGTGAACCTGGTCCAGGGTATGACTACGTTCCCTTCCATTGCTCTCTTTGATTCCCACCAATAATTCGCTTCACCTTTTAACATGTAGGCTGCAAAGATGGTTTTCTTCTCTTCTTCTACCCCTACGATCTCAAAGGTCTTTTCTATTTCACGTAACCATATTCTTGCTTCAACGGGATCGGTAGTACCCTTAAACTCAGGGGGATTCAGAGATTTAAATGATTTGAAACTAACGGTAGCCTGTGTCAGTTGAGCTGGAGGTAGATTTCCTCCCACTGGATGTTGGTTCTGTTAGGGCTGAAGGTTCTGGGTATGCTGAATAAGAAAGTTCATAAGTAGACCCATCGGGTTATTTCCTTGATTAGGATCTCGAGCGAGTTGTGGTCCCGGGTTTGGAACTTGGTTCTGAGGTGGAACCTCATTCTCTGGATTCACCACGGGTTGAGGACGAGGATTTCTTGCGGGTCTTCCTCTCTTAGGTGGCATCTTTTCTATAAGAGCAAAAACAATAAGGTATGTTATATCTCAAGTTTGCAATTATACGACACCATTGCTGGCACAGTTATGATAGACATTCATAAATAAATACTCGGTCAAATTCTCGGTTCCTCGAAATAAATCATACCCAAAATCGTGATTCTCTCTGGTCTCTTTATAAACAATTACTCTTATTCTTAATATAACTAACAGTTCTCGGGAAACCTTATAAGTTCTAAAATTCAATCGTTATTAATCTCTGGTTCTCGAAATTTGGTTAAACTCATTTTAAATCGTAACTTTTGCAAATAAATTGTTATCTATATCGGGGTAGCATGAGGATGCAATATCACATGATACTCTACTGTAACACAATTTTCCAATAAATAAAGCAAGATAGCAGTTCTACTAACAGATCAGAATATACAATAATGAAAAGGTACAACTACTGGTACGGTACATGTCATAACACTGAATATAATACATCTCAGCTACATCAAATACATATAACAAGAGACTATGTACATCCCAATACAGAAAGATCTAATGTGACGCCATCCAGAAAATGGTTCACCACTAGCTACTATAGCCAAACGATGAGGATGCTCAAGCGTGCAAATAGGACATCAACGTGGGAACATCTCACCGACCCTCCTATGGAACTCTGCTATGATATCTGCAATCATGGTGGCAACTCTGGCACGGTCAATCTGCCCGGTACTCTATGACGGCAAGGCGGCAAAGTCAGTCTGTAGTCCCATCAAAACGGTAAGAGCAATCTGATGCATAATCTCCATTGGGACGTCTCTCACCAGTAAACTCCTTTAGTGATGCACAACAAAAGGATCAGGAACAGCCAACAATATAAGGATACCATCCCTAGTAGCAAAGATCTCCTCATAACGAGACCATAACCATCGGTAATGCTGGAAGAGGGAATGGTGAACGTGCCAAGGGACCATCTCTCCTGCCGCTCCCTCATACTCAGGGTGAACAGGTGGCATCGCAGTAGTAGTAACAGGGGCCGTAGTGGGCTGAGTCGGAGCACGAACAGGTATAGTAGGTGCTGATGGAGCAGTATCACAAACAGGAGTATCACCAACCTGTGGAAACATGTAGTTCGGTATGGTAGGGACTGACGGAGCCGAAACATATACTGGAACCTGGGAAGTAAACCAGTCAGCAAAAGCTGCCACTCTGGTGGGTGTATCAACTCTAGACTCTGGGGCAGCTGAACTAGGCACTACGTCAGTGTGGACAGGTGAATGCAGCCTCTCATCAACCTGATCAGCAATCTCTGGCTCTGGGGTCTCAGCTCTGAACATCTCGGGGGTAAACAGTGAGGTAGTCTGCTCTATCTGCTCAGTCTCTATCTGAACCTCATGTGGAGGTGTATCTAAGTCAATCACATGTGGAGGTGAAGGTGTAAGTATTTGGACAGAAGAATCCTCCGAGTCGCTACTGATCACCATGTACTCCTCTGATGGGTCACTATCCGTCCCTGAGCTAGGATCTAGAGGTCCTAGTGGGTATGGGGTAGGAGATCTGTCTCCAGTAGGAAAGAAACCGGTAGATCCTGAAGAAGACATCTACAAAAGCAAAGAGTCTCGGTCACAAACAGGTTCTAGTCGACTATAAACGCATATAAATATATAAGGGTGTAAGGCACTTGGTGCTAAAATTTCCACGTTGTATAATACCTCTAAATTCTCACGTAGTGTTATAATTCTAGGCTCGTACGATTCCTAAAAATATAACTAAGGCTTTGATACCAAAATTGTAACGCCCCCAAATCCACCCTGACCGGGGACTCGGGTCGTCACATTGTCTCAATATGATAACGCAATAACAATACCAAATTTTATTACAACGGAGCATAAAATGTCCCACTCCGCAGGTCCAAGATCGTCTTCACAACATAGTACAATCCAACTTGATACATCTCGAAATAATATGTTACAAAAGTTCACAACAGTAGAAATATAAAGATTCCATCTGGATCTTCTAATTATTGTCGCCATAGCCTTGCGCTTTCCCCTTGTCTCTGTAGCCCTGGCTGGACGTCTAGCCTCTTTCTGTCTTGACAGCTGAACAAAATGTTGTAAAGCAAGAATGAGCAACTATAGTGCTCAGCAAGTTCTCTTCTCGCTCGGTATATAAATATAATAAGGTTTACCGAAATAAATACTCAAAATTTTAATATCGGATATCACAATATGATTTGGCTCAAATTCATCTTGAAAATATCATACTCGAAAGGCTCAAAACTCATCTCAAAACAGAATACTCAAAAGACTCATTACTCATCTCGAAACAGAATACTCGATAACTCATTTGATATAACTCTGATAACTCATGATTTAAGAATGAACTGGTCTTCCACCTCTCCGTATCTCGGTGGGGCGATCAACTAACCAACCAAGAATACCGCCCTCCAATGACACCGCACTTCGCCCGATCACGGCTACAATACGATATCAACAATAATATATATGTATGAATGCTAGCATCATAATGGTTATCAATTCAACTAAGGCAACAAAGTGTCTAATTATTCTCGGGTCCGTAAAACGGTACACGAGTCTCTCTTTCTCTATAATGGGCCTCTTGCCCAAAATTGACCAGTAGAATACAAAATTCCCGAATATTTGGGTACAGATAACTTGAGATAATTCTTCCAGAAAATATATACAAATCTGGCGGACTGCCAGTCTGACTCGATTTTACCACCAATCTGAACAATGGACTGATGTAAATTCTCAATAATAATAATTAATCGGTTGACACGATCAAAATGCCAAACCTTGACAATAAAATCAACCATCTCGAAATTATGAGAATAGTCTTAAAATTGAAATAATTGGGAGTCGTACTGAACAAATAGTACTTCTTAATATTTATAATACTCAACATTGATGAACGTTTAAATAGAATATTTTTCACTTGATCGACGAGTAAAAATCTCTAACAATTATAATTTTTAAACTCCTATCAGTTAATTCGAACGAGGAACTAACTAAAAGATAATCAATAATTAATTGTTGAATTTGTACAATAAATTCAATCGAAAAGAATGAATTTAACTATCGCAGACGAATGAGATTAGTTTCACTGAATCAAAATAATAGTCGTCTCGAATTAATGAGATCGACCCGATAGCAACTAATTATTTCTACGTTTATAGGGATTATAATTCTCAAATAAACTAAATTAACAGCATAATAATATTTAACGAGAAATAATCCTCAAAAGAAATTATTTTATCATATGGAGCAACAGATAAATCTCAATATTTAATATCTCGAAAATAATTAAGAAATCAAATAATACGAATAGAAATGCACAGTTTCCAAAAGTTAGGGTAGGAATGAACTTGCCTCGATCTCGAAGTGCAAATGAATGCAGATAAAAATTATACTCTACCCGTGAACTTGGCGTCGATCTACGTCTCGAGAATTATTTTCTAAAAATGGCAACCAGAAATACGTGAGCGATTCTTCAGAATAAAATATCCCCGATCCGATAATATAATTAATAATAAAATAATATCTCATAAAAATCTCCGAAATAAATAACGGAAATTAATTCCGGGATAAATATCTCTTCGAACACAGGAATTAAATCTGAAGAATATATCCTATTTTTAATATCTGAAAATCTAAATTCTTGCTCAAAATGAAAAATTCAAAAATCCATTTTTATTCAATTTAAATCCAAAATAATTATTCTCATTTTAAAATAATTCATCAAAGAATTCTACTTTTAAGCAACCACATAAATTCTAATTTATTTAAACTCATTAATAACAAATTTAATCTCTAAATTAAATCTGACTCGATCCGGTTAATTAAAATAAACCGGAAAATATTAAAAAACAGCTTTCCAAAATAAAATCATATATTATTCTATTTATTCACAAATATACCCTTTTTATAATAAATCTCTAATTTGTTTTCAAAATCACATAATAATACTTATTTAATTAATAAATTAATAAATTCTAAATTACATCTAAAATTCTAAATAATTCTATTTAATTAATAAGCCAATCACTATTTTGTTTAAATAAATCAATATTAATAAAACTATTTAATCTTCTAAATTTAATAACGTTCCAATTTTAACGGCCAATTAAATCCTATTTAATTAAAACACGAATAAAACGTATGGTCCTAAATTGGGTACGTTAATATTATATTATATTCTGCAGCAACGTGGGGCCCACCTGTGGGACCCACCTGTTCAATCTCCCTTTCCCCTATCTCTCTGCAATCTCTGCTCTATCTCTCCCAGTTTCTCACTTCCCCCCGACTTCACAACAACAGCATAACCTAACAACAACAATCATCTCTCTGCATCTCTCTCATTCTCTCCCTCTCTCTCTCTCTGTCTCCCTCTTTCTCTCTCTCTCTCTCTCTCTCTCTCTCTCTTTCTCTCTCTCTTGAATCTCCTCCTTGTTGACTCCCCCTCTATCGGAAATCTCTCTCCGTCCCAACCCTTTCCCCGAATCAATCTCTCTGCAAACCCTCTTATCCATCAATACTAACCCACATCTTCATCCCATCTCCTCAACAATCTCTCATCTCTCTTTTAAACTTTCATCTCGAACTCTCTCTCTAAATCTCTATCTCGCCTCCCTTTCCCCCTTCGCACAACAATAACACCGCCACCAGAGCCTCCGATTCAAACCAATCGGGAAAAATAAAACAAAACAAACACGAACTAACCAATTCTACCGGTACCAAACGAAAACAAAGAAAAAGAAAGGCGATTAATCAAAAAAATCGAAATAAATAAACTACCTGTTTGTGTGTAGTTTGTTTGTGTAAGAAAAATGTAGAGGTTTTGTGATTTAAGGGGAGTAGTAGTCTTTGTCAGGAGAGAAAATAACCTGTGGTTTACTCTTTGTTTGTTTCGTGTTTTTGATTAAAAGAACGAGACATGAGTTTATGTTTTTAAAGAGGAGTAGTCAACTGGTGAGTGCTGTGTATGTATTTTGTATGCATAAGTGGATGTTTATCAAATTAAAAAGAATCAAATCATGGGGAACAAAATAAGTGTCATAATAATGACAATAGTTAGTGCTATATATTTGGTAAAAAGAGCTCGTTTCCTCCGTGCTGGCTAATTAAAACGCGACTCTAATTTCGTTCCCAAAAAAATTCGACCCAAAAATTAAAATCTTATTTTTCCTAAATTTCCTAATTTTAATGAATACCACATAAGTATAATTAAATAGATATAAAATAATATTTATTTACCCATGAATAAATAAAATCTTAAAATTTCACAAAAATGCGCTAATTAAATATATTACTGCACCACTCTTAAATAAAATTTAAATATCGAGTAGAAATATTTATTCGAAAATTCGCGGTTATTACAAATGGTTTGTTTATTAAATTAAAAAGAAATAATTTTTGGGAGACAAAATTAATGCTGAAAAATAAAATAAAAAAATAATGATTATGTTTATATTATTGAAATGTTTGGTGAAAAGATCTCGTTTCTCCCGTGTTGGCTAATTAAACGATACTCTAATTTCGTTTCATAAAATAAATACGACCCAAAATTAAAAATCCTATTTTTCCTAAATTTCCTAATTTTAATAAATACCAAGTAAATATAAATAAATATAATATTTACGCCAATATGAATATATAAATATTAAAATTTACAAAAAAATGCGCTAATTAAAATATATACTAGTGCATCGCTCTTAATTAAAATTTAAATATCGAGTAAAAAAATTAATTCGAAAATTCGCGGTTATTACATTGGTTGTTAAGGATTGAATCATATTTATCAATTTAAGGATCAAATTTTATCCCCCGTCATTTAGTTGAGTTCTAGAATCGCTCGAATCATATTTATGAATTTTTCTAGAGCTCCTCAATTTTAAATAATTAAAATTAAAACTTCCTTCTTTAATTTATATTTTTTAGAAAAGAAAACTTTCCTTTTTTAACATTAACATTAACATATTCGAAATAAAAAATGTTTTCGAATTTGTAGGAAAGAAGAATTCAAATTTACAAATTCAAAATAGAAAAGAAATTTATATTCTTATATTAACATCTTCGAAATAGAAAAAAAATCGAATTTGTGAAAAAGAAAAATTCAAATTTACATATTCGAAATAAAATAGAAATTTTATATTCTTTTTTTTTTGTCAGAAAAATTTTTATATTCATATATATATATACAATCATTGCTTTAAATAACGATCAAATTTTATCACCATGTTTGTAACTGTTTTCTTGCTTCTGTATACTTTCGTCTTCATATTTTTTTTAGTTTTTTTATCATTCTTATTTTATTTAATTCCCAATGTATATGGCTCTGCGTGTGCGCCACGGGTTTATTGTGATTTTTTGGTAGATTTTTTTGTTGGTTTTTAAGGTATGAATTAACTGATTCAATATTTGCTTTCTTCGTTTTTTTTAATTTATGATTTTATTTATAAATATTGATTATTATTTAGTAACCATTTGTTGTTCTTTGATTATTATTTAGAAACTTGACCCAAACGGTTTGCACTTTTATTTTTCCCTCTTTATTCATTTATTGTTAATTATTAATTTGTCGTTATTATCTTCTCATTGTGCTTGATCATAATATTTCAACGTCTTCTTTTAATTAATTCAATAAAATTTATAATTTATCAATATGTACTTAATACAATGGGTTTCGGCTTAATAAAATGTGATACAAAATCAACTTAAAAAATAAGTATATAGTTTATTTATAGATATTCCCTTTTTGATTTCTTTCTTAAATAATCTATGCTTTGAAAAAATTAAAAAATACTACAAGGCTACTATCAAGCACGACTAATATGTATTTATTACAGCGGGTGTCAAACTAAGAAATGTGATATGAAATCGACATAAAAAATAAGTATATAGTTTATTTTGTTGTCTATTTGCTTCTGTTTGTTTTTGCCTTCGTCTATGCCTATTTTTTTTAGTTTTTTTTATTCATTCTTATTTTGTTTAATTTTCAATGTACAAGGCTATGTGTGCTCCACTAATTTTTTGTTATTTTCAGGTTGTTTTTTTATTGGTTTTTAAGGGTTGCATTTTCTAATTTAAAATTTACTTTCTTCGTTTAATTTTTAAATTTATAATTTGTTATGATTTTAGGTATAATTATGGATTATTAGTAACCATTGGTTATTTTTTGCTTTGAATATTGTATTTTTTTTGTTAGTGATCTCGGTACAGAAACATTTGATCGTGTGAACAAGAATTAGGAGATCTTTCTCTGTTTGAGAAGTAGAAGCACTTCAGAAACTTGACACAAAAGGTTTAAAATTTTACCATTCTCTCTTTATTTATTTATTGTTAATTGTTAATTTGTCGTTAGTATCTTCTCATTGTTCATGATTATAATATTCCAACATCTTCATTTAATTAATTTAATCAAATCTGCTTTTTTATCTATAAGTATTTATTACAACGTGTCGGCCTAATAAAACGTGACATAAAAGCGACGAATCAAATCTGCTTTTTTACCTATATGTATTTATTACAACGGGTGTCGGCCTAATAAAACGTGACATAAAAGCGACTTAAAAAATAAGTATATGGTTTATTTTGTTGTCTATATATATTAAAATTTTTGCATAATTAACTTCACTAATTTATTTATAGATATGTTTTTGATTTATTTCTTAAATAGTCTTCGTTTTGAAAAATTTTAAAATGTAATATAAGATCGCCGAGAAACGTGTCTTATATATTTATTAAAATGGGTGTCGACCTAAGAAAACATGATATAAAATAACATAAAAAATTAATACATAGTTTATTTTGTTGTCTACATTCAATAAAATCTTTACAATATTTTGTTTATTAATTTATTTATAAATATTTTCTTTTCGATTTTTTTCTTAAATTTATATTTTGAATTTTTTAAAAAAAATATTACAAGGCTTTCGCGAAGCGCAGCTTAGTCAACTAGTTATATATATAAAGGAAATTCCTCAGAAGTTTGGTGGAGCTCTAGAATCGCTCGATTCATATTTATCTATTTTTCTAGAGCTCCTCTATTTTAAATAACTAAAATAAATTTCCTTCTTTAAACCTAATTTTTTAGAAAAGAAATCAAAACTTCATTTTTTAACATTAATATAAAAATTAACATAAACATTGTTGAAATAGAAAAGGTTCTCGAATTTGTAGGGAAGAAGAATTCAAATTACATATTTGAAATAAAAAGGAATATTCCATTTGGTACCAATGTACTTTTGGCTTTTCTAAATGGTACCACTCAATGTTTTTGGCTTCCAAATGGTATACCTAAACTTTTGACTTCAACCATCCAATAACAATCCGTTTTTAAAACATTTGAAAGGCATATGACTCAGCCTATTTGTAGTTAGAGGATCCTAATTAACTTAAACCAAATTGTAATAAGTAAATATACATATGAACTGTCACAGGAATCTCAAGAAGTATTATCTGTCAGAAAAAAGAAGAAAAGTCAATCTATAGTTTTGATGTCGTACACTGAAAGACGATTCAGTTTTCTGATCAAGCCCCAGTATAGCATTGAAGTGAATGGATTCATTTGAACAGTGACAGAGATTTTTCGAGTGATAGTTTGAATGTCAGTTACAGTACAAGAGAATTGAGAGAAGAAACAAACCACAACCTAAAGTCAAAAGTGAAGAAGCATCATTGAAGTTAGTCGTTCATGAACCAGACAGTACATCGAACGTCAACACAAGTCAGTGGTAATTCTTTATTACCTTCAGTGGTTTGTAAGAATTAGATTAATTATTTATTGATTTAATTAAATTCATTTATAATTGATATAAATCATTTAGTTGATTTAATTAAATGAATTAATTCTAGAAGAATTAATTTATTTATTAAATTAATTATTGTATCAATTAAATATGAATTAGTTAATCATTAATTAATTAAATAGATCAATATGACTTAAAGAAAGAAGGTTGGATTATGTCTTGGAGAAGAAAAATTCGGTATGACCTAGATTAAGTCATACCGACAGTATTCAGGATTATGTCTTACCGAGCCATTCAAGATTATGTCTTACCGACCTGATTAAGTCATACCGACTTCCTGCCAGCTGTGTTAAGTCATACCGAACATATATTAAGTCATACCGACCAGGTTTATGTCTTAATGGAGGTTTGTGTAAGTCTTAATGAAGAAAAACTAAGTCTTAGAAGCAGTTTAAGTCATGCTGGAGCATTTAAATATCCTACAGAAAGCTAGCAAGACTTATGACTGATACAAAAGAACATAACACAGCAGATTATGTCATAACCAAGAAACAGAGCAGAAAATATCATATCCAGCAGAACAGAATTATCTCTCAAGAACACCAAGAACACCAAAGTTTAAACAATTCCCAAAAATTCAAGTTCTTCATCTTTGTAATATTCTATCCGCTAGAACTCGTCTATTTGTGATTCTTGTACTACTAGCGAATTAAGTTTCCTAGTTCTTATCTTGATTATTATTAACTAAATTAGAAAAGTTCATGTTGAATTTTTTAATTAGTTATTAACATCTTGATAAGTTGTTATACTGATTTTGTAACACCACATCAAGTTAATATACAGTTATATTCAACTTGAAAAATTGTGTTAAATAATTCCGCACAAATTTGTCTTTGCTAAAATATTATCTAACGGACAAATTTCGATAAAAAGGTAAAGATTGTATTCAACATCCCCTTCTATAATCTTATCGGACCTAACAATTGGTTTTCTAATTAGTTATTAACATCTTGATAAGTTGTTATACTGATTTTGTAACACCACATCAAGTTAATATACAGTTATATTCAACTTGAAAAATTGTGTTAAATAATTCCGCACAAATTTGTCTTTGCTAAAATATTATCTAACGGACAAATTTCGATAAAAAGGTAAAGATTGTATTCAACCCCCCCTTCTACAATCTTATCGGACCTAACAATTGGTATCAAAGCCGATTGATTGATACACAAATCAAAGATCCCATTTTACTCGATTAAAAATCATCCCCGAATTTTTTAACTCTCTTAAAAAATTCATCATGTCTTCTAAAGTTGGAACTGTGAAAATTCCCATATATGACAAAAACAGTTATGATATGTGGAAGAACAAAATGTTAATGTTCCTCGAGGTTGCAAATCCTAAATACATGAAAGTCTTATCAGAAGGACCAATAATACCTTTTGGATTAATTTCTGAAGTTGTTACTGATGGAAAAGTTGTTGCCCCTGCAAAGTTTGTACACAAAGATTCTTCTGAATTCACTCTTGTTGAAAGAGAAGAAGCTGGACTTGACATTAATTTAAGACTGATTTTAATAGATTCTCTAGACTCTGTAATGTACAGTCATGTGATTAACTGCAAGACAGCAAAGCACATGTGGGAAACCATTGAAACTGTGAATAAAGGAACAGAGGAAGTTAGGGAGAATCGTCTAGAAATTCTGACATCTGAGTATGAACACTTTCGATCAGCATACAATGAAAGTATTCAAGATGTGTTTGAAAGATATAACAAACTTGTCAACAATTTACAGATGCATGGCAAGTACTACACTCAGAAAGAGATCAACAGAAAATTTCTACTGTCAATGCCTGTTCATCTAGAACATAGGATTACAGCTATCAGAGAGTCGAGGAATCTAAGTGAAATTACTGTAGAAAGACTCTTTGGCGTTTTAAAAACCTATGAACTGGAACAATCTCAACAAAAGGAGATTTATGGAAAAGGAAGAGTTGCTAATACTTCCACAGCTCTTATTGTTGAGAACAAACAGGAAGTGGAAGATAAGGTTATTCAACCTTGTAGTGTTGACAGTGGCAAGCTTGAAGTTGAAGTTGGTCAAACGAATGCTAGTCCAGATGAAGGAGACTTATATTCATTAGAAGAACTAGATCAGTTGGAAGATGAGTCCATGGCTTTGTTGGTAAGGAAATTCAGTAACTTCATATTTAGGAAGAATCCCAAGTTCAGGTACAAATCTAACTATAACAGGTTCCAGAGAGGAGGTTCTTCATCCTTAAGTAACAGAGGAGGTTACAAAACTGGAACAATTGAAAGAAGTAAAATTAGATGCTACAACTGTAATGAACTTGGACATTTCGCTACTGAATGTCAGAAGCCAAAACAAAACCAAAGAAAAGACTTTGGATCTGAGAAGAAGAAGACAGGTAAAGCCTATGTGGCTGCTGGAAAGAGTTGGGATGATGCAGACTCTGAACATGAAGAGTATGGCAATCTTGCCCTGATGGCAAAATCTGATAACTCCAGTGGTACTTCATCTGAGGTATCATGAACTGAAAGTCAATATATTTATCAACTTAGTGATTCACTAGGTAATGCTAATAGAGAGATTGAAAGGATCAATTTGTTAAATACAGATCTTAGAAATCAATTATCAGAATTACACGATGTACAAAATTGCCATGATAAACAAAAATCAGAAATAAGAATTCTAAAAGAACTTGAGAGGTCTCTAGCGTTGATAGTGGTTCAACAACGTGAGACAATAGCTGAACTAGAAATAAAGGTTATTGCTACTTCTAATTCATGTAAAGTGGCTAAAGAGTTGTTTAACCAACAAGCTATTAATCAAACCGTAGGAATTGGGTTTGATTATAATGAAGCTATTGGACGAAAAAGCATTATTACCCCTAATCGTGTCAGTGCTGTAGAAAGGGGTATACCAATAGTGCTTAAGGGTGTTAGTAACCCACTCTTTAAAACATCCATAGCAGAACCTTTGGATACAATATCTTTAATCATTAAGGAAGAGATGCGCATTGAGGATTTAGCTAATGGCGTAGTCTTAGAAAGTAATCAAGTTGTTAAAAATGATGAAGATAGAAAGTCTGTGTTTAAGAAAACAGAAAGAGTTGGTGAGTCTACTAGTTCCTTGAAAACTAGTAGTAGAAGCAACAACAAGAATAAATGCAACAACATATCTACCATGCATGCTATTCCTGTTATTGATACTGCTCATAAGAAATGCAATGCTGTTAATTGCATGTCTTGTGCTTTTAATATAATGTCTGCTTACTTTAACGGTAATCATGCATGTGTTGATAAGAATGTTCCTAGACAGATATGAGCAGAAATAAACATGTTAGATCCAGGACTGTAACACCACCTAATTCTAAGACTAGGACTCCAAGTCCTTCTCAGGATATGGTAAAGACATGGTTACCCAAACTGAAACCAAAACAAGTTAAAGCTGTTTACAGGGTTAAATGTCCAGTGCCTGAAGTTAATGTTGTTAAAATAAAAAGTGTTGCTTTGCCTGATAAAGGTCAATTCTTTAAGTACTCCGGACCCAATCAAATTTGGGTTCCGAAGAAAGTCTAACCAATTTGTCATTGCAGGGTTTAAAACAGGTTGAACGAGTCATGTGGATTCTGGACAGTGGATGTTCAAGGCATATGACCGGAGAAAGAGCCCTGCTGACAAATGTGGTGGAGAAGGCCGACCCAGTCGTTACTTTTGGAGATAACAGCAAAGGTAAAACTGATGGATATGGCAGATTAGAAGCTGGAAATGTTATCGTTGAAGATGTCTCTTTTGTGAACGGCCTTGAGCACAATTTGCTCAGTATTAGTCAATTCTGTGACAAAGGTTATGAAGTTCATTTCAACAAGAAGAATTGTCTAATATCACACAAGAGAAATGAAAGGCCGCAGTTGACTGGAGTAAGAAAAGGAAAGTTAAAAAGGGCAACTCACAGGAGCATTAACACATCATCAATAACTGAACCATTACAACTTCTCCATATGGATTTGTTTGGTCCAGTTAGTGTGATGTCTATGTCAAGAAAAAGATATGCTTTAGTGATTGTTGATGATTTCTCAAAATTCACATGGGTACTATTTCTGAACTCAAAAGATGAAACTCCACAACTGGTAGTTGATCACATTAAGTTAATTGAGTTGGACTATAATCGTCCAGTAAGAGCTATAAGGTCAGATAACGGAACTGAATTCAAGAATGCAGTTCTGAATGACTTTTGCACTGAAAAGGGTATAACTAGACAGTACTCGGCTCCCAGAACTCCTCAACAAAATGGGGTAGTTGAAAGAAAGAATAGAACCTTGATTGAAGCTGCACGTACTATGCTAAGTGAATCAAGGCTTCCATTGAGCTTTTGGGCTGAAGCTGTCAACACTGCATGCAATACCCAGAATCGAACACTTATCAATAAAGACTTAATGAAGACACCATATGAAGCTCTACATGACAAGAAACCAACTCTCAAGTACTTCCATGTATTTGGGACAAAATGCTTTGTGCTGAAAGAAAGAGATGATCAAGGTGGTAAATTTGAAGAAAAAGCACATGAAGCAATATTTATTGGTTATACTAGAAGAGCCTACAAGGTGTATCTTATTGGTCAACAGAAAACAATGGAAAGTGTCAATGTTACATTTGATGACACAAAACTCCCAAGTATCCAAAATGAAGATCCATCTGAAAAGCTTAAGTTTGATGACATGTCAGACTCAGATTCAGATGATGACAATCAACCTAACGTTGTTGCTGATAATAATAATCCAAATGTTGGTGGTAATGATCAAGTTGATGCTGGTGAAAACAATGATAATTTTCAAGACACCACTGATACTCTTGAACCATCAATAAGTTAAACTAGCAACAACTTAGGGGGAGATAATGAAGGGTCAACAAGTCATACTCAACATCATACTGAAGGACAAGGCGAATCGTCAAGATCAATTCTTCCCAGACAAACTGTTTGGAATAGAGCTCATCCTTTTGAGCTGATTCTTGGTGATCCAGATGTTGGTGTGAAAACAAGAAGAGCTTATCAGAATCAATGTAACTATTCTGGGTTCTTGTCTGTCATGGAACCTAAGAAAGTAGAAGAAGCTCTATCTGATCCTGATTGGGTAATTGCTATGCAAGATGAACTCAATCAATTTAAGCAACTAGAAGTATGGAAGCTGGTACCCAGACCTAAAGATAGAAAAGTGGTGGACACAAGATGGGTATTCAGAAACAAACTAGATGAAGATGGCACTGTGATAAGAAACAAAGCAAGACTGGTAGCTAAAGGTTATTCTCAAGCTGAAGGCATTGATTATGACGAGACCTATGCTCCAGTGGCAAGACTTGAGGCCATAAGAATATTCTTGGCATTTGCATCCTATTCAAGATTCAAAGTTTATCAAATGGATGTCAAGAGTGCCTTTCTGAATGGTAAGCTAGATAAAGAAGTGTATGTAGAACAACCCCCTGGTTTTGAAGATCAAGATCATCTGGACTATGTCTACTTTCTTTACAAAGCTATCTATGGTCTTAAGCAAGCCCCAAGAAAATGGTATGACACTCTCTCTGAATTTCTATTAGAAAATGGTTTTATAAGAGGTGTCATAGACAAAACGCTCTTCACTAAAAGACATAAGAATGATATAATACTAGTCCAAGTCTATGTGGACGATATTATATTTGGGTCTACTAATGAGCTTCTATGCAAGAAGTTTTCTAAGTTAATGCAGGGTAGGTTTGAAATGAGCATGATGGGAGAACTGAAATTCTTTCTTGGATTACAAATAAGTCAGAGACAAGATGGTATATTTATTTGTCAATCCAAGTACATTAAGGAGCTCCTCAAGAAATATCACATGGAGGAGTGCTCATCAGCAAAGACACCATCAACTATAGCTGTCAAAATTGGTTTATGTGAAAGTTCTGCCAAGGTAGATATCACGGGCTATAGAGGTATGATTGGCTCATTGCTTTACCTAACTGCTAGTAGACCAGATATAATGTTTGCCACATGCTTGTGTGCAAGGTTCCAAGCGAACCCTAAAGAAATCCATCTCACTGCTGTCAAAAGAATCTTAAGATATCTAAAGGGTACGCCTAATTTAGGCATCTGGTACCCTAATGAATCTGCTTTTACTTTAATTGGATATACAGATTCTGACTATGCAGGAAGTGTTGTAGACAGGAAAAGTACGTCTGGGAGTTATCAATACTTAGGTGGAAGATTGGTATCCTGGTTCAGTAAGAAACAGCAAACAGTTTCCAACTCTACAGCCGAAGCTGAATATATAGCTGCTGGAAGTTGTTGTGCTCAGATCTTATGGATTAGGAATCAATTAATGGACTATGACATTGTATTGGAAAATATCCCTATTTTATGTGATAATACAAGTGCCATAGCAATCGCCAGCAATCCTGTGCAGCACTCAAGGACAAAGCACATTGACATAAGGTATCATTTTATAAGAGAGCATGTAATGAATGGTACAGTGCAATTACTATTTGTAGGCTCTGGAGATCAAACTGCAGATATTTTTACTAAGTCGCTTAATGAATCCTCATTCACTAAAATTGTTAGTGAATTGGGTATGTTAAACAGTCCTAGTAATTATTACTGTTAATATCTGAAATTTGATCTTTAATAATTTTGCAATTGATTATTCTGTGAAAATTTGTTGTTTGAAATCACTTGTATAATTATTTTACCATCTGATTTTCTTGCTTGTTTAGTTATTTTTCACTCTGTTTATTCATATTATTTAATACTTCATACTTCTGTATTTTTAGAATATTTGTAGATATTTATTTCTATTTTAATAATTAATTTATCATATGTTTTATAATGTTTGTCCTGTTAATATTGCTTTGTTTTCGTTAATAGGATAGCATATGGTATTTATCATTATTTTTATTATTTGTTTAATTTTCTATAATATTTTTATTATTTTTATAAGTTAATTGTATATTTTATTGTGTTTTTAATGTTTGTTTAAAGTAAATATGACTTAACTTAAAATCGGTATGACTTAAACAAGTTAAGTCTTACCGAGTTTTTGTTAGATTAAGTCATATTCTCGAGTTTGTTAACATTGGGTCTTATTCGAGTTTTTAAATTAAGTCTTATCAGTTAAGTCTTATTAGATTTATTAAAATTAGGTCTATGTCTGTAATTTAAATTAAGTCTTATTCGGTTATTAAGTCTTGTACATATAGGTCTTAATAGAATTAAGTCTTAATTACCAGTATATAATTAAGTCTTATTCTATTATTATTAAGTCTTATTCAGCGTTTTAAGACATGTATAGTTTAAGTCTTATTTTTAATTTTAAGTTTTAATCAGTTAGTGTATATATAGTAGTTAGTAGTTTTTAGTCATGTTAGTTTAAGTCTTTTTCTCTCAAGTTAAGTCTTAGAGAACTAATGAGATACATACATATATACACGAATATACCAATCGTTCATGTCCGATGTTTGTCTCAAATCTTGCTGATAATCACGAACTAATCACATAACTCGACTCCTTGTCTGATTATCTACGTTTTGAGTGTTTAAAATCGTGTTTTGGTTCGGTTTTTGAAGAATTTTTTGTTCGAAAATCGTTAATTACGATCTGATTTTCAGAACAACTGGTTTCGATTCTTGAAAAACTAAAAATATACGGTTGTTTGTGTGTATAAAAAAGGATCATTGTGTGAATTTTTCAGAATTTTTGGAGAAAAGTTAATTTTTTTTCGAATTTTTAATTAATTATTAATTCGAAAAATTAATTTTTAAATCATAATTTTGTAAAATCTGAAATTTTCAAAGAAATTAAATCTTGATTAAAATGGCTGATCGATTTGAAATTATTAAACATAATTTAATCGGTTATTTTGATCCAGAAAAATGTTCAGTTGAACGTTTTCGACCGTGGATTCGATTTTTAAATGAAAATTCACTGGTTTGCACTGCTTTGAGCTTGGATGCTCCATTGAAAATTGAACCTTTGCGAATCATGTGTACTACTGCTGTCATTTCTAATGATAACAGATCATTTGTCTTCTCTGTAGGAGACAATCAGTACACAGTGAATGAAAATACAATAAATACGGTCTTGAATTTTCCAACTGACAATTTCGAAGAGTTACCATCAGATCAAGAATTGATAAATTTTTTGAATGGTATTTTCTATCAAGACAGTCCTGATCAAACTGTCTGGAATAAAAAGAACTTCGTTCAGGAATGGGACTATCTGTTTGACACATTAGCTAGAGTCTTTGCCAATTCTACTAAAGGAAACTTCGGGGCATTACCATCCTTCTTGTAGCATATTGGATATGCAGTTGCACACAACCGAAGAATTAATATTGGTAAACTACTGTGTGTTCCGATGGTTAGAAGAATCATTAATGCAAAGAGGAATTTTGATAATGGACAAAAAGTATCATGTTATTATCCAAGATTCCTGTCATTGATTTTTAATCATCTAGTGGAACTAGAAAACCAAGCCCAATTCCTGAATGGAGAATCACTGGCGTCAGGTAAACCTACTACCAGATTGTTCACTGAGTACAGCAACAAGCCTAAATTCACAAACATACCTGTAGTTGTGACCCAATACATGTCAAACTATATACAACTACCTGTCATTGAACCTGTACCAGAACCTGAACAACCTGAACAAAACCCTGAACCACCAGTGGAAAACATACTTGTTGATAATGAAGATCAAGACAATCAACGAGTTGAACCTGATCAGCAAATTGTTCCTCAGCCACCTGCACTAGCTGTTGAACATCCAGTGGAAGAAACTACATCTGTCCCTGAACCTGAATTAAATCAACCAATCTTATCAGAGACTATCGCAGAATCAGCTGACCAGGTATTGTCTTCTGTTCCTCAAACTATTTCTACTTCTCAATCTATTTCTGGAACCCAAGTGGTTGATAGGGCTGACCAAGGGATTGTAAGACCGCAATCTCTAACCCCGATCATAGAGCCAAATACTGAATCAACATCACTTAAAACCTTTCACTCCAGAAAGAAAATTCCATTTCAAAGATCAAAGAAAAGAAGAAATATAATGAGTGCACCCACAGCTCTGTCTCTACAAAAGAAAAGTAGAACTGATTCAGAGGCAACTGTAAGCCCATCCGTATCTTCCCAACAAGATATGGACGTTGATATGGCCATGCAACAGTTACTAGGATCATCCTCTCAAAAGGATGATACTATTGAAATTCTCCATAGGGCCATAGCATCCTGTAATGTGTCAGGCACAACTCCTTTGTTATTACTAACAATGGGAGAACAAATAGATTATGATGCAAATAGGGAGACATTGACAGGAGAGCACATAGAGTCTGAAACAGTGCCTACCATAGTTACGGTAGAAGAGTCTTCACAGACTTCTAAGGGAAATCTTGGTTCCCTGCCAACTTTAATGGAACCATCATCTCCCCTCCAAGGAGAAACATTCCTAGATCCCTCAAGGGAGTTTCCACTCGCAGTTTCGACTGAAGAAAGTGGAAGGCAACTTGATCAATCTATTACTGAAGCAATTCAGATTACAAATCCAAATGTACAAGTGGAATTGATTGAGGACAGGGATTTGCGAACTCCCATTGCACCACCACTGACCTTCCCAGAGGAGGCTAGGGTGATTTTAACTGCAGGTACAAATCTGGAAGCAGCTCTGGAAATTGAGAGGAGTGATGTGAGGAATACCATAAAATTGAGTGAAACACATGCACTTCAGGAGAGTGGATCTCAAAGTGAACGTCAGGTGAGCGCACACACTGACACATACACTCTCTCACTATTAGAAAAAATAGCTGCTTTAGAGAAAGAACTTGCAGTCAGCAAGGCTGAAACAGAATTCCTTAGAGCACAAGTGGGTGAGCGATCTTCTTCATCCACCTCTGTCAACAGTCAGCTTGCTGGAATCAAGAAGGAGATAAACTACTTAAAAACATCTTTCACCAAGAAAATAGATTCTCTCGAACTCTCTCATGAAAAGGCACTTGATGACTCTGGAGATATTACTGTTGCTCAAGACATGTTAATTTCCGAGATTTCCATGAAAGTTGACACTCTACAGTCAGAGGTATAGCACAATCAGAAATCTACTGATTCTCGTCTGGACCAGATCGAAAAGCAAAATGCACACCAGGATAAATGGTTAAGACATCTGTTTAATCTTGTAAGTCAAAGTCGCAAACCTACAAATGAAGAAATTGAATTCTTTACAAGTAAGGGTGGTGATGATGATGAACAAGATCCTGAAGCTGGGGCAACTGATAAATATGTAGAGGATTCCTCAACTAAGGGGGAGAAATCAAAGGGGTCACAAGAAGATAAAACTAAAGAAAGAGAGGGAGAGGGAAAATCTGGAAAATCTGACCAAAGTGAAGATAGGAGAGATAAGAGGAAGAAAGTAGTTGAAGAAACTGAAGAAGAAATTCAAGACAAGAACACAGGTTATTATTACACGGGTGAACCGGATAACTTCGATGTTTTTGCTGATCTTGAATTTCCTGATCAAGGTGAAGAACTTCCTGAACCTGATCTTAGTCACTGGGAAGATAAAGGACCAGTGACATCTGAATATGAAGCTCAACAAGCAGAGAAAGAATCTGAAGAATTATTTGCTCAGAGGGAAGCTAATTTGCTGATGAAAGAAGAAAAGCTTCAAAAGTCATTAGAGCAAATTGCATGAAATGAAGAACTTCAGAAAGCTGAACATCAAGCATTACAACGATTACATGCTATAAATGTTGAGAAGAGAAAGACATATATCAGACTAAAGAGCGGTGATAAATGGGAACGTGCTCAAAAAGCAATTGATTCACCTCAGAGTTCTGATTATGAAGATCGTCGTCTTGGAGAAATTCTCGAGGAATTCAAACTGGCAAATCCAATTCATGATATGTATATAAAGGCTTTAAAGGTAGAAGTCATTAGGATAACTACTGCATTTGAACCCAAAACTGATGAGCTGGTAATATTTGTGGATTGTCATAAAGTTGGAACTTTCAGAGTATCTATTCAGTTCTTTTATGACAGATCGCTGACAGAGATTTGGGTACTTAGGCCTAAGGTAAGAACATCTTCTGAGCTAGGTGTGTTGTTACATGAGAAGTTCAAAGAATTTGCTGAAAGAGCTGGACCAGAAGTGATTAAGGATCCTCCACACACTACTACAAATATAGGCAAAGGAACCACTAATAAGAGACCACCTTATTCAAATAATTGATTACTTAAAAAAAACCACACTTTTTCAAAAAATGGTCTCTTATAATATAAGTAAAGAGACCATCTTATTTAAATAAGTGGTTCTTTAATAAAAGAAACCATACTTTTTCAAAAAATGGTCTCTTATAATATAAGTTAAGAGACCATCTTATTTAAAAAGTGGTTTCTTATCATTTTTTAATATTATTTATTTCCCATCCGACCTTTGTTCTCTCTTCTCTTATACTAAAAATCCTAATTCTACCTAACCACCACCCCGTATACACCCCCACCCTTTTTTTCCTTCTCTCTCGCCTGCCACATTTTCCCCCTCCCATGTTCTTCAACCCTCTAAATAACCAAACCCCTAAATCAAGTTGTTATTGGTCACCAAATTAGGAGTTCTAATAGCCGAATCGATCCTCTCTTTGTGCTCTATTCAACCGTACCAACAAGCCTCGATTTTGGGTAATTTGATTTTCGGCTTAAATTCAAATTGAATTTTGGTTGATTATTAATTTTTGTTGATAGTATATATGTTATAGATCGTTTAATTTTGAGCGATATATGTTAAATTCGTAAATTTTTGAATTGGTTTTGATTTCACCGAAAAGTTTTTTGTTCGCCGGAAATTTTGTTGTAATTATTGTTTGTAATAGGTGTAATAGGTAATCAATTGTGCCATTAAAGCAATTATCCAGAATTTTCACAAATAGTGAATGATTTTGTATCTTATTTTGGTTAGGTTGCAGAATGGGGTAAGATGAGTATGTGCGATGCTGAGAGAAGACTTCTTGCAAATGCATTACACTACTACAAATATAGGCAAAGGAACCACTAATAAGAGACCACCTTATTCAAATAATGGATTACTTAAAAAAAAATCACACTTTTTCAAAAAATGGTCTCTTATAATATAAGTAAAGAGACCATCTTATTTAAATAAGTGGTTCTTTAATAAAAGAAACCATACTTTTTCAAAAAATGGTCTCTTATAATATAAGTAAAGAGACCATCTTATTTAAAAAGTGGTTTCTTATCATTTTTTAATATTATTTATTTCCCATCCGACCTCTGTTTTCTCTTCTCTTATACTAAAAATCCTAATTCTACCTAACCACCACCCCGTACACACCCCCACCCTTTTTTTCCTTCTCTCTCGCCTACCACATTTTCCCCCTCCCCTGTTCTTCAACCCTCTAAATAACCAAACCCCTAAATCAAGTTGTTATTGGTCACCAAATTAGGAGTTCTAATAGCCGAATCGATCCTCTCTTTGTGCTCTATTCAACCGTACCAACAAGCCTCGATTTTGGGTAATTTGATTTTCGGCTTAAATTCAAATTGAATTTTGGTTGATTATTAATTGTTGTTGATAGTATATATGTTATAGATCGTTTAATTTTGAGGCGATATATGTTAAATTCGTAAATTTTTGAATTGGTTTTGATTTCACCGGAAAGTTTTTTGTTCGCCGGAAATTTTGTTGTAGTTATTGTTTGTAATAGGTGTGATTTGCATCCCCTCCCTCTTTAGTTAAACAACATAGGCTAGTATAATGAACCAGTTTATTGTGACTTGCACATAGGTAGATTTACTAGACCATTCAACCAATCGAAACGTTGACTATTATACGATCATCCGCTTGATTGTTGATAGTATTAGTTTATGCTTGTATTTTATATCGTTCATTTGATTGTTGATAGTATTAGTTTATGCTTGGATATATTGCCAAAATCATTTGTTTTATTCTCTGTAAATATTTTTGGCTATAGAAATGATCCTATTGTGGATACTAAACATGATTAATCCTTGTGGCATATTTGTTTTGCTTTTATTGCTCAGCTATTGACCCTTCTTGGTCTGAACATTTTTCTATTACACCAGCTTCCAATTAATAAAGTTTTTCATTTATTATCTAAAGTTGCTGAAACTCGTTGCTTTTCATCTATAATAGGTCGTTGTGGCAAAGCAGGGAGGAGGGGAGAAGCCATTACTCTGTACACCGAGGCAGATGTTCCATTTCTGCGTAACATAGCAAATGTGATAACAGCTTCTGGAGGCGAAGTTCCAGCTTGGATCCTGGCATTGCCTAAACGTAAGTGGAAGAAGCACAGACCGGGGAGAGAACATATATCAGTGAAACCACAAGATGAGGAGGATGAATAAGATCTGGTTGTTGCACAATCACAATTTATAAATTACACCCTCCCTATATTGGAATGCAATTTTGATAGATATACTTGTGTCATTGATAATTTACGGCCAACAGGGTGTCTTATGGCTTACCTTGCACCTCTAACCTCAGATGCTATGTTACTTCACTTCAATGGGGTTGTAACTTGTATGTCATCATAAATTATGTGCTTCCTTTTGTTATAGGATATGATTGATTATTCTAATTTTAATGACAAGTTCCATGGCATCCCATCTTTTACACAAATTTATGTACAATTTCTTAGCCATCAGACCCCTTATTTAATACTCCCTTTATACAATTTATATATTTAGATATTATTGCTTGTTATGCTATATTGATTGTTTGATTGATGTTATAATTTCATAATATTCTGTAAATATTATTTCATAATATTCTGTAAATATAAGAATATTATTATAATAATTAATAATAATAATCTCAATGACAATTAATAATATAAAAAAAATTATATATTCAGAGCAAAGAGACCACCTTTTAGAGACAAGTGTTTTTTAGTGAAATCAAACAGACCACTTATTGGCCTATGTGGTTTCTTTACTAGAACTAGAGAGACCATCTAATCTAAATAAGTGGTTTCTTTTCCTTCTACCTAAGGGATCACTTTTCCTAAATAGCTGGTCTCTTATTTCTATTTAATAAACCCCCTCAAAGAAGAGGTCTCTTATCCTAAGAGACCACTGACCTAGAGACCCCCTCTTGAGGTGGTCTCCAAGATGGTTTTTAGGTGGTCTCTTTAGGCTTTTTTGTAGTAGTGTTACTCGATGTCTCAAATGAATGGTTCGTTCTCCTTTCAGAGTCGTGCATTCCACTCTACAATTTCAGTGTCATCTACCACTACATCAAAAAATCTAAATATAGCTTTATTGGTGCATTTGATGACCCCGGGCCATTTGGGAGAGGACGGTATAATTATATGATGGCACCTGAAGTAGAGATTACCTACTGGCGTAAAGGGTCACAATGGTTTGAAATCAACTGGAAGCTAGCTATTCACATAGTAGAGGACACAACGTTTTATCCAAAATTCACTGAATTCTGCAAACCAGCATGTTATGTAGATGAACATTACTTTCCGACCATGCTGACAATTCGAGCGCCAAATCTGCTAGCAAATAGAAGTGTCACTTGGACGGACTGGTCAAGGGGTGGAGCTCACCCTGCTACCTTTGGCAGAGGAGACATTACGGAGGATTTTATGAAGAAAATATATGATGGTGAATGCTTTTATTGTACACATTCCTTTTTCATTTTATACAATTATTACATACAAAGTACTAATTAGCATTTTTACTCTCAACATTGGTCGGCAGCTCTGTTTGTCCAGATCAGAAAAAACACCGGTGTTTAAATTTCTTACAGTGTAGTCAAATTGAAGTTATTTTTCAATGTCCTACTGTGTTCAACCGAATTTTCTTTTAAATTTATATATTTAGATATTATTGCTTGTTATGCTGTATTGATTGTTTGATTGATGTTATAATTTCATAATATTCTGTAAATATTATTTCATAATATTCTGTAAATATAAGAATATTATTATAATAATAATCTCAATGACAATTAATAATATAAAAAAATTATATATTCAGAGCAAAGAGACCACCTTTTAGAGACAAGTGTTTTTTTAGTGAAATCCAACAGACCACTTATTGGCCTATGTGGTTTATTTACTAGAACTAGAAAGACCATCTAATCTAAATAAGTGGTTTCTTTTCCTTCTACCTAAGGGATCACTTTTCCTAAATAGCTGGTCTCTTATTTCTATTTAATAAACCCCCTCAAAGAAGAGGTCTCTTATCCTAAGAGACCACTGACCTAGAGACCCCCTCTTGAGGTGGTCTCCAAGATGGTTTTTAGGTGGTCTCTTTAGGTTTTTTTGTAGTAGTGACAAGTAAAATTTTTTAAGGGAGAGGTACTTCATTCAATCAATCTTCAGACAGATGAGTTATATGAACATCATGCAAAACACTTGGTATATGCTGAATATGCTCTCAGAAATCATGGATTCTTGACTGAAGAAAAGGTAATGGCTGCAGATCACATTCGATCCTATGCACAAACGAATATAATAGATTACAAGAAATTTCAAGGTGAACTGAGAAAGAAGCTTGGAATTCCTTTAGTCTTACCTCAAGGATTGTCATCAAGAAGAGAACGTCTTGTTGATTCTGATTTACACATGAAACTTCAAGTCACAGATGAGCCAGAAGAAGGAGAATTCAGAAGGGAAGACAACTGAAGAAAAAGAATTGCTCTACATGTTATATCTTTAGAGCTTAGATAAATCTTGATAGGAATTTGTATCATATTATCAATCTAGAGGATCATCTATCTTGTATTTATCTTTCATGTTTGAATCTGGCAAATGTTAAATATAAACCAGAACTTTTTTTTTCATATTTACTTAGTATTTAAAGTTTTATCTTTCATTTGGTTAAGTTGGATTAGTTGAGGTATCCTCTAGGAATTTGCTTGTTATTGTCTAACAAACAAATAGGGGGAGATTGAAAGGCATATGACTCAGCCTATTTGTAGTTAGAGGATCCTAATCAACTTAAACCAAATTGTAATAAGTAAATATACATATGAACTGTCACAGGAATCTCAAGAAGTATTATCTGTCAGAAGAAAGAAGAAAAGTCAATCTATAGTTTTGATGTCGTACACTGGAAGACGATTCAGTTTTCTGATCAAGCCCCGGTATAGCATTGAAGTGAATGGATTCATTTGAACAGTGATAGAGATTTTTTGAGTGATAGTTTGAATGTCAGTTACAGTACAAGAGAATTGAGAGAAGAAACAAACCACAACCTAAAGTCAAAAGTGAAGAAGCATCATTGAAGTTAGTCGTTCATGAACCAGACAGTACATCGAACATCAACACAAGTCAGTGGTAATTCTTTATTACCTTCAGTGGTTTGTAAGAATTAGATTAATTATTTATTGATTTAATTAAATTCATTTATAATTGATATAAATCATTTAGTTGATTTAATTAAATGAATTAATTCTAGAAGAATTAATTTATTTATTAAATTAATTATTGTATCAATTAAATATGAATTAGTTAATCATTAATTAATTAAATAGATCAATATGACTTAAAGAAAGAAGGTTGGATTATGTCTTGGAGAAGAAAATTTCGGTATGACCTAGATTAAGTCATACCGACAGTATTCAGGATTATGTCTTACCGAGCCATTCAAGATTATGTCTTACCGACCTGATTAAGTCATACCAACTTCCTGCCAGCTGTGTTAAGTCATACCGAACATATATTAAGTCATACCGACCAGGTTTATGTCTTAATGGAGGTTTGTGTAAGTCTTAATGAAGAAAAACTAAGTCTTGGAAGCAGTTTAAGTCATGCTGGAGCATTTAAATATCCTACAGAAAGCTAGCAAGACTTATGACTGATACAAAAGAACAGAACACAGCAGATTATGTAAAACAAACCAAGAAACAGAGCAGAAAATATTATATCCAACAGAACAGAATTATCTCTCAAGAACACCAAGAACACCAAAGTTTAAACAATTCCCAGAAATTCAAGTTCTTCATCTTTGTAATATTCTATCCGCTAGAACTTGTCTATTTGTGATTCTTGTACTACTAGCGAATTAAGTTTCCTAGTTCTTATCTTGATTATTATTAACTAAATTAGAAAAGTTCATGTTGAATTTTCTAATTAGTTATTAACATCTTGATAAGTTGTTATACTGATTTTGTAACACCACATCAAGTTAATATACAGTTATACTCAACTTGAAAAATTGTGTTAAATAATTCCGCACAAATTTGTCTTTGCTAAAATATTATCTAACGGACAAATTTCGATAAAAAGGTAAAGATTGTATTCAACCCCCCTTCTACAATCTTATCGGACCTAACAACATTTACAAACGTTATTAATTTAACAATTAAATAAAACAAAAATAAAATAAAATACTAATTCCCCAGCATTTCTAGTGCTTTCTCACTTCTTTTTCTCTCTCGCCTCTCTCACAATCTCTCTCGTCTCTTAAATTCTCTCCCACCTCACCATAAATACACACAAGCAAACACACGCACGCACCCATACATATACACCCCTTCCCTCTTTTCTTGCCACCGCCACCCCTTCTTCTTCCTTCCTTTTCTTTTCCCCGCTGTTTCACCGCCAGGGAACCATGTTTTGAAGCCCATCCTTCATTCCTTGAAACCAAAAACCAAGTTTCAGTCACCCCCAACTCATTTTCGAATTGAATTTTTCAGGTTCTGGTAACCCTCATTACATGATTAGTGAATCGAAAGGAAGCCGTGTATATAAGTTTAGTGAGTGACTATACCATTTCTGGAATTGACCGAATTAAAATTCTCCACCGGAGTTCACTGCCGGCGGGAAAGGAGGAGAAATGGAGAGGATGGTCGGAGGATGAAGGGGAAAGGAGATGGGAGTGAACGAAGTTGTGGCTGTGTTGTAGAAGATGGGTGGAGAAAAACGGAGGTAGACATTTGGTGGAGATGGGATGGTTTAGGTGATTGTTGGTGAAGGAGCGAACGGTAATGAGGAAATAGGTGAACGGTGGTATGTTGTTGAAGAAGGCAGAGGGGAACGGTGGTGGAAAGGGGAGGCTGTGAAGGTGGGTGGAAAGAGGTGCAGAAAGGATTGTTATGCTCCATTTTGTACTTTTTGTTCAAGACTAGTTTAACAGATGATTAACTTTTGTTTGACGGAGTACTATTAGATGGTTGAAGTTCAAAGTTTAGGTGTACCATTCGGAAGCCAAAAATATTGAGTGGTACCATTTAGAAAAGTCAACAGTACAATAGTACAAAATGAAATATCCTAAATAAAAAAGATTTTCAAATTTTGTTGGGAAGAAAAAATTATATATTCGAAATAGAAAAAAAATTATATTCTTATATTATATATTCAAAACAGATTAGAAATTTTATATTCTTATATATATACAATTATTACTTCTAATAATCAAATTTTATCACCATATTTGTAATCATATTTACTCGATTTATAAATAATTTTTCTGTAGTCCAAAAATATTACTCCCTCCGTCCTCCTCAATTGTTTACATTGGGGGACGAACGTGTGGCACGTTTTTTAAGACTCCTAAAAAGTATAGTTTCATAATTTATTTTTAAATTTTTTTTTGAATAAAAATTTAATGTTTAAACTTTTATTCATAAAAGAAAATTTTAAAAATAAGTTAAGGAACTATATTTTAAATACATCTTAAAATGCGTGCCAAACAATGCTGAAAATATGTAAAAAAAAATGAGAGGGACAGAAGGAGTAGTTCTTTTTATATTTATGTTTGCGTTTAGAGTATCTGTATCTTCTTGAACATAAACAATTACTCATGATTTTGGTTGTTCTATTTTTTGTAAGATACAGGAATAGGCGCCAAAGTTTTTTCACAGTACAGAGAAGATGGATGTAATTTGATGATATTTGTATTATCAAAGAAAGAAGCTAGATGCATGATGATGATATGCACCTATCAATTCTGATTCAGGAGTTTCCTCAAGTTCTACTACGCACTACAAGTTAAGAATTTACGACATCAATTTTTTTCATATACTGTTATGACAAAAGTTTTGGTTTGAATTTCTGTAAGAAACTACTTATACAATTTTATTTATATGCATTAGAATTTTATGTTTGAACTATACAGTTTTCACCATTGAAAGGATATCTTTGATATATTATTTATTTTGGTATTTGTTCGATTTAACATAAAATTTAATTACACTTAGTTATCCTATCCACTAGGTCATTATTTTAATTGATTCTGTCAAAAGTCAAAAGTCAACTCTAGCAATATCTATTTTTAATTATAAGAGATATTCCATTATTGCAAAAAATCAAATTATATTTTTATGGAATATATCTCTACTCCAAGGCAATAAGATCGAAAAAGGAATATTGAGATTTGATATTTTCCTTGATCTCCATTGTAACATTGATAAGGCGACAGGCTCGAACATAGAATATTCGAGGATTAATATTCTTTAGAAAACTCGTGCTATATTTAAAAATGATCTGTTTTTATTTAAAAATATTCCACCTTCGCACTCAAAATGGTTTTATCCTCAAGAATATTAATGCACATTTTTATCTCGTATCAGAAATATTTAAAGTAATTTTTCTCTAGCTTCTTAAATTTATTCTATTTTTGGAGAAAATTATTATAAATACTTAAAAATATTTCCTACACTCTCAACATATTTTAGATATAAGTAAATATATTCTAAGTATTTATTCAAGTCAAAACATTGGTCAAAAGATGTATCTATTTCATAGAAAAACCAATCGTATTTTATTTAGAAACGAAACCTGATTTAAACGTATTAAATCCAAATAAAATACTTCCACTTGCTAAAATGACTTGAAACTTGAGATGGGTTACTTAAATGTTATTTTCTATGCATGGTAAAAGTTTCATAATTTTTTGAGAATTTTGGTCGGGGCACGAAAATCGAGAAAGTGGGTCCATAGTTGACCACGTTTGACAAAGTCAACCTTGACCAAAATTGACCAAAACTTCCAGAATTCAATTTTATAATATTCCTAAGTGCTCCATAATTTTAGGATTATTTATTGGGTATTTTCGTATTTTTCAGGTATTTAATTAACGAAACATGTTACGTATTTAATCGTTAATTGATACGAGTACGATACAATTAAATAATAGCCCAAACACAACTGGTTTCTTTTTACCAAACCCACTTGGAAGAAACATAAAACCACCCCAAAGAAACACAATACCACTTTCTACCTCATCAATCCAAGTACTTTCAATCTCAATGTAATAACCGCGAATTTTCGAATAAATTTTTCTACTCGATATTTAATTTTATTTAAGAGCGATGCACTAGTATATTTTAATTAGCGCATTTTTGTAAATTTTTGAAATTTTATATATTCGTATGTAAGTAATATTATATTATGTCTATTTAATAATATTTATTTGGTATTAATTAAAATTAGAAAAAATAAAATTTTAGATTTCGGTCGAATTTATTTTAGGAAACGAAATTAGAGTCTCGTTTTAATTAGCCAGCAGGGGAGAAGCGGGATTATTGATGAGACAGCACTAAATTTGCACTAAGCATGCCTAAAAATCTAAATTCGAGCATTTTATTTTGTCCCCCATGTTTTGATTTTTTTATTTAATAAACATCCACCTACAAAACATGATAACACTAAATGATTACACCCCACTTGTTTATACAATAACCAAAAATCGGGCCTTATAATTACAAAAACAAAACACAGCCCCCCCATATTTCTTTTTCCTACAAGACCCATCTCCTACCTCTTTAATCAAAAACACATGACCATATACATATTTACAAAATAGGGTAGGATTTCAAGCTCCTTTTCTCTCTTTTCTTTTCTTCTTTAGCTTCGTTTAATTTTGTGTTCGATTATTATTGTAGTTTCGTTGTTTATTCGTGCTGTGAGGTGTTGTTGTTGGAGATGAGAAAGAAAGTGAGGGGCGGAGAGACAGGGAGATGAACGAAGAAAGATAGTGGAGGAGGCGGAGAAATGGAGAGAGTGGACGGAGGGAGAGAGTGAGATGAGATCGAGAGGGAGATGAGAGATTAGAGGGAGAAGAAGAAGTAAGTTGAGAGAGAGTCGGAGAGAGTGACCAGAGAGAGAGGTTGGAGAGATTGACGGGAGAGAGATGATAGAGAGGGAGAGAGAGAGATGCGAGAGAGAGAAGCAGAGAGAGAGGGAAAGTGCAGAGAGATAAGAAAGATTGGAGAGAGAGATAGAGAGATAGAGAGAGAGAGAGAGAGAGTGAGAGATGGGTCGAGAGGGAGAGAGACCGGCGAGAGGGAGAAGAACGCAGGAGAGAGATTTCCGGGGAAGGGGAGGTTGCACGGTGGTTGTGGGTAGGTGGGACCCACATACCACTGTTGCAGTAAAATAATATTATAATAATAATGTATTGATAAATTATTGATCGTATGTTTTTATTCGGGATTAATAAATAATAATAAAAGGGGTTTAATTGATTAATTTGGAATATTTTAAAGTTAGATTATTATTTAAAACAGTTAATTAAATCAATAAAAATATTCTGTGATTATTACCATAATTTAGAGATTTATTGATTTATTGATAAAAGAGAGAATAATTATGAATAAACCGAGTAAAAATATGGTTTTATTTAGAAAACTGATATTTAATATTTACTATTTATTTTGATTAATCAAATCAAACCAGATTATTTTTAGAGGCTAAAATCGGTTAATATTAAAAATGAGTAAAAGAAATTAGATTTTTTTAGGATATTTAGAAGTAGAATTCTTTGATAAATTACTTTTTGGTTGAAATGAGAATAATAAATATGGATTTAATTTGAATAAAAATGGATTCTTGAGTTATTTCATTTTGAGAATAAAAAGAGATTATTATTAATTAAATTAGAGAATTTTAGAAAATTCATAAGAGCTATTTATTTTATTTTTAAAAGTGCGTTTTTAATAGCTATTAATTGTTAGCGAATACTTAGAAATGATTAGAGTTCTTTTTTTAAATGAGAATTTTCTTGTAATTAAATAAAGTGGGATTTACGAATATTGAAAATAGTATATATTTTCTAGATTTGATTCCAGAGTCCGATGGAAGAGTTATTTATCCGGGAATTATTTTCCGTTATTATTGTAGAGATTTTTGAGAGATGTTATTATTTAATATTTAAATATTATATTGTCGGTTTAGAAATACCTTTATTTTGACAAAGAGCTCACGTTTTTCTGGTTGCCATTTTTAGAGAATAATTTTCGAGCCGTAGATCGAAGCCAAGTTCACGGGTAGAGTATAAATTTTATCCGCATTCATTTGCACTACGAGATCGAGGCAAGTTCATTCCTACCCTAACTTTTAGAGACTTGTATTTCTGTTCGTATTATTTTATTCCTTATTTTCGAGCTGTCAATTATGAGATTTATTTGTTGCCCCATATGATGCAATAATTCTTTTGAGCATTATTTTCTCGTTGTGATATTTCGATACTGTTAATTTAGTTTACTTGCAAATTATGTTCCCTATAAGTGTAGAAATAAATTCGTTGCTATCAGGTCGTTCTCATTAATTCGAGACGACTACTATTTTAATTCAGTGAAACTAATCTCATTCGTTCGAGATAGTTAAATTCATTCCTTTCGGTTGAATTTATTGTACAAATTCAACAATAATTTATTGATTTTCTTATAGTTGGTTCCTCATTCGAATCAACCGATAAGAGTTATAAAAATTTGAATTGTTAGAGTGTCACTCGTTGATCAAGTGAAAGATATTCTATTTAACGTTCATCAATTGTGGGTATTATAAATATTCGAGTGGTACTATTTGTTCAGTACAACTCAAAATATATCATTTGAAGACTATTCTCATTATTTCGAGATAGTTGCTTTTATTGTCAGGGTCTGGCATTTTGTTCGTGTCAACCAATAAGATATTATCATTGAGAGTTTACATCAGTCCATTGTTCGGATTGGTGGCGCAATTGAGTCAGACTGGTAGTCCGCCAGATTATCAATTATTTTCCTGGAAGAATTATCTCAAGTTATCTGTTCATCAAATATTCGGAAATTCTGTATTCTACTGGTCAATTTTGGGAAAGAGGCCCATTATAGAGAAAGAGAGACTTGTGTACCGTTATGCGGACACGAGATTATTTAGGCACAACGTTGCCAGGGTTGAAATAATAACCCACTATGATGCTAGCATTCATACATATATATTATAATGTTGATATCGTATTGTAGCCGTGATCAGGCGAAGTGCGGTGTCATTGGAGGACGGTATTCTCGGTCGGTTAGTTGATCGTCCCGCCGAGATACCAAGAGGTGGAAGACCAGTTTAATCTTAAATCATGAGCTATCAAAGTTATATCAAATGAGTCTTTCGCGTATTCTGTTTCGAGATGAGTTTGAAGTCTTTCGAGTAGTCTATTATCGAGATGAGTATTGAGTCAATTCAGATTGTGATATCCTACTTTTAAATTTGAGTATTTCTTTCGGTAATATTATTATATTATATATCGAGCAAGGGGAGAATTTGCTGAGCATTATAGTTGCTCACTCTTGCTTTACAACATTTTATGATCAGCTGTCAAGATGGAAAGATGCGAGACGTCCAGCCAGGCATCCAGAAGAAAGGGAAAAGCTCCAGGCTATGCTGACAAGAACTAGAATATCCAGCTTGAACCTTTATCTTTCTACCTTTATGAACTTATGTAAGATATTATTCTATGATGTACTGAGACGTATTATAATATTGCGTGAGACTGATCTTGGATCTGCGGAGTGGGACATTTATGCTCCGTTGTAATAAATATTTGGCTTTATTATTGCGCTAACGTGTGCTGCAGGATATTGAGACAATGTGACGACCCGGATCCCCGGTCAGGGTGGATTTGGGGGCGTTACAGTTTTGGTCTCAGAGCTTTAGTTATATTTTTAGGAATCGTACGAGCCTAGAATTATAACACGACGTGAGAATTTAGAGGGATAATACAACGTGAGAATTTAGAGGTATTACACGACGTTGAGATTTTAGCACTAAGTGCCTTACACCTTTAGCTATATCTATATACATATCTAGTCGATTAGAACATGTTTCTGAGTGAAACTATTTACTTTTGTAGATGTCTTCATCAGGATCTACCAGTTTCTTACCTAGGCGAGACAGATCTCCTACACCCTACCCTTAAGGACCACTAGATCCCAGCTCAGGTTCAGATAGTGATCCATTTGAGGAGTATATGCTGATCGTCAGTGACTCGGAGGACTCTTCTATTCGGATTCTTACACCTTCTTCTCCACACGTGATAGACTTGGTAGATTCCCCTGACCATGTCATTGAGGTAGCTGATTCTCCTATGCCAGCGATCGACCTAGAGGCTCCTACCCCTGAGACTACACTTATTTACACTCCTGAGATGTTCAGAGTTGAGACCCTAGTGCCTGAGATTACTGATCCAGTTGATGAGAGCCATCTTTCACCCGTCCACATTGAGGCGGTGCCTAGCTCAGTTGTTCTAGTTTCCAAAGCTGCTACACCTACTAGGGCTACAGCTTTCTCAGATTTTGTTACTGCTCCTATCCCAATTTTTACTTCGACTCCGATAGTCCCTACCATACCAGACTACATGTTCCCACGTATCGGCGACACTCCTGTTTGTGATACTGCTCCATCTGCACCCACTATAACTGTTCCTGCTCCGACTCAGCCCGTTGTGGCTACTGTTGCTACTGCTGCTATGCCACCTGTTCCCCCTGAATATGCTGGGGTGGCGGGAGAGATGGTCCCTTGGCACATTCACCATACCCTGTTCCAACATTACCGATGGTTATGGTCTCGCTATGAGGAGATCTTTGCTACTAGGGATGGTATCCTTAGACTATTGGCTGTTCCAGATCCTTTTGTTGTGCATCATGGAAGGAGTTTACTGGTTATAGACGTCCCGATGGAGATCATGCATCAGATTGCTCTCACTATTTTGACTGGACTACAAACTGACTTTGCTGCCTTGCCATCATCCAGTATCGGGCAGATTGATCGGGCCAGAGTTGCCACTATGATTTTAGATATCATCACAGAGTTCCATAGGAGGGTCGGTGAGATGTTCCCCCACTGATGACATATATGCATGCTTGAGCATCCCCATCGTTTGGCTAGTTGTGACCCACTTTCTGGATGGCATCATGTTAGATTTTTCTGTATTAGGGTGCACATATTCTCATGATCTATGTACTTGATGTGGTTGATTTTATGACCAGCATGTAGGGTAGTAATCCTTATTATCCCCCGATGTATTATATTCAGGTTTTCGGTTTGTATTATTATGGATGTATTCAGTATTATGACCTGGACTATACCACTATGGTACCTCTTTATTATTACATGTTCTGATCTATTAGTAGTACTGCTGTCATACTTTATTTATTAGAAAATTGTGTTACGGTAGAGTATCATGTGATATTGTTTCCCCATGTTATCCCGATATAGATGGCAACTTCTTTTCAGAAACTACGACTTAAAATGAGTTTAACTAAAATTCGAGAACCAAAGATTAATAACTATTGAATTTTAGAACTTATGAGGTTTTCCCGAGAACCGCCATTTAAACTGAGATAGATCTTTACAGGTATCTGAAACCTTTTTATAACTAGGAATAAGAGTAATCGTTTATGAAGAGACCAGAGAAAAACATGATTTTGAGTATGATTTATTTTAAGAAACCAGGTTTCTGACCGAGTAATTATTTATGAATGCCTATCATAACTGTGCCAGCAATGGTGTCGTATAACTGTATACCTGAGACATAACATACCCTATTGTTTTCGCTCTTATAGAAAATGATGCCACCTAAAAGAGGAAGACCCCCAAAGAATCTTCGTTCTCAACCTGAAGCGAAATAAGATTATGAGGTTCTACCACGGAACCCAGTCCAGAATCCAAACCCGGAACCAGAGCCCGCTCAGAATCCCAACCCGATGAACCTACTTATGAACTTTCTTCTTTAACATGCTCAGAACCATCAGCCTCAACAGAACCAACATCCAGTAGGAGGAATTCCACCTCCAGCTCAACTGACTCAAGCTACAGTGAGTTTCAAATCATTCAAATCTTTGAATCCACCTGAGTTTAAAGGTACCACTAACCCAATGGAGGCTAGAATCTGGTTACGAGAGATAGAAAAGACTTTTGAGATTGTGGGAGTGGAAGAAGACAAGAAGACAGTGTTTGCAGCGTATATGTTAAAAGGTGAGGCTAACTACTTATGGGAAGCGAAGAGAGCTATGGAAAGTAATGCCGTTATACTGTGGGCCAGATTTACAAAATTGTTCCTAGAAAGGTATTTCCCCAAGTATCTGGAGAACCAGATGGAGATTAAGTTTTTAGAACTCAAACAAGGGACGATGACTGTTGCCGACTACGAGGCCAAGTTTACAGAACTCTCGAGGTTTGTACCCTATCATGTAGACACTGAGGAGAAGAGAGCAAAGAGTTTCCAACAAGGATTGAAGCCCTGGATATAGAATCGAGTTGCAGTGTTCGAGATCACCAATTATGCAACCTTAGTTCAGAAAGGGGCTATAGTGGAAAGTGGAAGTGAACTGTACCCGAATGATGGATAGAAGAGGCAGTTTCAGAGCAGCGGAAGTAACTTTGTGAGAAGGACTGATAATCGAAGCGATAAGAAACCATTTGTGAAGAGGGAGAATAGAAGAACTGATACAAGAAGGTTTGGGAATCATGACACCAGAGGTTCCAACAGCCACAGACAGTTAGTGTGATGCAAGGAAGGCCACCATTACCAGAATGCAAGACATGTGGGAAGAAACACCCTGGACCCTGTCATCAGGCGAGCGTGAATTGTTATAATTGTGGACAAAAGGGTCATTATGCTTCTAGTTGCAAGGATAAATCTGTCACCTGTTTCAACTGTGGAAGAAAAGGTCACGTGTCCCGAGACTGTCGACAGCCTGCGAACGAAAATCCAGTGCCTCGACTCATAGCACCTCCCAACAAAAAGCCGACAGCAAGAACCTTCAACATGACTGTACGAGATGCCATCGATGACAGCGATGTGATAGCAGGTACGCTTCTAGTAAACTCCGAGGATGCGTGTGTTCTAGTTGATTCTGGAGCTACCAAATCTTTTATTTCTGAAAACTTCATGAATAAGTTGAATCTTGAGTCTGTGACCTTAGTGGGAATTCTGAACATAGAAGTAGCTAATCAAGAAGTCATACCAGTAAACCGATTGTGTCTGAATTGTTCTATAGAGATACATGGGCAACGTTTTGACGCATACCTCATTCCTTTTAAGTTATGGGAATTTTACGTAATCCTAGGGATGGATTGGTTATCATGTTATGATGCTCAAATAAATTGTCGTCGAAAGAGGGTCAGCTTAAGTGGACCTAATGGTATAAGAATTCCGTTTCGCAGACGAAAACCGACTAAGGATTTCTTGTCAATAATCCAAGCTAAAAGATTACTTCGGCAAGGATGTCAAGCCTATCAGGCTCATGTGATAGATAGAGAGAAGCAGATCCCTACAATCGACGAGATCCCAGTAATTAATCAGTTTAGAGATGTTTTTCCTGACGAGCTACCTGGAATTCCACCAGATTGAGAGATAGAATTCACAATCGACCTAGCACCAGAAACCACACCAATTTCAAAGGCACCGAACAGAATGGCACCAGTAGAAATGAAGGAATTGGTAACACGGCTGCAAGAGTTACTCGACAAAGGCATAATCAGACCAAGTGTATCCCCGTTGGGAGCTCTGGTGTTGTTCGTAAAGAAGAAGGACGGATCCATGCGACTCTGTATTGATTATCGTGAACTGAACAAGATGACTATCAAGAACAGATACCCTCTTCCCAGGATCGATGATCTGTTTGACTAATCAAAGGGAGCTACGTATTTTTTAAAGATCGACTTGAGGTCCGGATACCATCAACTAAAAATCAAGCCTGAGGATATTCCTAAGACTGCCTTTAGGACTCGATATGGACATTATGAATTCCTAATTATGTCTTTTGGATTGACGAATGCTCCAGCTGCTTTTATGGATTTGATGAATCGTGTGTTCAAGAGATACTTGGATAAGTTCGTGATTGTATTTATCGATGACATCTTGATATACTCGAGGTCTCCTGAGGAACATGCTAAACACCTCCGTTTGGTTCTGGAAGCGCTGAGAAAAGAAAAGTTATATGCAAAATTTTCAAAGTGTGAATTCTGGCTGAAAGAAGTTCAATTTTTAGGACACATTGTGAGCAACGAAGGAATTTCTGTAGACCTCGCAAAGATAGAAGCCGTAGCAGATTGGGAGAGACCCAAGACTCCAACAGAGGTTAGAAGTTTCCTTGGATTGGCTGGATACTATCGTAGATTCGTGAAGGATTTCTCAAAGATAGCTACGCCACTGACTCGACTTACCAGAAAGAGTGAAAAATTTGAGTGGACCCCCAAATGCGAAGACAGCTTTCAAGAATTGAAGAAGAGATTGACTACTGCCCTAGTGTTGACCTTACCCGATGAGAAAGGTGATTTCGTGATTTTCAGCGATGCTTCTCACAGGGGTTTAGGATGTGTTCTGATGCAACATGGGAAAGTAATAGCTTACGCCTCCCGACAACTGAAGGAATATGAGTCCCGTTACCCTACTCATGATTTGGAACTACCCGCTATTGTTTTTGCCCTCAAGATTTGGAGACATTATCTTTATGGAGAAAAATGCAAGATCTACACAGATCACAAGAGCTTAAAGTATATATTCACACAGAAGGAATTAAACATGAGACAGAGAAGATGGTTGGAATTGATCAAAGACTACGATTGCTCGATAAACTACCACCCAGGGAAGGCTAATGTTGTAGCTGATGCTTTAAGTAGAAAGGAAAGACTCAACCTGTTGACAACCTCAGAAGAATTGGTCAGAGAATTTGAGAAAATGGAATTAGAGGTCAAGGTCCCAGTCCAAAACAATGAAATAGTTTACAGCATTCAGTTTCAACCAGAATTACTCGAGAAGATCTGCCGTTGTCAAGAACAAGTAATGGAAGAAAGAAGATCAGAATTGACCGGAGAAGAATTTCTAAGTTCAATAGATGATAAGGGAATTAAGCAATTTGCATCGAGAATATGGGTTCTTGATGTTACAGAGTTGAAGGAAGAAATTATGAGTGAAGCGTATAACTCGAGATATTCCATTCACCCAGGGAGCACAAAAATGTATCAAGACATCAAGATGAATTATTGGTGGCCTAACATGAAGAGAGATATTGCAGAATGGGTAAGCAAGTGTTTGACCTATCAGAAAGTGAAAGCCGAACATCAACGACCAAGTGGACTTTTACAACCCTTAGAGATACCCGAGTGGAAATGGGAGCATATTTCCATGGATTTTGTCATATGATTGCCCCGAACTAGAGCCAGCCATGACGCAATTTGGGTTATCATCGACCGACTCACTAAATCTGCGCATTTCCTACCGGTTAGTGATAAGTACTCCGTTGAAAGATTGGTGAACATATACCTAAAGGAAATTATGGTTCGTCATGGAGTGCCCATTTCAATTGTATCCGATAGAGATGCCCGTTTTACTTCTCGATTATGGAAGAGTTTTCAGGAATGTCTTGGCACGAAGTTAAATCTAATTACTGCATATCATCCACAGACCGAAGGACAAAGTGAAAGGACAATTCAAATAGTTGAGGATATGTTAAGAGCCTGTGCACTTGATTTCAAAGGGAGTTGGGATGATCATTTGCCCTTGGTTGAGTTTGCTTACAACAATAGTTACCACTCTAGCATAGGTATGGCACCATATGAAGCGTTGTACGGAAGGAAGTGTAGATCGCCTCTATTCTGGGATGAGGTAGGAGAAAGGAAAATACTAGGACCAGAAATACTTCAACAAACTAAGCAAGCAACCAAAGTTATTCGAAAAAGGTTAGTTGCAGCTCAGGATTGACAGAGGAAGTATGCAAATCAAAAGAGAAAAGACAAAGAATTTGAAGTGGGAGATAATGTAATGCTGAAAGTTTCACTTTGGAAAAGAGTTATGAGATTCGGGAAGAACGACAAGTTAAGCCCCGGATATATAGGACCTTTTGAGATTCTCAAGAAGATAGGAGCTTATCAGTTGGCCCTACCTCCAGATCTTCAACATATCCATGATGTGTTTCATGTTTCTGCGTTAAGAGAATACCATCCTGATTTCCGACATGTTATAACCTAGGAACCAGTGGAAATACGTCCTGATTTGACATACGAAGAAAAGCCAGTACAAATCCTAGATCACAGAGTGCAAGAGTTAAGAACTAAGAAAGTAAATTTGGTAAAGGTACTTTGGAGAAACCACCAAGTTGAGGAAGCCACGTGGGAATTAGAAAGCGAAATGCAAACTAAATATCCTGAATTATTTAGTGTGTAATTTTGATTCCGAGGACGGAATCCTATAAGGGGGAAGACTGTAATAACCGTGAATTTTCGAATAAATTTTTCTACTCGATATTTAATTTTATTTAAGAGCGATGCACTAGTATATTTTAATTAGCGCATTTTTGTAAAATTTTGAAATTTTATATATTCGTATGTAAGTAATATTATATTATATCTATTTAATTATATTTATTTGGTATTTATTAAAATTAGGAAAAATAAAATTTAGATTTGGGTCGAATTTATTTTAGGAAACGAAATTAGAGTCTCGTTTTAATTAGCCAGCAGGGGAGAAGCGGGATTATTGATGAGACAGCACTAAATTTGCACTAAGCATGCCTAAAAATCTAAATTGGGGCATTTCTTTTTGTCCCCCATGTTTTGATTTTTTTTATTTAATAAACATCCACCTACAAAACATGATAACACTAAATGATTACACCCCGCTTATTTATACAATAACCAAAATCGGGCCTTATAATTACAAAAACAAAACACAAGCCCCCCCCCCCATATTTCTTTTTCCTGCAAGACCCATCTCCTACCTCTTTAATCAAAAACACACGACCATATACATATTTACAAAACAGGGTAGGATTTCTAGCTCCTTTTCTTCTTTAGCTTCGTTTAATTTTGTGTTCGATTATTATTGTAGTTTCGTTGTTTATTCGTGCTGTGAGGTGTTGTTGTTGGAGAGGAGAAAGAAAGTGAAGGGCGGAGAGATAGGGAGATGAACGAAAAGAGATAGGGGAGGAGGCGGAGAAGTGAAGAGAGTGGACGGAGGGAGAGAGTGAGATGAGATCGAGCGGGAGATAAGAGATTAGAGGGAGAAGAGGAAGATAGTTGAGAGAGAGTCGGAGAGAGTGACCAGAGAGAGGTTGGAGAGATTGACGGGAGAGAGAGAGAGAGAGAGAGAGAGAGAGAGAGAGAGAGAGAGAGAGAGAGAGAGAGAGAGAGAGAGAGAGAGAGAGAGAGAGAGGGGGGGGGGGGGAGAGAGAGAGAGAGAGAGAGAGAGATATGCGAGAGAGAGAAGCAGAGAGAGAGGGAGAGTGCAGAGAGATAAAAGAGATTAGAGAGAGAGAGAGGGGTCGAGAGGGAGAAGGATGCAGGGGGAGGTTGCACGGTGGTTGTGGGGTAGGTGGGACCCACATACCACTGTTGCAGTAAAAATAATATTAAAATAATAACGTATTGATAAATTATTGATCATATGTTTTTATTCGAGATTAATAAATAATAATAAAAGGGGTTTAATTGATTAATTTGGAATATTTTAAAGTTAGATTATTATTTAAAACAGTTAATTAAATCAATAAAAATATTCTGTGATTATTTACCATAATTTAGAGATTTATTGATTTATTTATAAAAGGGAGAATAATTATGAATAAATAGAGTAAAAAATATGGTTTTATTTAGAAAACTGATATTTAATATTTACTGTTTATTTTGATTAATCAAATCAAACCAGATTATTTTTAGAGGCTAAAATCGGTTAATATTAAAAATGAGTAAAAGAAATTAGAATTTGTGAGGATATTTAGAAGTAGAATTCTTTGATAAATTACTTTTTGGTTAAAATGAGAATAATAAATATGGATTTAATTTGAATAAAAATGGATTCTTGAGTTATTTCATTTTGAGAATAAAAAGAGATTATTATTAATTAAATTAGAGAATTTTAGAAAATTCATAAGAGCTATTTATTTTATTTTTAAAAGTGCGTTTTTAATAGCTATTAATTGTTAGCGAATACTTAGAAATGATTAGAGTTCTTTTTTTAAATGAGAATTTTCTTGTAATTAAATAAAGTGGGATTTATGAATATTGAAAATAGTATATATTTTCTAGATTTGATTCCAGAGTCCGATGGAAGAGTTATTTATCCGGGAATTATTTTCCGTTATTATTGTAGAGATTTTTGAGAGATGTTATTATTTAATATTTAAATATTATATTGTCGGTTTAGAAATACCTTTATTTTGACAAAGCGCTCACATTTTTCTGGTTGCCATTTTTAGAGAATAATTTTTGAGCAATAGATCGAAGCCAAGTTCACGGGTAGAGTATAAATTTTATCCGCATTCATTTGCACATCGAGGCAAGTTCATTCCTACCATAACTCTTAGAGACTTGTATTTCTGTTAATATTAATGTATTCCTTATTTTCGAGCTGTCAATTATGAGATTTAATTGTTGCCCCATATGATGCAATAATTCTTTTGAGCATTATTTTGTCGTTGTGATATTTCGATACTGTTAATTTAGTTTACTTGCAAATTATATTCCCTATAAGTGTAGAAATAAATTCGTTGCTATCAGGTCGATCTCATTAATTCGAGACGACTACTATTTTGATTTAGTGAAACTAATCTCATTCGTTCGAGATTGTTAAATTCATTCCTTTTGGTTGAATTTATTGTAAAAACTCAACAATAATTTATTTATTTTTTTATAGTTGGTTCCTCGTTCGAATCAACCGATAAGAGTTATAAAAATTAGAATTGTTAAAGTGTCACTCGTTAATCAAGTGAAAGATATTCTATTTAACGTTCATCAATTGTGGGTATTATAAATATTCGAGTGGTACTATTTGTTCAATACAACTCAAAATATATCATTTTAAGACTATTCTCATTATTTCGAGATAGTTGCTTTTATTGTCAGGGTTTGGCATTTTGTTCGTGTCAACCAATAAGATATTATCATTGAGAGTTTACATCAGTCCATTGTTTGGATTGGTGGCGTAATTGAGTCAGACTGGTAGTCCGCCAGATTATCAATTATTTTCCTGGAAGAATTATCTCAAGTTATCAATTCATCAAATATTCGGAAATTCTGTATTCTACTGGTCAATTTTGGGAAAGAGGCCCATTATAGTGAAAGAGAGACTTGTGTACCGTTATGCGGACACGAGATTATTTAGGCACAACGTTGCCAGGGTTGAATTAATAACCCACTATGATGCTAGCATTCATACATATATATTATATTGTTGATATCGTATTATAGCCGTGATCAGGCGAAGCCCACCGAGATACCGAGAGGTGGAAGACCAGTTTATTCTTAAATCATGAGCTATCCGGGTTATATCAAATGAGTCTTTCGAGTATTCTGTTTCGAGATGAGTTTTGAAGTGTTTCGAGTATTCTATTATCGAGATGAATATTGAGTTAATTCATATTGTGATATCCTACTTTAAAATTTGAGTATTTCTTTCGGTATTATTATTATATTATATATCGAGCAAGGGGAGAATTTGCTGAGCATTATAGTTGCTCACTCTTGCTTTACAACATTTTTTTCAGCTGTCAAGATGGAAAGATGCGAGACGTCCAGCAAGGCATCCAAAGGAAAGGGAAAAGCTCCAGGCTATGCTGACAAGAACTAGAATATCCAGCTTGAACCTTTATCTTTCTACCTTTGTGAACTTATGTAAGATATTATTCTACGATGTACTGAGACGTATTGTAATATTGCGTGAGACTGATCTTGGATCTGCGGAGTGGGACATTTTTGCTCCGTTGTAATAAATATTTGGCTTTATTATTGCGCTAACGTGTGCTGAAGGATATTGAGACAATGTGACGACCCGGATCCTCGGTCAGGGTGGATTCGGGGGCGTTACACTCAACCACTCATTTTACTTTAAATCCTCACCCTTCCTTCCACCCAACTCCTCATATAAATAAACCCCTTCCCCCAACCATTTCAACTATGCTAAAGAGCCAGATAGTTTCTGGGAATTTAGAAGTGTGAGCTCTCTCAATATATCCAAACACTCTATACACATACTTCATCTCAAAAACCTTCTCTCTCTTATATATATTTAAATATATACAAGGTTTTTGTTCCATAAATCTTAGTTCCTTGAACCAAGATCTCTCCCACCAAGCAAGATCCTCTACCACTACTATTCGGCCTCCCGAAGGGCTGCCCAAGTTCAACCATAAAGCTAAAATCCGGCTGAACCTCCGGCAAATTTTTCCGATAAACTTTTTCCTGCGATCTCCAAAAGTGGTAATTTTTATCTTCATTATTCGAGTCTTAACCGACCATTTTTATATACATATAAGATCTCTGTACCTTCATCTCCTCTTCTTTAATAAGCTCTTATATCGGATCTATATTTGACGACGGTCAAATTACTACATCGAACTTGATTTGATTCCCTTTTGTCACCTTAGTGTTCCGGGGGAAAAGAATCTCAAAGCCATTTAGTTAAAACTTTAATGCACTTACTTTGGCCAATAATATTTATTATTGTGATATATATAATTGTGCTAAATCATGATTTGTTTCCCTTCTATCATCTCTAGTGTTCCGAGGGAAATAAGTTGTTAAGCTTCTATTTATATATTTTCCGCACCTTTTTCTCTCGTCCTCACACTTGTGAGTGATTTTACTTTCCGCATTTTTTATTCTCGTCCTCACACTTGCGAGTGATTTTACTTTCCGCATTTTTTATTCTCGTCCTCACACTTGTGAGTGATTTTATTTTTCGCACCTTTTTTCCTCGTCCTCACACTTGTGAGTGATTTTACTTTTCGCACTAATTTAACGCATAATAGCGGCCCTCGTTTTGTCCTATAGATAAGCGAGCTATATTTCTGTACGTGTGCGTTTATTTGTGTGTTTTGTTAAAGTGGCCAAATTATATTAAAGTGCAAATTGTTAAAGTAAAATTGTAACACTCTCGTTTAAATATATACGAATAGTCTAAACCAAGACTATATCGAACGAGAAGTTGTTTATCAAAGATCCTTAAGCTATAAAGCATTTACAAGGACTTGATTTATATATTACTTCGAAAATAGACGTATTTTCAATAAAGAAGTAATTTTGAGTATACTTCAATCTTTACGAAAGACGAACAAATTGTACGATTATAAACCTTATAAGCCTACGAGCTTAAAGGACATAATCAATATCTACAAACTCCGAGATACATTTAAATTCTCACTATACGGAGTATTGTATTAAAACGTATTCTTCGATCTACAAGTCATATCGAATATAGAATACACATAGAGTCATAAGCAAATAAAGCTTATTGAACTTATCTTAATTAATATTTGCGTAAGAATATTATAGTTATCCTAGGACATATTAGTCCAAAACCTCTCTCTATTACGGTTTGTTTCGTAGATATTGTTTTTTAAGTTTTGCAGTGAGGTGATTCTCGTTCTAAGACCCAAGTCATAGGCACTAGCGGGGAGTTAGTGGCCTTTGCACCGTGAAGAAGAGGAAAGACCCAAGACCTTTCATCTAAGATCCAAGACCGGCAAAAGCGAGGAATTCAAAGACTACACCAAGGGTTCTACGTCAACTTTGAAGAAGTAGCGGGGAGTTGTTGTCTAAGATAAGCTGTGTAGGTTTTTCACAACGACTTTAAGGGTGTAACGGGGAGTTACGGCCCAAGACGAGTCTTGTGGGTTTTATATTAATTGTGAGGTAGTATCTTGGAGATACGTACCAAGACCAATATTTATAAGGTTGTAAAGGCTTCTCCGCCTACTAAAGGAACGAGATAATTTTAAGGGAAAATCTCGAGTCCGGAGAGGAGCTTGCGGACTGGAGTAGGGGTGAGCGAATCCATTAGGGGTTGCGCCATCGCGAACCAGGATAAAATCTCTTGTGTGGTATTTTCTTCCTTTGTCTTTTATTTCTGCACTTATAAACTGCATAACGACTCGGTAAAATATTTTAAAAATGGAAAAATATTTTAAAATGTCATAATAATTTTTAAATTGGATATTAAGCTATTCAACCCCCCCCCTCTAGCTTAAAATAGCCCTCTTATGGGACCTAACAACCATGTCCACTTTCACGCAGACAGAGAAGAGTGATCGTGCCAGGTGATCATGATCAATTGATATCTGTAAAATTTTATGTTTGCTTTTTGTCTTTCCTTTTAACCACTCTTTGTTTACTTGTCTATTTTGATCATAAATTTGATTTATATGTGTACGTTTGTGGAAAGAATATTGGTGATACAATCATCAAAATAGTTGTTATCATATGTGTATTTTTCTTTGAACACTGTTAACATCATACTTTATTATGATTTTGCACTTTCAAATTCTAATTACATTGATTCTCTTATAATTTTTTTATATGTTTTAAACCGAAATTAAAGTAAAAAAGATTTTAATATTTAAATTTTTATTATTGTATATACTTGGTATTTTTAAAATTTATGCAACGGGCATCGGCCTAAAAATTGTGAGGCAAAATCGATAAATCAAAGTCAAGGAGTATTTTAGTATTCAAATTTTTATTATTGTGTATGCTTAGTATTTTTATAATATATACAAATGGGTGTCGGTCTAAAAATTGTGAGACAAAATCGATATAAAAAAATATATGAATAATTTATCTTATTATCTATGTATATTTAATTTATACAATATTGTGTTCACCGATTTATATTTATATTTTAGATAGAGAAAACTGGGTCTGAGGTTGTCCTCATGAATTTCTCCTGAGGTTATAACACAAAGAACCTATAAAATAAGTGGCCCCGCAAGGGCATTTTTGTAAATATTAATTTTTTCTCAGTAATTTATCTAAATACTTTTAAATTTGTATTGCAAAACTTTTAACTTTAGGTAGAACCCTGAGGTCATCCTCAGGCACATGAATCCCTTTTATATATATTTAAAATTTTAAAAGAGAATTGTGAGGCAAAATCGGTAAATTAAAGTCAAACAGCATTTTAGTATTTAATTTTTTATTATTATGTATGCTTAGTATTTTTATAATATATACAACTGCTGTCGGCCTAAAAAATCGTAAGACAAAATCGGTATAGAAAAATATATGAATAATTTATCTTATCATCTATGTATATTTATTTTATATAATATTGTGTTCACCAATTTATATTGATATTATAAAAGTATTTTTTATCAATTTTTTTTCTTACATGATCTTTATTTAAAATTTAAAAAAAAATTATAAGGTCGCCGTGAAGCGCGACTTGTTATTTAATAAAACAAAATTTTTAAATATTTTAAAAATTTTGTACAAATTAAGTTTTGAGGTAATAAAATGTAATTAATACCTTGGAATATCAAAATAGATTTTTAAAATTAATTTGAAATATAATCACCCGAAAATACATGTGTCGGTAGACAATAATAGTGATTCGAAATCAGCTCATCGAGCTGAGGTAACATAAAATAAAATATCCAGGCTAGCAACATTCACACACATATATACATATTTACTTGTCAAAATTTGTGGATTCTTACACAATAATGAAGTTCTATTTTGATAAATCAAAACATTTTTTATCTTATAATTTCATATTACTAGCATATAACTCGTGCGATGCACGGGTTTCTCTTGATATGTTATAATTTTTTTATAATATATTATATGATCATTGTTTTTAAAACTATTTTAATGTTAATTTAATATAAATTTAATTAATGATATGCATGATTTAAAATTTATATTATAAAATTTTAAATTAAATGTGTTGTTGATGGAATTCGAATCTTGAATTTTTATAATGTAATTTAAGTATAAAATATATTTTATAATTATATTTAACGGTTCTTATTAAGTTATAAAGTCTTACGGTAATTTGGTATAATATTTTTCGGCATACACTAATAATTGCAAAATTATGTTTTAAATTAAAAGGTAATGTATTTAATTAGAAAAGAAATAATGATGATTGGAAGATATGATATGGTACTTTTGATGTTTTTAGGTGTTTATAAAAAATAATATCAGCTAAAGTAAATATGAAAAAGGCAATCGACTAATTACCATTAATTATATTGTGCTGTCATTCATTTTAATAATTAGGAAATCAAATCGAAAACCAAACCGACAAACTTTCAATCTTATATGAAATAAATTTATTTTATGTTACATTTATATTTTTATATAATTATTTTTAATATTTATTTTAATTCAAATTCAAATAATATACATAAATTTAATTAATGATATGAATGATTTAAAACTTTTATTATGAAATTTTATATAAAATACGCCGCTGACGAAATTCGAATCTTTAATATTTTGTAAAGTAACTTAATCATATAAAATATTTAATCTTCAGATCTGAGGGTTCTGATTTTTTTGCTAAAAATCTAATGATAATTATTCGTTGTATAAGAATTTCTACTATATATTTTTATTGGTGATTGAAATGGTGTGATATTTTTGGGTATATATTAATAATTGCAAAATTATGTTTTAAATTAAAAGTTAATATGTTTTAATTAGAAAAGAAATATTAATGATTGAAAGATTATGATTGTAAAATTATGGGCAATGAGATTTAATTAAAAAAATAATAGTGATTGGTAAATAAGATATTTTAGGTGTATATAAAGGGTAATATGTTCAATTAAAAGTAAATGTCTTTTAAATTGATTGAAAGATACGATATTTTATGTATTTATTAAAATTTATTTAATATTACAATTTTGTGTTTATATAATTATTATTTTAATAATTTTTTAAATTTTAAATTTAATATAATTTAATATATTCATATTTACGGATTAAACTAATGTTTCTTTATTATAAACAACGTATAGGGATTTTTAATATATTTTATTAATAATTGAAAATATGGTGTGATATTTTTGGGTATATATTAATGATTATAAGATTAATTTTAAATAAAAAGGTAACGTATTTTAATTAGAAAGGAAATATTAATGATTTGAAGATATGGCACGACTGATATTTTTATAAAAGGTAATATCTTCAACTAAAAGTAAAAGTGGAAATGGCAATGGCTAATTACCAGTAATTATTTTATAGTATTATTTACTTTAATAATTAGGATAACCAAATCGACAAACATTCAATCTTTATGGTTAGACGAGCTCAATGGCATGTGCATGTACATGATTTTTAAGATCAATTTTTTTTATTTCATCCTAGATTGATCTAAGAATATAATTCAACCATTATATATTGGATTGATCAATTTATTGTATTATATAAAAATTTATATTACCATATTTTATTTGAGTTATAGTATAACTCGTCATTATTATTAATTATTGCAGTTTTGTAATATTTATGATTCAAAAAATCATGTCTTCTTTTCTTTTATATTAATATTAATTACGTTATTTTCTATATATATAACATAAATCCTGTTTTTAGAGTTGTCATCTTTTTAACATGAATTCAATTATTAATTTTTTATATTTTATTTTTTAGACCAATCATACCTCTAAATCGTTGAAAGTCTAAGTAATTGCTCGATCAAATATCTATAATATAACTCGCATATTTAAAATTTTATATACCTAAAAATTATGTGATGCAATCATTTATTATGTATGAAGTATGATTTGAATTAAATAAATATTTACTAAAATTAAATATTACTTTTTTTATTTCAATAAATTATTATCAAATATAAACTTATGGACTCATCGACCATCGCCTATGGGCCGAGAAGCCTCGCATCGCAAGATGTCGGGTTTGCGGCCTCGCGTTACTAGAGGCTGGCCTTGCAAATTTTCAAATGTCTTGCTGGAAGAGGTATTTATGTAATGTCACTACCCTCGATTCCTCATTATCATTATTAGTTGCTTGCTCTTCCCTGTGTATTAAGGTAGTCAAGGATCTCCTCATTGTCGCCAAGGATTGGGGGCGTCCCCCCTCTCCCCAAGGATTGGGGGCATCCCCCCTATCCCCAAAGACCGGGGGCGTCCCCATCTACTCGACGTAGAGGTATTTTACCAAGAAACATCTCATTAAGAGGCATCTATTGGATCTCGATAGCCACATCATATAGGGGTCTCATTAAGTCTTCACATGCTCTCACTTGCTTATAGACTGACTTCAATGCATGGATAGATATAGCTCCACATTGTGTAGATTTATGGACCGACCCATCATTGCCAATGGGGCAAAGATGCCTCACATCGCAAGATATCTAGCTTGCGAACTCGCAACGTTAGGTGTCGGCCTTGTCCAACAATTCTTTAAATGTCCAGGACCAATGCCTTTACTGATAGGCCTCCCACAAGTGCTCTACATTCCAAACTCATGTTATAGGCTTGTCATCCATGCCTGTGAGGTGATAGGTCCCCATCATAAGGGCATCAATGACTGGCTCCACCTGAATACCCAAGTTGTTACAAGCTACTGAAGGCTTCACAACCCCTTTTTGAATCCTATTATCCTCTTCCACATACATCTCATCAGGCATGCACGAGCTTGTTCCTTCTCTCCGTGGAGCGTAGGGCCTTGTTATAACATTCTCAAGACTCATAATGGACCCCTCTAACATATCCAACCCCCTGAGGGGTAGGGAACTTCATAGAGAGGTGGTAGATAGAGGTCACTACCCGCATTTCTTTGAGAACGGGCCTCCCCACTAAAGCATTGTAAGCGGAGGGCTGATCAACAACCATGAAGTCGACGACCTGTGTAGTGATGCAAGGCTCGTTACCCATAGTGATGGGGAGCCCTATGAGGCCCTTAACACTGACCGAGGCCCTGATGAACCCATAGAGGTGTCTAACGATTGGAATAAGATCCTTATCCATAAATCTTATTTTCTTATAGACTTCATATGTAAGGACATTGATTGCACTCCCATTATCCACGAGGACCCTGTAAATATTTTGAGATCCTATGTGAACCCGAACAACCAGAACATCAGGGTGGGGATAATGAACCCACTTCACATCCTCCTTAGTGAACATGATATTTGTACCTTCCCATTTGAAGAGCTTTGGGGGTCTCTCCTAAAAGTGATGTACATTGGTGAGGGGCCACTACTTGGCCTCACGGGTATACCTCTCCCTAGCCTTATTGCTATCTTTTCCAATATGGGGTCCCCCCATAATTAAATGAATACTCCTAGCCTGCTCAGTCCTATCCTTGTGGGGCTCCTCCTTTTGCCCAAAAGGTGGTACATCATTATAACCAAGACCTTTCTGAGTGTCATGCTTCTTTACCTCACGAAGTACCCAGTCAATTAGCTATCCATTGTGATTTAGCTCTTCAATTTGCTCCTTGAGTTTCTATAATCTGTAGTATCATGCCATGTCTGTTCATGAAAGGCACAATATTTTTGAGTGTCCCTGGTTGCCTGGCTATTCATAGGTGAGGGCTTCTTAAACATCCCCTTGTTAACACTAATTGCATAAATATGATCAATGAAGGCCAATAAAGGTGTGAGCTGACCCTCATTCCTTCCACTTTGAGCTCGCGGTGGTGACCTCCTTAGCGGATCGCGACCCCTCTTTCTATCGGGGTTACTACTCCGGAATATAATGAAAGGCGAAGCCAGACCCATGGGATTAAGGATCCCCTTATCTGCATTCCTCTTATCCAAGGCCTTCTTTAGCTAATCTAGCTTGTAATATTCAACCTTGGTCTTCTTATCTTTGACTTTTTTCTTTCCCTTTCCAGTGCTGTCATGGTGGGAATGGATCTTCTTGGGAGCACTAGACTTCTCTTGATCCTCCTTGCGATTCTTCTTTTTACAATTCAGGGGGTCAGGTTCGTACTTATGGGACCGTTCGTGCTCTCGATGAGGAGAGGGGGTCGTTTCGAACCTTGGCTCCAAGCCTGGGATCGCTTTTCCTTCTTGTCAGCTGTAAGTTTTCCGAGCTTGAGGCAGAGATCATACTCAGCTAACTTTTTTTAATACGATCATAGACACTGACTAACCTTCCCTTAGATGAGACGGCCTCATTATGCAACCCCTCCTTTATCTTAGTAGCCTCTACATCCCCTTCCCACTCGAGGTCTTCATAGAAGTAAGGGTTTGTTTGATCCGTAACAACGTCATCAAATTCATCCAAGAGTTTCTTGGTGGGACCCTTACCGCTCTCCTTCTCAAAGGACTTGGGCCCCTTCCTGGCATTCCTCTTCGCGCCTCTTGAGCTATACCGCTTCTTCACTCTAGTCATCCTTTCTTGCACTGTTGACACATTCTCGGACCCATTCTTGCTCCTGGGGGGATCACCTTTGGGTATCTTTTGCGACCCTGGGGTCTCCTCGTTGTTGTGCCCTCCATTCATCTTCTTATTTGAGTTAGTCATCTTTCTCCCAATATGATGATTGTTCCTCATTCTAGCGCCAAATGTTATAGGGAAAAACTGATATAACAATTTTTTTAGAGGTTGCTGGAATCACGGAGTAAAATACGGATATTTTGCTAAGAACATGAAGAACACGGTAGAAGATTGATGATTTTTGTGGCTGATCTTGTTTGTTGATTCGTTGAATGTCAGAGGAAAACTATTTATTCTCTCTTGCTGCCAATTGTCAATAAATCTTAACAAGGTGCCTATGTACCCTATTTATAGGGATCAAGCCATACGTAGTTCTTGGAGAAGAAGTTACCCAGACGGGCTAGGGTTTCCGTGAGCTCATCTTGGCCCAAATCCACTCACTTTTGGGTTGATGCTAATAATCCATTAATTCTGCTCATGACCCATGGCCCAATAAAGGTTACCTATGGCTAACATAATGCTAGAATCACAATGCCTCACAGACGATGCTAATGGAGAAGCTTACGAGGGCCTCGCATGCGACCTCATTGGGCTTAGTCATGCGAGGTGGTCCCAAGTATGGAGATAATTATACTCATGTGACCACACTGGGCTTAACTATGATTCTTCATACATTACTAAAAAAAATGCTGATAGACATCGGTTTCCCGATGTCTTGAAAAGTCCTGACCGATGTCTTTGTCGGTGATGTCTAAAGTCGAAAGTTTAGACATCGATTTCTGGCCGATGTCTAGTAGCATATAACACATCAGTTTTAAATATATTTCTGATGTTTATGTACTATCTTCTTGGGTTAACTGCATGAGGTTAACTTTTTAATTGTTATATTACAGGTCTTAGATGTTATTTAACATTTAGCAAAGGTTCAATTTGTATCCAACCTCTTAAATTAAAAGAGAACTTGATCGTTCCATTGCTGCTTTGTATTGAAACATTAGAGCTATGCAGGTTAAAACAACCCCAACCTTAGGATGACGTGAGCCTAGATTAAAATCAAGACAAATTAATAAGTGGCAAACAAAGTATATCCATACTTTATTAGAAATCTATTCAACTCTATACCAAATACCAACATACCAAAATGTTCTTCCGTTTTAGTCAATGCTTGAGTCAACATCTCCTCCGCCTCTGCAAAATTTCTAGACAGAATAAAAAAGATATCATAAATAAGAGGACTCATATTGAAAACTGAAAAAAGAAACTGTAATAAAAATCTAACCCTAAGTGTGCCTCAAGTTGCCTCAATTGAACAAGTAGCTGCCAACAGAGCTTCCCCCAAAGCCATATCACCAACAATCCAATACATAAAAAATTAGTAACTAAAAATTAAATAACAATAATTGAAAAATTAGCAGTTGATTCTTACCCAAACAAATTTTCCTCTTGTATCAAAAATCAGAAAAAAAAAGTTAAAAATTAGGGTTTCGAGTTCTAAAATCCCCAATTTAAAACTAAATCAAAACTAATTCAAGTTTAATGCAATCTAACCCACTCACCAATTCGAGCTTTGCAGCTATGAACAAATGATTTAAAGCTTTGTAGCTATGAACAACTCCCCAGTCGAACAAATCTTCAATCAAGCAAGAAGAGAGAGAGAGAGAGAGAGAGAGAGAGAGAGAGAGAGAGAGAGAGAGAAGAGAGAGAGAGAGAGAGAGAGAGAGAGAGAGAAAGAAAAAGAGAGACAGAAAGAGAGAGTGAGAGGTAATGGTGAGATTTAGGGTTCTTGATAGAGAGGCAGGGTGAGTGTGTGAGTCGAGACTCGAGAGAATGAGAGAGTGTGTGAGAATTAGTTATATTTTGATTTTAGTTTTTATGTTTTCAATTTTATTTAATTTGCTTGAAGGAGGGAGTATGTTTGACAAGTAAGGGGGAAACCAAAATTTGGTTAAGGGGGAAACATTAGCGGGCAAATGAAACTTAAAGTTGGGAAATAAAACTAGGGGGAATATGCGTGCGTTTAATTTTTTAAGGAGAAATTTAGACATCGGTTGATAAATGAAGTGATGTCTAAATGTTTTTAAGGAAAGTTTTAGGCGTCGGTTGATAAATGAAGTGATGTCTGAATGTTTAAAAGACATCGGTTTTAAAACGATCGATGTTAATTTGATTTTTTACATCGGTTGCATTAGCATCCGATGTTAAAGGTATGATGTCTATTGCAGTTTTTTTAGTAGTGATATCTTCTCATGCGACCTCGCTGGGCTTAGCTATGAGCCTTCATATTTACTCATGCGATCTCACTAGGCTTAATCATGAGCCTTCATAATAAGAATATTCTAGGCCTCGCTGGACCTTGTAGAGAGATGTGATACAATCCTGTACTAGGGCCTTGCTAGCGAACTCGACCCGTAGTTTGGGGTCACTGGTTCCCATATTGTACAAAATAGTATATTGGACTGACTTCTAATGGTGCGCTTTGATGACCCAATCTTCATATCTAGGCCCATTGTAAGTTGTGGACCACTATTTTAACCCATTAGTCCTGCTTAGGGCATATGCCAAGATTTTGACATAACACTAAGCTATTTAAAATTTGATTCAAATCCGATTTTGTAGTATTGGCTTTATGTATTTATTAATTAATTTTATTAACAAATTCTGAATATATATGTATATATATATTTGAACTTTTCAAAAAATCAAATTTTTGAAGTTATGGATTTTATCCAAGTTATTTAAAATCTGATTTCAAATTCAATTTTTTCAGTATCGTTGTTCTAATTAATGAAATAAACTAATAATATTATAGTTACAAGTAACTTACTGATTATCTTTTTCAGTTAAAAGGTATATATTTTTTAACTAAAATATCTTATTTTCTCCTAATTAATAACTAACCAATTACCTTTTCATCTATTATTTTTTCTAACTTTTTTAACTAAAATATATTTTTTCCAAAAATATGGTTGTTCTAATTAATCCGATCTTGTAGTGTTGGATTATATGCATTTAATAATTAATTTTATTAACAGATTATTAATAAATATTTTTTTGAACTTTTAAAAAATTCAAAATTTTGACGGTATGGATTTTATCCAAATCATTTAAAATCTTATTTAAAATCTGTTTTTTCACTAGTTGGGTTAGATTATAATTCCTTAAAATCGATTACACTTGTACAATATATATTATGAAAATCAATTTATAATGTATGATAATATGATTGTGATTGACTTTATATTAAAAAAAATGTTTGATTTTATGAAATTTAATTTTGAAATATATAATAGTATATCGTGATTGATTTCAAATTAAAAATGTGATTTCCTAGTAAAAAAATTTATTTTAAAAAATGTGTATTTATGGATATGTTTAATAATACCATTATTGTATTTAAATCAGAAATATTAATTAAACAAGCCTAAAGAGGTAGGTAGGTATTGTAAATAAGAAAAAAAAATTAATATAGCAATGATTAGTCTAAATTTTAGGAATTAACTTTCTGATTGTTTTTAAAATAATTTCTAATTTTTAATTGACTAACTGTATCATGTATATTATAATAAGGATTTCGAAGAAATAGTACCAGTTATCCTCAAAATTCCGGAAAGAAGTATGCATTTAGATACTTAACTTTGAAAAAATGATACAAGTAAAATGGGCATATAATCAACATTTGAGATATTTTTATTCGGTTACTCAATTTTTTTATGACCAAAAAAATAGTAGCTTAGAACAGGGTTCTTTACAAATTTCAATTTATTATTCACAAAAAAATTCATTAATAATTTATGTTTGGACCATACATCTAAATTTTTTATTTAAATCGATTAATTCTTATAAGGTATTGTGTCGATGCGATTTTCAAAATTTAATTAATTGGTCAACTTATTTGTACACTAATAACTGAAGTAAAGAAATTAAATGTTATTGTATTATATTTATATATTTGATTAATGCTTTGATTTTGATCATTTTAATTACTAATTAATACCTGATTAATTTTATAAAATCATCTAGTTAATTAATTGCCTACACTGGTCTAGACTAATAATTTGAAGAAAAAGCTGATAACAAAATATAGTTGTATTAAATTAAAACGAAATTGTTTAAAATCATATATAGTAAATCATAAATAATTTATTTGAAATAAAAATAAAGAAAGGAGACAATAGATTATAGATAAGTTTCTTGATTTTTAGCACAAGGATGAAAATGTGTTACTGCCTCTGTCTCAATATAATCTTCCCCTTTACAATGTCGGTCCTGTTCATAACATGAGACAAATTACTAATTTACGCATAATCTATAAGACCAAATATAATCATGAGTGATCTTGTTGGATTCGTATTTATGAATACTTTAATACAGTGAAATTTATATATTTAATACTAATACGAAATTGAACATATTAACAATCAAAAGTGTGCGTTGGCAAACGTGTTTTTTGAAAAGGGAAGAGTTTTTTTTAGACGGAGTGATTATTACTAATGATTCCTTTTTCTTTTTGTTTGTTTTGCTGACATGGGTTAGTAATGACTTTGATTTGACAGCTTTTGTTCCTTCGTAGCGTCTTGTCAATTGGTACTACGGTAGCTTTATCGCTTTCGTTCGTAAGCTATAAAGGAAATTCCCTGCTCCTATTAAGTTGTTGATTTAAAAATAAAAAAAAACTCAGATTCAGTATTCCCTCTGTCACAATGAATTATATATATTGGGGAACGGGAACATGTCACACATTTTAAGGTTCCTAACTACTATAGTTAGATAATTTATTTTTACAATTTTCTATTTTTATATAAAAATAGAACAATCCTATTTCTATACAAAAAAATAAAATTTTAAAAATAAATTATGGAACTATACTAGTTATATACCTTAAAATGCGTGTCAGACACTCTAAAAAAACGTATAGAAATGAATGGGACAGAGGGAGTATTAACTTTTGAGGTTTTTTAATAACTATATATAAAAAAGTAAATTTTTGCAAATTTACTTTTGTTAAGAAAAGCTAATTGCAATTTTAATAAATTAAGTTTTAAAATTGTAAAAATATTACAAATTAGGGCAACCCTCCTTCCCCCTGCCCAGCTGACTTCGACACCATTTTTTTTTTAATTTTTAAAGCGGGGTGATATTTTGGTGAATTTGGGTTGCAACTGAATGCAACTACATGCAATTTTTTTTTAAGGTGGAATGATTTTGGTGGATTTGGGTTACAAGGCCCCGCAGGGGCCATATTTAACTGAGTGCAACAACATGCAACTGAATGCAGCCACATGCAACTAAATTTCTGATTGCATTCAGTTGTGTGTGTGTGTATATATATATATATATATATATATATATATATATATATATATATATATATATATATATATATATATATAGTTCAAAAAAGTGGTCGAAAATGACAACTGAAAAATGGAGCTTTCTTATGCAACTGAATGCAACCACGTACAAATGAATTTCTGATTGCAAGTTCCATTTTTCAGTTGTCATTTTCGACCACTTTTTTGAACTATATATATATATATATATGTCTTATGCAATTGAATGCAATCACATGCAACTGAATTTATGATTGCAAGTTCGCGTAGATAGATATAGATTGGGGGATGTGAATGTGTGATGCTTTGGGTTTGTGAGTAAGTATGTTGGAGAATAATGGGGTTGAAGAAGATGAGGTATATTTATAATTAAGATAGTATAAGATATTATATTTGTAATTAATTTGAAAAGATAGTATTTTTGCAATAACTAATTAAAAACTTAGTATCTATACTATTATATAAAAATCGAAACATTAAAAGTTTTGGTAATTGTTTTTTGGTACTAAGTGATTTTACTAAATTACCCTCATTATTCATTATTAATAAATTATAAATAATAAAACAATACTATTACATAAACATTATATTCAGACACATCTACCGTTCGGACACCAACCTCTGTCATCGCCTTCATCAAACTCTTAATCGGCTTCATCGAATTGAGTTCTGCAAGCATCCCCCATGAAGCTATTTGGAAGAGCCTCGTAGAGCGGAGAGTATCGTCATCGTACGTTAGAGTGATCCAAGACATGTACTCTCAAGCTAGTTCCTGCGTCCGGACCCCAGTGGGTGACTCCCGTTTTTTCCCTGTAGAGATTGGGCTACATCAGGGGTCGGTCCTTAGTCCTCTTCTTTTCGCCCTTATCCTTGATGTCATGTCGCGAGAAATCCAAGAAGCCGTCCCGTGGTGCATGCTCTTCGCTGACGACATCGTTCTAGTGGCGGAGTCGAGGGGGGAGGTCAACGAGAAGTTGGAACTTTGGAGATCTACGTTGGAGTCCCAAGGCTTGCGTTTGAGCAGAACTAAAACAGAGTATCTATGGTGCAACTTCAGTGGCGAGGACATCGAGGAAGGGGTGGAGGTTAAGATCGAGAACCAGATCGTCCCACGTACGGATAAGTTCAAGTATCTGGGTTCGATCATCCAGAAGGAAGGAGAGGTAGAAGACGATGTTAAGCATCGTATCATGGCGGGGTGGCTAAGGTGGAGGGCAGCGTCAGGGGTGATGTGCGACAAGAAGGTTCCGTTAAAGTTGAAATGGAGGTTCTATAGAACGGCAATCCGCCCTGCGTTGTTATATGGTTCTGAGTGCTGGGCGGCAAAGAAGGCCCTCGAAAGCAAGATGGAAGCGGCTGAAATGAGGATGTTGCGGTGGTCGTGTGGTCGCACAATGCTAGATAAAATCCCAAATAGGTGTTTAGGAGCGAGCTCGAAGTGGCACCTTTTTCTGCGAAAATTAGGGAAGGGAGGTTGAGATGGTTCGGCCACGTCCGTAGGAGGCGGGCGGATGCTCCGGTGAGGAGGGTCGAGAGTCTTTCGGTTGTTGGGGTGAGGAGGAGAGGCAGACCGAGGAGGTCATGGGAAGAGCAACTTAGGTTGGATCTGAAGGCGTTGAACCTAAGTGAGACCATGACCGCTGACAGGTGTTCGTGGAGGCGACAGATCAGAGTGGTGGACTCTCTTCTAGGGGATGGCTCTGTAGTGGAGAGCCTCAGAGTTGGGTTGTCTCGGCTGACCTTATCTTAGGACCCCGACTTTTTCGTTATCATTCTGCGTTATCTTTTTTCGTTTTTGGTATCTTCTGGTTCCCGGTTTTGCAGGTTCAGGGAGCGTAGCTATGCGGTATCTCGGTGCGGGGAAGGTAAGGCCCAGGTGGAGAAAGCCATGTGGTAGAGTGGAGCGCATCAGGAGTCGAGTAAATAATTTCGTGCAGGTGGGTAAGTCCCATGTGGAGAACGCCATAGGCTCAGGTATGGATTTGAACAGTGTCGTAACCATATTCGATCCCTCTGTATATAGCACCCACTATATATGTCGTGCACAGAGTCGAGGGTCTCCACGGAAACAGCCTCCCTGCCCTAAAAAGTGGGGGTATAGTCTGCGTATAACTTACCCTCCCTAGACCCTGCTCTGAGCGGGATATACTGGGTATGTTTGGTTTGGTTTGGTTTTATACATTATTAAATAAACAAGAAATTCTACGTACATTATTAATTGAGTTCTGAATTTTATTATTACATTATTATTGTATATATATGTATACATTATGCATTCTACGAATTTTTATACATACGAATTTGAGTATTTGAAATTCTATAAACAAGACCATGCCCCCACACATTAAACTATATTTTATTAAGTCGATAACTAGGATTTAATTGTTCTAATTTGATCCCAAGAGTTATTTGTAAATAAAACATTGTTAAGTTCACTTGGGAATATAGGATTAGGGCTGTCAATGGATCGGATATCCGGTCCGATCCAATCCAATTCGAAAGCTAATGGAGCGGATATGGATCATGTAAAAAAAATCGATTCGGAAAAAATTTGAAGATTAATGGAGCGGATATGGATTTGATATGATCCGATCCATTAATGATTCCATCTGAATTATATATATTAAATAAATTATTTAATAAATATATTTATTTATTAAATTTTCTAAAAAAGAATAAAAGGTAGTGGGCTTATTTTAAATATTTTTTCAAGTACTAATTTTTTGCAGTAATACTACAGTGATTATTGTTATAGGGAGAATATTGTATAACAATATTTTGGAGGTTTGCTGGAATCTTGGAGCAAAATACGGATATTTCGCTAAGAACACGAAGAACATTGAAGGAGATTGGTGATTTTTGTGGCTGATCTTGTTTATTGATATTTCAGGGGTGAGCTGTCAATCATCCATAACAAGATGCCTACGTACCCTATTTATAGGGATCAAGCCATACGTAGTTCTCTTGGAGAAGAAGTTACCTAGACGGGCTAGGGCTATGGGCTCGACTTGGCCCAAATCCACTAGACGTCTTCCTGGGCTGATATATTTTACCCATTAATCTTGCTCATGAACCATGGCCCATTAAAGGATACCTATGGCTAGCATGATGCTTTAATCAATTGGCCTCACTGGCGAGGCTAAAGGAGAAGTTACGTGGCCTCGCATGCGACTTCGCTGGGATAATCATGCGAGGTGGTCCACGCTGTACGGAGATACCTTTACTCACGTGACCTCGCTGGGCCTGACCGTAAGCCTTCCTAACAAGCATGCTCTAGGCCTCGCTGGACCTAACTATATCTACTCATGCGACCTCGCTGAGCTTAGCTATGAGCCTTCATATCTACTCATGCGACCTCGCTGGGCTTAGCTATGAGCCTTCATATCTACTCATGCGACCTCACTTGGCTTAGCTATGAGCCTTCATAAGAGTATTCTAGGCCTCGCTAGACCTCTAGGCCTCGATGGACCTTGCAGAGACAATATTCTAGGCCTTGCTGGACCTCTAGGCCTCGCTGGACCTTGCAAAGAGAGTATTCTAGGTCTCGCTGGACCTCTAGGCCTCGCTGGACCTTATGGAGAGATGAGGCAGGTGCGATCCCATACTAAGGACTTTGCTGGAGAACTCGACCCATAGCTAGGGGTCGCTGTCTTCCATATTGTGCTGATAGTATATTGGACTAACTTCTGGTGGTGGGTTTTAGTGACCCAATCTTCATCTCTAGGCCCATTATAAGTTGTGAACCGTTATTCTAGCCCATTAGGCCTACTTAGGGCTTATGCCAATATTTGGGCATAACAATTATGATGTATGTTAGTGCACCCATGTAAAGCCACTACCCCCCGATTCCTCATTATCATTGTTGATGTGATGAGGAATCAAAGTGTTTCAATAATCTTCTTGTATTATTTGGAGTTGACACCATTTATAATGAAAAAAAATTGATGTGATCCCGCTATAAGTAGACTTGACCTCTTCAATGCTATCCTAGGGCACTCGACCTCTTCACCGTTGTACCAAGGCATTTAGACTCTCCAAAGCTAAGTGAGAACACTTAGCTTCTTCAATGTCATAACAGGCTTCCCTATGTTGAACAAGAATATAGATATCGAGGTCTTGATTTCATTTTGATTTTCAAATACTTTGGCATCTCTCCCATCATCTCCAGTGCGAGCTTGAGGTCAATGATGAGAGCCTCATACTCAGCCTCTTTATTTGTTGCTTGCTCCTCCCTGTGTCTTGAGGTATTCAAGGATCTCCTTATTGTCATTAATGGTCGGGGGCGTCCCCCCTCTCCCCAAGGATCGGGGGCGTCCCCCCTCTCCTCGACGTAGAGGTATTTCACCAAGAAGCATCTCATGTAGAGGTATCTCATTAAGAAGCATCCTACGAAGGGGCATCTCACTCCCTTGTCCTTACTTCTATTGCTGCTAGCTTCATTATTCTTTCTGAGGTCCTCCATTGATTTCTCAACCCATTTGTAAGGCTCGGCCTCCTTGTAGAACTCAAAGAGAGTGCTAGGTGTTTGTGCCTGCGACTCCTTCCAAAAATTGGTGCCCTCTTTCAGGCCAGCAATAAGAAAATTTTTAATGGCCTCGTCATTTGCTCCTCGTACCCTAGGGTCCTCAGCGTTAAACCTCTTGAAGTAGTCCTGTAGGGTCTCACCCTCCTTTTGCTTTATGTTCACCATTGTGGATATAGGAGGTGCATAGATCTTGGAGGACTGAAAATGCTTAATGAAAATGTCCATGAACTGCTCACAAGAGTCTATAGTGATGTGAGCCCCTAGCTTAGAGAACCACTACTGTGCACTACCCCTCAACGAGGCTGTAAATAACCTGCACCTAGCCAATAGCAAGACCCGGTACACATCCATATCATTGTTGAATCGAATAACAAACTCTGCATGGTCTGTGTCTCCATTATAGGTCATATCTGAATGATGGCCTCGAAACACTGCAGGGAGTGGAGCCGTCCGAATTTTATGGGTGAAGGGCGAAGATGAGCCCATAGTACTGAAGATCCCTTTTCATTATTCATTGCATCCGAGGCCTTTTTCAACTCTTCCAGCTAATAATCCCCAATTTTGGCCTCATTGTCTCCATTTTTCTTGTCTCCAATACTGTCATGATGAGATTGAGTCTGTTTTGGGATGGTAGACTCATCCTGATCATTCTTGCGATCCTTCCTTTTATGATCTTCCTCGCGGTGTTGGGACCGCTCATGATCTCGATGAGACGGGGGTCTGTCATCGCGAAGATGGGACCGCTCACGCTCTCTGTGAGAGGGGGCTCTGTCATCACGACGATATGACCGCTCACGATCTCGACGAGGAGATAGTGGTCGATGGGAGCCCTTACTTTTATTCTTAGATTCCCCATCCTTATTAGCATTAACCATTTCTAACTTGAGGCGGAGGTCGTGCTTATTGAGCTTCTTTCCAATGCGGTCAAAGACACTAACCGATCTCCCTTCAGATGAGGCGGCCTTGATGTGCGTCCCCTCTTTCTTCTCCAATGTAGCTTCCTTCTCGCTCTACGTTTGATCTGTTACAACATCATCAAAATCCTCAATTAATTTCCTTGTGGGGCCTTTACTCCCTTCCCCCTGATGGGTTCGCTCACTTGTCCTCGCATTCCTGTTCCCACCTCTAGAGCTATATCGCTTTTCCATCTTACCCATCCTCTTATGTAAAGCGGTCACTTGATCTCCGAGGCCTTTTAGAAAGGACATGACTTCACTAGTCAAAGCCACCTGCTATTCAGGGGGTGTTTGCTCCTTCTCAAACCCAACCTTGGACCCGTATCTGAGTGCCTCGTTCTTTGGGGGATCCTTCCGCCGGGGGTCGTCCTTGTTGACCTTATGCGACCCCGGGGTCTCCCCATTGTTGACTCCGTTCTTCTTCTTGTTCGATTTAGTCATCGCTCTCCCAATTCAATGACTAGCCCCTCCTTCTAGAGCCAAATGTTATAGGGAGAATATTGTATAACAATATTTTGGAGGTTTGCTGGAATCATGGAGCAAAATACGGATATTTCGCAGAACACGAAGAACACGGAAGGAGATTGGTGATTTTTTTGGCTGATCTTGTTTGTTGATATTTCAGGGGTGAGCTGTCAATCATCCATAACAAGATGCCTATGTACCCTATTTTTAGGGATCAAGCCATACGTAGTTTTCTTGGAGAAGAAGTTACCTAGACGGGCTAGGGCTATAGACTCGACTTGGCCCAAATCCACTAGACGTCTTCTTGGGCTGATATATTTTACCCATTAATCTTGCTCATGAACCATGGCCCATTAAAGGATACCTATGGCTAGCATGATGCTTGAATCAATTGGCCTCACTGGCGAGGCTAATGAAGAAGTTATGTGGCCTCGCATGCGACTTCGCTGGGCTAATCATGCGAGGTGGTCCACGCTGTACGGAGATACCTTTACTCACGCGACCTCGCTGGGCCTGACCGTAAGCCTTCCTAACAAGCATGCTCTAGGCCTCGCTGGACCTAACTATATTTACTCATGCGACCTCGCTAAGCTTAGCTATGAGCCTTCATATCTACTCATGCGACCTCGCTGGGCTTAGCTATGAGTCTTCATATCTACTCATGCGACCTCGCTGGGCTTAGTTATGAGCCTTCATAAGAGTATTCTAGGCCTCGCTGGACCTCTAGGCCTCGCTGGACTTTGCAGAGACAGTATTCTAGGCCTTTCTGGACCTCTAGGCCTCGCTGGACCTTGCAAAGAGAGTATTCTAGGTCTCGCTGGACCTCTAGGCCTCGCTGGACCTTATGGAGAGATGAGGCAGGTGCGATCCCATACTAAGGACTTTGCTGGAGAACTCGACCCATAGCTAGGGGTCGCTGTCTTCCATATTGTGCTGATAGTATATTGGACTAACTTCTGGTGGTGGGTTTTAGTGACCCAATCTTCATCTCTAGGCCCATTATAAGTTGTGAACCGTTATTCTAGCCCATTAGGCCTGCTTAGGGCTTATGTCAATATTTGGGCATAACAATTATGATGTATGTTAGTGCACCCATGGATCTGAAATGTTCGTTGATGAACTCATTTCCATCATATCTATATCTATACTATTATATAAAAATCGAAACATTAAAAGTTTGGTTGGTACGGTACATATTGATTTTACTTATTTATCATTACTTAATTACAGATAAAATCTCCTTTACTAACTAAATAATTTCTTTTTTCAAATTAAATGTATTACATTTCCTATTTTTCACTAACTAATTAATTTCCCTCTTTTACATAAAACACAAAATCTTTTATATTTCAATTAACTAAAATTTCTCCTTCCTTAAAATGAGCAATTTTTTTTAATAAAATAACATAATTATATTATTTATAATTACTATTAACTAATCAATTACTTTTTTCAGCCAAAACACGTTACCTTTTCTCTTTTCTATAACTAAAATATCGCTTTTTTCAATTATATCACGGGTTGGTTCTATTTAATAAATTAAAATAATAATATAATACTAATAACTACCGATTATTTTTTTCAGTCTCTTTTCTGTAACTTAAATATCTATTTTTTCAATTATATCACGGGTTGGTTCTATTTTATAAATTAAAATAATAATATAATACTAATAATTACCTATTATTTTTTTCACCTAAAACGTATCTTCTTTTTTCTATGATTCATAAATAAAATTCCTTTTCTTATAGAAATATCACGGATAACATTAATTTCTCCCTTTCGAAAGACACTACGATTAATTTAATTTAGCAAAATAACATAAATTAAATTATAATTACTATAAACTAATCAATTACCTTTTCACCTAAAACATGTCACCTTTTTAATTTTCGCATTACCTTTTCTATTTTCTTTAACTAAAATCTCTCTTTTTCAATTACATCATGGACGGTTCAATTTAATAAAATAAAATAAATATATTCTAATATTAATAATTAATCAATTAATTTTTTCAGATAAAACATATCATCTTTTCTAAATTTTCAAAATAAAATCCCTATTTTTCTAAAAATATCACGGGCAACATTAATTTCTCATTTTCTAAAAATATTACGAGCAATATTATTTAGTAAAATAACATAATTAAATTATAATTACTATAAACTAATCAATTACCCTTTTCGCCTAAAACAAATTTTCTTTTTAATTTTCTCTAACTAAGATCTTTCTTTTTCCAATTAAATCACGGGCAATATATTATTAAAATTAAAAAATAATTTTATAATTACTTATAATTAAACGATTACCATTTTCAACTAAAATTTATCGTCTTTACAATATTTTCTAACTAAAATTCCTATTTTTCAAGAATTATCATTGATAACATTTATATAATTATTATCAAATCATCTTATTGAAAAATTTAAAACGTATCATCTTTTCTATATTTTCTAACTAAAATCCCTATTTTTTTAAAAATATCACGGGCAACATTAATTTCTCTTTTTCTAAATGTTTAAAAACATTACGAGCAATATTATTTAGTTAAATAACATAATTAAATTATAATTACTATAAACTAATCAATTACCCTTTTCACCTAAAACATGTTTTCTTTTTAATTTTCTCTAACTAAAATATCTCTTTTTCCAATTGAATCACGAGCATTATATTTATTAAAATTAAAAAATAATTTTATAATTACTTATAATTAAACGATTACCTTTTTAAACTAAAATTTATCATTTTTAATATTTTCTAACTAAAATTCCTTCTTTTCTAGAATTATCATGGATAACATTTATATAATTATTATCAAATCATTTAATTGAAAAATTTAAGCCACCAAAATTTGTATTTTAAAAAAATTAATCAATTTAATAAAAAAATCATATAATATTAAAAGAAATCCGTGCATCGCACGGGTTTTAAGCTAGTATTTGTTAAATTCCCTAAAAATAAAACATTTATTATGGATATGACAGAAAATATTCATAATATTTAAAGTTTTAATATATAAAAAATTGTTGAAATAAAACAAACGAATAGATTTTTTTTAAAAAAGGACAACTAAAAGCGTAGTAGGGCCAGAGACAACGAGGAATTAAACAAGATTATCTCTCAATTACTATACAAAAAGGATAGAGGACAGGGAAAAAAAAAACACCGTTAATACAGTGCATACAGTATTTGACTTGGACCAGCATAACAGACGTCAAAAATAAGAAAAGGAATTTAGCAAAAAATTAAAAATTAATAATAATAATTATAAGAAAAGGAGTAATAAATAACAAATAACCAACCACCTTAACAGAATCGTGAAACCACAACTTAACTTATGAAACCACAACACAGCCGTCCGTCCGTCAAGACTCTAGATTGATGCACCGTGCACGTGCGGCTGTTAAGAATCTTGATTGTATGTACAATAAACATCTTAACGCCGCACGTACATACAATCACAACCTTAACAGCCGTGAAGACTGTACATGGATGCATATACCGCCGGCGATTTAATATTCAAGTTGAACCAGTATGGTTTCATCACCCCAAATCGTGTTTGATATTTCAGTTTTTGTAAGAATCCAGATCTTATAATCCTCATCTTTATTTTTTCAAATCTTATAGGAAATATATAGAGATGGATGGACAGAGAGTTTTGGATGCAGAAATCAACAACAGGTGTGTTTAAACTGTTACTTCCAAGGATAGAGAATTAGATGCTACCTTTGAATGTTGTTTCTGATTTTGTGGTTCATTCATCTATCTCTCTATTTCAAATTTGATTCAATAAAATTTACATATTTATCTGCGTTTGTTTATGAAGATCTGTGTAGTATTCTTTGATTTTTTTCAGAAATTCTTCATCTGTGTTTGTGCGTATGTTTCTAACTAGATGGTCATAGTGTATGTGTTCTGGCTTTGGTTTTATATAAGTTCAAATCCATCCTAACAAATTGTTTTACTACAAGCTATGTTCGTTTTGAAAGATTAATTTAGATCCTAAGATGCAACAGTACAATCCCAAGTTTAGAGTCCATGCGTTTATAATCCCTTTCAATCCTAAGGACAATAAATCATTCAAATTTTCCAATCTCATGTTTCTTTTGAAGCAATATATATAGTCCTTTAATCCTAAACTTAACCTGGAAACAAACATGATTAAACTAACTTGGGTTCTTAATAGCTTTATGATTATGATGTAAGCAGAGATTTTGTGAGAAGATGCTCACAATATGATGGGATCCCCTATATATATGCTCGGCTCCTCAATGTGTATACCACAGTTAGAAACTTAATTGACATCATTGCATATATAGCATACACTTGCATACATACAGTCTAAGAGTATCTCTAACCCATATATTACACTATTTGAGTGTAACCTTTACAACAGTTGATGAGGATAGCAGGGTCTGACTTTAGGTAATTATGGTTTTGAAGGAAATCTCTTTCTAGAAAAATCACAACCACAAATATCAATCGCAATAAAATAAATGAAGTAAAACGAATAAACTCCTGCATGTAATAATGACCTTATAATCAATCTCCTCGGTGTGCAATGTCACATTCACCGACCAGAAACCTTTTACATAACAGAATATGGTGGAAATCTTCTTTGGGCGTCTGCTCTTTGCAATCAAAAAAGACATGAAAGCTAACTTTTCTTGAATCTATGTTTTCTAATTTCTTATATATGATGATTAAGGTCCTATGAGTTTTGCAATCCCAAAAGGGAGGGTAATAATTTCCTTCAACTCTAAGATTAGAATGGTGGATATAAAATCGGTAATTTGGAGTGAAGTAGGGCAGAATTTAAATCTGATGTGACTGTATACTCGTGGTTAAATTTTGTTTTATAACTGTTAAACGCTTCAAACTTGTAATGGTACGTGAACTTTGCCATTTTGGCTAGAACACAAAGAATAGACTTTAGTGTTTTCATAGAGGGCGTAAACGAAATGTAAATTGAACTATAACATGGAATGTTTATTGTATTTCTTGATCCTGTCTCAATCTGCATGACCTGTGCTCCTCAATCAGTCTGCACTCTGCAGTGGTTCCGTAATTTATATATGCATTTCACTGAGAAGCTGGAAGGAAACGGATAAAGGCTAAGAACAAGACTAAAATAACTGCTACATATCCAGAATATTGTTAGTGCTAAATTTATGAAAATTTGGGAACTTTTACACACAGACTATAGTTGCAATAACTAAGCACCTATTTTCTAATACTCTATATCTTTGATTGCTGCTGCAATTACTTATCTTTTCACAGATTAATTAACACATGACGATTCATCTTATGAAATAAATTTGTTTGTGATTTTGGCAGTCCAAAAGTAACCGAGATGTCTATGGATGCGGCAAAATCGTTCGTGATGGAACAAACAGGTATATTTGCTACAACTAGAATCTTAATTGTCCCTTTTGTTCAGTTCTTTTGCTGCATATTTAATTACTTCTAACGGCTTAGCCTATATTTGGTACAAGAAGATAGCTTAGTCTTCTCTGCAAGATTTTGGATTGGAAAGTTAGGCCTCTAATTTGTCTTCTTCCCTTGTTAATATAGAATTAATATAAGCAAGTAAGGAATCTCTATATCATAGTTATTTGTTCAGTGACATTGGCTAGATTTTGGTTTTCCATCTGTCTAGCTTATGTTATTGGCAAGATTATGTTATGGTTTTGTTAGAAGATGAAATTACTTCCAATTTTTTTTTATTTTTTTGAAAAGCTAGATTCATAGATTTAACAGAGAACATTACAGCCCTCAATTATATTGGAGGGCCTCGACTCAGACAGAGTGCAAAACAAATATTGAAAAACACTGCAACACAAGCATAGAGGACAACATTGCTACTAGACGACAACAGACCAAACAATTCTGCAACATTAATATCAAGACTCGGGTGAATATTTTACATTGGACCATAATTAAAAAGACAATGGAATGTAATTTTAGGATCAAACATCTCATCATATAATGTATAGAATGGAGTTGGAGATTTTGGACGAAAGGAAGAATGGAGGAGGGAGACGGCGGAGGTTTTCGGATTAGTGCTTCAACTAAATTCGCCCGTGTGTAGCTTGGGTTTGGGCAGAAGAGGGAGAGTCGGGAGACGAGCAAAGCAGAACTAAGGAAAATCTTTCCGGGTATGGCGAGGTTAGAATTTAGGTTCGGAGGGGTGTCACATGTTGAATAAATTTGCTCAGGATAAAACATGATGTTCTCGGAATATATATATATATATATATATATATATATATATATATATATATATATGGGTCCTGGTCCCTGACAATCGATTGTCAAGGACCATTTATCCGACAATCAGTTTCCTGGCCGTAAGATCCAACGGCCATGATTTAAAAAAAAAAATTCGGTCATTTCGCACAAATTTTTTGCGGAACACTATTTATCCGCGAAAATTTTCCGCGGAACGCTATACTCAATTTTGAAAATAACGAAGTCAGGCTTTGGACTACTTATGTGGTTACAAATGCTCCGATCTTTTTAAAATTTATTTAAAAATATTTTCTTGTCTTGTCACTTCACTTTGCTTTGCACTCCTATTTTGTTTCTCTCTTTTGCTGCTATTTTACACACCTATTTTGTCCCTCTCCTGTCACTTTGTTTTCCCCTTTAATACCGATTGCTTTAGAAATAATTCAGATTCATTTTTTGGTCAAAAAAATATTGATTCATCTAATTTTTTCTATTCAATTTCGAACCTATAATTAACATCTTGTTACATATTTTAAATTATTCTTCATTATATTCCACTTTTCAATAAATGTCAAAGGGTTCTATATACTCCCTCCATTCCATCCATTTCGAAAGAAAGATACTTTTATGAGTTTCGTGTGGGTTATAAAATCATCCAAATCCGATTTTTAGATCTCGAGATAGAACCCAAATAGTAAATATGAACTTTTTTTTAATATTAATTAATTAATAAATAAAATTCAGTTCTAATACAACCTTTTAGATCCATTTTAGATTATTATTTTTTTTTAAAATTCAATTCTAATACAATCTTTTTAATTATATCCTTTTCGAAAAAAAGAAGGCAACTTTTAGGAAAATTTATTTTCTTTAGTCAAAAGTTCTTTAATGTTTTTTTCCCCCACTGATTTGTCCTCACTATTTAACTTTATTCAATTCTAGGATATTCAGACAAGATTCTCATAATTTCAACATTAAGACCAATAAATCCATCAAATCACCGTCAAATCAATTTCTCAATTTAATGTCTGAACTGCTTTCAAAATTGAGTATAGCATTCTGCGGAACGGTAAGCCTTCCTCGGAAAATTTGTGCGGATGAATAGTATTCTGCGAAAAATTTGTGCGAAATGATCGATTTTTTTTTAAATCCTGGCCATTGAATCATTGATCCAACGACCAAAAAACTGATTGTTGGATAAATGGTCCCTGACAATCGATTGTCAGGGACCAGGACCATATATATATATATATATATATATATATATATATATATATATATATTGAAAATAATAACATAAACAATAAAAGCATAATTAAGCAAGTATATTTAGGACCTGATATCCAAATTGTAAATAAATAAAATGTATTAAAGTTAAGAAAAACTAGTTGTAAGTTCAAATTCTCAGTGTATTATCAAAAAAAAAATTCGATATTAAATATCATCACCACACCACATATTACAAGTAGGCAACATTATTGAGTGACCTTGCAATTTTTATGCTATTCGTTTCTAGATAGAATCCCATCCAATTCATTAAAACGACTTTATGGTATTTGTCCATCCATGTTACTCCATGATAACCTCGTATGAAAATATAAGTTTAACAAGTCAACCAAAGATATCATACCTAACTAAGAGCAAATCCAATAGATCCCTTATATGAGCTCTTTACTTAAATTATAAGGAATTTGGTCTAAATAGTGCTGCAATAGGCTCTTAACTTTTCCTTAAAAAGTTAAGAGCATCATGTCATCCCTTATCTTTAAGGGATCCCTTATTTCACTTTTATCAATAAAATATTATTTTCTCTCTTTTTTCAATTGTTTCTCTCTTTTTTTGTTCTTGCTTCCTTTTTTCATTTATTATTTAATAATTATAAGGAACAATTATAAAGAAGCTTGTTGGAGTTGTCATACCTTATATTATCCTAAATCACTAAGAGCCTAATATTTTATAATATTTATAAGGAAAACACAAAGAGGCTATTGGACTTGCTCTAACAAGGCAAACTGGTTAAGAGTCTTAAGACAAATCCACCAAGAACATTGCACATTAGTTAATGACAATGTTAGATTAGTAAACAATATTAAACAATCAAAAACCAAATAAAACATTAGTTACTCAAGAATAAATGAACAATATTAGTAAATGAATAATTTGGTTAATCAGTAACAAATATATTATATTAGCTAGTGAGAAATATTAGCTAACTGGTAACTGATACTAATATTTTAACGGTGATCACGGTTCGGATTAAATAACATATTTACTTAAATTGGTCCAATTTTGAACTGATCGGAATCAAAACCAAAGTGTGGCTCGTGATTTCGGGGCAATTATTTTAAAAATCTGCAAGTCATGGGTTGATATTAGGTTGAATTTAACTCAACCCGCATTTAGTTATATATATATATATATATATATATATATATATATATATATATATAAACAACAATAAAGAACACCATCATCATACTTTATTTTTTCATAAAAAATAATTTGTTATGATAAGAATCACAAATTATAATAACAATTAAGTTTAACATATCGAACCTATCGTAGAATCTCATTTAAATTTAAAAATCAAATGTTACATAGAATCCAGTATAGAATCTTATATATATTTTTGTAATAATGAAATTATGTGTAATCATGTTATAGTTGATCCTAATTTTTTGTTAGAATCAATGTTTATTCATCAAACATCATTTTTGATGTGAAAATTAGAATCTAAATCGATTTTATGTAAGATTCTATGGTGCTCTTCATGGAACAATGACATATATATATATATATATATATATATATATATATATATAAGGTCTTGTTTTAATAAAAACTAAATTAGAATAGAAACTAGAAACAAACCCCAATCCAACATTTCAAGCTAATCTAATGACCAAACTAGCCCCCATACAAAAAACGTATAATAATCTATCCTATATCAAGTAGTAAAAAAAATCACTAATTTATAACCCTGCCTCCACCCCTCCCCCTACTGGTGCCCTACCCCTATCTGAAATCACTAATAAACACAACTAAAAATCACTAATTTATACTCACCCCACCTCACCCCACCCCAATCTGAAATCACTAATATACATAGCTAAAAATCACTAATTTACATCTCACCCCACGCCACCCCCACCCCATCTGAAATCACTAATATACATAGCTAAAAATCACTAATTTATACCCACCCCATCACCCCCCACCCCCACTCCCACTCCCACCGCCCCTATCTGAAATCACTAATATACACAGCTAAAAATCACTAATTTACACCCCACGCCACCCTCACCCCATCTGAAATCACTAAAATACACAACTAAAATCACTAATTTATACCCACCCCATCCCACCCCACACCACCCCACCCCACACCACACCCATCTGAAATCACAAATATACACATCTAAAAATCATTAATTTTCGATAAATTGTTTTTCTCGAGAAATTTTTTCACGAGAAAATATTTCCGCAAATTTTTTTTTGACAAATGTTTTTTCGAGAAATTTTTTTCCGGAAATTTTTTATCGGGAGAAATTTTTCCGAGAAATTTTTTTTCGGGAAATTTTTTCCGAGAGTTTTGTTTCTGAGAAGTTTTTCCGAAAAAATTACACAGCTAAAATAATTAATTTACACAGCAAAAAGCACTAATAAACACAGCTAAAATCACTAATATCTAAAAAAAATTCCGTATTTTTTTCTCATGAAAATTTTTCTGAGAAATTTTGTCTGGAATTTTTTTATCGGGAAATATTTTTTTTCGAGAAATTTTTCGGGAAAAATTAAACAGCTAAAATCACCAATTTACATAATAAAAATCACTAATAAACATAGCTAAAATCAATAAAATATGAAAAAAAATCTGAAATTTTTTTCTTAGGAAAATTGTTTTCGAGAAATTTTTTCTAGAAATTTTTTTTTGAGAAATTGTTTATCGGGTGAAAATCTTCTGAGAAATTTTTCCCAAAAATTTTTTTTCGAGAATTTTTTTTCGAGAAATTTGGAAAAAAGAAAATATTCAGTGATCGAAATATGTAATTTAGTGATTGATGACATCAGCAATGAGGATAAAAAATAAAATATATATAAATAAAACAATTTTTTTTAAAAAATATAAAAAGTTAAATTATAAAAAAATTATTTAAAAATAAAAAATTTATTTAAAAATAAAAAATTAAATTAAATAATTAAATAAAAATAGTGATGATATCATGATAATGTGGGGTGGGTGATGGCATGATGATGTCAAATTGAGGGTGAATGATGTCATATAGGGGTGGAGATAGTAAAATATGGTGTGGAAATAGTAAAATAGGGTGCGGAGATAGTGATTTCTAGTTTCTATTTTAACTTTTGTTTCTATTTGAACACTATATACACACACACATATATATATATATATATATATGTGTGTGTGTGTGTGTGTGTGTGTGTGTGTGTGTGTGCCACGTGGCACTACCACGTCAGTAGGTGGTCCCCCCATTTCCTGACGTGCATGCCACGTCAACAGGCACTTTTCATCCGAATTATTTTTTTGAAAAAATGGGTTGAATCAATTATGATCTAATGGTCCCGTTAGGGGCACCCACACAATTAAAATGCACCCTCATATACTAGATTTTCAAAAAAAGAAATTATTCGAATGAACGGTACGCCACGTTAGCACCTGCCACGTGGCACTACCATGTTAGCAGGTGGCTCTCCCATTTGTTGACGTGGCATGCCACATCAACAAGCACTGTTCATCCGAGTATTTTTTTTTATAAAAAAATGGGTTGAGTTAATGTGTGTGAAGGTGCATTTTAATTATGTGTAGGTGCATTAAATATGTGGTTTAGAAGTGTTCTTTATGGTGTTTTTCATGGAGTGCAACTATATATATATATATATATATATATAAGTTCTATGGAGACCAACATTTGAGTGGAGACCGTGGAGACCATATACATTATGCACTCAAAACATTGCAAAACATATATATTTGTAAAGAATGTTCAATTAACATGATTATTTTTTTCAAAATCTTAAATCATACATGATTTTCAAGAGTTTTTAATGAAATTTGCATGTAAAACATTTTTGATCTTTAAGATTTTCAATGAAAAAAATGATATAGTGATTTTCATATAATATGATTTCAATGAATATGTTTTTGCATTGTTTTGATTGATATTGGTCTCCGGTCTCCACTAAAAATGTTGGTCTCCATAAAATGATGACGTGGTAGTAGTTTTTTTTTTAATTTTTTTGTTACTTTTTAATTTATTTTTTTTATGAATGGATAGAGGGTAGAATTATAAGACTTTTTTTGTGAAGGTGCCCTTGGCAGGACCCTTTAAAATAGCTTGAAATGTGGTGAACACATTGTTCTCACTGTTCTCATATTAACATGTGTTCTCACTAGAGCGTGACCCTATATATATGATTCAGGTGAGAACATGTATATGTTGGAAAACAATGAGAACACCACATCTCAAGCTATTCTAAAGGGCCCCGTCAGGGGCACCCAATACGAAAAAGTCTTATAATTCTACCCTCTATCCATTCATAAAAAAAAGTTTTAAAAATTTTTTTTAAAAAAAATTAAAAATGACGACATGGCAACATTTTTTTTATTTTAATTATTTTGTTAATTTTTTTAATTTTTTTTATGAAGGGATAGAGGGTAGAATTAGAAGACCTTTTTGTGAAGGTGCCCCTAGCGAGGTCCTTTAAAATAGCTTGAAATGTGGTGAATATGTGTGTTCTCACACTAACATATGTTCTCACTGGAGCATGATATATATATACAGTGAAGTAAGATTTCAAAAAAAAAACTCATCGATTGACGGGAAAAATAAAATTAAAAACAAAAGGGATTAGGTGAGATTGTGTATGTGAGGGTGTATTGGATTTTTGTGTGGTGCTCCTAGTGGGGCCATTAGATTAGATTGATCTAATGACTAAGATTTGTTTCTATTTTCATTGCGGAGTCCTCAAAGAAAAGTATTCATGCTAATCAATTAATAATTCTGATAATTAATGCTAATAATTTGATTTTTCCCTCATGTTTAAGTAATTTGTAGAATTACTTGATAAATTAAATAAAATTAGAAAAAAAGTCAAAATTTAATTTAAAACACAACCAACTAGTCATACAACTAATTTTGTGATGAATTTTCCCTTACTTCCACTAATTTTCTAGTAATTTGATTTTTCATCAATTTTTAAGTAGTTTGTAAAATAAATTAAAAAATTAAATAAAAATACAAAAAAGCCAAAATTTGGATAAATATTCATACAAACCCAAGTAGTCATACTCACTATGAACACTACAAAACAACTAAAAATAGCAGTAGGAGTAGTAGTAGTAGTAGTAGTAGTAGTAATAGTAACAGCAGCAATGGAAGAACTAATTTTGGAAAGTGAAGACGAATTTGGTCCAATAACTCAAATTAAAATTTAAACAATAACGATGTAATAGATAGCATCGGAGACCAAATAAAAGGGTACTCAGTAGGCCTAATTAACCAATCAATATTAGTATCAATTATGTGGAGATTCAATGAATTTAATCTTAAACAAATTAGAAATTTTAAGTTTAGTGGTCAACTAGGATTTAGGGTTTTGATTTTCGATTTTTTTAAAAATATTTCTAGACGATCCAACCGTACAGATGATAAGATCCATTCTTTTTAATGTTATTTTAAAAATTTTAAAAAATATAAATTTATTCGATTTGATAACATATTCTTTAAGTTCCATTAATTTGTATAATATTCTATAGTAGGTAGTAGCTTTATATAATGTGGAAGTCGAACGAAGAGACCAAAGGGCACTTGCTAAAGAAAAAAAATGGAAGAACAGGAGGTATTGAGACAAAATAACTTCACCTACTTCAATTGCCCCAACTGTTTCTTGTATATCGAAAGGATTTAATTTATAAAAATTAGGTAACATTTAAATTTCTTCTTTAACTTCCATTAATTTGTATAATATTCTATAGCAGGTAGTAGCTTTAAATAACATGGAAGCCGAACGTAGAGACCAAAGGACACTTGCTAGAGAAAAGAAAAAGGAAGAACAAGAGGTATTTAGACAAAATAACTTCACCTACTTCAATTGCCCCAACTGTTTCTTGTATATCGAATAAGGATTTAGTTTAAAAAATTAGGTAACATTTAAATTTCTTCTTTAAGCTCCATTAATTTGTATAATATTCTATAGTAAGTAGCAACTTTAAATTGATTACGTGCATTGTGTTTAAAAGATATTAAGGAAAGAAATTGTCAAGGTCAGCAATTTGGTGAGGATGCAAAGGTTCACAAAGTAACTGTTATCAACATTGATTATTGGTTTAAAAATAACGATGCAAATCTAGAGTTAATTTAAGATATAAAATTAGAACCTTCATAGTGTTCATATATGTTGAGTATACAACAACGAAAGCAAAACCCAAAGCGAATAAACAAGAACAAGAAAATAAACGACAATCACACAAGACAAAGATTTACGTGGTTCGGAAATTCCTACTCCACAAGCCGCATTAATTTTGTATTCATCTCTCACAATTGTGTTGTGTTGTGTTATGTTATGTTACAATTACATGAGTATTTATAAGAGAAGAAACTGGGTCAAAATAAATCAGAGTCTAAATCTGAAATTCCTAACTCTAATCCTAACTCTAATTAGAGTCCAATTCAGGAATTCCTAAGTCAAATCAGAAACCAATTCTGAAACCTAATAGACTCCACAAACCCAACAATCTCCCACTTGGAGTCTGACCACATCTTCACTTCACTCTTGTAAATCTAGTAACAAATAATCCCTCGATCAATAACTCTAACTAGTGCAGCGCCTTCTCAACAATCAGTTCTGAAGGCCAGTTGAAGCTATGCAAAGTTTCAACTTCTCATTAGTAACCACCTTAGTCAACATATCTGCAGGATTCTTTGAACCAAGGATTTTCTTCAAGGACAAAGTACCATTGCTAATCAACTCTCTTGTAAAGTGATATCTCAGCTGAATATGCTTTGTCCTAGCATGAAACACATGATTCTTCGCAAGATGAATAGCACTCTGACTATCGCTATACAAAGCACTGCCCGCCTGTTTCTTGCCCAACTCCTCAAGGAAATTCTTCAACCAAATCATCTCCTTGCTAGCTTCAGAGATAGCCATATATTCTGCTTCTGTGGTTGAAAGAGCAACACTCTTTTGAAGTTGAGACATCCAACTAACTGTTGTGCCACCCAATGTGAAAATATATACTTTTTCTTGTATCCAAAGATAACATCTTTCTTGCTGAAACATAACGCAACCTTGGATGTGCCTTTCAAGTAGCGCAACAACCACTTGACTGCTTCCCAATGCTCTCTTCCTGGATTAGACATGAACCTGCTAACAACTCCCACTGCATGAGCAATATATGGCCTTGTACACACCATAGCATACATCAAACTGCCAACTGCAGATGCATACGAAACTTTAGCCATATCTTTCTTGCCTTCATCCGTTTTAGGTGACTGTTTCTTTGTGAGATTAAAGTGAGTCGCCAACGGTGTACTTCTGGTCTTCACATCCTGGACACTGAATTTCTGCAACAATTTCTCAATATACTTCTCTTGAGATAATTTCAAAGTACCTTCAGATCTATCCCTTATGATGCTCATACCAAGTATCTGTTTTGCTGCACCCATATCTTTCATCTCAAACTCCTCAGACATTTGCCTCTTTAACCTGTTGATTTCCCTTATATTTGATCCTGCTATCAACATGTCATCAACATACAACAACAATATGATATAAGATGAATCAAATTGTTTAAAATAACAGCAATGATCTATAGCACTCCGAGTGTACCCATTCTTCATCATAAAGCTGTCAAACTTCAAGTACCATTGTTTTGGTGCTTGCTTCAAACCATACAAGCTTTTTATAAGCTTGCAAACAAGGTTTTCTTTCCCAGCTACCTGAAATCCTTCTGGATGTACCATGTAGATGTCTTCCTCAAGATCACCATGTAAGAACGCGGTCTTAACGTCTAGTTGCTCTAGATTTAACTCCTCAGCAGCCACAATACTTAGCATAATTCTAACAGTAGTCATCTTAACAACAGGAGAAAATATATCAGTATAGTCAATACCCTTTTTCTGTTGATAACCCTTGACTACTAACCTCGCCTTGTATCCCTTGCTGCCATCAGGTTCTTCTTTGATCCAGAACACCCACTTATTCTGTAAAGCCTTTTTTCCTGCTGGTAACTCTGTTAAAGACCAAGTTTCATTCTTCTCAAGAGAACTCATCTCTTCTTCCATGGCTGATTTCCACTGAACTGAATCATCCACCTGAACTGCCTCTGAATAACACTGAGGCTCTCCATCCTCGGTCAATAACATATAATATGCTGAAGGTGAAAATCTTTGTGGTGGTCTCACAATTCTGCTAGATCTTCTTACCTCAGCCTGTGGAGTAACTGGAACTGTGTCATCACCATTCCCCAAACTCCCACTATTTCCTGCAAGATCTTCTTCTGTAATATCTTCAAGCACTGTTTTCTCTTTCTCAGGTTCCTTTGCAAACTCAGAATCGACTGCAAGCTTATCCTTGTACACTGCACTTTCGTTAAAACTAACATCTCTACTTCTAACAACCTTCTTCGCCAGTTCATCCCAGAAACGGTAACCCATATCATCTGAGCCATAACCAATGAAGATACACTTCTTTGCTTTCGGATCAAGCTTGTCCCTGTCAGAATCTTTAACACGCACATAAGAAACACAACCAAAAACTCGCAAGTGTGAAAGATTTACCTTCTTTTTCTGCCACTCTTCTTCAGGAATCTTGAACCCCAAAGGAACAGAAGGTCCTCTATTTATGAGATACGCTGCTGTGCTAACTGCATCTGCCCAAAAAGTCTTTGGCAATCCTGCATGCAATCTCATACTCTTGGCCCTCTCATTCAAGGTTCTATTCATGCGCTCTGCAACACCATTCTGCTGAGGTGTCTCTGAAATAGTGTTGATCATTCTAATCCCATATTCTGCGTAATAGCTTTTAAACTCATCACTACTGTACTCACCACCATTATCTGACATCAGACTCTTAACCTTCAAACCGATCTAATTTTCAACTTCGGTCTTCCACTTCTTAAAAGTAGCAAACACATCTGATTTATTCTTCAAAAAATAAACCCACACCTTTCTAGTGGAATCATCAATGAAAGTGACATAGTAGCGAGATCCTCCCAACGACGCAACTGCTGTTGGACCATATACATCTGTATGAACTAGCTCTAACCTCTCAGCCTTGGGTGTCCTCCCTAATTTTGCAAAAGTAACTCGTTTCTGCTTTCCAAGAACACATGGCTCGCAGGACCCCAACTTCCACATTCTTCAACTCTGGAATCTTCCCCTTCGAAATTAACAGCTTCATACCCTTTTCACTCATATGACCAAGTCTTTGGTGCCACAAAGTTGAAGACCCAATCTCATCAACAACTGCATTTGCTTCATAGCTAGATTGTTCAACTATGTACAACGTCCCCTTTTTCTCTCCACGAGCAACAACTAGATTCCCCTTTATAACCTTCCACCGTCCGTCTCCGAAAGTAACTCGATACCCTTCCTTATCTAACTGACCCACAGATATCAACATCTTCTTCAGTCCAGGAATGTACCTTACATCTTTCAACGTCCAGCTAGTCCCCAAAGAGGTCTTAAGATTAATATCTCCCATGCCCGCAATATCCAAAGTCTCATCATCAGCAAGACGGACTTTACCAAAATTTCCAAGTCTAAAATTTAACATCAAATCCTTGCAAGGGGTAGCATGGAATGATGCACCAGAATCCATAACCCATGATTCAACGGAACATTCAACACAACAAATCAAGGCATCGTCATCCGCCACTTCTTCAACTACATTAGCTGAATTATCCTCTTTCTTATTTCCTTTAGGAGCTGCGGGAGCCGTACACTAATTTCTGAAGTGACCTTTCTTCTGACAATTCCAACAGACAATCTCCTTGCGATCTTTGGATTGTCCTCTCTTCTGTGACTTCGCTCTGCTACGCCCCTGATTCTGTCCCCTATCGGACTTTCTACCTCTATTCTCAGTACTCAACAAGGAACCTGACGACTCTCCTGAGTTTTTCCTACGAATATCTTCTCCAAGAATCGCATCTCGAACTCCATCAAAAGTCATCTTACTGCTCCCAGATGAATTACAAATAGCAGTGACAAATCCCGACCAACTGTCAGGTAACGTGGATACCAACAACAATGCTTGTACTTCATCATCGAATTTAATATCCACTGATGTCAATCTTGATAGGATAGAGTTAAATTCGTTCACATGATCAGCAACACAATCACCTTCATTCAATTTTGTGGCAAACAACAAGCGACACAAATATACCTTATTCGAAGCAGACGGCTTCTCATACATATTTGATAACGCCTTGATCAATCCATAAGTTATCGTTTCCTTGATGATATTGTAAGCAACGTTCTTTGCCAAAGTTAATCTGACAACACCCAGAGCCTGCCTATCCAATAGCTTCCAATCTTTCTCATCTATTGAATCTGGCTTCTTCTCCTCTAGCGGTTCATGTAGTTTTTTCTGATACAAATAATCTTCAATTTGCATCTTCCAAAACGAAAAATATTTGCCATCAAATTTGTCGATCTTTACTTTCCCTTCTTCTGCCATCGCTCCCACTCGCCTGAAAACCTAGGCTCTGATACCAGTTGTTGAGTATACAACAACGAAAGCAAAACCCAAAGCGAATAAACAAGAACAAGAAAATAAACGACAATCACACAAGACAAAGATTTACGTGGTTCGGAAATTCCTACTCCACAAGCCGCACTAATTTTGTATCGATCTCTCACAATTGTGTTGTGTTGTGTTATGTTACAATTACATGAGTATTTATAAGAGAAGAAACTGGGTCAAAATAAATCAGAGTCTAAATTTGAAATTCCTAACTCTATCCTAACTCTAATTAGAGTCAAATTCAGGAATTCCCAAGTCAAATCAGAAACCAATTCTGAAACCTAATAGACTCCACAAACCCAACAATATAGTGGTTTAATACTTCTAGAATCTGTTTTATGTTATATGCACATTATTTATTTGTACTTGCTCATTACAATGCATTGTTATGTTTAATGTTGTTTTTAATAGACTCTGAAGCGAGGTGGTAAAGATAGTGAAAATGTTGAAGATTTCATAGATAGTATGAATGGTGGTGGAAGCTTAAGAGGTATGTGTTTTTGTACTCTTAATTTTAGTGATAATTACTTTTCTTTTTGGCAATTTGGCAATTGTAGCACATACTCAGGATTTCCTAAACGTTTAGAATTTGTGGTAGTAATTAGGTAGAGTACTTTAATATAATAATCAACACATGACAAAACATAAACCTAACGAGGCTCTATTATCTTGCCTCCAACCCTGGATTTGGATTATTTGAATAAAATTGCTAATTTTATTTTAATTCATTTTTCTGAATTCGTATATAGACAATGTTTTTAATAATGTCTAATTAATTAATAAAAAATAATAAAACCGTATGTGTATATATTTTAATTTTAATTTACTTAATTTTGTATAAATAAGTTCGATCAACTATCATTATTTGACATTTAACCATTGGAGAATCAACTTTTGTATGACTAGTGGTCTTCAGTTCCATCATGAGGATACAACTTGATTGTATTGGAGATGTAAGTATATGGTTTTAACATGTATACGATGTAAGTATATATTGATTTTGAATGCCTTTTCGTATAATGATCATGTTTTGTTTTTTATTTGATAAATAAATTAATTTCCCGTGTGCTACTCCATCCCCCTCAATTGTTTACATTGGGGGATGAGGGCGTGGCACATATTAAATCTTCTAAAAAGTATAGTTTCATAAGTTATTTTTAACTTTTTTCTTCTGAATAAAATTTTAATATTTAAACTTTTATTCAAATTTTTTTCTTTAAACATAAGCTATGAAACTATATTTTATATACACTTTAAAATGTAATGCGTGCTAAGTAATGCTAAAAACATGTAAAGAAATGAGAGCGACGGTGCAAGTAATAAAAATCATGTTTTATAGTTAAATTTTTCTACAAAAAGATACAAGTGTCGTCTTTGTAATTAAAACAAAACCCTTCGTGTTGCTGAAGAATCCCAATCTAATTTCACCTCTCTCCTTACTGCTCCTAGGGTTTCAAATCAAAGCACAATTACAAAAATACATACACTCAATCTGTATCTATAACTCCACTCCAAAATGGTAAATCTTCAATTCTTCACAATCTAGATCTCAGTTTCTACGTATCTGTCAAGTTTTGATTCATTTTCATTGTTTTACAGGACTCTAACAGCGGTTTGGACGCGAAAATCGAGGCGTTGTTGAAGTCGGAGAAGCAGATGAGACTTAATGGCGATGTGGCGGGGACGAAGAAGGCGGTTACGGAGATTTTGCAGCTGTGTTTTGATGCCAAGGCGTGGAAGACTTTGAATGATCAGATTGTTTTGTTGTCGAAGCGTCGCGGTCAGCTGAAACAGGTAGTTTTTTGGCTTTTGAATTCCGGATTAGTTTCGTAACGTCGTAGTGGAGAATTTGAGTTTGTTTTTTATGTGATGGATGTGAATTAGAGTTTAATGCTTGAATTGATTGTTCGCGGTATTTTAATGTGAATTAGAGTTGATTGAGCTGAGTGTGTTGCGAATGAATTGTTGTAGTGTAGAGTTTGAGTGTGTGATGGATGTGTATGAGTTGAATGTTTGAATTCCTTGTTTGTTGTGAATTAATTTTGCCTTGTATTGTGTGTGTGTGTGTGTTCAAGGATGTCAAACAGGTTTGTTTTACTGTTCGAAGTAGAGGTGTGATTTAAGTTGAATTTTTACTCCTTTTATTCGAGATTTTTTGAAAGAAAATCCAGAGACTAACATGTGTACCGAGGCTGGATATATGTAGAGAGAGGGGGGGGGGGTGTAGGCAGTAGTTGTGAGCGAAAGAAGCATGAAGAGTTGATGTTTTGATTACCTGGATCAATAGGAACTTGATTACCTGGATCAATAGAAAATGGGCGATAAAATTGATGTGATATTAAATATGCTATATAGTATAACAGAGATTGTATTACTAGGGATTGGCATTCCAAATAGGGTAGGGATATGGTTATGTGTGTGTATAGAAAGATGTAGGTAGTATGTGAAGGCATTAGAAATGACACGAAGAACCATGATAGGTTTATGATGATCGAGTACCTTGATTAATAGAATGTTGACAGGGAAATTGACGTGCAATACACTAACTCTACTATATGTACAGATCTCCAATTGCTGGGGCATTGGGTGTAACCCCAATGTAGGGGTGTGAATGCTTTTTCAGTGATTTTCTGTACATTTTTGCTATTTTATGGTTATAAGTGCAGAAATGTAAGATTAACAGCCAAGATAGGAGAATATAGAAGAGAATAGAGAGATATCTGAAGAGAAACAGAGAGATTTAGAGCAGAAATGAGAGACAGAGTTTAGTGAGAGATTTGAGAGAGAAACCCTAGAGAGAGAAAGTAGTTATTGAGAAAGAGAATTGGTGGAAACAGATTCCTTTTCAAAAATCACATAATGAGAACACAGAACTTTTACAAGTATTTATAGACTCTGCACAACTCTAAACAGTAATGTAACTAACTTCTTAAAGAAAAGACAGAACTACCCTTAATGAACAAATACTACATCACAGTACACCAGTACGACTAATACTCTACTAATGCCACAGTACTATTCCTGAACATGGTACACTCTTTCTCAAAAGACTTCTTTGTGCCTTAGCTTCATCATTTAGCTTCATTGCAGTATTGCCCTATCGCTTGGAGTTACCACCTTTAAAGATGTTATTATGAACCAGAAATCCTGTGTATATGTTTATTAGTGGTTCCTTTTCCTTTTTATATGCACTGGAAGAGGCACGTGCTTTGATAGACGATTCATATGTCGAACCACAGGTTCCGTTTTATTCTTGAAATGGGAAGTTGAAACTATTGGTTATTATTATTTTTTATTTAATACTTTGCAATTAAGTGTATCTACTAATTCATCATTTGGAATGTACAGTATGAAAACTTTGTTGTCGATTTTATGAAAATAATTTGTAGGAGGCTTTAGCCTTTCACATGCTTCTGGAAGTTTGATGTCCCCCTAGTGTATCCCATTTTTTCCAAATTCTCCTTCCGATTTATTCAGTCTCAGATCAAAAAGATATAGCTTAGTTTTATTTCATTTCTTGAACAAGTTTAGTAATGATTATTTTATAATATTTAATTGCTTGTTTCGTTTTATTGCTTATGTATAGCACATTCTTTTACTTTTTTGTCGCTTTCTTGTACTTGTACGAAATAGTTATGTTTTGTTCTTTTGGGCGCATTTCCTACTGCTCACTCACTAATATTAGTTGCTGACTTGATTTTTAAACAGGCTGTAACTGCGATGGTCCAGCAAGCAATGCAGTACATAGATCAAACACCAGACATTGAAACTAAATCTGAGCTGATAAAAACACTTAATAGTGTCTCTGCAGGCAAGGTAAATTTTCGTTTTAAATTGGTCAAAAAGAATTGTAGAATATGCTTTGTCGTTCAAAATATAATTTGTAATTATATACTATGCAATTTTCTAAAATTAATAAAAACCAACATTTATTTTGTCAAAATAAAAATAAAAAACGAGAACAAGAGAAGATGTGGTTTATCTTATATGTTTTTCAAATTATACCCGTAATGGTTATAACATGATTTTGGGAGAGAAGGTCAAGGTTTGATTTCCACCAATCACATGATTTCATATAATTTTTTCATAAATATTAAAAGGTGTTTTGTTTTTCGTATTTTCTAACAAATAAGGATAAAATTGTAATTTTGTAACAAATAAGATGACACTTTTTGCCTGTATTGAAGTTAATATATAACAATATACATAGATTATAAACTACAAAGCATAAATTCAAATAATAATAATAACAATAATAATAGTAATAATAAAATAATGTTTTATAAATATTTTGTTCTAAAAAGAAGATACACATCTTTGTAATTAAAACAAAACCCTTCGTGTTTCTGAAGAATCCCAATCTAATTTCACCTCTCTCCTTAGTCACCCTAGGGTTTCAAATCAAACCACAATTACAAAAATACATACACTCAATCTGTATCTATAACTCCACTCCAAAATGGTAAATCTTCAATTCTTCACAATCTAGATCTCAATTTCTACGTATCTGTCAAGTTTTGATTCATTTTCATTGTTTTACAGGACTCTAACGGCAGTTTGGACGCGAAAATCGAGGCGTTATTGAACTCGGAGAGGCATATGAGACTTATTGGCGATGTGGCGGGGACGAAGAAGGCGGTTACGGAGATTTTGCAGCTGTGTTTTGATGCCAAGGCATGGAAGACTTTGAATGATCAGATTGTTTTGTTGTCGAAGCGTCGCGGTCAGCTGAAACAGGTAGTTTTTTGGCTTTTGAATTCCGGATTAGTTTCGTAACGTCGTAGTGGAGAATTTGAGTTTGTTTTTTATGTGATGGATGTGAATTAGAGTTTAATGCTTGAATTGATTGTTTGCGGTATTTTAATGTGAATTAGAGTTGATTGAGCTGAGTGTGTTGCGAATGAATTGTTGTAGTGTAGAGTTTGAGTGTGTTTTTGTGTGTAATGGATGTGTATGAGTTGAATGCTTGAATTGCTTGTTCGCTGTTAATTAATTTTGCCTTGTAGTGTGTGTGCGTGTGTGTTCAAGGATGTCAAACAGGTTTGTTTTACTGTTCGAAGTAGAGGTGTGATTTAAGTTGAATTTTTACTCCTTTTATTCGAGATTTTTTTAAAGAAAATCCAGAGACTAACATGTGTACCGAGGATGGATTTATGTAGAGAGAAGGGGGGGGGGGGTGTAGGCAGTAGTTCTGAGCGAAAGAAGCATGAAGAGTTGATGTTTTGATTACCTGGATCAATAGAAACTTGATTACCTGGATCAATAGAAAATGGGCGATAAAATTGATGTGATATTAAATATGCTCTATAGTATAACAGAGATTGTATTACTAGGGATTGGATGCATTCCAAGTAGGGTAGGGATATGGTTATGTGTGTGTATAGAAAGATGTAGGTAGTATGTGAAGGCATTAGAAATGACACGAAGAACCATGATAGGTTTATGATGATCGAGTACCTTGATTAATAGAATGTTGACAGGGAAATTGACGTGAAATACACTAGCTCTACTATATGTACAGATCTCCAATTGCTGGGGCATTGGGTGTAACCCCAATGTAGGGGTGTGAATGCTTTTTCAGTGATTTTCTGTACATTTTTGCTATTTTATGGTTTATAAGTGCAGAAATGTAAGATTAACAGCTAAGATAGGAGAATATAGAAGAGAATAGAGAGAGATCATAAGAGAAACAGAGAGATTTAGAGCAGAAATGAGAGACAGAGTTTAGTGAGAGATTTGAGAGAGAAACCCTAGAGAGAGAAAGTAGTTATTGAGAAAGAGAATTGGTGGAAACAGATTCCTTTTCAAAAATCACATAATGAGAACACAGAACTTTTACAAGTATTTATAGACTCTGCACAACTCTAAACAGTAATGTAGCTAACTTCATAAAGAAAAGACAGAACTACCCTTAATGAACAAATACTACATCTTAGACAGTACACCAGTACGACTAATACTCTACTAATGCCACAGTACTATTCCTGAACATGGTACACTCTTTCTCAAAAGCCTTCTTTGTGCCTTAGCTTCATCAATTAGCTTCATTGCAGTATTGCCCTATCGCTTGGAGTTACCACCTTTAAAGATGTTATTATGAACCAGAAATCCTGTGTATATGTTTATTAGTGGTTCCTTTTCCTTTTTATATGCACTGGAAGAGGCACGTGCTTTGATAGAAGATTCATATGTCGAACCACAGGTTCTGTTTTATTCTTGAAATGGGAAGTTGAAACTATTGGTTATTATTATTTTTTATTTAATTCTTTGCAATTAAGTGTAGCTACTAATTCATCATTTGGAATGTACAGTATGAAAACTTTGTTGTCGATTTTATAAAAATTTGTAGGAGGCTTTAGCCTTTTACATGCTTCTGGAAGTTTGATGTCCCCCTAGTGTATCCCATTTTTTTCCAAATTCTCCTTCCGATTTATTCAGTCTCAGATCAAAAAGATATAGATTAGTTTTATTTCATTTCTTGAACAAGTTTAGTAATGATTATTTTATAATATTTAATTGCTTGTTTCGTTTTATTGCTTATGTATAGCACATTCTTTTACTTTTTTGTCGCTTTCTTGTACTTGTACGAAATAGTTATTTTTTGTTCTTTTGGGCGCATTTCCTACTGCTCACTCACTAATATTAGTTGCTGACTTGATTTTTAAACAGGCTGTAACTGCGATGGTCCAGCAAGCAATGCAGTACATAGATCAAACACCAGACATTGAAACTAAATCTGAGCTGATAAAAACACTTAATAGTGTCTCTGCAGGCAAGGTAAATTTTCGTTTTAAATTGGTCAAAAAGAATTGTAGAATATGCTTTGTCGTTCAAAATATAATTTGTAATTATATACTATGCAATTTTCTAAAATTAATAAAAACCAACATTTATTTTGTCAATAAAAATAAAAAACGAGAACAAGAGAAGATGTGGTTTATCTGATATGATTTTCAAATTATACCTGTAATGGTTATAACATGATTTTGAGAGAGAAGGTCAATGTTTGATTCCCACCAATCACATGATTTCATATAATTTTTTCATAAATATTAAAAGGTGTTTTGTTTTTCGTATTTTCTAACAAATAAGGATAAAATTGTAATTTTATAACAAATAGATGACACTTTTTGCCTGTATTTAAGTTAATATATAACAATATACATAGATTATAAACTACAAAGCATAAATTCAAATAATAATAATAATAGTAATAATAAAATAATGTTTTATAAATATTTTGTTCTAAAAAGAAGATACACATCTTTGTAATTAAAACAAAACCCTTCGTGTTGCTGAAGAATTCCAATCTAATTTTACCTCTCTCCTTACTCCCCCTAGGGTTTCAAATCAAACTACAATTACAAAAATACATACACTCAATCCGTATCTATAACTCCACTCCAAAAGGGTAAATCTTCAATTCTTCACAATCTAGATCTCAGTTTCTACGTATCTGTCAAGTTTTGATTCATTTTCATTGTTTTACAGGAACGGCGGTTTGGACGCAAAATCGAGGCGTTATTGAACTCGGAGAGGCATATGAGACTTATTGGCGATGTGGCGGGGACGAAGAAGGCGGTTACGGAGATTTTGCAGCTGTGTTTTGATGCCAAGGCATGGAAGACTTTGAATGATCAGATTGTTTTGTTGTCGAAGCGTCGCGGTCAGCTGAAACAGGTAGTTTTTTGGCTGTTGCGGATAGTTTCGTAAAGTTGTGGTGGAGTGTTGGAGTTTGTTTTTTATGTGATGGATGTGAATTAGAGTTTAATGCTTGAATTGATTGTTTGCGGTATTTTAATGTGAATTAGAGTTGATTGAGCTGAGTGTGTTGCGAATGAATTGTTGTGTAGAATTTGAGTGTGTTTTTGTGTGTGATGGATGTGTAAGAGTTGAATGCTTGGCATGATTGTTTGCGGTAAATTAATTCTGCGTTGTAGTGTGGTGCGTGTTTAAGGATATCGAACAGGTTTGTTTGGAATGTTCAAAGTAGAGGTGTGATTCGAGTCGAATTTTTATATTATTTTATTTGAATTTTTTTTTTTTTAAATCCAGAGCCTAAAAACTTTACCAGGTATGGATATATGTAGAGAGAAGGGGGATGTAGGAATTAGTCGTGACCGGAAGAATCATGATGAGTTGATGTCGCTTGAGTACTTGGATCAGTAGAAAATGGGCAATAAATTTGATTTAATATTAAATATACTATGGTAGGGCATTGGATGCATTCCAAATAGGGTAGGGTATGAGTTTGTGTGTGTATATAGAGAGCTATAGGTAGTATATGTGAAGGCATTAGTAATTTGAATGACACGAAGAACCATGATATGTTTATGCTGATCGAGTACTTGATTGATAGAATGTTGACAGCGAAACTGATGTGCAATACACTAACTCTACTATATTTACAGTGATCCAATTGCTAGGGCATTGGGTGTAACTGTAACCCTAATGTAGGGGTTTGAATAGGTTCCTATCTCTGTGCCTAGTACATGGTACACTCGTTTTGAGAAGCCTTCTTTGTGCCTTAGCTTCATTAATTAGCTTTAGTGAACTCCAAAAGCGTAACATAGATCCTATTTCCACCTGCAAACTCATTGCAGTATTGCCCTATCGCGTGGAGATATACCACCTTTAAAGATGTTATTATGAACCAGAAATCCTGTGTATATGTTTATCACTGGTTCCTTTTCCTTTTTATATGCACTGGAAGAGGCATGTGCTTTGATTGAAGATTCTTATGTTGAACTGCCGGTTCCATTCCATTCTTGAAATGGGAAGTTGAAACTATTGGTTATTATTATTTTTTATTTAATTCTTTGCAATTAAGTGTAGCTACTAATTCATCATTTGGAATGCAGTATGAAAACTTTTTTGTCGATTTTATGAAAATAATTTGTAAGAGGCTTTAGCCTTCACATGCTTCTGGAAGTTTGATTTCCCTGTAGTTTATCCCATTTTTTCCTAATTCTCCTTCCAATTGATTCAATCTCAGATCAGAAGGATATAGCTTAGTTTTTTTTTTCATTTCTTGAACAAATTTAGTAATGACTCTTTTATAATATTTAATTGCTTGTTTCGCTTTATTGCTTATCTATAGCACATTATTTTACTTTTTTGTCGCTTTCTTGTCCTTGTACGAAGTAGTTATTTTTCTTTTTCTTTTGGGTGCATATCCTACTGCTCACTCACTAATTAGTTGCTGACTTGATTTTTAAACAGGCTGTAACTGCGATGGTCCAGCAAGCAATGCAGTACATAGATCAAACACCAGACATTGAAACTAAATCTGAGCTGATAAAAACACTTAATAGTGTGTCTGCAGGCAAGGTAAATTTTCGTTTTAAATATAAGAATGTATTGTTATGCATTGTCCCTTGTTTTGAAAGTTTATATTCTATTTTTCTTCTGGTTCTTAATGGACATGTTGTGGTAGATTTATGTTGAAATAGAGCGGGCAAGGTTGATAAAGATACAAGCAAAAATCAAGGAAGAACAAGGAAACATTTCCGAGGCTGCGGATTTGATGCAGGAAGTTGCGGTCAGTTTCTGATTATATTACATTTTACGACCATTGAAATACACAAGTACCCACACACATAAATAGCTGTTCTCGTTTCACTAAATTTTTTGTATTGCATTGAGTTATTCTTTAGAAGATTGTTTACTGATGTGGTCAATTTACAGGTGGAAACATTTGGTGCAATGGCAAAGACTGAAAAAATTGCTTTCATTCTTGAACAAGTATGCGATCTCTTTTTTTTTTTTTTCTTGTTCACTTCAAGTGTCTCTTTCTTATTCCATATTAGGGAAGATTAAAGCATGCCATCTCAAACAAACATTGCAGGTGCGGCTATGTTTAGATCGCCAGGATTACGTGCATGCACAGATACTCTCAAGAAAAATTAGTCCGAGGGACTTTGATGCAGACACTTCAAAGGAGAAGAAAAAAGCTAAGGAAGGTGACAATGTTGTTGAAGAGGCTCCTGCTGACATACCATCACTTCTGGAGTTGAAGCGGATCTACTATGAATTATTGAGACGGTATTTTAGAATGTTCACTTTCAGTATATATCTGTAGTCTCTCTTATCTCTCTTATCTCTGTCTGTCTGCCAATGCATCTCTCTCTTCCTCTTTCTTGTGTGACGGCTTCTATCTAATTGTCAGCAATCAAGGTTTGTTGCTAGATTCTTTCATAAACAGATCTTGATACATTAGAAATTTCCAAACTCCTGTAGAGTTTTAAAAAAATATATTTTCCTTCAAAAAAAAGCAAATATATATACACACAAAAATAAATGATCACAATAAATGATCACAATGTCATACTATTTTACCTTAACTCTCTCCTTGACCAAGGTATCAAAATGTCGTTCAAGCCCTCTATAAACCCCATACTTAATGATTTCCTCGTAATGACTAGAAAACCTATCATGAAAAATCATAAATGATTGTAAATGTAAAAATGTTAACCACTGCTTAATTGATGTTCAGTGATATTTCTGAAATTATGTAACAATTGTAATTACAGCTAGACAATCAGCTAGGACTTAGGAAATCTCCAGCAAGGATATCTTATGTAATTACAACCAAGATTCCCTTGGTTTGTATATATAGTTATGTAATGTAATACAAGGAGGTCAAGGGAAATTGCTCATATTCTTACAAAAAGAATGTAGGCAATGCACATGAAACTAGTCTAACATTTTACTTCAATTTCAACAAAATAAATGGTTTACCATTTTAGATCTCCAAAGTGCTTTTGATGGCATAAATTTAGCAGCTAGTAAAACTCCTGCATTCAAAATTTTGTTACAAATTATTTAATTCATTTATGTAAAAGAATGTATACTAGAGAAGATACATAAGTTCATAGCTCATACCATCAAATTATTTTGTATCGGGGTCCCACTCATGATAATAAAACCATTATCTTTTACCCTAATATTAAGCACATTGCTAGCTTTTTTGGTTTCGGGGTTCTTCAAGACGTGTCCCTATATTCATTTCCAACAAATTCTTATTAACAGTTTCAATAATAAACAATGTGCAGATATTACATTAAAAAAAGAACTACCTCATCAATAATCACTTTAAAAAAGGGAAATCGCCTTGAAAAAACTCATTATTAGGTTTATCCAGAAGCGCAATTGAAACCAAAGAAACTCCCTAAGACATAACAGAAAAATTAAAGACAAATGATTAACATGAAAAGAAACATAACCAGACACCCTAATAAGTAAACACCAAATTACTAACCTTACTAGCTTTATCTCCAACTGCCAATTTCTGATACCTGGTGATAAAATGCTTTTTAGAGTTTATTCACAAAAATGCATACAAAAAAAACATGCATACAAAAAAAAAAAATCATTAGTAAAAACAAAACAAGATGGACTCACTTTTGATATGCCAATTTAACAAGCTTTAATTCTCTCTCCCAATCCGTTATCAAGCCGGGGGGAGCCAAAATCAACACCCTCTCAATAGAATAAGTGCTAAAAAGTCCTTTCAAAAAAACGCAGACCTAACATGAAATGTTAAAAATTGATGTCAATAACCTGCTATGAACTCTCGTTAATCCATAACATAGCCATAAAAATAGACGATATTTAAACAAAAATTTATACCTGTCTGGTCTTTCAAGGCCCATATCATCAGCTAAAATCCCACCATGGCCTTGGCAATGCAATTTAAATAACCACTTGACACCATCTACCTGGTGCTTATACAAGTCTCCTACCATCGCTCCTCGAAAATCGAACTCAAAACCATCGCCACTCAACTGAAATCGACCTGTTAATTAAAAAATAAAGAGTCTAAATTTCCAAGTCATACCCCTTTTTCGTTTTGTTCCTGCATGGATTTCCTTTTTTTATTCACAATCATATAGCTATAAATTGTACTTAAATGACTAAATCTAGTTTTTTCTATCTTAAAAATTTCGACAACCGGCTAAAAAGGATTTGGTCGTGCGAATCTACCTTACCATTCGAGGGAAGATATTACGAACTAAACCTAGGACTGGAGGCAAGATAATAGAGCCTCTATGCTAGTTAGGTTTATGTTTTATTACATTTTGATTATTACATTAAAGTACTCTACCTAATTATTGCCACAAATTCTAAACATTTAGGAACCCTCTATGAATGTGCTACAATTGCCAAAAAGAAAAGTAATTGTCACTACAAATCAAGAGCATGAGAAACATATACCTCTTAAGCTTCCACCACCATTCATACTATCTATGAAATCTTCAACATGTTCACTATCTTTACCACCTCGTCTCCGAGTCTATTAAAAGCAATATTAAGCAAAAATAAATAAAAATATTCCAGGGTAAGCTAACAATGCATCGTAATGGAGCACGTACAAACAATATAACATAACAATGCATTGTAATGGAGCAAGTACAAATAAATAATGTGCATATCAAATAGAACAGATTCTTTAAGTATTAAACCACTCTCTAAACACTATGAAGGTTTGAATTTTATATCTTAAATTAACTCTAGATTTGCATCGTTATATTTAAACTGATAATCAAAGTTGACAATAGTTACTTTGTGAACCTTCGCACCCTTACCAAATGCTGAACAATTTCTTTCCTTAATATTTTTTAAACACAATGCATGTAATCAATTTAAAGCTGCTACATGCTATAGAATATTATACAAATTAATGGAACTTAAAGAAGAAATTTAAATGTTACCTAATTTTTTAAATTAAATCCTTAGCATGTAGCAGCTTTAAATTTATTAGGTAACATTTAAATTTCTTCTTTAAGTTCCATTAATTTGTATAATATTCTATAGCATGTAGCAGCTTTAAATTGATTACATGCTTTATGTTTAAAAAATATTTAAGGAAAGAAATTGTTCAGCATTTGGTAAGGGTGCGAAGGTTCACAAAGTAACTATTGTCAACTTTGATTATCAGTTTAAATATAACGATGCAAATCTAGAGTTAATTTAAGATATAAAATTCAAACCTTCATAGTGTTTAGAGAGTGGTTTAATACTTAAAGAATCTGTTCTATTTGATATGCACATTATTTATTTGTACTTGCTCCATTACAATGCATTGTTATGTTATATTGTTTGTACGTGCTCCATTACGATGCATTGTTAGCTTACCCTGGAATATTTTTATTTATTTTTGCTTAATATTGCTTTTAATAGACTCGGAGACGAGGTGGTAAAGATAGTGAACATGTTGAAGATTTCATAGATAGTATGAATGGTGGTGGAAGCTTAAGAGGTATATGTTTCTCATGCTCTTGATTTGTAATGACAATTACTTTTCTTTTTGGCAATTGTAGCACATTCATAGAGGGTTCCTAAATGTTTAGAATTTGTGGCAATAATTAGGTAGAGTACTTTAATGTAATAATCAAAATGTAATAAAACATAAATCTAACTAGCATAGAGGCTCTATTATCTTGCCTCCAGTCCTAGGTTTAGTTCGTAATATCTTCCCTCGAATGGTAAGGTAGATTCGCACGACCAAATCCTTTTTAGCCGGTTGTCGAAATTTTTAAGATAGAAAAAACTAGATTTAGTCATTTAAGTACAATTTATAGCTATATGATTGTGAATAAAAAAAGGAAATCCATGCAGGAACAAAACGAAAAAAGGGGTATGACTTGGAAATTTAGACTCTTTATTTTTTAATTAACAGGTCGATTTCAGTTGAGTGGCGATGGTTTTGAGTTCGATTTTCGAGGAGTGATGGTAGGAGACTTGTATAAGCACCAGGTAGATGGTGTCAAGTGGTTATTTAAATTGCATTGCCAAGGCCATGGTGGGATTTTAGCTGATGATATGGGCCTTGGAAAGACCAGACAGGTATAAATTTTTGTTTAAATATCGTCTATTTTTATGGCTATGTTATGGATTAACGAGAGTTCATAGCAGGTTATTGACATCAATTTTTAACATTTCATGTTAGGTCTGCGTTTTTTTGAAAGGACTTTTTAGCACTTATTCTATTGAGAGGGTGTTGATTTTGGCTCCCCCCGGCTTGCTAACGGATTGGGAGAGAGAATTAAAGCTTGTTAAATTGGCATATCAAAAGTGAGTCCATCTTGTTTTGTTTTTACTAATGATTTTTTTTTTGTATGCATTTTTGTGAATAAACTCTAAAAAGCATTTTATCACCAGGTATCAGAAATTGGCAGTTGGAGATAAAGCTAGTAAGGTTAGTAATTTGGTGTTTACTTATTAGGGTGTCTGGTTATGTTTCTTTTCATGTTAATCATTTGTCTTTAATTTTTCTGTTATGTCTTAGGGAGTTTCTTTGGTTTCAATTGCGCTTCTGGATAAACCTAATAATGAGTTTTTTCAAGGCGATTACCCTTTTTGTAAAGTGATTATTGATGAGGTAGTTCTTTTTTTAATGTAATATCTGCACATTGTTTATTATTGAAACTGTTAATAAGAATTTGTTGGAAATGAATATAGGGACACGTCTTGAAGAACCCCGAAACCATAAAAGCTAGCAATGTGCTTAATATTAGGGTAAAAGATAATGGTTTTATTATCATGAGTGGGACCCCGATACAAAATAATTTGATGGTATGAGCTATGAACTTATGTATCTTCTCTAGTATACATTTTTTTGCATAAATGAATTAAATAATTTGTAACAAAATTTTGAATGCAGGAGTTTTACTAGCTGCTAAATTTATGCCATCAAAAGCACTTTGGAGATCTAAAATGGTAAACCATTTATTTTGTTGAAATTGAAGTAAAATGTTAGACTAGTTTCATGTGCATTGCCTACATTCTTTTTGTAAGAATATGAGCAATTTCCCTTGACCTCTTTGTATTACATTACATAACTATATATACAAACCAAGGAAATCTTGGTTGTAATTATATAAGATATCCTTGCTGGAGATTTCCTAAGTCCTAGCTGATTGTCTAGCTGTAATTACAATTGTTACATAATTTCAGAAATATCACTGAACATCAATTAAGCAGTGGTTAACATTTTTACATTTACAATCATTTATGATTTTTCATGATAGGTTTTCTAGTCATTACGAGGAAATCATTAAGTATGGGGTTTATAGAGGGCTTGAACGACATTTTGATACCTTGGTCAAGGAGAGAGTTAAGGTAAAATAGTATGACATTGTGATCATTTATTGTGATCCTTTATTTTTGTGTGTATATATATTTGTTTTTTTTGAAGGAAAATATATTTTTTTAAAACTCTACAGGAGTTTAAGACTAGGATATGTCCATATTACTGGCGTCGCGAGAAGGAGACTACTCTTGCACTCCCACCCAAGCAGGAGTTAGTTATTTGGTTAAAATTGAGTCAAAAGCAGGTATGGTGTTTCAACTTGGTGACCGGACTTCTAAACTTAGTCATTGCACTTTTGAACAATTAAAGTTTAGCTCTTGTTCTGATCTATTGCAACGTATGCTGTGTTATTGATATTTTTAATGCAGAGAAACATGTATTTGGATTTCTTGAAGCTCAGAGAGACAAATAGTGATGAATTTCCAAATGTTTTTAGTGCATGTGAGGTAAGAAAGCAATTTGTTGATTAATTTTAGATTGAAAGTTATGCAAGTTGTGCCTACTTGTTATGAATTCACACAACTCTCCTCAGAAAATTACTGATTGATAATATTAATAAAGATAATAAGGTTCGATTACAACGTGATTACAGAATGAAACAATACTGAAAATAACAAAGGGACATTCGAGAGGCCCTATCTCTCCATGAGATCCAATAAGTGGCTACACAAATCAGATAAACCAAACCCTAGCTTCCTTCCCCCAATTTAGTTGCATCCCCTGCGTGCAATTACTTAATCACCCCTTGAATCTTTTGCCATTTGACCCTCCATTGCATTTACGGTTTTGCCCCTCTGTTTATTCCTGGTGTACATCTTCAATTGCTGTTGACTGTTTGACTGCGTGACAATACCCCCGACCCAAAGTTTCACCTTGTCCTCAAGGTGGAAGGTGGGAAATTGATTGTTCAACAATGTTACATCCTCCCACGTGGCCTCAAAAGAAGGGAGGTTTTTCCATTTGATTAACGCTTCCAGACGCACAGTATTACCCACTTTAACTTGTCTGACTTCTAGCACGGACTCTGGTGTCACGAGTAATTCCAACTCAGGTGACAGTTGCTGGGGAATGTCAATAGAAGTTGTGTGTCCGACTGACCGTTTGAGCTGTGAAATATGGAAAACAGGGTGCACCTTAGCAGATTCTGGGAGTTGCAAATGATATGCTACCTTGCCCACTTTCTTAATAATGCGATAGGGTTTGTAGTATCTTGCTGCTAGTTTCTCAAATGGTCGTCGAGGCAGGGACTGTTGACGATAAGGTTGGAGTTTTAAATACACCATGTCATCTACTTCGAAACAATCCTCCCGACGTTTGACATCTGCATTTCTTTTCATCAGTTGCTGGGCTTTAGTTAATGAGAACTGAAGGTCATCTAAGATAGCATCCGTTCTTGTAATAATTCTTCCAGACTGCCCACAAGTGTTTGGCCATTCCCAATTCAAACCAAGTGCGGAGGATCTCTCCCATATAATGCCTTAAAAGGACTTATCTTTGTTGAAGTATGAGGGGAGGTGTTGTAAGAGATTTCCGCCCAGTGCAACCACTTAGCCCAAGAAGTAGGTTTACCCCCAATAAAACACCTGAGATAAGTTTCCAGCCCCTTATTAACAATCTCCGACTGACCGTCGGTTTGTGGATGATACGACGTGCTCTTCTTAAGTTCGGTTCCGTGCAATTTAAACAGTTCCTTCCAGAACGTGCTCAGAAAGATTTGATCTCGGTCCGATACAATTGATGTCGGAAAACCATGCAATCGAACGACCTCCCGAATGAAAACAGTTGCTACCTTGAAAGCATCAAACGGATGTTTGAGACCTATGAAGTGGGCATATTTGGTAAACCTGGGTAGGAATGGGTAGTGGCTGAAGTAAGCCTGCAGGTGACTGTTGTGAGGCTTTCTGCTGTTGACAGATTGCACAGCTCCTCACATATTCTGTGACTTCTTTTCGCATTCCTGCCCAGAACCAATCGATAGCAAGCCTTAGATATATCTTCAGCTCCCCTGTATGTCCCCCAACCACACTGTCGTGGTATTCTTTGAGCAAAGCGGCCTTCAAAGTGGATTGTTGAGGTATCACACAGCATCCCTTATAGTACAACTTATTATCCACCATTGTATAACCTGGGTGTTCTCTCTTATTCGTCACAATCTCAGTTCGTAGTCTTAACACTGAATCCTTGTTTAATTCCTCCTCCAACGTCTTCCAAGATATAGATAGGACAGTCATTAAGGAACTTAAAGCCACTTCACCATCCCGCTTCCTTGATAAAGCGTCTGCCACATGATTTGAGGATCCTGTCTTGTATTGAATCTCAAAGTCGAACCCTAGTAGTTACGTTACCCATTTTTGGTAGTCTTGATTCACCTCACGTTGCTGTGTAAGAAACCGTAAACTTTGCTGGTCCAAGCGAATCACAAAATGCCTGCCGAACAAATATGGTTTCCATTTGATAACTGCTAAACATATTGCAATCAATTCTTTTTCGTAGATCGATTTTTGTTGCGCTCGTTCTCCTAGAATCTTACTGAAATACGCCACTGGTCGGCCTTCTTGTAACAATACTGCTCCAACACCATGTCCTGATGCATCTGTCTCCAATGTAAAAGGCAACTTGAAGTTCGGCATAGCCAGTACAGGGGGCTTAGTCAGCCAATTTGAGTTGATTAAAAGCTGTTGTTGCCTCTGTAGTCCACCCAAACTTGTCTTGAGCATTTCTGTCAACAGTCTCGCAATCTGAGCATACCTAGCCACAAATTTACGGTAATATCCCGTCAATCCTAAGAAGCCACGTAATTCTTTTAAATTTCTGGGCTGTTCCAGTCTAACATTGCCTGCACCTTCGCCTGATCTACTTCCACCCCTGCTTCAGATATGACGTGACCTAGATAGCCGATTACAGATTTTCCAAACTCGCACTTCTTTAGATTTGCATACAGCTGATGCTCTACCAGTTTGTCCATAACAGCGTAAAGATGTTGATGGTGCTCTTCGAGCGTCTTGCTATATATTAGAATATCGTCGAAGAAGACGAGTACATATTTCCTCAAGAATGGTCTGAATATATCATTCATTAATGATTGGAATGTTGAGGGAGCATTCATTAAGCCCGAACGGCATTACGAGGAACTCGTAATATCCGTCATGCGTTCGAAACGCAGTCTTGTGAGTGTCTTCCCTTCTCACTCGAATCTGATGGTATCCCGAACGAAGATCCAACTTAGAAAAAATTCTCGCACCATGAAGTTCATCTAACAATTCGTCTATGACCGGTATTGGATACTTGTCCGGAACCGTCTCTTTGTTTAAGGCCCTATAATCAACACAAAAATGCCATGATCCGTCTTTCTTTTTCACTAGTAGTACGAGGCTAGAAAACGGGCTTGTCGACGGTTTAATGATCCCTGCTGTTAACAATTCTGCAATGAGTCACTCTATCTCATCCTTCTGGATTTGAGGATACCGGTAGGGTCGTACACTTATAGGATCACTGCCCTCTTTCATGATTATCATGTGTTCGTGGTTTCTTGTAGGTGGCAGCCCCACGGGTGTTTCAAATACCCGAGCATACTCCGTTTCATAGTTTCCACAAACCCATTTTTTTGAACCTGACCTACCTCCCACCTCCCATGTACCATCTGCTTTCATCTCCACACAATTACACTCGACCCAGAACCCATTCCCTTGTTTTCGTAAGATTCTCCTCATTGCTTTCAAAGACACTTGAGAGTGTACCAGTGAAGGGTCCCCGACCAAAGTTACAGGTTCTCCTTTTACTTAGAATTTCATCACTTGAGTCTTCCAATTCGTAAGAACCATCCCCAACTTTTCCAACCAAACAATTCCCAATATAATATCGGAACTACCCAACTTTAGGGGCAGAAAATCCTCCACTACTTCTAGTCCCCCGTCCAACTGTAGGGTAATTCCGCTGCATATTCCTTCTCCCCTTATCGCTTCCTTATTCCGTAAACAAACCCCGAACCCCATTGACTTTTCTACTTTCAACCCCAACTCTTCGACAACTCCGAGGGCAATGAAATTATGAGTCGCCCCCGGATCAATCATTACAATCACTTCCCTATCCCCAACTAGTCCCCCTCAGCCTCATGGTTTTAGGGTTAGATATACCAACTACGGAGTTTAGAGATACCTCGGTGAGGATTTCTTCTGTAGGTGAAGGTGGTGCTTCAACGTCTTCTCCTTCAGTTTCTACCTCCTCAGCTATCAACATAATGCCGAGTTCCTTCTGTTTGCAACGGTGTCCCACAGACCACTTAGCATCGCAACGATAACAGAGCCCTTTAGCTCTCTTCTCCTGCAATTCCCTTTTCGTAAGTCTCTTCACATCACCCCTGCCTGCGTGGTGCTACCTGAGACTCGGTCGATGTACTACCCCAATTCTTACTGAAAGATGGACTTGTCGGCAAAGCCAAAGAATACGGCCCAATTGAGCTAGTACCTCTATTGTTGTTTGAGTTTTGACTGAACCGTGAGGTGTTAAGATTAATCCTTCTTGTTGTTGACACCTTCAACTTCTCTTCCACCCTTATTCCTTGCTCCATTGCTTGCTCCAAGCACATAGGATTCATTAGCCGCACCTCAACCTTAATTTCATCCTTATGCCCGTTTATGAAATGACCCATCAACATGTCTTCCGAGACTCCTTCGAGTGGCCCTGCTGTTTCAATAAATCGACGTCTATACTCCAACATTGTCGTTGTTTGAACCGTCGAAAGCCACTGCTCATGTTGGGAACCACCTCCCATTGGCCTAAATTGCCTCAGTACAAATCTCTTAATATCAGCCCACCTTCTAATGGGATGCCTATTATGTTCCCACTGGTACCATCGTAGTGCATCTCCCTCCATAGCCACCACCACAGCTTCTAACATCTCCCGTTCGGAAAGTCGATAGAATGCAAAGTATCGTTCTACCCTAATAATCCATCCGTCTGGATCTACCCCATCAAATACAGGCATGTCCAATTTCCTATAGCGCCAATTACTTTGTCCCTGACCCATATGATGACCCAACCCGGGCCTAAACCCGATTCCATCACCAACCCATTCTCTATCTCCCATCTCCCGAGGATTCATCCCAACTTCTCTGTTTACCCCTATCTCGCGATGGTGCACCCCTATCACCGAATTAGGGCTTGCAAACCCGAATTCTCCTCGATTCACACTTGCTTCTCCTCTGTCAGGCCCTGGCACTAACATCGGTTGTAACCCGGTGATGGTAGACTTCATTTCCGTCTGAAATTTGAGCTGTTCATTCCTCATCGTATTGATTAAAGGTTCGTGATATTCTCTGCTCCGATTCACTCTCCCCTCCAGACGTGCCGCCAACGACTCGAAATCCGCCCCCATCTTCTTCGTTGCTAGGGTTTTGTCCCTCAATCACAACCTCTGTCAACGAGTGTCGTATGGCGTCAACGGCTTTGTCGATCGTGTTCGTTATCATACTCTTCAAAGACTCCTCCATCTCAGCTACCTTTTTCTCCATGACTTCCACCCTTTGCGCCATCGTTGGTTGCCCCATCAGGTCTAACAGATCTAACTGCTCTGATACCACTTTGTTATGAATTCACACAACTCTCCCCAGCAAATTACTGATTGATAATATTAATAAAGATAATAAGGTTCGTTTTCAACGTGATTACGGAATGAAACAATACTGAAAATAACAAAGGGACATTCGAGAGGCCCTATCTCTCCATGAGATCCAATAAGCGGCTACACAAATCAGATAAACCAAACCCTAGCTTCCTTTCCCCAATTTAGCTGCATCCCCTGCGTGCAATTACTTAATCACCCCTTGACTCTTTTGCCATTTGACCCTCCATTGCATTTACGGTTTTGCCCCTCTGTTTATTCCTGGTGTACATCTTCAATTGCTGTTGACTATTTGACTGCGTGACACTACTACCAAACTTAAAATCCTGAAATTATCATACAAACTAGAAATCGCCCGTTATTATTAACTAATGGAATTGGGCAGAACTCTATTTCCCCGAGTAGTTTTGGAACCAGTCCACTTGTTAGATGCACATATAGAGTATGGTACAACTAGGTTGTTCCTACATAAAGTTAGTGAGTGAGCTTAACTATATGCCATAAATTGGTGATGCTTTTTTTTTTTCAACTTTAAAAGGACTCATTCTGATATATATACTCAAAGATATGTATCTAAATGTCAACAGCGACTCCGACGTTTGTGCTCAGATCCGACATTGTTGTGTCCCAAAGAGCTTTTGACTAGTTTTGATGAGAGATTGAACAAGATAGTGTCTGAAGCAGAGGCATCATGTGATCGAGAATCTGGATCAGTTAAGTTGGTTTTCTTGTCAGAGCTTCTACCAGATATCATCAAGCAAAAGGAACGTGTTTTGATTTTCTTGCAATATCTTGGGATGTTGGATGCTGTTGAGGTAATTTTCTTATTTGCATTCCGATGAAGAAAGTGCACAAAATCTTAAGACCATTTTGCATATCTGTGCTCAAGTGGGTTGCCTGCATATTTGCTACAGTGTACAGGAAATTGTAATCTGAATTACAAACATACAAACTAGTCTCTCTCAATTAGATTATCTAAATAATTAGCTTAAGATTTCAACCCATTTAATAATTCATTTACTGGTACACACAAGAGTCTGCTTGATCTGACAGTGAAGAATGTGCATGGCATGATCTAGACAATAAAATTAACTATCCCTTTAAGTATTGGACTCTATAAAAAATATTAATCCCTTTTGTAATTGTGTTTAGGCTTTGGTGAAACCGAAGTACAAGTTTTTACGACTTGATGGAAAAACGGATCCGAAAAAGCGAGATGAACTCATAAAGGTCAGTGTAAATTTAAGTATGTGCACACATATAATATGATTGAATATTTCTGCCAATATTACACATAATGATATAATTTTTTAAGTGATTCATGCTTTGTGAATACTGTTGGGATCAATAATTTTATTAAATAATATTTTTTTTAGCAAACACATACTAGTTATTTTACATTCTTTGATTAGATTAGTTTAGTTGAGATTTAAATATGATCAACTTTGTTAGTTAAATAGTCAATTTAGTTCTTCTTTCCATATTTACACAATATTTTATCTATTACAGAAATTTCAATCTGGAGAGTTCCCTATATTTCTCCTTTCGTATAAAGTTGGAGCTTTAGGGTATAATCTTACAAAAGCAACTAGAGTTATTCTGTTGGAACCTTCCTGGAATCCCAGGTAAGGATACAGGTCTACCCATGTATTTAAATATATTTATTTGGTGTAAGCAAGTTCTGTTTTTTAATTGATGAAATCGGTTTTATCTTTTCAGTACTGATAACCAGGCCGTGGATCGTGCATATCGTCTTAAACAAACCAAAAGTGTTCTTGTATACAGATTGGTGTGTTGTGGAACAATTGAAGAAAGGGAATACAGAAATCAGGTTAGGTTCTTTTCATGTAACAACCCAAATTTTTGGATTATATTATCTAAGGACCGCATATCTAAATGAAGTCAAAGTGTAAAGAATATTAAATCGTAATTGAAAAGAGAATTAATATTTCAAATGTTAAAGAAGTTAAAACTCTCTAGATGAGAATATAAGTCCAAGCAGTGGCGGAGCTAGAAAAATATGGCAGAGTACTCCAAAAGAATGATATGTGGGGAATGGCAGGGTATCCTATATAACACCTGGTTTTGCAAAATATTGTTGGCTGGATTTTAGAAATTACTGGTGTTGGATTCGGACCCACGCATCTGAACAAGAATACCCTCTAATGTGGCATTCTGGACCACTGCTGCTACTTGAGATTTGCCAACAATCATACAAAACATACCTTCAGCCAGAAATCCAGGGTATTCGAAGGGAACCTCTAGGTTCTTAGTGGCTCCGCCCCTGAGTCCAAGCATTAGCCATAATAGACTTTATGAGCATTTATCAAGACTAATGATTGATGTCAACTAGTTAAATGCCATAAATCATGACTTTTAAATCTTATAATCTATACAAACTTGCATGTACCATCATGGCTATGCATGCAATTTATATCCCTTAACTTACATAATACCCTAGCGCATGTAATAGCAACATTTAGTAGCTTATACAAATAATGGTCACTTTTGTCAAAATACTTGCAAAGTCCACACAGTGCACATATATCCTAGATTACAATAACACTAATATTCAAAGGAAGTGTTATCTACATAGTTGATTAAAGTAAAGTAAGCGATAAATATATATACGCAGAAATTTGTCCAGATTGCAAGCCCCCCAGACCAAATCAAATGATTAGTCCATATATATTGATAGTACAAGAGAATTTATTGACAAAGTTTATTACTACGGATGACCATGTACACGAGTATATTTTTTTATTTTAATGAATGTAAATTATCTAATATTGTGTATACTAAGATGAATTACACATATTTATATATACTGACCCATATTAACAAAAATGAGAGTACATAGTATGACTCAATATTTGCCAGAGAATTAGGGATCCAAACTACCAGATAAATTGAGTATTGATAGGAAGACATGTTTAGGGATAACATGACCACAAATGTCTCCAGAGTAAGTGCTTTGTCCTTGACATAATAGTAAAAATTGATATACATAAACAAAGCTGATAAATATCAATTGATCGTTCTAAACAACACATGTGAGAGCCTTCAACGCTGTTCACCTCTAGCTGGTTGCCTCAGTTATTCTTAGCTTTTACTTTATTCTTCTTCTTACGTCAATGGAATGCTAATGTACTATCACATGAAAGTAATTTTCTTAAACCAATTTGTTAACGGATTTTTAAACTAACACTGAGTAATAGAGGAAACTATATCCATGTTGATAACGTTTCTATTAGTAGTTGACCACATCTATATAACTAAATTTGTCATACTTACTCTTGTAACATCATTTATAATAAACCTAATTATAATATATATTTAAATATTGAGTAATTAATTGGGTCAAATAATTTTTGTTAAGAAATGTTACATTTCACACTATATATTAATGTAAACTATATTGTGTTGGATATTGCTGAATTGATTTATGATAATGTAGATCTTGAAGAACACATTGTGCAGAATGATATTTGGAAAAAAAGAGCCCTTAAGAATATTCAGAGAAAAGGTACATTTAGATTATGTGTGTTTTTATTTCGACTTGTTCATTTTTCTTACAAGAATGAAATTCTTCCCTGACATTATTTTCATGATTTTCAGGATATTGACAAAACATATGATGTCCAAGAGAAGGACTTCAATTCTTCTGCCATAAAAAGGATCATCGATACTCAATTGATGAAAACCGGTCAACACAAAATGTAAACTTTTTGAAAACAATGTCTAGCTTATCCTTCATTTATAATGTAGATTATTATTAAACAACCTTTTGGTGTTACATGTGGAGGAGTGTGCACACAATTTACAAGCATTTTTAGAAACTTAAGAAAATCTTAATAGCGAAACTTACTGCATATTCTAATTTTCTTTGTGGCTCATACTTGCAAATATTTCATTATTGTCGCAAGTCATATTTTTTGTACTTCGAATGCCTACAGGCCTTCCTCTCTGGAACAGTACGCGGATAGCTTGATGTCGAAAGATTATGTTCTTGGGGTGTCCTCGCATAGTTTAATTGTTTCAGCAGTGGATCGTTTAAAGTGAGTGATTTTATTATTTTAGAACTTGCATTTTATTTTTTTGTTAATATTTCGTAGTCTTACTTACATTATAACAGAGTGAAGGAAGAACAGTAGTTCAAAGTAGGGATGTTCTTTCTTCATGTATATCATCATATGTAACTTCTCAAATAGGTACTATATATTCAACTCCCAGGAAGATACCTAGACATTTAAATTTAAAATCTGATCCGGAGTCCATATTTAAATTAAAAATATTTTTTGTATGGCCTTTGAAACTTGTGATTTGGACTTTCAAACTCAAGTTATGGTCTGAAACTACATTCATTTTAAGGCCTACATCAACTGATTCCTTATCTCCTTGTTCTTTATAACCAATATTAACATTAAAATAGTACTACTACTTACAAAATTGCACTCCTTTCAAACGATTATAGGATAATCACAGCAAAATATGTATATTTATAATTTTTACCAGGCTAGTGTGAAAATTAATAAGTTACGTACATTTATTACTAATACTCTCATTATGTTATATAATAATAAAATTTGTTACAAATGGCTGTCCAAATTCACAGTACATGTGCATATATTAATTAAACTAGATTATAGCAAAATCTAGATCACCATGTCTCCTGGTCTTGATGATCGGAGTCAGCATAAATGCAAATTTTCCTTTGAAAGCAATCGAGGAAGATCACACAGGTTCAAAATCACACTTGATCATTGGAACTCATAAATGTATTTTTTCTTAATTTCTACTGCTTGATAAATAGATTAATGGAGTAAAAACCGATACAAAAGACCTAACAGGATAAATGCTCATGACTTTACCCGGGATTGGTTCATACAAAGATATATTCCTTAAATGCGTCCTCATTGATACTTATTTCATGCTAAATTTTATAACGTTGTAGTGATAGAATAGTAATTATTCACTTTATTTTTATTCCTTAAATTATTGTAGTGACAGTGTGGGTCTCAAGTTATTTATATGTTCTGATAACATTATTGGTTTTCCAGCTTTGACTGAAAAGATAATTAAGGTTCTTACTTTTAATTTCTTTTTCGCAGACAAGGTTCAGAAAACACGAAGGTAGCATGAAAGTCGAAGTTTTTTTGGTGTTTTAGCTTGGATATGCTGGTCTTTAAATATTAGCTGTTGTCCAGCAGCAAACTCCTTATAATTTTTTTCCATACATTTCTAAAACTTTTATAGCTGCTAAAAGAATTGCATTAGTCTCTTCTGGACGACGGATATTTTTTTAATAAGTCTATGTTCTTAATGCGGATACAAGTTTTGACAGCTTTTCTCCAATTTTAGCACATCTCATGTCTTCAAGAAACTGTTCAAAGGCTTCTGGTCTGGATTTTTTTTATTTAGGCATAGTAGTAAATTTTTGGTATTTTTATTGCCAGTACTAGTGTATATATAAATTAGAGTATGTTCAAAGGTAACGTAAATATAGCATCCGAGTGATCTTGAGGTTTCAAAATAGATCCCAAAACATTTTCAGAAATACGGCTTATCATTTTTTTGGTGACTTTATAAATTTAATAAAATATCATTTGTTAATATTAATCCCACTAATAGAAAAATGTTATGTGTCATTTATTATTTGCGAATAATTTTGTGATCCGTTTTGACAAAATTGATATCATAGTATAATTAAAAAGTTCTATCCGAGCTGAGAACCCATATAAAATATAATTACACTTTTGTCATTAGTGAATAATTTAAACTATTCATTCAGTTTCATCCAATATTTTTTATTTTTACATGGTACCATTTTTCTTTCAGGTCAATTTTTTTTTCTGAATATCACAATTTATCAATGACTTATTACAGACAAAGTAAATAGATAAGTTGTGAAAATTTCAAGAAAAAATTGATTTTAGTGAGAGAAAAATGGTATCATGTAGAAGTCAAAAATATTGGATTGCATCGTATGAAAAAATCAATTGTATAATGGTATCATTAAAAATAATCTATCGTTCGACTAACGTTTGCTCGACAGAATGGTATAAAATAGATGAAGCGAAAAATATATTGGTGTCACTTGCAAGTCAAAAATGTTGTATGGTACCAAATGAAAAAGTCTATTTTAGAGTGGTATCATTTAGAATATCCCATAATTTAAACTATTCATGCTTGTTTTTAAAGATGAGTAGAGCCATCTTTTAGTGATTAATATATTTTAATTTAAATTAAATTATATTATATTAATCGGAGCATTAATATAATTTAATTTAATTTAAAAATTGTTTTTGTTAACGAGGATGACATCTGCGAGGGTTATACGAAGAATGTTGTATATCGTGAAATCTTCAGTGACATTCTCTTTCCACATTGACTTTGCTTTCGGCACCAAAGAAGACAATGCCTTGAAAGAATGCCAAGCTCAGACTTTGAATAATGAGAGGTCCAGAAAACCTCCTCAATTGGTGTATTAGACAAACTATTTTGAATACTGTTTGTGTTTCGTTCTAAGGATTCTTGTGTGGTTTTGAAATATACCATCTTCTATCATATTCGTTACTAATTAAAAATTTTGTTTCACAAATGTTACAGCAAAATTGTGTGTGCGCAGCTTTTTGAAGGCTTAGCTTACGGACGTTTTTTATGTAATGTTATTATGTCTGATTCTATTATGTGGATCTTAGTTTAACTCGAATTGTTATTTTTTTTTTAAATTTACTGTGAAAAGAGCATCCTACAAACACGTAGGAGGAGACGTGAACACATTATAACAATTTACTAAACAATGGAATTTTAGCAACCTCATGTGCTATCCTGTTAGCATTTTTTCTGGATAAAAACAATTGAAACTCTGTGCAAACTATTGAGAAGCTGTTTGCAACTCTCAATCATCTCTCCAATTTCCAAGTAGTTCATACTTTGCCTTCGAATGGCATTGACGATGAGCTGAGAATCTGATTCAACTATTATTTCATCATCTTGCCTTTGTAGTTCTTTGATCCAAGATAAAGCTTCACGAACACCAACAGCCTCAGCTTCGACTACTGATAACTCACCCCAGAACTTGTAATTTTTGGCTGCCATGAAAGTACCCTCATTATTCCTCATCACCATTCCTATTGAGAAAGCATTGGTTCCTAGATAAACAAAGGCATCGACATTTATTTTAACCACTCCAGGAAGTTGCCACTTTGAACTTAATTTTTGACTTGCTCTCCTATCATCTGTACCCTCTTGATCCTTACTTTCTTGTTTCCTTCTCGCTTGGATCCAGTCTGATTGTTCCTGAAAGCTGTTGTCCATAGCAAACCCTGATGTGACTACCTTACCCTCCCATACTCTCTTATTCCTCCAATGCGAGATGCCCCATTAAACCACACAGTTTTTAATCTTTTCCTCATTTGTTGCAAAGCTAAGCTTTTGAAGTAACTACTCTGGAGCGAATTCTGCTTGACTCCAATCGTACACCAAGCCAACATGATTCCAGCATCCAACAACAAGGCTAAAGTCATAATACAAATGTGACATATGTTCAATATCAACTGCACACATAGGACAAGTAATGGGAACTCTGGCTCCTTTAGAGCTCAACCTCTTGCATACTGGAATTGCATTTCGACAAAAATACCATACACAAACTTTAATTTTATGAGGTAATTTCAGATGCGAGATTTTCTTCATTCTGTTTTATTGGTTATTTTATTTTTTTGGATGTTTACTGTGCGGACAAGTGTTGTGTGTTTATTTTGTTGTCATTCGTACTTCTATTCATTTACTTTAAATTCAAAATTACTTGGCTAATGCCGATTGCAGCAAAGGTTCTCATAACATTCCCAACATTCCATGTTCTTCGTATCACATGCCTTAACTAAATGTTGTCTCTCTAATGCATAATATTTGGTTTTCTCATGTATGTCAACTCAGTATATACGTTTTGTGCGAAATATTTTCTGTTATCGACACACTGGACAACTTAAGCTTGGTTGATACAGGGACCTGAGACTGACATCATAGCTTGCAAATATAGTTCATTTCTGAGGTGGGAACCAACCAGAGCTCTAAACTTGTATAGAGCTTACTGCAAGTTGAAACCTCATATCATCTCGCTATATCTATACTGTTTTGATTGGTACACAATAGTACCAAAATACCAAATTTTGTTATCACTAAATTCAGGGTTCGACTCCTTACAACTACAAAATTATACAAGATTTATTTACTTTATATTTTTTTAGCTTCAACTCGGGTTCAATTTCTTACAACTATATAATTATAAAGATTTATTTATTTTAAGTTTTTTATTTTTATCTCAGGTTCGATTCTCTATACTACATAATTAAATAGTGCATTATATTCCAATGTGGGGTCCCCCCATAATTAGATGAATACTCCTAGCCTGCTCAGTCCTATCCTTGTGGGGCTCCTCCTTTTGCCCAAGTGGTGGTACATCATTATAACCAAGACCTTCCTGAGTGTCATGCTTCTTTACCTCACGAACTACCCACTCAATTAGCTGTCCATTGCGAATTAGCTCTTCAATTTGCTCCTTGAGTTGCCTACAATCTGCGGTATCATGCTGTTGAGTATGGAATACACAGACAAGAAAATACAGAGGGGGTGAATGTATTTTAAAACTTTTCTTCAAATATGGATCTTAAGAACGTTTGTTTGAAGGTTTGAATCTGTTTGTGTAGCTAAGTGTGTGTTTGTGTTTAACAGAATATATCAGTGCGGAATATAAACACAAGAACACGACCACTCACTCACTCTAATCTAATATTGTATTAGATAAAGATTCGCTACAAATTGTGAATATAAATGTTAGTATTCTCAGCTGCGTTTTTCTCAGAGAGATGTTCTAAGTTGTTATGAGAAAGTTTCAAGCTACAAAACTTCTTAAAAACATAACTGCTAGAGAAGTGAGGTTGTACACTTATAGAACATGTGAATAACCTACTTACTACAAATGAGGTGACAGACAAAATTACTTTCTAACTTGTCTATCCCTTTTCGAGAAAACAACCAAGCAACTTGTAATTTGACTTTCTTTAACCTGCTCAGATCCACTTCTTTAGCAGCTTGTCTCCAGGAACAACTCTCTAAGCTTCTTGTAGACTTTCCAAAAGCACTTTACATTACTGTGGTCCTGAAAGTATTTTTGCTTGCTATAGGTCTCTGACTTGTACAATTCTCAGTATTTTGTCTTCAAGAATTCATTCGAGAAGTAGCTGAGTGGTTGATTCGAGAACTAGAGTTGACTTAATAGATATCTCTCAGTTCTCGAATACTGTACAATTGAGATGTCGAACCACTTCTTGAAATAGCATTTTCTTCAGAGATTCTTGATTTGTCGAATAGAACATTTGGTTTATCGAGTCCTTGAGATGTCGAATAGCTTCTTGAGTCCTTGAGATATCGAATGTAGCTTTGACTTGTTGACTCTTTGAGAACTCGAATGATGCTTTGACTTGTTGACTTCTTGAGTTTTCGAATAGAGTGTTAGACATGTCGAATTTCTGACTTCTCAAAAGCTAGACTTCTTGAATATAACAGAAGTACTTATCGAATTGGTACTTAGGCAAATTTTCATTCTTTAAAATCCAACTCTGTTTATTTTGACAGTCGTATTCTTAAAGCTTGAGGCATAATTTCTGGATCTTCTTTCAAGCATTATTTTATGACTTAATTTATAATTACATAGAATTTTGATGCCTATTACAAGTACTAAATACAAGTAGAAACTCTACAACTAGAGGTTCCCCCAGTTAAGGGGTCATGTAAGTAATGCAAAGCATTACAAACAATTAGGCTTGTTATTAGATGTAAACAGGCATGCCTCTGTGACTAACAATCTTCCCCAAATTGTGAGTAAGACCCTTAGTTACAATTTCATGTCTGATAACAAGCCTACCATACATAAAGATATAACTTGAATAGTACAGGTATGAGATTGACAACATGGATAGAGTTACAAAGAGAGTTGTTGGTTCCAGAGTATTGCAGAAGGGGGGGTTGAATGCAATACTGATAAATTACAATCTTTAAAACAACAACGATAATAAAGATTACAAGTTATCAATAGTAATGTGCAAACGTGAATGGATCAAGATTTCTCACAGAATAAATGTTTTATTTATCTTGTGAAAGTGTTGCTACAACCTAGAGAAATGGTGTGTTTCTCCAACTTCGGTTTCTTGAGAGATACAAGATTGTTTCGTTGAAGATTACAGAAAGAACTAGAGACATATCTCTAAATAGACTAAGATACTCTATTGTCTCTATCGCATGGGTTATGGAGTTGATGTCACTTTCAAGTGGCAGCTCATTACAATTTGCACACCCATGTGACTTTCCTAAATTGCTATATAAATAGAGTTAACGTTATAAGTAAAGCAACCTAGATTCTTTCTAATTCTAGCTAAAACAATTCTAGTAGATGTGGATATATCATACTCTTTGAATTGACCAGCCTTGTCTTGTGAACTCTCAAGCTTCTGTCGTAGTCTTTGCAGGTCTGCTACAATCGATGGAGTATTGCAGCAAATCTATTTCTTGAACATATAAACTATCACGGGTTTGACTGAGAAAAATCTCCAAATCAAATAATTCACTGAGACAGTAACCTTAACCGCCGAGTCTGCTGTCAAAGGAATATTCAGATAATTGATAGTACGAGCTCCCGCCAATGTTGCTGTCGGAACTCCAGACTTGCTGTCAAGTGTGAGAATGTTTCTATCCCATGCTTCAGCCAATATTGCTGTCAGATGTAGCCTTTTGTCGTGACTTGCAACATTTGTCTTCTTGTAACCTTACTGTCAATATTATGACAATAACTCTTATTCTTGTTGTTGTATTGATGTATTCCTTGTGGCTTGAACAAATGCATGAACTTCTTCTAAGACATATAATTATTACATGACATCAATTATTTAATTACCAGAACATACTCTGGCTGTGACAGTATGTTCTACTTAGTAAAAACTAAGTACAGGGAAATATAGTTAAATTGTCTCTATGCTATCACCCATAAATCCCAACAATCTACCCCAATTTGTTTTTATGGACAATAACAACAAATTTACAATTAAACATGCTGACAACTTAACTAACATAGATCAGAATAGTTAAAGTACTATTTCTGATGAATGTTAAAGAATCCAGAATATAAAACTAATGTTCTAACTGCAAATCAACTACTTCTATAGAATGAGCAGATTAAAGATTTTACTTAACTTGATTTGAGCAGTCTTCAGTTATTCAGATTCTTCCCTCTCCTTTGAGAGCTTCATGTTTTGCCTTCTTGAGGTCTTCTACTAAAGCCTTTTCTTCAAGAGATCTGGCATCATCTTCAATGTCATCAATGTACCCTTGAATGACTCGAGAAGGAAACACTTTAGCATCTTTGAGATCAAACCAAGTTTCAAAATCATAAGTATATGTTCTGAACTTTAAAGTTCCTTGGATGATCTTGAATCTTCTTCCAGGGAAAGCATTAAGAAATACTCTCCTCTTTCTGTCCAGTTTTGGATCTTCATCTCTCCTTTAATCAAATATATCCTCTAGTTCCCAAGCAACTAGCATTTCGAGCTTATGAAGTGATCCAATAACTTTCCAGTAGAGATTCTTCAGTAGATTGGTCCTCAATCTATGAAAACTATCAACATAGATTTCTTCTTTTCCATCAATGATTCTGAGAGGATTATCCAGTATACAGGGCTGATAATCTGCTTTCTCACTATTCAGTTTGTTGACTTTCTTGCAACTTTCTTTCAGTTGAGCTTCTAGATCTTCAGCAGATTGTTTAGCAGGTCTGGTAGGTTTGGATGATTTTTCTCTAGCAGCCTGAAAAGCTTGTTCTACCTCATATGCAGCCATGCCTGCCTTTGTGAAAGGACGATGGGCTTCTATAAGATCCACATTAGGCATTGGTTCACCATCTGAGCTAACTTTCAGGTCTGCATCATTATATGCTCTCCAATCACCATACTTCTCACAGAATTCTGCATATCTTTTAGCATAATATTCCTTTGCGTGCTCTGAGATATTACTGAAAACATTTGGGTTGGTTTCCATGAGAGTAGTCATCCTTTCCAGAATGAAGAAATCAATTCTTCTTCTCACCTTCACAGATGTGAATGAGATGTCATGCCTGCCTAGCACATGTGAATCTATCTCCATGGTAAAGTCTGGTTCCACATCTATGACTTTAGTTCCACAATTTTTGAGAACATACTTGGATACATTCCCACTTACTGGATCCCTTTCCACAGAGACAGATGTGATAGTCCCATCGATCTTTTCTTTGCATAGTTCAAAACTATTCCTCTTTCTTCTACCATTAGGCTTCTCTGTCAGAGCTGCTCCATTCTTCTTTTTCTTTGCTGCTACAACAGTATTCCCTTTTCTTTTGGTTGCACGCCAGGCTTCTGCTCTAGTCTTAGTTCTGTTGGACTTGAAGTTCTTAACAAGCCTTCGTACTTTGACAGTTTCTTCAGGTTTACTCTTGACAGCATCTTTCATGACAGTATCTTTGACAGCTTCTTTTTCTTGGCTTTTAACAGTGTCCTATGTGACAACATCTTTCATTGTAGTGTCTTTAGCCTTTTTGACAGCATCCTTGTTGACAGTATCTTTTTCAAAATTGAAACATTCAATCACCAATCTCAAGATACTTGCCTCCAAGGCTTCGATAATTTCTAACTCCCCTTCATCATTGACAGCATCTTTCTTTTCCGTACTGGGAGTTTCTTGCTCTTCTTAGGTTGCATCCTTCTGAGTTTGTGTTTCAACATTCCTAGAGGCTTCTTTTCCATGACTCTTGTTTTCTCTAGATCCACCACTTCCTCCAATGTCATCCTCATCATCATCCAAAGTATCATCATAGGTGCAGCTTCCTCCTTTCTCACCTCTTTTAGCATTGGCATCAGAGATCGGCTTCTTTATGATAAAGCTAAGATCCTCATCTCTTTTTGCCAATAGCTTGTAAATATCTTTGACAGCTTTGACCTTATCACTGCTGATACTAGATTTGAGGAGTTTCTTCAGCACTATCATGACTGACTCAGTGCTTAGTCCTGAAACTTTATCCAAGGGTGTAAAATGCAGTCTTCTTGCTCCTATTTTTGTGACCTTTCTGTAGCACACGCCATAGGGATTATGAATCACCTCAGGGAGTTTGTCTTCAACCATCCTCTTGATTTGTGCTAATAGACTGTCGTTGAAGGCTATTAAGTTTCTTACCACTAATGTTCCAAGGACTTAGGGTACTCTAGCCTGCAAACTTAGTAAAAGTTGTATTGTGATGAATATGGTGCATCTAGTCTTCAGATATACTTCAATAGCCCATATTTTCTCCAAGTTAACTTTCGCAGATATACTTATTACTTTGACTTTCAGTGTTGATGCCAATTCTATAAAAGCTCCCCCTGCTTCACTAATTGATTCATCCACCAACTTACTGAATTCTTCATCTTTGTTGTTCAAAGTACTCTCCATGTAGTTAACCATCATCAGTTCTGCATCTTCAGGGCTATATTCACTACCATCTGACCAGATAGTTCCAGTAGTCATGTTCACATACTCAGGCATTTTCCCTTTGCCTTTACCCAGAGCATTTTGTTTTTCTTTTTCTCCCCATTCTCTCTGCAATGGAGTTTCTGTGATTTCAGGATTTGGCTCATTGATTTTCAGTGGTGGTAGTACTGTTCTTTTAGACTTTTGAGTCTCCTTTAATTGCTCCATCACTTCTTCGGATAATAATACTTCCTCACCATCCATTTCTCCTTCAATCAAATCACCATCTCCTGCTGCCTTCAGTTCTTCACCAAAGTTTCTTTCTTCTTTTTCTTGCTCCCCGTCACTTATACCTTCATCTTCATCAACTTGTACTTGCTCCCCCTGCTCCCCCTCACTTCTTGACTCCCCCAGCTCCACCTTGTTTCTCCTTCTCTACCAGCTTTGTTGTACTTTGATCTACTATTTGCTCTTTATTCTGATCTACCACTTTCTCCCCCTTAGTTAAGTTGACAGCACTAAGAGTAGCAGAAAATGATAGGAAAGTTTGTTGAAGCTCAGGAAAACCAGTAGCTACCATGGTGGACAGAGCATCAAGTTTGGCTTCCATGGATGCACATATGCTCTCAAGGGATATCAACCTTGAATCAGCTTGTTTAGAAGGACCACCAAACCTTAACCTTTTTTATGATAAAGGAAAAGACTGAGGTAAGGAGGCTATAGGGTGTCTCACACTTTCATTGTTTTTCTGAGTGATCTCATCACTCCTCATAGAATGACTCTCAAGGCCTAGTGCCTTTTTTTGTGGAGTTCCCTCAATTTCACTCTGGACATGCTCAAGTCCCTCGCCTTTTTCCAGCTTATTTGGCTGCCTCTCATTTTTATGCTTACCTCTCATTTCTTTTATCTCTTTTTTTATTTTCTCTCCTTCACTCATCCTAGATGCATGGGTATGAGTAGTACTTACATGCATTCTAGTTGAAGAAGTAGAAAGTTTAGATTGTACCTTTAAAGCAGAGATAGTTATTTGACCATCATCAGAAGCATCTTCAATAAATACTGAATCTTGATCAAGCTGTGTAGAGGTGACATCATCTTTACCCAAAATGTTACTGTCCACAGGTGGAGTGACAGCAACTTTTGTGGTGTCCTTGACAACAGCTGAGGCTGTGACAGCAACTTCCCTTGGGTTAGTTGGTTTTTTGAGTTCGACCAAGATGTTTGCTGTTACATTTTCTGGTAGATTGCCACCTTGATCTAGCTTAGTGTTTGAGAGATTGGTGTCCATTTCACTTTGAAAAATGGGTTATTGTGGACCACTTGATGGGGGCTCATTCATGACTTGAGATGGATGATCAAAACCTGAAGGGCTGGGACTGTCCCCCTCTCTAGGTTGTTGAGAAGAAATAATTGATGGATTAGAGAATAAAGAAGGTGATAGTATAGAAGAAATTTTTGACTGTTCCATAGGGGCAACTTGTGGAACATCAAGAGTAGAAGTTTCATGACCCTCACTGTGCCATAACTCCATGTGCATATATGCAAGTGTAGGCTCCTCATGAGTGAGTACATGAGGTTGTGTAGACTCTTTACAGGGAGCCTTAGGAGACAGGCCAGTTTCAATAGACACTCCTTGTTGAGAAGAAGCACCTAAGGATGTGTTTGATTCCCTTTTAGCCTCCACAGCCTTTTGTGAGACTGTGGGGTGGCTGACAGTGGCTTTGCCCCTCTTAGCTCTCTTTTTCTTAGGCTCAAGAGGAACCACTGTGGGTTCACTTTTACTAACATCCTTATTTGTTGTATCAAGTGCAATTTCTCCCTCAACATTCTCAGAACTAACACCAACACTAGTATCCAAGGGTCTTTTCTTGGATTCTTACAGGGCTATTTTTATGGTCTTTGGTTGTCTGGAAGGTCTGATTGGAATGAATTCAGTAGAATGAGGGTTAACTAAATTTGGGTCTAATTCAGCTTCATTCTCCGAGAGAGAAAGTAACATACCCCGAGGGTAGTTCAAAATCAAGATTGGGCTCTTGACCAGCCATGTGCTTGGTCAAACAGAGTGGAATATGTGAATTTAAATTATGTGAATTGAGTGTTGTGTGTATTTCTTTTCAAAACATTGCACTCCATTGTGAGAGATGCATTTTCATCAATACCACATAAAGAATTTATACACATAGTTAGAAAGCGAGGATAGACATGTACCTTCTTGCTTAGAGCTGATTTGAGTTGACTCATAAGCAGCTTTCCAACATCCAGTTTGTATCCATAGACAAAAGAGTGAGTGAGTTTCTTGATGTAGGAGGGAATACCATTCCAACCAGTGGATTTTGTTGAGAAAACTTTCACCACGACATCAAGAATCATGCTCCATTCTTTCCTTAAGTACTTTCTGTCCATTTCACCAGTTGGGTACCAACTTGATGCACCCTCTTCAAGAACAGGACCAGAATACCCAATTTTCAAGAAAAACTTCTTTAGGGTTTCATCATTTGCAAGCTCCTGGTATGATTCTTTTTTCTTACAGTCCAGTTCCCAAAGCTTCATTGATGCCTTTGATGGTGAGAATATAGGTAACTCCTTTGATTTTGAATTGAATGGTGTCCTTACCTGCACCTCCTGGAACGTAGGCAGTGTTCCAAAATTGTTTAAGTCTTTCTAGGTCCAAAGGGGTTGAGGTTATAGCATGACCTAGATAATGTTGGTGTATACTGAAAATATTTATTTAAAGTATATACATTTATTTCTGGCCTAGTTTTATTGAGAATCATTTAAATGTTTACGTGCTGTCTAATATTATATATTGTGGACAATCTAGTATCAAATGGGATACAGAATATTAGATTGTTAAATACGGTTTATATAATATAATAAGGTTCACAGCACAGGTGGAGTTGGACAATCCACTGGAATGGCTGTAGTATTATTTAGATTAGTTTATATTGACTAATAAATAATACTAGTATACTTTGTGTATATTGAATAGGATCAAATTTAGAATTGTTCCCTTATACTGATTAAGAAGGTGAACTAAGATTCTATGTTATTATTAATGCTTAGGTTCTTAATCCGGAAATAATAATTGACACGTATATATTATTTACATGCTTTGATTTATATATGAAATAATTCTTTTGATTTATTTCATTATATTTTGGGTGATGAAATAATATATATGGTGAATATTATTTATTGAAGGAATCCATGTCCTGATAATATTCGGGTTAATGATGTCCCCTTGAAAGCTCAAAAAGATTTAATTATGTGAAACCCTGCAGGTGGATTTATTCCGGCATAATTAAATAAAGGTTGAGTGGATAATCAAGGATAAAAGATATTAATTAAATGAATTATCAGTAATTTATTTAATTAATGGACATGCGATATTTTAAACATGGGGAATTTAATAAGCAAATAATATTGGAACCGAATTAATTAATTAAATTACGGTATTAGGAAAGGTAGTGCAAATATTAATTCTTTAGTGGATTGAATTAATATTTAATTACATTGGGCTAGGCTCAAGATGTAATTAGAAGGCCCAACCTAATTATCCATGATCCCTATTGTAGCCTATATATATTCCTATTCTCTTCTTGCTGGGGGCTGGTCGAAAAAATTTTGTAGCCACCCAGGAGCAAGAAGAGAGGTTAACTTGAGAAGACGAAGGCCACACTTCGCTCAAGGGAATTTGGGAATACAATAGAAGAGCATGGAATCAACCGTTAACAAGGTGATTTTTCTATTCGTACTCGTTAATTTATTGTATCGAAATTCGCAGTGCCAAGATCTGATTGTCCCAACAATTGGTATCAGAGCCTGGTTCATTGGTTCTGCGAATTTTGATACGATGTCCATGTCGTAATTATATATGCATGTGTATAGTGGTGTGCTTGGATAATAATCTTTTGCAGGTTGTTTAGTATCCACTATTATGGCCATGTAATTTTAATTATGTGTTTGGATCCCACGTGGTTTAATCGTGGTTATTTTGTTTGGTTTCCACGTTGTTTATCGTGGTTGTAAAACACGAGGGTTGATCGTGTTAGAATAGATTTACAAAATTAGTTTTGTATTAGATCTGTTTTGTATGTAATTGTTTGATGGATTATGTAAAAATCCGGGTATTTTGTAACAATTATGTGCGATCGGAAATCAAATCGGAGACAAAATTTTATCCGCTGCGTAGCTGCTGGTTCGATTTGTTTTTAATTAAGTAGTCGACAGAACTGCTGCTGTTCGAATAAGAAAAACAAAACAATTCCGGCGACAGACAAGAAGAAAAAGCGCGTGGAATTCTGGACAAAGTGTGTAACGCAGGTCTGACCTGCGTTACAAGAAGAAAAGGGCCTGTAACGCAGGACAGGCCTGCGTTACAAGATGAAAAAGGTCTGTAACGCAGTGTCCGAATGCGTTACAGGGCAAAACAGGCAGTAACTCCAGTGCAACCTGCGCAACAGAAGATTTATGGCAGAAAAATGTTTTTTCAGCAAAATAAAGGGCTGAAAATTTAATTTTTTTCAAGGGGCCATAATAGTGGATTTAAATTATGTTTTTTAATTTTAATTCCGCTATTTAATTTTTTAATTATTGCTTTAAATAATTATTATGTGTGTTGTTAATTATGTGTGTAATTTTTAATTGCATGTTTAACATAATTAGGACGACATGGACATTAATTTTATTTATTGCTTTAATTTTATGATGCATGCTGCTATGTTATGTGTTCTTTGTTTTGTTATTTTTATAACATGTGGACCTCGAAAAAAATAACATAGGGCGATGCATCTAGATAAAATTCCTCAATTTTAAATAAAAATTCTAAGTGGGTGAGGGAATTAATTAGGAATTAAATCCCATGGTCTCCATTATTGTTTGTATGTAATTTAACACCGAGACGAATATAAATTATATACATGCCACCCATCGTGGCGTATGATTTATGGTGTCAGATAGTGTTATGGATATTACTAGAACAAACTTCCTAAATTAATTACGAATATTGAAAAGTATACATGCCACCCATCGTGGCGTACCAAGTTTCATAGAATTCGATTAATTAGAAGGGTACCACTGATTGAATATAGATTTTCAATATTGAGAGAAAGGATGATTCTGTCTAGAAAGGGGTCTTAAGTGATGCCTCTTGACAATGCTCCCCCCGATCTGGGAATTATCCTATTATCGATTATTGATTTGAAATATTTAATGGTGGTATCCAGTCTTTTTATTAATTTAAGATTTAATAATGGTATACACTTAGCTATGAAAAATAATATATAGTCCACCCTAACGTGGCATATTATTTAGTAATAGGACAGAAGTAATATTTAAACGAATTTAAGTGGTATATATGTCATCCATCGTGGCGTACCAGATACTTATGGTGTTTAAATATTAGTGCATTAATTTTAATTAATTGTTAGAGGAAACCAATAGGATTTAAGATTTATGCAACTATCTGATTATATGTTACATGTATGATTCTCAGGATTAGATCACTATGGGCTTTAATCCACTATTCACCATACTTAAGGATAACAAACTTACTGGACCGAACTATATTGAATGGAAACGTAATTTGGACATAGTGTTGACTGCTGAGGAGTACAAATTTTGTACTTATGAACCCAAGCCAGACCAGCCTGCTGAAGATGCTCCTGAAAGTGAGAAGGAGTATTATAAGCGGTGGATTAAGGCTGATGAGATGTCGCGATGTTACATTCTGGCAGCAATGTCGGGTGTTTTGCAGCATCAGCATCAGGCTATGCCCACTGCTTCAGATATGCTCTTTAATCTCAAGGAACTTTTTGGAGAACAGAATAGGGCTGCTAGGCAAGTAGCAATGAAGGCTTTAATGAACACTCAGATGGTTGAGGGAACACCTGTAAGGGATCATGTTCTCAGAATGATGTCTCATCTGAATGAGATGGAGATCCTTGGTGCTGATATTGATGGGGAAACCCAGATCGATATCATCCTTATGAGCTTGCCCAAAAGTTTTGAGCAGTTCCGCTTGAATTACACCATGAACAAAAGGATGTATAGTCTCGCGGAACTTCTGACAGAACTTCAAGCAGCTGAAGGACTCTTTAAGCAGAATGTTCAAGTGAATGTGGCCGAGAAAGCTTCTTCATCTAAACCGAAAGGTAAGAAGAAGAAAAAGACTCAGACACAGAAAGCTGGAAAGATTGCTAATGCAGTGGGAGTTCAAGGTGGTGTGAAAAAGCCTAAGGGCAAATGCTTCAGGTGCAAGCAGTCAGGTCACTGGAAACAGGATTGTCCTCTTCCTAAGAAGACAAACAATACTGGTATGTCTCTTTCTCTAGTTACAGAAACATATATAGCGGCTATATCTACGAGCACTTGGTGTGTAGATACAGGAGCCACTAACCATGTTTGTAACTCTATGCAGGGGTTCCAGCAATCCAGAATGCTTAGAGATGGCGAGATATATGTGTTCATGGGAGATGCTACGAAAGTAGCAGTAGTTGCAGTTGGAATAATTACATTATCTTTTGACGATGATAGGATTTTGGTTTTGAACAATTGTCTTTATGTACCTTCGTTTAGAAGGAATTTAATTTCGGTTTCTAAACTTGCCATGGATGGTTATAATGTTTGTTTGGATCGTAATGTTTCTATTATGATGAATAAACGAGTTATATGTTCTGGTACATTGCAAGACAATTTATATATTATTAATCCTATCCAACCAATGCTGCAACATAAGGAAACTAATAACATTCTTTCTAGCTCAAATAAAAGAAAGAAACCTTCTGAATTGAACCAAACATATCTTTAGCACTTAAGATTAGGTCATATTAACTTGAGGAGGATTCAAAGACTGGTAGTAGATGGGCCATTAGGCTCGTTGGCAGTGGAGCCATTTCCAGTTTGCGAATCCTGCTTGGAAGGTAAAATGACTAATAGGCCTTTTAAAGAAAAGGGGAATAGAGCCAAAGAAGTGTTAGAATTGGTTCATACTGATTTATGTGGACCTATAAGTATCCAAGCAAGAGGAGGTTATGAGTATTTTGTCACTTTCATTGATGATTATTCTAGATATGGGTACATTTATTTGTTGCGCCGTAAGTCTGAGTGCTTTGAAAAATTCAAAGAGTACAAAGCAAGTGCGGAGAAGCGACATCTTGGAAAATGTATCAAGTCACTACGATCAGATCGTGGTGGCGAATACTTGCTTGGAGAATTTAGGGAATATTTATCAGAAAATGGGATTGCATCCCAATTGTCTGCATCTGGCATACCTCAGCAGAATGGTGTAGCAGAGAGAAGGAATCAGACTCTTTTAGAGAGTGTTAGATCGATGATGAGTTATTCAGATTTACCCAAGTCGTTCTGGGGATATGCTATAGAAACAACGGCTTACCTTCTAAACTTGGTACCTTCTAAGTCGGTTCCTAAGACTCCAATAGAATTGTGGACTGGTAGCAAACCAAGTCTAAGACATATTCGTATTTTGGGTTGTCCAGCACATGTGCTGAACAAGAACGCGACCAAGTTAGAATCTCGTACTGAAGTAAGATTGTTTGTAGGCTATCCCATGGGAACGAAAGGTTATTCATTTTATAGTCCTAGGGATCGAGATATCATTGTTAGCACCAATGCTAGATTCTTAGAAGAAGACTATATAATGAAACATAAACCCATGAGTAGTATCGTTTTAGAGGAACTAGTGGGAGGGACAGATAATCCCCAAGTGCCAATAGTACAAGTAGATCAACCACAAGAAAATGCACAACCTGTCACTAATACCACACCGGTGCTTCATCGTAGTGGGAGGGTTGTTCAACAACCTGATAGATTCATGTTTTTGGGAGAGTCCTCGGACTTGGTCTCTGGTGAACATGATGAGGATCCCAGGACATACGAACAAGCAATTCTAGATAAAGATGCAGATCTTTGGCAAAAGGCAATGGAATCTGAGATGGAATCTATGTATTCTAATCAAGTTTGGGAGCTCGTGGAACCACCCAAAGGTGTAAAACCCATTGGATGTATGTGGATCTACAAGAAGAAAAGAGGATCTGACAAAAGGGTGAAAGCCTGGAAAGCACGACTTGTTGCGAAAGGGTATACTCAGAAAGAAGGGATCGATTATGAGGAAACTTTTTCGCCGGTTGTTATGCTTAAGTCAATCCGGATTCTTTTATCTATAGCATCTCATCTCGATTATGAGATTTGACAAATGGATGTCAAGACAGCTTTCCTTAATGGAAGTCTTGAGGAAACCATCTATATGCAACAACCAAAAGGATTCATTAAGGAAGGCCAAGAGCATCTTGTTTGTAAGCTTAAGAGGTCTATTTATGGACTTAAACAAGCTTCGAGGGACTGGAATATTCGTTTTGATCAGGCAGTCCAGTCATATGGATTTGATCAAAGTCCAAGCGAATCGTGTGTGTATAAGAGAAGTGAGGGTAATGCAGTGGTTTTTCTAGTACTATATGTAGATGACATTTTGCTCATTGTGAATAATGTTAAGGTGTTATCATAGTTGTTCAAACAATTTGAAATGAAGGATTGGAGTGAAGCGGCATACATCCTTGGGATCAAAGAGATAAGGGATCGCAAGAAAAGGATGTTGGCTTTATCTCAGGAACCCTTCATTGAAGAGGTATTGGCTCGTTTTAACATGCAGAACTCCAAGAGGGGTTTCTTACCTTTCAAAAAAAGGAGTTGCTCTATCAAAGGATCACTGTCTATCGACACTTAAGGAGATAGAGAGTGTAAAAGCAGTTCCCTATTCTTGGGCATGTGGAAGCTTAATGTATGTTATGTTATGTACGATGAATGATGTGTGCTTTGCAGTGGGCATAGTTAGTAGATATCATTCGAACCCAGGTAAGGAAATTAGAGTGCAGAAAAAAAAACAGATACTCAAGTACTTGAGAAGGACTAAGGAGTATATGTTAATTTACAAGGCCTCGGATTTGTTTCCTATAGGGTATACCGATTCAGATTTCCAGAAAGATAGGAGTCAGATATTTGGTTATAAAGTAGTTTTGTGAGTAATAGTGGATTAAATAAACACTGATATACTCGTAGAATATTTTGAGTATAAGTGGGAGATTGTTGGTGTATACTGAAAATATTTATTTAAAGTATATACATTTATTTTTGGCCTAGTTTTATTGAGAATCATTTAAATGTTTACGTGCTGTCTAATATTATATATTGTGGACAATCTAGTATCAAATGGGATACAGAATATTAGATTGTTAAATACGGTTTATATAATATAATAAGGTTCACAGCACAGGTGGAGTTGGACAATCCACTGGAATGGCTGTAGTATTATTTAGATTAGTTTATATTGACTAATAAATAATACTAGTATACTTTGTGTATATTGAATAGGATCAAATTTAGAATTGTTCCCTTATACTGATTAAGAAGGTGAACTAAGATTCTATGTTATTATTAATGCTTAGGTTCTTAATCCGGAAATAATAATTGACACGTATATATTATTTACATGCTTTGATTTATATATGAAATAATTCTTTTGATTTATTTCATTATATTTTGGGTGATGAAATAATATATATGGTGAATATTATTTATTGAAGGAATCCATGTCCTGATAATATTCGGGTTAATGATGTCCCCTTGAAAGCTCAAAAAGATTTAATTATGTGAAACCCTGCAGGTGAATTTATTCCGGCATAATTAAATAAAGGTTGAGTGGATAATCAAGGATAAAAGATATTAATTAAATGAATTATCAGTAATTTATTTAATTAATGGACATGCGATATTTTAAACATGGGGAATTTAATAAGCAAATAATATTGGAACCGAATTAATTAATTAAATTACGGTATTAGGAAAGGTAGTGCAAATATTAATTCTTTAGTGGATTGAATTAATATTTAATTACATTGGGCTAGGCTCAAGATGTAATTAGAAGGCCCAACCTAATTATCCATGATCCCTATTGTAGCCTATATATATTCCTATTCTCTTCTTGCTGGGGGCTGGTCGAAAAAATTTTGTAGCCACCCAGGAGCAAGAAGAGAGGTTAACTTGAGAAGACGAAGGCCACACTTCGCTCAAGGGAATTTGGGAATACAATAGAAGAGCGTGGAATCAACCGTTAACAAGGTGATTTTTCTATTCGTACTCGTTAATTTATTGTATCGAAATTCGCAGTGCCAAGATCTGATTGTCCCAACAGATAAGACCTATTCATGAAGGACACAAGTCCTTTGAAACCTTCACCAGCATCTCCAGCAGTGAGAATACCAGCAATGTTTGTTTGAGAAGAGGATTGTTTAGGTGCCATTTTTGTGCTTATAGTTTTGGAGAGAGATTTTGGCTTTTGAAATATAGAGGTTCTGTTGAGAGTTATGTGTTTATGTGTTTGACAGTTGCTTATATGAGAATAACAAATGTTTTACTGAAAAAGGAGAAAGAGGGCTTGGCTTAACCCATTAATCAGTCACGTGGTGTCGTGGGTAGTTACTTTTAATGGATGTAAATCATGGAGGTATTATCCCAATTAAATCGATCCACTAATCTTGACAGTAACCTATGCGCTGTAACAAATTCGTCAGTAATTTGAGGGGATGACAGCAGGTTTCGCTTGATAGTAACATTGGCGCATGAACATGTTGTCACCATTAAGCGATTTATACAATCTCCTTTAAATTTCATGACAGAAACTTTTTCCTTTGCTGTTAAGGAACTTGCTATCAAGGCACATCGTGATAGCATCTTCACTTAGTGACAACAACTTGTGCGAAAATAATTTTTATCATGAATTTTAATCGATTTTGCCTATTGCTAAAATGTGAAATTACCAATTAGCATTTTAATCGATTTAAGCACATATTCGTTGAAAAGCACACATCCACATAGACATACAAACACATATACACATGCAAACATGCATTCAATAACAGATTACCAAGATGAGAAGATAATAATAAGAAAGACATGCAAGAGCACTGGGAAGTTGAAACGATGAACATTTATTAAAAAAAACTTAAAAATAGTACATAAATAGTTCTTATGAATTGAACATCATTTCTTATTGATCTCTGCAAGAGCTTCCACCAGCAACTGCTCGACTACTTTCTCTATTTCCTCTTTCTTGGTGATCCCTTTCATATCCATATAAGCTTGAAGCTCATCCAAAAATGGATCCAGAGGAAGCAGCAGAAATAATCTCCTTTGTCTGCTTCGACTTCTCTTCACCTTCGTTGGAGATGGAGTTCTCGGAAGTAGACATTTATGAAGCTTTCCTCTTACTTATTCTCTAGAGACTCTTAATGTGTAATAATAAATAAGGGTTTGGCTTCGATCTTATTTATAACACATTAGGTGATGCTACAGTTTCCCACACACTTCCTTTTAATAAAGTATTTGACTTTAAAAGAAAAAGGACTGATAAATACACCGAGTCATTTCAAATGACACGACTAATTATCAGTGGCACGCATGTGATTTAAGTTAATGTCACGTGACTACTCATTACATAAGTTACAACAGGCATGCAATTTTAATTTAGCATAGTCATAGCAAACATGCTATCAACAATAATTAGCACATAAGACATTAACTTCTCATGACAACAACATTGAAGGCTACTATTACGAGCTGCAATTTAACCACATTGAAAATGTAAAAACTAGTAAGTTAACATACCAGATTTAGAATTCGTAATTCACTTACCAACTTGCTGAAGGTTACTTCATCCAGTGGCTTCGTGAAGATATCTGTAAGTTGCTTTTCTGTTGGGACATAAACCAGCTTCATAGTTCCCTTTTCAACATGCTCTCTAATGAAATGATGTCTGATATCAATGTGCTTTGTCCTAGAGTGTTGAACTGGGTTGTCTGAGATGGCTATGGCACTAGTGTTATCACAATAAATAGGAATGTTGGATAACTCTAGACCATAATCCAATAACTGATTCTTCATCCATAGAATTTGTGCATAACAACTTCCAACTGCAATATACTCAGCTTCTGCTATCGAGGTAGACACAAAATGCTGCTTCTTGCTAAACCATGACACTAATCTTCCATCAAGAAATTGATATCTTCCTTTTCTGCTTTTTCTATCAATTTTGCATCCAGCATAGTCTGAATCAGAATATCCAATCAGATTAAATCCAGTATCTTTAGGATACCTATTGTGGGAGGAATTTGTCACAACAAATTAGGAGGCCTTTGCTGGAATAGCGTCAATGGATACAGAATCGTCCAACTACCCAGAAAGGCTCGCAGCTGGAGATCAATGACTAGCTGCCCGGAAAGGCTCACAACTAGGGATTTCCGAAGAACACGGGAGGTGGTTTCTCGGAGGATCGGACTGGATTCACAGGAATTAGAGCTCAAGGACTGAATGTCGGCCTGCCAAGAACTCTAATAATGAAGTGTCACACAAGAGTATACGTGCTCTATGCTACTCAAGGTGTCAAAGTGTCTAAGAGATCCCATAAACTGCCTACATACTCCTATTTATAGGAGATCAAGCCCGTATGTAGTTCTTGAGATAATATATTCGGTTGTTTATGATGAGTTATCCTCTCTCCAGTGGGATAATGACTGTTATTTCTGATAATGATCATGTATGATGTATATAATCAGGTTACCAAGCTGTTATGGTAATGTAGGATGATTATCCTTTGTATTTATCATGATTTAGTGTCATTTATCAAGTATATATGACATATATCCTCTAATAACTGAATATATATCTATTTAGGAATGTTTTTAGGTGATATAGACGTGTTCCTAAAAAATGGGAAGTCTGCCTTATCTGAATTGGTGGCCTAATCAGGCTTCCGGCGGAAGCTGGGGGTACCTCCCGGTAGCCTGGCTCTGGCAGCCCCTCCGGTAGCCCTACCACAGAAGCTACTCTGGAAGCCCTACTGAATGGCTAATAGTGGTTACAAGTTATCCACAAGGGGCTGCCTTTGGGACCCTAAGCCACAAATTTCCTCAATGCCCTATACATGGTAACCCCTAGAGCTGCCATGGGCCCTTGGAAGCCTGACAAATCACTTATTTTCCTCATGGGTCTGGATCCTAATCCTCTAGTGGGCCTAAAAACCCATGCAAAATTTTGGTCACAACAACTATCCCCTGGTTCCCTGAAATACTGAGTGCAAGGGGAACTAGTTATTCGTAGGGTGCCATTTTCTACAAAAATTCATACATTTTCCAGAACAAAGGTTTGGAACCGATATGTGCCATTTTCTACAAAAATTCATACTTTTGCTATTTACCTTGGTTCATCCAAGTTTTGCGTGCTCAATCTTTGATTTTTGTGTGTTTTTCCAAGAGATGAACCTTGTTTTGGATAGATATACCTATTTGGGTTTTTGATTTATAAATGCATGTGTAAATCTTTATTTCCGCTTATGGTACACTTACCGAAGGGGTTTGAGGTGATCCATACTCCGATTCCCCTCTCGGTTACTCTTTTAGATGTTCATAACATGTTTGATGTTTGTTCTTAGTGAGTATCGTCATTTTAGACTTGTTTTGTTAAGTTAACACCTATAACTCATTCGTTTAGGCATGCTTGTGATATCTTATCTTCGTATTCCTCTTCTTTCTTTGCTTAATTAGCATTAGTACCATTAAATTAGGTTGCCATATCGATAGCCACCCCCCGAGTCTTAACCTTTCTTTCGATTTAACCTGGTGACTCCTGAGGTTACCAGGGATATTCACCAAGCCGACTGTTAACAACCTTTACTTTTTCCAACCTTTGGTTATCTAATTTCGATCCCTTTGTAATCTGCTTCCTCCTTGTGGTTGCAGATGTCTACCTCATTCGTTTTGGGAGGTTCATCTTAATGCCCGAGTAATCTGTCACCCATTTCAGGGGAACCGTCAAAGTCTTGGTCAACCCACTTGAATGATATGCTTATCTCACAGCCCTTGCTACAGCCTAAACCATCTGTTAGTTCCCGAACACGTTCCCGTGTAGAGGTAATCGATCCTCTATCTACTGAAATTGTAAGTCGGCACCCTGACTTCTCCCTGAAGGCTGGCTCGTCAAATTTAGGTGATGAAGAGGCAGAAAGAATTGATGTCAGTTCCAACACTGACGAGGGGGAAAGGACGATAAATGAGCTTCGGTTAGGGGTGAGCAACCGTTCTTTAATGATGATGAGATGATGTAATTGGGATGCTATTTGTAGCAAAGGTTGAGCGTAAGCCACATGTCCCAGCATTAAACGTCCCTGCTTGTGAGGACTAGGACTCTACTATGAACGTTGACAGATTAGAAAGGTTGTGGGAGATTTGCAACCCGGGTTGCCACCTCGTGATACCTTGTGCAGGTGAACAGTGTCACAGGTTCGACAACTTTGAGGTGGATCAATCTATCCCCAATGCTATTGTATTTGCCTCTTACTTCAAACTAGGATTCTCCTTTCCAATGCATCCGTTTCTTATAGACTTACTCAACTTCTACGAGATAGCCTCCATGCAATTGACACCCAATTCTTTTCAGGTTGCCACATGCATGTACATCCTATATGATCAAGCCTTTTTAGTTGCCCTTACTGCTTGAGAGCTGGGGTATTTCTATCAACTCAGGACGTTAGAAGGAAGGTTGGTGTTTTTTACCTCACTGCTTGGAACAACAGGCAGGGAAAATGTATTAAGGGGAATAGGAAAGGTATGTATGACTGGCTGGAGTAGTTTTTGTACTGCTACGACTATGAAGAAGTTAACACAGAGTTTAATTTATCCCCTGGTAAGCCTTTTATCGTTTAGGTCTTTTCGTAATTCCCTTGACTGTACCATAGGCTTCAATTTTCATCCTTTGTACTATGCCCCCTAGGGATCCCAATGAAGACTTCCCTTAGTAGGATTGAAGAGAAAAGGGCTAAGAAAATGATGAAACTTGCTGCTTCATTTGGTGATGGCGATAGCCTGCTAACGCCGGAGACCCTTGAGAGGTTAGGGTTCTCTAAGCCTATGGCTCCCTCACTCCCCATTCTGGGAGACGAGGTAGAGGAAGAACCATTGGGGGAGCTTGAAACCCAGGGTGCCGAGTGGCAGCTTGAGGAGATTGGTAGGGCTCCCACTTTCTACGACCCTGGTAACACAGGCTTCCACTTTTCATGTTTCTAACTGTTACAACACATGCTATTTACTTTTACTTGCTATCGTTTATGCTTCCATGCACCCCTATACACATGTCATCTGGTTTCATAATGTTTACTATTTGTCTCATGATTACACATTTCGTGCATTTATCAGTGCCATCATTTATCAAGCCATCTGAAAAATACGAGGACCTGTTTCCCGAGGATGAGTTAATAATGTTGGAGACCCCTATTGCTGCCACTCCAGTCTCTCGATTCCCTGCCTCTGTGTCTGTTAAGGCCGAGCTTTCCGCTACTGAAAAACGAAGACTCTCTCAGGTTATCGGGGGTTTATAATCCACCCCCGAAACTAGATCCTCGAAAAAGGCTAAGGTGTCTTAGCAGGGTACCCTCATGGGTGATGTAGGGCAACTCTTTCAGATGTCTGGGGGTCAGATTCCCATAGAGACTATTGCTGGATGGGCCAAATAGAGAACCTTTGATGTTGCGAGATCTATGCTGTTTTCAGTGGGTGAGAGCTTCTTCCACCAACTTAAGCTTTCCAACCAACTGGCACTGGCTACCCGTGGCAACATGAGGCTTTGGGATGAGATTAAATAGCTAAAGTTGGAAAAGCAGGTCATGGAGGAGGAGAAGAAAAAGTTGGTTGATACTGGTAATAAGTTGAAAGTGGATTTGTCTGAGCTAACTAAAGAGAAAGACAGGCTGGCTAAGTTGGTTTTCAGTCAAAACAAAGAGAAAGAGGAGAGGGCGGTAGCCCATATTTCATAGATTAAGGAGCTAAAGCTACAAGTCCATTCATTACAGGGCTTGCTAAGGAAACTTAAGGAGGCACTCCCGGAAAGCTATAAAATGGGCTTCGCTAAGGGTGCCACAGATTATATGAAGTCGACATGGAAAGTGATGCCGGACTTAGATTGGTCCCTTCTTGGCGAGGATGCCGTGGCTCAGATTGAAGGCTTCAAAGCGGAGGCTGCAAAAGCTGACGCTGCCATACTCAAGGATATGCCTGCACTTCCAGTCACTCAGAAGGGCATGTCAAACATAATCTCGCTCCCGATTCTAAGGTTGAGGCTCCCGCAGGTGCGGTTGAGGTTGCTCCGGGCGGCCTTGATCCCTCTTCCTCCCAGTATCTCTTTCTCCCATTATTTCAAACTTTCATTTCATTAATCTGCGAACTTTTGTTTTTAATCAAGGAGGGTGGGCTCCTATAGTGCTCCACATATTAATCTTAAATCCTCGGGATTGTTTTGAACTGGTTTTACCCATATCATGTATGCTCGTTCTATTATTTTTACATTTTGTCGTGAATTAAGTATTATCTGGCGTAGGTTTAACAACTCGTGCCTAATCACCACACGTAGGCTGCTGTAGTTATAACATAAGTTTCTAGCTATCATCTATTTAAACCAAATTAAAGAGGAATCAACTTATATTAACCATGACCTAGTTGAATCCACTTAGCCGGAGGGAAGTATGGGATGTGATTTCTAAAACATGCCTAATAGTATTGTTTCTCTAACTAATTCTAAAGTATTTCTATGTGAACACTTAGAGGATATATGTCATATTTACGTTTATTAAAAGATAATTAATAAATCATGAATCAAGAATTGAACAATTAGATGGTAACGCAATAGAAAAGTGTACTTGAGTAGTTATGGCAACACATACCTGGATAGGAAGTTAACAAAATTATAAGCTACTCGTACTTTAGATCATAAGGTTACCAACTTGGGTGTGAGGCTACCGTCCGGTAACCCTGTAGTATCTGGAAGCCCAAAAGATGGGAACCTGATTCCGGGAGCCCTATTGCCGGTAACCTGTTCCCGGTAGCCTGGGTGCTGGAGGCTCAGCCTGGAAGCCTTTGTTACGGGAGCCTTGGTTATTTTATGAGTCGAGTGCAATAATGCCATGTAAGACCTTCCTGCAAGGCTATGTTAATTTAAATATTTGATAAACCACACGAGTTAACTCTTGCTACCACGTAGGTTGATGATTAAAAGATCGATGTATGCCAATCAGGGTTCCATACATGACCAAAAAGAAAGGGATCCAGGTGTGCCGATTAGGGTTCCACACAAGCCCAAATAATGAAGGGAGCCATGTATGCCAATCAGGGTTCCATACATGCCCAAATAACCAAGTAAGCCATGTGAGCCAGTCAAGGTTCCACACATGTCTGGTAATAAAGGGATCCATGTGTGCCAATCAGGGTTCCACACAAGCCCAAAAAAAGAAGGGATCCATGTATGCCGATCTGGGTTCTATACATGCCCAAATAACCAAGTAATCCATGTAAGCCAGTCAAGGTTCCACACATGTCTGGTAATAAAGGGATCCATGTATGCCAATTAGGGTTCCACACAAGCCCAAAAAATGAAGGGATCCATGTATGCCGATCAGGGTTCCATACATGCCCAAATAACCAAGTAAGCCATGTGATCCAGTCAAGGTTCCACACTTGCCTGGTAATAAAGGGATATATGTGTGCCAATCAGGGTTCCACACAAGCCCAATAAATGAAGGGAGTCATGTATGTCAATCAGGGTTCCATACATGCCCTAATGACTAAGTAAGCCATGTGAGCCAGTCAAGATTCCACACATGTCTAGTAATAAAGGGATCCATATATGCCAATCAGGGTTCCACACAAGCCCAAAAAATGAAGGGATCCATGTATGCCGATTAGGGTTCCATACATGCCCAAATAAACAAGTAAGCCATGTGAGCCAGTCAAGGTTCCACACATGTCTAAAATTTAAAATTCTGATTGTTGAATAATTTCAACCTGTTAAGCTAAGAGGTGTATTCACTACTATCCCCTAGTTCTAGATGGTAGCCTGGCTATCATGTAGAACTATGCTTGTAGGTCTTCCATATCTTTCTCTTCTCAAATATTTATAAGTGGTAAATGTAAAAGGAAACAATCCACTTCTACTTTTACTGAAAATTGAAAGAGTACGTTTACATCAAATTTCATCCAGACAGGGTGTGCATCCACTACCCCCCGGGCATCTACTGAAAATCATGAAATCCTAAGAGCTGAGAGGAAAATGACACAACTACAACTAGTAGGTTGTCTTTATTCATCCTAAGCCTGAAAGAGGCCTACATTTGCTTTGAAAAGAGTCTTACTGATAGTATTTCTTAAGGTGCTCATTTCTTTACTATCAATTGTTTGCCATTGTCTGAAATCAGCTTGTATGGTACCCCGTACCTACATATAATAGCTCTCTTGACAAACTCTTTCAATTCGCTTGTTGTTATGGTAACTAAGGGTTCCGCCTCAGCCCACTTGATAAAGTAGTCAACAGCCACCACAACATATTTCACACCACCTCTACCTTTCGAAAGCTCCCCAATCAGGTCAATTCCCCATATTGCAAAGGGCCAGGGGCTTTCAATGAGCCTTAGTTCCACATCCGGGTTGCTATTGAAGTTAGCAAACCTTTGACATTGATCACAAGCTTTAGCAAAGTCATAAGCATCAGCTTTCATGGTAGGCCAGTAGTAGCCTTGTTGAAGCACCTTGTGGGCAAGGGAGGTACCCCCGAGTGATTGCCACAGATGCCTTCATTAACTTCCCTTAGGATGTATTCACATTCATTTCCAAATATTCATTTAAGTAGAGGTTAATTAAAACCCCTCTTATATAGGATGCCATCATAGATCACATAACGGGCAGCCTTGTATTTGAGTTTCCGGGCTTCATCTTTATCTTCCGGAAGCACTCCCTTGGTGATGTACTCACGTATTGTGGTTGTCCATTGGCTTTCCAAAGGAAATTCTATCTCCATAACCTCCTCTTGATGGATACTTGGCTGGAGTTGAACTTCGAGGGGTATCACCCCTAACAGAACAACTTCTTTTTATGACCCCAACTTGGCAAGGGCATTGGCATTGGAATTTTCCACCTTTGGGATCTGATTCAGATTTAGTAATTTGAACTTACTAATGAGTTCTTTGGCATACCTCATGTAGAGTTCAGTACGGGGACCTCTGCTCTGCAAGCTCCCTTTTATTTGCCACACAATCAACATGGAATCACTAAAAACATTCAAGTATTCCACCTTCATTTCTAAAGCTTGTTTCAGTCCGACAATCAAAGCCTCATATTCAGTATCATTGTTGGTAGCCCTAAAATCGAAGTGTATGGCACTTTGCATGCGATGTCCCTCTAGGCTTACCAACTCTATTCCGGCACCTCCCTTATTGTTGTTTACTGCTCCATCACCATACAAGTTCCACCATAAGTGGGGGCCTTCGGCATCCCATTCGGTAGCTAGGGGTACCGATGTACATTCTTCTCCGGTAACCTAAAAATCTCGGGGAAACTCTAGTAAAAAGTCAGCCAGGGCTTGGTCCTTGATAGCAGTTCGTGGCTTGTAATCTATATCAAACTGTCCCAGTTCGACAGCCCATTTCATCATTTTACCGGAGGCTTCCGGCTTGTGCATCACCTGTCTTAGCGGAAAGGATGTTCTTACTTCAATTTTATGGGCTTGGAAGTAAGGCCTTAGCTTCTTGGAAGCCAATATCAGAGCATATGCTAGTTTTTCCATGTTAGGATACCGGGTTTCCGCATACAACATCCTTTTGCTCAGATAATATACCGGGTACTGCACTTGCTCTTCCTCCCGGATCAATACAACACTATAGAATATTCAGAAACAGCTAGATATAGAATGAGTACCTTACCCTCCAAGGGTTTGGAGAGAAGTAGTGGGCTTCCCAACTGTTCCTTTAGCTTTTTGAAGGCTTCCTCACACTTATGGGTCCATTCAAAGTTTTAACCTTTCTTGATAGCCTTAAAGAACTCATTGCATTTGTCGGAATACCGAGATAAAAATCTATTTAGGGCTGCCACCCTTCAGGTAAGCCCTTGGACTTCATTAACATTCCTTGGGGACCTCAGTTCCAGCAATGCCTTGATTTTGGCAGGGTTTACCTCGATCCCTCTGTGGTTCATAATGAATTCAAGAAATTTCCCAGACTCCACACCAAAGACTCATTTTTGGGGGTTCATTTTCATCCGCTACTTCCTCAGGATATCAAACATCTTAGATAGGTGCAACACATGGTCGGTTGCCACCTTTGATTTGACCAACATATCATCAACATAGACTTCCATTGTCTTACCAATTTGTTCTTTAAACATCATGTTTACCAGCCTTTGGTAGGTAGCCCCGGCATTTAGCAGCCCAAACGGCATCCCCACATAACAGTATAATCCTCTGTCAATTATGAAGCTAGTATGCTCTTGGTCCGTCTCATACATCGGGATTTGGTTATACCCGGAGTAGGCATCCATAAAACTTAGCTGAGCATGGCCTGCCGTAGCATCCACCAGTTGATCAATTCTGGGTAGCTGGAAGCTATCCTTAGGGCAAGCTTTATTCAGATCAGTAAAGTCAAGACATGTCCTCCATTTCCCATTGGGCTTCCGGACCAGTACCGGGTTTGCCAGCCATGTTTGGTAGAAGGATTCTTTAATCAAGCCAGCTTTTAACAATCGGTCTACCTCTTTCTGGAGGTCGGTAGCCCTTTCACCACTAACGGGGCTTCTTTTTTGCCGAATACCCCTTCTTTCAGGGTCAATATTCAAGTGGTGACACATGATTTTCGGGTCAATCCCCACCATGTCAGAGTGGCACCATACAAACACATCTAGGTTGCTTTTAAGGAAATAAGTAACCCTTTCTCTTGTCTTTTCATCCAGCTGCTACCCAATTTTCAAGACTTTACTAGGATCTTCAGCATCCACCAGTATGGGAATAGTATCCTCGGCAACCCCATCCTTTTCCAGGGTACCCGGCATCCTGGGATCAATCTCAATTTCAACCGGGAGCCCTTTTACCACTTCTTGGTTTTCATTCTCTTGACATTATTTCACCTAGATCACCATCTGAGGCATCTTTTACTATGCCTTCCACTGGAATGTTTTGACTTTCTTCATTTTTTTTGGCAGCTTCCAACAACAAACTTTGTGGTGGTACTACCCCCCTCGGAAAACATGAACCTCTTCATTAGGTTCCTCTGGTAGCTTCACTATCATGATGGCATTGCATGATGCCTTTTCAAACTTCTTTGGCTCAAGCCCGTGGCTTCTCATTAAGGCTTCCTCATCAGCCTTTTTTTCAGCTTGGGTAAATTTATCTGCCTTCTCGGCAGCCTGCAAAGTTTTGTTATAGCATTCCCTTGATTCATGTTGACATCCTTTCACACACCCGATGCCATTTGGTGTAGGGAACTTCATTGAAAAATAGTATATTGAGGTTACCACCCTCATATCCCTCAATACCGGTCTCCCAAGAATTGCATTATGAGAGATGTCTTCGTCTACTACCATGAATTCAGCCATTTGGGTGGCCTTGCAGGGATCCACACCCAATATCAATGGTAACTTGATCTTTCCCATGATTTGGACATGGTTACCGGTAAAGCCATATAATTCATTATTGGTAGGCAATAACTCTTTATCCAGAAGCCATAATTTCTGGAATGTAGTATACGCCAAGATATTCACTGAGCTTCCATTATCAACCAACACTCTATGCACATTCATTCCACCAATACTCACGGTTACCACCAAAGCATCATTATGAGGGTGGTGAACCCACTTGGCATCCTCCTTGATGAAGGAAATATCAGCGGTTTCCCTTTGAACAACTTAGGGGGCCTTTCTGCAAGGTGAAAAATGTTTGTTAGGGGTTTCCCCCCGGCCTCTTGGGCATACCTATCTCTGGCATTCCAGCTGGCACCCCCCAATAAGGGCCACCAAAGATGGTATGGATGCTAAGAGCTCGGGTAGTCCTATCCTGGTTTCTCGGAGCTTTATCCTTATTATCTCTTCCTTCCTTATACTTCTTAGCTTCTTGAGCCACAAATTCTGTCAGGTATCAGTTTCTGATCAACTCTTCAATTTGATCTTTCAAGTGTCTGTAATCAGCAGTCTCATGGCCATTTGCCTCATGGAAAGGACAGTACTTCCCTTGATCCTTCCTTCCTAGAGGGCCTACCCGGTAGGGCCTATGGAATAGTCCACTTTTCTCATTCACTTCAAGGATATGGCCGATGGGTACAGTCAAAGGAGTATACTCTGAATACTTTTGAAAATTCGACCTTGGAGTGAGTCTGTCCTTGACAGAAACTTTATTCTTGGTTGCATTGACAGTAATAGCGATAGTCTTGTCATCATAACGAGGGGCTCCCACACCGGTGGTACCACTCCCGGAAGCCCTCTTGTTGGAATCCCGGTTCTTAGGCCTATAGGAATGGTTCCTCTTGTTTCTGTTCCAACCCTTAGAACTGGAATCTCTGGATAACTTTGCCATTGACTCCTCAATCACTTTGTGGCATTCCGCCTGTTGGTAGAATTCTGCCAGGGTCCCGGGCTCCTTAGTTTGTAACTCCTTCCAAAATTCAGTTCCTGGCCTAACTCCGACTATCAAGAAATTTTTCAGGGTTTTATCAGAAGCCTTCTTCACATTAGGCACTTGCTTATTAAATCTTTTGAAATACTGCCTTAAAGTTTTGCGTTCCTCTTGCTTGATGTTAGCCAAAGTGTTAACCGATGGGCATAAGCCACGGTAGCCCTAAACTGGGAGATAAAGTGGTCTCCCATCTTTCTCCAGGATTTAATAGATCCCTCAGCCAACCTTTTAAAACATTGATGGGCGTTCCCACTTAGAGTGGAGGATAGCAACCTGCATCTAGCCAAGTCTTCCACTTGGTACACATCCATCTCCGTATTAAAACGACTCATATTCAACAGGATCTGAGTTACCATTAAACTTCAAATCTGTGTTCTTCTTAAAGAATATTGGCAAGGGTGCCTTCTTCACCTTCGCAGAAAATGGTGAGCCGGAAATGACTCCAGATTTGAAATTTTTCTCCTCCTTGATTTTTTCGAAGGCTTTTTTCCAATCAGACATTTTGAACTGTCCATTCTCATCGTCTGAAAGCATATCACTTCCAAAATAATCATCTTCATAAGCTGTCTTACTCTTCCTGGGAACCGAACTCTAATGAGAGCTAGAATCCTGATCGGTACCCCTCTCGGAAGGGACTTTGGTAGAGTGAGATTTTCTGTTCCTATGCCTAGAGGTGTGGCCACTTTGTCTGTGACTCCTTCTGCTACCAGATCTAGTCCTTCTGGAGTCATTCCTTGGGGGTAACGAGTGGGATCTCTCCATGTACTCCATGTACTCCATGTATTCATTGAAGAACGTAATTGTTTCTTCTGCAATACCCTCCTCATCAATGCATCCTTCTGGGTAAGGTTTGTTCCGCACATGCCCTTTAATAAAAATAATCTCGTTACTGGTTTTGTTTTTTACAATGTTATGCAAGTGTTATGACGTAAGGAGACAATTGTTATCATAACAGTGTGGTAGTATTTTGATTTTTATCGTATCCACGTTCCTTTAATATTTTAGACTTTTCCCTGCTTTGCAATGCACCTAGATGAATAGTACATAGCTAATTAGTTTTAAAAATATCATATTTTAAGTTTTGCTTAAAATCACAAGAATACTGTACTCGAAAGTATGGTAATTTAGTAATCAGTAATCAGAGTTGAGGGGATGAATGAAGACTGCATTAATATGCACAATATAGAATCCCCCATTTGTTAACTTTGTACCTTGTTCACGTCCATCTAAGTGAACAAACTGATTTTGTAATCAAAAGCAAATAAGTTACTTAACATATGTATCACATATCAATACAGCAGAGCTCCATTTAATTGGACTTAATAGAATTAGGTAGGAATGAAAGAATTTGAACAAAATTGACGGGAAATACAAGGATGTAGGAGGGTTGAGGTATATTGTAAAAGAATGAGTGCCAAATCTCTAGGATAAGGTCTGTCAATAAATTGAGTAGGAAGGGATTTGGAGCATTCATAACCAAATTGGTGGGTTTGAGCTCTAGTTAAATTGCAATGGGTGGAATAGATACATAAATGGGTGCAATGGGTGCAATTGGTTTACTCACACGAGTGTTATCTATCCATCTTGGACATGTTAAATTTGATTTATGTTTACTCACATATCGAGGTATTGAACCAGTTCTATACCCATTGAACTATTTGTTAATGTTATATCAATGTTGACAATCTTCACTGATTTGACCAAGGGAGATTTTGAAAAATAGCAGTACTCTACTACTGTCCCTGTGCATATCAACCTGTCACTTCTTTTCTTATTTGTACTGAATGCCATTGTTATTTGGTGCAGAGCAGAGCTTACTGGCCCAAAAACAAAGATATGCGGAGATGCATCCAGGCTGCAAGCAAGAGGAAGTCTGATCTCAGCAACATGTAGAGAATACTTGTTATATCGGCAATACTAATACTGGTTTGGGTGCTCCTCAACATGTAGAGAATACTGGTTTCAAGGTTAGTGTATAGTCTATGATTTAGAAGTATAATTGCTTGTTCTTTTTCATATTTTAACTTGATTTTCATAATGATTTCACTTGCCAGTCCTCAACGCGGGTGGAGCTCATAGAAGCTGAAACAGAGTATGTAGTCAATGCCGTGAAACAAAGTATTTGTGCCTTACACTAGTAAATTGGTTTAATATCTTGATCTGCATATGTTAGGCCGAATACACAATTAATAATCAAATTCGTATGAGAGTTTAACAAGTAAAACGTTTATGCACTTAAAAACTTCTTGTATTAAGAACCCTCTTCGTGATGTAAAATATCACAAAAAGCTGCTAGGTTACAATAAAGATAATTCGTTGTACGATGCCCTTCTAGGGTTAACCTAACTGTATTTATAAAACATACAGCTACGATACAATCTCTAATTGATATTCCTAATAATCAGCTATACAATGATATCAATTACAGATTGCCACACGTCTTCTAAGTCAACTCGATCTCTTTGATAGCTATCCAATCTTCAAAGATATCGCTTCCATAATAAATCTTCAATCACTGTTGACCAGTAGACGCTTCCTCCAGACAGAGTTTGACAAACTCTGTCGAGCTTCCATCTGTCAGAGTTTACACTAAACTCTGACTGCTTCCAGCTAAACTCTGATAATTCACTGTAACACTTAAACACTGATTAAAACACATCAATTATATTTAACAATCTCCCCCAACTTGTTCATTAGCAAAAATGCACAAGTTAATGACAATAATTGATGATGTCAAAACAAATAGACAAATACAGTGTTTATACAGATTCAGAGTTTAAGCTTCTACTTAACAAAAACTACAGAGAATAAGAAAATCCTTACAGACCTTAATCTCTTATCACTTCAAGATCTGGCATAGCTTTGAGATAATCTATGAGCAATATTCTTTCTGCATTTTCAAGCTCAATCTTCATAGCTTCTTTAATTTCTCTGAGCTGAGGATCACTCTCATCTATCTGGTAGATAGCAGCCCTAAGATCATAGATTTTGTTCCTTCTCATCTCATTTCCCAGTCTGATAAATTTGACTTCTTCTGACTGTGAATTGAAGTCAAGTACTGTGATTCCCAAATCAGTCTTTAACTTTGCAGTACCTTTCTTCATTTCAATGAGATTTCCTTTGTAATCCCTGTACTTAGGAACATATCTGCTATTATACTTCTCTCCTCTGATTGCCAAATTCTGAAGCATTCTCTGTCTGAGCAAATTAGCAACTGATTGAGTCCTTTGACTATTCACCTTGAAAAGATATAGAACATACTCTAGTTCTTCCCAACATTTCAAGCCAATATCATTCTCACCAATTTTAAATAATGTCCCATCAGCCATGAAGTACAAGAGAAAGTCCTTCTTTAAACTCTTCTGATGAACTAACTGTACTGATTCCAGTCTATCCAAACTCTCTTGAGGAACACCACGACCTGGAACAGCCAGTGAAGAAGGATCTCTAGGACCATATATTGCCTTTTGTCTCTGTGTGAACCTAGTCCACCCTTATTATTTCTAACTTTGCCAGACAAGGCTCTTCCATCAGAAATATTCATAGAAACTCCAGATAATATATTTGGATCTTGAATTGTTCCTTTCCCAAAAACCCATTTCAACTGAGAAGATTGTAAAGGTGTGGTCATTACTTGTGATGCAACAGAAGTTGTAACTTTCTTCTGTGAACTTTCTCCTTCAATGCCTTTCAGCTTGAGTTGAGCTTCTGCTGCCATTGTTTCCTTTGAAAACCGAGATCTTTGACTAACATCAGCCCTTTCCTTGATCACAACACCTTTAACAACAGGTCTAGGAGCTTTTCCTCTTTGTAACTTACCAGACTTTAAAGCCTTGAGATGTTCTTCTTGTAAACTCTTTTCTTCAGCTTCAATGTCCTCAATCATAACTCCTTCCTCATTCTCTTCAATAAACAGCTTAGCAGCCAATTCTTCATCAGTTTGTGGATTAGAAGGTAACAGCAAACTCTTGGTCTTTGAAGTACCTTGAGTATCAGTATTTCTCCCAACAAACTGTGATTTAGATGACTTGCTAGTTCTCAAAGTTTGAACTTCTTCAGTTTTGTTCTTTCCTTTACTACTTGCCCCTCCATCTCCAGCACTATCCCTTCTGACAACTCTCTCCCCCTTTTTGACATCATCAGGCATAAGAATAGATGTAATTAACTCCAAGGAGGTAGCAATAGAATCAATTTTAACAGATAAGCCAGACTGATTCTCTTCAACTTTACTCAGCCTGGCAAAGAGATTGTCTTGAGCTGTAGAAAATTTTGTATTCATGAGTTTTGATTCTCTTTCCATTTTCATTTCTCTAGCTACAACCTCATTCCACAAATCAGTAATTGCCTTTGTAGTGTCATCAAATCTTCTATCCAGAGTTTTGACATGAACTACAGTTGCTTTTAAGCAAGAAAGAATCTCTGCATTGGAGATAGTATCAGCAGTTTGCTTAACAAAATCAGCTGCTCTCCCTCGTGGAAAAATACAATCCTCTTTGTACCATTCAGCAGCAAACTTTGCAAATTGTGCTCTTTCAACTTCATGAGACGTACAAGGTTGAGTGAAAGGTGTATGTTTATTGTCTGTTTGTACTGGTGCACTCAGAGAAGAATCAGGGTTTGCACTACTTTCACCTTCAGATTCAACACTTGCAGCTTTAGCATGTTCATCTTCAGCCATAGTTTTAGCAATTTCTTCTGCAGCCTTGTCAAGATTTTCTCCATGTTGCTCAGGCTCAGCTACAGAATTTACATCTTTGTCAGCAACAGGCATAGACTGAGAAGTAGCCTTGGTTGCTTAATCAATTTCATCTCCTCCTTCAACAGTTTGGTGAGCATCAGATAGTAACTCAGTATGGGATGCCACAGTTTCAGAAAGAACAACCGTAGGTTGATCAGCTGCACCAGTATCAGAGATAGGATCAGAGAATGGCATGAATGAATCAAGAATATCATTTATTGGAGAAAGGCCATCTCTAGTATCCTCTTCTGCAGGCATTTTGTCCTCTGCAGGCATTTCAACCTCTGCAGGTATTTCAACCTCTGCAGGTATTTCATCTTTCTCAACCTCAACATTAGGTGTTTGTTGTGAAACTACCTCTGGAGCTTCAATATCTTCATCCACAGAATCAGAGATTACCAGTTTTCTTCTCTTCGCTAGAGGTACATTATCTGAATCCTCTTCACTAGATTGTGGAGATTGTGCTACCACTGAGAGTGACTTAGGTATGTTTGCCGTTTGTTTTATTCTTTTCACTCTTCTAGTATAAACAGCTCCAGGAGATGTCTATTTTGCTTTCATTTTTGTCTCTATTGACTTCTTAACTCTTGCATGTCGTTCAGTGTTCAGTGCTGATTTTACTCTGCCTCTCTTTGTTTTAGGCTGTGGTTGTGGTGGAGATTGTGATGATTCAGAGTTTGTTTGTGAAGTGTGTGAAGGTTGTTTTGTAGGTGCTGAGGGAATAGTTGATGTAGGTGGTTCAGAGTTTGGTGTTTGAGGACGATCAATGTTTAGTGGTTCAGATTATGGTTCTGGTTGTGGTTGTGGTTGTTGTTCTGGTTGTGGGTCTGGTTGTTGGTGGTCCTGAGGTTGATTGAGAAAGTTCTGCAAAGCAAGTGGCAGAACAAAAGCAGGGAGATTTTCCTTACCAACATCCTTATTAGTCATATCAGAGAATATTCTCTTGTTGACTCTAAAAGGATCAATTTCATCAGTATCAGCAATTTCTAGACCAGGTACACAAGCATTGAACAGCATTTGACAAAAACGAGCATAATAAACAGTAGTAGATTCTGACAGTTTATCACCTAAGTTCATCAGAACATATCTACCAAAATCAAAGTTACTACCATAGAGTAGAGAATACCCGATTTGGAGACTGTCTATTGGAATGGCATCCCAGTTGGCACTACTAGAAAAAGTAGAATAGACATCGCCCCTTTCACATCGGTTTATGATTTCCCCGATGTAAAAACTATCACTAACATCGATCGAAAAAAAACTGATGTCTTTGATATATTATGAAATCACATTGAAAGCAAACCGATGTCATTGGCATATAATTGAAATATCAATGACATCGATTAGTACCACAACTGATGTCTTTAACATATTATAACATCGATCAAAAAATAACCGATGTCTAAAGTAGGCTTAAAAAAATTGCTACTTCCCCGCCCACACAAATTTCCCCCGCTTCCCCAAAATTCCCCCCCCCCCCCCCCGCCAATTTTTTGATTTCCCCCTTAGCTAATTTTTACTTCCCCGCTCTCAAATTAAACAAAAACAAAAAAACATATACATCCGACTTAACTCTCTCTCTCTCTCTCTCTCTCGACTTTCACTCTCTCTCTCACCTCGCCTCTCTCACGCCTCACCCTCTCTCTCTTTCTCTCTTCTCTCTCGACGGCCTCACCCTCTCTCTCTTTCACTCTCGCTTTTACTCTCAACCCCCTCTTAAGAACCCTAATTCACTCCCTCTTTCACTCTCTCTTTTAAACTCAATTTGTAACCCTAATTTCCCAATTACTGTAGTTACTTGGTCAAATAGCTAGTACATGTTCTTAATTGATTTGTTAATCGATTAATTGTTCATCTCAACTTGATTTAGTAAATGGATAAGCTATTTTCGATCTTGTTTTATTTTGGGTAAAAGCTATTGTGAATAATGTAAATTTTCTTTTTATTTTTTGTATAAGGAATTAAGGAATTTATCGAGCCACGATTCTGTTTGTTTAGCATTTAGGATGTGTTGTTTATTATTTGTGATTGTCCACATTTTTACTATTTTGGCATCTTGGGTTTTTATAAAGTTTGAGTCTTTTTCTGTGTTCTTGATTTATTAATAATGATTTTTGGTTTTTATATGAGATACACGGCTTTTGGGCTTATACAGACACTACAGCAACAAGTTCAGAGTTGAATTCTTGCCTGGTAAGTGTTCATTTTATGGTTTATGTTTCAAATTTTTTTTTTTTGTTTTAGTTACTGCTTGTTGAAGAATTTTTACATTTGAATTATGCTCTGGAATGTTGTTTTTATTTGGGTATTTGATTTGTTTAGAATTTTGGATTTTTGGTTTCATTTGTTAGTGATACTTGGTCAGTTGAATTGCTTGATATTTAATGATGATTCATATCTTCTTTCATTGTGTAGTTCTTACCATGTTTTCTTTATTTTTTCAATCTGGTTTTGTGTGTCGGTATAATGTGTTTTATTGTAATTATATGTTTGTTGCAAGTTGTATAGGATTATTCCAATGTTTTATTTTATGACTTTTTTTTGTCGCACAAAAAAACTTTTTGAGTTTCCGGTAGAAAGAGATTTACCTAATGACAACGCTTTTAAGGCTGCCCAATATCCCTTCCCTTTCCAAATATTTTTACGAATACGCTTTTTTGATATAGAAGTACGTTCCTCTCTGCTGCAAGAATAAAGCTATAATGGATAGACTTATATACATGTTCATCCTTTCACCTGGTGTGTGATATAGCAGTGATAGTAGAAATAATTCAAAAGATGTATACATATTCTTCGTCTTTATTGCTTCTCATATTCGAAAAGTTGTATTCACCCCCCCCCTCTACAACACATTTGGACCTAACAATTGGTATCAGAGCTATATGTTTAACATACAAAACATAGATCCTTGTGTTGAGTGGAAGAATCGTGAGTTTTCATTTTTCTAGATCTACTTTTCATTTTCTTGAAAAGTGTGCTTTAAATCGTTTGTGTTGAAAACTCATCTGAAAAATTATTTAAATACTCCAGGTGTGATTATTTAGCTTGGATGTATTTTAATTAATTTTTGTGAATTAATCTGGGTACTTTCATATTTGGTGTTCTTGAGTGTTCATCATCTGTTCTTATCAAAGAAGACAACCCAACAACTTTTTGATCTCCTTTTCAAACAGATAAATAGTAAAAGAATAAAAAGGTGTTTTTGGACTTTGTGATTTGCATTATTCACGGCCGAAAGTGAAACATGACATATTCATTACCTAGCACGTGGGTTAGGTGGGTTAGGTGGGTTAGGTGAGTAAAGCATTCAAAGTCAAAAGGTGTTAAAGAGATAATATTGTTTATTCAATATTAAAGTAATCTGCAGAAAAATTATTCTAAGTACAAAAGTTCTACATAGAATTTCTACTTGAGAATTTCTATATAGAATTTCGACTTGGACAATTTCTACTTGGTGAATTTTGACTTGAGCAAAATTTCTACTTAGAGAAATTTCGACTTAGGCAAAAGTTCTACATATAAATTCTACATAGCCTAGTCTTGGGTACTTAGAAACTTTTAGTGACCAGAATTGAGATGGCTCCTAAAAATGCATTCAAGATCCCAATGTTCAACCGAGATCACTATGAAGAATGGGTTTTCAGAATAAGACTATATTTAGAGACTGTTAACCCTGAATATCTGGAAGTCCTTGACAAGGGTAAATTTGTTCCAATGGTGGTTATTCCTGCACATACGGAAGGAGGGGTGGTTATAGTACCTCGGTCTGAGCCCAAAAAGGCAGCGGACTTTTCGGATGCTGACAAGGAACAAATAGCTTGTGATACTGCCGTTCGACAAACCTTGATGGAATCTCTTGATCATGAAATGTTCAACATAGTCAAAGGCCTGACTACAGCTAAGAAGATTTGGGACAAGATAGAAGTTGTCATGGAAGGATCTGCAGAGGTCAGAAGCAACAAGTCACTCATACTCAAGATGGAGTATGACACCTTTAGAATAAGGAAAGGAGAAGGCATAACAGATGTCTATCTACGATTCAGTCAGTTGGTATTGGATTTGAATCTGAGAGGTGTAACTCTCCCCATGGTTGAGACTAATACGAGATATCTGAGGAACCAGCCAAAAAGCATTGAGCATAGGGTCTACGCAATCAGAGAAACCAGAGATTTGCATACAACTTCTCTGGAAGAGTATTATGGAATACTAAAGACCTATGAGCTGGAAACACTTCAAGATCAAGCATGGGACAATGATTCAAGAGAAGAGACTGAATTAATAGCTAGATATGAGATTGAGATGGAAGATCGCCAGGATAAATCTGTTGATTCTCGATCTTATCGAAAAGCCGGGCCCAATCAAAGTTGGGTTCCGAAGAATGTCTAATCAATCTGTCATTGCAGGGGCGTTAAGCAGAATCGAAATAAAGTTATATGGGTGCTAGACAGTGGAGCATCTAGGCATATGACTGGAAACAAGTCCCTGCTTACAGAGTTGGTTATGAAAGCTGGCCCTTATGTTACCTTTGGAGATGACAGCATAGGTGTGACAAAGGGATATGGCAAACTGAAAACTGGCAATGTCATCATAGAAGATATTTCCTATGTTGAGGGACTGAAGTACAATCTGTTGAGTATTAGTCAATTCTGTGACAAAGGTTACGAAATTGTCTTCAACAAGAAAGGTGTATCAATCACTCACATCAAGGAAGGCTCACTAGCTTTGAGAGGAGTTCGAAAGGCAGATCTTTTTGTTGCAGACATGGATTCAGCAAATCAGAATGAGGTCACCTGTTTCTACAGCAAAGCCTCGGATGATGAAAGCTGGTTATGGCACAAAAAGCTATCTCACTTAAACTTCAAAATGATGAATGCTCTCGCGAGGCGAGAATTGGTGAGAGATCTACCTCAAATGGAGTTCGCTCCGAAAGGACTCTGTGAAGCTTGTGAAATGGGAAAGTCGAAGCGAGCATCGCATAAAAGCAAAGAAATTTCTAGTATTACTGAGCCTCTGCAACTTCTTCATATGGATTTGTTTGGCCCAGTGAATGTCCTATCTTTGTCTAGGAAAAGATATGCATTGGTAATCGTGGATGACTTCTCCAAGTATACATGGGTATTGTTCGCAATGACGAAAGACGAAGTACCTTTCTTAATCATTGATCACATCACTCAAATTGAGAATGTTTCAACACTTACTGTGAAGACGATTAGATCAGACAATGGCACTGAATTCAAAAACGTAGTGCTAAATGACTTCTGTGTATCTAAAGGAATACGTCGTCAGTATTCAGCCCCGAGAACTCCACAGCAAAATGGAGTAGTTGAAAGGAAGAATAGAACTTTGGTTGAAGCAGCAAGAACTTTGTTGTATGATTCAAAACTTCCTTTGTACTTCTGGGCCGAAGCAGTGAGTACCGCTTGTTACACTCAAAATAGATCCTTGATCATAAAAGATAAAGAAAAGACACCATGTGAGCTAATGAACAACAGAAGACCAACAATCAAATACTTTCATGTCTTCGGAGCAAAATGCTATGTGCTTATAGATGATGAAAATCTAGGCAAGTTTGCAGCAAAAGCTCGTGAAGGAATCTTTGTTGGTTACTCTACAGACGTGGTAGCAGCTTATAGAGTGTTCTTAGTGAATGATCGAAAAGTGACTGAAAGTTACAACGTCAGATTCGACGATACCAAACTCTCATCAATTTCAAGAGATTCTAGTGAACCTGAGTCCCTAAAATTTCAGAATCTGGACTTAGAAGATCTTGAAGATGAACCTGAGTTGGTTGTTCCATTAAATGTTCCAAGTGTACATGAAGAACCTGAGTCTAGTGAACAAGCTAATTCTACAAGATCAGGAGAGACTTCTTCAGTACGAACCGGCAACAACTCAGGGGGAGTAAATAGCAGCTCAAGGACTACTGTTCAAGGCTCGAGTCGAGTTGACTCTAGTTCTGTAGGAGCTGGCACTAACTCAGGGGGAGTTAGTGAAAATAATCAAAGTAGTCAGCACCCTAACTCAGAAAGTCAAGCTGAGTCATTAAGACAATTTCCAGGTGAACGGGTATGGAATAGAGACCATCCGTTTGAATTAATTATTGGTGATCCAGATGCTGGTGTGACTACTAGAAGAACTGCAAGAGCTGACCTGGCTAATATTTCCTTATATTCTGGGTTCTTATCCAAGCTTGAACCTAAAGAAATAGAAGAAGCTCTTGGTGATGCTGATTGGGTGATTGCAATGCAAGAAGAAATCAATCAGTTTGAAAGGCAGAAAGTTTGGAAACTGGTATCCCGACCAAAGAACATATCAGTAATTGGAGCTAGGTGGGTATTCAGAAATAAACTGGATGAAAACGGACTTGTAACACGAAACAAGGCTTGTTTGGTTGCAAAAGGTTATTCTCAGGGAGAAGGAATTGATTATGATGAAACCTATGCACCAGTTGCAAGAGTTGAGGCAGTCAGGATGTTCTTGGCATTTGCAGCACATAAGAACTTCAAAGTTTTCCAGATGGATGTGAAAAGTGCCTTTCTGAACGGAGAGTTAGAAGAAGAAGTGTATCTGGAACAGCCGCCTGGCTTCGTTGATCCAGAACATGTAGATTTTGTGTATCTTCTCTTCAAATCTGTCTATGGCCTCAGGCAATCCCCAAGGCGATGGTATGAAACCCTATCCCTATTCTTGATTGAAAATGGTTTTGTTAGGGGAGTAATTGATAAAACATTGTTCTATAAAGTTGTAAGAAATGACTTAATACTTGTTCAAGTCTATGTGGACGATATTATTTTTGGGTCATCAAATGAGCACTTGTGCGAGAAATTTGCCAAGCTAATGCAGGAAAAATATGAGATGAGCATGATGGGAGAGCTGTCCTTCTTCCTTGGATTACAGATCAGTCAGAGAAAAGATGGTATCTTTATCTGTCAATCCAAGTACGTCAGAGATTTACTCAAAAAGTACAATCTAGAAGATGCATCAGCAGCTAAGACTCCCATGGCAACAACCACGAAGCTTGATGAAGACAAATCAGGTAAATCAGTTGACATCACAAGCTATCGAGGTATGATTGGCTCACTCCTCTATTTAACTGCAAGTAGACCCGATATAATGTTCGCAACTTGTTTATGTGTAAGGTTCCAAGCGGATCCTAGAGAATCACATCTCGTAGCCGTCAAAAGAATTTTCAGGTATCTCAAGGGCACACCAAATCTAGGGATTTGGTACCCAAGAGATACAGGTTTTAATCTTATTGGCTATTCGGATTCAGACTATGCAGGTTGCAGGATTGATAGGAAAAGCACATCTGGTGCTTGTCAATTTCTTGGCAGAAGATTGGTGTCCTGGCAAAGTAAAAAGCAACATACAGTATCTACTTCTACTGCTGAAGCTGAGTACATTGCTGTTGGAAGCTGTGTAGCTCAAATACTGTGGATGAGGAACCAATTGAAGGATTATGGCATGGAGCACAAGAAAATTCCAATCATGTGTGACAACACAAGTGCCATTGCCATAACCAACAATCCTGTAGATCACTCAAGAACCAAGCACATCGACATCAGGTATCACTTCATAAGAGAACATGTCGAGGAGGGGACTGTGGAGCTACATTTTGTGCCCACAATGCAACAAATTGCAGATATATTCACCAAACCTCTTGATGAAGTAACATTCAATAGATTGGTTGGTGAATTGGGAATGCTTAACACAAGTTAGTAAAACCTTCTATCTGTAAAATCCATGTTTATGTTTGTATGTGCAAGCTACTCAATCATTATGTGCTTAGACTTTAAAATGCCTAATTAATGATTGTTATAGGTTGCATATAGTGTGTTTTTGCATAAATTCCTTGTGTTTTAAGTGTCTTTTATAGCACAAATCTGTGAATTTATGCTTGTTAGGTTGCATGATCATAGGGGGAGTTAAATTCATAATATTCTAAATATTGCATGATTTTTAGATGAATTTACCTATGAGTTTCATGTAATTAGAGGCCTTAGAATTAAAAAACTTCAAAATTTCGAGTTAGGTTCTATCTCGAAACTCATCTAGAAATTCGACTTGAATTTCGACTTAAGCTGTCAGAGTGAAGTTTTTGAAAAATTCTAAGTCTGGGAAGAATTTCGAGTTGGCTATCTCGAAATTCATCTCGAAATTCGACTTAGAGTTCAAGTTCGAGTTACCAGTGTGCCTAGTTCTATCTTCAAAATATTCGAGATAAAGTCTATCTCGAATTTTATCTCAAAGGTTGAGATGAGGTTTCCATTAAGGGAATATTTTGAAAAGAACTGAGAATTAACTTCGAGTTAGTCTATCTCGAAACTCAACACGAATTTCGACTTGAAGTTCGAGATAGAGTTCTCAGTTAAGCTAAAGGGAATTTTTCGAGTTACACTCCTAACTCGAAAGATATCTTGAATTACCCTGTACTTTTTGCTTCGAGGGGGTATTTTGGAAAGAATGAGATTAACTTTGAGTTAGTCTATCTCGAAACTCAACTCGAATTTCGACTTGATGTTCGAGATAGAGTTCTTAGTCTATCTCGAAACTCAACTCGAATTTCGACTTGATGTTCGAGATAGACTTCTAACTCGAAAAGTATCTTGAATTTCCCTGTTTTTCTTAAGAGGGGAATTTTCCAAGTTTACTACAAATCAATAATGTTCGAGATAGGATTTCTCTATAGTTTCTGCTGTAAAATTGGTTAAAGTGTTTATTTGTGCTTCATTGTTCGAGTTAACCTCTATCTCGAACTTTATCTCGAAGTTCGACTTGATGTTCGAGATAGAGATGTTCGAGATAGAGATGTTCGAGATAGAGTTCGACTTAAGTACTCCCTGTATGTACTTAGACTTTAACACTCTTTTTAACAGGGATACTTTTGTCATTTCACAATCATCTATATATACATCTCTAACTCGATGCCTAACTCACTTTACCTAATTTCTTTTTCACAGCAGCCGTTTTACAAAAACAGTGCGATTTCACTAATTACATACTTTTAATCCGTGTTTTTGTGATTAAACTCATACTAATCACGAATTACTGCCAAACTTTTGACTGATATTCACTGTGTTATCATTAATCATTGTGATACTGCGTTTTGTAACCGCATATACACGCGCATATACATACACACAAACATCAAGTTTTGTGTAACTGTTCAAAACACGATTTCATATTCTCCATATAAACACACGATTTCACTGATAAACACACGAATATTCATCATCTTTGAATATTCAGATTTAGTAATTGGCAGCTGTTCATATCCCGTAGTTTAACTTTTCAGATTGTCTTTTGATATTCTCGAAAAATTAAAAGGGATAAAACTGTTAATTCGTAAATTATTTGTTTTTCAAAATTAAAAAAAAATTCACATCTTTTTAAGAAAAACATTTAAATTAAAATGGCTCACCAATTTTCACTTGCTAAAAACAATTTTTATAATATTTCTACGGAAATTGGTGATCAACTCCCGCGGTTTAAGTTTTGGATACGATTTCTTAATTTGTACTCCAAAGCTAGCCATGCTTTTACTGCTAAACCTACACTAGTACATGATGCTTTATAGCAATTATGGACTAGTGCGGTTACTTTTGGGAGCAAATCAACCCCCTTCGGTTTCAGGTTTACCTTAGCGGGTCAGGAATATGAGGTGACTGAAGAGATTGTCAACAGGGTTCTGGGATTCCCAATCAAAGATGCTTATGATCCAGAACCTACAGCTGCAGAACGCCTCAGATTCTTTGAAGAAATTGGATGTTATCCTCCGAAAGGCCCAATCACAGGAAATATCCAAAAACAATTCTTCCATGTGGAATGGAATTACTTTTTCGAGGCCATCACACGATGTTTTCGGGCACGCGAAAAAGATTTTCATCAAATTCCAATTCCAATGCAAACCTTTGCAGTTGTCCTAGCAAGAGAACTGGACATAAATTATGGACGCATAGTTCTCTCTGAGATAGTGGCCTCAATGGGATCTCATGCAAGCAGAGACCTCACTACAACTAATGTTGTATGCTGGTTTCCTCGGTTCCTACAAATGCTGATCAATGACTTAATACCGAAGGATGCTCTTGCTGTTAGACAGGGATTTGCCAGAAGCCCAACATCTGAATCGCTAGGGATGGGCACTAAGTCACTTTCAACCATTGCTAATCAGGATAAACATCAAGGTAAACCTATGTCAATTCCTGAAAATATACAAATGTGGCTTACATATGATGCAGGAGTTACCAATTTGGAGGCATCATCACAAGTTTCATCACATGCTCAGAATCCATCTGTTCATGCTGAGGCATTTGATGAGATTCCTGATGAGCAAAGCGATGATGTACAAGGTAATCAATCAGGTAATCTCTCCCTGCATACTATTCATTCCTCCTCCTATGTATCTGATTCCGCGACCCAAGAGACTGCTAACCCGCAGGATCTATCCCAGGGTGAGAGCTATATTTCTGAGCCTGATACACATTCTTATTCTCTTTCACCCTTGTTAACGGAAGTCAGAAAGCCAGCACGTGTATATGTAGAAGATGATGAGGAGAGTGAACCCGAAGAGCAGCAACTTATTCGAAAGAAAGCCAAACTTTTTCATGCTGCTACTTCAAAAATCCAGTCAAACCCTAGTGTGTCACACGCAACCACTCCACCTCACGAGAGTGGTTCTCCCTTCAAACAGTCTACACATAGGGATTTTGATGACAATTATGTACCTTTTGAAGATCCTGTTGCTTCAAAAGGACATGGAGTTTTAACAACTTCAGCCGTACCTTCACCGGTACGTACTGATGCTGCAAAGAGGATCGGTTCTGATGTCGTACAAGAACACTTTGCAGCCGCTCAGCCTGAGATTCCAACTCAGGACAGAACAGACATAGATCCCATAACTGCCAATTATTTTGCTTATCAAATTTCTGCAGGTACTGCTTCATATTTCGGATCAATAATTAAAGACATACACGAGCGTGAGACAGGGAGTGTGTGTGAGAGGTTAGGGAGAGAGGGACCTTCACTTTTAATGCCCGAAACCGAGCGCCAAATACCAACAGAACGAGTATTAGAGCGAGGTCACCTAAACCAAACACCGTCCCTTAACATTGAAAATCTTGATACGCGTATGACTTCCATGGAAAATCAGATGAGGCAGTTCGGACAGACGATGGGGCAGTTCGGGATGAACATTGGAAACAACCAAAGGGCTCTAGACGACTACGCAGCAAGAATGGCAAGTCAAGCTACAGCTTTTGATGATTTGACAAATAAGGTCAATGACTTGGGCCATGCTGGTGGTGTCTTGGGAAGCACTCTCAATGAGAGGATGGGGGCATTGGAGTCTACAATGCATACAATGGCTGTGGAGATCAGTAGAATGATGTTCGCAGTCAGGAGTTTTGTGCCCCCGGAGTGTTTCGAGTCGCAACAACCTCCCCCCGATGCTGGTGCAGGTGGTGCTAGTGGAGCGGGAGCCTCTGGTTCTGGTTTTGGAGGTTCTTATGCAGCTGGTGGATCTGAATACCAAGGTGGAGCTCAGGATAACTCACCTAAGGGGGAGAGTGGAAAGGAGACGAGACAGCAGGCAGTTCACATCGAAGAAATTGAAGAACCCGCTGATCTTGTCAAGGAACCAGAAGTTGAGCCGTCTGTTGATGAAGAGGCTTTGAGGATGAGAAAGGGTAAGGCAATAATGGTTGATGAACCATTCGTTGACCTGAGTCATCAGGAAACAGTACAGGAGGTACTTGACTCAGATTCTGATATGGAAGACGTACCGTTGGCACATGCTATAAAAAGATCTTTGAAGGAACAAGGTGGAGGTGCTGGGATGTCTTCCGGAATGCCTGAAGAATTTCCTGTTGATGAGGAAACCCTTAAAGCTCAACAGTTAGCCTTGGAACAAGCTCAGTTCCATAAAATGAAGATGATGCAAGAACATGCTGCGTTCCTAGAAAAGAAGCTGGAGCTACAAGGGAAGCAGTATGATCATGAGCTTGCAAGGCTAGCTGATCCTCAAGTTGATCTGGACAAACGAAGGATAGGGCAGAAGTGGGATGAAGCAAGGAAGATAATGATGGGGCCCTGTGCGAAAGGAGTTCATAACAAGGATGCAGATGATCTGTTCTACAACTTGAATTTACAGAATCCAATGACTGGGGACTATATAAATGCTTTGAAGAGATTAATTTCTAAAGTCAGAGTTGGATACAATGCAAACCTTAAGGAGTGGCAGGTTATTTTGTCTTTGGTAGAAGGAGTCCAAACATCTTTCCTATATGTGGATGACCAATTCATAACGAGAAGATCTGCGTCAGAGTTGTTCTTGCTAGCGACAAAAATTCAATACTCTCATTCTGAGGAGCTAAGCATTCTGTATAGAGATCAGTTAATGCAGCTAGCAGAGGACAAGGGTCCAGAATTCTCAGCATATCCAAATTTTGTCCGGATGGTAGTTGACGGAAAGATGAAGAGGGTTAGCATGGAGGAAAATGATCTAATGGAGTTTTTAGTGGAATCTCTCAAAGCTGTCTGCAGACAAATGATGAGTAAGGGATTCGCCTCTGAGCTTAAAGATAAATCCGTGAAGATCATTGAAAGAGTCATATTCAAGAAGAGCAATGAGGTGTGGAAGTGTGATGTCATTGCTCCAAACCCTCTTGATGACGTGAAGATTGAGCCAGAGCTGATAGAGAAGAAATGGAATATTCTTCAAGCCATGAAGAATGTAGATGAAGCTCTGACTCTTCCTTCTGGAGCACTAGAACAAGGAGAAATAAGGGAGGCTATTGGTGTTCCAGGAAGTGATAGTGTATACTGGATACACGTTTATGTTGAAGATACAGCTGATGCCTTAGTATTCATAGATGCAGACCAGAATCAAACAATCTTGCATATGAGTAGACAATGGCTGCTACGGACTCAAGATGCTGCATTTCTGGAGAGAGTATTATATGTATTTAAATGGGGCGAAGTGGAAGATAAGTTTGTGCAAGAAAAGCAGAGACTCATGAGTTACCTGTCTGAGATAGTGGTGGAAAAGAAGCGGATGGAGCGAGATGCGGCCAGTGTCCACAATACTGACCGTGTCAAGGGCTACCCCAAGATGATCTATTGTCAGTTTAAATCTGATAAATCTCACTGGAAACCTCAGCTCATCATGAAGAACTTTGAGGATATTCCAAAGATCAGGACTACTCAGGAGGTGGACAAACTCAGAAGGCTTTTCAAACATCCTTATCCAGAGCCCAAGAACCCTCTAGAAATGGAAGCTGTAAGTCTGTTGAATGCTAGGTGGAAGCAGCTTAAAGATCCAGTGTACAAGAAAGAACAGCAGCAGAAGGAGAAGCGCAAAAGGCAGAAAGAAGAGAGAGACCAAACTGCTGAAGCTAGAAAGAGGAAACGGAATTAGGGTTAAAGGTCAGAGTGGTGTGAACTTGAAGTTGGAAAAACTTCATGTCTTTCGGTTGCTTTAACTCACTTGAGGAAAATTCACCTTAGAGTGAATCCAATAAGGTGATACAAGTTTGACTAAAAGGTATGAAATAATCCAGGTGATAGGAATCACTCAAATGATCTTTAATTCGAAGTTCGAATTCTATTTCTAGTTTAAGTTCTTTGTATTGTTTTCATGTAAATTTCAATTGTAAATTATTCAAGACTGTAATGTTAATTATCTTTTCTCGTCTCATTGTTTAGTTGAGTTATCCTACATTAATTTGAATGTCATTGTTAGACAATCAAATTGGGGGAGATTGAAAGGCAGAGTGTGTAAACTTGTAACACTATAACTAATGTAACTCAAACTAAAGGAAAAGATACTTAGCCAGAAGACAATAAAGAACAAGAAGTCACAAGAAATCAACACTAAATGAAGACAAGGTAATTGATACAATTCAACATGTTAACTATGATCAAGCCAAGAAGAAATCATTGAGAGAAGTTCAAGTAAAAGTTGTTCATGCCTCAGTGATTTGAAAAACCAAGAATCAAGATCATAACTATCAGTATCAATAAGACCAATTGATTTCAAGTGAACAAGAAGGAAAGCAAATATTGGAAAGCCACATTACTAATTGGATATGGTAATTTATTCAAGAAGCAAAAACCCTATCAAGACTAGTCACTTATGAACCAGACCGTTGCATCAAGTGTCAGGACATTGATAGCAAGTTTATGTCAGTAATAAAGATCCATATTCAAGAGCTTAGTGAAGAACAAAGAAGACATGAAGATATCACAAGTTCAAGATGTGCATTGAAGTTTCAAGTTGAAGACCAGAATATTTTCTAAGTACTAAATATTCTAGATGACCAAGTAGAAGTTTCTAAGTAGAAGTTCTACTTAGAAATTCGAGATGGCTAAGTAGAAATTCTCAAGTAGAAGTTCTACTTAGAGTGCAGCTTCAACATGACACATGGCATCTTCTGATTGGCAGATTTCCAAGCTTTCAAGATAAGGCAAGATTTATGTGGACATCATTGGGCCACGTATACCTTAGTCTTTGAAGTCTACAGGACATAGATTAAATGTAGTATAAATAGAAGTACTTGTGTAATGTTTTAGTTAGTGAGCAATTCTTGAGAAAAACACAAGAAAAAGAGAGAGAGTGCATTCACAGAGCTTAGTATCATTCACTTCTCTCTGAACTTCTGTCATACTTTGTAATGAATGTTGTAGCAACCATTTCAAGTTATATATAAGAAATATATTCCTTGAATCTGTGTGTTCATTTATTGCATCGTATTTATTGCTTCTCATATTCACCTTAGAGTGAATCCAATAAGGTGATACAAGTTTGACTAAAAGGTATGAAATAATCCAGGTGATAGGAATCACTCAAATGATCTTTAATTCGAAGTTCGAATTCTGTTTCTAGTTTAAGTTCTTTGTATTGTTTTCATGTAAATTTCAATTGTAAATTATTCAAGACTGTAATGTTAATTATCTTTTCTCGTCTCATTGTTTAGTTGAGTTATCCTTCATTAATTTGAATGTCATTGTTGGACAATCAAATTGGGGGAGATTGAAAGACAGAGTGTGTAAACTTGTAACACTATAACTAATGTAAATCAAACTAAAGGAAAAGATACTTAACCAGAAGACAATCAAGAACAAGAAGTCACAAGAAATCAACACTAAATGAAGACAAGGTAATTGATACAATTCAACATGTTAACTATGATCAAGCCAAGAAGAAATCATTGAGAGAAGTTCAAGTCAAAGTTGTTCATGCCTCAGTGATTTGAAAAATCAAGAATCAAGATCATAACTATCAGTATCAATAAGACCAATTGATTTCAAGTGAACAAGAAGGAAAGCAAATATTGGAAAGCCACATTACTAATTGGATATGGTAATTTATTCAAGAAGCAAAAACCCTATCAAGACTAGTCACTTATGAACCAGACCGTTGCATCAAGTGTCAGGACATTGATAGCAAGTTTATGTCAGTAATAAAGATCCATATTCAAGAGCTTAGTGAAGAACAAAGAAGACATGAAGATATCACAAGTTCAAGATGTGCATTGAAGTTTCAAGTTGAAGACCAGAATATTTTCTAAGTACTAAATATTCTAGATGACCAAGTAGAAGTTTCTAAGTAGAAGTTCTACTTAGAAATTCGAGATGGCTAAGTAGAAATTCTCAAGTAGAAGTTCTACTTAGAGTGCAGCTTCAACATGACACATGGCATCTTCTGATTGACAGATTTCCAAGCTTTCAAGATAAGGCAAGATTTATGTGGATATCATTGGGCCACGTATACCTTAGTCTTTGAAGTCTACAGGACATAGATTACATGTAGTATAAATAGAAGTACTTGTGTAATGTTTTAGTTAGTGAGCAATTCTTGAGAAAAACACAAGAGAAAAAGAGAGAGTGCATTCACAGAGCTTAGTATCATTCACTTCTCTCTGAACTTCTGTTATACTTTGTAATGAATGTTGTAGCAACCATTTCAAGTTATATATAAGACATATATTCCTTGAATCTGTGTGTTCATTTATTGCATCGTATTTATTGCTTCTCATATTCGAAAAGTTGTATTCACCCCCCCTCTACAACACATTTGGACCTAACATTCGTCCACATGTTACCAGTGATAGCTCTCTGTTCTGGAAAATGACTAAGTTGATAGAGTAAGGGTTGTATAGTTGTATGTGTTAAGTTTATGAATGCCTGGAGGTCTGCACGCATATGCAAGATATAGTGTTGTATATTTTTTAAATTCAGAGTTTCCAGAATAAATCTAGAATAGAACAAGATTCTCTAACATTTTCCGGTACATATATTGTTTATTTAAGGTGGAAGACAAAGAAAGTTCAAAGTATGTGAAAGAGGAATGTTTCAATGAAAATTATAAACTTGATGATGGAGGTAATACACAGAGTCTGAAGCAGCTAATCGAACATCACCACAGGAATTTACTGGTATTTCAAATGCATATTGACTGCACGTTTGTAATACCTTCACGTAGTGGCTAATACCTTCACGTTTGTAATTAATGTAGGTACTAAAACATGATCTCTATACCACAAAGGCTGATACTTGAATTTGCAAATCAAGTATCAAGACGAGGTCCATGGATTAGGTATAGTTCTACCAAACCACAAATGCTACATAAATGGTAAAACATGAGGATAATTAATTCCTGCCATGCCTTAACAGGTGAACACTTGCATAGTCTAGCACATGCTGCTTCTGGATATAGAAAAGTTTTTTATTTTCATGTAGCACAGCTTAATTCTAGCAGTTTTTTATTTTCTTATAGTTGCTATCTAGAGCCAGATAGCGATAGAAAGTTTTTATTGATTGCATAAAGGACTATGAGAATGTATAGTCTAGTTTCAAAGTGTGTTGCCAACATTTGCATTCTAATTCTAATAAAATGTTATATTTTTCCCAGCGGAGCCAGCTAAAATACCAAAAAAGATAGTTGATGTTGGGTGTGGAATAGGAGGTAGTTCAAGGTATTTAGCAAGGAAATATGGCTCTCAATGTCAAGGCATCACTCTGAGCCCTGTACAAGCCCAACGAGCTCAAGCTCTTGCTGTAGCTCAAGGACTATCCGACAAGGTATGGTGTTAATTTGACTGATTTTCATTTTTTTTTTTGACTGTTTATTGTATACTTTGTTCTCTTCCGTTACCTGTCTTTAACTCATTGTGATTATTAGAGTGTTAAATACTTGTTGCGAGTTGCGACGGGAATAAAAGGCATGTTCTGTTAAAATTAGATAAAAGTCATTTTGAGAGTTTTTCACTTTGTTGCTTTAAATACTATGACAAAAAAATTCTGCTGAGGGCTGAAGTTTTGGGAATAGCAGACTTTCCAATATTGGGTCGCATTAAAAATAGCAGGGTCCGTGTCAGCGATGCAACCTTCTGGTCAAGGTTAGATCTTTAGTTTAAAACATCAAACAAAGGTATTAGATGTTTTAAAATTGAGATGTTTGATTCTTTATTTTAGAAGTATCATTCAAATGAATATATATATATATTGGTTTAGAATATTATATTCTGCTACTGGCCGAGATTTTCTTTCTGCATCTCTCGGAAAAATTACAGATTTGCTGATCGATAGTTCCTTGCAGGGAGTACAGTACAATGAAATGTAAAGAAGTTACCATGGAAGGGAGAGTCAAATTTGATTTGTTTCAGGTTACACTCAATCTTGCATGGTCACTGCTAGAAATTGTATCTTATGTTCATGTTAATCAACTAGAAGTTCAATCATCCTCTTGTCCTTTTACATTTCCACAGGTTATGCATAGGGATTATTCGGTAAACTCGTACAAGTTGAATTCTGTTTCTGCTCATTTTCTTGGAGAGCCGGTAACTCTGTATGCCTTACTGTTTACAAATTTTTAGGAGGTGTCGAATTTATACTCGTGTATACAATCATTATTTACTGGCCTACTGCCTGTTATACCATGTGAATATATAAACTGTTAGTAGCAATGTATTATCCTGTTTTTCGAAATTTCATTTTATCATATAAATGGTGTTTTTTGGTTGATATTTTAATTACTATTTAACACACTTCTGATTTTAAGTTAAATAGTATGATTTTTTTGATACGGTATCAAGCCTCTAATCAAGGGACTTTGTCATCTCTGTTTGGTTTTCGTGCCTGCTTGGTGTTAGAATAATTTATATTTAGTTTATTAGTCTATAGAATTTCTTACTTTCAATAGATTTCATATCAGCATACTTTTATGGCTGTACAAGAAACATTAAATGCTACATTTTTCGGATTATACTTCGGTTGTCATACTTAATGATGTCTTATGTAACTGAATGTTATTTGTCTACACAAAAATTGTCTTCTCTGAGTTAAGAGGCTAGATTTGTCTTATTCTTGTTATAAGTAACAATTTGGTCTCTTGAGGTTATAAAGATGTAGGTGACTTGTTATATGTTTAACTGGATATGTTATTGGGGGAATGACTGTTTCTACTAAACCAAAGAATGCACTTAGCTTTACTGATCAGTCAACTGGACGTGCATGTGTAATTCCAAAAGCTAGTTACAGTATCGTGAAAGATATGCATAAAGTTAGACTTGCATCGGATAGAAATGAATGAGCTGAATTTGTCAAATTTTCACAAATTAGAAATTAGAAATTATTGGGGTAGCGGCTTAATTTGGTATTAATTAATTTCAATTTTCTATATTTAATCTAAGAAATCGAAATTTTCAATTCCTTGCAAGGAGGTAAATTTAAGTAGTACTTGTAACACCATAAGGTATTGAAACAGTTGGTAGCTGAAGCTTTTACTTTTCTTTTGTAGGATATAAAAATAGCAGATTGGTCAAAAAATGTTGCTCCATTTTGGCCAGCAGTGATAGAATCAGCTTTGACATGGAAGGGTTTCACATCATTGCTGCGAAGTGGTAACCATCATATATTTGAATTAACTGAATATGTTTTCATCTTTCCCTAAAGTAATTAACATACTTGCATTATGGGCTTTATATATGTTGAATGTATTTTTTTCTGAATTGCCAATTATCACAATAGGATGGAAGACAATCAGAGAGCGTTGGTGATGCCACTTATGATTGAAGGATATAAGAAAGACCTGATCAAATTTTCCATTATTACATGTAATTTTGTAAGGATCGAGTAGTACATGGTATTGTCATTTGGAATATTTGGAATGGAGAAATGACATGGTAATTTTTAGAACCATTAATTTTTGCTTGTTTTTCATTTTGGAATGATTTTGGTTGTTTGTTATTGTTTTGGCTAGCTAGTATTGTTATAACACTAACACATCAGTTAAACTCAATGAAACCGATGTTTATAATAAGAAGTAACATCACTACCACAAAACAAACTGATGTAATTGACATACAGTAACATCACTACCACAAAACAAACTGATGTAATTGACACAAAATGGTGTCACATTGTTGATGCTTTTTACATCAGTTTATAACTGATGTTAATATATATCATACACATCGATTTTATATAATAAACGATGTCTAAACCACTATTTCACAGCAGTTAGTTGCTAGTAAACGATGTTTCAGATAGTCTTTAACATCAGTTAGGTTCCAGGAAACGATGTAATAGATACTCTTTGACATCGGTTTAAAACCGATGTTAAAAGGGTTGGACCTTTCTCTACACCCACATAGACATCGGTTGAAAAATGGCCAGACATCGGTTTTTAGCCGATGTCTATTGACCTTTTTCTAGTAGTGTGGTGACTTTCTTCTGGAATGTCCTTGTAATGCAATCAAAGAAAAAGTTCCATTCCTTCCTGAGATTAGGTCTCTTTATACCGCCAAGCTTGTCAAGAGATTCCATGTAACCTATCTCTTGTAGCATCTCTCTCAATAGAGTTTCATTAACCAGAGTATAAGATGTATGTGTGTCAAACCCCATTGTATCTCTTACAGTTTGTGGAGTAATCACAAAGTCTTGTTCTTCATAAGTGAAGATGATGTTAGGAGTCCCATTCTCTCCTCCATCCACATAAACTGAATTCTGCCAAAAAAGTAGCAATTTGAGATGCAGAGAGAGTATCAGGTCCAACCAGAGCTTGTCCAATCTCTGAATCTCTCAAGAAATTCTGCATTAGATGAAACGGTTCTGGAACACGTTCATGATAGAGTGGAGCTTCATAGTTGTTAGGAACAAACCGTAAACCAAGAGCAGTGAATGGTTTAGAAGCCATTGAGTTAAGAAATTTGCAAGAATTCCCAAGAGAAGTGTATGTAGGAAAGGTGTTTGCGAGAATGCCCAAATGAAAAATGAGAGAACTGTGAGATGTAAAAATAAAACACAACCGTTTGGACACAAAAGTAATTAGAGTAATTAAAAACCCAATCTTTTATGTAATCAAACACTCAATCAGTTCCTCGATTAATGTGTAGTGGGACACGATAATGGGTGAGTGGGACACATTAATGGGTGAGTGGGTCACGTGCGCGTATTTTTAAGAAGCGTATTTTGCAAATTAAAACAATAAAATATTTGATTTAAAAAAAATCAAATAACACTCTCTTAAAATACCGGAACCCAATTAAAACCAGAATATGAAGCGGTTACCTGTAGCCATTAATAACCAGAATATGAAGCGTTTTAGGACTTCGTTGCTTACCCATCTCTATTTAAGGCCTAGAGACTTGCTCAGATTAGTTCATTAATCCTTTAACCTTTCATTCTCCTCTGAAAAATCACAAACCCTTCAAACAAAACACTCTGAAAAACAATGGCAAACCTTACCATCAAAGAAAAGACCTCCATCTTGTCGAGAATAGGGATATCTTCAGCTATACGCGTGAAGAGTTTGATGCGTTTGACTGGGAAAGACAGCTTGAGACTCTGTGGCTGCAAATGGATGCCGGTCTGGAAGAGATCGAGAGAGAGAAACCTGCAAGGGTGATCGACATCGATGCTGCTCTCCAAGCAACATTTGCATGGCTCTCCTCGAAGGCATCCTCATCCAACACCACCAACCATTGTTAATTAATATGTCAGCAAAAATAACCTTATCCCTTCAACTTCCACCCAAATAAAGTGGCAAAGATGGGATCTGGGATTTTTGCTAACAATGGAGTGGTTTGGACATGACCTTTTAGTTTCCTGTTGAATAGATTAGCAGATAGAAAGAACAAAAAGATGTAATACTTGCTTGTAATCTCTTTCTTATTATCAATGAAAAATTATGTTTCTCTAATCTTATTCAGTGTGTTCTGCAATTTTTATTTATGTTTTATGAACTATTCTTCAAGGAAATAAATCAAAGAAGAGAATATGAAAACTAATTAAAGTAATCATATAAGGAACAAATTCATCAACAATACACTTATTAACAGTTGTCAAAATCCCTATTTACTCCAAAATTTTCAAATTATCCAAGTGAAAATTTACCTTAGAGTACAAATCACGAATCAACAGCGTTTGTCAATTCTCCAACTTTATCACCGAAACCCTTTCATAAATTGCACAGTTGTGAATATATGTGTGTGTGTGAAGCAGAGTTCACTAAATCAATTTTTAGAGCATCTAATTTTTCATAAAATCCATAAAGTAAATCAATAAACACTGGATGCACAAACTGTCATTGTAAACACTGACTGTATGATGAAAGCTAAACTCTGAAGTAATCAAACTATATACAGTAACATTTATTTTGTACCCCCTCTATATACATTTTTTTTTATTCATTCCAGTAATTAGAGGTTGGAACCAGTCACCAAAAATTCAAAAATTTTAGCCCTTATCATTTTGATAAGTTCCTGGGTCATCCTAGTTTTTAACTAGTCACCAAAAATCAGAGAAATTTAGCACATATTATATACCAATAAGTTCCTGGGTCATCCTAGTATCCAACATAATCTCAAAGGAGTATAACTACCTATATACATTTTCTTTGGGGTATTGCAGTAAGCATTTTATTCTACCAGAGTATAACTAACAGAGTTTAGAGTTCATCAACATCAGTAGTTTTTCATGTAAGGTAATGCACACAGTATTTATAGACTCAGAGTTTAGGACAAAATAAACTAAGAGATGCTATAAATATGAGCCAGTATCATGCTGTGTTAACTTTCTGCACAATCTAAGATTAGATCACAATAACTCAGAAAGATTCATGATTAATTGCTGAGAATCATGCTTCATACATATTTCTTCATTGGTGTTTTCATTCAGACAAAAATCAACTCAGAATTCGCAGAGTTTATCAAACTGAATAACAGTGTATGACATACAGGCATGCTGACAGAGTTTAACAGAGTATGCATAACAGAGTTTAATCAACAGAGTTCACTTAGCATTTAACCAATCAGGAAATATGAGTAATACAATACATAAGTAAAATTTGAATCTAACCAACATTCCTAGTCAGAACCAGAGACCATTCCTAGTTCATTGACCAGTCTTGTAAATGTAGCTTCACTCAACGGTTTAGTGAAGATATCTGCAAGCTGTTGTTCTGTAGACACAAAATGTAGTTCAATATTCCCTTCTTCTACATGTTCTCTGATGAAGTGGTACCTTATGCTGATGTGCTTGGTCATTGAATGTTGTACTGGATTACCTGTCATAGCAATAGCACTTTGATTATCACAGTAAATAGGGATTTTACAGTACCTCAATCCATAATCCAGCAATTGATTCTTCATCCATAAGATCTGTGCACAACAGCTACCAGCTGCAATATACTCTGCTTCTGCTGTAGATGTAGAGATTGATTTCTGTTTCTTGCTGTACCAGGAAACAAGTCTGTCACCAAGAAATTGACAACTTCCACTAGTGCTCTTTCTGTCTATCTTGCAGCCTGCAAAGTCTGCATCAGAATACCCAAGTAGCTTGAAATCTGATTCTCTGGGGTACCACAGACCTAATGATATGGTGCCCTTGAGATACTTGAAGATTCTTTTCACAGCTGTCAGATGTGGCTCTCTAGGATCTGCCTGAAACCTTGCACAAAGACAGGTTGCATACATGATGTCAGGCCTACTAGCTGTCAAGTATAGAAGAGATCCTATCATGCCCCTGTAGTTTGTCATATCCACTGAAACTCCTGTGTCTTTGTCCAATTTAGTTGCTGTTGCCATGGGAGTTGATGCAGATGAACAGTCAAGCATACCAAATTTCTTGAGAAGATTTCTGGTATATTTTTCTTGATTAATGAAAATACCATCATCTGTTTGTCTCACCTGTAGGCCTAGAAAGTAACTAAGCTCTCCCATCATGCTCATTTGATACCTGGACTGCATGAGCTTGGCAAACTTCTTACAGAGTTTATCATTAGTAGACCCAAAGATAATGTCATCAACATAAATCTGAACTAAAAGGAGGTCACTTCCTTGATTGAAATAAAACAGAGTTTTGTCAATTGTTCCTCTGTTGAATCCACTTTCTAGAAGAAACTGAGCAAGTGTCTCATACCATGCTCTTGGTGCCTGCTTAAGTCCATATAGTGCCTTATCTAGCCTGGAGACATAATCTGGATATTTGGGGTCCACAAATCCTGGTGGTTGTTCAACAAACACTTCTTCTTCAAGTTTCCCATTCAGAAAAGCACTTTTCACATCCATCTGGAACACTTTGAATTTCTTGTGAGAGGCATTTGCTAGAAAAATTCTAATTGCCTCCAATCTTGTAACTGGAGCAAATGTTTCATCATAGTCTATTCCTTCCTGCTGTGAATATCCTTTTGCTACCAGTCTAGCCTTGTTCCTTGTGATAACACCTTCACTGTCAGTCTTGTTTCTGAAAACCCATTTAGTACCAACAATAGATCTGTTCTTTGGCCTTGGTACAAGGGTCCAAACTTCATTTCTTTCAAATTCATTCAACTCTTCCTGCATTGCTGTTATCCAGTCAGCATCTTGAAGAGCTTCTTCCACTTTCTTTGGTTCATTTTTAGACAAGAATGCATGAAACAGACATTCACTTGCAGTAGCACTTCTTGTTTTCACTTTTGCATCTGGATCACCAATTATCAAATCAGGTGTATGTGATTTAGTCCATTTCCTAGCAGAAGGCAAATGACTTCTATCAGCATGTGATCCTCCCCCTTGATCCATGCTCTCCTGATTTTGTTGTGATCTATCTTCGTTTTCTGAGACTCCCCCTGAACTTAACTGCCCAGAGTCAGAATTTGAATTTTCAGAGTTTGAATCATCAGAGTTTGATCCAGATTTTTCAGTTGACTCAGTATCAGTGTTTGAGTCTTCATCTTGATCATGCTCCCCCTCAACTGGTTCTCCCCTTTGTTGTGGCTGAGAAGTTTTTCCAGTGTTTACCAGTAGAGGTTCAGAGTTTGTTTCAACAGAGTCTGTCAGAATTGTTTCATCAGAGTTTCCTTCATCAGAGTTTAAATCTTCATTTTCAAAGTTCAGTTGATCATATTCATCTTTGTCTTCAAGTCCAGTTATCTTTTTATCATCAAAAGATACATGTATAGATTCCATGATCACTTTAGTTCTCAGATTGTAAACTCTGAATGCCTTTGTTGACAGTGGATAGCCAACAAAAATTCTTTCATCTGCCTTTAGCTCAAACTTGGTCAACTGTTCTGGATGAGTCTTCAAAACAAAACATTTGCACCCGAAAATATGAAAGTATTTCAGGTTAGGCTTCTTTTTCTTCACCATCTCATATGGTGTCTTTCCATGCTTATTGATCAGTGTTGCATTTTGAGTAAAACAAGCAGTTTGAACAGCTTCTGCCCAGAAATAAGTTGGCAATTTTGCTTCATCAAGCATAGTTCTGGCAGCTTCAATCAAGGTTCTATTTTTCCTTTCAACTACACCATTTTGTTGTGGTGTACCAGGTGCTGAAAATTCTTGCTTCACTCCATTGTCCTTGCAGAATTCTTCCATTGTTGTATTTCTGAACTCAGTTCCATTATCACTTCTGATGATTCTGACTTTGTTACTTGATCCTTTGTCCAGAAGCTTCACATGCTCCATCAGAGTTAATGCAGTTTCATCCTTCTTTGCTAGAAAATACACCCAAGTGAATCTAGTGTATTCATCAACAATGACTAAAGCATATTTCTTCCTTGCTATAGACATAACATTTACTGGACCAAAGAGATCAACATGCAGAAGATGATAGGGATCAGTGATTGAAAATTCTGTCTTGCTCTTGAAAGATGACTTCCTTTGTTTAGCCTTCTGACATGAATCACATAGTCCATCAACATTTAACAGAGCCTTTGGGAGTCCTCTTACAAGATCCTTTCTGATCAATTCATTGATGTTGTTTAAGTTTAAATGTGAGAGTTTCTTGTGCCACTTCCAACTCTCTTCACTAGACATTCTTGTAGACAGGCAAACAGCTTTTCCAACAGAGTCTATCAAAAGCTTGATTTCATAAATGTTGTTTTGCTTGTGACCAACTAGAACAACCTTTCCTGTAGATTTGCTGATAACTTCACAATATTCAGGTTGAAAATCTACATGATATCCCTTGTCACAGATTTGACTCACAGATAACAAGTCATGCTTGAGTCCTGGGACATGAGCTACATTGTTGATGATGACATTTCCAAGATTAATATTGCCATATCCCAATGTTCTTCCTACATTGCCATCACCATAGGAAACTTTTGGGCCAGCCTTCTCCTCATAGTCTGATAACAGGGCTTTATTTCCAGTCATGTGTCCTGAACATCCACTGTCCACGACTAGGGTTGCCTCCCTGTTGCCCTGCAATCACAAGCAATTACTGAGGATTAGTTTTAAGGATCCAGACTTGCTTGGATCCTTTGGTATTCTTAACTTTGTTAGCTTTTGCAGCGGAATTAACATTATCAGAGTTTGAGCTAACAGTATCAGTGTTTACACTTGCAGTTTCAACTTTAACCCATTTCAGATTGGGTTTCAGTTCATAGTAATTATGATAGATAGCATGATATTCTCTGCAAGTATAAATGGAATGCCAAGTACTTTCACAGTGTGTGCATAAAGTCTGTGGCTTAGTTCTAGCAAAATCCTTCTTTACCTCAGACTTGGTAGGTAAAGAATTTATATTTTTATTTTTCTTGCAGAAATTTGCAAGATGCTTAGTACTACCACAGTTATGACATGTCTTTCTTGGAGCAAAACTAGCAAGCATTGGTTTATTTCCTGAAGTGATGCCTACTTTTCCATTTCTGTTCTTATTTGACACTCTCTGTTTCTTAACAGATTTTAACTCCTTCAGTTTATGTTTGAGTTGTTTATCTGTCATTGAACCAATATTAACCTGTTTAACACTAGTTTTTACTGGTTTACTTTTAACAGTTTCTTTTTCATTTTCAAACAAAAATTTACTGGTTCCATGTACAAAATGAGTTCTGATTTTAACTTGATTTTGAAATCTAAGTTCATCTCCCTCATTATAACCTAGACCAACAGTGTCTGTTTGAAAAATCTGTTGAGTGTCCTTTCCAGAATTAGTCCAAGTCTTAATTTTCTTATTTGCTTCCTCCAACTCTGATTCTAGTTGTTTATATTTCTGAAGCAAATTCTGTTCTATACAAACAGCATCATCTCTCTCTTTCTGAACTTGTTGCATGTTTTCAAGTTTTTCTTCAACAAGTTTATTTCTTACCTTAAGTTCAGAATTTTCAGCTTTTATCCTCTCATTTTCTAAAGTCTGATCCCTATAACTTATATGCAATGACTTAAGATAAATTCTTAATTGAGCAATGTCATCAATATTATAAGCATAGGTAGTTAGAGGTACCTGATTTTCAGAAGTTTCTGATTCAGTAGTAGCCATGAGAGCATAGTTCACTTCTTCATCAGAATCTGAAGTATCTGCCCAATCTCTGCCTTTAGTGTAGAGTACCTTTCCAGTTTTACCCTTCTTGCACTCAGGAGCATAGTGACCCATCTCCTTACACTTGTAGCATTGAATTTCAGACTTATCCTTCTTCCCTTTAGAATCTCTCTTATCAAACTTCCTAAAGCTTTTCCTGTCTTCATTTGAATCTCTAGAAAACCCTTTTCCTTTCTTTGAAATTCTTGAAGCCCATTTTCTTGAAAGTCTTCACCATCAACACAGCCATTTTCCTCATTTCTTCTTCATCATCCTCAGAGTCAGATGATTCAGAAGAGTTTGAATCACAATCAGAGTTTGATGATTCACTTTCTGAATGTATGACCAAAGCTTTTCCCTTCATTTTCCTTCTTGATGCCTCTTTCTTCTGAGGCTTCTCTTCAACATTAAGAGCAACAGACTTTGCCTTCCTGCTTGATCTCCTGTTTCTCTGCTCCATTTCCAATTCATGAGTTTTGAGCAGCCCATAGATTTCATCAATCTCTGTTTCAGCAAGATCATAGTTGTCTCTAATAGTGGTTGTTTTCACATCCCACTTTTCAGGTAGAGAAAGAAGAAACTTGAGATTTGAGTCTTCTAGATCATACTCTTTGTTGACCAATGACAGATCATTGAGCAGTTTACAGAATCTATCAAATGTTTCTGTCATGGTCTCTTCTGGTTTAGCCTCAAAATGCTCATACTCTTGTGTGAGTATTTTTCTCCTATTCTTCTTAATAGCCGCAGTTCCTTGACACCTGACTTCAAGAGCATCCCATATCTCTTTTGCAGTGGTGCAGTTAATGACTTTGTTAGACATAACATTGTCTAAAGCACTATGCAGTAAATGCCTAACCTTTGCATCCTTAGCAATTGATGATAGATCTTCAGAAGTCATGTCCTTCTTTTCCTTTGGAACCATTTTAGCTTCTTCACCAGCAACTGCAACAGATAGCTTTGTAGGATTGTGAGGGCCTTCATAAATCCTGTCAAGATATTCTGGATCTGTAGCCTCCAGAAACATAGTCATCTTGACCTTCCACATAGCATACTCTAATGGCCTGAGAATAGGAACCCTGATTGGTTCATAACGACTCACAGTAGTAGGAGCCTTTTCAGAAACAGTAGGTGTTGGTGGAGGAATTGCTGACATGATTATTGTTGTGTTTGGATCTTAACCTGTAATAAAGTAACAGATTGGCTCTGATACCACTTGTTAGGCCGAATACACAATTAATAATCAAATTCGTATGAGAGTTTAACAAGTAAAACGTTTATGCACTTAAAAACTTCTTGTATTAAGAACCCTCTTCGTGATGTAAAATATCACAAAGAGCTGCTAGGTTACAATAAAGATAATTCGTTGTACGATGCCCTTCTAGGGTTAACCTAACTGTATTTATAAAACATACAGCTACGATACAATCTCTAATTGATATTCCTAATAATCAGCTATACAATGATATCAATTACAGATTGTCACACGTCTCCTAAGTCAACTCGATCTCTTTGATAGCTATCCAATCTTCAAAGATATCGCTTCCATAATTAATCTTCAATCACTGTTGACCAGTAGACGCTTCCTCCAGACAGAGTTTGACAAACTCTGTCGAGCTTCCATCTGTCAGAGTTTACACTAAACTCTGGCTGCTTCCAGCTAAACTCTGATAATTCACTGTAACACTTAAACACTGATTAAAACACATCAATTATATTTAACAGCATATTGCTAGGTTTCTATTATTGTGAATGCTTCTGAAGTTGAGGAATTTTCAAAAGTAGCTATCAGGCCAAGCCAGCAGGTGTTACTTCATTTGGCAGATTCTCAAATACTCTGAAGTTTATTATGAAAGAGGTACTCTAAGTACATGAACTTTTTGGAGGATTGCTAACACTTGGCCCATGCAAGAAAGCTTTGTGATTCCAAATAAAGATGCATCACCTTCGTTAGATACAAGAGACCCCACTCCACCAAAAACCTACCAATTTATGACCTATATTTTTTGACCTGAAGGGTGGCAATTAGATTATGTATCTGGTGATATTGTGTACCAGTTCTTTTAGATGGTACATGAATGTTGATACTATTTGGTTGTACAAATTGCTTGAATCTAAGTGCTATGGAATTGGCTATATAATTTCATTGTTATCAAATCCTTGGAATTTTGATACTGGGTTTAATATTTGATATAAAAAAATATCGGCAATCGTAAATTTAAAAAATAGATTTTTTTGCAAAATCGTACAAGTGGGACCTACACAGATAAATCACTTCACTATGACCGAACAATTCACACATCAAAATGCCCCAGTTTTCGAATATTAACCCTAGAACACATAAAATGCAGATTATAAAAACAATTCGTATAAAATCGAGATCTTACCCAAAGAGAAAATTGATTGTGGATTATGAAACTAGATATCGAGGGCTTCAATTCGAGTACTCGCACGCCAAAATCGGATATCAAAAACGCATTCAAAATTGTGTTTGACCTTCAAGAATAGGAGAGAGTTTCGGTGATGTGGCGAACAAAGCTCTAACATATATGCAGAAAACTCTACTTTTTAGTCACATATAAAATGTAGTGACCTTAGGTTATTTTCCATTTAGCCACATCACCGAAAAAGACTGTGACCGTTTCGTAACATTTAGACACAGCAAAGAAGCGTCGCTAGTTATTGTCACACTTCTATCTCTCAAGCATGACTAAAAATTTTGAAATTGGTCAAAGTCAACAAAAAACCATGTTGTTTTATCATATTTGGTCACATATTTGGAACGTGGCTAAATATTGTCACACATTTTTTCAAGTTGTGACTGAATCTTCCAAAAAATGTGTTTTCGATCATTCGAAAAAAAATTGTGTAGCTAAAACTTGGGACGATGACCTTTAATCACTCGTTTTTTTCCAAAGTATCACAGTCCTTACTATACAAAAGAGTGACGAAAACCTAAAGACCCCCTTAAATTTTAAAGTATAAAGCGGAGTATATAATACGAGTACTTCGATAAATACAAAGAATGTACCCAGGAGTGAACTGAGTTCTAGCAAATTAAGGTCATCTTAAGTTCACCTACATAAAATAGGGTTTTTTTAATATTTATAAATACGTATATATCCACCTTATTTTGCCCTCCTGATCCCATAAAAAGTATGAGAAAAATACTGCTTAAATTTTAATGTATAGAAAAGAAAAATTGGATTTATACAACCGGTTTAGTTGCTTATAAAAAAAATAGACTAAATTGTAAAACGGGTAAAAGCACATTTTCACCACTGTACTATTTTTGGATTTGCAATTACACTACTGTACTACAAACAGACTACTGTACTTTAGCATTTTTAGCAACTTCACCACTCCCGTCAGTCAAATTATAACTCCGTTGGGTTGACTAACGGGAGGGTGATGTGGCAGTCCTAGTTGTCCCTCCACATCAGCAATTACAACACAGCTGCATAAACCCAAATTAAACACTTCCCCCAATTAAACACTTCAGCAATTAAACCAAAATTAAACACTTCCCCCAATTTGAAACTTCTCCAGACGCGGTCGAGGAGGCGGAGGTGATTGGAATTGCTCAGAGGCGATTTGACACCATACCACTACTGAAAGCCATGTAAGTCGTTCTTTTCTTCGTACATTATCTCTCTTCGTACTGTGTTTGATAATATGTATGCATGTGTTAATAGTCGTGCTTGTACAAATCTAGGGTTTGTGCTTTTACAAATTTAGGGTTTATAGTCGTTCATTATTTACAGGAAAGCACCTACGAACTTCTTGTTGAATGTTTACTACAGTGGGCACTTTATGACTTGTGAACGATACAAGTATGCTGGGCCAAAATGGAAGCAGTTTAAAAAAATTGATGTTGGGAAGTTGAGTGTTGAAGAAATTCGGGGCATGGTGAAGGATGTAGTAAGTAGTGAGGATAGGCTTTTTTATATGAGGGATGGGGTAACTCCTCAGCAGGGGTATAGGGAATTGATTAATGATGATAATAGCTGAAATGGTGTATGCTTCAAGGCACACTGGTGTGTGTAAGATACATGTGTACCATGAGGGATCTGTGGCTGAATTTCCACACATAGTTGCTGATGATGAAGGTTGGTATAGGGGTGATGAATGGTTAGATAACTTCCTAACCTCATGGGCTGATGGAACATATGATAACCTATGTACTAGTGATACTACCCCTAAATCACCTACTACAACTCATTCTCCACATATAACTATTGATACCATGCCTGCAAAGCAATTCACATCTGGGCCTGTGAAACCTACCAAAAAAGCCACACCTGGTAAGAGATGTAAAATCCTTTCAAAATGTCCTTTAGATGAGTCTGATGAAGATAGGCCTTCCTTGTTGACAGCTAGGAAGAAGGTTATTTTTGAAGAAACCTTCCAAAATACGGAGGATCTATATTTCCATGGTGATTATAGTGATGAAGAGTTCAATGATGTTATAAGAAGAGGTGAAGAGATCAGGAGAGAAATGGATGAGAAGAATGCAGAGATGGATGGAGCTTTTGATGGAGATGAGGATGAAGATGGGGATGAGAAGATGGATGAGAAGAATGCAGAGATGGATGGAGCTTTTGATAGTGATGCAGATATGGGGGGAGAGGAAAAGGATGACCTTGAGGATGAAGAGTGGCTATGTGGTGAAGTTAGTGAAGATGAAGAAGGGAATATTGCATATAATGAGCCCAGGGCCCCCAAACCACAAATAGTCAAAAGAAAATTCAATCCCTTTACACCTGGTAGGGACATAACTTTTAGACTGGGTCTTGCTTTTGCAAATAAAATAGAGGTCAAGACAGCTATAAGAGACTTCTCTATTGCACATGGGAGACTACTGAGGTATACTGTGGATGAGAAACACAGGATACAAGTTATCTGTAAGGATGGATGCCCTTTTAAACTGTGGGTATCATATGTTAAATCTGAAGATTTATGGATAATAAAAACCCTAGTGCCTGACCATAATTGTTTGTATGAGTATAGGAACAAATTGGTGTCTGTCAAATTCCTTGCCAATTTGTATGGTGAAAGGATTAGGAAAAATCGTAATTGGAAAATGAGTGAGATGCAAGAGGAATTTAGAAGGGACTTAAAGGTGGATGTAAAGGCTTGTATGATTGGGAGAGTGAGGAAGTTGGCTTTGAGTGGTGTGAAGGCACAGTTGGCTAAGCACTATGAAGGTGTGAGAAGATTTGGTGGTGAGATCCTAAGGAGTAATAAGGAGAACACCGTGAAGATCACTACAACCAGGGAGAACCCTGAGGATCCTAGCCATTTCCAAAGGTTCTATGTCTGTTATGCAGAGTTGAAGAAGGCATGGAGAGATGGATGTAGACCAGTGTTGGGACTGGATGGCTGTTTCCTGAAGACTGTGTGTGGAGGCCAACTCCTATCAGCAGTGGGGAGGGATGGAAACAATGCAATCTTTCCTGTTGCTATGGCAGTTGTAGAAGGTGAGTCATATGCTAGCTGGAAATGGTTCTTGGAATTGCTGGTAGAAGACCTTCAAATAGGCAATGGCTATAAACATACAATAATTTCAGACCAACAGAAGGTATATTCAACTTCATCCATCTCATATAAATCATTATTATGAGGCATGCTACTTTATCTACATTCATTTGTATGTGTAGGGATTAGACAAGGCTGTTAAGGAATTACTGCCATATGTTGAGCACAGGAATTGCACTAGACACCTCTACTCAAATTTAGGGGGAAAGTTTCCTTCTGAAGATGTCAAAAGTGCATTCTATGAGGCATGCAATGCTACTTTTCCTGAGGCATTTTATGCTGCCATGAAGAAGATGGAGTTGGCTTCTCCAGAAGCATATGCAAAGATGAGCACACTTAATCCAAAGGTTTGGTCAAAAGCTTTTTTTGAAACTCATTCCAAGACAGATTCCACAGAAAACAACATGTCTGAGTGCTTTAATTCTTGGATTTTGATAGCAAGGTATATTTTATCATTTAATGTTATGTATGCAGAAGATTATATATGTTATTAATTCTTAGATTTTGAACTTGACATATGCTTTTGTGTTGTAGGTACATGCCAATTATTGACATATTGACTGCAATCCATGATCTTGTCATGGAAAGAATGCATCAAAAAAGAGATGCCATGAAGAATGTGGATAGTGTGCTCATACCAGGAATAAGGAGACAGTTGGAGCATGTGATTAAAAATAGCTGTGAGTGTAGATGTTTGTGGGATGGGAGGCAGAACTATGAGGTTAAATGGAGGGGGATAGGGTTTTGTGTGAACTTGCAGGAACATACATGTTCATGTAGGGTGTGGCAACTAACAGGTATACCCTGCATCCATGGTGTTACAGCCATTCTTAATTGCAGGCTCAATCCACTTAATTTTGTTTCACATTATTACACAAAAGCTACATATATGAAGTGCTACAACCACTATTTAGAAGTGCTTCAAGGGGAACCTTTCTGGGAGAAGGTCCTAGGGGACACCATCCTTCCACCTCCAATTTCCAAAGTACTGAGGGGTAGGCCTAAAAGACAAAGAAGAAAGGAAGGTTGGGAGAGGCAAACTTCTACTTCACAACAAATGCACAAGATTTCAAGAGTAGGCAGAGTAATGCATTGTGGCAACTGTGGGGTTGCAGGGCACAACTCCAGGAAATGTCCTCGACAACCAAGGGCACAACCAATGCCACAAAAAAAGAGGGGAAGGAGGACCAATAAGGAAAGGGCAGAGGAAGGGCAAATTGCAGAGGAGGTCAACACTGGGGAATTTCAACTTATGGAGGAGGCAATGAGGCAGCAAACAGCAACTCAAGCTTCTCAAGCTAACTCTTCTATTGTGGACTGAACATGTGCTATTCTGTTTAGTATTAATAACATTTTGTGACTTTTGGTATCAAGACTATTGTACTGCTATGTGCTTTTGTGCTATTGTGTTTGGTATCAAGACTATGGTTAATTAGTGTGTTTGGTATCAAGACTATGTAATATTATCTTTTGGTTAATGAGTAATGGTATGCAGCTGTGTTGTAATTGCTGATGTGGAGGGACAACTAGGACTGCCACATCACCCTCCCGTTAGTCAATCCAACGGAGTTATAATTTGACTGACGGGAGTGGTGAAGTTGCTAAAAATGCTAAAGTACAGTAGTCTGTTTGTAGTACAGTAGTGTAATTGCAAATTCAAAAATAGTACAGTGGTGAAAATGTGCTTTAACCCATTGTAAAACGCATTTTTTTGATTTTGAACAAAGTTACTTTAGTATCTATTGGGTGCTGCACATTGCATCCTTTTCTTGTAATTTTACCAAATTATCATGATAATTCGGTAAATTCAAAATAATTAATTACATATTGATCCCTAAATTATGAAATGTTGCATACATGAACCTTGAACAAAAATTTTTGAATTTCCATAAAAAAATTTGAATTTTCCCTAAATTTTTTCGAATCTTTTCAAAAAATTTAGGAAAAATTCGAAAATATTTATGAAAATTTGAAAATTTTGTTCAAGTATTCATATATGCAACATTTCATAGTTTAGGATCAAAATGTAATTAAATATTCTGAATTTACCAAATTATCCCTGAATTTTTGGTAAAAATACACGAAATTGATGTAATGTACAACGCCAAAACATGTATAAAAATACAATGTACAATTATTGAAAGTATAGGTACAAAAATGATTTTGATCCGAACCAAAAGAATTCATTTTATAATTTAGTCAAAAAAATACCATAAGAATCGGGAAGAGAGTAATTTAAATTCATAGGCAGCCAAAGGTGATGAGTCAATAAACCTTTCTTCTGGTTCTTTCTTCCTCTCTGATGGCTTATATGTAATTATCTATGTTTTTTTAATGATGCTTGCAATTATTTAAGAAAATGATTGTGTTTCGAAGTATAAGGTTTTCACAATATAATTTTGTAGTATTAATGCACGATAACACATTTGATCATCGGGTACATGAACATATACATATATCAACATTAATCTGTATATCAACATTAATCAGATTTAAATTTAATAAAATTAATTACATTTTGTGGTAGATTTTGCATAGCATTTTAGTAGCTAAAATTTCAAATTTGTAATATTAAGTTATACATAACTTTATTTTTAAAGAAGGTGATTTGAAAATTGTAAGTTTGTAACCACTTTTCTGGGAAAAAACGGAATCAGTATTCCTGATTTCTTTGAAAAATAAAAGTAATACATGATAATCATAATCCCCAAAAATCAAAATGTTACGATAAAATTCAAACTCTATTTTACAATATGTTAAACTAAGAAAATAAAGAATTGAGCATCCGGTTTGATTCTGACCTGATGACTTGACTTTCCAACATAAGGTAAAAAGAAAAGTTGTGTGTTAGAAAGTTGAAATTTTCAAGATACTGCTTTGCTTTCATTGCTGTCTTTATGTTGAGTTTATGATAAATTCATAATTTTAACAGCGATTAAACAATTAGGGGACATGGGATGGTTATGATCCCTCAATCTTTTTTTAAGAGATTGCATTACTTCAATTTTAACCTGAAAATTTTAATGATCTTAAAGATTCGTTAAATCTGTTTCCTGGAAAACTCGATATCCTGGCACAGAACCTGTGTCCGGATCTTGGGGGTAAATACAATTTTGATCATGATCAACTCAAATTCGTTGCTACGTTCTAGCTCCCGGGGTTACATTCTTGCGATATGTTGTTAATTGGTGTTGCATAGAACTCTGTTCTTTCTATTGCTTATTCTCAGCTTATTCTGTCAATCGGGGAAGGTTTTTGGTGACAACACCTGGAGATATCAGAATGAGAATGCTGACATGAGTAACGAGAAATCCTGTGAAAAACACGATCGCCTGCCAGTCGAATCTTAACCATGAAAGTCAGACAATGTTGGCTTCATTTCTTCACCGGGCTTGGACCATGTCTCCCGAACAATCTCAGTGGTAAACCATAGTTTACTTTTTCATGGTGTTGTTGACGTTGTTGAAAGCGAATTTTTAAGTAGGCCTCGCTTTTTCAGAGGGATCTAGCCCTTATGTCCACTGAAAAGCAATCCTTTTCTGCTTTTCAACGACTATGACTCTCGCTGACAGGGAGCCGAGCCAATATGATAGGCGGGCGAAGGGAGCGAGACCAAGCCGAGCCACTAGTGGAGTGGCGAAGGAGGCCTACTATACGGATACTTGTATAGTAACCGGCGAAATAAAAATGAAAAAAATTCAGTGAACTATTGAGGCTATCAGTGCGATTGATCAGACAAGTACCAAGTGAAATCCACACGCAATAGAGAAAAGTAAAATCGTGCACATAGAAACATGAACCCTCTTGAGGCAACTGATCTATGCCCCTTAATGAATCGAATGGTCCTTCGATCTTCGTTTGATTCCGACGGCCGGCATAGATCTCATGAGACCTACCCATGATCTTGTCGTTTTTTGGGAGCAAGACCCGGACGGGAAAACCCAATTGTGTTTTTTTATATAAGCAAGGTGGGCTGGCTAGTGTTATATTTTATCCACCTTTTTTAATTACAATAGCTTTTGGTATTTTAGTCTTAATCGGTATTTTTCGTCGGATTCATTTGAAAATGAAGTAGAACTTCCAGCGCTAAGGTGGTTGGTGTGGTAAGGCAAGCAACTCCTCTTTCCGAAGAAAAGTGCCCGCCCGAGCTATCTTAAAGTAACCAGATGGGCCGCCCTGGACAACTTTTAGTAACATATCTTCCAAAACCAAGTTGTGTACCGTCTGGTTTGCAACCCTTACTACATCTGCCTTTACAATATTTACTATATTTTGCACGTTTCGGATGCTTAGTTGCATCTAGAAACTGCTATTAATGCCAATTAATAAAAACTATTTATAACAACTTTTTATGCCTATTCAGAAAGTCATTCGCTTCTGGGAACCGAATCCACATAGGAATGATTAAAGGTTCAGCCCCCAATTTGAAGTCTGGGGTATATGATATGACAGGTCGTTGTACTAATGATCGGTATGATACCTAACTCGGGTATCTATCCCTGTGGAAGAATTATAATTGCCTACGGTGCATAAGATAAGAAAGAATAGAAGCAGATCAGGGGCCCAGCTAACGCGTGAAACTCCCATTTAAGTTGGGCCAGCCTCTTTCTGGGATTCCATACTTTAGGCCATTCTTTATTGAACTCATTAGCTTTCATCCTTTGCTCCGGCTTTGAAAAGAACTCTTAACTAATTTCGTATAAGAAAGAGAACTAGAGCTCAGGGTAATGGCTAATTTAGAGTCCTGTTCTATGGCAAGCAATTAGCAAGTACTGCTATGAAGAAGCGTGGTTTCTTATATAAGATATTTCTTATGCACCTACGATCTTATACAAAGAGCTTTTATCATGTGATTGCATAGTCGGTGTGGAGTTCTATCATTAAGCTAAGCCAATCCATCATGAAAGTTTGAAGTAGGCAAAAGAAAAAGCCAACCAGTTCTTATTGTAAGCTAAGCCCCCACCGAGATCTTCGACGATACGACACAGATTTCGATCGATTATCAACCATTGATATAGAAAAAGAGGTTCTTTTAGAATCAATTTCAAACCATCTACTAGAGGTTGTAACAATCCAAATGATCCCACTACATCAGGACACCGTCAGCGTTTGGTACTCTCTCGATAGCTTCAATAGTTCACTGAAGCCTTTGGTGTAATGAACCGCAAGCCCTTTAGAAAGAAAGTCGTTACCACCACCTTGTGGAAAATCTTTAGGTATGAATATGTTAGATACCCGTGACTCGATGGTGAAATAGTATATCTCCCCCAAAAAGCATGTTTTTTTACTTCAAGAGGAAGAGGTCACCGGGTTCAACTTCTACTGGTGATGGCGATTCCCTCTTCCGCTCATCTGAGAAAGGCCCAGCCACTAAGAGAACTCAAAGGTCATCTTGTATACGATATTCGAAGTAAATTCATTTTCATTGCGGGCGGGATAAGAATGGTATTATCAGACCCAGTTTCATGTGGCAAGGTACGGCTTCTCACTTTATAAAAAATTATAACAAGACTTATTAAGTCTTTTTCTTTAGAAGTAAAACCCCTCTTTTTGTCATCCCTACTACTTTCCGGCTGTTGAACAGAATCCAAACACACCAGAATGGATGCTTTTTCTCCCGCCTCAGCTTCGCAGATGAGAGGAGGTCGAGAGCTGGAAATGACTACAATCGAGGGGTTCTATATAGCACATCCGAGTCAATAAGATCTCCAACTATTCATAGTCATCTTGGCAGGAATTCCTTTAAAATTGGGAACCTATGGGTTTTTAAGATTTTCAATACCCATGTTTCCCGAAGCTGGATGGGGGGAAGTGTCTCCATTTACGCTCATAGAACCCGAAAAGGGGAAAGAGGAAAGGAAAGAAGAGATTTTTCTCTCATATTCACTTCTATAGAATAGGTAGTTCGCTTAGCCGTAGTTGAAGCCATAGATCTTGCCCGGGATGCCAAATAGTAAGAAAGAGTGAATCATTTTTATAATTCTCATTTATGAAGACTTTCACTTCTTTGAGAAGGTGTTCATACAAATCTTGTTGATTGTTGGGAACTTTCACTCCTATATATTCGAAATATGCCTTTCTAGGAGCATTACGATCTGCAACTCAAATGGTCCCTTATGGTTCTGTTCTATTTTTTTTACCGTGAACCTTCTATTCCTTCTTATTGATGCACAGTGAAAGCTCCATCCCCTTCAGACCAGTCAACTTCCGCTTCGTGCCTATACTTTCACTCGAGACTTCCCCTGAGTCTTTAAATAGTCTCCGATCACCCGATGCTATGGAGGGTCCCACTCCAGTATCCGTTTTGATTCATGCAGCTACTATGGTAACAGCTGGCATTTTCATGATAGCAAGGTGCTCCCCTTTATTTGAATACCCGCCTACGGTCTTGGTGCCAGAGCTAGAGGTAGGCGAAGAAGTACTATAAGGTGCATCATAAAAGTATGCTTAGGCAGTTCTTTCGCTGAGCACAACAAAATGAAGAGGAATTTGTATCATCTCAAATCCCTATTCTTATCGAAGAGAAGGAATGAGAAAAACCGAAATCTTCCTACTCGAACAAGAAGTCCTATAGTTTACGAGGGGATGGGGCTCGCTTGAAGCGAGTGCGAGATAAGGTTTCCGGGAAGGAGGAGAATCAGAAGAAGCGATCTGTCACCAAACCTACTTAAACAACCTAAAGGCTTGGCCCCGGGAGCTTGATTTCACAATGACAGGTTTGAAGGAAATTTCATTAACTAACCCTTTCTTACACCCACTACATCATCACCCGCGGATGGAGCAAGGACTCTCACAAAGATAGAACGGATTCTGATTGCTCTATCACTTCATTTTTTTTATAAAGTGAGAAGCCGTACCTTGCCACATGAAACTGGTCTGACAATACCATTCTTATCCCGTTTGGAGAATGACCCCTTTTAGTTGAAAGGATAGTTCTAGAAACACGTCTTCCTATTCCATCTTTTCTCGAATCTTCTTTAACGAAAGAAATAGAAGCTCCCGGTCTGCGAGCGCGGGAGCAGCTCAAACAAAAAAGAGTCTGGTCTGGTCTGTGCTAACGGCTGTTGGTTTAGATTTGCTGTTAGGAATCTTTCTCTCAATTGGTATTATTCCTCTCCCAGCGGATGGGTTTTTCCCCGCCCATTCCGTGGCCAGTTCCCCTTCTCTAACTTTCATGATGGATTGGCTTAGCTTAACGATAGAACTCCAACCCCCTTATCCAACTGCAACTCTTAAAATAGAAGTCTGGCATATCTCCTGCGGTTTGCCTTGCGGTGTTTTTCTTGTTCACCTATATTACCTTAGGCGGGCTGGGCCATTCCATCAAATCTTTGAGAAGGGGCCAAATCTCGTATTTGATGGTCGGCGTGGCGATAGGCTTCGCTTCTACGACTATGTATTTAGAATCAACACATGCTAGTTACAGACTCTTGAACATGACTAAAAGCCCGAAAGAATGAATTGGGAAGCAAAAAGGGTAGGTTTTGCAGCTATATGAAACGAAAACATTCGTTCAAGTTATAGCTTATCGATAGGGAAATGGCATGACTTGTGGCTAGGGGTGAAAGGCCAACCAAGATCGGATATAGATGGTTTTCCGCGAACTCGACGATTTGGCACTAGATATCCGGAGGTGTGGAAAGAGCAGCTACGAGAAGCGGAAAAACCATCAAAAATGACTATTGTTCGTGGAGGTTTCCACAGAAAGACCCTTTGGTTCGGGCAAACGGATCACAATTACAGGTACATGAGAGCATACCGATGGAATGAACGAATTGGCTGCAAGCAGAACGTAGGCGCTTTAGGTGTGTATTGACCATGTACTCTCGTGTAGTGTAATGTGCGGAATTTATTTTATCGTTTGGTGGATCTGATCCATAGTTAGGGGCAATACATACCAAAAGGTTCAAAAAAGGAACGCGCATAAAAGTACATAACCAACCCACACTGAAGTAGTGAACTATATTTGTGCAGAAAAGCGTTTCATTATTTTTGGACAAAATATCGTATAGAGAAGAAACACCTGAGAAGGCGGTCAGCCGAAGATGAGAGCATTCGTTCATCCTTCAGTTCAAAGCACCAACAGGATTGGCTACGACAAACGTAAACCATTTCTGACTTCCAAACAAAGTTTGATGATGTCTTCTTTTTTCGACTATCTCGTTCATCAAAAGGTATTGAGAGGGACTTTTTGATGTATTTTTTTCTTTTTCATACTACCCAGCTAAGAGATTCAGTTGTTTAACCTGAGGCAATGAAATTGATCTCGAAAGCTTTAGTCTTTCACCCCCTAGATAAAATTTCTATGACTCTTAGGAAGGGCAAGAAAGATTCGTTTGAGACATAAAAAGCACTTGAGAGCGAAAGGAAGCCCCTTCTTTTGATGATGATCTAGCTATGTTAGTTGGTTTCTCTTTCATTGACTGCTTTAGCACTACTATCTGTGAATCCAGTGGTTGTGCTAGGTTTTCCCAACAATCAATGCCTTTTTCATATCCTTATATGAACCGTACTAGCACGTCCTCTGTCACCCCCCACCGCGCTTACAGCTCTATACCCCAACCCAACTTCCGCTCATCCCCTTCGTCAACTCTTTGATCGGGATACTATTACTTAGGTTCCTAAACTTGGAATGAATGGCGGAGCGTAAGTGGCAACCAAAAAAAAGAGATTAGCCTCTTGATACTTTAGTGACCTATCTTTACTGGGTTTTTCGACATGAGGGACTGGAGAAAGAAAAAAAGAGAAGTGAAAGCCCCTGGATTATTGAACGTAAATCTATGCACGAGCCTATGCAAATAGGGTTAAAAGCTGCCAGTTCGCTAAGTAGACTCACTCTACCGAGGGGCAACAAAGGCTGGAACTCTTATGAAAGACTGGGACGGAAAATGAAACGGAATGTACCGGATTTTTAGCACGTACAAGGAAGTGAACTGAAAGATCAATTAGAACTAGTAGAAAGAGCGTCTTGGAGACATGCCAAGTGAAGTAGACTTCACAGGGGATCCAACATACCATATTGAAATATGAAAGAAGAGAAGGGGAGTCCCGTGTGGAAGGGCTCTCATTCAACGGATCAAAGGTACGCCGAGGATAACAGGGTTTCCGTTCCCCAAGATTTAAAAACTGCCTACTTGGCAGATGGGCCATAGAGTTGACTGTTTCTATTCTGTCCACCCGATCGGCGAAACTTCAACCATTTTTAGCTTCTTCCACTAATTGGAGAACTCAACTTCTCAGCTAGAGTTGGGGGCAGGACCCGTTGGAATAATGCACGCTGGAACGTGGGACGCCATTTGCCCCACACTTCATAAAAAGTAGAAGTGAGAAAGAAAAACTTGGTTACGGGAACGACCGACTACTTTAGTATAGCTACTCCAAACAAGAGATGGAATTCCAGATTGAACAGATGATCGACCTATAATAAGACGAGAATCTAATTCCTAATTCAATTCTCTAAGTGAAGTTAGAAAGCCGTATGATAGGTGGTAACTATCTTATACGGTTTAAGGGGTAATCGGCGTACCCCGGGGGGGAATCTTTGGCTCTATCGATCTCATATTGCGAGAAATCCAAGAATTTCTGAGGGCACTAGCACGAGCAAATGGTTGAAAAGTCTACTGTTTGAAAGAGAGTAAAACAGCCCGAAATCCCATTCGGATAAGGTTCCCGAGGATATAAAGTGGCTAACTCATCGCATGGATGACATGTTGCATACACTAGGGATAAGCTTGAAAAACAAGAATGTTTTCATTTCATATATATGGAAAAAGAGTTATTGTTCTCTGTTATCAAATCGCCTGTGCTCACGAATCGATTGTGGAAGCTTTCATAAGAGGGGAGTCAAAAGAAACTCAGGATATGGCAAAAGCCTCTCTTTTTTTGATCGAATTGGCTTTTTAGGAGTAATGAAAAAATTAGGCTTTTGCGATAAACGGCAGGCCGGGGCTCTGCGCTCTTTCTTTCTGTGTGGGACGATGCCGGGGAGAGAAGGGAATGCGTCGAGGTGGCATTTTTATCAAGAAACCAACGACCAAAGTGCCTAGCCATGTGTAGACCGAAATGGTCTTGCGAAGCCGGTAAACGTACACATATCTTTCAATGTCAATCAAGTAATTCATTCTCAGTGTCTGAGGAAAACGCGAAGAATTGCCATTTTATGAGCTTGTAAGGCCCGTTGAAGTCCCTGAATAAAGGGGAAAAGGCTATAAGTAGGCTATTAATGCCAATTCATAAAAACTATTTATAACTTTTCTGGGCCGGGATCGATAAGTGGAAGTCATAAAAAAGAGGCCCTTCAACTGAGACTGAAGAAAGCATTTCAACTGAGACTTCGTCTAAACAAGCCGGTATTTTGATATCTTGAATTAGAAAGTTTGAATGACCTGGTTTAAAATGATAACCCAAACCCATAATGATTTTCCCGGCTTTGAAAAGAACTCTTAACTTGGAAGAGAAGACAACTCATTAGCTCATTAGCTCGGGACAACAGTATCTTTAGCCGAGGTTCTACTCCTCTTCCTCATTAGCTCGGGACAACAACAATGTCTTGCCCAGAATTTGCCGGAACTATTCCAGTGAGTCCTCCTATGGTGAACAAAAAGATGAACCCTATAGAAACTCTGGAAACAGGATGCTAAAGCCCTTCCCTGCAATTATTTACTTTCTTTTATAGCCCAGAAAGGCCCTTGGACTATGCTATGTATGAATGATATTTTATATTTCATAGGAGATCTGGGTCCTTTATTTATAGTTCTTGCATTAAACGGTCCGGAATTAGGTGTAGCTATATCACCTTGCAACTATGATAGGAAGCTGTTTGCAACACCGATTCTATCTCCCCTCAGTTGATGTAGTTGCTTGTCATTTTCGTAGTTACTATTCTTTCTTTTGTTGTACCTGGGCATTTAAATCAGATCTCTATTTCGGTAAAATGAGAAGGAGTTTACTATGGTCAGTGCAGTGAGATTTTTGGAGAGGAATGAAATAGCTCGACTGGAAAGGAGAGGAAATGCCTTTGGAAATCTTACCTTTTTCTTTTATGTTGATCCGAAAAATATAATTATTAAAAAGTGTGATTTTAATTAACACCCAACCTTCAACACAGGATAAAGGTCTCCCCGACGCATTCTATCTCATCGTATCACATCCTGTTCTACGAGATTTTAAAATCACCGTCAATACAATACCTCGGTTCCACCGACTAGACCCTTAGAACGATTCAGTCGATACAGAGGTTCCAAAACCAAGTTGTGTACCGTCCAGTTTGCAACCCTTACTACATCTGCCTTTACGATATTTACTATATTTTGTACGTTTCGGATATAGCACGTCCCTTTTTTTTACTATATGAAATCCACACTTTGACACCTTTGCTCTATTTCCTTTTACAACATAGGAGAGATCCAAACTTTCTTGGAAGAAAAAGAAGGGATTGAGAGTATAGTCTTACCAATTGGATTTTATAAAAAGGCCATTTTTCTTTTTATGGTGAAAACTACGACTCCCGCTAGATAGCCGCCCCTTTCTCTCTTTTTACATCCTCATGGACGGACGAAAGAAGGGAAGTTACAGAAGACTTTGGTCTTCTTCCCCCCCCCCCCCCGATAAAAATCGATGGAAATGGTAACAGGGCCCTTATGCTTTGGCTTCGTATTAAATACTATGATGATTCGTCTTTTCCAATCCACATCCCAAACGTGAATGAAGATCAATTCATCAGGAAGGGTTACTACGGAGGTCATGTTGATGTCTATAAACCAAAAGGTGAGAACTTGGAAAAACCAACGCAAATCTCATATTTACTTTAGAAAGCCAGATAGAGAAAAGGTTGGAGAGAGTGACTTTCTGAAATTATCTCGTTGGCTCCGCGCTCTATTCGGCCGGAACCCGGTTCGAGAACCTTCTCTCATAGATTCCCTTCACCAAGTCATCGCTAGCAATCAGCACATTTTTGTACACTGAAAAAACTTTAATGTTTTATAAGGCATGTTAAACTACACACTTTAGGAGCATTCGATGGAACCGGTGAACTACACTTGCTTCTAGATAGATGTGTGGGACAGAGGGCTCGTGGTCCATTCAGAACCAATACAAACTAAAACTACATCAAAGTAGAATGGCCACTATAGAAGCTAGAAGTAGCCTCCTTGATTGGTAGTCGGCCTAACCAAAGCATCACGACAACATTGTTTTAGTCAGAATGAGTCTCCGGAACCCCGGGACATTGGCTTCCGCCAACAGTGAACTATTAAGGATCGCATCTCGTGCATATTCTACATTATAGCCCCGAGACTGGCATTTGTCTTTCCTAGGGATGGGGGTCAACCTCTTTCATGACCCATGGCCCGGTGTATCACTTGGTTAGCATTTCTAGAAAAAAAGGAGTAGGGTTTATTTTTCGATAGGGAAAGAGATAGGGGAGTTGGCTGTAATTGATACACCTTTTTTCGGAGGGACGATATGGATTTCTTCGATACGGGTTAACCACTTTTTAAACCGTGAGAGGGAGGTCATTCAGAACCCGCTGGCTCAAGAACGGGGGCCCAGCTCCGACGGAAGTAGCCCACCCCGCTACCGATCAAAAAAAGAGCGTGCGGCACTTCGAAGGGACGGTCGGTGCTCGTTTGCGCGCGCGTGAACCAACCGAACAAACAAGGAAAGGACGCCTCTCGGGGCATTTGAGAATGATTCGAGCCATATGAAGGGAAACTCTCACGTAGCTTGGTCTCTTTCTCAAGTTTCCACCCATGCATGATCTTCACTTCTTCCATAGGCCCACAGGGAAAGGGGGCGTAAAACTCACATTTCGCCCGCCCGTTTCACTTCTGTGCCAGAGGAAATGGGATTCGAACCCATGATACAATCTTCTTGTATGTCGATTTAGCAAATCAATGCTCCCCAAGTCTGACCCTCGCCATTACTCTTAAGGTTACAGCCTCTTACTCAATTGATTAGTTCTACCACCCCGAGGGTTTAGCGTGGACCAAAAGGGGGCACTGGTTCAAAAACAATCCTTTTTTTCTTACTCTCCCTTAGCAGCGGGAAAGGAGTCTATCTATCTGCCTAGCTTTGGTAGATTTCCCCCATTTCGGGACAAGTTCAAAGAGAAAATCCTAATTATTTCAAAGAGAACTAATTATTCCAAGGATTAGACCGATCACACCTGAAAATATAAAAATTATGACACCAAGAATTTACGAGTGAGTATGACACCAAGAATGTACAAGCGGATGAGTTTGATAGTGGTCTATGTTGATATAGTTTAGATAGGGAAAAAGTAATGTGAATCTTCCCCTCTAACGCGGGCCGGGCGGCGGCGGGTGCGGGAGGAAGAAAGCTAAGAGAAGACGCTCTTCTTTTAGGTCCTTTTTTTTCAGTGCAACACAGAAAAGTGCCCTCTTTTTGTCATCCCTGCTGTTTTCCATATTTTGTATGGAACGCATGGCGGAGCTAGGACCCTTCAAATCATGTTTGAGCTTATGTTCAAACCAACCCCACCCCCTATTTGAGCCAGGCTGGAAAGTAGACAGCGAGTGAAGTGCATAAGCCCCTTTAGAAATAGGGGCGAGTACTACACGAGCTCGTAAGTAAAAGTACGGAACGAGCCTTGTCTACGAAGCGGAGCGACCTCGTCTTGCTTACTTTTGGCGAAGCTTCTAGCACTAGAGAATAGGCATTCTAGTATGGCAGGAATACTACCTTTTCTTTTAGGTCGACCACTACATAGAAGCGATAACGATTGCTTCACTTCCTTTATTTGAGTTACTCTTCTATCCTACAAACATTATACCTGATACAACCTTTCCATTCCAAACCTTATTTTCGTTCCCCACCTTCTTTATTTTCTAAGGCTAAGGCAAGTATTTTCTATATCCATACCTATCTACAGTCAATGAGTGGCAACATCTACATTCAATTCAATCCATCCTTCTCGTTGATTGCTAGAAAAGCACTCCTGTCTATGAATGCTCAAGCACAAAGTCCTGGATCTGGCACCTTCAAATGCCCACTGGAGCAGCTCTTGTTTCGCATAGGCTACATAAGCGGTAAACTGAACACCAACCCAATATTGATTCAAAAAAAAAGAATAGCAACTACGAAAACGACAAGCAACTACATCAACTGAGGGGAGATAGAATCGGTAGTCTTGTTCCTAGCACATCTAGCTCAGTTTGTGCTATGGCTAGCAAACAAAACGTTCTTCTTAAAAGACATATATCGTTCCCCAAGGCAGAGTCACTCGGTCTAGTATCTATAACCTCTAAGTGCCAATAGGTAAACAACCTCGTCTTCCTCTATCCTTCGGTTCACTTCCTCTGATCCGGATAAAGAATCGATCCTGCCATTACAGCCTTAGGCATCCAGTAGCACTTATCGAAACATCTAGAGGTGTATATTCCCATTCTGCCTGGATCCGGTATCATAAGTCATATCGTTTCTACTTTTTCGGGAAAACCTGTCTTCGGGTATCTAGGCAGCACACATGCATCATTTGATGAAAGCACTCCAGCCACCTCCTCGAAGTGGTTTGTCAACCACGCTTTCCCAACCTCAAAACCTGTGCAAGAGCAACAGCGTAAAGCTTGGCATGATAGGCAGTTACGTCAGAAACCTATTTTAAAAGGCAAATTCAACCATTTCACCAGCTTGAATTTCGTTCAATCCATAAACACGTGTAATCCCATCTCCAACTGAGACCAGTCAAGCTGGGGCGCCATTTCATTCTCGTAACGGGAATGAGTGAATTGAGGTCGAAGGAGCTGGTACGAAAAAACCTTCTGTATAAGGTTCGAAATAGTGAATTGAGATCGAGTAGACCGATGATCTTGTAGTCATTTGGCCGGCTATTGAAGAAAAAGCTTGCATCTGCCCCCCTATTATATAACCGGCCCCATCTCTCTCCAAACCTAACGTGATAGTTTCCCATCATAGGGCTTTCAATCTATAGATTGAGCCATTACCAAGGAGCTAATTTCATTCGTTCAGAACTCAGTTGACTCTCATCAACATCAGACTTAACTTTTGAATATGTTCACATTTTTCATATATTTTTGAATCTCATACATATAAATTCATACCTAAAAATTTAGAATGTTTCATGAAATTTTGGCTTCAAAAGTGTTGTTCTTGATTCCTTCTTTCCAAATTTTTTTCCTAGAAAAAAGAAAAAAAAAATCATATATGACTAGCAATTAATTTAGGTAGTTGTTTAAAATAAGAGTTCTTCAAAATATTTTATAATTACATCTTACATTATTACTGTATTTCTTTATCTTTTTTGAAACCTATTATTTCTAGATAATTAAGAAGACAAATAATTAAAGATATATCCAGCAAAATCTAAACTTTACAAAGATATGTAAATATAATATTAATAAAACCAACCTTTTTATACACTTATTAAATGAAATGGTGAGTGAATCTAAGGAGGAATAAACTAGGGGGTCAACAAAAGACGAAGCTAGCGCAAGCTAGTTTCAATTAACAAAGAAAGAGGGCAGCAACAGAGCATCCATGCTATCACACACATGTTATTTACTACTTATACTCCTACCTTCCCATTTTGTTTTGACCCCTTTTTTTATTCACGCATTTTAATATATTTGGATGAAATATTTATAAATAATATTTTTAAAATTTTTATTTAAAATTAAAAAATATGATTTACAAATTTTCGATCCAAACATATTGAAATGCATGAAGAAATCATAATGTCATATTTTATGGGATGAAAGTAGTTTTTCTTATCAATCCTTATTTACAAATTATTATGAAGTATATGCTTGCTGCTAATTTGAGAGAGAAATTTTTACATAAATTTTTACAACTTGAATTAATTCTAAGTAATATAATTATGAAGTATACCTAAGGGACCGGTACTGTTGAACCCATTATAAGTGGCACTCTTTATATACTCCCTACATCCCAACGATTTGTTATCATTTGCTTTTAACACGGAAATCAAGAATTAAGATTAAAATAAGTGAAGTAGTGGGTATAATAGTGATTTTATTGTTAAAATAAGTGAAGTATTGGGTGTAATAGTGATTTTATTGTTAAAATAAGTGAAGTAGTGGGTGTAATAGTGTAAAGTATTATTAAAATAAATGAAGTAGTGAGTGTAATAGTGTTAAAACTTACTATTTTAGGAAACGTAAAGAATTGGTTGGGACGTTGCAAAAAGGAAGTGTAAACAATTGATTGGGACAGGGAGAGTAATTGATTGTGTGTGTTTATTAGAAATTGAAAGATTGGAATTTACGGATTTTATATACGGAAATATAATAAGTGTAGTGACTAGTGACCATGTACTATGAATCTGGTATGTTTCAAATAGTTGTGTGTGCCAAGAGGGCATTTTGCTTGGCCAATTCGATCAGTCCCGAAAATTATTGGTTGCAATTAAGTTGTGTGTCAACAACACACACATGCATGACACATAAACATGTACATTATTAGGATAAAATGAATCTTTAGATCCATTTATCCACGAGGGCAACTGGCAACTGCAACTCAATCTAGGCTAAGTTCTTATGAATCTAGTTAAGAGTCTTGGCAATTACAAAACCTACTTGCTATTTTGTAATTACCCGGAGATCACACATATGATATGTAATAAATATTATACATATAATATGTTGGAGCCTAGCTAGAACGGAGAAATTAACAAAGGAGTGTGTACAATATTATCTTCTAAAGTAACTGAAAACTTTCTAACGCATTTTAAAACGTTTGATAACGACTTTTCCAAAGAACGGACCACTTCCGTTGTATACAATGTATATCAGTAAACGGATCAAAATTTTAATATTCTGACTACGAGGACATCGAATAATAAGACGTACAAATCATGAATCTGGACCCATCATTTGGCCTGTTTGGCTGAAGCTTAAAATAAGTCCTGAACTTATTTTTGAATAAAAATTTCATATTTTGATAAAATTTTTGTAAACAAGTATTTAATGTATATTTGAGATTCTATAAGTTGCAAAAAAAAGTTAATTTTTTTTCAAAAAAAAATTAGAAATCTCTAACTTTAAAGGGGGTGTTTGGGAAATCTTATTTTTCAGAATAAGTCAACTTATTTAAGTTAAGATTCCTAACTTTCCAACTTACATCCCAACTTATTTTTGGAACTTATTGAAGGCATGTTTGGCCGAGCTTAAATTAAGTCCTTATGGACTTATTTTCGGGTAAAATTTTTATGTTTTGATAATATTTTTTTTATACATGTATTTAATGTATGTTTGAGATTCAATAAGTTGCAAAAATAAGTTGGAAAGTTAGGAATCTCTAACTTTGTCTTAAAATAAGTTGACTTATTCTGAAAAAAAGTTCTCCCAAACACCCCCTCTCAAACATACATTAAATACTTGTATAAAAAAATTATTAAAATATAAAATTTTTACCCAAAATAAGTCCTTAAAAAAAAGTTTAGCCAAACAAACACTTTATCTAAAAATAAATTAACTTATTCTGAAAAAAAAATTCTCAAACACCCCATTATATTATCAATAAGATCTTAAGGTCAATTGCAATGAATTAAGGTCAATTGCAATGAATGATCCAAAATTTGGATAATTCGTGTCTTAGATTATAAGCAGTTTTGATAAATATTGTTTGAGCAATAAACGTTTTTCTACACAATTGTACACAATATGTATTTGTTTTGCCAAATGATAATTTTATTAATGATATTAAGTCAAGTCAAACTTCAATCAACGCTAAATTATTAGAAGAGAGAAATGATTCAAAAGTTAGTTATTTTCCACCAAAAGTTAGTTAGAGTTCCTTTCCACATTCTCTTGTATATATATATATATATATATAGAATAGCGAATACTAGTTTTAGATTCAGATTGTTGATTGTACAGTTTTCAGTTTATCAATGAAATGTTTTACAAAATTACCGAGTTTATCATGGTATCAGAGCTAAACAAGCTCATTCATGCTCTCGCATATTTTCTTCTGATCGCCATTATCGTCTTCTCCGGTTAATTTTCAACATTCTTTTCTCCGATCACCACTATCGTCTTCTCCGATCGTCATTGTCGTCTTCTCCGATCAGTAATACATTTTCTCATTTCGATCTTGTTTCATTACATAAGCTTGAGTTGATTGTGATACGAATTGATTTGTTTTGATAACTGAAATTTTTTTGATTGCATCGATTCAATAATTGATTGTTTCTTAGTTCTTTTCTGATCATTCCTATGTTTTTTTGGGATATTTTTACACCTGAAATCCTCTTGATTATCTCATTTCTTTGCAAACACATCGATCTATTTGACGAATTTACTCTGGGATATTCTTGTAAAAATTGTTGAATTCTGCAAATTTACGATGAATACATCATCTAATTCTTCCCATCATGATCAATCTAGTATCTACTATATACATCCTTCTGATGCATCGTCAAATCAACTTGTTTCTGTTAAGTTTGACGGTCATGGTTTCAATAACTGGAAACGATCCATGACTTTGATTTTATCTGCTAAAAATAAAATCGGCTTTGTCGATGGTTCTGCTTCTGCTCCTGATGTAGCTACACCTGAATAAAAGCTTTGGCCTCGATGTAATGATCTTGTGATCTCATGGATCATTTTTAATCTTGATGAGAATATCGCTCGGAGTGTGCTGTTTTTGCCTACAGCTAGGGAGATTTGGTATGATTTAGAGGAGAGATATGGCTATGCATCTACAACTCAAGTGTATTCTTTGGAACAGAAATTGGTTGAGATTACTCAAGGTTCACAAACTGTTTCGAATTCTTTACTGCAATCAAGACAATTTAGGATGGAGTTAATGATGCTAATCCATTGCCTAGTTGTACTTGTGGGAAATGTACTTGTAATGTGAATCAGAGGATCCAAAATAGACAACAAGATCAAAGACTGCTTCAGTTTATGATGAAATTGAATGATAACTTTGCTGCTGTGAGAGCAAATGTTTTTATGATGCACCCCTTGCCCAATGTTTCTTCTGGTTATCATTTGTTTTCTCAGGAGGAGAGACATAAAGAAATCTCTCAGGCTAATTCTACAACTGATTCTATGGCATTCTTGGCAGATAAAATGAAAATGACTAATTTCAACAATAAGGTTCAATCTGGTGGATCACAGGGAAAGTTTGAAGGTCCTAGAAAATTTTGAACTAAACATGGTTCGAATTATTACTGTACTCATTGTAAGGCACCTGGTCACAGTGTTGATAGATGTTTCAAAATCCATGGATTTCCAAAAAACTTCAAACCTAAGGATAGGGTTGCAGCTTTGTCACAAGGACCAATACAGGGGTCTGCAGATGTTTCTTTGCAGAATGATTCTTCTAGTGATACTTCTTTGGCATGTAACAACATTTCTCTGGATCAGTATACTCAATTGATGGAACTTCTAAACAAGTAACATGTTTCTGATAGTTTAAATGGTGTTGATCAAAACTTCCACACAGCTTTACTCACAGGTAAACTTTGTTTACTTTCTTGTACTAAGGCAGATTGGATACTTGATAGTGGAGCAACAGATCACATCACTAATGATGTAAATGATTTTTGTTCTTACAAATTTGTTTCTCATGATAACATTACAATACCTGATGGAAGTAAAATTAAAGTGACTCATATTGGGAACGTTCAGCTCACAAACACTATTATGCTGAGAAATGTTCTTTTAGTTCCTGATTTTCATTTCAAACTCATATCTACACACAAGTTGTGTCTTGATCTTAACTATCAATTAATCTTTGATTCTGCATATTGTATGCTTCAGGACCGTTCTCAGACCCCAAACTTAAACCGATGCTTGTCCTCAAGCATAAACAACTACCCTAACTAACTAGTACCACTTCCGTAGGTGATCACGGTTGCATTTGGCATATGCAACAAGCCCTTTAAACCCCTAGGCAGCCCTAGTGGACGAGTAAGGTCTCGTGAGGGCCTACAGTGAATGTACCCACAAAATCCATCTAACCTAATGCAATGCAATGCATGAATGCAACTACTATGAAAATGCAAAGATCCCCTCAAACTCACCAAAAACCAACTAACAAGCAGATATCTCAAGGAATGCAACAAATCCAAGTAGAGCTCGACTAAATCCCCGTATACTAACAATACATGAACAGCAACGTGCGAGTGTGCGATGCTCATCAGAAATACTCCCAAAACTAGGTCAAAAATCATACATGCTTTCCGTCAAGACAATCACAGGTTTATAACTAGAATAGACTGTAGACACTCCATAACCTAGGAACACCTCCACCCTCATCCAAGGTAGACAGAAACTCATGCTCTATTACTATGACACAAAATAATATATACGATACGCATGCTTATTTAACCGTGCAATGAATGAGACCCCAAAAGGCTTATACAATAATACCCATGTAGCGAGTGTTGGGTCAGTGGATCCCAGACTGTAAAAGCCTTAGGTCACTAGGACTAAGTCCCCTCAGACTTAATTACTCGAGTATTAAAGAGCTCGCTCTGGTTAATTTTGCATTTAACAATTGAACTATTGACTTTTTTTCTTCTTTTTTTTTCTATTCTTTTTTTTTTCTTTTTTTCTTTTTTTCTTTTTTTTCAATCTGGAATGAGAATTCTCAATTCCAACCCTAGACTACTCATATAAATATGAGCCGGCTACTAGCCATTTGACATCTAGCCATTATTAACAACTAGCATGAAATTCCTGTTTTCCCCCAAACTTAGATTTTAGTGCTCCTACGCCATAAAGGGAATAACGAAAATTCTAAGAATAAACAAGTGATTAAATCTCAAAACATCCCACAGGCATGATCCTAACCTAGCCAAAAAGCACCCAATGAGACTGTGTAATTAGTTTTGTTTCCGAAGCATGCAAGTCAATTACGTAGGGACTGTGAATCAACCCTCTACTCATCATTACCAAACTCAATGAAACACACACCTATCAATCAGAATCAGCTCGTCCTAAGGAATCATGCAAAATGCATGCCATGAAAATGCAACTAATATGAACTCACATGGTAAAACAACAAAAATAACAGAATGTCCTATATGAAACAAACATAGATAAAACAAACATAACATGCATGAATTACGACTAATATGCAAAACATGATATCCTACATGAACACATAATAAACTAATACTACATAAACAATACTTTTCCCCCAAACCACCCCCAAACTTAAGATATTCAATGACCTCATTGAAGGTAAATTTAAAGGGTACCAGAGATACTCCCCTACTCGTCGGCATCGTCACCCTCCTCGGGTGGTGTGTCTGGTGGTGGATAGACTGGAGGCTCCAACACAACCGTTGTTTTATTCGAAAGCAAGAAATCATGGGTTGCCTCCCACGAATCGCCTTTCTTTAACGTCTTTAGCTAGACTTGGCCACGATTTTCCTCCTTGAAAATTTTCTGCCCCGCATCTCTATAAGGCCATTTAATGATCTTTTCTGGAGCGACATCTTCATCGACCAGCTTTACCCGTATTCGCTCCTCACAAGATCTCTTAACAACATTCTCCCGCCTACCTGAAAAGTTTGCAGCAATACCAATAGCAAGCAAAGGAGATGAATTACAAGAAACATACCCCAGGTGAACTAGCAATGGTTTGAGCTCGAGTTCGGGAGCTCCTTCAACTGATGGCTTAAGGCGCACCTGAGAATTCCAGAGATCTTCCACTCCAAGCAACTTATGTGGAATACGTAGCCCCACTAACCAAGGCACTGTAATCCTCAGCTGGCCATGCTTTGCCTTCTCCTTCTCCGTGTCATACTTTTTACTTTGCCCTGCATCAACCAATTTCAAGCTAAAACACTCCTCATCCTCCGCCGGTAAATTCATGGCTAGAGTTTGCTTCTGAAGCCGCTGTGGATATGGAGGAGGAAAATCGATTTGGATGATATCTGTAGTCGTCTCCGGAGTAGATTTGTCAGCAGGAGTGATGCTCTTTTCCTCTTCGGCCTCCAACTGGTCGAAGTCAGATTGCAACGGAGCGGCATTCAACAACTGAACATGCTCTTCTAATTCATCATCTTCAATGTCAAACTTTCCTTGAAAAGCACTCTCTACAGACTTTGACTTTAACGGCTGATCAACCTTCATACGGTGTTCAGTATCAACCATTACCACACTGAGACCCTCTTCATCCTTCGAAGGAAATAGCATAGCCACTTGAGCCTTGGAGTTTTCTTGATCTTGGGCTGATTCTTCAGAATTTTCAGATTGCAAAGGAAGTGGTTGCGGCTGATTATTCAGAACCGAATTTTCTGGACATTCTGAATTTTATGATTGGTTTGCCTCCGGTTCTTCTTCCTTATCAGCTTCATGTTCTGCTTCTTCCTCATCTTTGCCCTCAGACTCTCCTTCCTGAACTTCGATCAAGGTCTCACCCGTGGCTAAGAAAGGCCAGTCAAGAATGATAGGAAGGTTCTTGTCCTCTTCCTCTACAGCTAGGCCTTCTGTGTCACTTGCAATTTGATTCAATGTTTTTAATGCATTTGCAATTTGACCAATCCGATCTCCTATTGTCTGGAGAGACAATGCATTGCTTTTAACCATCAACCTCAATTCTTCTAATTTAGCTTCTTCGGTCGACTGTTGGTTAGACCAAGTCTGAAATTGCTGCTGCTGAAATTCAGGAGGTTGAAAGTGTTGATGCACTGGGGCATACTGATGCTGCAATTGTTGCCCCTGTTGCTGCTGAGTTCCCCCTGGACTGTATGGCTCATCTCCAAACTGCTGATTTTGGAGCGGGTAGGATGGATATTGGGATTGCTCCATACCACTCTGATTGTAGTCCCAGCTGAAATTTGGCCGGTTTCTGTTATACTCACATTGATGAGTGTAATGTCCACCTGCACACAGCTCACACACAATTACGAAGTCCTGCTCCCAATAATCCATCAAATAAAAAAAACAGTTCAAGTCAGTAATCTATAACGACCACTGATGACAAGCAATTAAACTACAAATAACACCGAAGTCCCCGGCAGCGGCGCCAAAAACTTGTTGACTCGTAAACACGCAAGTATACGCGATCACAAATAGCAAGTGATAAATAAGATTCGTTCCGCAGAGACTAGGTGTAATGCCAATTTTAGTGCGTATGCAACAGTGTATGGTTACTTCTTAATGCTTGAACAGTTATCAAAATTGGTTGTTGATTACTAGATTTACCAATTAAACAATTATTAACTAAGATTAAATTAACAAACGAGATTACTTATGTGTGAGAAAACATGGAGTTCCAATTTCATCGAAAACTTCACTAAAGGTTGACACATTAAATAGACACGGGTGACAGACAAGATAATTAATCAGATAACACTACGATAATACGAGTTACCTTTCAATATACTCATATCAAACCACTTAACATCCACAACAGATAGAAATCAAGAGGACACCACATTACGATCAAATCATATATGTCTATATAATCTGGAAAAGTAATTGGTTTAAGCACAAGTTATCTTTTATAATTACATGGGGCAATAAGCATTGGTTAAATCATACCACTAATCATGAATGAACAAATTTATTCACGAACCCATGCTAGTATGGCAAAATCTCAACTCTTGAATCCACTTTCGCAATCAACAAGAATTAATAAATTAGATGCTAGCTAAACATCTATCAATTAAATCAACCACACTAGATTATCATAATCAAATCACCCAACAATCAATCACATGTCACACACAATAATTACGAAATCGAATCCATTGGAACCCCATGATAGTGTTTAGTTCATATTCGAACCCTTCACCATCATGGGTTCAATTGATAACATAATTAAAACACAAGGATTGAAAACAATTAGTGATTGAGAGTAGAATACTTGAAAATAATTCAATAGTTAACAAAGTATTAAGTTTAGAAGATTCAGAAAAACAATAAAGAAAAAACCCTAGATCTTGAACTTGAGCGATTCTCCCTTGTTGTCACCTTGGAAGTGTTTTTATTTACTCTTGTTCTTCTCGATCTGATGTATCTCCTCTTTTTACTATGATATATCGTGTTATTTTTTTAAAACATAAGCCCTAGAGGTTTTGTCCAACAAGAAATAGCCTAAAAATACAATTTAATTCGAAACAGGAAAGAATTTCGAGACTTTTTAGGGGAATTTCCGAACTGATCAGATTGCTCCCGAGGCCGCATCCTGAGATCTGAGGCCGCGGCCTCAAGTCCATTCTGCCAGGACATTTTTCAGCATGCATTTCCTTCGTTTTCCCTTCGTTTTGCCTCCGTTTCCTTTCGTTCTTTTCCTCAAAGCTTCCATACTTCAATTCCTTGCCTTGGAATCTTCATGTTGGCCCATAACAAGACTCCATTCTTCATTCCAAACTCCATTTAAACTCCAAGATCCACGAAGAACGCTCATCCCAACCGATAATTACAAACCTGCACATCTACACAAAACACATCAAAAATGCAACAAACTTGAGGCCAAGTGAATCAATTTAAGCCAATATAGGACGTTCCAAGTAGATATAAAATCCACTTATCACAGGTCCTCTGATTCCTCTTGGTAAATTGCATAATGGCTTGTACAGTCTGCACAAAGTTGATCCTAATCTGCAGTCTCAAGCTTGTTTCAGTTCTACTTCATCTTCTTCTGAAAAAATCTATGTTCATGATGCTAATCTTTGACATGTCAGATTGGGGCATTTACCTTTCTCGCAGTTTCAACTTGTTTTACCTTCATGTAACAATAAAAATTTATCTCAGATTTGTAATGTTTGTTCTTTAGCAAAAGAAGCCGTTTGTAACAATAAAAATTTATCTCAGATTTGTAATTTATCTCAGAGTATATAGCTGCAAGTGAGGCTGCAAAAGAAGCCGTTTGGATGAGGAAATTTGTTTCTGAGTTGGGAGTTGTTCCAAGCATTGTAGAGCCTATTGTGTTGTATTGTGATAACAATGCAGCAATAGCACAAGCCAAGGAACCTAGGTCTCATAAAAATTCCAAACATGTTTTGCGGCGCTTTCATTTGATTAGGGAGATCATTGAAAGGGGAGATGTCAAGGTTGAGAGAGTTGACACACATAACAACATAGCAGACCCACTCACAAAGTCATTGTCTCAGATTCACTTTGATCGTCATAAAGAGAAGATGGGTATTAGATACCAGGGTGATTGGCTTTAGTTCAAGTGGGAGATTGAAAGTGTTTGTCCTAAATCCAATCATGTATGATGAGTTAGGAAGAACTTTCATGTATTCTTGTTTGATTTCATTAATAATAATAAAAGACTTGTTTTGATTTTATTACGGGCATTATCTGTTTAAAGTGTTTTAAATAAGATGTTCCATAGTTTAGAGTAAAGCTTCTATAATTATAATGAGATTATAATAGTGAGATCTAGAAGATGATAACTCTAGACTTAAACAGTTCCTGATCATAGGATAACTAATCGGAAGTTAGTGAATCCGCAAAGATCGGTACATATTATGCTTGCTCCCGTCAGGAGGATGTCTGTTCTCATAGGCATTTGTGTGGTGACACTATAGCTAGTATGTAGGTGCTTATTAGGGAATAAGTTCACTGAACATGACTCGATAAGTTGGACAACTAATGGAGTTTACTCACGTGTCAATAGTTATTCACTGAGTGATAGTTGTACAAGTGTCCTTAGACTTGAGATCGTTAAAGTTATCTTATATATAATGAACTGTGCTTTGGTTTAGTCCTTAGTCTTAAGGACATACATTAGGTCTATTCTGGGTACAGGGATTTATGTATGGAGATAGTTAACGATCAATAAAGAATCTACCCCTTCCAGTAAGGAAGTGAATATCCTATGTTATTCTTAGTATGCGAGTTCTGGAATCTCTGGCCAGAGTGTATGAAATTAGAAAGGAGTTTCTAATTTGCATTAATATGAACTTTGCGTTATGAATAAGAAATCATATGATTAAATTTGATAGGCTTGACACGAGATCCATGCCTTGTATTTAATCGGGATATTGTAGGGTAGAAGGAATTGATTGTACGGTAACTAGCACTGACAGGTTCTTGGTATTCTAAGCAGTGAATTCATATTATCCGGATAGTCGCGATATGTTGAGAAGCATCACTCACGATGTAGAATAAATATAATTAATCAGTTAATTATATTTAATGAATTTTAGAATTCATATAAATAATAAATAAAAGGTTTATTATTATTTATTTCTACTACCGGCTTAATATTGAACCTACAGGGTCACACCATAAAAAGATTAATTTATTGATGAAGGTATTTTGAGAGAGCAAGTTGTTTTAATAATGATTAAAATTATTTTAATTTAACATTTTATAAGGTAAAGTGTAGGATTTATATATTAATATATAATGATATATTAATGTTAAAAACCTACTTGTGCCCTATAAATAGAATGAGATGAGGACACTTTTGATAGACTTGGTTTTTGTGAAAAACTTAAAGCCTTTATCTTCTTCATCTCTCTCTCTCTCTCTCTCAAACCTCCATTTTTATAAAACCTTGTTTTTATAAAAAGCTTCATCGAAGAAATTTATCTTGGTGGATACCGGTAGAGTGCTTCACACTCTGAGAAGCAACTGCGAGAAACCATTTTATAAAGCTTCGATTTTTCAAGGTATGATCACGATTCCTCGCTCTTTTCATTTTATATGATTTTCTATATGTGCGATATATGGTTTTTACGGAACTAATTGTTATTTGCGCTTCCGCCCATCCGTAAATTCCTTCAATGGTATCAGAGCTAGGTTCTTGCATATAGAGAGTCATATAAAAATTTCAGATTTTTTTATGCATGTATGGATTTATTATGATTTTTGCAAGTTTATTTAGATTTAATTATGAATTAATTCGAAATAATTTTTGCATATGATTTTGACCACTAATCTGAGTTCTACAAGTGTTGTAGATGATCTGGGTATTTTTCTCATAATTTTGTGATGTGTAGATTATTTGTTATGAATTTTTAAAAATTGTTTTAGTTAAAATTCATAAAATAATTTTGCATGTGAAAATATTATGATTAAAAATATTGCACAAGGACCCCTAACCACCTGATAATTTTTGCTGCTCATGATTTTCAGAAATCATGTCTTGATAATTTTTTATTAATTTATTAATTAATTGTTAATTAATTTATTAATATTAAAATTAAAAGGATATTAATAATAATAGTTATTGTTAGTAAAAGGGGAGTTATTGTGTTTAATGTAAGGGAGTTACAAACTGCTGCAACGTTACAAACAATCAACGGTCGGCACAAACATAAAAAAAAAAAAACTGCTGTGTCGGCGTGCTGTCGGGCGCGTGTCGCCCAAACGCGGGGAAAGGGATGTCACGCATTTGGAAAATGCGTGACAGGTTGTTGCGCATTTAAGAAATGCGTTACACGCCTGTTGCGCCTTTTCCGGATGCGTTACAGCATTTAATGGCTTTAAATGCTTGTAACGCATACCGGAAATGCGTTACAGCCTTTCTGTCCACAATAAATTTGATTTATTGGGAGTTTCGTAACTCCGTTTTGGGCGTGCAATATATCGTTGGATTCGTATTTCCGAGACGGATCTAATGGAGTGGTCAAATATTTTTTATATAATAATTTTGAATTATTTATATTTATGGGAGTGTTTTAAAGCATGTTTTAATTGGATTAATTGCTTTTAAATACTATAATAAATCCATACATCATTATATCATTGTGTGACATGATATTGCTTGCATGCTTACTTGTTGATTTAATTTTATATATGTGATATATGCCCATGTTTACCATGCGATGATAGATTTAGGTGAACTTAAATCAAAATAAGGCGTGCTCTAGAAAATCTAGAATAGGAATCGTTTCTTGCCTTAATAATAATATTATGAATACAATCATGAGATTCTTGTGTTTGTGAAACACGTAATTAAATATGAATTTTCAATATTGAGAGAATGGATGATTCTGTCAAAAACGGATTTCGATCTGTAAGAAAGGGGTATTAAGTGACGCCTCTTGACAATGCTCCCCCCGATCTGGGAATCATCCAATTATCGATTATTGATTTGAAATATTTAATTTAAAAGGAAGAATCTCTTTATAATATGATTATGATTGTAACATAATATAATCCCTCTAAAATTAAATAATATCAAGTAGTAATTGGCCAATGACACAACGGGCTTGTGTCGGTCATAGCCTTCCAACATGGTAGAAAGTAGTTCTTATTTTTGAATCATTGTCGTTTCGTGCTACAGCCGAGGGCTTTGATTTTGAAATAAGAAATACTTGTCTATTACATAGAGATGTGTACAATGAATTAGAATCTAATGGTCGTTACGTGCTACAGCCGTGGGCCGTTGGAGACTGATTCAGTTGTACGGAATGTTGGGTTAGACTTGACTTAGAATATTGAGTTTGTCGTGCCACAGCCGTGACTCAATTATTCAAGAGGCTAAAGTTTTATTAGGGAATAACATGAGATGTAATTGACAAGAGTTGTCTGCCTATTGAACATCACATGGCGTTTCGTGCCACAGCCGAGGTTGTGTGATGGAATATAGGATCCCTATTCCCACTAGCATTATGAATGCTTAATTTTTCACTTAAGGGGGTTGAATAAATTAGATAAACTAGTGGGAGTCACTTATGAATAAAGACCCGATTCATATAGTGTTTTTAAAATGAAATTGAATATTTGCTAAGTGTTGTTATGTGTTTATCATTTATAGATTTACTATATACACTATGTCTTCTGCACTATCACTCCGGAGCATACTGGATGCTCACAAATTGACTGGTCCGAATTTTGCTAACTGGCTTCGAAACTTGAGAATTGTTCTCAGGGTTGAGAAGCTGGAATATGTGCTTGACTCACCTAAGCCTGCTGCACCTGCTGACGATGCACATAATGATGAACATGTTGTGTATCGTAAGTGGATAGATGATGCTAATGTTGCTCAATGTATCATGCTAGCTTCCATGAACGATGAGCTACAGAAGCAACATGCGCTTATGGATGCTCACACTATCCTAGAGCATCTGCAAGAGTTGTATGATGTGGCAGGGAGGACAGCTCGATATGAGATATCGAAGGAGCTGTTCCGTTGTAGGATGTCTGAGGGATCATCCGTGAATGACCATGTACTTAAGATGATCAATTTGATTGAACGTCTTGGGCAACTTGGTTTTGTCATGGATAGGGAACTGACTCAAGACTTGGTCTTGCAATCACTTCCGGGTTCATTTTCACAGTTTGTTGTGAACTTTCACATGAATAAGTTGGACGTCAGCCTGGCTGAACTCCACAACATGTTGAAGACTGCGGAATCGAATTTTCCCTCTAAGAAGAGTTCTGTTCTTCTAATTGGTGAGGGTTCCAATCCTAAGAAAAGGAAGAAGAACCCTTCCAAGAAGAAGAAAGTTGGTGAGAAAAAGCCGGTTCCACCAAAAGCTGAAGACCCCAAGAGCAAAGCTGTTTGCTTTCACTGTAACAAGGTGGGGCACTGGAAGAGGAACTGCAAGGTTTACCTTGCAGAAATGAAAAAGAAGAAAGATAGTGAGACTGTTGTTGTGCTAGAAAAATAAACATTCGAATCGCAAGCGCACAATTCATTTCGTTGTAAAATTTAATGATTCGTTCCACAGGGACTATTTTTATTTTCGCATTCCTTAATTTCTAATTTAATCGAATTAGAACAAGTGATTTTGAAAATTTGGATTTATACTATTTAATGTCTAAAAGAAAATTTAAACTAATTAATTTATAAAAGAACTAAAATTAATCTAGCGACGAATTTACTAGTTTTTTTTTTTATATTTTTTTTTTCTTGAAAATCTAAATTACGAAACTAATTTTATAATTCTAACTAAATTATTATTATTTTTTTGGAAAATACTATTTAATTCCTAAATCTAAATTAATCTTAAATTATTCAAAAAAAAAAAGAAAAGAAAAAAATCTAATGTGAATTAAATTTTATTCTACCAATTAATTCATCAAAACTTGGCAACAAACCAACTGTAATCCAGAAACTCGACACCAATACAGGAACCGAACTCAGCACTACACATTTGCAATACACTCAGACTAAAAAAACAAGACAAATAGACTACTAATTACACAAATTTAAACATGGCAATGCAGTCAACCAACAGAATTACTCACAAAACTCAAAACAAAATCTCACAAAATCTCACTCGCAACTCAACAAAATTCATGTAAAACTCCAGACAAAACTCATCAGGAAAGAATCGAAACTCGCAGCTAAAATAAATCACCAGTTTAACAATCAAAAACTTAATAACCAGTCAAAACAGTAACAATCACCAGACCTTAGTAAAACTCGGACACACCAAGAAATTAAAACGAGCCAATTTAGAAAACAATCCACAAAACAATTCGGTAAAGACAGCAACTCGGCAACATTAAAAACAGTGTAAAAGAAAAAAACAGAGATTAAAGTAGAAGAAGGAGATTGAAGTTAAAAACAGAGAGAAGGAAAAAAAAAAGATTGTGAATTCGAAATAAAAGAAAAGTAGAAAGGGAGGTGTTTGAATTGAAAAGAAAAGAGAGATTTGGAGGGGGGAAATGAAGAAGAGGATAAGGAGAACGGGAGTGTGTTGTGGATTTTTCTGGGAAAAGGAGGAGGCTGGGGGTCTAGTGACTAAAGGAATTGAGATTTTTAAGAAGAAGAAAATTAGAAACTGTGCTGGGTTGGTTCGTAGAGAAAGGGATAAAAAAACAGAGGAAATGCTTTCGAAAAAAAACCACAAATACAACGATAAAAAAAATACGAACTGAATTTATTAACAAATATTTTTTTTTGATGATTTTTTTTTTAAAATTAAATACAATAATAAAGAAAATAACTACGAATTAAAATTACACTAAAACGACGATTTGGAATTAAAATGGCCCACAATAAAATTGAAATTTAAAGGGGCAAAATTATGAATTAAAATTACGAGCAAGAAAATAAAAATCGTTATTTTCAACCCATAGTGGTTAGCCTTCGCTACTTTGTCCACTACTTGGATTTACAAAAATAACGAAACAAGGCAACAATAACGAAAGAGCAAGACAAGAATTAAAGAAAATAAAAATTGCATTAATTATAATATGAGTGTTTACAAGATTTGAAACTAAGGAAAATACAAGAAAATAAACCTAAAATCTAAGTTACTAAATACAAGGGGGTTGAAGGGGTATTTATAGGATGGGAATTAGGGTTAAGGGGGGTGTTGGGTAAATCCCCACCATACATTTGGGTTGTGTGGTGGTGAAATCCTAGCCATCTATTTGTTTCCTTCCCCCTTAAGCTTTGAAGAGTTGATCTTGGCCATACACTTTGCTAATGTGTTGGGATGATCTCCACCTTCCACTTGTCTTGAAATATTCCTTTTGCTCCAAGCTCCTAATTCTTTTCCTTCTTTCATTTTTGGTCCTTTTTCTTCCTCCTTTTTCCCTTCCTTGCACTTTATTTATTTATTTTGTCATTTCTTTATTTATTTACGATTTACCTGAAATGTAACAAAATAAATTATTAAAACATGAGTTCAAGCAATAAATAGGTAAATAAAATATGCAAAAATATGCACTTATCAAATGCCCCCATACCTATCTTTTGCTCGTCCTCGAGTAAAACAAAAACAAAAAGAAAATCTAAATAAAAAGTCCTATACTCCTTTTCGTAGGTGTGACGGTTGCATTTGGCATATGCAACAAGCCCTTTAAACCCCTAGGCAGCCCTAGTGGACGAGTGAGGTCTCGTGAGGGCCTATAGTGAATGTACCCACAAAATCCATCTAGCTTGTATAAAAGATCACATGGCAATGCACACCACACATACATGTCCTCTCATGATACATCAACTTAAGAATCAAAATGAAGTTGCAAAGTCTTGGTGTGGAAAGTGCAAGGATTCACATAGTCTACTCAAAGAACCATGCAAGAGTGATTATAAGTTCATGTCAAGTGCAAAAATTATTGGTAACCATGCTAAGTTTACAAGGGCACACCTTAGAGTCAAAACTTGAGATCTCATATGCAAAAGAAGCAATACCTCACATTTCACTCACAAAAGAATATTCACTCAAGAACAAGGGTAAGTGTATCACTCAATTCCAACAAAATCAAATGCATGCTTGACACTTGGTATCATTCCAACTTGAATCACAACATACATTAATAATGACAATCAAAAGGTCTTTATTAGGGTTGTAATGGGGCTAGGGACAAGGTATGTCAAGAAAGGCCAAAATAAGGTGAAGTGACAAAAGCTAGTAGTAACCTTGAATATCATGCACAACACCAAACTTCCTCCCCACACAATTTATTTTCATTTTCAAAAAGCCTTGAATAGTCGAATGAAGGAGGATTACAAAAACATAAGTATGCTCTCATATGTAAAATTTTTTTTTTTTTTTTTTTTTTTTCTTTCTTTTTTTTTTTTTTTTTTTTTCTTTTCCTTTTTTTTTCTTCTTTTTTTTTTTATATATATAAAGGAAAATGATAAATGCAACAATAATCCTCCTTTAGATTTAATTTTGAAAATCGACTATCAAGGTAACAACGAATATTTTCCACAAAAGTTATGAACAAAAGTAAACCCTATTTCACACACCTTATTGCTCCCTTAAGTTCCTACTAGCCTTTGACAAAATGGGATCAAGAATACGTAAGGCTAAACAAGAAAAAGGTCTTAGGCGAGTAATGTGGTGTGTCACCGAAAGAAAATGATTAGGCTCAAAGGGGTAACTATTTGATCATATAAGCATGGTGTGGATAATTTGGGAAATATGGGTTATTCCTAAGTGCCTTTATCATTTTATCATCAATTAATGTCATGTATTTCAAGAAGGAACTCAAACAAGTGCTAGCGATGCAAATGACAAGTGGACACTCAAGCAAACGAATATAAATGCAAAAGATGTGCATATAGGCTCAAAACTCACTTGGTGTGGTAAAACATAATCAATCTCAAGAAATGGTATCCTCAATGCACCTACTTGTACTCAAAGCATGAAGACCAAATCATCTTACACCTAATCATGTCCTTCTAATTTCATGCACAATTCAAATAAGTCTACTAGCTTCACCTTGCTAGTGTAAGTGTGTGAACAAGAACTTTAGCAAATCACTTCTCAAACAAAAGTTAATGGATCATAAGATTATCATAGCATGCAAGGGTGCATCAAGCAACTAGCAATCAATTAACAAGACTAGAATACGGAAAGAACTCTTTTTGATTTTTTTGATTTTTTATTTTTTTTTGGATTTTTTTTTTGATTTTTATATTTACACTAAAAACCCTCCCCCATACCTAAATCATGCATTGTCCTCAATGTATGCAAATGCAAAAGAAAAAGAGAAATGAGAAAGAAGAAGGGTGAGGAAATACCTGATAAGGGATGACGGAGACTGAAAACTTCTAAAAATTACAAGATAAAACAACTCACACACGCACACACTCCTCCCCCATACCTATCTTACACGAGGGGAGGCAAAAGAATAAAACCGAGTCAGCCGATGCCGGTAGGAAAATTAGGGTGCAACTTTGAGAAAATAACAAGAAATTTGTGAAAATTTTTATTAGCACAGATTTTCTCAATTAACATTGAATCATTCAACCCTAAAGAGCAATTATCACTAATGTTCTCCCTAAACCAACTTAAGGCTTCTTTATTTTGTTTAAGCAAATTAGAGATAATGAAAGTCTGGTTAGGGTTAGAATCACTAGGAATAACATGAGACAAGGGTTCTTCTTTCCCTAACGGCTGTTGATCAAATTCGGGAAGATAAAGAGTTAAGGCAAATGCGGGTGGTGTACCCACGGGACTCTTAAGAACGGAAGTGTGAAGAACGGGCTCACTACAAACAACCTCGGGTTTGGTCTCCCACGGGGAACAAATGGCATCCAACTCCCTCAACATCTCCTCCGAGGTCATATCCCTTAACGAATCGGCATACTCTCGATTAGACTCATAGTTGACTTTGAAATCCTCGTTGAGAAGAGACTCAATCTCACTATCCTCAAAGCTAGACCAATTAACAATGTCATCAACAAGATTAACCGCTATTGGTTGCTCGTAAAGCTCATTGGGTTCTTTTCCGACATTAAATATGTTAAGGTTAATTGTCATATTACCAAAGGTGAGTTTCATCGAACCATCCCTACAATTAATCAAGGCATTGGATGTAGCAAGAAAAGGTCGTCCTAGAATAATCGGGATTTGGTTCTTAGGATTCGTGACGGGTTGGGTCTCGAGGACAACAAAGTCAACCGGAAAGATGAATTCACCAACCTTAATTAGCACATCCTCAATTATTCCCTTAGGCATTTTAACAGAACGATCAGCTAATTGAAGGGTCATATTCGTTTGCTTCAGCTCACCTAACCCTAGGGCTTGGTAGACAGAAAATGGAAGGAGATTGACACTAGCACCTAAGTCGAGTAAAGCTTTATCCACGAAAGTATTGCCTATGACACATGAAATTGTAGGACAACCGGGGTCCTTATATTTCACAGGAATTTGATTTGAAAGAATTGAACTGACATGAGATGTCAAAAAGGCTTTCTTAGGAACGTGGGTGGATCGCTTGTGAGTACATAAATCTTTTAGACACTTGGCATACGAAGGAATTTGTTGAATGGCATCTAAAAGAGGAATGTTTATCTCGACTTGTTTGAAAACTTCCATAATCTTCTCTACTTGAGGTGACTGTTTGGGAGGGATGAGTCGTTGAGGATAAGGAGCTTTAGGCTTAAAGACTCGTTCGTTAGACACATCGGGAAGAGAAGTGGAAAGTGGAACGCTATTCGAAGATTTGTTAGGTGGTGAGGATGATTTAAGAGAAGAATTTGATGACTCGGGAGTGGATTTCGATGATGAAGGTTCGAGTGGTGAAGGTGTGGGAATAGCTGACTCGAGAGGTTCGGAAATTGGAGTAGGGTTCGGCTCAACATTTGAATCTTCTTCTTCTTCTTCCTTGGAAGACTCGACACCTACTTGATTATTAACTTGGTTTCCCGACCTAAGAGAGATGATAGCATTAACATTTTCGTGAGGTCTTTGGTTGAGAGGGAATTTAGGGTTTACCTCTGGTTGACTCGGGAACTTATTCTTCTCTCGCTCACACATGGCGTTGGCTAATTGACTCACTTGGACCTCTAACTTAGATAAGGCTTGAGTACTAGCATTCAAAATTTGCCTATCTTGAGTCATGGTTTGCATGAATGTCTGTTGAGATTGAGCCAAATTAGTCGTTGATTTTAAAAGCGCATCAAGAGTCTTTTCCAAAGAAGTAATTCTCTTATCCGACTCATTAAAACCGGGTGGGTGGGTGGGTGCTTGATTTGGATAAGAAGGTTGAGTCGGATAAGGACCGAGATTTTGAGTAGGGTTAGGAAAGGGACCTTGATTTGGAGTCGAGAAAGAATTTTGATTGGGTTTTTGGAAAGAAGGAGCATTTTGAAAAGAAGGTTGAAAAGAAGATGACGGAGCTTGGTAGCTTTGCCCTTGATTCCACGAGAAGTTCGGGTGATTCCTCCACCCGGGATTGTAAGTAGGAGCAAACGGATCGTTCCTGGTGGGTAGTTGAGACACCGCATTAACTTGATCAAAGGCGGGATAGTCCGAAAAACCTTGATTGAAATTAGGGCACATAGACACATTTGAGGGGGCCTTACTAGTTTCTAGGGCTTCGAGTCTCCTAGTTAAAGTGGCTAATTTGGCATCGGTTGCAATCGAACTCCCAATCGAATGCAAACCCTTAGATGAACTAGACGACTCATTAGACTTGTTAGGTTCCCTAGTAGACTCCCACAACATGGTCTTCTCGGCTAATTCTTCGAAAAATTTCCAACCCTCGTCCTCATCTTTCTCCATGAATTTACCTTGGCACATAGATTCCAACAACGCGGTTGTTGGTCCATCTAAGGCCTCATAAACGATCTTACAAAGCCTCCATTTTTCTATTCCGTGGTGGGGGCATTGTGATAAAAGATTTTTGAAACGATCGAAATATTTCCAAAAAGACTCATTTTCCTTTTGATGAAATTGATTTATCTCGTTTGTAATTCTTGTAGTCTTATGGTTTGGAAAATATTTTTTAAGAAAAATTACCACAAATCCCTCCCACGTGGAAATAGAATTAACCGGTAGGCTATACAACCATTTCTTAGCATTTTCTTTAAGCGCAAAATTAATGAGTCTAAGCCTAATCGAGTCCTCGGTTAATTGTTGGAGCTTTTGTAAGGCACAAACCTCCTCAAATTCATGAAGAAAGAGATACGGGTCCTCACCCTCGCTCCCGTTAAATTTAGGTAACATACTGATGTGGTGAGCTTTTATTTCGAAATTATTACCATTAACGGGAGGAAGGGTGATACACGAAGGTTGGGCGGAACGAGTAGGATAGCAACGGTCCCTAAGAGACATGGCCATGTTTACTACGGGTTCGGAATAATCTAAAGACTCGGAATTAGACGATGAAGAAATCTCAAATGATCTCACCAGTCTAGAAGAATTATCCCTAATCCACGTAGTTCGCATAAACCACAAAAGGAAACACGTAGCAAGTAAGTGCGAAAAATTAAAACACACAAAAAGAAAGGGGTGTAAAATTAAAAGAAAAAAAAACTAAACCTAGGGTTCCCTAATAAAATAACTAGACCTTGCTCCTAACTGTAAGGGCTACCAAAAACTAGGTAAATCAATAATTATTCGAACCGGCTTGGCCAGGTAGGTGCAAGCATTGCCAAGAGGCTAAACACCAACCTAGACACCAAACCTTAATTGGCCAGGTCAGCTTTCGCTTTCCTAGACACCAAAAAGTAGGAATAATTAAAGATTACTTCGTTTCTTAAGCACCTTCCTAATTGAGCGCGAAATTCCTAGGGGCAAATGTCTACTTAATTTTATTAAAAGGCTAGGGAATGCAAAATGAGGAATTAAATGGTTTTTGGGCTAAGGAAAGAGTGATGAAATCCCTTCCCTTATCTTGTAGTGGAATTGCCCTTAATGTTTATTTACAAAATGATGCAACAAACAATGATATATACAAAAATTATAAACAAATATGGATGCTTACACTACGTGTTCTAACTAAAGAAAAGAAAGAATTTAACGTACCTTGGGGTCCTCCAGCGATCACCACAGTTATAGGTACGAAAAATTAAAAACAAGAAAATAAAAATCTAGATGATGTGCCCTAAGTGATTAAATGCATGATGCAACAATTATGTATTTACAACTAATTTTTTTTGGATTTTTAATTTTTAATTTTTTTGTGATTTTTGAATTTTTGAATTTTTTTGTATTTTTCTAAAATAACAAAGGGCGAAAAGAGTGAGATACGGTTACCGAAGCTTGCTTTCCATGAATTCCAATTTTTCCACGCTTCGTTGAGAAGAGTTCCGAAATCTCAAGCTTTCCTAAAAAGAACGAAATAAAAAATTAAAACAAGAAATGAAACTAACTCGAAAAATTAAAAATTAAGGCGCGAATAATAATTAGTCCCCGGCAGCGGCGCCAAAAACTTGTTGTGCTAGAAAAATAAACATTCGAATCGCAAGCGCACAATTCATTTCGTTGTAAAATTTAATGATTCGTTCCACAGGGACTATTTTTATTTTCGCATTCCTTAATTTCTAATTTAATCGAATTAGAACAAGTGATTTTGAAAATTTGGATTTATACTATTTAATGTCTAAAAGAAAATTTAAACTAATTAATTTATAAAAGAACTAAAATTAATCTAGCGACGAATTTACTAGTTTTTTTTTTTATATTTTTTTTTTCTTGAAAATCTAAATTACGAAACTAATTTTATAATTCTAACTAAATTATTATTATTTTTTTGGAAAATACTATTTAATTCCTAAATCTAAATTAATCTTAAATTATTCAAAAAAAAAAAGAAAAGAAAAAAATCTAATGTGAATTAAATTTTATTCTACCAATTAATTCATCAAAACTTGGCAACAAACCAACTGTAATCCAGAAACTCGACACCAATACAGGAACCGAACTCAGCACTACACATTTGCAATACACTCAGACTAAAAAAACAAGACAAATAGACTACTAATTACACAAATTTAAACATGGCAATGCAGTCAACCAACAGAATTACTCACAAAACTCAAAACAAAATCTCACAAAATCTCACTCGCAACTCAACAAAATTCATGTAAAACTCCAGACAAAACTCATCAGGAAAGAATCGAAACTCGCAGCTAAAATAAATCACCAGTTTAACAATCAAAAACTTAATAACCAGTCAAAACAGTAACAATCACCAGACCTTAGTAAAACTCGGACACACCAAGAAATTAAAACGAGCCAATTTAGAAAACAATCCACAAAACAATTCGGTAAAGACAGCAACTCGGCAACATTAAAAACAGTGTAAAAGAAAAAAACAGAGATTAAAGTAGAAGAAGGAGATTGAAGTTAAAAACAGAGAGAAGGAAAAAAAAAAGATTGTGAATTCGAAATAAAAGAAAAGTAGAAAGGGAGGTGTTTGAATTGAAAAGAAAAGAGAGATTTGGAGGGGGGAAATGAAGAAGAGGATAAGGAGAACGGGAGTGTGTTGTGGATTTTTCTGGGAAAAGGAGGAGGCTGGGGGTCTAGTGACTAAAGGAATTGAGATTTTTAAGAAGAAGAAAATTAGAAACTGTGCTGGGTTGGTTCGTAGAGAAAGGGATAAAAAAACAGAGGAAATGCTTTCGAAAAAAAACCACAAATACAACGATAAAAAAAATACGAACTGAATTTATTAACAAATATTTTTTTTTGATGATTTTTTTTTTAAAATTAAATACAATAATAAAGAAAATAACTACGAATTAAAATTACACTAAAACGACGATTTGGAATTAAAATGGCCCACAATAAAATTGAAATTTAAAGGGGCAAAATTATGAATTAAAATTACGAGCAAGAAAATAAAAATCGTTATTTTCAACCCATAGTGGTTAGCCTTCGCTACTTTGTCCACTACTTGGATTTACAAAAATAACGAAACAAGGCAACAATAACGAAAGAGCAAGACAAGAATTAAAGAAAATAAAAATTGCATTAATTATAATATGAGTGTTTACAAGATTTGAAACTAAGGAAAATACAAGAAAATAAACCTAAAATCTAAGTTACTAAATACAAGGGGGTTGAAGGGGTATTTATAGGATGGGAATTAGGGTTAAGGGGGGTGTTGGGTAAATCCCCACCATACATTTGGGTTGTGTGGTGGTGAAATCCTAGCCATCTATTTGTTTCCTTCCCCCTTAAGCTTTGAAGAGTTGATCTTGGCCATACACTTTGCTAATGTGTTGGGATGATCTCCACCTTCCACTTGTCTTGAAATATTCCTTTTGCTCCAAGCTCCTAATTCTTTTCCTTCTTTCATTTTTGGTCCTTTTTCTTCCTCCTTTTTCCCTTCCTTGCACTTTATTTATTTATTTTGTCATTTCTTTATTTATTTACGATTTACCTGAAATGTAACAAAATAAATTATTAAAACATGAGTTCAAGCAATAAATAGGTAAATAAAATATGCAAAAATATGCACTTATCAACTGTCGCTTCTGGTTCAGGTATGTTCATGATTGAAGTGAATATGTCAATAAATCAAAATTCTACTTGGGTATTAGATACCGCCTGTGGTTCTCACATTTGCAATTCGTTGCAGGGACTAAGGAGAAGTAGGACTCTCGAGGAAGAGGAGGTGATTCTACGGATGGGAAATGGAGCAAGAGTTGCTGCTGAATCTGTAGGATCGTTTGATTTACATATGCCTACGGGCAAGACTATTGTTTTAAATAATTGTTATTTTGTTCCCTCGATTGTGAGGAATATTATTTCTATTCCCATGTTAGACTTGGATGGATTTTCGTTTGTTATTAAGAATAATGAATGTTCAATTCTTAGAGATAATGTTCTTTATGGTAGTGGTATTTTAAATAATGGTCTATATGTGTGTGACATAGAGCATGATTTACTACAAATTGAACATACTAATAAAAGGAAAAGGGATGATGAAAATCTCACCTATTTGTGGCACTGCAGACTTGGTCATATTAGTGAAAATAGACTGCGGACATTGCATAAGGAAGGGTTACTTGACCCCTTTGATTTTGAATCATATCCTACATGCGAGTCTTGTCTATTGGGTAAAATGACCAAATCTCCATTTAGTGGACATGGAGAGAGGGCTGCAGAATTGCTAGGACTGGTACACACAGATGTATGTGGACCGATGTCTACGCAAGCCATGGGTGGATTTTCGTACTTCATTACTTTCATAGATGATCGATCTAGATTCGGATATGTGTATTTGATGAAACACAAGTCTGAGGCCTTTGAAAAGTTCAAAGAATATAAGAATGAAGTGGAGAAACAAACCAAACGTAGTATTAAAACTCTTCGATCAGATCGAGGTGGTGAATACTTGAGTGGAGAATTTCTAGATTATCTCAAAGAAAATGGTATAGTCTCTCAGTGGACTCCTCCATATACTCCACAGTTGAATGGAGTATCTGAAAGGAGAAATCGAACTTTGTTAGACATGGTTCGGTCCATGATGAGCTACGCAAATCTTCCAGTATTCCTTTGGGGTTATGCATTGGAAACCTCAGCATATTTACTGAATAAGGTGCCTTCCAAATCTGTTCCTCAAACTCCATATGAGATATGGAAAGAAAGGAAACCGAGTCTTAAACACGTTAAGATTTGGGGATGTCCGGCTTATGTCAAGAAAGTTGACCCTGATAAGCTGGAATCTCGATCCGTGAAATGTAGTTTTGTGGGATATCCTAAAGAAACTTTAGGGTATTACTTCTACACCAATCATAGTGTATTTGTCTCCAGACATGCTACCTTCTTGGAAAAACAGTTTATCCTAGAAGGAAACAGTGGGAGCAAAATAGAACTTAATGAAGTTCAAGAAGCACAAACTACTACGGTTCAAGAGGAAACACCTGTTCAGACTGAACAACCTTCTGTGGTACAGCCCATTCGTAGGTCAGAAAGAGTGTCTCGCCAACCTGAGAGGTATTATGGCCTTGTCATTGAGAATGACAATGAGTTATCAATCGTTGATGATGACGACCCTATGACCTATAATGAGGCTATGAGTAGTGTTGACTCAGAGAAATGGCAGAGTGCCATGAAATCCGAAATGGATTCTATGTATGCCAACCAAGTATGGACTTTGGTTGAAGCACCAGAGGATGTGAATCCTATTGGATGCAAATGGGTATACAAAAGAAAGATTGGAGCAGATGGCCAGGTGGAGACCTATAAGGCCAGGCTCGTGGCAAAAGGATTCAGACAAAGGCAAGGGATTGACTTTGATGAAACTTTTTCGCCTGTAGCCCTGTTAAAATCAATTCGGATTTTGCTTGCGATTGCTGCTTACTACGACTATGAGATCTGGCAAATGGACGTGAAAACGGCCTTCCTCAATGGGAAACTTGAAGAGGAAGTGTATATGACACAGCCAGAGGGGTTTGTTTCTAAAGGGAATGAACACCTAGTATGTAAGCTGCTAAGGACCATATATGGATTAAAGCAAGCTTCTCGTAGATGGAACATTCGTTTTGATGAGACAATCAAAGAGTTTGATTTTATCAAGAACATAGATGAACCATGTGTCTACAAGAAGGTTAGTGGGAGCGCGGTAACATTTCTTGTATTGTATGTGGATGACATACTTCTTATAGGAAATGATATACCGATGCTGCAATCAGTCAAAGTGTGGTTATCAAAGAACTTCACTATGAAGGACTTGGGTGAAGCGTCCTACATTCTCGGTATGAAGATCTATAGAGATAGATCTAGAAGAATGATAGGTCTTACCCAGGGTACATACATCGAGAAAGTGCTTAAAAGGTTTAGCATGGAAAACTCCAAGAGAGGTCTCATACCGATGAGCCATGGAGTATCCCTTTCCGAAAAGATGTCTCCTAAGACACCTGAGGAAAGAGAGCGCATGAGTAAGATTCCTTATGCTTCAGCAATAGGATCTATCATATACGCGATGTTATGTACTAGGCCTGATGTTGCTTATTCAATTAGTGTGACAAGCAGATATCAGTCCAATCCAGGTGAAGACCACTGGAAAGCAGTGAAGAACATCCTTAAGTACTTGCGAAGGACCAAGGATATTTTTCTTGTTTTTGGTGGATCTGAATTGAAAATAGAGGGTTATACTGACTCTAGTTTTCAATCAGAAAGTGATAGCAAATCCATGTCAGGGTATGTGTTTACTTTGAATGGTGGTGCGATTAGTTGGAAGAGTTCCAAACAGTCGACAACGGCTGACTCCACAGCGGAAGCAGAGTATATAGCTGCAAGTGAGGCTGCAAAAGAAGCCGTTTGGATGAGGAAATTTGTTTCTGAGTTGGGAGTTGTTCCAAGCATTGTAGAGCCTATTGTGTTGTATTGTGATAACAATGCAGCAATAGCACAAGCCAAGGAACCTAGGTCTCATAAAAATTCCAAACATGTTTTGCGGCGCTTTCATTTGATTAGGGAGATCATTGAAAGGGGAGATGTCAAGGTTGAGAGAGTTGACACACATAACAACATAGCAGACCCACTCACAAAGTCATTGTCTCAGATTCACTTTGATCGTCATAAAGAGAAGATGGGTATTAGATACCAGGGTGATTGGCTTTAGTTCAAGTGGGAGATTGAAAGTGTTTGTCCTAAATCCAATCATGTATGATGAGTTAGGAAGAACTTTCATGTATTCTTGTTTGATTTCATTAATAATAATAAAAGACTTGTTTTGATTTTATTACGGGCATTATCTGTTTAAAGTGTTTTAAATAAGATGTTCCATAGTTTAGAGTAAAGCTTCTATAATTATAATGAGATTATAATAGTGAGATCTAGAAGATGATAACTCTAGACTTAAACAGTTCCTGATCATAGGATAACTAATCGGAAGTTAGTGAATCCGCAAAGATCGGTACATATTATGCTTGCTCCCGTCAGGAGGATGTCTGTTCTCATAGGCATTTGTGTGGTGACACTATAGCTAGTATGTAGGTGCTTATTAGGGAATAAGTTCACTGAACATGACTCGATAAGTTGGACAACTAATGGAGTTTACTCACGTGTCAATAGTTATTCACTGAGTGATAGTTGTACAAGTGTCCTTAGACTTGAGATCGTTAAAGTTATCTTATATATAATGAACTGTGCTTTGGTTTAGTCCTTAGTCTTAAGGACATACATTAGGTCTATTCTGGGTACAGGGATTTATGTATGGAGATAGTTAACGATCAATAAAGAATCTACCCCTTCCAGTAAGGAAGTGAATATCCTATGTTATTCTTAGTATGCGAGTTCTGGAATCTCTGGCCAGAGTGTATGAAATTAGAAAGGAGTTTCTAATTTGCATTAATATGAACTTTGCGTTATGAATAAGAAATCATATGATTAAATTTGATAGGCTTGACACGAGATCCATGCCTTGTATTTAATCGGGATATTGTAGGGTAGAAGGAATTGATTGTACGGTAACTAGCACTGACAGGTTCTTGGTATTCTAAGCAGTGAATTCATATTATCCGGATAGTCGCGATATGTTGAGAAGCATCACTCACGATGTAGAATAAATATAATTAATCAGTTAATTATATTTAATGAATTTTAGAATTCATATAAATAATAAATAAAAGGTTTATTATTATTTATTTCTACTACCGGCTTAATATTGAACCTACAGGGTCACACCATAAAAAGATTAATTTATTGATGAAGGTATTTTGAGAGAGCAAGTTGTTTTAATAATGATTAAAATTATTTTAATTTAACATTTTATAAGGTAAAGTGTAGGATTTATATATTAATATATAATGATATATTAATGTTAAAAACCTACTTGTGCCCTATAAATAGAATTAGATGAGGACACTTTTGATAGACTTGGTTTTTGTGAAAAACTTAAAGCCTCCATCTTCTTCATCTCTCTCTCTCTCTCTCTCTCAAACCTCCATTTTTATAAAACCTTGTTTTTATAAAAAGCTTCATCGAAGAAATTTATCTTGGTGGATACCGGTAGAGTGCTTCACACTCTGAGAAGCAACTGCGAGAAACCATTTTATAAAGCTTCGATTTTTCAAGGTATGATCACGATTCCTCGCTCTTTTCATTTTATATGATTTTCTATATGTGCGATATATGGTTTTTACGGAACTAATTGTTATTTGCGCTTCCGCCCATCCGTAAATTCCTTCACCTTCTGTGTTTGCAAATTTTCTTCAGTATGTTAAAAATCAGTTTGGTTGTAATGTTCTTTGTGTGAGATCACATAATGCTTTAGAGTTAGTTTCTGGTAAAATGAAAGATTTGTTCCTCAAAGAAGGAAATGTTAGTCAGCTGACTTGTGCTTACTCTCCACAACAAAATGGAGTTGTGGAGAGGAAACAACGATATTTACCGGAAACTGCCAGATCATTATATATTCAATCTAATGTTCCAGCCAGATTTTGGGGTGAGTGTGTTTTGTGTGCGACTTACTTAATTAATCGCATGCCACTCAAGAGTATTGATTTTCGTTCTCCTTATTACAAGCTTTATAGTGATTAACCATCTTTGGAACATTTAAAAAGCTTTGGATGTTTGTGTTATGTTTCCACTTCTAAAGTATAGAGGTCAAAATTTGATCATATAGCTTTTTCAACTGTTTTTCTTGGATAACCTGTTTCTCAAAAAGGTTACAAAGTTCTCAATTTATTTAATAATGAGATCACAACTTCCAGAGATGTTTCTTTTTATGAAACATTTTCCTTTTCATCTATTCAAGTCCCAATCGACTAGTCTATATCAGACTTCTATCTTTCTTCCCAAAATAACACATAGTTCTATTTTTGATGATATATCTGTTCATCAAAATTCTTCACATAATGTTCATTCAAATACTCCATCTGAATCTATTCCTTTTTCACCACCATCTAGTACTTAATCTGGTTCTACACTAGTTAATTATAGTTCTTCTAGTTCTGCACATGATTATAGTTCTATAGACTCATCTCATTCTGTTGATCAAGTAATTTGTGGATCTAAGTAATTTGACTCCACCTGTTAGACAATCCATCAGACAAAGAAATCCTCTTTCTTATTTACAAGATTATCACTGTCTTGCCAGTAAATCTACTAGCAATCATTGGTGTAATCTTGTTACAGCTAATCAAATGCCTTCTGATTTTCATTCTTTTATTGACAAAAATCTTGTCATTACTGAACCTTCTTCTTAGGTGAAGGCATCTGCAAGTCCACTTTGGGTGGAGGCCATGGAAAAAGAGAACATAGCTTTGCAAAATACTAATACTTGGACTTTGACTGAGTTACCTAAGGGAAAGAAATCAATTGATTGTCGATGGGTTTGTAAGGTGAATTGAATTCAGATGGATCACTTGAAAGATGTAAAGCTAGGTTAGTGATCAAAGGATTTACTCAGAGATATGGTATTGATTATCAAGAGACTTTTTTTCCAGTCATTAAGATGAACACAGTTAGGTGTTTAATAGCCTTGGCTGCTCATAAGAAATGGCAATTATTTCAAATGGATGTAAATAATGCTTTTTTGCATGGAACCTTGAAGGAAGAAGTTTATATGAGAGTTCCAGATGGGATACCTCGTGGTCCTAATCAGGTTTGCAGATTAAATAAGTCTATATGGACTGAAACAGGCTTCAAGAGAATGGAATGAAACACTTGTTGATGAATTGTTGCATCAAGGTTTTAGTCAGTCAAAATTGGATTACAATCTCTTCATCTGCAAAGATGGACTTGACATTACTATTGTTGTTGTATATGTAGATGACATATTAGTCACAAGCACTAATTCTACAAAGATTGAGTCTTTGAAGCAGCATCTACATTCTCAGTTTGGTATCAAGGATCTTGGTGTAATGCGTTATTTTCTTGGTATAGAGGTTTCTTATTCAGTAGAAGGGACAATTTTGAGTCAGGCTAAATATACTAAGAAGATTCTTGATCTTGTCGATGCTGACTTATCTAAACAGGTTATGAGACCTCTGCCACTTCATGTTAAACTAAATACAACAGATGGAGAATTGTTTGATAGACCTAAACTTTATAGATCCTTAGTTGGGAAATTGAATTTTCTCATAAATATAAGACCTGGTCTAAGCTACACAGTTCAGATGCTTATTCAATTTCTACAATCTCCGAGAGAGCCTCATTATGAAGCACTTTTGCATACTTTAAGATATATTAGGTCGACTATTGAACAAGGAATTCTTCTTAAGGCTTCAAACACTTTAACTTTACAGGCTTTTTCTGATTCGGATTGGGCAGCATGTCATGATACTAGGAGGCCTGTCACAGGATATGTATTGTTATTAGGTTCTTCACCTGTCACATGGAAGTCTAAAAAAACAGTCTACAGTTTCAAGATCGTCCTCTGAATCAGAGTACAGAGCTATGTCATCTGTAGCATCTGAGGTTGTATGGACAGTTCGACTTTTGGAAGAATTGGGGATTACAAATTTGAAACCTGTCGCACTACATTGTGATAATCAATCTGCTCTCCACATTGCCAAGAATCTGGTCTTTTATGAGAGGACTAAACATATAGAAATTGATTGCCATTTCACACGGGACAAAGTTATGGAAGGATTGTTACAACTTACATATCTTCCTACACAAAGTCAACTAGCAGATGTACTAACAAAGATTCTACCATTTCAACAGTTTACTGATCTTCTTTCCAAGTTGGGTGTTTCTTTTGTCAATTCTCCACCAAACTTGAGAGGGGATATTAGTGATATTAAGTCAAGTCAAACTTCAATCAATGCTAAATTATTAGAAGAGAGAAATGATTCAAAAGTTACTTACTTCCCACCAAAAGTTAGTTAGAGTTTCCTCTGCACATTCTCTTGTATATATAGAATAGCAAATACTAGTTTTAGATTCAAATTGTTGATTGTACAATTTTCAGTTTATCAATGAAATGTTTTACAAAGTTACAGAGTTTATCAAATTTTGTTTTAATATGTATTTTCTGCCAATTATTTTTTGGATTCGTTCTTAATATTCTATTGTCTTCCAAGAGAGGTTAGCTCTTTAAAACCAAAAAATTGAATTAAAAGAAGTCCCTCACTTCACCTTTACAAAAACTTTTATAAAAACAAAATGAATAAAGTATATATGTATTTTAAGAAAGTGTGGTCGCCTAGCTCACGAGACTGATCAGGTGCGCCTGAAGGGGTTATAAACTTATAATTATAAAATACAAGATGTGCCTTATTAAAAGAAAAAGAAATTATAAAGCAATATTCAGTAAGCTCATTGGACAAAACATTCCACTTGACTTCGGGTTGTCTGCCAACTTGTCTTTTCAGTTAGAATCAAGTTAAATGTTTAAAATATTATTTTTTAAAAAAAGTTAAATGTTTAAAATTATTTTAGTTGATTGTTTGAATTTGTATCAGATGTCGTTTAAATTAATTTACTCATTTTTTGAAACAAAATTTTACTAAATTTAACTTGTAATCCAAATTATGAATTTCTCATGATCATTAGGGGTGTACACGGTTTGGATTGGACGGGTTAAGAGAATTTAGCGACCCAAACCAATTAAATCGGGTTTTTAAATTTTCAAACCAACCTATAAAAATAAAATTTGTAATCCAACCCATTTAAGGTGTTTCGGTTTGGATCGGTTCGGGTCGAAGTGATCGGGTTAATAAATATATAAAACATTGTTTTATTTAACAACAAGTGCTAAACTACTAATAATAAACTGAAAAAGTCAAAATAAATTAAACATAACAGTACATACCCATCTCAAATAAGTCTCAAATATTTAAGTTATTACACACCAAAAGATTGATTAAATATTGAACATGAACATAGTTTTTATGTTTGAACAGAAACATAAAACTACACTGATGAATCATTCATCAATGTCGATAATGATGTTTTTCTTGATCTTGCTCTTCTCAGCATGGTCCTTCATCTCAGCATTGTCTACAAAATAAAAAAAAATTAAATGTTTTTCAGTCTACCTTGCTAGAAGTAAAAATTGCAAGAAAATTACAAATCTGAAAATCAATTGATCTATATGAGTTATTAGATAACAAATACCTTGTTCAAGAAACTCGTAAGCATGTATTTCATCAATATAATTGATTAATTGTCCAATTTCAGTCCCCTTGTTGACCTTTCAATCAATTTTGAGTACAAACCAATCATTGATCATTATATAAATTTTTTCTTAATGATTGTTTTTCAACCTTGCACGGTCCGGATGCAAAAAGTAAGTCAGAATATAATGATATTAGTTTTTTATATGATGTGAATGCTAAGGATCGATCACGCGCTTACTTTTTTATTAAAAGATAATTAAAAGTTAAAAAATATTAACTTATTTGAACATGGCTTATATATACATATATATAGAATTCCCTTCTAAAAAAAATTTTTTATATGGGAGAACCATATATATATATTTTTTATTTTACAACGGAACCAATTTTTTTTTTAAATTCTTTTCCCAAAAAAAAAAAATTTGCATTGCTACGTTAATGCTGACATGACAGTGTTACATCAGCATTAACGTGGTACTGTCCTCATCTTTGATAATTGATTTTCTGGAATTATTTATCCAACAATTAGATTTCAAACCGTTGGAATCCGACAATTCAGAAGTTATTGTTGAATAAATGGTTTTGTGACGGGAGCAGGACCTTTTTTTAATACACATTTACATTCCTAAGCCTAATTTTTTTAAATAAATATCGATATAACGTGAATTTGAGATGCATTAAAAAATTAGTAGATTATAACCCTTATATTCTGTGTTGACTAAGGTAATGATCAACAAACTTTCGGTCTTCGCTGTTTATGTTTCCATTTGACTGAAATGTTCAACCTTCTGCTTCATATTTGGTTGAGAAGTCCCGAACACGTGACACGTGGACGATGACTTCATCATGAATGAGTGCACACTGCAGCCTTGCTGGGTCCCCAGCCGCCGGGGTGAAGACCCACGTGTAATAAAAACAACCTGCAACTTGTGTGGGCCTATGTACATTACAAAAACCAAATGTTACACGTGGGTCCCAGACCATATTTATGCCATTTTAACTATAATAATCTTGTATAGACTTAAATAGTACTCCTATTCATTGAGTATATAAAGGTGGTCAGTGAACACAAACTTTGTCAACAACATCAGATTAATCCAATCATCTTAAAATTCAGAGCTTCATTTGAGCTATGGATCCTACTTTCACTAGATTTTCATCAATGGATTACTCACCAGAATCATCCTTTGGTTCTCCACCGGAGTCTTTCGTGTCGTACGGGACTGATTTTGATCTTAGTTCACTCCCATTCGATTTTAATGACTCCGAAGAAATGTTACTCTTTGGCATTTTATCAGAATCTGCTCCACAAACAAATTGTTCCACTGTGATCAAAGAAGAAGAAGTGAGTTCCAGTTCGAAAACCGGAGAAACCAAGAAAGAAAAGGCGTATAGAGGAGTTAGAAGACGTCCGTGGGGAAAATTTGCTGCAGAAATTCGAGATTCAACAAGAAATGGAATTCGGGTTTGGCTTGGAACATTTGATGATGCTGAAACTGCGGCTATGGCTTATGATCAAGCTGCATTTTCGATGAGGGGCTCGATGGCCATTCTTAATTTTCCCGTGGAGAGAGTTAAGGAATCACTTAAGGAAATGAAGTCATGTGGACTTGAAGAAGGGTGTTCACCTGTGGTGGCATTGAAGAAAAAACATTCGTTAACACGAAAATCGATTAGCCGGAAAAACAAGAAGAAAGATTGTCAAATGGAAAATGTTGTGGTATTGGAGGATTTGGGTGCTGAGTATCTGGAAGAGTTATTGAGTTCATCTGAAAGTGTTGGATTTTGGTGAGTATGAATCGTGAGAATAAGAATTGTCGAAAGGCAAAACAGTGTCCAGTGTCCACACTTCCCCTTGTTCATCCACTTTCTTCTTTTTTTAGTTTCATTTCATTATCCAATTTATAATATATTTGTTTATTTTATATTTTAGTCTCCTATCTAAAATGTTTGGTTACTTCATCTGTGCTCTTCTCCAGTCTGTCTGTATATACTGAATTCAACTCTTACTCCTTTCTATTTTTTTATCAAAAATTTATCTATTTCGATATCATATGATTGTGATATAAAAAGTACAGGAGTATTTGTCAGACAACGAGAAAAAAAAAAAACTAAAATTGTGACCAAGGCAGCCCTTGAATTCTTAGAAAACTAAAAAATATATAGTGGTAGGGACATGTTTGTCGCTTGTATTGATTCTCTTGTAGCCTGTTAAAAACAATGCGGACTTTGTATATTTGTGTTCCATTCTATTTGTGTTCGTCACTGTGAGGTTATATGGTGACACCTGATATTGGGGTGAATAATAACCAAACCAACGATATTTGGTATTAAAATAAACTCAAAAATTATTTACATGTAATTATATTATCATATGATATTTACTTTAATATTTTGTACTATTTTATTTTGAATCCTAAATTTTCTAAATATAAAAATCAAATTTATTGAATATTTAATTTTTCCCGGTTCAAGCAGAAATGCTATATTCAAAATTATAAAGTCATTGGCTGAATGGGGTGTTTGGGGAAACTTTTCTTTATAATAAGTCAACTTATTTTAAGATAAAGTTAGAGATTCCTAACTTTCCAACTTATTTTTGCAACTTATTGAATGTCAAACATACATTAAATACTTATATAAATTTTTTTTATCAAAATATAAAAATTTTACACGAAAATAAGTTCATAAATCCTTAAAAAAAGTTTTCCCAAACCGGCACGAAATTCGTTCCAGTTGAAACTGTATCCTTGTTGTCAATATATTGGGAAAATAAAATTTTCACTCAACCTACAAATTGATGATATTATTACCAGCTACATTTCATTATTTTTTAAAAGAAAATTTTGGATGATTTTATATTTAAATTTTTATTCAAAAATTCTTTTCCAAAAACCTATATTTTACATTAATCTTAAAAATAAAAAACTGGAAGTTTCAATTGCCCAGTTAAAACAAAAAAAAAAAAATAATAATAATAATAATAATAATAATAATAATAATAATAATAATAATAATAAAGAAGAAGGGTTCAGCTGGGTACTAGATTTATAGAAGTAGTTATGATCTGTGGGTCTGTAAAATCAGTTGACCCATTTATTTTGGACTAGAATTTAAGCGATACATAGATTGGGCTGCAGTATTTTTCGCTAAAAGTATAGTTTGTTGGGCTGCATTAAACTATTACAATTGTACTGAACTACCGATACACATTTTTTTGTCCTGTTTTCAACCGGGTTCTAAAAATCGATCAAATTACATATTTTTTTATAAAAGTTGGCGGTTAATCGGATTTAGGTGGGTTTTGGCAATTTAGATGGGATTAATTAATAAAAAATTTGAGTGTAATTCGAGTCGATTAATCATTTCGATTAATTGCCGCCTAGCCGATTAATTAGGAGTGTAATTCGAGTCGAGTTTGATCTTTTTCTTCGAGTCGAGCCTAAAATTTGTGTTCGAACTCGACTTATTTACTATACGAGTCGAGTTCAAGCTGTTATCGAGCCTTCGAACTTATCGAGTTTTTAAACGAACTTTCTAGTTTATCGAGTTTTTAAACGAGTTTTCGAACTTTTATCGAGTTTTTTCGAGCCGAAAATCCATCATCTGCACATTTGTTATCCAGTGACCAGTGACAAATATTTAGTCTTTACTCATTCCTAATCTATTGCACGAAAGAAAAAGTCTTCATTTTAGTCATTTTTTACAAGTCTATGTACTTTGCTATATTGTTTTTTCTCATTTTCTAAAATTAAATTTCTTAAAAAAATATTTGAAATGTAAGTTTTGCACTTTAAAATTTTTGCAAAAAAAAGAGCTAATAACTAAAAAATAAAAAATTATCAATTTAAATTTTACAATAAAAATTTTATAAATTATTTATAAAAATTTATAATTTAATATCTCATATTATCATATTAGAATAAATTTAATTTAGAAATTTTACTAACTATACTAATAATATAATATTGCACATAGTATATGGAAAAATATTAAGTAAAGTTTTAAAAGTTATTTTTATAAATAGTTGAGTAATGACACATAAAATAATAAACACATGAGATTTTTTTAAAAAAAATTTAATCGAGTTTGAGTTCGAAGTCAGAATTAAGAAAGGTACTGAGTGGCTGAAAATTGGTCAAAAAAAAATCAAAGTAATGAGGTAGGAGACGAAAAATAAGTAGACGTCTATGTCAAGTAGGTAAACGGGCGAAACTGAAAATAGATCTATAAAATTTTATTATAATATTTCTCTTTTTTAACAATTATATCTATATATTAGTCAAATGGCCAGATTATGTTTATTATTAAATTGTTACATTGATGAATGAAGTGTATAACATATTTTTACTCGGTATCATTATAATATTTTATTTTATGTATGAAAGGTACTGAGGTGGCCGAAAATTGGTATAAAAAAAAAAATCGAAGTGAGGCGGTAGGTAACGGAAAATTAGTAGAAGTTATCTCAAGTAGGTAAACGGACGTAAGTAAAAATAGATATATAAAAATTTATTATAATATTTCTCTCTTTTAACAATTATGTCTATATTAGTCGAATGGCCAGAATACAAAAAATGATAAATAAGGTGTAAAACATATTTATACTCGATATCAGTATAATATTTTATTTTAAGTATATTTGCACTATATCGGTTAATCCTATTATCATCGGGTAATTTATAGATTGATTAACAAAATAGATTAAAATATTAAAAATAAGAAATAATTTACATATGGGATTTGGATTTGGTAAAAAAAATGTCAATATGGTTTTGATATCTATTGTCCCTCGCACTTTATTTTTGTAGCACTTTCGTAATATGCTAAGTTATTAACTTCATACAAAATGAGTTTTACAACCATATATAAGATAGTAATATACCAATTTCACTTGAATTTTAAACTCCAATGCGAGTTTCAACCCGGTGTGAGACTAATAAACTCGAAAATTGCTGATATATACAATGTCTTATGATCACGGATGTGGTATGTGTATTTTTTTATTTTTTGGCTATCATTTTGTTGTTACCTCAAATTAAAATGATATTCGGGATGCTTCATTATCATAGTTATGTCTATCTTTTTTTCATAGATTGAATTTTATTGTACATATGAACTTTTACAACATAATTCATTCGGTGCATAGATTAACACATCTCATTTTAAAAACCCGTTATGAGTTATGACACTTTAATTTTAGTTACTCGTGTATTTTGTTGAATTTGTACATGTCTAAATATGGATTGTCTTAAAATTTGAGATATTACCTTGGGGTTTTGAAAGTTCACTTCTGAGAATAGATATATAGTACAATGTATTTGAAGAAAAGATTTTGTTATGGTCAGTTTGCTATTGAAAGGATACATCTGCGATGGTCAAATACCATGATCTTAGAAAAGCACACATCACATGTTTATTTTGAACGTGCACAACTATTAGAATAAATTTGTTATTCTATTTGTTTTCCGAAATTGGTCGGAGAAAAGGATCCAAAATTGGAAATGTGCGCTGAAATCCAAAATTGGAAATATGCGCTGAGATTTTATTAGCAGAACTATATGACTCTATTACTTTTATTTTTTCGTCACATTACATTATTTCTTACAATATTAAATTAGAAATAATATAATATTTAATTCTTATCCACCAAAAATAAATAAGTCAGCTGTTTTCTCATGTATTTCAATACAACAAGATTATTGTGGTAATACTTGGCATTTAATTAACTCTTACTTATAGATTTCATTCGGTCATTCTTTTTATACTGACCAAACATAACTAAAAATATAACTTTCGCGGTTCAGAATCTAATAATATTTTGAAACTATAACATCTTAATATATCGAAATACGTAAAGTAGACTAATACGAGAAAATTCTATGAATTATTATATGGCCCGTGCTTTGCACGGGCTATCATGCTAGTTAAAGTTTTATTATACAAACAGCACCTCACTGTTTAGAATTTTACTTCTCCAAAACATTGGGGGTGTTTGGGGGAACTTTTTTCCAGAATAAGTCAACTTATTTTAAGACAAAGTTAGAGATTCCTAACTTTCCAACTTATTTTCCAACTTATTTTTGCAACTTATTGAATCTCAAACATACATTAAATATTTGTATTAAAAAATTATAAAAATATAAAAATTTTACCCGAAAATAAGTTCATAACTCCTAAAAAAATGTACGCCAAACAGGCCCATTATAAAACCTTCTGGACTTCTTTCTATAAGTAAAGATTAATTGATAATGTTGTTGTAGTGTTTGGATTAGAGATGTTCAAAAAGCCTGAAACCTGAAATTTGGTCCAGCTCGATCCGAAAAAAAGCCCGAAAAGCCCGGTCCGAAAAAAGCCCGGCCTGGCCCGAAGGCCTAAGACGGGCCTCCTATTTCTCATCAAACCCGGCCTGGTCTGAAGCCCGGGCTTTTAAAAATCCCGGATAAATCCCGGGCTTTTAAAAAGCCTAGATAAAGCCCGGTTCGGCCCGAATAAAAGTTCGGGTTTTTTTAAATATTCGGATAAAAATTTGATTTTTTAATGATAAAATCTAAAATCATATAATATTTCTGATTAATTTTAAGAATATTAAACTTAGAAATAGAGGGAATGTGATTGATCATGAGGCTAGGAAGAATCAACAATATACAAAACAAACTTTTCTTTAAAGAAGACTAATTGAGTGTAGATGATGTGCTTCTCGAAATAGTCATATGCGAGAAGATTTATATGGCTAACGGTTGCTTTAAGTCATAACGCAGATTATGAGTAAAAAATTCTTGAGTTGCAGTGATGTTTTATGATAAAACAAGTATTATGTTAGTAATTTTTTAGTATTAGGTTTCGTGGTGTCTCTTTTTATGTATTCTAGATTATAGAAGTTCAAGGACGTAAATATTTAGAGGTTGTTTCTTTAGTAAGATTTTATTTTTTTGTATATTAATATATTAGCTTTGCAAAAAAAAAAAGGCAAAAATTATATATATATAAATTAAAAAAAAAAGCCCGAAAAAAGGTCGGCCCGGCCCGGCCCGATCCGGTCCGAGGACGTAAAACGGACCTCATATTTTAGAGAAAACCTTGCCCGATTTTTTAAAAAGGCCGGCCCGACCCGATTGTTAAAAAGCCCGGGTTTTTTAAAGCTCGGATAAAGCCCCGCCCGAAGGACTTTTTGTTTTGGATTAGTGCGAATTGAGTGACAAACATTGTATATATCTAGCATCACATAACATGGAGTTCATAATACAAGCACTTTATCAAAGTCAGAAATACTAAATATGGTAGTGCATAATTAGGTTTTTGCTCCATTTTATTGTTTAAAATTGTGTGATAGTTAAGTCTAAGGTTAGGTTTTAGCGTTAATTTGTTGTTTGAAATTGTGTGATAGTGAGGTTAAAAAAGAGATAAAATTAGTGGAGAGAGGCTTCTCGACCATGTCTCGCATGGTATTGCAATTGCCTACACGTTTAAAAGTACTCATCATATTCGAGTCCATGTTTTAATGATTTCGTTTATATTGCAGCAAGCTTGTCATCAAATCAATCATGTTTAGAGCATTATATGTTTTATGTCACTAAGAGTAAGAAGCATGGTCTTGACTAAAGTAACTCAGAAACTAGAACGAAAAAAGATAAGTTCTTACTACTGTTCTTGAGTATCTTATCATGCTCAATATGTTCAATTATACTTCTCAATTTTATTTTATGAAATTTGCGTAAATTTCTTAACTAAAATACGATACAATTAAACTCTCTATGTTTTTAGGATCTTAAGTACTTATGATTGAAATTTGAAGCTATCTGAGGTAGCTTAAGTGCAGTTGTGGTTCTATAATTTGGTAACAATGGAATAGGACCAAACCCTCAAAGATTGTTTGTGTGGCTTGAAGGTGCAGTGTACATTTTACTTCAAATCTTTAAGCAATCAAAACCAAAATGATAAGTATCTAAAAATGTTCGTATGGCTTGAAGGGTGCATTGTACATTTTACTTCAAGTCTTTAAGCAACCAAAACCACCATGATAATGTATTCTAAAAATGTTCTTGGTTATCATAAGGTCAAATTAATAATCATAAAAGGGATTGATTCTAGTTATGTGAAAGTGTTGTCAAATTATTTGAACTCTTATTAGAAAGGCATCTACTGTTAAAATTTATATTCAACCAACTTCTTTGTAGCTTTATGTAGAAAGGGGCATCAACCTAATAGAAACACGACCATATATTGCGTACTTACAACCTAAACTATTTTTCAGTACAAGGTTTGAAGAAGACAAGATCAATTAAGTGATACAAATTTTAGACTAAATTATGATAAATTAAGTCAAGTCGTCTTTAAATTTACATGTTGTAATGCTTTCGAAACATATGTTCATTTACGTTAACAATATTAACATTATAACACCGTGGTTAGTGACAATTCGAATGTCATGCAAGCAAAATCACGTAAATATTATTAATTAACGGTGAAATTTGATTCATCGTAAAATTTATGTGTTTGAGGGGATTATAATCCTCGAATTTGTGAATACGAGGAGGCAGTAAATCAAAAAAATAAGAAAAAAGAATAATATTACTGGACTGGGGGGGAGGGGCATATACCAGCAAAGATGCTACGCGTCTGTTACGGAGTCTTAAGTTAAAAATAAATAATCTACGTCAATATCTCCCATCTTGTTAAGTAGTCTACACACACATTACAAGCCTATAAATATGTGTGCATATTTCAGTTGCATGCAAATGCAATACATACAGATACATTTGTTAAAAGTTTCTATTGTACTGATCCATTTCTCCTTTGTATCATCTACCACTCTAGCCTAAATCTCCATCACAAATATTACATACATAGTTTCTTCTCATCTCTGTTTCTAATCTCTGTTTTTTCATTGTCTGAAGCCAAACAGGTCACAGGTCAGTCACTAATATTGTTAAATTAATGTTCTTGATTTGCATGCACTATTTGTTAATCTTGACATCTGACATTACATGTTTCATATGTTGTCTTCTGGACAATTTGTATAATGTTTTCTTGGAATGATTTAAATGATTTAATCTTTGTGTGAATGAAACAGTTTAAGTAATAACACTAATGGGGAATTAAATTTGTGTGTTTAATTAGTCCAGCAAATTTGCTAATTTACTATTGCAGAGATCTGCTAATTTACTATTTTTCTTTATTGCAGAGATGTAGTTTACTTGGCTTTTATGCTTTTCCATGAACAATGAAGGTTTTGCTCTTACATAAAAATGATGAACATGTGCTTATCAACTTAGGCAAGAACTAATCCGAAAAACTAATCTCGAATTAAGTTGTTTGCCATCAGAAATTGAGCAATATTGGACTGTGATCAGGTTCCTATAAGGGGATTATAAGTGCGAAGAACTTCATCTTTTATGCAATATCAAGTACTGTCTTGTTATAAATACTTTTAGGAGTAATTTGATCTAACAGCTCTTGATCAGTTATTACAGGGCTTACTCCTCCAAAAAGGAGAAAACGGATAAAGTTAGGGAGGGGAGAGCAGACTAGTGTAGCAGAGTTTCGAAGGGATCGAAAATTTGAAAACACTAGCCATGTCTCCTGGGGAGAATCTACAGGTTCTTAATGCACTAGATGTTGCGAAAACTCAATGGTATCATTTCACAGCTATCATAGTTGCTGGAATGGGTTTTTTCACTGACGCCTATGATCTGTTTTGCATATCTCTTGTCACTAAATTGCTGGGCCGCATATATTACCATGTTGATGGTGCTGAAAAACCAGGCACTTTACCTCCCAATGTCTCTGCTGCTGTCAATGGTGTAGCTTTTTGTGGGACACTATCTGGCCAGCTCTTTTTCGGATGGCTTGGTGACAAGCTGGGGAGGAAAAAAGTGTATGGAATGACGCTCATGATCATGGCCATCTGTTCCATAGCCTCGGGACTTTCGTTCGGGAGGGAGCCTAAAGCAGTCATGGCTACTCTTTGTTTCTTTAGATTCTGGCTTGGTTTTGGCATTGGTGGTGATTACCCACTTTCTGCCACCATCATGTCTGAATATGCTAACAAGAAGACTCGTGGTGCGTTTATAGCTGCAGTTTTTGCTATGCAAGGGTTTGGAATCTTGGCAGGTGGGGTTTTGGCAATCATAATTTCAGCTTCATTTGATACTAGATTCAAGGCTCCGGCTTATGAGGTCGACCCTGTCGCCTCTACTGTTCCACAGGCAGATTATGCTTGGAGGATTATTTTGATGGTAGGAGCACTTCCAGCTCTACTAACTTACTATTGGCGAATGAAGATGCCTGAAACTGCACGCTACACAGCTCTTGTGGCCAAGAACGCAGAAAAAGCTGCCAAAGATATGTCCAAAGTCTTGCAAGCTGACATTGAGGCTGAACAGCAGAAGGTGGAGCAGATTTTGGAGGAACCAGGAAATTCATTTGGCTTATTCAGCAAGGAGTTTTTGTCTCGGTACGGGCTTCACTTGCTAGGTACAACAAGCACGTGGTTTTTGCTTGACATAGCATTTTACAGCCAAAATTTGTTCCAAAAAGACATATTTAGTGCAGTTGGATGGATTCCTCCTGCACAAACTATGAACGCAATCGAAGAAGTATACAAAATTGCTAGAGCGCAAACACTTATAGCTTTATTCAGTACTGTTCCTGGTTACTGGTTTACAGTTGCTCTGATTGATAGGATGGGAAGATTTTCTATTCAGTTGCTCGGATTCTCCATGATGACAATTTTCATGTTTGCTCTAGCCATTCCCTATGAGCACTGGACTCACAAAGACCACCGAATTGGATTTGTCGTGATGTACTCGTTGACATTCTTTTTCGCAAACTTTGGACCAAATTCCACCACTTTTGTTGTGCCTGCAGAGATCTTTCCAGCTAGATTGAGATCAACGTGCCATGGCATATCAGCTGCATCAGGGAAGCTTGGCGCAATAGTAGGTGCTTTTGGGTTCTTGTATTTGGCTCAGAACAAAGACAACGCCAAGACTGATGCAGGATATCCTGCAGGCATTGGAGTAAAAAATGCACTCCTCGTGATAGGCTTCATCAATCTCGCAGGCACATTGTGCACGTTTTTGGTGCCCGAATCTAAAGGGAAATCTCTGGAGGAGATTTCAGGTGAGAATGAGGACACCAAGGCAAATGCAAATGCAAGTACATGTGAAACAGGATCTTAATTTAAGCAGTGGCGTAAATTATAGAAAAGTACCATGATGAACTGATATTGTTGCATCTGCAGAATTTAGTTTAAAGCTGCAAGGGCACCACAGATCTGATGATCCATGGTTTCCCTTGAGACTTGTAAGACCTTGCAACTCCCCCCTCCCCCTCCCCCATATAGGGTATGTTGTGGCATTTTTCTTGCATTATTATGACTTCCTTTAGCCTTAATTTACATTGTCTTGCTTCTGTTCTTAATATAAACACATATAGATGCCTCGACTGAGGCCCACTTTAAAAAACGATTCACCAAGCAATTAATGAGGTGATATAAATTGAGTAATAAAACTCTATATGAAATCAAATACATATGTTTATAGGTTTAAAAGTAGATGAATCATATGACAACTGGATTACTCGAGCAAAGCTAGAGAAGATCCTTGAATCAGCCTCTCCGACCACAACATTTATTTACTACAGAGACTTCAATTTGCACGTTCTCTGAGCACTTCAAGATCCATCTCTGTAGAGTCAGTAGCTTGAATTTCGTAATGAACACCATCCATCTCTCTTCTAAACCTCTCTTTTGATGTGGCATAGAGCATCTTGGAACGAATGCGAGAGGTTGCAGGGGACCTGCTCAAATACACAACACAAATGAATTTAGTACTGCAATTGTTAGAAAACCTTGATTAGCAGAAAGTTTCAAACATATCATACATTTAATCCTCTACAGTGCAGCGTGCAGGCTAAATGTAAATACAATAAGCATATATTCAACTATTTCAAAATTAATGTTCATGTGCGAGGTTATGGAAAGCCACAGGAAATGCTCTTACAGGTCTGTTTTGGTACTGGTCAATTAAAGAAATTTCACTTAACTGGTAACATCAAGTATACCATTGAAATCCAGTTTATATAGAAGTTAAAGCTCATGTGCACTAAACAGGGGAATTCGGAAAGGATCAGTTTAATGAGGGAGTAAAAAGATCAATACAGGAGTGATGTCTTCTGAAAGAAAGTAACGACTGCTAATACTTATATCATAAAAATGAATATTGATTTAGAAAGGCTACACTGCATGAGGTAATAAGCAGCATCTCAATCAACAAAAGGGAAAGGAAATACAGAAGTAAAGAGCACTGTCAAATTTGAACTCCATTTGAAAGTTTAGTCTAACAATAGTCTAAACTGCCATAGACATATAGACATAAATGCATCGTCACCAAGACAATGCGTTAGTAGGTAAAGCAACTAGGTGTCAAAGCTATGATCTTAAGTATCAACGAGCATTTCAGTAATCAATTACTTGTCTACCTTCCTGTAGTCAACAAAAAGGTACGGTAGAATGTCGTAAACAGTTTCAGGAATCAATGATATAGAGCTAACCATGCCAAGAAAAATATCTTGCTCTTCTGACAATTCTCAGAAGTCACATAATCAAAGTCATAGACAGCATATCGACAATCATTCTCAGGCAAGGCCGAAGTGAAATCGTCATAGCTTTCAGCAGGATCACCAGTCTTCTCAACAACTACCTCATTTTTCTTCTCATCGATCTTAAAGATCACATAGCGGTGAACTTTCTTCCTCTGCAATTCCAAGAATGTGCCTTTGCATTGAGCAGCAACACCCATGCCTGAGGAGGCATTTGCCTGGAGAATTTTCCAAATTGTGAGTTTTAAAGCACTAAAACAGTATTAATAAAGCACCAAAACATCAATAAATTTCTAATTAAAAGACGATCTTTAAGGATTCGGCACTAACCCAATGGCAACTGCTATTGCCCAATTCCCCTCCTTACGACAAAGTTATGGGTTTAACCCTTTGCCACCACTTCTGAATTCTCCGGATTCTAATATACCGAAACATATATTGACCAAAATAATGATCTTTACTATCCAAATCCAAATTTTCTTCAATGATATTGACAAAGATTAAATCATACTCTTTCGGTTCCATTATAATAGTACATTGCCAAAAGTCATAGCGACACTTATTACGAAACAGATACTTTAGTCAAAGAAATAACACATAGTACTAACAAACTACAACTTCTTGTTTTCCTAAACTTGGGTCCTAAACATCATTTGAAACATAAATGGCTATCACGTTAAAAAACAAGAACTAGCAATCAATAAAGCCACAAAATTTAAATAGCACAAGGCATTCAAAAAGTATATGATAAATAAGAGCATGATGTATAGGAATTACCCTTCTGAATCTGATGGACATGATTGATGAGCTAAACTTGTTAAGAAGAGAGAGTTTTGTGGGTGCAAATAAAAATGGGTTGTGGTGGAATATATGAGGGGGAGAAATGAAAGAAGAGAAGACGTGAGAGTGAAAGAAGAAAAAAAAAAGATTATGTATCAAAACAAGAAGTGATGTCAAAGGTGGTGCGTCAAATTGAAGCTGTAGCCCCCCCAACCCCCCCAAAAAACGTGTTTTATCTGTAAAGTGACATTGTCACCACTTGTCCATTAGTTCACTGCAAATGGAATATATGTCTCTCTTTTTCGGTCTGTTCATGGAGAGTGCCAGAAATTTATTTACGTGAAAATACGTGAAAATGTCCGTTATATTTTATTTGATCCAAATCAATCTATACTATTATACTCTAATTCAATTAGAGATCTACTAATTAATCAAAAACATATTATTTTTTCTATTTTCAAGAATTAAATAACTTTTTTTTAGGTAAAATAATATTCTTTTATATTTTATCTAACTAAAATTTTTCCTTTATTAATCAATTTCCCTTTTCAAGTTAAACATATTATCTTTTCTATTTTTCAATAACTAAATAATTTCCTTTTTCAGGTAAAATAGAATATTTTTTACATTTTATTTAACTAAAATTTCAATAATTTCCTTTTTCAGGTAAAATACAATATTCTTTTATATTTTATCTAACTAAAATTTTTCCTTTATTAATCAATTTCCCTTTTCAAGTTAAATATATTACCTTTTCTATTTTTCAACAACTAAATAATTTCGTTTTTCATGTAAAATAGAATATCTTTTACATTTTATTTAACTAAAATTTCAATAATTTCATTTTTCAGATAAAATACAATTTTCTTTTATATTTTATCTAACTAAATTTTTTCCTTTATTAATCAATTTCCCTTTCAAGTTAAACATATTACCTTTCCTAATTTTCAACAACTAAATAATTTCCATTTTCAGGTAAAATAGAATATCTTTTACATTTTATTCAACTAAAATTTCTCTACCTATTGATTTTACTTATTTACCCTTACTCAATTACAGATCTACTAACTAATCAATTTCCTTCTTGATATTAAACATATTATCTTTTCTATTTTACAAGAATTAAATAATTTTCTTTTTCAGGTAAAATAAAATATTCTTTTATATTTTATCTAACTAAAATTTTCCTTTATTAATCAAGTTCCCTTTTCAAGTAAAACATATTACCTTTTCTATTTTTCAATAACTAAATAATTTCCTTTTTCAGGTAAAATAGAATATCTTTTACATTTTATTTAACTAAAATTTCAATAATTTCCTTTTTCAGATAAAATACAATATTCTTTTATATTTTATCTAACTAAAATTTTTCCTTTATTAATCAATTTCCCTTTTCAAGTTAAACATATTACCTTTTCTATTTTTCAACAACTGAATAATTTCTTTTTTCAGGTAAAATAGAATATCTTTTACATTTTATTTAACTAAATTTTTTCTTTTTAATAAAATAGTTTGAGCAGTTTTGTTTAATAAAATAACATAATTATATTATAATTACTATTAACTAATCAATTACACTTTTAACCCAAAACACGTTCTTTTTCTATTTTCTCTAACCAACATATCTCTTTTTCCAATTATATCATGGACGATTACCTTTTTTCAACCAAAATACGTTACCTTTTTTCTTTTCTCTTACTAAAACCTCTCTTTTTCCAATTATACCACGCTTCTATTTAATAAAAATAAAATAATAAAATAATGATGTTATAATACTAATAATTACCCGATTACCTTTTCTGCTAACGGATCATCTTTCTATTTTTTCTAATTAAATCCCCTTTTTTCTAGAAATATCACGGGCAACATTAATTTCTTATTTTCTAAAAACTATGATCAATTTTATTTATTAAAATGACATAATTAAATTATAATTATTATAAGCTAATCAATTACCTTTTTCACATAAATCATGCCATCTTTTTAATTTTCATGTTACCTTTCTATTTTCTCTAACTAAAAACTCACTTTTTCCAAATATATTAAGGACGGTTCTATTTAATAAAATAAAATAATAATATTTAATATTAATAATTAACCGATTACCTTTTTCAGCTAAAACATATCATCTTTTCTAACTAAAATCCTTCTTTTATTAGAAATATCACGGGCAATATTAATTTTTTTCATTTTATAAAAATATTACGTGCAATTGTATTTAGTAAAATAACGTAATTAAATAATAATTACTATAAACTAATCAATTAAAATCTCACTTTTTCCAATTATATTAAGGACAGTTCTATTTAATAAAATAAAATAATAATATTTAATTATATCCTTATATATGATAAGCGTAAGAGGGATCTTATCCATAATTTTTAATTTTGGTTTGGTCACTGTACCGCCAAAATAATCTCAACCGTCGAATATAATATTTTTAAAAATAGACGATCAAGATTATATTATATTAAAATGAAAATTATAATCTAAAAAGGATATAAATAAAAAAGGTTGTATTATAATTGAATTTTAAAAACAAGTTATAATCTGAAAAGGATATAAAAGATTGTATTAGAACTAAATTTTATTTATTTATTAATATTAAAAAGGTTCATATTTACTATTTAGGCTTTATCTCGAGATATAGAAATCAGATTTGGATGATTTTACAGTCCACGCGAAACACATAAAATTATCTTTAATTTAGTGACAATTTAACAATTATTATCTAAATGAAAGCACTCAGAATCTCAAGAGAGAATACAATTACGAATTTGTACATTAATCCTATTTAGTGTAGAATACCTACATTAATAATCTTATTTAATATAGAAAACCTAATTATATGTGATATAAATCATTGACAGGCACTTTTTTGTATTTCAATATAAATACACTTTTTAGTTTACAAGCTAAAATATTAAATATTTTTTATGTTATATCCAAAGTTTTTATCTATTTATTTAAGATCTAACAGTTCTTATTTATTTTATCGTAATGAGGACCAGACTACCAACTAACAAAGTTTTGGACAAAATCCCTACTACACTTATTATTAAAATTGTATTTGGTTGTTGGTACAACTATCTTTAAATAATAAGAACATTATTTTGATAATCAAAACAAAATATAAGTAGATTTCCTAAATAGAATAGAATTTTCAATATAAAAATTCGTCAATTTCATCTCTCTCTTTTGTTTCTTGGTAGTTTTAATTGAAGAAAATTGTTAAATCGTCACTAAATTAAGATAAATTTGTTAATTTCACGTAGACTGTAAAATCATCCAAATCAAGTTTTAAGAATCTTTGCCTTCATCTCTTTCATCTCTTGCCAACTATTGAACGTGTAAAATCTTATATGTATATCAATTTCCTAACAATAATTTGATATGTAAACTAAAAATAAATTTAAAAATAATATAACAAATATTAGAAAAAAAATCGTGCGTTGCACGGGTTATAAGCTAGTACTATTATATAAAAATCGAATTTTTAGAATTTTTGACATCAAAGAAAATTAATTTCCAATTATATACATTTAAATAGAATGAATTGTACAGTTTATGTTTTATACTTAATTCAATACATATTGTTTACAAATTTAATGATTATTTGCGAGATTCAAAGTAAATATCCATGTATATATATATATATATATATATATTTTTTTTTGCTAAGTAAATATCCATGTATATTTAGATGACATCAAGGATAAAACAACATTTTTTGAAACTTTTTCATCTAAAGAAGCACCCAAGACATAAAAAACATTGATTAATAACTTTTTAATGCTTTACGAAAACACCACATTCGAACTTTTGGATGCAACAAAGATGGTTAAAGATGAGTTTCATATAGATTCAAATTTTAAGAACCCTAGAATTATATTGTAGAAAGGGTAATACATATATTTTTATGATTATAAAGGAATTATTAATTTATAATATTATTGGGACCATATCTTTATATAAGGTTTTCAAAAAAATTATTATCTTATCATCTTATAAAAATTGATCATTTTTTGAACTGGTCCAAGTTGGGACCGGAAGAAATTATTAACTTAGAAAGATTATTAATTTATTGAGTATTAATTTAACGAGGTTTTACTGTATACTATAATAAGTGAAAGGGGTATAATTTGTAATTTGGTTATCCCTCGTCCACAATCTTTAGATCATCAACTCAAATAGATCATGATAGCTAAATATAATAATACCAAAAATTATTATATACAAAGATTCAAGGTTCGATTCCCGCCAACAACATATTAATTTATATTTAATACTAAAATTTATTATATACAAAGATGTAAGATTAGAATTCTTTCAATAACATATTAAAATTAATATTTATAATATTATATTGAGTAAAGTGCACTTTGTGTACTTCCACTTTGGCCGTGACACCACTTGCAATACCCAACTTCAAAAGTGAGCATATGAAATACTGAAGTTGTTATTTCGTTACATTTTGTGTACTTCCGTTAGTCTAGCGTTAACTCCGTTAAAAAGTCAGGGGTATCTTTGTCTTTTCACTGTGATATCTCTGTCTTCTTCCCAGCACTACCTCCCATCTCTTTCAACCTTCAACCTTCAACGTTTACTTGTACCTTCCCGCCATACAACACCCTGTACAACAGATTCCCACGAAATGTTGCCAAAATGTTTTCTGTATTTTTCAAAATACACACGGTAATGTGCATTGTGGCCATCATTCACTCCATTTATCTTGGTTAGAAACATAAGTAATAGAGCAAGCTACAGAAAGCAAATTTATCTTCATGAATCCAGTCAGAGTCATACTAGTTTCTACCTGATTTTTAGATTTTAGTTCTTGGACTCTTATTACAGCTGACAGCAGCTTTTATCCCCTGTACAATAGATTCCCAGAGACGAGGATGGGGATCCCAAATCATTTTGGCAACATGTAAGGATTCTGCTGCAAGCAAAAGCGAAGAAGGACACATTGTAGAAAATGCACTTCCAGCTTGTGGATCCTCTGGCGATTCTGTTAAAGCAGGCAGTATTGAGGCTATTCCTAATTCTGGAGTTACTGGTAAAACTCTCGAGGGACACTCTGAGACAAATTTGCAACTAAAAGAATGTACAAAAGGTGCCAGTGCAGCTGTTTCATGTATTGCTACAGTTGATTTGTCAGCTTTCCCTCCTTTCGTGAATAACAAACCAATGTTTCTTACTAAAAATTGGAGAGACTTGCTCTGCCACTGTGAAAAATGCACAGCCTTCTACGCCCAGAAGGGAGTTGGCTTCTTGCTCGACCAAGAGGACTTCTTGCTCGACCAAGAGGACTCAATTGCGGAATATGAAAAAGTGGCTCAGCAGAAGAGGGAAGAGAAGTTGCATCAACAAGAAACCAGCGATTCCAGTTTTCTCAGTGGGTTAGGCCATGTCGAAAAAATTGAGATCTTGAGTGGCCTTTCTGACATGAAAAATGAGTGACCAGGGTTTCTTTTCACTTGCAATCCGTTCTCTCAAGCCCACCTCACCACTGCCCTTCTATTCTTCACCATAGAACACACACACACACATACGAATTACATACACCAGAGAACACACACACATACGGATTACATACACCCACTTACCCACACAACCATCGCGCACACACACACACCATATCTTCAACGCACGCACACCACATCTCGACCCACACACCTCTGATTCTCACCCAACTCGCAACAACCCACTCACCAGATTAGAAGCAGTGTATCCTTTAGGGATTGAGGGAGAGGGAGAGTGAAATCGAGTTTGGGGAAAGATCGACTAATTTAGGGATTGAAAATAAATGGATGTGAAAAGACAGAGATACCCTTGTGTTTTTAACGCCGTTAAGGCCAGGCAAACGGAAGTACACAACTTGTAACAAATTAACAATTGCAGTATTGCATATGCTCGGTTTTAAAGTTGGGTATTGCAAGTGGTGTCAAGGCCTAAATACAGGTACACAAAGTGCACTTTACTCTATTATATTATATTATAAACAAATTTTAAAAAATTAAAGTAACCCGTGCTTGAGCTAATATTTTTAAATTGCATATATTATATATTGTAGTTCGAGTAGGAGTGCCTCGTGACAATTTGATCATCGTAAACACACAAAATCTGCGTGCCCTAATTTACAGACACAAGATGGAACACGAAGGTTAGCTAGCTTTATTTTTCTTACATTCAACAACATTAGATACACACATGTTCTTTGTCTCCCTGTATGTAATAATATATTTCAGCTTAAATTAATTTTTATTTTTCTTGATTTTTTTTCAGAACAAAAAGCTTGTACAAACCCAGCTGTAATGCTGAATACTCTTTTATGTAAAAGAGCTAAACTTCATGAGGAGCTTCGTTTCATTGAAAAACAGGTTGGTTTGTTTATTTATGCCTAATATTTGTGATTTTTGTTGTTTTTTCTTTCTTTTTTTTTTGTTATGTTTGATGATCATAATGTTGGGGGTTTTGTTGGTGTTTGATTTATGGGTTTTGTTGGGTTTCTTGATTGAAATGAGGGTTCTTTTCTATCGTATGATTCATGTATAACAAGATTGATATTGGGCGTTTTTGTTATGTTTGATGATCACAATGTTGGGTTTTTGTTGGTGTTTGATTTAAGATTTTTGTTGGGTTTCTTGATAAAATTGTGGGTTCTATTTTGTAGTATGATTCATGTGTAACAAGATTAATGTAGGGTAATTTTGCTTATGTTTGATGATAGCAATGTTGGGGGCTTTGTTGTTTGATTTAAGGTTTATTTTGGGTTTTTTGATTGAAATGTGGGTTCTTTAATGTAGTGTATTTCATGTAAACAAGATCAATATTGGGTATATTTGCTTATGTATGATCATCACAGTTTTGGGGTTTTTCTTGTTGTTTAATTTAAGGTTTACCTCTGTTTTCTTGATTGAAATGTGGGTTCTTCCATACAGAATGATTTATGTGTAACAGGATCAATATTGGATATTTTTTATTTTTTTCATGATCGCAATGTTGGGGTTTTTGTAACTGTATAATTTAAAGTTTGTGTTGGTTTCTTGATAGAAATGTAGGTTCTTTTATATAGTATGAATTATGTATTAGAAGATTAATATTGGTTTTTTTTTTTCTTATATGATGATCACAGTGTTGGGGGTTTTCTTTTTGTTCAATTTAAGGTATATTTTGGGTTTCTTGATTGAAATGTGTGCTCTTCCATACATTATGATTATGATTCATATGTTACAGGATTGGTATTAAATATTTTTTTTCTTTTGTTTTTAATGATCGCGATGTTCGGGTGTTTCTTACTGTTTGATTTAAGTTTTTGTTAGGTTTCCTGATTGAAAATGTGGGTTCTTTTGTATAGGATGCTTCCTGTATGATAAGATTAATATCTGGGTATTTCTCCTTTTTGATTTCCATGTATTTTTTTGACCATTTCAGATTTAATTCATTTTTTTTATTTAGTCAGTTGTCAAATGTACAGGTTGATGTAGCTTGATATGTACTCTTTATGGGCTTCTGTGTTGAAACAGGTTTTATTTGAAATTTTGGGGTTTCCATGGAAACAATCTCTTTTCTTATAGAGTATGCATAAGGTTTGCGTACATCTGTCTCTCGCAATCCGTACTTCTGAGTGAGACATAGGACCTCTTGTTACCAAGAAAAGAAGGGTATTATTTATCAGGCTACAATGCTAGGAGTAAAGCATTATATCTGCTTAGAAGACAAATGTACAATATTTTAATATACCTCCTAATACCCACATATATATAGAGTAATTTTTCTACAATATTACCAACATTGTATTTCTCTATAAGTTATACCTTATTTGTGTTTATGTTTATGTTTCAACCTATTCTCTGATCCATTATTGAGATGTACCTGGCTTTTAGTATACTAGTACTTGAATAAGCTTCTTACTGATTATCTCTGTGTGGCTGATGCTAAGTTATGTTACAGGTTTACGATATGGAGACAAGTTATCTACAAGATCCTAGCCACTGTGGCAATGTACTGAAAGGCTTTGAAGGGTTTCTATCATCAACTAAGAGCACCAATCTGTAAACCCAGAATCTTCCTCGTCTCTTGCTTATTAAATTCTTGTTATTTCTTTCCAGATTGTGTGATTTTATGAATCTGTCAGTAGTTGTATATGCCTATCGGTCTAACAAATACATTTGTCTTCGAGCGTATAGTCTATTTGTCTAGCCTAGTTGGCATATAGTGAAATTTGCTGCCATATAATTATTTAAACAATCTGCTACAGCTATATGAATAGCATTGGTATACCTTATAAAAGCGAACCAGGTTGAAATTACATTTTTTCTTGTTTAAGGTTAATTATTGTAATTATTCTCGCAATTTAGTTTTCCAGCTTTCAATTAGCAGAAAGTTTCCCATATTTTATCCAACTAATGATGGTAAAAAGTGCTCAAAATGAAGCTTACTCAGTTTCTTCTTTTGTAATTACTTAAATAGTATATCGATACATAATTGATTCAAAAGTTCATATCATTATGAAACATGAATAGAGAAAGGTTTCATATAAAGATTGTTCTACATTTTCTGATGTGGAAACAATTGTCAATTGAGAACTTTTGAACCTTGACCTATAAAAAATTGTTGTAGTATATTTATATGAATAGTTAACTGCAACAGCTAACCATCCAAATTTGTTGGCTGCAGCTTAAAGCGTTCCAGAAAATTTGGACCCGAAGATCGCCTTTTTTCACTATCTTCAATCACCTCACCAGCCGTAAGTTTAATTTCAAAATGCTACTATCAGCCATGTATCAAAGAGTAGTATCTAGGGGCCTCAAATGTGTCCTGAATGCCGCATGACATCAATACAGAGTTTGTAAATTTAAAGGGTGTTAAAGTCTGCAATTATTAGTGCCATCTGGATATGAGATATTTCCAAGATAATAGATCTTAGGCTTCTGATATTATTTTTGTGCAGTTAATTGTTTACTTCTATTTCATAATTGCTAAAAGGAGGTTCAATATCATTTGTGGAAAAGGTTCTAGTTGAAGGTGGGATTCAAGATGTTGTGATATCTATTGATACTAGTTTTGCCTGTGCGTAGTGATGGAGTTCCTTAGTTCCCATTTAAACCAAGTGAAATGTTAGATTAGTAGCCTGCATCGACCTAATCTGGAGTGGACATCAAGTGTTGAGGTCAGCAGACACTATACCTGTCTCATACGATAATGTAAAACCTGCTCTCTAGTTGTTTTGAGATGTAGATCTACCAAAGAACTGATGCTTTATGGTTTACTCTTGTGAAATATCTAGAGGAAATGAAGAAAGAGAGAGGGTGCAGGCCTAAGTTATAGTTTGGGTGTTGGAAGGTGAAGCACTGACTTTACTACCAATCTATCATAAAGTGTGTGTAGGAGTCCTTGAAGTGAAAATAAAATTGTGGATGATGATGATATGACATCAAATCTTTGATCGTAAATATTATTCTAAACGCTCTATCGTCTGTGAACCCATGGTTCGTTGCCACCAAGGATAATTCCCTGTGTGAGTTACTGAGGAGTTGTGTACCAATATCTAGCATAATATTTAATGAACCAATGCTTTGTTGTTTACTTGTTTCAATCTTCTTAAATTGTTCCAAACTGGCACATGAAAAAAACATACTTACACAAGTTTAATCAAGGGTAGTTGCGTGTTTCCCGTTGACAGTTATCTGTCATATATGGCTAGTCTTCTCCATTAACATGCATGTGACAGCAATTTTCTAATGAATTTTTGTTGAATTTACTTAGACCGAGGAGCTTGCTGCTGCACGAGATGCTGGGGGGTTATTGGCAAACGGGCAGTAAGTGTATCTGGTGTCCGTAATTAAGTTTGTGCTTTAACTATCTTATGGATAAACTCCATTTACGAATAGTTTGATACAATTATATAGCCTTTTAGCAAAGTCAGAAATGTGAGAGTGTTTGTATACAAGACTACTACATAAATTGTTCTTCTTTTGTTGCAGAGGAAAACCAAAGAGGGGCAGAGGGCCAAGAGACGGAAGGAGAAGCAAGCAGTCAAGTGAACCAGATTTCGACTATGATGATGATCCAGACGTGATACTGTGAAGAAACTTTCGACATGTTGTCGGGATCAGTATGAAGTTTATCTCTAGACCTTGAAGGAGGAGTTTTTTTTGCTTCTATGCTCCCAATCCCAAATTTTGAACCGTTCTCAGGAAAATACCCCGATACTTTTGGCTAGATTGCTATATTATATATATTGGGAAAACTTAAGTAGATTTACCAACCTGTACTCCACAGAGTTGCTTTTGTGAAATAGTGGGAAGCTCAAGATCAGTTCTCTTTGAAGCTGCAGTAGGATGAAAATGTCCTAAACATAGGAAATATTACAGTTAAATCTTTTATTTAAAGCTATGTGGTTAAAAGTGTTTCATGTCCACTAAACATATTTGAACAAAAAACTAAAACCTGTTACATGCCAAACTAAAAACATTAGGGCTGCAAACGAACCGAGCTACTCGTTAGACTCGACTCGATAAGATAACGAGCTCGAGCTCGAACAAAAAAAATTGCTCGTTAAGGTTATCGAGTCGAGTCGAATTTTTTGAGTGTTCGACTCGACTCGATATGGGCTCGAACTCGACTCGAACTCGACTCGATAATCACTAAATTAATTTTTTATTTTTTGAAAATTTGGGAATATTAGTGATCTACTAAGATCTCGAACCAAATTAATTTTTTATTTTTTGAAAATTTGGAAATATCACTAAATTAGATATATCTTTACATCCGTACGGTTGGATCGTCGAGAAATATTTTAAAAAATATATAAACAACAATTCGTGACAAAGCACTAGTTACTAGTACTAGTTAGAATATTAGTGATCTACTAAGATCTCGAATTAAATTAATTTTTTATTTTTTGAAAATTTGGGAATATAACTAAATTAGATTTATTTTGACATCCGTACGGTTGGAGCGTCGAGAAATATTTTAAAAAATATATAAACAACAATTCGTGACAAAGCAGTAGTTACTAGTACTAGTTAGAATATTAGTGATCTAGTAAGATCTCGAACCAAATTAATTTTTTATTTTTTGAAAATTTGGGAATATCATTAAATTAGATATATTTTGACATCCGTACGGTTGGATCGTCGAGAAATATTTTAAAAATATATAAACAACAATTCGTGACAATGCACTAGTTACTAGTACTAGTTAGAATATTAATGATCTACTAAGATCTCGAACCAAATTAATTTTTTATTTTTTGAAAAATTGGGAATATCACTAAATTAGATTTATTTTGACATCCGTACGGTTGGATCGTCGAGAAATATAAAAATAAGCCCAAAGAATGGGAAAAAAAAACTAACAAACTCGTGAACTACTCGAACTCGAGATCGACTCGACTCGACTCGAAATGCTCGTGAACTACTCGGCTCGACTCGATTGTTAACGAACTCGAGTTCGATCAAAGAAATCTGCTCGATAAGCTTATCAAGTTTTGCTCGAACTCGTTAAGAAAAACTCGAACTCGTTAAGGAAAAACTCGACTCGACTCGATTCGTTTGCAACCCTAAAAAAACATCATGTCTCAACAAATCTACGTTATATCTCACCAGAAATATGGCCCATTTGTTCCACCTCAAGTATGATACCGTTCTTTCTTCCCACAACTTGTCGAAAATGCAAAAATTCAAAATATGATTTTGATTATATTATCTCGTGTCAGAGCAATATTTTCATAAAATCGGAGTTAATTTGCAACAATTTTTCAAACCGGAAAGCTTATTTCCGAATTTGCTTGTATTATGTATTATAAAAAAACAATTACTATATATACATTGTACTTTGTATACAAATATACTCCCTCCGTCCCATCACGTTGTTAACATTGAGGGACGGGAACGTGGTACGTATTCTAAGACTATTTTAAAGTATAGTTACATAATTTATTTTTAAAACTTTTTCTTATAAATAAAAATTTAATTAAATTTTAATTTAAAAAAAGAAAATTTAAAAAATAAATTATGAAACTATATTTTATATACACCTTAAAATGCGGTAAAATGCGTGCCAAGTTAGTGAAGTTTTTATGTTAATAAATGGATTAAATGGAGGGAATAGCTCTTTTAATATATTTATTGGAGATTTACCCATTATTCAAAAAAAAAATTATTTGGATATATATTTTTTATTGTACTAATAAATTGAAAGAAAGACCCTGATTTTGACATAACCATCAACTCAAAGACCCAATTTCCAAGTTTGGTCATTCTGAAACAGCCGGCAGGAGGGGGGCTTCTCTTCTTTCTCTTATCCAAGCTTCTTCAGTCATGAATCTGCTGGTTTGTATCTATATACTCATACAATATAGTTGTTTTGCAAGCTTTTATCTTTTCTTTTAGCTTATGAAATTGAGTACCCATATCATCATTTTGCTTTATTAAGCTCATTTACCCACTTAATGTTCATTTTAATGGTCATATTGAGTTCTTGAATATAAAGATTAAATTTTAATTCTTTCTTATTGGGTAATGTGTGTAATATTTTTTTGAAGATTATGAAATTGAGTACCCATATCAATCTTTTTGCTTTATTAAGCTTGTTTACTTCATTTTAGTGTTTAATATTAAGGCCATGTTTGTTTTAGGGGATTATAATCCTTGGAAAATTACACTATCTTTCTTCAATTTAAAGGATTATAATCCCATGAAAGTATATTGCTATCATCTTTTTGATTCATTTCTATGAATCCCATGGAATTGAACTAAAACAATGATTAAAATGTGAATTCATGGGATTATAATCCCTTGCGTTTGGGATTTATAAGCTAATAATTTGGGGATTATAATCCCTTGAAACAAACATGGCCTAAGTTCTTGAATACAAAGATTAAATTTTTATTCTTTGGAATAGAGTAATGTGTGTAATTTTTTCTTAAGATTATGAAATTGAGTACCCATATCAATCTTTTTGCGTTAGTAAGCTTATATACTCATTTAGTTTTCATTTTGATGTTTAATAGTAAGTTCTTGAATATAAAGATTACATTTTTTTTTTCTTTGTAATAGGGTAATGTGTGTAATTTTTTCTTAAGATTACGAAATTGAGTACCCATATCATTGTTTTTCTTTATTAAGCTTCTTCACTCAGTTAATTGTTTATTTAAATGTGTTGATATTGAGTTGTTCATGTCTTGATAATAGGGTAAGATAAAGATGCCAAAGAAAGAAGAACCCATTAGTCCACCAAGTCAAGTTCCGGTCTTTTGGACTGAAACTTCAGATTCGTTGTCTCGTCAGTATCAATTCGAATCTGATGGCCAACTTTCGGTTAGTACTTCAATTTAGCTTTACGATTTTATCTGTAAATGGTTGTATGTTGCTAAAGTGTCAAAATCTTTATGTAGTTTTGGTTTATTGATGCATTTGTAATCAGCTAATTACCAAATTTGAGTTATTACGTATGCACATGTATAGATGTATGTATTCCCAACCCTAGTTCGATTACCCTCAAGACGAATTTCAGTTAGTTTGGTTACATATGCACATGTATGGATGTATGTATTCCCAACCCTAGTTCTTTGTTCTCACTGACTAATTCCAGTTAGTTGAGCAGTAGTGGCATGATGCAATAAATTCTAAATTTGAGAATATTAACGGTGAACAATTTTGGTGTATTAGCGAAAGAGGCCTTTTAGTATAGCTCATCAGTATTCATACTACATACATATTATTTGTTTTCTTTGCTGATATGTATTTCATGGCGAACTTATATTTTGTTACTGGTTTTGATTTTCATTTGCCTATTCCGTGGCTTCCATAGTTCCATATATGCCCTTCCCATCCCCCTTTTTCCTGAGTTTATGGTTGCTTCACTGTCATGACTGAGCTCATGACTCGTATACGGTAGAGGACAGCTATGCTAACCTCACCTTGAGTACCTATGTCGGACACTCGACACTTCATTTTGGGCCAAAAATATGCAACAAAAAAAATTTGTAATATTGCTGAGTCCGACAAAAGGAAACATATCTATATTGACCATTTCTAGCTGAGTCCAGGTGACATAGGAAGACAGTATAGATGTAAAATAACTGAAATTATGGTCCATTTCCACTAATAGTGATTTGCCACCCACTCATGATACTCGGAAATTGAAACTAGTTTCTGAAATTCTTTTTTGACAGGATGGGAGGATATAAAGTGAAAGATGTATTTTGTTTTCCCAATTTAAGAAAGAAATCATATAAGAGATTGCTTTTATCGTTCCCTTCCCTTCGCGGCTCCATCCAAAATAAATTTGGAAAAACACAGCAAGGGAGGTGATGCCTGACAGCTTTTCTAAAAATAATACCGTCCTCCATCTGGACCAGGCAATTAGAGCACAACTCCACTTGGCATCTTATTCCTACTGTGGAACTTTTATAATTACATAACCCCTATGATGCTCAGACTCTTTTAGAAGGATCTGACACGGACACAAATCGAAGTGTCAGATCTTTCTAACTACAAAAATAAAGACTCGGGGACACGTTTTATAAGGATCCGACACTTGGATTTGGACACTTCAAATATTATTTTTAATTAATATGATAGTTTTAATAAATAAATAACTATCATTTGATTATACTACATAACAAACAATTGCACAAATTAAGGTTCTTTTACATGAATTTCACCTCTGTTTCTTCGTAAATTTTCTTATTCCTCTCTTTCTCTTAGATATTGGTTATCGAAATTAAAGATAGGTCATTGAGATTAAAGATAGGTTGTCTGAGATGAAGAGTCGGATTTCTGGATGACATTTGGATCCAGATCCCAGTGTCAAAATTAAAGATAGGTCATTGAGATTAAAGATAGGTTGTCCAAGATGAAGAGTCGGATTTCTGGATGACATTTGGATCCGGATCCTAGTGTCAGTGTCGTGTCCTATGGACACGGGGACGGCTGGGTTTTTCGAAGAGTCTGAGCGTCACAGCATAACCCTGCATTCACAATTTTGCCTTCACTTTCTGTCCGTTACCCCCTTATCACACTTTAGCTTATCTCATAGATGCTGAAATTCTCTTCTTCTTTTCCAAGTAATTTAACTTTAAAGTACGCCATGAAGATCTTTCTGTTGAGTTGAATTTCTTGATATTGTTTCTTCACATTCTTCAACCGAAATTATTCAACTTATTCATTAATATGCCAATGTGAGGCAGTATTATATATGATTGGTTTAAAGAGTAACAACTGTTTTAAGCATGCTCATGAACCCATGGTTTTAAAATTACACCACAAACAATATTTGGATGAATGTAAATTTACTTTGCAGGTGAAGGTGCTGGATGACTCGAGACCAGTTATCCATAAAATCGCTGAATCCTTCTTGAATCAATTTTTTCCATCTGGTTATCCATACAGGTAAATTTCGTGATCTAAATTGTATAATTATCCATGATCCAGTACGTTCCCTACATATATGTGTTTGCGTATATAGAACTGGCTCGTCAGGGAATAAATTTTTCCAAAAAATGCAAATAAATTAGTTACTGTTATGGTGCTTCTGCAGTGTGAACGAAGGATATCTTAGGTACACACAATTCAGGGCAATGCAGCACTTCACAAGTGCAGCGTTATCTGTGCTATCAACACAGGTCTTTTTCTTAGTTCCTATTGAGCATAGCAACTTAACAACACCAGACATTTTTAAAAAATTTTAATTTTGTGATGATACGTGGACCTTGTATTCTTGATTTGTGTTGATATTGGGTATATATTTATGTTATTGAGTAGTCTTAGTTACAACTGGCATCTTGATTATCACAATCGAAACTATTATTTCTTAATCTCCTTACTCCATTGCAGTCTCTTCTATATGCTGCAGGCTTACGACCTACCCCGGCACAGGCAACTGCTGTTAGTTGGGTAAGATTGTAATTGCTGGATTGTATATAGATCTTAACTCTTCGAGTGCTACAGTATTGTAACTTTTTTGACTTACTAATATACAGATCTTGAAAGATGGGATGCAGCATGCTGGAAAGCTAATATGTAGCAGTTTGGGGGCTAGAATGGATTCAGAGCCCAAACGTTGGAGGATTTTGGGTTTGTTCCTCACCTGGAATATCACACATTTTATGTTCCATATATCGGTTGTCATTTTTTTTAGTTTTCTTTTATCCTTTTCGGGTTTCCATCACAATGGCTTCATACTTTCTGGCTCATTTACATAATCAAGTATTTGAATGTGCAGCCGATGTGCTCTATGATCTGGGCACTGGTTCGGAAGTTCTTTCTCCCTTGTGCCCACAGTTATTTCTTGAAATGGCAGGCCTTGGCAACTTTGCTAAGGTAAGTTATATACGATCATTTCCAAGGTTGTACCAGTGGGTTCCCCATACCTTTCTTTTCATGTAGTTAAATATCATATTTATTAAATGAAGAGTTTCAATTTGCGTGTGAAAGAGAATTCAAGCAAAGGCCATATTTTATAGATTTTATTTCTGTTCTTTCTTTTTCTGTCTGAAGTCTGTTACTCTACTCCATTTCTGTTGAAGCATCCTAATATAAACCATTTTTGTTGTTTGTTATCAGGGAATGGCTGTTGTCGCAGCAAGAGCTACTAGACTCCCGATATATTCTTCATTTGCCAAAGAAGGCAACCTTAGTGATCTGTTCGCAAAAGGGGAGGCCATCTCAACTGTTTTTAATGTTCTCGGATTGGGGGCAGGAATCCAGTTAGTTTCTACTGTTTGCTCATCTATGCAAGGAAAGGTATAATCTTCTTGAACTTCTTTGATTTGAGTTAAAAGAATACATGGGTTCTCCATTTGTTTTAGTTCCTGTAATTTGGAGGATAACAAAATAATATAGATGTACGCATCCTGTTTTTCTTTATTGATTATCTTGTGATACAGCAGTACAGTTCGAGTATGTAAATCATTGCATCAGTTCTTTGGCGTACATTATCCATTTTATCAAATATTCACTATATGTTAAGGCTTTATCTTCTTTCTCTTTTTGCTAAGTCATTCATCTTCTTTTTAATTTTTTTGTTTTGGATGATTGTTTTTATCTCTATTGTATATCCTATGATTGTTGATGCTAGAATTGCCATGCTACTGATAGAGAGATAATATTAGGTTGTGCTTACTTGCCACATGTCAACTATGTTTCATTAGCTACTGATAGAGAGATAATATTAGGTTGTGCTTACTTGCCACATGTTGTCAACTATGTTTTATTAGGTTGTTCAATGGGTTAAAAATAACATAGGTTTATGTCATTACATTCATACAGCACGCTTCTATGTATGGGTCTCCTGTACTGAACCTGATGCTGATAAGTTTCTTGTGACATCCTTTAAAAGTTAGAAACATTGTTACCAAGTCTACCATTAAATTTGATGCAATCATATTTTCAATGCTGCAACTGGAATGCTTTGGGTTTTGATATTATAAATGTTTATGATTTTGGGTATACTATAAATAATTGCCTAAAGCGTCAATCGACTATGGTAGTTATGACAAACACGATATATAATCTAATCATGGCATTAATAAAAATATCCTCTAATTAGGTTAAATGGAATAATATACAGAATTGGCCATTAATTCCAAGTGAAAAGTACCCTACATAAAGTATGAAACTCTTGATAACTACGCATTTTGCAGATGATTGTGGGACCTCTCCTTTCCCTCGCACATATTTGCTGTGTATGTGAAGAAATGCGAGCTACTCCCGTCAACACATTGAATCCACAAAGAACCGCCATGATTGTGGCAAATTTTCTAAAGGTCTGTTTATGAAAGATGAAGCATGTGATAGCTGTGCTGGATACACATTAACTCAAGTAATGTTTAAACTTTAAACCAGACAGGGAAAATATCCAGTCCTGCTGACTTGAGATACCAAGAAGATCTCCTGTTTCCTGGGCGACTTATTGAGGATGCTGGAAGTGTTAAAGTGGGTAGGGATCTGCACAAGGCTATTAAGCCCTCAAAGTTTCGTCAAATCAAAGAAATATTCCCCGAGGAAAAATTTCTTTTAAACCGTGGAACTAGATGGACTGACATGGTGTTGGAACAGAATGCTACTGGTGAAGACGCATTGAGGGGTTGGCTAGTTGCTGCATATGCTGCAAATTTTGAAAAGAGTAGTCACGAGAATGATTTCAATGCTTTAGAGGAAGCTTATGAGAAGATGAATAGCGTAATCACTCCGCTTGTCTCTGAGCTGCAGGCTAAAGGGTGGCACACTGATCGTTTTCTTGATGGAACCGGAAGTAGGTTTGCTTTTTAATATCGAGCATGATCAGGTAATACCTGTTTTTTCCGGATATGGCATTTTCTAAATTAAGATAGTATGTATGCATAATTGCATATCTAGTTTTTTTCTTTTATTATATCTGATCTTAGTTTAGGAAATGATGATTCATGCAGTTTTTATCTTTGATTTTGTAGTACGTATATGTACTTTGTGTATGTAAAGATAACATAATTTACATGAAATTTCGGAATTTATAAGACTTTATAAACTACAAAAATTCCGATATTTTTAAGTTGCATTGCCATGGGGCAATGACTACCCTTATCAACGCCACATACCGCCTTAATAATGTTTTCCATAAGTTCGGATCAAGTTTTACTAGCATGCATAAACCAGGCTTAAGTTTCCAGGAAGGGCCCAAGTACATTGAACAATGAACATACTTACATACTTAGCTAATCAAGTTCTTCTAGTGGTTAAAAGATAAGCAGGTTGACAACTACAGTCTCTCTACTAATCTCACGTGCACATCATGTTTTCAATGTATTCATTATTAAATAGGGAAATTTCATGCAAATTGTAGGGAATGGGACCATATAAGCCTACAGCATATGATTGAGTATAGTTAAACTTTTAGGTATCTTGAACCTGACTTTTTGCCGCAAAACAGTGTGTATGTAAATGAATACCTGTATATTTTTGACCAAATGTTGTGTGAAACCAACAACTATTCAAAACAAAATATCTAACTTTTGAGTGGACAAAATATTACTATGTCCTTACATTGTTGAAACCAGCCAGCGGTTTTAGCCGCATGTACTACTATCTAGATTGTATTTCTTCAGTAACACTACCCCTCCATTGTTTCAATAAATTCTTCATGTGTAGCTGTTTAGTCATTATCTCCAAGTCTTTTTCTTTCCCTTTCCATCCCTTTGCTAGCTACATCACACAGACAAGCAGAACTGTATCTAAGTGTCTTGTAAGCAGCTATGCTATGACCACATGACGGTCTAGTCGCAAAATTTGAAAACTTATAATAAAATTTAATGTTTCGTATGGTTAGAGATAGTGTTTGGCACGATGTTAAGTGTATACTTGTTATTCGTAATTTCTCGAAATAGTATCTTTATATCTAAAAGTAATGAAATAGGAATAAGGTTGAGTACATCAGGACCTTCAATACCACAGTATAATTAAAGATTTAGATGGCCAAGTGGATACAGAAAGTATATGTTTATGTTTGTTATGAAGAGCTTTTCTGATTTCTACTTTGGCGGGCTTGACTCAAAAGGGCATCACTTCTTAGGATTGTAGACTTAAGAGAGTGGTAACTTATAAGTACAAGAAAATGTTTGGTAAAAGCTTAAAAAGTTGGAGAATTGAAAGTACAGTTTGGTACCACTAACTAGAAGCCCCACGTCTTGCTTAAAAATGCAATGCATATGTTTTTGAAATCTTGCTGAACACAGGGCAAACTATGGAGATGGTACACAACTATTGATTGTAGAAAGTCAAACTTGAAAATGTATATGTACTCCCGGGGGACGGATCTAGTAAGGGTCATTTAGGGGAATATATCCCCCTAAATAATCATATTCTACCATTTAAAATTTTGAAATATATAAAGAGAAAAAGGATTCTGAGGTTAATATCAGGAAAGTTTTCTAACATACTTAAAGAATAAACTTTAAAATTTATTGGGCCCGCAGGGCTAAATAAGTAATATTGCAAAATTTTAAACAAATTTTGATTTTACAAAAATGCTCATCCTATATTTGCTTATAAAATCTATGTATCTTAGGAAACTTACGTAAGACTTATTTTAGGCTTCCTAATCTCATCTCATATATAAAAGTGCACATAAAAATTTTAAAATATAAGGTGTTTTCTCAAAATATGTCCGGCGTCTTTTTGAAAAAAAATTTGTGGATCCGCCATGCTCACAGGTACAATTATCTAAATCTCCGTGATCATGCCGGCAAGATTTTATTCTTCTTTTCATGGTTGGTTGATCATATTGTGGAGGTATACACATTTCTTCTCTGGGACACGAATCTCCAACATTGCTAATCATGAGCTCAAACTAGTTTTGTATACGTTTGTCCGAATACAATTCACTTCATCTACGAAAGAAAGATTGTTTTCATAAAACAAATGTCGATTAGATGGCACACTAAACACCTTAAGTTGCCTATGCAATCTGCACCATGTTTTTAGCCAAAGTAGCATGAGGACATTTTTTTCTTGTAATCATAGACTTTTGCCCTTGGTAGTTTGTTTTTTGAAATGTGCAGACTTTCGTTATTTACTGAAATTATTGAGATTTTCTCCCTTTGTTGTTCAACAATATCAAGATAACTGACCCACCACGGGTGTCGTGACTTTAGGGGACCCAAAGGTCATAAGTTCGATTTTTGGGAGACACGGAAGTAAGTGTATGTTTGTGGTATCTTAAGATAAGTAGTTTATGACTTATAAGCACTTATGTCATATAAGTGATAAGTAGAGTAGAGATTAGAGTGTTTGGTAAATCAGAACTTATAATCAGTAGACTGTTTGGTAAATCAGAACTTATAAGTTAACTTTTTTTTTTATAATTTTCAAAATATTTGTTTTTTTTATATATAACAATGGATAGATCTCGATGAATAGGCAAATTTGATATATACATGTCAATTTTCTAATGAATGGATCGAGAGATATATGGTTCTGAAGATTTGAATGATATTATATATTGCGTATATCTAGAATAAGTTATAAGTTATAAGTTGAAAGTTAAGAATTCTTAACATTCAACTTATGAACTTATAAGTTATAAGTTTAGCTAAAACTTATTTTGGCAAACACCTCCGATAAGGACTTATGACCTTATAAACCATAAGTTGCTTCAAAAATGGCCAAATAGGGCCTAAGTGTACTGCCATACTCGGTGGATACGAGTGTGCTAGCAGTCTTTCGGATTAGTCAAATGTGTGTGAAAGCTGGTTCAGACACCTGAATATCAAATATATATATATATATATAGGCCTTTACTCCATACAGAACACTCTTATATAACAAACAATAAAGAACACTATAAAATAATTTATTCCAATAGATCCACTGGCCCCGCCAGGGGCACCCAATACAAAAAATTCTTATTTTTTTTATCTTCAATCCATTCAGCAAAAAAAAATTTTAAAAAAAATTTTGAAAAAAAATCACTGTTCATGATGATGTCACTGCTGATGTCATCATGAACAGTGTTTTTTCCAAAAAAAAAATCTTTTAAATTTTTTTTTTGCTAAATGGATAGAAGATAAAAAAATAAGAACTTTTTGTATTGGGTGTCATGACGGAACTCTTATATTGAATTAAATATGAGGTATTCTTTATTGTTCTTTATATAAGGTGTTCTTCATGGAGTGCAACTTTATATATATATATATATATATGCCTTTGCTCCATACAGAACACTCTTATATAACAAACAACAAAGAACACCTTAGATCTATTAGATCCTTTGGCCCCACCAGGGGCACCCAATCCAAAAAGTTATTATTTTTTTACCCTCTATCAAGTCTGCAAAAAAAAATTGAAAATTACTGTTCACTTATGACGTCATCACTGAACAGTAAATCTTCAATTTTTTTTTTGCTGGTTTGCTAGAGGGTAAAAAAATAACAACTTTTTGTATTAGGTGCTATGATGGAACTCTTAAATTATATTAGATATGAGGTGTTCTTTATTGTTTGTTATATAAGGTGTTTGCTATGGAGTGCAACTATATATATATATATATATATAGGCCTTTGCTCCATATATATATATATATATATAGACAAAATGACAGTTTGTAACCCTTATGTATATGGGTTTTGTCAAATTGGTCCAGATTTACGTTTTTTAGCACTTTGCAACCCCTATCTTCAAATCTCGCTTCATATTACAACCCCTCCCGTCTAATTGACCTATTTTACAAGCAAAAATGAGTCAAAAACCTCTATACATAAGGGGTACAAACTGTCATTTTTGAAGATAGGGGTTGTAATATGAAGCGAGATTTGAAGATAGGGGTTGCAAAGTGCTAAAAAACGTAAATCTGGACCAATTTGACAAAACCCATATACATAAGGGTTACAAACTGTCATTTTGTCATATATATATGTATATATATATATATATGGAGTGCAACTATATATATATATATATATATATATATATATATATATATATATATATATATATATATATATATATATAGGCCTTTGCTCCATACAGAACACTCTTATATAACAAACAACAAAGAACACCTTAGATCTATTAGATCCTTTGGCCACGCCAGGGGCACCCAATACAAAAAGTTGTTATTTTTTTACCCTCTTATCAAGTCTGCAAAAAAAATTGAAAATTACTGTTCACTGATGACGTCATCAATGAACAGTAAATTTTCAAAAATTTTTTTTTGCTGGTTTGCTAAAGGGTAAAAAAATAACAACTTTTTGTATTGGGTGCTATGACGGAACTCTTAAATTATATTAGATATGAGGTGTTCTTTATTGTTTGTTATATAAGGTGTTTGCTATGGAGTGCAACTCATATATATATATATAGGCCTTTGCTCCATACAGAACACTCTTATATAACAAACAATAAAGAACACTATAAAATCAATTATTCCAATAGATCCATTGGCCCCGCCAGGGGCACCCAATACAAAAAGTTATTATTTTTTTATCTTCTATCCATCCAGCAAAAAAATTAAATTTTTTTTTTGAAAAAATCACTATTCATGATGACGTCACTGCTGATGTCATCATGAACAGTGATTTTTCCAAAAAAAATATTTTTATTTTTCTTTTTTGCTAAATGGATAGAAGATAAAAAAATAAGAACTTTTTGTATTGGGTGTCATGACGGAACTCTTATATTGAATTAAATATGAGGTGTTCTTTATTGTTCTTTATATAAGGTGTTCTTCATGGAGTGCAACTATATATATATATATATATATATATATATATATATATAGGTCATTGCTCCATAAAGAACACTCTTAGATAAAGAACAATAAAGAACACTATAAAATCATTTATTCCAATAGATCCATTGGCCCCGCCAGGGGCACCCAATACAAAAAGTTGTTATTTTTTTACCCTTTAGCCATCTAGCAAAAAAAACTATTCATGATGACGTCATCAGTGACGTCATCATGAACAGTATTTTTTTTCCCTGGATGGCTATAGGGTAAAAAAATAATAACTTTTTGTATTGGGTGTCATGACAGAACTCTTATATTAGATTAAATATGAGGTGTTCTTTATATAAGGTGTTCTTCATGGAGTGCAACTATATATATATATATATATATATATATATATATATATATATATATATATCAAAATAATCTACTATATATATAATAGTACAACATGTCACATTTTATTCATTATAATTTACGTTTTTACCCTCTAATACGTTTTTGCACTCTAATACGTTTTAGTTTTACTATTAAGTCCCTTATAATGAAATGTTATGAAAAAATTTAGAATATGTAGGCAATGCTAAAGATCGAACCCATGTCATATCAATTCAACTAAATTAAACTTCCGCACCATAACCCCTGAGTTACATGTGTACTTTGTTAAACAGTAGAATTCATTATCTATATCGCTCAATATTTTTATTTATTAATTTGATTTTTCTTTGTTCAATATGTAATGAATGTTTCATTTCTTATGTTATTCTTTATTGATTGTCTTTTCGTATGAACGGTTAAAATTTCTCATATTTTCTTAACTCTTGTGTCCTACTCTAGATACTGATTATTCAGCAATTTCAAATACAATAAAATACTTGATTCCAAGTACTTGAGAAATTTTTTGTTTGAGAAAAATAAAATTAAAAGGCTCACCCGAAATCTATTACAAAAATGAGAATCTAGGACACGGAACAAACCAAATATCATTTGAGAAACAATGTGACACATTAAATTTCGTAATTTATTATATATATGTGTGGATGTATTCAGATTAAAATTTGTTGATAGATTAGTATATGAGTATACTAAATGATGAATAATAATTATACAAATACCCTCAACATTCGAGAATCGGGACTAATCTATTGGGTTTTCGATCAGGAATTTAAGGAGAAAATCAGGAATTAGCCAGAATAATAATCAGATTTATTTTAGTAATAAAGTATTTGACAAATTAGTCGTATTTGTAACAAAATATAAATAATAATTACATAATAATACTCGTAAAATTTGATAATCGGGTCTAATCAATTAAATTCTCGATATGGGTTAAGTGGCAAAATTAAAAATTAGCTGAAGTAATAATCAGATATATTTTCATATTATAATAGTATTTGATATATTAAATTTATTAGTATATGAGTATACCAAACGATGAATAATAATTATACATATACTCATAAAATTCGAGAATCGGGACTAATATATTGGGTTCTCGATCAGGAATTTAAGTAGAACATCAAGAATTAGTCAGAATAATAATCAGATTTATTTTAGTAATAAAGTATTTGACAAATCAGTCGTATTTGTAACAAAATATAAATAATAATTATATAAAGATACCCGTAAAATTCGATAATCGGTTCTAATCAATTAAATTCTCGATATGGATTAAGTGGCAAATTGAAAATTAGCTGAAGTAATAATCAGATATATTTTCATATTATAATAGTATTTGATATATTAAATTTATTTGTAATAAAATATACTATTCAAAAATAATTCATAGTCAGTAAAATATATTTTCAAAAGTTAATCAGGGATCTCTCAAAAATCCAAAAAAATTTAGAACACTGATTAATACCAATTAATGCTTTATAATAAAAATATAATTAATAACTAATTTCATATTATTTTTTAATATATTTTATAAGAGTTGAAAAATAAGTTGCACTCACATTTTTAATACTGATCCATTGAACTCCGTGACACCTCGCTATAAGTTAACTAATCTAACACCATTAACAAATTAATATCAAAAGAATGACGTTAGTTTAGAAACTACGAGTTATTAAATAGTTTATATAGTTCACTTTATACCCTCAATTCAGTATTTTCCGTTTATATTATAATGTTATAAATGATATCTTTTTCTTTTTCATATTTTTTTTATCTCTTTTGCACAGTGTTGCAGATTTCGGAAATCGGAACTATTCGGTTGAGGTACCGATTTACAATTTATCGGGTGATTCGGTTGAAAAATTGACGATTTATCAGCGATTTTTGTAAAATCGGCCGAATCGGTTCCAAAATTTTGACCGATTTATCGACGATTTTTCAGAAATCGGCCGATTTCTATAACAATGATTTTGCGTTATTTCATGTAATGAATATAAATACAATAAAATTTGAAAAAGAAGAAAATTAGAGAGATCATCTAAAAATTATTACAAAAATACGAGATCTTGAAAAAATAGCAAATTAAACATTACAAAAATGTGACAAATCAAAGAATGATTATTGTAATAACCCTAACTTTAGAAAAGCTACAGTGCCCAAATGAATAGTAATCTTGAGGAATTTAGGGAAATGGTGTGTAAGTACTCTATATTGGAAATGGAAAATGAACAAACAAAAACTATATTAGTGATATACTATAAAAATAAGTGACTCGAAATGACGACAGATTTCAGAAATTCCTGAATACGGATTTTTGAGGATTTTGAGTTCGAACGAGCTTCTATTTATTGGATATTAAGGAGCATAGAAATATTAAAGGAAATATATATTGAGGAATTAGTGAATTAAGTTAAACCAGGTGATTTTTAAGTTAAGGGAATGCTAAGGGAATTTGGATTTTTAAACGATTTCAAAACCACTGGATGACGAGATATATTCGAAACGAATCGTAATTAGTCGAATATGGTGACTAAACAACCAAGATTAATAACATTACAAGGATATGTACTACATTACTAATAACCAAAATCATTAAAACATTAACTAGAAATCAAGAATCAAGTATGCTAGATCATCATCCATTACATCATCCCTTACATCACATTCCACTCACATTTCTTAAAGATTAATTTGTAATATTACTTGATAATTATCCACAAAACATAACAAATATCTACCAAAAGTAGATTAACCAAGGATAAGACCAAAACATCACAAAAATCTCTCCCCACCCATCCAAAGAGCTCCATTCGGCCAAGTAGAAAAAAAAAGGAAAATGGAAACTTGAAACCCTAGTTCCAAGCCATCTAAATTCAAAGGAAAATTCATGAAGGTTGCTTACATATAGACTAAGGTATGCTATGAATCCTAGCTTCTAAATCCATTCCATCTTTGAGAAATAAATCATGAAGGTGATGATGAATATTGAATGAATAGTAACTTATATGGATTTTATGTTTTGTTTTGAAAGATTAAGGTGTGTTAAGGTTGTTTAAAGGTGTACCAAGGACTACAAGCATATATTAAGAGTATTAAAGTTTCAAAGAAGGTATAATCTCTTCACCCCTCTTGAGTTTTATGATGAATATTAATGGTATTAGTGGTTAAGTGGTTGTAAGTGATGAAACCATGATTATATATGTGTTTAAAAGTGTTTTTATGGTATATGAAAGGAGTATGTTCTTGTAACCATGGTTGGTGAGATGACCACATGGTGTAGGTGATGGTGTATAAGGTGGATGATGGATTTGGAGGAGTTGAATTTTGGAAAGTATGAAAATATAGCCGTTATAATGCCCGATTTTCGTTAAACCAAATAGATGCCCTGTTTTTAGCATCCATGCTCGTACGGTAGGTTTCTGTCCAGAGCACCCACTGATCATGAGAGGGTAGAGCTTGGTTCATAGATCGTTTTGATATAAAGTACGTTAAAATCTGATGAACGGTTTAGGAGAAAAGTCAGTTTTAGTGAAAGACGTTCGAGAACCGAGAAAACGTAAGTGTATCAACTTTGAGGCCATAATTACCATACTTAAACATTTTTAAAAGTTATAAAATTTTGGGATAGTGTAGTAGGGTGGTCAGAGGACCCTTGACAGTTAGCCTTGCATTAAAATTCGGAATCTATATTTTCTGAGAATTTTTACAGTCGAGAGTGGTTGTTAAGGAAAAATGTAAATCGTTAAGAACTTTAATCGGGAATAAGAATGGTTAAGTCCTCAAGACCTTTTGAGATAGTAATGGATATTGTAAGAGTGTTATTATATGAGCGTAGGTGGTTAAGTGGAATATATTCTGATAATGATCCTTTTCGTGTTTATAGAGAATTCGGGAGAGTCACGAGCTATACTTCCGACTTACAGAGATCGAGGCAAAATTTTTCTATCCCTACTTTGAAAATTATTTATCTTTGGAATAAAAATCGATATCATGGAATATATATATGTGATGCTATTGTTGCTATATTGCAAAGAATATATTTCCTTGATTTTGGGAAATTAAAGAGATGATTACAAATGGAGTGAATATGCTCTATGGTAAAAGAGACATGAAAGTGAATGGTATCAGTTGTTCTCTAGGGTTATATGGTTTATAATACTATATTAAAAATATTCTTTTTGAGTATCAGTGGTTTAATAAATATTATTTGATTATTATTTACTACTCTTAAAATAGACAGAATGTTTTATGAATATAAAAGTATGTTTGATTTCTTGAATATGAAAGAGATGTCTGGATCATAATCAAAGCATTATGTTATATATATGTATATTTTATAGAAGTAATGTGCGAGAATGGAAATGATATGAGTAACTGATATGTGGAAATGAAAGCGAGAAAATGGAAATGTGGAATGATATTTTATAAATGGAATAATGATTTGACAAAAAGGGGAATAGCAACAAAAAGCGTAGGAGGCTGTGTGCGGCACAGTCCAGCAATCAATATTTTATTTCGGCCCAAGAGTTGCCGAAGGAGGATGTAGTGGTGTACCTTCCTCCAGGGGGATGTAGTGGTGTACCTTCCTCCTTCTACCGGTAGTAAAAAGGACGGGTACGGAGGGCGACTGATCATCGTCCTTACGTATTCGGCAACAGTGAAAATCCCCAAAACTTGAAAGGAAGAGTTGAAAATGATTTTCAGATCTTTATACTGAAAACTGAATAATGATAAAAGATGATGGAATTATGGTTACAGATGAAGAAAAACTGATATTATATTATTTTAGATTTCTTTCCTATAATAGCAAGTGGATGATGTATTATTAAATAAGAGCTTTATTCTTCCTTAAAGATCATAATTGGTTTCTGCTTATATATGCATATATATGTATACCTGTTCACATTCTAAATTCTAGTTACAATATTATCTTGCTGAGCTATTATAGCTCACTCTTGCTACTTATGTATATAGCAGCTAGGTCCCATGCCGATACTACGCACTACACCCCGCAAGAGGGTAAGGGAAAGACGACATTTTGAGCGAGTGCTGGCGACCATCCCCGAGGTAGTGACAAGCGAAGGGGCTTAGTAGACTTATGTAAATTAAGTGTGTAAGTTGTAATAAACTTTTGGTTGTTGAAATGCTTCCTGTAGAAGCATTATTCAACAATGTACTTAGGAGAATTCTGGGTTTGTAATAACTGTTAACTTTAAACTTTTAATATTGTGGATGTTGTTCTATGAGCATATGACTGGTGTGTGTGTGTGTGTTAGTGTGGGGTCAATTGCATAAGTATTAAATAAAAAAAAGACTCAAGAAATATGGATATTGATCGGAAATTTGACCGTGATGACCTGGATCCGTGACCCCGGATCTAGGGGCGTCACAATTATTGTCACAACGGAATCAAGTAACATTAATCATAAAATCTAAAAATAAAAGCAATTATAAAAGTCGTAAACTAGAACAATAGAGGAATCATTTGAAAACTATTATAAAAATACGAGATTTCGAGAAAGTAACATACCAAAAATTACTTAGGATTTAAGAAAGAAAGAAAGAAAGAATGTGATGAATTGAAGAATATTCATCGTCACAACGGGATCAACTATCATTAAACATAAAATACAACGATAAAAACAACTATAACAACGTAAATTAGAACATTTGAAAGATCATCTGAAATTATTATAATAATAATAGATTTTGAGAAAGAAACAGACCAAACATTACTTAAGAAAAAAAAAATAACAAATTGAATAATATTTATCATTACAACATGATTAACTAAAATTATAAAATAAGATTATAATTAACCGTAAACTAAAACAATCCCGTGCCGTATTGAAGCTAGTTGTATAATAGGACCACTTTTGTTTTTGTTTTGACATTTTTGCATGCACGTTGTAACAGGAGTCAAAAGCCATTACCAAACTAAGATTAAATTATTCTTCGATGACGTAAGCAATGAGGATCTTTAGGAAGCAGTTTACGTGTGTGTTACAAATATTTTACCAAGTATAATATGACAACATACCATTAGATCTAGTACTAGTAATAATTGTTGTAAAAATCGGTGATCGGTATAAATTGATTAAGGTACCGATTTAAAATTAATCGGGTAATCGGGGATTAATGGGAATGATTAATTGGAGTATTAATCGGATATTATTATAATATTTAATATATTAGTCTAATTTTCAATTAAACATATCATTTTAAATAAATTTACAGAATTAATCGGATTTCAAAAATCGAATCGGCTAGTTACCTTACAGAGGATTAATCGGCTAAATCGGAAATTTTTAGAACCATGCTAGTAATATACAGCGAGGAAGAATGAAACTAGCGAGAAGATAATAAAAGTTTATGCTTATATGTTATAAAAAAGTATATATTCTCAATAAATTTTGGGATAAAGGAGAATATCGAACTTGATGACAAGTGATATATTCTAACCATTTTTAGTAATTTTTAATATTCCTATCATACCGATGTTTCGGTTTTGGATTTTTTTTATAAATTTTTTTTTCTCAAACCTCTTTTTTCCAAACATTCATTTATTTTCTACAAAAATACGATTTTTAATCAAATGTAGCCCCAATTGGAAAAAAAAATTATTTTCAATTAATTTTCAAAAAAATGTTAAAAAGTTTGTATTTGGTTGCTATCGATTGGAAAACCGTATGAAAACTGTACTTTTCTAAAAAAATCAGGAAATAATAAAGTCATAAAAAAAATCAAGAAAAGGTAAAATTTTGGTAATTTCTCTATAATTAAATTCAAAAAAGGTTCTATTAAGCCTAAAAAAATGGGGCTCTATTAATTTTAAAAAAGAAAAAGAATATGGGGTTTCATTTTTATTTTTACTTTTTTAATTACAAATTCTGCACTTAAATGCACTATTAAACTCTGTTCACAAACTGGACTTCTGGACTACAGTATATATTTTTAGCTCAAAGTCTACCCACCATAAATTTGAAGCTTGACAAAAGTTTGATAAAGAGTTTCTACTTTTTATTGTAGGAAATTTTCTAACCTAACAGGATCAAACTTCGTCGTTTCATTTATTAAATACACTAATATATGTACATGGGGTTTATACACAATAGTCATTCTCACGGAGACGATGTCCTCACAAATTAAAATCTCATTTTAACTAGTAAAGAGATTCAAGAAAACTAATTAACAGATAATTCAGATGTACTATTATTCAATGTTTTTTTCTTGTTGATGGTTTTGACATCATATTCATTTATCAAATATAAATTCGCCAAATGTTTGGTTAAGTTTTTCTAAGATAATATCAGTATAAATTTGCTTCATTGTCATTTGTCCATTGTTATATTTTTTTTCTCTCATTCTCTATGTGTCTGCATCATTATGAGTGGTTACAGGTCACTAATAATTTTAATGTTCCTACTTCATTTATAGGTTGTGAATCTCAATGTCTACTATCGAAGAAAATGATGCTGGAAATTAATCTCACACAACATGATGATAATTTGAATTCAGAATTTGTTCAAGAAAAGTATGTGGATGCACAAAATGTAAATGTTGAGTATATGATCTATAGAATAGATGATTGGCTGTATATGTATGTAGTAAAACAATATTCTGTAATAGTATATCTTATCTGAGTCTTGTAAGAGAAGTATAGTAGTATCTTGTAGGACACAATATCCAAGTGTATAAATATCTCTCCTGTGACTCAATAAAATATATAGAAAAGTAGAAGTAAACCAGTTCACTATTGTCTACATGGTATCAGAGCTTTCACACCTTTAAAACTGTTTTTTGCATCATGAATCATTGAATCCACATATCTTCTTTACATCTTTGAATCCTATCTCAAATTCTCATCTCAATGACGGGATCTGATATTGAGAATGAAACATCAGAAACTCCATGAACTGAAACCACACAAATCGAAACTCAACAAGTCATTCATAACTACTACACCCAACAAGACAACTCAGTGTTTCCGAAAACTGTTCCTCTGGATGAATCCAACTATACCATATGGGCTCCTCTTATGCGGATGTGCATCGGTGCACGAGGAAAGATCGGTTACTTGACTGGCGCAAAGGGTGAACCACAGCTAAATTCTCCACAATATGAAGCATGGGCTACAGACAATGAAAAGGTAAAAAGTTGGCTTATTGATTCTATGGAAATTTCTCTTATGAATCGATATATTCGTCTTCCGACTGCTAAAGATATTTGGGAAGCTGTAAAGAAAACATTTTATGATGACTCAGATGAAACTCGAATTTTTGAATTAAACAAAAAATGTTTTGAAGCAAAGCAAAATGGTAGACTTATCCCTGCATATTACAACAAATTGGTAGTTATATTCCAAGAGATTGATCAGAGGGTGACCTCTCAGAATAACAATGTCGCAGCAGTAGTTCATGAAACTTCAATGATGTCCCGACTGCGTGTTCATATGTTTTTTAGTGGACTTTATTTAGAGTATGATCAAGTGCGGGGAGAGATCCTGCGTAAGGAACCAAAACTCTCCTTGGAGCAGAGCTATGCCTATATCCGTAAGGTGCAATCCGAGAAACAAGCTATGGGGAGTGGGGTATCGACAGAGTCCATTGTTTTGGCTATTGGGAGGAGGGAAACTTCTTATCCAGCCTTCACTGGCCAGCCATCTCGTCGTACCCCACTTCCAGTAAAAACAAATCCTTATGCAAATAAAAAGTGTAATGCTTGCGGAGAACTAGGCCATAGCAAGAAGCGATGTTATGAAGTTATTGGTTACCCTGCTTGGTGGAATTTCAACAAGAAGCCACGAAAGAATATAAGCAAGGCAAATATTGCTCGAAATGAAAGTGAAGGTAGTGCTTCCGCTCATGTAGCACAATCAGGTATGAGTGATAATGTTGCTTTGAATAATACATGGATAATTGATTCAGGTGCATCTGATCATATGACAAATAACCCTAGTCTTGTGAAAAATCTTAGAGTTCCCTCTCAAAAAGTTGTCTTAACGGCTGATGGTACGCCAACACTAGTTAGTGGTGAAGGTCTAATTGTGTTGTCTGATACTCTTTCCCTCGAATCTGTCTTGATTGTTCCATCTCTAGCTTATAACCTTTTGTCCGTTTCCCAAATTATTAAAACACTTGCATGTATTGTGACATTCTATCCATCTTTTTGTGTATTTCAGAGCAACTTGACTCGCCAGATTCTTGGTTATAGTGTTAGAAGGGGAAACTGTACTACTTGGATTTGACAGAAACTGGAAAAAATGCAATTTTTGGGGACAAGCTAATCAGATAAACAAAGTTGATAATGCAAAGGAAATAGTATGGTTATGGCATCGTCGTTTAGGACATCTTTCTTTTAGTTACCTGAAAAAGTTATAACCTCAGTTGTTCTCGGTTGTAAATGATTCAGATTTTTGTTGTAATATTTGTGAACTAGCGAAGAGTCACCGAATATCGTATTCTCCAAATAATAATAGATGTCCAAGTTCCTTTTATGAAAATCATTCAGATGTTTGGGATCCTGCAAAAATTACTTCTTTTTCAGGAGCTAAGTATTATGTGACTTTTATTGATGATTGCACTCGCATGACATGGGTATCTTGAATGTAAAATAAGAGTGAGATTTTTGGAAGGTTACTGATTTTTGCAAAATGGTAACAACACTGTACAAAAAATCTATTAGAGTATTTCAATATGACAATGGTGGAGAATTTGTAAATGATCGTATGTCTGTGTTTTGTCAATCCAACGGAGTTCGTTATCAAACCTCCAATTCTTTTACTCCTCAACAAAATGGACTAGCTGAACGAAAGAACAAACAATTGTTAGAAGTTGTCTGTGCCTCCTTGTTTAGCATGAATGTACCTCGCTTTTATTGGGGTGAGGCAGTTAAATCTACAGCTTATGTTATCAATCTTACTCCCTCAGGGGTAATTGAGTTCAAGAATCCACATTAGAAACTTTGTTCATTCTGGTCCTTCCCTTCTCTTCCTAATCTTGAACCTCGAGTATTTGGATGCACTGCTTATGTCCATATACCCAAATTAGAACAAAGCAAGTTGGATCCTCGTGCAAATAAATGTATTTTTGTAGGATATGCAGAGCACCGGAAGGGGTACAGATGTTATGACCTACTCACCAAGAGAATGTACATATCTCTTGATGTTTCCTTCCATGAATTAGAGCCATATTACAAGGGAGAGATTTCTCGGTCTTCACTTCAGGGGGAGAGTAATAGTGAAGGAAATATTTATCCTAGTACAAGTACAGATGTCTTTGAGGAACTGGAAAATTTGGAAGAACAATTTGATACTCATGAAGCATCTAGAAATATTTTGAGAACAATTAATGATGTGTCTCATGAAATTGAAGCGACTAATCAGGATATGCTTAAAACTCATCCAGAAGTTTCCCCCCACTCTACACCAGAAACTGAAGATCTTGCTCTGAATGATCCTCTGTTGGTACCTATTATCTCAAACGAGTCTTCTAACTTTGAAAGTTTTTAGCCTAGGAAATCACTAAGATCCACAAAGGGAATTCCTAAAAAACAATATGAACCTGACACAAAAGCTCAATCCAAATATTCTATAGCTAACTTTATGTTGTACCATGGGCTATCCAAAAACCATGCACTTGCTATTAATCAATTATCTACTGTGTCTATTCCTAATAGCGTGCAGGATGCATTAAAGAATCCAAACTGGAAAGCAACAATGAATGAAGAACTGAAATCTCTTAAAAAGAATGCCACATGGGAAATAGTACACAAGCCTGTCGGAAAGAAGATTGTTGGTTGTCGCTGGGTATTTAATGTGAAGCTCAATGCAGATGGAACCATTTACAGATATAAGGCGAGATTGGTTCCCAAGGGATATATACAACGTTACGGAATTGATTACGGAGAGACTTTCGCACTTGTGGCAAAGATCAATATTGTTCGAATATTAATTTCAATTGCAGCGAATAAAGATTGGCCATTGTACCAGCTTGATGTGAAGAATGCATTTCTCAACGGAGAACTAGAAGAAGAGGTGTACATGGATATGCCTCCAGGTGTAAAATATAATCCAAGAGACATTGGTAAGGTTTGTAAGTTGAGAAAGTCACTATATGGCTTAAAACAGTCCCCAAGAGTTTGGTTTAAAAGATTTTTAAAATTTATGAAAACCTTTGGGTACAAACCAAGTAATTCTGATCATACATTGTTCATCAAGCACAAAGATGGCAGAATTACAACTCTTATTGTGTATGTTGATGACATAATCATCACAGGAGATGATCAGAAAGAAATAATTGAGTTGAAAATGTATCTTTCAAAGGAATTTGAAATGAGGATCTCGGAGAATTAAAATATTTTCTGGGTATTGAAGTTGCAAGGTCAAAGAAAGGGATCACACTTCGCAAAGAAAGTATGTTCTTGATTTACTTGCTGAAACAGGAATGTTGGATTGTAAACCAGCGGAAACACCATTAGAGATGAATCATGGATTAGCTCTTCTACCTGACCAAGTTCCTGCTGATAAAGAGAGATATCAACGTCTTGTGGGAAGATTAATTTATCTATCCCATATGAGACCGGATATTGCTTATGATGTGAGTGTTGTTAGTCAGTTCATGCATTGTCCAGTTGAACAACTCATGGATGCAGCCTTTCGCATTTTAAAATATCTGAAAAAGGCTCCAGGAAAAGGTTTACTATTCGGGAAGGATAATGAATTAGATGTTGTGGGATACACAGATGCAGATTGGGCTGGTGATAAGACTGATAGACGCTCTACATCTGGATACTTTACTTTTGTTGGTGGAAAGCTTGTTACTTGGCGAAGTAAAAAACAGAAAGTTGTCGCTAGATCAAGTGCAAAAGCTGAATTTCGAGGTATGGCACATGGACTTTGTGAAATGTTGTGGATCCGTAATGTCTTAAAAGAATTGAAATTAATGCTTCTAAGATCTATGGAGTTATATTGTGATAATGCATCTGCCATTCAGCTTGCTCATAACCCGGTTCAGCATGATCGAACGAAACATGTGGAGGTTGATCGTCATTTCATTAAAGAAAATCTTGATCGAGATATTATGTGCTTTCCGTTTGTGCCTTCAGAAGAGCAATTGGCCGATGTTCTTACTAAAGGAGTATCTCAGAAAATTTTTAACAGCTCTAGTGACAAGTTGGGCATGATTGACATCTATGCACCAACTTGAAGGGGAGTATAGAATAGATGATTAGCTTTATATGTATGTAGTAAAATAATATCCTGTAATATTATATCTTATCAGGCATGAGTCTTGTAAGAGAAGTGTAGTAGTATCTTGTAGGACACAATACCCAAGTGTATAAATATCCCTCCTATGACTCAGTGAAATATATAGAAAAGTAGAAGTAAACCAGTTCACTATTGTCTAAATAATCAACAAAAACCAGTACTCGATCGAGTTTTTCCTACAATAATAAAAATGGGCATGTAAAATGGTGCAGGCTGAACTGGGGTATCGTGCTTAAGGATATTAGAGAGGTGAGAAGTTTGCACCGCATGTTAAAATGGGCATGTAAATATAGTTCTTTCTAACTCCTGAAAAAAAAAAGAATAAAAGATTATGTACATTTCATTTTTGGTATCATCGATAGGATGAACCAGAATCTTTTTTTGGGTGCTATATATGGATGTAATCGAGTCGAATCGAAAATTGTTACGCTCGAGTTCAAGTTCGACTAAAAAATTCGGGCTTGAATTCGATCGAGCTTTTCATTTTAAGCTCGAATTTCGGTTTATATAAAATTCATTATGTTTGCGTTTGGTTTGAAAACTCGAACCGATTTCATCAAATATTGACAAAAGCTTGAAAATGATCCGTTTGGCTCGAGTTCGGTTCTAGTTCAACTCGACAAAATACATAAATTATATATAAATACTGAATATTTGTATAAAATATATGTATAATATAAATTTTTTTAAAAATAATAAAGGCTCGACTAGGTTTGCGAACCTTATGAGCCGAGTAATTTGAAACTCGAACTTGGCTTGGTAAAGTATTCAATTAGCTCAAACTCGAGCTAGGCTCGTTATGACCGAGCTGAATTCAAATATTTTACGAGACAAATTCGAATAGCTCACGAACAATTTGACTCGTTTACACCCATAATACTAGATATAATATGTCCCACTAACCTAACGTTAAGCACGACCTTAGAAAATCATAAAACTAACTCAAAAATTATTATATTTAATCCTCCAAATGCGTATAAGTTACTCACTAGCTTATAACCCGTGCGATTTACGGGTTTCTTTTGATATGTTATAAATTTCATTTATGTTATATTATAGAATCATTATTTTTAAAAATTATTTTAATATTAATTTAATTTGAATTTAATTGACGATATGCATGATTTAAAATTTGTATTTTAAAATTTTAAGTTAAATATATCATTAATGGAATTCGAACCTTGAATTTTTAGTAAAGTAATTTAATCATAAAATATACCTTATAATTATATCTAACGGTTCTTATTAATTAATAAAAATATAACGGTAATATGATATTATATTTTTGGGTATACGTTAATGTTTGCAAAATTATATTTTAAATTAAAAGGTAATGTATTTAATTAGAAAAAAAACATTGATGATCGGAAGATATGGTATGGTTGATGTTTTTAGGTATTTATAAAAGGTAATATAAGCTAAAGTAAATATGAAAAGTCAATCGACTTATTACCATTAATTATATTATTATATCATTTATTTTAATAATTAGGGTAACAAAATTGAAAACCAAACCGGCAAAATTTCAATCTTTCGGCTTTAATATAATGGTATTAGCTTAAAACTCATGCGATTCACGGATTTTCTTTGATATTATATGATTTTTTCAATAATTTAAATTAATTTTTTATGACATGAATTTTGTAAGTTTAATTTTTAAATAATATGATTTGATAATTATATATATATATATATATATATATATATATATATATATATATATATATATATATATTATATATAATTGCCATGTTAATTCTAAAAAATGAATAATTAAGTTAAAAGATATAGATGAGATGATACGATTTGGTTGAAAAAGGTATTCAATTAATTTTTAATTATTATGGTAATATTTTATTGAATACAATTTTGTAAATTAAATTTTTAAATAATATAATTTGGTATTAAATACATATATATATATATACACCATGTTTTTTTAAAAAAAACAAAAAATTGTTATAAAATATAGATAAGATGATTCGTTTTAGCTAAAATGATAATATAAAAGGTAATGTGTTTTACTTAAAAATGAAATTAATTAATTATTAAAAAATTAGAAATTGTACCATGTTTTGACCAATAATAAATATTTAAGTTAGGATAATTAAGTAAGAAAAGAAAGTTTGAAAATTAGACATTTTAGTTAGATAATATAGAAAATATATTACATTTTTGCTGAAAAAGGTAATCATTTGGTTATTAGTAATTATAATTTCATTAATTTATTTCATTAAATAGAATGGCCCATGATATTTTTGGAAACGAGAGGTTCTAGTCAAACCAGTTAGAAAATATAATGTGTTTTAGCTGAAGAAGGTAATTGGTTAGTTATTAGGAACTGTAACATCGTTCTTTTATTTTATAAAACAGAAATACATGTTTTTATCGATAATAAATATTTAAGTAAAGATAATTAAGTAAAAAAATCATGTTTGAAAAAGAATTTTTAGTTAAAAAATATGGAAAAGATATTACCTTTTAGCTTGGAAAGTTAATTAATTAGTTATTAGTTATTATAATATTAATAGTTTATTTCATTAATTAGAACAACCATATTTTTGGAAAGAAGAGATTTTAGTTAGAAAAGTTAAAAAATGTAATAGGTGAAAAAAGTAATTGTTTAGTTATTATTTAGGAGAAAATAAGATATTTTAGTTAAAAAATATTAAAAAGAGATTATCTTTTAGTTGGAAAAGGTAATAGGTTTATTATTAGTAGTTATGATATTATTAGTTTATTTCATTAATTTGAACGATCATATTTTTGGAAAGAATATATTTTAGTTAGAAAAGTTAGAAAAGGTAATAACTGAAAAAGTTAATTGGAAAAAAGATATTTTAGTTAGAAAAGATAACAGTTAAAAAAGGTAATTGGTTAGCTATTATTTAGGAGAAGTGTTGGGAAGAACTGCGTATAATATTAATTAGAACGACAATATATTTGGATAGAATTGTAGTTAAAAAATATAGAAAATATATTAACTTTTAACTGGAAAAGGTAATCAGTTACTCCCTCTGTTCCTCTCATTTCTTTACACTTTCCTTTTTAAGACGTCCCACCAATTCTTTACATTACTAAAAATAGTAATGTTTAACAATAAAATACATTATTACATCCACTACTTCACTCCACTTTTTCAACACTTTACACTATTACAACCACTACTTCACTTATTTTAACAATAAAATCACTATTACACCCACTATTTCATTTATTTTAACAATATTACACCCACTATCCTTGGTCTCCATGCCCAGCCGTAATATAAAGTATTGGCTAGGACGGAAGTAGTAGTTATTAGTAATTATAATATTATTAGTTTATTTCATTAATTGGAACGACCATATTTTGGAAAAAAGATATTTTAGTTAGAAAGGTTAGAAAAAGTAATAGCTGAAAAAGGTAATTGGTTATTTTTTATATAGTAGAAAATGAAATATTTTAGTTAGAAAATATAAAAAAGAGATTACCTTTTAGCTGGAAAAGGTATTCAGTTAGTTATTAGTAATTATAATATTATTAGTTTATTTCGTTAATTAGAACGATCATATTTTTGGAAAAAAGACATTTTAGTTAGAAAAGTTAGAAATGTTAATAACTGAAAAAGCTAATTGTTTATCTATTATTTAGGAGAAGTGTTGGTAAGAGTTGCGTGTAATATTAATTGGAACAATCATATTTTTGGAAATAAGATCTTTTAGTTAGAAAAGTTAGAAAAGGTAATAGCTGAAAAAGGTAAATGGTTAGTTATTATTTAGGAGAAGTGTTGGGAAGAGGTGTTGTAATATTTTGAAAAAAGATTGTGTTTTGTTTTTTTATAATTAAGTAAAATTATTAATGGTGATAAAGTAAAATAATTAAATAAGGTATGTACCGTACCGTAACTTATTTAGGAGAAGTGTTGATAAGAGTTACGTGTAATATTAATTAGATTAACCATATTTTGGGAAAGAAGAAATTTTAGTTAGAAAAGTTAGAATATGTAATAGCTGAAAAAGGTAATTGGTTAGTTATTATTTAGGAGAAGTGTTGGGAAGAGCTGCGTGTAATATTTTGTAATATTTTGAGAAAAGTTTGTGTTTTGTTTTTTTATAATAAGTAAAATAATTAAGGGTAATAAAGTAAAATAATTAAATAAGACAAGTAATGTATCGTAGCAAAAAAACAAGTACCAAAACTGTTAATGTTTCGTCTTTTATAATATAGGATAAATGTAACAGTAATTTATTTTGAAAAATGAAAATTTTTGATTTTTTTTTGTCAAACTGATCTAATCTATTTGCCATACTGTAAGTGCTTCATCGACAACTATTTACAAACTTACTTGCTGGTACGGTAAGTTGCATCAAAAGAAACCACATCCCCGAAAACTTCATAAAATTTGCACCTTGAACATCAGCCCAAAAGATACGAGTTAGATGACCATTTGATAAAAAATCCTTCATCTGATTTCTCCTGTTTGTTTTGAATTTTTGAAGTAGCATATCTGCACCATGTTTTCTTATATATAACTTGATATCTCTCATCCAGTTTTTGTTAGTGTAGGTGCCCTAGAGGCAATACATTGGTTCTTTTAATAAACCTTTATGTCATTTGATTATTCAATAAACGTATTTATTATGACTTTAATTACTGCGATATATTTGTTAGCATAATAAATGTCCTTAGAATCATGATACACATTGTATAGTTTAAGTACATGACTTGAACTTGAGATTATATAATATATCATATTCTTAAAGGTCCCTAGTTGAGTATTATTATATAGGACAATAATAATACATAAATAGACTAGTATGTTGTTTGACAGATAACCACATCTCATTGGTTATCAGTATGGAGATACTAAAGTCAATACATAGGTACATGTAAGGGTACATGGTACTGGACAGACCCAAAGTGAGATTCTTCATGTTTAATAAAGTCATAAGAAAGACTCACAGTGATAATGGTGTAATGATCCTTTGACTTGAGATCATTATATTTCTATACGAGGATTAATGTACTTTGACTACATTAAAAGTTACCTTTGATCGGGTGATGATAAAAGTGGACATCGGGTATATTATGAGTCGTATGAGAAATATGAATGATAGATAAAGGATTTAACCCTCCTAGAATTAGGAGAGATATTATTGGTCTCTTGATTGAGTGAGACTATAAAATGCATGGCCGTGCTTAAATATTGATTTGTTTTAATAGTCTACTCATGGATCAAGTAAACCTGGATTAAATGTTGAAGTGGATGACGAAATACATGCCTCGAGTTTAATCTATAATATTTGGTTAAAGGGATTATATTACATGGAAACATTTATCACGAAAGGTTTAATTGGATCACCAATTATTATTATTACTTGGGTAGCAATGATGTATTACTAGATGCCACTCATTGTTTATAATTTTATTATTGGATATTAAAATTATTGCCAACGTAATAATAACCTAAAGGGTTACACAATAAGAACGTTTTAAAAGGAGTTTTAATTTAAATATTAGATTTAAATTAAATAATTAAAATTCGAAATTGATTATGGAATCAGATTTCGTTTTTAATTAAATGATTATAAATTCGAAATTGGATAAATAATTAATTGAGTTGGACTTAGTTAATTAAATGTTATTTCGAATTTAATTCATTAAAAACCCAAATCAGTTTGTTTTAATTGAAGCCCAAGCTGATTAGGGTTAGGCCCATCTTTCTCTCTATAAATACATAAAGATGTATTGGTTAGGGTAACACTTTTGCAAAATCGTTTTTCTTAAAAACCCTAGCTGCTCTATTCTTTGAGAGGCTAGAGAGAGAGAGAGGCTGATTTTGGCTAGTACCTGCTCCTTGGATCGTTGGACGATCGAACGTTCGTGTGGACGATTTAGAGACGCGGATCTTGCATCAAGGGCTGCGTGGTGATCACAATTTAGGACCTCCATCTGTCAACCGAATTCATAAAGCTTCGTAAAGGTACTAATTCTATTCACCATAATCAGCATGTCATATACATGGATCCTATGATTAGAGTTTTGGATTTTTATTGTTTTACGACTGTTTTCGCTGCGTTTATGCCCCGAAACCCTTCAATGGTATCAAAGCTACGTGTATAAGGGGTTGATTTGGTTACGTGTTTACTGTATTTGATGCATGTATGCATGTTCTATGAATCTGCCATGAAATAGTTTCGATATACGTTGATTATAAACTGTTATATCACATGTTTGATGAATCGTATGTATCTGATATAGTGATGTTAGCATGTTTGGAATCTGCCATGACTCATATGTATACGATCTGTTTGTATGATGATATAAACTGTCGGATGGATGCAAACGGATACGATCTGTTTACTGGGTTTAGGGTTACGTGTATACTGATACATGTTTCTGGTAACTGGAATTGAGGTCGCATATATGTTGATATATGCTTCTGGACATGTATTTTGATACATGATTTGCATGTATTTTGATACGTGATTTTGCAAAATTTTGATAGGTCGATCCGCGTGTTTAGGGCTTGTGACAAATTTGGGCTTATGACATATGCTCTATTCATATGATATATTGTGATATATAATAATATGATGATGATGTTCTTAAGTGTTAATTGAGCATGGTGATTGGTTATGGCCTTGAGACCCATAGGTTAGTGGTTTTTATTACTATGGTTTGGTTTTATAAATACGACTTGCATGTCGTTTTCTTGGTGCTTTGTAATTGTTCATCTCGAATGTAACTCGAGTTCTTATGTAATTTCATTAGTATAGTTATGTTTTATATTCAATGTAATAAGAAGATCATTGGAAGCATGCAATGAAGGATCAATGGAGATGAAGGCATTTGACACAAAGAAGACATGAAGACATGTATTTATGAAGACCAACTATGTAATAATTTAGTTTTATTAACCACCATAGATTGACCTAGATTTTTCCATTAGCATGGAAAGATCATATAGGATTGGGCCATAACCAAGCATGATTTTATTTTCTTGCACTTTACATATGATGATATGTATGCGTAGTGATAGAGATGCATGTTTAATTAGATTAATCATGTATGTATTAGATACGTCACCCATATCATGCTTGCCATGCTTAACAAGATAAAATCTGTAACGATTCGAGATTTTAAAATGAACAAACGATCATGAGATTTCTGTGTTTATGAAACACGGAATTAAAATATGAATTTTCAATTATTTAGATATGGGGAGATTTTGTCAAAAACGGGTTTTACCTGTAAGGAAGTTGGGTATTAAGTGAGGCCACTTGTGACTCCTCCAACAACCTGGAAATCAAACTATTGATGAATATTGATTTAAAGTATTTAACTCAAGGAAAAATTGGGAATCTCTTTATGATGGGATCATGGTCGTTTTAATTTTGAAACCCCTTAATAAAATATTAAGTTTTAGTCGGATGCTTTCCAATGAATGAACACTCATTGAATCCTAGATCGATAAGGGGAATGACTGCCAGTGGCAGGGGACTCCTGTCTATCGTGGTGAGATGTGACGAATATAAGCGGTTATATTCAACCGTTGTATCATTGGGTTTAACTTAACTGAGTCGTCATAATAAGGTGAAAATAAACGGTTATATTCAATTATTATGAACTTAGAAGCATAAAGTTTGGTTCAAAATCTATTAGATAGACAAGAACAATTGTTGTTCACCAAACTATCCAAGAATTATATATGATATAATTGACAACTGTTGTCTACCTAAATAATCATGTTTTAAGGACTACCAGTGGTTGACTTAGGATATGATGAAATATGGATCTTGGCTCACTAGAAAGATTTATGGGATATTCTTTCCGATTTAATAGTAAGGGCTATTAATTTGATAAAAATAGTGGGAGATAAATATTATGAATATGTAATAATCACTTGAACATAATTATTGTAACAATCTAATTTATCTTATGCATTTTATCATTGTAGAAAACAAATGGCACAAAACACAAACAACAGTTTCTTTGTACGATCAGTCCTTGAGAAGGACAAGCTGACGGGATCAAACTTCCTTGACTGGTCTAGGAATTTGAGAATTGTCTCATGCAGGAAAAGAAATCTTATGTGATTGATATTCCTCCACCGGCAGCCCCTGCTAACAATGCCACTGCTGCTCAACGAAATGCTTATCAGAAGCATATTGATGATGCAACTGATGTGGCTTGTCTTATGCTTGCTATTATGGATGCTGAGCTTCAGAAGCAGCATTTTGATATGAATGCTTATACTATGTTTGAACATCTTTCGACGATGTTTCAATCACAGGCTCGTGTGGAAAAGTTCAACACGAGCAAAGCACTCTTCTCGTGCAAGCAGGGCAACGGACCAGTTGGACCACATGTTCTAAAGATGATTGGGTATTGTGATTAACTTGCTCGTTTGGGGTTCCCGCTTCAGCGAGAGGCTCAAGTCGATATAATCTTGCAATCTTTGAACAGCGACTATACTCAGTTCATTATGACTTTTAATATGACTGAGCAAGATAAGACTCCTATGGAATTGTTGGCCATGCTGAGGACCACTGAAGCAAATATGGTCAAGGCACCTGAGAAAGCTCCCATAATGATGGTGGGCAAGAAAGGTGCTAAGGGAAAGGGGAAATGGAAGGGCAAGAAAAAGGTAGCATCAAAAGTTCTTGGTCCTTCTAAGCCCTCTTTCAAAAAGGCTAAAAAGCCGAAGGGAGATGTCGCAACGGCTGACAAAGGTGATTGTCACTATTGCCACAAGCCTGGTCATTGGAAGAGAAACTGTACTGCTTACTTGGATGATCTGAAGAAAATGAAGGGTGTTCAGATTTCTGGATCAGGTATTTATGTTATAGAAGTCAATCTGTCTATTTCTACGTCTTGGGTATTGGATACCGAATGTGCTTCTCACATTTGTATAAATGTGCAGGAACTGCAGAGAAGTAGGACTTTGGCTAAGGGAGAAGTGGACCTACGAGTAGGAAATGGAGCAAAAGTTGCTGCTTTAGCTGTAGGAACTTATTATTTATCTTTGCCCTCTGGGCTTGTTTTAGAACTTGAAGACTGTTTTTACGTGCCTGTGATTCGCAGAAACATTATTTCTGTTTCTTGTTTGGACAAGAAAGATTTTTCGTTTATAATAAAGAACAATAGTTGCTCTTTTGCTTTGAATGATTTAACCTATGGTGTTGCGCGTTTATTTAATGGTTTATATGTTCTTGATTTACATAATCCTGTCTATAACATAGAAAACAAACGACTTAAAGTAAATGACTCAAATCAAACATACCTCTGGCATTGTCGTCTAGGCCATATAAATGAGAAACGCATATCCAAATTACATAAGGATGGATACTTGGATAAGTTTGATTTTGGATCATACGAAAAATGCGAATCTTGTTTGCTTGGTAAGATGACTAAAGCCCCTTTTACTGGTAAGGGTCAAAGGGCCACTGAACGTTTGGAGCTAATACATAGTGATGTATGTGGCCCAATGCGTGTGATGGCTAGAGGAGGCTACTACTACTTCATAACATTTACTGATGACTTCAGTAGATATGGATATGTAAATCTTATGAAGAACAAATTCGATTCTTTTGAAAAATTCAAAGAATACAAGGCTGAAGTAGAGAAGCAAATAGGCGGAGGTGCAAGTATTAAGATCTTACGATCCGATCGTGGGGGTGAATACTTAAGCACCGAATTTAAAGAGTATTTAAAAGAGTGTGGTATTGTATCACAACTCACTCCGCCAGGTACACCTCAATGGAATGGAGTTTCAGAGAGGAGAAATCGCACCTTGTTGGACATGGTACGATCGATGATGAGTCATGCAGATATTCCAATAAGTTTCTAGGGTTATGCTCTAGAAACAGCGGCTTTCACACTTAACCGTGTTCCAACCAAGAAGGTTCAAAAGACTCCATATGAGATATGGGAGGAGAAACGGTCAAGCATGAACTTTATGAAAGTTTGGGGATGCAAGGCGTTTGTAAAACGTCAAGTATCTAACAAGCTTGGACCTAAATCCGAAGAGTGCAATTTTGTGGGATACCCTAAAGAAACAAAGGCGTATTATTTTTATAGTCCTTCTGAGCAGAAAGTGTTCATTGCTTGAGATGCTGTCTTCATGGAAAGAGATTTTGTTTCCAAAAAAACAGTGGGAGAACTATTAATCTCGATGAAGATCGAGAACCACAAAATAGCATTGAACCTGAAGTGGAACAAGAGCAGGATAATAATAATGCTCAAGAAACACAGGTTGTTCGTAGATCAAGTAGGATTCGCCATGAGCCAGAGAGATATTATGGATTTCTCTTGACCCAAGGTGGCGATGTGATGCTTGTAGATAATGATGAGCCTCTCACCTACAAGGATGCTATGAATAGTCCAGATTCTGAGAGATGGCTGGAAGCCATGAAATCTGAGATGGATTCCATGTATGAAAACAAAGTATGGACTTTGGTTGCACCACCTGATGGGGTTAAACCCATAGAGTGCAAGTGGGTTTTCAAGAAGAAAACTGACATGGATGGAAATTTACAGACCTACAAAGCAAGACTGGTGGCGAAAGGTTTCAAGCAAATTCATGGTATTGACTATGATGAAACTTTCTCACCGGTAGCTATGGTCAAGTCCATCAGGATTTTGCTTGCGATAGCGGCTTATTATGACTATGAAATCTGGCAAATGGATGTCAAGACCGCTTTCTTAAATGGAAGCTTAGAAGAGGATGTGTACATGACACAACCTGAGGGTTTTGTCGATCCAAAGTTTGCTAGAATGGTTTGTAAGTTGCTACGATCTATTTATGGATTGAAGCAGGCCTCAAGGAGGTGGAACATCCGTTTTGATGAAACAGTCAAAGAGTTTGGCTGCAAACAAAATGAGGATGAGCCGTGTGTTTACAAGAAGGTTAGTGGGAGCCATGTGGCATTCCTAGTATTATATGTGGATGACATATTACTAATAGGGAATGACATTCCTTCTCTACAGGCTGTGAAGACTTGGTTGGGAAAAAGTTTCTCGATGAAAGACTTAGGCGATTCTACCTATATATTAGGGATCAGGATCTATAGAGATAGATCTAAAAGATTAATCGGCCTAAGTCAGAGTACATACATTGACAAAGTATTGCTTCGTTTTGGAATGTAAGAGGCAAAGAGGGGTTTTGTCCCGGTGTCTATAGAGATCTCAAAGGAAAACTGTCCTAAATCATCAGATGATAAGGACCGTATGAGTAAAGTGCCATATGCTTCGGCAATTGGTTCTATAATATATGCAATGATATGTACTCGTCCTGATGTCTCGTATGCTTTAAGCATGATGAGCATGTACCAGTCTAATCCAGGTGAGGGTCACTGGACAGCTATCAAGAATATTCTAAAGTACCTTAAACGGACTAAGGATTCGTTCTTGATATACGGAGGAGATGAGAAGCTGGTCGTAAAAGGTTACACTGATGCTAGTTTCCAGACAGATAGGGACGATTCTGTGTCCCAGTCTGGATTCGTGTTTTGTCTAAATGGAGGTGCTGTAAGCTGGAAAAGTTCGAAGCAAGAGACAGTAGCTGATTCTACAATGGAAGCTGAGTATATTGCCGCCAGTGAAGCAGCCAAAGAGGCTGTTTGGATTCGAAAATTCATTACCGGACTTGGTGTGGTTCCGTCGATCGCAGATCCAGTTGATCTGTATTGCGATAACAATGGAGCCATTGCGCAGGCTAAGGAACCAAGGTCCCATTCCAAGGCAAAGCATATACTTAGAAGATATCATCTTCTTCGAGAGATAAACGAGAGAGGAGATATACATATATGTAAAGTGCATACTAATGATAATGTTGCGGACCCACTGACCAAGGCTTTGTCGCAGCAGAAGCACGAAGGTCATACTAGTTCCATGGGTATTAGATACATGGGTGATTGGCTCTAGTGCAAGTGGGAGATTGTTAGTGTAGGTGCCCTAGAGGCAATACATTGGTTCTTTTAATAAACCTTTATGTCATTTGATTATTCAATAAACGTATTTATTATGACTTTAATTACTGCGATATAATTTTTAGCATAATAAATGTCCTTAGAATCATGATACACATTGTATAGTTTAAGTACATGACTTGAACTTGAGATTATATAATATATCATATTCTTAAAGGTCCCTAGTTGAGTATTATTATATAGGACAATAATAATACATAAATAGACTAGTATGTTGTTTGACAGATAACCACATCTCATTGGTTATCAGTATGGAGATACTAAAGTCAATACATAGGTATATGTAAGGGTACATTGTACTGGACAGACCCAAAGTGAGATTCTTCATGTTTAATAAAGTCATAAGAAAGACTCACAGTGATAATGGTGTAATGATCCTTTGACTTAAGATCATTATATTTCTATACGAGGATTAATGTACTTTGACTACATTAAAAGTTACCTTTGATCGGGTGATGATAAAAGTGGACATCGGGTATATTATGAGTCGTATGAGAAATATGAATGATAGATAAAGGATTTAACCCTCCTAGAATTAGGAGAGATATTATTGGCCTCTTGATTGAGTGAGACTATAAAATGCATGGTCGTGCTCAAATATTGATTTGTTTTAATAGTCTACTCATGGATCAAGTAAACCTGGATTAAATGTTGAAGAGGATGACGAAATACATGCCTCGAGTTTAATCTATAATATTTGGTTAAAGGGATTATATTACATGGAAACATTTATCACGAAAGGTTTAATTGGATCACCAATTATTATTATTACTTGGGTAGCAATGATGTATTACTAGATGCCACTCATTGTTTATAATTTTATTATTGGATATTAAAATTATTGCCAACGTAATAATAACCTAAAGGGTTACACAATAAGAACGTTTTAAAAGGAGTTTTAATTTAAATATCAGATTTAAATTAAATAATTAAAATTCGAAATTGATTATGGAATTAGATTTCGTTTTTAATTAAATGATTATAAATTCGAAATTGGATAAATAATTAATTGAGTTGGACTTAGTTAATTAAATGTTATTTCGAATTTAATTCATTAAAAACCCAAATCAGTTTGTTTTAATTGAATCCCAAGCTGATTAGGGTTAGGCCCATCTTTCTCTCTATAAATACATAAAGATGTATTGGTTAGGGTAACACTTTTGCAAAATCGTTTTTCTTAAAAACCCTAGCTGCTCTATTCTTTGAGAGGCTAGAGAGAGAGAGAGAGGCTGATTTTGGCTAGTACCTGCTCCTTGGATCGTTGGACGATCGAACGTTCGTGTGGACGATTTAGAGACGCGGATCTTGCATCAAGGGCTGCGTGGTGATCACAATCTAGGACCTCCATCTGTCAACCGAATTCGTAAAGCTTCGTAAAGGTACTGATTCTATTCACCATAATCAGCATGTCTTATACATGGATCCTATGATTAGGGTTTCGGATTTTTATTGTTTTACGACTGTTTTCGCTGCGTTTTTGCCCCGAAACCCTTCAGTTTTGACATCCACAGCAGTTAGGCCAAAATCAGAGTATAACCCAAAACAATTCTTATAGAGGTCATGTGCTCTAAAAGCACCAATGTTTGATTTTGCAGCATCTAAAAGAAAATGCCGCTAAAGTGCAATCATAGAATGATTTGCACATAGGAATTCCTTTCCTGATTCAGACGCTAATGCATGGTTATGACCCTCTATAAAACAGGTGATTATATAGCCATCTGAACCCATGTATTTGAGGATTACTTTTGCATCGCATTTAGATATTTTTGTAATAGCCCTTCTCCGTCTAACTTGCACACCAACATCAATAGATGTATGCAACTATTCTGATTTAGCATTAGAAAGTTTTGATATTGAAGTCTAATGATGTCCTACCTTCGAACAAACAATATATTTCGTCACAATATTTTTATTCTTGGTCTTTTATGTTGATTTACGAACATTAAAGACCTTGCCTTCCATATTCAATATAAAAAGCAAAACATGCTTCAATATCATCAAAATGCTGACCAAATTTAAATTTGTTGTCGTTGACTTTAGGATTTCAAAGCTTAGTGGTCCTACTAAATGAATCATTGAAACCTTTTACGAACTCTTCATGAATCAGATTATTACGAGTTGAATCAAAAATACCTTAAGTGGAAGCATTATTTTTCGTATAGAAAATAAATATACATTATTAATAGGGGCTGACAATTTCGGGTAACAGGTCGGGTTCGTATCGGGTTGACATTACCCGGTCATTTTTTTAGATCTACCCGAACCTGACATGACCCGAAACGGGTTGAATTATGCAAACACGAACCCGACCTGTTGCAACCTAAACTTACCCGAACCCGACCTGTTTTGGCACGAATTCTAAATGGGTTGTATTTGAACCGACCTGACCCGACCCGAAAAATAATTTAGCAAAAAACTTTAATGAAAAATAGTGGATAATAATAGAAAGATGGAATCATTAAATTAAAAATTTCTCAAAGCAACAACCATTCAAGTCATTCCAGTCATCATGTGGGAAACAATAAAAGAATAAATTACAAAACATTCAGAAGTCTTGTAAAAACATCATTCTCTACTAATTAAGATAACTGAGCAATACAAAGATAATTTTATTTGCAAGATAGCTCAGTATAGACATCATATGATGTCCTTGAGATTTCATTTGACGTTTCATCATCGGCCTGGTGTTCAGAAGCAACATTATTTTGATTTTCACTCCCATTTTCCATTTAACCTGTACATATAAATACAAAATTCAGAGATTAACTAATTATAAAACATAATTACTAAAATGAGAAGAGATAATTTAATTACCAAATCGAGATATGAGATGTTATGAGAGGATGACGTCCTTAGGGTTTGAGATATTAGATTGAGAGGTGTTAGGGTTTGAAGATAGGAGACGAAGAGAAGATACGAGAGAGAGGCGAATATAGAAATGATACGATAAAAGTAAGTAAGGTTTGATAGATTAGATTATTAGAAATAGGGTATGATGGTTAGTGGGCTACTAGGATTGGGTTAGTATATATATATATATATATATATATATATATAGGCAAATGCTCAAATACAAACCAATCCTAAACTACAAACTAGATTTAAAAATAATCAAAATTAAGATATACACGGTACATACACCCACCCCCACCCAATTTAAACATGTTAGGTCCCAAAGTATCGTAGAAGGGGGGGGGGTTGAATACGATACTACCAAAAAAAAATAATTTTGAGAATATATCTTTATTGATAATAAACTCGAAGGGGTGTTACAACTTCTAATCCAATGGATTAGCTTCAAAACCTGAACACTCCTAAGGATAGTTTAGGCACGAGGACCTTCTACTCGACACTTCCTGAAAGCGGGCTAAGCCGACTTTCCTACTAGATGGACTGTCTAGCAGCTTACACTCCTAAGGATAGTTTAGGCACGAGGACCTTCTACCCGACACTTCCTGAAAGTGGGCTAAGCCGGCTTTCCTACTAGATGGACTATCTAGCAGCTTACACAGAAAAGATATAAGAGAGAGAAGAGAGAGTTGTGTGTTGAGGTGTGTTTTAAAATGAAATACAGCAGCCCTATTTATAGGTTTTAGAAAGTTACTATTTGACACTATTTCAACAACCCCCAAATAGTAACCGAGCACTATTCCAACAACCCCCAAATAATAACCGGGCACTATTTCACCAACCCCAAATAGTAACCATTGGTTACTATTTATATGAATAGTACTATTTATATGAATAGTGATTTCGGATACTATTTACATGAATAGTAATTTTGGATACTATTCATTTTCCTCTTAATTTGATATCCTTAAATATTCAGCTTCCAACTAACCAGAGGATATCAATACTGCTCTAAACTCAATCATACCTCTTGAACAGTTTTTCTGAGTTAGATACTTCGATTCTTTTGTGAAGTGTTGACGCCTAGTGCAACTGGTCTGGTTCACATACGATTAACATTCACTCGTGGTCTTCATGTCATGTCTTTAAGAACACTGCTAAGAATTGTGAAATCATAAAAACTTTATCACTGGAATCTTTTGGCCCTTTAACTGAATTGTCTGTACATTTTATTTTGTCACTGAGGCTTGATCATCTTAATGAACTTCTTTCAGCGACTTGATCCTTGTTGATGCATGTTCTTCAAATTTCACGATCCCTGTATAGAGTTAATATTATTTATCTTTTATCCTAGTTGAGTTATATATGTCTCTATTACATATTACATTACATTATGCTTTACAATCTCCCCCTATTTGATTGTTAGGGTTTAACAAGCAAATTCTTAGAGGATAACTCAACTGATACAACAAAATAAAATACAAAGATAAATAATATTAAAGTGCATTCTGGATCATATATATACATTTTCCAGATTTCTAAAATTTGAACAAGTACAAGACAAATTGTTCCTCTAGACTGAACATATCTTCAAGTTTGCCTTGCTTTCTTTCCACATAGCACTAATACTCCCATTAACTTTTTCTTTCCCAAAATAAAGTTAATTCTGTGTCAACAACCTTATCTTTGCCCTTATGCCTAGTAGATTTTTCTTGATCATCCAACTTCTCCCCCTCAGTTGGGTTATCCTCCAGAGTAGTAGGATGTGGAGTTGGTAAATTAGACGAAGATGGCTTTACCAAGGAGTTGATTGCATCATTAAACTGGGTTTCCATGGTATTCAATTGAACCTGGAATACATCATGTTGAATAAGTTGCAAATTTTTGATTTCTGCAATGGACTTACAGATATTTTGCAACTCTTTCTCCATTGTTTGGACCCGTGTAATGAGTCTGCTGTATTCCTTTCTGGTTACAGGTGCATGTGGTTGAGTAGGTTATTCACTCGTACGTTCTGCAGGTGTTTCACTCAACACTCTATATTCACTCGGTTTAGTGGTTTGGGTTACACTTGCATGTTCTGTTTCTCTTTCCCTCAACTCTCTTCCAGAGCTTCCACCGAGATGTGTACCTGCAAATGAAATCATCCTAGCCCCATTTTCAGAGGTCACAGATGGTGCAATGAAAGTTCGTGAGCTTCTGTCCTCGCGTGAAGCGAGTTGCCGACTACTGGTAAAGAGTGGTAAATCTCGAAAGAGATCCAGAGATTTTCCCTCCGGGTGGTTAAACTTGAATCGATTAAATGGCACAAAACCCAAGTTTCCTTCGACTATCTGTGAAGACACTTGATTCATAAAAGAACCACCTACCGATGGATCTTTCCGTAAAATGGAAGATTCACCAGCAGTTATTGAGGTAGGTAATTCCACCTCGGATGCCTGTGAAGGCATTTGATCTTTAGAAAGATCATCAACCACTTTTATATTCCGTGAAATGGAACTCAAGATAGTTGCTCCCATCAATTCAACCTTATTTACATTTTCACTCATTTGACAAGGAAGAATTGTTTCAATAACAGTTGTCGTTACCTCAGGTTCATTGGGTTTACTCCGTTTAGAATGAGGTAGAGCGGTTGATGTAACTAACTCCTTATATGGTGCTGCTGAGGCACTATCTCCCTCAAAAGTGTTGATGGATGGTCGTTTAAGTGACAATTGAGGTGTAGGAGTTTGTTGTGTTTGTGTTTGTAGAATGGGCTCTTCGACCTGTGTTAGAGTCGGTGGGATTTCCTGCTCTTGGTCGGGTAAGATGGCCACTAGGGGCTGTAGAAACTATATTTCCTGTGACACAGCGGGGAATACAGATGTTGGAATAGCAGAGATTGAAATATTACCTTGTCGTATACCTGCTCTCACTGGTCTTGGTAACAACGGAAGTGGGACAGTCTTTAGATATCAGTTAGGACTGTAGGCACATCCGTATATTTCTTTTTGCTTATGTAATTAATTACATTCGTCTTCATGGAAGAACATTCTACCTTTTTACCATTTTCCAAGTGTGCCCTGTCTTCATCATTCAAAAAATCATTTAATATTAGCTGTAGAAACCTTGGATATAGACAATTGACATTTTGAGTCTGAACATCTCTTCTTCCCAAGTGTTTCATCTTTAAAATGATTTGACCAAGCACTATTTTTCCAAAATTAATCCTCAAATTATTGGCGACCGCATACCCTATTTTTTGAATAAATTCAGGTATTCAATCATGATTTGTTCTATCTGAGGAAAAAACATGGTTAAGAGTGTGAAAGAAGAAATTTCAGTACTGGGTTAGAAACGTTCTAGATAGATTACCAGTATTGAAATTGCCATCTTGGAACCTTATAAAACGAAAGAATAGTTCAATCTGTTCAGGTGTAGGATTAGAAACAAGATTTTCCATAGGAAAATGAAGAATTCGATTAACATCTCGTTCAGTGACCCTAATCGACCTACCAAATAGTCAATATGTGAATGCACACCCGTCCTGTCCAGAAGTGTTAACCGCACTGCAATATAGTTCACGCAATGCATCATGGTTAAGCTACACTGGTGTAACTAAAGCATAACGAATTAATGAATGTTCATTCAGAAATTGTGTCCAAGCCCGAAATTGCTCATCCAGAATGGTTTCGATTTGCTGAATGGAAATAGGATCAACTTTAGCAATTAAAAAGCTTCCCTGCAATGCCATTTTCAAAACTTTGAGGAAATTCAAAAACAAGGGTTAGTTTTTGTAACGGATGATGTATAAAGCAAGAATATGAAATCCGATCTAAAAACCACCAGCTAGATTGAGAGATCTTTCCGATCAAAGCTCGAAATATTCAGCAATTGTGTGTATATGCTCTGTATATCTGAAAAATGATGATGTTAAACACAAACAAAAACTCATCATTTATAAGTTTCAAGGATTAGTGGGTTAGGTGTGATAGTGACAGGTTATGTTGAATAACACCGCTCAATAATTTCCCACCTAATCAACCAATAATTTCTTACGTAATCAATCAATTAGCCAAAAAACATCTTATCACCAAAACCTGTCAGCCGAAAAACATCTTATCATCGAAATCTATCAGCCTATACACATACACACATATTTAATACTTCTAATTATTATGGATTCACGCAATAAATCAAGAATTAATCCACAATAATCAGATAAACTCACAATTAAATAGACATGAAATTAGCAAAATATCATTAATTGATATATGTCAATAAAATATTTATTTAATTATGCTACAATGATATCTCTAGAATAATCATGCAGATAAACAAATAAAACAAACAAAATCTAGAGAATGAAATTCCCTGGCTGCAAGCAAATTGAACAGACATTTTAAAAGACCATGTGAAATTTAACATACCAAGCTCACTTACCAACCTTGAAAAGGTTGCTTCATCCAAAGCTTTAGTAAAAATGTCTGCCAACTATTTTTCATTAGGAACAAAATGCAGTTCTACAGTGCCTTCCATCACATGCTCCCTGATGAAGCGGTATCTGATGTCTATGTGCTTGGTTCTAGAATGCTGCACTGGATTCTGTGATATTGCAACTGCACTAGTGTTATCACAAAAAATTGGATCTTTTCAACTTTAACTCCGTAGTCAAGTAGTTGATTTCTCATCCATAGAATCTGTGAACAGCAACTCCCAGCTCCTATGTATTCAGCCTCTGCAGTTGAGGTAGATACTGAGTTCTGCTTCTTACTGAACCATGAGACCAGCTTGTTTCCCAAGAATTTACAGGTTCCTGTGGTACTTTTTCTATCCATTTTGCAACCTGCATAATCTGCATCTGAGTGACCAATTAGATCAAAACCAGAATCTCTAGGGTACCAAATGCCAGGGTTTGGTGTTCCCTTGAGATATCTGAAAATCCTTTTAATAGCTACTAAGTGAGATTCCCTAGGATCAGCTTGAAATCTAGCACATTAACATGTAGCAAACATAATATCAGGTCTACTAGCTGTTAAGTATAAAAGAGATCCAACCATGCCCCTATAGCTGAAAATACACCTAGAGGGGGGGGGTGAATAGGTGTTATGACTAACAATGACCAAATAAAAAAAAATTATTCTGCCTAAGAAAATATATACTGGCAGTTAGCTGGGTACGATAGGCAGCTAACTGGGTTCAGCAAAAGAGACAGATTAATGAATAGGCAGCTAGCTGTGATATGCAATGCAGAAGGACAAAATTGCAGTAAGTAAAGAACACCAAGACTTTTAGCTAGGTTCGACCCCTAATCGTCTATGGTCTACGTCCTAGTCCCTTACCAACTTGGTAAGAGAATATATTATTGATCACTCGAAAAACCAATTACAAGACTCAATAATATATCTCCCTTATCACCCAGTTACTAACTGCAGCTAGCTGGAACCTCTTATTTCCTGAACACAGCTCTCTAAGTTCTATACTTAAACCAAGTATAAACTTCTCTAGCCTGATGCTCCTTGAATCCTGGTTCCACCAGCTCAACAATTCAGCAACTACTTATCTTTACAAGATGAACAATACAATGGATAAAAATAATTACAACTCAAGGATTCGAACTCTATAAAGACTCGATGTATATATTATAGTACAGGAGCTCTTTTGAAATGAGGTGCAGAGTTGTTTCTTGTATTCTTGAATATAGCTTGAAGGTTCGTATTCTCTGGTGTTCTTCTTCATGAATAATCACGCAGCCCTTTATAGTGAGTTGTAGGAGATGAGATTTTGAACAATCTTTGCAACGGTCTTGAAGATATCTTCTCACGTGTGGCTTTGTTCAATATAACTGTCCTACTAACGTTCACCTGCAGGTTTTATGAGTATTAAACTGAAGATTATAATGATTCTTATTTGAGAGAATAAACCAGAGGAAAGAGAGAAGAAAGTGTGATTAATGCTTGAAGAAAACCGTTAGATAGAAAATGAGGAGCATAAGGAATTTGATAATTAGTACATGTGTTTTCTTCTCATACTTTCTACTAGACAATCAGTGGTGGAGGTGTAGAATTAAGGAAAGTTTGAGTATTAAAAGGTGCATGCTTGAAAAGTAAGCACATGGGTTGCTTTTAGAAGAACATTAAATAATACAAAGATTCCCTTACTTAAGGAAATATGTTTTTGTGAAAAAGCTATTGAATGAAAAGAGCTTTTAAAATATGAATATTTCTATCATGAATGTTCAGACCACTCTTGATTAATTATGACTTAATTAAAAAGTCGAACTTCCCTGTTATTCTGGACAGACAGCCAGCTAACTGTGATACTGAGTCAGCTAGCTTAGATACCTTGCCAGCTAGCTGAGATGCCCTGTTTTCTGCTGAGTAATTAACCTGCAACAACAAAGTTTATCCAGAACATATTCCCAGCTTGCTACCTAGGTATGATCATCAAAATTAGAGGGTTTCAATCTCCCCCTTTTTGATGATTATACACCAATTTTAGGAGAAATACAAAAACTCCCCCTAAATCTAGCAACCATATTAAAGACAAATAAGTACTAGCTAAAATGCCATAGATTTAGACATAGAAACCACATTCATCAGAGTTTAAACTTAAACCAACATGTTGAGCACACATAGGACAAGTTCAGAAAACCAAGTTTAAAAACACACATAACAAAGCAACATAAGCAGTTTTAATCAACATAAGCAAGTTTTAATCCTAAAATGATTCTCCCCCTTAATCATTAAAAAGAGGACATTTAGGACTCATCATCAACTTCATCATCCTTTGCTTCAGAGGGCTTAGCAGCATTCTTTGAACCAGATGCATCCAGAGAAGGATCAGGAACACTAACCACTGGCACAGTTCCAGCAGTTCTAGCAGCAATATTGGCAAAATCATGAAGAACAGAGATGTCTGCAGAGTGAACTCCTGTCCTAGTGGAGGCAGAAGTGCGAGAACCAGTAATTGCCTCTCGGAGAGATGACATTTCCTCAGCCATGTCTGAAACCTGATCAGATAGCTTCTGAATTACAGCTTTGAGATGCTTGAAATCCTCAGAATGATCCATACCAGCCACATTAACATTTCCAGCAATAACATGTGCAGACGAAAGAGGGGTAACAGGTGGAGGAGGGAGAGGATCCATGCGAATAACCTTACCATCAGAATCAAGTTTGAGATGGGATTGCAATAGACTTTTAGCATCCAAAAACTCTCTAGCCAACTCACAGTCTTCATCCTTGAGATTAAGTCCATACCACTGAAACACCCTTGTCAATAGACAACCATAGGGTAGTGGTGCAGTGTTTGTTTCAAACACATCCATCATATTTTTCAATATGAGACCAGCCAAGTTAAAAGGTTTCTCAGATAATAGCATAGACACAACAGATACATCTTGACCAGAAAAATTCGAACGAGTGCCCGTACGAGGGTTAACATTATCAATGCACACTTTAAACAGCACATGAGCCAAGGGAGTCACAGTGTTAGTTGTTGGAGGAGTGTATTCCGTCAAATCATCCATCCCACGAATAATTTTCAGTTGGTCCAATTCAGAAAAATTTTCTAATTCAGTAGGACCCTTTTTAGTTCCAATAGACACATTAGAGGGTTGTTCAATGCTTAAAATAGAGCTAAGCACAGGAGCATTTAAAGAAATTCTTTGACCACGAACATAGGAGACAAATAGAGCAGGTTGTTCAATGACTAAGTTCGCATAAAACTCATAGACACACGAGGGATAGCATTCTCGGGGTAGGTCTTTGATGAATGACTCAAACCCTAATTTAGTAAAACAACTAATAGCTCCACATTTAACATAGGAGTTACCTGCAAGCGGCCGACCAAACACAATACGTCGATTGCCCAAATCAAGTTGCTTGAAACGTGATTCCAGTTCCTCAGTCGTGAACGAGATCCCATACTTTGTTCGTTTTGCAGACACACCATCTCGTTGTCCTGATTTCTGAATTTCCGACATTTCATCGCCACTGTCCACTTGAACCCGTGTGATTTCTAGGTCATCATCTTCATCGAATAGCCTCTTGTTCTTCCCCTTTTGAGTTTTGGAGACAGTAACTGGGGTTTTCTTGGAAGCTCGAGTTTTTCCCATTGTTGATTGTTAAGCAGGTGAAGGGTTGTGAGAGAGATCTGTGTTTATCGAGTGGGTGCGGCTTGAAACCCTAATCTTAATTGAGGGGAGGTTAAGATAATAAGAGTCAGACACTAAGTGACCCTCTTTTATTAATTAAGGGGTAAAATCAATTTCATTAAAACCAATATGATTTGATCCAATAATAAAATAGAGACAACACATATGCATAATTTTATATAGATAAGCAAGATAGAATATTGAAATAATATCATATAGAAAATCAATTTTAATATCAACACTTAAGAAATATAAACAATTAGCACAAAATTTTGAGCATGAAATTGTACATAATATCATAAAAATGTACCGACTTTCCATGGCAGCTAGCTGGCTAGACATAAAAATTCCATCCTTCCATAGCAGCTGGCTGGCTAGACATTACACATGCCTAATTCTCTACGCAGCACAGAGAAACGCTCCTCAGCTAGTGGCTTTGTGAAGATGTCAGCTAGCTGGTACTCTGTACTTACAAAGATTAGCTCAATTTTTCCCTTTGCAACATTGTCTCTCAAGAAATGATGTCGAACATCAATATGCCTTGTTCTTGAGTGATTCACTGGATTCTTTGATATGTTGATAGTGCTTGTATTGTCACAATAAATGGGGACTTTGCCACATTTAATTCCAAAATCTTGAAGTGTTTGTCTCATCCATAGCATTTGCGAGCAACAACTTCCAGCTGCTAAATACTCCCCTTCAGCTGTGGATAATGCAACAGAAGTTTGCTTCTTGCTTTGCCAAGATACTAAACTCTGTCCTAAGAATGCACAAACACCACTTGTACTCTTTCGATCAGTTTGACAACCTGCATAATCTGCATCACTATACCCAACAAGATCAAATGCATTTGTGATTGGATAAAATAAACCAAGAGTAGTAGTTCCACTTAAATATTTAAAAATTCTTTTAATAGCATTCAAGTGAGATTCTTTTGGTTGAGCTTGAAACCTAGCACAAACACATACACTATACATAATATCAGGTCTAGAGGCTGTAAGATATAATAAACTACCAATCATACCTCTATACTTTCGAACATCTACATCTTTACCTCTTTCATCTGCAGCCAGCTTGCTGGCAGAACCCATAGGTGTAGATTTTGCCTTGATATTCTCATATCCAAACTTCTTTAGCAAGTTCTTGATGTATTTGGACTGATGTACATATATTCCATCTTGAGTTTGCTTGATTTGGAGCCCCAAAAAGTAGTTGAGCTCACCCATCATACTCATGTCAAACTCACTATGCATGCACTTAGAAAACCACTTGCACATCTTATCATTAGTTGATCCAAATATAATATCATCTACATATATTTGCACAACTAGAATATCATTACCAGTAAGTTTAGTAAACAATGTAGGATCGATTTTACCTCGAATGAACCCATTCTTTATCAAAAACTTACTAGCCTTTCATACCAAGATCTAGGAGCTTGTCGTAATCCATATAATGCCTTCTTCAATTTGTAAACATAATTAGGAAATTTGTCACTCTCAAATCCAGGAGGTTGCTTGACAAATACTTCTTCTTTCAAGTATCCATTAAGAAATGCACTTTTCACGTCCATTTGATATAGCTTGAACTTCTTGAAGCAAGCAAATGAGAGTAGCATTCTTATTGACTCTAGCCTTGCAACCGGGGCATAAGTTTCATCAAAATCGATTCCCTCTTGTTGATTATATCCTTGAGCAACAAGCCTTGCTTTATTTCTAGTAACCGTTCCTTCTTCATCAACTTTATTCTTGAACACCCATTTAGTTCCAATGATTGAAGCATCTTTAGGTGGCTCTACAAGTTCCCAAACATCACATCTTTCAAATTGATTAAGTTCTTCTTGCATTGCCATGATCCAATTTTCATCTTTCAGTGCTTCATTGACATTCTTTGGTTCCTCTTGAGCTAGGAAGGCAGAAAATGCACAAAAGTTAGCTTGGCTTCTCCTTGTCTTGATGCCTTCTGATTTATCACCAATAATCAACTCTGGAGGATGATTCTTTACTGTCCTTGTTGACTTTGGAAAATGATGATGAGCCATAACTTCTTCATTGGCTCTAATTCTCTTGGATGGAGGAGGGGATTCATCCCCATTATAAATTGGCATCTTTTCGTGTGATCTCTGGCCTCTAGATTCTTCCAAAGTGAGTTTTGACACCTTATCACAAGTTTCATCTACTGGAGGAGAGATTTCAGCTTGATTATCATTAGCTGAACTTGATTCAGTTTCTACTGCAGCTCGCTGGGTTGCTGCATTTCCTGAGTCTGCTTCATTGGCAGCTCGCTGAGTTGCTGTATTTTTGGAATCTGCTTCTTTGTCAGCTAGCTGAGTTGCTGTATCTGACCTTGGCAGCTCGCTGGCATCATTTGAACCTGCAATATCTTCCTCATCTCTTGACAGATCAACATTAGATTCTTGAAATGAGACATCAATTGACTCTTCAACAGTACGTTTAGATATATTATAAACTCTATATGCACGACTTGTTGTAGAATAACCCAAAAATATAGCTTCATATGATTTCGCATCAAATTTACCATCTCTATCAATAGATTTGAGTACAAAGCACCTGGATCCAAAGACCTTGAAGTAGCCTATGTTTGGCTTCTTGTTCTTTAGCAATTCATAAGGAGTCTTGTTGAGAATAGGTCTGATTAGAACTCTGTTAAGAACATAGCTAGCTGTGTTCACTGCTTCTGCCCAGAAACTCCTTGGCAGCTTGCTTTCTTGCAGCAATGTTCTAGCTGTTTCTTGCAATGACCTGTTCTTTCTCTCCACAACTCCATTTTGTTGTGGGGTTCTTGGAGCAGAGAATTCATGTGAAATGCCTCTATCTTCACAATATGAGATAAAGTCCTTTTGGAATTCACCACCTCGATCACTCCTTATTCTCACAAGTCTTAACTTAAACTTGTTCTCAAGTAACTTAATTAGCTTTTCAAATTCACTGAAAGCACAATCTTTAGTACGAAGAAACAATACCCAAGTATATCTAGAATAATCATCTACTATAACAAATGCATATTGTTTACCTCCAATGCTTTTATATGCTTCCGGACCAAATAAATCTAAATGAAGTAGTTCTAAAGGTTTAGAAGTTGATACCATCTTCTTTGATTTATGTGGAGTCCTGATTTGTTTGCCTAATTGGCAAGCCGAACAAGTTTCCATTTTGACATACTTCAATTTTGGCAATCCTCTAACTAGCTTCTTCGAAGACAACTTGCTGAGTAAGTCCATATGAGCATGTCCAAGCCTTCTATGCCAAATTTCTGGATTTGAATCAACAGCAGCTAGACAACAAGATGAATCCTGCATTTCAAAGTCCAAAATATATATATTTCCTTCCCTTCTAGCAACTAGGGGGACTTTGTTAGTGCCAACAATAATAGTACACTTTTCCTTATCAAAAAGAACAGAATGTCCATCATCATATAACTGACTTACACTAAGCAAATTATATTTAAGACCTTGAACATATTGAACTTTATCAATAGAAATGACACTATTACCAATTTTCCGTTTCCCAAGAATCTGGAGTGTTTTGCTATCACCAATGGTGACATTTCCACCCTTTTTCTTACTGAGAGACAGGAATTGTGATTTATCACCACTCATATGTCTTGTGCATCCACTATCCAAAATCCATTGATTTGATCTCACTTTGACAACAAGACATACCTACAAAACAAATAAAGAGCCAACTCAACGTTTTGGTACCCATATTTGCTTGGGTCCAGAATGGTTAGTTGATAGAACATATAAAACATTTAAATCAGATTTCTTGATCCACATTTGGATCACTTTAGAAGCTGTATTTCTTGTTCCATCTGTTCTGTCAGCTAGCTGCCTGTGACCTGTCTGTCTGTTCCAGCTAGCTGGGTTGGCATTCTGAATTTTGCAATGATTTGCCAAATGGCCTTTATTTCCACATTTATGGCAAATTCTCCATGGCATGGCATAGTCATAGGGGATTCCATGTTTGCCATCATACTTTAGAGGTGTTTTGGAAGCCGATCCAACTCCTTCTCTTTCGATTGGAACTTTTGCATATCTCATCATTGTTTTGAGAGTATCTTCTCCTTGAATGAATTTTCCCATTCCTTTCTGGAGGTCCTTGATTTCCGTTTCCAATTCTTTGATTCTTTCAGCTTGTTGAGATATTTCCTTTGAGCATGATTCCCTTGGACTAAATGCCTCTAAACATGCATCTTGAGCTTCTATTTCTGTTCTCAGCTCGCTGAGTTCCTTCATAAGTGTATCATTTCTCTTGATAAGCACTTTGTTTACACCTTCAAGCTGGGATATCTCAGCCTTAAGATCAGTAAACTTTTGAGTATGATTTGTAGCAGGTGTCTTCTCATCCATTAACTCAGATATGATCTTCTTAAGTTGAGTATTTTTCTTCTTGAGTTTATCATTCTCATATCTTAATTCTTCAACCACTTCATTTGATAGATTACTATGATCCTGCATGGTTAATTCATCTGACTTTGAGGAATGAGAATACATATCAGAAAAATAATTTACCTCACTATTGTTGTCATCCGAATCCGAGACATCACTATCTACAAGGCCATCTTGAAAAATTCCTTGAGCATTATTCTCATCATCAAGACCAACAAGAGCTAGGTTCACCATCTCATCACTTGACTCATTATCAGAATCCGAATTTTCATCATCACTCCATGTCAAAAATGCCTTAGCTTTCCTTTTGTCTTTAGAGGCAGCTAGCTGCTTCTGCTTATTTTTCAGCTTATAGCAGTCTCTTTTGTAGTGTCCTTTCTTGCCACATTCAAAACATGCTTCATCTTTGACATCTTTCTTCGTTCCAGAAGCTCTACCTTTCTCCTTCTTTAGCTTGTTCCTTAAGTCAAGCATCTTCTTGATTTTTCTGGATAGAAGTGCTAGTTCTTCATCAGAATCTGATTCTGATTCTGAATCCAGCTTGCTGCTACTGGAGTGCAAAGCTAAATTCTTCATCTTTTCAACTGGAGCCTTGACTGATTCCATCTTGCTACTGTTGATTTTGCTTTCAAATTGTTCCAATTCTGCAAATACGGCCAAATGATCCATAGAATCAATGAAGGGACTTGATTCCAATGCAGTGACTTTAGCTTCGAATATAAATGGGACTGCACTTAGAATTTTCATGTTTATTTCATCTTGAGGAATGGTTTTTCCAAGTCTCTTCAGAGTGTTGATAGTGATTTGAAACCTTGCTTGGCTCTCTTTGATAGTTTCACCATTCTTGAGCTTGAAATTTCCGAAGTCATTCATCAATTTGCTAAGTTTAACTTTTCTCAAAGTTTTCGAACCTTCGTGATAGGATTCCAAAGCATCCCACATTTCTTTTGCTGTTTTTAGAGAGGATACCTTGTCATATTCAGATTGATCAAGTGCATTCATTATGGAGTTTCTTGCTTCTCCATTATAGCCACACTTGATAATCTCATCGAGGGTGAGATCATCAACATCTTTTGGTTCGTTTTTGTCATTGAGAAATTCATAGTTCCCTTTCTGCACAACTCTTAGAACCAGAGGTTTCTTGGACAAATAAGTCTCCATTCTGCATTTCCACCAACTATAGTTTTCTGATCCAGTGAGAAGTGGAGCCTTATAATCCGACCTGCCTTCTAGGTAATTGTCAGCCATTTGATCGATACTTTTCCTGTTACAGAAATATTAGTATACCAAAGCTCTGATACCAAATGAAAATACACCTAGAGGGGGGGTGAATAGGTGTTATGACTAACAATGACCAAATAAAAAAAATTATTCTGCCTAAGAAAATATATACTGGCAGTTAGCTGGGTACGATAGGCAGCTAACTGGGTTCAGCAAAAGAGACAGATTAATGAATAGGCAGCTAGCTGTGATATGCAATGCAGAAGGACAAAATTGCAGTAAGTAAAGAACACCAAGACTTTTAGCTAGGTTCGACCCCTAATCGTCTATGGTCTACGTCCTAGTCCCTTACCAACTTGGTAAGAGAATATATTATTGATCACTCGAAAAACCAATTACAAGACTCAATAATATATCTCCCTTATCACCCAGTTACTAACTGCAGCTAGCTGGAACCTCTTATTTCCTGAACACAGCTCTCTAAGTTCTATACTTAAACCAAGTATAAACTTCTCTAGCCTGATGCTCCTTGAATCCTGGTTCCACCAGCTCAACAATTCAGCAACTACTTATCTTTACAAGATGAACAATACAATGGATAAAAATAATTACAACTCAAGGATTCGAACTCTATAAAGACTCGATGTATATATTATAGTACAGGAGCTCTTTTGAAATGAGGTGCAGAGTTGTTTCTTGTATTCTTGAATATAGCTTGAAGGTTCGTATTCTCTGGTGTTCTTCTTCATGAATAATCACGCAGCCCTTTATAGTGAGTTGTAGGAGATGAGATTTTGAACAATCTTTGCAACGGTCTTGAAGATATCTTCTCACGTGTGGCTTTGTTCAATATAACTGTCCTACTAACGTTCACCTGCAGGTTTTATGAGTATTAAACTGAAGATTATAATGATTCTTATTTGAGAGAATAAACCAGAGGAAAGAGAGAAGAAAGTGTGATTAATGCTTGAAGAAAACCGTTAGATAGAAAATGAGGAGCATAAGGAATTTGATAATTAGTACATGTGTTTTCTTCTCATACTTTCTACTAGACAATCAGTGGTGGAGGTGTAGAATTAAGGAAAGTTTGAGTATTAAAAGGTGCATGCTTGAAAAGTAAGCACATGGGTTGCTTTTAGAAGAACATTAAATAATACAAAGATTCCCTTACTTAAAGGAAATATGTTTTTGTGAAAAAGCTATTGAATGAAAAGAGCTTTTAAAATATGAATATTTCTATCATGAATGTTCAGACCACTCTTGATTAATTATGACTTAATTAAAAAGTCGAACTTCCCTGTTATTCTGGACAGACAGCCAGCTAACTGTGATACTGAGTCAGCTAGCTTAGATACCTTGCCAGCTAGCTGAGATGCCCTGTTTTCTGCTGAGTAATTAACCTGCAACAACAAAGTTTATCCAGAACATATTCCCAGCTTGCTACCTAGGTATGATCATCAAAATTAGAGGGTTTCAATAGCTTGTCATGTCCACCTTCTTTTCCTTAGTATTCAGTTCAAGCTTAATGGCAATGGCCATGGGTGTTTTTACAAAAGAGCAATCTGTTAAATCAAACCTTTTTAAAAGATCCTAAATGTATTTTGTTTGACTTATAAAAATTCCCTCATTCACTTGTTTAACTTGTAAACCAAGAAAATAAGTTAATTCACCCATCATACTCATTTCATATCTACTTTGCATGAGTTTGGAAAATCTCTTGCAAAGTTTCTCATCTGTAGACCCAAATATTATATCATCTACATAAATTTGGACAAGTATCATAAAGCCATTGACATTTCTATAAAAGAGAGTTTTATCAACAGTACCTCGAATGAAGTGATTCTCTATAAGGAACTGTGAGAGTGTGTCATACCAGGCTCTAGGTGCTTGCTTCAGGCCATAGAGTGCTTTGAGTAGAAAGAACACATATTCTGGAAAGTCTGGATCTTCAAAACCAGGCGGTTGACTAACATACACCTCCTCCTCCAGAGTACCATTCAGAAATGCACTCTTGACATCCATTTGATAGACTTTGAAATTGGCATACGCTGCATAGGCTGGGAAGATCCTTATTGCTTCTAACCTTGCCACTGGTGCGAAGGTTTCTTCAAGGTCAATTCCTTCCTCTTGACAGTAGCCTTTAGCCACTAATCTAGCTTTATTCCTTGTGACTATGCCATTCTCATCCATCTTGTTCTTGAATACCCACTTAGTGCCAATCATTGATTTGTCTTTCGGTTTGGTTACAAGTTTCCATACTTCATTTGTTTCAAACTGGTTTAGCTCTTCTTGCATTGCTAAAACCCAGTCTGGATCCAGAAGAGCATGTTCAACTCTCTTTGGTTCCTCTTTGGATAGAAAACTGCTATATAAGCATTCTTCTTGAGTTGCTCTTCTGGTTTGGACCTTTGCATTAGGATCTCCAATGATAAGCTCAAATGGATGATCCCTGGTCCATTTTCTTTGTGGTGGTAAGTTTGACCTTGATGAAGTGGCTTCATTTTCTCCGTGTTGATCATTGTGGCTTGTTGTTGAGTTTTGACTGTGAGAAACTCCCCCTGAGTGTATGGCCCTCGAGATTGATGGAGTTCTTGCAGATTCATCAACAGATGTTTCTCTTTGATTTCCAACTGATGGTGTAAGTTGCTCTTCAACAGGTGGTTCATTATGCACTTCAACTGATGATCCTTGTCTGTTTCTCACACCATTAGATCTCCATTCTTCATCATCATCTTCACTTTCTTCACAACTTCTCTCATTCTCAAATGAGAGAGACTCATGAAAAACTTCATCTACTAGACCAGATATTTTCTTGTAATCAAAGACAACATGTATGGACTCCATTACAATGTTTAGTCTTAGGTTGTAGACTCTGTAGGATTTTCCAGCTGAGTATCCAACAAAGATAGCTTCATCTGCCTTTGAATCAAATTTTCCAAGATGCTCACCATGATTTTTCAGTACAAAGCATTTGCATCCAAAGACATGAAGAAAGTTGATTGTTGGTTTCTTGCCTTTGAAAAGTTGATAAGGTGTCATGCCTTTTGCTTGATTGACCAAAGAAATATTCTGAGTGTAGCATGCAGTGTTTATAGCTTCTGCCCAAAAGTATGTTGGTAGCTTAGACTCTTCAAGCATTGTTCTTGCAGCTTCAATTAGAGTTCTGTTCTTTCTTTCCACTACACCATTTTGTTGGGGAGTTCTTGGTGCAGAGAATTCTTGGATAAGTCCTTCTTCTTCACAAAACTCTCTTATTACAGAATTCTTGAACTCAGTTCCATTGTCACTTCTGATTCTCCTTACTTTGAGTAAAGGATTGTTGTTGACTATCTTGATGTGATTTATAATGACTTCATATGCCTCATCCTTAGAGTACAGAAAGAATGTCCAAGAGAATTTTGAGAAATCATCAATAATCACAAGACAGTATTTCTTCTTTGAGATTGACAACACATTAACTGGTCCAAAGAGATCCATGTGAAGTAGTTGCAAGGGTTGATCAATTGATGACATTGACTTTGATTTGAAAGAGGCCTTCTTCTGCTTCCCTTTCTGGCATGCATCACACAATCCATCCTTGGAGTAATCCAATTTTGGAATACCTCTAACCAAATCCTTCTTTACCAACTCATTCATTGCTTTAAAACTCAAGTGTAACAGTCTTTTATGCCAAAGCCAACCTTCATCTACACTTGCCTTGCTGAGAAGACATGTAGTCATGTTTGCATTTGTTGAATTGAAGTCAGCAATGTACATATTTCCTCTTCTATCTCCTGTCAACACTACCTTGTTGTCATTTTTCTTGAAAATGACACAAGCTTCAGATGTGAACCAGACATTCTGGCCTTTATCACACAGTTGGCTGACACTTAGCAAGTTATGCTTAAGTCCATCAACCAGTGCTACTTCTTGAATGACAACATTCCCTTGTGAAATCAAGCCATATCCTTTAGTATATCCTTTGCTGTTGTCTCCAAAGGTAATGCTAGGGCCAGCTCTCTCCTCAAACTTAGTGAGCAGGGTAGAATCTCCAGTCATGTGCCTAGAACAACCACTATCCAGGTACCAAAGATTCTTTCTGTGTCCCTGCACACATCAAAATCAAATCAAGTTGATTTTGGTACCCAAGTTTTCTTGGGTCCTGCCTTGTTAGCCTTTTTCTTATTTTTCAAGCCCTTACTACCCAGGGGTTCTGATTGAGTTAAATCAACCTTAACTCTTGGTGTAGGTTTATAAAATATAGGTTGTTTCACTTGCTCACATGCATTAAAACTAGATGTATAATATGGCATAGTCTGTGCAAACATGTTATTCATCATACATGGCAACTGAGGCATATTAAAAGCATTGTAATATGGATTATACATGAATGGCATGTTAGCATAATGACTAGATGCATGAGCAGGCTGGACAAACATGTTTGGCATAACATTCATAGCAAGCATAGGTACTGACTTAGGAATACTAGGCACAGAAGCATTCTTAACAGATTTACAGTTGACAAATAAATGATTAACACTAGGGCTGAGCATTCGGTCGGTTCGGTCCAAAACCGAACCGAACCGAATTAACCGAAATCCACCATTTGAATTAACTTTCCACCATTTCAAAATATCAAACTCATCTTCATTTTTCGTAACATATACACTCTCTTTAAGATAGATATCCAATTCACACTTGGATTCTACTTCTCCACTCTCCAATTTTTGTTTCATGAATCTAGCTCCTAACGCCGATTGTGTTCTTGAAGTTGAAGATGTAGTTGAATGTATGCTTGTGGATCTACTTGAAGATTGAAATTCTTGATTAACTTGAGTAGTTTTAGGTTGACAAGTCTTTTTATACTCTTCAAACAACTCTCTTACCACTATACTTGTATCACTTGCCAACTTCCAACCCACATCGTTTCCATATTCCTCACAAAGTGCAAACTCAAGGAACTCTAATTTGTACCTAGGATCAACAACCACCGCCACATAGATTAGTTTGTTCATTTTGTGCACATCACCCCAATACTTATCATATTTATCTTTCATTCTTTCACCCATTGAGCTCACGTCTAAGTCATCACTCTTCATCCAATCTTTCAACAAATAATTAACCGTGCTAATCTCATGATAGAAAATATTTGATGTAACATACAAAGAACCCGAAATCCTCAAGGTAAGTTCATAAAAATGAACTAAGACATCAACCATCCTTCTAACATTACCCCAATCCCAAGAGGTGGGTACCCCACCATTTTCAATAAGCTCATTTTCAAAGGTCGTGTCCATTGTTTCATATAATTCAAATGCACCTTGAAACTTTTGAGCAACATTTAACATCAAATAAGTGGAGTTCCATCTTTTTATTACATCCAAACATAACATACATTTAGAATCAACATCCACTAAATCAACGCACTCCTTGAATTTAGCTAGTCTAGCCGGAGATTGCCTTATATACCTAACCGCCTTTCTTACTTTTTCAACCGACGGATCTATTTCTTCAAGTCCTTTTGTGACAATCAAATTAGTTATATGTGCAATACATCTCATGTGCATATACTTTCCATTCAAGAAATCACACCCCCTAGAAGAGAACCTATCTTTCAATTTTTGAATGCAAGTATGATTTGAACTAGCATTATCAACCGTGATTGCAAACACTTTTGCAATTCCCCATTCTTTCAAACACATGTCAAGGTCCCTAGCTAAGAGCTCACCCTTATGACTCTCTATAGGACAAAAATTAATTATTTTCTTGTGCAAGTTCCAATTATGATCAATGTAGTGAGCCGTAATGCACATATAATTAATTTTTTGAATTGAAGTCCAAGTGTCCGTGGTGATATTAATTCTTTGACCCGACATCTTAAAATATGTGGTCAACTTCTTCTTCTCATCTAAAAAGATTTGGTAACAATCTCTTGCCACGGTAAAACGAGATGGCATCTTAAAAAGAGGTTGAGTAGTTTTCATGAAATCATTAAATCCCTCACCCTCAATGAATCTAAAGGGGAGTTCATCAATGATAATCATGGAAGCTAACTTATGTCTACTAGCTTTTTGATCAAAACGCCAATTTTTAAGAATGCCATCATTTCCACCTACGGATTGTAAAGACAATTGTGTTTGTTTTGAGTTTGACTCACCACTAAGTGGTAACTTTGAGCAAGCTTTGATATGTTTTAAAAGATTGCTAGTGCCATTTTGAGTACTATCGGAGAAGTATTCCTTACCACAATGCTTGCACCTAGCTTTTTTAAACCCTTCCGCATCCACAACCCTCTCCATATGATCCCAAACTTCTGACCTCGATTTCATAGGCTTTCTTTTTCTCTTGGCGTAGCTTGCTTGAGTTGGAGGATTATTAGCATCATTAGAATCTCCCATCCCCCCTGTGTCTCGTTGTGAATCTGACTGAGACATTATTTGACCTGAAATCAAGAGGGGGAAAAAAATTCAGTTTTTAAGCACTACTACTGCTAGCTACTGCCTAAACATGCATACAAATTAACTTAATTACTTAACTACTGACTAGACTAGTACACTACAATACATACAATTATACAAAGTGGCAAACTAATTAAGAAAATTAATTAAGTAACAAATTAACAAAACCTAAAGAAATCTAAGCAGCAAATTAAAAATCGAATCTATGATACCTAAACTAAGTAACAAAATAAGAAAAACATTACAATCGAATCTATGATTCTCCACTAAACTGATAAAGAATTAATTAATTAACATACATATACAATCATACAAGAATCTAGAATCGAGAATCTATAAGCAATTAAGCAGCAATTATCCAATTATAGATACAAATTAGAGAAATATAAAAGGTAATAACTAATAACCAACCTAATTACGAAGATGAGAAAATCGAGGATGAGCAAATCGATACAAATCTGAGTAGTACGACGACGAGGAGAGGAGAGGCTCAGTCGCTCAGAGGCGTTTCGCCGTTTCGACGAGGAGAGGAGACCGCGAGAGTATATGTTCTGGAGTCTGGACTGTCTGTGTCTATAAAGTATAAAATATAAATGTAATTACGTATATGTTATATATAATATATATAAAAAATGTAAAAATATGTTTTAACATTTCGGTTTATTCGGTCCAGAACCGAAATATTTTGAAAAGAACCGGACCGAACCGAACTATATTTCGGTCCAGACCGAAAAACCGAAATAACCGAATTTTCAAAAAAATTTGGACCGAACTGAACCGAATTAACATATTTCGATTCGGTTTTTCGGTTTCGGATCGGTTTTGCTCAGCCCTAATTAACACTACCACAATTCACACATTCCTTTCGAGGAGCATATTTATCAGGTGTGTAATTACTATGTTTGTTAATTCCTACCTTGCCATTTCTATTCTTCTTATTAGCCTTAGCCTTAGGTTCAGTCTTTTCTAACTTATCCTTCAATTTCTTGATTGACAAGTTGCCTATGTTTCCTTGTTCAACTGACTTGGTTTTGCTACACTCTCCATTAACAAAGTTCTTATTGACAGGCCCATACTTTTTGTTCAATTTAGTTAAAGTTGCTTTGCTAACAGGCTTAAGTCTCAAAGAACATTCTTTTTCGACTAAATCACTGTCTGAAGCAACTTCCCTATCAACATCTAACTTAACTTCTGTTAATTTGTGAAAAGAATCAACTCCTTGTATACTATAAATTTCTTCAGTTTTAATCTTTAATCCCTTCCATTTAGCAATTAAGTCTTGTTCCTCTTTTAAATATTTTATTAAACACTCTTCTCTTTTCAGAGCCTCAAGTAACTCATTCTTAGCATCCTGGAAATCTCTTTTCATTGCTTCAAAATCAATTAGTTGAGTTTCTAACAGAGTATTCCTATCACCTATCTTAGCATTAAGATCTTTAATCTTTTTGTTCTCCTTGTTAAGCGATTTTAATGTGACATGCATGTTATACAATTCATTAGACATTTCATTAACAACATTATCGCATTCATCTTTGGAAAGTTCAGTTAGGTTTGTAGAGTATACCTGGTTGCTTGTTGAACTAGCCTCTTCATCAGTTTCGTTTGCCATGAGTGCAAGATTGACAAACTCCTCTTCTGCATTTGAGTCTCCTCCAGCTGCCCAATCATTATCTCGAGATACAAATGCTCTTTCCTTTTGCTTGAGAAGATCAAAGTATTTCTTTTTGTAATCAACAGTCTCGAACTGTTTCTTCTCTTTCTCAGCTTTGGATTTTCTGCATTCATTGGCAAAGTGACCAGCAATTCCACAGCTATAGCATTTGATCTTTGATCTTTCAACCACATCCTTGTTCGGTTGATAGCTTTTCTTGAATTGCCCGGCTTCGGCTGGATTCTTCTTGAATCTTAGCTTGGAAAATCTCTTTGATAGAAATGCCAAATACTCATCTAGATCTTCAACTTCATCCTCACTTAATGCATCAGGTTCTTCAATCATCTTGCTTTTACCTTTGCTAGTTGCAGCTCCACCTTCAGAAGTTCTTTGACTTGGTGTGGCTTCCACATTCTTCATCTTCTCTCCATCTTGGTTTGTTGGAATATTGTCCACCAAAGCTACACTTCCACTTTTCTTCTAGCTCTTCTCAACTTCTTCATCTTCTTGCAACTCGAGCTCATAGGTCTTTAAAATTCCATACAGTCTCTCAAGTGTGAAATCTTTGTAATCTTGAGAATTTCTCAATGAGACTGTCACTGGCTTCCATTCTTTAGGTAAAGACCTCAGAAATTTTAGGTTGGAATCTTTGGTTTCATATACTCTCCCATACAGCTTTAGCCCATTTAACAGTTTCTGAAATCTGCTAAATATATCAGTTAAACTTTCACCTGAATTAAAGTGAAAATGTTCATACTGTTGTATGAGGAGTTGCATCTTATTCTCTCTAACTTGCTCAGTCCCTTCACGGAGTGCTTGTATAGTGTGCCACAATTGCTTGGCAGTGGTGCAGTTTATGACATTATCGAACATGTCTTGATCAATTCCATTGAACAGTATGTTCATGGTTTTCTTGTCCTTCTGGACTTCTTCTTTGTCTGCCTCTGTGAATTCTGCTGGCAGTTTGGGAATAGTCCTTCTAGCAGCTGCAGTTCCAGTTGTTGCTCCAACTGCAGTATTAGCCTTCATAGGAATATGAGGGCCTTTCTCGATGTAGTTTACATAACCTTCATCAATGGATAAGAGATGTAAATGCATCTTTACTTTCCAGTGAAAGTAATTATCTTTGTCAAGAACTGGTATTTTCACGCCTATATCCTTCATTCCCATGGTGGTGATCTTTAAACTTCTTGTATGTTAGAAGCTTGCTCTGATACCAATTGTTAGGTCCCAAAGTATCGTAGAAGGGGGGTTGAATACGATACTACCAAACAAAAATAATTCCGAGAATATATCTTTATTGATAATAAACTCGAAGGGGTGTTACAACTTCTAATCCAATGCATTAGCTTCAAAACCTGAACACTCCTAAGGATAGTTTAGGCACGAGGACCTTATACCCGACACTTCCTGAAAGCGGGCTAAGCCGGCTTTCCTACTAGATGGACTGTCTAGCAGCTTACACTCCTAAGGATAGTTTAGGCACGAGGACCTTCTACCCGACACTTCCTGAAAGCGGGCTAAGCCGGCTTTCCTACTAGATGGACTATCTAGCAGCTTACACAGAAAAGATGTAAGAGAGAGAAGAGAGAGTTGTGTGTTGAGGTGTGTTTTGAAATGAAATACAGCATGCCTATTTATAGGTTTTAGAAAGTTACTATTTGACCCTATTCCAACAACCCCCCAAATAGTAACCGGGCACTATTTCACCAACCCCAAATAGTAATCGTTAGTTACTATTCATATGAATAGTACTATTTATATGAATAGTGATTTCGGATACTATTTACATGAATAGTAATTTCGGATACTATTCATTTTCCTCTTAATTTGACATCCTTAAATATTCAGCTTCCAACTAACCAGAGGATATCGATACTGCTCTAAACTCAATCATACCTCTTGAACAGTTTTTCTAAGTTAGATACTTCGATTCTTTTGTGAAGTGTTGACGCCTAGTGCAACTGGTCTGGTTCACAGACGACTAACATTCACTCGTGGTCTTCATATCATGTCTTTAAGAACACTGCTAAGAATTGTGCAATCATAAAAACTTTATCATTGGAATCTTTTGGCCCTTCAACTGAATCGTCTGTACATCTTATTTTGTCACTGAGGCTTGATCATGTTAATGAACTTCTTTCAGCGACTTGATCGTTGTTGGTGCCTGTTCTTCAAATTTCACGATCCCTGTATAGAGTTAATATTATTTATCTTTTATCCTAGTTAAGTTATATATGTCTCTATTACATATTACATTACATTACATTATTTATTTAATGACATCTAAAGAATACGTGTCGTGTTTCAATTATCCTTAAGGTATGTATCTCTATTGTAGTTAAGAGTTTGGAGCTAATAAGGTCGGAATCTTTTTTTGGCTTTCGTATAAGACTAATAATAACATTATCTGCATTCAAAAATGAGTTTCTCATGCAGTGCCTTTCTTGAAATTTCGGATGTCCGGTACGAAACGAAAAAAAATCTATAAGTAACATTTTAAAAAATAATCACAACATATATAAAATATAATAAATTATAAGTGAAAAATAATTATAAATAAGCTTTAGAAGCATAATCAATTTGATTCAGTTTGTGATATTTTTTTCTAAAATTTTTAATAAAATAATTTAACTTTAAGAAAGTCTTTTTTGCACATGAAATGATAACATGTGATATAAATATATTATATTTACATGTGAATGTAACAGAAACATTTACATATTTTTATTTTTTAATTAAAAAATGTATAAATACAAAATTCTGAAAATAAAAATGTGTCCTCCCTTATGAGTTGGTCCTGTGCGTGCTATATTCTAACTCGCACATACTCAGGCACACCCCTCTACTCTCTCATGTTATGCATGGAGAGTCAGGTTCATTCGAGTTGTGATCAGAATTTGGTGACATCGTGAATTTGGTCACTGTGTTCCACCATTTCGCATAATTTATATTTCTCCTCAAGGACCAAGTCAATCACATTGGGTGGCTTAGGCGACGATTTCTTGCATAACTTCTAAAACACTACAAGGGGAAGGGGCAATTGTGACAGAATTTTAGTAACATTCAGTCGCAAGTTTAACTTATGACGGAACAAATCGTTTCTGTCACAATATTAATATTTTAGTAATATATTTACCGCCCAAGTAATAATTTAACAATTTCATTTCCCGCTATTATTTTTTGCATTTTTTTAATTTCCCGCTAAGACACCTTGTGACAGAAGGACTAATCAATTTGTCGCAAAATAGAACTTGCGACCAAAACAAAGCTGTTATTCTGTCGGAAAGTACTTTGTGACGGATAGTCATAGTTTCCGTCGTAAGGTAGAATTTTCAACAGATCCTGTCGCAAGCTTACCTAAACTCATTTAATTCCCAACGGCCAGAAATTAATAATCTGACTTCAAAAATATTATTTAATATAACTTGCGACGGAATGCAAAATTTCTGTCGCAAGCTAAGTCAGTTTTTTCAAAAAAGAGGCAGTAGCTTCCATTTACATATTTCAACTCCATCCACACATTCTCTCCACCGTTTTTAACATCTTGGACCTCAAAAAAGACCTCAAATGCATTAATCTACTCCATTTCATGCATTAAGGTAAGTAATTACATTACTTACATGTTTGTTTAGTTTAGTTTTATTTATATTGCACCTTTTATTTCAACGTTCTCAATCATATATTTGTATGTATATGTAATTGATGCCATGTTATATGTATTTTTAGATGTCTTCTAATCGTAGTTGGATTCACCGTCGTAATCAAAGAGGTGAATATGGTCTTAGTCAAGATTTTTTAAATGGAATTGAAGAATTTATTAGTTTTGCCGAGCGTAATTGCAAAGAAACGGATAAAAGGATTAGATGCCCATGTTGTAGTTGTCGTAATTATGCTTTAAAAAGTCTTGATGAAGTTAGATTTGATATTGTGACGAATGGATTTCTTCAAAGTTACACATATTGGAATTTTCATGGGGAAGGTGATGAAGAATTGTGTTCTAGCGAAAGTGATGAAGATTCGCATTCTAGTTGCTCAAGAGATGAGAATAATGACCATGTTGATGTATTTGATACCTATGAGATGTTGAGGGATGCGGGCGGATTTGGTGGATGGGACAACATATATTCGAACCATGAATCACCTAGATTTCATGGTTTGGAAAATGATTTAGATATTCCATTATATCTCGGGAACAAAAAGCATACAAAGTTGTCATTTGTGAGCAAATTGTTACATTTTAAAAGCTCTCATGGATGTAGTGAGAGGGGATTTAATGAGTTAATAGGTCTTATCGGGGATGCATTGCCAGAAAATCACACATTACCCTCGAGTTACCGGGAGATCAAGAAGATGGTAAAGGACATGGATTTGGGATATGAAAAAATTCATGCATGTGCAAATGATTGCATGTTATTTTATGGTGATAATAGTGACAGACAGGAGTGCAATATTTGTGGCACGAGTCGCTATAAACCGGCGAAAGAAGGTAGAAGACAATGCATTCCTAGAAAGATTTTGAGATATTTTCTGCTTACATCGCGGTTGCAGCGGTTGTACAAGTCATCTCGCACTGCTGAGAGTATGAGGTGGCACAAGACTAGAGAGGTGACAGAGGGGATTATGACACACCCAGCGGACGGGGAAGATTGGAAACAGTTTGACATTAATTTTCCAGATTTTTCGCATGACATTCGAAATATTAGACTTGGACTTGCTACTGATGGATTTGCACCTTATAGCAACATGTCTGCCAGGACTTATTCAGTATGGCCCGTTATTATGGTTGTGTACAATCTCCCGCCTTCTATGTGCATGAAGGATCCATACATTTTCATGTCATTACTCATACCTGGGGATAAAAGCCCAACGAGAGACATCAATGTCTACTTGAGACCACTTATTGATGAGCTGAGACAGTTGTGGAGTGTTGGTGTACAAACATATGATGCTTTTACAAAGGCTAATTTCATTTTGAGAGCAGCTCTATTGTGGACAATCAATGACTTTCCGGCCTTAGCAATGTTGAGTGGTTGGTCAACCAAAGGCAAGCTAGCTTGTCCAGTTTTCATGGGAAGTGTCAGGGCTTCACAACTTCCTCATAGTCGAAAGTGCAGTTTCTGGGGGACAGTAAAAAAGTTTAGAAGACTGGGGCATAATCAGAGGCGACAAATAGGGTGGCAAGTTCGTAACAAATGTGTAAAAATAGCTTTTCCACCACATGGGAAAGAATCTGCAAAGTCTAGGGCTCATGGATTTGGCGTGACTCATAATTTTACACATTTCTCCATTTTCTTTGAGCTTCCATATTGGGACACACTACGTCTACGCCATTGCATTGATGTCATGCATACTGAGAAGAATGTATTTGATAATTTCTTTCACACAGTGATGGATAGTAAAAAATATAAGGATACTAATAGTGCAAGAGCAGATTTCAAAGCATTTGGCATTAGAGAAGAGTTATAGATGCGAGGCAATTCAAAACCCCAAGCATCATACACACTTTCTTGAGAGCAACAGCTTCAGGTTTATACATGGATTAGTAGTCTGAGGATGCCAGATGGTTGTGCTTCAAATATTGCGAGATGTAGCAAATTAGAGAAGAAGGAGTTAAGTGGGGTGAAGACACATGATTGTCATGTTTTTATGCAAAAGTTGTTGCCTTCTGCTTTTCGTGGCCTTTTACCTGATGATGTGCATGACGCCCTTTGTCAACTCTCCAGTTACTTTAGAGCAATATGCTCTACCACATTGGTTTTAGATGATTTGGTGATCATGGAGAGAAATATAATCAATACCATGGGTCGTTTGGAAAATATTTTTCCAGGAGCCACTTTTGATCCAATGGAACACGTTATCCTTCATCTTGCAGAAGAGTGCAGACTTGGTGGTCCTGTACAATATCGATGGATGTATTGGGTTGAAAGGCAGATGCATTGGATGAAAGTAAAACTGAGAAACAAGACACAAGTTGAAGGTTCTATTGCAGAACGTTATGCTGAGGAGGAACTTGTAAATTTTTGTTCCTTGTACTATGAGTCCTCTGTTCAGACAGTGCACAACAGGGTAGGCCGTTATCAGGTAGATGGTAGTGTGCGTGATTCAAGAAAACTTGAGGCATTTACATATCCAACGAGGCTCTTTGGTGCATCCAAGGGCTACTTCTTAGATGAAAATTTGCTTCAAATTGTAGCAAATTATGTGTTCTTTAACATGCCAGAAGTAGCACCATATCGATTGTAAGAATTCATACACTTGATATATTGATGTGCATTGATGTTAACACTTTATTGAATATTGTTCTCAAACATTCTTTTACATTTTCAGAGATTTTGAAGCAGAAATGAGAGCACAATATCCGCTTATCACTCTTGATTATATGAATACACTACTTGATACACAATTCAAAAAATGGATGCTTAACAAGGTATAATGATTTCTTACAAAATGCCTCGACGGTTTGACTTATGTGGTGAGATGTGTATTTGATAAATTATTGCATTTTAGGTACATGGAGATCGTGACAATTATAAGTGCTTCAAGTACTTGATAAGAGGTCCATCGCCTTTTGTCATCTCTCATAGAGGATGTGATGTGAATGGTTATAGATTCAAATCCACAAAGTCACATATGGGAGTACTTGTAAAAGGAAGCTGTTATGATGACACTGTTAATGACTACTATGGACGTTTGGAAGAGATTCTTGAACTTAATTACAACGAGGTGAACAAAGTGGTGTTATTCAAATGTCATTGGTTTGATAATAGAAAGGGCATAAAAGTTGACAAAAATAAAATTGTCACAATAGACATGACATCTAAGCTAAGAGGAAACAATGTTTTTGTCTTAGCAAGTCAAGCAACACAAGTCTATTATGCACCCATTGTGAAGAATTTGAAGAGCAAAATGCACACGGTTGTTGTAACAAGAAGCCGTCCGCTAGAATTTAATAACTCGAATTTGATTATGCATTCCAGTAATGAAGGTGTAAGTTTATAATATATATACAATTAGGCTATACATTTAGGCTTCACACTATAGACATGGCAATAATGCCCTGGCTAAAGGCAAATTTATGATGCTCGTTAAGACCTTTTGATTTTCGCTCTTATATGTTATTATATGTTATATGATCATATAATTAGTTGCTTCCTTAATCTGGGCCTCTGGCCACGCTATCAGTACTCTATCAGTACTGAGGAAACATGGTGGTGAAACACTACATTCTAGTACACAGTACTATAATACTCAAATGCATTATGCTTTCTTGTGCCATTCACAATAACAAATGAAAATTAAAAAAGTTACTGTGCTGAAATTTTATTTGCAAGGTTTGAGAAGATTAAAAACAAATTAAAGTTAGAATTATTTGTTAGAATCACATTTAGCAACCATAATATTTAGAGTGATTTTTTTTTTTAGAAAAATAGTGACTATAATACTCAGATGCATTATACTTTCTTATGCCATTCACAATAACAAATTAAAATAAAAAACAATTAGTGTGCTGAAATTTTATTTGCAAGGTTTGAGAATATTAAAAACAAATTAAAGTTAGAACTATTTATTAGAATCACATTTAGCAACCATAATATTTAGAATATGTAGAATATTTTTTAATAATGCAGAATATTTTTTAATAATGCAGGGTAAGTCCAAAGCTCGTGAGGATGAGCCTAGTACTTCTGATGACAATGATGATGGGGGTCAGTCAGTACCTCCAAGGCGAACTCGAAATGGTAAACGGGATGGCAGCCTTTGGATTGGGGGAGATTAGGGCAGTTGGATGTAGTACCAGCTAGGTTGTAGTTATAAGGCTGGTTTATGAGTACTTTTGGATATATTAGCTTAGTGGCTAACTTTTGATGATATTAGCTTAGTGGCCAATTTTTGTTGATATTAGCTTGGTGGCTAACTTTTGCATAATTCAGCTGGGTGGTTGATTTATGTTTACCTTCAGATATTAACTGGCCAATGGATATTTAGGTTGCATTTGTATTATTTTGTTAATGTAACTTTGGTATGGATGTTTATCTAACTCTTGAAAGAGATTTTATGATGTTATTTTCCTTTTGCTTTATGTAGTTCATATTTTTTAGTGTGTTGTAATATTTGTCGGGATTAGTTTGTATGTATGTTGGCATTAGTTTGTATGTATGTTGTGGATTGTATGGATGAATCTGATTTTTAATAGGTTGGAAGTGATAAATATAGGCAAAACCATGCTCGGGGTCCAGAAATTGTGACAGATTCTATCGCAAGTATTAGCAATTTATGACAGATTATGTCCCAATTCTGTCACAATATTGGGCGTATTTATGACGAATTCTGTCCCAATTCTGGGCATATTTACAATAAATAATGCCTCGTAATTTGGTATTTATTAGGACGGATTCTGTCGCAATTATGGAAATATTTAGGACGGATTCTATCGCAATTATGGAAATATTTACGACGGATTCTGTCGTAATTATGAAAATATTTATGACGGATTCTGTCAAACCATCCGTCGTACTTTGTTGTTTTTCCTTTTTTTTATAATTGTTTTTGTGTTGGGATGGGACCCACTAATAACTTGCGACAGATTCTTTGTATTTTTTCTGTCGCAATTATCCTGTTCCCTTGTAATGAAATGTGTTGCCAAAACTCATAAATCATAAAACATTTTGTTGCAAGGATGAAAGGGTATGAGAAATTGGGATTTGAAATTGATAGAGGGGGGTGTGTGTGTTTCTACAGATATGTTTATTTTTGTATACGTATGTGTGTTTTTACAGATGTATTTATTTTCGTATACGTGTGTGTGTTTCTATACGTGGTAATGGGGGAGCAAGGAAACACAACAGGTGAAAATTATGAATCGTTTAATGTTATTGTATGGTCATACCAACATGATTTGAATAGTGATGCCCGAAGTATTAATTTGGATGGTTAATTATAGATGCTATCAATTTTTCTGTCAAATAACACAGTTTGAATTTTGACGTCTTAAGTGTTGATTTGGGAAGTTAATCATAAATGCTATTAATTTTTGGTCAGGTTAGTTAATTTTTCTGTCAGGTTAATCATGATTTCAATGTGATCGGAAATGTATTTGTAAATATAATATTCTTTGTTTTATATAGTATAAAGTAAAAGATGTATATGAAATAAAATAATTTTAAAAATATTATTTAAAAATATTTCTATTGAATTAATTGAAATGTGTGTAAAAATAAGTGATTCATACACGTCTTATGATTGATGTATTACATAACTCAATTTCAATCGTTTACAACAAGTATTTGCCTCAAATTTTCAGTTCCTTAGTCAACTTAAAATTCTAAACCAAATCACTAATTGTTTGCTTTAAGCAAAAAATTATGACCACAGTCAATTTCACTCACTAAATAAGCTTGAGTTATACACTAATGAGCTATTATTTCCATGTGAAATCAATCTTCAAATTGTGTACTTGGTATATCTGTGCTTGATCATACACTACTTTTTATTATAACATATTGTGCAAGTGCATTATAAGCCTCTTTCTTTGACCATTTTGCACAACACTGTAAATGCCAAAAAGTTTCATGATGATACATGATTAGTAAAATTTAAAGGATTAGGAAAGGGTACGTGACTGTTAAGTATACTAATACAATTTAATATATTATTTGAGCCCTAATCGGTTACAACAGTCCGTCCCATGATCATATGTGACTGTGAGCAGAGCCGACCTTGAGCATGTGCGACATGTTCGATCGTACAGGGCATTCTATTTTACTAGGGCACAATTTTTTAGATAGGTGTATATATGTATGTATATTTTATTTGAAAAAAAAAGTTAAGTTTAATTTTAAAGGTTAAAAAAATTTGTAAATGAGAAAAAAGTTGAAAATGGTATTGTCAAAATAATTAAAAAATTATTATATTGAGCAAAATAAGAAAATATTATACTTACACACAATTTTGCTTTCAAATTTCAACTAATACTAATTATTTTTTTTGTTAACCGTGTAGACTATAAATATCATTAAAGTTATTAAATGTTTTTTTTACAAATTTCAGTTAATGTTTAATATTTTATGTAGTTGTTAAAAAAAATTATTAGTATTAGGGCAATTTTTTTTTGTTTTGCACAGGGCATCTAAAATCTCAGGACCGGCTCTGACGGTGAGAAATAAGGGGAACGAAGAAAAAAGTGAAAACTAGGGTATTAATTAGCTGTTGTACAACAAGGATGGTCAGTCTCTTAGTCAGTTCTGTTATAATCTGATTGTAGCAACAAAATGATTATTTTCCCAATGAATAATATTGGAATCTGATACTTTTGGCAATTCGGGTTATTATAATTTTTTATTATATAATTTGGTCCATGTACCTTACAAATAAATATCATTTTTAACGATTTTCAGGACAAACCATAATCGAACTGTGAAAAGTAAGATATAAATCATTACTCCCTCTGTCCCATCCATTTGTTTACACTTTCCTTTTTGGGATGTCCCATCCAATTCTTTACATTTCTAAACTTTCCTAAAATAGTAAAGTTTTATAATATAAAAATCAACTACATCCACTACTTTCCTCCACTAACTCATTTTATACATTATATAGTGATGGGTCCCACCACTTTACTCATTTTTCTTACTTCTCCCCTCCTTCTTTATATTTTTCCTTGGTCTCCGTGCCCAAACCAAATGTAAACATTTGGTTGGGACGGAGGGAGTATCATTTTAGCTATCTTATCAGGGGCAAGTTGAAATAGTTGATGCCCTCGACAATTTCCAAGTATCCTGATTGATGGGAAGTTCAAAATAATAATTTTTTCTAATAATTTTGTAAGTAATTATTAATAAAATTGCAGATAGTTAAATTTATTCCATACACATTTTAATTTCATCCCAATAAATTGTAGTAGCCATAAACACCGTAACAAATATTTTAATTTTCATTATATGATGATCGATCAACCTCTTTATGTGTGTCATTCTTAAAAGGATTATTTATATATGAAATATATATATAATTAATCATACAAGACTCTTAGCTTGCATGGTGGGATCATCGACATAGATCAAGCTAGGTAAAAACCCACGTTTTAGTATTTGTTTGACCCAAAAAAATTAATAATAATAAAAAAGAATTTGACGCAGCTTGCCTAAAAAAAGAATAATTTTTTTTTTTGTATTATTATCCAACACAAGTAAGCCCCACTCACCCTCCCTCTATATAAACCAAACCACTTTCTTATTTTTTTCCACTCTCATTCTTTCATCAATACTTGTCTTCACAGCTCAAATTCCTACTTTCAAATTTATAGAGCTTGAAGTAATTGTATTGAAGATGGTGAGAGCTCCATGTTGCCAGAAGATGGGGTTGAAGAAAGGTCCATGGACTTGCGACGAAGATCGGATTCTCATCAATCATGTCACTCTTTATGGCCATGATAACTGGAGAGCTCTTCCCAAACAAGCAGGTATATATTAATCAGCGAGCGGTGAACTTTGTTAATTAGTAGATAAATGAATACGTGTCGAAGTGTCAAATTTAACAATATTTTGTTAAAGAAATATATTTTGCGTCTATAATAAATGTTTGAGTTTCTGTAATGTCTTAAGTTGGATAAAAATAATCGTAGCAAAAATGAAAATTAAGTCGGAATAACAGAAGTATGGTGACTAACATAGGATCACAATTCATGGACACATATATGATTATTTGTAGCATATATACATGATTACATGTTAATTTTGTTAATTTTGTTTTATTTAGGTTTGTTAAGATGCGGGAAGAGTTGCAGACTTCGGTGGACAAATTATCTGAGGCCGGACATAAAACGTGGAAATTTTAGTGAAGAAGAGGAGGAAACAATCATTAACTTGCATGAAGTTCTTGGAAACAGGTGTGTATACAACTCTAATTATTTGAATACATGCATTGACTTTCGTTGACCAATTATTATTTTCCAGAATGGTGACTACTTTTTAAACTGTCAGCGAAATTCCACCAGTACTTGCTCAAATTCTGCAATAATCTAAATCTTTACTATCAAAATATAATAATTTTTTTACGAGTTCTTACGAAAACAACATCTCTTTCTAACTGTTTTGGTTAATCAGTGGTATATAAAATATATAGAGGAAAAGCTTGATACGACTCTTGAGGTCCTTATGTTAATCAAGTTTCAAAAGTAAGTGGGGATGAACTAATACAAACTTTGAAAACTTGGATAAAGAGATAATGTTTGCATATTCTAATGCAAAGAAATAATCATGGCACTGTGATCAATTCTTTATGTAAAGCATGGTGATAAATTTAAATATTCACGTACACATTTACGTTCATGTAGTAATAGATGTTTGTTTTTTTTCCTATGAAGATGGTCTGCAATTGCAGCGAAATTGCCAGGACGTACAGACAACGAGATTAAGAATGTGTGGCACACACATTTGAAAAAGAGAATCAAGAAAGTTCAAGAAAGTAATGCCTTAGATTTTAAAAAAGAAGACGATGTTAATGCAGAAGAATCAAGAGAGATTAAATGTACCACCCCATTGAAATCCGAAAACGAGGAGGATATTTACCAGCCAAATTCTCCTCAACAACAGTCATCAATAACCACAACCACCACCGCTACCACGAGTGTCGAAGATAATAGCGTGTCGAATATGGATGCAGATGCTTTGGTAGATTTTCTTGAAGGCGATGACACATTTTGGTCTGAAGTTTTTTCAACTGAAAATTCGGGTTCTTCTGGTGACTACTTTCTAGCAGATAATTCTGCTGGCACTGCTACAAGCGAATTCAATGGTAATGACTTTTACCTTCAATTTACGGAATTCGATGGAAATCATGACATTTTAAACATGAAGAGTGATTCTGGGGACAGTTTTTGGTATGATATGCTGACAAATGTATCCGGCCAATTGCCAGAACTGTAAAATGTTTCAGACATTCTGAGGCAATATTGGTCTAGTTACTAGTAACATACATTTTTTTATCGCGGAATTTTATCTCTAAACAAACTTTGTTAACTGTAAGTTTCAAATTCTGTAATGAATTATTGAGAGGTTAATGTATAGATTAAGCTGGTACGATTCTTATGCACTGCACACAGCCGATTATTTTTAAAATTCTCGTAGATTTTTACAAGAATTAAATTTATACTAAGCAAAAACATCTATCCACAATACAAACTATCAGAAAGAAAAAGAAAGGCATATTCTTTTCCTAATCTTTTTTTGACAAAGTGAAATTGGTCACAGTTGGTTGAATTAAATGCCTACAGAAAACTGTTTTGTTCTTGTATGTCGTGTTCTCGATGTGTAACACTATTTTCCCAGGTTCCCTAACATGAAATGAATTTCTGATACTTTTTCCCAATTTCTTTTCCTTCTGAATCAAAATCTGATAAGAGCAATCATCATCTGGAATAAATTCCTCCTTGTAGCTCACCTCAAATCCAACCACAGTCAAGTCCCAAAAAACTGTCATTCCCGCCTGCTCAATTTTTCGAAATATCCATACATTAAAGATGTTCCACAGCAGTGTAAGTTAATGGAATCTGTATAAATCAGATAAAGGACAAAATTCTGGCAAAACTACTATATGTCCACTATGTTACCTTGTCAACTGGAATTTGAATACATTCCACAGAACCAGGCTTCACTTGTTGGTGCTGAACTTTTTTGTTAGAGGTGAATAATTCGTCATGCTCTTGCTTAAGGCCACCGTATTCAACTGGCAGGTCTTCAGGGGCTATAAACCTTCATGCACATGCAAAATTTAATCTAAGTCGATCAAATTTAATTTAGATATTTATTGAAACTGGAAAGTATAGCTGCAATAATATTTTCTTACTTGATAAGAGTCTTGCTAACACTAAATGGCCTCACAAAGACGAACTTGCCGTAATTTCTTTGTGTCAAGGTCCGAAGTTGTAATGCGTGGAATGTCAGAAGCCAAAGGGGAGCATTTAAAATTACCTATTATTGCGATCAGATGTCATAGATTAAATTTCTGTTTAAAAGTTTTAATTTCATAAGCAAACAATCTGCCTCATAAGTAAGGATTCACTTACATGTCTGTCTATGATTCCAGGATAATAATCTTGAAAAAGAACCAACGTTTTCTTGTGTAGGGCGGGCAACTCCTTTATCAATGGTACTGGTGCATCCTTCATATCTACAATCGATATGATAGAATTTGTGCCTCCAGGTTTAAAATCTAGAGTTTGGACACACCTTTCCATGAATTGTATGTTCCATCTTAGATAATCCTCATATTTGTCCTGTGCATCAAATCTTTCCTTGTATAAATCTTTGTTCTTGTAAATTCCATATCTCTTGTAACATATAGATTGACCTTTGATTGCCTTTGTATTGCCAATGTGTCCAAGTTCCTCGAGATCTGAACCAAGTTTTTCGTGTAGAATTTGTTCCATGTCCATTTCCATTCGCCATTTTAAGGTTCTTTGGAGCAAATTGAAGGCCTCAGAGAGTTTGAATTGTCGAGCTTCCAGGAATTTCATTAAAACAACATCAGTTGACTCTTGACCTTTGCTAGGCAATAAAGGAACACCCCAGAGTCGAAGCTCCTTAAGAAATTCCCTATTCTTTGTAGCATGTGTAAAGTGGAATGTCTCTTTTTTGAAGATGTAATTGTTCTGAATTGCATCTTCCACTTTGCACCTAAATTCATACAGTACCTTCTTTTTTGATATAGTCATTGCCAGAGGAATATGCATCTCTTCGTATACTTTTTCGTCATCACTTTCTTGGTCGCTGTATGTGGTCTCAACCGTATCACCCGACTCTGGGTAAATTTTTTCTTCACACGGCATCTTCAATGATTATAAAAATCCCACTTAGCTCCGACTATATCTCTCTGTGGTGCTCTACGTCTTGATTCTGAGCACCTGGGCTAAGGCAATATATTTCGCAATCTGAATATGACTAATCTCTGCTCAAGCGCATGATGGACGCATTAAATGCTAATGTTGGGTCCTCTCTGGTTAGTGTTCCGGCAGATGCACATCGCATTTGCCGGTAACCAGAGGGCTCAACTATTGTACTACAAGATAAGTTTTCCAATGGCGTTTGTCATGTTGGACAGGACCAAAAAAGAGGAGTTATGAGGTGATGGTTTTAGGGTCTGTAGGATTTTGAAATTGCAACCACTAGTTACTTGGCAATAAATATAGGCTCTTGGTTTGGAGTTTTCTTACAAGGTCAAGAAATATATTAACCAAAAATAAACTTGGTAAAACTAGAGGTCATACATATGAAGGCTAACTATATTTATAAACATCATGGTAAAGCATAACAGCTTTAGCACATAACCATCTAATACTCTTAGGCTTTTAAAAAGTTTGTCATCTTTTCTTTTCCTTTCAAAAGAGGGGTTCTACCAGAACACCGAAGCTCTATTGACATCAAGTCTTGTGCACCGGATACAACCTTTAAGGTATCCTGAATGAAGCCCATGTCTTAGTACCAGTGTTGTAAAAAGCGCTAATCGGACCTAAGCGGTGGACATACCTTCTAGCGCTTAAGCGGTTAAGCGGGCGCTTAAGCGGTTTTAAAAGCGAATCATTAATCGGATTATAAATAAATATATATTTATATAAATAAATACAATACTAATTTCTTTTTAAAAAAAGATAACATTTACATATGACATATTATCAAACGTAACATAACATTTAGAAACGTAACATTTAGAAATATCAAATTATAAATTAATCACATACAATATTAGTTATAATGGACATAAAAAATACAAAAAAATATTTTTTTTTTAAATTTTCCGCTTAATCCGCTTTTGACCCGATTTTGACCCGCTTTTGACCCGCTTTTGATCCGATTAAGCCGCCTAAACCGCCTAAACGCTTAAATGTCCGATTAGTTCAAAAGCTCAGCGTTTAGGCACCGATTCCGTCTAGGCGGCCGCTTAAGCGGCGGCTTAGAGCGCTTTTTACAACACTGCTTAGTACATAACCTTTTATAGACAACGACAATGTGCACACCACGTATCACTATCACCTAATCTAGTTGATGGTAAGTACAAGATGCCGATCTTGCTTGATCCAATTAAATAATACAATTTTATGCCATAAACTAGTTCTATATATTTGTTCACATCAGTTTTGGTGTATCAGTAACTACAATAACTCGAGAGTCCAGCCAACGACTACTCTATGTTCCTTAGACACAAGTTTCATTCTTGATGATTTCAAGTTTCTCTTCCTATACTATAATAGTTTCAAGCTTCGCTTCCTTCTTTAAGTTGCTCATGGACACAATTGTCTTCGCAAATGAGGGATCTGCACCTTTTTTGTTGTTGCGCTGCTCTGACTGCTAATACCACAGATGAATCAACTTTTTTATCATGATCATAGAGCCATAGTGGTGATCTGTCTTTGTGTCAACTGAAATACCTCACACGCATAGGTAAAACCAACATTTGTACCACAATATGGGACTTTTGATGCTTCACATTCCGGACACTAACGAAGCTTCAAGTACATAGCATCTGGAAATGACTTGCCTAAGCTCATGATGGAGTTATAGAGTGTTAGGACGAGATCCCCACCCAGTATTAAAAATCTGTGCTTTGGTGGGCCTAAAAAGAAAAGATCGTAAGGACCAAATCCCTAAATTTTATACCAATCATATTATATTAAAATTTTTTCTTATTTACCATTTTCATCCTATTATAAAACCATATTTAGTTAACAATTCTAATTTAAATATATTAGTTACTTGATTTAACATATCCATATATTACATTTTTTTTAATATCAAAAAAATTTATAACAAATTAATATTTTAAATTGAAATCAATCAGGATTATACAAATATATATATATATATATATATATATATATATTAAGCGATTTTCACAATATATTTTTTCACTCTTTTGATTAATAATTAAATAAATTATATTATAATATATTACGGATTAATTTTCAGAATGATATGATTAGGAAAAGAGAGATTTTAGTTAGAGAAAATTAAAAATGTAAAATGTTTTAGATGAAAAAGGTAATTGATTAGTTTATAGTAATAATAATTTAATTACGTTATTTTACTAAATACAATTGCTCGTAATGTTTTTAGAAATGGATAAATTAATATTATCCGTGATATTCTTATTAAAAGAGGGATTTTAGTTAGAAAATATAGAAAAGATGATACGTTTTAGATAAAAAAAGGTAATCGGTTAATTATTAATATTATAATATTATTAGTTTATTGTATTAAATATAACCGCCCGTGATATAATTGGAAGAATTGAGATTTAGAGAAAATAGAAAGGTAACGTGAAAATTAAAAAGATGACATGATTTATGTGAAAAATGTAATTGATTAGTTTATAGTAATTATAATTTAATTATGTTATTTTAATAAATAAAGATGCTTATAGTTTTTAGAAAATGAGAAATTAACGTTGCTCATGATATTTTTAGAAAAAAAGGGAATTTAATTAATTAGAAAAAATAGAAAAGATGATACGTTTTAGCTGAAAAGGTAATCGGTTAATTATTAGTATTATAATACTTTTATTTTATTTTTATTAAATAGAAACGTCCATAATATAATTGAAAAAAGAGAGGTTTTAGTAAGAGAAAAGAAAAAAGGTAATCTGTATTGGCTGAAAAAGGTAACCGTCCATAATGTAATTGGAAAAAGAGAGATTTTAGTTAGAGAAAAAAGAAAAGGTAACGTATTTTGGCTGAAAAATGAAATTGATTAGTTATAGTAATTATAATATTATTATGTTATTTTATTATACAAAATTGCTCGTAGTGTTTTTAAAAAAGGAGAAATTTTAGTTAGATAAAATGTAAAAGATATTTTATTTTACTTAAAAAATGAAATTATTTAGTTATTAAAAAATAAAAAAGGTAATATGTTTAACCTGAAAAAGGAAATTGATTAATAAAGTAGAAATTTTAGTTAGATAAAATATAAAAGATATTGTATTTTACCTGAAAAAGGAAACTATTTAGTTATTGAAAAATAGAAAAGATAATATGTTTAATATGAAAAAAGAAATTAGTTAGTTAGTAAGATGGATTTTATCTGTAATTGAGTAAGGGTAAATAAGTAAAATCAATAGGTACTGTACCGACCGACCAAACTTTTAATGTTTCGGCTTTTATATAATAGTATAGATATATTATGGATTAATTTTCATAAATATATATATGAGCCAATAAGAATTACCACTAAAATTAAATTAATGCATATCATTCTCATCGTAATTTACTTATCGTGGTCATTTAACAATATTTTTTGAAATACAAAATTTATTTTATTTAGTACATGCATAAGACACATATTTTTTAAAGTGATAAAATGTTTACTAACTTATCAATTTTTAATTTAAAGTCAATCAAAATTATACAATTATATATTATGAGCTAATTTTCATAAATATCTACTACAATCAATTATAATATATAGTTTTATATTACAGAATAATTTTCATAAATACTTATCAACTAATTAATCATAATTTTTTAATTAAAAATAATCACAATTAAATTATTATTTACTTGCACATCTATTCTTTGCATATAGAGTCATTTTCCAAAATTGCGTATTTATCAATTGATTTATATACAAATATATTATATAATATAATATTTTAATATCACAATCTCTCGATCTAGAATCGTAAGGTGCAATTAAATTTGAATAAATCAACTATCATTGAGTTAAAAATTTTAAAATTAAAAAATATTTACTACACTATTCTAAATACACCATTTATTTATAAATAATTAATTTATTAATAAAAGGGCATATGATATATACAAAAATAATCAAATTTTCTTATAAATCATATTTTTTATAGGCAATTAATTCATCAATAAGGTCATACAACATCTTAAAAAATAATCAAGAACTGATATACACCTATTAAAATAGATCTCTTTCAACCAAACTACGATCATTGATCAGATCTTAAATTGTTTTCACTCATCACTTATATCACTAAAATATATAACCTTTTTAGCAAGCATATTCATATATTACATATTTTTTAATATAAAAAAAACTTAGAATAAATTAATATTTTAAGTTAAATCATTGAGGATTATACAATTATACAATATTAAGCGATTTTCGCAATATAAATTTTAACTCTTTTTATTTACATTAATCATAGACTAATCATATTATATAATTTTTTTTCTTATTTACCAATTTCATCCTATTATAAAACCATATTTAATTAACAATTCTAATTTAAATATAGTAGTTACCTGATTTAACATATCCATATATTACATATTTTTTAATATCAAAAAAAATTATAGTAAATTAATAATTTAAGTTAAAATCAATCAGGATTATACAAATATATATATATATATATATATATATATATATATATATATATATATATATATATATATATATATATATATATATATAAAGCGATTTTCACAATATATTTTTTCAGTCTTTTGATTTATAATTAATAATAATTATATTATTATATATTACAGATTAATTTTCATAAATATATATATATATATATATGAGCCAGTAAGAATTTACCACTAAAATTAAATTAATACATAGCATTCCCATCGTAATTTACTTATGTGGTCATTTAACAATATTTTTTTAAATACAAAATTTATTTTATTTAGTACATGCCTAAGACAAAAACTTTTTAGGGTGATGGCCCAGAATAACCACAAATTAAATATGGAGAACCAAAATACCCACCGCCAACTTAGGTGGCCCTAAATACCCACGGAACGCGCTACTGGTGAAGGAACGTCTTCAAAACACACTACTGGTGAAGGAGTGTCTTGAAGACACGCTACTCGTAACGGAGTAACACCCAGACACATGACTGGAAGCATTAAAATTTGCTTGAGATACGCATTCACAGACTGCGTATCAGGTGTCACGCATGTGTAGGGCTAGCAATTTCGGGTTTCGGGTCGGGTTCGTGTCGGGTCAACAGTGGGTTTCGGGTACAGGTGCTCAACCCGAACCCAACCCGAAAATTTAATGGGTACAGGTGCTCGACCCGAACCCGACACGAATGGGTTTCGGGTGGGTTTCGGGTAACCCGGCCCGAAAATAATTATATATATATATATATTAAAAAAATATATTTATATATATTAAATAAATATATTTATATTAAAAATAATTATATATCAATATATATATATATATATTAATATATATATATATATATATATTAAAAATAAATAGATATATTAAAAGTAATATATATATATATATATATATATATATATATATATATATATATATTCGGGTCAATTTCGGGCAACCCGAACCCAACCCGATTTTTTCGGGTCAAGTTTGGGTCAACCCGAAACCGACCCGAACCCGAAAAATGCAAACCCGAACCCGACCCATGCGGGTTGGGTTCGTGTCGGGTTCGTGTCGCGGGTCCAAAATTGTCAGTCCTACGCATGTGTAACACGCGTGATGACGTCATCTGACGTCATCGTCATTCTGATGAGAAATTACGCGACCTCTCCCCCAAAATGTCGATTCTGGGGCGATTTTTGTCAAAATTCCGACGAGTTCCCATTGACGACCATCCAGACATTTTCCATACACATTCTATATACAAAACGATTCACCATTCGATCCTCTACAAGTCCATACCCATTTCAATCCATTTGATTCGCCGGATTTTATAGCCCCAAATCACGATTGTCTTTCTCCCCTCGTTTTCCGACGAGTTATTCCATGCCCCTGCGGGCCAGATTCGTTACATCGATTGGGGCAAAAAGAAGAGGAAGTTGTGGTCATGATTTTGGTGTGTTCAGTTATGGTGGACGTGGCCGGAGATAGGAGAAAGAGGGGGAGAGAGGTGCGGAGAGACGAGAGAGAAGGGAACGGAGAGAGATGAATAGTAAGAGGGACACGCTACACGAAGTAGCGTGTTGAGTGGGCAGATAGGGCCAGCAGTTTCGAAAATGGGTATTTTGGACCATGGGGTACTTAAAATGAGGTATTTTGGTCATTTTCTCAACTTTTTAAAGTGATAAAATGTTTACTAACTTATCAATTTTTAATTTAAAGTCAATCAAAATTATACAATTATATATTACGAACTAATTTTCACAAATATCTACTACAATCAACTATAATATATAGTTTTATATTACAGATTAATTTTCATAAATACTTATTAACTAATTAATCATAATTTTTTAATTAAAAATAATCACAATTAAATTATTATTTATAGAGTCATTTCCCAAAATTGCGTATTTATCAATTGATTTAAATACAAATATATTATATAATATAATATTTTAATATCACGGTCTCTCGATCTACAATCATAAGGTGCAATCAAATTTGAATAAATCTACTATCATTGAGTTAAAATTTTTAAAATTAAAAAATATTTACTACACTATTCTAAATACACCGTTTTTTTATAAATAATTAATTTATTAATAAAAGGGCATATGATATATACAAAAATAATCAAAATTTCTTATAAATCACATTTTTTATAGGTAATTAATTCATCAATAAGGTCATACAACATCTAAAAAAATAATCAAGATCGGATATACACCTATTAAAATAGATCATATCAAGGTTTCTTTCAACCAAACTACGATCATTGATCAGATCTTAAATTGTTGTATACTCATCGCTTATATCACCAAAATATATAACTTTTTTGGCAAGATAATCCAATAATTTATTGTAATCGTGAGGAAGATATATCTGATTTGTCATAGCGTATTCGAACAACCAACCATAACTGTGATTCTATACTATCCAAATCAATGAACCAATATAATAAAATTCTGTAGATCTAAGATCTCGGATGCTAGAATTAAATAACCTACTCTCACAAAGAGAAGAACATAACTCAATATGGGTAGACAAAATCCACTAATGGGGTACTAGACTCTCAATAAAGAGATATATTTATTGAAAAACAACATAAAATCAAGGAAAAGAAATTGGAGTTATCATTCACAAGAGAAAGTACAACATCAAATATATCAGTAGATAAAACCCAGCAACGGGGTATTAGATTATATTGGATGAGTAAATAGGTCGATGCATATAAAATTATATATTATTTTTAATAAAAGGTGCCCTTTTAATTTTGTATTCTTGAATAAAAGTAATTGTATTCTCATATCCTAATCTAAGAACAGACATATCAAATTTGATTGGTTGGTTGATAATAATTTTTTATTTAATATCAACAAAACTATAAATAATGGTAAAAAAAGACTTAATTAGTTGGTAGATAGATTCTAAACAAGCATAGATATTTTTTAACAATAAACAAAATTTAAAAAAAGGAGGGCTTCATTTTATGTACACTACTCTTAGTTTTGTTTTGTAGCATCTAAATGTTGTTTTCAGTTATATAGTAACATACATAGACGATTTGGGTAGAAAGTAACATTATATGTGATTGTCATATTTTTTCTTTTCGCAAATTATTTTGTGTTCGAATTTTGGGTACACAAAAATTTTTCATGTCATTTTCATACAAGACCCTAAAGATACACGTCATGAATTAATGTATACAACACAAACGAATTGTCAGGTCTACACGTAAGGCTTTATCTAACATGTATACTTATTGTTAAAGAAAAATGAAATTCATATTTTCTAACCCGATAATTAAATTAAAAGGACACATATAAAATAATGTTAGTTTTGTAAAATTCAAACACATATCCAAATATTTTCAGGTTTTAAAAATAAATTCAAATCCAAATTTGAAACTCAATATCCAAAACCAAATCTGTCGGGTTTTGAATTAAATTAGATTTTTTCGGGTATCCAAAATTAGTAATAATGTACTCAAATTTAAAAAATTGCTACACGCAAACCATACTTATTATATTTATAAAATACTTAAAAGTTAAAATGATCAAATTAGGTAAGTAGTTAAATGTAACATATTGTACGAATTGAATTGACATATTAAGTAAAATTTTAAAAATATGTTAAAAAATAATTCTTCGTATACAACGTAAATGAAAATTTTATGTAAATTAAAAAAAATACATCTTAAATATTTCAATAAAACTTGAGATTGAGAAATATAAGTTCTAATAATTAAATTAGTATTGACTATTTCTAATGAAATATTTGAATAATAATAAATAAATTATATGTCTTATATCTAAAATATTACCTATAATAATTTCAAATATTGGTTCGAATTTGGGATAAATAAAATATTATTTATGTATCGAGTTTCGAATTTTGAATCAGATATCGGTTCGGTACAATTGAAATCCAAATTGAAACTATTTCGGGTTTAAAATTTAAATAATCCAAAAATTTGGGCTCGGTATTTTCAAAATTGTGGGTTTCAGATTGGGCATCAAATCAAATTAATTTGTCATCCCTATTTTGGGTAAAAGAAAACTAATATTTAATATACCATTTTCTAACAGAAAAAATTAAAAAATTTAACATACATACTCCCAAAAATGAATATGCAAATTTTAAGTTGTCGTAAAAAATAAGCCAAGTACCATCACCATAAATTCTAATAGTCACATCTTACTCTAAGAACTAGATATATTGGATATGTTTGGTTGATTGATTATGTTTATTTTTATATAGTAAATCAATTCACTAATAAAATAATATGCAATTTGTAAAAATGATATTGAATAAACACATAGGAAACTAGATTAGATGAAAGCTTTGTTCATCATATCTACATTCATTTAATGGATCTTGCACGTTAAATATTCTTTCTCATATCATTGAAACATGCAACCTTTTTTTAAGAGACAATCTAATAATTTATAACGGTCATGAGAAATTAGTGTTTGTGAATTTTTAATATGTATACGAAAAATTGATCGCGATCCATACAATTGTTTTGAATGAATTAATATAATAAAAATTATAGAAACCCACAGTACTGCATATTTAAATATGCCAAATTTTCAAAAGAATAAAACTTAAAATATGGGTAAAAAAACTTATGACGTCGTAGAAGGATTTTAAAAAATGAGATAAATCAAATGAAAAACAAAATTAAGAAGAAGTAATAAAGAGGGGCTTAGAACGTTTCACCGGGGATGTGAATGCTATGATAATTGTTCGATAATGCTAATATTAATGCAATTGGTATAAATTGACGAATAGGTAATTTTATACTTTTTTTTTGAAACAAAACTGCAACACTTAAATTAAATCATGGTGTAAAACATCGATTAGAAAGAATGGTACATCACAGCATTCCTTACGCTCAGTCAAAGAACCAGCCTCTCGAGCTAGAGTATGAGCTGCTGAATTCGCTGAACATCTAACAAAATACAAAGAAAAGGACCCTAAGTGTAAAATCCGTAATTTTTATTTTATTTTTAAAATTAGATATTAGATTTTAAAGTAATTTTTAATTAGATATTTATTTATTTTTTAGAAAATTCTAGAATTCTAAAGGATAAGATTCGTTATATTTGGAAAGAAGAGTAAGAATATTTTAGTGAATCGATATCTTTTTATTTAAGTTAATTATGTGTGAATAGAATATTATATTTTAGAAATTACTTGGAGGTGTTGCAAATATTTTATAGGAATATTTTAGAATTACCTAATTTAATTTAGGGTTATAACTAGCTATATAAAAACCGATTAAAACATAGAAGAGAATCGTACAGCTCTACCAATATCTACCATTATTCGTCCAACAGGTACTTGAGCCTTTCGAGTTTCTTTTAGTTGCTTTTATATTTTAATAGGTCCTGCCATGATAGTTTCTTGCTTATACCTGTTTGATACGTCCGGGTATGTATGTCTTTGTATTCTTTTCTTTAACTTTGTTGGTAAATTTCATGTGTAGAGCACTTCCTGCCATATGCATATTAATTTGTATTTATAGAGTTTATCTACCATGTTTACTTAATCGGTTGATTTTTGTAAGCATGCTTTTGTACGAGGTCAGGGATGTAAAGAAACTGTTTTGACTTCGCTAGTATAATTTGAATCATTATATTTGGATTAAGTAATTTTGATTTTATTTTGAATATTATTAATTTTATTGAGATTTGAACAAAAATATTTTTACTAGTTGAAATTATTTTATTAGTTAAGAAGATTTTGCTCACGTGTTAGTATTTTTCTGATTCTAAAATTTATAAGTAACAATTTTTAATCAGTGGTTAATCAATCTTTAATCTTATGTATGGCTGTCTTCTGGTATGTGTTAATACATGCACGCATGGATATAAGGTGGAGTTTATATTAATTGCCCATGCACTGGACAAGATGTATAAGATCACTTGCTAGTATTTTTTTAAACGTGAATAAGTAAAAGATTAATACCATAATTTAGTTGTGTAATCAGTAGATGAACGAGACCATGATTTATTATTTTTCTAAGTGATTGTCTTGGTGTTAATTGTAACTGTGACCAGTGTCTTAAAGCTATAGGGTATCTTGTTTAACATGTATGGTATAGAGATGAAAATGAATTATTTAGTATCTTACATGATTCTAACAAATTGTAAATAATTTGTATTTGCATGTTGATTGAGTGGAATTTTGTGAATAATTATACTAGTTTGATTTAATTAATTATAGGATCAGCTTGTGCATTAATTTTCAGTGTTTGGTACCGCATTCGAGGTAAGTAACTTTTCGTTGCTCGTTATAAATTCTGTTTTATTCTGTTTCAAAATATCTGTTTGATTTGGTTATCGAAATTTGTGATATCGAAAATTGATTTTAGAAAAAGAATTATTTTAGAATTCCCCGATTTTAGTTGCGTATCGAATCATAGAATCCGGTCACTGGATAGTGTGACATATCGAATCATAGAACTAGTTTACGCACGTTCCGGAATACATAGATACGTAAACTGGCCCCCATCGAACATAGAACCGTGTCACTGGTTTAGTGTGACCGTAATTTAGAACTGTGGGAATAAAATATGATTTTATTGATTTGATTTTTGTATCGATTTAGAGTTTCAAAAATTTTGTTCACTTTTAAATATATTATTTTTGAGCCGTTGGGCGATAGTTACTTGCTGGGCTTCGCAGCTCATTGTTTTAATATGTTTCAGGTTTGGACTTTTGGAAGCTTATTAAGATTAAGGATTTGAACCGTGTGGATTTCGTGCTACTTGATTTAGATGCCATTATAGAAAAAGACTTATCGCATTATTGAATAAATTTTCAGTACTTTATTAGATATTGAATATTGGATTTGTGGAGCTGCGTCTCCGATTTGATGATTTTAGAATATTGAATTTGACCGCTGCATTTGACTTTATGGAATAATTGCCTTATTTGAATAAAGTTTTAATTTTATTTAAGTTTCGAAATTAGAAATTAATATCTCGAAAATTTGGGATGTTACAGTTTGCATCAGAGCCTAGGTTTTCCTTCGGAGTGTATTAGGTATGGGACTAGTACATTCCCTAGGATGCGATCCTTAGACTATCGTATAGGTTTTGACCTTTAAGTTAGTAAATTATTTTGAATTTAGAGCACTTGCTTTGTGTAATTATTTGACCTGTTTAACTTTTGTGCTTTTTGATCATTGATTTAAGTTTGAAAGTTTGTTGTTTTTAGAAAAGATGGACGGAGAAGGCAACAATGGCAACAACAACGGCAATCAGGGCAACAACAATCAGAATGACAATAACAATGGTGATGGTGGAAATGTATTCGATCAGCTAGCTGAGACTCTGGCTACGCTCGTGAATCAACAACCCAAACAGCAGAATGTCATCTCTCAGTTCAAGCGTTTAAATCCACCTACTTTCGATGGAGCAACTGATCTGGCCATAGTCGAGATGTGGATACAAGAGATGGAGAAAGCTTTCGGACTGCTAGGGAGCAATGAAGAACAGAAGGTCACTTTAGCTGTGTATCAACTGCAAGGAAGTGCTTATGATTGGTGGCTCATGGAACAAAGAAAGAACGAGACTTCAACCACTGAGGGTGGCCCTGAACCATATACATGGGCAAAGTTCAAGAAGGCTCTAGAAGATAAGTACTTTCCGAGAACCATTCATCTTCAAAAGGAGAGGGACTTCATTCGGCTCTAGCAGGGAGGAAAGTCCGTTGTGGAATACGAAGCAGAATTCGCAAAGCTTGCAAAGTATGCGCCGACATTAGTTGCTGACGAGACCAGTCGAGCTAGAAGATTGGAAGAGGGACTTCGGACCGACATCAGGAATTCTGTGGCATCATTTGAACTTCAGACGTACGAGGCTGTGCTCAACAAAGCTTTGGTGATCGAGAGAGGCTTAGCAGAATCCGAAAAGGCAACAGGCAATTGGAACAAGAAACGGTTCGTTCCAACTGGTGGACAATCTTCTCAAGGGGGACCACTAAGAAACCTCACTTTTATGATCGAGTAGGAGGTCAAGGAAATCAAGATAAATGCACTAGGTGTGGCGGGAACCATGTTGATACAGAGTGTCGTTGGAACAGAGGCGCGTGCTTTCATTGCGGTGAAGTCGGACACAGGATTGCTCAATGCCCACATAATCCACCACCAAGAAAAGAAGCAGAAAACAAGACTGGTATTGGACGTGTATTTCAGCTCACGGGAAGTCGCGCGAACAATCGTAATTAAGGTATATTTTTTTTTCTTTCTTTCACTTGTAACTTATTTGATGTTATTTTGTGAATTTGGGGACCAAATTTTTTTAAGGAGGGGCGAATGTAAAATCCGTAATTTTTATTTTATTTTTAAAATTAGATATTAGATTTTAAAGTAATTTTTAATTAGATATTTATTTATTTTTTAGAAAATTCTAGAATTCTAAAGGATAAGATTCGTTATATTTGGAAAGAAGAGTAAGAATATTTTAGTGAATCGATATCTTTTTATTTAAGTTAATTATGTGTGAATAGAATATTATATTTTAGAAATTACTTGGAGGTGTTGCAAATATTTTATAGGAATATTTTAGAATTACCTAATTTAATTTAGGGTTATAACTAGCTATATAAAAACTGATTAAAACATAGAAGAGAATCGTACAGCTCTACCAATATCTACCATTATTCGTCCAACAGGTACTTTGATAGAATATATTTTTATATATATTTTAGATGATTTTATTCTCATATTTATTGTGTTTTGCATTGATTTGGATTTTTATTTAATAGATTTGATTGTTTTATTGTAGGAAATAAAGAATTCATGACTTGGAAGGATTTGGAGCAAAAAGAGCTATTTTGGAGATAAAATAGGAGAAAATTCGTATTATTGGGCTGCACGGGCTGCCTGCACTGTTTGGGCCATATCTTGAGTTCCAGAAGTCAGAATTTAACGATCTTACTGTCCACGCGAAGCTTGTGGAATTTTCTTTAATTCAGAGGTGGTCCAGTAAGCAAAATCCAACTGGAAGAGCCCGGAAACAGAGGAGAAAAAGAAGTAACGAATTTTACAAGAAAATCCTATTCAATTATGGATATCATTTTGTAAATTGATTAGAATATTAAAAAATACTTTTATTAGGAGATAGAGATCAGATTTTATGAGGAGATTTTATTATAAAAACGTGGGAAGAGATAGATAGAGATATACGTATTTTTACAAAAGCTAGGGTTTTGGTTTTTCTCTCTCCATCTCTTCCTTTGTAAGCACTGGGTTTAATTTGGATCTTCAATTGTTCTTCGTTAATAAAAAGTTTGAGGTATTCTTTATTCTCTTGTTTTATTATTATATGTTTTACATAGCTTCTTTCATTATTCTTATTGCTTTTACTTCTACCATGAGTGAGTAGTTTAATTCTAGGGTATTAGGGGAAGCCATGTTTGCACCATGATTTGGGCTTAATTTGATTAGTGAATTGATGGGTAAAGAGTAATTTTAATTGATATGTGTTAATTCTTAATTTGTGTAATTGCGCAATATCATAGATTAATTGATTGCAATAGGAGTAATAGATCGAAAGATTTTACTACTAGAGGCTTACATACAATTAGCGGAATTGAAGGTGAGTGTGAAAACATCATCGGATTTCTGAGAGTGTTAAAACTTGGAAAAGTTTAACCATTGCTCTAATTATTCTATCCCATTGATAAGCTATACCTTTGTTATTTGTTTGGTGTAAACATGGTGAACCTGAATTGCCCTAGATCCCTTAATTAATTGAATTAAAACCTTGTTAAATTTGCTTTAGTAGTTAACAAAATTCTTAACTAATCGTTTGTGACTAGAAACAATTGATAACCATTGAATTAAATTTGAAACTGTCTCCTTGAGGATTCGACCCGTATTTGCTAGTATCTACTACAATTGATACCGTGCGCTTGCGGTTAGACATAATTTTACACATCATACTTGAGCCTTTCGAGTTTCTTTTAGTTGCTTTTATATTTTAATAGGTCCTGCCATGATAGTTTCTTGCTTATACCTGTTTGATACGTCCGGGTATGTATGTCTTTGTATTCTTTTCTTTAACTTTGTTGGTAAATTTCATGTGTAGAGCACTTCCTGCCATATGCATATTAATTTGTATTTATAGAGTTTATCTACCATGTTTACTTAATCGGTTGATTTTTGTAAGCATGCTTTTGTACGAGGTCAGGGATGTAAAGAAACTGTTTTGACTTCGCTAGTATAATTTGAATCATTATATTTGGATTAAGTAATTTTGATTTTATTTTGAATATTATTAATTTTATTGAGATTTGAACAAAAATATTTTTACTAGTTGAAATTATTTTATTAGTTAAGAAGATTTTGCTCACGTGTTAGTATTTTTCTGATTCTAAAATTTATAAGTAACAATTTTTAATCAGTGGTTAATCAATCTTTAATCTTATGTATGGCTCTCTTCTGGTATGTGTTAATACATGCACGCATGGATATAAGGTGGAGTTCATATTAATTGCCCATGCACTGGACAAGATGTATAAGATCACTTGCTAGTATTTTTTTAAACGTGAATAAGTAAAAGATTAATACCATAATTTAGTTGTGTAATCAGTAGATGAACGAGACGATGATTTATTATTTTGCTAAGTGATTGTCTTGGTGTTAATTGTAACTGTGACCAGTGTCTTAAAGCTATAGGGTATCTTGTTTAACATGTATGGTATAGAGATGAAAATGAATTATTTAGTATCTTACATGATTCTAACAAATTGTAAATAATTTGTATTTGCATGTTGATTGAGTGGAATTTTGTGAATAATTATACTAGTTTGATTTAATTAATTATAGGATCATCTTGTGCATTAATTTTTAGTGTTTGGTATCGCATTCGAGGTAAGTAACTTTTCGTTGCTCGTTATAAATTCTGTTTTATTCTGTTTCAAAATATCTGTTTGATTTGGTTATCGAAATTTGTGATATCGAAAATTGATTTTAGAAAAAGAATTATTTTAGAATTCCCCGGTTTTAGTTGCGTATCGAATCATAGAATCCGGTCACTGGATAGTGTGACATATCGAATCATAGAACTAGTTTACGCACGTTCCAGAACACATAGATACGTAAACTGGCCCCCATCGAACATAGAACCGTGTCACTGGTTTAGTGTGACCGTAAATTAGAACCGTGGGAATAAAATATGATTTATTTGTTTAGATTCTTTTATTGATTTAAGGTTTCAGAAATTTTGTTCACTTTTAAATATATTATTTTTGAGCCGTTGGGCGATAGTTACTTGCTGGGCTTCGCAGCTCATTGTTTTAATATGTTTCAGGTTTGGACTTTTGGAAGCTTATTAAGATTAAGGATTTGAACCGTGTGGATTTCGTGCTACTTGATTTAGATGCCATTATAGAAAAAGACTTATCGCATTATTGAATAAATTTTCAGTACTTTATTAGATATTGAATATTGGATTTGTGGAGCTGCGTCTCCGATTTGATGATTTTAGAATATTGAATTTGACCGCTGCATTTGACTTTATGGAATAATTGCCTTATTTGAATAAAGTTTTAATTTTATTTAAGTTTCGAAATTAGAAATTAATATCTCGAAAATTTGGGATGATACACTAAGTCCTTAATAATTAACTTGCAATCATCTATAATGGACCCAAAATATGAAGCATCCTTCCTCTGACTGTCAAAAGCCTGGACAACGACTAGAGAATCAAGTTCGATATGCACAGGTGAGATCCCCTTCAACTTCAACCAAGACAGAGCCTCCTTGAATGCCAACGCTTCAGCATGTTTCGTGTCTGTAATACCATAAAAACACCCTCCCATACCAGCCATAAACTTACCTTGATCATCCCATAAAAGGCAACCAAACGAGCTTCTACCTTTATTTTCAAAAACTGCCGCATCAACATTGCAGGAAAACCAACCCAGCTTTAGCTTCTGCCAAACCAAAACACCCTCCCTTTCGTTCAAAACACTAACATTACTTTGTTTAAACCGGGCTCTCTGCCATTGAAACAGAGATGAGCTAGCAGCGTTTAGTACTAAAGATGGCGTCTGAACTTTCTTATTCCACACCACTTCATTCCTATGAGACCAAATTTGCCACAAAATCGATCCTATGATTTCAAGCTCCTTAGACGTTTTCTGATCAAGAATCCACTGCATAACCTGTTGAGTCTAGAATTAAAGACAATGTCCAACCTAGCTATCTCCCAACACCTCTTAGCAAAGGAGCAGGAAACCAGAACATGTTCCACTGTTTCCAAAGAACAAAGACAGACCGGGCAGATAGGATAAACCTCAACATTTTTCTGCCTGAGATTCACGAGATTTGGAAGAAACTTTCGCAAGGCCCTCCATATAAAATTTTTCACCTTTGGCGCAACAGCTAAATTCCACACTTTTAACCAATTAACATCACAAACAGACTGATCAATAGAATAATCCTGACAAAGACCACGATAAGCACTTTTGACTGAATAAACACCATTCGTATCATCCAGCCATAACCAACAATCCTCCACCCGTGAAACACTTAGAGGAATTTTTAGGATATGCTGAATGTCATCATTGTTAAATAAGTCCCTTAAAATATCAATATCCCACTCCATACTATCACTCTTCATAAGACTACAAACTTTAGCCTCCTCCAAACCTACATAAATCGGAGTCGATATTCTCCTAGGACTTGAATCCGGCAACCAAGGGTCACACCAAATGTTAACTGAATCTCCCCTCCCAATCTTCATAACACTGCCATTAACAACTAGGTGTTGAGCTGCTAATATGCTGCGCCAAATGTAGCTAGGATTATTACCTAGACCAGCCTCTCTAAAACTACATTTCGGAAAATAAAGAGCCTTCAACAACCTCGCGATAAAAGAATTAGGCACAACTAACACCCTCCAGGCCTTCTTACCCAACATCGCCACATTGAACTCATGAATTCGCTTAAAACCCATCCCCCAATACTTCTTTGGATGACACATGTTACTCCACGACATCCATCGAATACCATTATTCTTACCCACATCCGAAAGCCACCAAAATCTATTCATCATGACTTCAATTTCCTCACAAAGACTATTAGGCAGGAGAAAAACACTAGCAACATACGATGGAATAGATTGAATTACCGATTTTAGTAAAACTTCTTTCCCACCTTTTGACAATATTGTACCTTTCCAACTTTGAAGACGATCCCAAATCTTCTCCTTCACGTACCTAAATGTCTCTCCTCTATTTCTCGAAACAGCTTTTGGAAGACCCATATACATAGAATCATTACGAACCGGAACCTGGAGCACTCTACCAACAGCTTCTTCGTCCAGAGCATTAGTATTCTGACTAAAAAATATTGCTGACTTCTGAAAATTTATTTGTTGACCAGAAGCTCTTTCATATAGCACAAGACATTCCTTAATACAATTTGCTTCCTGAACAGTGGCCCGAAAGAACAAATAACAGTCATCGGCAAAAAATAAATGGGTCACAATAGGCGCACCATTTGCTATTTTGCAACTATGAATAGCTCCAAGGACTTGTTTTTTGTGAATCAATGCGGACAAACCCTCAGCACATAATAATAAAAGATAGGGCGAGATAGGATCACCCTGGCGCTGATAAGTGGATTTTATATCCACTGGGAATGCCTCCGTTTGGCTTAAATTGATTGTTTTGGACTCAAGTTGTTGTAGTTTTGATGTGTTTTGCTGAGTTGTGCAGATTTACGAGAATGTTGATTAAAGTTGATGCTTCTATCGTTCTTGGAGAATTAATTAATTAAAATTCGGATTTTTTAGAAGGGCTGCGCACCTTATACTGTTTGGGCCATATCTGGAGTTCTAGAAGTCCGTTTTCAGCCCATTTACAGTCCACGCGAAGCTTGAGAGATTTTCTACAATATGGGATAGGTTTCACACGACCAGGCCGCGTGTGGTGGGCCCAGGAAGCACGACCAGCAGATAGATGGAAGCAGAAAAATTACTGTTTTGCCCTTTTCTAGTTCTAATTGTATTTTGGGCAATTTTTAATACCTGAATTGAATTCTAATTGTAATAGAAGGTAATATCTTGCTGGGCAAGATTTGTAGAGCCTATTTAAACACATCCTACTATTGTAAATCATAACAATTGATAGCTGTAAATCGTATCAAGGTACTTTCGATCTTCAATTCTTTCTTCAATATTATGTTTTCATTCATTCATTATTATTATTATTATGTTTTCTTTATTAAATATGCGTAACTAATTCTCTAATCTGAGGATTGGGTAGTATTCCTTGGTATTCATGCATGCTTGATTATGTGATTTTCTGCCTGGCTGATTTGTTAATGAGATCTTAACACAATTAGGGGAGTCATGAACCTTTGATTGTATTCTAGGGATTGTAATAAGCTTGGAAGAGAAGTTGCAATCTTAGTACATGATTTAACATACATAATTTGAATATTAGATCGGGAGATTAATAGGAGAATTGTGAGACATATAATTCTTGGCATATAACAGTTTATAGATATACTTTGATTGTATCACGGGAGTGTCAATTACGGTGTAGCTGTAAGCACTATATTGTAGCCTGGGAGGGTGCAGTATAACTTTAGAAGAATTGTTTTCAGCAAGGTAGGAACACATATATCACATTAATATTGAGCATGTATTGAGACCAAGTGAAGAACCCCAATTCTTAGATTGTTTTCCAACATATTTGAATCTCAGTTTAAAATAAATTCTTAGTGCTTATAATTAGTTCTTGGTTAATTTAGTTAAGACACAAACCCCAAAATTCTTCTCGCACACTTCTAGACGTAAAGAGATAAGATACTTTAACTTGATATTACATTCAGTCCTTCCCTGCGAACGAACAACAAAAATACTACTAACAAATTGATGTGGCTGCTGGTGGAAATTTCAAGAAGGCACTAACTACACAGGCTAAAGCACTTCTTGAGGAATTAGCATCTAATAATTATTCATGGGCACCTAGTGGGACGAGCTCAGCAAAAGCAGCACAAGAATCTGAGATGATCAACATGCTGGCTCAAAAGTTGGATACTCTAACTCAGGAGGTGCGAGGACAAAAGGTAAATGTGAATGCTATTTCTTCACCTATGGAAGGGTATCATGATTATGGTGCCAGTCAGAACTCGTATGCTCAACAATTTCCAGAAGAAGCATCTTTTATTCAAGGAAGACAGCCTTGGCCTGTGCAGAATAATTCTTACTACAATCCGAATCAAAGGCCAAACAATAATCATTCTTACAGCAATAATCATGCAGCTAATCCTTCCTATGCATTTCCAAGGCAGAATCAACCTCCTGGTTTTCAGTCACGACCACCGTATCAAGCACAGCAGCAGTATCAACCTCCGCCAAAGAAAGAACCAGCTGAGTGGGAGGTTGCACTAAATAAGATTATACAAGGGACTTCTGGGGCATTGGCTAATATGGAATCAAGAATAGATCAGATGGCATCATCTCAAAAGATGCTAGAAACACAGATTGGACAGATTGCCTCAAAGATGGGTGTTCGTGAGCAAGGATCACTTCCTAGTCAACCCGACCAGACTAGTAAAGAGCAATGCAAAGCAATTGCTTTGAGGAGCGGAAGAGAGTTGCCCGAGGTTGAGATTCTTGAGCATAAGGAGAGTAATACTGAGAAAGAGGATAAGCCAGTGGAGATTGCTGCAGACACGTCAGAAAAAGAAGATGAGAAGAAGAAGGAAGAAGATTCAGAAAAGCCGTATGTTCCTCCACCACCTTATGTTCCTCCTATTCCATTTCCACAGAGACTTCACAACAGGCATTTAGAGAAGCAGTACGAGAAGTTCTTGACTATGTTCTGGCAGTTGCATGTTAATATTCCGTTGGCTGAAGCTTTGAATCAAATGCCACTTTATGCTAAATTTCTTAAGGAAATGTGGACAAAGAAGATTGAATCCGAATTTGCAAGAGGTGGTGAAGAAAGAAATCACAAAGTTGCTTGATGCTGGTATCATATATTCGGTTCCACACAGTAAATGGGTTAGTCCTATTCATGTTGTGCCTAAGAAAGGTGGGATGACTGTTGTTCACAATGAGAAGAATGAATTAATTCCCACGAGAACAGTAACAGGTTGGAGAGTTTGCATTGACTATAGGAAGTTGAATAACGCTACTCGCAAAGATCACTTTCCCCTCCCATTCATTGATCAAATGCTCGAAAGGTTGGCGGGTAATGAGTATTACAACTTTCTGGATGGATTCTCGGGTTACTTTCAGATTCCTATTGCATCCGAAGATCAAGAGAAGACCACCTTTACTTGTCCTTATGGCACTTTTGCTTATCGGAGGCTTCCTTTTGGTTTGTGTAATGGTCCTTCAACTTTTCAACGGCTCATGAACCACATTTTCTCAGATTTTATAGGGAGAGACATGGAGGTCTTTATGGATGACTTCACGGTTTATGGTTCTTCTTTTGAATCATGTCTAGCCAGTTTATCAAAGGTGTTGCAGAGATGTACTGAAACGAATCTTGTTCTTAATTGGGAAAAATGTCACTTTATGGTGAAGGAAGGCATTGTGCTTGGGCATAAAATCTCTAATAAAGGCATTGAGGTCGATAGAGCAAAAATTGAAGTTATTGAATGTAAAATCCGTAATTTTTTTTAATTTTCTTTTTTTTTTAAAATTAGATATTAGATTTTAAAATAATTTCTAGTTAGATATTTATTTCATTTAGAAAATTCTAGAATTCTAAAAGATAAGATTTGTTATATTTGGAAAGAAGAGTAAGAATATTTTAGTGATCGATATCTTTTTATTTAAGTTAATTATGTGTGAATAGAATATTATATTTTAGGAATTACTTGGAGGTGTTGCAAATATTTTATAGGAAGATTTTAGAATTGTCTTAATTAATTTAGGGTTAGACTGCCTATATAAAGACCCAATTTAATAACGTAAAGAGTCGTACAGCTTTACTAATACTCATCGAAAGGGTACGTTTTCTTTCATGAACCCTACATGCTTTTATATGTTCATTAAAATATTATTTCATCTTACCTGCTTCACATGACATGTTACTGGTTATTTAGTATAATTCCATGACCATGATTTTATATGAGAGTTATATGACGAGTCATGTATGTGGTAATAAGCATGTACTTTTTTGCTTCTATTTGAGATGTACCGTAGATATGTTTGAATATAGTTAATTACATGGCATGATATGTTCAAAACTAAATTCTGGTTTGATTTAATCATTGTTGATCGTTAAATTAGAACTGAAAATAGGGGATGTAATAGATAGGGTGTGTTTGCTTAGAATGATTAATTTATTTAAAGTGTGATTATTCGTAGCATGCTTCTCTGTTTAGCCTATTAATTATTAATTAATATATTTTATCATGCATATGTGTTATAGTAAATTAATTAATTAATGTGAACGTTATACTCTTTCATAATTATGCATGGTAATAATGTCATATTAGTTTGTAGAAAAAAAAAAGTATAGGAAATATATTATTTTATTAAAAAAATTGTTTGCGGGCATTAGTTGAACTTCATCTTTAATACTTGAATTTACAATACATGTGTTAGTTATTTTTAATGTCAGTCACTTAACATGTTAATTATTAAAGTGTATACACTACTTCGTTTATGTTATTTAAGTTGTTACTTGGTTGCTGGCTCCCTGTACTTCATTAAATATTAATATATGCATGCGAAGTTTCTGGTGTCTTAATTATGTGCACAATTAAATGCTAGAAACTAGGAAAAATGATGGCTATTTTGCTATTTTGAGTATTCATCTAGACAGGCAGTGTATATAATGTTGGATTTATTTGTGTAGTCTTATGTCCCTGTATGATTCGAAATGGTTAGAAATGGATAATTAATTATATATAATTGGATTAAGGATGATCAATTAACCGTGTCTTGATTTTTGTTAATAAAATTATAGGATCAGCTCGTGCACTAATTTTCAGTTTTTAGTATTGCGTTCGAGGTAAGTGACTTTTCGTTGCTCACTATTATTATAAAATCTGTTTTATTCTGTTTCAAAATATCTGTTTGATTTGGTTATCGAAATTGTGATATCGAAAATTGATTTTAGAAAAGAATTATTTTAGAATTCCCCAGTTTTAGTTGCGTATCGAATCATAGAATCCGGTCACTGGATAGTGTGACATATCGAATCATAGAACTAGTTTACGCGCGTTCCGGAACACATAGATACGTAAACTGGCCCCATCGAACATAGAACCGTGTCACTGGTTTAGTGTGACCGTAAATTAGAACTGTGGGAATAAAATATGATTTATTTGTTTAGATTCTTTTATTGATTTAAGGTTTCAGAAATTTTGTTCTCTTTTTTTTAAAAAAATATTATTGAGCCATTGGGCGATAGTTACTTGCTGGGCTTCGCAGCTCATTGTTTTAATATGTTTCAGGTTCGGACTTTTGGAAGCTTATTAAGATTAAGGATTTGAACTGTGTGGATTTCGTGCTACTTGATTAGATGCTATTATTGGAAAGGACTTATCGGATTATTGAATAAATTTTCAGTACTTTATTAGATATTGAATATTGGATTTGTGGAGCTGCGTCTCCGATTTGATTTTAGAATATTGTATTTGACCGCTGCATTTGACTTTCATGGAATATTTGATTTACTTGAATAAAGAATCCGTTTTATTTAAGTTTTGTATTTAGAATTAATATCCTGAAAATTCGGGATGTTACAGTTGGCATCAGAGCCTAGGTTTTCCTTCGGAGTGTATTAGGTATGGGACTAGTACATTCCCTAGGATGCGATCCGATAGACTATCGTATTAGTATTGACCTTTAATTTAGTATATTGTTTTGAATCTAGGGCACTTATTTGTGTGATTATTTGACCTGTGTGGCTTTTGTGCTTTTTGATCATTGATTATAAGTTTGAAAGTTTGTTGTTTTTAGAAAAGATGGACGGAGAAGGCAACAACAATGGCAATCAGGGCAAGAACAATCAGAATGGCAACAACAATAACAATCAAGGCAACGACAATCAGAATGGCAACAACAATGGTGATGGTGGAAATGTATTCGACCAGCTAGCCGAGACTCTAGCTACACTCGTGAATCAGCAACCCAGATAGCAGAATATCGTCTCTCAGTTCAAGCGTTTGAACCCACCAACTTTCGATGGGGCAACTGATCCGGCCATAGTCGAGATGTGGATACAAGAAATGGAGAAGGCTTTCGGACTGCTAGGAAGCAATGAAGAACAGAAGGTCACCTTAGCTGTGTATCAATTACAAGGCAGTGCTTATGACTGGTGGCTCATGGAGAAAAGAAAGAACGAGACTGCAACCACTGAGGGAAATCCTGAACCATATACATGGGCAAAGTTCAAGAAGGCTCTAGAAGACAAGTACTTTCCTAGAACCATTCGTCTGCAAAAGGAAAGGGACTTCATTCGACTTGAGCAAGGTGGAAAGACTGTTACTGAATATGAAGCGGAATTTGCAAAGCTCTCGAAGTATGCGCCGACCTTAGTGGCAGATGAAAGCAGCCGAGCAAGGAGATTGGAAGAGGGACTTCGAACCGACATTAGGAATTCGGTGGCGTCTTTTGAACTCCAGACGTACGAGGCTGTGCTCAACAAGGCTTTGGTGATCGAGAGATGCTTAGCAGAATCCGAAAAGGCAACAGGAAATTGGAATAAGAAACGGTTCACTCCAACTGGTGGACAATCTTCTCAAGGGGGACCACTCAAGAAACCTTACGTGTATGATCGAATGGGAGGACAAGGAAATCAAGATAATTGCACTAGGTGTGGCGGGAACCATGTTGATACAGAGTGTCGTTGGAACAAAGGTGCGTGCTTTCATTGCGGTGAAGTCGGACACAGGATTGCTCAATGCCCACATAATCCACCACCAAGGAAAGAAGCAGATAACAAGACCACTGGACGTGTATTTATGCTCACGGAAAATCGCGCGAACAATCGTAATTAAGGTATGATTTCTTTTTACTTGTAACTTATTTGATGTTATTTTGTGAATTTGGGGACCAAATTCTTTTAAGGAGGGGAGAATGTAAAATCCGTAATTTTTTTTAATTTTCTTTTTTTTTTAAAATTAGATATTAGATTTTAAAATAATTTCTAGTTAGATATTTATTTCATTTAGAAAATTCTAGAATTCTAAAAGATAAGATTTGTTATATTTGGAAAGAAGAGTAAGAATATTTTAGTGATCGATATCTTTTTATTTAAGTTAATTATGTGTGAATAGAATATTATATTTTAGGAATTACTTGGAGGTGTTGCAAATATTTTATAGGAAGATTTTAGAATTGTCTTAATTAATTTAGGGTTAGACTGCCTATATAAAGACCCAATTTAATAACGTAAAGAGTCGTACAGCTTTACTAATACTCATCGAAAGGGTACGTTTTCTTTCATGAACCCTACATGCTTTTATATGTTCATTAAAATATTATTTCATCTTACCTGCTTCACATGACATGTTACTGGTTATTTAGTATAATTCCATGACCATGATTTTATATGAGAGTTATATGACGAGTCATGTATGTGGTAATAAGCATGTACTTTTTTGCTTCTATTTGAGATGTACCGTAGATATGTTTGAATATAGTTAATTACATGGCATGATATGTTCAAAACTAAATTCTGGTTTGATTTAATCATTGTTGATCGTTAAATTAGAACTGAAAATAGGGGATGTAATAGATAGGGTGTGTTTGCTTAGAATGATTAATTTATTTAAAGTGTGATTATTCGTAGCATGCTTCTCTGTTTAGCCTATTAATTATTAATTAATATATTTTATCATGCATATGTGTTATAGTAAATTAATTAATTAATGTGAACGTTATACTCTTTCATAATTATGCATGGTAATAATGTCATATTAGTTTGTAGAAAAAAAAAAGTATAGGAAATATATTATTTTATTAAAAAAATTGTTTGCGGGCATTAGTTGAACTTCATCTTTAATACTTGAATTTACAATACATGTGTTAGTTATTTTTAATGTCAGTCACTTAACATGTTAATTATTAAAGTGTATACACTACTTCGTTTATGTTATTTAAGTTGTTACTTGGTTGCTGGCTCCCTGTACTTCATTAAATATTAATATATGCATGCGAAGTTTCTGGTGTCTTAATTATGTGCACAATTAAATGCTAGAAACTAGGAAAAATGATGGCTATTTTGCTATTTTGAGTATTCATCTAGACAGGCAGTGTATATAATGTTGGATTTATTTGTGTAGTCTTATGTCCCTGTATGATTCGAAATGGTTAGAAATGGATAATTAATTATATATAATTGGATTAAGGATGATCAATTAACCGTGTCTTGATTTTTGTTAATAAAATTATAGGATCAGCTCGTGCACTAATTTTCAGTTTTTAGTATTGCGTTCGAGGTAAGTGACTTTTCGTTGCTCACTATTATTATAAAATCTGTTTTATTCTGTTTCAAAATATCTGTTTGATTTGGTTATCGAAATTGTGATATCGAAAATTGATTTTAGAAAAGAATTATTTTAGAATTCCCCAGTTTTAGTTGCGTATCGAATCATAGAATCCGGTCACTGGATAGTGTGACATATCGAATCATAGAACTAGTTTACGCGCGTTCCGGAACACATAGATACGTAAACTGGCCCCATCGAACATAGAACCGTGTCACTGGTTTAGTGTGACCGTAAATTAGAACTGTGGGAATAAAATATGATTTATTTGTTTAGATTCTTTTATTGATTTAAGGTTTCAGAAATTTTGTTCTCTTTTTTTTAAAAAAATATTATTGAGCCATTGGGCGATAGTTACTTGCTGGGCTTCGCAGCTCATTGTTTTAATATGTTTCAGGTTCGGACTTTTGGAAGCTTATTAAGATTAAGGATTTGAACTGTGTGGATTTCGTGCTACTTGATTAGATGCTATTATTGGAAAGGACTTATCGGATTATTGAATAAATTTTCAGTACTTTATTAGATATTGAATATTGGATTTGTGGAGCTGCGTCTCCGATTTGATGATTTTAGAATATTGTATTTGACCGCTGCATTTGACTTTCATGGAATATTTGATTTACTTGAATAAAGAATCCGTTTTATTTAAGTTTTGTATTTAGAATTAATATCCTGAAAATTCGGGATGTTACATTGAAAAATTGCCACCACCTTCATCTGTGAAAGGAATTCGAAGCTTTCTTGGGCATGCTGGTTTTTATCGACGGTTCATCAAGGATTTCTCCAAGTTAGCTCGGCCACTCTGCAATCTTCTTGAAAAGGATTGTGTTTTTGACTTTGATGAAAGTTGTCTTGATGTTTTTAACAGGTTGAAGAAGGAACTTACTTCTACACCCATAGTTACATCTCCCGATTGGAGCTTGCCATTTGAGCTTATGTGTGATGCTAGTGACTATGCTGTGGGTGTTGTTCTTGGGCAAAAGAAGGATAAGCGGATGCACGTGATAGCTTATGCAAGCAAGACTCTTGATGACGCGCAAATCAACTATTCCACTACGGAGAAAGAGCTACTTGCAGTGGTGTTTGCACTTGATAAATTCAGATCCTATCTTGTTGGGTCTAAGGTGATTGTCTATTCGGATCATGCTGCTATTCGTTTCTTGATGACGAAGAAGGATGCCAAACCTCGTCTAGTTCGTTGGATTCTTTTACTTCAGGAATTTGATCTTGAGATTCGAGATAAGAAGGGGTCCGAGAACTTGGTAGCTGATCATTTATCTAGGTTGGACCAAGGAGATGGAGAGGTAGGAGGTGAAATACGTATCAATAATAAATTTCCGGAAGAGCAGCTTCTAGGTGTGTCCTTGTCTACACCATGGTATGCAGATTTTGTGAACTACATTGTGGGAGGAGTTGTGCCTGATAATCTTTCTTATAATCAGAAGAAGAAGTTCTTTTATGATGTGAAGCATTACTATTGGGAGGAACCGCTGCTTTACAAAGAATGTGCTGATGGAATGTTTCGTAGATGTATACCTCATGATGAAGTTCCTCATATTTTCAGACATTGCCATTCTCTAGAGTGTGGAGGTCATAACAGTAGCATGAAGACAGTGGCGAAAGTTTTACAGTCAGGATTCTATTGGCCAACCATGCATCAAGATGCTAGAGACTTTGTGGCTAAATGTGATAGATGTCAACGAGTTGGGAATATTTCGAGGAGGAACGAGATGCCTTTACAATCTATTCTTGAGGTGGAGATTTTCGATGTGTGGGGGATGGACTTCATGGGTCCATTTCCATCTTCTGATGGAAATCAGTATATTTTGGTGGGAGTTGATTATGTCTCTAAATGGGTTGAAGCAATTGCGTCTCCTACTAATGATGCTAGAGTGGTGAAGAAGTTCTTGAAGAAAAATGTGTTCACTAGATTTGGAGTGCCAAGGGCTATTATCAATGATGGAGGTTCACACTTTTGCAATAAACAGGTGGCTGATCTCTTGAAAAAGTATGGTGTGACACAAAAGGTGGCAACTCCTTATCATCCGCAAACAAGTGGACAAGTTGAGATTTCGAATCGTGAGCTGAATTCAATTTTGGAGAAGATAGTGGCAAGTTCGAGAAAAGATTGGTCAACAAAGCTTGATGATGCTCTTTGGGCATATAGAACGGCATTTAAAACACCTATTGGGATGTCTCCATATAGGTTGGTTTTTGGGAAGCCATGTCATTTGCCGGTGGAACTTCAGCATAAGGCGTTTTGGGCGACAAGAAATTTGAATTTTGATTTAAAATCCGCGGGAGAGAAGCGTTTGCTTCAACTTGGAGAGCTTGAGGAGATTAGGCTCCAATCTTATGAAAATGCTAGTATCTACAAGGAGAAGACCAAATTGTGGCATGACAAGCACATTCAGAAGAAGGAATTTGAGGTTGGGCAACATGTTCTATTGTTTAATTCAAGACTCCGTTTATTCCCTGGAAAGCTTAGATCAAGATGGTCCGGTCCTTTTGAGATTGTGAAGGTTTATCCTAATGGGGTTTGTGAGATTATTAGAGAAGGGTCGGATGTATTTAAGGTGAACGGGCAGAGACTTAAGCCATACCTGCTTGGAGAAACAGTGGAGCAAGGAATGAGCATTCTCCACCTTCAAGACCCTACTATGAATTGAGGAAGTACGTCAAGCTATTGACGTTAAACGAGCGCTTCTTGGGAGGCAACCCAAGTTATGTAGTATTTGTGTGAAAAAAAAAATGAGTGTTGTGAGTTTGTAAAAAAAAAAAGAAAAAAAAATGAGTGTTGTGAGTGTACAAAAAAAAAGAAAAAAAGAAAGAGAGTGTTGTGAGTGAAAAGAAAAAAAAATACAAAAAAAACAGTTACAAAAACAGTAGCAGCCCGCGCATCAGGCGCCAAGGCCGCGCACCTGCGCGTGTGTAACGCAGGAGAGTCCCGCGCATCTGGCGCCAAGGCCGCGCACCTGCGCGTGTGTAACGCAGTAGCGTCCTGCGCATCAGGCGCCAAGGCCGCGCAGGAGCCTTGACGCGCGTTTCCAACCCGCGCAACAGCGCCAAATCCGCGCCTGAAGCGCCCAGCCAAACTGCCTGCTCGATTTTTTTTGTCTAAAACTTCATAAAATCCATCTTATATCTCCTATTCTTCATAATCCAACCCAATTCCACCTCAAATTAAGAACCCTAACTTCTAAATCCTCTCCTACATCTAATTCAATCCCATTATATATATATATATCCTTTTTCATCTCTAAATCAAATTCACCATTATCTCTTATATATATAAACCCCAAATTCTTAACTTTCATCCATTCAAAGTGCAAGGGGGATTTAAATTTGAAATTTTTGGGGATTCATCTAGCAAGTTCACCTCTTTGATTCAATTGGGTAATATTCTATCTTATCTTTTATTTGAATTTGTGAATTTTGCAAGCTAGGGTTCTTGGTGTATAATTTGGGGGTTCTTTATTTGGTGAATTGTTTGGAGATTATTGTGCCTAGCTTGATATTTGTTGATTATGGCTCCTAAAAGGCAACGAATAATGGGTGGTAGTAGTAGTGCTCGTCCATCTTCGGATGAGAATGATGTTGTGGGAGATGGAGTGGAAAAATTTGTGAATGAGAATGCCAAGGCGGAGTATGGTAGGTTAGTTTCGAAGGGGGTTATTCAGGAAAGACGGCTTGTGCCATATAAGTATGAAGAGATGGTTGCGATGATTAGTGAGCGGGGTTGGACGTTATTTTGTGAATTTGCTAATGATGCCTCGTTGGATGTGGTTAGGGAATTCTATGCTAGTGCTTCGATAGCAAGGAATAATTCCACGGTTGTGAGGGATCGGAAGGTGGATTATTCGCCTCGTGCTATTCGTAATTTGATTAGGCAACCTCCTAAGCCTAGAGATGCTACGGATTGGGGACAAAAGTCTAAGGATGATGTTGATCTTGATGCACTCATTGGTGAGTTATGTGTTCCGGGAACGAAGTGGAAATGTAAGTTAGGTACGGAGATAAAACGTATTTTCCCGGCTTCGTCATTGTCTGGTTTTGCAAAGGCATGGTTCTTTTTCATCAGTTCTAATATCATTCCGTCAAACCATGTTTCTGATGTTACTGTTGATAGAGCTATCTTGCTATGGGGTATTCTCAAAGGTGAGTATGTTGACCTTGGGTACCTTATTAATCAAAATATTCTTCGGTTTTTGGGAAGCAATTCATCAGCTAGTATTCCATATGCTTCTATTATCTCGTACTTGTGTGATGCATCGAAAGTCAAATGGTATCAAGGTGAGCCGGTGCATAAACCTATGGTTTCTATTAAGGATGCTACTATTGATCGGTTGAGGTTGAAGGAGTGGCCGGGCGGCACTCCTCATCCTAGGGGATTAGGTTTTGTTGTTGATGGTGATAGTGGTCAGAGAGCAGGCGCTCCGCCACCTGTTCAAAGGGCACCGGAAGTGGCTAGGGCAGGTTCTTCGCAGAGTACTGTGGATATGTCCGTTTTTGAATCATATTTTCGTCGAATGACTAGGCGGTTGGATGCTATGCATGCGAGCAGTCGCCAGTATTCTGAGGACATGGGCATAGTTTTGGAGGCAAAGTTTCAGTCACCTAGTACTCCTGTTCAGTGGCCTATATTTGGAGCTCGGACTCCGTACCCTCCACCGGATTCTTCTGATGAGGATGACGAGGGTGACGACAGCGAGGACGAGTAGGTATGTTTTCTACTATCCCTTGTATTTACTTCCATTCAATGCGGACATTGAATATTTCAAGTTTGGGGGTGTTTTGAGTGATTAGTAGTTGTTGTTGTATATATGTGTTCATGTAGGATTTCATGTTTTGCATATTAGTAGTAGTAATTCATGCATGTATGTTCATATTATCTACGTTTGTTTCATGTAGGACATTTTGTTTTTATTTCTGTATACCATGTGAGTTCATTCTAGTTGCATTTTCATGGCATGCATATTTCATGATCCCTTAGAACGAGCTAATTCTGATTGGTAGGTAGGTGTCTAATTGAGTGTGGTAATGATGAATAGAGGGCTGATTTATAGTTTCTAGGAAATTGACTTGCATGTTACGGGAACAAAATTTTTACACAAACTCATTGGGTGTTTTTGGGCTAGGTTGAGGTCATGCTTGTTTGTATGCTTTGAGATTTAATCACATGATTATATTTAGAATTTTCGTTATTCCCTTGATGGCGTAGGAGCACTAAAGTCTAAGTTTGGGGGAAAACAGGGATTTCATGCTAGTTGTATCAATTGTCAATAATTGCTAGAAACAAATGGCTAGTAGCCGGCTCATATTTATATGAGTAGTCTAGGGTTGGAATTGAGAATTCTCATTCCAGATTGCATAGAAAAGAAAAAAAAACAGAAAAAAAAACAGAAGAAAAAAAAGAAAAGAAGAAAAAAAATAGTTTCAATTGTTATATGCAAAATTAACCAGGGTGAGCTCTTTAATACTCGAGCTATTAAGTACGAGGGGACTTTGTGCCTAGTGACCTAAGGCTTTTATAGTCTGGGATCCACTGACCTAACGCTCGCTACATGGGTATTATTGTATAAGCCTTTTGGGGTCTCATCCATTGCACGGTTAAATAAGCATGATTGTATATATGTGTCGTAGTAGTAGTAATAAAGCATGAATTTCTGTCTACCTTGGATAAGGATGGAGGTGTTCCGAGGTTATGAAGTGTCTACAGTCTATTCTATTTATAAACCTGTGATTGTCTTGGCGAAGAACATGTATGATTTTTGACCTAGTTTTGGGAGTATTTCTGATGAGCATTGCACACACACACGTTTCCGTTCATGTATTGTTAGTATACGGGAACTTGGTCGAGCTCTATTTGGATTTAGTTGCATTCTTTGAGATATTTTGCTTGTTAGTTGGTTTTGGTTAGTTTGAAGGGGATCGTTGCATATTTCATATTAGTTGCATTCATGCATTGCATTGCATTAGGTTAAATGGATTTTGTGGGTACATTCGCTATAGGCCCTCACGAGACCTTACTCGTCCACTAGGGCTGCCTAGGGGTTTAAAGGGCTTGTTGCATATGCCAAATGCAACTGTGATCACCTACGGAAGTGGTACTAGTTAGTTAGTTAGTTGTAATTGTTTATGCTTGAGGACAAGCATCAGTTTAAGTTTGGGGGTTTGATAAGTGGATTTTATATCCACTGGGAATGCCTCCGTTTGGCTTAAATTGATTGTTTTGGACTCAAGTTGTTGTAGTTTTGATGTGTTTTGCTGAGTTGTGCAGATTTACGAGAATGTTGATTAAAGTTGATGCTTCTATCGTTCTTGGAGAATTAATTAATTAAAATTCGGATTTTTTAGAAGGGCTGCGCACCTTATACTGTTTGGGCCATATCTGGAGTTCTAGAAGTCCGTTTTCAGCCCATTTACAGTCCACGCGTAGCTTGAGAGATTTTCTACAATACGGGATAGGTTTCACACGACCAGGCCGCGTGTGGTGGGCCCAGGAAGCACGACCAGCAGATAGATGGAAGCAGAAAAATTACTGTTTTGCCCTTTTCTAGTTCTAATTGTATTTTGGGCAATTTTTAATACCTGAATTGAATTCTAATTGTAATAGAAGGTAATATCTTGCTGGGCAAGATTTGTAGAGCCTATTTAAACACATCCTACTATTGTAAATCATAACAATTGATAGCTGTAAATCGTATCAAGGTACTTTCGATCTTCAATTCTTTCTTCAATATTATGTTTTCATTCATTATTATTATTATTATTATTATGTTTTCTTTATTAAATATGCGTAACTAATTCTCTAATCTGAGGATTGGGTAGTGTTATGCCCAAATCTGGCATAATGGCTAAATTGATTTGATTAGCTAAATTGATGCTTCATGATCTATGATGGGCCTAGAAGATGAGCATTGGGTCACCAAAGCCCATTATTGGAATCAGCCCAGCATGCCTTAGACATAATATCTCCATTACAGGAGCGCCTCGCTCGCTACATGATTCAACCTCGCATTGTAGCGCCTCGCCATAAGGCCACCTCGCTACAGGAGCACCTGGTCTATCCTCTCACGCTAGGCCTATGCGCCTCTCATGCTACTCAGCCTCGGGGTCGCATCTACCGGGGTCGCTACCCGGGGATCGCTTCGTTTGGCTCCCGTCAAGGGATCGCTTCGCGTGGCCAGGCCTCTCTAGGTCGCATGCAAGGGCCCTGATGGATCTTTCATTCCATACCTATCCGTTCGAGGTCGTAGGCTTTTACAGCTGGATCATGGATAGGATTGATGACTCATTGCCACGTCAGCCCTAGCTACATGGGCTTGGACTTTGGCTTATCTCTTAAAACCCTAGCCCGCCTAGGTAACTTGTGGCCCAAGAACTACGTCAGGCTTGATCCCTATAAATAGGGTACGTAGGCACCTTGATACGGAGGAGAAACAGTTTACCTGAAAAACACCTATCAAGCTCAGCCACATTCATACACACAAACCCTAATCCTTTGTTCTTCTTTTGTTAGCAAAATATCCGTATTTTGCTCCGATAATCCAGCAAACCTCCAAAATATTGTTATACAATATTCTCCCTATAACATTTGGCGCTAGAAGGAGGGCCCTAGTCATTGAATTGGCGCTAGATTTTGGTTTTGGAGGGACTGGAGCAGTCTTCGGAACGGGTATGGCCCCGCTCTTCTGGAGAAAAGGAGGTCTGTGTCCACTCTTACCCGACATGCCTGAAAAATAGAAGTAAAATGATATTAGAAGCATGATAATAATACAAGTTATGCCAATGCGAGAACAGTAAGGATGAATGTAGTGTTAAAGTTAGCGAGGACAGAATAATGGTCATATTATAACGAGGAGAATACCCTCGTCAGTGGTAACAACAACTCGAGAGGACGAGGCCTCCTCGCGAGCCTTTCTCTTTAAGGAGGTCTTCCTCGCTCCTGAGGGCCCCGTTTTAGAAGGAAGACCGACCCCTTCTTTCAGAAAACCGCACTCGATTAGGTTCTCAAGTGAAAGAAGAGTCCTAATGTTGCGAGCCTCCCGTGGGGTCTTCAGCACGTCATCGGCACGTTGCTTCTCTTCGCCCTTTAGGACAGTTCGCACTTGACCAACTGCGATCTCAGGAAGAACGAGTTAGCTCATGGATTGAGTGAAAGGGGGATGAAATTAAAAGGTTAAGTTCCATACCTGGAAGATAGTTAAAAGAAGTCTTGACTCTGGGCACGTCGTGAACATAAAAATAAGGACCTTTCCACGACCCGGCATTACTTGGGGCACTATGGTATAGTTCCTTCTTGTTGAACTCTGGCCACATGGAGAAATAAACGTAGCCAAAGTCTGATGCCCCGCATCGCTTCAATTGCAAGAAATATCCCATGGTCCTCGCATCCAACTCAGGGTAGCCGAGCTTGTGGTAAAGGATGTAAAGAGCAATCATGGCTCTGTAGCCATTGGGATTTATTTGGATTGGGGCAAGATGGTACGTTTCACAAACATCCCTAATAAAAGGGTGAAGGGGAGAGGATATGCCTATCTTCAACATGGCCGAGGTCAGAACCATACGAGGCACTCTACCCCCATTCTCTCGATGATCGAAGCGGTAGCATCGCATCGCAGATTTCGGAAGAATAATTTTGCCTTCTGGCCTGAAAATGTCGACCGCCTTAGATAAAGATTCTGTATCTAGGGTCGTTGACAAATCTCTGCAGCCTAAGACACGAGGTTGGCCAGGTTTCACTTTCGAGCCTGGCTCGATGTCTTCAGGACGAGGACCGCCAACATAAATAGTTCCTTCTAACTCAGGTTGAGGAGTTGGTTCGTAAGGTTCAGGGGAAGCTTCTGGAATATAATTGTAATCAGTAAAATTGACGACCTTGGCTACTTCATCGAGGCCGCCATCATCAGAGGAAGGCTCTTCGTAGTCAGTGTCATCAGAATTGGCTTCGTTATCAGCACCTCCCTCGATGTCGTAATAGGCATCGCCTAATGAATCTGTTGGAGATTCACTAATGTGAATGGGCGACACGGTTTGTGATGGAGGCATGGTTCGCGGTGGAGGCGCTTTGGAGAGAATTTCCGCTGCCCTAGCGCTGAATTCATCTCCTTTCTTTGTCAAAGTTGCGATGTCATGCTCAATGTCAGTCATAGTGTGAGGTTCGTCCCCGGCTGGGAGTACATCCAGAGATTGATCCCGCGAGCTGGAAGGGTGCTTTGTTCTCCACGAAATCAAAGGCACTTCGCGGGTATATTCCTCGTTAGACCATAAAGGGTCGAAGTATAGTTTGAACGAGCTCTCACTAGTTCTCGTAGCTTTTGCGATGTTGGCTGCTGCAGCATCGCTGATTTGTATATCAGGCATAGGAGAAGGTGTCCTTGAGCTATCGTCTTGAGACATCTGAAAAGGGTGAAATGATTAAGTGTGTGTCCTTACAGAAAACAAATGAAGGAGGAAAGAAACAAGCGGACAGAAAGGCTCTATGTGTTCTCGCGTCGTCCACAGAGAATATGGGGGGTCGCAATCCTAAGGGAAAGGCTAACGTTCTTAACCTATGTTTCTATCTAAGTAGTCACGGATCGCACTCCTACAATAGCGAGGACGGGTCGCATCATAAAATTGACATTTTGGGATCGCAGTTATTTGGGTCCGCATCGCATGCAATTTACGCTATCTAATCGTGCAATTATAATGAAGAACAGTAATTTAAATGCAAGAAAAGAAAAAAGACTTACTTTTTGAAGAAGAAGGTTGAAGAAATTGGAAGAAACTTGGGGTCGCTGGTGAAAGAGCCTGAGAATTCTTTGCGTTTGATCCGGGAGCAAACTGACAGCACTTCAATAATGTGTTCGTGAGAATAAAAAAGGAAATGATAGTGACAGGAGTATATATAGTCATCAGGAGAGAGAAAGACATGGGACACGTGTTGAAATCTCGTCCGTTGGACACACATCTCGAGACACAACAGCTGTCAAAACCTTTCAAATTCTTGGGGTCGCGACTACTTCAATAGTTATATCTGTTCTTGGGCTCGCTTCGCAGTGACAACTCGTATTCTTTGAGTCCACATCGCATCTCCAATGGCAATATGGACTCGGGGGGTAGTTGTTATGCCCAAATCTGGCATAATGGCTAAATTGATTTGATTAGCTAAATTGATGCTTCATGATCTATGATGGGCCTAGAAGATGAGCATTGGGTCACCAAAGCCCATTATTGGAATCAGCCCAGCATGCCTTAGACATAATATCTCCATTACAGGAGCGCCTCGCTCGCTACATGATTCAACCTCGCATTGTAGCGCCTCGCCATAAGGCCACCTCGCTACAGGAGCACCTGGTCTATCCTCTCACGCTAGGCCTATGCGCCTCTCATGCTGCTCAGCCTCGGGGTCGCATCTACCGGGGTCGCTACCCGGGGATCGCTTCGTTTGGCTCCCGTCAAGGGATCGCTTCGCGTGGCCAGGCCTCTCTAGGTCGCATGCAAGGGCCCTGATGGATCTTTCATTCCATACCTATCCGTTCGAGGTCGTAGGCTTTTACAGCTGGATCATGGATAGGATTGATGACTCATTGCCACGTCAGCCCTAGCTACATGGGCTTGGACTTTGGCTTATCTCTTAAAACCCTAGCCCGCCTAGGTAACTTGTGGCCCAAGAACTACGTCAGGCTTGATCCCTATAAATAGGGTACGTAGGCACCTTGATACGGAGGAGAAACAGTTTACCTGAAAAACACCTATCAAGCTCAGCCACATTCATACACACAAACCCTAATCCTTTGTTCTTCTTTTGTTAGCAAAATATCCGTATTTTGCTCCGATAATCCAGCAAACCTCCAAAATATTGTTATACAATATTCTCCCTATAACAGGTAGTATTCCTTGGTATTCATGCATGCTTGATTATGTGATTTTCTGCCTGGCTGATTTGTTAATGAGATCTTAACACAATTAGGGGAGTCATGAACCTTTGATTGTATTCCAGGGATTGTAATAAGCTTGGAAGAGAAGTTGCAATCTTAGTACATGATTTAACAGACATAATTTGAATATTAGATCGGGAGATTAATAGGAGAATTGTGAGACATATAATTCTTGGCATATAACAGTTTATAGATATACTTTGATTGTATCACGGGAGTGTCAATTACGGTGTAGCTGTAAGCACTATATTGTAGCCTGGGAGGGTGCAGTATAACTTTAGAAGAATTGTTTTCAGCAAGGTAGGAACACATATATCACATTAATATTGAGCATGTATTGAGACCAAGTGAAGAACCCCAATTCTTAGATTGTTTTCCAACATATTTGAATCTCAGTTTAAAATAAATTCTTAGTGCTTATAATTAGTTCTTGGTTAATTTAGTTAAAACACAAACCCCAAAATTCTTCTCACACACTTCTAGACGTAAAGAGATAAGATACTTTAACTTGATATTACATTCAGTCCTTCCCTGCAAACGAACAACAAAAATACTACTAACAGGCGCAATCCTCGACTAGGAGAAATAGGCCCCACCTCATTGCCTGAAACCAAAAATCTGTACGACACTGAAGCCATACAAATCCACATCCACTTTATCCACCTCTCAGCAAAACCCATTTTCCTCATGACCCCTAACACAAACTCCCATTCCACCCGATCGTATGCTTTACTCATGTCAATTTTGAGAGCAGAATAGCCTATTTTTCCTTTATTTTTCCTGTGCATCCAATGATTAATCTCGAAAGCTGCAATAACGTTATCAGTTATCAAACGACCCGGAACAAACGCACTTTGAGTCTCAGAAATTATATTTGGCAGCAGCCCTTTAAGATGATTCGCAAGCATCTTAGAGACAATTTTCATCAACACATTACATAATGAGATTGGTCTTAGATCACCCATCGTTTCTGGTCTTTTTTCTTCGGAATGAGAACCACTAGAGTATCATTGAGATTTTCCGGAATCTCCCTCACCTCTAGAATACGACAGCACTCTTTAGCTACATCCTTTCCAATTATAGCCCAAAATTTTTGATAGAAACCAGGATTCATGCCATCTGGACCCGAACTTTTATCCGGGTGCATAGCGAACACTGCTTGTCTGACCTCTTCCTCGGTGAATTCTTGAGTTAATTCAACATTTTGAGACGAGTTCAGGTGCTCCTCAATACAATCTAGAACACTTTCTTCTCTGACCCCCTTTGTTTTAAATAACTCACTGTAATAATTTTCTATTAGATCACCTAAGCCTGTAGACCAATTCACCCAAGTTTACTACATTCTACTTAAATTATTTTTTTTCTTTCTAAAAAATGTTTAAAATTACACGTTTATATTAGTTAATTAATAAATTTATCGCTCGATGCATAGCATGGCTAGAGCACTAGTTATACATGAAATGAATGTTTGTTAGGAATCAAGGACTAAAAATTGACACGTTCCGCATGAAACTTATGGTTTTGTTGAGTTTGTAAAATTTATTATGACCAAGTTAATGTAATATAAAACTCAAAGTTATTATTTAAAATTGTTTTTTATGCTGAAAATGAATTATAAAATTTGCATCAGTTTGCAAAAAAAAAAAAAAAAAAGAGAAGTAGACCTATAATATAGACTTTCAGAGTCTCATTAACTATAACCCAAGTGGATCGACTATGACTCATCGAAGAATTTTCTTAGAACAGAAACTCAATTGTAAAGCTATAAGTCTAATTATTCAAAAAAAAAACATACAAATGAATTTAGAATCGATAAATTTAAACAAAGATATTTCTTTACTAACTATAAAAGCTTTTCTTAAAGAATCTATCATTACTATAATACAGATGAAAACAAGTAAAACCTACACTATTCTAAGTTTCTAATATTTTCTTATTTAATCCCTTTTCATACCATTATCAACCGATATAGAAAAATCATGTAACTATCATAAATCAATTTTAAATTTTATAAATAAAAAAAGAAGTCACATTTTAATTATTTTTTCCATTTTTTGATGCCCTTTGCAAATCTCTTTATGCACTAAACAAAACTTCATTTTTGGGGTGATAACACATCGCGCTCAAAGAAAATCTATTATTATATATATAATACCACAACATGTACCATTTTAATCCATGTTAAATTACTATTTTAACCTTCTGCATTCATTAATACACATCAATTAAAATTCGTATTTAATATGTGCATTCATTAATATAGCATTCATTAATACACATCAGTTAAAATTTTTTATTTAATAAGTGCATTCATTAATATACATCAATTAAAATTCGTATTTAATATGTTTATTTAATACTAACTACTTAATTATAACACTTTCGTTACATTGCAATTAACTAAGTATTCGAAGCAGTTTGTGCCTCGCACGAGTATAGAAGCCTTGGAAGTTGGAACTTGAAGAAAGAAAACATTAACATCAGATTGCTAACTACAAATTTTTTTTATGCAATCTACAGAATAAATTAATTTTTGTACCGAGTATTTTTACTTTATAGAAATGTGTCTAATACAATATTTTTTTTATACTTTCTTAGCTCTGGTGCATTATTTGACATTTTGTAATATCAAATAAAAGAAATACATGATTCTGAGCACTTTGGAAAAGTAAAGGGTACATTTGAATTTTTTAACCAAAATTAGAGATCTTGAAATGGGGACAAAATAAACGTTGATTAAAAAAATGCGCTAAACTGTAAAGAATTTTAATCGTCACAATATCAATTACTAATATTAATATCAAAACGTAACAAGAAAAACTACAATACCAATTATAAAATAGAACAATCCCGTGCCTTGCACGGGAATTGAAACTAGTATTCTTAGTAACCAAACAATCAAATAAAAAAAAAAACACTTAACAAATTAAAATACAAAAATAAAAATAAGAAAATACAATAGAAACAAGTACACAACACAAGGGTTTAAGCAAAAAAGGGGAATGCTGAAGAAGCTCTGGCACAAATAACATCTCTCCCAACCAAATTGCAATGGTTTCTCTCTCCACTTGGGTCCGTTACATAGCTAATAAGCTTGAATATTCTGTCTCTCTCAGCTGGAAGGTCTCTCTCTCTCTCTCTCTCTCTCTCTCTCTCTCTCTCTCTCTCTCTCTCTCTCTTTCTATTTATACTTTTTGTTCAAATGGGGATTCTTGATTTCTTGTTGTTTATGTAAAGATTGCATCTTTTTTCAAGAATTAGTGTTAATATGCATCTGGGTATTGATGGAATTAATGGGTTTTGGTGGATTTGTGTAAAATGTTATGATTCTTGATGGGTAGGTTGCATTTGTGTAAAGGGTGAAATTTGATGGTTTTTTGTGGCTACATTGACTTTTTCTGTTTTTTACGGAGAAGAATTTTGTGTTCGTATTGGTAATTTATCGAGGGACTTTGTTGCGGTGTTATCTGTTTTTGCCTATTGAGGTTGAAAATCGAAAGTATTTAGGTATTGATGTTTTACTCGTTGTCTTGTCTGTAATGGACACGTGGAAGCCTCTCGCTCGTCCCCGTAATCCCACATTATCATACTTTCCAGGTTAATTAGGCCAAAGTGTCACTGTGATGCTTGATAATACAGTACTAGTTTGTCTTGCCAAGAAAAATGAAACTTTACTTATAGTCATCAGCACAGTTATTCTTGCCCACAGTTATATGGGGCATATGCGAATATGTAAATGCCTTTATAAACTATTACGCAGGTGAAGGTTTTAAACTTTAGTTGGCTGTTTGATGAGTAGCTTCATCCTAGCAGAGATGGAACTTTGTCAATGTATTAGATCCTATTAGCAGTCTTTTTAAAAAACATTGGAGTTATGGCAAATTGGTGATTTGAATGTCTCTAGTTTAAGCCTCCATAATCAATGTTTGATAAATTTGTAATTTGGACATAAAGGTTGCATTTTTACCTCAAGAGATGGGATCATAATCGTCATGGTTCTTATGGAGTCCGCCACAGGACGCCAAATTTACAGATTTTGTCTCAGTAAGTGACGAAATTAAAACATGTTACTCAAATTAGTGCTAATGTCTTACTCTTTACAATTTATATACAAGTTTTTAGTTAAAATTTATCAGAATTGGGCAAAAAAAAAAAAAAGCTTTCAACTTATTTTTACAATAAGTTCCTCATAATTTAAAGCAAACAGGTCCACTAGTATTTTCAGCACAAAAATTATATGGTTCGCATGGTCTTTTATGCTAGCCAACCCAAATCATATTTTGTCTGTGTTGTGAGTATTGATTCGCTGACAGAAAGAGTGTCAGGCTTTGGCACTGGCTTGAGGTCAAGGAACTTTGTTGGCTGATGAACTTGTTCACAATTTTCAGATTTAAATCGTTTTGAGTTGGTGAACTTGGTTCACTGATGTCCACGGATCTATATTATCATGTTAGGAGATAATAACACATGTTATCAAAACACTGTTAAATTGTTAAACCAAAAACTAATGCGTCTAAGAGTATACAAGCATGTCATTGGTTTTATTAATTGCGAAATGAGCTTTGCTAGTTGCGTTGATTTTTGTACCATTACCAAGTACTAGCAAGGTGTCAATTTATTGATATTAAGGTGGATTTTTTTACATGTAATAGCCATTCTCCTGAATGACTTGGATTGCTAATCTTTATATGGTTGGAGAGCCAGTATTGGTCGATGTAGAAGTGTATATATTTATATCTTATGCTGAGAAAATGGTCTTCAAAACACAGGGCTATCAAGGAGGACATATCACAAACAGTGAAGTCGGTGATGCCATATGGAAAAACTTCTTCCAGGGTAAGTTGACATATTTGCACTGGAACAAAGGTCTAGAGATGGTCCCGACAATAGCAGAGGAAGGCGGAACTCTTCTTGTACGGAAACTGCCTGCACCCAATCCAACGTAAGTTTTTATATAACTTCAAGTTACTTATATATTTAATTTTCCTGCACTAGTTTCTCTTGTTCGGCTCTGAGATCCAACTTATGCAATCATATTTGTTTTCACGTTGGATAAAGGCTTTATGGAGTCTATCTAGTGTAGACATCTTTTTTTAATTGATAAAAGATTTGGTTTGTTATGGTGTCTTCTATGTAATCATCATTTAAGTATGGTTTGATCGGTGGCAGATTAGTGTTAACATAGGACTTACGAGTTGGGACAATTATGCTTCTATTTGGTTTATCTTATAAGTAACTTGTTGCTTAAAACAAATCAAAAATTATTTTTTGGCCTGTTTTTATAAAAAGTAAAAGAACTAGTAAGTTGCCTTCTTGAGTGACTTATTTGAAATTTGTACCTTGACATGACAAAAATATACATTGTCGTTTTAGTGTACCTTCTAGTTTTTTTTTTTTAATTCTGTTATTCTATTTTTTTTTAATATATGTCGTTTGACTTTTATGCACACTATCAAAATGCTTTGTCCTCATTGTTATAATTATTATCTTGAAAATTTTCTTTTTGCAAATAAAAGTATGTAACTGTTATTATAATTCACACACGAAATTTTTTTTAAGGACTATGCAGTCAAACACTTTGAAATTTGTGCAGAACAGTCATACTACAAATATTAAAGAACATACTTGTAATATTATATATTATATTAATATTATATATCATTATTAATATTATATTTGTAATGTGATTTAAATGATTGGGATCTCGGGAGTCTATATAAAACTCTGCTATTATCAGTGTGAATTTATGGTGAATTAAAGCTAATGATTACAGGATATCTGATGATACTCAACTGCTCTCTATGTGATAACTTGAATGAGTACACTATCAATATTGAAATAGGGTAAGTTTAAGGAAAATCTGAGTTCACCTGCAATATTTCCTTAATATTACATGAAAGGAAGTTTATGCTCTTTTTCCTTCTAAAATTAAAAATGCACTGGAGTTTTACTTTAAACTTTTAACAAGGACTTAACCCCGATACTTCTCTTTCTGCAACATCTTATAACATATTTGGTATGCTGCCCTCAGTTTGATTACCTTTATTAAAATAACTTTCTGTTTTTGATGGTATTGATCTGGTCATTGGTGCTCATGTAGCTCTAACTTTAGCTTTGCTGATTGTATGTTTCTGACAGGCAAGTTTTCGTAGGAGATGTTGTAGTTATGAAGGACCCTGAAAAGTCGGAGAATCATCTGGTTCGAAGATTGGCTGCCGTTGAAGGTTATGAAATGGTGTCGAAAGATGAAAAGGAGGAGCCTTTTGTTCTTGAAAAGGATCAGTGCTGGGTGTTGGCCGACAATGAAAATTTAAAGCCTAAGGTATATGCTACTTTTCATTTTTGAAGATCTTAGACTGATAGGCAGTGTAGGAAGAGACTAAGAGCCTGTTTGGCATAGCTTTTTTTAAGTCCTTATGAACTTATTTTCGGGTAAAAATTTCATATTTTGATAATTTTCTTTTATACAAGTATTTAATATATGTTTGATATTCTATAAGTTCCAAAAAAAAGTTAACTTTTTTCAGAAAAAAAGTTAGAAATCTCTAACTTTGTCTTAAAATAAGTTGATTTATTCTGGAAAAAAGTTCCCCCAAACACCTCCTAAGTGTTTCTAGAAAGATATAAAATTAATTAGTAATCTTGTTTTCTACATGTTTTAAAATTTTCACATTTCAGCATGTCTGGGAGCCAAACTGTGAAGTATCTTTTGGATTGTCTTTCCTTAATGCAGTAGTGTTGTCTACTAAACATCAAAAGACAATACACACAAACTCAAGAAGTTAGAAAAATATTTTGAAGCACACATTCTTAATATGGTTACCAGTACTTGTTTAGAAAATTTCCGATGGTACCCTAAAACCGGTTGATTTGCGCATTTAAAATAGATATCATGAGTCTAGAATTTTGCAGCAAATTGACTGGAGGCTGGGAGTTTCATATGTTAATGTGTAATGCTGCTGATGAAAAATGGAAAAGTATAGTTTGACTACTAAAGTGGCTGAACTTCAAGTGTGTTTTGGTAACCTATCTCCCCGTGCGTATGCTCTAAAATCTATTGGAGCGCATTTAAAGTAAGATGTCATGAATCTAGAATTTTGCAGCAAATTGACTGGAGGCTGGGAGTTTCATATGTTAATGTATAATGCTGCTGATGAAGAATGGAAAAGTATAATTTGACTACTAAAGTAGCTGAACTTCAAGTGTGTTTTGGGAACCTATCTCCCCGTGCCTATGCTCTAAAGTCTATTGGATTATTGATGTAACCAAATTTAAATGTCCATTTTCTTACATGATTGAAGCAATTACTTTTCAGTATTCCTAGCTTTGAGTTGTTTTCAAATCGAAATGACAATTTATGTTGGCATGTGTTCATTTTTGTATTTTTGCACTCACTTTTTCCAATTGCAGGAGGCCAAAGACAGTCGAATATTTGGTCCTGTCCCGATGACAGACATAGTTGGTAGAGTCATATACTGCCTGAGAACTGCTGTTGATCACGGTCCTGTTCAGAACAGGTGATCCATTCAAATATTTAATGTATATGTATTTCTATGTAAACCTTTTAGCTAGTTGTTAATAGTCGCCTAACTATTTGCAGTAATTTTGGAATGAGAAGAGATTCACCAGTATTGGAAGTTGAACTGGATGTCAATGACATGGCCAAAAATCACAAAGCATAGACTGAACTCACGAAGAGAAAGCTATGACTTAATTGCATGTACTTGTTTTTTCTTATGGCCTTTTTTAGTCATTAGACCTTTTCTTTGTGCCTCAAAAAGGTAGTTAAATAAAGGTTTGTAATGATATTCCATTGTTGAACAGCTGATATATCTTTAATTCCTTGACCAGCTATTGTGAGCTAAAATGTAATGTCGGCTGTTGCTATTACTTGTCTTATGGACTTGTTATGTTTCACATTCATTAGTGAGAATCTGTGTATTGTGATCTGAAATACTGTAATACATGAAGTGACTGCAATAATATTCAGTGGCTAGCTTTGTTTACGTTTCCGTGACAATAATGTCATAGAGATTCACTGCCGTGAAACTTGAACACCAGGAGCACCTGATAAGGGAATTCAGATGGAGATGCTGATTGAAATGCCATATTACCGCATGGTAATAGTGTTCAAAATATGACATTGTATATTTGGTAGTTGTTTATAGAAGTAGCAACACATTTCTACTGGTGTGTTTATGTGTTTAAGTTCAGAAATGGGTTCCGTGAACTGCCTTCTGGCCGGCGATGGTTCATCGAGCCGTGGCTGGGGTAGTAGGATTTGTCGAGTTTGAGTAATTAATTACATGATTTTACGGTGATTGTAATTGCTTTATTTATGTGATTAATTCAGTCAAAGCTGTTAATTGCATGATTGGCTGAATTTTAAATGTGTTTTATTTTAAATTTATTTGTTTTCCATTATTTTCTCCATGATATTGTTATTGTTTTGATTTGATTGTGATTGCTATTTTTAAATTTGTATGCTGCAAGTATGTTTTTACAGGTTTTTTAAATTATTCAATATGATAATTTTAAATGCTAAGTGATATGCATTAATGGGTTGTTTTATTATATTTTGAAATATAAGATTTTTAGGGTTAGTGATTTTGGGTTTAAAATTTATTGTTTTGTTTCCATATATGATGATTGGTAATTTTTGGTTTTTATTCTTTTAATGATGATTATGCCTTGATTGATGGCTATATTTGAACCATTTATGGGTGGTGTTCAATGGTAATTAGGTCTTGATTGATGGCTATTTTTGTATCATTTATGGGTGGACAGGTTCAAAGCAATTTATGCCTTGATTGATGGTTATTTTGTTCCATTTATGGGTGGCCAGTAATGTTGGCGTATATCTTGGCCTTGTAGAGGCATAGTTCCATTTTATGGAGTTTATTTGTGTCATAAATGGTGACTCGTATATTTTTTTGTGGAATATTTTTGTGCCATGATTGATGGCGTCCTAGGTGACTAATCAAAGGTTCCCGAATCTTTGAATTAGATATATACAACTATTTTAATTTTAATAAAGTACTAATAAATTAAGTATCTAACCAAAGGGACTCTTTTTGGTTTAGATTTCTATGCTTGATACTAAATTATATTTTGTTCATATATTTATGTTGATAATATTTATAAAATATTTGGTAATAATTTTGTGGACTAATTTTCGTTTGTTGATTTTATTCTTTTTTCGCAGGGGCAGTCTGGTTGGATGAGTATAATAACAAGATAGATGGGGTGACTTGTAGTAATGGAATAACCAAGATGAGATGGAAAATAAAGTAAGGATGCGACAGAAACTGATGATAACGGAGAATTACAAAAGCAACTACTAATTCTATTTATTTCTTGGAAATTTGTAAAACAATGTACTTTATATTTTGAAGGCACTCTTTTTTCCCTCTTGAGTTTTTTCCCACAGGGTTTTGCTCTTGAGGGCTTGAGAAAGGTTGGGTTGGGTCGGGTTCAAATTCAAAAATTCGTTTTTGAGAAAATTTGAGAAGTAAAATGTTGGGTTTTGGTAGTTTACGAAAGAATTAAAATAGTAATACATATTAAATCCAAAATCCAACACTTTACTTTAAAAATTTTCTCAAAAACGAATTTTTAAATTTGAATCCGACCCAATTCAATCCTTCTCAATCCCCAATTCAAACGGATCCGGATGTATCTTAGGTTCCTTTTTTTCTAACTTAAATATGATTCTACTAATCAACTTACATATGACTTTTGAAAACCATATTAACTTAAACGGATCCGGATGTATCTTATGTAAACGAATGGACAACTAAAAAGTATATTAACTAATTTCAAAAGCATGTCTTGCATAATTGCAAGGGTCTTGTTCATGTGACAAGGGTTTAATCTATCTTGTTTTTTATTTTCTCTGTCTCATATACGAAAATTAATGGCGTCAAACACCATGAGTTTGGAAGAGATGTATGCATGGCTGGCATTAGAAGAGGAAGATGGCGAGGGAGTGATTGTAGGGACAACAGAGAATGTGCAACAACAACAAAAGTTTGTATTGATCGGAAGTTTTTTGACTGAGAAAAATGTAAACTTCCAGGCTATGCAGAATGTTCTTGCATCTATCTGGCGACCAAGGGAGGGTATGGAGGTTCATGACTTAGGGGGACGTTGTTACTTATCCATATTTTTTCACGTTCTGGATCTTCAGAAGGTGGTGACGGAGGATCATGGACCTTTGAACAAAGTCTACTGCTGCATCATAAATTGGAGGACAATGAAGACGCTCATCTGGTTAAGCTGAACAAAATGGAGATATGGGTTCAAGTTTATGATATACCCATAGGTATGATGTCAAGTAAATTACTGGAGAGTATATGAAATTATGTGGGTTCGTTTGTAAAGGCTGATCCTCAGAATTTAATTGGAGGTTGGAAGATGTATTATCGTATTCGAGTTGTAATGGATATTGATAAGCCATTAAAACGAAGAATGAAAGTTAAACAAGAGGGTGGTGAATGGACATGGGTAAACTTTAAATACGAACGACTGAGCACCTTTTGTTTTGTGTGTGGTTTGATGGGTCACTCTGATAGAGACTGTGGGATTGTCTATGCAAATGCTGATAAAGTTATTGAGAGATCATATGGGGCATGGTTACGAGGTCCTGTTAGAGGTGGAAAAAGCCAGAATATTGGAGCACGTTGGTTGCGAAATGGAGACAAAGGAGGAGGGAGTTGGAGTTCGAATTCCGGTGGTTTCCAGTCATCAACCGCCGTGAACCAGGGGAAGGATACGGGTGAGAGATTCATGGAGATAGATGGACGTATAACCGAGATTACAGGAGATTTAGGTGCAGTTCGGTTTAGTCAATGAAATCAAGGGATTGGGTTACAGGATATGGGTGTTATAATTAAGGAAGGGATAGAGATGAGCGGGAAAAATGAAACTGTAATTGATGTTTCAAAACGTAAAGGGGGAAACGAGGAAAATAATGTGGATTTAAGGGTGGATTCAAATATAACTTCAAATGGGCTGGATATGTCAAATATTGGGCCAAAAAACTTGCTAGAGGCGGGACCTGTGGTGCAGGCCCACCTAAAACAATGAGTCTGTTAGCTTGGAATTGTCATGGGTTGGGTAAACCACGTACAATTCGTTTTTTGAAAGAACTTACCCATCAAATAAAGCCTAATATTATTTTCCTGTCTGAAACTCTATCAAAGCAAAATAAAATAGTTGAAGTTTGTAAAACATTAAATTATGCAGATTGCTGGTCGATTGATGCTCAGGGCCATAGTGGAGGATTGGCTCTTTTTTGGAAGAATGAGGGAGGGTGTGAAATAAAGGGAGGAGGTAATCATTATTTAGATTTTGAAGTTGTTAATGAACAAATAGGGAGATGGCGGTATACTGGTTTTTATGGGTGCGTGGAACGAGGAAGGAGACAAGAATCATGGGATGTTTTAAAAGAGTTGGCGGCTAGGTCGAATCTGCCATGGTGTATTATTGGGGACTTTAACGATATGATGAGTGCGGATGAAAAAAGAGGTGGGAGACCTCACCTATTCCTTTTGCTTCAGGGATTTGTAGATGTAGTGAATGAATGTGGTCTAAGGGATTTGGGTTTTGTGGGAGATAAATATACTTGGGAAAGATCTCGTGGGAAGCCGAGTTAGATCCAAGAAAGACTCAATAGTGGTTTAGCAAATCAAGCCTGGTGTGATTTATTTCCTCATGCAGAGGTTCAAAATTTGGAGGTCGCCACGTTTGACCACTTGCCTTTGCACTTGCATCTCAAAAAACTGGTTTATAGACCCAAGGAGCGTAGATTTAAATTTGAGAACTCTTGGCTTAGGGAGAAAGATTGTGAAGGGGTGATCCGAAATGGTTGGAACGAAGCGGAAGGTCTGGGAATTATAGACAAGGTGAAGTTATGTAGTATGCGTTTGCAGGAGTGGGGTGGTGGTATAAGTGTATAACATTTGAGTACAAATAGCAGGGCATAATTTTTCGAGAGAAATTGCGAAAGTTACGATCACGAAGGGATACGTATGGCATAAATATGTATAACGAGGTCAGATGTCAATACATGAATCTACTAGAGAAGCAGGAAGTATACTGGAAGCAACAGGCAAAAATTTTTTGGTTACGGGAGGGAGATAGTAATACACGGTTTTTTCATAAGTTCGCTTCTGGGAGAAGAAAATCTAATCAGCTGCAAAGAATTAAGGATGTCAATGGTATATGGAAAGAAACGAAGCAGGAGGTGCAAGAGGTTGTGGAGGAATATTTTTCCAATCTTTTTAGAGTAGGGAACATAGGGGAAAAGTTGTCGGATAGAGAGACTGTAAAGCAAGTGTCTGAGAGGGAAAATGAAGACTTAATAGCTACGGTTACTTTGGAAGAAGTGAAAGAAGCAGTTTTCTCTATGCATCCGGACAAATCACTAGGTCCGGATGGGCTTAATCCTGCATTTTTTCAATCGTTTTGGAGCGTGGTTAGTGACGATGTGGTTTAGTTTTGCCAACGGTATATAGAAACGGGTGAGCTTCCTGAAGGTATAAACCATTCACTTATTTGTTTGATTCCGAAAGTTAAAGTTCCTCAAACCATGTCTGATCTTAGACCTATCTCACTCTATAATGTGCTAGTGAGAATTTTGTCTAAGGTTATGTCCAACAGATTAAAAAGGTGCTTGGGGTCAATTATATCGGATAGACATAGTGCTTTTATAGAAGGGCGCTTACTTACAGATAATGCAATGTTGGCGTTTGAGATTAATCATTATATGAAAAGGAAAACGCAGGGGCAAAATTGGTGGGCTGCTTTAAAATAGATATTTCTAAAGCTTATGATCGATTAGAGTGGGATTTTATCTATAACATGATGGTGAAATTTGGTTTTCATGAATTATGGATAACGCGAATAATGAAGTTCTTGAAGTCGATTTCATATAGTTTTTTGCACGATGACGGTGAGTTTGGTAGTATTGTGCCTCAAAGGGGACTACGTCAAGGTGATCCCATTGCGCCATATATTTATATAATGTATGCGAAAGTTATGAGTGCTATGATTAGGAGAAGTGAACAAGTTGGGTTGCTGCATGGTTGTAAGGTTGCAAGAGGGGCTCCAACAATCTCTCACTTATTATTTGCCGATGATTGTTATTTTTTCTTCCGTGCAAATGCAGGTGAAGCAGGTTTGATGAAAGGAATTTTAAATCGGTATGAGCAAGTCTCGGGACAGATGGTTAACTACAACAAGTCTGTTGTTACCTTCTCGCCTAATACGTCTGAGACTAATAGGAGTGAGGTGTGTCATGAGCTTGGGGTTCAAGTAGCAGCAGTAACAGGTCGGTATTTAGGCATTCCAATGCAAGTTGGCAGAAATAAAGGGGAAGATTTTAGCTTTCTGGTGGGAAAAGTTGATAAGAAATTGCAGAACTGGAATAATCAGTTAATTTCAAGAAGTGGTAAAGCTATATTGCTCAAGACAGTAGCGCAATCTATCCCAAACTTTTGGATGCAACTGTTCTTGATACCAAATATGATCTGTGACAAGATAGAGAAACGTATGAATGCTTTTTGGTGGGGAAAAGGAGGATTGAATGGTGGAATTAAATGGTTGTCATGGGATAAAGTTTGTACAGTCAAGGAAGAGGTGGGTTGGGGTTTAGGAAATTAAAAGACTTTAATCTGGCGATGCTGTCAAAGCAGTCATGGAGATTGATGGTGGATTGTAACCCTTTAGTTAGCCAGTTCATGAAAGCACGATATTATCCAAATTCGGATTTTTTAAATGCTTCAATGGGTTCAAACCCAAGTTATCTTTGGCGTAGTCTGTTGGCGACTGAGGAGATGATGAAACGGGGAATACGTAGGAGAATTGGCAATGGGTTAACAACCACGATATGGAAGGTGCCATGGTTACCTGATTTAGGAAATGGATATCCTATGACAGAAGAATATGAGCAGCTGCAGGATATCAAGGTGCAAAGTTTGTTCGCTGAAAACCAGAAGGCATGGGATGTTGAAGTTGTTTCAGACTTGTTTACAGAACGTGATAAAAAGCTCATCTTACAGATACCAATTCCTTTATGTGATAAAGAGGATTCATGGTATTGGGCTCTGGAAGATAATGGAGTTTTTTCTGTTAAAAGCTGTTATAGAATAATTCGGGGGAGTATGAATGTGTGGATCGTGTGTTTTGGAAAAAGGTTTGGGGTATGCAATTACCAGGGAAGATGCTTAATTTTTTATGGAGGGCCTGTTTAAATGTTTTGCCAACTGTAGTGGCTTTGCAAAGGAAAAGGGTAAACATTAATTCTCAGTGTTCATGGTGTCATGTAGGCATGGAGGATGCAGTTCACGCGTTACTTGACTGCAGTATTGATCGAGAGGTATGGTCTTCAGCTGGACTGCAGGATGTCGTCCGAGTTTTGGACAATGATACAGTCATGACAGTGCTTAAACGAGTCATTACCACGGGTACTCGAGATCAGTTTGTCATGATAGGACTGTTGTGCTGGAGCTTATGGTCGAGAAGAAATAAATGGGTGTGGGAGAAGATGAATGCATCGGCATTTGGAATTAAAGCAATGGCTCTAAATTTAGTTGCTGACTGGAGAAGAGATAGACATAAGGATGAAACAAGTTGAAGTGTAAGTACTGGGCAATGCAGAACGTGGATAAAGCCTCCACAGGACTGGATAAAAGTTAATATTGATGCAACATATCGTGCAGGGGGGATAGTATTGGTGTTGGATGTGTGGGCCGTGATAGTACAGGTAAGTTTCTCCGAGCCAGAAACATTGTATTGAATGGTACAACTCAAGTTCGAGAGGCAGAAGCTTGGAGTTTAAAAGAAGCTATTGAGTGGGTGAGCAGCTGGAGAACTACAAAGTGAATCTTCGAATCAGATGCCAAACTACTGGTGGACGCATTTCAGAGGGATCGAGGGCGATCAAACTTTGATACTATTGTGGAAGCTTGTAGTGATAATCTTAAACACTTTGAGGAAGTGTTAATTGTGTTTGCTAGTCGATCTGCGAATAGTGTAGCTCATGAATTAGTTCGGGCTGTCAGGTCCTATGGAGTGGTTTAATACTGCTCCGAATTTCATCTCATGTAATATTGATTTAGAATCTATTTAATACAAGTAAGTACGTTTTATTTCAAAAAAAAAAAAATATTTATCAAAAAGAAGTTCAGTAAATGTTCTGTACCATATTCATCGTAATCAGCTTTTATTATATCTAACAAATAATAAAAGATTCAGGAAAAAAAATTAAATTTTTTTACAACTATCTGCATAATGATACGAAACTATTAATCCTTTCTATCTGAAAACATAATATGTTGCTTTTAAAAAATAAATGCAAATAAAATATTAATCCTTTACTATAAAATAAGCAAAATACGTAGCACTTTATTAGACCACTGAATTCCAAAATCGACCACGACGTCGTTTCAAAGTATACCCAAAGCTAAAAAACCCTCCATTTCTTACATAACCTGATAAACATTTTCTTGAAATTTTACAGAATCACTCACAAGGGCCATGTCAATCGCACACTCTATCAATCTTAATGGTAAACCCTTCATTTTATTTCATCAAATTACACACACACACACACACACACATTTCTTGCTATTAGTTATATATGTGTGTATGGGCACCCAATAAATTTTCAATATATGTATGTATGTGTGTAATCTTTGTGATGTATACGTGTAGTTGGGTACTGGGTTGTGTTTAAGTTGTTGGTTTGATGTAAAGTTTGCAGCTTTTTTGTGTTTTTTATGTTGCACACCACCTGTTTGATGATATGTCTCTGTGATGAATTTAGTGTTTTTCTGGAAAATTTGTTTGGGGAATTGTTTAGCTTATATGATATGTTTCATGTGGAAGTAGGAGTATGATTCGATGATTAGAGAGACGGAGAATGGGTTGTGTCATTTTATCGTTTGAAATAGGAGCTAGTTATCGATATGTGTCACTTGTTTAGAGCTAAGGGAGGCATGTTTTTAGAGTTTTGGAGTACAGGTATTTTGTTGGTATTGACGTTATCGATTTTTTGGTAGAATGAAGGAGATGGTAATTTTGTACAGGGGGTCACTACTGTCAATTGCTTTAGGACTGTTTTCTTTCTAAAGGATGGGTGTTGACATGTTTTTGAACTAACGTCACCGGGTTGCATATATTTTCTTTTTTTTTTATCACTCGTGCGTTTGTTTTCTTACAATCATTAAACCAAGTCACTGCTTCTTTAAATACAAGAGGAACTTGTTTAGAAACCGGGAAAATTAAGATTTAGGGTGAACAATGGTCTATAACAGCCAGTGTTGTCGAAAGCATTAAGCGCAGTGAAGCACAAACCCTCCTTGGAGCCTAGGCGCGAAGCGCAAAAGCGAGAGGCACATTTTATAAAAAATTCTAAAATATATTACTAAGGATTATACATATAATGACTTAGGTTTATAACATAATTTATACTTCATAACATATTAAATCACACTTCTAGAGCAAAAATAACATGATTTATAGTTCATAATATATTAAATTATACTTCTTGGGCAAAAACAATCCTAGATTTTAACATCAAGATCCGTAATTTTAGGTTATAGCTAAGTTCCAGTAGTTCCAAGCTTCCAAATTTCAGTCATCACCTCATCTAAATCATCTTCATCTTGAAAATCTTTATCGGAATCATCCTCAAGTGTTGAAGTGGTTCTTCAAATTCAAATTTTTGTTCTTCCTCCTCTTCTTCGTCCTCGTCTACTAGACGCTCATGTCTCTTACATGAACTCTTACCTGAACTTAGAGCAAATGGCCGATTTTGACTCTGTTCAGGTTTGGAGGCTGATTTCAATTGTGACCTGGAGTTATACCTAGGCTCTCCAGCACCAGAAGCTTTGCTACATCTGTCCATCGTAATCCATCATCATCAGAGAATACAGGATCATTATCTTCATCTGATTCACCATCTTCGATCAGGGGTTGTTTCCTTTTTAAAGCGGCTGCAATATCTACTTATGTTAGGCTTTTCAAGTTTTATTTTTGTTTTGGGCTATATTTTTCTGGCCTCTAACTGATCCAGTAACACAATCCTATATTTTTTTGCTAAGCGCTTTTTTAGTGCTTCATGCTTTTGCGCGCCTCGCGTTTCACAGCCATAAGCGCACGCTTCTTTGAATGCTTTTTTGACTGCGCTTTTGTGCGCTTTGTGCCTAGGCGCGCTTTTCACAACACTGATAACAGCCACCGGAATGTGTAATTATTGTAATCCTTTACCTGCTATTGACGATAGGACAGTTGGGAGGTATAATGTTTGGGTTTCTTCCATGTTAATTAACCCTCCTCTTTTAAGCAAAAGAAGTGTCATTCCTTCTTGATGCAATAGAGGTGCTCTAAGGTCATCTAATAAAACATTATGATCTTGGGGCTTGCGCTTGATTACACTTTAATCTTCTTCTGTAATGCATGTTTGATCATTGTCCTTTACTATTTTTGGTTTAGCTTAGTTTTCTAGTCATTGAATATTATCTTGAAATATAGATCTAGCATGCTCCATTGTTATATCTTCTATGTCATGGTTCATCTTATGGCAATTGTCCCCCATATATAGGAGTTACTGGAGGAGCAGTCAATATATCACCTTGTTTTTCTCGAAGTGATGGTGTAAGGGTGTCACAGGTTAAGATTCTATATTTGAACTGTGCTTCAAGGAGTATGTCGTGTGTTTGTAATGCAAGTTCTGGTAGTTACAGGAGAAACCCCGACTTTCCGAAGCAAAACAAACAGGGATTTTCTCGCAGTAGAAACAAGCATTTTGAAGAAAGAGATGGCTCTGGCAATCTTGAAGATTCTGAAATGTTCTCTTCCAAGAATGGCTCATTGCACTCTGTGTCTGGTAGTTCGAAATACCAAGCTACATCAGCCCCAGGCCCCAAGGAGAAAGAGATTGTTGAATTATTCAGGAAAGTGCAGGCCCAACTTCGAGAAAGAGCTGCACTTAAGGAAGAGAAGAAGAGTGAAGAGCCACCAGTACAGGTTAAAAAGAATGAAACAGTCGATTCTCTCCTCAAGCTCTTAAGAAAACACTCAGTTCAACAAGGGAAGAAAAGCAATAATAGCTCTGGTAGTGGTAGAGATTTCATACTGGACCAGCCTGAACCTAATGGTTCATTTTCAACAGAGAAAAGCCCCAGTTTCTTCAAATTAAATAACAAGGATAAAAACAAGGTCCAAGAAAATGAAGCCCCGACTGTCGGCAGGCCAATGTCAAGTTTCCGACGTAGATCTCCAGTCCCTCAAATGAAGAAACAACCTACTTATGTGGATGAAGATAATGTCAGTTCTATCGCACATACAGATCAAGAAGGGAAACGGAAGGATGCTTCTTACCTTGAGCATGAAGTTGAGCACAAGCCTATACTTAAATTAAAGGTTGACCCCATCGTCCAAGACGATTCCATTGTGGAATCAGATTCTGCTTTTCCTGAAGGAGACATGTTTGATGACATGTCTGATGGTGAAACCACAGAAACTGAGGAAGCCAATAGTGATGAGGATGCAGATGAGCAGAATATAAGCACGGGCGTAGACTTAAGCGGACTGAAGCTAGTTGAGTTGAGGGCTCTAGCAAAATCTCGCGGCATGAAAGGTTTTTCAAAACTGAAGAAACATGATCTTATTCAGCTTTTAGCTGAAGATTCAGTATGATCACCTATGTACTTGCGGGAAGTGTATTAAATTGCTAGGCCATTTTGAATTATGATATATTTTGTTTAGGTGAACGTATTCTTTGTGATGTAGACTTTTGCTATGAGTAAGTTCTTTCATATTATCAATGATTGGTTATGGCCACACAACATGATAATCTATGATTTAAGCTGATGCTCCCCTGCTTTCGAGTGGGATATGCTTGGTTTTGTTTGTTTTTTAAGCTTTAAAATAATGTTTATGACAATTTCAAATCCCTTAGATCATAGTTACCTTTCCCTTATCTTGAAATGAGTTTTCTTTCCTGATCTTGTGATTAGTGAATTATTTTTTTCTTTGTTTTTTCCAACAAAAAAGATGGGCTTCTTGGTTATGCACTTATGCTGCAACTCCATTTGAACGGTTCCAGAAAAAGTAGGGCTACATACCCAAAAAGATCTTAAAATTTTTCTCAAATATCACGTGAAATCGTTTTATTTGTGGGATTAATATTAGCATACGAGAGATCTATTTCATTAAATAAAATATAGCTAATTATATGATAACAACTCAGCATTTAAAAACAATTTTGAAAACATTTTTGAGAATTATAGCATTTCTCTTCCAAAATTCCTGTACGAAATTATGGGTCGATTGGACCCCATGCAATTGTGCAAGTTGATTCCCTCAGAGAGCTGGAATTACTTCTGTCATAAATGCACAGGTCAATTACCTAAAGCATATTTTATGTTAAAAATATTAAACAAATTAAAGGGATTGGCCAAGATTACTTCAAATATTTCCTTTATTTCACATTTTTGAAAAATGAATAATATCTCTTGAAAATTTCGAATAAAACAGAAAAGTTTAGTCTCTTCTTTCCATTATTACTTAAAATTAAAATAAAAACTCATCACTAAAAATAAAATAAAATAAAATGAAAGCTCATCCCAAATATTCCATGAAATCTCCCAGTAACCAAACATGTTCTATACTCTAAAGCATCTAATCTCCAATCATAAGTCAATCCACCATGCATATAATTTTGTTCCTTTTAAATATTCCAACATAAAAAAAAAAGAATAATGCTAAGTAATCCGAATTGGGATCCAAAAAAAATTCCCCAATGATGTGGCATGAATGAATTGACATTATAAATGATTTTAATTGATGTGATCCTGATGGATCCATTAAAATTATAACCAATTAAGAAATGACACATAAAATTTAGGAAAGTTTTTGGAATCCAATTCGAGTATCCTATTATTTTCCAAAAAGATACTCCTATACAATAAGCTATTGGACTTTAGTCTTTCTAATCATAGATAAATTTGATTCCTTAACATCTCCTCACCTTTTTTTTTTTTTTTTTTTTTTTTAAGGAATCTCCTCACCTTTTTAATCTCTTTTTAACCTTGTTAATCAAATCATTACTCTAATCCCATTACAAGAAACAAACCCAACAAATCTGCAACTACAAGGCCCCACCATTTTGCCCTTTTCAATTTCTTAGCTTCATTTCTTAATTTTTTTGCTAAATTAGTAAATAAATTCATCTCTCTGTCTCAAAATGAAGCACTCCAAAGAGGGTTGGCAAAAATATATTTTGAGACAATTAGCACAAATGGTTCTTGAAAATTAACAATTTTTCATGGAATTCTTGGTGAAAGTGTCAATCTTTAATGGGTTTTTTCAATTTTTTCTTGGTGAAAGTTTCAATCTTTAATGGGTTTTTCAAGATCTGCTAAAAGATTCAATCTTTAGCTCAAGCTGCAACATTTGAGGTCCATATGGTTCACCTTTTTTGTAATTCTTGTAGTTTGATATGAATTTTATGTGTTTTTTTCAATTCTATTTACTTGTTTTATTGGTTGAATAGTAGGTGATAATATAATTATTTTCTGGGTTTTTTTTATCTGAATTTATGGTAGTGATTTGCTATATTTATATATGTATATTTGTGTTTACAAGGAACTGAGAAATACCCAATTAGCTGCCTTGTTGTAATAACCACATGTTGATCAAAGTTATGATAGGAACTCACAGCTTGACCCCTAACATTTCAACCCTCTAGAGGAAAATAAACGAACGCAGTGCTTGGCTTATTTTGTTTAATGTTTTTGGGTGGAGGAGGAGTTGGTTGAGGTTTTTCGTGAGGTTCTCCCGGTGTTGGGGGACTGTATGTCTGTGTAGACATTAGTAGCAGTGCTTGGCTTATTTTGTTTAATGTTTTTGGGTGGAGGAGGAGTTGGTTTAGGTTTTTCGTGAGGTTCTCCCGGTGTTGGGGGACTGTATGCCTGTGTAGACATTAGTAGCTTCGATGAGGTGTAATTATATCTCCTTTCTTGAATTGCATACATGGTTTATAATAAGTCAGCTAAAACTAAGAGACGATAATCATCTCAAGATTTTTTAGGCTTGTAGTTGGTCTCTGCTACATGAATTAAAGCTCCAGTTTTGTTATCTCTTCTTATTTTAAAAATACAATATGTTTAACATTAATGTACTAGTCTAAAAGATGGGCTGAAGTTGATGTTTGCTGGAGACAATATTTAGAATCTGTTTGTTTTTGTATTTCGCTTTGGGCGTGTATATGTGATGTATTTGTACTGTTACTTGTAACTACAATTCATTATATGTAGTTCATAATTTCATTACCTAAACATCTACGCTCTCTATCAATTTGTTTAGAAACATCGATAAAGCTGAAGTGTGGAAATAAAATCATTTAGATGGAAAAGTTGAAATTACAATTAGGTTTTGGAATTTTTAGATTTAAAAGTATAGTTGTTTGCTTTAAATCTTAAATCAATGGCCATTCCTTGCTTCCAGCATTTTCTTCACCATTTTTATCATATTTATTTGTCATCTCTCTCATATATTTTCGCTTACACTTCGACTTCCTTAGATTACACTTCTTATTTTCATTTCATTCTCACATCATCATGCCATTCCTTTCAACTATCCAAAACCTTTAAATTTGTTTTCACTTATTCAGATGGAAGTATTGATTGCAATATTCTGGGAAGATATTAATCGACAAACCAAGTGCTTTATGTATATATGGGGATGAAATGAGTATATATTACAACAGAAGTGAAGTTTAGTTCAATATGGTCTTTAATAGATTTTATCTAGATAGAATGTATTTCTAATTAATGATAATAATCCTGATTCCTGGCTACTCAAAAGATGTATTTATAATTTCAAATTCCTTGAAATTCCTTATTGAGTATACTTAAATGAGTTTAGATCATGATAATAATTACAACAAGATCTTGTGTAGTTGTCTTTGATTGTAAGTCGTGTGGCCTGTTAAAGAGTTGAACTTGTAGTAAATAGACAATCATATCATTGTTGAATTACTTTCTACAATTTTTTTTGTATCTAAATGGTTCTTTCATACAGGATTACACGATGCACATTATTAGAATCAACAAATTTGATTGTACTATTAAACCTAAACATGTCCTTTGGTATAATTAGGCAAATCAAAGGTTGCTTTTGTAATTGCGGAGATGTCTATACCTTACTCTGATCTTTATGAAGCTGAAAAATAAAAGTATTCATGCCAGGAATCTAGAGCTACTCCCCCCCCCTTTCCTCGGGCTAGTATTCTGAGTTATATGTTCTGTTCTATTATCAGGTCAGATGGACAAGAAGTCTGTAAGATGTCTTGTTAACAGCATTTCTCGATTTCTCCATCTGCTCTCATCATTTGAAATGAGGAATATGCCTATTCAGAATGGTTATAAGAATATAGCCAATTCACTGAAGCTCTTGAAACTAATACTTGATAATGTTGTTGAATCACAAGTGAGTTCAGATGAGATTCTTTGTAAAGAGTGCGAAAAACTAGATGTAGCAGTAAACGAGGCAAGGGAGTTTATGGAGAACTGGTCTCCTAAAATGAGCAAGATTTGCAGCGTGAGTACCTTTTTTCCTTTCAACATTGGTATTTTCATGCCAGACAAAAAAATTGCTCCTAATTTAACAAGTAATCCTTTTAGTATTAAAAAAGATTACATTGCTTACCCTTTTTTTGCTCTTCTAATCTCTTCAGGTTCTCAGGGGCGAACCTTTGTTGCTTAAAATCCAAGGTTCTTCAGTCAAAATTTCTCATATCTTATGTAGATCGTTAGAATCATCTCCATCAAGTTTATCTGAGGTTCAGGTATGGACAACGTTTTTTTGGCACATTATATAGTTTTCAACATAATAAATTTTGACTATACGGGGAGGGCTAGTAAGAATTCAAACCCATTACCTTGACAATGTAGCTTCTTTATTTGTTCTGCCAACAACTAATGAATTATAGTTGAGATAGAACCCCTATATGCACTTCCACAAGTCCTATTATTTTCTTCTTGCCCTTCTCTTAGTTAGATTTGGACCGATAGATATGTAAGGTATCGGGAAGACTTGTGGAGATAACATCTCCCCTTTTATAGTGTTCCTTTTGAAATTTCTAACAGGTTTCCTGTTTTTTTCGGTTTTATTTAGTTTTATTGTTGTGGTACAGATGAGGTCATCATTTCTTTGGGCCCAATATTGCTAATCAAGTCAATAACTAATGTCGGTAATCAATTTCAGCACTGTAGGCAGGAATTCCAGTGCGCTGAATTGAAAAAAATATCAGAACCAATTGAAGATGCTCTAAAGAGACAACAGCGAGGATTGGTTCCTGATTCTGATAATCTATCAATAATCATTGAGTCGCTTAGCTTGACTGCTGACCTGGAGCTGCTAAAAGAGAGTATAGCTTTAGAAAAGGAGAGGATGAAAGCCGTGACTAAAAAAACCCAAGGGGATTTAGATCTTATTAACCAGCTGGTGAACCTTATCTCTGATATCCGGAATTGTTTGGTTAAATTTGAGAGGTTTAAGGCTATGAATGGCATTGCTGTCCCTCTATATTTCCGCTGTCCTTTGTCTCTACGACTCATGTTAGATCCAGTTATTGTGGCTACTGGTCAAACCTACGATAGGAGCCCCATTCAAACATGGTTGGATCATGGGTTAACTATATGCCCTATAACCCGTCAAATGCTCTCGCACACTAATCTTATTCCTAATTATACAGTCAAAGCTCTGATAGCAAACTGGTGCGACGAAAACAAAATAAATCTCTCTGAGTGTACTAGAGTCGTTGCCAAGGCCCCCAAAATTGAAGCTCTGTATCTGCAAGATGCTATTAGGGATGATTTCCATCGTTCACGAGACAGTAGCAATTCCTCGTCGAGGTCGTCCCTTGAAGTTAATAGCTTCGACAAGCCAAAGGTTAATGATGATCCTGGCTTTGTCGAAAAAAAATCTAATGGATATGTTGCTGATAAGTTTGACCATTCATCCCCTGAACAGTCGTGCCATCACAGCAGAAGTGGATCTGCATCTAGTCAGATTACTAGTGCTGGTTATGTACCTACAGTATCGTCTGATGGTTCAAGGACATCCAGCAAGTATAAGAATGAGCGCGATTTGTCTGGAGAAATGACATCTGAGTGCCAATCTTCGTCTTCTCCTCCTAAAAAGAATCTCAGCCCTTCCTTATTGTTGACTGGGAAACAGTACCACAGCTCAAACGTGTTGGACGAAAGGTCTGCTGGTGGAGATCGTAACTACCCAAGAACACTCTCTTTGCCACTGGATTCAGGATCTAATGATTTGACCACAAATTCTCATGTCAAGAAATTGGTTAATGACCTATGGAGTTCATCTGATGAAGTGCAAACTACAGCTGCAGCAGAATTGCGATATCTTGCAAAACACAACTTGGAGAATCGTAATATTATCAGTAGTTGCGGAGCTATTGAACCGTTAATTTCATTGTTGTACTCAGATGTGAAGCAAACCCAAGAACATGCTGTAACTGCGCTACTAAATCTATCAATAAATGGGAATGTCAAGACCACAATTGCTGAAGCTGGAGTTATTGAACCACTCATCCGTGTTCTTGAAACAGGAAATTCAGGAGCCAAGGAGAATGCTGCAGCAACTCTGTTTAGCATCTCAATGATAGAGGAGTACAGGATAAAAATTGGTCGTTCTGGTGCAGTTAAAGCGTTGGTTGGTCTTTTAGGATCTGGTACTCTAAGAGGGAAAAAAGATGCTGCAACGGCATTGTTTAATTTATCAATATTTCATGAAAACAAGGCTCGTATAGTTCAGGCTGGGGCTGTAAAGTATCTTGTTGAGTTGATCGACCCGGAATCAGAAATGGTTGACAAAGCTGTTGCCGTACTTGCCAATTTATCAACAGTTACAGAAGGGGGTTTGGCAATTGCACGCGAGGGAGGCATACCATCTTTAGTTGAGATTCTTGAAACAGGATCCCAGCGGGGTAAAGAAAATGCTGCCACCATACTGTTGCAATTGTGCACTAGTAGTCCCAAATATTGTCGTCTGGTTCTACAAGAAGGAGCAGTCCCACCTCTGGTTTTGCTATCCCAGTCTGGCACGACGAGAGCCAAGGAGAAGGTATGCAGCTTCACTCAACTTCGTGTTTAGTTATATTTTCCTTTCGGTCCATGCAAGCAGGTGCATTAGGTTAAATATAGGCCAGCTTTTATCTTTTTGTCTACATGCCTAGATTACATGATGTCTTATTGTACGCGTAGCACAGAATCATGGGCATATCGTGTGCACGTATACATGTTACTGTACAATACCACAAGCTTCTACCTTGTACTCTGGTCTCCGTAGTTACCTCGAATAAAGAAAAAAAAAGAAGTTTTTGTTCCTGCTCTGGGGTACTCTTTACTTTGTTGTTTACAGAACTCAGATACGAATAAATACCACAATTAACAAGTTAAGCTTGAAGATCACTGTTGTTTTTTCTTTCTGTTTCCCATTTACCTCTCATTTTTAACAAACAAGAAGATATTAAGAGTTCATAATATTCAATATTCATGCAGGCTCAACAGCTTCTGAGTCACTTTCGGAACCAGCGGGAAGGTTCTACAGGAAGAGGAAAAACATGAAATAGATTTACTATGGTACATATCGGCTGTTTTTCATTAGTTTCTATGCGAGTTTCTGCCTTAAGTGTCGTCATTATTTTGTTTCATTTCAAATATTTTTGTTCTTAGCTTTTATCCTTTTGTAATGTAGTGAGATTTAGTGAGCTTGATTTTTTTAGTTTGGATTTCATCAAGCCTCCAAAAGTGTAGCCATTTTATATCATTCACTTAGTTAGGTCATAGCAATTGTTGTGTTTCCAAATTCTTTGACACTAGTTTGTGTACATATGATTTGTACTCTAGTCTGTTTGAATTCATTTAATTTTGCAATTTGGCGAGGTATGAACCAATGTAGATGTGTATATCTTGCTAAACATATTACACATCTTTATATGACTATATATACCATATATGTAAACAATATATACCATATATAAGAAACAATGGATGCTCGGTTTTATCAGCTGTGGTTCAGTTGATTGAAGAAAGAAAGAAGCTATAGACTAGAAAAGTGAATTTTCATGTTTTGTGTGATTTCCTACTTCCCCAATCCCCTGTTTTGGGTTCTGGCATATCCATTGACCAAAGCAGAGTCTACCGTATATATGTATAGTGAATTCCTACTTCCCCAATCCTTGGTTTTGGGTTTTTGAGAAGAACACATTTTTTTTATAAAGTAACACAAAAATAGTATGAATATAGAAAATTCATTCTTGTTAAATTTAAAAACTTTATATATACAAATCAATTCGAATTCACATACAGACAACTAGAAAAAATTATGTAACAATAAACCATATTTAGTTTTTTTTTTTTTTTGATTGGTGTGTTTGCTTTATAATCACAAATTTCTATCAGAGGAAAAGGCTATACCCATCCTCAAATTTCATATCCTCCATATTTGAAGTCATTCGATCTCCCATACCGCTCTCTTCAAAGCCCATATCCCATAAGAATCCGTAAAGATCTTCGTCGCACTTAGAGTTCATCACGATCATTTTGTTAACATGATCGGTTTGAAACTGATGAGAAAGTTGAGGGAAATTAGGGTTTAATTGTGAAAAGGTTTCGAGATTATTAGGGTTTTGGTGATGAGGTGCATGGCTTTGGCAAGTTTTAATTTGGTGAAGGTAATTGTTATTACAACCTGGAAGCATAATTTGAGCAGCATCAGGAAAATTGTCCCAACCAGCTGTTGCCTCAGCATCATACACATTTTGTGGGTTCAGATCAGTGTTGCTTTCTGTCTTTGATTTGTAGAAAACTCTACATAGTACCCATTCTTCCTGCAATAATACAAATACATGCTAAGGGAATCAAAAAATTTAACAACAATTAAACTTAACATACAGAATGTAATATAGAATTTTATTTAAATTTTGAAAACCGAATGTAAACATAGAATCCAGTATAAAATCTGTTAGGCTGCCTAATCTTTTTTTTTTTTTTTTCTTTCTAACCACCACCTACCACCACCAACATCATCTACCACCACCAACCTCACCTACCACCTACTACATACTCCTATAAATACTCATCTCCTCCTTCATTATCATACATACCATAATTCTCTCTTCTCTCTCTATATAGCTGCTAGATAGTCCGTCTAGTAGGGGAGCCGGTTTAGCCCGCTTTCAGGAAGTGTTGGGATAGAAGGTCCTCGTGCCTAAACTATTCCTCAGGGTACTTGGGTCTGACTGCAACCATCGGAGGTGGTCCCGCTGCAGAGGTCTTTCTATCAGGTTATGTGGCACTGTCCGGGTTGGGAGAGGGAGAGAAGGAAAGGTTTTCGGGAAACAGTGGTTGGGGGAGGTTTTGAGATAAACACTTCAGTGAGTTGGGGATATACATAATAGGTATTGTAGGGTTGAATTTTTGTATGAAATTCAGGGACCGGATACCCGAATATTGTAATCTCTTTTATCTAGTGTGAAGTTGTTGCTCTTGTGGATGTAGGCTGGGCCGAACCACGTTAAATCTCTTGTCTCTTTTACTGTATTGTTGGTTTGTTGCTTCATTACTATAACTTATATTTGTGGGATCTAAACACACATATTTACCAAATCGCTTCCGCATTCGCCCGGAATCAGGCAGATTCCTAACAGTTGGCATCAGAGCTAGTTGTGTCTAAATTATTGGTGCCGAAGGAAAGTCGTTAAGAAAAGTGGTTGTCTAATAAGGCGCCGTTTTGACGGAAGTGCTCCAATTGTTTCTTACACTTACTTGGCCAATTGATTAGTTGTTTGGATTGGTTTGTGTGTGCAAACGGAGATCATGGCAAGTATTGGAGGATTCAAGGTGACTCCATATGATGGTAAAGGAAATTTTACTCTTTGGCAGAGAAGGGTAAAAGATATCCTAACCCAACAGAAGCTAGCAAGGGCTTTGAAGGGGAAGGAGGGAAAGCCAACAAAGATGAGCGATGAAGATTGGGAGGATGCTGAGTCGCAATGCATGAGTACCATCAGACTATGCATTGCTGATAACATTATCAATAATGTTGTTGACGAAAGCACGCCGACGGAATTATGGTCAAAGTTGTAGACATTGTATCTCGGGAAGAACTTGACTACAAAGTTAAATCTGAAGCGCGAGTTATACAAGCTGAAGATGGCAGCTCAAGGCAATGTTATTGAGCACATGAATGTGTTTAATGGTATTGTTGATCAACTTGAAAAGGTTGATGTAAAATTGGAGGAAGAAGATAAGGCCCTTATTCTTCTTACTTCGCTTCCGGAGTCATTCGATCATTTGGTCACAACCATTTTGTACGGAAAGGACACGTTAAAAATGGAGAAGGTTCAGTCAGCACTTTTGTCAAATGATGGAAGGAAGAACCAGGATGGTGACAAGGACGGAATGACAGTTTTGACTTTGCGTAGTCAAAATAATAGAGGAAGGGGTGCTGTGAGAGGATCTACCAATAACAGGGGTAAATCCAGATACAGTGAAAAGGGCATGCAGTGCTTTGGTTGCAAGGAGTGGGGTCATATTAGGCCGAATTGTCCGCTTAATAAGAAGGATCCAGATGCATCATTGGCTGTGGTTACTCTCGATTGTGGAGATGTTTGCACCGTCTTCAATCGAGGCACTAGTTCTCCAGGAGAATGGATATTAGACTCAGGGTCATCTTACCATGTATGTTCCGAGAGGGAGCATTTTGACAAATTCCAAGATACAAAGAATGAAACAGTTTCTTTGGCTGATGGATCTACTTGTGAGATCAAGGGGATTGGAATTGTGAAAATCAAAATGTTCGATGGAATAGTTCGCAGCTTGAACGGGGTAAGATATGTGCCTAAGATGAGGAAGAATCTAATATCTATCGGTCGGTTAGCTTCAGAAGGCTACAGATGCTCTGTAGTAGGGGGGCTATGAATATCAAAAGAGGCCGTGTGGTTCGGATGAAGGGAGAGCTAAGTGGGGGAATATATCGTCTGATTAGTACGTGGCCAGAACGTATTGGAACTTCGAAAATCTGGTTATCTCGTGCACGAGGGAAGAGTAACTTGAAGGATACTGCTGCAGTTGTATTGCCTTCCAGTCTAGACGATGGTGCAAAGACTGCTGGGATGGATGCTTGGTCGAAGGGCTTCCACGACATCAATGAGTAGTTGGTGTGTTGCAGCTACATATGGACATCGATCAACACGAATCAAGTGAGCATTGAACCATGCAACATATTGATTTGTTTGATATGCAGTTGGGGAGTAAATGAAAGATCGATGGTCACACTTGTGTGTGTGATGGTCACACTTGTGTGTGTGATGGTCACACTTGCGTGTGTGATGGACTACATATAGGATTGTCCGAAGTGAATCAAGTGAGTATGTGTGTATACGTACAACAGATTGCTTCACATGTATGTACTTGGACAAACAGAGGTCAATGGTACACTTGTGCGTATAGCAAGTGGGCATTCGAGAATGAATGTGCAAACTAGGGTATAGTTTGGAGTCTTGGACTCGGGGGGAGTTTTGTCGTAGGGCATGATATGGATCAAGGAAAAATTGGAGTTGTGCCAACATGGCGCAGGTATGGAGTGCAAATGAAGAGCTGTGAGTTTGGAAAGAGGGGGAGATTGTTAGGCTACCTAATCTTTTTTTTCTTTCCAACCACCACCTACCACCACCAACCTCATCTACTACCACCAACCTCACGTACCACCTATTACATACTCCTATAAATACTCCTCTCCTCCTTCATTATCATACACACCATAATTCTCTCTTCTCTCTCTATATAGCTGCTAGATAGTCCGTCTAGTAGGGGAGCCGGTTTAGCCCGCTTTCAGGAAGTGTCGGGATAGAAGGTCCTCATGCCTAAACTATTCCTCAGGGTACTTGGGTCTGACTGCAGCCATCGGAGGTGGTCCCGCTGCAGAGGTCTTTCTATCAGGTTGTGTGGCACTATCCGGGTTGGGAGAGGGAGAGAAGGAAAGGTTGTCGGGAAACAGTGGTTGGGAAAGGTTTTGAGATAAACACTTCAGTGAGTTGGGGATATACATAATAGGTATTGTAAGGCTGAATTTTGTATGAAATTCAGGGACCAGATACCCGGATATTGTAATCTCTTTTATCTAGTGTGAAGTTGTTGCTCTTGTGGATGTAGGCTGGGTCGAACCACGTTAAATCTCTTGTCTCTTTTACTGTATTGTTGGTTTGTTGCTTCATTACTATCACGTATATTTGTAGGATTTAAACACACATATTTACCAAATCACTTTCGCATTCACCGGGAATCGGGCAGATTCCTAACAAAATCTTACCGTAAAAACCTTTCTTCAGAATCCGTTTATATTTTATGGATATAAGTTGCTAGGCCCGCAGTGAGAAGCACAAGTTGCGTCGGTGTAAGTAATGCATGTATATATCTTGCTAACATGGCTTGTTTGTAATATAATGAAATGTGTCCACTGTATATGTTACCAAAAGTTGCTAAGCATTAAAAAGGTTGGCGCAAAGTACTTTTGATAAGACTAGACCAGCAAGAATTAACGGAGGACTGCAGAACTGGATTTGTGTATTCTTTTCGGGGGTTTATCACAAGTTTTTCATAGCATAGAAGTACAAATTATACCGAAAACTTATACGTTTACCTTGGGAGGGATAAGTGGATTTTCGAGACGAAATTCGTGCATGATCCAAGAAGTTTTGATTTCATTAGGAGCTCTATTTTTGTGGAAAACCAGAGTCTTTCTCATCCCAACACTGCAATTAGTCCTTGGATCAACAACTATACGATCTTTTCCGGTGGCTTTCCAGTATCCAGATGTGGTAGCTCTATTTGTTTGAAATCCAGTAGCATATTTCCGATGTCTGAAGCTGAAGAAGTACCACTCTGTTGAATTTAGCTTTGCCGCCTCTTCAAAAGATTAGTACACAAGTGCATACATGTCAGAAGAAAAATGTTTTATGCAATGGTGAAAATTCAAAAGAATTAGCTAGGAAATCTATTTACATGCATGCATACAATAATTAAGACATTTATATATACATTCAAAAGGTTGGGGCAAGAAACAAATTCATAGAGATTCTGGATATATTGGCACTACTGTTTTTTTCTTGCCACAGGCCAGGTTTGATTTGAGAGAAAGCTGAGATGTAAGATTTCGAATTGAACTCTACGTTTTTAATATTACAGGTGTGTCTTTTTCTTTTTATATAATTAAACTTCTGTGTTATAAATAATTGTGGCCCATGCTGGAATATATTTATACAGTGCTACAAACTGTGATTTAGCTGTGTACTTTGTGTGTAGGGTTGCAACTTATTGTTAATTCCAAGACGAGTTCCTACCACCTTATTAAGAAATTCAGAATCTCTTTCTCTCTCTCTCTCTCGTATGCAAGATTGATCCCCACACCTTACCAGGGCAAACGTACATAAAATGATGAGAGAGAGAAGGAGAGAGAGATAGAGAGAGAGAGAGAGGAGGGGGTGGGAGAGAGAGAGAAAATCTCAAGAGAAAGAAGGAAAAGGACTACAGGAAGATGCCATTGAACTAAAAAGAAAACTCAACTAAAAGTAGGTCGCTAGATCTTACCAGGAAGCTGCCATGGCTCACATGTATGAAGGTCAATATCTACTAGAGTACCTTTGGAAACATCTTCATGTGCAATCTTTTTGTGAAGATAATGGCACACTAATTCTTCATCATTCGGATAAAACCTAAATCCTGGGGGAAGTGCTGCCCCAATGTCCCTTAATCCCATTTATGTTATTGCTTAAGCAGAAATTTAATAGAAGTAAATATGGCAGAGCTTAAAACTCTAAAGAATGTTGGTGTCTAGTTCTGGGGAGAATATTGATAGTATATATAGAAATGCTAGACAAATTAAGTATTCTAACAGTTATTGCTTGTGTAGATTTTATGGATATTGTGGGAACATTTAGGCCATGTTTGTTTTAAGGGATTATAATCCCCAAATTATTACCTTATAAATCTCAAACGTAAGGAATTATAATCCCATGAATTCACATTTTGATCATTGTTTTAGTTCACTCCCATGAGATTATAATACCTTGTGAAAGAAGGTATTATAATCCCATAGAAATGAATCAAAAAGATGATAGCAATATACTTCCATGGGATTATAATCCTTTAAATTTAAGAAAGATAGTGTAATTTTCCAAGGATTATAATCCCCTAAAACAAACATGGCCTTAGGGTAAAAGAATAAATAATGACCGATTAATATTTGATTCAATTCACATCAATTCAATTTTATTAATCCATAGGAAAACCTCCATATCATTCTTTTCACTTGGGGCATATGTATATATATACACATATATATTATCGGTAGGAATATAATCGTTGATAGAAAATAATCGATAGGAATAAATCATTTTTTTATAATGTATATTATCTTAATGATGGTTGCATAATTAAATACAAACTCAATAATTATCATATAAAGGTGACATGTAGTAGTAACCGATCTAGATTAGGGATGAAAGATGAACATGTAAAAGATAGTGGTCAAAACACCACCAATATATGTCATACACTCAAATTTGACCATCTTTTTTAAAATATAATTAATCCCATTGATCCAAATATTATTTGTACATATCTAAATCTGGTCGACCAAGTATAATTATTTTAAAATATACTATATTATCAATAACCTGTCATGTTGCAGAATTATGGTACAATGAGTAAGTGACATTTAACAAACCGCGCGTATAAGTTTGGCTAAATGAGTACTTTCAATCATTTATTTTTACTTTTCTAACAACACATAAGAGTTAAATCTTTTAAGTGTACCATACTCTACATACTAAATCTTAGTAGAATCATTTAAAAAATCATGAAAGCAGCCGGATATAGAATATACATTAACCATCCAGTTAAGTCATATCTTTTCAGGTCCATGTCACATATGAATTAGGTAATTCTTCCCTTTCTTTTTTCTTTTTCTGTTTAGACTTTTTACATTCATTATAAGCGATTGAATATTAAATTATGCATAATTTATGAGACAAAATATAATAATACGTGATTTTATTTGATTCGTGTTTATGAGTATTTTAATACAATAAAAATTTTATATTTAATATCAATACGAAATAAAAAAAATAAACAATTAAAAATGTGCGTTAGCAGACGTGTCAAGTCCAAATAAAAAAGTTTTTAAAGGTCAAAATATATTATAAAGGACCTACCAATGACCTCTTACATCTCGCAAGTACGGGACAGCCAACTTAATTTATTTTCAGGATAAAAATAGCATGTTTTTGGGCAAAAAATATATCTTGTGTGCACTTCCTTATTTGGTAATAAGAGCTAACTCTGAGTCTAGGGGACAACTCAAGTAACTACACGCAGCTGCCTTCCGAGATGCAGTCATTTTCTCAAAGATTTAAAAAATAATGAAATTCAATTTCTTGTGTTTTTTGTGGGAGTTAAGAGCATTATTTATTATTTGTTGTCTGAATGCAATAGTTATCAAAACGAGACGAAACTATCTCTGTCACAACGTGCAATCATCTATAGTAATAATTAGAATAGTGTATGCTCTCCTATCCCACTCAAATGTTTACATTTGGCTTGGACATGGAGATCAATGAAAAATATAAAGAAGAAGGAGAGAAGTAGGAAAAATGAGTGAAGTGATGGGATCCATCACTATATAATGTATAAAATGAATTAGTGGAGAAAAGTAGTGGATGTAATTGATTTTTATATTATACAACTTTAACATTTGTTATTCCGCGTAGGGGGATTCGTCAGGTGACCCCTTGTCTCCATATCTGTTCTTGTTCTGTGTGGAGGGTCTATCGAACTCTCTTGACATGGCATCAGTTAGAGGTCAGATCCATGGTTATAAGGTTAGTCCTTCAGCTCCTAATATCACTCATCTACTTTTTGCGGACGATAGTTTTCTATTTTTCAAGGCAACGAGGGAGGAAGTCTGTACAATTAAATCCATTCTAGAGGCTTATGCTTTGTCTTCGGGTCAATCTATTAATTTTCAAAAGTCTGGGGTTTTTTATAGCTCAAATGTTCGAAGAGACAAACAGGTGGAATTTTCAAATATTTTGGGAGTGCATAATGATATAGCAACTAGTAATTACTTGGGTCTCCCTTCGTTGATTGGTAGGTCCAAGAAGCGGGTATTTGGTTTCTTAAAGGAGAGGGTTAGTAAGAGGATTCAAGCATGGCGAGCAAAACCAATCTCTAGGGCCGGGAAAACGGTGCTCATCAGGAATGTGGCTCAGTCAATACCGTCGTACTGTATGTCTTGCTTCTTGTTACCTAAGTCGTTGTCTCAAGAGATTGAACGAATGTTTAATAATTATTGGTGGAAGTCAGGTACGAATCAGGGTAAAGGAGTGAACTGGCATGCTTGGGAATCTATGAGTATGGCGAAAGGTCAGGGGGGATTGGGTTTCAGAAGTTTATATGGGTTTAATATAGCATTGCTGGGGAAGCATATTTGGAGATGCATTCAATACCCTAACTTGTTGGTGTCACGTGTTCTTAAGGCAAGATATTTTTCTGACAATCATATTTTAACTGTTAAGAAAGGACAGAATCCTAGCTTTATTTGGGCAGGAATTTGGAAAGCTAAGGAGATCTTAGGTAGTGGTTTTCGTTGGGTGGTGGGAGATGGTAGAGACATTGTGGCTATGAAAGATTTGTGGTTACGAAGTAAGCACGATTTTAAGGTCGAGAATTTACATAGGTATGCTGGGATGAACGAGCGTGTTTCAAGTTTATTCTATTCTGGAACAAAAGTCTGGGATGTTGGGAAGGTGCAGGCGTTATTTAGTGAGATTGATGCCCGAGCTATTCTGGCAACTAGGGTGCCTCAACATATGGTTAGAGATAGGATAGCATGGTCCAGGACAACTGATGGAATATATAATGTGAAATCTGGATACAAATTGTGGCGAGATCAATCTATAGGTAACTCTGCAGTGACTCAATCAGGTGGATGGGGCAGAATTTGGAGACTCACTATACCTCACAAGATGAAAATTTTTCTGTGGCGGTTTTGTAGAAATAATTTACCAGTGAGAAACCGACTGAGAGCAAAAGGTGTTTCTCTTCCTATAAATTGTCCGATGTGTACTGATGGTGTTGAAGATTTAATTCATGTTTTCTTTGACTGCTGTTTTGCTAATGATTGCTGGAGGAGTGTGGATCTACACTATGATATGAGTACAGGTTACGATGCTTCGGAGTGGCTGCTGCATAAACTGGATAGCTGCAACTTTGATGAGATTATTAAAATCTGTACAGTTCTCCATGGGATATGGTTTTGGAGGAATAAGAGAGTTTGGGAAGACAAGTCAGTGACACCAACAGTAGCTATGAATGAGAGTCGTAGAGTTCTCAGTGAATGGAGAGATGCCAGGGGAAAAAAAGGGGTCGAGAGTGTTGATATTGGGAAGAAACGTGAAGGAGGGAAGAGGAGATGGGAAGCTCCAGAAGTAGGCACACTCAAAGTAAACGTTGATGCATCGCTTTTTCCGGAGGCATCTACCTTCTCAGTTGGCATGGTAGTCCGAGATCATAATGGAACATTCTTGGAGGGTAAAGTCATGAAATTTCTGGGACCAGCTACTGTGTTTGAAGCAGAGAGCATAGGGGTGAGAGAAGCATTGTCCTGGGTGATGGGTCGAGAGAACAGGAGAGTAGTGGTGGAGACAGACTCGTTGCTCATGGTTGCTGCAATTCATGGTCGAAAGGAGAACATTTTGGAGGTTGGTCATGTAATTGATCAATGCAAACTGCTCTTAAGGTCGTTATCGGAGGTTAATGTTATTCATATTCGAAAGCAAGCTAATAAGGTAGCTCATGGTGTAGCGAGATTGCCTTGTTTAGCAAATTGCTATAATGTAATTACGTCTCTTCCTACACATTTGGTAGAGGCTAGTTTGTTTGATGTTTCTAAGTAATGAAATGAACCATTTGCTTTCAAAAAAAGAAAAGTTTAGAAATGTAAAGAATTGAATGGGATATCCCAAAAAAGGAAATGTAAAGAATTGGATGGGGCAGAGGGAGTAATAGATTTTGACAAGTTGGGTCCAGTTGATACATAGCTAGAAGAAATGTTGAAATGGGACCTCGATCAAAGGTTCATTTGTTTGTGTGATTTAGAAATCAGTACTTAAATAGCCGATAACCCGTGTTTATAGTAATCTAATATCTTAAATTTCTAATTTTTAATTTTTAAGTAAAATAATTTATCATTTTATTTTAAATAAATAATTTGATGATATTTCTTTACTTTGATACTAACATTTTAAAAAAAAGATATAATGACCAAAATGCCTCATTTTGGGAGGCAATGGCTCGATATACCTGTTTTAAAAATCTTGGCCCTGAGTACCCACGGGACATGCCACTGGCAACGGCGTGTCCCAAGTTCATTTTTTGCCCAAATTTTTCTAAGTCCCCCGCTGTCTCCCCCTCCCCCCCGACCGACGAATTGACGACCACAGACATGACGACCACGGGACAGTCGTTTCATCTATCTCCGATCAACATAACAACACAAAAATGACGACCACATCTTGCTGATCATGTTAAGGTATCATGTTGTTGGAATCAGAACCCGTAGTTGCGTGTTGGATGAAATCGGAAAACCAAATCGCAAAATATCTTCGATTTGGGTGTTTCAAATCCGAGATTGTAATCAAGAAATTGAAATCTTAGGGTTGTATAGAACGATGAGGTGATTCGTTTGGTATATAGAACTCAAATGGAAAATGACTGAGATGAGAGAACGAATGGATCGAAAAAAATGGCGAAAATCGCCCGGCGAGACGCGAGCTGCGGGGAAGACGATGCTGACGTCAGATACGCATTCACAAAATGCATATCTGGTGATGCGCATGTGGTACCGGCGTATCTGCAGTTACTGTTCAATTCTCCCTGTCAGCGTGTCCCTGTAATACGTGGTATATGGTAGTGTGTCCCGACGATACTCCACTCCCAGTAGCATGTCTGTAGATGCTCCACCACCAGTAGCGTGTCCCGTGGGCATTTAGGGCCGCGTTTTTGGATCTGGGTATTTTGGTCACAGCTCTCCCAAAAATGGGTAGATAGGGCCTTCACCCTTAAAAAAACCTCATGTTTCTGTTATCCATAATTTAATTATTAATAATATTTATAGGGTGATCAAAAGTGAACCAAACACTAAAATAGAAATGAAAAATCATTATTAGTGGTTAGATTACTTCTAAATCAACCGTCTAGATTTAGTTCATTTTTAAATAACTTTTGTAAGAATATTGTTGAAAATAAAAACTACACTATTAGTTCACTTAATTGAAATAAGGAAATTTAATTAATGACTTATTTATTAAAATCTTTTATTTTTATTAATATTTTTTTATCTCACATAAATTTTGGTTGATTTTTTCAATTTTTCCAATCTCCTTTCTTCAAAAATTCTAATTTATTTATTAAACTTACTTTACAAAAAAATAATCCCCAAATTGCAGAAGCTATTTTGTTTCTAGTAAAAGTAAAATATTTTGCTACTGAATTTCAAAATTGTGCACATGAGCTTAAAAGTTTTAGAACCGAACTTGTTTTTTTTTCAAAATTCTACAACTGAACTTAGCTTGGTGAACATTATCATCTCATATTATATTTATACCATAATTTTAATATTTTAAAATTGAACTTAAAAATATGCATCCGAATCACATGAATTCTAAAGTGTTGTGCAAGTGAAATTACTTGTATTTGAATATTTTGTTGTTGAACATTTAATCTCATATATTGTATTTATACCAAAACTTGAATATTTTCACAAAAGTTAATAACATTCTTGGAAAATTTTTATGATGTTAATGGAGGATTTTGTGATTGATGTTGGTGTATGAATATAACTGTCAATCAAATATGAATTTGTCTCTAAATTATGTATCTTTTGTTTTTGGACAACATTTCCCATGATCTATATAAAATCTTAATTAGAGCCCTAAGTTGTATATAATATCATATTCTCAATTTTTATTTGGATTATTAGTTAATAGACTCCTAGTATATAAGTTCACTATTAAATTAAATTAATATTTAATGTTATTATATTAATTAATTAAATTTATATAACTTCACTCTAGTAAGATAAGAGTAGCTATATTATTAATTGTATTTATTACATATTATAGACTTTTACTTCAAATTTTAGTTAATAGACTTCTAGTATATAACTTCATTATTAAATTAAATTAATATAAAATTATAATATTAATTAATTAAATTAGTATAAAATATTATGATTTTAATTAATCAAATTAATTAATTAATATTTAGTGACATACAACAATATACTTGGCATACCGTGATATTTAATATTTAATGACATATCATTAAAAGGGATTTCTGTTTTTAATAAACAGTATAGATTAAAAGCTGGGTGAAGGCCCAAAATAATCATTTTTGGGATAAATTTGCCCAAATTACTGATTCTGGAAAAGTTGACCCTAAATACTGACGGGATACGGTATTGCGTGCACCGTATTCTTCAAATACAGCGTTTCGTGTGCCGTATCATCATCTGATACGGCGTTTCATGTGCCGCAACATCGAGATACGGCGTTTGGTGTAACGTATTAGGTTAAAAGTTTAGTACCCTTGGCGGGGCATGTAAGAGTATCAACATTGATACGGCGTTTCGTGTGAAGTATCAACGCTGATACGGCACACCAAACACCGTATTAGCTGTTGATACGGCACACGAAACACCGTATTAGCCACTAATACTTCACACAAAACGCCATATTAAATCGGTAAATATAACCAGACATGTTTAAATATGATTATTTTGATAATTTTCTCTTAAAAGCTTACGATCTCAAAAAATATTGGATTAAGAAGATTTACCACCTCAAACTTTCAAGACACGTGTAGGGTTCTTCCTTCGTTGGCCAACTTGAATAAATTAATCATCTAACAAGTGATAAGAACAATCAATCCCGCATGTAGACATATATGCGATGGTCCCCCCAATATTTGGTTTTCATAAAATTTTCTCATATGAAGCCGTGAAAAGCCAGTGACATAAATAAACGAAGTTTTTTGAATCTAAATGAGGATTATTTAAGCTATACGGGGAATTTAAGCAATTTGGACATAAAGTTTTTGGAACAATTTTTAATTTCTAGAACAATATTCCGTAGCTTAAAAGTAAAACTGTCGATAAGTATATAATGAAAATCATACAATATCTGCACATTAACACTTTCAACAAGTATCCTAGCTGTTATATACATTATCCTAAATTGTTTTTTTCTGTAAAATACCACCCCATATGTACACAAATATATATATATATACACCTTTGCTCCATACGGAACACTCTTATATAAGAAACAGTAAAGAACACCTTAGATCTATTAGATCCATTGGCCCGCCAGGGGCACCCAATACAAAAAGTTGTTATTGTTGTACCCCCTATCAAGCCAGCAAAAAAAATTGAAAAATTACTGACGTCATCATGATGTCATCAGTGAACAGTAAATTTTCAAATATTTTTTTTTGCTGGTTTGATAGAGGGTAAAAAAATAACAATTTTTTGTATTGGGTGCTATGACGGAACTCTTAGATTAGATTAGATATGAGGTGTTCTTTATTATTTGTTATATAAGGTGTTTGTTATGGAGTACAACTATATATATATATATATATATATATATATATATATATATATATATATATATATATATATATATATATATATATATATATATATATCTTAAGAGTTTATTGCACTTTGTAACCTTAAGTATTTGCCAAAGTCACATAGGTACCTTTTTTTTGTGGCACTTCACCTCCGGTACTTCCTTTTCTCTTTTAGTTTGCAACCCGTGAACATGATTTCATCAAAATGTCATTATTTGTAAGGAGTATTTTAGTCTTTTATTAATAAATAAATGTATTTTACATGAAATATATAACTTATTTTACATAAAAATATTTTAATTTAATTTTATATTAATACATATAATACTTTTTATTTAAAAATATTTATGCACTATTTGATTTAATTGAATAATGCAATGATGCAATTGTAAACTATTTTTTTCTTAGAAATAATATTATGCAGTTTAAGATTATTTTATTTAAAATTTTTATAATTTTAACCGTCTAAGAGAAATTGTGATGAAGAAAAATCCGTAAATTTTTTAAATAAAATAATCTTGAACTGCATTATATTATTTTTAAGAAAAAAATAGTTTACAATTGCATCATCGCATTATATATTCAATTAAATCAAATAATGCATAAATGTTTTTAAATAAAAAGGATTATATTTATTAATATAAAATTAAATTATAATATTTTTATGTAAAACAAATTATATATTTCATGTAAAATAAATATATTTATTAATAAAAAGACTAAAATACCCCTTACAAATAATGACATTTTGATGAAATCATGTTCAAGGGTTGCAAACTGAAAGAGAAAAGAAAGTACCAGAGGTGAAGTGCCACCAAAAAAAATAAAGATACCTATGTGACTTTGGCAAATACTTAAGGGTTACAAAGTGCAATAAGCTCATATCTTAAACGACAACGATCCTTAGAAAACAACACTATATAATTATTATATATTGAGAAAATAATAATGCTCGGGTCGGCAATGCTTAATAAGTTCCCCAATACATGGATAGCTAGGTGCTCGGGTATTGGAGTAGAATAAATACCGATGGAATAATAACGACCGATACTTTATGCCCAGTACCCGGTCATTTTTTGTTGCCTAGTAATGATCATTTTCGATCGTAATTTTGTACAAGCGGTCGGAATTGTTCTCAGAGTTTTTTTTGCTGCTGCAAGTGTCACTTCCCGTACACCAAATTGTACGATACCATAAACCAACATAACTTCGCAATCATACGATACCAGAAACCAACACAACCAACAAATCATATAATACACAACATATTCCCAGAAATTAAAATCTTAATTACTTGCATTAAACTTAATAATTTACAAAATTCACAATCGACGATAAATCGTCGCCGAATTCACATATATACTAACTATTAAACAAAAACATCAACCAACTACAAGTTTGTTAACAGACTATGGCCTAATTAAGCGCCGCCTTCCTTGCCGCCAACCTCCTCGTCGCCACCATCCTCGCCACTTCCATCCTCATCATCTTCGCTACTGCTGCTGTGGTGCTGTCGCCGCCTTGTTGAGCCCTCTGTATCGCCTAAAACACATATAAGGTTAATAAGGCAGAAAAAAGTCAATACCGACCCAAAATTTATTAAAACTAAAAATATTTTAGATTTTACCGCTTGGTGCTCCGCCTCATACTTTTCGTAGATTGAGGTTACTATGGTCCCAACATACCTGGTCACTCTCCAAGAATGGCATTCGAGAAGGCGCTGAACACTTACCGGATTTCTTTTAATCTCAAGTGCAGTGGATGCAATGGAATTTACTTAGTCGTATGTGGGCGGTGTATGGTATACGGTTTGATTTGCTTGTGCATCTTCCATTATCGACCGGACCACATTGAACAATATAGCATTCTGAACTTGAGAATCACCCGCGTTTTGGCTAGATGATCCGTCACCGTCACCACGATGAGCTCTATAATTGGCAACAAGATTGGGGAGGAGTGACGAAGCCGAAATCCTTAGAAAATAGGGGAGTTCATTTTTTGGAGGTCTTGTCATCCCCGGTGCCACATCCTTGAGCCACCATTGTATCGGATGTTCGGCAGCATCCACACCACCGGGCATGTTAGCCATAGCATCCCGGTTCCTCTGAACAATATTGGCATATCGAGCCTGCACAAAAAACATAGAAATCAAGAAGCGTAAAATGAATGAAATTAATGAATGAATAATATATATATATATATATATATATATATATATATATATATATATATATAGATATATAGTTTTCATATACCGCAATCTCTTGGCTTTCTTGTGTAAAAAACTCAGCATTCTCCAGCAATTCATCAATAAGGACACCTTCAACCTTTTTGGAGTGCATTTTCGTGTACCAAAATCCACGGGGTGGTTTATGTCCCCTTTTCTTCACGTAAACCTATTAAACAAATGATTACACAACAAGCCGCATAAAAATGCACACACACACACACACACACACACACACACACACACACACACACACACACACACACACACACACACACACACATATATATATATATATATATATATATATATATATAAACATGGCGAACAATCACTACAAGAAAAAGTTCAATAGACATCACACATTAGACATCGGTTGTAAATGCCACTGATGTTAAAAGATGTAATAAAATTACCCCGCATTAAACTGATGTCTTTACTTTTAAACATCACTATTTTTAAAATCAATGTCTAAAGTCAGTCTTTAAAAAATCAAACGCGCGCCCTTCTTCATTTGTTTCCCCCTTAACTAAAATTTTCCCCCTAAATCAAAATTTCCCCTTCTTTCACCAAATATTCTCCCCGCCTACAGAATTATTCTCCCCCTTCAGACAAATTAATCACAAAACTAAATAAACAAAAACACAAAAAATACAATTACTCACTCTCTCTTTCTCGACTCACTCTCTCTCTCGACTCACTCTTTCTCTCTCGATTGAATCTCTCTAACTCATCTCTCACCACCACAAACTCACCTCCACCACCACTCACTACTCTACTCACCACTGCTCTCGACTCACCACGACCTCCGTCCGAGCTCTCTACTCACCATTGCTCTTTGCTCGTGTCGAAATTGGTAAGAATTGGTAATACTCTACACGAATAAGGTCGCCTCCGCTATTTTTATGGTCTTCTCGATCTATTGAGAGCTTCAATTTGAGGGTTTTTTTTAAATCAAAACCATAATTTCTTAAATTTGGTCTTTTTAAATCAAAACCCTAATTTCTTAAATTGTGTGTTTTTATTTACTTGGATGTATTTTGCTTAGTTTGATTGTTATTGTAATATATGTTGCAGTATAGAGATATGCTGATATGTACGTTTCTGTAGATGTATTTGATAAATTGAAAATTAATGTTCTATAACAGTGATGTTTGGTTTTAACGATTTATTTCTGGCAACGTGTATGTGCGAGTGTGTAGGATTAGTAAAAAATTTTCTATTTTGGTTGATATGTTCAAGTTTACATTCAGTTTTAGGGATTTATGTGTGTACATATATTGTGTTAGAAATGTAGATGTGCATAGAGTAGTATACATGTTTATATTCTACTTAAAAGTTTCTTTGCTTTATTATCTTGAATTGTTATGTACTTGACTTGCTAGACTTGGTCATTTTTCGGTGTATTGGGTTTAAGTTTAAATTTATTCGGGTTTGGTGCCTTGTGGGTACTTTCTTTAGTAATTAAATTTAAGACTTAAAATGTGTTTTAGGCCAAGTTGGTGAAACAAAATGCACGAGTAAGATTAGATTAAAAACAGAGTACTTGAACTGGAGATGAAGGCTTGGTTGTATTGATATCTCCATGGTGGTTTACAGGCATATAAATAGAAACTTAAAACTGAAAAGTTGCAGACATGAAGACGTGCAACAATACTTCCTAATACTTTTAACACATGCATGAAACATAAGCCCACCCTTCTAGAGTGTCACCACTACTAAGACTTAACTAAACCAACTTGCTAAAAACTGAATAAAATAGATACAAGTTGATACAAGTTTTGATTAACAATTCCAACAAACTCTCCCTTTATCTAAACTTGGTTGCCCAGTTTCTTGACCCCGAACAACATCTTCATCTCTTCGAATTTACCAGCTGTCAATGGCTTGGTCAGTATATCGGCTCTTTGCTCCTGAGTTTTTACATACTTCACCACAATGTCTCCACGTTCCACGCAGTCTCTTATGAAGTGGAACCGCATATCTATATGCTTGCTCCTCTCATTGGTGATAGAATTCTTTGCTAAGTTAATTGCGGATTTGTTATCCACATAGATCACCACAGGGCCTGGTGTCACATCAATTATCTGTTTCATTAAGTTCTGTAGCCAGATTCCTTGAGTAGCTGCAGTCATAACAGCTATAAACTCTACCTCACATGATGACAAGGCTACAATCTTCTGCTTCTGAGAGACCCATGTTATCAAATTTTCATCCAAATAAAATGCTATGCCGGTCGTACTCTTCCTATCATCTGCACTTCCAGCATGATCACTGTCCGAATAGCCACTTAACAGATAGTTTCCAGACCCCTGACAATATACCAAACCATAGTCAAGAGTGCCCTGTATGTATCGTAACACCCTCTTCACAACATTGTAATGTTAGACAGTTGGTTTTTCCATGTACCTGCTTAACACACCCACAGAATATGCAATGTCGGGACGTGTATGCACAAGATACCTCAGTTCGCCAATGATACTTCTGTATAGTATAGGATCAACCAACTGTCCGCCTTCGTCTTTGTCTATTTTTACCTTGGACTCCATGAGAAATCTGACTGGCTTACACATTGACATGTTCATCTTTTCAAGTATATGCCTTCCATATGCTGTTTGCTTGACTTCAATAAACCCATCCTGCTGGTTCACCTCCAAACCGAGATAGTAGGCCAATTTCCCTATATCACTCATGTCAAATTCTCTTTTCATCTCTGCTTTGAACTTGAGAATATTTCATGTGCTCGAACCTGTTACCAGCAGGTCATCGACGCGCACTGCCACTATTAAACATTCGTGGCCCTCCCGCCTGGTGTACACAGCTTGATCATATGGGCATTTTAAAAATCCTAGGCTTCTTAGATACTTGTTCAGATGGGAGTACCATGCTTTCGGTGCTTGGCGTAGCCCGTAGAGCGCTTTCAATAACCGATAAACTTTATGCTCTTCGTTCTTCTTCTCAAAACCAGTAGGCTGGGTTACATACACCTCCTCAAGTAACTCACCGTTCAGAAATGCTGATTTCACATCTAAATGGTGCACTTGCCATCCTTGTTTTGCTGCTAATGCTAGCAATAATCTTATTGTCTCAATACGAGGCACAGGTGCAAATACTTCGTCGTGGTCCACTCCCTTTTTCTGCACATATCCTCTCAGCACAAGTCTCGCCTTATACTTCAAAATGTCTCCGTTTGTGTCCCTTTTAATTTTATAAACCGACTTCAAGGTTATGGGTTTTCGTCCTTCTGGCAAATCTGTCAACACCAACATTTTGTTTGCCTCAATTGCTGTGATCTCAGCATCCATAGCTTCTTTCCATTCATTTTTAACCTTTGCTTCTTCAAATGTTTTTGGCTCTTCAACACTTATCAAGAAGAGTTCATCTGCCAGTTCTATTTCTTCTGTTTCATCGTAGATTTCACTTAATAAACGGAATCTCTTAGGTTCACTTGATTCACTTGACTCACTTAATTCATTTGATTCATAAATATCACTATCTCCATTAGCCTCACGAACAGAGCTACCAGGTGTACTTGGCGTGCGAGGTGTTTCGACATCAGCCTGTACGTTAGTCTGAGCACCCAGGACAACAAACGTGAAACCAGGTGCCTGTGATCCAGCACCTTGTGATTCTGTGTTCTCCCAGTTCCAACCCTTTTCTTCCTCGAACACTACATCACGGCTGACTTGGAGTGTCCCAGTGCTTGGATTATATAATCTGTGAGCCTTCGATCCTGGCTCCTTCCCAATGTAAACCATCTTAACACTTCTGTCATCGAGCTTTCCCAAAGCCACATTTTGAGTTTTAACATGTGCCAAGCAGCCAAAAATCCTCACATGATCCAGTTTTGGCTTCAAGCCTGTCCATGCCTCATAGGGGGTTTCCCCATTCAAACATTTCGTCGGCAAGCGATTCAAAAGATAAATCGCATGTCTTACTGCCTCTCCCCACATCATGGCTGGCATATTTTCCTCCTTCAACAAACTTCTTGTCATGGCGATCACGGTCCGATTTCGCCTTTCTACGACCCCATTTTGTTGTGGGGTGTAGGGGGCTGTCAAATGTCTCTTGATGCCTGAATTATCACAGAATGTTTCAAAACTCCTTGACGTGAATTCTCAACCTCTGTCCATCCGCAACACCTTGACAATATCTTTAGCTTCCTTTTCAACCAGCGCCTTGAATTTCTTAAAAGCCTCTATTGCCTGATCCTTTGTTTTCAATAAATATACCCACATCGCATGACTATAATCATCCACCAATAGAAATACATACCAGTTTCCAGCCGGAGTAGGTGGAGTGATGGGGCCACACAGGTCAGCATGTATCAATTCAAGTTTCCTTGTTGCCACAAATTCAGACCTTAACGGGAACGGCTTTCTCGCTTGTTTTGCTAGTAGATAACCATCGCACACAGTTTTTGGTTTCACCATCTTTGGGAGTCCTCGTGCCATTTCCTTTTCTGACATAGCCTTCAATGACTGAAAATTTACGTGGCCTAATCTTGAGTACCACAGCCAAGTTAGTTCTTCAGCCTTCAACAACATACACTTGGAGTTGCATTCTTCGATTACTATCTTGTACAATCTGTTAAATTACCTCTATACTTTCATTAACAGTCTCCCACTGACATCATACACCCATAAATACTCCCCATTTAGTAAAACCTTGTTGCCATCTTCTGACAGTTGTCCCAGGGATATAATATTGTTGCACAACGTAGGGATGTAATACACCTCCCTAAGTGTATGTTCCTCACCATTCTTACACCTAAAAGTAATCATACCTTTTCCTTTAATCTTGATTGTAGACCCATCTCCAAAACGCACTTGGCCCATCACGCTTTCGTTCAATTCATTGAAATTTTCACGGTGACCAGTCATGTGATTGATGGCACCATTGTCTAAGTACCACATGTTTTTGTCCACCTTAACACCTCCCTTCTGATCAAAACTCGGCACCACTTTTTCTTCAATTAGTAGTACTATATCTTCATTGTTTCGATCGAGTTCAGTCAACAGCAACGTGGGCTCATCATCTTCTGTCTTGGTAAGATTAGACTCATGAGTTTGTTCCTTATTTTTCTCCCTCTCCCTCCGAGGTTTTCTGCATTCAGCTGCGTAATGGCCATACGCATTGCAGTTGAAACATTTCACTGTACTCCTATCACGAGTGTAACTCTTATCAGTTCCCATAGTTTTGTTTTGTTGTTGTTGATAATGTCCTCTCCCACCACTTTGATTTCGAGGACTGTATCTACCTCTACCACGAGCTCCAAAACCTCCCCTTGGTCTTTGATTCTGGGACGTAGATGACCAGTTCTTGGTCGACTTCTTTGTCTTCTCTTCCTGCGTCAACAATAGCTGTTCCCCTGTGCTTTCAGACTTACCGAGTTTTTGGTGGTCCTTACAGGTAGGAGCAAGGGCTAGTTTACTTAATTAAGGAACCCTAGATATAGGATTTTTCACCCTTTCTTTTTGTGTGTTTAAATTTTTTGCACTTATTTGCTACGTGTTTCCTTTCGTGGTTTATGCGAACTATTTGGATTAGGGATAATTCTTCTAGACTAGTGAGATCGTTTGAGATTTCTTCCTCTTCTGATTCCGTGTCTTTAGATAATTCCGAACCATTAGTAAACATGGCCATGTCTCTTAAGGACCGTTGCTGTCCCACCCGTTCTGCCCAACCCTCATGTATCACTCTTCCTCCCGTAAATGGTAATAATTTTGAAATCAAAGCTCAACACATTAGCATGTTACCCAAATTTACCGGGAGTGAAGGTGAGGACCCGTATCTTTTCATCTATGAATTCGAGGAGGTTTGTGCCTTACAAAAACTCCAACAATTAATCGAGGACTCGATTAGGCTTAGACTCATTAATTTTGCGCTTAAAAAAAATGCTAAAAAATGGTTGTATATCCTACCGGTTAATTCTATTTCCACGTGGGAGGGATTTGTGGTAATTTTTCTTAAGAAATATTTTCCAAACCATAAGACTACGAGAATTACAAACGAGATAAACCAATTTCACCAAAAGGAAAACGAGTCTTTTTGTAAATATTTTGATCGTTTTAAAAATCTTTTATCACAATGCCCCCACCACGGAATAGAAAAGTGGAGACTTTGTAAGATTGTTTACGAGGCCTTAGATAATCCAATAACCGCTTTGTTAGAGTCTATGTGCCAAGGCAAATTCATGGAGAAAGATGAGGACGAAGGGTGGGAGTTTTTCGAGGAATTAGCCGAGAAGACTATGTTGTTGGAGTCTAGTAGGGAGCCGAATAAGTCTAACGAATCGTCTAGTTCATTTAGGGGTTTCCATTCGATTGGGAATTCGATTGCAACCGATGCCAAATTAGCTACTCTTACTAGATGACTTGAAGCTTTAGAAACTCATAGTGGTCCCACATCTATGTCCATGTACCCAAATTATAATTCTTCGAACTTTGAGTCTCAACATTGTCCCGATTAGAGCTGTTCACGAACCGAGCTGTTCGCGAACAAGCTCAGCTCGGCTCGTTAAGGGCTCGGTTCGGCTCGAGCTCGTTAAGAGCTCGAGTCGAGCTCGAACAAGATTTTTTGTTCGTTAAGCTTAACGAGCTCGAGCCGAGCTTTAGGGTGTTCGGCTCGAGCTCGGCTCATTAAGGGCTCGGTTCGGCTCGGCTCGAGCTCGGCTCGTTAAAGCTCGAAAAAAATCAAAATTTTTACTTTTTATTTTTTATCTCCAACCAAATTAATTTTTTATTTTTTAAAAATTTGGGAATATCACTAAATTAGATATATCTTGACATCAATACGGTTGGATCGTCGAAAAATATTTTTAAAAAAATAGAAACAACAATTCGTGACAAAGCACTAGTTACTAGTACTAGTTAAATTAGTAGTGATCTACTAAGATCTCCAACCAAATTAATTTTTTATTTTTTGAAAATTTGGGAATATCAATAAATTAGATATATCTTGACATCCTTACAGTTGGATCATCGAGAAATATTTTTTAAAAAATGGAAACAACAATTCGTGACAAAGCACTAGTTACTAGTACTAGTTAAATTAGTAGTGATCTACTAAGATCTCCAACCAAATTAATTTTTTATTTTTTTAAAATTTGGAAATATCACTAAATTAGATATATCTTGACATCCGTACGGTTGGATCGTCGAAAAATATTTTTTAAAAAATAGAAACAACAATTCGTGACAAAGCACTAGTTACTAGTACTAGTTAAATTAGTAGTGATCTACTAAGATCTCCAACCAAATTAATTTTTTATTTTTTGAAAATTTGGGAATATCACTAAATTAGATATATCTTGACATCCGTACGGTTGGATCGTCGAGAAATATTTTTTAAAAAATGGAAACAACAATTCGTGATAAAGCACTAGTTACTAGTACTAGTTAAATTAGTTGTGATCTACTAAGATCTGCAACCAAATTAATTTTTTAAATTTTGAAAATTTTGGGAATATCACTAAATTAGATATATCTTGACAGTCGTACGGTTGGATCGTCGAGAAATATGTTTTAAAAAATAGAAACAACAATTCATGACTACTAGTTAGAATAGTAGTGATCTAATAAGATCTCCAACCAAATTAATTGTTCGCGAACAGCTCGAGCTCGGATCGAGCTCGGCTCGGCTCGAGGCTGTTCGTGAACAACTCGAGTTCGGCTCGATTCGGTCAAAGCTCGGCTCGGTTCGTTAAGAAATCAGCTCGATTCGTTAAGATCAAAGCTCAGCTCGGTTCGTTAAGGACAAAGCTCGGCTCGTTTCGGTCAAAGCTCGGTTCGGCTCGGTTCGTGAACAGCCATAGTCCCGATTTTTAGCAATTGAACGCAATGTTTCAACCTAGGCCTTGGAATGACCCGTTTGCACCAACTTACAATCCCGGGTAGAAGAACCACCCGAATTTCTCGTGGAACCAAGGCCAAAACTTCCAATTCAAAAGCTGAACTATCCAAACCAAGGTCCTTATCCAAACACGACTCAAAATTACATTCCTTATCTAACTCAAGCACCCACCCACCCTCCCGCCTTTCATGAGTCGGATAAGAGAATTAATTCCTTAGAAAAGACTCTCGATGCGCTTCTAAAATCAACAACTAATTTGGCTCAATCTCAACAAACCTTCATGCAAACCATGACTCAAGATAGGCAAATTTTAAATGCTAGTACTTAAGCCATATCTAAGTTAGAGGTTCAAGTGAGCCGATTAGCCAACGCCATTTGTGAACGAGAGAAGAACAAACTTCCAAGTCAAATAGAGGTCAATCCAAAATTTCCTCTTAATCATAGACCTCCTCACAATGTGAACGCTGTCATTTCCTTAAGGTCCGGTAAGCAAGTAGAAAATCATGTCGGTGACAAGTCTCCCGAAGAAGACGAGTCAAATTCTGAACCAAACGCTAATCTTGAACCCGAGAGTTCAAAGGAACAAGGATCAACGAGTGGGACAAAACCTGTCCCCGAAGAACCTAATGAACGAGTCTTTAAGCCAAAAGCTCCTTACCCTCAACAATTCATTTCTCCTAAACAAACAGCCCAAATGGACAAGATCTTAGAAGTTTTTAAGCAAGTCAAAGTTAACATCCCTCTTTTAAACGCGATTCAACAAATTCCTTCGTATGCGAAATGTCTAAAAGATTTGTGCACACATAAGCGAACTACTCACGTCCCTAAGAAAGCCTTTTTGACTTCTCAAGTTAGTTCAATTATTTCGAACCAAATTCCCGTGAAATATAAGGACCCCGGTTTTCCTACAATTTCAAGTGTCATAGGCAATACCTTTGTGGACAAGGCGTTACTTGACTTAGGCGCTAGTGTGAACTTGCTTCCATTTTTGGTCTATCAAGCCCTAGGTTTAGGAGAGCTTCAAAGAACTAAAGTTATACTTCAATTAGCCGATCGTTCTGTCAAAGTTCCTAAGGGGATTATTGAAGACGTGCTATTTAAAGTAGGTGACTTTTTCTTTCCCGTTGACTTTGTCGTCCTAGAAACCGAACCGGTCAAGAACCCTAAGAATCAGATTCCTATCATTCTAGGAAGGCCATTTCTAGCCACCTCCAATGCTTTGATTAATTGTAGAAATGGATTAATGAAACTAACATTTGGGAACATGACCATTGACCTTAAAATTTTTCACATAGGGAAACAACCCGATGATTTTTATGATCAACCTATGGATGTCATTTAATTGATGATATAGTTGATCAAGAATTCATCAACCCTAATGATGCTCTTGATTTTTGTTTAAAACACTTTGGTCAAAATTTGGATGATTCTGAATATACAAATGAGGTCAATGCAATGTTAGATTCCACCATTCCTACAAATAACCAAGCATGTGAACCACCTCCTTTGCCACTTTTCGAAGCTAGTGAACCCGTTGAGTCAAAGCCGCCCGATTTAGAACTCAAACCTCTTCCCGACACTCTTAAGTACGCCTTTCTAGGTCCTAAAGAGTCTCTTCCCATTATAATTGCCTCTAATTTGACCAAGTCACGAGTGGATGAGCCTGTAAGTGTGCTTAGAGAACATAAGGAAGCCATAGGTTGGAGTATCTCGGATATTAAAGGAATTAGTCCGACTATTGTCCAATATAGGATTCACTTAGTTGATGATGCCAAACCAGTTCGTGAGCCACAAAGGCGGTTGAACCCTACCATGATGGAAGTCGTTAGGAAGGAAATTCTTAAGTGTCTAGATAATGGAATCATTTATCCCATTTCTGATAGCTCTTGGGTTAGCCCAATTCAGGTAGTACCTAAAAAGTCGGGTATTACCGTGGTGACTAACGAGAACAAAGAGCAAGTTCCTACTCGTGTCCAATCCGGTTGGAGGGTGTACATAGAATATAGGAAGCTCATTGATGCCACTAGAAAAGACCACTTTCCTTTACCGTTCATAGATCAAATATTAGGAAGGTTAGCGGGTCATGCCTACTACTTTTTTCTAGATGGTTATTCCGGATATTTCCAAATTCCCATAGCTCCCGAAAACCAAGAGAAGACCACCTTCACATGTCCCTTTGGAACCTTTGCCTATCGTCGATTAGCTTTTGGACTTACCACTGCCCCGACCACCTTTCAAAGGTGCATGATGAGCATCTTTCTGACATGGTAGGTGAATTCCTAGAGAATTTCATAGATAACTTCTCCATCTTTGGTTCCTCTTTTCATCAATGCCTAAATCATCTTGAGTTAGTCTTAAAACGGTGTAAAGAAACCAACCTCGTTCTTAATTGGGAAAAATGTCATTTCATGGTTAAAGAAAGAATCGTTCTTGGTCATAAAATTTTTGAAAATGGGATCGAAGTGGATAAATCCAAAGTTGACCACATTGTCAATTTACCCCCACCAACATCGGTCAAAAGAATTCGTTCCTTTTTAAGACATGCTGGTTTTTATAGGTGTTTGATTAAGGATTTCTGCAAAAAGGCTAGACCCTTGACCACCCTTGTTAAGTCCGGAATAACGTAGAAGGGGGGTTGAATACGTTATTTAAAAATATTTCGATTTTTGATGTGGATATGAGATCAAAAATACTGAATCGAAATAACACAACTGTTTGGGAAATATCTTTGAACAGATAAAACCCGGAGGTTTGCTACACAATCTAATCCTATGGATCAGCTACAAAATCAAACACTCCTAGGATAGTTTAGGCACGAGGACCTTCTACCCGACACTTCCTGAAAGCGGGCTAAGCTGGCTTCCCTACTAGATGGACTGTCTAGCAGCTTACACAGAGAAGAAATAAGAGAGAGAAGAGAGAGTTGTGTGTTGAGGTGTGTTTTGAAATAAAATACAACAAGCCTATTTATAGGTTTTAGAAAGTCACTATGCTGTACTATGCTGTACTATTCACGTGGGCCCCACCTGCATAGTAACCACTATTCCAACAACCAAAACGCATCTGCTGAGAATTTTTGAACGTGGGCCCCACATACATAGTACTATTCCACAACCATCTATTGAAAATATTCTGGACGTGGGCCTCACCTGCATAGTAACCACTATTTGAACAGTAACCACTATTTGCACAATAACACTATTTGCACAGTACCTGCATAGTAACTGCGCATAGTAACCATGCATAGTAATCTTGCATAGTAATCATGCATAGTAACTTGGCATAGTACTACTATTTTTGGCTGCTTCTTTTAGGCTTATCTCTTCTGTTTCAAATATTCTACTGAATTAATTCATCTCAGAAAATAGTTCAAGTACCAGATTAATTTAATTATTTATTATAAATAATTAATTAATCTGCTACTTAGTTAATTTTCAGAGTAAATTAATTTTTGACAATTCCTTGAGATATTATGTCTGTCCTTGATCGTCAATAGGCTTTGGAAATTCTTTCTATGAATTAATGTGTTGATCCTTCTCGTATGTGCTAACACTTATTGCACTGGTCTGGTTCACAAGTGACTATCACTGATCTTGATCTTCACACCTTCGTTACATTCCGATTAATTAGCCTGCAACAGTATCTTCAAATAATATAAATACATGAAATCTTTTTGGCCCTTCAACTGAATCATCTGTACATCATATTCTGTCACTAAGGCTTGATCATGTTAATGAACTTCTTTCAACGACTTGATCCTTGTTGATGCTTGTTCTTCAAATTTCACGATCCCTGTATAGAGTTAATATTATTTATCTTTTATCTTAGTTGAGTTATATATGTCCTCTATTAAATATTACATTACATTATGCTTTACAATCTCCCCCTATTTGATTGTTAGGGTTTGATAAGCAAATTCCTAGAGTATAACTCAACTGATACAACAACAAATAAAGTTCAAAGATAAATAATATTAAAGTGCATTCTGGATCATATATATACATTTCCAGATTTCTAAAATTAACCAAGTGCAAGACAATTGTTCCTTTAGACTGAAAAAATTTTCAAGTTTGCCTTTGCTTTCTTTCCACATAGCACTAATACTCCCATTAGCTTTCTTTTCCCAAAATAAAGTTAATTCCATGTCAACAACCTTTTCCTTGCCCTTACACCTAGTAGATTTTTCTTGGTCATTCACTTTCTCCCCCTCAGTTGGGTTATCCTCCATAGTAGTAGGATGTGGAGTTGGTAAATTAGACGAAGTTGGCTTTACCAAGGAGTTGATTGCATTATTTAACTAGGTTACCATGGTATTCAATTGAACCTGGAATACATCATGTTGAATAAGTTGCAAATTTTTTATTTCTGCAATGGACTTACAGATATTTGGCAACTCTTTCTCCATTGTTTGGACCCGTGTAAGGAGTCTGTTGTATTCCTTTCTGGTTAGAGGTGCATGTGGTTGAGTAGGTTGCTCACTCGTATGTTCTGCAGGTATTTCACTCAACACTATATATTCACTCGGTTTAGTGGTTTGGGTTACACTTACATGTTCTGTTCGTGTTTCCCTCAACTCTCCTCCAGAGCTTCCACCGATATGTGTACCTGCAAATGAAATCATCCTAGCCCCTTTTTCAGAGGTCACGGATGGTGCAATGAAAGTTCGTGAGCTTCCGTCCTCACGTGAAGCGAGTTGCCGACCACTGGTAAAGAGTGGTAAATATCGAAAGAGATTCAGAGATTTTCCCACTAGGAGGTTAAACTTGAATCGATTAAATGGCACAAAACCCAAGTTTCCCTTGTACGTCTGTGAAGACACTTGGTTCATAAAAGAACCACCTATCGATGGATCTTTTCGTACAATGGAAGATTCACCAGCAGTTATTGAGGTAGGTAATTCCACCTCGGATGCCTGTGAAGGCATTTGATCTTTAGAAAGATCATCAACCACTCTTATGTTCCGTGAAATGGAACTCAAGATAGTTGCTCCCGTCAATTCAACCTCATTTACATTTGCACTCATTGGATAAGAAAGAATTGTTTCACTAACAGTTGTCGTTACCTCAGGTTGATTGGGTTTACTCCGTTTAGAATGAGATAGAGCGGCTGATGTAACTAACTCCTTATGTGGTGCTGCTAAGGCACTATCTCCCTCAATAATGTGGATGACTGGTCGTTTAATTGACAATTGAGGTGTATGAGTTTGTTGTGTTTGTGTTTGCATTTGTAGAATGGGCTCTTCGACCTGTGTTAGAGTCGGTGGGATTTCCTGCTCTTGGTCGGGTAAGATGGCCACTAAGGGCTGTAGAAACTGTATTTCCTGTGACATGACAGGGAATACAGAGGTTGAAATAGCAGGGATTGAAATATTACCTTGACGTATACCTGCTCTCACTGGTCTTGGTAACAACGGAAGTGGGACAGTCTTTAGATATTCAGTTAGGACTGTAGGCACATCCGTATAGTTCTTTTTGCTTATGTAATTAATTACATTCGTCTTCATGTAAGAACATTCCACCTTTCGACCATTTTCCAAGCGTACCCTGTCTTCATCATTCAAAAAATCATTTAATATTAGCTGCAGAAACCTTGGATATAGACATTTGACATTTTGAGTCCGAACATCTCTTCTTCCCCAGTGTTTCATCTTTAAAATGATTTGACCAAACACTATTTTTCCAACATTAATCCTCAAATTATTGGCAACCGCATACCCTATTTTTTGAATAAATTCAGGTATTCGATCTTGATTTGTTCTATTTGAGGAAAAAACATGGTTAAGAGTGTAAAAGAAGAAATTCCAGTACTGGGTTAGAAACGTTCTAGAAAGATTACCAGTATTGAAATTGCCATCTTGGTACCTTATAAAAGGAAAGAACATTTCAATCTGTTCAGGTGTAGGATCAGAAACAAGATTTTCCATAGGAATGCATCATGGTTAAGTTGCACTGCAATATAGTTCACTCAATGCATCATGGTTAAGCTGCACTGGTGTAACTAAAGCATAGCGGATTAATGAATGTTCATTCAGAAATTGTGTCCAAGCCCGAAATTGCTCATCAAGAATGGTTTCGATTTGCTGAATGGAAATAGGATTAACTTTAGCAATTGAAAAGCTTCCCTGCAATGCCATTTTGAAAACTTTGAGGAAATTCAAAAACAAGGGTTAGTTTTTATAAAGGATGATGTATAAAGGAAGAATATGAAATCCGATCTAAAAACCACCAGCTAGATTGAGAGATCTTTCCGATAAAAGCTCGAAATATTCAGCAATTGTGTGTATATGCTCTGTATATCTGAAAAATGATGATGTTAATCACTAACAAAAACTCATCATTTATAAGGTTTCAAGGACTAGTGGGTTAGGTGAGAGCGTGACAGGTTATGTTTGAAAAATTACACCGCTCATTAATTTCTCACCTAACAACCTACTTAGCCGAAAAACATCTTATCACCGAAACCTGTCAGCCGAAAAAACATCTTATCACCGAAACCTATCAGGCTATGTACACACACACATACACACTTATTATTTCTAATTATTGTGGATTTAAAATAACCAATCAATAATTCTAGAATTATTCCACAATAATCAGACAAACTCATAATTAAATAGACATAAAATTAACAAAGTATCATTAGTTGATATATGTCAATAAAATATTTATTTAATTATGCTACAATTGACATAATTATTTACTAACTAATTACCATAAAATATAGCATTTATAAGCATGGTAATTAATATAGAGATAAATGTAATATGAGGACTGGATGCAAATAAATTCACAAGTCCTAAACATATGGACATTTAAAATACATGTGACCTTATAATAACTTGTAGTTATTGATTATCCAAAATTAATTAGACAGATTTAACATCCCAAGTTCACCAATTAACCAAAGTGGATTCATCCAGAGGTTTAGTAAGGATGTCTGCAATTTGTTGATCTGTGGGAACAAAATATAATACCACAGTTCCATTCATGACATGCTCTCGTAAGAAATGATACCTGATATCAATGTGCTTAGTCCTGGTTTGTTGAACTGGATTGTTGGCAATGGCAATGGCACTCGCGTTGTCGCATAGAATTGGAATTTTGTCTAACATGAGTCCATAATCCTGAAGTTGATTCCTCATCCACAGGATCTGAGCACAACAACTACCTGCCGCAATGTATTCTGCTTCGACTGTCGAGGTAGATACTAAGTGTTGCTTCTTGCTGTACCAAGATACCAACCTTCTTCCTAGAAAATGACAGCTTCCAGAAGTACTTTTCCGATCAATCTTACAACCTGTGAAGTCAGAATCTGTATAGCCAACTAGGTCAAAACCTGCACCTTTAGGGTACCAAATCCCAAGATTGGGGGTTCCCTTAAGGTATCTGAAAATACGTTTAACAGCTATAAGATGTGACTCTTTAGGGTCAGCCTGGAATCTAGCACATAAACAAGTTGTGAACATAATATCTGGTCTACAGCAGTTAAGTATAAGAGAGAGCCGATCATACCTCGATGCTTTGTGATGTCAACTGACTTACCAGATTTGTCTTGATCAAGCTTGATAGCAGTTGGCATCGGGGTCTTGGCAGTAGCTGCTTCTTCCATCCCATACTTCTTCAGAAGATCTTTTATGTATTTTGACAGGCAGATGAAAACACCATCAGGCTTCTGAACAACTTGAAGTCCAAGGAAGAAGGACAACTCACCCATCATGCTCATCTCGTACTTACTCTGCATTAGCTTAGCAAATCTCTTGCATAGCAAATCATTAGTAGAACCAAATATTATATCATCCACATATATTTGCACCAGAATTATATCATTTTTATGCTTTTTATGAAAGAGAGTTTTGTCGATGATACCTTTTGTAAAACCATTTTCAAGTAAGAACTTGGAGAGAGTATCATACAATGTTCGAGGGGCTTGCTTGAGACCATAGAGAGCTTTGAAGATAAAGTACACAAAACCTTCCAATTCCTTGTCTTCGAACCCAGTGGGTTGTTCAACATAGACTTCTTCTTCTAGATCTCCGTTCAAAAATGCACTCTTCACATCCATCTGAAAAACCTTAAAGTTGGAGTGAGCAGCAAATGCTAAGAACATCCTGATTGCTTCAAACCTTGCAACTGGAGCATAGGTTTTATCATAATCAATTCCCTCTTCTTGAGAGTAACCCTTTGCTACCAATCGAGCCTTGTTCCTCGTAACAATACCATTTTCATCCAGTTTATTCCTAAACACCCATCTAGTACCAATTATAGATTTATCTTTTGGTCTTGGCACTAGCTTCCATACTTTCTACCTTTTGAACTAATTGAGTTCTTCCTGCATTGCAGTTACCCAATCTGGATCATCAAGAGCTTCATCAACCTTTTTTAGGTTCAATTTGAGATAAAAATCCTACAAAATTGCATTCATTCTGTGTTGTTCAAAGGGATGCGCTCTACTCCATACCCTTTGTCTTGGCAGATTTGATCTTGACGATTCCCCAAGTTCATAATTATGTTGAGTGTGGTGACTATCCAAACTCATTGTTTGCTCCCCCTGAGTTGTTGCTTTCAGAGTTTGATGAATCAGAGTTTAATGAATCATTAGCAGTAGATGCATTCTTTGATGTTTCTTCACTTGATTGGGGTTCAGTTTCATCGTTCACTTGCTCCCCCTCAACATGTGCTGCAATCTGATCTAGTTATATAGATTGAACAATATTGTCTGAAAGAGTATCAGAATTTTGTAGATCAACATTTATTTCTTCATTCTCAAATCTCATCTTGTCATGTTCATCAAAATCTTCAAGTCCTGTTATCTTCTTATCATCAAAAGAAACATGGATAGATTCCATGACCACTTTTGTTCTCAGATTGTAGACTCTGAATGCTTTTGTGGATAGTGGGTATCCAACAAAGATTCTTTCATCAGCTTTTAAATCAAATTTGGAAAGCTGTTCTAGATGAGTCTTAAGAACAAAACACTTACATCCAAACACATGAAAGTACTTCAGGTTCGGCTTCGTATTTTTCACCATCTCATATGGTGTTTTACCATGCTTGTTTATGAGTGTAGCATTTTGTGTGAGACAAGCAGCTTGCACAGCTTCAGCCCAGAAGTAAGTTGACAGCTTTGCTTCATCAAGCAAGGTCCCTGCAGCTTCTATGAGAGTCCTCTTTCTCTCTGCTACTCCATTTTGTTGTGGAGTTCTAGGTGCAGAGAATTCTTGCTTTATTCCCTTTTCTTTACAATATTCTTCCATGGCTGCATTCTTGAACTTAGGGCCATTATCACTTCTTATGATTTTCACTATATGCTTAGATCCTTTGTCCAGTTGTCTGACATGCTCTGTTAATATTGATGCAGTTTCTTCTTTCTTGTGCATGAAATACACCCATGTATATCTGGTGTATTCATCAATAATAACCAACGCGTATCTTTTCTTTCCAATAGACATTATATTTACTGGACATTATATTTACATTCAGTCTTACTTCTGAATGTAGTTTTCCTTTGTTTTGCCTTCTGACATGAGTCACATAGGCCATCTGGAGTAAAAACCGATTTGGGCAATCCTCTCACAAGATATTTCTTCACTAGCTCATTAATGCTGTTGAAATTTAAATGGAAAGTCTCTTGTGCCAGTTCCAGCTTTCTTCAATTGATGCTCTCCTGAGTAGACAGATTGCAGAGCCTTCAGAGTTTGTTGAAAGCTTGGCTTCATAAATGTTACCATGCCTGTATCCCTTCAGAACAATTTTGCCTGTAGATTTGCTTATAACTTCACAGTGTTCTTCAAAGAAATCCACATGATAACCTCTGTCACAGATTTGACTCACACTTAGCAGATTATGTTTGAGTCCTGAGACTAGAGCTACAGCTTCAATGATGACATTCCCAAGATTGATATTGCCATATCCCAGAGTCCTTCCTATGTTGCTGTCTCCATAAGAAACACTTGGGCCAGCTTTCTTCACAAATTCTGATAGCAGGGCTTTATTTCCAGTCATGTGTCGTGAGCATCCACTGTCCAGAACAAGGATATTTTTCCTGTTACCCTGCAATCACAAAAACCACTAATGATTAGTTTTAAGGACCCAGACTTGCTTGGATCCTTTGGCCTTATTAAGTCTGTTAGCTTTTGCAGCAGAAGTCTTATCAGAGTTTGTGCTAACATACTTTTTTATCAGAATTTATACATGTAGAATCAATCTTGAATTTATTCAAAGAGGGTTTAAGTTCATAATAATCATAATACAAATTATGATACTCTTTTCATGTATAAATAGAATGTCAAATACTGCCATAGTGAAAACAAGGATTCTGTGGCTTAAACCTAACTGGACCACTCTTAGCTCCTGACTTAGGAGGTATCGAGTTTATATTTTTATTCTTCCTGCAAAAAGTAGCAAGATGGTTAGGATTTCCACAGTTGTGACATTTCTTCCTAGGAGCATTGGGAATAGGCATATAGTTATTGCTTTTATTGATGCCTACCTTTCCATTTCTGTTTTTCCTAGGTTCTTTTACATTGTTCACTCCTTTTATCTCCTTTAGCTTGTGTTTAAGCTGTTTCTGAGACATTAAGTCAATATTTACTGATTTGACTTCATCCTGTTTTGGTTTGTCAGATTTTGGTACAAACCTCACAAGATTAATTTTGGGCTTTGCAGCCTTTCAGTAAATACAGGTTTAGAGATCTCAGCTTCTAGGTTGGCAGTTTTCTTTTTATTAGTGTAACCTAGACCTTGTTTCCAACAACCATTCTCTAAGATACTCTAAGTAATTTTACCAGAGTTAGTCCAAGTTTTAATAATGTTTCTTTCTTTAGCAAGTTCAGATTCAAGATAAGCATGCTTTTTCAATAATTTAGTTTTAACAATAATAGCATCATCTCTCTCTTTCTGAATTTTTAACATCTGGACTAATTCTAATTCTAGATAGTCATTTCTCTTTCTAAGGTCTAGACTTTCAGTTTTTATTCTTTCATTTTCTAAAGTCTGATCTCTGTAGCTAACTTGCAAGTTTTTAAGAAAGAATCTTAACTCAGATATATCAGTAGTATCAAAAGCTAGAGTAGAGTGAGGTACCTTGGTCTCAGTAGCTTCAGAGATACTATCAGCATTTGCCATTAAGGCACAGTTCACTTCATCTTCAGAGTCTGAAGTGCCAGCCCAGTCCTTCTTCTTTGTTATGTAAGCTTGACCATTATCAGCTTTGGCTTTCTTGCACTCAGGTGCAAAATGTCCTTTCTTGTTAAATATAATTGATGTGGTTAATATCAGTGTTTAAGTTTTACAGGGAAAAACAGAGTTTAACTTGAAACTGGAAGCAGTCAGAGTTTAGTTAAACTCTGACAGTTAGAAGCTCGACAGAGTTTGTTAAACTCTGTCTGGAGGCAGCGTCTACTGGTCAACAGTGTTTGAAGATTTATTATGGAAACAATATCTTTGAAGATTGGATAGCTGTCAAAGAGATTGAGGTGACTAAGGAGACGTGTAGCAATCGTAATTGATATCAATTGTATAGCTAATTTGTAGGAGTATCAATTATCGATTGTATAGTAGGTGTATATCTTAAAAATACAGTTAGGTTAACCCTGAAAGGGTATCGTGTAACACAATATTATTTCATTGTAACCTAAGCAGCTCTCTGTGATATTTACATCACTGAGAGAGGAGTTAATTCCAAAACAGTTTTTAAAGTCTTTTAAGAACTTATTGTTATTCGCTCATACTTAGTTGATTATAATTGTGTATTCGGCCTAACAATTGGTATCAGAGCCAATCTGTTAATTTAATACAGTTTAAGATCCACACACACACACACACACAACTATAATCAATGGCAGAAATTCCTCTTCCAACAACAGGCTCTAGTGCTGAGAAGGCTCAACCTACAACTGTGAGCCGATATGAGACAATCAGGGTTCCTATTCTCAAGCCAGCAGAATACTCAACCTGGAAGGTGAAAATGGCTATGTTTCTGGAGGCTACAGATCCAGAATATCTTGACAGAATTTATGAAGGCCCTCATAAGCCTACAAAATTATCTGTCGTTACTGCTGGACAAGAAGCTAAATCTATTCCAAAGGAGAAGAAAGATTTGACTCCTGAGGACATTTCATCCATTGCTAAGGATGCAAAGGTTAGACATCTGCTTCATAGTTCATTGGATAGTGTTATGTCTAACAAAGTGATCAATTGTAAAACAGCAAAAGAGATCTGGGAATCCCTAGTGGTTAGATGTCAGGGAACTGCTGCAATCAAGAAGAATAGAAGGAACATACTCACACAGAAGTATGAACATTTTGAGGCTAAATCTGAAGAATCAATGACAGAAACCTTTGACAGATTCTGTAAGCTACTAAATGATCTGTCACTGGTTAATAAAGAATATGATCTAGAAGATTAAAATCTCAAGTTTCTTCTTTCTCTACCTGAAAAGTGGGATGTTAAGACAACCACTATTAGAGCCAACTATGATCTGGCTGACACTGATATTGATGAGATCTATGGGTTGCTCAAGACTCATGAACTAGAAATGGAATAGAGAAGCAGAAGATCAGGCAGGAAGTCAAAGTCTGTTGCTCTAAGAGTTGAAGAAAGACCCTCAAAGAAGGAAGCATCAAGGAAGAAAGCAAAAGGAAAAGCTTTGGTCATTCATTCTGAAAGTGAGTCATCAAACTCTGATGTTGACTCAAACACAGATGGATCATCTGATTCTAAAGATGATGAGGAAATGATGCAAATGGATGCTTTGATGGTAAAGACCTTCAAGAAGATGGGATTCAAGAACTTCAAGAAGGGAAAGAGATTCTCCAAGAATGATTCAAAGTCTGACAGGAAGAATTTCAGCAAATCTGAGAGAAAGGATACCAAATCTGGGAAGAGAGACAAGTCTGAGATTCAATGCTACAAGTGTAAGGAGATGGGCCACTATGCTCCTGAGTGCAAGAAGGGTAAAGCTGAGAAGGCACTCTTCACTAATGGCAGAGATTGGGCAGACACCTCTGACTCAGATGAGGATGTGAAATTTGCTCTCATGGCTACTACTGTTAATGAAGCTGAAGATTCTGAAAACAAGGTACCTCTAACTACCTATGCTTATAATACTAATGATATAACTGAATTGAGAATCTATCTTAAGGCTTTGCATATCAGTTATAGGGATCAGACTTTAGAGAATGAGAGAATCAAATCTGAAAATTCTGAACTTAAATTGAGAAATAAAATTGTTGAAGAGAAACTTGAAAACATGCAACAAGTTCAAAAAGAAAGAGATGATGCTATTTATCTAGAACAAGATTTGCTAGGAAAATATAAGCAACTTGAATCTGAGTTGGAGAAGGCAAATCACATAATTAAAACTTGGACTCATTCTGGAAAAGATACTCAAGAGGTTTTTCAGTCAGACACAGTTGGTTTAGGTTACTGTGAGGGAGATGAACTTAGGTTTCAAAACAAAGTCAAAATAAGAACACATCTCCCATCTATAAAATTTGTTCATGGAATAAATGACCTAAGTATGAAGCTGAAAAAGAATCTGTTAAGAAAGAACCAGTAAAAACTAGTGTTAAAAAGGTTAATATTGGTTCAATGACAGATAAACAACTCAAGCATAAGCTTAAGGAGTTAAAATCTGTCAAGAAACAGAAAGTGTCTAGGAAGAATAGAAATGGTAAAGTAGGCATTACTCAAGGTAATTATCCAATGCTTGCTACTTTTTCTCCAAGAAAGACATGTCATAACTGTGGTAGTACTAACCATCTTGCTAGTTTCTGCTGGAAGAACAAAAACATTAATTCTTTATCTTCCAAGTTTGAAGTAAAGAAAGATAATGTTAGAACTAGACCACAGACTTTATGTAAACATTGTGGAAGTACTTAGCATTTTATTTATACTTGCAGGGATTATCATGCTATTTATCATAACTACTATGAACTTAAGCCCAATTTGAAATGGGTTAAGGTTAATTCTGCAAGTGTAAACTCTGATAAAGTTAGCTTAAACTCTGATAATGTAAATTCCGCTGCTAGAGCTAACAAAATAAAGAAAGCCAAAGGATCCAAGCAAGTCTGGATCCTTAAATCTAATCTTCAGTAATTGTTTGTGATTGCAGGGCATCATGGAAAGTATCCTAATCGTGGACAGTGGATGTTCAGGACACATGACTGGAAATAAAGCCCTGCTATCAGAGTATGTGGAGAAGGCTAGCCCAAAAGTATCCTATGGAGATGGCAATATAGGACGTACTTTAGGATATGGCAATATCAATCTTGGAAGTGTCATCATCACAAATGTAGCTCTGGTTCCAGGACTCAAGCATGATCTGCTATCTGTGAGTCAAATCTGTGACAGAGGTTTTCATGTAGATTTTCAACCTGAATACTGTGAGGTTATCAGCAAAACCATAGGGAAAGTTGTTTTAGTTGGACAAAGGTGCAACAATATCTATGAAGCAAGCTTGTTGACAAACTCTGATGGAAAAACTATGTGTCTGTCAACAAGAATGTCCAGTGAAGAGAGTTGGAAGTGGCATAAGAAACTCTCTCATTTGAATCTGAACAACATCAATGAGCTGATAAGAAAGGATCTTGTAAGAGGACTTCCAAAGTCTTTATTAAATGTTGATGGCCTGTGTGATTCCTGTCAAAAGGCCAAACAAAGGAAGTCATCTTTCAAGAGCAAGTCTGAATCTTCAATTGTTGATCCTTATCATCTTCTTCATGTTGATCTTTTTTGGACCAGTAAATGTTATGTCTCTTGGAAGGAAGAAATATGCTCTAGTCATTGTTGATGAATATACCAGATACACTTGGGTGTATTTTCTAGCAAAGAAGGATGAAACTGCATTACCTCTGATGGAGCATATAATGTTGCTGGACAAAGGATCAAAGAATCAAGTGAAGATAATCAGAAGTGATAATGGAACTGAATTCAGGAATGCAACAATGGAAGAATTTTGCAAAAACAGAGGAGTCAAACAAGAGTTTTCTGCACCTAGCACTCCACAGCAGAATGGTGTAGTTGAGAGGAAGAACAAAACTTTGATAGAAGCTGCCAGAACTATGCTTGATGAAGCAAAATTGCCAACCTATTTCTGGGCAGAAGCAGTTCAAACAACCTGTTTTACTCAAAATGCCACACTAATCAACAATCATGGAAAAACACCATATGAGATGGTGAGGGAAAAGAAGCCAAACATAAAATATTTTCATATTTTTGGGTGCAAATACTTTGTGTTGAAAATTCATCCTGAACAGTTGACCAAATTTGAGTTGAAAGCAGATAAAGGAATTTTTGTTGGCTATCCAGTGTCAACCAAGGCATTCAGAGTTTATAATCTGAGAACAAAGGTGATTATGGAATCTATTCATGTGTCATTTGATGACAAGAAAATAACTGGACTTGAAGATGTTGATGAACATGATCAGTTGCACTTCGAAAATGAAGATCTAATCTTTGATGAAATAAACTCACTAGTACAAAAAGGACCTATAGCGTCGGTCAAATAGGTCTAAGGCGTCGGTTCTTTGGCGTAGTCTATGTAGGGGACGCTATAGGTATAGGCCTATAGCGTCGGTTAAAATGCCGACGCTGTATGTCTGCTATGGCATCGGTCAATTAAATGACCGACGCTAAAAGTCTACTTTGGGCGTCGGTCATTTAAAATGCCGACGCTGTATGTCTGCTATGGCGTCGGTCAATTAAATGACCGACGCTAAAAGTCTACTTTGGGCGTCGGTCATTTAAATGGCCGACGCTGTATGTCTGCTATGGCGTCGGTCAATTAAATGACCGACGCTTAAAGTCTGCTTTAGGCGTCGGTCATTTAAATAACCGATGCTAAAAGTCTGATATACGCGTCGGTCATTTAAACAATCGAGGCTGAAAGTCTGGTCATAGGCGTCGGGCTTTTAAAAAACCGACGCTTAAAGTCAATTTTTTTTTAAAAAAATAATAATTTCAAAATTGCAAATTCAGTAATCTATATCTCAAGCCCAACAAATACCACAATATAGTACAAATCTGGAGCACCAAATTTTGAGAATTACGATCACAAACAACTGATTTTTTGATTAATATGAGCAATATTACAAGTAAAACATGGTCCATAATGTCTGTTGTGATATAAAATGATGCAATGTTACATACATGTAACATTTAGACTCTGTTAACTTTAAAATGTGCTTTATGCAATGAAGCTGATCCAATAACTTTGAGATGTGCATTAAGCAGCAGAAGCTGATCCCGACCTCTGTCGTTGTGGTAGTTTTAGCCAAGACTTCATAATGTCATTTTCTGTGAAGCCGATTGCTACTGAAGGCACAATCTATAAAAAGAAAGTACAAGGACTTATTACATAATAGCATTGTTATGTATCTATAACATATCATATTTGGTTAGTTTTTTAGCAAAACACTTGGACGCTAAACTACTTTCCTTGAACCAGATCAACAAGATGAAAACAGAATAGAATTATACAGGATTGGTTAGAATCTTGTGCAACAGAAAAGAGTATGATAATCAAACCTCCAAACTTTAAAGATCACAGAACTGAAGGGATACTACAAAAACATTTCAGGAGTGCCATTACCCACCAACTAATACTAGAAAAAGAAAATTCCAGAAAAATATTTCTTGCTTTACACTACTTTTGTTACTGAATTTTTCCAGGCATTGGCTCAAGTATTATGCACCCAACTAAAAGAATATGACATCACAAAGAAAATGCAAATTATTGTTAATATTTTCCCATTTTAATTCTAATGCATCTCATGTCCTTTTCGTGTAACTATGACAGGCATACTACATTAGATGCAAGTCCAGTTTCCACCAAGATTCATAGTACAGCAGAACCAGCTTAATATTCAAGCTGCCAAACAATTTACTAACGAAACAGAATGATATGGCATCAACTTGCAAAAAATTTACAACCTAAATTCAATAAAAGACTCAAAGAATCATGCTATGAGAATAAATGAAAGATATACCTTGATATAATTAATGCTGAGGCCAGTAAATAACTGTCTCCAATCTTGATCATGAGCTATAGTTGTAAATCAAAGAGCAATAGTTCCAAATAACTGTCTCATATTTAAGCAATAGTTGAAAAATGCAAGAGGCTAGCAGAAGCACAATCCTCTTCATAAATGGTCTGGCATTAAAACACAAAGATCAGAATATGGTCTGGCATTAAAATACACAGGCTGGCAGAAAATCCTAAACTTAGGAGGCAAAATGCTTACAGATACGTTATAGAGTAACATTCCCAAATTATTGAGGCTGGCAGACAATGTCCAAATTCAGCTTTCACTTGTCATACACCTGACTAACTACTATGATCTCAGGAGTGTGCAGTATATATACTCCAAAAATGTATCTCAGGACTCAGATGTATTCATGACAATCAGAATGTACTTTCGTTAGCAAAATGAAACCGGAGAACCATAGCATTCTAGTTCTAAATTTATTTTACAATAACATGTTATATTCTCATTCTACAGGAAGGGGATGGTAAAGAAGAAAGTAAAATAATCAGATCCCTAAAACTTCACTAAAAGTTCCATCTCTCTGAAGTAAAACACCCACTACAAAGTTTTTACTTAATTACTTCCTACAAAAGTGGTTGCACCGTTACAGAATAAACTCACCAGATAAAAGCACAGATCTCGCATATGATTACTATCAGGGTTAAAACCTTACTATGGATCTGCAAGATACAAAACGAGACGAAAAGGTTTAATGCATTACCAAAGAGAACCACGATGTGAAATTACCAGATGCTAAGCTATGCAGAGAGCATTTATGTTGCATTTAAAAGAAAAATCATTTGAGACATGACTATGTATCATGTATGTACAGGTCAGGAACAATGTTTTTTGGGTCTTCTTAAACCACATCTACATAACAAAACCAAAATAAATCAAACCAAAATACAAATACTCTAAAAGGTAGTACATCAGTTTACCAGGCCAATGGCAAAGAGCTGAAGAAGAACAAAGATAATAGCAAGGCCTAAAACCCATGTTGGAGCCAGTGTAGGTCCTTCATCTGGCATTAGGCTATTGAGAATCCTTGAAGCCGCAGAATCTTCCAAAGAATAATCCATTAATTTATAGTGAGAAGCAACTCCACACAAAACACATATAGCAGAAATGAGCACAAATACATATATACACAGACGAAGTAGACAGAAAATATATACACAAACAAATCAGGTGTACAGAGAGAGAGAGAGTACAAAGATAAACTCAGAATGAAAATGGAGATTAGGGCTCGCAGCTTCTAATTACGACTTCTCAAATTAACTCAGCTTCTTCGCGGAAGAAAAAGAAGTACAATTATGGCTATTTGGAAGAACACGAAGAGAATTAAGGAATAGGCCGATTGAATTAAGGTGATGAAAGGGTCGAAGGTCTTTGAAAATTGGGGACCGGTGATTTTGTTAGAGGACAGGGAGAGAGTCGATTAGAGGAGAGGGAGAGAGTCAATTGTTCGAGAGAGAGAGAGGAGAGTTCAAGAGAAATTGAGAGTGATAACAGAGCCCCAGAAATGAATTGGGGGAAACCGGCGATTTATGGTTAAAAGGAAACTATGGTAGTTTATTAATTTTATAATTCAAATTTTCACTTAAAAACAAATAACTTAGCATTTGTAAATTGTAAAATAAATATATAAAGTTGTGAAAATATCTCGATATTATTTTTAAAATGTAGAGATTTAAATTAGCTGTCTCCCCATATTTTTAAAATGATTGTAGGCTCAAAAACGAATTAAATATGAATTTTACAAGTTCTGATCTTTTAAATGTAATATAACGTATAAAATCATTTTAAAATCCTTAAATACGGAAAATAATTCTACCGAAAATTACTATTATGGATTTGGGGGTTTTTAATAGATGAACGGATTGAGAGAGAGAGAGAGAGAGAGTGTGTGTGTATTACCTGAATCAAAGAACGAATCTTTAATCAAAGCTTGAACTCGAGCGGTCCTTTTGATTTTTCATCTCCCGCTCAGCCATCACTCTATGCACTTCACCCACACATATATAAATAAATATTATATTCTTTTTATAATTTTCATATCAAAATTATTAAAAAAATATATTACTTTTATTTTATATATTCAATTTTTAAAACGTATAGATATAAATTATCTGTCACCCCAAATTTTTAAAATGATTTTAGGATCAAAAACGAATTAAATATGAATTTTACAAGTTTGGTGTGTATGAATTTATTTTCAAAAATTGTCATTTTTCCTATTTTTATTTAATTTTTTGATTTATTTGATAAACTACTTAAAAATGTGGAAAAATAAAAAAAATGGAAAATTAGTGAAATTATGTTAAAATTCATGAAACAAATAGTGAGTATGACTATTTTGGTGTGTATGAATTTGTTTTCAAAAATTATCATTTTTACTATTTTTATTTAATTTTTTGATTTATTTTACAAACTAGTTAAAAATGGGTAAAAATAAAAAAATGGAAAATTGTGTGGGTTTAAAATTTTAGCGGTCCTTTTGATTTTTCATCTGCCGCTCAGCAATCACTCTGTGCACTTCCCACACACATTCACACACACACACACACACACATATAAATAAATATTATATTTTTTTTTATAATTTTCATATCAAAATTATAAATTATAATTTTTATAATTCTTTTTATCACACACATATCAAAATGATTTTAAAATGATTAAATTAAATTTTATAAGTTTTGATCTTATAAATACAATATTTTCATTGATCGCCCATTTTTTTATTTTGACACGCGTGTGCTTTAAAATTTTATTATAAAAAATTATTATTTATTATTTTTATAATTAAAAAAATGTGAAGGAAATTCGATTTTTGCATAATTGAATTGATTAATCATAATAAATAAAAAAGAAAAATTAGTGAAAGTTGGGTAACATTCGTCACACAAATATTGAGTATGACTACTTTGGTGTGTATGAATTTATTTTCAAAAATTGTCATTTTTCCAATTTTTATTTAATTTTTTGATTTATTTGACAAACTAGTTAAAAATGGTGGAAAAATAAAAAAAAATGAAAAATTAGTGAAAGTTGGGTAACATTCATCACACAAATAGTGAGTATGACTAATTTGGTGTGTATGAATTTATTTTCAAAAATTGGAATTTTTCCTATTTTTCTTTAATTTTTTGATTTATTTGAAAAACTAGTTAAAAATGGGGAAAAATAAAAAAAATGGAAAATTAAGGAAAGTAGGGTAACATTCATCACACAAATAGTGAATATGACTACTTCGGTGTGTATGAATTCATTTTCAAAAAGTGGCATTTTTCTTATTTTTATTTAATTTTTTTATTTCTTTTACAAACTAGTTAAAAATAGGGAAAAAAAATAACAAAATGGAAAATTAGGGAAAGTAGGGTAAAATTAATCATACAAATTTTTCCTATTTTTATTTAATTTTTTGATTTCTTTGACAAACTAGTTTAAAAATGGGGAAAAATATAAAAAAATAGAAAATTATTGAAAGTAGGGTAACATTAATGAGTAAAACTAGTTAATATTTTGGTTGTATTGAATGGTTTATTTTTTAATGGGATTAAAATTGTGTTTAGACTTGTTTGGTGTTCTTGGATTATATTTTGTAATGGTGAAATTCCACTTTTGAAATAATTATTTTTTTTAAAAAAATTGACCTATAGCGTCGGTCATTTGAATGGGCGACGCTATAGGCTCTTTTTTTGAAAAAACATTAACCTATAGCGTCGTCATTTTAGGGGGCGACGCTATAGGTAGAGCTTATAGCGTCGTCCCTTAAAAGGGCGACGCTATAGGCTATACCTATAGCGTCGGTTAATGCAAACAACCGACGCAATAGCTTCTGGGTATAGCCTATAGCGTCGCCCCTTAAAAAGGAGACGCTATAGGCTATACCTATAGCGTCGGTTAATGCAAACAACCGACGCAATAGCTTCTGGCAGATGACCTAAGGCGTCGGTTAATGCAAACAACCGACGCAATAGGTAAACTTGCGACGCTATAGGTCAACAACCGACGATATAGGTGGCGACGCTATAGGTGTATTCTGTACTAGTGTCTGATGAAACCAGTCCAACAAACTCTGTTGATGCAAACTCTGAACCTCTACTGGTACACACAAAAGAAACCATACAGACAGAACAAAGGAGAGAACCAGTTGAGGGGGAGCAGGCAGAACAAATCTCTGATGACTCACATTCTGAAAGTGAGTCACTTGAAAAATCTGGATCAATCTCTGATGACTCAAACTCTGATAGTTCAAAATCTGACAATATAGACTCTGAGCGATCAAATTCAGGGGGAGCCTTAGAGAATGAAGAAAGGCAACAAGATGATCAGGAGAACATTGATCAAGGGGGAGGATCAACTGTTGACAAAAGTCATTTACCTTCAGCTAGGAAATGGACAAAATCTCATACACCTGATCTAATAATTGGAAATCCAGATGCAAAAGTCAGGACAAGAAGTGCTACAACAAATGAATGTCTGTTTCATGCCTTTCTGTCCAAATCTGAACCAAAGAAAGTGGAAGAAGCTCTTCAAGATGCTGACTGGATAACAGCAATGCAGGAGAAGTTGAATGAATTTGAAAGAAATAAGGCCTGGACCCTTGTACCAAGACCGAAGAAAAGATCTGTTGTTGGTACTAAATGGGTTTTCAGAAACAAAACTGATAGTGATGGGGTTGTTACAAGAAACAAGGCCAGACTTGTGGCCAAAGGCTATTCACAACAAGAAGGCATAGACTATGATGAAGCTTTTGCTCCAGTTGCAAGGTTGGAGGCAATAAGAATCTTTCTAGCATATGCTTCTCACAAGAAATTCAAGGTTTTTCAGATGGATGTGAAAAGTGCTTTTCTGAATGGAAAACTTGAAGAAGAAGTGTTTGTTGAATAACCACCAAGATTTGTAGATCCCAAGTATCCAGATTATGTCTACAGGCTTGACAAGGCACTCTATGGACTTAAGAAGGCACCAAGAGCATGGTATGAGACTTTGGATCAATTTCTTTTGGAAAGTGGGTTCAACAGAGGTACAATTGATAAAACCTTGTTCTACTTCAAACTTGGTAGTGATCTGTTATTAGTTCAAATATATGTAGATGACATAATCTTTGGGTCTACTAATGATAAACTCTGTAAAAAGTTTGCCAAGCTCAGGCAGTACAAGTATCAAATGAGCATGATGAGAGAGCTTAGTTATTTTCTAGGCATACAGGTGAAGCAAACAGATGATGGAATTTTCATAAATCAAGCAAAATATACCAGAAATCTTCTCAAGAAATTTGGTATGCTTGACTGCTCATCTGCATCAACTCCCATGGCAACAGCAACAAAGTTGGACAAAGACACAAGAGCCTCAGTTGATATGACAAACTACAGAGGCATGATAGGGTCTCTTCTTTATCTAACAACTCGCAGGCCTGATATCATGTATGCAACTTGTCTATGTGCAAGGTTTCAGGCAGACCCCAGAGAACCACATCTAACAGCTGTGAAGAGGATTTTTAAATATCTCAAGGGAACCATAACCTTAGGTCTGTGGTATCCTAGAGAATCAGATTTCAAGCTACTTGCTTACTTTGATGCAGACTTTGCAGGTTGCAAGATAGACAGAAAAAGCACCAGTGGAAGTTGTCAATTTTTGGGTAATAGACTAGTTTCTTGGTACAGCAAGAAACATAAATCAATTTCTACATCTACAGCTGAAGCAGAGTATATTGCTGGTGGTGGCTGTTTTGCACAGATTCTGTGGATGAAGAATCAATTGGTGGATTATGGATTGAGGTACAGTAAAATACCTATTTACTGTGATAATCAAAGTGCTATAGCTATGACAGGTAATCCAGTACAACATTCAATGACCAAGCACATCAACATAAGGTACCACTTTATCAGAGAACATGTAGAGGAAGGGAATATTGAGCTTCATTTTGTGTCTACAGAACAACAGCTTGCAGATATCTTCACAAAGCCATTGAGTGAAGCTGTATTTACAAGGCTGGTAAATGAACTAGGAATGGTCTCTGGTTTTGATTAGAGATAATAGTTAGTTTCAAAATTTTCTTGAAAAAATATGTTGCTCATGTTTCTGTGATTTCATGTCTGTACTTAGAAATTTTTCATGTGTTACTATGACTGTTAACATGCTCTGTATGTCAAAATCTGTTGTAATAATGATTAAACTCTGATAAGACTCTAATTCTGTTTCTGTCTGAACAGAAGCACCGATGAAGAAATATGTATCACTAGTAGAAAACTGGCCTTTTACGTCGGTTAGATAGGTCTTTTACGTCGGTTAAATGGCGACGTATGGGCTGGCGACGTATAAGGTCAGAGTCTTATACGTCGGTTAAAAAGGCGACGTATATTGTACCCTTTTACGTCGGTTCTTCTAAACAACCGACGTATATTGTACCATTTTACGTCGGTTCTTCTAAACAACCGACGTATATTGTTATCCTTTTACGTCGGTTCCTCAAAACAACCGACGTATATTGTTATCCTTTTACGTCGGTTCTTCAAAACAACCGACGTATAAGGTCCAAAAAATAAAAATAAAAAATTTAATTTGTTTATTTTAATTTTTAAAAATTAAAAATTAAAAACCATAATTCCCGAAATCAACCAATAATTTTACATCCATAATTTTACAACCGAACAACATCCAGAAAATTAAGATTGTACCTGTTGTGAATAGGATCAGGTCCATTAGGTACTCTTCTCTTGCTCACAAAATTAAGATTGTAGTGGCCTCGAATCTTCAGGTCCTCGAATCTTCCTGCTGACGGAAAAACTGTAATCATAGTCATTTGTCTTGTCTGATGGTTTATAATCCCAAAAAGCAATAAACAGACCCCCCCCACAAAAAAAACAGCTCCCCTGGAGCCCCTGCAAACCCTACCACTGTCAACCATGATTCCTCCACTGTTGTCCTTTACATACTCTCCCAAGACAAAGTTGACGGCCACTGGAAATGAGAGTTAAGATCAAAACGATACTAAAACAATCACAAGGGTGATCATTTGGAGCTCAGGTGAGAGCTGAGCAAGTTGAAGAACAGAACATATTAATGGGCTATACCAAAGCTGAAACAATTTCAAACTTAAAGTTAAGAGGCCTCAAATGCTAAAAAATAATCTCTTATTAAGGAATTACCTCGAAAAATATGTCCGAATTTCCATTCATTACCATGTAAATCTCTTGCAATCAGTTCTTGGGCAGGAGGCTGCTAGGAAAAGTCCTGTAGGCAAAACGTTGTTAAAATATAGGTAATCATAAGAAGGCAATTGACAAAATACGAAATTATTACCAGTATATCTCCCCAATTCCTGAGAAAACTTAAGAGTCTGAAGGGCCAAATCTCTGGTCAGTCACAAAATCAAAGCCCTAACACCACAACCATGTACCTGAGCGGCAAATAATTATAGAATGCCACTACCAGCGCCAACATCAACCATTACTCGGCCGGCAAAATCGGCACATAATGGAAGTTTTTACATTCCTCCTCGTTTCTGAACTGAATGTTGATCCCTCTAGAATAAATTGTCTGCGTCAAAAGGAAAATGTTAACCGATAGACAACTAATATTGTAACATGGGTAAGCAACGATAGACAAATAGTAATGTAGAAGATCGTCTGTAATGCCTTAAACGTCCATGAAATTATCAATTTGATCACCTGAAACAAAAGGCCTAAATCGAAAAATTAGGGTCATCAATAAAATACAGAATAAAATGGAAGATTTAAACATATATATATATATATATATATATATATATATATATATATATATATATATATATATATACTGTTGGTTTCGATATGTATCGATAATCTATAGAGAGATTATCGATATGAATTTGATCGACCTTACGATATGAAAATACCAGAAGAGGAATTTTCAGGTTAAAAACTACCACCAAAACCATTCACTTTACTTTTTTTCTTTTCATAAATTCAACTGAGCATTTCTTCCTTTATGGAATAAAATGCTCTATAAAGGTATACTAAAGAGAAAGTTTATAAACTTTCGACAACAAATTTATTTAATATAAAGTTTATTCTTGCTGGACAGTTGCAAATTTATGATGTTTTAACTTTAACAAAATGCCATAGTGTAAGTCGTTAAGACAGGCAGTTGCTATCCATGAAAGCTTGAAGTGAACAGTGAATATAGTGAAGATGATTAGAAAAGTAAACACTCTTAGTTTAAAACACTCATTCTAATTCTTTTGCGTTTAAAACACTCTTAGTTTCAATTAGCAAAAAAAAAACCCTTATTTTCATATTTTTACCAGTTTCCATTTCGTTAATGTTACGCTTACCTCCTGTCTTGAATCACACAAACTATTACCCTGTTTACGGATACATATCCTTAACATACATATCCAATCTAATAATACACGAGCATCCTTCATTTCTTCCCCTGTTACAGTAATTTTTTTCAAAAGGCCAAACTAAACAGAAACTAAACAAAATCAACTAACACCAAACACTAAGGGCAAATCATAACGATGAAGACCTTGCAAGGTTTGTAATTAGATATCAAACAAACATCAATTTGTGGTCAAGCCTGGACTGTTCTGATATAGTGTAAAGTTGGGATTAGGATAGAACGTAACATTTTGTAATTGTACCGGATTGACATGAAAATATACTACATAAGACAGGCTCTGAACACAGAGTAACCAATCATTCCAAATAGGAACATGCTTTTGTAAATGTTTCGCTATATGTACACAAAAATTAATTAAAAAAGTGGATTACAAGATAAGAAGCAGAAATTGCACAACCTCTGTAAAGGGACAACGTACCACATATGGGAAATATGCCTAAAGTAATGCCAAGAGCAGCCGAGAGTGTCAATTGCTTTGGCCTTCGCCTTCGATTTTGACCTCGTTCGACTTGGATGGAGCTCTAGGATTCGATTTTGACCACTTTCGAGTTCGACGGAGCTGCTAATCGGTGCTAATCGGAGTAATTGAAGAAGGGAGATGGGTTAGGGTTCTTAAGCGCGGATAAAGAAAACAGAGGGGGGTGGGTTTAGTTTATGTGCTGATGATTTTGTTTAGAAAAGGTAAAATTGTTTCGTACTTATCTACTGAATTAGTTTATCATTAGTTTGTATACTGACATGAGAGGAGTCTCCGAGCGGTGGGGGATGATTGGGAACGGACATGATGGAATGAATTAGGTGAGGGTTTAGGGATTTGAGTTGAGGAGATGGATATGATTTAGTTAATTAAGTGGATGAATGAGTAAGATCTGATTGAGTACGAGATGATGATGAATTGGAGAGGTGTAATTGTGTAAACAAAGTGGCGAGAGAGAGATTGGGGAAGAACCGAAGACTATGATTTTAATTAAATTAAAGATTTTATACGTCGGTCATAACGAGAGCGATGTAAAAAATTAGACTTTATACGTCGGCTTCTCCTATCTCGACGTAAAACAGAATTTTATATGTCGCCTTTTCCTCAACCGACGTATATAACAGCATTATATATGTCGCCTTTTTCTCAACCGACGTATATAATAGCATTATATACGTCGCCTTTTCCTCAACCGACGTATAATATCATCATATACGTCGCCTTTTTCAAGAACCGACGTAAAAAAGGTTATAAAAATTTTAATATACGTCGCCTTTTCCTCAACCGACGTATAATATCATCATATACGTCGCCTTTTTATATGACCGACGTAAAATGTGCGACGTAAAAAGTCAATTTTGTACTAGTTTATGAAGCATGATTCTCAGTAATTAGTCATGAATCCTTCTAAGTTACTCATGATCTAATCTTAGACTGTGCAGAAAATTAACACAGCATGATACTGTTTCATATTTACAGCATCTCTTAGTTTATTTATCCTAAACTCCGAGTCTGTAAATACTGTGTGCATTGCCTCTCATGAATAATTTCTGATGTTGATGAGCTCTAAACTCTGTTAGTTATACACTGTTAAATTAGATTCTGTTATTAGAATACCCCTAAAGCTTATGTATATAGACTGTTAGAACTCCTTTGAGATCATGTTTGTAACTAGGACGACCCAGGAACTTAATGGTATATAGTAAGGGCTAAAATTCTCTACTTTTTGGTGACTAGTCGAAGACTAGGAAGATCCAGGAACCTATCAAACTGATAAGGGCTAAAATTATAGGATTTTTGGTGACTAGTTCCAACCTCTGATTACTGGAGAAACCAAAAAAAAAAAAAAGAAAAAAAAAAGAAAAAAAATAAGGGGTTATAAATTAATTAAATAGTACTGTATATAAATCGTTTACTACAGAGTTTAGCATTCATCATACATTCAGTGTTTACAATGAGAGTTTGTGCATCCAGTGTTTATTGATTTACTTTATGGATTTTATGAAATATTAGATGCTCTAAATATTGATTTAGTAAACTCTACTATACACACACTCATATTCACAACTGTGTAGTGTTTGAAAGGATTACAGTAATAAAGTTGGAGAATTGGTAAACACTGTTGGATTCTGTTGAGTACTCTAAGGTAATATTTTATTTCAGACAGAGTATATACTTGGAGTACAAAGAGTTTTTGAAATTTGCATGTGATATGTGCCAACTGTTTATTGGTGTCAGACAGTTAAAGCGTATTGGAAATAGGAGAGAGAATAGCAGTAATAATAGGCATTATTACTGTGCGTGTAAACGACTGTTCCACTATTTACGTGACACGTGTCCCACTCACACACTTAACAAGAAATTGGTTGCGTGTTTAATGTCTAAAACGATTGGGTTTTTAATTTTCAATTACAGATCTAATCAAAATCAGTTCATTTTTCACTTTTTCACTTTTACACCCACGAACACACAACTTTACACACAATTTCTCTGTTATTCTCACTTAAGTATTTTCACAAACACTTTTCTACAAATTCTCTTTTCTCAAAATTTCTAAACTGTTCTAATGGCATCCAATCCTTTTGTTGCTCAGGGATTATCGTTTGTTCCCAACAATTATGCAACCCCTTTGAACAATGAAAAAGCTCCAGAGGCGTTTCACTTGATTCAAAATTTTTTGAGAGACTCAGAGATTGGAACAGCTCTAGTCGAACCAAAAACGCTTTCTGCTACGCAGATTGCTGCCTTCTGGACTAACTCTATGTATGATGATGGAGAAGAGAATGGGAATCCATCAATTGTTTTTACTTATGAGGAGACAGCGTATGTGATTACTTCAGCAATTGTTAGAGATACTATGGGTTTTGACACTCACACCTCATACACTATTGCTGGTGAGAATGAATTGAAGGAGATGTTGCAGCAGCTGAGGTTTTCTGGTCCTTTAGACAAGCTTGGTAATGTTAAAAGGTCAGGGCTCAGTCTTCAAATCGGGTATCCTAGTTGAAGGAATGGAGTTTCTTCTTTGATTGCATCACAAGAGCTTTTGGCAAGAAAGTCACCAACTAGGATGCCATTCCCACTGACAGTCTTCAAATCGGGTATTCTCTTCTCAATGGAAGTAATTTCGATTTTGGTAGACTAGTTCTTATGAATCTAGGTGAAAAACTAGCAGAGTCTGATACAACTATCTATTTCTCACGTTTTTGTCAAAGTTTATAGTCTGCTTGTTTGCCTAATGTGGAAATTTCTGATGAAGATGTCATCCAACCCTTCAAAGTCCATAAGAGAATATTCTCTGACTTGACCAACAAAGATGCAAACAAGGGTCAAGTTCCAGAGTTTATTTTCCCACTTGCCCTCAGAAATTTTCTCAATCAACCACAGGAACCACAAGCACAAGCACCTGAAACATCCTCTACACCTACATCTACATCCATTCCATCCACTGCTGCTACTACTTCACAACCTCAACCTCCATCTCAAACACAACCTCAACCTGAACAACAACCATCTATTATCCAACCCAAACCAAAACATGTACGTAGCAGAAAACACACAGCAGCAAGTACCCAGCATGGACAAGCTAAAGCTAAAAGGGCATCTTTTCAAGCTGAAAAGGAGTCTGTTAGGCCAAAAAGAGCTAGAAAGGCAAGAGCAAACAGACCTCCATCTCAATCTACTTTAAATGATTCTACTTCAGATGAAGAGAAAGCAGAAGTGCCTCAAGTTAAAAGGGGGAGACTGATTATTGATGAGTCTGATGAAGAAATGAATATTGAAGCTCCAGAGGATATCTCTAAGGAGACTCCTGTTGTTGAGACAGAGGTTATCTTAGAACCTACTGTAGCAGAACCTGAACTAAGAATTGATGAACATGTACTTGCCGAGGTTCAGATTGAAAAAGATGCTAAAACTGAGTTACCTGCAATGGAAGAGTTTGATGAAAATTTCATGTCATTCTCTGTTGAAGTTAAAGATCCTACTCCAACACCCATGGCTGCAAACTCTACTGAAACTGGTGTTGCTGATCAACCTACTGTGGTGCTAGAAGAAACAGAGGTTGCATCTCACACAGAGTTATTCTCTGATGCACATCAAGTCTCTGACCATGGTGAGGAAATAGATCAGCCTGCCAAAATTCTCTCTTCAGAGATTGTCATGGTAAACTCTGCTAATCAAGAAGAACCTGTTCCAGAAATTAATGACGAAACTGCCTCAGTTGTAGATGCAGATGATTCTGAAAATGATCTTTTTGAAAAAGTGAGTGCAGAAGCTGGATCTGCTCAAAATGTTGAAGTTCAGACTGATGGATTGAAAACAGGGGAGAAGACAGACTTTGCTGGACCTTCTGCAAGAGATATTGAAGATAATTATCTGGTAAAACAAACTGCAGAGTGGTACAAAGAAGACTGCATCTTTCCTACTGGAAGAGCAGCTGATTTTCTCAAGGATAATTCTAAGAAGATTTCAAATCCAGACATTCTGACATGCTTGCAAGGCACAATGATTCAGGTTAAGGCCTTGAATCACAGATTTGATGAAAATCAGAAGTCCATTGTAGATCTGAGAAATGAAGTTGTAAGTATAGAGAGATGAGTCTACAGAGAGACAACAACAGGTTGTTTCAAACCTTCTCAAAGGCTCAGAAGACTCTGATTCAAAGATTGGGCAAAGTTGAAGAAAATCAGACTTTGTTAGCTGACAAGATCGAATCCATTGCCAACTCTCTTGAGTTAATTACTTCAATATTGATCCCTAATGATGTCAAAAAGGGGGAGAGAATTGCTAGATCTAAGTGTAAGCAGCAGCCTCAAACTTTCTCAAAGAAAGATGATCTTGATGATGAAGGAACTACTTCAGAGAGGAGGCTGAGATCAAAGTCTGGTGTTAATCTGAAAGCTGGCAAGTCTACAAGATCAACTCTCTCCCATATTTGAGGGAAATCCTCGAGTGGTATATTCTAGCCCCGATTTAACTCTCTCCCAATAGCTACAAACTTGTTTTGGGTTTATTCATTCTTTATCATGATCTTGGATTCAAGGCGCCTTCAATGCAAGAAGTTAGTTATTTCTACAGCATTCGTCAATCCAGTATTGGTTATTACTATTTGGTGATAAATAAATCCCGTAACAATAAAGGTTTTTTCGAAGGAAGGATTAGCCACATTAAACGGTGGAACGAACCCTACTACTTTGTCTGGGATGTCCCTCGAGTTCGCTTACAATTCAACACAGATCCCTGTAAGTGAAGGCGCGCCCTACACTTCTCTGTATCTCAACGTTTTTTCCTTAACATGAATTTTGAATAACTTTAAATTAAAACAGATAGGAGAGTTCAAAAAAATCTTCAGGGCGCGGCCTTACACAGAGCAAAGGCCGTTCTTAAGGTTGCGGCTGAAAGATTCAATCTCCAAACTCTTATCACAGAGGAAAACCTCAAAAGGGTTGGAATTCTGTCGGACAGAGTTGGGTCAATTTGTAAGTTTAGGAAATTTAAGAATGGTGTTGCCGTTCCTATGTCCTCATCTTGCGATAGTGATAATGAGAATTCTGAGTCTGAACAGGATGAAGGTACAAAATTGTAAATTAGGGCGCGCCCTAACCTCCCCTATGTATTTTTACCTTAGTTCCATCATAACCTCCTTGTTGTTTTTTTTTTTTTTACATATGAGGACATGGCATAATATTGTACTTTGTTTCACCCAGGTATGGCTCCCAGAATTCCTCGTGGGTTTGGAGGTAAAAAGAAGGACAAGGATAACAAGGATAGCACCTCCGATCCTAGGACGCGCCTTAGTCAGGAGAGAGATTTTGAGACAGTCATTCCTCCTTCCTCTACCGAATCCTTGAAGAGGAATGCTGAGACTCAAGATCCTGCCATCGACAAGGGTAAAAAATCAAGATACGAAGGCCCATCCTCGTATGTGGAGACCTTGGTTGGTCCAGCGGCTGCCCCCTTTATTAGGGAAAAAGAGATTGATTTATGGCAGAATATGAATGCTGAGGACGAGGCTCGGTCTATGATTCAAGCATCTGCCCAACTTCTAATCCAATCACTAGGGCGCGCCCAAAGAGTGCACAAAAAAAAACTTCACTTAAACAAACTTGAGGCTGAGAACAGAAAATTCTCTAAAATGGTTATCGAAACTGATAACAAGTCGAAAAAAGAATGTGATGCCAAGGATGCCAGTATTGCTACCCTCAAGTTGGATCTTCAGAAGTCCGTTGAACACGGCCAATATCTTTGTGACCAAGTTGTGAGGTTGAAGAAAGAAAGAGAAGAATTCCAAGTACAACTAGATGCTCTGAAGACCGAAAAAACTAAACTGAAAGAACAGAGAGAATCCATTGAGGATGAGAACTTTCAAAAGGGATTTGACTTCTATCTCCTTGGCTTTTTGGACAATGATCCTGACTATAATTGGGAGGAGAAATTTGGTCGGGGAAGCGCTGAAGACATTGAGGACTTCAAGAAGCTGCATGCTGATGCCATTAAGGCAAAGAGGGTTGAGTTAGGGTTGGAGGAGGATCCCAAGGGAGCGCCCTCAACTGAAGAAACTCCCTTGGAGACTGAACAAACCAAAGATCCGGAGATCCAAACAGCTGATCCTTCCAACCAAAACTTCATTCCTGAGGTGGTATCTCCTATTTCTATCGTGCGACCTTCACCAGCAAAGGATGTGTCCCCTTCAAAGGACGCGTCCTAATTCCTTTGAACTTTTGTTTTTTTAAACATTACTAACTTTTAAGGAGCGGGTCCTTTGTAAAACCCTACAAGTTGTAAGCCTTGACTGTCCATCTACTTTTGATCAATTCAGCGCTTCTATTTTGTTTATTACTGCCAACTAATTAATCTTCAAAAATGATCTTGAAATTATCTTCAAACATAATTACCTTACTTCAACCTTTACTGGTAGCATGTGATAAAAGATATATGCAGGTTGAAGGCGCGCCCTACCATGTGTTAGGACGTGACCTTTTCAAATTTCCATAATTTGTTAATGTCATGTGATGTCTTCAATAAAAATTGTTAAAAAAACTTGTAAACTCTTCGATATAGCTTTAGGGCGCGCCCTGCTGATTTGGGCGCGACCTTCGAAAATTCAACAAATAATTTCTTTCATAATCTTCATGATCTTCAACTAAAAGCTTTATTAAACTCAAATCTTGACAGAACAAGGGAAGGTGTACATGCACTACCCCCCGAGCTAAGGAAATCAATTACTGAAAGTGTGAAAAAACCAAACTAGTCTCGACTAGAACTAAGGAAGGCGTATACGTACTACCCCCCTAGACTAGGAGAACAATTATTGATACTAGTCTAACTTATACATATAAGCACAAAATAGGGGGCCAAAGCCACACCCTACTGATAATACTTCTTCAAATGCTCCGCATTCCATGCTCTCGGGATTGTGTTGCCATCCAAGTCTTCTAGATGATAAGTGCCTTCCCAAATGATAGACTTGATCTTATAAGGTCCTTCCCAGTTTGGACCGAAGACTCCATGAGCAGCCACCCTTGTATTTGGCATGACCTTCCGGAGAACCAAATCACCCAACTTAAAAAGACGGGTCTTCACCTTTTTGTTATAATATCTTGCAGTCCTTTGCTGGTAAGTTGCCAACCTCAACTGTGAGTTGGTTCGTGTACTTCCAAAAAATCCAGACTCAGCCTTTGATTTACCATATTGGTCTCTTCATCATAGAAATCTCTCCTGAACGATCCTGCTCCAATCTCTACCGGAACCATTGCCTCGCATCCATAAGACAACACAAAGGGAGACTCCCCAATAGTAGTTCTCGGAGTTGTGTTGTATGACCACAACACCATGGGAAGTTCTTCAGGCCAATTCCCATTGCTTTCTTCCAACTTCGTCTTCAAGGTATGCTTGATTATTTTGTTGATAGCCTCTATTTGCCCATTACTTTGAGGATGATACACAGCCGAAAATTCTTTTTTGATCCCCAAGTCATCACACAACCTTTGCAATTCTTTGCTATCGAACTGCTTTCCATTATCCGACACAAGCTTATATGGAATCCCAAATCTACACACAATAGAGTTGAAAACAAAATCTCGAATTTTCTTCGCAGTAATGGTAGCCAAGGGCATTGTTTTCACCCACTTGGTAAAGTAATCCACAGCAACAACAGCATACTTCACACCTCCCTTAGCCTTGGGGAGTTCCCCAATGAGATCTATCCCCCACATAGCAAACGGCCATGGACTCATTAGAGAAGTCAAGGTAGTAACAGGGCTGGTAGAATAGTTGGCAAACCTCTGGCACTTGTCACATGCCTTAACAAACTCGTAAACATCCTTCTTCAAGGTAGGCCAATAATATCCTTGCCTTAACACCTTCATTGCTAACCAATCACCCCCGAGTGATTGCCGCAAATCCCTTCATGACTCTCCCTAAGGATATAATTACACTCATCTCCATCTATGCACTTGAGAAGTGGTTGATTGAAACCCTTCCTATATAATACTCCATCATATTCTACAAATCTAGCTTCTTGATACTGAAGCCGCCTTGCCTCAAACTTCTCACTTGGAAGTACACCTCCTTGGATATATTTTTGAATGAGAGTTATCCAAGTGACCCGTGGGGTTGATTCCACTCCCATGACCTCTATCTCTAGAATACTAGGTACTTCCTGAATTTGCAAAGGAACTGTTCCGAACAGCATAGCATCTTTCTAGGACCCTAACTTGGCCAAAACATCTGTGCTACAATTCTCATCCCGTGGAATACACTCTACCCGTACTTCTCGGAACTTTTTGATCAACCGCTGAGCGCACCTCATGTAAAGCTCTGTCCTCGGACCTCTACACTAAAATCCACCCTTTACCTGTCCAACCACTAATTCTGAATCACTTAACACAATGAGATTCACTACCTTCATCTCCAAAGCCATTTTCAACCCATTAATCAAGGCTTCATACTCTGCATCATTATTGGTTGCTTGGAATTTGAAGTGAATGACACTCATGAGTTGATTCCCTTCGGGGGTAACAAAATTACACCTGCTCCAGCCCCCCCATTATTGACAGCTCCATCTACTTGTAACTTCCACCAAGGTTGAGGAACTTCCTCAAGAGGGCTCGCCCTCTTAAGTGGAATTTCAGGCTCAACCAATACAATTGACTTTTCTTCATTTTCTGACTCGAATTCAAGAATGAAATCAGCTAGAGCTTGACCCTTGATAGCAGTCCTTGGGGTATATTCCAAATCAAATAAGGCCGTACGAACCTCAATCTTGTGAGCTTGAAAATAAGGCCGAAGCTTCCTCGATGCCAGAACCAAGGCATAGACCAACTTTTCCATGCTAGTATATCTGGCCTCCGCGTCGAGGAAACGCTTACTCACATAGTAAACCGGAGACTGATGATCAACTTCTTCCCTCACCAGCACTGCACTAATGGAATGTTCCGAAACAGCCAAGTATAAAATTAACATCTCTCCTTCCACAGGCTTAGCTAAAAGTGGAGGATTTCCCAGGTGCTCCTTTATTTTCTGAAAAGCTTCCTCACATTCAGAGGTCCATACAAAATCCTTGGCTCCCACCTTTATTGCTTTGAAGAATTGTCTACATTTATCCGATGACTTTGACACGAAACGATTAAGAGCAGCTATCTATCCTCCCTGTTAGACTCTGGACTTGCTTCACACTAGATGGAGATTTCATGTCAAGTAGAGCTTTAATCTTTGCTGGATTTGCCTCGATTCCGCGATGATTGACAATAAATCCTAGAAGACACATTTTGGAGGGTTTAGCTTCATCCTAAACTTCCTCAAAATCTCGAACATCTGTTCCAAATGCTTTACATGGTCCTCTGCTTTTAAGGATTTAACAAGCATGTCATCCACGTATACCTCCATGGTTTTCCCTATCAATTCTTTAAACATCATATTTACCAGCCTCTAATAAGTTGCCCTAACATTGATCAATCCAAAAGGCATCCCAATATAACAATACAATCCTCGATCTGTAATAAAAGAGGTATGTTCCTGATCCGGTTCATACATAGGAATCTGGTTGTAACCTGAGTAAGCATCCATGAAGCTTAAAAGAGCGTGTCCTGCCGTGGCATCCACCAACTGATCAATCCTCGGGTGTGGAAAGCTATCCTTCTGGCATGCCTTGTTCAGATCAGTGAAATCCACACAAGTCCTCCATTTTCCATTTGGTTTTTTCACGAGAACCGGATTGGCCAACCAATCTAGATAATATGACTCCTTGATTAGCCCAACATCTAGAAGTCTATCCACCTCTTCTTTCAATGCTATAGCTCTCTCTCCACTCACCGGTCGACGTTTCTGGTGGATTCCCTTCTTGGTAGGATCTATATTCAGACGATGACACATAACCTCCGGATCAACTCCAACCATGTCAGCATGACTCCAAGCAAAAACATCCAGATTGTTCAAAAGGAAGTTGGTGAGCATCCCTCTCAATTCGGAATTCAATTGCGACCCAATTTTCAGAACCTTAGTTGGATCCTTTTCATCTACCAGAATTGAAATTGTATCCTCTGCAGGGCCAGTCTTTTCAACCAGCTGTGGTGTTCTTGGATCAAGGTCAGAATCAAAACTTCGAGGATCTTCGATTTGTGCTTCATCCTTGGAGGGCGCGTCCTCTTTAAGAGGGGAGTCTTCCTCAACAAGGGTATGCACCAAGCCTTCAAGTAACATTCGCCTTCCTTCAATTGGCTCACCTCTGATGTTGATAGAGATTATGTCTGAATCTTCTTCTATTTCTTCCAGAATTCCATCTTGAAGATCGTCAAGAACGGGGGCATCTTCTGCTGGGCGCACCCTGTAAAGGGGCACCTCCTCTCCCAGCTCTTGAACGAGATAATGTACTTTTACTTCTCCAGGGTTAATGCTCATGGCTCCTTAATTATCTTCAACCAGGGCGCGCCCTCTACCTTGTTGTCTCCTAAACCCTTTGATTGCCTTTTGGTAACAATCACTGGAATCATGTTGAGATCCCCTTATAGTCCCTACAGCATCGGGTGTAGGGAATTTCATTGCAAGATGATAGATGGAGGTCACAACTTTCATTTCCTTCAACAAGGGGTGCCCTCCTAAAGCATTATGCGATGATTCCACATTCAAAATCATAAAATCCATCATTTGAGTCACAGAAAGAACTCCTTCCCCAAGAGTTACCGGTAGCTTGATAGCTCCTAAGACTTTCATAGATTCGCCCGAAAAACCATAGATCCATCCATTATCTTGAATCATATCATTATCTAAAAGTCCCAACTTCTTACAAGTGCTGTAATACAGAATTTTCACCGAACTTCCATTGTCAACAAAAACCCGATGTACATTCTTGGAACCAATCTGAATTGCCACCACCAGAGCATCATTGTGTGGATGATGTACCCATCTAGCTTATTCTTCATTGAAAGTAATATCTGCATATTCTCCCTTGAATAATTTGGGCGGCCTTAGCTCCAAACTATTCACATTTGTGAGAGGTCTGTATCTTGCCTCCCTAGCATACCTCTCCATAGCATGATTGCTATCACCACCCAGGTGATGTCCTCCAAAGATAGTATGAATACTACCTTCCTTAACGAACTTTTTCTCTTCGGGATTTCAATCTCCATGGAGGGCGCGCCCTCCATCTCTTCTGTCGGGATTATCCTTATGCTTCTTCACCTCCCTAACAATCCATTCTGTTAGGTATCCTTCCTTAATCAAATCCTCAATCTCTTCCCTGAGCTGACGACATTCATGGGTGTTATGCACTGAAGATTCATGAAATTCACAATACTTCTTTTTATCTTTACTTTGCCAAGAAGTTAGAGGCTCTGGCCTCTTAAAGAATCTTTTATTCTTATTCACCTCAAAGATATGCTCAGTGGAAGCCGCCAAAGGAGTATAGTTTCCAGGCCTTTAATCATAGGTGTATGTATCTGGAGGACCCCAATTTCTCCCGGATTCAGCTAAGTTCACCCGATTAGCACCAGTTGCTGTACGGCGCGTAGGACTAGGGGACCTATCCTTCCTCTTATTAGTCTTCCCCTTAGAGCCAATCTGAACATCTGTCTTTCGATTATTCACCAAGGACTATTCTAGGATCTTGAAAGATTCAGCTTGCGCAAACACATCAGCTAGGGTTGGTGGATCTCGCCCTTGAAGATGTTTCCAGAAGTCAGTCCCTACTGACAATCCTGCTATTAAGAAACTCTTGAGCGTTTCATCTGTTGCTCCTCTCACCATAGTGGATTCCGAGTTGAATCTCTTGAAATAGGATTGCAAACTCTCTCTTTCCCTTTGCTTGATATTGACCAAGATTGTGACTAGAGGAGCATATTTTACTGCAGCCTGGAACTTAGTCAAAAACAAGTTCCTGATCACCTGCAATGATGTAATTACCCCTGGACCAAGCTTCTGAAACCATTGCTGAGCACTCTCCCTGAAAGTTGCCGCCAATAATCGACATCTAACTAATTCCGTCACCTGATAGACATCCATCTCGATATCGAAATGTCCAAGGAATTCCATAGGGTCTGTATTTCCATGAAAGCGCAAATTATTTGTCATAGATCTATACCCAGCAGGGAGCTGTGCCTCTCTAACTTCAGTTGAGAAGGGAGAGGATGTTTGCGCAGTAGCAGATATTCTTCCTCCATCCAAGTGGGCAAGGAGTTTCTTTAAATCATCCACATTGAATGTTCCCACTCCAGGAATATTCTGGATATTTGGTTGTGCCACAATCTGAGTACCCTCCGGGGGAGGAGGCGGCGGTGGAGCCGCTGTCTGAGTGCCTCCTTGAACCCCTGCTTGTGGTTGAATCACAACGTCCTTTTGAGTTTGAGTTTCCTGACCCTCAGGATTTCCATGAGGTTGTGAATTCCCTTCAGAACCTCTCTGATACTGTTCTCCTGAGTGAGGATGCGTCCTCGACCTGGACTCACTGGAGGTGCTTGAGGAAAATTTGATGGATACGGGGGGATGAACCTGAGGGCGCGCCCTGATTACGGGGGCGCCCATTTCCCTGATACCAATCCATTCTTCTATCACCGTTATCACAGTTTCCTCTTCTTCCAGTGTTGTCATGATGAGGAGCTTGTTTAAATCCAAGGGGCTGTGACCTATTGTAAACAGGGGGCGCGCGCTGTGGATTGTCATTGCGAGCAAGAGATCGCTCATGTCCAAGGGGCCTCGACCTGTTGTTAGGGGGGCGCGATGTGGATCATAACTCTGTGGAAGGGCTCGCTCATGTCCAAGGAGCCTCGACCTGTTGTCAGGGGGCACGCGCTATGAATCATGGGGCCTCGATTCCATATATTTGTCTTTCTTCTGAAGCTCGAGGAGTATAATCCTCAAATCGTCATCACTAAGCCTTATTCCAAGGCGTTCCTTCAAGCTGGCAACGTCGCTCCTCTCTCTAGCCATTTGCTCCTTATCCCCTTAAATCTCAATAGGAGTGCGCCCCGAACGGTGAGGATGAGGGCGAGCCCTCTCTTGAGGATTCGACAACCTGCGCTCAGAATTATCTTCACTAGGATGTTCAACAATAGGATCAGAATAATCTAACCTTTGAGAAGTGACCAGCTGAAATCTCCTTTCCTGATTTTCCTCCCCCCTTCGAGAATCTTCCTCGATCTGAGGGGATTTCCCTGATCGGCGATGATTTCGTGGAATAATCAAAGATTTTCTCCTTGATTCTTGCTCTTCCTCCACAGAACCCAATCTCGCCCTGAAACTATTTATGGCATCTTGCATAATATACAACTGTTCCATTAATGCCGAATTGCTGAAAGAACGGGCGGCTGTCCACCGACGGCGGCCGGAGTTCCATGATGTCGTGGAGGAGCAGCAATATTCTCTGGAACATAAGATTCATGACGTGCTTGGTTATCTCCCAAGCTGTCATCAGAATCGTAATCTTCTTCTCGATAACCTCTGCCTTGATTGTGAGACATCTTTTCCTTCTAAGATGTAGATCTTGATTGGATCCCCTCCTTCTAGCGCCAATTTCTTGATGGAGGAATTTGGAAACAAGATCTTAGACGGTGGTTTTTCTCCGGAAAAAGTGGTGGCGTGTGGTGGCTGTAGATAATTGGTGGCTGAGATTGATAGGGTTAGTGGCGGCTATTTCAGAGCTCTTGACTTCCCACCCCTCAATCGGCCTACGTACCCCGGTATTTATAGGGGATCTAGCCATACGTAGTTCTTGGAGAGCAAAAAACCCAAATGGGCTTGGATTGTAAGTCCAGCATCCGGAATGTTCTACTATGAAGCCTAACCACAAAGGCCCATGGCTCACCTAAGATCTCAAGACTTCACGGATAAGGAAACTTCCCCCGTCGAGGACTAGTCCTATCCGCTACAAGCTATTTCTTGATTTCAAGGATGCAAGTATAGCCATGATTTACCCCAAGTGCAAAACACATCCCTCTCCCCCGAATGAGAAGCACCCACCAGATAGTAGGACAGGTGATCCAGAGCTTTTGGGTGCAAAGTGCAGGATTACTCCAAAGTTCCCCAATGAGGACGCGCCCATTGGCTACAGGAACAGAGCTCCCAAAGCACACACCAGAAAGTCCCCATCTTTCCACCTTAGGGCGCACCCTTATTGTTTAAGAAGGGTCCTTATATCCAGGAAAATCCTTGGAGGCCTTCTGCGACGGACATCCCCCTTCTGAGATACGACAGGAGGGAATTCTTCAACTTCTGGAATCCCAACTTGAATAGAAATCTTCATCATGAATTTATATTTTAGGGCGCGCCCTCCTTATAAGGAAAGTGAGGGCGCGGCCTGCTTCCTCTAAATTGTTTCAAAACCCTAATTTATCCTAGAATTCCCAAAATTAAACCCATTGATGACCCGAATCGATTTTTGGCTATAACAGGATGATTTCCATCGTTCACGAGATAGTAGCAATTCCTCGTCGAGGTCGTCCCTTGAAGTTAATTGCTTCGACAAGCCAAAGGTTAATGATGATCCTGGCTTTGTCGAAAAAAATCTAATGGATATGTTGCTGATAAGTTTGACCATTCATCCACTGAACAGTCGTGCCATCACAGCAGAAGTGGATCTGCGTCTAGTCAGATTACTAGTGTTGGTTATGTACCTACAATATCGTCTGATGGTTCAAGGACATCCAGCAAGCATAAGAATGAGCGCGATTTGTCTGGAGAAATGACATCTGAGTGCCAATCTTCGTCTTCTCCTCCTAAAAAGAATCTCAGCCCTTCCCCATTGTTGACTGGGAAACAGTACCACAGCTCAAACGTGTTGGACGAAAGGTCTGTTGGTGGAGATCGTAACTACCCACTTTGCCACTGGATTCAAGATCTAATGATTTGACCACAAATTCTCATGTCAAGAAACTGGTTAATGACCTATGGAGTCCATCTGATGAAGTGCAAACTACAGCTGCAGCAGAATTTCGATATCTTGCAAAACACAACTTGGAGAATCGTAATATTATCAGCAGTTGCGGAGCTATTGAACCGTTAATTTCATTGTTGTACTCAGATGTGAAGCAAACCCAAGAACATGCTGTAACTGCGCTACTAAATCTATCAATAAATGGGAATGTCAAGACCACAATTGCTAAAGCTGGAGTTATTGAACCACTCATTCGTGTTCTTGAAACAGGAAATTCAGGAGCCAAGGAGAATGCTGCAGCAACTCTGTTTAGCATCTCAGTGATAGAGGAGTACAGGATAAAAATTGGTCGTTCTCGTGCAGTTAAAGCGTTGGTTGGTCTTTTAAGTGAAGAAAGAAAACATGAAATAGATTTACTACTGTACATATCGGCTGTTTTTCATTAGTTTCTATGCGAGTTTCTGCCTTAAGTGCCGTCATTATTTTGTTTCATTTCAAATATTTTTGTTCTTAGCTTTTATCCTTTTCACTACAAGAAACAGAGTCATTTCCGACCGAGCAAACGGTCGGATTTCATATAGAAACGGTCGGTTTTAATACTTATGGTCGGTTTTGAATGGTCGGTTTAAACCTAGTCGATTTTACACCGTAACGGTCGGTTTTAGCGTTGACTGTCATTGACCAACAAAAGGCTTTCAGAGCCACGTGTCATGGGGCCCATATGACGTGGCGGGCCCACGGGACTGACATGTCAGTGACACGTAGATGGGCCCCAACTGACCTGGCGACCCCACTTCAGTGCCACGTCACTGCCCATGTAGTTAGATTTCTATCGGTCGGTTTTAATGGTCGGTTTAGTAACCGACTCAAATGGTCGGATTTATTCTTGAGAAAACCGAACAAAGTTTTTATATTGGTCGGTTTTATTGGTCGGTTTAGGTACCGACCACAGTGGTCGGATTCATTCCAGAGACTTTTTGGTGCCCAGACAACCGACCAAAATTAACCGACCAAAGCAATTATTAATTTGGTCGGTTTAATATGAATACGGTCGGGTTTATTTATTATTTGGTCGGTTTTCTGGGCACCGAATGGTCAAAAACGGTCGGTTTTGGTTTTGTAGTCGGATTAAATGGTCGGTTTAAGTCTGCAATTTTTTTTTGCTGCAGTTCTGATTCCCCTGTACCATAATACCTATAACAAATATTCAACCAAAACTGACGCATTACCAATTACACAGTACCAACAAAACAAGTACATAACAACCATCAATTTTACATTAACATTAACAACCATCAAAACCATACATTAACATTAAAACAGTCGAGTTTTCCAAAATATAGCAAACTTAATTTACATGAAATTTTTTAAAAACCTAATAACCGGCTATTCTTGGTCATTATCAGACCCTCTTCCTCTCCTCCATAGACCCTCATCTTCAAAAGCATCGTGTCCTCGATCTTCTTCTTCATTATCATGTTCTTCTCCTCCATCGTCCTCTCCTCCATCGTCCTCTCCTTCATTGTCCTCTCCTCCATTGTCCTCCCCCCATCATCGGTACTACCTTCAACCCTCCTTATCGCCTACATATAAGAGTAGACGAGACTTAATATATATTCAAAACTACACTAACATTTATAATAATAACTAAACTAAAATGTGACTTGAAAAATTCTTATATTTATTTACCTCCGCATTTGCATTTTCATATTTGTTATAAATCAATTGGAGGATTTCTCCAACCAATCGAGTAACCTCACCAACAATAGCATTAGAAAATGCTTGTGACCCCATTTCCGGGTTCCTTTGCATTTCTAGAGCGGCATTGGCGATATTTGTCACTTGTTCGAAGGTTGGTGGAGTATGGTAGGCGCCCGGATTTGCTTGTGCTTCATGTAAGACATTCCTCACTACATTGATGAATATGGGATCCGGAATAACCGATCCACTGCCTTGATTAGCTTGGCTTGAAGAACCTGCACCACCAACACGTTGGGCCCGATAATTTGCAGCAAGATCCGGGATGAGAGTGGACGCGGGGATCCGTGGATAACCAATAAGCTGATTTCTCGGGGGTCTTGCACACCCCGGGGTAGTTGCTTCAACCCACCATTGTATAGGATGAGTAGCTTCTTCCTCTCCGCCGGGTTGACTCGCAAACCAATCCCGGTTTCGCTCGACTATGTCCGCGTATCGAGCCTATATATACAAAATAAAATTAAAAGTATCATACATATACTATATTAGGAAGGAAAAGGTTTAAATTTATACCGCAATCAATCGGCTTTCATCGGTCATGAAATCCGAATCACATGGAAGCTCATCAAAAAGTTACAACAAAATTCCTACAAATCAAAACAAGTATTCAAAATTACAACAAAACATCAAAAAGTTAGTAAACATAACCAAGAAATGACAATACATACATATTCCATCTCCGTAAATGACTTTGCACCCGCACTATGCAAAGTCTTCATCTTTTTTCTGCTGTTGGCACCAACTTCGGAGCGATGAGCATGGGGTCCGCTATTCCAATACTCCACAACTCCTTCCAAAAGTCATCATCAAAATAACCCGGGTTAACATCAAGAAGGGTTTTGTTTAACCTCTTCGCATCTTCCTTGGCCTTTTTTTTCGTCTCATTTAAGGTGTGCTTAAGTTCGCTTTGAACATGCTTATAAATACTCTCATAAGCACCCTCGTCGGTTTGTACATCCTCCTTGTGTGTGTAATATTGCTACAAAAAAAAAGATAAGCATCATCATAATCACACACACACACACACACACACACAGATATATATATATATAGTATTTGACTTACATTGAATTCGGCTATCACATCCGTAATCCATTTTGGGTTCTTCTCCACAATATCCCTATAGGTAAACAAACGACGTGGCCACGTTGATCGCATGATTTGTAAGATCGTTTTTTTAGCCACCGGATGCTTGATACTACAATAAATAATAACAATGACAATTCAATAATAACAATGACAACAACTTGATAATATATATATATATATATATATAGCAGTGTCTTTTAATACCAATCAAGGGCATTCAAATTGTCTATTGTTTTGGTTGTACTTCATTACAAACATTAAAATATCCATTCCCTAAGATATTCATGCTTAATTAGTCCATTAATATGCCTACTCAACAAATTACAACGAGAGAGGAAACCTACTGTCCATCCGATATATTTATGGCATAAGGGTGTGGCGGTGGAGTTCCCCAAATTCCGATTGAATGTGTACGCCGAATTGGTGTTGCAATTATTCGAGCTCGCCGTGCCGCTTCTTGCTGCACAACCAACATCCTCCGCTCTTCCTATTCATTAACATCAGATTGCTGCTCATCTTCGCCATCCTCCTCTTCGGGTTCGTCCCTCAAATGACCGCTAGTTCTTCGTCTACCCCGACTCGTACGCCGACTTGTATTTGCAGTAGTACGCGCCTTCTTCTTTCCCTTGCCTTTAGCACCTACTCTAGCCATTAGTGCCGAGATAGTGATAACAAGCATACACACCAACAAAAAACACCAAACAACCTACAAATTAAGAGTAATCATAATCAAAATCATGTAAACGTATAAAGTATATATATCCGACCAATTACACAATCTCATGCATGCACGTATATATACGTACACACACTTTTCATCATAGTACTTATAATTACCAATTCATATAACATTTACCAATTCACAAAATTAATATAAGCATAATTCACATCTCAACAAAATTATATCATCATCTCAACAAATTATATTCCCACAGCCCAAAGAATTACCTAAACAAAACAAAACAAAGTCATTACCCCATTTCGAAAAAAAAACCCATTTCGAAAATTATCTAAAAACAAAGTCATTCGGAAACAAATTTCATATACACTAGTACAAAACTGACCTTATACGTCGCCTCTTATACGTCGGTTCTGGCCAAAGGCGACGTATAAAGTAGTTATATACATCGGTTCCGCATAAAGGCGACGTATAATCCTTGGGTTCTTGCAATTTGGGTTTCTTGAGTTAATTCATTTTATATTTTGTTTTTTCATTCCACTTCGTTTCTGTTCTTACGATACAATTATACGGTGTAGTTGTTTGTTAGTTCTGATTGATGATGTGTATATTAACCAACTGGTGCTTGCTAGGGCTAAAAAATAACTTGATGGCATAAGGGAATATTAAAATTATTGGTTGATTTTGGAAATTATGGTTTTTAATTAATTTTCTGGGTTTTGTACAGAAAAATATATATATTTTTTAATATTTTGGACAATATACGTCGGTTGTTTAGAAGAACCGACGTAAAAGGATAATAATATACGTCGGTTGTTTAAAAGAACCGACGTAAAAGGATAATAATATACGTCGGTTGTTTAGAAGAACCGACGTAAAAGGATACAATATACGTCGGTTGTTTAGAAGAACCGACGTAAAAGGATACAATATACGTCGCCATTTTAACCGACGTAAAAGACTCTGACTTTATACGTCGCCTGCCCATACGTCGCCATTTAACCGACGTATAAGACCTATTTAACCGACGTAAAAGGCCAATTTTCTACTAGTGATATAAAAGCAAAAAAAATACAAAAATAGAAGAAAACAAGTAAGAATTAGACAAATAAAACCCATGGAAACAAGTAGAGATATATATATATATATATATATATATATATATATATATATATATATATAAATGCAAGTAATTAAACCATGAAAACAAGTAAAATTGGAACAAGTAGATACAAACAAGTTGTAAAATCGAGACAACCATGCTTGAAAACAAGTAGATACCTCCATGGAACCCCATCTTCGAAACCCACTTACAAACCCATCTTCAGTTGTACTTGAAGCTCTTTGATTCCTCATTTTTTTGGGATTTTCGGCAGTGGTTTTGTAGTTAAGCAGCAAGACAAGTGCAATCAGTAGAGAAATCACATAATTGAGACCCATATTGTTGAGTTTTGATAGTTGAGACTTGAGAGAGAAAAGGGAGAAAAGAGAGAAAAGGGATAAGGCAAGAAAAAGAGAGAAAAAAGAAAAGCGGGAAACTGCGGCTATTTACCCTAATCAGTCCCAAAACCGACCGTTCACTTGTTTACGGGTCGGTTTTGAATGGTCGGTTTTAATATTGGCGCGATATTGAAATTTTACTGAAAATTAGAATTTTTCGTTTTCCCTCCATTTAAAACCGACCATATTAGTCGGTTATATGTATAATAATTTTCAAATTTATGAAAAATACTACACAAAAATTTAAAACACTTTTTATTTTTTGCTAAGTTGATTATATATATAAAACAAAAAAGAAAAGGGAGAATCCCATGCTCTATGACAAACCATAGAGGAGGTCTATCTATAATCAATCTCTGAAAGATTGAGAATAGAAAGCAAAAAACTTAGCTAATATCTAGCCATCTACTCCACTTGGAATTAGTAGCACAATTTACAAACCAAGTAGAACTACGTAATCTAGATTTGACATCCGTAATTATACCATCAATTACTTTGTTAGGACCGACACAGCCTTTGCAATGTTTTCGGGCGTTTCTTTCTCTCCAAATATGATAACAATATACTTGGGCAATAAGAAGCAAAAGATGTCTATGAATTGGGTCTGTGGTTGAGCCCCAAACAATCAGCAAGTCACTCCAAGTAGAAGCCTGGACAGTGGTGCCAGCAAGAACGGCCAATCTTTGAATGACACAAGAACTGTAATCACAGTGAATGAATAAATGATTCAAATCTTCCTGCCCTCGAATACACATGAAGCAGTGTTGCATTATGTCAAGACCAAAAGAAGCAAGTCTGCGCAGCGTATTAAGACGACCAAGGCAGACAAGCCATTCATGATGCGCATATCTACTGATTCTGAGCCTATGCCAGACATTGCCGTGCCAAGGGACTGTTGGTAGTTTAAAGCGGATTGTATCCCATATGTGCCATGTGCGAAGCTTGTGGAGGTTGACCCCTGCCCAAAGAATAGTATCAGCAGTATTGAGATCAAATTGAGGATAGTCAAAACTGTTTATCCAGTGAAGAAGAGTAGCATGAACATGATGGTGCCTTTCATTTGGGCTTGGAAGCTGCCATATACCTGTAGAGATAATGTCGTTGACAGTTGCGTTAGCTAGCAAATGTGCCTGGGAAATGATATAATCATTTGTTAAAGTGGCCAGACAACGCCCTCTCCACCATGGATCAAACCAAAGGGATGTGTTGCAACCATTCCCCAATTTGTACTCCAGAAATTGTAAAGCAGTTTGCCTGAGTTTAAGAACTTTTCTCCAGATCCAAGTATGATAAAAATTTAAAACACTTAATTATTAAAACTATAAAAATTGTTAATAGTCATTTTAAAGTGATATTTAAATCCGTAAGGTTTGTTTGTAACATATTTTTTACAAAAATATTAACAAAGGATAATTTTGGACATTTTGATAAATGTCTATGAATTGTATTACTTTATAATCATGATACTCCCGTTTCTCCATAAACCGAATCTTAAATTTTGTCAAATAATTTTTCTGAAGACTTTACTTGACTTTATATACAATACAACATAAATAGTTCGAGAATTGGTCAAAATTATAGTATTACACTATTTTACAAATATTATTTAAAAATGACACTTAATTATGCATTAATTACACAATATTAGAATTTTTTTAAAACAATAAGAAAACATTTTTTAATGTTGTTTCTTATGAAGAAAGTGAACACTATGAAATTAATTTTTTTTAATATTTTTCAAGTTGGTAAATTTAATTGTTTGTTATTTTTATTACCTAAAATTATATATAATTATTGAAAATTATGTAACTTTATAAAAAAAAAATTGATTTTTGTTTAATTAAATCATAAAACTTAGTACTAATCAAATTTAGAAAAATTAATAATAAAAAAGTGGCTGAAAATCATTGAAATGAGAATGGTTGTTTTGCTATTTATGACATCAGCAATAAACCGACCATTACGGTCGGTTTTAATATGGGTTAGGGTTTCTTACAGACCGACCGTTAGGGTTTCTTACGGTCGGTTTTATTGGTCGGTTTATGTACCGACCATATTGGTCGGATTCATTCCAGAGACTTTTTGGTGTCCAGAAAACCGACCAAATTTAACCAACCAAAGCAATTATTAATTTGTTTTTATTACTTTACCAGTAAAACCGACCATATAATTATAAATATGAATACGGTCGATTTTAATGGGAACGAAATGGTCAGTAATGGTCGGTTTTGTCCTAGCCGTCGGATTAAACGGTCGGGTTTGTACTGCGTTTTTTATTTTTTTAGGCTGCATTTCTGGTTCCTAGAACCAGAAATGTAGCCTAAAAAAACCATAATTAAAATACAACAAAAGTCCAATCAAAACCAATAAAACAAAGTCCGAATGAATCATAAAAAGTTTTTAAAATACATAATCAAAATAAAAATCAAATTACATAATCAAGGAAACTGGTGATTATGCAATTTCGTTAAATGTGCAATCTCCATTTTTGCCTCCTGCAAAGAATCCTGGAGTTCCTCCACTTGTACCGCCAGTTCGTCAACTTTTTCTTGGAGCAACTTGTTCTCCATCCTTGCTTCTTTCAACTCCTCTTGCAACTTCTTCTTCGACGACTCGGTCTTGCTCGAACCCTTGATCGAATCCGTGACTGCAAGATACAGATTATATTAAAATACCAATGTAATATTTGCAAAGTAATTGAAAATATACAAACATATATAAATATATTACCAATGTAATGAGAAGATTCAAAATATGTTATGACTTATGAAACTACATGATATATATAGGCATATGAACGCGCCCCTTCACTGACTGGTTTCACCTTTTCATTTCCCATAACCGCACGGAATACCAGATGCATTGAACAAGAAATTTTTTCAAACTTAAACCCGACCGCGTTTTTGAATAATCGGTCGGTTTTGATGGTCGTTTCTCAACAGTCAAAACTCTTAAATAACCACACAGATTACCATAAGTCAACATGTTGAATGTTCACCCGACCGTTAAAAGTAGTCGGTTTAGTAACCGACTACTGTGGTCGGATTTATGAAGACGGTCGGTTTTCCTTGAACGAAATGGTAAAAAACGGTCGGTTTAATCCTTAAACGGTCCGTTTTGATCCTGAACTTTTTTTTTACCAATAATTATATTACTTATTCCCCTCTAACAATATTACCAATAACAAAGATTCAATCCAACCCTGAACAAGTACAATCACTTATTCATACATAAAATCAATCGAACGAAATATTTAAAATCCAATCTAATGAATTGCATTAAGTTATAATTGCAAACATCGTCTCATACTTGATTAAAATACAATTATTTTACAATTAATCATAATCGGAATCATCATCACCATCTTCTTCTTCTTCTTCTTCTTCTTCTTCTTCTTCTTCTTCTTCTTCTTCTTCTTCTTCTTCTTCTTCTTCTTCTTCTCCTTCTTCTCCTTCTTCATTATTCTCTCCTTCTTCTTCCTCCTCCTCTTCCTCTTCCTCGTCTTCTTCTTGTTGGTGATTTTGTGTCATAGGCGCATATTGAGCGAAATCAACAAATAAAGAAAATGAAGGTCTCGATTGATTTTCTTGAAAGGCTTCTTCTTCTCTACATGAATTTATCGATTCATCAAATGGATGACTTTTACTTGTAATAACCGTATATATGTTACCTTGTGGATACAACACACTAGGAGCATAATACACTTGAGTAGCTTCACTAGCCAAGATAAATTTCTCATTTGATTGTAATCGTGAACTTACATCAACTGTAATAGCACGATTTCGGTCAATCCGTACACCGGATCCGGCACTATCGAACCAATCACATTTGAACAAGTAAACTTGTTTTCCACCTTGATAAATAAGCTTGATGATTTCTTGCAATTGACCATAATAATCATTTAAGACATTATTATGTGAACTACATTTGACCATAACACCGGAACTAGCACTTGAAGAAGATTTAGTATGAAATTTGTAGCCATTAACGGTACAAATTTCATACAACATTGCCAATTTTGCTGGTCCCAAAAGTAAGGATCTAAAACGCGGACCATTCACATCATCGTTTTCAACCTTTGTGCGAAACCATGATCTAAATTCGGTTTTTAAAAATCTCTCCAATTCTTCCGGTATTGTGTTTGGTTGTTCTTCTTTCACGTGAGCTTCATACTCTAGTATGTAAGGTTGAACTTCGGGTGAGTTCATGAAAACATATTCGTCCGCAAGTAATCGTTCTTCATCCGTCAAATATGCATTTTTGTGCTTTCCCGTGGTACTAAGACGATATATGAACACTTCGAGTTCATTTTTATCATTTGTGCCACACACAACCTCGTTACGACGTAATTGATTATGAACCGTGACCGATTTAGAATCAAAGTAGAATGAGAAAAAATTCAACATCTCCTCTTCTATATAACGTTCTGCAATTGAACCTTCAACCCTTGCCTTATTACGAACCTTATGCTTCATATATCCCATCATTCTCTCAACAAAATACATCCAACGATAATTAACGGGACCTCCTAACCTACATTCTTCGGCCAAGTGTAGTACCAAGTGCTCCATTGAATCAAAAAAACTTGGTGTAAAAAATGTTTCTAGCACGAGCATCGTTTGGACTATAGACTTTTCCAAAATTTTTAAATCATCTCGGATTAAGGTAGAAGAACAAATGTCTTGAAAGAAATTTGAAAGCGAAGATAGTGCATCAATAATATATTGAGGTAGAAGCTCACGAATCGCATGTGGCAACAACTTTTTCATGATAATATGACAATCGTGTGATTTTCAACCCCAAAAACGTACAATTCTCTTTACAACAACGGCCTATATTTGATGCATAACCATCCGGAAGTGACAATGAACGAAACCAATCACACATGAGTTTTCGTTGTTTTTTTGTGAGTGTAAAAGGTGCTTTTGGCTTTTTTCCACCTTCGATCCACAATTCGGGCAAAACATTCATCAACTTGCAATCGATCCTTGCCTTCTTGTGATCCTTCGTCTTGTTTGTATCATTGATGATAGTATAAAAAATATTGTCAAACACATTTTTTTCGGTGTGCATGACATCGATACAATGACGCATCGAAAGTGATCACCAATATGGCAACTCAAAAAACATTGAAAAGTGCGTCCAATTGTGATCAACTCCGAAACCGAGGCTTTTCTTATTTTTGTTTTCTCTTCCCGGTGGTGGAAATTCTAAATTTTCACAAATATTCTTCAAAGTCTCACCACTTGAGCGACCAACAAACACCCTTTTTTCTTCACTTGGAAACTTAGTACTTGGAAGACGGAGAGGATCATCTTCGGGTAAAAAACAACGATTTGTACAAAAAAAACTACACTTTCCACATGTTTTCAATTGAATTCCTTGAATTTTTCCACCACAAACCGGACATGAGAGTTTTCCATGTGTTGACCATCCGCTAACCATACCTAACCCAGGAAAATCGGTTATTGTCAACATAATCGCCGCCCTCAAGGTAAAATTTTACTTTAATGATTGATCAAATGTTTCCACCCCTACATCCCACAACTCCTTTAATTCTTTTATGAGAGGTCTAAGGTACACGTTTAGATTCTTGGCCGGACTCTTTTCACCGGGAATTAAAAGAGGCATAAAAGTGTATGGTTTTTTCATTCCCATAGAGGGAGGAAGATTGTAGACCACCACTATCACCGGCCACACCGAGTACACCTTTTTCCCGGAATTGCTAAAAGGGAAAAAGCCATCGGTTGCAAGTCCAAGACGGATATTCCTACTCTCCCTTGCAAATATTGGATAACGATGATCAAATTCTTTCCACTCATCTCCGTCTGCAGGGTGACTAAGTTCTCCTGGCTTTGTTTCCCTTTTTTTGTACCATGTCATGTGTTTAGCGGTAAGCTCTGACATATACAATCTCTGTAGACGAGGGATAAGTGGAAAATATCTCAAGACCTTGCTCGGTATCCCTCTTCCGTTTTTTTTTACCTTTGTAACGACTTTTACCACAAATGTCACAAACAATCTTGTTCTCATCATCACCGTAGTACAACATACAATCATTCTCACATACATCAATTTTCTCATATCCCAAAGTTAACTTCTTCATCATTGTTTTCATAATGTAATAAGAATTCGGTAAAGTATGGTCCTTAGGAAGAACTTCACCAAGCAATGCAAGTAAAGAATCAAATACCTTTTCAGAGCATTGTGCCATATTTTTAAAATGTAACAATCGAGTGGTCAATGACATTCTTGGAAAAGTTGTGTTACCCGGATAAATTGGAGCTCCCGAATCTTTAACATCCTTGTAAAATTGAGAAGCATATGCATTTGGTGGTTCTTCAACATTACTATTACTCGTATCACCATGATTTTCACCACTAATATCTCGTAATAATGCGTTTAAATCAAAGGGTTCTTCAACAATCTCTTCCGCGGTACGCTTACGTTTTTTCTTTTTGATAACTTCTCTTTTTTCACCATGCAAAGTCCATACTTTATAATGTTCCATAATACCATTTTTATATAAGTGAAGTTCAACACTATCAAGTTTCACCCACAACGCATTTTTACATTTCTTACACGGACATAATATTTTGTCGCCCTTCATACCATTTTTACGTGCGAACTCCAAAAATTCTTTCACACCATCCCAATATTCATTACTCGATGAAAGTACATTATTTTCCACACGTCGGTTCATCCAATCACGTTTCGACATCTACATATATATATATATATATATATATATATATATATATATATATATATATATATATATATATATATATATATCAATTTTATAATACATTTTTCACATAACTATAAATCAACAAAAAAACATATTCACATTTCACACAATTAATGCACAAATATAATGTACATATATATTTGACAAATTTAATATGTACACAAAATTAAAGAATATCTACAAACATGTATATTTGTTCACTATTAATGTACATATTCACAAATATAATATGTACAAAAAATGTATGTATATATTCACAAATGAAAAAAAATTAAAACAAAAGTGGGCATAATTTATAACATACCATTAATGAGCTTTCAATGTTCTCCAAGATTTTTCACCATAATGAGCTTTCAATGTTCTCCAAGATTTCTCTAGATTCAAGCCTCCAACCACTTAATGTCTCAAGAAAACAATAAATGAAGAGTGAAAGAAAAAGGGGTGTATAACAATAAATTAGGGTCAGTTCTAATCCGACCATAACGGTCGGTTTAAATTACGAATTATTCAACTTTTTGTCACCATCGGTGCAGAGGTAGTTGGGAGCATTTAATGCAGTTTTAATCCGACTAAAACGGTCGGAATAAGTGGTCGGGTTTGCAACCGACCATTACAGTCGGATTCTTTCCAGAGAGCAAGAAAACCGACTAATTTAAACCGACCACTATATTAAGAATACGGTCGGGTTTACTGGGGGAGCAATGGTAAAAAACGGTCGGTTTAAGCCTTTCAGTCGGATTACTCGGTCGGTTTAAAGCCTGCAACTTTATTTTTTCCTGCGGTTCTGGTTCCCAGCTGTACCAATAACACAATCAACGCAATAAAATCAATCCATCCACCAAATCAATCCATCGAATCTATCTATCCATCCAGTATCCAGTATATTAAGAATCATTAAAACATTAAAATTTATGTAAGATCTTTAAATATATGAAGCCATAGTTTACAAATCCAAACCAAAAGTCTACAAATCCAAACCATAGTTTTTAAGGTACACAATCATCCATGACGTGGCGGAAATGATACAATTAAAATCGCAAGCGCACGATCTCGTTTTAGTATTTTAAGATTCGATCCACAGGGAATATTATTTTCGCAAATCTTTAATTCTAATTTAATCGAACCAGAACAATTTTTTGGTTTTTGGATTTTTACTATTATCCTAAAAGAAAATTTAAACTATTTTCAAAAGAAAATTTAATAATTATTCTATTTCTAAACTAAAAACTGAATTTTTGCATTTTTACTATTTAAATCTAAATTGATTTTTTTTAAAAGAAAATTAACCTATTTTTTTTCTATTTCTAAATTAATTTAATTAAAAGTGAAAAAATAAATCACTCTAAAAATTCTAAAATCGATTTAACATTTGGGTTTTGACAAAAAAAAAATCGGATTTATACTATTTAATTCTTAAATGGAAAACTATTTTTAATTAATTAATTAAAACAAAGTTTTTATTTTTATTTTTTTTAAATATACCAAACTAAAATATTAAGAACATTTACAACTAGGACAACTCATGTCTCGACTCAGCAATTTCAGACTCGAACAACCTAACAGCAATTGATTCGATTCGCGAACTTAGTAACGACCTGCTAACACAGTGATAATACCTCGACGAAGCTAAACAGGAAACTCAGCTATGTGGACTCGGCAAAAACTCAGATAGAAATCATTAAGACAACTTAAACTCACGAATTCCTGCAACTTAACAAATCAGTTCAGCCATCAACACAAAAACTCAGCCACACCCAGAGAATTCGAACTTAAACAGTAAACTTGACTCTAAATAAAAACTCAACGAACAACAGCAGTCTCAAAACTCAAATCTAACGAATCAGTAATATAAACTTGATTTATCAAACGACTCAGCAAAACGCAAAAACGCAGCAAAATTAGTCATCCAACGAAACCAGTAACTTGACAAAACACTAACTCAAAATCATTGACAAGATCAAACAGCAGAAATAACTACGAACTCAAACTCAGACAACCTCGAAAACAAGCAGCGATTACTTAGACTTTCAAACCAGAAATTCGAACAATTAAACGTTACAATCTCTGCGCATACAGAACAGTACTACGAATAGACTATTAGACTCGGAAAACTCGGAAATCAAAAAAAGTACTCATAACATAAAACGACGAGCAAAACAGAGAACGAAACGGTGGAGACCGAATTCACTCGGTAACAGAACTCGGTAATAAACATGTAAATTAAACAACACGGTTATCTAAGTTCACAACTAATTCAATTGCAAAGAAGAGGGGAGTGGGTCGAATTTGTGGGTGAAAATCGGAAAGAAGGGGGATAAGGTGGGGGGAGGTGATTTGAGAAAAAGGAAAGAACAGGGGTCGGGTTTGAGGAAGACAAAATGGGAAGGAGTGAAGAACGCAGGTGAGGGAAGGAGGAGATTTGAAGAAACAGAAATGGGTCTTTGGTGTAATCGGAATAAGAAGAGAACAGGAGAGAGCGACACTGGGCCTTGAGGTTTTTGAAGAAAAAGGAATTAAAACAGGGGATATATGCTACAAATCAAATAAATTGCAGGAAAAATATGAACTGAAATAAAAATTACAAGAACTACAAGAATTGAGAAAATGTACTAAAACTAAAATTGGTGTGTTCAAAGATGTTTTTTCCTAGAAGAATTACTTCCTATTTATAGGAAGAATTAGCACAACTTTTAAATAAACAAATGAAATTATTGAAAACTTTACAACCAAAAACACCAATTGCACCCATGTTCTTTCACTTTGCTAGATTCCTTGGCCGGCCACTTTTATTGTGTATAGATGGGCTCCGTAGAAATTCTTTTTATCCCGCACGACTTATAATCTTTAAATAATAAATAATTAATTTAATCCAAAAATTATAAAAAATAAATATCTAATATTATTAGATATTTATAAATATAATTTTCTAATCAAATAAAATATTTATTAATAAAAATAAATTCTTAAGCCCTAAGCTGCGGTCTTTTGAACTTTATTTCTTCATTTTGCTATTTCTTCATTTTTCTCGAATTTCCTGAAATGCAGCAAAAATTATTTATTAAAATACGAGTTCAAGCAATAAATAGGTAATAAAAATATGCAAACATATGCACTTATCAAATGCCCCCATACCTATCTTTTGCTCGTCCTCGAGTAAAACACAAAGAAAAATGCAGAATGAAAAACCTATACTCACTGTCGTAGGAATCACGGGTAATTTTAGGTTTGCCAACCCGTTAAACCTATAGACGATCTCTACAGGAGGAGTGTTGTCTCCTAAGGGTTTACAGAAGATATACCCATAAAATCTTTGAGATAAATCAGCAAGCATCCAACTTTCTTCTTTTACTCTAGCTTTCATTGGTGTCAACAAAACAATTTTGTAGGAAAATACATGCCTTAAAGATTATTCTAATAATATCCAAGTTATAGGTTCCCACAATCCACATGATTAGACTAAAAATTTACAAAAAATCCCAAGGTGTGTAGTGAATTTAAGGCCTTTGATGGATTAACTGCATACGAACATTTTCTCTTTTTAAACCAATATTGAACTGACCCAATCTCTATTACAACAAGGTTCTAGCCGAACTTCACGTTCTTAGTAGTTAGACCGACCGTGCAATGGTTGAGGTCCCAAAAGACTTTTGCATCAATACCCATTTAGCGAGTTTTAGGTCAACAATCCCAGATCACAAGGGACCTTAGGTTGCTAGGCACAAAGTCCCCTCAGACTTACTTACTCGGGTTATTAATGAGCCCAACCTAGCCGATTTCCCTACTAAGAATTTATTATTACAAAATTACACTAGCACTCAACAATTACAAACATTTATTGACTCTTTTTCTTTTTTCTTTTTTTTTCTTTTTTTTCCTTTTTTTTTGTAGATAGGAACCAAATTTCGCAAAGGTTTGATTCGACATTGTTCTAACTTGATTCATGGATCGATGAGGTAGATAACCTCTTCCTCGGGATCAATTGGCAGCTCTAAAAATGGTTTGAGTCTTTGTCCATTAACTTTAAATATATCACCATTTTTAGGATTTTCAATTTCAACAGCACCGTGAGGAAAAACGACCTTAACAACATAAGGACCTTCCCACCGGGATCTCAATTTCCCGGGAAAGAAATGAAGCCTAGAATTGTACAAAAGAACTTTTTGACCGGGAGAAAAAGTTTTTCACAAAATAGATTTATCATGAAAAAGCTTAGTTCTTTGTTTATAGATTTTGGCATTCTCGTAGGCTTCATTTCTCAACTCCTCGAGTTCAGACAATTGCAACTTCCTATGACTACCGGCGGTCGGTAAGTCAAAATTTAACTCTCGAATGGCCCACATGGCCCTATGTTCGAGCTCAACGGGCAAGTGACAGGCCTTGCCAAAGACAATCCGATAAGGGGACATGCCTAAAATGGTTTTAAAAGCGGTCCGATAGGCCCACAAGGCGTCTATCAACTTAGTTGACCAATCCTTCCTATTCGAGTTGATAGTCTTTTCTAAAATTTGCTTAATTTGACGATTCGAGACTTCAACTTGCCCACTAGTCTGAGGATGGTAAGGGGTGGCTAGTCGATGAGTTATTGAGTACTTTTTCAGAAGAGACTCAAATTGACGATTCTTGAAGTGCTTGCCTTGGTCACTAATGATAGCCCTAGGTGTACCGAAAGGAGAAAAGATATTCTCTTTGAGGAATTTAAGAACGACCTTGTTATCATTGGACTTAGTAGCAATGGCTTCCACCCACTTAGACACATAATCGACCGCTAACAGAATGTAGAGGTTGCCAAAGGAACTAGGAAAGGGGCCCATAAAATCGATACCCCAGACATCAAAAATCTCAATGATTAAGATGGGGTTCATTGGCATCATGTTTCTCCTAGTGATCTTTCCTAAGTGTTGACACCTATTACACGCGGCACAGTATTCAGCAGCATCCTTGAACAAAGTAGGCCAATAAAAACCGCTTTGGAGGATTTTAGCGGCTGTTTTCTTAGCACTAAAATGCCCTCCACAGGCTTGGTCATGGCAGAAAGAAAGGATATTCTTGAATTCATGATTTGGGACGCACCTCCGAATGATTTGATCGGGACAATATTTAAAGAGATACGGGTCATCCCAAAAGAAGTGTTTGACCTGTGAGAAAAATTTCGATCTATCTTGAGAGGACCAATGAGAGGGAATGTCACCGGTTGTAAGATAATTTACAATATCGGCGAACCAAGGGGAAGTAGAGATGGACAGAAGTTGCTCGTCCGGAAAAGATTCGTTTACAGGGGAGTCGATGGTGGATTCCACTATCAAGTGGGAAAGATGATCAGCGACAACATTATCAGAACCCTTCTTATCCCTAATTTCTAGGTCAAACTCTTGGAGCAAGAGAATCAACCTAATCAATCGGGCTTTAGAGTCTTTCTTAGAGAATAGATAACGAAGAGCGGCATGATCAGTGTAGACAATGATTTTCGAACCGCTAAGATAGGACCGAAACTTGTCGAGAGCAAAGACTACGGTTAGAAGTTCCTTTTCAGTGGTAGAATAGTTAAGTTGGGAATCATTCAAAGTCTTGCTAGCGTAGTAAATGACATGGGGCATCTTATCGATTCGTTGCCCTAAAACGGCTCCTACCGGATAATCAGAAGCGTCACACATCAACTCGAAGGGGAGATTCTAATCGGGAGATCGAATGATTGGGGCAGAAGTCAATTCTTTCTTAAGATGCTCAAAAGATTTTAAACAATCGCTATTGAAATCGAATTTGACATCCTTCCCGAGAAGATTGGTTAAGGGTCTAGCCTTCTTGCTAAAATCCTTAATGAAACGCCTTTAAAACCCGCACGGCCTAGGAATGAACGAATGGCTTTGACCGACTTGGTGGGGGTAGATTTGCAATGAGGTCAACTTTGGTTTTATCGATTTCTATCCCTTTTCAGAAATTTTATGACCAAGAACGATCCTTTCCTTAACCATGAAATGACATTTCTCCCAGTTGAGAACGAGGTTGGTTTCTTTACACCGTTTTAAAACTAACTCAAGATGGTTTAGGCACTGGTGAAACGACGAACCAAAGATGGAAAAGTCATCGATAAAGATCTCGAGAAAATCTCCTACCATGTCAGAAAAGATGCTCATCATACACCTTTGGAAAGTGGCTGGAGCAGTGGTTAGACCAAAGGCCAAACGTCGATAGGCAAAGGTCCCAAAGGGACATGTGAAAGTGGTCTTTTCTTGGTCTTCGGGAGCAATGGGAATTTGAAAATAGCCAGAATAACCATCTAGAAAACAATAGAACGAATGACCGGCTAACCTTTCCAACATTTGATCGATAAAAGGCAAGGGAAAGTGGTCTTTTCTAGTGGCAGAATTGAGTTTCCTATAGTCTATGCATACCCTCCACCCATTCTGAACACGGGTGGGCACTTGCTCATCATTCTCGTTGGTGACAACGGTAATGCCAGACTTCTTCGGAACTACTAGAATGGGGCTGACCCAAGAGCTATCAGAAATGGGATAAATGATCCCATTATCAAGACACTTAATAATTTCTTTGCGAACGACTTCCATCATGGTGGGGTTCAAACGCCGTTGAGGATCTCGAACGGGTTTCGCATCCTCAACTAGGTGAATTCGATGTTGGACAATGGCCGGGCTAATTCCTTTAATATCAGAGATACTCCAACCTATGGCCTCCTTATGTTCTCTAAGTACCCTAACAAGCTCATCCTCTTGTGATTCGGTCAAATCAAAGGCAATAATAACGGGAAGAGACTCGTCAGGACCTAAAAAGGCATACTTAATAGTGTCGGGGAGAGGTTTGAGTTCTAGATCGGGCGGCGTTGACTCAACAGGTTCACTAGTTTCGAGAAGAGACAGGGGAGATGGTGCAACATCATGATTATTTGTAGGAATGGTGGATTCTAACATTTGGTTGACCTCATTTGTATATTCGGAAACATCCCAGTTTTGACCAAAGTGGTTTAAACAAAAATCAAGAGCATCATTAGGGGTCATGTAATTTTGATCAACTATTTCATCAATTAAATTAACATCCATAGGTTGATCATGAAAATCATCGGGTTGCTTCCCAACATGAAAGATATTGAGGTCAATGGTCATGTTCCCAAATGTTAGTTTCATCAATCCATTCCTACAATTAATCAAAGCATTCGAAGTGGCTAGAAACGGACGTCCTAGAATGACGGGAATTTGATATGTCGGATTCCTAACCGGTTCGGTTTCTAGTACCACAAAATCAACAGGAAAGACGAAATCTCCAACTTTAATTAGCACGTACTCGATGATCCCCTTAGAATTTTGATTGATCTATCTGCTAATTGGAGGGTAACGTTCGTCTTTTGAAGTTCTCCTAACCCTAGGGTTTGGTAGACAGAAAATGGAAGCAAGTTCACGCTGGCGCCTAAATCGAGTAACGCCTTGTCCACAAAAGAATTACCTATGACACATGAAATTGTGGGACAACCGGGATCCTTATATTTCACGGGAATCTGGTTGGAAAGAATTGAGCTCACTTGGGAGGTCAAAAAGGCCTTCTTAGGGACGTGAGTAGTTCGCTTATGTGTGCATAAATCTTTTAGACATTTCGCATACGAAGGAATTTGTTGAATCGCGTCTAAAAGAGGGATGTTGACTTTAACTTGCTTGATAACCTCTAAGATCTTGTCTAATTGAGCAGTTTGCTTATTAGAGACGAGGCGTTGTGGGTAAGGAGCTTTTGGCTTAAAGACTCGTTCATTAGGTTCTTCGGGGACGGGTTTTGTCCCACTCGTTAATCCTTGTTCCTTAGAACTCTCGAGATTAGCGTTTGGTTCAGAATTTGATTCGTCTTCCTCGGGAGACTTGTCACCGACATGATTTTGAACTTGCTTACCGGACCTTAAGGAAATGACAGCGTTCACATTGTGAGGAGGTCTTTGATTGATTGGAAATTTAGGGTTTACCTCGGTTTGACTTGGAAGTTTGTTCTTCTCTCGTTCACAAATGGCGTTGGCTAATTGGCTTACTTGGACCTCTAACATAGATATGGCTTGAGTACTAGCATTTAAAATTTGCCTATCTTGAGTCATGGTTTGCATGAAGGTCTGTTGAGATTGAGCCAAATTAGTCGTTGATTTTAGAAGCGCATCGAGAGTCTTTTCCAAGGAGTTAATTCTCTTATCCGACTCATGAAAGCCTGGTGGGTGGGTGGGTACTTGATTTTGATAAGGAATGTGATTTTGAGTCGTGTTTGAGAACGGAACTTGGGTTGGATAGTTCGGCTTTTGAAAAGATGGTGGAGATTAGAAATTTTGGCCTTGGTTCCAAGAGAAATTAAGGTGGTTCTTCCACCCGGGATTGTAAGTTGGTGCGAACGGGTCATTCCGAGGTCTCGGTTGGAACATTGCGTTCACTTGCTCAAAATCGGGACAAGGTTGAGACTCAAAGTTTGAAAAATTAAAATTTGGGTACATAGACATGGGTGGGGGACTACTATGAGTTTCTAGAGCTTCGAGTCTCCTAGCAAGGGTAGCTAGCTTGGCATCGGTTGCAATATTGTTTCCAATTGAGTGTATACCCCTAGAAGAACTAGATGACTCGTTGGACTTGTGAGGTTCCCTAGTAGACTCCCACAGCATAGTCTTCTCGGCTAATTCCTCGAAAAACTCCCACCTTTCGTCTTCATTTTTCTCCATAAATCTTCCTTGGCACATAGACTCTAACAACGCGGTTGTTGGATTATCTAAGGCCTCGTAAACAATCTTGCAAAGCCTCCATTTTTCTATTCCGTGGTGGGGGCATTGTGATAAGAGATTTTTAAAACGATCAAAATATTTCCAAAAAGACTCATTTTCCTTTTGATGAAATTGATTTATTTCGTTTGTAATCCTTGTAGTCTTATGGTTTGGAAAATATTTTTTAAGAAAAATTATCACAAATCCCTCCCACGTTGAAATAGAATTAACGGGAAGACTATACAACCATTTTTTGGCATTTTCTTTTAAGGCGAAGTTGATAAGTCTAAGCCTAATGGAGTCTTCGGTCAATTGTTGGATTTTTTGTAGAGCACAAACCTCCTCGAATTCATGAAGGAAAATATACGGATCCTCTCCCTCACTCCCGGTAAACTTAGGTAACATGCTAATATGGTGAGCTTTGATCTCGAAATTATTACCATTTACGGGAGGAAGAGTGATGCACGAAGGTTGAGCGGAACGGGTGGGGTAGCAACGATCTTTTAACGAGACTGTCATGGTTAAAATCGGTTCAAGTTTAACAAGTTCTACGGGCTCGGTCTCGAACTCGATCTCGGGAGAAGAAGGAATCGCAATCGTTCTAACTAGTCTTGAATTATCCCTAAGCCAAGTAGGTTGCATAAACAACGAAGTAACCACGTAGCAAGCAAGTGCGGAAAACACACAAAAGGGAAAGGGTGAAAAATCAAAAGAAAAATCCTATATCTAGGGTTCCTTAATAAAATAACTAGACCTTGCTCCTAACCGTAAGGACCACTAAAAACTCGGTAAATCAGAATTTATTCGGACCGATTTGGCCAGATTAGAGCAGGCATTGCCAAGAGGCCAAACTCGTCACTTAGACACCAAATCTTAATTGGCCAGGTAAGCTTTCGCTTGCCTCGACACCAAAGAGTCGGAATAATTAATGATTACTTCGTTTCTTAGGTACCTTCCTAATTGAGCACGAAATTTCTAGTGGCCAACGTCTAATTAATTTTATTAAAGGTTTGGCATGCAAAATGATGGATTAAATTGTTTTTGGGCCAAGAAAAGAGTGATGAAATCCCTTCCCTTATCTTTTGATGGGTTTTGCCGTTAAAATTTATTAGAATGAATGCAACAAACAATGAGACATATACGAAAGCGGTAAACAATTACGGATGCTTACACTACGTGTTCTAATCTAATGAAAATAAGAATTTAACGTACCTTTGGGTCCTCCAGCAATCACCACAATTCATAAGGTACGAAAAATTAAAAACAAGAAAATAAAATTCTAGATGATGTGCTCCTAAGTGATTAAATGCATGATGCAACAATTATGTATTTACAACTACTTTTTTTTAGTTTTTCAATTTTTAAATTTTTGTGATTTTCAATTTTTTGATTTTTTTTTGTGATTTTCTAAAAATAAAAATGCGAAAAGAGTGAGATACGGGTTACCGAAGCACGCTTTCCAAAAATCCCGATTAATTCCAAGCTCCGTGAGAAGATTCCCGTAATTCCACACTTTCCTAAAAAAATGAGATAAAAAAAATGAGACAAGTAAAACTAATCCGAAAAATTAAAATTCAAGGCGCGAAAAATATTTAGTTCCCCGGCAGCGGCGCCAAAAACTTGACGTGGCGGAAATGATACAATTAAAATCGCAAGCGCACGATCTCGTTTTAGTATTTTAAGATTCGATCCACAGGGAATATTATTTTCGCAAATCCTTAATTCTAATTTAATCGAACCAGAACAATTTTTTGGTTTTTGGATTTTTACTATTATCCTAAAAGAAAATTTAAACTATTTTTAAAAGAAAATTTAATAATTATTCTATTTCTAAACTAAAAACTGAATTTTTCCATTTTTACTATTTAAATCTAAATTGATTTTTTTTTTTAAAAAAAATTAACCTATTTTTTTCTATTTCTAAATTAATTTAATTAAAAGTGAAAAAATAAATCACTCTAAAAATTCTAAAATCGATTTAACATTTGGGTTTTGACAAAAAAAAATAGGATTTATACTATTTAATTCTTAAATGGAAAACTATTTTTAATTAATTAATTAAAACAAAGTTTTTATTTTTATTTTTTTTTTAAATATACCAAACTAAAATATTAAGAACATTTACAACTAGGACAACTCATGTCTCGACTCAGCAATTTCAGACTCGAACAACCTAACAGCAATTGATTCGATTCGCTAACTTAGTAACGACCTGCTAACATAGTAATAATACCTCGACGAATCTAAACAGGAAACTCAGCTATGTGGACTCGGCAAAAACTCAGATAGAAATCATTAAGACAACTTAAACTCACGAATTCCTGCAACTTAACAAATCAGTTCAGCCATCAACACAAAAACTCAGCCACACCCAGAGAATTCGAACTTAAACAGTAAACTTGACTCTAAATAAAAACTCAACGAACAACAGCAGTCTCAAAACTCAAATCTAACGAATCAGTAATATAAACTTGATTTATCAAACGACTCAGCAAAACGCAAAAATGCAGTAAAATTAGTCATCCAACGAAACCAGTAACTTGACAAAACACTAACTCAAAATCATTGAGAAGATAAAACAGCAGAAATAACTACGAACTCAAACTCAGACAACCTCGAAAACAAGCAGCGATTACTTAGACTTTCAAACCAGAAATTCGAACAATTAAACGTTACAATCTCTGCGCATGCAGAACAGTACTACGAATAGATTATTAAACTCGGAAAACTCGGAAATCAAACAAAGTACTCATAACATAATACGACGAGCAAAACAGCGAACGAAACGGTGGAGACCGAATTCACTCGGTACTAAACATGTAAATTAAACAACACGGTTATCTAAGTTTACAACTAATTCAATTGCAAAGAAGAGGGGAGTGGGTAGAATTTGTGGGTGAAAATCGGAAAGAAGGGGGATAAGGAGGGGGGGAGGTGATTTGAGAAAAAGGAAAGAACAGGGGTCGGGTTTGAGGAAGACAAAAGGGGAAGGAGTGAAGAACGCAGGTGAGGGAAGGAAGAGATTTGAAGAAACAGAAATGGGTTTTTGGTGTAATCGGAATAAGAAGAGAACAGGAGAGAGCGACACTGGGCCTTGAGGTTTTTGAAGAAAAAGGAATTAAAACAGGGGATATATGCTACAAATCAAATAAATTGCAGGAAAAATATGAACTGAAATAAAAATTACAAGAATTGAGAAAATGTACTAAAACTAAAATTGGTGTGTTCAAAGATGTTTTTTCCTAGAGGAATTACTTCCTATTTATAGGAAGAATTAGCACAACTTTTAAATAAACAAATGAAATTATTTAAAACTTTACAACCAAAAACACCAATTGCACCCATGTTCTTTCACTTTGCTAGATTCCTTGGCCGGCCACTTTTATTGTGTATAGATGGCCTCCGTAGAAATGCTTTTTATCCCGCACGACTTATAATCTTTAAATAATAAATAATTAATTTAATCTGAAAATTATAAAAATAAATATCTAATATTATTAAATATTTATAAATATAATTTTCTAATCAAATAAAATATTTATTAATAAAAATAAATTCTTAAGCCCTAAGTTGCGGTCTTTTGAACTTTATTTCTTCATTTTGCTATTTCTTCATTTTTCTCGAATTTCCTGAAATGCAGCAAAAATTATTTATTAAAATACGAGTTCAAGCAATAAATAGGTAATAAAAATATGCAAAAATATGCACTTATCAAATACCCCCATACCTATCTTTTGCTCGTCCTCGAGTAAAACACAAAGAAAAATGCAGAATGAAAAACCTATACTCACAGTCGTAGGAATCACGGGTAATTTTAGGTTTACCAACCCGTTAAACCTATAGACGATCTCTACAGGAGGAGTGTTGTCTCCTAAGGGTTTACAGAAGATATACCCATAAAATCTTTGAGATAAATCAGCAAGTATCCAACATTCCTCTTTTACTCTAGCTTTCATTGGTGTCAACAAAACAATTTTGTAGGAAAATACATGCCTTAAAGATTATTCTAATAATAGCCAAGTTATAGGTTCCCACAATCCACATGATTAGACTAAAAATTTACAAAAAATCCCAAGGTGTGTAGTGAATTTAAGGCCTTTGATGGATTAACTGCATACGAACATTTTCTCTTTTTCAACCAATATTGAACTGACCCAATCTCTATTACAACAAGGTTCTAGCCAAACTTCACGTTCTTAGTAGTTAGACCGACCGTGCAATGGTTGAGGTCCCAAAAGACTTTTGCATCAATACCCATTTAGCGAGTTTTAGGTCAACAATCCCAGATCACAAGGGACCTTAGGTTGCTAGGCACAAAGTCCCCTCAGACTTACTTACTCGGGTTATTAATGAGCCCAACCTAGCCGATTTCCCTACTAAGAATTTATTATTACAAAATTACACTAGCAATCAACAATTACAAACATTTATTGACTCTTTTTCTTTTTTTCTTTTTTTTTTCTTTTTTTTTTCCTTTTTTTTTTGTAGATAGGAACCAAATTTCGCAAAGGTTTGATTCGACATTGTTCTAACATGTGGGTTCTCTCTCAGGTATCGAATAACATTCCTATACAATTTTTCCATCAAAAGTCTTGTGCAAATGTGCCGTCTTGGTCTTTTAAGCAAAAATTTGTTCGACACAAGTTTCATGAGGAAAAACCTTACCTGACTACGTTCAAATTATCTAAAGGCATTATACATATAATTTTCGAAAAATAGTCAACACCAACTATTTCTAAAAATTAAAGAGTGGGAAGGACAACTAAGCTAAAATATCTCTATTTTTGGATTTTTAAAATTTTTATTTTTTTGGATTTTAAATTTTTTCAATTTTTTTCAATTTTTTTTTTTGGATTTTTCAATTTTATGTATTTACACTAAAACCCTCCCCCATACCTAAATCATGCATTGTCCTCAATGTATGCAAAATGCAAGATAAATGACAAGGGAGAATTGTGAGAAAATACCTGATAAGGATGAAAGAGAGTTTACAATTACCTATTGAAGACACTTACTTGATTCATGGATCGATGAGGTAGATAACCTCTTCCTCGAGATCAATTGGCAGCTCTAAAAATGGTTTGAGTCTTTGTCCATTAACTTTAAATATATCACCATTTTTAGGATTTTCAATTTCAACAGCACCGTGAGGAAAAACGACCTTAACAACATAAGGACCTTCCCACCGGGATCTCAATTTCCCGGGAAACAAATGAAGCCTAGAATTGTACAAAAGAACTTTTTGACCGGGAGAAAAAGTTTTTCTCAAAATAGATTTATCATGAAAAAGCTTAGTTCTTTGTTTATAGATTTTGGCATTCTCGTAGGCTTCATTTCTCAACTCCTCGAGTTCAGACAATTGCAACTTCCTATGACTACCGGCGGTCGGTAAGTCAAAATTTAACTCTCGAATGGCCCACATGGCCCTATGTTCGAGCTCAACGGGCAAGTGACAGGCCTTGCCAAAGACAATCCGATAAGGGGACATGCCTAAAATGGTTTTAAAAGCGGTCCGATAGGCCCACAAGGCGTCTATCAACTTAGTTGACCAATCCTTCCTATTCGAGTTGACAGTCTTTTCTAAAATTTGCTTAATTTGACGATTCGAGACTTCAACTTGCCCACTAGTCTGAGGATGGTAAGGGGTGGCTAGTCGATGAGTTATTGAGTACTTTTTCAGAAGAGACTCAAATTGACGATTCTTGAAGTGCTTGCCTTGGTCACTAATGATAGCCCTAGGTGTACCGAAACGAGAAAAGATATTCTCTTTGAGGAATTTAAGAACGACCTTGTTATCATTGGACTTAGTAGCAATGGCTTCCACCCACTTAGACACATAATCGACCGCTAACAGAATGTAGAGGTTGCCAAAGGAACTAGGAAAGGGGCCCATAAAATCGATACCCCAGACATCAAAAATCTCAATGATTAAGATGGGGTTCATTGGCATCATGTTTCTCCTAGTGATCTTTCCTAAGTGTTGACACCTATTACACGCGGAACAGTATTCAGCAGCATCCTTGAACAAAGTAGGCCAATAAAAACTGCTTTGGAGGATTTTAGCGGCTGTTTTCTTAGCACTAAAATGCCCTCCACAGGCTTGGTCATGGCAGAAAGAAAGGATATTCTTGAATTCATGATTTGGGACGCACCTCCGAATGATTTGATCGGGACAATATTTAAAGAGATACGGGTCATCCCAAAAGAAGTGTTTGACCTGTGAGAAAAATTTCGATCTGTCTTGAGAGGACCAATGAGAGGGAATGTCACCGGTTGCAAGATAATTTACAATATCGGCGAACCAATGGGAAGTAGAGATGGACAGAAGTTGCTCGTCCGGAAAAGATTCGTTTACAGGGGAGTCGATGGTGGATTCCACTATCAAGCGGGAAAGATGATCGGCGACAACATTCTCAGAACCCTTCTTATCCCTAATTTCTGGGTCAAACTCTTGGAGCAAGAGAATCCACCTAATCAATCGGGCTTTAGAGTCTTTCTTAGAGAATAGATAACGAAGAGCGGCATGATCAGTGTAGACAATGATTTTCGAACCGATAAGATAGGACCGAAACTTGTCGAGAGCAAAGACTACGGCTAGAAGTTCCTTTTCGGTGGTAGAATAGTTAAGTTGGGAATCATTCAAAGTCTTGCTAGCGTAGTAAATGACATGGGGCATCTTATCGATTCGTTGCCCTAAAACGGCTCCTACCGGATAATCAGAAGCGTCACACATCAACTCGAAGGGGAGATTCCAATCGGGAGATCGAATGATTGGGGCAGAAGTCAATTCTTTCTTAAGATGCTCAAAAGATTGTAAACAATCGCTATTGAAATCGAATTTGACATAAGGGTCTAGCCTTCTTGCTAAAATCCTTAATGAAACGCCTATAAAAACCCGCATGGCCTAGGAATGAACGAATGGCTTTGACCGACTTGATGGGGGTAGATTTGCAATGAGGTCAACTTTGGTTTTATCGATTTCTATCCCCTTTTCAGAAATTTTATGACCAAGAACGATCCTTTCCTTAACCATGAAATGACATTTCTCCCAGTTGAGAACGAGGTTGGTTTCTTTACACCGTTTTAAAACTAACTCAAGATGGTTTAGGCACTGGTGAAAAGACGAACCAAAGATGGAAAAGTCATCGATAAAGATCTCGATAAAATCTCCTACCATGTCAGAAAAGATGCGCATCATACACCTTTGGAAAGTGGCTGGAGCAGTGGTTAGACCAAATGCCAAACGTCGATAGGCAAAGGTCCCAAAGGGACATGTGAAAGTTGTCTTTTCTTGGTCTTCGGGAGCAATGGGAATTTGAAAATACCCAGAATAACCATCTAGAAAACAATAGAACGAATGACCGACTAACCTTTCCAACATTTGATCGATAAAAGGCAAGGGAAAGTGGTCTTTTCTAGTGGCAGAATTGAGTTTCCTATAGTCTATGCATACCCTCCACCCATTCTGAACACGGGTGGGCACTTGCTCATCATTCTCGTTGGTGACAACGGTAATGCCAGACTTCTTCGGAACTACTTGAATGGGGCTGACCCAAGAGCTATCAGAAATGGGATAAATGATCCCATTATCAAGACACTTAATAATTTCTTTGCGAACGACTTCCATCATGGTGGGGTTCAAACGCCGTTGAGGATCTCGAACGGGTTTCGCATCCTCAACTAGGTGAATTCGATGTTGGACAATGGCCGGGCTAATTCCTTTAATATCAGAGATACTCCAACCTATGGCCTCCTTATGTTCTCTAAGTACCCTAACAAGCTCATCCTCTTGTGATTCGGTCAAATCAGAGGTAATAATAACGGAAAGAGACTCGTCAGGACCTAAAAAGGCATACTTAAGAGTGTCGGGGAGAGGTTTGAGTTCTAGATCGGGCGGCGTTGACTCAACAGGTTCACTAGTTTCGAGAAGAGACAGGGGAGATGGTGCAACATCATGATTATTTGTAGGAATGGTGGATTATAACATTTGGTTGACCTCATTTGTATATTCGGAAACATCCCAGTTTTGACCAAAGTGGTTTAAACAAAAATCAAGAGCATCATTAGGGGTCATGTAATTTTGATCAACTATTTCATCAATTAAATTAACATCCATAGGTTGATCATGAAAATCATCGGGTTGCTTCCCAACATGAAAGATATTGAGGTCAATGGTCATGTTCCCAAATGTTAGTTTCATCAATCCATTCCTACAATTAATCAAAGCATTTGAAGTGGATAGAAACGGACATCCTAGAATGACGGGAATTTGATATGTCGGATTCCTAACCGGTTCGGTTTCTAGTACCACAAAATCAACAGGAAAGACGAAATCTCCAACTTTAATTAGCACGTCCTCGATGATCCCCTTAGGAATTTTGATTGATCTATCTGCTAATTGGAGGGTAACGTTCGTCTTTTGAAGTTCTCCTAACCCTAGGGTTTGGTAGACAGAAAATGGAAGCAAGTTCACGCTGGCGCCTAAATCGAGTAACGCCTTGTCCACAAAAGAATTACCTATGACACATGAAATTGTGGGACAACCGGGATCCTTATATTTCACGGGAATCTGGTTGGAAAGAATTGAGCTCACTTGGGAGGTCAAAAAGGCCTTCTTAGGGACGTGAGTAGTTCGCTTATGTGTGCATAAATCTTTTAGACATTTCGCATACGAAGGAATTTGTTGAATCGCGTCTAAAAGAGGGATGTTGACTTTAACTTGCTTGAAAACCTCTAAGATCTTGTCTAATTGAGCAGTTTGCTTATTAGAGACGAGGCGTTGTGGGTAAGGAGCTTTTGGCTTAAAGACTCGTTCGTTAGGTTCTTCGGGGACGGGTTTTGTCCCACTCGTTAATCCTTGTTCCTTAGAACTCTCGAGATTAGCGTTTGGTTCAGAATTTGATTCGTCTTCCTCGGGAGACTTGACACCGACATGATTTTCAACTTGCTTACCGGACCTTAAGGAAATGACAGCGTTCACATTGTGAGGAGGTCTTTGATTGATTGGAAATTTAAGGTTTACCTCGGTTTGACTTGGAAGTTTGTTCTTCTCTCGGTCACAAATGGCGTTGGCTAATTGGCTTACTTGGATCTCTAACTTAGATATGGCTTGAGTACTAGCATTTAAAATTTGCCTATCTTGAGTCATGGTTTGCATGAAGGTCTGTTGAGATTGAGCCAAATTAATCGTTGATTTTAGAAGCGCATCGAGAGTCTTTTCCAAGGAGTTAATTCTCTTATCCGACTCATGAAAGCCTGGTGGGTGGGTACTTGATTTTGATAAGGAATGTGATTTTGAGTCGTGTTTGAGAACGGGACTTGGTTTGGATAGTTCGGCTTTTGAAAAGATGGTGGAGATTGGAAATTTTGGCCTTGGTTCCAAGAGAAATTAAGGTGGTTCTTCCACCCGGGATTGTAAGATGGTGCGAACGGGTCATTCCGAGGTCTCGGTTGGAACATTGCGTTCACTTGCTCAAAATCGGGACAAGGTTGAGACTCAAAGTTCGAAGAATTAAAATTTGGGTACATAGACATGGGTGGGGGACTACTATGAGTTTCTAGAGCTTCGAGTCTCCTAGCAAGGGTAGCTAGCTTGGCATCGGTTGCAATATTGTTTCCAATTGAGTGTATACCCCTAGAAGAACTAGATGACTCGTTGGACTTGTGAGGTTCCCTAGTAGACTCCCACAACATAGTGTTCTCGGCTAATTCCTCGAAAAACTCCCACCCTTCGTCTTCATTATTCTCCATAAATCTTCCTTGGCACATAGACTCTAACAACGCGGTTGTTGGACTATCTAAGGCCTCGTAAACAATCTTGCAAAGCCTCCATTTTTCTATTCCGTAGTGGGGGCATTGTGATAAGAGATTTTTAAAACGATCAAAATATTTCCAAAAAGACTCATTTTCCTTTTGATGAAATTGATTTATTTCGTTTGTAATCCTTGTAGTTTTATGGTTTGGAAAATATTTTTTAAGAAAAATTATCACAAATCCCTCCCACGTTGAAATAGAATTAACGGGAAGATTATACAACCATTTTTTGGCATTTTCTTTTAAGGCGAAGTTGATAAGTCTAAGCCTAATGGAGTCTTCGGTCAATTGTTGGATTTTTTGTAGAGCACAAACCTCCTCGAATTCATGAAGGAAAATATACGGATCCTCTCCCTCACTCCCGGTAAACTTAGGTAACATGCTAATATGGTGAGCTTTGATCTCGAAATTATTACCATTTACGGGAGGAAGAGTGATGCACGAAGGTTGAGCGGAATGGGTGGGGTAGCAACGATCTTTTAGCGAGACTGCCATGGTTAAAATCGGTTCAAGTTCAACAAGTTCTACGTGCTCGGTCTCGATCTCGATCTCGGGAGAAGAAGGAATCACAATCGTTCTAACTAGTCTTGAATTATCCCTAAGCCAAGTAGGTTGCATAAACAACGAAGTAACCACGTAGCAAGCAAGTGCGGAAAACACACAAAAGAGAAAGGGTGAAAAATCAAAAGAAAAATCCTATATCTAGGGTTCCTTAATAAAATAACTAGACCTTGCTCCTAACCGTAAGGACCACCAAAAACTCGGTAAATCAGAATTTATTCGGACCGATTTGGCCAGATTAGAGCAGGCATTGCCAAGAGGCCAAACTCGTCACTTAGACACCAAATCTTAATTGGCCAGGTAAGCTTTCGCTTGCCTCGACACCAAAGAGTCGGAATAATTAATGATTACTTCGTTTCTTAGGTACCTTCCTAATTGAGCACGAAATTTCTAGTGGCCAACGTCTAATTAATTTTATTAAAGGCTTGGTATGCAAAATGATGGATTAAATTGTTTTTGGGCCAAGAAAAGAGTGATGAAATACCTTCCCTTATCTTTTGATGGGTTTTGCCCTTAAAATTTATTAGAATGAATGCAACAAACAATGAGACATATACGAAAGCGGTAAACAATTACGGATGCTTACACTACGTGTTCTAATCTAAAGAAAAGAAGAATTTAACGTACCTTTGGGTCCTCCAGCAATCACCACAATTCATAAGGTACGAAAAATTAAAAACAAGAAAATAAAAATCTAGATGATGTGCTCCTAAGTGATTAAATGCATGATGCAACAATTATGTATTTACAACTACTTTTTTTTAGTTTTTCAATTTTTAAATTTTTGTGATTTTCAATTTTTTATTTTTTTTTGTGATTTTCTAAAAATAAAAATGCGAAAAGAGTGAGATACGGGTTACCGAAGCACGCTTTCCAAAAATTCCGATTAATTCCAAGCTCCGTGAGAAGATTCCCGTAATTCCGTACTTTCCTAAAAAAATGAGATAAAAAAAATGAGACAAGTAAAACTAATCCGAAAAATTAAAATTCAAGGCGCGAAAAATATTTAGTTCCCCGGCAGCGGCGCCAAAAACTTGACTTGGCGGAAATGATACAATTAAAATCGCAAGCGCACGATCTCGTTTTAGTATTTTAAGATTCGATCCACAGGAAATATTATTTTCGCAAATCCTTAATTCTAATTTAATCGAACTAGAACAATTTTTTGGTTTTTGGATTTTTACTATTATCCTAAAAGAAAATTTAAACTATTTTCAAAAGAAAATTTAATAATTATTCTATTTCTAAACTAAAAACTGAATTTTTGCATTTTTACTATTTAAATCTAAATTGATTTTTTTAAAAAGAAAATTAACCTATTTTTTTCTATTTCTAAATTAATTTAATTAAAAGTGAAAAAATAAATCACTCTAAAAATTCTAAAATCGATTTAACATTTGGGTTTTGAAAAAAAAAATCGGATTTATACTATTTAATTCTTAAATGGAAAACTATTTTTAATTAATTAATTAAAACAAAGTTTTTATTTTTATTTTTTTTTAAATATACCAAACTAAAATATTAAGAACATTTACAACTAGGACAACTCATGTCTCGACTCAGCAATTTCAGACTCGAACAACCTAACAGCAATTGATTCGATTCGCTAACTTAGTAACGACCTGCTAACACAGTAATAATACCTCGACGAATCAAAACAGGAAACTCAGCTATGTGGACTCGGCAAAAACTCAGATAGAAATCATTAAGACAACTTAAACTCACGAATTCCTGCAACTTAACAAATCAGTTCAGCCATCAACACAAAAACTCAGCCACACCCAGAGAATTCGAACTTAAACAGTAAACTTGACTCTAAATAAAAACTCAACGAACAACAGCAGTCTCAAAACTCAAATCTAACGAATCAGTAATATAAACTTGATTTATCAAACGACTCAGCAAAACGCAAAAACGCAGCAAAATTAGTCATCCAACGAAACCCGTAACTTGACAAAACACTAACTCAAAATCATTGACAAGATAAAACAGCAGAAATAACTACGAACTCAAACACAGACAACCTCGAAAACAAGCAGCGATTACTTAGACTTTCAGACCAGAAATTCGAACAATTAAACGTTACAATCTCTGCGCATGCTGAACAGTACTACGAATAGATTATTAAACTGGGAAAATTCGGAAATCAAACAAAGTACTCATAACATAAAACGACGAGCAAAACAGCGAACGAAACGGTGGAGACCGAATTCACTCGGTAACAGAACTCGGTACTAAACATGTAAATTAAACAACACGGTTATCTAAGTTCACAACTAATTCAATTGCAAAGAAGAGGGGAATGGGTCGAATTTGTGGGTGAAAATCGGAAAGAAGGGGGATAAGGAGGGGGGAGGTGATTTGAGAAAAAGGAAAGAACAGGGGTCGGGTTTGAGGAAGACAAAAGGGGAAGGAGTGAAGAACGCAGGTGAGGGAAGGAGGAGATTTGAAGAAACAGAAATGGGTTTTTGGTGTAATCGGAATAAGAAGAGAACAGGAGAGAGCGACACTGGGCCTTGAGGTTTTTGAAGAAAAAGGAATTAAAACAGGGGATATATGCTACAAATCAAATAAATTGCAGGAAAAATATGAACTGAAATAAAAATTACAAGAACTACAAGAATTGAGAAAATGTACTAAAACTAAAATTGGTGTGTTCAAAGATGTTTTTTCCTAGAAGAATTACTTCCTATTTATAGGAAGAATTAGCACAACTTTTAAATAAACAAATGAAATTATTGAAAACTTTACAACCAAAAACACCAATTGCACCCATGTTCTTTCACTTTGCTAGATTCCTTGGCCGGCCACTTTTATTGTGTATAGATGGGCTCCGTAGAAATGCTTTTTATCCCGCACGACTTATAATCTTTAAATAATAAATAATTAATTTAATCCGAAAATTATAAAAATAAATATCTAATATTATTAGATATTTATAAATATAATTTTCTAATCAAATAAAATATTTATTAATAAAAATAAATTCTTAAGCCCTAAGCTGCGGTCTTTTGAACTTTATTTCTTCATTTTGCCATTTCTTCATTTTTCTCGAATTTCCTGAAATGCAGCAAAAATTATTTATTAAAATACGAGTTCAAGCAATAAATAGGTAATAAAAATATGCAAAAATATGCACTTATCAATCCAATCGGACCAAAAGTAATCATACATCAATGTCCATCAAATCCGGACCATTTTTCTTGTAGCAAATTACATTAAATTTCCTAGGATTAATAGGCCCCCCGGTAAAGACTAGAACATCTCCAACTTCTAGCCCTAACGATTTGGCAAAACCCACCTAAGCTCGATCCTGAATTCTTATTCGTTGACCGGTCGCCTTAACTTGTAAGTGCCACGTTTTATTGTTAAGCTCATCCTTTATTTCCAAGACATCACCGTCATGCCACTTCTCCGCCACTGATTTGAACTTTGCTGCTAACTCCTACACATTAATCACAGGTTAAACAATTGCAAAATCATAAATCTTTTTTTGCTAAATAATTAAATCATACAAATTTTAATATAAAACAAACAAAAACTTACGATTCCATAGCAATAATTCAGGAGATTTGATTGTACAATTCCTACTTTGAATTCATTAACAGAATATGATTTCTCCACGAGGCTTGGACCAAATAAAATTGCTTCAAATCGCCCATCACCAAGATAAGTAAGCACTATAATGTCTCCCTCCTCAAAAAACCTCAAGCCAGAAATCTTGCTTTCCGGTGAGTAAGATCCAATGAAGGTTTGGCCATTTGGTAAAGTAACGGTAATTTCAGAAGGTAGAAGATGATCAAATCGATTAAAAAAAGCCGGGAAGAGGGCCTGCATTTGTACATATGTATATGATCAACCAAAATTATATCAAAAAAGATGAAAATTGTATTGCGTATAATGCATTAAAAGTAAGATAATGTGAACTTACTACGAGACCCGTTTCTGCGTGGGATTTAGTCTTACATAATGAAAAAGCCTTACATCCAACCATGGTAAGTTTATCTAAAAATAAAAACACAATTACTTAAGTTAATTACTAATTGATATATATATATATATATATATATATATATATATATATATATAACAAAGGATAAATGATAGAAAATTTACCATAGGTCGGGGGATCATACTCAACCTCTGTCAGATATTCATTCAAAACATTTACCATAAAGACCCCGTTGCCCTTGTAGGTAAACACGGCGCATATACCATACTTGCTCCGAAATTTCTTAAAAAATCCCAATACGTTTTTAAAATTCCCATCCTCCCGATCGAATCTCACATGGGTCTTCTCACCGTTAGGAAGCTCGAATATAACTGTTTCTGGCATCTCAGCTCCAAAATGTGTTAAAATCGGTGGTGGTATTCTCCGCGGAAAAAAGAGGTGTCATACATATCTACATATTCAAATGCATACATTAATTGACCATTACTCATACCATTTTATTTTGCGGTTTATATTCGCTGGGATGGACAAGGCGCATAAAACGTGGAAAGAGGTAATTTTGACCATCCATATCTATATATTCAAAAAAAGAGAATGAATTGAACAACAAAATTACATAAAAATCGAACATAAATTCGAATGTGTCAAATCGAACCAACAAATCCAACAAACAAAATCCTATAATCGAAAAATAAATTTGAATCCATCCATTCGAACCAAGAAATCCAACATACTAACTCATATAATCGAACATAATTCGAACCAAGAAATTCGACATACAAAATCATATAATCGAACATAATTTGAACCAAGGAATCCGACATACAAAATCATATAATAGAGAATCAATTTACTAGCCCCAAATTCATAAATCCATAAAGTTAAAACCCAAATCGAATATATAGATACAGTGCTTGTGTGTAAGTATATAACAGAGAGAGAGAGAGATGAGTTACCAGAGAGAGAGAGAGAGAGATGAGTTACCAGAGAGAGAGAGAGAGATGCCGGAGAGATCGAGGAGTGAGTGAGAGAGTTAATTGGAGAGAGCAGAGAGTTAACGGAATAAAACATAAAACGGGAACTACAAAAATATTTAAGTGTCTCACAAACCCGACCGTCCTAACGGTCGGGTTAGTCTGACGTGGGAAGGCCTGAAACAACGGTCGGAAATATTGGTCGGTTTTATTCTTTAGTGTTCGTGTGGGATCCATTAATAATATTGGTCGGTTTTATTGGTCGGATTAAACTGACGTGGCCCGTTAGTCAACAGAAGTGGGCCCCACAAGACCTGTTGGTCGGTTTAAGTGGTCAGTTTTATTCTTTAGTGTTCGTGTGGGATCCACAAATAATATTGGTCGGTTTTATTGGTCGGTTTAGGCTGACGTGGCCAGTCAGTCAACAAATGTGGGTTCCACAAGACCTGTTGGTCGGTTTAAGTGGTCGGATTTAAAATAAACCCGACCGTGGTACCTAACGGTCGGATTTAGCTCCAGTAAAGAGTTAGTCGGATTTATGACGGTCGGAAAAGACTCTGTTTCTTGTAGTGTTTGTAATGTAGTGAGATTTAGTGAGCTTGATTTTTTTATTTTGGATTTCATCAAGCCTCCAAAAGTGTAGCCATTTAATATCATTCACTTAGTTAGGTCATAGCAATTGTTGTGTTTCCAAATTCTTTGACACTAGTTTGTGTACATATGATTCGTACTCTAGTCTGTTTGAATTCATTTAATCTTGCCAAACATATTACACATCATTCCGTTATATGTTTCGTTGTCAAGAAACAATGGATGCTCGATTTTATCAGCTGTGGTTCAGTTGATTGAAGAAAGCAAGAAGCTACAGTCTAGAAAAGTGAATTTTCATGTTTTGTGTGATTTCCTACTTCCCCGATCCCCTGTTTTGGGTTTTTGGCATATCCATTGATTAAAGCATAGTCTACACTATATATGTATAGTGGATTCCTACTTCCCCAATCCTCGGTTTTGGGTTTTTGAGACGAACAACTTTTTTTTCTGTAATTTAACACAAAAATAGTATGAGTATAGAAAATTCATCCTTATTAAATTTTAAAACTTTATACACACAAATCAATTCGAATTCACATACAGATAACTAGAAAAAATTATGTAACAATAAACCATATTTAGTTTTTTTTTTTGGATCGGTGTGTTTGCTTTATAATCACAAATTTCCATTAGAGGAAAAGGCTATACACATCTTCAAATTTCATGTCCTCCATATTTGAAGTCATTCCATCTCCCATATTGCTCTCTTCAAAGTCCATATCCCATAAGAATCCGTAATGATCTTCGTCGCACTTAGAGTTCATCACGATCATTTTGTTAACATGATCGGTTTGAAACTGATGAGAAAGTTGAGGGAAATGAGGGTTTAATTGTAAAAAGGTTTCGAGATTATTAGGGTTTTGGTGATGAGGTGCATGGCTTTGGCAAGTTTTAATTTGGTGAAGGTAATTGTTATTACAACCTGGAAGCATAATTTGAGCAGCATCAGGAAAATGGTCCCAACCAGCTGTTGCCTCAGCATCATACACATTTTGTGGGCTCAGATGAGTAGTGCTTTCTGTCTTTGATTTGTAGAAAACTCTACATAGTACCCATTCTTCCTGCAATAATACAAATACATGTTAAGGGAATCAAAAAATTTAACAACAATTAAACTTAACATACAGAATGTAACATAGAATTTTATTTAAATTTTGAAAATCGAATGTAAACATAGAATCCAGAATAAAATCTTACCGTAAAAACCTTTCTTCAGAATCCGTTTATATTTTATGGATATATGTTGCAAGGCCCGCAGTGAGAAGCACAAGTTGTGTCGGTGTAAGTAATGCATGTATATATCTTGCTAACATGGCTTGTTTGTAATATAATGAAATGTGTCCACTATATATGTTACCAAAAGTTGCTAAGCATTAAAAAGGTTGGCTTAAAGTACTTTTGATAAGAGACTAGACCAGCAAGAATTAACGGAGGACTGCAGAACTGGATTTGTGCACTCTTTTCGGGGGTTTATCACAAGTTTTTCATAGCATAGAAGTACAAATACCGAAAACTTATACGTACCTCGGGAGGGATAAGTGGATTTTCGAGACGAAATTCGTGCATGATCCAAGAAGTTTTGATTCCATTAGGAGCTCTATTTTTGTGGAAAACCAGAGTCTTTCTCATCCCAACACTGCAATTAGTCCTTGGATCAACAACTATACGATCTTTTCCCGTGGCTTTCCAGTATCCAGATGTGGTAGCTCTATTTGTTTGAAATCCAGTAGCATATTTCCGATGTCTGAAGCTGAAGAAGTACCACTCTGTTGAATTCAGCTTTGCCGCCTCTTCAAAAGATCAGTATACAAGTGCATACATGTCAGAAGAAAAATGTTTTATGCAATGGTGAAAATTCAAAAGAATTAGCTAGGAAATCTATTTACATGCATGCATACAATAATTAAGACATTTATATATACATTCAAAAGGTTGGGGCAAGAAACAAATTCAAAAGGTTTGATTTGAGAGAAAGCTGAGATGTAAGATTTCGAATTGATCTCTACGTATTTAATATTACAGGTGTGTCTTTTTCTTTTTATATAATGAAACTTCTGTGTTATAAAATAATTGTGACCCATGCTGGAATATATTTATACAGTGCTACAAACTGTGGTTTAGATGTGTACTTGTGTAGGGTTAATGCAACTTATTGTTAATTCCAAGACGAGTTCCTACCACTTTATTATGAAATTCAGAATCTCTCTCTCTCTCTCTTGCAAGATTGATCCCCACACCTTACCAGGAACGTACATAAAATGATGAGAGAGAGGAGAGAGAGAGAGGGAGAGAGAAAATCTCAAGAAAAAAGGAAAAGGACTACAGGAAGATGCCATTGAACTGAAAAGAAAACTCAACTAAAAGTAGCTCGCTAGCTAGATATCTTACCAGGAAGCTGCCATGGCTCACATGTATGAAGGTCAATATCCACTAGAGTACCGTTGGAAACATCTTCATGTGCAATCTTTTTGTGAAGATAATGGCACACTAATTCTTCATCATTCGGATAAAACCTAAATCCCGGGGGAAGTGCTGCCCCAATGTCCCTTAATCCCATGTTATTGCTTAAGGAGAAATTTAATAGAAGTAAATATGGTTGAGCTTAAAACTCTAAAGAATGTTGGTGCTTAGTTCTGGGGAGAAATATTGATAGTATATATAGAATACAAATTTAAAATTCTAAAGAAGTAAATGCTAGACAATGATAGTATATATTGATAATACAAATTTAGACTTACGACGAAAATGTGAACTTATGGCGAAAATTTGAAATTAAGACGAAATCTAGATCTTGCGACGTTTTTGTGAACTTTCTACCCGAGCAAAAACGACGAACACTTTACGTCATAATTGACCCCATTTACGATGGTTTTAATACAAAAAAATCGTCGTAAATGACCCAGATTCTTGTAGTGGTATTTTAACATTTATTGCTTGTGTAGATTTTATGGATATTGTGGGAACATTTATGGTAAAAGAATAAATAATGACCGATTAATATATATTTGATTCAATTCACATCAATTTAATTTTATTAAGACATAGAAAACCTCCATATAATTCTTTTCACTTGGGGCATATGTATATACACACATATATTATTGGTAGGAACATAATCGTTGATAGAAAATAATCGATAGGAATAATTCATTTTTTTAGAATGTATATTATCTTAATGATGGTTGCATAATTAAATACAAACTCAATAATTATCACATAAAGGTGACATGTAGTTGTAATTGAGATTAGGGATGAAAGATGAACATGTAAAAGATAATGGTCAAAACACCACCTATATATGTCATACACTCAAATTTGACCATCTTTTTTAAATATAATTAATCTCATTGATCCAAATATTATTTGTAAATGTCTATATCTGGTCGACCAAGTATAATTATTTTAAAATATAATATATTATCAATAACCTGTCATGTTGCAAAATTATGGTACAATGAGTAAGTGACATTAATTAACAAACCGCGCGTATAATTAACTTTGGCCAAATGAGTACTTCAATCATTTATTTTTACTTTTCTAACAACACATACGAGTTAAATCTTTTAAGTGTACCACACTCTTTAATTAATAAGCTACAAAACATTGATATGTCTACAGTCTACATACTAAATCTTAGAATCATATAGAAAATCATGAAAGCAGCCGGATATAGAATATACATTAATCATCCAGTTAAGTCATATGAATTAGATACTCTTTCTGTTTTTTTTTTCTTTTCCTATTTTGATTTTTTATATTATTTATTATAAATCGTTGACTACTAATCTATACTATACTATAATAAGCGAAAGGTTAACCCCATTTTTTGTTATCATCTCATTTTTAATTATCCCTCATTCATAACCGTTAAATTTTCAACTCAAATAGATCCTGACCGTTCATTCATAACCGTTCATTCATAACCGTTAGATCTTCAACTCAAATAGATCCTGATCGTTAAATACAATAATACTAAAAGTTGTTATATAAAGAGGTCTAAGGTTCGATTCCCGTCAACAACATATTAATTTCTATTTAATATTAAAAATTATTATATAAAAATGTAAAGTTCAAATTCTTCCAATAACATATTAATATTTATAATATTATATTAAATTATGAACGAATTATAAAAAATTAAAACTAACATGTGTTTTGCACGAACATGTAAACACTGACACAAATATTATGTGCCATATACAAACATATTCTTAACACGTTTCTTATTTAAGTGTGGATTTTTAACATATGAATTAGAATATAATCAGTTTATGATAGAAACGATACAATCTCATCAGGTCTAAGGAGAAGTGAGAAATTTTGATATTATTTTTTTAGGGGAGAAATGTGGATATCTTTATCAATATACCCGCTTATTTATATTATTATATTAAAATCGAAAAATTGAAAATTTGTCAATTTTGTTTTCGATTTGATTATCCTAATTATTAAAATAAATAATAATATTATTATATTACCAAAACAACAATTCAAAAATCTAATTACAAATGTTAAAATAATTATATTCCAATTAAAAATCCTCCACCCGCATTGGATTCTACTTGGACTCTTTTTTCTACTATGTCCCAACAATTCAATTACTCATCTTCTCCCAAAATTTCACTTCTAATAAAACACGTTACCTTTTAATTTAATACTAATATTACTGTAATTAATATATATCCAAAATATCACAAAATATCTTTTAGTCATTATTTTTAATAATAATTTTTTTATTACAAAAACAACTCAAAAAGTTAATTACTAATGTTAACGTAATTATATTCCGATCAAAATTCCTCCACACCCGCATTGAGCTTCTGCTTGGACTATTTCTCGTGCTATGCTCCAACAACTCAATTACCCATCTTCACCCAAGGTTTCACTTCTAATTAAAACACGTTACCATTTAATTTAAAACTAATATAACAATAATTAATATATACCCAAAATATCACACCATATCTTTCCGTCATTATTTTTAGTAATAGTATTTTTTTCTAATTAAAACACACTACCTTTTAATTTAAAACTAAAATTTAATTTATTAATATACACCCAAAAATATCAAACCATATATTCAAATCATTATTTTTAGTAATAAATAAGAATCGTTAGATCTAATAATAAGATATATTATATGATTAAATTACTTTACTAAAAATTCAAGGTTCGAACTCGTCAACGACATTTTTAATTTAGAATTTTATAATATAAATTTTAAACCATGCATATCATTATTTAAATTTATATTAAATTGAAATTAAAAAAATTATTGAAATTAATAATTATATAAAAACATAATTTATAAGATAAATATAGTCATGAGTGATTTTGTTTGTTCGTATTTGTGAGTAGTTTAATATAGTGAAGTTTTTATATTTAATATTTAATATAAAATTAAAAATATTAATAATTAAAAATATACATTTACGTCCAAATAGAAAAAGTTTTTAGAAACTGAGGGTGTATTGAATCTCCAACAGTGGGTCAAAATATATTATAAAGGACCTACCAATGACCTCATACATCTGGCAAGTACGGGATCAGCCAACTTAATTTATTTTCAGGATAAAAATAGCATGTTTTTGGCCGAAAAATATATTTGGTGTGCACTTCCTTATTTGGTAATAAGAGCTAACTCGAGTCTAGGGGACAAGTCAAGTAACTACACGCAGCTGCCTTCCGAGATGCAGTCATTTTCTCAAAGATTTAAAAAATAATGAAATTCAATTGCTTGTGTTTTTTTTTTTGGAGTTAAGAGCATTATTAATTATATGGTGTCTGCAATGCAATAATAATCAAAACGAGACGAAACTATCTCTGTCTCAACGAGAAATCAGCTATAATATATAATTAGAATTGTGTATAATAGATTTTGACAAGTTGGGTCCAGTTGATACATATCTAGAAGAATTGTTGAAATGGGACCTCAAAGGTTTAGAAATCAGTACTTAATTAGAAGCTCAAGATCTCAAAAAATATTGGATTAAGAAGATTTACCACCTCAAACTTTCAAGACACCTGTAGGGTTATTCCTCTGTTGGCCAACTTGAATAAGTTAATCAACTACCATATCTAACAATCAATCGTGCATTTAGACGTACGATGGTTCCTCAATATTTGGTTTTCATAAAATTTTATCATATGAAACCGTGAGAAGCCAATGACAAGTATAAATAAAGTTTTTCGAATATATATGAGGTTAATTATTTAAGTTATATAAATGAATCAAATATAAACACGATTTTGAGATTCATCGATCTCGTAAATGAGCTGAATTTGAGCACCACATAGTTCAACCCGAAAATTCGCAAATAAATTCGATTATTTCATGAACTAATTCGTTAATATAATCATGAGCCATGTTCATAAATACAGTTTATGAATGAGTTTATGCAAAAACTTGATACATATGTTCGTGAACAAATTTCATTAACATTTCACACGAATTCTTGAAGTCACGATAACTAATAGATAATTGTATAAGTAAATGTTACAATGCAATATGTTAGTTTATTTTGTCTATTTATTATTTTCTTTTTGTTAAATCTATACATTATTTTTATTATTAGTAATTAAATAATAACATATGTCACATTCTAAATAATAATATTAGTTTGTATTAAGTATTAACTAAACCTGATTCAAATTTGATTTGTTGATAAGTCCAAATTTGAAGCATTTCTTGAGTTTTTGAGGATTCATCTTCCATTTTTCTTTCTATTTTAATGCATTAAAATTTTTCAGATAAAAATTTGAGGTGTTCGTGGACATGAGATAATGAGCACTATTTATAAGATGTTCATGAGCGCATTCGTGAATATTAGCTTGTTTGACATGTTCATTAAATATTTGCGAACATGTTCATGAATAAAATATTTCTAAATGAGTTGAAAGACTAACAAAATTATTAGTTTGATTAAAGTTTAAGCTCGAATTCGTGTTCGATGTATTTATAACAAGCTGATACATAAATAGTTAAGATTTCGGCTCGTTTCGACTCATTTACAACCCTATATACGAAGAATTTACGATAGCACTTTCGACATAAAATTTTTGGAACAATTTTCAATTTCTAGAACAATATTCTGTAGTCTGGGTGTGTGTTCAACTAAAAGGTAAAAAAAATGTCGAAAAATATATAATGAAAATCATACAATATCTGTAAATTAACACTTTCAAGAATGTAGAACAAGCATCCTAGCTGTTATATATTATCCTAAATTATATTTTTCTGTAAAATACCATCCCATATACACACAAATATATATCTTGAATGGCAACGATTCTTCAGAAAACAACACAATATAAATATTATTAATTGAGAAAATAATAGTGCTCGAGTCGGCAATGCTTAAAAGTTCCCCAATATATACGCTGATAGCTATAGGTGTAAATCATTCACTATTAAGATTTCAGGCAAAAACAAAACATTACCACCGAAATTCCTGATATATATAGTATTAAAAATCACACGCGCGTATGGTTTTATCCTTACGCCTTAGACACCACAGATTATATATAAATCTATACTAGTAAAGCTACACAGCGGCACAGCATATCCTTTAAAACCACTACAATATTAACAAAGATCATGTGGAGTAACTAAATATAAAACCTGATCAAGAAAATAGTAACCTAATCATGAAATTCTTGAAATGTATATATTGAAAAATAATGAAGGATATGGCCATGAATTCGAATAGGACCATAGGGTATGTAAAAAGTCCTACCACACATATCCCCAAATTTGAAAGGATTATCAAAATTATCAATTGCACAAATACATTTTCGTAATTTTGGAACATATTTAACATATTTTGGTATGAATTTTTGGCATAATCTTTAACTTGTGGGTATTTTTGACATTTAAAGGATCCTCATTTTTATATTTGTAAAGTAATTAATTCATACGGAATCTTAAGGTGTAGTGGAGGTTCCAATCTCATACTATATTCTAACATTTCCATTTTTGGATCAAATAGTGAATCACCGACACCTTCTTTGGATCATAACTTGCCAATGTATCTATATTAAGTATTAATAATATTCCGGTCGTAAAAAATCAAACTTGATACCTCATGCATGGATCTAATACTTAAGTAATCAATCCATCTAAAATATTAAGATATCACAAAAAGATACTAATTAAATTTTATATTATATTCTTAAAATATTTAACTTAGGGCCACCAAAATAGTTGGTACGGAACTGAACCCAAAACATTTTAGCTTCTAATATTCTTACAATGTGTATGACTATTTAAACATGAGTTAAAAATGGAAAAGCATTATAACGCACGAGAAAATCGCGTATTTATAAATGTTTATTTAATATTAAATGTGAATTCTGTGATGCGAATATTTTTGAGAAGGTCAATATATGTGATATCGTGTTTATATGTTTATATGATGATATATGTGTGTCGTGTAAGCCCGTGCATTTTTATTTGCATTTTTAATGATTTAAATTTATTTAAATCATGTATTATTGATATTCTGAGAATTTTATAAAATAATCGGAGTTGTTAAAAATCATGAAATCTTTTGTGTTATCATCTTTATGATATTACAAAATTTTTAAAATTATTGGGAGAATTATTTTGGGTGTTTAAGTATTTTAAAATGATTTTAGAGTTTTTATTGTATTTAAATGATCAAAACTTGCAAAATTCATATTTAATTCATTATTGATCCTAAAAATATTTTAAAAACATGTGGGTGTTCATAATTTTTCACTCTTTATTTTTAAAATGAAAATTTTAATTTCCACCAAATTTTCTATTTGATTTCGATTTTATTAAAAAGGGTGGATAGTTGATTTTAACTAACTTTTCGGAATTTTAAAATTTTTAAAATGCTCCTTATCTTCTCAGACTTTCTTGTGGTTCCAGATTATTCTTATTGTCTCTCCTTCACAATCTCTCGAGCTCGACTATCTCTCTATCTCTCAATCAATCTCTCTCTCTCATCTCTCCCTCTCTCGAATTCAATCTCTCTCCTTAATCTCTTTCTCTCCTCTCTATAATCGATAGATGTGTGGGTATTGTGCTTTGTTGTGCTACGTGTGTGTGTGTAAATCTTGGGTGTGTGTATAGTTGGTTCTCAAAGAAATTGGGGGCTGAGTTCAGTGGCTTGACCGATTCGTTGTGTGGACTCGAAGCTGTGAGTTTGTGTGTGCACAGCCTTACGTGTATATGCAGAGATGCTGGCGAGGTGCGTGTAAAGTAGAGAGGTTGTGTGCTGGTAATGGTGTGTCTCGACAGTGTGTCATGGTATGGTTAAGGAGATGAGGGAGTCGGAAAGGGACTGAAGATGTCAAGAGGTGTGGAAGAGAAAGACTGTGGTATGTCTTGTGTTTGGGTATTTGCTGCACGAATACTGTGTGTACAAGTATATTCCGATGGTTATTACAAAGCTAAGGAGGTAGTGTTTATTGTAGTTTATAAGTGATTGGAGAAGGAAGGATGTAATTGTGGAAAGGGAGCAGATGATGTGGATTTTTTGTGTTGAATTATGATGATAAGATGCTAATTGTCTTAATTCGATTTACTAGTTTCTATGATTTCCTGTTAGACTAGTATGCGCATGTTTGATATTTAGCTTTCACTCGAATTGTTATGCTTGGATACGAAAATCTTTAAATATTGGTTACTCGGTGGGTTTCAAGTTTGGATGTCGAATTTTCAAACTTTGGTTTTTCATTTTTGAGTTTTAGTAATCTAAGCTGCAATTCATGATCTTTGGGTGTATTTCAAATTGTGAGAGACTATTTAGCACTATGCGATTGACGTTTAATTAATGAATTCATTCAGTGGTTCAATTCGAAATTAGTCAAAAACGTTAATACCGGTTTTGAATAATGTGTATCGTGGGAATAAGTCCCATTTCAAAATTTGTTAGATATAGAGCTTACATAGAGTTGTGATGTATTGGTTGAAGGTTTATTTTGGTGGTAGTATGGTTTTAAAGGAATTGTTGTCTGAGAGTGTACTGAAGTAGTGTTTTACCTTCGTATAGGTACGAGTAGGAGGCCCGGCTAGGTGCCAGTATATGTAAGGACGACATTTTAAGAAAGGAATTGTGTATCAGAGTTGGTGAGTGTAATCAATTAGAGATTAACGAATGATGGAGGAAGAACGAATGTATAGCCGAGCAGATGCCAACGTGTAAAGAAGTAGAAGCTGTTGTAAAGTGAATGATAGATAGAGATATTGGAAGTAGAAGCTTCATGTATTAAGGCAAATGTTATCGCTCCTCACTTATTGTTCAAGTGATGCAATTATGTTTTATTTATATATCAATGTATCGATCAAATTATGGTTACAAAGTGACGTCCTTCTCATATGACGTGCAAATGTTTATATTTCTACCTATAGCTCAAGTGCAAACTTTCAAATAATCTTACGAATACCTCTTTCCTTCAATAATATTTTAAAACGTGCTGTTATTGGATTCCTCAGAAGAGTACCGTTTCTTTCAGTTTATTTTATTTTCTTCAAAAATGTTTAAGGGACGTTCTAAAACAAAGGAAATCCAAGATTTTAAATTCTTATAAAAGTCTTTCGGCATAATTTCTGATTTTAAGCATTTTTCACCCGATGGACCCTCTTTGAGGGATGTTTTTATTCAAACTAATTTACAATTAATTATTCTGGTATAACTGTACAAATGTTCATTTTGAACTATTTAATGTACTTAATTTAATCCAAACTTTACAATGTGTTGGAAAATTTTTATTAATGTTTAGCACTTGATTATATCCTAGTTTTCTCGTATATTCTCAGTTGTGGTTAATCATCTTGCCATTAAAATCCTTTCTTCGATTCATTTAATGATGTATGATCCCAATTATTCGTATCGAACTTATCGATACCCTTGGAGATTGTTCTTTGTTATCACCCCTTTATCGTGTCGAACTCGTCGACACCTATTGATATTATTATCCTTTACTTATCCCCGTTGTTGGGTTGATCTAATCGATACCAGTTGATATTCATCAGTGGTTCTTAATTATGAATTGTTATTCTGAACGTGAGTTTCCAGTTGTTTGGAGATCATAGGTTGTCGATTGTCCCGACACCTTGTGTGGATGATTTAGAATTGGAAATGTTTTTAAATGTGGCCCTTGGGGCGTAAAACCCTTCGGGGTGGGACCTTATTATGGTCGGAAGTTAAGGCCAATGTGTGCCATGGATCTAATTAAGGACATTGCTGTGCTCGTTTGTCCTAGGACATTGCTGTGTGCGTTTGTCCGGGGTTAGTGCTGACTGATCAACAGCCTAACCTTGTGGCAATCTAAAAAAAAAAATTTGATATCACCGATTCTTTCAAATAATGAGATGAAACTCCTTTTGTTTATCAGAGTTGTCAACATTTATTTTAAAATTGCTATCACTATTGCACTTGCTGAGTATTGTTGGCTCACTCTTGTTTCTGTTTATTTCCCCAGTTGTTAGAGATGATCAGAGGAACTAGTGATCAGTTGGTATTGCTCTATAGGCAGCGAGAGGAGACGTTCGGGTTACAGATTCTCATTGGTTAGTGGTTGGGAACTAGTCAAGATTGAATATCTAGTTAGACGGTGACCTTATTTATTCACAGAAATTGTATATTATTTTATTTTATTCGGATTCGGGTTGTAATAGTTAATTAGTAGTTGTTTCATACTGTGACCTGTGAGCGGTCTTGGTTAGTTAGAATTTATACTTCTTTATGATTTTGTCAATATTATGTGGTGAGCAGTTTTGGATTAGTTTTGTTGATTTGGACAGGTGGTTAGTCATATTTATGAATACATCATGTCAAAATTTTCTGAAATTTCCCTATAAAAATATTTATTTACTTATAAAAAGCCTGTATGTTAATATAGTAATGTGAGGGTGTTACAAGTTGGTATCAGAGCTACAGGTCACAGTCACTGAAACAATTAGGTGGGAAATTTGGGATAGAGTAATAGAAAGGTTAGGGTGTGTGCATAAGATAGATGTCGGGTAGAACGACTTAGGATAAGGATCGCGAAAGGATACTTCGGCAAGCGTTGCGACGTTGTACGGTCTTTTGACATATCGCACGAGTAGGAGTTCGATTCGTTCAAAGATTTGGTTATGAGCGAGACAGATAATCCAGAGCCGCCTGGGCTAAGTGAGCAATTAAAGCTACCAGTTTGAAGAACATTATCTTGAGACTTTCGTGTACCTTCCAGAATATTTCTACGACTTTAGCTACGATATGAATGTTATAGAGAGAATACGAGAACACTAGGAATAAGATGTGGGAAGCGATTGTTGGCATGAGTTGGAAGTGTGGGCATAGCTGTACGCTATTAGCCATTGATCTTGGTTGAATTCTTAATTGATTCCCAATTTGGGCAGTTGAATTGATTCTTGTTCTTGCTCTGAATTGTTGTAAACGAATTCACGATTTATATTGTTGCTGAAGCATTTGTTGTGCAGTGACGGTTAAAATCGAGAATGAATGGAGATCTTCTTATTTATTCAACTCATTATTGTCAGGCCGGTTTTGGCAGCTAGGTATATTAATGCTTAGCCGAAAAGAGTGAGATTATGAATAATTATGAATTTCTTGAACGTTTGTTTAATCGACTATACTTTAATTCATGATGAGTTTCGTATATCAGATTCACTTGAATTCAATCCTATTCTTTCAGAAATATCCCTATTTTTAAAGGACACTTGATCCAACTCTATACTTGATAATTTTGAGACTCTTGAACTCTTTTCATTTTCTCCTGAATATTTAATCTTCTTTATTCAAACTGAGATGAACAACCTATGTATATAGGGGATTCAGGGACATTTTATCTCTGTGATAAAAGTCTGGTGGAATGCCACTTATTGTGTTTGTCATGAAAGTACTAAAGACTGGCCATCTTTTTGTACAAGGGCAGTTGACCTAAGTGACAAATACAACCTGATAACAGTTCGAAGATCATATTGATCTCTCGGTTAAAATTCTTTCACGAAAGATTTTATCAGAAAAAATTCAATGTACATTCATACCTGATACCTATTCATTCTAATGACTTCCTTTGTCAGAAACCCGAATTATTTTGGATTACCAGTGAAGAAAAGCCGCGAAGATAGACGCGACGATATCATAAGTGGTTGAAATTGCGATTACGTTGACGAAGAATTGGTTAAGCAAGATTGAGAAATTGATGTTAAGACAGAGATGACATATCAAATTGAATTATTTATTGGATCGACAAACACATGTACAAGAATCGAGATTACTGAAAAATTGAGAAAAAGAAAGGAGTGGGTATTAAGTGCACAAGATTACAGATTTTATTAAAGGTTGAAAAGAGAATGATGATGAAGATGTTTGGTAGGTGACAATTAGTGTTAATGAAAGATTGTTTTGGACATCTGTTTAATTTCGGAGATAGTAAATGAAATATTATAAGATTCTGAATATTTTGAAACCCGTTGTTGGATATTAGATTTTTGAACCCAGGAAGGATAAATTGAATAAAGTAGAATGAAGCGGGAAAGATTTGTTTGTAAGAACTATCAGAAGGAAATTAAATTTGAATAAGAAGTAAGATGATTGTGTTGGAGTTAATGACTGGTGTGAACTCAATTTGAAGAGTCGTGATTATTAAGAGTAGAAGAGAATCGACCAAGGTGGAACAAGATGAGTAGAAGAGGAAGACAGTTAACCATGAAGTTAATTTCAGAAGCGTTTCAACAGAAGTCGTGTAATTCAGCTAAGGGAAGAATGAAGAACTTAGAAGATTTAGAGCTGGGAGAACGGGGCACAGTAGTTGCCCACATAATGAGAATTAGTAGAATTTACCAAGGTCACATGGTTAGAAGTTAAGATTTCGAGGAAAAGCATATTGAAATTGTGTTGAGATAAATGCAGAAAGTTGCAAGTGTAATCGGATAGAATAGTGTGGTAATAAGTGACGGAATCAGAGATCAAAAGTTGTGTGCCGTACACAGGGGAAGATAGAGGTGTTGGCAGAGATTGTATCATATCAGTACTGGTGGACCCTCTAATGAAAGTCACGAAATTGTTTTTCAATAAATTATTAGGAAGCTAGAAGTCTTAACGATCATGCAGACCAAGAGATTATTGTACCAAGATTATAAAGTTGTTTTGTATAGAGGAAATTATCAGAAAGGAAATAGTTAAATTGGTGGAAATTCCAGTGATTAAAATTTTTGAATGTATAATTTGATGGATTACCCTGATTGTCACCAGGTAAGGATGAAGGGTTTATTGTTATTTATTTTCCAAAAATAGAAATTAGTTTCAAGGAGTTCAATATTGAATGACAGCAATGGAAATGTTGGAGTTAACAATTTGATTAAAGGATTTTTGCAAGAGAAGGAGTGGTAATACTCATCGTATCTCAAGAGGAAAATTATGCGCAAGATTTCTAAATATGAGTTTTAGATGGAAAGGAACCAAATTTTAAGACATGTGGTTAGTAATGAAAGAATCAAAGTGAATTTTTTTGAAGATAGAGCGGTAATTAATTGAGAAAGACCATAATGCTAGTAGAGGTCGGAAGTTTTAAAGGATAAACCAGGAACTACTAAAGGTCATTGAAGGTTTTTATATAGATGTGAAGAGAGCTTCTAAGAGCTATGGAGGATTAATAATCAATCCAGTGATAATGAAGCTAAATGAGCAAGTAGACTTTGTGAATTACTGTGATGGTTCGTAGAAAAGGATGAGGTTGTTTATTGTCATAAAAAAAAAGAGAGTACATGTTGATATTCATAAGCAGAAATATTGACACATGAGTTGGAATTGAACGTGATAAATTTTTCACCTAGAGTTGAGAAGTCAGATATGGAAGTTTGAACGCCTAGTCTACAAGAAGGTGATCGATACCGTAGTATTTCAGCCTGAATTATTAGAGAATTAAGAGGTACCGAGATATGGTGATGAACCAGAATGTGAATGAGTTGACGGGAGAGAAATTGAGCAGTCAGAAGGATAAGTGGTGAAATTGTACCTTATTTCGTAATATCTCGAAATGCGAGCGATGAATAGATGCCGCAATTTTTGTGGTTAAATTGATTAGTGTAAAGTGTTGGAGTTATAATGCGTAGAGTCAAGTTCGAGAATTTGTTGAGTAAGTAGAGTTATGTTTCAGAAATTGATTTCAGAAGACGCGGAATAAGTATAGTTTAGAGGGTTTTCTAAGATCGTGAGGTATTTGTTGAAGACGTGTAATTGAGTTGATGTATCTTAAGTCAAATTTCTTGATTAATTAAAGTTAGAGTTTGTTGGAAATTGTTGGAATGAAAACGTTTTATGATTGGTATTCAGGGGGGGCTGTGACCCCAGAATAATTGAAAGTACAAACCAGGTAATCAGGATTTTGTTTTTGTAGTGGGTTATGAAATTTATTAGTTGTCAAAACTATAAATATCGAGGATAGAAATGTTTTTATATGAATGAGAATAGAGTTGTTAATTGAATCATGTTTGACGTGTATCCAATGACGTATGTAATTGATTGTAGTATTCGATTTCAAGGACAAGATCGAGAATGGATGACATGAGGTTTGGTTGACAGATTGAATCAAGGTATCATGGATTGTTCATTGTTCAATTGCCTGTTTACTGCAAGTCAAGGCATATTTATTTTTTTACTTGTTTACTGCAAGTCAAGGCAGATTTCATGTTAGCAATGTATATGATTAAATTAAGATGGTGAATAAATGGAAATGAATTGTGTGGATGATTGGGTTGGTATTTGAAGTGATTACGCAGGGCATAGTCCAATATACGAATAGGTCATGCCCGATTTTCTGTAGATCAGGCATTCGTCTAAGAGTAGTAAACATTTTGAATTAACGGAATTTGTAAGGGTAAGGTTTAGGTTTATCTTAGAATTTTAGTGCTTACAAGATGAGCCTATCGAAGTATGAATTGATGTGGAGGAGTCCTAAAGTTGAGGACCCAAATTGAGGAAATAGGAGCAAGATGTTTGAGAAGTACTGTTACTTGTGTTATTAGAATTGATTCTGAGGACAGAATCCTGTTAAGGGGGGAAGGATATAACGTCCTAGAAAATCGCGTATTTATAAATGTTTATTTAATATTAAATGTGAATTCTGTGATGCGAATATTTTTGAGAAGGTCAATATATGTGATATCGTGTTTATATGTTTATATGATGATATATGTGTGTCGTGTAAGCCCGTGGATTTTTATTTACATTTTTAATGATTTAAATTTATTTAAATCATGTATTATTGATATTCAGAGAATTTTATAAAATCATCGGAGTTGTTAAAAATCATGAAATCTTTTTTGTTATCATCTTTATGATATTACAAAATTTTTAAAATTATTAGGAGAATTATTTTGGGTGTTTAAGTATTTTAAAATGATTTTAGAGTTTTTATTGTATTTAAATGATCAAAACTTGGAAAATTCATATTTAATTCATTATTGATCCTAAAAATATTTTAAAAACATGTGGGTGTTCATAATTTTTCACTCTTTATTTTAAAAATGAAAATTTTAATTTCCACCAAATTTTCTATTTGATTTCGATTTTAATAAAAAGGGTGGATAGTTGATTTTAACTAACTTTTCGGAATTTTAAAATTTTGAAAATGCTCCTTATCTTCTCAGACTTTCTTGTGGTTCCAGATTATTCTTGTTGTCTCTCCTTCACAATCTCTCGAGCTCGACTATCTCTCTATCTCTCAATCAATCTCTCTCTCTCTCTCTCATCTCTCCCTCTCTCGAATTCAATCTCTCTCCTTATTCTCTTTCTCTCCTCTCTAGAATCGATAGATGTGTAGGTATTGTGCTTTGCTGTGCTGCGTGTGTGTGTGTGTAAATCTTGGGTGTGTGTATAGTTGGGTTCTCAAAGAAATTGGGGGCTGAGTTCAGTGGCCTGACCGATTCGTTGTGTGGACTCGAAGCTGTGAGTTTGTGTGTGCACAGCCTTACGTGTATATGCAGAGATGCTGGCGAGGTGCGTGTAAAGCAGAGAGGTTGTGTGCTGGTAATGGTGTGTCTCGACGGTGTGTCATGGTATGGTTAAGGAGATGAAGGAGTCGGAAAGGGACTGAAGATGTCAAGAGGTGTGGAGGAGAAAGACTGTGGTATGTCTTGTGTTTGGGTGTTTGCTGCATGAATACTGTGTGTACAAGTATATTCCGATGGTTATTACAAAGCTAAGGAGGTAGTGTTTGTTGTAGTTTATAAGTGATTGGAGAAGGAAGGATGTAATTGTGGAAAGGGAGCCGATGATGTGGATTTTTTTGTGTTGAATTATGATGATAAGATGCTAATTGTCTTAATTCGATTTACTAGTTTCTGTGATTTCCTGTTAGACTAGTATGCGCATGTTTGATATTTAGCTTTCACTCGAATTGTTATGCTTTGATACGAGAATCTTTAAATATTGGTTACTCGGTGGGTTTCAAGTTTGGATGTCGAATTTTCAAACTTTGGTTTTTCATTTTTGAGTTTTAGTAATCTAAGCTGCAATTCATGATCTTTGGGTGTATTTCAAATTGTGAGAGACTATTTATCACTATGCGATTGACGTTGAATTAATGAATTAATTCAGTGGTTCAATTCGAAATTAGTCGAAAACGTTAATACCGGTTTTGAATAATGTGTATCGTGGGAATAAGTCCCATTTCAAAATTTGTTAGATATAGAGCTTACATAGAGTTGTGATGTATTGGTTGAAGGTTTATTTTGGTGGTAGTATGGTTTTAAAGGAATTGCTGTCTGAGAGTGTACTGAAGTAGTGTTTTACCTTCGTATAGGTACGAGTAGGAGGCCCGACTAGGTGCCAGTATATGTAAGGACGACATTTTAAGAAAGGAATTGTGTATCAGAGTTGGTGAGTTTACTCAATTAGAGATTAACGAATGATGGATGAAGAACGAATGTATAGCCGAGCAGATGCCAACGTGTAAAGAAGTAGAAGCTGTTGTAAAGTGAGTGATATATCGAGATATTGGAAGTAGAAGCTTCATGTATTAAGGCAAGTGTTATCGCTCCTCACTTATTGTTCAAGTGATGCAATTATGTTCTATTTATATATCAATGTATCGGTCAAATTATGGTTACAAAGTGACGTCCTTCTCAAATGACGTGCAAATGTTTATATTTCTACCTATAGCTCAAGTGCAAATTTTCAAATGATCTTACGAATACCTCTTTCCTTCAATAATATTTTAAAACGTGCTGTTATTGGATTCCTCACAAGAGTACCGTTTCTTTCATTTTATTTTATTTTCTTCAAAAATGTTTAAGAGGAAATCCAAGATTTTAAATTCTTATAAAAGTCTTTCGGCATAATTTCTGATTTTAAGCATTTTTCACCCGATGGACCCTCTTTGAGGGATGTTTTTCTTCAAACTAATTTACAATTAATTATTCTGGTATAACTTAACAAATGTTCATTTTGAACCATTTAACGTACTTAATTTAATCCAAACTTTACAATGTGTTGGAAAATTTTTATTAATGTTTAGCACTTGATTATATCCTAGTTTTCTCGTATATTCTCAGTTGTGGTTAATCATATTGCCAGTAAAATCCTTTCTTCGATTCATTTAATGATGTATGATCCAATTATTCGTATCGAACTTGTCGATACCCTTGGAGATTGTTCTTTGTTATCACCCCTTTATTGTGTCGAACTCGTCGACACCTATTGATATTATTATCCTTTATTTATCCCCGTTGTTGGGTTGATCTAATCGATACCAGTTGATATTCATCAGTGGTTCTTAATTATGAATTGTTATTCTGGACGTGAGTTTCCAGTTGTTTTGAGATCAGAGGTTGTCGATTGTCCCGACACCTAGTGTGGATGATTTAGAATTGGAAATGTTTTTAAATGTGGCCCTTGGGGCGTAAAACCCTTCGGGGTGGGACCTTATTATGGTCGAACGTTAAGGCCAATGTGTGCCATGGATCCAATTAAGGACATTGTTGTGCGCGTTTGTCCTAGGACATTGCTGTGTGCGTTTGTCCGGGGTTAGTGCTGACTGATCAGCAACCTAACCTTGATGTTTTTTTAATAAATAAAAATTCGAATTCTAATCTATATTCTGCGATTGAGATGTTAGTTCTTGACTCCTTGGAAGTCCATTTCAGTAATATTTTGATATCAGAACTTTTATTAGTTCTAGTTTCTGTTGCACATTATAAATGGTGAGTTGTTGGCTCTTGTGGCAATCTAAAAAAAAAAAAATTGATATCACTGATTCTTTCAAATAATGAGATGAAACTCCTTTTGTTTATCAGAGTTGTCAACATTTATTTTAAAATTGCTATCACTATTGCACTTGCTGAGCATTGTTGGCTCACTCTTGTTTCTGTTTATTTCTCCAGTTGTTAGAGATGATCAGAGGAACTAGTGATCCGTTGGTATTGCTCTATAGGCAGCGAGAGGAGACGTTCGGGTTACAGATTCTCATTGGTTAGTGGTTGGGAACTAGTCAAGGTTGAATATCTAGTTAGACGGTGACCTTATTTATTCACAGAAATTGTATATTATTTTATTTTATTTGGATTCGGGTTGTAATAGTTAATTAGTAGTTGTTTCATACTGTGACCTGTGAGCGGTCTTGGTTAGTTAGAATTTATACTTCTTTATGATTTTGTCAATATTATCTAGTGAGCAGATTTGGTTTAGTTTTGTTGATTTGGACAGGTGGTTAGTCATATTTATGAATACATCATGTCAAAATTTTCTGAAATTTCCCTTTAAAAATATTTATTTACTTATAAAAAGCCTGTATGTTAATATAGTAAAGTGAGGGTGTTACAAGCATCGAGTGTATTAAGTAAGCTCTCAAATTATTTTACCTAACATTTATTGGTTAGTCAAAAGATAATTATGCGAAATGAATTTTTCGTAAATTAATCTCAATGAAAACAAATTATGTATAACGTACTCCTGGGCATTCGGGAACTATATGAATACCTAATTTGGGATCCTTAATATTGATTAATGCACTTATCAGGTAATTCAGAATTGACAAATCAGTGATATGATTAATGCATAATCTGGTGTAACAACCTACGAGATAATCAACCAAAAGAAAAAACAACCTACGAGACTTTACTTATTAAAATCTAAGTAAAGATATATACTCCGAATTAAATTTAACAACGTTTTCGAATAACATGTGTCATGTTTTTATTGATGAAATTCATATTTATGTACGAGTGATACATCATATCCAATAATATAATGACAACTATTATTTGGAAATTGTTTTAGGAATGATGATTTTGGAAACTATAGCATTCTCTTAAAACCCATGAGAACTATGGATGTAATTGACAAGTATGCCTAGTTCATACATAGGTCAGATCTAGGTGTCCTTATAAATTATCTTTCCTTAGAACAAATCTTTCCTAAATTACAACTCAACATTACAAGAAAAAGTTCAATAGACATTACACATTAATATCGGTTACTAATGCCACTGATGTTAAAAGATGTAAAAACATCACCCCACATTAATCTAATGTCTTTGTTGTTTTAATACATTGCTTATTTTATAATTTATATCTAAAATTCGAATAAAAAAAACAACGAGCACCCACTTCAATTTATTTCCCCCCTTAGTCAAAATTTCCCTCCCATTATTTCCCCTTAAGACAAAACTAAGTAAACTAAAACAAAAAACTGAAAAACTCTCTCGACTCTCACTCTCATCCTATATATATATAGGATTTTGCTCAGGTGAGAACCCCTAATTAAAATGAGAACTGAGATCTAATCTCAACCCTCTATTTAAAATGTAGCCTTTTAATCTTAACCACACAAAACATACACTTGCACTACACACACACACCACACACGCACTACACACACAAACACACGCCACACACATATTACACACACAAACTCATGCATACCCCCACCCAGCCCCTCCCCCCTCCAACATTTTCGGCGGTTTCATTTACGAAGATTCATTTGTACAGGCTCCACTACTTTACACGGCGGCGCGACTGTGTCTGTCTTTATCAAAACCGAATAGAAAGTCCGGCATCATCAACTTTATCAAAACTGAAGCAGAATTATTATGGCTCACTGCCGATCGGACTTCAATTCCGACGAGCTAAACGCCGACGATGGCACCGAAAACAGAAATAAACGAAGACGAACTGGCTTTGGCAATTTTTTGTTTTGTTTGAGTTAAGGACAAAAGATTTAATGGTGATTTTCGGCGATTTTTTCTGATTTAATTGTGGATATGCTCATAATCAATCCAACTCTGGCTGGTGATTTTTGTGGTTTATACTGATTTGTAATGGATTTTTCTGGTGATTTTGGCGCCGGCGAGGAAGTGAAGCGGAGGTGGAAGAAACGGTGGAGAGATGCTAATTGATTTGTGGTGATTTTCGATTGTTATTGGTGATTTGTTGGTGGTAGCCGGAGGTGGTAGCGGTGATGTGGTGGTTTGGTGGTTTGGTCGCGGTGATTTTTGTTTTCAGTCCGTGACTATTGGTTGTGGTGGCGGAGGAATGGGCTTAGGTGTATGCAGGTTAAAACGATCATGTTGCCACGAATACGAGAGTTAGTTATTTTGGTTTTGTTGCGAGATGAAGAGACGGTTGAGTTGTTATTGTTGTTGGTGTTTATTTATGGTGATTTTTGATGATTGTTGGGGATTTGTTGGTGGTGACCGGAGGTGGTGGCGGTGATGTGGTGGTTTGGGGTGGTTTTGGTCGCGATGATTTTTGTTTTCAACCGGTGATTTTTGGTAGTGGTGTCGGAGTATGGTGGTCGGAGGTGGCGGCAGTGCGGTGATTTTCTGTTTAAAGGTGGTGATTTTTATTGGTGATGGCAGTGGCGTGGTGGTCGGAGGTGGCAGCAGTGCGGTGATTTTCTGTTTACCGATGGTGATTTTCTGGTTGATCGGAATTGGTCGCCGGAGATGGTGACCGGAGTCGGTGATTGGAGCCGGGAAGAAGATGATGGTGGATTAAATGAAGCATAAAAAATAAAAAATGAGATATTAATTGTGGGGCTAGGATTTAATTTAGATATAAGAAATGTGTGGTTATGCTCACCATAAGTGAGAGTTCTCATTTGAGCAAGACCCTATATATATATATATATATATATATATATATATATATATATATATATATATATATATATATATCTTAAATGACAACGATCCTTCAGAAAACAACACTATATAATTATTATATATCGAGAAAATAATAATGCTCGAGTCGGCAATGCTTAATAAGTTCCCCAATATATACATTATTAGCTAGATGCAAATCAATCACTACTAAGATTTTAGGCAAAAATAAACGTTACCTCCGAAATTCCTAATACAGTATAAAAAATCATACATAAAGTTGAAACAGAGAAGAATAAAATAAGAGTAAAAATCACTTCGTGTACTTGAATTTATACGAAATCTGCACTTGGGACACTATAGTTCAAAACCCCCTACCTGTAATACCGCACTTTCAAACATTTTGCAAAGTGTGTATTTCCGTCAATTTCCGTCTAACGTCGTTACTTTGGCGAGGGCAATTTAGTCCTTTAAACTCTAAACATATTATTACCCCCAAACTGTATCGTTTTTACGCCCCCAATCATCTCTCTCCCACTTGCATCTCTTCTCTTCCTCTGCATATTTTTTTTCTCCCGATCAAAAACTCCAACCACTGCTGCCCCTTTTCTCTATCAAAATCGATCATAATCGATGCCCAAACTCAGCTTATTTCAAGCCAAAATCACCATCTCCGTTCAATCTTCTAAACAGTGGGTAATTTGGTCCGATTTTTTTTAAAGAATTCGAGCTGGGTTTGTTATAAGAACTCGATTTTTTACGAGTTTGATGGTTGAATTAGTATATTAAAGTATGGATTAGAGTATGATCGAGTGTAGAGACCGGAAGTTTTATTTTTTTTTGCTCGTCGGAAAGCTTGAAGTTCGCCGGAGTTTTCTGGTTCTAACGGATTCCGTCCGTTTCTTGTTGAGTTGTTCGCTTTATTGTTCGATTTAAACTGAATGCCATGTATATATATATATATATATATATATATATATATATATATATATATATATATATATATATATATATATATATATATATTTTGAGGTTGGATTGAATGGATGTGGATCACCGGATTCTAGGCTTATTGCCGGAATTTATGGATGGATTTCTATTAATTTTCTGGTTCGTTTTTGTGTTGTTAAATTCGAATATATGGGGATGCTACTGTAAAATTTTAGTCGATTGTGAATTGTTATTTTTGTTGGTTTCATATTGTTATTGTTGACTAGATCGGAAACTTAAAGCTCTGCATTATTTAGATTTTACAGAATATTTGAAAGGACCAAACTGTCCTCGCCAAAGTAACGACGTTAGATGGAAATTGACGGAAATACACACTTTGTAAAAAGTTTGAAAGTGCGGTATTACAAGTTGGGGTTTTTGAACTATAGTATTCCAAATGCAGATTTCGTATAAGTTCAAGTATACGAAGTGCTTTTTACTCATAAAATAATTATATCTTTATATATAATAAGAGTAAAATGGATCTTATCCATAAATTTTGTGGTTTGTTCATTGTACTACCAAAATAATCTCAACCGTCGAATCTAATATTTTTATAAATAGACGATCAGGATTATATCATATTAAAAAGAAAATTAAATCTAAAAAGGATATCATTAAAAAAGGTTGTATTGGAAATATTTTTAAAAATACACGATCAAGATTATATCATATTAAAATGGAAATTATAATCTAAAAAGGATACATTAAAAAAGATTGTATTGAAATTGAATTTTAAAAAGAAAATTATAATATGAAAAGGATATAATAGTCTATTATTGTCCAACAATCTTTCCAGCATACAGTTTTTCGTTTCACTTCATTGTCTACCATGAATAATGGAGAAGGTTTTAATAGTAGTTGTTAAGGATAATGCCATGCATTATGCAATTATGAAGTTGGTATGTGGTTTATGATAGGATTTGTTTCAACTTTTAATGTGTGTTTGCGGGTTAAAGATTGTTAAAAAAGACCGTGGGGTTGTAAGTAAAAAAGAGATAGTTGACATGTGTCCATTACAAATTTAGATAATAAAATAGAACACAAAAAATATTTTTTATATTGGTTTGGTAACTGTACTACCAAAATTATCACAACCATCGAATCTAATATTTTTATAAATAGACGATCAAGTATATCATATTAAAAAGAAAATTATAATCTAAAAAGGATATAATTAAAAAGTTTGTATTAGAATTGAATTTAAAAAGAAAACCATAATATGAAAAGAATATAATTAAAAAGGGATATAACTGAATTATATTTTTATTAATATTAAAAAAAGTTCATATTTACTATTTGGACCATATCTTGAGATCTAAAAATTAAATTTAGATGATTTTACGATCCACACGAAGCTCATAAATTTATCTTTAATTTAGTGATGATTAACAATTATTATCGAATGGAAATCCTCAGAATCTCAAGAGAAAATTTAATTACAAATTTTTACACTACATTGATAATCCTATTCAAAGTAGAGAACCAAATTATATGATTTAAATCATTAACACACACTTTTTCGTATTTCAGTATTAATACATTTTTTAGTTTACATGTTAAAAAATAAAATATTTTTTTATGTTAGATCCATCGTTTTTCATCTTTTTATTTTATGATCTAACGATTCTTATTTATTTTGCATACTGACTACCGACTACCAAAGTTTTGGATAAAACCACTCTTACACTTATTATTTAAGCTATATTTGGTTGTTAGTAGAACTATGTTCAACTAATAAGAAATGTATTTTGATAATTAAAACGAAATATAAGTAGATTTCATAAATCAAACAGAATTTTCAACGTAAAAAATCTTTAATTTCTTCTCTCTTTTGTCTTTTGTTTTTGCGTAGTTTTAATTAAAAAATAATTTTTAAACCATCAATAAATTAAAGTTTATTTTATTAATTTCATGTGGCCTGTAAAATTGTCCAAATCAAATTTTAAGAATTCAAGATGGAGCACAAATTAATATTAAATTGAACGTGTAAAATAATATATATATATATATATATATATATATATATATATATATATATATAAATTTTTTAACAACAATTTGATATGTAGATTAATAACTCTAAATATTAAAAAAATTAATATAAATATAGATATTAGAAAAGGAAAGTTATACATAACACGTTTAATCTTTATGCCTATCTATATATACTATATTATAAAAGGCGAAACATTAAAGATTTTTGTACCTGTTTTTTGGTACAATAGAGTACTTACCTTATTTAATTAATATACTTTATTACCCTTAATTATTTTAGTTTTTCTTTTTGAATATTTGGCCTTTAGACTTTTACAATGAGTATCTGTTAATTGACAATTCTCGTGGTAAGCGAGTATCGAACCCAGAACCTCGTTCAAAATACAATCTTTTTCCTAACATTTCAAAAAACAAAACACAATCTTTTTTCAAAATATTATTTCCTAACATTTCTCCTAAGTAATAACTAACTAATTACCTTTTTCGGTACGAACTTGCCTTATTTAATTGTTTTACTTTATTACCCTTAATTATTTTACTTAATTATAAAAAAACAAAACACAATCTTCTCTCAAAATATTATTTCTCAACATATCTCCTAAACAATAACTAACTAATAACCATTTTCAGCTATTATTTTTTTTTTTAACTTTTTACTTAAATTTCTTATTTCCAAAACTATGGTCTTTCTATTTAATGAAATAAATTAATAATATCATAATTACTAATAACTAACTGATTAATTTTCCAACTAAAATATCTCATTTTCTTTTAAATGATAACTAACCAATTACCTTTTTCATCTATTAGCTTTTCTAACTTTTCTAACTAAAATCTCTTTTTTTTCAAAAAAATGTTCATACTAATTTATAAAATAAACTAATAATATTATAATTACAAATAACTAACTGATTACCTTTTTCAGCTAAAATGTTTTTTTGTATTTTTTCTAACTAAAATATCTCATTTAACCTCTCATTTCCAAAAATATCACGGGTTCTATTTAATGAAATAAACTTATAAAATTATAATTATTAATAACAAATTGATTACCTTTTTCAGCTAAAACTAATATCTTTTCTATATTTTCTAACTAAAATATCTTATTTTCAAACTTCCTATTCTTACTTAATTACCCTTACTTAAATATTTATAGACAAAAACATGTTACATTTTCTAATTTTTAATAAGTAATTAATTTCATTTTTTGGTAAAATTTTTTATCTTTTATATTCTAAAAATACTACTGGCAATTACATTTTTTAAAATAAAATAATATTATTATTATTACTAATAACTAACAAATTCCATTTTCGGCTAAAACACGCTACCGTTTATATTTTTTCTTACTAAAACCTCTTAATTTCCAGTAGTATCACGGATAGTATTCAATAAAATAATACCATAATCATTAATAATTGATTGATCACCTTTTAATTTAAAATTAATCTTGCAATCATTAATATATATTAAAAAATATCACACCTTATATTCCAATCATTAAAAAATATATTAAAAATCCGTAGACGTTGTTAATAAAAAGGAGACATGAGTATAATACGTGAACATGAGTATACTAATTTATATTAAATTAAAAGTAAAAATTATTCAAAATAATGATTATATAAAAACCTAATTGTAATATTAAATAAAAATATAACATATTAAAAAAGACCCGTGCATCGCACGGGTTATTAGCTAGCACAATTATATTTAAGCCGAAACTTTGAAATTTTGTCGGTTTGGTTTTCGGTACGGTTATCCTAATTATTTTTGGTTTTCGATATGGTTTTCTTAATTATAAAAATAAATAATAACATAATATAATTAGTGATAATTGATCGATTGTCTTTTTTCACAATTACTTTTAGTTGAAAATAATACATTTTATAAATATCTACAGTATCAATCGTACTATATTATCCGATCATTAATATTTCCTTTTTAATTAAAACACGTTACCTTTTTAATTTAAAATTACTTTTACAATCATTAATATACATGAAAATATCACATCTTATTTTTCAGTTATTAATAAACATTAGTATGATTTGAAAATATGAGTATATTAATTTAAAATTTAAAAATTTAAAATAATGATTTAATAAAAACATACTTTTAATACTAAATAGAATTTATGACAAAATAAAAGAAACC